>JAQJVK010000003.1:28491598-31421293 GCA_035578135.1 Flexamia atlantica
GCATAACATCAATCATTAAAAACACATTGATACAGAGCCCCTTGTAATTGGCCTTCATCTAGTCCTGCAGACATCTGGCATTTTCTGACAATCCATTGATACCGAGTTTTCAATCGCATTATTCACTAATTTTGGACGAAATTGCTTTTGTGAAAGATGTGAATGGCTGTGAAATTTAATCACATTTAATTTACCAATCACAAATAAGTTACAGGAATAATTGTGAAGTATGTACTCACTGAGTATTACACAGCCATAAAATTCAAACTTGCATATTTAGTATTTAGCAAGAGTAACTTTGCAAAATGGTTACATATGTCTTATTTCAATCATACAGAATTTTCGCTATTCATCACTACCACATTGTAATATATACCAAATCAATGAGAGTTTGCTGTATGTTGTGAAATGATATAACTCTGTGACATCAAAAACTCAAACACCTTTTTCCAGTTTTTTAAGATACAGAAAAATTATTTTTTTTACCCAAAATGGGTTCGATATAGAAAAGTTTTAAAAAAACAATAATTGGACTTATCAAAAATCAGGTAATTTATTGGGCTTAAACTGCAGAACAAGCAGTATACTCCTCTCCTATATACATGCTATCTAAACTCCATTCATTACAATATTTGAAAGGTTATAAAGCCTGTTGAGCTTGAAGATGAATTATTGTTAAGTGAGGCACTTGAAAATATTTTTTAGCGTTCCTTCAAACTCAATTCTTAAAATGTTATTAACAATCATGAAATCCTATTTCACAAAGAGAATAAAAACATTAGCTATTCTAAATTATGCTTAGTGTATATTTAAGTTTATAAATAAGTAAACATGGCATAATAAAGGAGCAGGACAAAGTGGCAGTAACAATGTAAAACTACAGAAGTGACTAGGATCAAATACTACAAACAAAATTTTTATCACCACGTTATCAGTAAAGTCACTAACCACTTGGGCATTTTAATTAGTATGCATACAGGCAGGTGCAAAATATTTTAAACCTTTCATATTATCTGCCAAAACCCAGCTGAAAAGAGTAATTTAAATTGTTTGTTCAACTCTCAAAACTTGGTGATTTTAGGGTCATTTACACTACACAAGTTCGTACAATAATATTTCCATAAAGTGGTATTGATATTTTAAACCATCTTCAGGACCTTTTGAAGCATGAACTTGACTTTGACCTTTTATCTTGTCAAAGTTTTCATATGGATGCACAGATGAAACCGTGGATGAAACAAGGCTTGATTATGAGCTTGCACCAAAGACTTTGGCTGAGTAAATGTATTTTTACTTTACTCAAACATATCATCATATGATTAATTAACTACCCAAACAAATGATAAACACTAATTTTGAAAACTGCAGCACACTCACTCACCTGCTTGAATTGGTCCTCCTAATTACAGTAAATCCAAAAGCCTAAATAAAAATGAATAAGTGGGTATGTCTACATGTCCTTTTAGTTATTTTCTCCACCTTTTATCAAATCACCTTGGAAATTTCAAAAGTTGTTCTTGGGTGGTGTAGAAGATATTTTATAACTGCTACTTACTTTAGAGTTCTAATAATAATTGTATATGAACATAGTAAAAGCGTTTCAAACATAGAAATGTGGCTAATGGAATGTTGGCATTCTGCCAATTCAGAAAGTTGAAGTTGGAATAACGCAGAAAAATTAACAATATGCACAGAAATTTATACTAAAGTTTTCTGACACAATCACTTCAATATAAATTACTTTTGAAGTTTTCTTACACAAACACTTCACTCCAACATAAATTATTTTAAACCTAACATATAATCCGTGTAAAAATAATCTCTCCTGAAAACCTAACTTGTGAATCTAGAGCTAGGCACATGATCTTAACTAAGCAGTTAGCAATGGCTTTCAATACAGAAGCAGATCTTCCATTCACATTAAAAAAATGTGATGACTTTTGTTATAGCCACGGTAGAAAGTGGTAGTTACACCGAATTACCAGCAAACAGGTGTCAATAATTAACTATTTATTCAAAGAGGGACGGTTCAATGATTTGTTGTGTTAGCACAAATAAATAAGTTAGTAACACTTGTTTTCTGGCATATAATTTTTGAAACCTTAAATAAATAGCTGCTACTTGTGCCACTATCAATATCTGGTAACAGTCAAGCTGACTGTTACCAGTATATTAGTATAACAAGTAAATATTGTTTTTGTTTTTTAGGACTGTGGTTTACTGTTATCTGACACTAATGAAACCTCAAATCGTATTTGGGAAAGTAAAATGTAATCCACTCCAACTGTGGATCGAGTTCTTCGGAGCTACTTGGATGCACTGTTTACAAGGTAGAAGTAACGCCCAAGTGAACATTTTAACTTAATTGATCCAAGCCTACTCATACCGTGTCAACCCATCTTACGGATGGGATAAAAAGTATATACTGTATTTTAACTTATAGTTGTTAAGGTTGTAATGGGATGACTTCTTCTGTACACAAAGTCAATACTGTAAGTAAAAGTACCAAAGTCTAGAGGCTTTTGCATGAGGGTCAGAGAGAGTCGGGAGTCCCATAGGTCCGGGATATCCGGACGTCCACGTCGTCATCATCCCTCAGGAGCATCTTGTGGGGCAGATAGTCCCGCTTGGGGTGAAACACTCCCTTCACGTCGTTCAACGAGACGTCCATGTCTTTAAACGTGTTGAGCAGAACGATGCCGACGATTATCACCAGGAATCCGCAAATGTTTCCCAGAATGTCCTGTAAGAAATGAAAGATTTTTTTAGGCTGTAAATAACTTTTGGTTTACTGGAAATAGTTTATGTAAAACAAACAAATTTTTCTGTTTGCAATATTGAGAAAAAATCCTAAATATCAATGGCAGGTTGGAATCCTGAGATTGTCATTACAGAAGAACTCCACTCAATCAAGATATTGGGAGGAGATTATTCAGGATACAGTATAATCCTGAATCAGTATACAGTACCCTCTTATCCGGAAACCTTTTAACCGGACATCGGTTTAACCAGACTACTCTCGGAGGAAGTAACAAATTTTTAACCGGATGTGATCGGCAGGAAATGGACGATATTGTATCAACAATTCTTGTGGGAAAATACAGTAATGACGTTTCTAAATGGTATACTCTCTTCAATTTTATGAGTTAGTTTTTGAGTGATTGAGGAGCGATATCAACGATTTCCGTGGGAAAAATATAGTGGACAAATTATTGTAAAATATCTAATTTTTATTTTTAGCGAATTTCCTTACAGGAAAAAGCTATTACGGTAGTACTCATGGTAAGACCTAAGTCCGAGACCATGTTAACTTTTCATTTTGGGCCCCCCAGAAGCAAAAAACACCATTCGTTTGAATTTATATATATATGTCTGTTAACATGATAGCGGCCGTAAATATGGTCCGATCTTAATGAAATTTGGTAAAGACGTGTAAAGTGGTAATCACTCGGACGGGTTCGTGAACCAGCCCGATCGGACCACTGGAAGAGGGGGTTAAGGGGGATAAACCCCCCCAAAAATGGGTTTTTTGAGTTTTTCAGATAGAAAAATAAAATTTTTGTTGGCACCATTGAATTCAGCTCAAAAAAATAAACAATTTAGTATTTTTAATCACTGCTCTAAGTCCATTGGTTACCGAGATATTGAAAGTGGTAAACACAGTACGTTGTCTCAATGTTAACCTTATGGGAAATAAGTAAAATTCTATATCTCGCTTATTTCTCAACATATCTTTATAAAACTTGGTAAATGGCTTCTTCTAGTTCAGATTTACTAAATGTTGAATTAAAACCAACCAGTTTAAACATACCTGTAGCAGCAAACCTGCATACTCATTCTCCATGTTATTCTTATGGAGCTTTCAAAAACATGTCAAATCTCGCTATGTTGGATTGAAATATGTTGTTTTACACTTGAAATTCGCTGAGTATGCAGGTCTGCTGCAACGGGGGTATTTGGATTGAACTGAAACGTTGGTTTAACTGGTAAAACTGTTATCCAGACAGGCCTCGGTCCCAAAGAGTCAGGATAAGAGGGACTCTACTGTACTTATATTTTCCACATTTGGCGGTACAGTGGACTCTTGATAGTTTAACACTTAGTAGACTTTGAGAGTGTGGAAGTGTGGAAATTTGAAACAATTGGTAGTATATGGATTCCACCCACAACAAAATTAATATCGTAATATAGGTCCCAGTAAATATCAATGGACAAAATATTTTATAGTCTTTGAATGTTTGATGAGTCTCAGCTTATATCGAACTAAACAGAGACACGAAATATCAAGTGTAGAACTTTCAACTTTTTACTGTACTAATATTGATATTTTAGAGGTCATCAATAAAAAATTTGTCTTGTATAATTGTGTCATTAAACAATAAACAAAAAATTATTACAATTTACCTCTGCAGAAAGATGTACCCATTCTTTGAACAGAATGGCGGAAGCAGTGATGACCAGAGTGGTGAACATGACGTAGTAAACAGGAGTGACGATTCCTGTGTTGAAAAGGTCCAAAGCTTTGTTCAGGTAGTTCATCTGTATCGAGATGAACACGACGACCATAACAAGGAATGTCCAAGTCAACCAGTTTCCCAGCTCGTTTTCTTTTCCTGCAAAATAAAAGGATCACTTTGTTAACTTTTCTTGTTTGGATGGTTGGTATTACTGTAAATCCAACAGTACCACCAACCACCACTACCAGTACTTATTTTGTGTTAGTAGTCAGGATGGTAAGCAAAAAGAAACTCCAGAATTGTTTATAACCACCTTTTTTTAAGAAAGAGTTGTAGTATTGAAATCATTATTACATCAAATATTATTTTAGTTGAGTGATAATGTTTTGATCAATAACTAGGACCTAAGGAAAGTTTTGAAATGTGAGTAACAATTCCCATACACCCCATCTGTTTATGAGATTTGTTTATGAGAAACAGATTTGTTTATGAGAAACAGATTTGTTTATGAGAAACAGATTTGTTTATGAGGAACAGATTTGTTTAAGAGAAACAGATTTGTTTATGAGAAACAAATTTCATAAACCCATGCTTTATGAGATTTGAAATGTGTTTGTGAACTTAAATTATTATAATTAAAATCTGCTATCCATCAAAACTTACAAAAATATTAGGGATGGTCGGGTCCCGAAATTTCGGGAAATTTTCGGGAAAAGTAAATTCCCGATTTTCGGGTGGGATTTTATTTACGTCGGGAAATTTTTCGGGACGGGATCGTTTTAGCGATCGCAAATAAACTCGTTGATTCACGCGAAACTCGCGATCGTTGTAGCTTGATCGGCCGCGGTAAACGATCACGCGTATTTTCCAATCGCGAATGAACGAAAAAAACAAACAGCACAATCCAGCAATCCAGCAAAACTCCAGCAATCCAGCTTTGCAAAACTCGCGATCGTCCATTAAAAACTATCGTGCGTAGTTGCCGATCGTAAATTAACGGCAAATGCGGCTTTGTAAATCTCTTGATCGGCCGCGAAAACCATCGCGCGTATTTGCCAGATACGGATGAACAGCAAAAATAGATTAGCGCTGTTCGTGAGCGGCCGCGAAATACGCTAGCGCGTATCTGTCGATCGCGGATTAATGGCCGATGTAGCTTTACTGAACTCGTGATCAGCCGTGAAAAACGATCGCGCATATTTACCGATCAGGAATGGACGGCAAATCTAGCTTTGCGGAATTTATGAACGGCCGCGTCTTTTCCGATTGCGGATTAACGGCCGATGTTGCTTTACAAAACTCGCGATCGGCCGTGGAAAACGATTGCGCGTATTTGCCGAACGTTGATAATCAGCAAATGTAGGATTGCTTACTCGCAATTAGGTGTGAAAAGCAATCTTAGTTATTCACTAACAGCGGTTAATCAACGGAAACAACTTGCTATAAGGCGTGACAGTGATGAATATTCGTTTTGTCGGCCATATTGGTCTGCTACAAACTGTGGTTTTGCCCATTGATTCAATTTTCTAAACTAATTCAGATGTCTTTGAATCCCAGCCGAAAGTATGATTATTTTTCATAAATAATTAAAAAAATTGACAAAAGTAAAGACTTTGAGACTTTTAAGAAATTTCTAATACATAGGTAATTAATGTTTTATGTAACTTAAGAAATATTAAGTTTGGGAGTTGTAAACTTCAAATTTATAATTTTAAGCTTGGAAAAACTATTGTTATGGTTGTCATCTTGAAACTAAATTTATTTTTAATTTTTTTACTGTAGTTTAAAGTGCTGGAAAAATTATTAGTCATAGAGTAATTTCCTAAAACAAGAACTCCAAAGCCCAAAGTTTATAAAAATACAAGTTTACTCATTATACATTACATTATATTGTCAACATGCAATAACCACTCTAGTATTTTACTTTTGGCTTTTTTTAAACCAAACAATAAAACAAAAAGCAGAAACTTAAAAACTATTGTGTTTCTATCAAATGTTAAAAAATGCATATTATATTTATTTATTTATTTTTTTATAATATTTCTATTCAAATTAAAAAAAATTAATGAAAAATAATAAATAAACAATACATTTTATTTACCATTATAATATATATTAGTATTTGATTCATAATTAACGATTTCATTGTATTACTATTTTTTATGTGACTTTAATATTTGCTATTTTGTCAATTGCATATAAATTATTATTTTTTCACTTAAATTTATTTCTTGAAATTTTTTGAGTTGGGACGGTACCAACATTTATCTATGACATTGTTTTA
Organism: Flexamia atlantica; assembly: GCA_035578135.1. Classification (NCBI taxonomy): domain Eukaryota; kingdom Metazoa; phylum Arthropoda; class Insecta; order Hemiptera; family Cicadellidae; genus Flexamia; species Flexamia atlantica. Next base: position 28,498,340 of record JAQJVK010000003.1, read on the forward strand.
ACCTAATGCTATTATTGTAATAAAGAAAATAAATTCGTGAACGAGCATTTCCCGAAGATTTAGGGAAGACAAAAATCCCGTCCCGCCCCGTCCCGAATTTCAGAAGGAAGAAAAAAATCCTGTCCCGTCCCGTCCCGAACTGAAAATCCAATCCCGTCCATCCCTAAAAAATACAAAGCAAAACATAATATAAAACATTGCATCTAACAGTTGATCTAAAAAATGTTGTATTGCACAGAATACTTAAATTCAAGAAATGCATCGGGTATCAAAATAAAGCTGAAAACAAGATCTTTAAATCTAAACCAAAAAGTACGTGACACACTTGGAATTTCATTCTTAATATTAATGAGAAAATAAATTTCACTTTTTAGTGAAAAAGTCTGACACTATTCATCTGTAACATTTGTACAGTTTTATGAATAAAGATATTTTTTATTGATTGATTGAAGTTGGAAAAGTGACCTTAAGCCTGAAGGCAAAATACTGAGAAATACACAATGAGAAATAAACTGTTGAGATAGTGATTTTTGGACTTAGACAATATTTTTTTTAAATGATTGACTTGAAATAGTTCACTCATGCACCGATAGATGTCAGGAAAGACTAGTTTTGTGATGCCCTTGACTACTCAGGCAGTGCAGGCCTGTGCATTAAGGAAAAGGGACCTAAATTCGCCAGCCATGTTATTTTCCATTCAAGCGACTTGAGTTACCTTTTTGTATGGATGACATAAACTGTTAATTCTTCTCGGTAGGTATTTGTCATGATGGTATCTATTATTAAATTTAATTGGCTACACATAAATAGAATTAAACATGTTTTTATAAAACTGGTATATTTCGGACCATGTTCTAGGTCCATCGTCAGCCTTTGGGATGGATGGATTATATTATGTATGGATCGTCCATACAAAAGGCTGACGATGGACCTAGAACATGGTCCGAAATATACAATCTTTATAAAAAAATGTTTAATTCTATTGATGTGTAGCCAATTAAATTTAATAATAAACTGTTAAATCGACTACTTTTTAATTTTTCTCGGATTCTTATCGCTAAAGTAAGCGTATGAATCTGTGCAGGAAAGGTTAAGGAATCGTATCCAATCGAAACCTGAAAATCAATATTTTTGACCTGATTCCACTAAAATGCCTGAACTGTAAAATTTACTCCAGCGACTTGAGGTCCCTTTTCACTTTCCACATCACAAGTAGTTTTCATTGTGCAACAGGCTCTGAATCACTGCTTTTTTTGTTCCATAACTTTGGCTAGAAGGGCCGAGGTATGTATTGATGAGTTATCCAGAGCTGGGCTTGTGGGACAGCACTGACGCACCTCAGCTTGTGTTGTTCTTACCCATGACTTTTGAAAGTTGATTAATCAAATACTACAGATAAGCAAATAATCCATGGGAAAACAAATAATTCAAGAGGCAATTTATTTTTCATACTAATTCAAAAGATGAAACATTTTAAGGCCTTAATCCTGGATGTATAAACTTAAAAATTGTGTTTTTAGCTCTAAAAACAAAAAGTTATAATAATTAGCGGATTGTTTCCTACTTAGGAAATTTGCTGATAGATAAACACAACTGTTACAACCAAAACTACTTTTTACGAAGCAATAATAATACTTATATTAACCTGTTCTTCAGTATCCAATTAATAGAATGACATTCTTTGAAAAGTCTCCTTCATATCTTCGTTTAAAGATCTACAACAGCCGCCCAAGTTGTTTAAAAGAGGAACAGTCCTTCAAAAAGTTTAAAGGAGGGGTACTTGTGTGATAACTGCTTCTATCAGTGGCGGCTCCAGGGCTTATTTTCAGAGGGGGCCATTTGATCCAGGGGGAGTGGTTGGGGGGCAATTTCAATAGGCAGTAAGTCTCAGACAATCTTAAATTTCACTTTGAGGACTCAAAACGCTTTTTTATGTGATAAAACATGCTATAAGCATAGACAAAGAAACATATATGAACTTTTTGACAGAACAATAATTTAAAAGTTTGTTTAGGGTAATTCAAAGGCATAGTTTCGAACATTTAGGGTAAAATTGGCTGATTGTGGGGATTCTTACAGTACTAATTCATCAAAACTCAATAAATCGTGATGCAGGTTTGAAGCAATGTGCGTTATTTAAATGGTTGCATTTTGTTTTCCGAAAAAAGGGTTATACTCATCTTTTTCATATTTTGCACCAATATATTTGTATTTTTTGGATATTTTAGGATTCTTAGGGAGGGTGGGGGCATCAATAAATAAACAAGTAAATAAATAAATAATGATAAAAAAGTAAAAACTAATACAAAAAATTCTTTTGTGAAAATTATCAAAAATACAAACCGGAAATGGTCTCCTTGAGGCCGAGTCCGAGGCCCTTGCAGGCCATCACGGTGAGCGAGCCGATGGCGGAGCAGAGCGCGACGTACACGCAGACGTTGCGGTGGCCGTAGCGCGGCCCGACGTGGATCACGATGGCTGTCGACACGACGGCCACCAACAGCGCGTAGACAATGAAACCTGTCGCGGAAACTGCTGGTTAGTCGACAGCTCCATCTCGCGTTAAACTTTACTGTTTAAACATCTGATTTAAGTAGTTTTCTTGCAGCACTTCCTCAATATGAAAAAGCTCAACTAACTTTAGCTTTGAACTGTTATTTTTTAAACGATTTTTATCGTTAAGATGATGTTTAGAGTAATTATAAATTCAGTGTACAGTAGACTCTCGATAGTTTCACACTTGGTGGGTTTCAGGTGTGTTGAAGTGTAAAAATATCAAACTATAAGGAATATATATGAGATTTTACATTGTAAAATATAGGTTATACATATACATCTCCTAAATGTTTCAATACCATGAATCTAAACCATTGCACAGCTAATTTAGGAAGAAAGAAAGAAAAAACAGTGCTTTATTTCATAAAAGAATTACAAAACAATACAGTAACGTCCTGCTCATGCTGAAATAACTATTACAATAACAGTTTCAAGACAAAAAGAAGTCTGTAATTAACAACAACAAATTATACGTTTAATTACTGTTGTACTGCACTAATACAGCATAGTCAATAGAGACTGTCTGCTGGGTTGGCATTTTAGATATTCTATATGTACAGTAATTATAATACTAAATAATTATCCAAACGTATTATTAAAATCATATAAGGATGACATGTTTTATTTTATGATTGATGATTTTACTAATTCACTAAAAATTAAATTCCGATATAAGCTCCCACCTTACCTTCCAGGCATTAATTAAATAAGATCCCAAACGGCGCCAGTCCCTCCCATTTAAAAGAGCGTAAAAATCCTCCCAAGTCAACTCCTGTTTAAATAAAAATTTTAACCTCACCCCTGCTAAAATTGGACATCTACACAAAAAATGATATGTATCCTCATTCTCTCCCAAATTACATAAGCTACAAAAATAATTTTGATTTGCTACCCAAGGCTTATAATTCAAGTGAATAGCCTGTACCCGCGCTTTAAAAATCCATTGCATTGCTCGCATAGGCATGTTATCGTTGAGATATGAGCTGGCCCCCAATGTCAGGTTCAAGGTCGCATACAGCCGATGATAACGTGCCCCCGCCGCTGCCGCCAAATATGCCTGATGCTCGGCCGCCTCGACCACCTCCACCACCGACGTCAGCAACTCCCTCACCCTCTCCGCGCCCCCCTCCAAGCTCAACTCGATCCCATATGCGCGTCCCATTGCACGCCATTCCTTAGACCAAAATATGTTTTTCTCAATTATTTGCTTTAATAAAATGCCCGGCAAACGGTCTTCTGGAAAACAGAGAATCTTAATGAAATAATTCAAATTCGTACGCAAAGTATAAAGAAAAATTGAATTTACACCGGTCTCCAAAAACAAGGCATAATTGGGCGTATTATTAGGCAAACTGAATAGCTTTCTTACAAAAAGACGCAAAACTCCCTCAATTTTGTCGCTTCTGTGATAACCCCAAACCTGACAACCATAACATAACAAAGATCTAATTACGGCATAAAAACAGCTAAATTTAGAAGTCAGAGTAATTTCCCTATCTCCAAAAAATTTATGCCAAATTGTATTTATAGCCATTTTTGCATGAGCCACTTTTTTACTTAAATGCATTTCCCAAGTTAATTTTGAAGTCAATTCCACTCCTAAGAATTTATAACTGTTAACCACCTCAACTCTGTTTCCCTTAAACACCCACCTTTCCTCATCTCTTAATCTCCCTCCATTCCTGAAAACTATAATTTTCGACTTGTCCAAATTAAGCTTTAAACTCCATGTATCACAATATTTTTCCAAGTTGTTTATCATGAACTGCAAACTCGCTACTGTAGGAGCTAACAACACAACGTCATCCGCATACAGCAACATATTAACCTTTGTCCGCCCAAACATACACCCACCAAAGACATTTTCTACCAAATCATTTATAAATAAACAGAATAACAAAGGCGAGCATATACATCCTTGCCTAAGGCCCCTCTTAGTTTCAAATGTTTCCGTGACACTGCCCCTACACCACACCCCCGCCTCCGTACGATCGTACAGTGCACGCAGCGCCGCCAACATGCGCGTCGACACCCCCAAAGTGCACAACTTAAAAAACAAAGCATGCCTATCAATAGTGTCAAAAGCCGATGAAAAGTCTATAAAAAAGCAATACATTTTATTTCCTTTAGATGATAAGCGAAGTTTAATCATACTTGTCAGATTAAATAAGTTGTCCACTGTTGAATATCCTGCGCGGAATCCTGCCTGATATTCCGTCAAAATACCTCAAAAAGTTATCCATTTGCTCAACCTATGGTGCAATAAGCTAGTGTACAATTTTGAAATGCAATTAATAAATGACAAACCCTTATAGTTTTGAACCAAATTTAAATCTCCCTTTTTGTGAAGCCGAAATATAACCGATTTTTTAAAATTAACCGGTGCAACTCCGGCTTTAAAGATATTGTTGTAAAGATTTAGCAAAACAGCTGAAAAAGAGTTCGTTGCATTTTTATAAAACTCATACGGGATTCCGTCATCCCCTGATGCTTTATTATTTTGCGCTTTGTTTAAAATGGTCTGCAATTCCTGAATGGAAAACTCGCCATTAAGCATTTCATCTCGTACATAAGGTTCCGCATAACTTATTGTTCCAGATGACACCGGTGGATTTAATAATGCCTGACAATGCTTCACCCACTCACTAGCCTCTATTTTCCCCATAGGTTTATAATCAAAACTACGGAATCTGTTTATTGCACCCCACAACTCCTTGCCATCCTTTGTATGATTTATACATTCAACAATATTATTCCTAAAAATTCGTTTTTTATGCTTACACAATAACTTATATTTTTTAAACATTTCCAAATATTCCTGTTTGTTTGAGCTCAAATTAGTTTTCCTGAATAAATTTAAAAATTTAAAAACCCTACTTCTTAGTGTAAAACATTCTCTATCAAATCATGGTTGTTTTTTAACAAAATTTAATACGGTAGGCCTACTGTTATTTATATTTGAATGGGCTGAACTCTTGATACACATAATAATCTTATCTACATTATCATCACTGTCATCCGTAACTCTTAGTTGTGCCACATTCCTATCTGTATTTTGCCTGTATATCTCTTTATCACGGTCCGACCATTTTAATCTGGAGAGTTTTGTTAATTTGTTGCCGCCTTTTTCCTCACCTCCCGCACCCCCGATTTTCATACTTAACTCTACAGGCATATGGTCCGATCCTGCGTGAGAAATTACTTTAAAGTCATTGACCACATCAATACATCCAATTGGGACTGCTACCAAATCAATAACAGACGTCCCTACGGGACTTATAAATGTAAATTCACCTTCCCTGTCACTAGATGTCCTACCATTTAATATAATGTGCCCGGAATCCTCAAACAATTCTATTAAAAACCGACCTTTAGTATTGATAATATTATCCTTAGAGATACTCTCTCAGCATAACACTTAACGCTTAAACTATCTACGTCCTCAAGTGATTGTTCAGACCCAATTCTTCCGTTTAAATCACCCATAATTATAATGTTCTTATCACAATTCTCATTAATTATATGTCTTAAATTTTGAAAGTCATTTTCCCACTCATTGAAGTTTAAATATACAGGAAGCAAAACTAAAAGCACATTTGTCATCGTTTTGACTTCAATAACATTGGTACCCTGCAATAAACTAAATTTAATACGATAAAAAAATTTTGACTGGGAATTACTACATGAAATAGAGCCTCCTTTTGCCCGACCCACATTGGCATTTCGAGTCGCAAAATCAAACTTTAACTTATACAATGATAAAGAATTAGTGATGAACTCCCTATCAATTTCAGTTATAAAAGTTTCTAATAAAAAAATAATATCGTACTGGCTTATTAACTTAAAAAAAGAACTGTCTTCCTCACTAACCTTAGTTTTTAGACCACAAACATTATAAGCTAGGATTTTTACACCATGTCCATCCCCATCTTCCACCTCCTCGGGTCTGGCACCGCCTCCTCAAACCTTGGTGTTGGCGGTCGCTGCCACTGTAGAGTAGGTCGTCGGCCGCCGGCGTCGGTCCTCGCCCCTCGCAGTCAAGTTGGTCCCCCCCGCGTCAGCGTCCCCAGCAACATCCTGGCGTCTCGGGAGTCCGTTGGCAGACAGGTCGTCGATAAACGCTCCCAAGTCCACACCCAGCAGCCTCTGCGGCGCCACTCGCCCGTCTTCTCGCCCTGCCATCAGCTTCCTAGCCTCCCATGTTAGACGTAGGTTGTCGACCAGCAGGTGATCAAATATGAGTGGAATGCGCCTTCTACCAGTCACCCTCTCCAACTCCGCCCTGACCGCCATCAGATAGCCTCGCTTGGTTCTCACTTCTCTTGTGTAATCCCTGTGAATCACATACCCAGTTCCTCGTAGCTTGCATGTCTGTCGCATTATGCGATCAATATCTCCGTCATCCGGAAAATGTGCGATTATAGCTTTGGCTTGGCCCTCGCCTATAAAGTGAGCTCTATTAATCCAAGGCTTGCTATCAAGACCTAGAACCTCTGCCAGAAAACTATTGATCACTTCCCTGCAATCTACCTTGTTTCCCTGCCATTTCAAGCCTTTAAAAATCAAATTATTTCTTCGGGACCTACTTTCAAGATCAGCAAGCTTGGCTATGATTGTGTCGTTCTGCGCCTTAAGGTTATTGATTACCTCCCCTTGTATTATGTTTTCTTTTTTTAAATCCTCCACTGCGCTTGACACCAAATTAAGCTCATCTTTAGTTGCAAGAGCTGTTAGCTTCTCATCCCAAAGCCTATTTAGATTGGCCATTAGCTGCCCCACGGTCATGTCACCAACTTTCTCACTATCCATCGTGCAATGGCGGGGCCTTCTCTCCGGCGTACCTCCAACCTCCGGCGAACTCCGCGACCGCTTGTTCCTTGGCGTTGTAGGCGTGAAAAAGTCACTAATTTTTCTGCCACTCATATAATAACCAGATCACAGCACAGCACCGGCGGACACGCAACCCGTACTGGTCAGTTTACCGAGACATGGAGCAGACACAAGACGACACACGAACGACCGAACACGTGCACGGCTACTACAGCACTGATAATCATCCAACTAACACAGTTTACTCGACCTTTCTTATCAAAACTTAAACAGCACCCGTTCCTTATTCTGAATTACGTGATTCCGTTCTAATATAAGTGCAAAAGACTAATCAAATACTGAAAAACTTAAGAGCTGATACTTCTAATGTCTCTCCCAATTGGCACCAGTGCTGCCAAACCGCACAGCGAATTTATTAACCTACTGTACTATTGGTTCGAATAAATATCACTGTGCCAAATTTTTTAGGTAGTCTTTGAATGTTTGTTTAGTGTTAGTCCTTGTCGCACTATACAGGGGCAATGTATCGAGTGTCAATCTATCAAGGTTTTACTGTATTTCCTTATACTATGAAATTTCAGAGTGTAAAATGTTGGATGCAATTAGAGAATGACAAGAGATTGGTCTAGGACTGAGCAATGAGATCAAAAGATATTGAAAGGAGAAAGCTTTGCCTCAAAACTTGTGGCATACACACATACATATTAAAAACACTTACATTATCTAAATTTTATGAGGAGCAGTTCAATTTTTCGCATGTAATAAATAATTACATCTACCTGGCTCTTGAATCTTCAACAAAAGTGTCTCCATACTTTCGATTTCTTCCTCTTTGGGAGCATGAATAACTATCACAGTGGATCCCAGCACACACAGGAAACATCCCAGCTGTGGATGAATATAAATGATTACAATGTAAGAAGTAGAAAGATCTGTGCACGATTTAACATGTTACTGGTTAAGAAATAAGCTTCAAGTAGGATGGATTAGAAGAAATTGGACCCTACCAGTAGTTAATTGCCCTTCTTCTCAGTAGTTTTTAATTAGTGGTAATTTTTTAAAATTTGTTTTTGGAACCTGTCTTTCACAGTACCATACTCGCTGACTACCTCATAGGTAGCCTCAAGCCCTCTAGAAGTCATTTTTAGTCAGTTGCCTTGCAAGATCTGCACGAAGGCTTCTTCTTTTTAAGACTAACAACAATGGCAAGGGAAAGAATGCAAAATCAAAATATCTTAAATTATTATTTAACCTATTATAAAGTTTTTAAAAGTTCAACAGTGAGACTGTATGCTTGAGTGATAACCATATGGTTTTTATCGGGCGGATTAGAAAGACGAGTTGATAACCTGTGTTATCAGTTACATGGCAATTGACATTTTTTATCCTGATGTGACTATGAGTTGCATGAGGTAAAACTTCAGTAGAGTTCTGCTGAATAAATAGATTACCTTCTAGGTAACCTATCTTAAGAAAAGATAAACATAATAGGCCTAAGCAGAGTTGCAAATTACAAGTTGTTGGTATCTAAGAAGAATGGTAATAACTTATGGAGGCTACTGGTACCATAAAATACTCAAATGAACAAAGGTTACACTATTCAATAACCAAGATTTTCAAATTTTCTTCGGCCTATTCATATTTTTGAAAGGTAGAACTCACAAATTTAGATTTATCTTTCCATATTTTCTCTCTTTCTTCTAAGCCTACTGTTTTTTTTTTTTTTTTTTTTTTTTTTTAATTGTAAACCAAGTTTACTATGCTCTTACCTTTCCGAGGAGATTAAGTTTTTCGTTGAGGAACTTGGAGGCCAGAACGGAAGCGACTAGTACACTGAGAGCTCCCAAGGGCGTGACCAGTGAAGCTGGTGCAAAGGCGTAAGCAGCAAAGTTGGCTGCCTCTCCGATGCCCACTGCAAGTGTTTCAACTGTTTAGGATGCCTTTTATAAAGTGTTAAAATGTTTCATACACAATTTAAAGTTACAAACTAAGATGTAACCTGCAGTGCATGTTAGTTGTAATTTTTAAAAACATGGAAAAAATCATTAGCAGTGGATTTAGCTTGACAATTCTTTGAAAATCATCAATTAGTTCATTAAAACGCTGAATTCGAGAGTTACCAAGAAACTCAAGTATTTTTTTATTGACATTCTATTTAATAATAGGCTAATATTTTTAACTTGTATCAGTGTAGTATGTAGGCTAACTAGTAAATACAAGTGTTTGGTAATTAAGTAATTAATTAATCGATTAATGCTATTAGTAAGACACCTCATTTCCTGATTATATCATTGTCAAGTGAATTAACAGTGAATTTAACTCAATCTGTTTTCTCTACACTAAGCATTATTTAACTTGTTGCAAAAAAATTAAGGTAGGCTACTATCTCATTCCATATATACTAATTATAGCCAGGTGGTTCTAACGGTAGGTAACCTTGTTTCTTGGTACAGCACATGTCAAACAAACGCCTCTAAAACTCGTACCGGTATATTTAATTTGGTTAAAACATACCGTAATTTTATGCTTAGTAATTTAATGAATTTCATTAATAATTACTAACTCACATGTTACTCTAACTTACATCGCTTAGAAGCTTAAAACATTTATTTGTGATAATGTTTCTAATTACCGTAACTTGAATTTTACCATCGCTGCACAAAGTAGCCGTAAGTACTCAATAAAGTTCAAGAAACTCGGGATTCTACTAAAAATGTTGCACATGAGTAACTCTGTTCTATCAAACAAATAATCATATTTCTGGCTGTATGAACCTCGCTGTGTGACAAGATGTCACAAGACAGACAATTCGTGTGGTAACAGTGTAGCATTTAGACACTGCCCTCTAGTTAGTCAGCCTTACATTTAACTGGACCATGTGAAGGCACCTGCACATCATATCATAGACAAAACTATGATAAACAACTCCAACATATTTATCGATGTTTATAATTGTTTTTCACTAATGAACTTCAATAGTGAAGAATTATTAATTCTAACCATTAGAACAATTTAAAACACAGGTAGCCTCAAGTGATGTTAATTGTTTTCCTTGTTTGATATTGTAGGTAGGTTTAATGTGTTGTTATTACTTATTTACCTACAACTCAATTGAATTTAATTTGAATTCATTATTCTTATTTATTTTAATATTATTCAAGACAGCACGAACACCCTTCCCTGAGATTGAGAATCAGAATACAAAGATACATTACTGTAAAAAAACTTTATTTTATTGTATCTAAACCTTGTAAAGAAAAGCCATATGTTTCCCCACTATTGTAAAACAATTGTTGTTAACCCTTCTAGAGTCAAATGTCAGCCATTGTTTCAAGTCAATAAACTTATCTTATAAATTATATTTATTTGTCATTATTCTAGTAAAGAAACCTAGGATTACACTTACCTTAGTTGAAGACAATAGGAATCATTTATTTAATAAGATCAAGCCAAGCGTGGGTTGTAAGAAAACAACCAAAATAATTTTGTACTTAGCAATAACGGATAGAGCAAGCCGAGGGCAACATTTCATTCAAACACGAACCGAAAGAGCAGTTTCTTTACTTATTAATTCAAAAATTAAAGGTCTTAAAAACAAAATAGGCTGTAGGCGATAAAGAGATTACAAATATGGCGCAACCAACGTGCTGGCTTGAATAATAGACAGTAGCCTAAAAAATAATAGCCTAGAATTATTGCAATTCTCACCTAGTTTAAGTCGTAATTTTAAGGTATTTATTGTTAATTATCCCCGTAATACCATTTCCCTAACTTAATAATATATTTAAGATTAATAATTAACCAATCAATAAACGTAACGATCGTGAATTTAGTTGAAAATGTCGAATAACCGCTATAACTTACGGCCTACACGAAAGTACACAAGAGACGCCATTAGCTCGAGCTCGGAGGAGGAGAACGTTCAAGCCGACGGCCATCTTGACACCGGTATTGAGAGAGACCCTGAGCGAACCGCTGACGTCACTAACACACAGAGTAGCATGGAACGCGACGACCAATCGCAGCGCACGGATCAACCAACATTACCCATTCCTCACGTACTGTCTGCAGACGACACACTACTCACATTCACAGCTGGCACACCACAGAATTTGAGAATAAGCGATCCCAGCATTCCACCGGTGAGTCGCACACAGCCGATCACACCCGAACGTGCACGAGACGACCCGAACACTGCCGGAGCCCGCCAAACCGAATCATTTCAAACGGAAACGGAGAATAGCGATATTGTACCGACTCAGGAAACAAATCTGACGACAACTATGACACCCGCGGCGGATATTAACACATTAATTGCACTAATTGCGACATTAGGAAATAAAATTGACCAAAGTAAAATTGAAATGACTCAGAAAATCGATCAGAGCAATTTCGAAATTAATCACAAAATTGACCAGACAGAATCAAATTTAATTGAGATCGTCAATACCAAAATCAACGAAACTTATAGGGAACTTCAAACCCAAATCAAAGAAACTAAAGAAGGTCAAGACGAGATGAAAATTAAAATTGACTCAATTGAACGAGCACAAAATATTCAAAAGGAAGAAAATAACCAAATAAAAAAAGAATTAATTTTCCGAATTGACGAGTCGCAGAGTAAAATGAAACAATTCGTCATCGAGGCTATGAATCAACAGCAGACTGAATTCGAAAATAAGAATAAATCATATAAGGAGAGCATTACATCAGCTATAACAGAGCAACTAGGCGAACATACAAATAAGATCGATGAGAAAATCGAAAAACTAAACATACAAACCCAAAATGAATGCGAACAGCATGTCAAAGCGAACCTCGAAACAATCAAAAACGAAGTATTACCAAAATTAAGCCTACAAACAAAGATGATCGAATCACAGCAGGTTGAAATTCATAATTTAAATCAAAACTTAAATGAATGCAAGGCGGAAGTTGACCAAATGAAATTGTCCAGTCCAATGTCTAGACACATGGGTCCTATCCAAGTTATTTGTACAGGAAGTCAAGGAAACGACCAGCAATTACCAAAATTTAATGGACGCGGCGGAAACCCTAAAGAATACCTGGGAAGACTGAGGAGATATTACGAAAGGGGATTGGAGAGAAATGCAAATATCGACCCTACAGAATACCTCAAAGATATATTAGAAACATCTTTTGAAGGTCCGGCATCCAGATGGCTACAATTAATACGCCAAGACATACATGATTGGGATCAGTTTACACGAGAGTTTGAAATGAAATATTGGAGCCAAGCAGTACAGAAGGGCATTAAAGCAAAGATCGAAGCAGAAAAATACAGAAGCAATGGAACATTAAGTAGAACTGAATATCTAACCGAACGAGTATTATTACTACAGTCAATGACACCCAGCCTAACTGAGGAAGAAATAGTAGCACTGATGGCAGAGAGATTCGACCCAATAATCCAGGACAGCGTCAGCGTTCAAAATATAACTACAATCCGAAATATGGAAAAATTATTGCAAAAGGAAGATATAAAAGAAGGACCGAGGCGTGCCAAAAACTATCACAACAACAATCAATCGAACAACACCAGATCAACAGAAAATCAAAACCAGAACAATCAATCATATAAACACGAACAACAAGTAAACCGACAAGCATATCAACCAAAATTTAACCACAATCAACAACAGCGAAGTGACTTTACACGAAACCAAAACAATTACTATTCTGGCTACAATCGAAATAACAATCATTATAATGGGAAGTATCAGAACAACAGATACCATGACAGCAAACCATACCAAAAAGAACAGCAACCACAGAGATACCAAAGACCGGATCAATCGTTCCAACAAAGAAGGCAATATCCGACAGAGGAACAAAGTCAAATATGCGCCATGTACGCACAAAACCCGGACTTGAGGGACCCGCAGCAGTACCAAAACAGCCCGAATAACAGCCCAAGTAATAGCCAAACACCTCCACCTCAAATGCAACAACAGAGGTCGGAAAACGACTCGGCGCTGTAAACGACGACCGAGATCTTGAGGTGAAGTTGCGGCTAAATTCCTCATTGTATACAGCGCCAGAACATAATACACTTGGTCAAACAATGTACCAAATAAACCACATGCAGACAAATAATATCTTATGTGATAAAGAATTTCTACTCGAAGAAGAGCCTAATAATGAACAGCAAAATAATTTCACCAAAATAAATTGTCCTGAAATCAACATAACTCTAAATCACATTAACGTGAATGCATTAATTGACTCAGGATCATCAATCACATGTATAGCTGAAAATTGGTTTAATGAAAACAAATCTAAGTTACAACCTTTTGAAGAATTCCCAGTAAATAATACAGTCATCAAAACAGCGGTTGGAGAAAAGTCTAAACGTGTTTCCAGAATAATATACATACCAACAGAAATCAAGGGACACACGAGATTAACAGAATACTTAATAGTACCGAATTTAATCAAGCCAATAATCTTAGGAGTCGATGTTCTATCTGATCTCAAAATGGAATTGAATTTTAATACTAATGAAATCAGTTTGCAAATAGATAATAATCCGGTGATAATGAAGTTTAATATGTGTCATCATGAAGGACAAATATGTCAAATAATTGTTGATAATAGCCATAGGCCAAATAATATGTATAATAATGTTGATGATATGATGTACGAAAATGTACCATATGATAATAATAAAATTTATAATGAATATGATAGCACAGCTCAAAACTTCAAGAAAATGCAAACTAGTCCAACAGCAGACAGCACATTGACACGTGAAGAAATAAATAAATCATTGGCAACAAACAGCTGTATCAATCAAGATGAACAAAATATATTAAGTGGATTGTTAAATAAGTACAAACACGTTTTCTCCGAACAACCAGGAATTTGTAATAAATATTCTCATGAGTTACGAGAGAAGCCGAAGAAGAATTATTAGGACCCTACCACATATCTGCGTTGAAAAGGTACATAGAACCTATTAATGAAGAACAAGCTGTAGACATTGAAGAAGAAGCCGACAACTGAATCTCAAGATATAAATAAAAAAAACAAAGTGATAGACAGTGTAGTGCAAAAAAAAAAAATATATATATATAGAGGAGATTGACATGAACCTTAACCGCGAGTGCGTGATTATTTATTTGTCCATATATCATATTTATAATGAACTATGCGATTTAAAAGTGTGAAATAAACAATGTCAAATACAAAATAAAATAGACAATAAACAATGAACAGTGCGTGTAAATGAACTATAATTCCTGTACAAGCGCTAAAGTCATTAAAACCCCTCTTTAAACCCATAATAGGCCATGAACGATCGTAATCCCTCATAAAATAATAATACTGTATAAAATATTTTATAGTTGAATATCTTAGTTATAAGTTAGTTAATCATGAAGAATAATCACTCATTTAATGTATCTCATACCTAGCTTTAGTAATTTTCACACTAAATGATTCATGTATTCCATTTCATACTTGTTCGAAATCAGTATTCATTTCATGTCATACAGATTTCTGAGGAGATATTTATAGTATTCCATTTCATACATTCATTATTTAGTATTTAAGTATGTGTTATTTGTGCTATTATGTTCAACAGTTAAATGATCAATATGCTCTTTCAATAACTTTGCCCTATTCCCCATAATAATTTGTTCATTACCATGTGTGTTGCCCAAATATAAAAACATTTATTTACTTACTTGTGCCCATAATTTAATATAGGTCTATATCACTATTACCCTCCTCAGAAAGAAAATAATTTATAAGATAAGAATATTAATTTGCATTCATTAATAATCCCATCATCAAATATTCACCCATAATTTAGTATCAGAATTTCCTATATATCAATATAATATATATATGTAAAGAGAATTGCAATAAATAAAATTTAATATAATACTAGATTAAAAAATAGTCCTGAAGGAATCTAAATTTAGTGTTCAGTGAGTAATTTATAGTAACATATGTGTTCAACAATGTGATCATCAAGATTGACAGCAAGAAAGACTCTGGAGGGGCTCTTCTCTTCAAGATCTGGTGGTGTATGGAAGCTTTTGATAGGTCACAGCACCTAATTAATGCAAATTATCCCCAGTAATGGACTAGGACGTTGCATTTCCCTAGGACCATTTAGTAGGGCTGATTGCTCAAAGAAATACCACAGATTAAAGTCATTTCCCTTTTTAAACATTCACAAGAAGAGTGGTATGAGCGAAGAACTTTTGTAAGCTGATGTGGTAATATCCTCCATTTTGTATAAACCCAAGCTCTAAGCCAAAAGGACAATTTGAACATTATTTTATAACATTTATCTGAAGAAATAATATATTAGCCTATTGAAATAAAAAAGAGACTATATTTTCCAAATTTAAGTTAATAATTTTATCACAATCAGTAAACTCAGTGCAGCAACTGGAATTTCCTGAAGGGACAAACCCAAAATTTCATAAGAAATATCTATTACTTATTTACCTACAACTCAATTGAATTTAATTTGAATTCATTATTCTTATTTATTTTAATATTATTCAAGACAGCACGAACACCCTTCCCTGAGATTGAGAATCAGAATACAAAGATACATTACTGTAAAAAAACTTTATTTTATTGTATCTAAACCTTGTAAAGAAAAGCCATATGTTTCCCCACTATTGTAAAACAATTGTTGTTAACCCTTCTAGAGTCAAATGTCAGCCATTGTTTCAAGTCAATAAACTTATCTTATAAATTATATTTATTTGTCATTATTCTAGTAAAGAAACCTAGGATTACACTTACCTTAGTTGAAGACAATAGGAATCATTTATTTAATAAGATCAAGCCAAGCGTGGGTTGTAAGAAAACAACCAAAATAATTTTGTACTTAGCAATAACGGATAGAGCAAGCCGAGGGCAACATTTCATTCAAACACGAACCGAAAGAGCAGTTTCTTTACTTATTAATTCAAAAATTAAAGGTCTTAAAAACAAAATAGGCTGTAGGCGATAGAGAGATTACATTGTTCATCAGAGTGGTAAAGAAACATTTATTTGTGTACTTTCCAACAACATTTTATTTTTAAATTAAGACTTAAGACAAACTAATTCACATAATTAAAAAAATGATGGTATATTTGGCAATCTATGATCCTCAGGCGACCGTGCAGACTTAATATGAATCGAGCAGATGTCATTAACTTAAAAGATGGTAAAATCCAATCAATGGTACAAAATTATAAAAACCACTAACTTAAGCAAAAGTTAAGACTATTATAGATAAATAGTTTAAAAGATTTAGGCTTACTCACTCGTTATTAGTCCTGCCCACCACACCCATTCTTTGAGGTATCCAAATCCTCCTGCTCCTGCTCGTAATAAACCGTGACGACTCAGACGAATAAGGGCTATTTTCTTTATAATAAAACTAGATCCTATAAAATAGAAAAAATATATGAAGTACAGAAATAGTTCCGGGTGGCTATAATAGCTAATCTTTACAACAGGCTGGATATTTCCTAAAAAGTACCTATCATAATAATACAAGGGTATAGTGACGCAGATGTAGCCAACATAAGTAAGGTTCCTGTGGCAATTGCTTATCTTTACAATGGATATATTTTCTCAGAAGTACCTATCGTAATAATACAAGGGTAGCCTACAGTTACGGAGGTACTTTGGTATTGTACAAAGGCCTCTATTTTTTGAGAGATTGTTTTACTGGATACCAAAAATAACTAGGCTACGTAATTGGGAAGAACATACTTCATTCGATTTAATGAACAAATTTAACTCAATTACAATGAACAGTACTTGTGTTCTACCTCCCAGGTAGTAGCGATGTCAGCAAGGATAGAGTTGAACACATCGGCACCGCCACTATAAGCCACACCCAATCGCCATCCTTATAAGCGCGCTGTGGCGGTTATGTTAGGCTGGGTTATCATAAATATCTTAGCAGGACTTTCCTCGCTAGGTACAAATCAAATGACCTAGATGAGCCATAATTTCACCTGCCAAATCCCCTCCAAGCAGACCAAGGTCAGGGCGTTGACTAGAGTGTGTGCATCACCTGTCAACGGGATTTTGCAGGCAAAAGTATCGTTTAATGGAACGATTTGAAGTATCATTCTAACACCAAAACGGCTAGAGGAATTCTACCTCCAGTTTGTTATTGTCCAGTAATACTATAGTGAGCTCACGAGTGTGGGACTGAAACAATGCAACCCGCAGAGCACCCCCGTACCCCCGTAATAATAGCATGGGCTGCTTCCTAGCGCCTTCAAATCTCAGTCCCATACTCGTGAGTTACTGTAGACAAGACTACTGATACAAAGTGACTCTAACTTAGCCTTGTTTTATAAACTGATTTCACATGCCAACTTGAGTCAATTAAGTTTTAGATGGAAGGTTTCTTATTCATTTACTTACCTATAAACAAACTGGAACTAAGAGCTAATCCTAGACCAATGTAAAATTCGGTACTAGTGATAAGATAGGTTGTTAACACAGGTTCTTTTTGATTCATCTCAAACCCTAAAGCACTGTTAAGTTTTTCAAAGATAAAACTTGTGGAAGTTTTCGTACTGGACCAGTTTTTAGACTAGATACTCCATCATACCACAAATATCATGGCTCATCATCCTGTGATTCATTATCTCTCATACATATTCTTTACGACACTGATAACTGATTACGTAATGAAAAGTCAATACTGAGCTTCGAACCAATTCCCGAGGGTATGATTCATTCAAGGCCAACCCTCAAGGCTCAAGGTTTAAGGAAGTCTTAGGAGTGTTACAAGAACAAGATAAGAGTTAGGTTAGAATCTGATTTGCATTAGATGTTTTCTGTTTTCTGACATTTCTCCACTTCTTATTTTGACAGTCGTTGTCATTGGTTACGTGATAAACCAAGTCAGACTCCAGTTGCACGTAAAGTGAAGGCTGGTGGGAACCGAGAACCTTAAACATTAAACACTGTATAAAATAATTAATTACAAAGTTTGAAAGTTAGGGTTACTGGTCAACAATGAAAGATTAAATACCCCCTTTGCAGCAGACCTGCATACTCAGCGAATTTCAAATGCAAAACGACATATTTCAATCCAACATAGCGAGATTTGACATGTTTTGGTAAGCTCCATAAGAATAACATGGGGAATGAGTATGCAGGTTTGCTGCTACAGTTATATTAAAACTGAGTGGTTTTAATTCAATATTTAGTAAATCTGAACTAGAAGAAGCTATTTACCAAATTTTATCAAGATATGTTGAGAAATAACCGAGATATAGAATTTTATTTATTTCCCATAAGGTTAACATTGGGACAACGTACTGTGTTTACCACTTTTAATATCTCGGCAACCAATGGACATAGAGCCGTGATTCAATATACAAAATTGTTTGTTTTTTGAGCTGAATTCAATGGTGCCAACAAAAATTCGATAAATTTTATTTTTCTATGTAAAAAACTCAAAAAACCGATTTTTGAGGGGGTTTATCCCCCTTTACCCCCCCTTCCGGTGGTCCGATCGGGCTGGTTCACGAACTCGTCCGAGTGATTACCACTTAACAAGTCTGTACCAATTTTCATTGAGATTGGACCATTTTTACGGCCATTATCGTGCTAACAGACAAATATATATATATATATATATATATATATATATATTCGAACGAATGGTGTTTTTTGCTTCTGGTGGCCCCAAAACGAAAAGTTATCATAGTCTCGAGCTTAGGTCTTACCATGAGACCTACGGTAATAGCTTCTTCCCTATAGGGGAAATTCGCTAAAATGGATAAAATGAAACCCTTGTTACTAACATAGAATATACTATATGAAACGGGAGCTGGGAGGTCGAAAATTGCGTCACAAGGAGCACCTGTAAAAGCTACGCCGTTTTGAAGAGGTATCCTGAGGGTGTCAAAAGTGGGTTTGTGAACCCTCGATCCCTCAATCTGGGGGGTTCTCTCCAAGGTGGACAAACTTGAAAATACAGAAGCCCCAAATTGTTTTTTTTTTTATATTTTCATACAAATAAATGGAGTAACAAAATTTTGGTTTACACAGATTTTTTCAACTTAAACAACTAATAACTTTGATTTGATAAGATAATCAAGCAAATAATTTGGCATATTGAATCGTCGCTCTATGTCTATTGGTTACCAAGACACTGAGGCTGATGAAATCGGTACGTTTATTTATTTATTTATTTATTTATTTATTTAACGTTGAGCCATGTTATGGCATAGGCTAGATAAAAACATCCTAAATCCTTTGGAAGTTTTAATCTATGCCCATTTTAACCTGATGGGAAATGAATAAAATTGTATAACTCGCTTATTTATTAACATTTATGTTATGAATGACGGTAGCGTCCTTGTTTGAAGAGTTCTCATTGTAGGCATAGCATATTTCGAATAAATATCTTCGCACTATCTTCATTTTTATATTTTACATAAAGTCCTGTCAAATCTACGTTATAAACCCCTTACATGGACAAAACTGGCGTTTATTTACTAGACGTAATTTTTGTCCATTTGAGTAAACTAATATATAAATGTTTGGTTTAATGAGTTTCTGCAGCGTATTTCCAGTGAAATAAACTATAAGAAACTACAATATTTTAGCTGTAGTTGACACTCATATAGGGTGTAGTAGCCCCCTACTAAATTTCTATTTTACATAAAGTCCCGTCAAATCTAAATTATAAACCCCTTACATGGACAAAACTGGCATTCTATTTAAAGGATTTAATTTTTGTCCACGTGACTAAACTAATATATAAATGTTTGGTTTAATGAGTTTCTGCAACGTATTTCCAACAACTGCAGCGTAGGTCCAACTGCAGGTTAAATGTGCGCACCCCTCGGTAGCTCGTGTCCCCACAAATCTATGGTTCATCCGACGCCTCTGCTGAATCTGTTATTTATTCCATTGATCCAGGTGAAAAACCAATTAACCAATCGGCACATTTATGGATCCATCTAAAGCCTTTGTGACACAATTTCTCAAAGCATGGTTAAAAGCAAAGCATGTTACTGAAGGAATTAGACTCATTTGGTAGCAAAGGAAAGACTTTAAATTGGTTAGATTTTTACCTGAGAAGTAGGTCTCAATATGTGGAAATATGTTTTTTTAAATGAAATCAATAAAGCTTAATTAAAAAATATTAAAAATGCTACAGGGAGTACCTCGGTGTTCGATACTTGGACCTGTTTTGCGTCTCTTTTACTACATACAAGGATTTCCCAGAATTTTAGGTAGGCCTACAGGATCAACAGGTATCAAAAGTGAATTAATCCTCTATGCGGACGATTATAATACCGTATGATCCATTCGACCAAAAACACACAGGACCTGGGGAAAATCAGCAAAACCCAAATTTAACTATTCAAAACGATCTTAAAAGTAACGATTTATTTTTTAATATAAAATAAAACAAATTTATTGCTTTTGAAACAAGGCAGTGATTAAACATTGAGTGTCACCAAAACTCTTCCTAACTCTGGCCATTTTGGCATGGTGGGGAAATCCAAAATTGTTCCATCCTTACCTTTCTTATGTAAACCTGTACAATGGAAATAAAATCTTGAATGGTTGCAGCTACCCGGATGCAGGCGCTAATAGCAGAACGAAACAAATGGATATTTTGATTACTTACTAACTTAATAAAATAAATGTTTATGGTGAGGAAATTTATTATTTCTGGTGGGGGACGTGGGGGAAACGTGCGTATTTCGAGGGTAAATCACATCCTCGGCAAGCTCGGGCGCAAACATTTCCACTCGTGAGACAATGTTGTTCTTTACTCATTTAACACACAAATAACTATTGCTTCATGGGTTACAATGAACAACATTAATGTTGGATACGGAACAATAACAAAATGAAAACAAATCAAATCAAAAGTTTTATGGGAATAAAACCACACCCTAATATTTTCCGAGGCATCGTTATTCTCATAGGAAATGAAATTCCTTTTTAATTATGTTGGAGTTATTAATAATATAGTCTACCGATTCAGTCGTTCAGCTTCAAACATTTGTTAATACTACTGTTATCAGTTGTAGCTTTTTGCAGCGATTCAACTTGACATCAATACTAAACTTATGTACAGTTGCATCCATGCCAAGTTTGGTCATGTAACGGAAAGGTGAACAATACAAATCCAGATTTAAATTAAATTTTTAATTATAATTTTTAAATAAGAATTGCTGGGCTTCCTTTGAAAGTGTGATATTGCTTCTAGAAAATAACCTAAACCTGGAAGAATAAAAATATAAAAATAAATTATACTCAAACTTTCATCTCGAAACCGTGAATTTCCAGTTAAATACAGTTATGTAACAAAGGAAAATCAGCAAAACAAATAGCTGTTGTTCCCGAATATTCGGGAAAGTTCATAAGTTTATAATTAGTTGTCAAAAGATTCTGAGTCATAAAACATTAGTTTTTTGTCGTAAAAGTTATTGGCGAAAAAACTAAAACTTTTACGACAAAACCCATGAAATTAAAACCGTTTTTCTTTTGATTTTGTCTATTATTCGAGAAAAATATCCATCCTACAGAATTTTACTCACAGCTTTCCGAATAGCGTAAAGTTCATTGTTAAATAAATGTTTGAGTGATAATTATAAATAGGCTACCAGTTTAGTCGTGCAGCTTCAAACATTCGTCAAAACTATCAGATGCTGCTTTTTGCAGTGTTTGTTCATTAACATTGCACAGCGCAGGTGCCTTCCATACCAGGAATACTCATACACTTAGTTAGTTGTACGACGAAGCGCAGCAAACACTATGAAGGAGGTCGTATAATGCAACTTACTTCTGTATACAAATTGTTAATATGTTTCCCACCTGCACAGATGCAGCCGAGATTCGCTCAACATCAACGGCTATTTCAGATGTCACCCAAAATTTCAAGTTTTCCTCATAAAATTTAATTTAAATTACCCAGAACTCTAATTATTACTTGGTTGGTATAGATGCTAGGTGTTTGTTGTTTTTCAGAATATACTAATTGAAACATTACCAACTATTCAAATATTTAATACATAGGCAACGACAACTATAATAGGAGATACTACAAAATTTGATAAGTTTTTAATCGTTCGAATATAAAATTTCAAGGTTTCAGCAAATAATTTTCAGAATAGTTTGTTTTGTTAAATTTATAACACCCTGTGATTTTTTTAACTTCCCAAATTTAGCACTTCACCCTATGGATGTCAATCCGATGATATGTATCAGGACAGGTTTTGAGTGGACCTACAGGACCCAACTGCAGGTTAAAAATTTGCGCACATGGGCTACTGATGTGGTGGAAAATGATAACAAACGTGTTTCTTTGCGTATTGCTCATAAGAAATTTTTACTATCTCGAAAATCACTAAAGGGTACTCCACTTTCAATATTATAAGTACAAAACCTGACTGAAGATGGTTTGTCACAAAAACCGAAACCAAGCTCGTGTAATCTAAGCGGTTTTCTTTATACAGTCAAACCTCAATAATGGCTGGACGGATTTTAACGTTTGAGTTGTCAAATTTAAGGGATTTTTATGTAGATTCGTCAATACGTCTCGGAATTATTTGATAAAGCTCAGTTCACTTTATAGCTGAACATGCTCGTCCTTTGAAATAGTTCTTCAGGTAAACCACAGATTGCAGTGTTTGCAAGCGAAGCAGCAATTGAGTAATTTAGTACATATCATTGGATTGTTATAGGCTATACTACCGAATTTGGAAAGTTAAAAAACATTTTCTAATACAAGGTGTTAAGGCTTCAGCGTGGTAAAGTTAACAAACTTCAACGCAATAAATCTTCTCGAAGCGTAAAAAAAACATAAACTGTTATAGGCATACATGTCTCTCGGAGACCACTTAGCCAAAATATTAGAGAATTACCATAACTTATATATTTAACTTCGTAAGGCATTTCTTTGCGTCAAAATTGTGGGCGTCCGGCAAGTCGTAGAAAGATGGAAGAGGGAAAAGTACTAAAATTACTTGAAATCCACCAGAAAATTAGATGTAACATAAAATATTTGCCATTTAAAAAGCATCAGAATTTAAAAACGTCTGTTTTGTTTACATTAAAACATGTGTTGCTAATACTTGGTTTAAAACAACATGATAGATGTTGATACGTAACATGGTTTATTTAAAATTTAGCTTTAAATGAAGGTTGAAACTACTATAGGAAATAACTATTTTTTACTTTTGAATTTTATTACTTTATAATTTAGGGGTTTTAACATACTCACCATTTTAAAAACATTAGACATTACATACTTTTGTTTTGTTTACATTAGTAGTACTTGATGCTGGTTTAAAGCCAAGTGATTTGTAATACAGTATTAACAAAATCGATAAGCGTAGACTATATTAGGAATAGAGAAAACTTAGCATTTTTAAGGCATGTAAGTCAAAGTCAAAGTCAAAGTCAAAATTTCTTTATTCAGACA
The DNA here is from genome assembly GCA_035578135.1 of Flexamia atlantica. NCBI lineage: Eukaryota > Metazoa > Arthropoda > Insecta > Hemiptera > Cicadellidae > Flexamia > Flexamia atlantica. The sequence goes on from JAQJVK010000003.1 coordinate 28,522,185, forward strand.
TACATGACAAGATGTACATGAATGGCGTCAGGAAAACATTTCAAAATAAAATAATACTAAATATACAGTAACTAAAAATAGGCCTAGCCTAAAAATTACAAAATTAGATTTTTACTTATATTTTTTACTTGACAATCTCAAAAAACTCTTCCAGGGAGTATAAAGGGTTTTCAATACATTTGTAATACAGTATTAACAAAATCGATAAGCGTAGACTATATTAGGAATAGAGAAAACTTAGCATTTTTAAGGCATGTAAGTCAAAGTCAAAGTTAAAGTCAAAATTTCTTTATTCAGACATACATGACAAGATGTACATGAATGGCGTCAGGAAAACATTTCAAAATAAAATAATACTAAATATACAGTAACTAAAAATAGGCCTAGCCTAAAAATGACAAAATTAGATTTTTACTTATATTTTTTACTTGACAATCTCAAAAAACTCTTCCAGGGAGTATAAAGGGTTTTCAATTAAAAGTCTATTTAACTTTTTCCTAAAAACATTATGATTGTTGATATTTTTAATTTCAACAGGGAGATTGTTAAAAATTTGATTCCTGCATATGTTGGCTGTTTCGTAAAGAGTTCTGTTCTATGGATTTCTAGCGTAAAATTTTCCCGGTTTCTTGTATTATGGTTATGAATGTCATTTAACTTTTTTAACTCATTATTACTATGTTTTACATGCATAATTGTTTGAAAAATGTATAAACTAAATACTGTCAAAATTTTGAGTTCCCTAAATTTTTCCTTACATGACTCCTTGTACCCCATCTTCAGCATAACTCTAATCGCTCTTTTTTGTAATTTGAAAATCTTATTTAAATTATTTTTTGAGGTACCTCCATACAACAAAAGACCAAACTGAATATGGGAGTGCATATGTGCATAATACAGCAACAGAGAAGTGTTAAACTCACAATAGAATGACATTCTTCGAATGGCATACAGCCCAGAACTTAATTTGTGGCAAACATGATCGATATGCTGATTCCATGTTAGTTGAGTGTCTATAATTAATCCCAAAAACGTTACACATTCTTTTCTTTCTAAGAAATTTTTTTCTACTTCTAAAACAAAACTATTTTTGTTTAATTCTTCTGAAAATGTATTTTTTTAATCAAATATTAAATAATTTGTTTTATCTGCATATAGCTTTGACAGTTTAGTGTGCGGTCTGAAATGGTCATTGTGCTGCAGTAACAGCGATTGAGAGCAATATCAACTTTAAACTTGACTAATAAAAGTATAATGAATCTTGAATATACAAAAACAAAGCAGCATTACTCCCGGCCGGACAACCAAAAAACGAGTGGGGCATAAGGTAAAATCCTCAATATTAACTATTCACTAAGCTGGTGGTCTCCAAACCTAACTCCCGCGTATGAGGTGGAGCCAGAGGCTCTAACTTGGAGTGTGGAATCGTGAATGGGAGACCATTTTCTGATTTCATCCTTACTTTTTGCCTATTGGGTAAAAAATTTAGCTTCAATTAGAAGTTTCCAAAATAAGTACCCTCTAACCGTCCAAAATATACTTTTGAACAGCTAGAGGCTACATAGAGCTTGATGACGATCTTTTGATGACGTCACAATTTGTTCGCATGTTTGCGTTAAATCTCATGACTTTCCTGGAGATATAAATTAAGAGCTACAATCTGTGCTTAACCTATACACGTACTAGGAAATGTCAAAATCTCTATAAAATTACACATTAAACGTTTGAATCCGTCAAACTGGTACCGATTTGTGAGTGTGAAGGAAACATTAAACATTCAGAATTTGTATTTTATTTTTAGGGGCTTTTGCCCCTATAAGCCACTAGTTTCATTTATTGTTGAACGATTCCTGCTTTCTTCTGTTCTTTCAACAATACTGTTTTTACATCAAGATATACATAATCTATTTCATTTAGAACTTTTCACCATTTCTGTTCCCGGAAAACTCATCTTGGGAATATTTTCGCCCTCTCCAAAATACTTAAAATATAAAACCAGCCATAGTAACATCAAACATTTTTTAATGAGCTAAAATGAGGTGAAACAGCGTAAAGAACAAAAGGAATAAATTTATTTTTCAGTTTCCTTTAACTATACTTTCTCTAATTCAAGTAACTAACACGAAAAATTAGGGATTGACTTTTCAGCCACACTGCAGATGATGTTGTTGTTAGTTTGTGGAAGTGATAGCTGCTGGTCAGCTTATCTCCATTTTAATCAGTTTTAACAATTTTATTAACATGGAAGTTTCGTAATACAGTATACAGAAGCTTTCTTATTATTTCTTTGATTCAATGGACATACACAGCATGAAATAGTACTTTGCTGTGATTGTAAGCAAATTACTGGACGAAGTTATAAAGATGGGGACAATTTGTCTTCACAATAATGAATAATTAACACAATGCAATTATAAATAAATAAATATTTGTTTTTCTGCACATTAAATAAGCACAATGTTTCATACTAAAGGTAACAACAAAATCATATTATTTACAAATAATAAAGAAACCAGGCTGACCATTCTGCTAATATGTACAGAAAAAATAGGGCCCCTAGGACATAATATCCCGTTTAGGGGTTCCACTACAGATTGAAACTTATAAAAATTAAATTAGAGTTCAAAGCAAAAAAAAAACAGACATGCTTTAAATAAAATAAATAAACCTTTGATGAATTTTAATCCTGCACTCCCTACACCATAGGTCCAATACCAGAAAAAAAATAAAAGGCTCAAGTTAGAATGCATTACAATTCTACTACCACCACCACTACTCTTGATTTCTAATACTATTACTAGGCCTACTAACAGTACAAATAATACAAAAAAAACAACAGCAACAAAAGGAATATATGCATAAGCTCATAAAACTATCGCTTTAAGTGTTACTGTAAATCAAATATAAAATAAGTAAATAAGTGACTTATTTACTTATTTTAGTCACTAGTAAATAAGTGTGACTGTAGGTATCTGCATTATACCTATCAACTCTTCAACATCATTGATAGATATTAACCATTTTCTCACTTGCTTGAGAAAAAGTGTTTTGTTCTGCTCTGTGTTTTTGCAATTCAAAAAATGCACTGATTTCTAAGTTTCCTACATAATCCAGATACTTTTAGATTCGAATCATCATCGTAAAAACATAGTTTATTGTTCTTGGGATTTTCAATTATTTTGGGCATGTCTTTTAATTACCGGTAACACATAATACCTAAGCAAATACCGATGACTAAACTGGAATTAAAAGTCTTTATTTATAGGAACATCGCGGTGGTAATTTTCACTTGTAATGATTCATCGCCTATGAAGTTTCCTTCCCAGTGGAGGGAAGGATTCGTCGCTCCGACGAAAATGTTAGAAAGATCGTCAGACAAATGCTTCTTGTAGGTGTAGAACCACCAGGGTGTAGCCAAGAGTGTGGTCCGTGGGCCCCTTCCCGTTAAATATTCCAAAAGTAATAATGAAATTGAACTCGGTTACAAACTATACCTACTGTTTATTCTATTAGTGCAATTATATGTAAGCCTCATAAAACCAAAAGTTTTAAGAATAAAGCTAAGTTAACAGACAACGTAGTGATATTGGCATTAGTGTAAACCAGCGTTGTAAGAACGGCTGCCCCTTGATAAGACATGTTAAATTTATACTCTTTTAAACGTGTCATTGTTCTGTGTTCGTTGCGTTAAAGAGGAAGTGCAGCAGTTTTCATGATAGTTTTAAGGAGGAGTTTGAGTTTTATTAAATTTAGAAGGCGATGCCAGACAGCGAACTAGCGAGCGCGACAGCGACGATTTGGTGTATTTCGATTGCCTAAAAATGCTACTTTATTATATTAACTTTCCAAAATTTATCAAGGGGGTCGGCCATGGAGGGTTTTGGGGATCAGGGGGACCCCCCCCCCTCCAAGCCCCCTGATTGTGATTTTCTCCTCTTCACAAAGGTCTATCTTCGCCAATGTTTAGGTTAACCAAAGAAATATGAATTTCATAGTCAAAATTCATGACTCAAAGTTCTGGGTAAAGAAGACGTCTGCTTAAAAAAGAATTTTCACGATTAAAATTGTCTAAAACTAGCCATTTTGCTTCAAAAATTTCAAACATTTTCCAGGGCAGACACCCGGGCCCCCCAAATTAATTGTTGGGAGTATTCCATACCCTCATAACCTCCGCGGTCATCTGGATCCCCTCTTCCCAAAACTTTTGATTTTTTAAAAAGTAACCATTTAAATTAATTTTGTTAAAAAGGGGAGTACTGTTTTCTAATAAATTTTCTAAGCTGGTATAAACTCAAACTAAACGAATTTATATAAAACTGTGGCATAAATGTTATTTAGATTTAACTCATCTTAACCGTTTTAGCGTAATTAGATCAAAGTCGTTCCTAAAAACCTATTTCCCTTAAATTCTTTATTAAGTGTATATAAACACGCGATTTCATTGTAATGACTCTTAAACTGTTTTTACATTCATGAACCTTTTGACACCTTGTTTGTCAAACTTGCTTCACTAGTTTTGGAGCATTCTACAAATTTCTGCAGCTAGTACAAATAAAAAATTTAAGTAAATATCAAATTTAGATACATCATAAACACCATTTTGCAATAGAGTATATCAAACCAACATTGGTTTTCATATGCCCACCAGTACAAAATAAATTTTTCAATATCGTCTTTCGGGTACCACTCCCCTCATAATTTGGGGCCCGGATGATAATTTACAAAATCCCCTAAGAGAATGTATAGCGTTTAATAAATTCCAACAACTGTAATTAACACCCTGAATTCTTGATAAAGAACTGTTAATATTTGATTTAATTAAATTAAAATTAAAAATTACGTCGATTTTTAATTTTTTATTTCTGTCAGTGATAGCATTACAATTTATGTGATTTTTATTTTTAAACACTCTGTATCATGAAAAGTATTTCGGCTAAATGTGAGTTTCTGTCTCCTCCTTTGCGACGTCGAAGGTTAATGAAATTCATGTATTTTTCAATAGGCCTTTAACAAAAAAACCATTGCAAAAGTAAAATTATATTTTAATACCCCCGTTGCAGCAGACCTGCATACTCAGCGAATTTCAAATGCAAAACAATATATTTTAATCTAACATAGTGAGATTTGACATGTTTTTGTAAGCTCCATAAGATTAACATGGGGAATGAGTATGCAGGTTTGCTGCTACAGGTATGTTTAAACTTGTTGGTTTTAATTCAATATTTAGTAGATCTGAACTAGAAGAAGCCATTTACCAAGTTTTATCAAGGTATGTTAAGAAATAAACGAGATATAGCATTTTACTTATTTCCCATAAGGTTAACATTGGGACAACGTACTGTGTTTACCACTTTCAATATCTCGGTAACCAATGGACATAGAGCAGTGATTCAAAGTACTAAATTGTTTGTTTTTTTTTTAGCTGAATTCAATGGTGCCAACAAAAATTTGATAAATTTTATTTTTCTATGTAAAATGATCAAAAAACCCATCTTTGGGGGGGTTTATCCCCCTTTACCCCCCCTTCCGGTGGTCCGATCGGGCTGATTCACGAACTCGTCCAATCGATTACTACTTTACTTGTCTGTACCAAATTTCATCAAGATCGGACCATTTTTACGGCCGCTATCGTGCTAACAGACACACACACACACACACACACACACATATATATATATATATATATATATATATATATATATATATATATATATATATATATATCTAAAAATTCGAACGAATGGTGTTTTTTGCTTCTGGGGGTTGCAAAACGAAAAGTTATCATGGTCTGGCGCTTAGGTCTTACCATGAGACCTACGGTAATAGCTTCTTCCCTATAGGGGAAATTCGCTAAAAAACATCATGATAACCATTTTTGCTCATTCGACTATACATACCATTCTCCCGAACCTTCGCCAAACCACCCGCGTCGGAAGTGGTTAGGAATTCGTCGTTATACTCTCAATGCAGGTAGAGGGATCTATGCAGGTAGAGGGGGGCTTGGCCTATTATTCCTACGATTATTTCTTTTTATAAATTAAGATATTCTTATTGTTAAAATAACTTAAATTTTCTTATATACTAGTCATATTTATTGTATCTAATATTTGTACACTGTTAACAGTCTGCAGTCTAAAAACATTTATTTAGTTTTATTATTTATTTAATGCTATTATTATTATTATTTATTTAGTGTTTAGTTTAATTATTATTGTAAAGAGATTTCGCTTCGCTCCATCAATAAAAATGCCTCTCTGGGCTGTTGAGGAGTACAATTAGTTGTGACCACTTGGGATATCCCCAAAAGTGACCTCTGTGCTCAGTTGAGCTGTACCCTTCGAGGACCATAAAACTAACCCTCATCAAAAATATGACAAGTGTGCTCAGTTGGGGTATCACCGTCTCGGCGACAGTGTACTTGCGTCCTTATTTGCACTTTCCTTTTCAAAAAAGTAAGAGTCAATCGTTTTATCTCTGTGTGATTATACCTCCTTCAAGGAACATAAATTAAAGAGGAATCGTCTTTAGTCTGTATTAGCTCTACCACCGTAGTGCTAGCAACCCTGAACACAGCATGAAAAACATGCTGCATATTCATTCGGATTAACCCACATGCGTGAAGTCGCGTAAAGTGCGGTATATATGGCAAACGAACGATCTTGTATATGCTTATTCACTGTATTTTGCTGTAATCTTTACGAGTGCTATTATCGGTTGAAGAGTGGCTATTGTAGGGCAAGAATAAGTGTTATGTATCAATATTTCTTTTAAGTGAATAAACGGGATGAATAATTTTACGTCGTAATAGAAAGAGAATAAATATTCGTTTTTAATTTTCTTTAAAACAAAACAGAACATTTATTAAAGGACCGCAATAAATACAATTAATTATAAACGTTATCAAATTTACAAAGTATTAGTATTACATTTGTTTTTTTGGAAAAATTGTTTGGAAAAATTATTATTATCATTATTTTATGAGCTGTCACGTTGGTATTGAAAAATAATACACTAAAATTTGTACCGCGTGAGGAACATGTAGAAGCTTGAGTGTCTAAAAAAGATTTTTAACCTGGATTCTTTTCGTATGGAATAGGAATAAATTACTTAATTCAACGTATTTTCACCACATTAACGAATTATGGCTTTTGATCTCCTCGAAACCAAAAATCTGGTTCAAAACCGCTTACAAAGTACACAAAAAACTATCTGAACCAGAAACAAAATATCGATGCAAGAAAACCAAGGTGATGATCTGAGATTTCTTGACATAACAATTCCAACATGAGTAACTCTATGTATTGAGGGTATGAAGAGTTACAGTCGCCATGTTTTGGATCCAAAGATTTCAAAAACGGGCTTCACTTTTATCAGTTGATGCGTAGTCTATTTTTTCTGTGGTCTGTGCCTTCCCCTCACCGATCACAGATGTAATGGGAAAAACCAGAACTTCCTGAGCACTATCTTTATCTGTATATGTCGGATCGCAGAAAGAAGAGAGCTTCGAGCATAAATCGGGCTCGATCCAATGCCTATATAAACCTATAGGTTTTTAGTGAGCACGGACCCTTTTCACACCAGAGAAAACGATACCTTTCAGTGCATAATGTATTTTCTAGCCCAAGCCCTGTCTTCGGCTGTGCGGCTGCGACGCCGTCCCCGCCAGTAATGACTGGAGGATCTTCACATTATCAGTTCTGGAGGGGGAAATAATTGCACTTATTAAGTGGTTAGCTGACGAAAACTGGTCATCAGTCGAAAGATGGAGACGGGTGCCCAAATGATACGACTCCTCTGGCTCTATCCGTGGCCAATTATACGCGACTAATTGAAATAAATGTATAGGCAAGATCGGGGAAACGGTCGAAACCCAAAAATGCATTAGTAATACACGGGTCTGGACGGTCGTAAGAATATAGAAGTGTCGGCTTATTGCCGAAATATTCATAGAAATAGTTTCCTATCCGGCTTTTCTTTACGGAAGACAGGATTGATTGTTGTGAAGATGTGTGTCCCTGGGCGAAATAAACTGCTCAGAAACCAATGAAACCGTTTACCAAAAGTGGTGTTGTTTAGATACAATTGTAAGAGTCTATTCAAACTAACCATAAATTTATACAAAGCTGTGTTATTTTATTGTAATAATTATTAATATTTCCTAAACTCTTATATGAGCAATGTTTGCTTTCTTGCATGCTTGATTACTGTTTATTTTTTATTTCGTATAATTAATTATCTCTGAATCCGTTCCGAGGATTTCCTTCAAATTTTGGAAATAAGTTTTTTTGTTGAAAAATGTGTTCTAATGCAGATTAAATGACCTAATAACGGAATAAAATGATTTTTAAAACCTAAAAGATTAAAATTGGACCTTATGGGTTGTCACGTTAGCAACGAACTAAGCAATGCAAATGAAAACAAATTAATCAATAATCACAACAGCTGTTTGCAAACTACAGTTATCTAGGAGAAATACAGCGCAAGATGACGATTGCATAAAACAATAAATAAAATTGTATGACTATTTAGCCACTGACATTTGTTCTATTGGTTGAACCGGTAAACAGGGAATGATACCGGCCCAGAGGCGATACTATTAATTCCACGTGTCTCAAAAGCCCCGTCCTTTTAATAATTTTTAATTAATGGTTAATGAAGTTAGAAATATTAACTTCCGTCTCTGTTTACAAGGAGGAAGTTTTTGACGTTTCAAAATTTTCTTCCCCTTCACTCAAAATGGGGTATTTTAGAGGTAAGTAAACATCTTCAAAATGAAACCCCTATCTCGTGACACATAATTTCTAAAGAATTGACAAAAGAAGAAGGATAACGGTGCAATTAGAGCTAGGTTCATTCTAAGTAAAGTTATGGCACAACAAAGTTTGAGTTTTTGACAATAGACAATAGACAATAGACAAAGACTTTATTTATAATAATATGTGCAAACATGTTTACATTCCAAGAGCTCACAGAGCTCGCGCGGAAATAAGCTATGAAGATAATATATTTTAGAATAGGTTGTCGGCCAGTCTATTTACATCACTCAAAAACTTTTATTAGAGCTTTAACATTAAGCATAAAAATAAATATAAATAAATAACAACAAGTAAAGATGGATAATAAATAATTAATAATCAACTGTCAATAAATTTCTTTAAAACATAACAAGTTTAAAACAAATTTAACAAGTTGAGATTGGATTGAGAGCATTTAATTAGAACAAGAAATAAATTAATACTAAGGCATGTCAATTTCACTGTTAACTGTTTTTACATACGGTTTTAACATTACATACTGTTAAAAACGCGGTGTTTTTTTAAGCCCTATTAGATTGGTTTTTCCAATACATATCAGTGAGCCACCAGGAGTCACTGTTAAATCATGTTTGCCAAACTATCTTTGATTTCAAATTTTCGGCCGCCATTTAGATCCACCATATAGAATACAAATAATATTTTTCTCTAAAGTAAGGTGGTGTTGTGACCCATCATTTCCAACTGGTTTGCTGATGACAATGTCTCGACGAGTACTGATATATTCATAGCAGGGTATTTGATGTTTATGAAGCATAATCATAGAATGTTTATAGGTAAATGGGGGAGATATAAGAAAGACATTGAGTACATAGAAAGCCTCTACCTTAAGGGGATAAAAATGCGTTTAAATTAGAAATGTCCCGATCTGAATCCTGGATACAGTAAATTCAATATTTTACTGCCCCATTTTCTCTTTTCTTTTGTTGTCCCTCTGATGTTTGATTTACGGTTCAAATTTGTACTGTTGACTCTTAAAACACGCAGGTACTAGGTTTATACACCATTTTATTCCTTTTTTTAGTTAAAGGTAATACCCTCCCACAGACAACAACCTACCCCCACATATACACAAGTTGTTAAAAGAAATCTGGGGTGTTAATGCGTTCCAATGTTTGATTTTTGTTATTTATTCTTTATTCACATTCGACAAATCATCATTTTATAAATAATTTGTTAACCGTATATTATTTAAACCATTCCAAGTCATACACCCATCATGAGGAAACAGACTATCCTAAATACACTCGGCGTCCTGAGACCCTTCGTATGAAGCCTTTCACACAGTATGGTGGTTGCAAAAAATTCTTTTTCTTTTAACAGCCAGAATGTATGGAATGCTTTACTGAAGCCGACCCCCTCTAATATTTAGAATTGAAGAATAATTAGACAGCTTATCTTAAAAACTTGGGTATTCAATCTCACAAACTATTTTAATGTATTAATATAAAACGTAAAGTAGTCAGTTATCACAGGTGATTTTCTTTTCTCACTTGTTTAGGAGATTCTATCTTTGATAACCGTCCATAAAGGGCGTTTTTCAGCAGATACTAATGGCAGAATCTTCTTACTTTAAAGAATCTCTATCTCGATTCTTTATTTCCACAATGCCGAATCACCGGTCCGAGTCTCTGATGGCTGCAATGTTAATTGGTCGTAAAGTGCGAATTATATCGCCGAATCGAGCACGTCAACTATAATTTTTATCTCCGTTCACCGCTGAAAACCTATATAAAGCGGTGCTAATGCGTCGGTGTCATCTGCGGTAGTTTTATGAGCTATTGGCTCAGGAACGTGGTCCGGATTGCAGGATCTTCTTAATGGTCCTGAACGTCGAGACGCAGAGACTGTAGTGATGGAATTAACCCAGATGAAAATAGTATACATTACATTGAATGTCGATGTAACTAATACTAAAGGTTTTATATTCATACCTGCATACTTCTATACAAGTTTACAAGCACTTATAATTCATACCTAACACCAACTACAGAGTACATGCCAAAGTATCCCAGCAGCTCCCAAAACGGGCGTACATCATTTGCGCGGTATGCGGAGAGCCAGGTAGAAGGGTTGCGTGTTCTGCGCGGTGAGTTCCAGGGGGCTCTCAGGTATATGCATCATCTGCGCGGTGAGGGGTGGCGGAAGCGGCATTCAAATTACTAAATACTATATAGTTACAATCCATCTCGCATTTGTATTTTTAAAGTTTTGAAACGGCACCTTAGGATTACAAAATACAAAGTCAACATTATTAATTTAGAAACATTATTAAATTATCAACATCGTTTAGAAACAGCCCCCTGTTGTATCGATTCCCATAGAGTAATATAACGTCAAAATGTCTTCCATTCTTTCCTAGTAATGTTCCAACCTTTAAGAACTTTAGTAAGTCGAGATGTAAAAAAAACTGAAAATCACGTGATTATAAGCTGCGACACCATCGGTCGGCTGCAAAATTACCACTTTTGTAACCAACAGTCGCGATGAAAAAGGCGACTTTTGCTACAACCGCTAAACTTTAACATAGTTTTTGATTAGAAAATAACAAGTTTTGACATAAAATGAGCACACAGTCTGATGAATCGACTCCCATAGAGTAAGAAAACATCAAAATCTCAATTTCGAAAAAAATGTCACTTAGCCAGTTTTGCTATGACCCGCCTCATGTGGTACGTGCGGGAGGGCGGCTGTTGCGAACTGTTGTCAGCAGGCTGAGGCTACCTGGACGGGACACCGCGCAGATGATGTAAGGGGATTAGGCGACCCTTCAGAATATTTCACAGCAGGCTTACATACCGCGCAAATGATGAACGACCCCCAAAACTCGTCAACAGAGTATTTATTTATTTATTTATTTATTTAATACCAACGGACAACCATTACAATATAAACAATATAAATAAGTGATGTAACTAAGTGCAAACAAAATATAATATGTATAAACCGATTTCAAAAAATATTACATAATAAGTAACATTATTAGATATGACTTGTACCAACATTTATGTCAAATAATATATTACTATCTAGTGCAATAAATAACTATACACTGTGAAAAAAAACAATACAAACAAAGTCAAACATAGAGGAAAAATCAAGTGCAACAATAGTAATAGACAATCTTACAAATGTAACATAACTAAAAATTCGAGCTCAGTACGTGCAATAATTTAAATGAAACAAAAAAAACAGAGAAAATGCTGATAACATACTATTAATAAATAAAGTGCAACTATAATAAACATCTAAGTTCTCTTTTGAATTTAGAATTCAAAAGAGAAAGTAGAATTCTCGGGCAGAGTAGAATGCCCTTGGCGCCAGGTGGCGTTTAGAATTTTATTTTGATTGGTTTTCGTTTTCTGATTGTTAGATGGCATCATTATCAGCTAATTGTACTCCCGAAAGGAATTTCTACATGACCTTCGATAGTCTATTATAATTTTGCGATTATTACGCTTTCTTTTGTAGCCGAAACACTCTCTCAAATTCCAAGTCCGAGCAGCTATCCCAGAGCCAATAAATTCCATCAGTTAGGTAAGTAAAGGTAAGTTATATAAAACAAACCAAACCACTTTGACACATTTCGAGAGCAGGCATTTTTCATCAGGGCAGGGAGGTAGGACCTGACGGCTGAAACAGCTGATCACTTACCCCTGTTATACCTACAGCTGTAAGCTCGCATTTGTACACCGCCGAGTGTCGGCTGGAAGGTAGGACCTGACGGCTGAAACAGCTGATCACTTACCCCTGTTATACCTACAGCAGTAAGCTCGCATTTGTACACCGCCGAGTGTCGGCTGGGAGGTAGGACCTGACGGCTGAAACAGCTGATCACTTACCCCTGTTATACCTACAGCAGTAAGCTCGCATTTGTACACCGCCGAGTGTCGGCTGGAAGGTAGGACCTGACGGCTGAAACAGCTGATCACTTACCCCTATTATACCTACAGCTGTAAGCTCGCATTTGTACACCGCCGAGTGTCGGCTGGAAGGTAGGACCTGACGGCTGAAACAGCTGATCACTTACCCCTGTTATACCTACAGCAGTAAGCTCGCATTTGTACACCGCCGAGTGTCGGCTGGGAGGTAGGACCTGACGGCTGAAACAGCTGATCACTTACCCCTGTTATACCTACAGCAGTAAGCTCGCATTTGTACACCGCCGAGTGTCGGCTGGAAGGTAGGACCTGACGGCTGAAACAGCTGATCACTTACCCCTGTTATACCTACAGCAGTAAGCTCGCATTTGTACACCGCCGAGTGTCGGCTGGGAGGTAGGACCTGACGGCTGAAACAGCTGATCACTTACCCCTGTTATACCTACAGCTGTAAGCTCGCAGTTGTGCACCGCCGAGTGTCGGCTGGGAGGTAGGACCTGACGGCTGAAACAGCTGATCACTTACCCCTATTATACCTACAGCTGTAAGCTCGCATTTGTACACCGCCGAGTGTCGGCTGGAAGGTAGGACCTGACGGCTGAAACAGCTGATCACTTGCCCCTATTATACTTACAGCTGTAAGCTCGCATTTGTACACCGCCGTGTGTCGGCTGGGAGGTAGGTCCTGACGGCTGAAACAGCTGATCACTTGCCCCTATTATACTTACAGCTGAAGCTCGCATTTGTACACCGCCGAGTGTCGGCTGGGAGGTAGGACCTGACGGCTGAAAGGTCCACAATAACCGTGAAATGCTCTGCATATTGGGCGTCTCTGGTTTGTAACGGCATAAACCAAATTCGCCATGCTGGGCCACCATATTGAACTGTCGGAAGCGGCCATGTAAATTACCTAAATTGATTAACAGACTTGTATTTCGCTGTCGGAATCCGCCTTCCGATTTATCGCCTTTCCGATTTTCTCAACTCGCTTTTGTTCTGTTAAGGACGCCAGTAAGACATTAAGGTCGCATGGATTACTTTAAGTTCGGCTTGTGTGACCTTAAGGGCATTACTTGGACCTAGGGAATAAGCAAGGATGAAGACGTGGAAAACACCAGGGTGTTCTGGGTTATTAAGTCGACTTACAGCAGTGAAAAGTGTTATTAAATTATTTATGAGGGTGGTTCCGTTACGGTTACTCAAGTTAAAAAGAAAATACGGAAAACAAAGAACCGATTTGATTTCAATTCTTGACCGCAGGCGATGGGATTGCAATCGACAGCAAATCGTCCTGTACTTCTGCTCAAAGTATGCTCTTCTACCGAGGAGGCCGCTGAAACGGTTCTGAGTTCTGGATCTGGAGGTTTAGAATTTCCAAAGATTCTAGATGGAAAATCGCCTGGGCTTGGACAATCCAATCAAGGCTCTGTAAGTCATCCTTATTTCCTAAAATACCTTAAAACTCAGTTTCGATAATCTCCGTTCCATACTCCCCTGAATTTGTTGGAGCTCAATAATTTTTCGATGCTTTCGGTTCGGGAGCGTCTCGGCGCGATCCACTTGCGCCGGGCAGTCGGTCATTACGATAACCACAGTGAAGGGTGGATAATGAAGCTCTTAAAATGCAAGGGAGCCCTCGTCGGTCACCCCCGCTCCTGCCCGGGGCCGCCGGAAGTCGGGGCTCGTCCACCTACTGGGAACTTGTTACAGCGCCCAGTCTTCTGCGAAGTTTGAAGTTTCAAAGGCAATGAGACGGGCAATCTGTGCATTCCCCGGCCGGCGGAAACAACGCGGTTCACCAGTTCTGTGAATTGTTTAAACTATAATTTGCACGTTTGTCGCCGTCGCTCGCTGGGGCTGAACGGACTGGATGGTATGTGTATTGGTGACTTGACGGTGTTATGGAGGTTGTCTGCTTGACTGGTTAAGGTTAAGGTGTCTTTTGGTGTTATTGATTTTATTATTTATTTACAAACGGTGAATACCATTTACAGCGAGACAAAACAATGAACAACAACAATATGTACGAAAATATATGTTGATTTGGTGTGTTTATCCTATACTCTTTCATGAGCAATGTTATCTGGCGTACGTGCGTGCTTCCTTGCTTGCACAATTATCTCAAAAACGGCTCCGAGGATTTCCTTCAAAGTCTGGAAATAAATAATTTTTGACTTAAAAGCGTGTTCTATGCAGATTAATTGTACAGGAAAATTCTAATAACATGATACTGTAAAATAAATTTTAAACTTGTTAATTTAACATTGGCTTTATGAGTGCTTGACTGCCTGTTCATGAATCTGCCTGTTAGCTACGAAATAATCAAGGAAAGTTTAAACATATAAAGTAATCATAACAGCTGTCTGCCAACCTCAACCATCTAGGAAATATACAGCGTGTAGGATAAAGATTGCATGAAGTAATAAAATAGTGTATCCATAAAATTAATAAAATTTTCACTGGATAAAATTTTCACTTAATAAAATCTTTTTAACTGGATGAACTGGTAAACATAAAATAATACCGGGCGAGGCTCGGTCAGGTGCTTTATTTATTATTTTATAAGTGGTGAATACCATAACAAAAATGTTATCAGTGCTTAATTTGCTATGAGTGTAAGCATAATATGAATTTTTTTGTACTTCTTAATCGACTTTGCCTTTTAAACTTCTTAATATATAAATTCCTTTGCTATTTTTTTTAGAAATAAGAAATACATGACTTAATTTAAATACCAGTTTAATTTACAGTCTATTACTATACCTAAAAATTTCTTTGAAGATATATTCTTATGGAGATGAAACTTATTTGAGAAATAAATTTATAATTTTTGGGTTTTATTTGTATTTAATATTAGTTTATTGCTATTCCAAAGCATTAGTTTCAGCTATTTTCATCTTTTGTATCAGTTCTGAGGATTTTTTTTCCATCAGCATATAAGAATGTGGAATAATCTGCCTTTGGTATTGATTCTGGAAATCATTGATATACATGTTAAAAAGTAGCCTATTGGTCTAAGACATGATCCTTGAGGTATCCTTCTTCGATATTTATGCCATCGGAAATTTCATCATTGCACTGAACATTTTGTGTTCTATCACTTGAAAAGATGTCATTAGATGCAAAGAGGAATCTTCGAATCCATAATGTTTGAATTGTAATAGTAAAATTTCATGTGTAACAGAGTCAAATGCTTTTGACATGTCAAATAATTGAAAGCAAAATAATTTTCTACGTTTTTTTTGTTGATGGAATCTTTGATAAGATCATAAACAGCATCAACGCAACCTAAATTGTTTCCAAATCCAAATTGTCGATAGTGAAATAATTGATTTGATCCAAAGAATTCATAGATTTGATTGTATATAAATTTTTCAAGCTATTTTGAAATGGCAGGCACAATTGTTATAGGTCTAAAATTTAAATATTCTTTTCCCCCTGCTTTATAAACAGGTATTGCTTTAACCTGTTTCAAAATGAGTGGATATTTTCCCTCATCATTGCATTGATTAAATAGACTCTTCATGATTTCACATATGTCTCTTGCTGCATTTTTTACCATAGTAGTATTCAATTGAAAAATAAATCACATGAACTTGATTTTAAATGTTTAATTGTATCATAAACCTCTTCTACAGAGAGGTGTCTAAATTTAAATGTTTTCAATCATATTTTTTTTAACGTATTCTTGTAATTATAATTTTGTATTGGTGTATTTTTTCAATTATGTTATTAACACTTTTTATTTATGAAAGATTGAACCCATTAGAAGTTAAATTTGTTTCCAATACATAAGCCCAAAAATGTCCAAGTCCTGAAAGACTTTTGATAACAGACCATATACCTTTTGATTTATTATTAATGGCGTTAGATATTTCCATGTTATTATATTTTAGTCTAGCTTTCCTTAATTTTTATTTGAATTGTTATATAGATGTTGGATTATCTTTCCTAAATACCCCAGAACCGTCAATTTTAGAAAGATCAGTTTTACAGATACAGTTTTATACAATTGTTTTTTAAGGATTTCAATTCTTCGTCGTACCATGATTTTTTTTCTTCAACAACTAGGATCTATAAATTCGATGGTAAATGCCATTACAGCTGTATTTTTAATTTTTTTTGTAAAAGGTGATATTTGTCATTTATATATTTTATTGAATAAGTGTCAGTCCAGTTTTTTTCTATGTATAATTTCATTGAATATACTGTATGTATCTGCAGAAATAATTCTTATTCGTTTCTTTTGACTGTTTCTATAAATGTTAATTTTTGGTGAATAGGTAAAATTTAATACAGTAGCGTCATGATCTGTAATAACTATAGGAATCACGTGATTATGAATCATATTAGATTGAAGAGAAGTAGTATAATAGGCTACAGACTATCCTAACAAGCCATGAATAACAAGAAATAAAAAACATGTCTTAAAACTCAGTTAAAAAACTTAGTTTAATTAATCCCACGTAGCTCAGGGTATAACTAAAAGACATTGAGAAAGATCATTTGCACAGAGAAGTATAAAATACTTATTGTAAGTGCAATAATAGGTAAATGTGAAAAATCCTAATGAAAATCCTAATAAATGTCTGTTGAATGGAAACCCAATAAACTGCAACGGACAGTATGTCTGCGCTAACTGTAACAAAGTGAGTGACATCTCCAGTGGCTCCCTGCCATAACGAATGTGCACCGCCGCACCGCCGATCTGTGGGCCTGCGGTGGATGTAAGGAACAACATCGCCGCTGCCAAGGCGAGCGACTGCGAGGATACGGAACGTAATCAGAAATGTGATTACGGTCCAGTTGGGCTGATGAGCCGACTACTAACAACACGAAATAACACGTTCGGACCCATTCAGAGACGCTGCCACTAACGGTAAGGGCGCTGGGTAGGCCACCGAGCGGCGTAATTAACATCTCTCTTACAAAGTCAAAATTTATATTTTAAATTTTTATTATATTTCCAAGTAAGATATAAATAAATGTACGACTAGGATGTTTAAGACGAGTTGGAATGAATGACGAGTGTTAAAATGTAAAATAAAAAATTATTTATCGTTAGGACACGTTTTGAAGCGTATCGATTTGGACTACTATATTGTGATATGTAGGGGAGAGAGAGTAATCAAGCGTAAGTTTTTTTTCGGGCCGATTAAACACTACTTGACTTTTACTCGAGTAGGTACCCCCACCGTTTACACAATATTAATATTTGTGATCTAATTTTATGATAGTTTTTCACATAGTTAATTCGTACTCAATCGTCATCAGTGCATTCTCGTTTGTTTATTTTAATCAAATAGTTCTTTTGAGTTATTATTAATTATATAGCTTTATTCCTTTCCATATCGTTTGAGATTATTTATTATTCCTTATTATCTTTGAGTTTTATTTTAGAAACTATATAACAAATATAAACAACCTCAAAGAAAACAAGTAAGGCGCTCTAATTGAAGATGACATCAAATAAGAAAGTATTCTAGTGAGTTCAAGAAAATTATTACTTAATTTAATTGGTATTATTTATTGTTTTATTTGCTATGAGTTCAGGAACTTTCAGATGAATAACCTGAAAATATTATTCTGTTTATCATTAATAATAATTGTTTACATGATGGTTATGTAGAAATAAGATGACTGATGTATTGTAAAGTAAAAACATTCGTCTCGAAAGAAATTCATGAGTTTTTTTATTTAAACTCGACTTGTACCAAAAAATCACTACTCGTACGCCCCTAGACATAAGGCTTCCACAGTATCAAATTATTATTCTAAGATAATATAAAAATAAGAAGAAAATTTCTCAGCTCTAATAAAAAAATGTACAATAGTAAATTCTTTTCTCATGATTTTGTTGTTGGCTGTGGAATATTTTGTTAAAAAACTGGTTTTAGTCAGTAATAAATCCTTCATAAATTATTCTATACATATTTCACTCAGATGGTCGGAGTCCTAAAAACAAATAAAATCTTTCTAATTGTTTTAACATTTTTTAATGACTAGGTAGTGATTCAATATAGTGGGTGAACTAACGGGTTTAAAACTATCGAAAATCAAAAATAATTTTTATGTATGTGTGTTTTTAGACTCACAACTTAAAGACAGTATACAGGGTAGTAAAACCAAAAAGATGAATAGACAATTTTTAAGTAATATGATTGATGACTTAATTGATAGCAAAATAGTACGTTTACTATTAGGACATCTCAAAGGTCTTGACAATGTTGTATTATTTATTCATTTTATAGGTTTATGGTAAACGTCAAGCTTTGACAAAAGACTCTTACATGGTAACGGACAATCTTTAGAACTTGTCTGTTAACAAAGCTTTCATTCCAAGAGGCATAAAGAACATCACAAAGTAGAGCGGAATCACATTTAAATTTGACTTTCTGAACTTTTAAACAGTATTTTCAACAATAGATTTTTCTGTAGGCCTATTATACTAATTTTTTAAATCCAGATTTTGAGTGTGTCGATGTTTGTGCTTATATTTCTTGCAGATTATTAACTGTAGACTATTATTAATGTAAACTCAAACACTCAAAATATTCAATAATTCAATAGCTTAAACAAAAATGTACTATTCCAAGAGGACACTGGTAAATGAGAAAATCCAAAGTTATATAGTAAATACAAAACAAGTAATATATATGAAATATCTGTTATTAAAAAAGGAAGTTACTTAATACTGATTTTATTATGAATTTAGTTTAGTCACCCATAAATGCAAATAATTATTAAAAAAGGTCTTGAAATAGGGTAACATAAAAACATTGTACTATATAAGCTTAAAAATATTGGCCGCAATTTTAAATGGCACGAATATGAAAACCTGACATGCTGTTATATGTATTTAGTCCATAATATTTTTAAAAATTAAAGAATTTTAAAGCCACAAAATATTATTTAAAAATAAGAAATAACTCGGCAGAAGGAAAAGTAGATTTGTGGTTGAGCTTCAAAATATGATGTTTGATACGTCTTGAGAGTTCTGAATCGGAACTTCATATACGTTCATCGGATTAACTTGTTAGTTTAAGATAAATAACTATGAAATAAGTAATTTACATACTTTTAAACAGAAAATTCAAATTTTACTGTATAATAATGATGTCAATATGTACAAAGAAACTCTTGAAATGTGGAGTATTTTTCGCTAAGTTTTGTTATTGCATTTATAAAGCCCCCCTGTAAAATATAGAAGGCCCCCACTATTAAATACAGAATAAAATAAAACGGACTGGACGGAAAAAGTATTGATAACATTTCCGCATTTTTTCAAGTAATAGAAGCAATTAAATACAATAAAACTTCTAACTAGCTCGATTTCTTTAACATTGAAAACTCAATAACACCAATATATTGACTAAATATTTGTGCTCTTCATTTATGATCCTTGAGGTGATTTCTTAAAAGTAGTTTTTTTTATTGTTCAGGTCTATACAATAGCAGCAAGCGTCACTTTGTGACATAAAAACAACACATAAAAAAGATTACAGTTTCATATTGAACATTTATAGGGTCAGGCCAGTCAAACATAAAAAAGAGCGAACCCCCCCTTTAAATTTTGATTTTTTAAATATTTTATTAGCATCCTTTAGAGCCGTTTAAATTCAATTTTGCAGCCCTGAAAGCCTTGTTGAACTCCGTAGGACTAAAAAAACTACCAAATTTAGGTATTTTTGGATTTTTTAAATAAAAATCATCCTTAAGGAAGCAGTTCACTTAAAGTCAACCGTTTACTAAGTTAAAGTAGACAAATTTTGCATTAGAAGAAAACAATCTTGAGCTCTCTATGTTTAGTGGTTGCGGAGATGTAGCTAGTCAAAGATAGGCAATATCACACTCTGTGGCAATATTCATGCAAAATCTGCTTAAAAATAAAATGAACATAGACTGACGAAGTACATCAGTATGTATTATAAGTATATAATGTAAAAATACCTAAATTACCTATGAAATACCTAACACCTACAATAAATAAGTGCATTTGTACATTTATTAAAATCTAGTACATTTATAAAAAAAACAGCGACTAATTAATTAGATACAAAAATGCTCCGCATTAAAACAAATTGGCACAACGCATCCAATAGAATGCGTTTTCAAATTTGAAAACTTTATAACGTCGAAATATGCCGAAGTATATTTGAGAAAATCCCATTGCCTAAAGCATAACCAGAGTTTCTTTGCTTAGGTACCTTTTTCAGTTTCTTTAGACTTTTTAAAAGAGGATTAATACTATAGATTAAGTTAATTGCAGACTGATGGTCTTAGATAGTTTAAAAAGGTTAGACACCTTCTATGGTGAGAATAGATTGTTTTCTTAAGAATCTGATCTACCGAAATTCGGTTTTTTAAGAATAGAATATTAAATACTGTACGTTCTATTTTTTTTATTTATTTACTAAATATATGTCTTAATTGCCATATAAATTTGGTTGACTGATACATCATAAAATGTAATTTAAATTAATTGTATCATAAATATATAATCTTCTTTTAAAAAGCTTCATTAAAAAATCTTTAATTTTATATTTACATTTTCTTATTATTTCTTCTTTTAATAAATACTTAAATTTCTTCAGGTTCGATAATTGCTTTATTGAAATAGGTACCCATTTTATTTATAAATTTTTATCCCCACATAATCTAAACCTTTTTCTCCAAATGCTGTGTTGCAGGCTGGTATATCAAATGAATTATTATGTCTTGTAAAATGATCATGTTTAATGATTTTGTTTTCAAAGTTTGTTATGTTACGGTGAACATAAATTGCCACCTGAAAAATATAAAGTGCTGGAAGTGGAAGGATAGTAAATCTTTGGAACCCTTCCAGACTTCCACCTAAAATATAATTCCATATGACAGGTATCAATGTACATATTCAAAATAAATTAGCTTGATTACATGAAAATTGCAGCATTTTGAAAGAATTTTGATCATAAACATTCCAGAACAAATCCTTTTACACACTTCTTGTGCATAAGGTGACCAGGATAAATTAATTAGCTGTAATTGATATCCCAAGGAATTTAGTTGATCATATTATCACCAAGGAGCATATAATGATTTTTTATACCGGACAATGTTTTTGCAAAGCTCATCAATTTAGTTTTTGATTTGTAAACTAATAGTCCATTGCTATTAAACCATTCTAGTATATTTGAAATTTGAAAATAAGAAGAAATTTCTAAATCAGAACTATTGATGTTTGAATTATAAAAAGTAGTATCATCTGCGAATTGTATTAATTTCCCACTATCTGTTATTTTTTTAAAATTAATTTATATATGTTATGAATAGTAGAGGACCAAGAACTGTTCCTTGAGAAACTTCAATATTTTTTCATGAAGATCAGACTGATAATTAGAGTTGGTTCTATCTCTTATTTCTTATCTTATTTCTTATCTCTTATATTTTAGAGTTGTAGCGGTCAGTCAAAAAAGATTCAATCCAACCAACAGCCTCTTGAGTAACTCCAATATTTTCTTTTTTAAATAGCGCGATATGGGTAATGCTATCAAAAGCTCTAGTTAGGTCCAAGAATATGGCCAAGGAATTTAATGGAACACAGAAGCTTTTGGTCTTGGTGTTAAACGGATAGATACCTTTCTTTATGTGGTAGGAATAACTAATCCTTTTATTTCGTCCAATATAACGAATACATAAAAAATTATAGATATTAATCTACTTTATCGGGCAAAACGACTGTTTGAAACTACGTTTCCATTAACAATGGTTAACTCTGGGATAGAATTAGAACCCGTCCAAAAAATGAGATCGAGTCCATAAGCAAACCCACTCTAGTTCGAAAATACATCCTCAAAGTTCAAGGTTAGGAAAAGTAATTCAAAACTCGTATCTCTGCACATGACTTTGAGTAAAATGTATATATGGTACAATTTCTTTATTTATATAACTGAATTTCTTTTAAATCAATATTTTTGATTAATTACAGTTTTGCTTCACTTAGACTGAAATGAATACAACTTGGTTTTGAAAACATTTACTACGCAACTAAACGTTCGAAATTTGACGACAAAGTTAAACCTGTTAATCCTTCGGGAATCTCTTGAATTTCTTGTCTTTTTATCCTATAATAGTTTTTTTGTCAAAATGTTTTATCACGACCCAGCGTATTAAGTGGAAGGTGGCAGATTAAAACAAAGGAATCGGCCGATAACCAGTCGCGGGCCCACGTGATCGTCCCAGTTAATTGCTTCACTCTAATGAAAGTGACGTCACATCCCCCTCGGGGGGGGGGGGGGGCACGTACTGTATGAAAATTTGGCGACTCAACAGGCATGGCGGGCCAACAGCGCCATTTCTGTTTATCAACCAACCAAAAAAGCTTGTCGGTTAAGCCGCGAAAATGGGCGGGCCGTGTTATTTAAAAGCGTGTGAAACCTCCATACTCGCCGTTGCCATTAGGCCCCCTCTACTGCTCTCGTCCTCCACCGGTGACTAAGAAGCTCGCTCGGCAAACAATGGAATCGAGTAGAAAAAACACTTAATTCGTCCAAACTAGCGGTTACCTCCGTAAAAAACATAGAAATTAAACTGCAGGACGCTCGGCCTACCCCTGTTCCCCTAGCGTTAATATGACGGCAATTAATATCTTCATCAATGGCAGGAAACAGATGACCGTGGGATATGAGTGGAGTTTGCGTTCAAATTAAAAGAAGGCTATTAAGCTATGCGAGTGCATTAGTTATAATCCCGGGAATGCTACGACCGGCTATTAGGAGCAGTAAAAGGATATTAGACGGAACTTTTGATTATAATCGTTCACAATTTAGACTGATCGGGCAGATTGTTGTGGAAAGGTTGTCGGATGAGGGTTCTTGCTAATGAGTTTTTCAGTGATGTGAAATAATTTTTGTTTGTGTTAAATGGTTGTGGTTATATAAACAGAAGATGTTGGAAAATAATTCGAACTGCGCCGGAGGCCGAGACCACATCATATTTTAATGTATTAATTGTGCAAAAATTAAGCTTTATATTTTTCATTTTATAGTTACATAATAACATTTTTCTAAAATCCTATTCAAGATTGTGGTTTTCTAAAAAACTTATGAGTTTGACAAATTCTGTACTTTTTTGATAATTTGAGCATGGTACAAGGTAATTTATAATAAAAACTCACATGGTAGTAAATAACTGTGTTGATTCTGGGTGAGGATATACCTCATTGAAGAAACTGAACTGAATCAACAATTCAAAACGTAAAGTATCGGAAGAATATTCATCTGATTAATCGCAGGTTTAATTACTTACCTCAAATTATTCATCTCTTGTATTTATTTCCGATATGGAGAATAGTCGTCTCGCAGAGTTATCGTTATTGCCTACAAAAAGCGTTTACTTGAATTAAACTAGTGCAGTTTCTTATTTAATCCGAAGTTTCCCTCACAACAAACTTAATAATAAAACTACAAAAACTCGTGCCATCTTTAAAATATCAGTTACATGTTGTCTTTGAGGTCCTAAAATATCAGTTACATGTTGTCTTTGAGGTCCCACCATTTCTAGGCACACACTTGAATTTATTTACTTGATTGTAACAAACTGAGTTTACAATGAATTTTTATCTGTTGAATAACAAAATAAACCACGGTTAAAGAGAAGGAATAAGAAATTATAACCTAAAATTCTGGAAAGGATCATAAGGAAATGATAAAAAAATTCATCGATGTTAGTCAAGTAAAAACTAAGGTTTTACCGATGGTAGAAAATACCGATTAGTAGCGCGTTTTACTAATAAACGCATTACTAG
Organism: Flexamia atlantica; assembly: GCA_035578135.1. Classification (NCBI taxonomy): domain Eukaryota; kingdom Metazoa; phylum Arthropoda; class Insecta; order Hemiptera; family Cicadellidae; genus Flexamia; species Flexamia atlantica. The sequence goes on from JAQJVK010000003.1 coordinate 28,546,664, forward strand.
TAAACGCCGCGGCGAGCTATATAAACTCAGCTCGAAAAAGTCACGATACTCTTAGTGATGGTTACGGTTTCGTTTTAAAACAATCTCAACAAAACGAGGTTGCTACCTGAAAATCGTTCAATAAATGTTTTAAACTTCAGCTGCAATTAGATTTTTGCTTTTTAGTTAATTTTGATCATAATCCTGCAATGTATGTTATATACATAGCTCCTTAAGTTTCAAATTGCAATTGCGTTGTATGAAAAAAGTAGTATTTTAGGAGATATGTTAACATTACAGTAATTATGTAACTGTTACTTATATATATTTTTGGTTTTATAAATAAAGACTATGTACATACACTCATGAACGTAAACATTCAACCCAGTTAATAACATAAATACTACTGTAATTATGCTGTAAATCCAAGTTATCCGTATCCAGCACAGCCATCTATTCCACCCTACTATCCAACTAACAAAAAACTACTAACGTAGGATATAAAAGTATTTTAAGTAAAGTAAATATTACACAATGTACTGTAACTCTTTTTTCTTGGGAATAAACAAATTTTGAGTGACGTTGTGAAATTGATGATTATATTCTATTACTTTATTTATTAAAAAAAAACTTTTTTCGCGCTTTCCCGATTTATTAAAACATATATTAGCAAATAGAAACACAGTCCACTGATTTCCTGCTTTCTTTCAATCGAGTTCTGGCATCACCAAAATGAATGAGGGTGAGTTAAGTTGTAATAAATCCACTTAATATCAATGGGTTACATCTGAACAAAATTTTTACCTTGTAAACATTCCTCATCATTTCTTTTCACTAGACAGAGAGTCGTACGGTAATCGTGATCGACTGATCGTAGATGAACCTCCCAATATTCCTAATCTGGAGCTTCTAGACTGTGATTGCCTGCAGTGACCTGGCCTCCCGTTGTAGGTCGACACGATCTATTGCAAAACTGTTATCAGCTGTTATCAACAAAGCCGCTCTGTTCCGCTGACAGCTGGAGCTGGAGCTGATAGCTTCATCGAGAAACTTGCACAATCGGAGACCATCAAAGATAAGCAGAGGTTATCGAATCAGGTGCTATTTGAAGTGGCGACGAGACTGATTTAATAATTTGTAACTCAATGTAATTTTAGATGGGATGTTAATTTTTTAAATGAATGATGTAAATTTTTTACTTGCTTTAAATGTTTGGTTTATTTAATTTAGAATTATTATCATATATTTACGAATAACTTAATTTCTTATTCGTAAACTGGCGTGAAGTAACAATTATTACATTAGCCATTGGTATAGATAACGTTTTTTTGTTATTTTTTTTGTTATGATATGTTTTGTTTTTGTTGTGTTAGGCCTACATTTGTTTCGTAACCTTTCGTTGTTACAAGTGAGTATTACGAACTGAGAAGGCAACAAAGTATAAAAAAATAAAACCTCAAAATCCTCGAATTCTCAAAATTCTAGGAATTTATAGATTTATTTACATCTCTTCTCTTAAATATATAAAAGCATAATAATAACTGATCTAGTTAAATATTAAAGACGCAGTTATATTAATCCTTCACAGTCACGATTACCTGAAATGCTTTTCGCTGTTGAATGAGGTTTTTTGTTTTATTTTAGACGCGTGATTGTTTAATATAAATTTTTAAATAAATGCAGGCAGAGTATACTGAAGGACAGGGTCCTGAGAAAGAACGTTTACTATATGATCAAATGAAAACTTATCTTGAATTTCATAATTTCAATTGTTTCTCTCCGGTAAAATTACTCGACTCATTTTTATGTTCATTTGAACATTCAATGATTTCAGGAATTCAGTAATAATTTTGAATTACGGGTTCCAAGAATTTTTAAATCCATAAATTAAAAAAATCGTTTTATATAGCTAATTGTTTGTTACATATAATTCCTCCAGAAATTAGAGACTTTCGAGTGTCACTGAGTATATTTAAGAGGGGTGTATTAGGTTTTGATCACACCGAGGCGCTTATCAGCCCGGAATATCTTGTATTACTTATGTATAACTGGACTGTATCGACTCTACAGATGCTTACTCTTACAGTTCGATAAAAATCCATGCATCAGTAAATCGCAAAGTCTATAATGATATCTCTTTAGTTCTTGTATGTGGTATTTTACTTTTTAATGTTACTAAATACATTTTTTATATTGTTAACTAAATATATTTTCCAATTATTATGATTTATTTATTATTTATGTAGTATTTCTAAAGCTGTAATTCTTTTTTTCTATGAGTAAGCGTTTATATTTTAATTTTATTATCATTACGCAGCCAGATATGGACTCAAATCACGCACAGGTCATTCGACCCATGTGATTTTTTCTATCTATTATTTTACTCAACTGTAAATTTATGATTTAAAAAATGTATGTTTAGATTTGTATATTAGCCTATCCCTCCATTTTTGCACTTGGGTGACAGCACTCCTGTTCATTCACTCAGTTATCCTTGAAGATATAAATAAAATTCTCTCTTCAATATTTCTTAACTTACCTTAATGAAATCTGATATGGCTTAATCTAGTTAAGTTCTACTGGATATTGATTGAAAGGAACCCATTTTTTACATAACTTTAGGGATTAACAAACCTGTAAAATCAATCTTCATGTAATTCTTAAGGAGAATGGATTAAAAAAATTACAGTCTAGTTTTGTTAGGTTTAAATATGTTTTAATAATTTGAAATTCGCTCCGTATTCAGGTTTGCTCCAATGAGGTATAGTTCACTAATATTATGACACCGTCCGAGATTGATATTTTTAAATTTATACTTTATCCGACTGAACCTGTTGTTTCTTTACTGCTCCAGTAGTTGTTCCATTTTAGAAGCCACTTAAAAAAATCCTACAAAACCTTAATGTAAATAAAAAACCCAGCCAATTTGTTATTATTTTAAAGCTAGAATATCCTATGAGAGATTGCACTACTGAAGGAGGGCAAAACTTTGTGGAGGGATTTTATTGCCGGATGTGGGAAATGATACGTTTTGCAGCACTAAACACACACTTTGATTTGCGCCTATCCACACTAAATAGCAATTAAGAAGTGAAATCGTCTCCTTTCTTAAGCCAGCACCAAGGTGGCTTACAGCTGTTTTGCTCGCTTCATATAGCGACCCGCTACTCCTGGAGGAAACATGTTGATTATGGGCGTTTTAAAATAAAAGCAGTTTCGACCTCGAATTTTTAGATTTTGGAAATAATAAGACACTAATTCTTGAAATTAATGTGAATTCATTGACCTATGCAGTTTGTTGTCCTTCAAAACCAAAACATCTGTTTTAAGTAGCTTTCAATTTTAAACAAACAAGCTTCGACGTGTTCCCCACTAGGTTTAAAAAACATTGAATTATTAAATATCATGACAAATTTATTAAGTTAAAGTTAATTGGCATTATACGTTTCTGCACTTTTATATCCAGTTTCCAGATTGTTCAGTGAGTAACTGATTGAGAATTGTTTCTTCAGCAGTTATTTCATCACGATTCCACCGATTATAAATAGTTTAATTTAATAGCGAATAATTTTGTTTATTAAAAGTTCCCTTTAATTTATACCAACCTACGTCGTAGAAAATGCAGCAAGTGAAAGATGGATGTGAGTGAATCTAACTGACGAGCAAACATGAACCAGAACAATGAAGTTGAATGAAATCCCTTTTGAGCTGCACACAATTAAAACCTGGCAGTTGATTACAATTCACAGAATCGTTATTATCAGTCCAATTTATAACTTCTGTTTACATCGCTATAGGCATGAAATGAAAAATGAAGCCCCTGGTTGGCGCTGGATCAGTTGCCAAGTCAAAATTAACACCGTCGGTACCGTCAACGGAACCCCTACATTCGTTTGATTCCGAAAAAGAGCCAGATTCTATACATTTTTTGGAAAATAGGCCTAACATTTAACAATATATTTCAAATGACGTTATTGTGCACAAAAATATGTATTCTAGATCAATTTAAGTCTACTTTCAAGGTGATTTTTGAAATTTTCAAACTAACCTTGCGAATGGGGTATTACGTTTTTTTTGTAACAGTTCGAATTAAATATGTATAGATAAGATCATCGACTTATCAGATCATCTGGTCATCCATGAAATCAACAAAACCCCTTTTTCCACCGCAGGTTTACGGTAAATTTCCAAACCGCACAAGACATTCCTGCTGAACGTCGGCCCCGAAACTAAAACTGCAGAACAGTTAGCCGCCCGACGGACGCGCGCCCACCGGTAACGACGAGATAGTTTTGGACTCACTATAATTATTCTTTAATTCTGGCCGAGAGGCGCGAAGCGGAAGCGATGCGAGTGTGCCCCACATGCGGGAATCAATTAAAACGCTGCTGAGAACTCGCCGATATGGGACTGTCGACGTCCCGACCGCGATCCTTGATTAAAGGAGGTTTCTGATAAAACTAGAGGTATGCGAGTATTCAATAATCGAGCTTTTTCCGAGCCAACTATATACTACTCGATTCGACTTGACTTTTTGAAAAATAATCGGAAGTTTGAGTCGTGTAGTTACTCCCGCCGCTAGTCCATGATAGTATGTGCGATATAATTTTACGTAAATTTGTTGAACTGTTGATTCATCTTTGATTGCCATCAGTAAAACCATGATTGTTTTACACGAATTAGAGAGTTCTTTTGAGTTATTAAGATAAGTAAATGTAGGCTATAACACCCTACCCTGAGTCATTATAATTTGAGGATATTTCTTTTTACTTCTGTTTAAAAGCGATATTTGTTTTGTTTTAGAAACTATAAAAAATAAATTACAAACGTGATTTTTTATTGATGAATAAATGAACGCAAGTGTACCTGTGTGAGGAACTCAAAGAAAATATCCTAATAATATATTGACTTAGGCTAGGAAGGGTTGTGTTTTCATATAATTTCAAAACACAGTTTAGCCATAAATTTAGTCTTAAAAGAGACATCAAATAAGAAAGTTTACTGCTTAGTTCGATTAAAACGTTTTCTTATTTTTTTGTATTATTTATATATCTGCTCATAGTTCTGAAGCACCTTTAGGGGCATGGGATTGCCTTAAAGTACTATAAAAAAATTGTTTTTAAATATTGAAAAAAACCCAAGATTTAAATATTAACTTAAACATTAGGCTAGGAAAGAACACAGTCAAGTTTTTAGGATTTTTTATTGAGTCAAACCTTAAGTGGAACGTTCATACTGACTTTGTAGCAAAGAAATTAGGTAAAGGGATTTTTTTATTAAATAGGTTAAGGAACAGCTTAGATTTTAACTAAATAAAATGTGTTTGTTTTTCTCATGTTCACTGCCATCTTAACTATAGTATAATATTATGGGGAAGTAGTAACTACAAGCATAAACTATTTGTTTTACAGAAAAGAGCAGTTAGGATTATGTTTAATTTAAATGTTAGAACTCACTGTAAACCATTATTTATTGAAGCTAATATTTTAAGTTTGCTAGCTATGTATATATTAAGTTGATTAATGTATGCTAAAATTAATTTTAGTAACTTTGACACTCTAATGTTCACAATTATTTTACCAGAAATAGAAGTAATTTAGTGCCAAGTCAGTGTAAATATAGCATCACATCCAGCAGTTTCACAGAACAATCCAGAAGATATTTTAATTTACCATCTCTTGAAATCAGAAGTTTAAATGAAACAAAATTTAAGAAAGTTCTTACCAACTATCTGTTAAACTTATGCCCTTACAATGATCAAGAATTTATTGATGATGTTAGAATTAGTCTTGGAACCTAGTTTTTCAAAATCTCTGACGATGACATGCTTATAAACCTTGTAACGGCAATAAACTATTATACATTGTATATTATTAATAATGATAGTTTATGTTATTAGGATTATGCAAAAACTACTATAATCTGATTAAATAGCTCGACCCGAAAAACGCGCGAAAATCGCAGTTTTTCTAAAACTTAACTCGACTCGACTTCAAAAACCAATCGTTCATTTTCATATACATATGCCTCTACAAAGGTGCGACCGCTTTCGTAAAAAAAGGCAAATGTCGATTACATTTTTGAACAATCCGCAAAGTGACATTTATGACGTCACATCTAAAAGCGGCAGAATTGGTTTACTATAAATAGAAGTATTTTTACGAAATAACATTTATTATTAAGATGTTTCATTTTATACTATTAAAGACTTAAACTACATTCTCCAGACTTATTTCCCGTTTCCAAATCCAATATTTTATTTGTTTAAAAAGCTCTTTATATGTTCCACAAGTGCTGCCATGTACTTTTTAGAAAAAAAAACAGAGGTTACTTAATAATAAAAACACTCGGGTTTACTTTACTGTTTTATACTATTGTTACTTATATTATTTATATAGCCTTTTAGCGAATTTCCCCCTATAGGGAAGTAGCTATTACCGTAGGCGGCATGGTGAGACTTAAGCCCGGGACCATGTTATTTTTTCGTTTTGAGGTCCCAAGAGCCCAAAACAACGTTCGTTCATTTTGGTATATATATATATATATATATATATATATGTGTGTCCGTAGGCACGATAACTCTCGTAAAAAAAGTCCGATCTTGATGAAATTTGGAACAAACATTTATAGCGATATTCATGACTTTAAGTTCGAAAACCAGCAAGATCGGTACACTCTAAGGCGGCTTTTTTGACTAAATTAAATTTATTTTGAAGATTTAACATATTTATATTGATTTGATGTAAATTTAATGGTCAGAATTGAATTCAGCTTAAAAAAATAAACAATATAGCATTTTGAATTATTACTCTACATCAATCGGTTACCGAGATATCGGATCTGGAAAATGCAGTACATTGTCTTTTGTTTTTCCCTGAAGGGACATAAACTGTCCAAATTCTGGTATGAAATACCCAAATTTTTCATTCAATTTCCCTAAAATGGGATTTTAAAAAAATAATAAAACAAACCACATGATTTAATTTAATTTGTCCATGTGATGGTTTGATTTGTTTTTATTTCTTGGATCTGAGTAGATTGATAACATGTTTGCTGACATTTATATACTATAACAAGTAAATTTATGAAAAATTTTCAGAATATGAATAATTATTGAGAAATAAGATCATGAATGATAAAATTTACTTAATTTAGATTAATATTTACACAAAATATTCAAAACAACAACTTCCCTAACTTATGTAGAATATGCCCACATATAAAAAATAAATCCTTTAGAAATTAACTGAGCATGCAAGTTTGCTGCAACAACTTTATTTAAATTTCAAGATAAATCACATGTTTGGATTCAATTTTTTCATGTGACTATTTTATTTGTTTTTATTTTGATTGATTTTCTCCTTATATATAGCAGATATCAATCATGAATTACCACAAAATGTAAAATCCCTTCAATATGCTGATGATATTGTCTTGTACTGCTCAGATAAAAGTCTTGTAAAATCAATTGAAAACACGCAAATGGCTTTGTATCAACTTGAACTGTATGCCGAAAGATTAGGCCTAGAATACAATCCAAATAAGTGTAAAACAATGTGTTTCTCAAGAAGTAGAGCTTTTCCAGAGGACATAATACATCTGAAGTTGCAAAATCAATTAATCCCAGTTTACAGAAGCATAAAACTATGTATTATTAGGTGTTACCTTAGGTGACAAACTCACTTTTAAAGAGCACATTGAAAACGTACAGCGTCAAGGGCTAAAGGATATCAATATTCTTAAGGTAATGGCTTGTGGCAAAAAAGGCGCTCTACCTTGTTTTGTCGTACAAATTTATCAAAGTCTTATTCGCCCTAAACTTGAATATGCTAGTTTTTTATTTGGACATATTGCCAATTCTCACCTTAACAAACTGGAAATGATCCAGAATCAAGCTTTGAGAATAGCCATAGGAGCCTATAAAACAACACCTATCATTGCCTTAAACACAGAGACAGCTTGCATGCCACTGAATAACAGAAGAACTCTGCTAACTGAAAGATTGACCTATAAAATACTAACTGATTATGACCACCCTGCTCATAACCCACTTGTATATTTAAATAATATTAGTATGCACATGCCTTACTGGGCAAAAAAGAAAAAACCTTTGTTTATCACAACAACTAATACTACAGTAAATATGAACCCAGAACTTTTTAACATCCCTCAAAGAAGGAAAATCTACGACTTTGATAAACCACTACATATGTTAGAAGACATAACATGCAAAACAAACTATGAGTGCCCAATAATCAATAAACAAGAGGTTAATGATTTGAGGATTAGACAACAACACTTGTTTACAACAAACATTACCTACAAAGACCACCTACAAATATATACCGATGGCTCTAAAACCTCAGATGGAGTTGGCGCTGCCTTCTATATCCCAGAAATACAAATTAGATGTAAATATAAGTTAAAAAATTATATGTCTAACTATACAGCAGAACTTTATGCCATTTACAAAAGTATAAAATACTGCCAGAACTTGGAAAATAAAAGCATAGTAATTTTTTCGGATTCACAATCTGCTATAAAGGCAATTGAGGGTTTCAAAGGTCTCAAAAAGAATGAGGATATTGTCCTCAAGATAGTGGATTGTATTCTAAAGGATCAAAGGAAATATGTTATTCACTGGGTACCAAGTCATGTTGGCATTAATAATAATGAAGTAGTTGACCGATTGGCCAGGGAGGCAATCTCAGATGGTGAACCAGCTAATGACATTCACATACCAATGTCAGATTTTAAGCAACAAAGACAAAAGTGGCACAAAGAACAGTATAAATGTATCGTAAACAACTCAACTAAAGCACAATGGTATAAATCTATACAAGATAAATTCCCTAACAAACCCTGGTTTAGTCAAACTAATTTAACTAGATATGAAATAATAAATATATGCAAATTAAGATTTGGCCATGCCAGAGTAAACAGTTATCTTTTTTCAAAAAACATGTATTTCACACCCCTATGCCTAGAATGTACTCTTGGACAAAGTGAAACTTTGGAACATTTATTTTGGTTGTGCCCCAAATTTGAATTATTTAGAAAATCTTACCTTAAAGAAACGTATAAACTATATAAATCAAATTTAATTAATGCACTGAAATCAAATAATGACATAGTCTACAGGGAGATTAATATATTTTTAAAAGAAGCAAAAAAGAATATTTAAAAATAAAAAACATAAGTGATAACATCTTTGGAAGATCTATCTTATCAAATCTTGGTTTAACGAAATTGAAGATCAACCGTAGAAGCAAAGTGGAATAGTTCACCTCGAGGCTGCATGGTTTTTTACTCCTTAGCCTGATTTGTCAAAAAAGAATAAAAAAAAAAAAAAAATAAAAATCATTGATTGTATCTTTGCTTACATTTTCATACTATAACAAGGATACACTTATAAAAAAATATTAGACTAATAATTATGAGAATATTAGACTAATAATTATGAGAATAACAAAGAGAATATTGCTGGAATGGATACCGATGTGATTCCCATGATCATTTCCCTTAGCCTATATCTAAAGCTCTTGAATTGATATGTAATATACTTTTTGCATGAATTACATAAAATGTTTGAAACATTTTCCTGTACCTAATTAAATAAGCTCCCATATAAAACTTAATTCTTTAGAAATTCGCTGAGTACGCAGGTTTGCTGCGACGGGGGTATTTAAATTTGAGGTAAAAGATAAAAGTGCAATAAATTATCTTCATGCACATAATTACGACATTTATGGTTTCGACTAATGAGGGGCGCAAAATGAATGAATATTTAAAATCTACAATTTAAAAACTAACTGAGTGCAGATGGCGATTTTTCAGATATAGGCTACTGTAAAAATAATATTTTCCTCAAAAAGAAATAGCCTTAACATGAAACCTTACGCTGAAAATCCTATGCATTCCGTGGGAGAGAGAAACAGATGTATTTTTAAAACTTAGGAAAAAAATCTCCGACCCAAATGTAATGTTGTGTAGCCATTAAAAATTATTCTCTTATGACTATATACAAATAAATACCCCCGTTGCAGCAGACCTGCATACTCAGCGAATTTCCAGTACAAAACAACATATTTCAATTCAACATAGCGAGATTTTACAGGTTTTTGAAAGCTCCATAAGAATAACATGGGGAATGAGTATGCAGGTTTGCTGCTAAGGGTATATTAAAACTCGGTGGTTTTAATTCAATATCTAGTAGATCTGAACTAGAAGAAGCCACTTACCAAGTTTTATCAAGATGTGTTGAGAAATAAGCGAGATATAGAATTTTACTTATTTCCCATAAGGTTAACATTGGGACAACGTACTGTGTTTACCACTTTCAATATCTCGGTAACCAGTGGACATAGAGCAGTGATTCAAAATACTAAATTGTTTGTTTTTTTGAGCTGAATTCAATGGTGCCCACAAAAATTGGATTATTTTTATTTTTCTATGTAAAAAACTCAAAAAACCCATTTCTGGGGGGGTTTACCCCCCTTTACCCCCCCTTCCGGTAGTCGGATTGGGCTGGATTACGAACCCGTCCGAATAATTACTACTTTACACATCCATGCCAAATTTCATTAAGATTGGACCATTTTTACGCGAGTTATCGTGCTTAAAGACACATAGATATATATATATATATATATATATATAGATATATATATATATATATATATATATATATATATATATATATTTATGAAAATGAACAAATAGTGTTTTTTGATTCTAGGGGCCCCAAAACGAAAAGTTATCATGGACTCGGGCTTAGGTCTTACCATGAGTACTACGGTAACAGCTTTTTCCCTATAGGGGAAATTCGCTAAAAGGGACGGTAAAGAGGTTCAAGAAAGAGATTTTATGTCTCTCAAATGATTTTGCTAAATTTCTACCAGCAAAATTAAAATTGTTTTATATAATTGTATTACGTTAAAATTGATCTTCATTTTTTTAATTCAGCTCGAAAACTGAACAATTTAATAACTTGAATAAGGCATCTCTATGTCCACTGGTCGCCGGAACTCCGCACAGACCGTTGTCCAATATTAAACTAAAAAATATCAAAACAATTTCCATAACTTGCATATTTTTTAACATTTGATAATTTAATTTGGTATTTGACTTGTAGTAGTAGACGTTTACCGAATTTGTTTCGTATTTCCCATTTTCCATCCCCTTGTCGGCAATCATGTGTACTGTGTACTTCCCATGTTATTTTAAAGAAAAATAATTTATGAAATCAATTTTCTTATATTTTTGATTCTAAAAATAAAATATTTTTTCTTGAACTGTTACATAATTGTTGCATGGGTTCTAGGCCTACACAATAGATAGATAAAACTCGTGTTTTATGAATATACGTTACGAGTGGTAACTACTTAAATGAAAAGCACATAGTTTGCGCGGGAGTTGGGCTGTCGTTAACATGACGAAGAGAGACGTAAATTACTCGTACATCCCAGCACGGGGGGCGTTAGGCCGCTAACATACTCTCAGCTCTCAGCTCCCAGCTCAACTTGTCACAGCACGGGGGGCGTTAGGCCGCTAACATACTCTCAGCTCTCAGGTCCCAGCTCAACTTGTCACAGCACGGGGGGCGTTAGGCCGCTAACATACTCTCAGCTCTCAGCTCCCAGCTCGACTTGTCACAGCACGGGGGGCGTTAGGCCGCTAACATACTCTCAGCTCTCAGCTCCCAGCTCAACTTGTCACAGCACGGGGGGCGTTAGGCCGCTAACATACTCTCAGCTCCCAGCTCCCAGCTCGACTTGTCACAGCACGGGGGGCGTTAGGCCGCTAACATACTCTCAGCTCTCAGCTCCCAGCTCGACTTGTAACAGCACGGGGGGCGTTAAGCCGCTAACATACTCTCAGCTCTCAGCTCCCAGCTCAACTTGTCACAGCACGGGGGGCGTTAGGCCGCTAACATACTCTCAGCTCTCAGCTCCCAGCTCAACTTGTCACAGCACGGGGGGCGTTAGGCCGCTAACATACTCTCAGCTCTCAGGTCCCAGCTCAACTTGTCACAGCACGGGGGGGCGTTAGGCCGCTAACATACTCTCAGCTCTCAGGTCCCACCTCAACTTGTCACAGCACGGGGGGCGTTAGGCCGTTAACATACTCTCAGCTCTCAGGTCCCAGCTCAACTTGTCACAGCACGGGGGGCGTTAGGCCGCTAACATACTCTCAGCTCCCAGCTCCCAGCTCGACTTTTCACACCACGGGGGGCGTTAGGCCGCTAACATACTCTCAGCTCCCAGCTCCCAGCTCGACTTTTCACACCACGGGGGGCGTTAGGCCGTTAACATACTCTCAGCTCTCAGGTCCCAGCTCGACTTGTCACAGCACGGGGGGCGTTAGGCCGCTAACATACTCTCAGCTCTCAGCTCCCACCTCAACTTGTCACAGCACGGGGGGCGTTAGGCCGCTAACATACTCTCAGCTCTCAGGTCCCAGCTCAACTTGTCACAGCACGGGGGGGCGTTAGGCCGCTAACATACTCTCAGCTCTCCGGTCCCAGCTCAACTTGTCACAGCACGGGGGGCGTTAGGCCGTTAACATACTCTCAGCTCTCAGGTCCCAGCTCAACTTGTCACAGCACGGGGGGCGTTAGGCTGCTAACATACTCTCAGCTCCCAGCTCCCAGCTCGACTTTTCACACCACGGGGGGCGTTAGGCCGCTAACATACTCTCAGCTCCCAGCTCCCAGCTCGACTTGTCACAGCACGGGGGGCGTTAGGCCGCTAACATACTCTCAGCTCCCAGCTCCCAGCTCGACTTGTCACAGCACGGGGGGCGTTAGGCCGTTAACATACTCTCAGCTCCCAGCTCAACTTGTCACAGCACGGGGGGCGTTAGGCCGCTAACATACTCTCAGCTCTCAGCTCCCAGCTCAACTTGTCACAGCACGGGGGGGCGTTAGGCCGCTAACATACTCTCAGCTCTCAGGTCCCAGCTCAACTTGTCACAGCACGGGGGGGCGTTAGGCCGCTAACATACTCTCAGCTCTCAGGTCCCAGCTCAACTTGTCACAGCACGGGGGGCGTTAGGCCGCTAACATACTCTCAGCTCTCAGGTCCCAGCTCAACTTGTCACAGCACGGGGGGCGTTAGGCCGCTAACATACTCTCAGCTCTCAGCTCCCAGCTCGACTTTTCACACCACGGGGGGCGTTAGGCCGCTAACATACTCTCAGCTCTCAGCTCCCACCTCAACTTGTCACAGCACGGGGGGCGTTAGGCCGCTAACATACTCTCAGCTCTCAGCTCCCAGCTCAACTTGTCACACCACGGGGGGCGTTAGGCCGCTAACATACTCTCAGCTCTCAGCTCCCAGCTCGACTTGTCAGTTTGTCAGGCTCCCACATGGTTCCGTACAGTCACAGAACTGTTGGTAATTCCATGAAATAAATATTGGGTGTGAGTATTCGTCAGAATGTTGTTCGTGAAATCCTTTGCCTCATCTCTATGAAAATAAGGATACACTTTTCGTCGTTTGTGTTTTGAACTGCAAAGAAATTTGTTTGTTTTGAGTCAAAGTTTATCTAATCGAAGATATTCCTAAGCCGCGTTTACACAATACCACTTGATTTATAAACAACAGTTTGTAAAACATGTTTATTACGACTTTTGCGTTTTAAACTTGATCTTATGTTTTTGTTTTTAAACATGCTGTATAACAGAAGTTTATAAAACACAAATTTCTTAAGATCTTTCCGACACGGCTCAGGAAACCTGCAACTTGCATTAAACACGATTTTTTGTTTTAAAACACGCTTGTTGTATAACTTCGTACAACATTTTTCATGACATCCTCAAACATGTGCTAACCAATTACTATAATTGGTTGTACAACACAAGTTTACAAAACAAGTTGTTCAGTGTAAACACGGCTTTACAACACCTACCAGGGTGGATAGTGGTGTCTTGTAAACCTTGAAAGCTGCTCAAACCACCCTTCCTGACAAGTTGTAAGGTACCATCCTGACCCTCTCTTCCTAAGTACTCTACAGTTTGTATTTGGTGTTATCCTTACCTAATCTATTAACCCATTTTATGGCAAAGGTGGGGAAGGGCACCCCAAGAGACTTAACACTCCATCTATCAATTCATCTTATCTTTTTACTGAGGCCAACTATGTAATCTAACCAATTGAACGTCGCCTTTTGAGAGAAACAAATTCAGATGCAAGCAGATACCAATGAAAACACACTCACAGACTTTACACCCTACGAATATATTTTTTAATTACAACAATGAGATCCAAATTGATTTAATCGTATATACTTTTGCAACTGGTACAAAATGATAGATACGTTCCCATCAGCTTAGCGTCAATTCCACATTCACTAATATTTTTACACTTTGAAAAGGTCCTTTTATAAAATTTAAATTATAACCACCATAAGCCATCATTAGCTTCACAAATTCTGTTTTGCATAACCAATTCTTCGAGATTGCTGACCCTTTCTTTACTGTCAGTTTCAAGGTAGATTGTGGTGGTTTCCAGGGTAGATAGTGGTGGTTTCCAGGTAGATAGTATTTCCAGGTAGATAGTGGTGGTTTCCATGGTTGATAGTGGTGGTTTCCAGCAAGCCATTACTTCGCTAGACGCCAAATAAGCTTGTACACTCCAACTCAAACTACTCTGTGTAACTCCAGAGACGTTTTGCAGCACAGCACAATTAGTTTATAAAATTATCTTATGGACTACCCTGCAACACCCAGCAACTCCTAATATAACCTCCACGATAACTCAGTACTCGGAAGGTGTTCAGTACTCGTATACGCCATCCCAAAGTTTTCCGCTGGCAACTCTTATCTGTACTTCTATCAGTCAGGGTGTACGGCTGGAGAACATAACAAAACACGATCCCGAACCGAACGCCTGGCTGACAGGGGTTTAACCACAGCCATGTAAAGGTAGTACTATACATGCACGTCACATCACGTCCATTTTCGAAGTAAAAGGAACACGTGTAATCAAATGGAACCGGCTATACATACACTACACGTCATATCACGTCACGTCACGTCACGTCACGGCCCGACTCGAATGCTCTGAAGAGCATATACGGCCGAATCGGGACGTGATGTGACGTGACGTGACGTGTATGTATAGCCCTTCCTCTACCAACGGCCAATTGGCCATTCGGCTGTTAGAAAATAGCAGTTTTATACTGAAAACTGCCAAAAGTGCTGTTTTTGGCGATAAAGATTGATATAAATTATATTGATAATTATTATTCCGTAATGATTATCACTCATAATATGTAATCAATGTCAGGATAATGTGTCACCTTTAAAATACAAGGGTTACGAATATACAGTTGTTAATAGCAAAAGATAAAGTAATAGCAAAACTTAAGTTTGGACGTTGTGTTTTATTAAGCATGTAATTATAAAATTTTTATTTATCAAATTTATCTGTAATCTGCAGATTACAGATAAATTAATACTCTATTAATTTATACAGATTACATGTATACTAAATTAATACGCCAGGGGTACTTATTTAATCCGCTTTCCCCCGCGACTCTGGATGTGCGGATGCGAATGAGGACGTTGCGCACGATACGAATGCGAATATGTATAGCACCCCCTCCGGAATCGCCGAATTGGCCGTTTGTGGACGTGACGTGTATGTATAGCAGTGCCTTAAGAACGCTAAGGTACAACACAACGTCCATGACCCGTTGGCCAAAGGAAGCAGTCCCGGACCACAGAAGCTTGTACGGGCCCGGGACTGCGGATAAATCATATGGTCCACTCCGTGATCGTGGTGTGCTTTCACTTACTACGTGGAATAATAGAAACACATAAATAACAGTTGTTGGCGTGCTATACATCGTTTCCAACCTCTTTACCCACCGTGGCTACGGCTCAATGTATGCGGACTGTAAAATATGTGGCGAGACCGGTGTCGATGCGGATTTCGTGCTCGGGAATGAATTTTCTAACACGTCGATTTTTAAAGCTCGAATCGTTTTAAAATTCCGCCACGGATTCGAGCTTGTTGTTTTGAAACGGTCGGTTTAGGTTTCGCGCGTTGTCGCACATTCTGAGGTGCTTATGTACCGGGTACAAGTGCGGGTGTGAATTTAAGGGACGTGTGAAATGATGAACGTTCTGTGGAAGTCAAACGTACAAGGTTTGTTGTAGACAAGTAGTCCAATGTTTGTTGAGTGTTAATTGGTATTGCGGTTAACTTCAGGAAAATTTTAAGATGGCAAAATAGATCTCCCCATCAATTTTAAAATCGCAATTTTATTTGATTCAACGTTATATCTGTAAATCACATGGACAGGTAGCTGCACATGTTTTATGATTTTAATTCTTTATTATATTTTAGGTTTCAGTGGAGTGTAAATATAAATTTTTGAACCATAAAAGAACCCAGAACATCTTATTATTTTTGGCTCTTACTTATTACTTGAATTGGAAAGACTATCGGAATGATCGAAAGACTATTAATCCAATTGGAAAGACTATTAGATTTGTATAGAGTAGCTCTTGAAATTTATAATTGCCTAGTATGTGAAAAAAACTATATACGTGACATAGACATAGTTTGGAAAAATAATTCCAACATTGAGCTCAAGGTGTTTCAAGGACAAAAATAAGCAAAACTAAACTACGTTCAATTATTTAACCAAGGTATTAACACTTAAAGTTAAAATATGTAATTTTCTTCTTATTAAATTTATCTTTTTGTGTTCATTAAAAAAATCATGCTGTTTTTCATTACAAATTAAAATTGTGAATTAAAAAATAAATGGCTCCAATAACAGAGTAAAAAAATCGTTTATTTCAAATCACTTAACACACTCTTCAATAACGATTATTATAGTTTCCGTAGAGCAGCTTTAAACAGCATTAAGAGTTTTAAACAGATATGAGTTAGAAATGCCGCCATTCAATCTTCCTAGGGTAAAATGAGCTAGTCGCTGAATCCCTTCATTCGCAAGGGTTTGAAGTTATTATTCTGTGTTCAATTGAATTTTCATTAAAACTTAGCTTTAAATAGCTGATTTTGTTTTTGTTCATGTCTTACTTAAATGTTAAAATTGTCACCTCGGACGTTCCCGAGGGGATTTTATGGACTTCTGGATTTTATGGCATCTGTGTTGGCTGGGCTCACGATCTACCTTTTTGTAAAATTTCAACCCAGTGAGTTAAGTAGTTTTCGCCATTACCCTGAACGGCGGCAGACATATACACACAGAGAAAGAAACTCTACTTTACAAAACAATTCTCATCTAACGAATCTAAACACGAGGTTTCTTTTTTGTGATTTTATTTGGAATAAAACAGGTTGTACATGAACAACCTGTGCTAGGTAAAATCAATTTATAAAAATACATAATGATTTTCCTCTATTTCACTTCTATCAACTCAGTGAATATTTTGTAAACAATTTAGTTAATAGAAAAATTGATGTACGAAGTCACCTCTCATAGATTTTGCTTTATATATATATATATATATATATATATATATATATATATATACAAAGTACACATAAACGGCGTCAAATAATCTACAAAAATTAAATAATAAATATTTATAAACTTTTGAAATTATTCCTCGTGTTTAAATTAGTTCATTTGATCAAAATTCACTAAAATTATAAAAAAGAGCCTCCGTAAGGAATTATTGTAGACGATTTTTTAATGTGCTAATTAATTTGTCGTTTTATTGCTACAGGCAGCTGTTTAAACCACTGAAATTCAATACAAGAAGGTTTAATTCTTTTTTATGTTTAACGACTTGAAAATAATTTCTCTGTCTAGTTTTGTGATTATGTTTGATAAACTGTTTAGGTAACATGCTTGAATTTGTGTTAACATACAGAACTGTCTCATAAATGACGAGGCTATATATACTCTGTCATTACTCCTGATTCGGAGAAATGATTCATACAATGAGCATCATGTTTGAACTTTAAAATGGTTCGATTTTTTTTAAGGTGTAAGAATCTGTTCAAGTTACGAATTCAGTTGTGGTTAAAGCCGTATATTTCAATACCATGAGAAATGTGAGATTGGATCAGCGCAAAATACATTGTTTTCATAGTTTTTGTATTGCTTGAAGTAGATAATATTTAATGAAAAAAATACTAGAGCTTATTTTAAAACGTACTTTATTAATATGATCAGTACAACTTAGGTTATTGTCCAATACTGATCCAAAAAAAATTGGACTTCCACAAAGACTAAGAGAAAATTGCTGGTTAGAGAATCTATTTGATTTATTAGTAGAATTTTGATTTGTACAACATAATTTCATAAGGGTTGTTTAGTTTTCATTAGGCTGTTTAGTTGATCACTGAAAGTTGTATTGTAATATTAGTATCTGTAAAAATATCATTATACTTATTATTAGGGATTGTCAAATTGCGATGTCATCTGCAAAAATACAAAATTTATTTTCTATTGTCAATTCAGAAAATGATTTGGCAATTTTCCTAAATAATACACAAACATAAACGGTCCTAGATGAGACCCTTGTGGCACTGAATATCTTATTAATCTGTTTTTGGACTTAATTAAAAAATGTTATTTCCATGCAGTACATGAGAAATTTTAACATATTACTGTCTGTCTGTTAAGTAAGAGTAAGTGTTTATTAATGCCAGGTCTTTACCAGTTACGCCAAAAAGAGGTAGATGCCATTTAATAAAATAGATTGGGATACACTTTCAAAGGCCTTAGAAACGTCTAATAACGCAGCATCAATGAAGTCAACTCCATCTAATTTATTTATGCTACCTACAACAAAAT
Source organism: Flexamia atlantica (assembly GCA_035578135.1). Classification (NCBI taxonomy): domain Eukaryota; kingdom Metazoa; phylum Arthropoda; class Insecta; order Hemiptera; family Cicadellidae; genus Flexamia; species Flexamia atlantica. The sequence goes on from JAQJVK010000003.1 coordinate 28,565,429, forward strand.
ATACTATGGCAGTTGTTGTAGATCTGTACGGTCTAAAACCATGTTGTTCGCTAGTATATTATTCTTACAAAATAAAAAAACCAACTGTAACTATACACATTCCAACATTTCCAAGGAGATCGATTGCCTTCTCAGAGAAATATTTTTTGTATAACCTTAGTAATATGGTAATGAGGAAGGCAGCGTTGGTTTGGCTGAAATCTTTCCCAAGCAATAGAAGATCAGTACAGAAGGAAAAAACGTAATTATTGGAAAAGCCTAAAATAGATGCAAAGTTCGATTTCAGGTCCAATTTATTTTTTAATATATATCAACAATATCCCAACATCAAATTCGATGCCTAAAATATCCTTGACAATCTATGCCTTTTAGACCTCATATCTTTGCACAAATAGCTCCTAACCCAGAATTTAAAAAGGGTAGATTTTAGCCGACTCAACGTTGTTACGCAATATTCCTCCGACTTCCATCCTCCTCAATCAACTTCTAATAAGTGAAATATATGTTAATATCCACAATGCAAGAAAAGCAGTGTTTAGAAAGGACTGCTTATAAAGAGATCCCATAGTGTAGATTACTAGAGAGTGAAGTTGATCGATGATTGGGGGTGGACAGACCATGTCTCATTACATCTAGCTAAACAGAAAATGTAGACCTTAGGCTACATTTGATATATTTTGATTCTACAGATTTCTATATGACTACCAAAAAAAATAAACACTGAAACATATTTTGAACTCATTGGGTTCAAAATATATTGTTGTTGGGGTAGGATTTGTAATTGTTAAACGCTTTGTGTCATTCAAAAAGCAAAACAAAACAAAATACAATTAATTAAATTACGAGACGACTCGAGGTTGGCGAGGAGGTAGGCAATGCTAGAACAGACCACATCCCTTGATCGCTGGAACTACATTCCGCTGAGTGCCGAGAACCGGAAGTGACATTCTCGGTATCGTCATCTGCTCGAGACATATCAAAACAATCGTTCTACTTCTCCGAGTATTCGCTTTATCTGTCCCTCTGGTTAAGCAAGATATTTAAACGTCCAAGGCTGACAGTCGCCTACTTCTGATGCTACAATAAAAAAAAAAGTTTGTTCTCCCAAACAGACTAAAAGCTCTTCTTCCCAGCTCTATGCGAATAAGTTGAGCATTTGCACAAAGCCACTTTCTTGATATTTGACAATTCCAAAATACCAAAATATTCAAACAGTTAACCGATCAAGTACTTTTACTCCACTTCTTGATAATTTAGAGCCTTAAATAATTAAATTCATGACAACAGTGACATTATGCACATTACGAAGGAAAAACAAAGAGGCCTAAAAATGACCTCTATACCACTCAAGGCCACCCAACTTTACCAATAACCGCAGAACGTCCTTTAAACAACCCCAAATCTCCGGAAAGCACACAGGTATCCCCCCTACCAACCAACAAACGAACGCACAGCCCGAAACCCAATTAAACGACCGCATATCACGCCGTTAAGTCCAACACCTCTACGCGCAATCGGCAGAAAACGCAAGGAACCCCTTGAAACAATCTCGAGTCGGCCCGGGGGCACGGAACGGCCGGCGGAGTAGAGAGAGACAGAGAGAGAGGAGAGGAGGGGGGAAGCGAGGAGACCTGGTAAGGTATGCATAATGTATCCATCCTCTCGTGGCCGGGTGGGAGGGGGAAGCGAGGCGGCCGCTGTTCCGACATCCCAGCCGCGAACGGCCAAAACCTGTCTTGGCGGCGACCCTACGGTTTCAGTGTAGTGGTAGTGTTGCTGCCAGCTTAGACCGTACGCCCTGGTCCGTAGTGCCGTGAATGCTGCTATGTGATAGTGTGAAGGTGATGTGCTGTGGTTGTGAGTGCACTGAGCATGGATAACCTGTAGGATACACTGAGAAAAGGTGAGAACCGGAGGAGTGAGCAGACGGGCGCGGAGGCTGTTGATCCCAGATTATACGGCTCGCACTTCTAGTGTGCGCGAGTTTGGGATGTGGTTACCGAGGTAGACTGTAGTTTTAAGTAGAATGGGTATAGGAGTATATAGGCGATTTTTGCGATTGGATAAGTTATACTTTTGTGAAAGTTACCTTAAATAGGTTACCTAACCTCAAACAATAGGCTCAGAATCGGAACACAGTTGGCACTCTTATAGGTTCTTCAAAAGAACGATAGGAGGTGGCCTTAAAATAATAATAGAGTTTAAAAGTTGGAGGAATGACATTCAAGTGTTTTTTTAAAGTTAACACATGGCATAATTTGAAATCTGATCACTCGGTACTATAATAACTTTAACTCCTTCCATGCTGATTCATTTTATTTCATGCAAACTTCCCAGGGAAAAGTAAAAAGAAAATTAGGTACGGTAACTAATTCAATGGAACAGAATAAAAACATAAAATAATGCAATTACTCTTTGTATCAATGGATTCTTTAAACGAAAGTTTTAAAATCTGAAATTATTTAGTAGGCCTAGTAGCCTATGTGTTTCAAAAGTTCTAAGACTACGCCTGAACTCATTGCATACCCCATTTTAACAATTACCTGCACAATAAACCAAATCAGAATTTTCGTCCACATAAATCCACACTTTTTAAATTACAATAAAAATTAAGCCTAGGAATATTTACTTTTACCATTCATAATATCGGTTTCGAACTAAATTTATTTGGGAGACTTCAACGACCGTAGAAATGAAGTCGTGGAAAAAACAAAGGAAATTAAATAAATTATATTATTTTTCTCCTACCGTCATTAAGCGTTTGAGTGTAGTTTATGTGGAGTTTGTGCAAACACGGTTCCCTATGTTATCGTGTTAAAAATTTTCTAGAAGGGTATTTTTAGTTTTTTGTTTCGGGCAAGCGTTTGGCTGGACCGTCATCTGGTGACATTGAACAGGCCGGGCATCTGGCAGAACTAGAGACACATGGCTGCTAGGAGACCCTAAACCGACTTTTTTGCTTTAAAAATGGCATCTTCAACCACCTACGGGTGAAATTTTGTTTAAAATTATATGTAGCTTTATGAATGCGTGCGTTGTTCTGACAAAACGTCATAAGTACAGTATAGTACGGTATTCGATTTCGTTTTCCTATTTGTTTTTAAAACAACCTACATTAGTTTGAGGGATAATCCTTGTCTAAAAATCTAGCAGAAGTAGAAAAATTGTAGGGACAAACGTTTTATGGCAATCTATTATGTTTTAAGCTTATATACGAGTAAAGCTTTATGTACAGTATTATGCCACGTAAAAGTCCTGTTAGGCCCTGCAAGTAAAAAAAATTGTTTAAGGTTGTTTCACAAATTAGTCGGAGTGTTATGTTGATTTTGTATTCTGATGATCAAATGGAACCCTTGGGAATGTTAGATATTATTTACCGATAATTATCGAGGACATAGCCTAATACAATAATGTTTAGGATGTGTTTAAAAAGATTACAACAAAGATTTGATTTTTTTCAACCATTTGGAATTTTAATGTGTAACACATTAAAACCAAATCATACTTCTAACGTTTTACACTGAACATATTTCAAATGAAACAATCTAAGCGTATCTAAGGATTTCTTAACTTAAATAATTTTACTAAACTCTTAGGCCTGTATGAATCCAGTACTCATTTTATCTTTTAATACGTTTATGAGGGTTGACTTATCATGCATTACATAATTTTTCGGAATTTTAATTGTTTATAAACACATAACATGATATATCGATGTAAATTCTATAGGTTTGTTAGCCCCTTTTAGACGATGAATTACTTTTATCGCAATCTTTGCCATAGACAACCACTGTTACAATAACAAAAGTAAGGCTCAAACATATTCAATCAAACTTCACATTTACATTCGAATCTTTAACACAACTTCGGGTCTCTTCAAACCTAAAGAAATCTTGAAAAATATTCTAAAAATATTCTCTTTTTTCGCCCCTTCGGAAAGCGACTGTTTCTAATTGTTTTGTTAATTATAAGACGGCGAGAAGAGCCCGGGTCCGAGGGGCTAGCGAGCGGGCGAGAGAGAGGGGAGTGGGGGAGGTGAGGGGGGAGGGAGAGAGAGGTTAGGCAGGTCGGCCTGCTGGCATTCCACGGCCGCTCGACACCCCACACCAACAAAAAGTCGGCCCGAATCCTTCCATTCCGCCGTATCGCTTTCTCTCCGCCTTTCCTCGGACAATAGCGAAGAAAATAGGCGATTATGTGATAACATTAGTAGTTTAGCCAACGCTGATTAGTAATAAAAAGCGCCAAATTCACTCAAGAATAGTTTACGGTTGTTAGAGCACTCTTGAGAGATTAGGTCTTCAAGGGCTGTGAGAAGGTAGGAATAATCCTGAAGAAAACCTAGAATTGTTAAACCTCATTGCTGAATCCTCCGTCTTACGGAATCGCTTTCTCCGAGCCTTCCTCGGACAATAGGGAAGAAAATAGCTGATTATAAGATAAAAGTGTCATTTTGGGGGTACATAAATTTACAATGAGCTGGAAGCAAGTGAGCAAGTGAGTTGGTTCAAGTATGAAGGGTCGTTATAGAATCGTGAAACTTACTTGCGGGTTGGGTTAAAGGTTTTGTTTAAGCTAAATTCTTGTTGGCTATTGGCATCTTCCTTTAATTCTCACTGGCACCAGTACAATAGGAGAAAATTGTATAATTTACGATTAAGACTCAGATAGACTGCGCAAAGTCAAAGCCCAATGCTCCGTACTTAAATTTGTAATAAAACAACATAAAGTAGAAACTGAGTGGCTAAAACTCACGAGTAAGCATGCAATAGAAAATGCTCTAAAACCAATCTGCTTACTCAAAAGTTTTTAAGTAGGCTACACTTAAAGAATTTGACAATTTACCAAGATAAATTGGATCAAATCTTCCTTGGAAAGTGGGCCCGAATTTTCCATATAGCCAATCGATTTATCTAAACCTTCCTCGAGCGATAGCGACGAATAAGGCGATCATAAAAAATGTCAGTAGTTTTGCCAGTGTTCATGATTGAATCGTGAAGCTAGTAAAATATTAGATGAAAGATTTGTTTAGGTCTTTGTTTATCGGTTCTTGGCTTAAACCTTAATCCGTAAAGGGCAAAACCGGCGGAAATATAGCACACGAATACGACAATGATAATCTTCAAAGTTTAATCTAAATGAACTTCGATAATTGTGAATTTTTATCATCCAGATTCGATGAGTTAGGAATTTCATGATTCCCAGAATTGAATTGTCCCCTTAACTCGATAATAGGCCTCACCAAAATGTGCGAACTAAATTTACAGGAGACGAATAACACATCACTAATAGTATGCGCTAAACCTTTATTGCAACGCCATTATAAATTTTCATGAGATTTCTATATTTAACAGAATTTTAGTCTTGAACAAGTAAATTAACGAGTTAACTGCAGGGAAAACAAAAATCATATCACCTAACCTGAAATCACAAGTCTATCTAAAATCAAGCTCTAGAGTAAATTTAGTGGGATAAAAGTTACCTATTTTTGGTATCTGATTCAAGTCGTACTATGATAGTCAGATCAACAAAGCGTTTGGGCTAACAATAAAGTTTTAAATTGCGGTAAAAGTGGACAACACACATTAAAATCAGCGTTGTATGAAATGGTAAAGAAGTACATGTATATCCTTCATGAAAAAAAACAATCATATGAAATACTTCTGATAAAGATACTTACCTGGGTAATAAAGAAACTCGTCTTCTAACCAATACGAATTTAAGCACTACTTTAAGAATAAGAATAAGAATTAATTTATTTTCCATTTGTTACAATTCCATTTTACAATTTTACAGTCAAGGAAAATATAGGTACCTCTTTTAGGTTGCCCTGTAGCGAGATTACCATCACAATAAATGTCCAACTTCTTGTTTAAAGAGTTCTTCAGGTGTGCACAGTTTCATTAACATTAAAATTAAAAACATTTCTCAACAAACATTACACTATTTCTTCAATGCGAGCATCAGAAACACTACAATGAAAAGCTAACAAACAACCAATAATCAAACTTTATCAATGTATTTGTCACATAATTTAAGTTTTGGATAGCTGTAACTTATCTTTTAATCAAACCCATGATTTGAAAAATGCAGTACAACTCTCTAGTGGCTTATTGGATATGTTTGCATAATGTAAACAATGTGAACGTGAAAAGATCTCAGCTTGTTAGTACGTTCTTCATAAATCTTGGCAATAAATGTCGAAGCGACCTAGCAATCACACATATTATGACATAAGGTCTCAACTAGTCCCTACATGTAAATTAAAACAACAAAAAAATCCTGAAATTTAATTATACAGATAGCGCTCAATAAGAATTTGAAATAACTTGAGAAGTAGTTAGGAATCAATTCCTAAGAAGTATAAAAAATATTGCGAGCATTATGCTAAAGCTAACTTATGTTGTAAAATAAATAATTTTTTCATCTTGGGTTCTCATAAAATGTTAAAGAATCGTTGATCAACCGTCTAAATAAGTAGTATGAAATTGAACATATTTTTAACCTGAGTATTGATGTATGGATCAGTTTAACTTACTTGATATGGATTTATTGCTACAAGGTATATTTCCGATTGGAATTCTTACAAGGGGACTAAATTATCAGAAACTGTCTTAAACAATTATTTTTTTAACTAAGAAGATTTAAAGATGTACCTAGGATCTAACTTTAATCATGTATTGGTTGAAGTGGGTTTAATGTTTCTCTCTTACTGTTAAATAAGTAAAATCAAGTCACAACTGAAACTTACACAGGGTACTCTATATGTTCCAATTTTAAAAATGCAACCCACTAGTGTATTCTATAATCTTTAAAGGATATGCAACAAAACCAATTAGTCCTAGTAGTAAATAAAAATGAATGAGTTCACCGTTATTTTGAGAAAATATACGTTTGATTAGGAATAAAAAAACTAATTTTTATTGTTAAGAATCTTTTACATGGATAGCAAATTAAATTTTTAGTTTTTCATATACTGTCGTTGCATAAAATATGCAGTCAGCCAATGACATTATCTAGCAGAAACATGTCAATTATAGTGAAAATATTGTAATATAAATGTAAAAGAATAAATCACGTACTGAAAATTCCAGATTTATGGTAGGCATAAATAAATAGCCTAATGAGATAATATTTTTAAATGTTTTCAACTGTCAACCTTGTTTTTCAAGCCGTATGTTTTATTTTTAGAATATACAAAAATACAGACATTATTATTTTGATCCTCTTATTTTATGTTTAACTTCCTTTCCAAATAATTACAAGCACCCTGAAGAAGCTTAAACCGACAGGCTAATCCTTTACTGATATGGACAAGAATGCATTTTAAGTGATTTTCCGTGAGAAGTTTGGAACATGAAGCCCCTATAATGTTTGGGTAGAAATCAAGTCCCTTCATAAACCTAAATAAAAACCCTATTAACACCTACTAAATATATTATTACTCCATACAAAATCAAAGGCTACCCTAAGGATATACTATTGTACTGTATATTAATTTCACTCATATAAATCCTAGGTCATCATTAACACCTTAGATTAGGCCCCGATAAACATAATATATGCAACGACACGAGTCGAAGTAATAAAAACATTTCATTGTTAATCGAAATATTCCGTGGAGAAACCGCAAGAATGTAAAAAGAAACACGGATAAGTTAAGGGAGGACATGAGTAACCGCCGCGGAGACACCGTAAAGCAGACGTTCATTAGAAGAATTCGATCAAGATAATAGTGGCAGGGAGTCGCTGTAGTACTTCAATGTGATTTGTACGCCTGATGCGCAGTCGAGTCGCGGCACTGCAGTTCACTGCAGTTCTACGCTAGCGTCAGAGGGGGTGAACTTTCATAACGATTTTCAGAAACCGAGTCAAACATATAAAAATAACCATCGAATCAGTAACATCGTAACAAACGGTACAGTAACCACAAACTACTATCAAACCGTACAGTCAGCCATTGTTTTGAAATGTTTCGACGAATCTAAAGAAATCGAAAGAACGAGGAATATAAAATGATGACTAGACAAATATCATGTTGATATTTTTGTTATCTATATAGCCTTGTTACAGACAGTTTGGTTTTAGTTAATTTATTTTAATGATAGGCTAGTTACAATTATTCGTGTATAATCCAAATTTAACCATCAAGTGCTTTTAATTTAATTTTGATACGTAATAGTAACATTAGTACATTAGTAGTAGGGTCTTTTCAATAAAGAAGTTTCTGTACGTATCTGTAATTGCATCTATTTTGTAATAGACATTTCGTCTACTACTTTGAGTCAGCATTTAAGCTGGTAAAAGGTATTTTCGACAAGTTCTTTTATGTCTGTTAGGTTGTAAAAACATCAAAATGTGAAAGAGGTTGAAAGTGTCTTGCAAAATTATAATAAGTCGATTCGACATATTAAAAAAGTGATAGATCGAAAAATATCGAATCGAGCGATAAGTTGAAAAATAAACGATTTGATAGCTCTATCGATATTTTTTTCGATTAATCGTTGCTGATATCAAAGCCGTCCTTTCGAAGGTGATGTGTGCCACTTTATACCTCGGTGGTAAATCTTTCTCTGAGGGGTCATGAGGAAGGTTTTTTGAAATATGAGGTGAAACTGCATTTTAAAAGAGAATTCGTTTGTAGTCTGAGCAGTCGCGATTGCTTTAATGGAATTGATAAGAGTATACTTGGGAATAAATAGTATATATTTATTATTTATTTATTCATATTTTATATAATTTGAAACAAAACATATTTTATACCGGTAGTCGTGAATAAAATTGACAGCTAAGAGTCTGTCAGTTCAGGTAATAATTCACTTAGGCCTATTAATCTTTTGTACTTCTCAATTACTGCAGTGCTTAGGTGTTAAAATGATCTTAATTTACTTCTGAACTCGTAACATCCGTTAAAGATTGATATTTGATATAACTGCATTGGAAAGCTGTTGCTACAGTAAAGCAAATAATGCAAAAAGTATATTTGTGGAAAACACTAATCATGGTTTTTTGAGCGCAATGAGACGGTTTGAGGCAAAGAGATTTGAACGTGAGGATCAACTGAAGTCGCAAAGTTTGTCGATTTTACATGATCTTGGGCGTATTCATCTTGACATCATTGCTTGACATGGTTAAGAATTTGTGTCAAAGAAATTTTTAAAAAACGTGTTCATGATACAGAGTTATTATTTATTAATATTACCCTAGCTATAAAACTTTAATCTTTCAGATTTCTCACTGCCTTTAAAACTGTATAACTATGTTCAAATGTTCATACATTTTATGATAGAACCTGGTGGACCGAGCCTTGCTCGGTATTTGTTCATGTTTATCAGTTCATTTAATTAATATCAAATATTTCAGTGTCATACAATTTATAAATAACAATCTTTTTATTACTCTATGGAATCTTAATACCACACGCTGTATTCTCCCTGGATGGCTACAGTTTGGAAACGGCTGTTATACGATTGCATTATTTGTTTACACTTTCCTTGTTTGTTTTGTTGCTGCCATGGCAACTCATAAGGCCAATGTTAAAGTTTTTCAATTTTAAAATTCATTGACATTACTTATTACTTATATTACTTATTACTTAATAAGATTTTCTCTGGCCAAGTAGTCTCTATAGAACACGTTTTTCTAGTCATACATTACTTATTTCAAAATTTTGAAGGAAATCCTCGGAGCCTTTTTTGAGATAATTGTGCAAAAAAAACAACCAAGCGAGCAAGCACGCACGCAAGATAACATTGCTCATATAAGAGTATATAGGATATATTTTTATTGTGGCTTGTTTTAGAAGTAAACATTCCAAAAACGTTACCGATGTGAAAATACATATTAGAGACCTAGGCCTAAATCCTTTGAATGATCATTATTCTTTAATTAATAACAAACTAGGGAATCAAAGTTCTTAGAGTATTACATTTATAAATCCATTATTACATATTATGTCTTATTAAAATTGAGATGGCTTCTTATTCAGCTTTTTTACAATACCATACCGTAAAAATGTCAAACATTTAAAAAAATGGACGAATTTATAGTTTAACAAAACCAAAATCATCCTGGAGCTGGTTTTTTTTAACGAGATAATAATTTTTTAAAGATATCAGAGTTTTTATTAGATTTTAATAAATCTTTATTAGGATTTTAAAATGTCACTATCTGGATCCAATTAAATTAACATTTTTACCTGATCGGTTGTAAAATATTATGAAAAACAAAAATCTACCTTTGAACCTCATACTGATGAAGAAAAATTAGGTTTCCTTAATTTATAATTTCACTAATTATATACAACTTAGCTACAAATTTTAACTTCGCATTTTACTCATTGCTTTTTTAAATAAAAATAAAACTAAAAGTTTAACATTAGCTATTTAATTCACATATTACTCTGTAAAATGTATTATTTTTGTTGATAGTCCCCTCGAAAATCACCAGAATATTCTCTTATCTTTCCATAAACGAAATGGTATCCTTTTTCTGCATAGTGATTTTAAATAATATCTTAGTTTATGTACGAAGTAAGCTATTTAAATATTTTAAGTGTTGAACCAGCTTTTTCTGGTTTTCCTGCATTTCTGTGAATCATTAATTCACTCCAAAAGTATAGCTTAATATAAAACTTAAAAGAGTCGGTTTTAATTTTCTTTCAAGCCTTTAAAGCTCAAACTGGTATAGTGTAATATAAAACTTAAAAGAGTCGGTTTTAATTTTCTTTCAAGCCTTTAAAGCTCAAACTGAGAACGTTAAATTTTTAACGGGAACCATTCAGTTTTCCTGGCAATAAAAAAGGAGAGATAATTTTTCATTATATCGTTTTTAAAAGAAAGCAGCCTCATTTGTATTCCCTTAAATTTGAAATGAAACATTTGAAATTTGAAACCGACAAAAACGCTATGAGTTGACGATCTCAGCTTACTCCCATACTTGGCTTTAACGCCTTTACAACTGAACCATTACAACTATTGTGAGAACCATATAGAATAAATCGGAGCAATAAAATCGGTAAATGTCAATGATACCATTAAAGTTGACCCTGTTGTACGGGGGAGTTCAATAGCTTTATTCCTACCACATGAGCATGAACTATGCAGGGTCTGTCGAATGTGTATTCTGCCAGTAAAACACGATAGATGGCAGCAGCGTAGACGGGTCAGCGGCCAGGGGCTCGCGTACCGCCCAGGAATGTGACGTGAGTGCCGCCGAATCTTGAGGTCCTCCTGGAAAACTGGGCCATTTGAGCTTTTGTAAGCAGATTGTAGCCTGATCGCGTAACGCCCAGAAATTTGGAGTGATCGCCGCCGAAACTTGTGGTCCAACTGAATCCTCAGAGCCTTTAGTAAGGAGATTATACTCGCGTAACGCCCAGGAATGTGAAGTGAGTGCCACCGAAACTTGTGGCCCTACTAGTTAACTGGGTCCTTAGAGCCTTTAGCAAGGAGACCTAAACTCGCGCCCAGGAATGTGGAATGAGCGCCGTAACCTCATGGTCCTCCTGAATAACTAGGTCAACTAGGTCCTCATCAGAGCCTTTAGTAAGGAGATTGTACTCACGTAACGCTCAGGAATTTGGAGTGAGTGCCGCCGAAACCTCATGGTCCTCCTGGATAACTGGATCCTCAGAGAATTTAGTAAGGTCGGCTGTTCTTGGCGTTTATATTTTTATAAGGCGAAAGCTGGCTCATCCCAAAAAGCCATCACTTGTATAGTTGTTCGAAGTTAAACAAAAATATTTTGCTTTTATGGTTTTATACAGGGTTCCGGAAGGTATCTCAGGTCACAAATGGCAGAAAGATAGTCAACATTATTTTAACTTAAGAGCTTCTGCCAGTTCTAAAGCATTGTCTTATTAAAAAAAAAAACATTTCTCCGCCTCTTTCCCATTTTGACATGATTTCTATCAAACGCACAATCGAGTTTTAAAAGATCATTGTTCTTGTGTAAATTTGGAGGAGAAATTTCGATTTTCTTGTGTTTTCAAACCAGTTTTTACCGGTTTAATGTGAGCATTTTCCATATAAAACGTCCGTTGATGAGGCCTCAGTTTTAATCGGCGTTTGCAATTGTCTGCGACCGGGCAACCTTCACGCCTGACCAGTTCGGGTGAACGAGATTCTTCCTTTTGGAAAACTAATTTGAATTCATGATTTTATAGTTTTTAGCCGATGATTAATTTAGCCTCCGATGAATTCTATTAACTGTAGGCGTTTAACAAGACTATTACTTACCAAATAAAATAACTAACCCAATTGCAACCACCGTACAAAATGTTTATAAGAAAAACCATCAGCTCACCAAAATTTGAAGCGGGTACGTTTGAAGCTAATTTGATAAATAAATACATCACACGCTTCGTGCTGTTGTCTAAATTAAATAGGTTTGTGAACGTGATACAGAGGAGGCTCACAACCACAACTCTATAAGTTGAAAAAGCTTACCAAAACTAGACGTTAGGATATTAAGTTCCCTGTATTATACATTTAACTAAATACTTAACAACGTACTGATACGATGCCACTGATACTGGTGCCTGCTGTACTGATGCGTCATAATTAATTATTACTCTATCCATACTCGTGAAAAAAAATTTTACCGCCCGCCTAAAATAGCAACTTAATATTCTAGGTTATACATTTTGGGAGTTATATAAGGTTTTCAATCAGAATAAATAAATAAAAATTAAAACTGTTCATGGTCCGGATGAAAGGCGTGTTAATCAGTGCAAAATCTTCAGCTTCTTTAAATGTTGAGATATCGAAATTTCTAATATTAATATTAAACATATTGATTCTGTTTTAAAACTAAACACTCTTACTAAGTTTCATCGGTCTAGTAATTAATCCCTGTTATTCAGCCGGTTTAAAATTAAGCCCACTTGGTCAACACAAGTTGTTTTCTTTACTCTGAGTGCCAAGCAAGGGCTTCCCCGCCGGTTCGCGCCCTAGGACCCCTCGTCGACCACCTGTAGGGATGTAGAGCTTTGTCCCTTGGTAAACATTGGCGTCAAGTGTTGGAGGGGAGAGGGGAACTGGGTGATAAATCTGACCCGTGTTATATACTACTCACTTGCTCTCCAGTGTACTACGATAACACCTTCTGTTTGACCATGTCATGTGGCGTGCCACCAGTAGGACGGTGGGAATTGTTTATGTGTTATGATTTATGTTTTTGGGAAAAGATTGTATGATGGTTTTTAAGTTATTATAATTGTGTTTATGGGTGAAAATTGGAGTGGTTTGAAAGGAAAATTTGCAGTACAAAATTGTCAGTTCCGTTTGTATTTGTATCCGAAACCGTAAGAAAAACAGCTTCTGTAAGAGAATTTAGTTTGGTGGACTGACTCTTGCTGGGTAGTATTTTATTTTTACCAGTTCATCCAGTTACTATATAAAAGCCGGTATCACTCTCTTTATGTACACTTTTTTAATATACATTCAATTTTCATTCAACTCCTGAAATGGTAGTCTTGCCAGATGGCTGAGTTTGCAAACACCTAATATAATTAATTTGTTTATATTTTCCTCATTTATTTCGTTGCTGTCATAGCACCCCATTATGTCCATTAATGCAATTTTATAACTTTTGAATTCAATTCGTTACATGTTAGATTTTTACAGTCAATGGGACTTGTATATAGAACACACGTTTCTGAGTCCTAAATAAACTACTTTTTGAAAGAAGTCGTCGGTGTCGTTTTTGAGGTAATTGTGCTATCAAGCAATCATCGCTCTGCCCATATACGAGTGTAGGACTAAAATCGCCTTTAGTAAAATTTATTATTTTTTATCCTACTGTTCCTCTTCCAATATTTGGTTAGGTTTAATTATTTGTAAAAACTTAAGCGGGCATTTTTGACGATATACTCGCAAATATAGGATCTGTAACATTAACAAAACGTGCTGTACATACCAACATGTAAAATGTATAAAATGTAAATCGATATTGCATTTTTTGGCAGTCCATTCGTAAGGTATTTTACTGGAGGAGTAATTTTAAGCCCGCAATACAATGTCAAAGACTCAAAACGGTATTTTCCACAAAGAAAACCGCATTAGTTAAAAGCACACTCAACTCTCAGACATAAACAAATCCCCACCTCGGGCGTTCTTACAAAAGATCATTAGAGCGGAATACCACTCGCTGACCAGCGAAGGCCGCAGATACACGCTGATAAGCAGTATCATTGCGTCGGGAGGCGGGCTCTTCCGTAATGAAGAAACAGAATCGAAGGGAAAGGGAGGCAATTAAGATGATTCATCGATAAACCCGCGAGAAACAAGTGAAATCGGGACATACACCTGTATCAGGCGGGGAGTGCGGCCGGGCCCCATACGGCTACACGGCCTCCAGCCGCACCGCCCGCCCGATGGTGGTATAGGCGATTCCCTACACGCGGAGTGGACTCCCCCAGCGCAGCATACGTGATACCGATTTTTATCTAATAGGTCAAACATTCGCCCGAGGCCATCCCGCGTGTTTTGCAACTATTGTGGAAGATTTGCGCGGCTCCGCTCTCCGCATGTGTTGCATATTACTGTTATTTTATAGGATATGTGGACATGCCTAGGCGAAGGTCCCTCTCGCGTCGAATCCCTTCGCTGAGGGTCAGAGGTGAGGTTTACGCTCGTTGTCGAAATGGTTTATGTTTTATAATTGTTAGGGACGTGGTCTTTGTTAAAAGGCCAAACGGGGATCCAGGTTGTACGGTGTGAACTCGTGGTTATCCTGCGCCTTGAATTTTGTCCGACTTTTCCTCCTGACTGTGAATAATTTTTTTACTAATAGACTGCATGAATAGGCCTATAATGTTATCAGAACGATTGTATAAGCCTTCTTCTGTTGTACCAAAATCGATAACTATGTATGGGTGTCTCGCCAGCCTGCAGTGGTGTGTGGTTATATCGTGTACGTCTTTGGTTCATGGGGTGACAACGTACGTTGTCAGCTGAGGATGCTTTTACGCTCTTTTTGTCCTCGGTGTCCGATTGTACGAATTTATGGGGAGTATGGTGTTTAGAGTGACAGGTGCTGTGTCGGAAAATGTGTCCAACCAGGATTTTGATTATTTCTTAGAATTTAGACTAGATAATAACTCCAGTGGATAACAGAAATTTACAAAGAATTATTGGATCTTTTTTTGTCTATGGATGGAATATTTTGGCTCTGATAGGAACTACTGTAATTGCAAAACTAAATTACTCAGCCTAATCTACACTCTATTGACATGAGCTTGTCGGTGGAGGCTTGACGCCCACACTCGTAGCGAGAGCGAGGTTGTTGTACACCAAACAATTACAAACCACACTGCAGTGGTGAGGCTACCCTGCTTGACCATGTGCCCATGTGCAGAGGTCGGCTGTACCCGGCCGGCGAGGGCCAGCCGCGTTATCCGGCGGAATTCGACCGAGATGAGCTTGAGCCCGCATTGTTCGACTCCCAGTCATATTTTACTCCCAAATTCGGCAGACCGCCCGAGGGCGCATGAGCCAATGATAAATCTCGCTGCCGCAGAGCGCATGGCCGTCACGTCACCGTAATAGGGGAATAGACGCGGTCCTCTCGAAAGACTTACTTGCTTACCTACCTTACTTACTTACTTGTTTGTTTATTTATACTATACGTACTAATGGTTTTCCTTACTTGTTTTACTGATACTGATTTCGCAAGCATGTTTTACGTGATATCGTTTGTAGTTCTTACAGATTTACATTGATTAGTTAATTTGCCAATACTGTGGTGGTTTTTTGGTAAAGGAAAAGTATATTGTTAGTCATATCAATTTGTTCTTCATGAAATATGGGTTTTTAGGATCTCTTGACCAACAGTTTATGTAAACGGTAGATAAAATACCCTTTTCTAACCGTTGTTGAAGGTCAGGTCCAATGGACCTGTTACTTATAATGTAACAAATAATTATATAATGGTTTAATGTTTTTACCTAATAACAAATGTGGTTTTAACAGTTAAATTTTTCAATGATATCTTGCTGTTACAAAAGCTACCCTCTATTATTAACAATACATTTTTCCAAGAATTGAAAAATTCTTTTCAGGATAGTTTCTTTACTTATTAAAAGGACCGAGACAAAACAAGAATGGATTAGCTTGAAGATAAATAATAAGATTTGCTGTCTACTTAATAATAAAAACGTCGTAGTCTAGGGTGTAAATTTTCTCAGAGTTGCCCTTGCATAAAATGTTATAAAATTGATACAATAATGTAGTGCAATTATTACTTTCTTTCCATTGATCTATTTTCTATTATAAGTATTCGATTTGCCTTTCCAACAGTTTATTTTGCGTTTTCTTTAATTTAATGTTTAATTAATACCAGTTATTGATTTTTAATTATTTCTTCATTGTTGTAGTTTCATTATTCCTTGACGCTTTTTCTCTTGACTTTAAACTTGGATTTCATTGTAAAATAATCCTGGAACAATCCCCAATTTAACATTAAGGGCTGTTTAAGCAGAAATTACAGTAATATCTGGAGTAAGTAGCGTTTCTGGAGTCTGACGCCTAGAATCCAATATATACTTCTTCTCCAAACTAATTTTAAAACGCAAACGTTGTTTATTTTGTTCAACTCTATTATAACTTTAAAGATTTCAGCCATTGGTTTCAATGATTCAATCAGAAGACTAACATTCTCCAAAAACTCAGTAGCCTATAAAAATTTGGCTCCTTTTCCCAAGTTCTAGTGAGGCTTCCCATGAAATGCATCACCCGGACAGGTATTCCATACCTTGGTAATGTTATATATAGTGTAAATGGGTAAACACATTTAAGATGAGAACCATTTCTAAACGGAGAAACACGCAGGGCTACTCGACTTATCATTGAACATTTCGGATACGTTTATGTCAACTCTCGGAAAACATAAGAGCACAAACAATTTTTAGTAGAGAAAACTATTTTCGAAACCGAAGAAACTGCAGGCGCACGATGTAAAATCAAGTCTAAACACAGCGATCTGACGGGCCGGCGGCGGCGGGCAGTGGGTTTGATTTGTAATGAGATCGCCGGCGGCGGCCCCCTCCCCGGCCGGCCAAACAGCGGCTCATATTGCGCGTTTCTGATTTAGGGGGCATTTAGGATATTGTAGAACCTCATCAGAATACAGCGATTGCCGAATGTCCGGCGGGCGACGTACGTTGTCGGCTGAGGATGCTTTTACGCTCTTTTTGTTCTCGTCCGATTGTACGAGTTTGTATGGAGTTCAGTGTTTGGATTGACAGGCGCTGTGTCGGAAAATGTGTACCGGTTTGCCCAAATAAGCTCTGTTAGTACCGTACTGACCCGTTTATGTAGTTGAAGAATATGTAGATGTTCATTGCAGTACTACTAGGTAACAAATCATTGACGTTGATAATGTACAACATATAAAAAAAGGATGACGGATTTATTTAGAGATACGTATTTTGAAAACCTAACTTTTAAGCTATGATAATTTGTGCGGTTAAAATTTGCGATTAGACTAGGGCCTATATAAATAAAATAGGTTTTCCGTTTATGCAAACCTTCCATCTTCTGTTTTTAGAGATGTATAATATGAAAAGATAATGTTTTAATTTAGTTTAAAAAAGTTATTTCCTAATGTTAACTTGTCAACATACAAGACCACTACAACCAACAACCCACCGAACTGCAACCTTGATGTGAATAATTTTGACCACTCATACATTTATATTGCACATACTTTTGGACAGTGGCAACATGATAGTTTAGTGCTAAATATGGCACTCTTTCCCTGTTTTACCCGAGTCAGTTAGACTATACTAGGATACCACAACTGCGTTCCCTCCGCACTGACCTAAGCGGGTGATTAAAATAGCTCAGTCCAAGGACACAAAAATAGCCATTAACCGTTTAGTTTTAGCCTGTTACTGCGAGTGGTCGGTTATCTCTTGTAGAAACCCATAAAAATCTTGCGTTTCGAAGCGCAAACGACGGCGGAGCCTGTTTAGCTGGTCTGTCTGTCGTTAAAGTAACCTTATATGTGCGATATTTACTTACAACTCAACTTTTTGTGGAACTCTTGCTTTTACGAGATAAACCGCTGGCACAAATTATTTATTTTACTGCACCTTCATTTCGAAATACCGTGTGTTTGTTGATGGGATTAGTGATACAAACGTGCATGGAGGATGCTGCAAGATAGTTTTACATTCTTCCACTCAGGTCCACCTTGATAGTTCACGAACGCTCGGACGTTTTAATGAATGTCGTTTTTCACTGACAATCTCTGGAGATATATACTGACATTTACTGTTTAATTTTCTTGCCAAAACAATTTGTTAGTTGAAAAATGTTATGGTTTACTTAGGTTAAATGATAATTAGTTTAATCTGTTTTGGATTCTAATCAGATGAGAAATTACTATTTTGCAGTCGATTGTTCTTCGGTTCGACTCATTTTTCACATACCTCTTTCTCAAACCCACAAACATATTCAGTCGATTCGTATTGTGTTAAACATTTCTTTGGTTGTCTTTGTTTTATCGCCTAATTTTGACATAGTTTTTCGACAACACATCTGTGTCCTTATTTCGTACCCTCTTATAGACTATACCTCAACTAAGTACACAGTCACCAAATGTCTAACAGGTATTCCCAAATCTATATACTCCTAATAACGAATTTAAAAACTAAAATCAAATAAACATACATCATAAAAGCACTCACCAAAGCCAATGAGGCGGTCATAGTTTCGGCAAGACCCCAGTAGTTGTGACGTAACTATCCGTGTCCCCGGCGACAACTACGCTATCGCAGGTCTTAGATTATAGCGTTTATTCCGGTCAAGGGCGGACGTTCTCTAGCAAATTACAGTAGAGCAAACCAAATGCTGTTGGTACCGTAAATTACCAATGGGTCTCGTGACTCCTCAACTAATGCGAAAAGGTGGGCTCATTTTCATAATTTTCGATTAATTTATTTCGACGTTATTACAAAATAAATACCTTTGATCGGTGCCTCAAACCGAGATACTGTGCTCTACAGTTTTATGGTTCAATTAAATGATTTAGTTTCGTAGACTCGTCTAAATAATCTGACAAGTATAATGTTTATATTTTGAATCTACCTCAGGTTTTAAGTATGTTAATGGGAATGAAGAAGGATTTAATTTGATTTAATCTCAACAGTTCGTATTTTATTTTTCACATTAATTTTTCGAAGGAGCCCCGATGGCTAAGGGAAACTCCAAATAAGACTTTCACAGAGAACTTGAGAAAATTGGGAAAAGCCTATCCCCTACCACGAGAATTAACGACATCAATGACCATAAATTTCATTGACTATTTAAATGATCTCTGGGAATAAAGTTCGCATGCGTATCACAACGACTTTCGAGAGTGGTTCACACTTTACTGCATTGACTACTAACGACCACCACGACACGACCTTTGATATATTTTATGCAGCATGAAGCACTAAGGTTTATACCCGCCATATAAAGGGAGCTCCATTGCACTTTTTAGTGATGGAGGCATTATAAGACCACTCTGAAAGGTCACGATACCAATAGAAACACATCCCTGCATTTTATTTTTACGGGAATACACGCAATTCAAAATTATAATGATCTTGAAATAGCTACTTGCATTTTCGATATTGTGAAATATATGTGCGTATTTATCTATTTAGACAGAACTAACTGGAAACTCCAGATACCCCCGTTGTAGCGGACCTGCATACTCAGAAAATTTATGTAAAAGAATTCACAGCGAGATATGACATGTTTTTGTAACCTCCATAGGAATAACATGGAGAATGAGGATGCAGGTTTTCTGCAACAGGGATTTTAAAAATGGGTGGTTTAAATTCAATATTTAGTTTATCTGAACTACAAGAAGAAGCCATATACCAAGTTTTATCAAGATATGTTAAGAAATAATAAAGATATAGAATTTTTCTTTCTCATACATGAGGAATGATAAGGTAGGTATTCTGCGACAAAAATGGAAATATCGGGGATTTTAGAATAATACACATTAGATCAGATCTCATCTAGATGAAGCCATAAACCAAGGCGCATTAAGATATGTTGAGAAATAAGCGAGATTTAGAATTTTACTTGTTTCCCATGAGGTTAACATTGGGACAACGTTCTGTGTTTATTTACCACTTACAATATCACCGTGACTAACGAACATAGAGCAATGTAATGAAGTGAAACGAAACCCTACTATATAATCATCGAGTAAAACCTTTAAAAATTCCAATAGCTAGCTGGGGTTACCTGAGCCAATAGCACTCAGTTTAACCCCACTATAGGTTTACCATAAGCCCCGGCCAAAAAAGAGGACACGTCAGGTTAAAATTGTTGTTTAAGGAATTAACCATTTGAAGTAACCTTTTTTAGTCACCCAAACCCTCTTCCCTTAATACTGTTGTCCCAAAATAGTAGGCGTCTTCATAGCAATTTTATGTTCAAACAGGCTAAAATGAAAATTTCAGATTATTTTATTTTTTAAACAAGTTGAGGAAAAATTTATTAAAATAAATTAGTAATATGTATAAATTGGGGAGCTACTATCCATATTCGATTTGAAGAGATGATTACCTGTTAAATAACACTTAAAGATAATTTAATAACGTAATATAACCAAGAAACAAGCAACCAGCTTTGGTTGCTATCATAAGTCAGTATACTGTAATAGGTTGCAAATTACGAAAGAAAAATCATAATACTAACCATCTCACCATCTTGATCATCTCGATTAAGTAGATCAAGCAAAATAAGTGTAAGCTGAAGAAATAAGAATCGACGAAGCAACCTGAGGAAGATCAACTTTGAATCTTGTTTTATTTTTAAAGTCAACACTCAGTTTGAACAATACACTCAGCTTAGTTCTTTTAGAAAACCCGGATATTTAGTGGTTTCTTTAAAAATCCGCCCGTAGTATTTTTTTCTTGGGCTTAAAACAAGTTTTGTGTTCAAGGAAAAATGACGTATGGTAACTCTATCAGCGACAAACACCCACCTCCAACTCCCAAGGTACGTAGCAGCTGCTACGGTCGACCGGCGGCGTAGGACTATAATAATATTTACATGAATAACTCATTAAGGATATTAGAAGCGGGGGGTGGCGTACAGGGCGGGAGGCCCTTGTCAACGGTAACGGGATCGCGACGGAATGTTCGGTTGATAATGTCCTCAGTCGCGGCGCGAGTGTCAAACCACTCGCCTACTGTTCTGTTCGGTGAATAATGTTTGATAAAAATTATTGGTAAAAGATTTGGCTAAACTATAGAATCCGTCTCAATCGTTACATCTAAGTTAAAAATCGATATTTTTCGATTTGATATAAATAATCGATTTCCTTTACAAACATATGTTTTATTGTCATTAGGCCTAATGTGAAACTTATTTGAAATAAACAATTTAGGTTACTGTTTTAACCGATTATTAAAATATCGGTTTCAGTTATATCCTTTACTATCCCATTACAATTAGAGAAACTGACCACCTAGAGTCAGGCAGTGAGTCATGGATTGCAAAAATTTGCATTGTTAGCTAATTTAGTTTCATGTAGTAACTACGATGGTTCTAGGAATGAAACGTGATAGAAGTGATGGATGTATTTGGCAGTGTAACCAAACGTGAGTGTAGGTAAATAGGTGAAATAAGGTTCGAAAATTCCAATATGTTGTCGAGTATTATTGAAGATAACTTCCAGTTTTTAATTTTTTTCTACGATATAATACAAGGAAGGACATGTTCGACTTGTACCTAGGAAATTGTATGCGTCGGTAGTACCGACGTGTCGTGCAAGGTGTATTTTCTCAATGTTTCGAGGGTGCAGCTAAAGTTTATGTACTTACACAGTAATTGTAACCATATTTTTGTGATTTTTAATGTTTTATTTCGATTGAACCTATTAGAATTATTGTTTATTTACTACACTAGCCTAGAGGAACGAAATTCGGACATAGTGCAGGGAAATAGTGACGGATTCTGGAATTGATACGAAAAAGTGTAAAAAGCGGTTTTTTTGGAGAAAATAACATTTCCAATTAAATGATTATAAGTATGTACAAGAAATATTTATAATAACTGTTGATGTTATTGATTACTAAAATGTTGTAATTCTAATACCCCTGTCATAATGAATACATGTAAAATTTGATGTAAAATAAATTCCCTTTGACCCTAAAGAAATAATAAATTATATCCATAGAATCCTGATTAAAGTCCAGTTATTTGACACCTCAGTCATCAAAATTGGTTCACAATAAAAGCGTAAGTAAGCTCACAAATAATAATCACTTATGGTTATATTTGTACAAATTCCTCTAGAAATATTTTTTGTCAGCTTACTCGCGCCTTTATAGTAAACCAATTTTGATGGTTGAGGTGTCAAATAACTGAATTTTTTATCAGGATTCCATGAATGTAATTTATTATTCACCAAGGTCCCAGTGATTTGCCCCTAGGTAGTGTATTTTACATCAAATTTTACATAATATGTAAAATTTGATGTAAAATACACTACCTAGGGGCAAATAAGGAATATATTATATTCCTTATGGCAGGGGTATTAGAATTGCAACATTTTAGTAAATTAATAATATCAACAGTTATTATCAATATTTCTAATACATCCTTATACTCATTTTATTGGAAAATTTATTTTCTACAAAAACTCCATTTACACTTTTTTTGTACCTCTTATGGTTTTTTACTAATTAAAAAAATGTTGAGAGAAACACGGACCGGAAATGTTTTTTTTTCAAGGTGACGGCATGTTGCACTGTGGGATTTGTTAGGTATTTTAATATAATGATCCCAGCTTTATTCGCGACCTTTCCACCAATTTTCAGCCTGTTGGATAAAATTCTGCAGACACGCTAAATTTTGCATAATTTTCCTGCACTAACATGTAGGTCTACTTCTAACATTGCGCAGGCACCCTTCAGAAGGAATTTTTCTAAATTCCCGTAGGAAACTAGATAATATACAACGTATTGACAGTTGATTGATTTTCAATGTAAACCAGAAGCTGTTACTTAATGTAATTACCCAGCAAAGCGGATTATCATCAACTAGTTGTTTTATGTACATATAAATAATTAACAACATGTTTATAAGTAAAATATGCTGCAGCATTTGAGATTTCTGTTTTATCTTCGTATAGGCTAAATTGAAAAATCCACTTTTTCTGTAGTAATTAATTTATCTTCAACTAGTCGTTCCCAGTTAATAAAATTAAGCACAGTATTTCAAGGATGAGATACAATGTCAACTTTTAGCATGCATATTAAATTTATAGTTTACGTTATCCTAGAGTTATTACATTTTAAATTTTAGTTTCTTTTTCATTTTTGTAGTTTTTACAGATGCTTCAAAATTTGAACTAATTTTTTGTGGATGCTTGCTTTTTTATATAAGTAAGCCTCGTCTAGTAACAACATTTGGCTCGTTGGAAAAAGAATCAAGGCTTTTGTAAAATTAAAAATTAAATAATTAAAACTCTTTTACATCGGCGCTATTTATATTGTTAAAACCTCGGTTGATTCGATCACAAAAACTTACCATCTCAAACAACAGTTTATAAAATCACATTAGAAACGGATGATAACTAAACATCAGAAATCGGCCCGAACGAGTAAAAAATTAAAACAATGTGCGGCGTCCACTAGATGTCCTCTAATGAAGTAAATGTCATCTAATGAGTTTCCCCCGGTGAAGAAAGGAGCAAAAAGTCCATAAACGTCCCAAAGTCACAGTAATAGCTACATGCATTCCGCTATTTACGTATTAAGGACTAGTTCCCTACAACAATTACGCCAGCATTTCTTACCTCTGTCGTTTTTGCCCGCCGTCATGTTAGGACAACGCAGACTCGCGTATAAGGCCTTCTCTACTCATACATTTTTCATTCCATTCTACAATTGGATTATTTATTTTTCCCCGGTTTCAATGTCTTTATATGAGAATGTGATTAATCCACGTTTTTGTAATTGCCTTCTAGATTTCTGTTTTGCGGATAGCGCTGTAGACGTGTTTGGCAACCTTGTAAAAGAAACTATGTATAATCGTTTAAAAGGTTTTGACCGGTAGTACAGATGACGTTGATGTTTGATATCAGCTATACTGAACCATGAGCTTCCTAGATTCACTGGCAAGTGGAAATTTGATATTTTTTGTAATAGTAAGCTTGGATTTGATAAGTCTGTATGTGTAAAATATTTTAATTGCTTCTTAAAATATAAATCTGGAAGTTTATCTCTTTAGGGTTTGTTGAAATTAGAATTCCATATAAGTAACTTAAGGAATAATTATCATAAATATTTCTCGATACAAATATTAATTCAGATGGTGGTTAATCATGTAAGTCAGACGATGTCGATGTTTGATATCAGCTACTGAACCATGCAAGCCAGCCAGCATTCCATGCCAGTTAGATTGGCAAGTGAAAATTTAATATGTTTTGTAATAGTAAGCGTGGATTTAATGAGTCTGTATATGTAAAACATTTCAATTGCTTCTTAAACATAAATCTGGTAGTTTGTTGAAATTATAATTTTATATAAGTAACTTAAGGGATAAGTATCATTAATATTTTTTTTGATACAAATGTTAGTTATTCATGCAATTAATTTCAAAGGCTCTCGAAATCATACAATACCAAGAAATCCCCAACAGTTTAAGATAAAACTAGACGGTATTTGTGGAAATTAAAAATGACCTATACGTATATACATATCACTTGAAAACATCACCTGGGAAAAATCCACCGTTAATTCCGCCACAAATAACAGCTCTTACCAAATCTGAGGCCGTGGCTTAAACCGACGCAGTAGACTATCTCACCCATAACTCTTCACTAACAGGTCAAATCCCGGCCGTTCCACCCTAATCCCACGTCTCTTTGTGTAATCCAAAATCATGGGATAACGGAACGGCGATAGATCAGACCTCGCTAAATTAGTTTTCTGGTACAACTATCGCCCGAAATTAATACGGGATATCAGCGGTATGAAATATCCACTCGCACACGCGCACACTCGCGCGGCGCAGAATGCAAATGGCGGCGGGAATGCGAGATTTATTCTGGGCCGAGTTTTCGAGCGTGTCTGTTAATAGGCCTGGACAAGAATTAAAACACCGAATGTATCGGGCTATATATTACCGGTGCACAATAGCGCGGAGTACGGCACGGCCAACGCGCTGGCGAGGGTCGTCTCCGCAGCGAACGACTCCCTAGGTTATTGGCCTGATTCCGTTTTCTTTGGTCGTTCCCTACGCCCTAGTGAAAAACATCAGGCTTTGCGTTTCTATACGAACACAGAAGATTGAAGTGGTTCTTGTTTCAACGTAAGAGAGCACAACATATGAAACATTTTAAATCATACTTACACAGACGGCGGATTTTAGTAAGCAACAAGCACCGGATCGTGGCGTCATAAATAGTATAGATACAGTACTACAAATTTATGATACTGTTCCATTTCCAAGTTGATTGCGCTGTATATGTTAAACTTGCTTCAAGATCCTTCTACAAAGTTTATTTGAACCATAGATGATATTGATGAGGTTTGCAGGTAAAAGTTTTGTAACAGTAGAATGTAAAAAATAAAGGTTATTGGGTGTTATGTTAGCAACAGCTTTTCAATAGAAGGAATAGTTTTGCTGAAGCTGCCCTCCCTTTAAAGGAAACTAAAGCTGGTATTTGTACAGTTGGTATTCAGGATAAATAAAACGCCAATTTCTTAACAGTGCAATCCAATTTGAAATCACCATATACTTATTGGTTTCATTTAATCGCAACGGACATTTTAAATAAATCAAGGGTATCATAACATTATTTAACTTCAAAAAAAATTTTCAGTTTTGGTTTAGGAACGTACAAGTGTTTATACAACAAAATATAAATAAGATTTCATAATATCACGCCATAACAGCCTAAGACGATACTTGAACATAGAGTCAGTCTACACGATCCGTTTTAAAAATGGAATAGACAGATGGATGTCGGCAAAACACTTCTGTAATACTTTCAAACATTTACCAAATAGAATGAGGTTTGCAAAATGCCGACCCTTGAGGGCCAACAATAGATCGCATCTCCCCGAGTCCTGGGCCAGCCTGTCGGCCTTTTAGACCTGTTTACCACCAAAATCCCCTGTAACTTGTCTGAAGCCTCCCCAGCCTCTTTTGTAAAACCATCTCAGGAGCCTAGATTATCCGAGTGGAAAAAAGCAGAAGGCAGACCGCACAGTTTTGAACTCGAACTTAAATCAACGTTCATGTAACTCATGTTACACATCTATTTAAAGGTTTGAGAATAATCGTTAACAAATGAGTAATTATCTTTTTTATACATATTGAAAGAATGATTTTCGTAGGAGCTCTACCTTCACAATTCCCATATTACGTTATGCTACCGTAACGTTATCGTTCGTAATGCCATAAAACGCCAAAATCGTAGTCATTAACCGAATTCTGTCGAGCTAAGGTCGGGAAACTTTCAATCGTCAGTACTGACGTATACGGTTTTAGACAATGGAGATGAATAAATGATCATTATTATTCCATAACCTAACACTATCTGTGCCGTACCTTATCATTTTACAGCGTTACGCGGATGAAGTAATCTGTAATAAATAAATATTAAATAGGTTGCAAATGTTAAATCTTGCTATAATACTGTAACCACAAAAAAACTTTGAAAAAATTTTGAAACTTCTAAAAATCTGTGCTTAGAAGATTTTGTAAAGCAATTTTTTTCAAGTTTAACCTTCCTGAAGGGTGGGCTATTATTAATAGTTTTTATATGTTTATGAGTGTATGTGACTAGGGACTGCGGTAGGAACATGCCTGTATCAATTTATCTAATTCGGGTTGCCTGATTAAATGAAGCAGGCGCCAGGAACATTTTTCCCTATTTGGCATTTTAGAGTCAGTAAGGTCTCATAGATCCTTTTAAAAAATAAAAATAAACTCGCGAATTTGCCCAATTAACATTGGAGAAACATGTTTGACCAATCATCTTTAAACGCAGTGACATTCTGTAACATAATATGATAATATGAATATATTATAATATAATGTGATAGTCTATCATATAAACTCCCCACCGTTTATAAATAAATTAACTATAAATAAAAACAATATTTATTTAGGCTCAGTCATATTGTAATGTTGAAAGCTGATAATTTATATCGTGCATCTCATAAATATATTTTATTTTAAGGAATTATTATTTAATTTACATAACTATGATTTACGAACTAGGATTATTACACACTGCAAAACATTAGTTCAAAAGCTACGAGTACTAACTATACCCTATACCCGCAATATTAAAAAACCTTTTACATACATTTATTTTTTATGAGAAATTCTCAAGTTTAATTACGATTTACGAACTAGGATTATTACACACTGTAAACCATTATTTCAAAAGCTACAAGTAATAACAAACTCTACCCGCAATATTCGTTTTACAAAAGTGTAATGCGTGTAAAAACATTTACATACATTTAATTCTTCATGAAAAATTCTCAAGTTCATATACATAATAAACCTACTCAAACGAACACCTGCTTGAAAGTGGATCGTATGAACTACTCCAGTCAGAAAATCATCGACTAGGCCTACAAAGAAATTAAACAATGGATTAAAAATTCGACATTCAAAGACTATCAGAATAAAAATTCAAACGGAAAGTTGTTCTATCTAACTAATTTAGTACCTTATAAAGTTGAAGAATTTATTAAAAAAAAAACAAGGGATTTTGAGAAATCTAATAAATATTTGGGCAATAGGCTAGGTTTTTGTAAATTGATATAAAGTATAATTTGAGTGTATTCTTAAAATATCGTAATGTATTTCTTAATACCAATGCGACGATAAAATTATTATTATTGTTATTATTCTCCCTGGGATTAACGAGGTTTCTAAATATTTGGGCAATTTACGTAATCCGAATTTCGCAGCTTTTAACAATATATGAACATCCTGGAATGCAATGAATATACTACAATCCCCCTCAGTCTGCCCCGCCGTTGACGTTGATACAGCGACCGAGAGGGTCACTATCGGGCGATAGTTTGTACTTCTCACGCCGCCTATCTATACACCCGACATCGATGCCGCCTTCTGGAACATTTATCAACCATCTCTCCGTTTCCAGGTATTTTTTATGTCGCCGCCGAAGGTAATAAATTCCTACCCCGCCGCCATTCGCACCTCCGCTGCACCGGTTAGCTCACAGCCGCCTTAAATGTATTATAAAAGCTTAACTACGCTTTTTACTATGGGACTTGCGCATCTCTAGGTAATTGCTAATTTTTATAGCTAAGAGTCGGAGAGGTCGGACGTGTGAATCTCGCAGTGAAACAAGTGGAGCTGTAAACGTTTGATGTAAAGGGGTAATTCGTGGTTTAATTTATAGGGCTTGTAATAAAAAACGTCGTTCAATGTAAGTAGTTTGACCGCTGTCGTCCGGTCAGCGAGAGAAGTAGCTTCTTTTAAGTTCGTATATTAACTTTTTTTCAAGAATGTTAAATTTTTACAATCTTTGGTAGTTAGAAAAAAAGATAGTAAAAAGAGATGGGCCGATAGATCTTCAGTAACTTAGAACTAAAGTTAGAGAGACTTAACACTGAAAGCAATAGGGGCTAATATTTTGAATATTCTAGATAAACTGTTAGACCTTTTTATCTTAAACGTTCTCTTTCAGAAATGTTAACGCTCAAAACATGTACGCACAGACTGTTTACTATGTGACTGCTGCTAAGATAACTTTGCAAAATAAAACATAGAGAGGACAAATTTAAAGTAGGAAACTTCCCCACGATCACTCGGCCTAACTACTGTAATCAGGCATACTGTTTTTCTTTGGAGGTGTTGCAAGTAAAACTCTTTAAAGTCTCTTTAAAATGAAATAAATGCTAAGAATACTATTACTTTTGAGAAAAGTTTTAGTGCTTATCCAGTGAATTTTAGCGACTAACCTACAAAAAATAGAACCGAAATCCCTCATTGATAAGTGATTTTTAATTATAAACAATGTGTCTTCACCTACTAAGCAATTTGGTTATACTGTATAAAGAAAACTTAAATCTGGTAGTATCTTGGCAAACGTTCACTCCCTATACTCTTTAATTGTTTTGGCCCGGCTTTCATCGGTTATCTAGTTTGCAGTGTACTACACAGCAAGAACAGTTCACCTCATTAACGAAATGAACATTCGAACAATTTACCCGTGAACTAATAGCCACGGGTGAGAAGCCGGATCCAAAATGAAAAGAAAGATGACGCCATAAAGGAAATGAGCACAAGAAGACTAACGGAGTAGCAGCGGGAGCAGAAATGGCGGGATGACGTTGCGATTTGGCGGGTAGGGCCTTCGCTGCGAACATCAGGTGGCTAAAACATTCCCGACACTGGCTATCATACTGGGGCCGCTACACCCGGCCGACCGGCAGAGTTGAAATAACGGTTCAGCTCCTAGTGCAGGGGATGGAATGTCCGAGGTGGGGGAGAGAAGAGTCGAGGGAAGCATAAGAGCAAGAAATGCCATAAAAGCAATGGAAAGTTAAGTCAGGACTATGGTACTAAGAATGCTTATAGGGGTAGGAAAGATAACTTAGTATGTGTCGGAAGGTTAGCAAAGGAAGATCGGTAAATATCCCTCAAAGTTGTTGCAGATGTTAAAATAAACGAGGAGAGCGGATTGCATTTTTATTATATCAGGTTAGATGAAACTATGAAATTCATCGTGAAGTAATACACAAGTATTTGATCGAAGTACAATTTTGTTAAGTTTATATTGGCTATTCTTCGATCACTTTAATCTGCATTTGTCTTTTTGTAATCACAGCTTCAGTCGCGAATCATTATGGTCCTAGACAGTCTCGATGAATGATGTTCAAAACGGTGCCCTGTGCGAGAATATGAATCGCCTTCTGTACTTCTTTATCTTCTGTAGTACTGCCGTTACCCTATCTTTTAATCAAAAGTTTATCATAAATCAAATCCCATTATACTGCGTTTTAGCGAATTTCCCCTATAGGGAAGTAGCTATTACCGTAGGCGGCACGGTGAGACTTAAGCCCGGGACCATGTTATTTTTTCATTTTGAGGTCCCTAGACCCCAAAAACACTTTTCGTTCATTTTCATATATATGTATATATATATATATATACCTGTCCGTAGGCGCGATAACTTTTGTAAAAAAGGTCCGATCTTGATGAAATTTGGAACAAACGTGTAAAGCGTCATTCATGACTTCGAGTTCGAAAACCAGCAAGATTGATTTACTCTAAGAAGGTTTTTTTCACAAAATAAAATTTATTTTCAAGATTTAACACCTTTTTACTAATTATTTTTAAACTTAATTGTCAAAATTGGATTCAGCTTAAAAAAACAAACAATTTAGCATTTTGAATTATTATTCTACGTCAATCCGTTGCTTAGATATTGGATGATATTGGATGTGCTAAACACAGTACGTTGTCCAATATTGTTTTTAATTTTTCCCTCCCAAAAGTATAGGCACCCTGATTTGAGATGTTTTTAAATAATACAATTCTGAACATATGATTAAATTTGCAGGTGTAGAATATTTTATTTGTGTTTATTTTGAATAGTTAAGAGTTCATTGATCAAGATTTTGCAGAAAATATATACTATATCAAAAAATACAAATTATTTTTAAATTTAATAAAGAAAGTAAGAGCATTTGGAAAGGGGGGGATGTCTTGGTCTAAACTGCCTGAAAATGTAGCATAATATATGATATGTTTAAAATTATGAGGATTGATAATATGTTTTATTGAAATTGGCTAGAGATGTAGGCCTGTTGCAACAGGGATGTTTTAATTACTATAAAACTGACCATATGATTGAATTTTTTCATGAGATTAAATTATTTGTTTGTTTTGAGTGTTTTGAGTTCATTGGTTATATGTTTGTTGACATTTATATTCTATAATAAGATTACAGTTATTAAAAATTGAAAGACTAAGAATTATATAAAATACAAAAGTGTATGTATTACTAATGAAAACCAATATGGTCTCTTTGTTAATTTTCCTCATGTTTAAAGCTCATGAATGATTAAATATGTGTTTTTAGTATATTTTTTACTTAATGTATTCAAATGATACTTTCCTTCAAACAAGTTGAATGCTCACATATACAAAATAAATCCTATGGAAATTCGCTGAGTACGCAGGTCTGCTGCGACGGGGGTATTAAAAGTATTCAAGGAAATGCCTGAGAACTTACACGTAAAAAATTGAGTAGCTTTGAAGGATGATGGCTACATCCTTTTCCCTGGCCCACAATAATAGCAAATACTGAGTAGGCCAACGATTTGAATTTTCACTTTGGTAGTTCGGTCAAGAAAAACATACTAGATCACTATAATTTTATTGTTATTCCTTAGTGGCCCACGAAGAGATATTAAAATTGACCAACACTAACTGTTGTAGGCGAAGTGAAGACCGTTCAATATGCTGAAACCAAAAACATATCTAGATAACTAAATTTTTGTCAGTTTGACGGTAAATGAACGAGATTTGTTTTTTAGTTTAAATTACTTAATTAAAATTACGTTTTGGGCTCTTAATATCGAAAAGTCATCATGGTTGTTTTGTTAAGATAAACATCGGTTTGTAGGTGTGTACTATAAACAAGTTATAGCATTTTTTTAAGAAGATCAAATTTTGATATTTTGGAATATTTTAGTTTTGAATAGGAAGTATCAGTTTGGAATATTGTACTTTCAATAAATCATAATATAATATTTAGAACATATTATTAAAATTATAACACATTAATATCACTTATTAATATCATAACACGTAATCAAACCGAATTGACCGAACCGTTGTAAAAAAAAACAATCAACTCACTGCCATCGTGAAAATCGTAAACAAAATATTTACAGTCATAAAATTATGTAAAGGCCTACCCATTCACACAACCGAAACAGCGGCCGAAACGCCAAGAGAAGCCAGCTGATGAAAAATAAAAACGGTAGCTGAAAGACAAAAGAGGCTGGGGGATTAGCGGCCCCGACAGCAGCACAATAATAGAGATAAGATCCTGCATTAACGATATGGCAGGGAGATGAGATGGTATTTCTGAATTGAAAATGAGTATTTTAATCCGGGAGACCGAGCAGGGGAGGTGGGGGGAGTCCCAACTCATTTAATTAACTCTTAGTGATTTATGTATCGTGTTTTCAAATCCGGAGGATGCCCCACCCCTCCCTCCTCGCGCTGACCTTGGCCGCTGGAGAATAAATCGATTTTGATAATGAGAATGATAAATGAGCTCGTATCAGGTGTGACAAACCAGCGACAGCGACGGGTGGACTATAGGCAGCACGGGAGGGTCCGCGTAGAGTGTCAGTGTCGTTGCCGTGGTGACGAGGACGTACCATGAGTGGTTTAGGACGGGTGGACCATAGGCAGCCCGGGAGGGCCCGGGTAGAGTGTGAGTCGCCGCCGTGGTGACGAGGACGTACCATGAGTGGTATAGGACGGGTGGACCATAGGCAGCCCAGGTGGGCCCGGGTAGAGTTTGAGTTTCGTCACCGTGGTGACGGGGACGTACCATGAGTGGTATAGGACGGGTGGACCATAGGCAGCCCGGGTGGGCCCGGGTAGAGTTTGAGTTTCGTCACCGTGGTGACGAGCACGTACCATGAGTGGTCTAGGAGGGATCCGGGAGGAGAATTACCAAGAATTACCAAGTGGCAATAAGGTGAATCACTTTTTGAAGGATTGTGACTTGTTCAGGATGTTTGGAGGATAATAGCAGTTTCTAAATGGACGGCGAGTAGGAGGATGAAACTTTACTGGCTTGGGATACCTTTGAAAGAATGTGAATATTTAGTACGTAACGGTGGGTGAATTGTGTAACGAAAAACGTGCGGACCTTGACAGTGTTGAAAAATCTGGGAGGTTTCTTGACAGTCACCAATGAAACAAATGGGATGACGGAACCTGCTGGTTTAGGAATGTCCACAAAGAAGACTGAACAGTATGAAAAAAATTTTAAGATGTAGATTTTTTTACATTCCTTGAACTTTTGGTTAGAGTCTTTCTGTCCTCACTCACCAATGGTACCACGGAGTATGACTCCGGGAGGTGTCGCCATGAAGTATGGCAAGTTCATAAAACCTTACGTAATTTTGTTGCCGGTTGATGTTATACTTAGGATATAGCTTTCAGATGTTTACACCCACACCCATACTCTCTCTCCCTCTCGCTTACTCCTTGGCCACCCAAGGACGGGTTGTCGCAACGGTAGGGAAGGCCTGAGTCACAATGCCGTATTGTGATAACTTTGAGGATAGTTTCCAAAGTAAGAGTGGATTTTGGATTTTATCAGCCTGAATGATATTGCGAGTAAGTGATTTGAAGATATGTTTATATTAGTTGAAAATGTGCTCATGTATTCATTTACTACATTGTGTTTTGGATAACTGGTAATTTCCCTACAACAAATTAAAACTTTCTTTTCGCCCTAATTGCTGCCACAAGCAAAACAAAAAAGAATCGTTTCACTTAGTATCATAGCATTCTAACTATATACTAACTATATTATATTATAATAAGGTATAGTTTACGAAAAAAAAACTTTGAGAGGGATAAAATTTTATGTCAAAAGTGATTAAATGCTATGTTGAATATTTGAGGTCTAATAATAATTCTGAGTTTTTCCTAATTTCGTTCCTAATTTATGTTTTATTACTCCATAAACATTACTGGTATATCGTTGTTGACCATAATCAATAATTCAGGTCTCCCTGAACAGTTATTACATAACTTAAAAAAGATCAAACTAGTGAACATTGCACAATCTTCAATATTGTGCAATATTGCAATGTTCAATATTGTCCTTTAAATCAGTATATTTCATTTTAAGTTTTAATTATCTTTCAATCCAATGAGGGAAATCAGATATCCAACGGAAAATTGAAACCAAATACCTAACGTAACTATGATTATTAAGTCCAATAAGATAAGTTCCTACCTTCATCAAAATTATAACTAACATTTACTATCAATGTTACTATCAATCTGTAAATGTTCATAGGAGATTAATTACAATAAAAATAATCTTAAAAAACTTGTCGAGACATTATATATCATAGACGGTACAAATGTGAGGGTAGAATCCCACTTTTGTCATCCCACACTCATAACTGACTTGACAATAATTCTTTAAACGAAACTATTCAGCACCAAATATTTTAAAAGTATTAAACTTACATCAGCGTCTCCGCATGCCTCCAATACTTTATGGGGACCTTGAGCAAGACTGGGCCTACAGACGCGCTAACGGCCGTCCTGTCTGCCCGAACCTGGGACAAAAGGAGCTTTTAGTCCTTTACACTCTAATTAGCCATATAGAATCACTCCTGCGCCCTTCTTTCTAATCCTCGGCGTTCCGGGCCCGCTTTGTTCCTCAAATTCTTCTCCATTTGTACAAATAGATCATGTGGAATGCCAGCTTTCAGAACCGATAAGGTGGAACACCTTTGTGGAGCCGTCATATCTGTATCACTGCCAGTGTCGGTGCTCTTTGTGCTGTAATCTTGTTTATACCTCCCACGATGGGATTGGATCTTTTTGCGATTGAGGAAAAAACTCAAGGTGGCGAAGTTCATGTCCTGTGCTGATGTTCAAAGCAGCAGCAGATTGATGAAAGATATTTGGTTTAGACAGAAAACGTTATGGAGCTGTTAGAATGCGTTTAGCAATTTTTGGATTTGATTGGATTTGACCAAACCAACTGCACCTGTTCCAAAGAGTACTAAAGGACACCCTAAAACAGATCACGACTCACTCGGGATTTCAATTAAATATGAAATGGAAAAATTCAAACCACTCTGTTATTTATAACTCTGGAAATGATTGAATGAAAATACCCTTTTCCATCGTGTCATTAAGAAGACCTTCATATGATCAAAAAGTGAAAGTCATTAAAGAATTCTCAAAATAATCGTGAGAGGTTTCACACTTTAAGGACATCCACTCAGGACAGCATAGGCTCTCTCAAGGCACGAAGGAATCTAAAAGTACAATCGGCAAAACTCGGACAGCCACAAGGAAACTACAACATCCGTATGTAACCGGCAACATTGTATGGACCTCTCCACAGTGCTTACCATAAGTAGCTCCAGTCTCATGTTAAACAACGCTCTCCCCACGTCATCCAACAACTTCTGCGGGTTAGCCGGTCATAATTTCGATTGTTGTAGATTAATTAGTCTTGATTTGAAACTTTACGGCGGTGGAGAGGCAGTAATGACCCATCCAGCCACAATGGGACTAGAGAGTCCCCGCCATCTTGCGCTGGCTGCGAGGGCTTTGAAACAATCGCACGCTTCGCCGTTTTTACTTTTGTTTCTACCTCTTCCTTCTGGTTAGGTTTTATGCTATATTGTCTCGCCGGGTTTCACATGGTTATGCAGAAAGTTCCCATTGTGGGGGTGAGATTAAAATTTGTCGAATTTGCAGGAAGAGGACGACATAAGGTTGTAAAAATAATTAATTGATGGCCTAAGCCGAAGCCGGCTGCGGCTGCGAACAAGTTGAATGGGCGATTTTATTGTTTATGGTTGTAAACAGTTCCTTGTTTTTAATTACATGAAAGAAGTGGGAAGTCACACGGTTCAAGTATATCTTGCAACGGGCAAAATCTAAATGCAAGTGTAAGCTTTGAACAAAAATGCTCCTACTGATTTCCAACATTTTCAGAATCCATAATTACGTCATAAACCTTCAGTAGCTTTGTGGCAGAATGTTGTTTTATTTCTAACTAGGTGATTGTGTAAAAATTACTGCAGCTGTAAGAGCTCAATAGGTCCTCCACAAAATGGAATAAAAATTATATTAATTTATCTACAGAGCCATAAACTCCCTTAGAGGTCGTTTTTCCGATAAACGTGAAGTAAAATCTCGTCAAACATGTTTTAACTAGCTGCAACTATTATTTATTAGTAATTTTATTCCATATGCAACCCCAACACATTGTTATTATATCCTAAAATCTATAACATATATATATGTTATAGATTTTAGGTTATGCGGCATTTCCATTACAGCCATGCAAACTCTTAAACTTAAAGCCTTATTTTAAAAACAATGTTACGTCATAGGAAAATTATAAACTAAGACAGTTTCCTGCTGATAATTTTTTTATGTGTAAGGTTACACGAGTAGCTTGAAGAGGCTTATCGCAGTTTTGTGACTTAACTTAACACTGTTGTAGGATGGGCAAATAAATTACAAGGTCGGTCACTATTGTGTTTAGCATATTATAAGTTCATTAAAGATTAATTAAAATCACAATTGAATTCCATAAGTAGGCTATAGTCGTAAACTTTTCCAATACGGGACTGGCAATTTTTAAAGATTGCAAGACACTCAATCTTTTAAGATTACCTACAAAATGTAAAATCCTAACTTTTTACATCTGGATTACCTCGGGAAAAAGACACTGAAACAGATTTTAGCCAAACTCGGTATGCTTAAACTTTATGCAGTGCAATTAATTGTTTGTTTTGAAGATAAAACTTTAAACAACTCTCGATTTCTCCTGGCATAAAAAAACGATAGGAATGTTCTGCATAGTCCACCTTATCTAAAAAAAATACAAAATCAAAAAGGGTCTCACGGGGGCCCCTCTACACATCAGCTCGAATTAGAGTAATTATCAATAGCAAAAAATATAAATGTTCACTCTAAAGAAGCCGCGCCAACCAGAGAATCAATAAAACTTTTTTCTCGACCCCTAGGACCCTACAGTTCTAAAGTTTTAACATACAAAGGTCTCCTTACGGTACTCTCACATTTCTCCAACTAACCTTGTCATGGCCATTGGTATTTAAATTTCTCACCGTAAGCTAACATTCTTCCGCACTAGGATTGGAAAACATTTATCAAACGCCAGGTGATCGCCGTCAGTGAGCGGGGAGCGGGCCGTGAGAGGCCGCATGCATCTCTGCGCTCGGATCGATCTAATCTCACGGAGGTAAAAACTGGCAGAACGCAGCGCTCGACCGCCGCCCGTAAGTCGTGGTAAATATTAATTAACGCCGAGCGCAAATATGACATTTGAAGGAATGGCGGATGTACGCGGTGCTTAATTGCCCTTATCTGGGCCGTGTAGCCCGTAACTCACGGATCGGCCTTGTAGTGCACGGGTGAATTTATGGGCGAGCGCGGACTGCAGAGTCCGTCAGGGATACAGGGGCACCGGTGGTTCTTGCGGGGACGGTCAGAGAGGAGGGGGTACAGTGGGGATACAGGCTGGGAATTCTCATCGGATAAGATAGTTGATCTATTAGATTTTATTAATTTTAGGCACACATAAATGATACTGACATTTTTTCACCGGTGTTTATCGGGAAATTAAATAGTCCAAAACTGGGTCTAGTTGATTGTCATTTTAACGGCAACCTGCTGTTGGAGTGTCTTTAATTCATAGCCACAATGATGAATAGTGAAAACTAAAATAATAACGGATTTGTTTAACATCACAAAAAAATTAATAAAAGCCTATAATAGTGTAATTATTTTAAATTTTTTCGACTATGTTTAGGTGACCTATAAGAAACATGAAAATTTTACTCACCTATGAGCTAGTTAGAGGTAAAAATAAATTAAAGATTTAATAAAATAGAATAAAGACAAACAACACTGAACTAGTAGGAGAAGGGTGCATAAATATTGAAAATAACTCTATCTCAGTTCTAATGCAGACGCTTGTTCCAGTTCTGTTTATTAAAACCAAAGTTCTAAATAGGTTACACTTAAAACTGCCACTAATCAATTAAGATATTTATAGAGAGTTCTCTAAATTAAGTTTTGTATTCCCGGACCCACTTCTCCGATTTTTACAACTATTTAAAATGTAACTGACGAACTTTGTAGCCACACTTACAACAGTTTGAACATTCGCGCTTGTCCTCTCGCGCAAACAATACAGCGAGTACCTGCGCATGCGCATACGATCCTCCTCTACGCCACATTCTGTTACACGTTTTACGCCTTACCGTTATCTTTGCGGTGAGAAATGTCCACTTTGTCCGGTTTCGTACGTGTCTAAGTAGAGTTTGCGGTCGCGTGACTAATTGTTTACTTTGATCCCTCTCTATGAAATATGACGGTTTTAACTTGTTTATGAGTCTGTAAAATGTTGCTTTGATCATGTGGAAGTTGTTGCGACATGGTAAACCGTTGGGAATTATTACTCGGCCTTACATGATTTATGTGTTTAGGTCTATAGACCAATAAGAATTTGGAAAAACACCCATTTTTACCCATATTAATACCCAAATTAATAGGTGCTTAATTGCTTATGCTCTAAGAGTAGTATACATGCAACTTTTGTGTATCTTCTGCGAATGTTCCGGGGATTTACCACAAATTCATGTGCTTCTAGAATTTCTTTCTAGATACGTTGATCAGAATGTAGCATTAAGATTAGAAGCGCACAATGAACAGGTTTAAGGGGAAGAATAGGGGGAGGGGGGGTTAAGTGCAGAAATATGTCTATGTGTTATTTTTTATGGTTTTTATCCATCCACCAAACAGCAAGTAAATTTATTCTACATGGAAGAAACATAAAAATAGAAAAATTTTTATGCACTCTGTTTGAATTGTACTAGGACATCTCTCTGTAAAGGTATGTGTTTATAATTCTGACGAGAGTGTGATGTGTTGCAGAGAGGAGGACGCTATGCGCTGATGGCGGCAGCAGGCACGATGCGGCGCCGGCGCTGGTGTGCCGAGTGGCCTCTGCTGCTCCTACTGGTCCTCGCCAGCGACGCGGAGCACGTCCGGGACCTGGAGGTCTCCGAGGGCGCCCCCGTGGGCACCAGAGTGGGCTTCATCGGC
Source organism: Flexamia atlantica (assembly GCA_035578135.1). Classification (NCBI taxonomy): domain Eukaryota; kingdom Metazoa; phylum Arthropoda; class Insecta; order Hemiptera; family Cicadellidae; genus Flexamia; species Flexamia atlantica. The sequence continues at coordinate 28,604,320 of JAQJVK010000003.1, forward strand.
GACGGCTCCTCGAGCGACAGCGGCCCGCCCTACCTGATAGTGCCGGTGCCCGGGAGTGCGGTTGACAGCGAGCTGAGCATCGAGCAGAACACGGGCGAGATCAGGACTAAAGTGCCGTTGGATCGGGAGACGCGCGCGTCGTACTCTCTGGTGGCCATCCCGCTGAGTGGCGAGAACGTGAGGGTAGTGGTGCGAGTGCTCGACGAGAACGACAACGCGCCCACGTTCCCGAGCCCGGTCATGAGTATAGAGTTTCCGGAGAACACGCCGCGCGACGTGAAAAGGACGTTGAATCCCGCGAGGGACTTGGACCTGGGCATCTACAACACGCAGAGGTACAACATAGTGTCGGGCAACGTGAACAACGCGTTTAGGCTCTCCTCGCACCGCGAACGCGACGGAGTCTTGTACTTGGACCTTCAGATCAACGGGTTCCTGGATAGAGAGACGACGGCGGCGTACAGCCTGGTGATAGAAGCGCTGGACGGAGGGAGTCCGCCCCTGAAGGGGCAGATGACGGTGAATATTACCATTCAGGATGTCAATGACAACCAGCCCATCTTCAACCAGAGCAGGTACTTCGCCACGGTCCCCGAGAACGCCACGGTCGGAACATCCATCCTGCAAGTCCACGCGACCGACGCGGACGCCAGTGAGAACGGCGAGGTCGAGTACTCCATCAACAGGCGGCAGAGCGACAGGGAAGGGATGTTCAAGATAGACGCCAAGACAGGAATGATCACCGTGAACAAACCGTTGGATTTCGAAACGAAAGAAGTGCACGAGCTGGTAGTGGTCGCGAAAGACCACGGCGTCCAACCGTTAGAAACCACAGCCTTCGTTTCCATCAGGGTAACCGACGTGAACGACAACCAACCCACCATCAACGTGATATTCCTCAGTGACGACGCCACACCAAAGATTTCCGAGATGGCTCAACCGGGCGAGTTCGTGGCGAGGATATCCGTGAACGACCCTGACTCCAAGACCGAGTATTCCAACGTCAACGTCACATTGGAGGGTGGAGAGGGTCACTTCGGGTTGGCGACGCAGGACAATATCATCTACCTCGTGATAGTGTCTTTACCCATAGACAGGGAACAACGGCCCAACTACACACTGAGCGTGATCGCCACGGACACGGGCACCCCTCCCCTGCACGCCTCCAGGACATTCCACCTCCGGGTGACCGACATCAACGACAACGCCCCGCAGTTCGAGGAGTCCGTGTACTACGCCAACGTCCTGGAGGTGGCCGACCCCGGGACCTCCGTGTTCCAGATCAACGCCGTGGACATCGACGAAGGCGCCAACTCCGTCTTGACCTACTCTATCCAGGAGAACACCGAGGTCCACTCCAGTTGGTTCCAGATAGACCCTCGTTCCGGACTGATCACGACCAAGAGCCACATCGACTGCGAGACCGACCCGGTTCCCCAGCTGACTGTGGTGGCGACGGACAGTGGCGAGCCGCCGCTCTCGTCTTCCGCGACTGTGCTTGTGACCATCCACGACGTCAACGACAACGAACCCATCTTCGACCAGACCTTCTACAACGTCACGTTGCCGGAGAACGAGAGCAAGGGTCACTGCGTGCTCAAGGTCAGTTTAGCTCTCTCATTCTGTTATACTAAAGGTATATTATCGTTGAGAACTGCTTTAAAATTAATAGACATGTCGGAATCGTTCTTTTGATGGACCTTCTAAACATGTATTATGGTATTGCCTGATAATTTTAATGTAGAATATATAGCGTTTTTTTTAGAAAAGTTTGTTTTTATTTCGTTTATCGTATGGAAGGTGTTGATTGTGTCGTGAATTACTATTAAATTAGTAAGATACGAATAGTGCACACTAGGCCTAATTCAAGTATTTTTAAGAACTGAATGGAAAACTTCTTTTTGGGAGAGATGGGGTTGTTTTCACTTAGGTCCCGGATGAATCCTGATTAAAATACAGAATGCTCAGTTACATTATCTAATAATTGAATTGGCTTATGTTGTTTAAGTTATGGTTAAAAGGTTATGGCCAAAATACCTCTAACGCCCAAACCCATATGAATACTGCCTTCGTTCCGGTCGTTAAAGTCTTTACCGCCCATAAACCTTTCGAACTTTACATTAATTTGTTTATTTAGCATCTTACCTCAACACTCAAAAATCTTAACACCTTCCCTCAACATTTTCATCAGATGCCTGATACTTAATTACTCGAGGCTATCGATATTCCCACAGACCCTGCTAGTGATATAGTATTTAATTTCTTACAAATTAATTTAATTGGCTTATGATTTGTTTTCAAAAATTAAAATCGAAATAATTAGAAACGTTTAGTTCATTTTTGGTCCGTAACACTCTTATACAACCCTCCTACCATCAGCCTTTAAACTAATTTTGTTTAGCCTATATGGTTAGTTTTCCCTCGGTCCCATCAACTTTAATACTTCTGTTTTAATACTTAAGACTGACAGATTATCTGTTTAAATGTCCAACAATAATTAAATTTAAAATACTTTCTAACATCCAAGTTCACTTTTGGACTGCACCAAACTCACAACAGGCTAATTCTGCTCTTCGGTCGACGATTACTTTTAAATCGCTGATTTTTAAATTTTAGTTTTCAACGATGTCAGTTACCGTCAAAATACTTCCCAAGCCCAAGCTCCTCTGAAGACTGAACTCCACTCCCCCAGCGCCACCAGCCCCAGACTAATTGTTCGATACTCCCGCCGGCCGGTCGGTGGGTGGCGCTATCAGCGTCGTCTTGTCCTCCGAACCTCTTGTCACATAAACCAGCGGTTTTATGTCCCCCAGGGGAAAGTGGGCCTTTAATGATTCCAACAGGTTTCGACTCTTCTTTCCGATATATTCGAGGTTTGACTTTAAAAATCTTTCTCGTGTTCTGATATGTCCCTTTTACATAAATTTGGATCCTTTTTACTGTCATACGTTCTAACGAGGTGCTAATGCGCCTTATCTCATCGCCGCCGTCGCTCGTCGCTTGTCGCGAGTTCCGATTGTCGAGGTTGAGTTTAACCCGGGTCGTACATTCGCCGCGAGTTGCAGTGGATTGTTATGGATGTTTTCTCACGGTTCTGAGGCGGATCGCGTTTTAGTTTTGAATTAACAACAGTTTTCTCGGGGTTTTCAGGAAGATTCGCTTATGCAAGAACACGATTATTTTGACTATTTTTTTATAGAAACATACGATTCGTTCATGACTTTCCGATCAGCTAATGATATAACGTCCACACGCGTTTCTTTAGTTTGGGTCAAGCTATGCGTGTGAAAGTTTTGTTTAATTTTAAATAATCTGTTAAAACAGATATTCCATAGCTATTAATTTATAGAGGTGAAACTGATGGAAAATCAACAATGAAACGATATTGGTTTTTAAACTCAAACTCAAAAAACGTTTTATTTCCTAATTCAAAAATATTAAGTTGACAATCGAAAAAAACTTTTAAACCTCATAAAACCAGTCGATTCTCACAAAAGAAAACTAATAAACCCCAAACATCGCAGCCCCAGCCCACTTAGCCGCGGCCGCGCTGTCAGACGCGGTTTCCTGCGGGACGTCGCGCAGTTGTGGAGCGGGAGCGCGGACGAATGATGAATGTAGTGAAAATCGAAGACCGGGAGGAGGTGCGAACCCGGAGTGGACCTTTTCACACGTAACCCTAGCCAGTAGAACAATGCGCGGTGTCGGTTACCGCCTGCGGCTGCGCGGCCGCCGATACACAGACCCACTCGCCGGGGACGAAAACTCCCACTGCTGTACATAAACACGCGTGTACAACGACTCGTTTGCTACGGTCGATTGTGTTGGCACAACCGTTTTACCGTCTCGTTCAAAATGCGACTAAACTCAATGGAAAACAATTCAGACTGATTGAACTTAGGATTATTTAGTAACACTTAGTTCATTTAATTTTTGGTCCGTAACACTCTTACAACCCTCCCAACATCAGCCTTTAAACTAATTTTGTTTATTAATATGGTTGATTTTCCCTCGGTCCCTTCTAACTATAATACACCCGTTTTAATAATTAAGACTTACAGATGATTTGTTTAATGTCCAATAATAATTAAATTTAATCTTGTACTTACTCAGCTACAAGTATTGAGAAGTGTTCAGAGGGTCTGTGATATTGGAAAAGTGGAGTTCAGTCTTCAGAGGAGCTTTGGCATTACGAAGTATTTTGACGGTAACTGTGATCGTTGAAAACTAAAATTAAAAATCAGTCAAGTACCAAGGAAACTTTCACATAACTGGAATTGAAGTGTTGAGCAAGGATCGGCTTAAAACCGAGCAGTTTTTACTTCGGTTATAAAGCAATAAATAGCTGAATTGAAATTTATTCAAAAGATTTTAAATTTCTTTTACATTTAAAATCGCCACCGCTTCGTCTGACACCCTATCAATCCATTAGCGTTATTTTTTCATTCACCTTCTAATTTGATTAATTTTCCATTACCCTTCCTACCTTAATTTTAATGAATTTTTTAACTCAAGTCCTAAAAAGATAACTTAGTGTCAAACCCTCCAAATATCTTTCATTCACCTGTGACAATGTCTCAACAAAAACGTTCACTTCGAGCACTTTTTATTATAAAAATCAACAAACGACTCGTAGGGAACTCTGCACAACCCTCACTATTACCCCGGGTCAAGGTGCAACTCCCAACACCTCATTCAATCCCCGTGTTTCCGCACACGTCTTGCACGGCCAAGATGGCGGCGCTCGGCGCTTCCCGCGGCCCGTGGGTCAGTGCGGGTCAGTAGAGCCCATAACTCGGCGGGTATGCCGCCTTGATAAGGACCTGCAGTTAGTTATTACTGCACTCCACACTCGCACTCGCACTCGCACTCGGCACAACCGAACACTCAGTCGCATCGCACGAGGAACATGCACGGAGCGAGTGTGTCGAGCAGCCGTGTCGTATTGAAAATGTTAAAGATTCATTAGTTTTTTCATCCAGTTGGCCACGACGGCGTTGGATGTCGTCAAAATGCCAGAGGCAGTGTCTGGACATTGAGCGCCTTGTTGGCGATAGTTAGGTTGGGTTAGGTTTGGTTTATGTTTGGGGTTTTCCTTTCTTACAATCTATGGGAATAAGATTGGCCGCACAATAATAAAAAAATTTTTGCAAACTGTAAAAACTATTTTCTATGAGGATTTTTTCAATTCTATCTTGAATTTATTAACGGTTTGTGATTTAAGTTGATTACTGAACCAGGTGATATCGAAAGGCTGACGTTCGTGTTAGCCGGTGTTACGTTAGATTCGGATTTAATAATCGATCACTGTACTTAACACAATCGAAGCAGCGAACAGTTACATCACATTGCACACTAACTGATGAGGCACTAATTAAGTTATAGATTGCTACACGTAACATGATTGAACACTAAAAACTGCAGCATCCAATCGCAAGCCAAGTGATGATTTACTCTTTGATTGATACGTAAAAACCCACAATGAAATACTAAGACAGTTCACCCGCCTTGCACGTGAAACACTGATTTATTAATGGATTTTTGCACTAAAACTCGCAAGGAAACGCAAACATATTAAAAAATTATCGCACATAAAATACACATTTATAAATTGATTACTGCTTTCTACACAATCGAATAATCAAACTGTCTAATCGAATCGTTCTAGAATCACGAATGGACTATCATTCAATAATGGTTACGCTCAACTCTACCGTACTTTCGAGAGTCGCATCGCATCACAGACAGGAATTGATTCATTGATTATCGCGATAAAAACCACAACTCGACAGTCGCATCGCGACGCACGTGAGACACGCACTGATAATCGATTCCGTGTGCCTCAACAATAATTTAATTTTTATTCCCTTCTTGTAGCGAGTCTAGTCTTATGAATAGTCGATTCGTGCGGCCGCGCGTCCGACCATCGTCACGTGGTGATTTATCGACTTACGGCGCGGGAATGGTTAATTTAGGGCGCGAGGGGTGTGTCGCCAACGTTGCGAAAATCTGTTTAAACATTTATCTTAAGTGAAAAACAGTTAAGTACAAATAAAAATTTCACATAACAGGAATTCGAATGTGTAGCAAGGCTCGGCTTAAACCCGATCAGATTTTACTACACGGCTATAACCCGATGGATAGCTGCCCGTTGAAACGTTAAGCCAGCCTTGCAAGTCCAACTTTTTAGGTAAACTGATGTGCTGTATGTGAACAGTTTGATTAAAAATAAATCCTTATTCTGTTACCAATATGATACAAATTTATATTATTTATTTATAATTTTCTAATGCGCAACTGTACCTTCCTTTCCTTATATAAGGGGTGGTCGTAAGGTATTGGACTCTTGAAAACGTTTATATATTTACCAAGAAACTTTCTCAGGCAATTTTTATAACCAATGATGTGCTTATCTCAAAATGGAACTGATTTCTGTGTTACCGAACATTAAGTTTCCAGTTTTATCTTATAAAAATAGTTTATGTTAAAGGCTATGAGGATTTGACTGAAATCAGTAAAACCAGGTACTCATACTCATACTTATCTTTGCTATAGATTATGAACACATTCTTCCGACTTTATACGCTTCCGTCCCCGATCACCGATTAGAATAATATTCAGTTTGTCGCAACTAAACATGCAATAAAAACCAATGATTATAACAAATCGTGTATCTAAAATAAGAGGATATTTTCAGCTGATTAAGATAAAAAACCAAATTTTCAACCCCGGAGCAACGTGTCAGTCGCACGATCAAGGCGAGGATTCCGTTATCGGCCGAGGAAAGTGATCCAACCGCGGGAGCCACGCAGCGCACTCCGCGCATGCGTGCAGCGCTCACTTTACGACCATTACCTCACCTACTTACTGAATTATTCGATACATAATTCAACGAGTGTTGTCGCACTACCCGATAAAATTGTACATTTTTAAATCATTGCATTATATTTTACTTAGTGAATGAAATAGTATCCGGAGGACAACGTTGGTCGTTACTCAAGCTGTTTATAATATCGCGTGTTCTCCCCAGCGACGCGGCTGAACAGCTGATTGGTAATTAAAACTTCGCATTAGCTTGTCCTATTCGCCATTCTAAAGGCGGGAGGGTCGCCGAACATGTTGGATAGCCTCAACGTCAAGTGGAGTAAGAAGGAATGCATAATTTTATGATATTGATTTTTATAAGTTTTTCAGATATATTTTACTAGCTGATTAAACTGGATCGCCCGTGGAAAAATGGAAATATTCATTGGATTTTGGATTTAATTTGTAATTCTTCATAGGTTGGAAATTTGTTATCCGTTAGAAAATCCCTTCTCGTTTATTTATAGTAGACAGGTATAGATCATATGGCTCATTTTGTTTAACACGATGTTTAAGATAGCTTGGTTAGGAATCCATTCATCCGAAAAGACTAGTAGTGTATATTATCCCCCAAGGACTCTAAAAGGCTACTATTTTAAGCTATTGGTATATAACTCCTGATACAATAATGCCTTTCTTTATTTTAATACGTTTCTTGTAAATTATTCAGTATATTATTGAACTGTTTTCCAAAAGTACTTCCACTATAGTGAGTTAATTAGTTGCGCACATAAAATACATTATACTGGTTAGCATTGCACTGGCGGAAGGTATAAATTAACTGAAGAAAATTATGTGTGCTTCTCAAAGTAGGCCTATTAAGTACCCGAATTACCACTAAATCTTATTTGCTCCCGTCACAACCAACCGCACAAGGACCGTGTTAATGAGTAGCATTCCTCTTATCAATCGAAAGAATTGAAAAAAGATTAATCGAAACATCGAAACCAATTGCAATCCCAATTTCAAGCGCATTACGCATATGATGTTTAAAACAGGTCCCTCGCCCTTGAATACAAAAAAGAATAATTTCTCGGTGAAGCCTCCGAAACCAGTTTAAGTGGTCTAGCCGCGGTTATTGAGAAATACCTTCAAGTCGTGGTCAGGTTAAAAGTCTAAAACCAAAATTATTTAATCATATACCGAAGCGATGAGTCTGTGGGACGCCTAACAGCAGCGGCCAAATTGGCGCTCATTTCACCTGGTCTAGAATCGTTTTACTTTATAAAATTACCGCCCTTAATGGTTTTTTATTTAGGCAGCATCACAATGCGGTGTCCTTTTCGAGCCCGAATAACATCGGAGGTTTTAATTAACTGTTTTTCAAATACTGAACGTGATTGGTAGTATGCATTCTTTCCAAAGTGGGCCTATGTGTTAGTTGTTTGATCGCCAATATTACAAGGATTCCGTACCCTATCATATTGTGGGGAGGAGAATGCAGAAATTTCTTAGCGTGGTTGGAATATATATAAATGTACAACCATTGTGTTGGAGCTAAAGTTCCGTACATCAATTATGAGATAAACTTACTACGTACCCGAAGTTTTCGGTGCAAATCATTAAACAGTGCCGATGTGTAAAATCTAAATTTTAAAAGGCAAACATTTGAATTTTTCTTTGTTACTGATTAAACATTTTTTCCCAAAAAATTTCGCGGAAAGGGAATTCAAGAAGTATTTTTTATTGCTTGTTATTATTTCTGGCGAATTAGTTATATTTTTTACATTAAAATTTATGGCCTAATTATTTGTCCATTACAATAGTCAAAGTGCCTTGGGTAACTTATATAAAAAAATTAATATTTCAGACCATCCTGCCAACACTTATACAAAACAGTAGATGTTATTTTAAAGATAGTATTTCTATTAACAACAAAAACATACTGATTTACCATTCAAAGCCATAGAAGGTATTTCCATCTGTCCTTACTCGCGTTAAAGTCACCACAAGTTCAATAACTATATCTGATTGCCTTGACTTTCTGAATGCTATTTTTAAATACCAAGCACAAAATGAAAGTAACTGTACTGTAGAAGAAATACACGATAACCTAGTTATGAACAATACTACTCGCACTGGGTGAGGTGGCTAATTGGAAATGTAATACGAGCGAGCCTGCGCGTCTGTCAAAGTGAGTGGTTTCACCAGTATCACGGTTTCTCCCCGGGCTTGTGATGAAACGCCGAACTGGGTCTGGAGATTACGCCAGAGGCACGTCTACCTGCACTGTGCCCTTTGTGGGATCAACTGTGCCCTTTGTGAGGTCAAGTGTGCCCTTTGTTGGTCCTGTGTAGCAAACCTTCCCTTGTCCGCTAGGCTGTAGGTCGCCGCGGGGCTTCCGATCCTCGAGTAAAACATGGCTTTACATAGTTTTTGCCCGGGAGTATCTGTAATAGAATGTAAAATGTGAACACTGCTACTTTGTCCTGTTTAATCCGGGGAGTTCTTTGAAAAAGTGATAAAAGGTGGTTGAACTTTTTAGAAAGTGTCAAGGAAGCACCTAAATTTGATTAGCGGTGGAAGTTCCAACATCAAGTCACACATATGCGCAGAAAATATGTTTATATTTATATTTATAAAATAAGCTTATACAAGTTTCTGCAGCAGATTGGTTAGCCCTCTAATAATCTTCCGTTTATAATATTCCAGATATTCTTAAAACTACCAATCTATTCAATTCACCAAGGTTATCTTTTTATTTGTGACTCTCTGTTTTTCTCTTACATATGAATCTCTGGACAATTTAATAAAATTGCAACATGCATATCGATACCTAAAGACTATGGACAACCCTCTCTTGAAAAACGATCCAACCAATTTCGTCTGTGAGTAAGCGATATTTTTTCACCGGGAACAGACACTCGGGCACTAAATCACTCACGGGGACACAACCCTAAAAACCGCATTCCTCCCCAAAAGTGTCCTTATCGAACTGCGAAGGTGTAAATCGTGGCTGGTCGTATTAAACAGCGACACCCGCAAAATAAAACACACAACTTATCTCTCATTGGAGAGGCGCTTGCATTCGTGGAATCCGGAGGACAAAAACCAGATATCTAAATCCAGTTCTGGTACCAAACGTAATTGAGAGCGGCTCACAATTATCGCTTTAGGTGAGCAAAAACAAACAAACAAACAAACGAAGAACAAAAGGAGCTAATGCAGGAAGAGCTTCGAACGCGGTGAGTTTTTGCCATTCATATCTGCGTTGTCGCGCCGTGCTTTACCGCTGCCAACAACCGATCCGATCGCGACGTCAGCGCTCCGTGGCGATTCTGGTTTTATAGTTTCCTTCATTCCTAAGTTATTGCTTGACCGTTTGGTTATTGGCACAGAAAACGGTGTGGATAAAAGGTTAGATCGATCATGTTATTTAAATTGTGACTGGTGTTGGCTTTTATTCTTAGGTTTCTATTTGTATAGCATTTGCTGTGGTCTTGATAATGTTCGAGGATTGTAGGAGACCTTGAAAAAATATATAATCTGATTTATTCCGTGCTAAGTCGTAAATAAGGAAGTAATGTTTTACGGTTCAGAATAATTCTGAGATTCAGGTTAGTACGCATAATGATCAGTAATTTGATGTTTTCTGGGTAAAATAAACAACGCAAAACTCAGTGTGAAACTTTAAGTTTTCGCACGGGTGCAGCTAATTAAATGAGAAGTACAATAATTTTACAAAATCAAATTATCCGATCTTCGAAATTGTTTTTAAATGTAAAAAACAAATTTTACACCTACGCATTGTTAAAAACGTATTCTGTAGTTAATTTAAACAATAAGATAAAAACATTCGTAGTGGACTTATGCTTTATAATCAAATATTCTTATACAAGTATTTCTCTGATCCTCCATGTAAGGAGTATTTCACTCAACTATTTCCTACCAGGCCCTGCGTGACTTGCTATGAACTTTTTCCCTCGATATTTATGCAACTATCCACGATATTAAACCAGAAACTGCAGCCGCGCAGGGAAGCGGCTTCGATCTCGTATTTACGAGGCGGCTCCACATGCCTCAACGGCAACTTTCACCATCCGTGTCAAGAAACTCTTTCCTTCCTTCATTAACCTGTTTCGAATCTCTCCCGTATATTCTGTTTATGGCATTGTCTCACAACCGACATTTCTTCCTCAATGAACGGCTGTCGGTTTCTACCAGGCCATCTGTTCGTCTTGACGGCCGATCTTCTCGGAACGCAGGGAATTATTGACTGGACACGCATGTTGGCCATGTTATGAGCTGGCTGAGGATGTGCGACCATGAAATATGTCTTACGATCGAGTAATGCGACAAGACCTATAAGCATAGCACTGCGTGTTCACTATTTTTGATAGAGAGAAGTGAGCTCGGAAGGTTCTGTTGGTGAATTTTAAGGACCAAGTTCCTAAAATTCTGTCGGAATAAGTGGCAGACCCTTCTGAAAGCTCAAATCTTTTGGGTAACGAAACGTTTCCCAAAAGAGCGTTATTTTAAAACGTTATTTTAAAGCGTTATTTTAAAACGTTATTTTAAAGAGTCCAGAGTAAAAGTAATAAACAAAAATCGTGTTGCACTCATGACTTTTTGTGGATTTCTGGACATATCTTGGAGCCTTGGAAGAATGGAAATTCGGGCGCATTTCCGTATTCAAAAAAGTTTAAATAACGGTCACTAAATATATACCTTCGCCCTATAATACGAATGCCTGAGGGTTTGTTTTCAGTTTACAAATATCCATGTACACCTAATATCCGGACTGATTATTTTCGTTGACGGTCTATTACAGAAAGATTTTTTCATTAGTGCAAAGGGGTGCGGAACCTCATTCATTTGTGTAATTCAAGTTGTCAAGTGAAATTATGCAGACGCAAACTTCAGTTGGTACATCTCTTCAGGGAAAAGTTTTAAAAATTAAATGGTAATTTCTAGAACATTGCACTGTATTGACAAGCCTCAAAATTAACATAATATTAAAAGTTATAACATTTTAATTGGCCACAAACAAGTTATTTCCAAAATAAAATAAAAATCCTTTGATGATTAAATTGTATTATTATTTTTCCTCTACACAGTAATTAATCCCCCCCAAAATAATTAATTAAAAATCCCCCCCAGTAATTAAAAATTCCCAAAATATAGTCTCTATAGATTAAACTATTTACCCTGTGGTGTTTTACCAATATTGGAGTTTTTGGTCTGTTATTGACACTTTGGAGTTCTGTAGCACAAATAGTTTACACAAAAATGTTTTATGAAAACTCCTTGAAAAAAGACAATAATTGGAAAACTAACTTTTTGACCAAATCCTTAAGACTTTATCACAAAAATATGTAGCAGACCATCAGCAGCTATTCAGAGATTCAGAGCTCTTGAATTTCCCGTTCAACGCATAAAAAAATAGTTTTAATTTTCTTAGTTCCCACATTTTTTATGTCATTATCTACGTTTCCCATAAAGATATAAATTTCTGAAATCTTTAATGATTTTATTAAGACGGTTCATTAAGCCCTCTTCCAGACAAATCATAGCAAGGTACCCTTATAAAAAACTATATACAGCTAAACAAATGTTATTAAGACTATGATGAGTATTGAATACAGATCTGCAATTTCCTCAAAGATTTAGATCAAATACATTTCTTCGTGTCACCCCATAACGAAAAAGGAGCCTTAATTTCTCGTTCCCAGCAGGTCCGGTGGGAATTCTCCAGCTCAAGCGGCGCCGGCGCACTAAACGCTCCAATCGTGCGCTCTACGCTCTACGCTCACATCTGCGAAGCGTTCCTCGCTCACATCGCTCCACAAGAGCTGCAGAGCTCCTCGCGAGCAACTTTCACCGGCCGCGCAGTAATTAATGTGAATATTGTATAATCGACGCGTCGCCGTTAACATTTACCTCATGCAAATACCTGGCGAGAGATATAGTGTTGATTCTGTAGAAAGCTCCGCTCGTTTCGAAACCGCAACAGGTTCCGACGTCCACGCAGCCGCTGTGCGCTGCTCGGTCCGGGGTCGATGGGGTTGCTCTTTGGAAAAGTGAAATTGGTTTAGATTCCGTTTAATACTTAGGGTCGTTTGTTATTGTAAAGCGTAACTCATGAATTATGCTAGAATTGGAAACAGCTTTGAAAATAGTGGATAATTCGTAAGGTGATGTATTGAGTGCTTCTCCAGGACGGCCGTAGAGTTTACTGCGAAAGGATTTATGCACTCTGTAGAAATAATATTTACATAGTTTGACAGATACTATACCAAATCCATTCAACATTAGCAATTGATCCGAATTTGCTTATATTTTACCTTCTGAAACTTATTTCTTATTAGGAGGAGCAATGGACTATTTGGCGCATAAAATCTTAACACTTGGGGGTTCGTACCTGTGCCCGCTGGAATGGGGAAAAGTCCATATATACGATATTATAGTTGATGCGTACAGCCGTATTTGCCTAATATTTTAACGTTTTATAATAGCATTAAATTCAAATACTTATTGTCGTTTGTAAACAAATACACTTTATGTCTTGATGAAATTTATTTATTACTATTTGTTCCAGAATATTTATTTTTTTGTTGAAGGGCATGCTGCGATTTATTACACCAAGCTCTATATTCTTGACAATTATGATTTAATCAAGGGATCCACTAAGTGTTTCAGTAAAAATAATAATTAAGAATTAAATGCAGGTGGGAAGGATATTGATCAATTTAGATATTTAAATAGTTAACATTGAATAACCATTCACTGCGCTAAAATCAGGAAGCATAATTCAAACATTAAAATTACAAAACTTTTAACCCCCTCCCAAAAGTATAGTACCAAAATGTAACCGATTTATGAGTGAAATGTGTTTTTAACTAAAGTCAGTATGTTGTCTTAAGGGAATTTAACACTTTAATCTGAGCGTAAGTAGTTATCACTGTATTTTCGTTAAATTTGGTAGATATATAATTTTCTATGATCTGATTGGCCAGATAGTTGAGGGAATAGATCGGAAGCCCCTATCACCATTTTGGGGATATTTTAAAACTAAAATTTGGAAGTTTGATGACTAACATAGTCGAATTTTAGCCCCATAGTTAAAATTTGCTCCATAATGTCAGCATGTGCTTCGTGAGAACTCGCTTAAATAGTTGGTGACATTCGAGGGCGTTGAGTGTTATTGACCCAGACGTGTTCTAGATATTGAACCACGTATTCATAGACACGACGTTTGTTAAAACAAACGGTAGTAAAGTGAACCTGAGAATTAAGTATTTAAAAAGCGAGACACGCTTGGGTTTATAGCTTCTGAATTGTTATGGATGATTTATGTTTAGTGGTTTTCAAGAGGGTTGAAATAGTAAAAGAAATTAATATTTATGTTACTTTCTGCTGGTTGTTATAGTTCGTGGGATTTTTCTACAATTCCCGAAGTACAATTATTATTACAGTTATCTCGAAAAGCTTTAAGCTTTTTGAAATAAAATTAAAGGACTGCTCTATATCTTTAACCTCTTGGTTCATTGCATAACATCTACAAATCTGAAAGGTCCTATCAACAATTTTATTCTACGAAGTGAACATTACGTTTAGCATAACGTGTTATCGTGTTGAAAGATAATTGCAATTAGGTTCATGGAGCCCCAAATCTAGAATTTAATACAGAGACTCCTACATAATTCTCATTTTTAACGTTTCTCGGCGGCCGATTGGATTTCCTCCTCCAGGATCGAATGCACACCTGAAGATGAAATCAGGTTTATGGCAAATAAAGCCAAATATTTACACTCAGTGCAGACAAAACAAGTCACATAACTTAAACAACGCCCCGGTATTACCCTTCAAAGCCACCATTTGTCCAGCGGATGTACACGCATTCATGTAAATTAAAGTGTAAATAAGTCATCCATCCAGACGCGTCATTACTATGCGCTTGTCTATTTAAATTGCCACGGCCTATTAGTAATTGCTGCATATGAAGTGTGGCTGCTCAAAGCAAACAATGTTTCAAACGACGCTTCCATTGTTCCGGCACAATTAAAATAACAAATGCGACTGTTCGAGCGACAATTATTTCGTCCCGGGGGAGTGTCTTCGGAGTTATCCAGATCCTTGGCTCTACCCACCGGCGTTCACTCTTTTTGATCTCTGAGTTTCGAGTACATCTTTATGTCCCTTAAGCGATGGGCGGAACGCTGGAACGGACCGCGTGGTGGAACGAGGAACGCCGGTCTCGAGCCGGAGTTTACATGCATTCCACTTTTGTTGTCTAGACAATTTAAATAATCCTGTAAGATAAATATGGAAGTGTTTACGTGGGTACAAGAGGCATTTTGTATCGCTTTGTGTTCAAGGTAATAGAAGATAAAGAAATTAATTAAATTATAATTTAAATGGTGAATTGGTTGTCAATTCCTTCTATTTTCAAAATTGGACCAAACCTCATATCATACTATAATAAAGTTCTCCATTGCGAAAAGAAATACATGAACGATATGTTTTCTCCAAAATAAAATCGCAGAACATGATTTTAAGTACACCTTCTTTGATCAACAGCTTGCGAACTTTCAGCGTTATTTAATACATGTGGTTGGCATTTTTTTACTCAGAAAGTGATTATTTTAAGCGGATGCGGAGTCAATATAGGATTAGCTCTAGCCGCGATCCTGGCAAAGAGGGGTATAAGCTCGAAGGACTGCGCTTCAAAAGAAAGAAGGGCGATTACGTTTAGACTATCACTGACCCCGAAGATATTCTATTTTTGTCTTGTAAAAAGTATGGAATAGGGAATGAAGGAGCCAATCAGCTATTTGGAGTTGAATCGGAATGAGTAATACTCCACTCTCGGGACGTGACGAAAGGAACACTTTCTGGACCCCTTCCAACTCTTGTCGGCTGACATTATAACTTACTGCATGCATTTCTATAACTGCATCTTGTCTGCTTATATTAGCTATCTCTCTCTCCCTCCCTCCCCATCTCCCTCTCCTCTCCTTCTCTCTCTTTTCTCCTTGTTTCACCTTTGGTTTTAGTTGGGAACCGTGCTATTCTCAGAGTGTTTTCTGTAGGAACATCAACAATTTTTAGTTAACTTTAATAAATCGAACATCTCAAGAGGTACGTTTAGTGAGAGCAACTGAATGACAAAAATTAACACACATGTATTAGTTGCTGTACTTGCAAAGTCTAGAGGCCCTGGTTGGATAGTGATAAACCGTATTTAAAGTGATCTAGACATGGATGTAGATTTCCTTCAGAGAGTCTACCTTCAGACTTCCTAATATACAAATGCTTTAGTGTAATCCATGGCATTTAAATTTGTTCTATCTTCAGATCAGCATAAAGTTTTCGTTGAGTGAAAAAGTTTTTTTTTCAGCCATAACCATTTCAAACCTAAAATTTATTTTGTGTCCTTATTATTCCCAACGATAACATTGATTAGTTTTGTTAATAAGCTTGAATGGCATGATGAACATTTCTTCATCAGTGTACAAATGTCTAATGTCTAATGTTTACTGTAGTTTTCAGTTGCCTGATTCTATTTAAATGCTTTGAAATTGTTACAGGTGTCAAAATGAGAATATTAAAGGTTATTCCCAAAAATTGTGTACCCTTTACAGAAGCCAAATACCCCAGGAGGCAAACCGTTGTACCAGGTCGTTGTAACCGAGCACAAACCATTGTCACCGATCGATGTAACCCAGCACAAACCATGTCACAGGCCGTTGTAACCTAGTACAATCCATTGTAACAGGTCGTTGTAACCTATCACAAACCATTCTAATAGGTCGTTGTAACCCAGCACAAACCATTCAAACAGGTCGTAACCCAGCACAAGCCATTGTCACAGGCCGTTGTAACCTAGCACAATCCACTGTAACAGGTCGTTGTAACCTATCACAAACCATTCTAATAGGTCATTGTAACCCAGCACAAACCATTGAAACAGGTCTTAACCTAGCACAAATCATTGTCACAGGTCGTTGTAACCTAGCACAAACCATTGTCACAGGTCATTTTAACCAAGCACAAAACATTGCCAAATGCCGTTGTAACCTAGCGAAAACCGTAAACCACATTATATAACAAAGCAACGACCACACTAACAAAACAGGTTTTGAGTAAAATTTAGCATTTCAGACTGATAAAAAAATAGATTAAACTCCAGGTCAGTCGCCTTGTGCATATCCGTTTTTATGAATATTGCATTCCTCCTCTCTTTCCCCTCCCCCCCACCCCCCCGATCGTCGGTCAGTTCTCTCTTCGCTACTCAAACTTTATTGTTATTGTGACTCCGGGTCCGGATGAGATGCGGCCGAAAAATATGAGTCTTTTAAATACCGGGCTAGCTGTGGTGGTCCGGCGGCCGCGCATACGATTAGTACCGACGCTCAACTACCGATTTACGATTCCCGTACGATTTATCGTATTTTAGTTATTGCCTTTTTTCTTTTTTCGTAGGAAAGTGATAAGTGATTCCCTAACTGATTTCGACCGGGACTCGTTATGCTTGTATATGCATGTGGACTGTTGTAATGGCGTGATTGGGGCTGGATTTGTGTATGTGGGGCCGGTTTGGGTGGATTGGGTTATCGCTGAACAGCCGGGAATGTTTTTTATTGGATCCTAGCCGAATATTAATAGAAAGAAGCTCAACAATTATTAGTAAAAAATAAGGGATTGATATAAATTTTTAAATTATAAATATGAAGCAACACTCAAGCCTTTACACCTTTGTTGACGTCTAACGTTTAAGGAATTTGTGTACATAAGCTGGTTGCTGGTTGGTTGCTGGTTTTAGAGTGTTGTTATGTACATAATTCCTTTCCACGTTTTTTTTCGTTTGCATCAAAAACTTGGGTATATTACGTCGCTTGGAACTCAACGTAAACGAATTTTTGCATCAATCTTAATCTCTTGATATTATGACAGTGTAGACTTTCTATCTATCCATCCATCCATCCATCCATCCTGCCTACCGTATCTATTAATATAGCCTCCTATCTATTTTTATCTATATATGAATCTATCTATCTATCTATCTATCTATCTATCTTATCTGTCTGTCAGGCTGTCTTCCTTTCTTTCTTTAAAAGCGCAATTCCGATTATCGCAAAGGCCAACCCACTAAACCTATAAGCACGAAATTTTGATGATAATAAGCACGTTTACTGATGTTTTAGTGTAGAAACCCACTGAGAAGGAAGTTTTCTAAGCCCCTAATGGGCTCCGCCCAACAGAAATAATTTGTGTTTTATTTTTATGGACATGTACTTTGTTTTGCCAGTTATCTGCTATGTAATCTAAAACAAAAGCTTCTAATGACAATATACGTAGCGAAGCGGGATACCATCATCTGGTATATCTATATTCTATCTCTTGGTTAAATAACCAAATTGGTATGACCTAACTTTTCGTTTTATTCAGTTTCAAAAAATTACTATAGGACAATTTATTTATAATCAACTCATCCTAGGCATAATACAAATTCGAGTAAAAACAGTGTAATCAAAGAACGCAAAGTAAAACAAAATTATGATGAAAAACAGCCTTAGGAGACATCCACTTGTAGCATCTCGGCTGCGGTTGGGGCTCGACTGCGCTTCCCCTGGACAAAGCGCGCGCAAGTGCAAATGGCGCATTAAATAACAGCGAGCAGGGCACCGGCTAATGCTGTTTAATTGTCTATGGTACGGAGGGAAATTGGCAATACATCTGGTCCGCTTAGCCAGATCTAATGGTGCGGCATAAAGCTACACCACGACAAATTGATAACCGACCGATAGGTCATTGCGACCGCCACCGCCACGGTACACGGCTGCCCGTGCCACCACCGCCACCGCTGCAGGATTGCCACGGCACACGGCTGCCCGCGCCACCACCGCCACTGCTGCAGGATTGCCACGGTACACGGCTGCCCACGCCACCATCGCCACTGCTGCAGGATTGCCACGGCACACGGCTGCCCGCGCCACCATCGCCACTGCTGCAGGATTGCCCCGGCACACGGCTGCCCGCGCCACCACCGCCACTGCTGCAGGATTGCCACGGCACATGGCTGCCCGCGCCACCACCGCCACTGCTGCAGGATTGCCACGGTACACGGCTGCCCGCGCCACCACCGCAACTGCTGCAGGATTGCCACGGCACACGGCTGCCCGCGCCACCACCGCCACTGCTGCAGGATTGCCACGGTACACGGCTGCCCACGCCACCATCGCCACTGCTGCAGGATTGCCACGGCACACGGCTGCCCGCGCCACCATCGCCACTGCTGCAGGATTGCCCCGGCACACGGCTGCCCGCGCCACCACCGCAACTGCTGCAGGATTGCCACGGCACACGGCTGCCCGCGCCACCACCGCCACTGCTGCAGGATTGCCACGGTACACGGCTGCCCGCGCCACCACTGTGACTGGTGCAGGATTGCCACGGCACACGGCTGCCCGCGCCACCATCGCCACTGTTGCAGGATTGCCACGGTACACGGCTGCCCGCGCCACCACTGTGACTGGTGCAGGATTGCCACGGCACATGGCTGCCCGCGCCACCATCGCCACTGCTGCAGGATTGCCACGGTACACGGCTGCCCGCGCCACCACCGCAACTGCTGCAGGATTGCCACGGCACACGGCTGCCCGCGCCACCATCGCCACTGCTGCAGGATTGCCACGGCACACGGCTGCCCGCGCCACCACCGCCACTGCTGCAGGATTGCCACGGCACACGGCTGCCCGCGCCACCACCGTGACTGCTGCAGGATTGCCACCGCACACGGCTGCACGCGCCACCACTGTGACTGCTGCAGGATTGCCACGGCACACGGCTGCCGCGCCACCACCGTGACTGGTGCAGGATTGCCACGGTACACGGCTGCCGGCGCCACCACCACCACTCCTGCAGGATTGCCACGGTACACGGCTGCCCGCGCCACCACCACCACTGCTGCAGGATTGCCACGGTACACGGCTGCCCGCGCCACCACCGCCACTGCTACCATGGCCCACAGTTGTCTACAAACTCTACGGGATTGCCAAGGTTCAACGTTCAGCTGCGGTTCACTTTTTTATAGAATTCATTTTTGCATGGTGCTCGTTTTTTAACTTAAGGTGGTTTATCTTAATCCAGGCGATAAAAATGCAGGTTGGATATCACGACCAGATGATTCTCAACTCCCGTTTAATTTGCGCCGAGAGCTGTGCGACTGTAAAACCTTTTTGTGGAAAAAACCTGCTTTACGTTTGCCTCTCCGATCCACCTTCACCCAGGTTTCGCAACGTGGGTGACATTACCCACTTGTCCCCGTATTGTTCGCGCAGCCTCGTAACCTAGTGGATGTCCAGGCCACGGAAACATGCACTTGCACAAGGCCCCGCCGTACAAGGCGGCGCTGTTTAGAAAGCGGCCAGACCCAGAGTTGTGGAAATGTCACCGCGGTGGCTGCCGGCAAACCGCTTGTATTAATATTTAAAGTCTCAACATAGTTCTCAGTCATAAAACCGGCCCTTGAATGGATGCCAGAGGTGGGTCCAAGGCCTGCTTGGGAGTCCACGACGTATACTGGAGAAGGAGACGGCGCGGCGTCTACAGAGTGTGGGATGGGGATTAGAACTTGGAGAGGTTGTTATCTGGAGAAGATTAAAACTTGTCACCTTGAACTTGATTAGAGTGGATTTATCGAAATAATGAGTCTAAATCTAGCAGATATTTAGGTTCTGTTGTATAATGATGTCGTTTTGTTTCAAAATTAAACGTTTTTCATTTCAATTCATTTTTGAAAATATAATGATGCTGAAAAGGCTACATGATGCATGTATACTTATGTTTTCATTCCTTATTGTACTCATACAATTTTCGGCTTTTTCAATCTCAGAAACAGAAGTGGTCTGTAAACGAATAATTTAAAATGTACGAAACTATACTGTCAAAATTATTGTAAGAAGGAGAGTAAAAAGGTCATTGTTACAGAATTTAAGATACCATTTTTGTATGGAAAAAATGCATTGTGCGTCAAAGAAATTTACGAATATTTTAAACTATATACATTTAAATATGTTTTAATAAACACATGGTTCCTAAACTTGTCAATACAAAGTATTATTAATGTATACAGAGAGTTCTGTATAAATTGGTTTTATCAAACGCACTTCTAGTTTTGCTTACAATATTAATTTAAATGAATATAACCTCCTACAAATGGTCTAGTTACGCTTAACCTGAAGTCACGAATATCAGTGGACATTCTTTAGCTAGCCTCGATAAACATAATTAAATATTATATAAATCAGCAAATTTTCGTATTTTCCTTTTATCAAACGAAAACCCGAACGTATGTTCTTTTTTTGTTTTGCTCTGTATAATCTAACTGGTTCTAGGCAATAACATAAATGCATTAGGTCGCTGAATGTATGAACTCCTGTGACACATTTATAACTAGAACCAGTTATGAGGTCATTTACCGTGTTTTTACAAGCGGCTTCTGTAAACTGCAGTATTCCGTTATAGAGGGACGCTCGGAAGCAAGCGCGGCGGTCGACACACAGAACACGCCTCGCCAGATGCAAACACATCGAAATGATTCTTCTCAAACATTTCAGCCATGTGCAGAAAGAGAATTTTCTCATGTTTCTTTTAGATGAGATATCAGTTTTATATGAGATCCGTTACTTGGCATTGATCGAAACATAAATCAACCTACAATAAAGGGTTATACTATGCGTGTAATTTAACCTTTCTTTATCTTCTATATATATATATATATATCTATATATATAAAGGAGAAGGGGTTTTCTATCGGACAGCAAATCTGCAAAACTATAATACCTAAAGAGTTGAAATTTGGCACATGTGCTCCCCTTGGGTCTCAGATGCACACTAAGAAACGGTTTTACAAAATCCCCAAAGGGTTTCCCCCTATGGTACTTATTCAAAGTTTTAATGTTAAATTATAGCGAAGGATATAAGGTTGTCATGGCAACCTTAAAAAGTATGACGAATTAAATCCTAAAAAAAGACAGAGAAGGTTTTTATGTTTTTTCCACGGGTGAAACTGTGTGGATCAGCTAGTTCTTCATAAAGTGATTAAGAAAAACATAAAATAAAACAACCTTTTCCACACCACACACTTGTCAACATTTCTGGCCTTGACACTTGGCACGCTCTGCTGTAAGTAAATGACACAACGGATTTCCTCGATATACTATATTCATATTCTTAACACATCGAATGTCGAACGTACCAGCAAAAATCGAACGTTCTAAGAGATCGGTACTGTAATGGCCAAGAGATTGGTCCTCCTCTTCCGACTGTCAATGCAGCCCTATCAACAACCCTGTCCGAGCGCTGGGCGTACTCGTCCTTGGAATGAGGAGCTCCATTTGGTAAAAAATGAAGTCTTCATCTTTGTCAATATCATCATACATGAAAAGACATATTTTTCTATTTTATCAATATAAATATTGCTATTTATTTCATTCTCATCCAAAGTTGTCGGTCTGTTCGGTGCAAGGACTTCGGTTGTCGATTAGAGGTTGGTTTTAGTCTCGATCAATCCCCGGTCGCATCGAACTTGATTTTGTTTGAATTACAAACTTCTCTGAAAAAGTTCAAAATTACAAAATGCTGGACGTGAATTTTAAAGTAAAAATACCGGCTAGTGAAACTTTGGCTTTAAAATAAGATAGACTAGTAAACCCAATGCTCGGAATCGAGCGATTGTCATGTATTGACTTCTAAATAAAAAATAATTTTGGTACAGTACTCAAGAACTATTTTATTAATGATATGGTTAAGCTTCAATGTCACATCCGGTGATAGTGAGATAATTTACTAAAGTTCATTATAAACAATTCTTGTGAATCAGCTTTCAGGAGATTATTTGATTTAGGTTAAATTATAGTTAGTTCAAGTTTATACGGAACACCCTTACCACAACCACAGAGCATCACTTTGTGCCTAAATAATTGTTGGAATTGCATTCTTTTAAAAATAAAAAATAAATTTATATAATTATAAATAATACATCACAGTTGGTCAAAATTAAAATAGTTTGATGAGAACCTTACAACTGTTATATTTAACTAGCTTGATCGAGCGCCTTAATGCAGCTACTACGTCTTCATTTTTAGATCATTATTCTCAAACAAACTTCACAATTACTATCACCATAAACTCCAAGAAAATTGTATACTCAATCGAGTCCACTAAGGCGTCTTTTTCATACTTACTTTAGTGGTTTAAATTTTAAATTAATTATAAGAAAACAAACAGTTATTTGAAAATCGGCTGCAAGTTTGTTTATGCCACACACACGTTTTTAAATAGGTTGTTTTCAAATGGATAGTGAAGAAGTAAATTACATTATGAAAAAATTACAGTTGAATTCATAGGTTTTACGTTATGTTTGCAAAAAATTGCAGTAGTTCAGTTTCTGCTACTAAACTAAAACCCTTCTTAATCTTTATCCGAACTAAAATGGCACACTAAACCTAGCAACTTATAAATTATGCTTAAAGTCTGCTTTAGTATGTATTTATATTTATATTCAATGGTTTCAATTCCAATAAAAACACGTCGCTCTACTGAAAAAAAACTGTGTTTACTCTATTCAGCTCCTTTTTTGAAAAAATGTTCCCATGTTAAATTTTTTGGACAAATACAAAACTTTAAGTGCGGCTAGGGCCGTTCTCTTTAGGCTTGTCTTCATACATTTTATTTCTTCCAAAACTACACACCAAACACTTTCCAAGGACACCTAAATTATTAAAAATCGGCCCAGTAGTTTAGGAGGAGTAACGATCACAAAAAAACCCTTATCGTAATAAATAAGTATAGATCTTGAAAAGATCTTTGTAGTATAAGTATACTTTGTGGACGCCTGAGGTATATTGCAAAATAAATTAAAAGCTAATATCCAATCAAAGTTGGAAGACCACCGATATTACTAGCTTGTAATTTTGTGGGTATTTATACAAACTATCAACTAGTAATAACATTAGATAAACATTTTCATCACAAAAAACATATTATATTTGTTTGATATTGCATACGCCTAATCGAACGAAGAAGCTTGCCTAGAACAGATACAAGACGGAGTACATATCTTTCCAAAAATGTGCACACTCAACTAAACTTCTTTAGAAAACTTATTTGAACTTACAAACTTATCGCAAAAATACTAAATCCCAATAATTCCACACATTTACAAATCCTCCAATCTCGTTACATACACATAGGCACATATCTCTCGCCAAATATATTCGGCATCGAGACAAACACTACTTGTCACCACTTGCTATTCCATTTATTTTATCGCAACACCACCATCTCTCCAAACATGAATCCGGCAAAATGAATATGAACTTTTTAAAACAACCTAACAAAAATCACACAATTTTTAGTCTGGACACAATTAATACTAATACGCAAACATTTATTTGCAAATGCCGCATACCCTCAAGGTCGCGCCGCTCCACTGCGGCAAACTACCATTACGGCGCACTCTTGCAAATAATTAACTTATATTAAGTCAAGAATGCGTGGAACTCTCTTCAGCAACTAGACGCTAGCATGTAAGCAATTATGTTAACTGGCCGAGAAATAGTGAATGTGTGCTTAACACGAGAACGGCATTTGAAAAGTCATAAAAGATTTCAACCTTTTTATTGAGGTATTTAATTGATAGTAGGCATTATTTTGGCATTATTCAAATTACATTTTTCTTTTATTCTTATATTATCTTATACTGCTACGTTTTATTGATTAATGTTCGACATGACATATTTGTTCCATCGCGTAATGTGTAAGTTAAATATATCAAAGCTAATAAAGCACGATTATAATAAAACAGTTTGTATTAACCATATAGTTCTCGCAAAGTGCTTTCATTTAGTTCTCCTTTTCTGGGTGTTTAATGGTACAACTATTTAACGAACTCTTACGGTGATGGCCTCTTAATTTACAATATTTTTTACTTTATATGGGAAAATCGTTTATGTCGGCCCTATCAATTGTTCCCTCCGATTTTGTCCTAGTACTCTGTTTTTTCTAAAATAAAAAACAGAGGTGTTCGTCTAAGGAAAAAACAAAAACTTATTGGTTATGAGCAACGAGCACAGGTGTTCGCTGGTTTTATGAGTCACTAATTAAGGCTTAAATGTTTGCAAAATTAACTACTTCTTTTTTATGTCTGTCCACGAATATTCATAGAACCGCTAAAAACCCCAAGACATAGAGCAACCAATGAACTGGTGTTCTAACTATTGTTCCTTTCTGTAAAAAACCTTTTTATTAAATCACAAAAACAGAGGAATTATAAGTACTCGTATACTCTCAATCGCTATATCAGAATGTTGATTGACAATTAAAAGTATTGCGTGACATCGCAGACTATGCGGGAACTGAGAACGGTCTCTGAAGTAGTCACGGTCAGTGACTGTACCATGGTCTGTACCCGACTGTACCATACGCCTCGTTCCTCTCAGATCTATAAAGTATGGTTGTATATGGAACTTAGCCGTGTCTGCGGGAACAATTACTTACTGGCTCTAGTCAATGGAATCGGCCTTTCCTCTCCCCTCCCCGACGGTTCAGTGAAACTCGTCAGGGGAAGAACGTATAGGAAGAACGGGACAGTTATTGTCTAGTTGATTCTAGTAAATCATTCGAGTCATATAGCGTGGTGGATTTGAACCTTCAACAAAACGAGCTTGAACGACGAGGAAGAACGCTTTTTTAAAGAAAAGTAAGAACGGGCAAAGGAGAGAAAAGTTTGCATTACATCATGATTGTTTGTTTAAGCTTCTTTACAAGCTGCTCAAACAAGTTATATTCACCTGAAGTTAAAATTTAATTCTGAGTTAGAATTCGATTAGATAGCAGATTGTCGACCCTTGGTCGCGATTTGACTTTAACTTTTATTTCACAAATTTTAAAGGTTGGAATTTCGACACAAAATTAAGAAGATTTTGGAGAACATATTGCATTGTCAAGGTTGATTAAGCATGCACTCACCTCTACAACGTACTCCTATTTGCAGAAAAGTGTCTCTTCAATCAAATCGAAGGTTTTGGGAGGCCGTTAAATTACAAGGTTTTTCTGCTTCTGGGTATATATAACCCTGCATGTTAAAAGCCTATTTATGAAAACTAGAGATCACCTACTGGTCGAAATTCAACCAGAAAGTATTTGGGTTTAGTTTTACCATTGATTACAAAGAAAGTTTTAGCAATAAAGTCAATGGTTTTACTCAATGCTCCTTAAAAAAGGCGACAGAATTTGTTTGTACTTTGTTATTACTTCATAACCAACATGACAACTCATAAAGCCTACGTTATTTTTCCAAATTGATTTTTCTACAATTTTAAAATACTATAGTAAATTAAAATAGGATTGTGCACATCTACAGGAAAGTATTTTTTAACTTTGTGAAAAAATATATATATTTTTTTTAGATTTTTGCTACGTTGCACACAGGCTGAGGAAAAAGGACTCTAGATCTAAAACATGTATTATTAACTTACGAATAACCAATAAAGTTATTAAAAATAGACTTTCGCAGCCAATCCTCTACAAAACATCATGACCCACCAGAGACTGTTCCCGTATCAAGACCGCCCGGCCGCATCGACGAGGATGTCTATTACAAATGTAATAACCAGGAGATGGGCCTCTCTCAAATAGGTTTGTTTAATTCGAAAACCGTTATGCAATCTTTTTAGCGGTTGCCACCGACCCGTCCTCGGTCACGCGCTCAGGAAGCCCCCGAATCTTCTTCGGAACAATTAAAACTTTGTCGCACAAATGGGGTGGAGGGTAAGTACACGAATGAACAATTTGAGCCCCGCGTGACCGGGTGGAATGGCTTTAACGGGACTCCACGACGTAATCCTGCATCGCCGTTAGTTTAGTCTCGGATCTCCCGATGGTTTATTGGTACAATGACGAACAGTAGTTTCTTGGATTTTAAATTTGTTGGGTAATTTATAGCTGGTTAGGTGTACATAGTAGAACGTCGCGTCGGTCGGAGGCACGGGACCGACACCACATAGTTTTAGCCTAAATTGGTTATTTTAAAAACTAAAAACAAGTTACGTCGAATTATTAGGTTAAAAGCTTAAAAGTATTTTGTTCATTTTTGTGCCAAAGTATAATAAAGTCGAATTCCGTTCTTCCAAAATCAGCTAAATCAAGTTATCTCCTCTATGTAGCAATAAGTTAGTTATTGTCAGTGTTTGATACGGGAATAGAAAACAATGCAGGGGACCTATCAAAAGATGTTGATTTTTAATTTTTTAAACGATTAGTGTACAATTTTTCACGTACATAACTCATCACAAAGTTACCTGGCTTATTATTGATGCCTCCACATTGGAACAAAGTTGTAAAGCCAACTATGTATTATATAATCAGTATTGATATGTATTTTTAATATGTGGATTCTTTAAGGGTAACATTTTCAACATTGAAGCTTCCGGTTTTCTGTTCATGGTGTTGAGTTGATATAATTACTGATGCTGAAGTAAGACTTAAGACAACAGTTATGGATTCTGTTGCTGATTGTAATATTTTCTTGCTTGTGTATGCATCAACTACTAAACCTCTTGCCACTTTTCGTCAATTTTTCAAAACGTATACTTAGTATTTTATATCGTGACGCCAATTTGTTATAGTCAGTAACTAAAGCGGGTCACCGCTACATACGCCTAATTACACCCCGTGTAAATATGTTATTACTCGTATCCATCCCTCATTCTTTTCAGTGTTTTCAGTAGATTCCTGAACTTTACGAGCACTCGATATTACAATCTGTGTGTTTTGTTAATTTCAATCGTTAGATTACTTCCGTGTATGAGTGTAAGGTGAGCTAACAGGTCCTTCGCCCGTTAGTTGTACCTTACTCGTACTAAAATACGAAAAAGATTGTGCAATGAAATTTTTATGAATAGAAAGGTAACCCTTAAAATCAGCGTCGTTAAATCCTCAGCCTGCCGCAAACTTTTTAAATTTCAAATCCAAACCAAATCGAGATCGACGATTTTCTCCCTCATCAAGTTTTCTCGAGCGACCACCTCCAACTCCGTGCAACTGTAGGCTACTCGCAGTCCATGTTGATTGAGAAAGGCAGTAGTTGCGGTCGCGGCGGGTGATTTAAATGTATGTGGAGTGGTGTGTAGAGGGGGCAGCCAAGGCTGAGTCAAATTATAGGCCTGAGTCCAATAATGGCATGGCAGGGCAGTAGCACCTTCAACATTCTGCCGTCCGCCCCAGCAAGGGTTACTACCAGTAGCGTCATTGCCGAAGGAATTCTGAGGGTATTCAGCATTGGCTGTGAGGAAATTTGCTTCTGGGACTCAACTGACCACTTGAACTTACCGTTAACGGCTCGAAACAGCGGTATTCCGCAGGGGCCACTACCAGCGGTCCTTCCAAAAAATGGCTTTTTCCAGCATTCCATGGTAAGGTCATTTCAAGTTGTGGGCCTGGCACTTTAAATCTATATTAACGGTTTTAATTTCAGTATTACCTCCACCGAATGAAGTTTTAGGGCATTCCATGGTTAAAGACATAGTAGTTCCTTGTAGGTGGGTACTATCAGTAGCGCTCCTGCTGAAGGAATTGTAAGGGAAAGCAAGCATGTGCCAGTCATGAGTTCTCTGAGCTCCCCAATTCAATATCATACTCCTATATAAAGCTTCAAAGGTCCGAAAATTCAAAATTGCAATTGAAAAGACAGACAAACATCATGACAGAGGCTCTTAGCTCGTAAACTCAAACAAAAACAGCATTGACTTGACTTCTGGCTCAAACAAAACTGTGGCTACACTCTGACATCGCCATCACAACCGTAAGTTCTGAGACTGTAAGTTCGCTTTATCGCCTTTTGAATTTTCAATATCAACCTTATTATTCTTTTTCTTATTAATTACGGTTTTTTTATGTCTTCTATTTATCCAATGGTTACACGAACTACATACATATATTTTTCTTACTTATGATAGTAATGTTATACTAGGGGGCCCATGCGCAAATTGCGCATTTTAATCTAATTTCTGTTTGTGAGAAACTCACCTACAGTTAGAATAAATTGTAAGGCCTTAAACTCGCCTTTATTATAAAATGTATCTTTTCAATTGGATATTAAAGGTCTTGCCTAAATAAACAAAAGCTTAACTGAACAAAATCAAACACGTATTACTCATCACTCAAGCACTATGTATCTGAATTTGGCTGTCTTCTCATAAAACAGTAGGATAACGAAAACCTTTCTAGGGGGCCCATGTGCAGATTGCGCATTTTAATATTTTATTACTATTTTCAAATAGTCTTTTGTCTCTCAGCAGTTCTCTCTTCTTGCCTAATGTTACGCATATTTTTCCTAATCTCGTCGACTCCTTTTTCTCATTGCCTTCTCCTTTCTATTTCAGGGTTCAATTTATAATACATTTCTCATCTGTCGATCGTGGATCTTGACCATAAAGAATTATTTACCTGCCTCAGTTTGGCTACAGTTACCTATAAAAATAGCCCAAATTCATTTTCATAAGATTTATCTAATCTTGTTTTCAATTGCAGACAATCTACATTTGTTTACAATGACACCAGTTAAAAATTCGTATTAAGGTATAAAGTTATTACGAGGTTAAATTACAATCACATTTTAAGCCCGTTATAACGCAAGTTGGTCAGCACTTAAGGGTTGAAATAAATCAGAAGCCTCTGATTTCAGCATTCCACGGTTTTCCAAGATTTCTACACGGCTTAGTGGTCGAAGCCGTAAAAGATATGCCTATTTTAATTATCAGTCGCCGGTGCGCTACATTATAAGCTTTAAAAAGACACCTCAGTCGTAAAAATCGGTTTAGTAGGACGGCTTATGTAACAGAGAAACCCCTTATTGTATTAATAAGTACTAGCTGATCACCACGGTTTTACCGTGGAAAAACAGAAAACTTCCTTGGATTCATGATTTAATGTTAAGGTTACCATGACAACTACATGAGCTTCCCTAAATATTGAAACTTTGATATATGATAGGGCGTAGCCCTGAGGGAATTTTTAAAAATCCGTTCTTAATGGATGCCTATATGCCCTGAGAGGAACGTCCATACAAAGTTTCAAGGTTTAGGTCAAGTAGTTTGGGCTGCGCGATGATAGGTGAGTGGTATTTGACAAATATGTAGTAGAGAAGAAGATATAGATGAAAAATTGTGTTTTTTCTTTAGTAATTAAAATGTGTTTTGTTTGTGTTTGTGTTAGTGCAGAAGGTGGACTGAGACTCGTCCCTACCCACATATTATGGTAATTCTTTGTAGGGACGATTCCATTTACAATTATTTTTTATATTATACCGCAATATGTTTTGTTTTTTAAGCGTTCTGAGTTTGAGTTTGAACCTATACAATCAAAATTTGGGACTGGAGCTAACCTGTATTTAGAACCCGAAACCCCAATCAATTTACCATTCATCTTAAAGGGCTCAAGACACTACGGAATTACCCACCAATGAAAAGGCAGGCAGTAGCACCGAAAAGCAGGGGTTGTTACCGGTAGCAATTCCGGCGACCACTTAGTGGGAGAAGGGGTGGCCGGAATTGTACCCCCCGGATTTGTACCCCCCAGAAAAAAACGCCTGCGTCATTTTGACGCCACAGGACGGGAGGGACAGTTCCGGCCGCGAACTTTTAGAACGAATAAATCGTTATGTATTTTAATCAACTGACATTTCACGGTTGGCTAAACAGTTGCATAATTGATATAAATCCGAATAAAACTGGCTTCTTAAGTCCGACCTCGAAAATTGTACCCCCCGTGGCCAAATCCATTTTCACCGACCATATAAATATACAGGGTCAATATTCAATGTTTTTGTTGACTTTTTTAATTAGTTCTCGTAAATCAACGACTGTTCGTTAAATTATTATCTAATATTATTCTATGAATATGTCTTATTATTATTATTATTACTACTATTATTTCATTGCATAGTCTATTCATCATTAAGCAAGATAGTAAATCTGTCAATAATACGTTATGAAAGTAGTGGACGTCAGATTGATTTTGGTATGTAATTAATAAAAAACAACATTTATAATTTATAATGCAGTAATGGAATGGAAATTCTTATAAGTTCCATTCAGATATGAATTAATGCAGAAATATTGTTGTGTTTTTATTTATACAAATTTTATTTTTCATTGGTTTGCGTTATAAATTGTACGTACCACGGGTGACGTATGACTTTCATTTAAGCATTTTTGCGATTAATTAAACGTTTAACATAAGCCAAGTAAAAAAAAACATCGCATTACGATATCGTAAGACTACACAATATAATATTAATACTAATTAATTATAATAAGACATATTCGTAGAATAATATTCGGTAATAATTTAACGAACAGTCGTTGATTAACGAGAACTATTTTAAAAACATTTTAATGGATCAAAATGTCGGTAAAAATAGATTTGAGCACAGGGGGTACAAATCCGGGGTAGGACTTAAGGATTTGGCCACGGGGGGTACAAATCCAGGGGGTAAAATTCCGGGGTCAGACTTAAGAATTTGACCGCGGGGGGTACATTTCCGGGGTACGGCTTAAGGATTTGACCACATGGAGTACAAATCCGGGGGGTGCAATTTCGGGGTCAGACTTAAGAAAAATAATTTAATTTCAAACCAATTACGTGTTGATGATTTAATAATGTATTGGGGGGTACATTTACAGTCGTGGGCTGTTTCTCGAGCGATATAGGCCCCGCCTCCTGTGACGTCAAAATTACGTAGGGTTTTTTGTGGGGGTGCAAATCCGGGGGTACAAAACCGCTACCCCCCACGAAGGATGACGAATATCTAGCATTCCTCAGACAGTAAAGATGAGTTTCATTAGTTTCTTGTAGCTTTTTATAAAGTCTCATCTAAGCCCAGGTACTTTGGACGATGGATTTTATTGCCCGTTTAAAATCGGGTGACATTTTTCAAGGCCTATGAAGTACTTATGTAGTAAAAGTAAATTAAACCGTGAAACAATAAAGAAATACTTTCAGTTAAAAAAAACAATTTCAAAGTACCGATACGACAGCACATTTTTCCAATTTAAGATTTAATCGGTAAGGGACTTTCTACTTGACTGAAACTAAATGAGGTGAATTCACAGGATAAAAATCTGACATCGTACCTAAGTTTAATAATTCTTAGTCGAAACTTCACTTGACGTTAAAAACCCAGCCAATATATTGCTAAGGATCATCACTACTATCCAGTAAAAATCTGTAATGTTTAGTTTCCTCAAAAACTTAACTCTTATCTTTAAGAAGTTTAAAAAAAGTTCGGGTAGGGTATCAAAGCAATGCCCAAAACAAACATACAATGCCTCCTTAGCAACAGACCTGCATTATCAGCGAGCTTAAAATGCCTAAAACATTTCAAAATTTCAAATAGCGAGATGTAGCATACTTGTATTACCCAATTCGATTTCAATTTTGTTTTTTTCAATACCGCACCAAAGTAAACTTTGTCCATCCAATTTTTAGTTTTTCCTTAAAAATAACTTGCGGGTTGAGTATACAGATAAGTGAAAACTGGGAGATTTAAAATCAATATGAAGTAAACCTCATTTAGAGACCGCCTACGAACAATATATGTCAAGAAATGATGAAGATATAGAATTTATTTATTTCTCATAAAGGTAGCATCGGGAATGAGTATATACAGTTTGCTGGCATGTAAATGTAAAAAAGCGGGATTTTAGATTAATATACAGGGTGTTTTTTTTAACGCAACCCAAAACTTTATTAATGCCAGAAATTCAAAGACGTACCTTGTAACACGTGATCAGAAATTTGATGGAGAGAGCACAACGTTGTACAAATGCCAATGGGGGATTGTTTGAACACATAATGTAAACTAAATGTGATCAAACTTAAATAATAGGCTGCATAAAATGTAAAGATTAACAAAACAATACTCATTTCCTATTTTCATGTGCATTATCAAACCTTAAAAAATGGGTTGCGTTTAAAAAAACAGTCTGTACTATGTATTTCACCTAGGTGAAGCCACCTACCTTGATCGGACCGAGCAAAGTAAATCCCTCATATCACCATCGTAAAAATGACTCAAGTTAAACACAGCAGGCAGGAGCGGACTGGGGAAGTGGGGAGCGAGGCGTCGCAGAACTATCCGGATAGCTGATTATTGGCGGGTCTCGTGAGGTATGGGTCGAAACACACTGTAAGTGGTTAGTTATGGGACGCGCCGTAAAATGCGATAGCAGTTATAAACAGTGGGAGATGATTGTAAACCAAAGTCAGAAGGAATCGTAAGTAACTGGAGGCCCCGTGTACGTACCCCCCCGCCTCGCCCTCGCCCCGCTCCTAATGTGATCGAGGAGTAATGAGATCCCAGTGGACAATCGCCGCGCGTCCGTGGGTCTGCGTTGGAGCGGGGGAAACGTTACACTTATGAGCTAGAGAGTGTTTAAGCATCGACATCCAGTTAAAGAGATGTAGGTAGAGTAAAGTTCAATGGAACTATTATGAACTGTCCTGACATTGGTTGAGTCTCATCAGCATTCATTGGAACGTAAATCATGATCGTGGTTGAGTATCTTCATCATGTAGCTGTAAACAGACGTTTTTTAGCTTGTAGAATTGCAAACTTTAAAACAGACAGTTCTATAAAAGATATTTAGGGTTTCATTGACACAAAAATGTGTGTGAATCTAATCTTATACTCTAAAACATAAGCCCCGGACTGTTTGTACGGGAGTCACAAGACTGGGAGATATCCTGTGCTTCGACATCCAGTTTAAAGAGATATAGGTAGAGTAAAGTTCAATGAAACTATCATGAACTGTCCTGACATTGGTTGGGTCTCATCAGCCTTCATTGGAACGTAAATCATGATCGTGGTTGAGTATCATTAGCATTTAGCTGTAAACGGACGTTTTTTTAGCTTTTAGAATTGCAAACTTTAAAACAGACAGTTCAACAACAAAAACATATTTAGAGTTTCATTGACACAAAAATTTGTGTGAATCTAATCTTATACTCTAAAACATAAGCCCCTGACTGTTTGTACGGGCAAACTTTCTAATCCCAAATATTTTCCATTTTTACATGGTTTTTTGGCCACAATGAATCAGTTCAAATAGTCACAAGACAGGGAGAAATCCGGTTTCCGTCCTGTATTCATTCAGAATGACCATGGGTACTTTTAAACGATAACATGCGTGTTCATGTGTACATGAAAATTTTGGGAAGTTTTAACAAAAACAGCTGATTTATATGTTCATGTTTGTTTTTATTTTATCCAAATTTATCCGAGCTCGGTCTCCCGGTTCGTAATTTCGTAAAACTCTAGACAGTTGGTAAATAAAATGTTATGCTCGAGTATTAAATGCTCTTTCATTAGATCACTTTCACAGTTCAAGATTAAATTTCATCCTCAGATTACGTGAATCTACAAACGGCCATCAAACTCTAACCTAAGGATAAGATATGTAGTGAAGCTGAGGTCGTAAAAACTGCTG
The DNA here is from genome assembly GCA_035578135.1 of Flexamia atlantica. Lineage (NCBI taxonomy): Eukaryota > Metazoa > Arthropoda > Insecta > Hemiptera > Cicadellidae > Flexamia > Flexamia atlantica. The sequence goes on from JAQJVK010000003.1 coordinate 28,638,678, forward strand.
CATAGTAAATTTGTAACTGACCTACCAATCTACTGATGAATACGAAGGCAAGACGCCATAATTGACATCTCTCGCCTTGTCCATCTCGGTTATAGGCCTAAACTTAACAGAATTTTTGACCTTCAGGATTTCAGGAAGCAGATTTCATTGCACCCTCCGTTGCAGGCACCGCAGAGCGGTTTGTCCACAACAAGGCAACTGGAACAGCCGAGGGAAGGGCCGTGTTGAACGGGCATACCGCAGGGGCCACTCCTAGGCCCAACCATATTAACAAATTTCTTACCAGTGTCACAGGCTGCAAGGCCGTATCGTATCTTACCGGTCTCAATCTATTCGCGGTCCGTGGGTTTTATTTACATAAAAACTAGTTTTGTCTAACTCTAATCGGGCATTTTCGACCAAAGGTGTAGGAAGGAGTAGGAGGCTCTCTTTATTCGTTTCGATCACTGGTGGTGGTACCCTTTCAAAACTGCTGATTGTGGCAGTGTATTTAACTGTGTGGAATTAACGTCTTTGCAATATAAATGAAGTGCGTATACATACAAACTAATCTAGATAAATAAGATGATTATGCAAGTATTTCTCAAGTTACACCCGAAATAAGAATGCTAGAAAAAATATGAAACACGCTTATCTACCTTTGCGAATTAAGATATGTATTTTACTATTAAACTAATGCAGTTTTATTATCACCTTCTAAATAATGTTGTTCTACTATCACTGTTTAACTAATGTAGTTTTGCTTGCTTAAGCATTTAATTAAAAGATTTCTCCGCAAACAATATAGTAAAAAGCAATTGGTCTAAGAACAGGGCACAAATTAGAAAATGCCTTGTGAAAAAGTCACATACTTCTTCGCCCATATAACGATCAGCGCAATGTGATTCAAGGAATGCGGATATCTCTGTGGTAGGAGTCATAATATGTACTTGATTGATCCCATAGTACGGCTGGGAGATTTATTAACATCTCTTGACATTTTGTCGGCTGTACCCCCTCCCCTCTTTCTCCTTCCCTAGTGTCTAATCCCCCCATTAATTAAATCGCACAACTTCATCCTCGCTGCAGTTTTTTTCTGGTTAATTCCCACCGCTAAGGTGCATTAAGATTCAATAAAATAATGTGTGGCGGATAATCGAGACGCAGCTGCTCGACCTTATTACAACTGTGGATGCAGTTGACATCGCAGTAGATCACCCGCGCTTCCCTTCTGATGAGGCTGGAGGTAACATACGCTTCTACTGGAGATAAACTGCATAATTAACTGCCTAGATCATTGAATCGCGAGGTGGCTTTAAATGTTTATTTTGCAATGACTGCGAGTCCCAGTGCCTTCCACGATTGTTTGAGACGAGTCTTGATAGTCCAATAAACAAACAGATAAAAGGATCATTTTCTCTCTTGAAAGGAAATCACATTGAAATTTAATTCGTTTATAGACTGATAAATAGGCGAATGAAAGCATAATTTATTTGCTCCTTTAAAGGTGAAACACAGAAAGATTGTGTGGGATTGTGTTGCGATATTGTGGAAAACTTACCGTTTGATGATAGCTCCTGACAATATTGGTCGTTTTACTGTAGAATATTTGTATACTTACTCCAGAATCAATGGATGTTAAAACTATTTTAGTATGTGAAAATTCAACTGCCACAATAAAATAAATTAATTAATAATAATAATAAATAAATAATGTTTGTAAATAATATGTGTCTTTAAAAAATATTATTATATATTTTATTATTTATAAGATAAATAAAAAAAAATTGAATAGAAAATAATATGAATATTAAAAAATATATTTAAATAATGATAAATAATGATTAAAACCATTTTTCATTTCATTTTAACATAGAGACATTATTACTATTTCCTGAATAATTTAAGTTCAACGTTTGTCTTGGTATATTTAAAAGTAATCATCTATTCAAATAAAATACAAATTATTATTGTATTTCTGATGTAATTATAGAGACCATGAAAAAATCCATTATGGTTTACAGCCTTTACTTTTCTGCAAAATAAATTGTGTAGATAGTGTCGTTCTGATTGCAAGAAACACGGTGTTTTGATACCTCAGAATAAACAATTAAGATGTCGTGAGTTTAGATTATACTATATCCCCCAAGAAAATAGCTTTATATTTAAGAAATAATTATTCTAGTAGTATACCGTTTGCAAACCGGTGAAAACGCAGGTCCGAGCTTATTTCGTGTTTTTCAAACAACCACCTTTATAATTTCCTTTATAAAGGACATTATAAAGGTGGTTGCTATATCACACACTAGACACCTTTATAATGTCTAGTAACAACATCATTATCACACTCATAACGTTGAGTTTAACCTCCGAATCACCAACCGACACATCTCCTCCCGCAGTAACCCACGTAGCATCATCCTGCCAGATTGCAATCCAGATCGCAAATGCCAAACCCCAATATTTTTAGGGCCCATCCCTAATAGAACATGGACGTCCTCTAGCCCAGTCCGTCGCCAATTACGTAGACCCGGCCGGGAATGCCAGGTGAGAAGCCAACCGTCCATACTTTTTTATGATTACCTCCCCGGCGAGTTTTTTTACTATTCGACCCATCGTCGGTCCCCGCGTTCCTCGGCCCGATGATATCTTTGTAGGTCTCCTCGCCGCGGCGCGGAAGTGCGACCACCGCGATTTATGAATATTTTATGCGGGATTTTTGGATTTCCTCTCGGCGGGAGTGGGACAAGGCCGCTGGTGTTGATCTGGTTGCACTCGGTTATTTATGGAGGGGTTTTACGGGATTTCTTGGGTGTGAGTATTTTTCAGGTTTGTTTTGGGTGACTGGCAGTTTTAAACTTTTCTCTCAGCCTTATGGGTTATGAAGAGAAACAAATAAAACTCATACTACAGGAATGGATATAGGAGTTGTCTGGGAATTCACAAAAATACTTTATTCTGATGACTTGCAAAATTCAAATTTTCTCTAGGTTCTGTACTGAAGTCATCTGTTTTTATAATGCTAATCTTTTAGCGCTCAATAAGGAAACTCTACTTAAGAACAAATGTAGCTTTGAACATTTATCTGTAGGAAAAATAACATTAGGAACCCTTCAGCGACAATCCAACTCCTACATTCCTCCGATCGATTCCGTCCCCGCGAAATTAAACGGCAACATATCGCAACGAGGCGATATTTCATCGATTAATAAACCCCATAATCCTTTCGCGTCACGTATATGAATTACTGCGGCCTTTACATAATTCCGGCCTTAGCTTCCCTTTCACGTAGCGCATTAACATATCGCTCGGCGTTACCTCAGCGTTACGTCATTGATTGGAAAAATGTAGTTTTAATAAAAACTAGCGGCCGCCGCGCAGTAAAGTAGGAGATTTCCATTTTTGCAGATGATATTGCCATTATCAGCGGCCAATCACCGCACCGCGTGTTTCTTGTGATTACTGCCCTATGAAATTTATCGTCCACAGGCCCGCCCTCTGGCGAATCGAACAAAATAACTTTTCAATGAATGACGCTCCCGTTAACTCGGCGTTGCATTTGCAAAAACTAATCCCTTTCAACGACGTGGGTTTCTTTTCTAGCTCAATGACGGTACATTGGTTCAAGTCGGGGTCTTTTATGCGTTTTGCGCTGCACGTAACTGGTTTTATGTCGGCTCGGATGCGGATCGAGAGCAAAAACTATCCTCATGGGGACCACTGTCGATAAATTACACTGTCGATAAGTTTATCACATTCAATAAAATCGGGCACTTGATTTTTATAGTCATTGTAATTATATGGTGTACGCTTTAAAGTCGGAGCTGGTTAGTTATTATTTTTTCATATATATTTAATACGTTTTATTCCAGATATTGTTCTCGATATGGTTATATTATCTCATTCGAATATAATTATCTAATAAACTCTTAAAACATAAACAACAAACTGTCTTTTACTACAGCTAATTAGTGGATAGGCGCCTCTGTTACTACAGAATAGCTCGATATCCCACATAAGAATATCAAAATCCGCAATTACTACTGTTTTATCTCAATTTATTTCGGTATCACAACCAGCTTGCCTGAATAATCGGATGTTTCTATGAATGTTCGGATGTCTCTTCTTTATCATCGTCGTCGGTCTTTTAGACACCCAAGTTTATACTTAAAATACCAAAACCACCGATCGTCGAAGACGCAGCACAGCAGACGCAGTGCGCAGACGCATTCGAAGCACACAGTCGTATGCGATGAACCACTTACGGCACAAGACAGCTGAAGAAGTGGACGGATGGGAGGAGGGGATGACTAGACTTTATGGACAGAAATTAGCTAGTAATGAAAACACCGTCATAAAACGGGGCAGCGAGGAATACATTTATTCGTTAAAAAATGGACTCGCCACAGCATAGCGGGAGCGAAAGAAGGCACTAAAGGCAGAGAACAATAAAACTGCTTTCTGCCGTCTGACCAGTAATATTGCCCTCACTCGCCTTTTTTTCGAAACAAATTGTCGTCATTTTCTAAATTATTCTCCGGCTGTATCTGTATCTCTGTCTATGCGTTCTTTTTATTTCTTACGTGTAGACAACCTGTTCGAGCTGTTGGAAATGTGTACGTTTCGATATCTTCATTAAAAGCTGTTATTTTGTAATAAATACAGCTCCGTAACAAACATCTCATATCTTATTAATTTTAGGAGTTAAATAATTTTTCTTTCAGAAAAATTTAATATACATATTGGAACACAAATATTATTAATCACTCAATAAATAGTTACCGATCGGTTATAACACTGTGGGGAAGTTTAAAAAAATCACTATAATAGTAAGTAGGTAATCACTGTCACTATCACTAGGTGAAACACACGAACATAAAGTTCTCAAAAATATTGTATTCGTGCAAAGCAGCCAAAATAAGATTTATTCCTAAACTGTTTCTTTACTGTCTGTCACAGCCATCATGATTCCTTAATGATTTTACTTAATACACAAGAACATCCATGCTTGGCAATTTGAATGAATCAAGTATCATATTACTGGTACATGTTATAAATGAACTCGTAACATCTTCTTCATAGCGCTGCCTTTATACCTCTGCCGGCACCCCGCTAACCTTTGATGTTTAACTAACTGAGTATTTTGATGTAAGTGTAGGCAATGCTTGCTGGTGTACATAGTCTGGTAAATACTCAATACAAAACTGCACACATGGTATGATGAATTCAGACAGAATAAGTTGACTAAGTAAAGAAAAAAATGTAATGTAACTGTAAAAATGTAACTGCCAAGCATGCTCACTCTGCATCACTTCATCTCTACTGTATTCATTGGGTGTCTGCCTCCCGTTTCGTCCCGACTTGACCTCCTCAAGAGCTCAACGTCCCTGCCCGCAGTGGTGGTTGTTGTCAACGACCCACGCCGCTGATGTTGCTCTACTTCACGATATACACATAAAATGTTGTTGGCCACTCCACCTACAAAGTTGCTAATGTTATTTTTGTTGCGCTACTTGATACATGCTAGAGTTTTTGTGCTAGAGTCACGCATATTATGTTGTTACGTTGATCAACGTTCAATACCGTTGTTGGATTTCCCAATATGCTCCACCGCTGCTGCTGCTATGCGGTTGTAGTTTCTCCACCCAGATTGTAAACCACTATGTTGCTGCTCTGTTCTATGTGCTGCACCACTTTTGTTGTGACACAATTCATGTGAAACACAGCTGTTGTTGCTCCATGTTCACACTTGTGTACACATTCACAGTGTTTCGGTTGTTGCGCTATTCTACATATTGTTTTTACACCACTGTACGTGCTAAACACGAGTTCTTCTTCTGGTTTCTTTTGTCCGAGGTTTATTTTTGTTTTTTATTTTCGGTGTTACTGTTGATACACCGCTTCTGTCGTTTTTTTGTTCGCCATACTACACTGCTGATTCTTTTGTCACACCGCTTCATATGTTACATCACTACGATTTTTACAGATTTTATAGTCCGACCTGTCCCAGTTGTTAGACCACCCCGTATGCCACACTGCTGCTGGTGTTGTTGTTATTATTGTTACAGTGCTCCACGTGCTACAACACCGTGTCACGTGCTACACCACTGTTGCTGTTGTTCTTGTTGTTATTGTTGCACCGTTCCTCGTGCTACGCCACTATTATTTTTGTTCTTGTTGTTATTCTCACACCACTCTACGTGCTAAACCACTGTTGTTGTTCATGTTTTGATGCTGTTACACCGCTCCACTTGCTACACCAGTGTTGTTGTTTTTGCTACTACACCGCTCCAAGAGATACACCATTGTTGTTGTTACTCCGCTTCACGTACTACATCACTGCTGTTGTTCTCGTAGCTATTGTTACACCGCTCAATGTGCTACACCACTGCTTTTGTTGGCACACCGCTCCACGTACCACACCACTGGTGTTGCTGTTAATGTTGTTGTTACACCACTCCACATATCAAACCACTGTTTGTTGTTGTTGTTGTTGTTGTTGTTGTTGTCGTCGTTGTTGATGATGATGATGATGTTGTTGTTTTTACACCGCTCCACGTGCTACAACACTGTTGTTTTCCTTGTTTTGGTTGTTGTTGTTATACCGCTGCACATGCTACACCACTTTTTTGTTCTTGTTACACTGATCTACGTGCTACACCACTGTTGTTGTTTCTGTTACACTGATCCTCGTGCTACACCACTGTTGTTGTTTTTTTCTGTTACAACATTCCACGAGATACACCACTGTTATTGTTTCGCCGCCCCACGTATCACACCACTGTTGTTGTTGTTGTTGCACAGCTCCACGTGCTACACCACTGTTGCTGTTGATGTTGCTGTTACACCGCTCCACGTGCTACAACGCCGCGCGACTCGGCAGATGGCCCGGCCTCCTACACTGCCGCTCGGCCGCTGCCAAAACACGGCGCAGTGTTGCCACTTGGTGCGTCCATGGCAGCCAACACACCTTAATGATAATGCCCTACACTAATCTCTCCCTCTCTCTCTATCCCTCCTATGACTTATGGACGGTTATTTGTCTCTCGGTCCATGCCGTGTCATTACTTTATTGCTGCCTCCCCCCACTCCGAGCGCCCCGGCTTAATTAATTCACTCGTTCCAATCAACTCTGTCCATATTTTCATTTGAGCGCGCCCGTCCGCGTGCGTGTGCGAGTGCTTATTTTATTTTCCCGGCCCGGACTTTTATTTTCGGCAAGTCGTGAAATTGATTTGGTATTTTTCAGTAGCGCCCGGTATTTATTGTTATGTTAGAACGAATCCGATGTCGATTGTATTGTAGATAGGGCCGGGGTGGCCGGTGTCTCGAACCTGGCTGGGGTCGTCTGTACAGTTCTGCCGCTACCCACCGTAGTTTACAGTTACGTAAATTACATATACTAAACAGGTTTGATATTTCGCTATGTACTGTATTTGTTTACTGGTATTAACGTATTACAAATTTTACCGTTAATAGGTCATTTTAGTAAACTTAACTATGTGAGTCGATAAAGCCTGTCTTTTTAAGCACATAATTCGGGTTACTTAGACTAAAAGTAGTCCCCCTCTTCAATATTGAACTTCAATTACTTTTTATACCGGATGAAAGGAAAAGGTTGAAAGAGAACAGTAATTGGTCAGTATCAGAGTCGCTATCGGATGGAATAGACATGGGTTTATGTCTCTATTAAAAGGCAGGTGGTTCACTCCCAAAGGGGTGGAAAAGATAAGACAGGCAATAAAAAATAGATCAGGAGGAACGATTTGTCTAGGCTAATCAGAGTGGTAGAAAAATATTTAACAACCAGAATTAGCTTAGGGGTTTAATAATTAAACTAAAAGTCTGTTTGATGAATAAACGGGCAACCCCATTAGACACAGAAATCAGGATACATGTTATCAGTAATTTAAGATTCGTGTATAAATAATATTGACAGGAAATTTTGTAATAATGGGATGGCAGAAGAAATATAAACTGCTAAGAATTTGTGTATTTTAAATTTGTGTAGCCAATTGAAAGTTGAAATTGATGGTTTTCTTTTCCTCATGCGTTAAAGTCTCTTAAAATTAATCTCTGTACAACAATGTTTTGACGTTTCAGAAGTTTTTATGTTAATGATTGGATGTATATTCACACTGCGTTCTCATTCAAATCATAAACTCAAAAGGGTGTTTTATAAGAAATAAAATATAATTTAAGTAAAAAATATAATTGTAATCGTTAAATATGCAAAATATAAGACAAATAAGTACATTCACATATCAGTTATTTTTCTATAATTAATAACCATCATTGTAATTCATACTGGCAGAAAAGAAATGTTGCGTATATTCTTGAATTAATTTGAAGAATAGAGTCTTAAAGAAGGTAAATATTGGTAATTAAAAAATGAAATTGTGAAACATCGGAATTTTGCATAAAATTTAAGACGATACCTTAACTTAGATTTTTCGTTACAAAATAACCAACTATTTTTACTAATTCCTTATAATTATGATTATTCTAAGACCGTTAACATGCCTTTCAAATTTACATTATTATTCTAAATTTTTCTTACTTCCCATACTTAAAATAAAAAAAATATCAAGACAAAAATGCTCAGGAAATAATATAATATCTGTGGGAAAGACAACATTAAAGCCTCACTCTTAACACGCGAGTGACCAAACACCCTGAACAGACCGATCCGAGTGAAAAACTCGTGTTTCTTCTCTCCGATCTAAACTGATAGAGCGATTTTCCGGTGGCCTGTCGGCGAGAAAAGCGTGTAAAGCGTAACGAGCGTGATGCCGTCCGTCACGCACCGTCACGCTCGCGTTACGTCACATGTTGACAACGTTTGTATACATTCGCGAATATGCAACAGCTCTGTCACGCAGATACGAGGAACGAGGGATTTCCTGCAACGGATAAATGAGTCGCAGCGTTAGATCAGCTTGACAAGTCTCAATTGTAAAATTTATCTTCAGGAGAAATCGATGTACTTTTAAAGATATATGCTCATTAAATTTTTTATAAGGTATTGGAGTAGTTTGTTCACTGAAAAACCCAATGTATTGTGGATTCTTGTATTATAGAGTAAAAAAGTTTAAAATCGTTAAGAATTACTTTTAAAATGAAGAGTAAAACATACAGGACTTCTGTTATAATAATTATAAATTTCTCCCTTGAAAACCATTTCTAAACTTACCGGTAAATTGCATGGAATTTCAGCGAACTTAAGTGTAGAGTAGTTGATAAGATCTAGTAATATAGTAATAATTTTAAAAAGCAGTGTTTGAATATCAGTCGTTAATTTTATATTTTATTGTCAATGTTGTGGGATCAATGTTTGATCTTTTTTTCTTCTTTAGGTATGTGGATGTAAAGGTGGAGCTTGTCATGCAGCTCAGTGAGTAGAATTTTAAATTTTACTAAAATAATCAGGTAAATTAATAAATGTTTAGATATTGTTGTGTAGGCTTCCACGGTCAAAAGATAAATTCACGAAGTGGGTTTTCGGGTAAAGCCGTATTTTTTATGAACTTCTTGGTGACACACTAACTCATTCACTCTTTGAACCAATCCCCTCTTCGCCCTGATTTTGCTACAGATTCGATACGTCGGCAAACAAGTTCGAAATCAACACCTCTTTACCTGCAAATCCATTTCGTGAATGCCTTAATAATAATTATTATGTATAAGGAAACAACACCAAAATTGTCATCATTTTAGACTTCATAATATATAGTAAAGACGAACAATTCTTTGTTTGTACAGTAATTTGAAGTATATTTAATGCAACGAAACTGGCGTTTTCGTTTTATTTACAATTTAAAAATAAATATAGGTATATCAACGATTTACAAACAAGCCGTACTCACCCCAAGTTCAAACCCAAGCACAGATTACTACTGAATGGCGCGGTAGGTGGGGTAATATATGAAGCGTAGGCGGGTAGTAAATAAAGCAAGGTGAATGGAACAGATAAGCAACGGCTACCGACCAAAATATGATAATATTACGATAGCTCCGGTAGCCGAGATGCGCTCGGGGGTGATCGGCAACCCTCGGGTCGGAAATTATACCTCGGACCTCATTACGAGGCAGGAATGAGCGGCGGCGCGGGCTGGACGCGGCTACCTTCTGTATGTATACGGTATGTACGCGGCGAGCCGGCAACACCGCACCGACATGAAATATGGCGTCCCCCCTCCGCGCGGCGAAATGGTGAAGAATCTCGTATTTGCATCTTTACCCCTCTGACTCTTTCTAAACGCTATCGCGCCGATCTCTATCTCCTTTGTCTCTCGGCGTTATCGTTTTGACAATTACGTGATAGAGCGGGACCCGCGCCTGCGCCGCGTCGCGTCGGTTCCCGTCCCGTAGTACGCATGCCCGCCAGCCGCTAGCTCCACTCGCCCTCCCTCTCACTCTTCACTCGACTCCGCACGCGACGCGCTCTGGGAGGTGTTGTGCAGTCTCGTTCATTGGTTTCGTTACCTTTAGTTATTTCTAGAGCGAGCTCTCTATGCCGATGCGTCACCGTTGTTAATCTTGTTTATGAGGTGTATAGTGTGTAGTTTAGTACACCCAGACCTAATTCTCTCATTATCCATTAGTGCATATAACGTTAATTTACGAAACTATTTTCTTACAGTGTGGTCAGACTGTTCACTAGCTAATGAGCGTCATTATAAATTAATTATCAAAGCTATTAAAACCAGTTGAACAGTCAAGAATGTTGCTCTAACGTTGTTCTATTGGCGCACTCAATAGTACAATCCTTTCTATGACTCCACCACGAATTGGCCATACAATATTCATTTTCATAAGTTTGTATATTACCAAAACGCGCTTGGGACGCCTGCCAAAGTAATTTACCTTTTTTAAGATCGCAATTAAAAAAATACCCTCCACGCAGAGGCATGGTAATAATGTATTATATTATTCAAGCGCAAGGCTTGTTTCCAAGATTCACGAACAATCCAAGAACAACGACAACGAAACAACTACATACATAACTTTGTGCGTAAACAACAAGTTGATTCAGTGCTGAAGTTCATGTAACCAAAAAATACAACAACAATAACAACGACAATAATCAAACTTAAAAAAACGTAAATGACCTTCAAACCTAACGACAATGATGAGCTTGGGCAATCTCGGTCTGCACTTGTAGGAAAAAACAGACGAGAAAACTGGACTGGAAGACAAAAGTAATTTGGAGAGAGGGAAGAGCGGTAGGCTGTCATTAGAGCGGGCCGGGCAGGGAAATAATACAGTACCCGGGACGAACAAAACTAATACAGTGTGTTGGTATGTGACTGGTTCATCACAACGACACCGTTCCCTGCCTCGCCTCGGCGCGGTTCGTTTGTCAATACACTACACACCACACACTATACACCATACTACACACCATACACTTCACTACACATAACATACAGAGGTGGTATGTGAATGGTTCATCACAACGACACCGTTCCCTGCCTCGCCTCGGCGCGGTTCGTTTGTCACTGCTCTACACAACACACACTACACACCATACTACACACTATACACTTCACTACACATAACATACAGAGGTGGTATGTGAATGGTTCATCACAACGACACCGTTCCCTGCCTCGCCTCGGCGCGGTTCGTTTGTCACTGCTCTACACAACACACACTACACACCATACTACACACTATACACTTCACTACACATAACATTCAGATGTGGTATGTGACTGGTTCATCACAACGACACCGTTCCCTGCCTCGCCTCGGCGCGGTTCGTTTGTCACTGCTCTACACAACACACACTACACACCATACTACACACTATACACTTCACTACACACAACATACAGAGGTGGTATGTGACTGGTTCATCACAACGACACCGTTCCCTGCCTCGCCTCGGCGCGGTTCGTTTGTCACTACACACTACACACTATACATTATACTACACAATATACACTTCACTACACACAACATACAGAGGTGGTATGTGACTGGTTCATCACAACGACACCGTCCCCTGCCTCGCCCCGGCGCGGTTCTTTTGTCAGTACACTGCACACCTCACACTATAAACCATACTACACACTATACACTTCTATACACATTATGTGACTGGTTCATCACAACGACATCGTTCCCTGCCTCGCCTCGGCGCGGTTCTTTTGTCAGTACACTGCACACCACACACTATACACCATACTACACACTATACACTACTATACACATTATGTGACTGGTTCATCACAACGACATCGTTCCCTGCCTCGCCTCGGCGCGGTTCTTTTGTCAGTACACTGCACACCACACACTATACACCATACTACACACTATACACTTCTATACACATTATGTGACTGGTTCATCACAACGACATCGTTCCCTGCCTCACCTCGGCGCGGTTTGTTTGTCACTACTCTACACTACATACCACACACTATAATTAAGAATAATTACAGTCCTAACATTATGATTCAAGAGGTCGTTTGCCAAGAGGTAAAACTTTTTTAATGGTAGTTCAAGTACTCACAAAAATGCCAGGAATGAATGTTTGTTTAAGATGGACACACGCACATCCATCTTCACTAGACACAGCCTAAATACTGAGTTTAGGTCGAACATCATATATTGTTCGAAAACATCTTTAATAAATGTTCGGCAAATGTTTCTTTCTAGTTCGTCAAATAAATTATACTCGGCGAACATGTTTGTCGCGAACGTTTGCCCAGGTTGAACGCACCTTCACACAACGACTCCGTCCTGTTTTTCCAAATAAGGTTGTTCCTTTTTTACTACGCTTCACTGTACAATATATAGCCTATTACCCTGCATATAAAGCGTTTGTAGGTTTTTGAAGTGATTTTTTAGTACGAATTTACAGCTTACTATATTTTAACAACGAATATACTCTGTAGTTTACTAGTAGGTAATGATATCATAAGCTTGAATGATTGTCACTAACGAGAACCTTTAACCTACCTATTTCAAGGAGCTACAAAATTAGTCTTTCCCCATAGTTGGAATCACCACTCTCTCGAAGACATTAACCCTTTCACTCTAAAGGTGCATTAGTAGCGGTGTACCATCTTACCACTCTGACGTTGTTACGAAACAAAGTATTGCTGCCCTCAAACCAGAATCAACAGTGTAAAGAGCATTGTGTAAGAACGTAACGTAATTTCTCAACCAGTTCATCGGACCCTCCAAAATGAAAAACCGCACTATATATAGGAATCCAATCATAGTAGTTCACTTTGACGGTGCACTGCATTTTATATCTACTTAATCGAAGTACCATCCCCTCTAAAACCTAATGGTATTTTGCAACCACAATACTTGTTGCCGAATCCATCTGATGATGGAATATTCAACCTCTCCAACTAGGACTCGTTCCCAACTTGCAAAATTGGAACTCCTCATCCAAATTTTCGATCTTCCTACAGACTCCACAGAATAACCATCTCAGTCATGTCGAAAACTCCTCTAAAATACAACGGTATCATTATAGACACAACCGACATTCCCCCCGTCAATTTATATTAGTTATCCTCAGCGACTTACCGTTGTTAACAGGAAGGATCCCGGTATTTATTTAAGGATTTGGTCGGGGCCCACCGGGGATCGACCGCTATTTGTTGGCCCGGTCGAACACAAACAGTGTGGGACGTTTATAATCGACGAAATCGACGATTTACAAGGCAAAATTCCGATTCGAAAGAGCTCGGACTCTGTCGGAGGCCACTCCGCGGGGGTCAATCCCCTAAATATCTGTGCCGATGTAAACTTTCCCTGGTTACATATCTGCATATGGACTTTCTAAACGTTTTTATATGAGGGGATTATGAGTTTAGTTGCGTGTTGTAAGGCTGTTTGAGGATGGATGCCTGGCGGTTTATAGAGGTAGCGGTGGATGCAATTGTAAAGAAAATGAGATTTTTTTAAACAAGGAGGAAGGTTCAGTACTAAATTTAAATCGGTCCCTCTAAAACCAAAACAATTTATAAAATGAGCCTGTTAACGTAGGAAAAAACTTTGATTTACGGGTTTATCTTAATTAACAAACGTAAAAGCAATAACCACGTTTCAGCAAATATCGATGGGTCGACAGTCACAAATTACTCGAGAGTACAAAATGAACTCTCCTAAATCAGACGAGCCTAAGATCCAAAAACTTTTCACAAAAAAAAAGTCAAAAATATTTTCATAGCATATTTTTTACTTTCTTTATGAATCTCTTGGCTTTCTGATCCCACAGCCTCTTACATCGGTAATGAGAATTGATTAAGTTGGACTCCAAGCAACATGAACTGTGTAGGCTTGTATTTGCTATGTAATCGCGGGTACAGGAATGTGTCTGCCAGCCCCCCTTCTTGTATCTCTGTAACTACTGTATTGATCTTCTATATTCTTGAGGCTTTTAAGGTGCATTTTGTTAATGAGCTCCTCTGTGATTGGATTTGCCTCAGAAACTTCCTTACGTTCTTAGCGATCAACAAAGCATGGAAAGCAAACTCCATGAAAGTATACCATATCATACATTACAATCGATTCACGCACAACTTTACACTAACTTTGAAAGTTTTTTTCTCTATACCATGTAGTTTAAAATACATGTTTATAAATTTTATACAGAGAATAAATTATGATGTGAAGTCCGATTTTATGAAAGTAAATCAATTGAATATAGGTTACATACCTTGTATGACCGTCTTCAAATCATGTATTTTCTATTGTTTACTTAATTTTCAGCAGATGAAATACCATTTTGAAGACTCGTACAAGCTGTATGTGTACATTAGTCAACATAAATTTTCTAAGTAAACAATTTCTAAAATTACATATAAACATAATAAATTCCTACTACTGACCTCAGGACTAACACTTTTAAATCTGAATGACTTTTAAGTAAATTTAAATAATATTTTTTGAAGTTTTAAATTTATTGTATTTTCAGTCCTTGCGAACCTTTTAAATTAAAAATAACATTTTTCGTTTGAAACACAAGTAGTCAATAGAAGTGGCGAAATAATCATAATATATAGACAAAGCCCTAAGACGCTAATTTTACGTAATATAATGGATACGATACTCTTAAATAAGTACAGTAAATTGAAATAAGACGTTGGATAACTAACAATAATTTTCACCTTATCTATCTAAACTTTTAAATGGCATGGCCGTTTTTACCCTCTCGGTAGATTTTAATGTTCTATTGTACTTTCAATTTTTGATTCGTTTTATAACGATTATATTTATCTTTTAATTACACAACCCAGCCGCATCATTCCACCTTAGAATAAAACCCCCTTCAGGCCTCGGCTACTTTATACATGTACAGATCGATCGCTCATGGGCTAAACCATGGGCCGTTCGATAAAATCGCGGCCGTAACGTATATTTGTGGAGCTCATTACGGCTAAACACCCCGCCTCGCTGCGAGCGTGGGGAAGCCGGTAAGTAACTTATTAAAAATCCAATTCGATATTAATAACTGTAAAGCAGCTGGTGGGGAGATTACGGCGCTCTCCCGCGTTAATCGTCCGCCGGTAGGTTTAAATAATGGTATTGAAAGATTAATTAAGAAGATAGGTCCCCGGATTCCTTCACGAGCCCTGTTTGCCTTGCCTGACACAACTCATTTCACCGAATGTAATTAAACACAACTGTCGATATCGTATTGGATCGTCAACCTTGTGGCTGGACGACACCCTCTGGTCGAAGATGGATTTGTGAAATCGTCTACGACTTGAGATGTCTTCAACATGAGCTCGGTTCGATCGTCCACCGTATCCAACGTCAGCTTGCGCACGCAGCTAGCTGACATGAGGGAGTGAATTACATTTTTAGGGTTTAATCCCGAAAACCACAAATTTTGGACTGTACTTTCCACAAAAATGAGGATCCCCTTACTTACCTGCCCATCGGATCATAGAAAATGTTATATCTACCGAAAAGTAAATCGGTTGTTAATAGCGGCCCGTAGAGTGCAAAATCCCCCAGCGAAGGAAACGTCCCTCCCTAAGTCCGATACCAGGGAGAGACGAAGGGAACGCCTGACTCCTTAGTCAACTTCAGGCGTTCGGCTCGGTTGCGGGTATCCAGAAATTCTCAAGGACTCCCTTGATAACGGAGAACGTTTTTATGGTTTCCCAAAAACCATCGAGATAGCTTGGTGTTTTATGATTCGTGTCGTGTTTTGTGTGTTATGTTTATCGCTTTAAGTGTTGGCAAGAGGATTTCTTAAAACATCATCACTCAACGGACAGACTAATCGCCATAAACCTGGAGATGGGTAGAAGCCCAATAATTAGTAAATATAAGGAAAACCCCACCTAAAATCCTGAAACAATGAGTTTGAACGTATTAAAACGTCATCAAGGAGACCAGGGGCTCCAGTATCGTAATCATCGGTCAGGTTGAAGGGTTCCAGGGCCGCTGGTGAAGTAGGCCTCGTTGTCGCGGTGGTATTGACCGGCTCGCAATGACGGAAGCTGCTTCTGCGGTCCAATTCGGCGATGCAGCCCGCGCAAACCGGATTCCCATTCTCTCTTTGCCGCTTTTTTGTCTTCTTTCCTTTATTTCTCTCTGTTTTTATTCTATATGTGTTTGTTATTTTTTGCCCGTAGTCCCGCGGACACAGTCGCCTACGCCCCCGGTCGACCATTAATCTCAGAAAAACTCATTTGTAATTTGCATACGGACATTTCCTGTGTTTTCGGTATTCGATCCTACTAATCAGGCTGTTTTACTAGCCGGGAAAGTACTATATTGTAGAGGTGTGGCTCGGCGTGTTCTGCTGCAGAGGTTCATGCTAATTTGGCGGGAAAGTTGTGGAGGGAAGAATGACTGGCGTTTGACTTTCTTCCATCACAATCTGAGCGGTCCTCGTCACGAGCTGTGTGAGGCTTCTGAACCTTACGCTGAAGAGTTAATCGTGATGATTACAGCATCGGTGGCTCTGCAACATATACTTGTAATCGCATTCTACTGGCTTCATTTTTCGGTTTTGAAGACTAATCAATAGCGTAATCCTAAAAATGTTTTGAGAAATTCATTTATTGAACCTAGTTGTTTTCTGTTATTACTGAGCTTTTGTAAATAGCTTTTAAAAAATCCATTCTCCGCCTTGCAAAGCATATTTGTTTCAGGCGCGTTTCAAGAAATAAAGTCTTTAGATTACACAAGATTAAAACACATTGCAAATAGTCCATTTAAAAAGAGTACAGTACGTTTTTGTTAATTTTTACACATAACAGAATAGCATCAGTTGTAATACTATAACAGTTAGTTGTCCCTACCACATAAACAAAACCTTGAAAGTCCAGTATTCGTTTTTCGCCTGCGCCTCCACTTATCAATATCTTACTCAGATTTTCTTGTCGATGTTTAATAGCGTATTGACACATTATTTATGTCTTTATAAGGAAACATCCCGCCCAGAATTCATATACATTTATGCAAAACAGCCAAACAACCAATGACAGAGTAACTGGTAAAGGTATAATTAAACCGAAATCGTGACTGAGGTGGCGATACGAGCCCGGAGCCCGCACAGCCCTCCGCGGACGGGCAACATTGTATGATCTACACTATATTATGATTATTCTTAACTTCTGCTTGACAAAAGCAACATGCAGCCATACAGCAACTTTTTTGGAGTACCCAACGTTTTCATGATTTAAAGTTTAAAGTTCAAAATATCTTTATTCAATCAAAAAAACATGTACAAAATAAACATTTTGTATGCCAAATGTGGCTTGAGCGAAATGAATTTTCACATTTATTTATTCAATCGTACAGGTAACCATTTCCTTTGTCAGCGTGCTGAACCATTCAACACAAAATAATTCTTTCTAGGTCCATATATGTAATAAAAACATCACTTATACAATAAATAACAAAACATAAACTTGTCATAAGAAACAGAAAAATAAACTAGATATGAAGGTACAAGAGCAATACAAAAACAGTCATATAGGTGAAACAATTAAACATAATAAATAACAAATTAATGTTAATTACCTCTTACATATCCAAAGATTTCATTTTAAATTTTGGCTTTCTTTCCACCAATAACTCATTGCCACAGTTTGAAATAAATTTATTAAGACATTTAAGCTAGAAAAACAGAACTGTTTCCTACCAATTTTTTGGGATTGCAACAATAATTTTACTTGATAAAATTATTTCATAAATTTAAAGTAAATATATCTTATATTTATAAAAATAATAAAATATATATTTTTTAATTAATTAAAAAAATAATATAACTGTACACACTAATATGGGAGGCGGGGGGCTCATATTAGCAAATCAAATTATGTATGTTCTTTACTAAACGTTCGAAAATTTGATTTTATTTTAACCTTAAACCAGGCGTCCAACTAAATAAATAGTTAGAAGGGATTCTTGGCTCAAAGTTTACGAGTCCATCTATACGCGTGTACACTGAAGGTCCTCTGCACTGTCCAGGCAACATTGTATTTTATACATGAATTAGAGTTAATATTTTTTAACCTTGGGCTTTACATGCAATCAAATAACACAGAGTTGAATAGAAATTTATGCTCGAGCTTCAAATCAATCAAAAATTAACGTCCTTTTGACAACGTAGCCTTTGTGTGTTATACATATTACCATAGAGTTCTCCTAACATTGAGCCTTGCATCCAAGCAAATAACTCGAAATTAGATGGAGCGCCAGGAAAAGTTAAAATAATTCAACTACACATGTGCATACGTGCCCTCCGAACCTCTGAACAGTAAAGGACACGTTATATGTTACATACATAATTTATTATAATAAACTTGTGCCTTGTACGCAGTTTATAAGATGGATCGTCCAGAATAAAATTTGAAATAATTGAAAATAAACGTGGATGCGAACTACAACGTTGATGCCTAGACTATAACTGCCCAACGCCTGCTTGGGTTGGTTATGCAAAATCAAAGCAGTAATCACTTTGCCTACTCGCCCCTTGCAGTCGATAAACAGAAAATTTGCTTGTTCTTTTTTCTCCAGGTTATGTCTAAATTAACAGTTCTTGCAGTTATCATGCTTACATTTAGTTATTATTTCGCTACAATCTTGATAGTCTATAATTATAAATAAAGGAAATGATATTTTGATTAGGATTTTTGCGGACATTTGCCATCAATCAGTGATGGCAAATGTCCGCAAAAATCCTAATGCCATCACTGACATTTGCCATCAATCAGTGATGGCAAATGTCCGCAAAAATCCTAATGCCATCACTGACATTTGCCATCAATCAGTGATGGCAAATGTCCGCAAAAATCCTAATCAAAATATAAAATCACCATCACTAACAATGAATTTCAAACAAAGAAAGGAAATGATGCACAAACCATCAGCAGTAGGACTTAAATTTAACTGGCCGATGGTGTCCAGCTTCGCTGGGAAAAGTAAACAAATAAAAACAAATGAAACAGTTGTTCAGCACTTTTCTTTAAATTTGTGCCCTAAGGGAATATTTCACCAAAAAAGTAATATTTAGCTTGGGATTTTCTCCTCGAGACCTTTCATTGAAGTATGATGTTGATGGGTGTCGGACTATAGGTTTTCTCAAAAGTTACGGGTAGTTAAGGCTTTATGAATAAATATATACCTTATCAAATAAAAGATCCGTTTCAAAACATCGTAAAGACGATTACAACATCGTTTCATACAATACACTTGGTGCATTATATCTTGACCCTTGGCCTAGTCCAGTGCTGGAGCTGTCAGATATTGTTTATTATCAATGATTTTGGACGACAAACAATGAAAAAACAAATTTCTACAAACATCAACTATATTTTGTTTACAAATGACAATTTAGATATAAACTGACAGCTGTTGGAAAATGCTAACACGTCAGGCTAGTACTTCTTTGTGTATCAGCTGTGCTCTCCTGATGAATTTCATTCCACTCCAATTGCTTTAGGCGTAAAGGGTCCCCAAGTGTCAAGATATAATGAGCTAAGTGTAAAGAATTGAGCATTACAGCACCGACACGCTCGCCCCAGCGATTCCAGGATGTCACAACTTTTTTTCCGGTGTGTGGGATACATAAGAATATTTGTTTAAATTTGTGATTACAAAGTTAAAAACATATTAATAAAATCACATGGTGATAGGTGGGTCCACTAATGTTAGCTTCACTGTTGTGCGCAATTCTTTATTGTAGGGTGAAGCTTAAAGTTTAATGCTCTGAGTAACGACATTGAATCAGCAGATATTTACAAATAACATTCAATTAATCTTTATGAGCTCAAATATCATCACCGGCAAAATTTGGTACTTTTGCCTAATCCGGTTTTATTATGTTTTGAATCTGACCAGTTGTTTCTTGGGACATGGTGTACTTGAAATCTTTCGAAGCTACAAATTACCCAACATAACTCATAAAGTACGCATTATCGTCGCAAACACATTCGCTTAATTTGCGTAACATGTGTTTGCATACCGTTCAACCGTTCATTACAGAACGCAAACACGATAACGCGAGAAGCAGTGGACGTCAGGTTCATTTTATTAGTGGATCATTGTTATTACAAGCTAATAACAGGCGGCGACCCGTGCCCGCGCGTGCGTGCGTGGCACGCCACCGTAACCAGATCACGCCATTGCCGACAGGATTTCGGCAGGGAAATTGTCAAATTCCTAACTTTTTATATATTTCCAATTTTGTATATTTCCAAGCTCTCGTGGTTCTGATTTGTCTAATAGAGTAGAGGACGTTCGCGTTAGGCCCAGTACCAAAAGAGCTACTCGAACATTGACTTCTCCTTACACTCTGAAATCAACCGAGCTCTACGGATAGGTATGTTTGTCAGTTGTTGTCTAGTGCATATTTATAATTTGTTGTGTTACGAATTGCCTAGAGTAATTTTGTCTAAACAAAAAATAATTAAAAGTTCACAAAGGAAGCAAACTAAACGTTAATTCCAATCAAGCTTAATTAATTTTGAATCGTTGTCACTAAACGTTAAAAACAAACTTAAATAATTTAAAATTTTTTTCATTGACCGTTATTGATATTTAATATTTCAATTTTTTCTCAAAGTTTATTTTGTTAAATACTACCTAATCACCATTTTTGGCAAAGTTAAATATTAAATTTTAAAATCATCAGACGAAAGCTCTGACCCCTGCTTACTTGAGTTTATTTAATGACGAAATCCAAGACTAATAATTCATAATATCTCTAAAAAGGAACCCCGGACATTTAAAGCAAGTGAAAAATCATTTGATGAACTGGTTCTTCGTCAGCAACACTTGACAGCTCCTACGGCGTGGTCCTACAGGCCCCCGACATTCCACAGACTATAAAACCCATGTAGAGGAGCCACGATAAGGGGGTGGTATGATGAATCAATTACATCTCATGGAGCGATTATCCTCCAGATCATCAGCTAGCATCAGCATAATCATTTCTGGGGAAATAAATCAAACCGGGAGAGTGGAGGAGGCTAACGGACGCGCCATGGCCCGGTGCTGCGCTCTAGTGGCCGAAACACCCGACTGTGGCGGGCCGAGCTTGGCTGAGGGAAGGTAGGCGCTGAGTCTCGTCTTAATGTGATGGTATCTGAGGTGTAAAGCTGGTAGGTTCTGTTGTAATATAATTCAGATCAGCCATGGCTGAGTTACTTTGTGGAGAACGATTTTTGTCAGTAATAAATTGGTGGGATGAGCTTTGGAGAAAAAATTATCATGAACGTTTCCGACTTTTGTGGAGAACGTTTGTTATATTGTCCTTGGGTCAATACAATCACGTTTAACTTAATCCGTTCTCCAAAAAAATCAGACATTCAAGTTATAACTTTCTAGTAACTAAACACATATTTGACCTTACCTATTTTCAATGAATATCTAGACCCGGATGATATCTAACTCTCTCCAATCTTGTCTACGAGTGCAGTTGGAACCAAAGTGAATCCATGGCCTCCAGCACCAATTTTGAAGGTCTTATCTCCAAACTAAAGGACCTAGATAAATTACATTTGGCATGATTGTTCTCCTTTGGTAGTATACTGTACTCAATAAGAAACGATATTGTCATTCGTCAGGGTTCAGAACCAAACTTTGAATGTTCTTTTTTAAGTCGTCGACCAACAGAACTTTTGAAAAATTGATGATTAGCAGGGAGGACGGTAGAATCGTGAACGGATGACTCAGCGAGTGTAGTACAAGTCCAGGGAGGCTGGAGTCGTTGCGATCAGCTGCACTCCCTGGCTGCCGGGGGTTTAGAGGTGCAGAGGCATTCCTCGGCTGCCACGGGTATAGAGGTGCTCGGTGGAAGGCTAGCGGATGACTTGGCAAATACAAGGCAAGCTCCGGACCAATTAGCGGCTGCCAGGCCGGGCCACATTTTGACACAGCCAAATAAGCGGGAAAGCGACGACTCTGGGCTTGTTTCTGTTAGTGATTATAATATTGAAATAAACCCGACCCGCCGTCGAGCATTGATTGATCTGCCGATCCGATGAAAAATCGCGACGACTTAATTGTTCAATTTGAAATGTCATCTGTGAATAATCGCGGTCAAAGTGGGTTAGCTCGGCGACGTGGAAAATGTAATTTGGAATATTACTTCTTGAACTGTTCCGATGTCTGATGATGGCAGGGGCTCTAGAGGGGAGGTAAAGAGGGGGGGTCTTCCATCAGAGAAATATGAACTGTGTGTATAAAATTAGTTTTTTCGTTTTCACTAAATATTTTTATATCTTAAAAATTCATTATTTATTCAGCATACTATATCTCCATACTAATGACTTTGTAGAGAGTGATGGTAAAGTAAAATTATATGAAAGAGTAGAGTAACAGTGTAGTTTATAAAATTTTTATAATTTCCAGTTTTCCATTATTCAAATATTATGTCTTGGTCCGGTAAATCGTGAAATAACTGTCGTTGGAAATTCATATAATTAACGTAGTTCAACACTAGAATCCAGCACTGGAAAGGAAAAGTCCCACATAAATTAACAATGAATAAAATCATTTATTCTATAAAAAAAGTTGACAATGTATTAAAAGATATTTTATTATACTATTTATTATTATTAGATACCTATAATATTAGTTGATGTTTCTAAATCATCTAGTAAAATACTACCGTACCTAATTCTCCAAAGGGGAGTTTACGTAGGCAGTATAAACGCATATCCTTTTAATTTTAAAATACCAATAACGATAAAACAAAAAATATGATACTATTTTATTTTGCAGTAATCTATGTTATAAGGTTTTAGCTACACTTAAGTCTAAAATCATTTAAAACATCCTAATCGACAGAAAAAGCAGCAAATTTTCCGAATTAAAAGTAAAAAATCCCCCAGCAAACCACAATAACCTCCTCGGATTCGGCTCGTCAGGGGCCGCGCTCGCGATGTGCCCGCCATTGGCCATTGTAGCCGCGCGCACGCGCACGCAAATCACGCGTGTCCGCCGGAATCGTACAACTTGCAACTAATAATTACAGTCGGTGCTGTTATTTACACACAATGAATGTGCCAGCCGCTAACGCATTACGCGGGGCGGCGGGGGCCCGCAGTGGTTACTGTGTCTGTGCGCCCTTTAAGGCCCCTTTAGACTAGGCCACTGTTGCCCGTGACTGTGTCCGGCCACTGTTTCTTGGCCACTCACGAGACATTATCGCTTATGGAGCCTTTTTTACTAGGCGGACACAGTTGCCCGAAGGGTCTCAGTGGCCGCACAGTGTCTCCTCACGCAACCGATGTCGGCCACCGAGAGCAACCGACGGTGGCCGACACTCCAAGCGGGGCATTGAATCAACTGTCGGGGAGGTGTGGTCTTAGAGGAAGATCGAATGGGAAATGTAATAAAGATAATGTGGGTTAGGAAAAGAGTTGACTGGTGATTACGCGGTGCGGCGGAAGCATGCAGTGGTTACTCTGCCTGTGTGCTTTAACTGTTAGGGAAGGGGTGGTCTTGAAGGAGGATCGAATGGGACATGTAAAAAGGATAAGAGGTAATGTGGGCTAGGGAAAGAGTTGACTGTTGGGTGAGCAGAGCAGTGCATTGCTATGTGAGTGAATAGAAAAACTGAATAAATACAAGCGGGATAATGTGAATTAAATTATGTGATAAGGAAAGATTTTTATTTTATAATCGGAGAACGGAGGAGATATAAACTTAAAGGTGAGATGTTAAGGACTTGGTGTGGTCAGATCAGTAAAAGAAGGTCTTGCTGGTAATAAACTGAACATTATTTGATATGCGGACAACCTTATCCTTAAGGCAAATGTGTAAGGAATGCAAGGTAATTAGGACAGGATACGGTACTATAAGGCGATAAGAAAAGGTAGGGTTCAAGGTGACATTAAAGCAAAGGAAAAGAAGATCGTAAAATTAATGCGCTCTATGATGAGTGTTTTGTTGACGTAACCAACATAGGTCTGTATTAAAATAAATCATATAGTGTGATAGCTTTTCCTCTATATATTCACCGGCAAATTAAATAAAATATGGTTTTTCACAATCTTATTTGAAACATTGATCGTAATATAGTTGTCTCCCTCTTTTCTTCCGTATGAAATAGGCTGCAAATAATAATCAAGGGTTTCAAATAAATTTTAACATTACCTATGCTAATAAAAACCAAATTATAGAATACAAGAGGTGCTTCGGTGTGGAAAATAATCCAACCTACATGAAAACAGTGACACCAAAAACGCCACGGTGGTGACTGGTGACTGGTGAGTGGTGAGTGTGCGGAGTGCGCGCTATGCCGCCGGCCGGTGCGGTGTCGCCACGCGGACACGAGTGGGAAGGAACATTCCCCATAACTGGCTAATTAATTATATTAAACATCGTCAATTGCCGATTCGCCCTCTCTCTCTCTTGCCCATCGTCGTGTCTCTCTGTCCTTTTCTCTCGGTGTGGTTTATTGGTCTCGGCGGGGCCTCGGTGTTTTGGTGATATTGTTTTTTTTTAAGAAATCCATTTTACAGCAGTGATTGAGTTTGGAAGATGGCTGATTAGTACAACGGCACATTGAGCTACAGAAGACATCGATCTCTTCTAGTTACTGTTGTTAATACCGAGGAATTGTCGTGAATGGTGCTCACTAACGCTATTTTCTTAAAGAGCTAAAAAAAATAATGAGAAAGACGAGAGAGCAAGAACGCAAAAACTATGATTTAAGACTACGAAAACTTCAAAAAACATAATAATATACGACCTTGAATTATACCTTGACATGGTTTATCTACTTGTCAAGGTATGCCTGACATTGGTAACTCAATTAAGATCAAAAATTAAATTAAAAAATCATTTTACGACCATTAAATCACAATTTACACCAGTTCGTTACGATCGAAGGTAAGTTATAAGGCACTGTCCACTAATTGGCAAGTGCCAAGCGGTGTAATTAAACGATCGCTGTCTAACATTTTATGATTTTGCTCAAGAGTCCAGCAGAATACAGCTGGACTATACACCTGCAACAACAAGTCGAACATTTAAATGTTCAATAGTTATTGTGTGTTGATTGAGTAAAGTGCAACATATTCTCCCTCGTGAAAATTATCGCCCTCGACCACAGTCGGTACAGCTGTGGTCGGTACTAGCTGACTTCCAACAGCTCGGTACTAGCTGAGCAAGTCAAACATTCTAATCAGAGCTCTAAACATTCTAGGACATTTCCTAAAATCCTTTCTGTTCCTGAAATAGATAAGTTCTCGAATGCAGGGGTAGTTCCAACGGCAGGTAACCCTCGAGTGGTCAGTGAAGTGAGAGGGTTAGCAGCTCAAATGTCATGGTCAAATGGCAGGGGTTGCATCTCCGACGTATCGGAGTCCTCCCTCAGGATTCCTAGTGTCATCCAACGTCACCCCCGATCTCTTCCGCCTCCTGGAGTCCTAGACAGTAACCCTAACCGGTGACCTTCGAGCCTCCGCCGTCTCGGTTTACACGGTGGCTGCGGCATGCAGCTCGGCGGTCTGGTCCACCCGTACCGCGAGAAGGTCGCGGTCGCCCCAACAATGCCCACGGTTTTTGAATACGTTCGGCGGGCGACCGGGCCGCCAGAACCGCCAGATCGCTATCGGCCTCCGTAAATCGAACCGAGACAACAACTGTTTATTTACACCGGACGATAGTCATCGTGTCACCGCTCGCATTGTTTCCGCTCATAATTAAATCGACCGTGCGAATTCGGTTTTGTTAATTTGTGAATTGTAATCCCCCGTTAATTTGTGGTGATTTCCCCTGAAGCCACTCGGCTATGCACGACGATATTAGGATCCTCCCAGGGTGATTAAAACATCGAATGCTAAACACTCGGATTGGGTTTCTAGCGAAATATTAACTTTCACAGTTCCTTATATGAAGATTCAATTAAAGGGAGGTCTGCGTGGAGGTATGCTAGTGGCGCCGCCCACGGGCCCGCGTGGTTTATGTGCGAGCGAGGCGCAACCCCGGGTTTTACAGAGAGCTTTATTATAGCTAAAACTTGTTGGAGAGTGAATAAAGCTGCGTTTAAGGTAATAGTTTTAAGTTCGTAATCTAAATACATGACCCACCGTGCAAACCGTTGTGGATCGTAGTAGACCTAACACAAAACAAAAACACTAAATACGAGCACGAAACATGAAAAAGAGCATGTTTAGTTTAAAACTACTGTACAAATTTGCTAATAGTATACGTTATATCGATGGTCAAAGCTAAACTAGACCTGTTTCCATACGAATGTTCCATCAGGGACATAATTCAATATTGTTGCTGTTGCTTGTCTCGAAATCAACTGGATTTCATTACAGAAAGGAAATTGTGTGATACCATTGTGTATTTTCTTAAATTGCATGTTATGTTTGATTTGTCATGAACTATTGTCCAAAGAGACTTTTTTACCCTGATAATACTTCCCCTTGAAACTCCTGAATAAGTTGCAAGCCTTTCTGATTACGAGGGTTACACGTTAGAGCCGCAGCCACAATAAATCAACAATTAACTTGTTAGGAAGGGTTTAACGATTATATTGTAGGTGGTAGTTAATTGTAACAAACAATAATTTTCCTTAAGATTTTAAGTTCTCCTAATGTCCTAAACAATCTTAACAAATTTGGAAGGTTCTTCACAGATTTTCAACAACAATAATTTTCATTCAATCTTACACTGTCCATTAAAATATCCTACTCCCCAAACATTTTATTGGCAGTTTAATAGCCATTATGTTGGCCATTCAATTATTTTCTTATAAGGATCCTCCTGGAAAAGTTTCCTCTCATAACTAATTTCCCATATACAGCAACAATATTTTAACAGAATACCGTATACAACTCGAAATCTTAAATCGAAATCTTAAATCGAATAAACAATCGAATCCCCCACAAAAACACGCAGTTAAAGACCCATGTAATGCAATAAATCTGCAATGAAGGCCCGCCCGCGCGGGGAACAAAGCCCGTGTCTTGTAAAAGCTGCAATGACGCTTATTGTCAGCGGCCTCTATCGCGGTCGGATCTCCTTAATTTGAATGTTTAGTTAAAGTTGGCCAGGAGTTATTGCCGTGTTGATTTTACTCTAATTAACCGCTGCGTGCAGTCCCGATCCCATCGCTACAACCGAATTTCGCCACATCGCCACACTTCTTTTTGCGCTATCTTGTTAAGAATGACGACGACGACCGGCAGGATCTGATCCCGGTCTCGATGCTCATTAATCTTGAGTTTTTCTCGTTTTTGCACAAATCCCGCCGAAGGTGGATGTTGCGTTTGTTTCGCCTGTTCCTCCCCTTCGCGTGTAATTAACGTCACTCCCACGCCTGGTGCGGTGGCTGCTGGGGTGGACTGGCCGTTACACGTTGCCACGACCGGGAGTCTACAAAGTTGCCTCCGTAGGATGTCCGCGAGCTTTAGCCGAGAAGACACTTTGAGTAAACTTTAGTCTACAGAAGTTACTGTATGTTTTCACAAATCATAGAACTTTTTACGATCATTTCAATTGACAGATTTACTGTATGGTTTCCAGTAAAACTACGTTACTTCCGCTTTTAACAATAATTTGCAACAATCGCACAATTCTATCAAACAAAATAAATGTAACAAAAATCTCGAAATTTGTGTTTTAAATGCATTCCCACAACTATTTTCGTTTTAAAGACGATTATTTTTTGGAGTATTGTAAAACTGAAGCGGTACAACTATAATGTAGATTTTAGTCTAACAAACTGACACTATAGAGAATTTTAAATTTAGAATGCTCTTTACACAACATAAATGTACAAATATAAAATATTTGGGGAAAAATATAATACTGTATTTTAAATACCTCTATTCTAAAACCATATTTATATAATAAACCCCCCCCCCCCTCCTTTACGGTGGCCCAAATCTTTTATGGTAGTTCCGACTACTTGAGCATCCATAAAACCATTTAAGGCAAAGTTATCAGTATTTTTGTATAGATAAATAACACTAATAACGAAAAATTAACTAATGTAGGTATCTTATCAAAACAAAGGTCGAGTGCAAAACAACTAAAATTTAAGGAGAAAAGGAAGGTCAGCTATTTGAGACTTGTGGTCTAGCGGACTGTGGTCATTCGGCTCTTGGACGTTTGTTTTCTAACTTAATCGAGGTCATTAACACCAGTATATAGTCTTTGCACTCTATATCTTTCAACAGATTAACATTACAACTAGCGTATTATTGGATATGTTTTACGTGTTAAAATATGCAAAATATCACGTCAATACGGAATTCAAAAAATTCAATGTACAGCCTAAACTGCTAAACAGTTTATATTTGTACGTTTTACCTAAAAACAACTATGAAGTCGATTATACGAGTAAGTTAAAGTTCAACCTGTTTGAATTACAAGGATGTACGTTTTAATATTCAAGAAGGACCTAAAAAGATCATAACTATTCTTATTGCATTGTTTCTTGTTTATCATCAATCTTATGATCAATGGTTCGGGACCTATTTTAATTTAGTACCACAAGTTTCGATGCCGTGTTGGAAAGAATCGCTTCAGATTTTCTTTCCTGGTAAAACTAACCACAGAAAGGTCCCAGTTCGGTCCAGGTTCCCAGGAGCGCCTCTCATCTCTCTTATCAACGAGGCTGTTATCAATAATGACCTTGCAGCGGCCAGCCCGGCCTCACCAATCAATCTTATCTATAATAAGATCCCGATCGCGGCCGTACGATTATTGAAATATTAATTGCCCTTACGTGCGGCGAGATCGTAAAAATAATAAATTCTGAGCCCATTGACCACATCTGGACGGTCCCTCTTGTGGCTCATACATACAAGGATGGACAAACCTTGGCTCTCGCTTGACCTGTTGCCTGGCTCTCATTCTTCAAGTATGCAACTTTCATGATAAATTTCTTATTATGATACTTCTTATCGCTCAAGAGACATTTGAAACTTTTTAGGCTCGAGAATGGTTTGTGCAAGACAACCGAAAGTGTTAGTTGAAATTTATTTCGTCACAGTTCATTAACTCCTTTTTTTATTCACATCAAACGTTTAGTTTGTAAATTTATTGATGTATTTACGATTAAAAAGGAGTGATAAATATTCGATGATCAGGCTTTGTGCCCTAAAATATTGATTCAAAACTTGTCACTAAATAATTAAGAGACAAAATGTTTATAAAACCCCTCATACAGCATTTTGTTTGATCTGTGTGTTTCACAGAACTGTGGAATGAACTAGATTTTATGCCCCCTCCGGCATGACTTCAGCCGGGAAAATTTAATCGCATCCACTTCGTAGTTCTTTCAACTACAACAAAGTATTTCCCCATAAGTCAAACTTTGCAGAAACCAGCACTTCTAGCTGAAGAATTGAAAATAACGCTTAGATCTGACAGGAGGAGAGGGTAGCCGCTCTTGGCGGGTAAACGCTGGCAAATAACAATTACACCAAGAAAGCAATCAGAGTGGATTGCAGCGAGTCGGTGATTATTAATACTTGCACCACCCAGCTCAGCTGAGAGCGGTTATTTACCGAGGCTCGGGAGCGAGCCCACCTTGCCCTGTGTGAATCTCGGTGGAGAACGTTGAAAACATACCTTGCTCTATGCGAATCTCATTGAGAACGCTGAAAACACACCTTGCTCTATGTGAATCTTAGAGGAGAACGTTGAAAGCATACCTTGCTCTGTGCGAAACTCACAGTACAACTGTAAACATACCTTTCTCTATGTGAATCTCACTGGACAACGATAAAATCATACCTTGCTCTGTGCGTATCTTACTGATGGACAACGATGAAAACATACTTTGCTTATACTATTGACATTGAAAAAAACTGAAACCCTACTTTGCTGTATATGTCATCCGCTTTTCACCGAACAACCCACAATCTTTAAGAGTAAGTACAGTACTCTTATAGGCATTCTGTTCTCTCACAACGATATATATAATAACGTGACACCAGTCTGAAGAGTAACGAAAGTTTACCAATGAAAGAAGCCTCTTGGATGTTCCTTATAATAAGACCTAATGTCACCACAAAAAAACATTTTGTCTCTATTGACAGCTTGTATGGCCAATCTTGCCTCCAAAAGAGGGGTTGCCGAATCGGGTTTTCTACTATCCAATGAAAATCTTTTATATCTACTGTATCGCATTATTAAAATGTCCAATCTAAATCTATAAAAATTGTGGCTTCACTTACTTTTTTTTAACCGAGATTGGATTTCCAACGAACTTCGCACTAACTATATGATGATTTTGCTTCAAAATTAAAATTTTCCCTCCGTTTAAAAAAACTATCCCCACACCACCATCGCCGTCTGCAGCCTCCACCTCCACCTCTCGGTCCCTGGCCGAAACGCCGGCTCGTTAAGCCGGCCCGCCGCCACGCTGTACAGTAGGTGTGGACGGGTAGCTCCGTAATATATTTGCCAATTATCGGTGGGGTCATGTCGGGCCCGTATTGCGCATAAATCAGTGCCTAACAAAGTAATTAACGTGCTCGGCCGGGGTGGGGGTGCGTCTAATGAACAGGAGACAGACCCGCCGGGTCACGACCAGGGCCGCACGCTCGCGATCCTATCGCCCGGTCTACATATCGATCTGGGAAATTCGAGCAGTTTCTCAACGTAGGAAGTCGCCGAGAGGAGTGTGGGACCAGGCTTTTCGGTCTGTGAGAAGTCTGGTTTCGGTTTAAGGGTTTTGGAAATGAGAATTGGAGTAGATGTGATAAGTAAATGTGTTTAGACCATTTGGTGTAGGAATTATTAACGGAATATCCCTTTGGTATTTTACATGGGATTTTTACAATTGTATCGCTTGGTACGTTTTTTGTATAAGAGTTCGCCTTTTTGAGAAAGCGATAATCAGCGCCCTCCTGTTTTTAAATACCATCCACTCAGCCCTTATAATTTTAGATCTCTTCGAGACTAACAGTTTCATTCAAATAATGCTCTGCAAGTTTACATCCCTCTCAGTACTCAAAACTTCATGCATTCCCCTCCTATTAGTGTCTGTAATGTTTTGAGTCAACTGTTAAACTGTCACTAATCTCAATCCTTCCAGTTATGGCGCTTTTACTATCTTCCTTAAACTCACGGTGTCTTTTACCTCGGTCTTTGCAATGAACATCCTCCTATTTTTCACATCCCAATCTCCAAAAAGCCTCGTTAAAACCCTCCCTTACTGTTCGCAATTTAATTAGATAATGGTAAATTCCCAGTACTTATACTTCCACCACTCCCACCACTCTTCTTACTTGAAACTCTGCAAGCAGTTATGCAAACATCTCTTTGTTTACCCGCTATAACTTAACAGCGTCCTGCCACTTCTCAGTGCCAGTGCTTGCAGTTTATCCCTTCCCTTAGTGCTTGCAATTCTTCGCTCAGTGCTTGCAATTCTCTCCTCATGCTTGCAGTTCTATCCGCAGTGCTTGCAATTTCCGCTTCATTCTTGCAATTCTTCCTTCAGTGTTTGCAATTCTCCCCTCAGTACTTTCACTCCCACCCCTATCCTCCCTCGCAATACTCAGTGCTTGCAAATTTCCCTTCATGCTTGCAATGTTTCCCTCAGTGCTCGCCTCGTTGCTCACAATTCTCCCCTCAGTGCTCACAACCTCAGTTGCTAGCGATTCTCCCCTCAGTGCTTGCGATTCTCCCCTCAGTGCTCGCAATTCTCCCCTCAGTGCTTGCGATTCTCCCACCCCTCCCCCGGTCGAGGATATCCTCAGTCCCAGTCGTGGTATTAATCCCGGCGTGTACGCGTGGAAGTAGCTAATTATCGGAGGACATGCTCCCGGTATCTGGCCCCATCGACCACGAATTATTACATTTCATTGTAGAGCGTTACCCTGTTATCTGCTCACGACCTCGGGCTAACTGCCACTCTACTCGGACATTTGCATTTCGATCCCCTCTTTACTTATTTTCGTGTTACACTTTCTTCCACTTCGATTTCCGAGGCTATTTTCAACGGTGTGAAGATTCTAGTGCCTCCACCGAGTTGATTACTGGACGCTTAGTGGATTATTGTCCGGCCTTTGCGGATGGATCTTCGTTTTGTGTTTTGTTTAGTACTTCATTTTAAACGTATTCGTTTGAAATTATATTTAAAACTGTCTGAAATTATATTTAAAACTGTCTAAGTAATTGTGTTGGATACTTGGGTTTGATTAGATTTCCTCTATTGGTTTAACGCCCTTAAAACTGAAGAACTTCGTGTTACGAATAGACATTTTCAATATCATAATTCACACTTAAAGCTAAAAGTATTTTGACTAACTTAAAAAAATCCGGCTATGGAGATCCTGCATTCAAATAGTACATTTGCTCTGAGTTGCATTACATTTTATAAAAATGCATTGCCTTCAAGGTAATATAATACACCTGAATTTTCTTTCGTAATTCGTTCCCTTTGATAAATCAATGTTGTTTTATGACTGAGGTATAAAAAAAATCATCTTGACTTAAAATCGCGAAAAAAGTTAATTTAAAATACCACTACATTACTTGTTATCCTAACATTATAAGTCTGAAATTTAACGAGTTCGTTATTTGTTTATTAAGTGCTCCCGCACGATATAGTTTTAACCAATACTTTTCAACCTATACACCACTTTACCTGATTAGTGATTTGGTACGGCGTTAGCTAATAATGCGGAGCAACAACTCTTGTAGGCGTATTAATGTTCTTAAATATTAGCCTATGTCTAAGTTCCGTCGGTTTCTAAAGGTCAAACGATAATTTCATTGAAGGATGTAACTAAGCAGTTTGGTCGTATGCGAACATTACAACCTATTGAGATCAGGAGAAAAATAACGGCTGTTTCAAATTGTTTTACTGTATTTGAGAAGCTCAAAATAAATCTCGTTTTACCATCGAGAGTGCTTTAAATCTCATACAAACGGGTAAAACATCTAGTACAATCACAGCCTGATATTCAGAGCAGCTCCGACTCGAATTCCATCCTGGCACAACCCAAGACGCGTAGTGATCCACCAGGAAACCATCGCCGTATAAATCTGTCGAGCGTGCACCAGAACGGTTCAGTCAGTCGGAGGGGTCGAGGCATCTGCCATGGCCGTTGCGTAACGGCGGGGTCGATTTAGAAACATCGAACCTTAATATCGATGTGTTTTTTATTGAAGTCTATTAAGAATCGTAGCTAGGCCGACTGCTATTGCATACTAAGCAGAGGCCCGGGCCCGCGGCGAGGAGTGGACCTTGCTATTAACGTGATTGACTCAAGTCTCCGAGGTGCAGGTAGCCACTTCCTCCCTCCGCGTTCTCCCCGAAAATTCTTTGTTTCAAACTCACCGATTCAAAGATTCAAAGATTTGTTGCCTTTAAATACGAGTACAATTGGCACTGTCAAGAGTTGGAAACTCAGTTCCAAGATAAAAGATCACTATAACATTTTCTTAGTGAACAAGTGTATCTTGATCTAACCTAACCTTGCAACGTTTAAGTTTTTGAGTGGCCAAAACTTCCATTGAGAGGTTGATAGAAACATTGATAGAGGAGGATTAATTCCTGATGGATGATGGTTTGTGGTGCTGGTGCATGGTTTATGGTGCTGTTAGTAGTGTTAGAATGGAGTTAAGGTCAACCTTGAAAGATCGTTAGTATGGTAGAATGGGTTCAGTAAAACCGATGATTATGTTGATTTTATGTTGGAATAACGTGATTGACTCAAGTCTCAGAGGTGCAGGTAGCCACTTTCTCCCTCCGCGTTCTCCCCGAAAATTCCTTCTTTCAAACTCACCGATTCAAAGATTTAAAGATTTGTTGCCTTTAAATACGAGTACAGTTGGCATTGTCAAGAGTTGGAAACACAGTTCCAAGATAAAAGATCACTATAACATTTTCTTAGTGAACAAATGTATCTCAATCTAACCTAACCTAGCAACTTTTAAGTTTTTGAGTGGCCAAAACTACCATTGAGAGGTTGATGGAAACACTAAAAGAGGAGGATTAATTCCTGATGGATGATGGTTTGTGTTGCTGGTGGTTTATGGTACTGTTAGTAGTGTTAGAATGGAGTTAAGGCCAGCCTTGAAAAATCGCTAGTATGGTAGAATGGGTTCAGTAAAACCGATAATAATTTTGATGTTATATTGGAATAACGTGATTGACTCAAGTCTCAGAGGTGCAGGTAGCCACTTCCTCCCTCCGCGTTCTCCCCGAAAATTCTTTGTTTCAAACTCTCCGAATCAAAGATTCGAAGATTTTTTGCCTTTAAATACGAGTACAATTGGCATTGTCAAGAGTTGGAAACACAGTTCCAAGATAAAAGATCACTATAACATTTTCTTAGTGAACAATTGTATCTTAATCTAACCTAAACTGGCAGCTTTTAAGTTTTTGAGTGGCCAAAACTGCCATTGAGGGGTTGAAGGAAACATTTAAAGAGGGGGATTAATTCCTGATGGATGATGGTTTGTGGTGCTGGTGCATGGTTTATGGTGCTGTTAGTAGTGTTAGAATGGAGTTAAGGTCAGCCTTGAAAAATCGTTAGTATGGTAGAATGGGTTCAGTAAAACCGATGATAATGTTGATTTTATGTTGGAATAACTTGATTGACTCAAGTCTCAGAGGTGCAGGTAGCAACTTCCTCCCTCCGCCTTCTCCCCGAAAACTCTTTGTTTCAAGCTCACCTCTGGTAATGTTGACGTTACGTTGGATTAACGTGATTTACTCAAGTCTCCGAGGTGCAGCTAGCCACTTCCTATCCTCCGTGTTCTTCCCAGGGGTTCATTATTAATGTCGCGTTTTACGGTGGGAGAAAATTTCACACAACAGTGTCAAATTCACCAAAACGAAGCTGGGAATGAATCGTCGTAAATAAAACGAAGAATTACAATTTCAGACAATATCTTTGTCCAAGGCAATGCCTTGCGTTAAAGCCTATATACCTCGTGAGGAAAGTGGTGAAACTTTTTTTGAAGGGCAACAAATGAGTTCATTTAACAAATTTCATTACATCTACAATCGAATATCATAAGTTCTCCCTTAAACCCGAAAAATCAGAACCTAAATTATTTTATTTACAAACGCCCAAGCCAATGCTTTGCCATGTTCCTCACGAGGTATATTTATCCGTTCAAAAATTGAGTTATGGGTTTCAAATCAAGAATTTTGCTTCCCAATAAACGACAACTGAAATGTAAGCAAATCTCCAATTAACGAATACCTTGAGTTATACAATTGTAGGCCGGTCGGTTAGTAGTTTTTACACGCATACGCCGCACAACAAACAAACGAAACCCCTTTTCTTTATGATTTATTTTTAATTTTCCGGTGTGATTAGGCCTCATATCGGTTAATTTATATGAGCCGATGATGTCATTTTGATCATTTTTTTATATTTTATGTGCATTTATCATTCTCATTCTCGCATTCCCATTTTTAATCCTTAATGAACACTCAACAACCAGCGTAAATCACGATAAAAGTGATTTCAATCTTAGAAAAAAATACTCATGTTATATGTGTCAGACATGAAAATAAATGTCACTTAGCCAGCCGTAATAGGAGACGAACATCAGCTTGTTACTTATTTAGGCGTGCACCGAGCGCTTCATAAAAACTATATCAGAACAGATTTGTTCTTCAAATTTTCTCAAATCCACTTTACAATATAATAAGGTTTTATCACAAAGGTTGTATCACTTAATTAAATAACGTGCAAAATAACTCACAGGAAATAGTAAAATTATCTCAATTTTAGCGAATTTCCTTAAAGGAATAAGCTATTACGGTAGTACTCATGGTAAGACCTAAGTCCGAGACCATGTTAACTTTTCATTTTGGGGTCCCCAGAAGCAAAAAACACCATTCGTTCGAATTTGTATATATCTATATCTATATATATATCTATATATATGCCTGTTAACACGATAGCGGCCGTAAATATGGTCCAATCTTAATGAAATTTGGTACAGACGTGTAAAGTGATAATCACTCGGACGATTTCGTGAACCAGCCCAATCGGACCACCGGAACGGGGGGTAAAGGGGGATAAACCCCCCCCAAAATGGGTTTTTTGAGTTTTTCACATAGAAAAATAAAATTTATCAAATTTTTGTTGGCACCATTGAATTCAGCTAAAAAAACAAACAATTTAGTATTTTGAATTACTGCTCTATGTCCATTGGTTACCGAGATATTGAAAGTGGTAAACACAGTACGTTGTCTCAATGTTAACCTTATGGGAAATAAGTAAAATTCTATATTTCGCTTATTTCTCAACATATCTTGATAAAACTTGGTAAATGGCTTCTTCTAGTTCAGATCTACTAAATATTGAATTAAATCAACCAGTTTAAACATACCTGTAGCAGCAAACCTGCATACTCATTCCCCATGTTATTCTTATGGAGCTTACAAAAACATGTCAAATCTCGCTATGTCGGATTGAAATATATTGTTTTGCACTTGAGATTCGCTGAATATGCAGGTCTGCTGCAAAGGGGTTATTTTCCATGTATTGCCCACCAACAACGATACCGCATACAAACCAACCCAATAAACGGTTTTAACCACAACATCCACCGATCAATTAGCTGTACGGCTAGCGAACCCCACCATAAACAACAGTAGCCGGCATTATGACCGCTGTATTCGTGATTAGCAGTTGAGAGTAGCCATTACTTTAACTATTGTATCCACATAACAATACCCCATAAACAATCGGGTCTACTGTGTCGCCACGGTGTCTTGGTCGTACGACACGGTCAGCCGGTCGCGCATAGAGATCGCCACCAGCCAACGTTTATTGTGTTGTTACTATTTCTAAAGATTTTAGTAGCAGTTTTTTGGTTTCTTTTGCTGAGAGTACTTTTTTTACTTGAGAATTTATTGTGGGTATTGATGAAGTGCATGCACACTAAATCGTTTCACAGTCCATCGGGTTTTGTATTGACAGGGATTGGTGGAACAAGGCCTGCTCCCTTCGATTGAGAGTTGTTTGTAAGTCCCGGCTCCAGCGTACTATAGGTTCTCACGGCGGCTTCGGATACGGGCTAAAGCTAGATGTTTCAATCAAACTGACCTACTATATGGCCTAGTCAAGCCCGAAGAATACCAAAACTGACAATATAAAGAGTAAACAAAAGAAAATCTGTAGAAATTTTCTGTAGAACGGTATGCTGGACCGTCCGTTGAGCGGCGGTGCAACTGCTAATACCCACAGTCGGGACACAATGCACATAAATAAGTCGCCATGCCCTGTGATCTGCATATCGCTGCCCGGTCCACCGTCGCGCGTTTTCTATACCCCGCGACTCCTATTGACTGCCTTATATAGCCGCTCGTTGTTTGCTTTTATTCTGCTTCCATCCCAATCCACCATTCAAGTCTCCAAACATTCTGTTTGCTTCATTCCTTGGCCCCCGAGATTATTGGCGGTTCGGCTCGTCTGGCCGATTTAGGTTTGTGTGTTTTTAACTGGGTTTTGGGTATCCATACGAGCAATGTTGTCTTGCATGCTTGTATGTTTGCTTATTTGCACACCGATCTCAAAAACGGCTCCGAGGATTCCCTTCAAAGTCATGAAATAAGTAGTGTATGTCTCAAAAACATGTTCTATGCAGACTACTTGGTCAGAAAAAATCTTATAAAACGATAATTTGAATTTTAAAGTTGTAAAGCTTCAACATTGACCAAATGAGTTGTCATGATAGCAACGAAATAAAGAAAAAAAGTGTAAACAAATAAAGTAATCATAAAACTGTTTGCATACTAAACCCATCTAGAACAAATACAGCGTGTGGGATAAAGATTGCATGGAGTAATAAAAGGTTGTCATTTGTCAATTTTATGACACTGAGATATTTTATAGTACTTGGATATTGGTAAATATGAAAAAACCGGGCACGGCTCGGTCCACCAGGTACTTACATTAAATGGTATAAGTATAAGGTGCTGAACCCGGTGGGGTGTCATTGCAAACCAAGATATTATTTTATCAGCTAATCTTTACCGGAAGGTAAAAAGAGGACTGGCCAGCCTTAAATGATCACGAAGCTGGCAATGACACGACACCAGCAGTTCATTTAATTTTTTTTAGAATCAAACCTGGTTTAATGGTGAATGGAATCTATTTATAAAATAAAACAACATCCAGGTAAAGTACATTGCAACCTTAAAAATATGTAGCAAAACACATATTGCAACAATTCTTAAAAATTCATTTTTAATTAAAAAGTTTGTATCAAAAATAATTCTCTGTGAGATTATATTTCTCGTCTTACATATAATTTAAGATTATGTGTCTCGTTTACAAACATATAATCGGGAAGCAAGAGCGATTTCTTCCACCGACTGGAAGACACTCCGCCGTTAACCGCACACTTGCAATATTCCCCACTCAATTTCCTGTCCACTTTTCAATCACCGCCATTCAGCATCCCCGTCGAATCTCATCAGTTTATTTCCCCACCCGATCACGCGTTCCATTTCCACTTCTACTTAAGGAGTGGCGTCCAAATTTCCCGGTTTAATAATGTTCACCCATTACGGGCGATGATACTGTTATAGGATATTAGTTCGGGTAGGCCCCTTATAATTTGAGCCAATTCCTGCGGGTCGGTCACAAGTGCGCCGATTATGTATATAAAACAAAATGGCCGCGCGCATATTCGATGGCGGCTGCCCTATCGTAATTAACGTATTGCCGACCGGGTTCTGATTGGTTTTCTCGCTAGGCCTATCTTCGTCCTTATCTAATATCGGCTGATAGAACAATTACTTCTGCCCCGAGAGAGAGGGAGATACACCGAACGGCTTATAATAATTAAAACAGCGGCGGAGATTATTTATCGAAGGGGCGGAGCGCTGCGGACCGGCCACAAATATTATTAAACCGCACGTTTCATGAAATACTACCCTTTTTGAATCCCTCCCCGATTGGAAAGAATCCAAAACGGATAGATATAAGATCAAATTGCTTACGCTATGGAATTCATATAATTGTGCTGATGGCATTTGCTTAATGACGTGGGTCGTAATGAGCCGGTGGAACCGTCGCCTCTCCTCTCCTCTCCTCTCCTCTTCTCTGCTGCCCCCCTCCACTCCCCCCTCTCTCTCCTTCCCTCCCCCACCGCTCTCTGTCGCACTATCTGGGTCTTGTTAACTATAGATTATCAGGTATCGACATTGTTTGGGCCTTGATAAACAAGGGGTGGTGTTTGCGACCCACTGGTCTCTCCTTGCCGACTGTGATTCCCTTCGATTACGTGTGGAATCATCATAACTAACACATTTGCTCTTCAAATAAAGATTTTAAATAGTATATTTCACAAGATGTGTAAACGCTGAATGAACATTTTATAAAAATTCGAAAACCGCAAAGTAAACAAAATACTTTTATGTTTCTATTTAGAATATGTCCGTAGAATGTTATCAGTTTTATTAAAAAACTCTTACACTTAAAAGAAAATATTTACTAACAGTTATTTTAATCAATAAATCATAATTTTGTTTTATAAGTATTTTTGGCCGATTCCTACATGTAATAGGCTAAGTAAAATGTTGGCCTTAGTCAGTAACAAGACTACAAGATCGCCACAATCATCCTCACTCATCCTTCACTCATATTCGCCTTAAAATACCCCTTACTGGTGGTTGGCGTCTTAAGTAGTGTAATACAATATTGAGGGAATATCGAGGTATTTAATTTTTCAAGTTTCCTTAGTTTTATTATTCGTATTCAATATACAGTACATATTATGCTCGTAACGCTTTAAAAAATGATTCAGATTTGTTGTATTATCAAACTGCTGATAAATGATCAAAATACAGGGGAGAATCAGAAAAATACAAAACTCTCGAACAGCAGAAGGTCTTCTGCAATTCCAATTTCTAAAAAATAGTATTTTCAATAGCCAACTGAAATTACAAAGCTCAGAAACATATGTCGTCTGGGAGACACACTTAGTTTCAAATTAGCGACCCATGATAATGTAAACTCACCCCGAGACCATCCTTCGGGGGTGAATTCATCGTCATTTCCCGGCCAAGCACCCTTATTAACACGGTATAATACCGGCCCTAGGCTGCTGTCGCCATCTGTCCCCTGTACAGATGCGGCTTTAATGGCCGATCATGGGTTAATGGGCGCAATAATTATTTATATTTGATCAACTACTCACCTGTCGCGGGCGCTGCATTAATTTCGGTCTCTGTCGTCGAGCGAATGCGCTACTCTACTTTTTTCTGTTATAAATTGCTTTCCTTTTATATTTATCAATGCACATTTCTGATTCATGGGGTGTAAATGGACCTAATAAAGGTTTTGAAACGTGTTAGTTATTAAGAGGTTTAACGTTAGTCAGGTGTGTTTATTTGCTAAGGGTTTCCTTCATGTATAGTTCGCATGTTGCACTGAGGTCGATAGTTCAGAAAGGAGCCTTCTGCCTATGTTCTCCAAGACTGAAAGACCTAGGGACTTTAAATTTGTAATATAATTTCCTTTTTGATCAATTTTAGCCACTAACAATCTTGACTATTCATCCACCACTTCCAGACAATCCACTGTGTATTTATCCACTATCTGAGGGAGCCGAGAGGATAAAGTGCTCACCCCATAACCTAAGGTTCGCTGGCTAGAATCCTCACCAGTAATCGTAACTGGGTCCAGTTGCCATTTGTCACTGGGCTATGAATTAATGATGCTATTTAAAAAAAGTCACCGTCAGTTAATAACAAGACCCAGGGTTACGTACCGCTCCCGATCAAAACATAAAAAATGCCACTGGTGTTGACACTCACAAAAAAAAACTTTGTTTCAATCCCTTTGGAATCACGGCCTAATAAAGTCGGATATTCAGTTGGTGGAGTGTATTTTTTCTTTAGGAGCAATGAAATCAACTTTGATTTATGAAACTCAACCCTTATTTCCAACAGCGATTGGTTCACCCCACAACACTGAATACCATGTACTACGTCCGATACGAGTTTGAGCCAGCTCTACTGATCATTGTGACCTTCCAATGCTCCCCAGAGGTGCACGGACGGCGTGGTATTGTAGTAGTCCGTTGTCGTGATATGAGTCTGCTGTCAGCGCCGCGCCGCGTGCAGATTCCTCTCAACCCGCCGATGTTCCCCCAGTCACGAGCCGCGTCACCGCCGGGTAACGGACGCAGGCAATTAAACCGTGATATTGAACAAATTCGACAACAGGATGGATTTATGGTGAGATTTCATCTCGTTCCTCTCCCGCAGTCAAATTCTGGGAGGAGACTCCGCGAGCGTGCCGAACACTGAGGCATGTTCGGCATTGACTTACTTACTTACTTACTTATCCTTTGAACCACGTTACGTTGAAGCGGTTGACATCGCTGCGAAGCATGTGACGTGTTACTCCTCATTCCCCTTCATTGGCGGTATGAGAATTCATCTTAAACTAGGTAGGCTGTAGTGGCGTGATCAATTAAATGGGCAGTTAGGCTGCTCTTGAATTTGTTATAGCGAGAGATGTTCTTGTTGGAATCAGGCAAACTGTCAAAATATTTGTCCCATATTATTTGGTTTTGTTTCTGAGAGGGCCAGTTTATGGGTAACTACAAACCTGTTTCTACATCTTGTGTTATAGTTATGGTTAGGTTCATGTGACAGATTATGGCTTATGAGATAAAGTATGGATTTAAGGATATACAAAGATGGAACTGTTTTAAGTTGAGCACATGGGGTCCTGGCTAGCTGTTTAGCAATGCATCTGATAGATTTTTTGGACTACAAGTTGCGAGTTTGCGGTTTCATGTTGCATAAACCTGTCTGATAGTCTGATCGGATTGGGTTAGTTATTTGATGCCAAGGGTGATCACTTGTGAAGCGAATTCAGTATATTACGAAAAGAAACGTACATTTGTTTAGGTCTTGAAATCCCTTCTCATGGCCATTTAACGTGGAAAAAGTTTAAAATGAAATAAATTGAATGGTATTTATTTGTGTACATGTTTTCTTAGTATTTAGGAAGATTGGTTGCAAATTATTTTAATTCAGTCTTTGTAGATGCTTTTTGTACCTTAATATTATAAAAATCTCCCCGCTTTTGATTTCATTGAACAATTACTGTATTGCAAAAATGTATTTGGCGCATTCACTTCCCTATATTGCATAATATGAATTCCATTTTTATATTTGAAATATCTCAAAGAATTCTATTGAAAGAATCTCCTTGGAAAATTTTACCTCGCCCCGATACTTTTTTCTCCAAGATAACAAATTTTATATGATTGTTGAAGAGGGTAACAGTTAAAAGTATAAATGGATGAAAATCCTTAGACTTACCGTAATTTTAATCGGTAATTTTCCAGTTTGCAATTGCTTTACCTTATTTGTTAGTTTCAATACCAATTAATTAGATCATATCCATAAAAATAGTTAATTTGAAGACCGCTAAGACAAACCTAATGCCTCAGCAATCAAGTACAACTTACTAGCAATAAATAAACCCAAGTGCCTGTCAATAAAACTTGCGAAGTGTTCACTATAATACAAGCATCCGCTTGGGATCTCAATCCCATCACGCAACTACTTTTATTGCACCGACTCGGTTTAATTTAGATAAAGGAATGAATATAAAATGCCGGTAATTAAATGATTCAATTAAACGATAGAACGAGCGGGCAAACGAGCGCCGCGAACATACCATTCTATTGTTCTGCCGCCTCTATT
The DNA here is from genome assembly GCA_035578135.1 of Flexamia atlantica. Taxonomy (NCBI): domain Eukaryota; kingdom Metazoa; phylum Arthropoda; class Insecta; order Hemiptera; family Cicadellidae; genus Flexamia; species Flexamia atlantica. Next base: position 28,681,780 of record JAQJVK010000003.1, read on the forward strand.
TTTGAAATTATTTTTGTAATTTGGATCCCTGCGTTGATGGCTGCCCCAGTTGTTTACTAGTAATTATAGCAGATGAATATTAATATTTCCGGCGCTACGAAAGTCGCGGCCCGACCGCGACTGGCGACAATTCCCATCATTCCGTCTACGATGCCAGTTATTAAAGTTATTTCTTTGTCTGAACTGAAGAACACGGTTAGATTATCAAATAGTTATCTTCAATAGTACCGTGCTATTAAAGTAAAACTCGGATAGTGCTCTTTGGAAAGTTGTTTCCTCATTGTAATTATTAGTTTCGGGGCCGGAGGTTTTTTTTGTCAACAGGTGGTTTTTTAACGTAAAAAGCGTTGGTCTGGGTTGCCATTCGAGCGATTTGAAAGATTTTAGTTAACAACGTCAAAAACATTTGTATACTTATTCTTGTTGATATGTCAATTTAATTTAGCCTCCAGCCTTTCCTCCTCGAAGTTTACCGATTCGGTCTGGTAAATTTGACAAACCACATAAATTTTTATATATCTCGTTTTATGTTTTTAACAGAAGAAATCTTGCTTCTAAAGCTCTTTTCAGTCGATAGACCAAAGCTTAGAAGTCCACAAAGGTGGTCGAGGCTTCTAAGAGCCCTCCATACCTAATCAACTGTCAATTCTTTGTTGCCCAAGCAGGCTCTTCCCTGCCTGGTGCCAGAGGTCCTAGATGCTACAAACCTCAACAAAATTAATGTCGGTCCTTTATTCACTGTCTTTTTCGTCACCTCAACAATTTACCAAGTTTCTTCATTATTAGCAAATATAAACAAAATTTTATTTTCCTTCCTCTGCACTAATGTTCGGTGTAGTTATCTTCACTTCTAGTATTCCGTTTTACGATTTTACGATTTTTACGGTTTTTGTCATGGAAGCTCTTATTTCTGGTTTCCCAATCTCGTCCGAGACTCACAACTGCCGATTCTTTGTGGCTCCCCGGCTGATCCCGCTCGGAAGCCCAGAGGAGCCCAGGAGCCCAGGAGCCAGGAGCCCAGGAGCCCAGGAGCCCAGGTCGAAGCCCCGTTGATTGCACCCAGTACGTGCCCGATGTTATCCTCGGTCCATTTCATTATTACTACTAATAATAAATAATTACGTCGGGTCCGAGGTGACCCGTGCCTATATATTTTCGAAGGTTAATTAAGACCTAGTCGTCCACGTAGGAGCTTTGCACCGAAGCGTTATAATTTGCTATGTGTCTATGATAAAAGGCAAACAAGAATTCAATTTCATTTGAATGCGAGATGCTATGCTCTTATTGCTGTGATTTTCTCTGCTGGCCTGCTTCTTATTATCTTTTCCCATCGGAGGCCGGGGCTTCTTCTGTTATCTTTACGATTGCGATCTGTAATTTATCGTGATTTACGTGTTTGTTTGCTTTGGTCGCGGTTCGCTGTTAATGGATTCGGTGTTTCCCATTTCGAGAGGCCGGAGAAGTTATTACTGCACTTTTTGATTGAGCAGGATTAATGGTTAAGAGTCATAAGACCTAATGTATTTCATCGAGCATCGATATGAAATAAATAAGGTTTTTGATTCCCCGTAGTGGTAAGCTATATAAAATGCATTTCTTTTAAATTTTAAATGTACTTGTGCTTTTTTGTCATATTTCTGGATTATATTTAAATAGCCTATTCAGAGTAACAGTTACCTTATCAAATAACATTTCGAAATATTCATGAAGTTGATTGATAAAATATATTCCGATTTTACACCTTCTTACATCTTAATCTAATCAGTATTTTCTTTTTCAGGTATGAATCCTCAAAGTACTGGTATGGTGTTTCGGTAAGCATTAACCAATAATGACTAATTTTAGTACGATTACAGTTAAATTCTTTGACTGTTTTATATTTTAATAGGTTGCCAACTTTAAATATTTATTTCCTACTTTCTAAATCACAAGAACGATAAAGCAGACTTTGGCTTCACTTGATAATAGGAGGGGATTCTTTACCTCCCAAACCTTTCGTTTGCACACTTATATTAAAAGAAAACCTTAAAATATATAAATATAGACACTAGTCAAATTCTTAATAAAGCACCGCTAATTGTTTCCCTTCCTGGCTTTTTAACGGTGAAAAAAACGTAAAATATCATGAGTTCGTACTTGCTTAAACATTAGGATTGTAAATAGGGAATGATAAACAGTTATTTCATCATTATTTCGTATATCCTTCGTTTGAAGAAAAATACCATACTAACAGTTTCCTTAAATCATCCTACGGCACAATCTGAGAACAAAATCAATAAGCCTACCTATAATAAATATAAAAATCAATATAATAACCTTTTCAATACAATGGTTATGAACTGTTACAATTTCAAATTAGTGGCCCTCAAGGAAGTGCTTGCTAGTTGACTGGGGCCGGGGCGGTTGACCCTAGAGTGTAACGGTGTCGTCCCCAGCCGTCATGCATCTCCAGGTTACGGCCTGAGTGAGCGCCGGTCTCGTAAACCAAAACGTCACTTAGCAAGCGTTATGGCAAATCAGATCCACCACTGAAGTTTTTTCGCCGTGCATGAAACTATGCATCGTACAGCGCCGTGTGACCCGGCCTCTGTACTGTGCGGTGCTATTTATTTGATAGCTGGAATTTGCTTATGTCAATGTCATTTCACACCCCGAATTTCTACTCTCCCCCAAATTATCTGTTTCTTATCATCACTTAGGTTAAGACTGTTCAAATAATAGTTAGCGAAACCTCGAAATTATAGTCCTCCATAGAACCTAGGTTGATTGTGTTTTTAGGTAGCAACGTATCAACGGATACAGGTTTTTCGTATTCAGAATAAACCTCTTAAAGTTTAAACACTGATAGGTGTGCTAAAAGCCCAAAATCAAAACAGACAGAAACGAGTACGCAGTACGCACTCATCACTCTGAAATGAGGGAGCGATTTTCAATTTGGGGGTTAAATTCGTCATTTTACTTCTTGAACTTAAAGTTTTGGGCTTTATGTCCCCTCAAAAATGGAGATAAGGGCGTTCCGATTTTTTCTTTAAATTGTGAGAAAAACAAAAATGATGGATTTTTTCTTTGACCGAATGTGGTTTTGAGTGTCACACGAAGCTGTTTTGACCCATTGTCTTCCTCTTTTTGGATACACCAACTCTCCTACCTGTTCTTCTTACCTTATCGTTTACTATCCACCTTAGAGGACATTATACGATGGTAGGGCATTGTCTTTAAGATCGTTGTTTCGCATACCAAAATTGTTAAGTCATTCACTTAACTTTTCATTAAAATTGAACCAATTCGCCTAAGTTTCTTTCAAAGAAAACCAAAATACCCAAGCACTCTCCAAGGGAGCCAGACAGATCCAGCCTTGTTAGGCCCGAGAGTAGGACCAGTCTCCGATGAACAATGGCACTTCTGCAGGCCATGGCGCGCGTGCCGGCGACTGCGCGTGCGTGCCGCGATTAATCGTAAACAAACACGCGTGAAGCTTCGGCCGCGTAGGCCTAATGACTCGGGGCCATTACATACCTACGCTGTCTGTCGGCATTAACACTGTCGAGATTCAAAATTTTCTATCAGCTGACTCCTCTGCTGCGGTTAATCGGACCTTATACGAGTAATTGATTCCCCTAAACACTCGCCGCTGAAATATTTCGCATAAATTGAAAGGTTTTAGGCATAAGTGATCGTGGATAATCGGAAGAATGGGGGCATTCGGAGTTTAATAACGTTGGTTAACGGAGCTAGATGGGGGTTTGATTTTTTTTCATAAAGGGTGATTCATTGAGAAGAAATTTTAAGAGCATATCTTATATTTAATTTTGCAAGCCGTATATCTTGATTCTGGGCTGGTGCTAAGTTGGAAAACGAAACTTGTTGGTTGAAATGTTGTAAAGAATAATCAAATTTTTGTCTGGGGTTTTTAGCGAGTTTTTTCTGAATTGAATTATCAATTTCCCTAAAATGTTATAGTAATATCTGAGACCAAGACCAGGAAATAACCAAGAATCTATATATTGATACGCAAGCGGTTTTATTTTCACAGTCAAACCACGATAATGGCTGAACGAAATTTAACGTTTGAGGTGTCAAATCAAAAGGATTTTTATTTCGATTTCTCAATACGTCCCAGAACTTTAAAAAAGGGCGTCACTAAAATATAGTAAAGAGCTAAAGTTTCAGAGAGGCGATATCCATCGCCACTTGACCAAGCTCGGTTCACGTTGTTTACAACTGAACATATTATGGTCATGGTTTGAAATAGTTATAAATCAAAGATTGGTGTAGTTGCAAGCGAAGGTGCTACCGAGTAATCTAGCTTAAATTGTTACACCTAAAAATTCAAACATTCCGAAACGATCAGTGCATCCTAGGTTCAACACATCTTCAACCTTGGTTTGTAAAGAAAGGCTCTCCGAAACCCAAAATACCAGGTCCCGTTGTGATAAATAGGTCTCCAAATATCATCGGAATAGAGGATTATTAGAGCCCAATCAACTGGCCAGAGGCCACATTCGAATCGTACTTGATTACTGCTTCGACCCCACACTCACACCTCACAGGGGCGGCCGTCCTAGGCCCTGTGGAGCCCTCAGGGACTCTCAATAGATAGCCTACCCTACAACATTGTGGAAGCCGTAACCGAAGCAATCATTCCCACACTCAAATCTTTAGGAAGTAGCTTGAGATGGGGTAGCTGAGCCCTGAGGTACTACGATGATTCCCTGCAACGTGGTAGAAGCCATAACCAAAATACGCTGACCACCTACAGCGGCACCTTCCACAAAAACCGTCTGAGATTTAAGTAACGTTAGCCCTACTACCGGTTGTCAAATTCAAGTGATAGCTTCTCAACAAAATAGGAGGTTTGTGCAGAAACCTACTGCTCCCCGATCTGAGTTTTTCAAGGGTTTCTTAGAGATTCCATGGAGAACCGAAAAACACAATTTAAAAATTGTAATCTCAAAAGGAAAGTAAGTCCTGCTCAATATCAGTGCGCTCAAAAAGGATTTCATTTCCTAATTAATAGTTATTATTAATTTTGACTATTAATGTAAGGGATTGGTGTAAGTTAAAACAAAAATACCCTGTTCTAACGAGACAACCTCAGCCTTGGCAGTCTAGAGGGACTCCATAGCAAATAACCTTTATAAACCCCTAAACATTTTATAAAGTAGTAATGTAACATCCTTGTCCGCCCCCAAATTAGTCCTAATTAACCCTAGGGACTTCAAAGTGAACCCTAATACGTGCATTAAGTGAAAAAGACAGTTCGGCCCTAATACAGACCCCTGGCAGACTCCATAGTAGCACCCTTCCCGTCATGCAGCAGTAGCCGTAACCGGAACGCTCCGTTCCCACAGTGTCACTTGTTTCTTTTTATAGGATGTTGTAGCGAATGGTCACAGTTACCTCGCTGAAACTCAACACACCTAGTGGCCTTCTTGATCAACTTGGCGCCCAGAAACATGATCCGTCCAGGATACTTCTGTTTCCACCACAGCTCGGTTGCGCAGTCACTCCACTTAATGGGGAAACTGGGCGAGTTTTTGGTCGGTTATAGTGTAAAATGAACGGCCTCACTTTCATTCCTCGAGTACAAGTCGTTTTAAGAAACAGTAGAGGAATATTGAATCCATCATTGTCATAGATATAACACGGATTCGTAAATGCCTCAACAGGAACTATTTCATGGAGCTTAATATTTCTGAAGTAGTTTTAAGAAAAATAATATATCAAGTTTTAATCAAAGCAAAGCACACTTAACGATAAATACTGGGGCAACCAAACAGACGGAGTAGCAATAATGATTAGGTATTAGGTACAACTGTTGGCAAAACCAATAAGTAAATGTAAATGTTAAATTTGTAAATTATTGCAGAACATAAGAAGACTGTTGTCCTAGTCTTGCATCAATATATCTGCCTCAGATATCTGACATACATAGCCAAACGTAGGTATCTGATCAAACGTAGCCCTCCAGAATTAATTTCCATAGGTAGAAAAAAACTTAATCAAACTGTACAGCAGACCGTTCACATAAATACAATCCCATACATGTTTAACTAAAGGTCTTGGCCTCTCAATTTAATTGTTTTTTAGGGAACCCCAAAAACTATGAATGAAATAGTACTTTTAAATAACTAAAAAGTACATAAGTAAATAGTACTTAAAGTAAATAGTACTTTTAAATGAATTAAAAATATAAAAGTGTTTTAAAACAGCCATTTGAAGTGGATGGTAGTCAACTAGCAGATTTCTTTCAGAGGCAAAAATCTTTCAGTGGTAAAAGAGGTTCCAGTAAGTTCCAATAATCGTATTTTATTTACTATAATGATACATTTTAGAGTTGTCATTTAGCGATCTGTAGTGATTTCGACTTTCTTCGCCTCACAAAATGAGGAGGTTTAGTAAAATAGATATTACTCAGGTTCTAATACTGATTGTGAGTGAAACCTTCCATAAGAAAACAGGATCTTAAACGTTTCAAATCACAAATACACTCTGGTTTTCCTAGCCCTCATATGTATTTCATTTATTTTGTAAAACATCCGTTGTACTTTTACAACTATGAAACTGAGTTTAAAAAAAAACACTCCACAAAAAGTTGCATAATGTGCACCCGTAAAACAAATACTTGATTCTCCCGAATACAACTCAAAAACCCCACTTCCCTACTTAACCCAAAAAAGCCGCCGTAGAAACCAGAGTGGATCTTATTACTATAATCATCTTGGTCAATCGCTTCTGAAAATATTTTAATGACAAAACGCGGTTGTGTAATTATTTCAATAATATTTAAATTGTTATCACCCGGTGAGGGGAGGGAGGGGACTGATAGGTCCATAATTATGAATGCATAGACGGTTTGATTGAACTGCGGTGATTAGGTTCCTCTCTGATTGGGAACTATAGAGGCTCCATTGAGGGATGAGCTTTGAGGATAAAATGAACCTTTTCTCCGGTTTACAACTTACAATGTTTAAGGGTTTTTGGTATATGTATGATCCGTGGTTACCTTCTGATATAGCCTACAACCCAAGGTTTTTGTATTGGTTTTTGCTCCGCATGAAAAGGTTTTGGCATCTAATATGTAGTATATGAGTACGAATTATATGATTTCATTTATATGTACTAAATACCACAAGAGTCTTGGTCGGGGCTCAAAAGTCAAAATTTAGTTTTTTTCTGATAACTCGTTTTGGGAATCAGGAATTTTGCGTAGATATGATTGCAAACAAATTAAATGAATAATGGAATAGAAATAATGTTTTATGCAATAGTTGTTTTTGACACGCACGTAAATATTAATTAGATTCAAAAATATTCCAATTTTGTTGACCAGTAGATTAATTACATCATTAAATTGTGAGTAAAAACATTAGGCAATTTTTCCGCGTTTGAGTTTGTACAATTACCGTCAACTTTATTAGTATGATAGATTAAGAAAGTACAGTATGTAATGTTTATATTTGATACAGAAAAATAAATATACTGGTAATTTATGCATCTTCTATTTATTTTCAATTTAAATATCAATAAGAATTGAACAGATAAAAAAAATAAATTATATAATAAATTTGAGCTTTATTTGTGGAACAAACATTATTAGCACAATGGGTTTCATCCTCAGATAGAAAATAACTTCTCAAGCTGTTTAATTTTTTAGAACGGGCCCTCCAAAATCTGGATGGAACTACCCTCAAGATTTTTAAACGTATTGTGCTGATAATTTCTGCAGGATGATTCGACAAAAATTTACCCTCTTTTAATCTAATGGTGAAGCGTTTCTAGATTATTAAAGGCAGGGATTTTGTTAAGGTTTGGGATCGAGGTGGATAAGAGAGGAGGTGGCGTTAGGGATTGTGAATTGAAAAGGCAATGGAGAAGACGCCCGATTCTTCTAGCTAGACTAAACTAATGATAGAAGTTCACCCCCGTCCGCCTCGGCTGAAAAATGATCCCTAACTATTTCTTGACCGGCGCCAATTATTGATGGTCCGATGGGCGCGCGTTCGGTCCGTTTGTACCCACCGAAATTAAGTTTCCAAAAGACCGGGACTAGATGGATTCTACATTATAAATTTTCCCTAAGCACCGTTTCAACCAGTACATCCTGTAACCCTGATGTAGTTTTGTGATCTTGTGTTGGTTTATCAGAAAAAAGGGATGATTTTACGTATCTAATAAATATTTACTAAAGATTGCCTGCTGATCGCAATTCAACCAGAAAATAGTTGGTTTTATTTTACTCATCGCTTCAATAAAATATGTGACCGAATATTTTTTCATATTTTATTGTCATACCGTAACCATCAAGGCAGCTCATAAAGCCCATGTTATTTTTTCACGATTTCAAATCCATTTTTCTACGCTTCTCAAAGAATATAGTGAATTATAATGAGAGTGTGCACATCTACAGGAAAGTAATTTTCTAATGGTGTACTTAGATTGTTTATACGTTGTACATAGGCTGAGAAAAAAAATATTACAAAAATCATGCTTTCCTATTAATATATAGATGGATTATCCTAAACAGTCTCCACAAGGTTACCCAAAGACTGACAAAAATTACATAACCCAAAACCACATTCTCGTAAGGAAGTCCCACTTACGGTGGATCTACGTCTTTGTCTTTAGAGTTGTAAATCGCAGCACACTATTTAAAATGGATAAAAGAGAGTTTTAAGCCTTGCAGAGTTTGACTTTGCTGAAGAGAATTTATTTATGACCTTTTTTTATTTACTTAAAGCATTTTTTTATTTTAACATAAATTAACCTAAATGACGTTACTATGATCCAACTCCAGTATTAGTTTCCTATATCTGTAATTTTGGATTTTTAATCTATTCATGTGTAAAGTCAAGAATAAAAACCCGGTTAGAGTCACAAGTGTTTTTTAGAATTTATTTAGTACTGCTGTAATCTAATAAAAATACAAAGCCGGAACAAATTGTCGTAGGCCCTTCTCATTTTTCATGGAACTATGGAAAATCAAACGTATTTCATTCCGTCCAAGAAAAACAACGAAAACTGTTCAAAAATGTCCCAAAGGTAAACATTTAGAAACAGGTGGTCAACACTCAGAACCCGCCAACTCCCCGTCAATACCACCGGTCCGCTACGATTCTCGAGTTAAAAATAGTTAATTAAGTAAAGGCATTAATTAATTGTTTCGGTCGTGCAAAGGCAGGAGGAGTTAATTATTTTGTACGGGGGGCGGAGTCGCGCGGTAGTCGCTGCTGCCGGTATCTTCCCGGCCATCGATTGGATTCCGCCGGCGTCGCGTCTTTTTCAAATTACAGCTGTATCTTTAATAATCTTAATTATGGTTTGGTTTATTCCACGGTCGATCGACCCGCAAAACCTCCGAGTTCCCATCGGCCACGGCCGCGGGCGGTTTGTCGCCCTTGGGAGGGACACGCTTTTTGTCGGTTAAGAGGCGACTTAACATCGTGAAATGCGTTTCGCCGATTGCTCAAAATCGATTCCGAGACTCTTTGCCGGCTCATCTACGACCGTGGCAATTGTTTTGAAGACACAAGTTTTATGAGTGAAAACCTTTGACATGTAATAAAACTTGGCGTTTGACTCTGGAACAAAAAGAAATTTAAGGATCATTTCTTTCGCGTAACTAAGATCCGCAACCGATGGAAGAATCTGTAGCAACCGATGGAGGAATCTGTATTCGTCTGGTGTTCCACAGGAGGAATGCCAATAAATAGTTCATACAGCCCTGGTTTGTGGGGTTCTCCCAGTTTATTAGGGCCTTCATTTATAAATTGTCCATCTCTATTGTTGATATCTCCCCGGAGATCTAATTGAACGCCGCCGCCGTGCTCGGCAGCCGTCCGGCTTGTGGCGGACTCCGTACTTTGTATCGAAATATTTGACTGAGTGTGGCATTAAAGTCAAGTCTAAACCAATAAAACATTCATGATGATTGGTTTTATTCTGACATGTTGTTTTACGAAGTAATAAATATTCAGAACACCGCATTCGCAAAATTTACCCTTAAATTTTATTTAATCAATATTTTCGATCTTGTAACTGCATTAAAATATTACACAAACTAATAAAGGTAGCATACAAATTTAATGACATTCTTCTCATGTTGTGCATCTCTTAGGTAAATTCAAGCACGTCGTTAGGAAGATATTATCCTGCAGGAAAAATCAAGATTATTCAAATCAAGATTATTGAAGTCAAATTGAGTAGAGTTGTGTGGTTATAGCCTAAATAATTTTATCTTTTTTTCTAATTGTTTTAAATAGTAACTGTTTTCAATATATATGACGCATTCTATACAACACCTACTTGTATTGTTTACAAGCATGACGCCTTGAATGCCATTTGTACATTTCTTTATGGTTATGATACAGTAAATAGTTCTGCCTCTTAATGGTCCGATGAAGGTCGTGATAAACAATAGATAAATTATTCATAGGTTTTCCATCAGTTAAAATATTATTATTGCTAATCTTACGAGTAAGTATTCCTAGTATGTTTTATTTCTCTCGCGGAAACTTTACTCAGGGAATGTTTTGCTTGTGAAAGCAAATAGAGCTTAAATGGTTTGTTCGTTTTAAGCAAATGGACATTTTTTTAAATTTCATACTAAACCATAGGTTTGAAGATAGCTCATAAAATTGGTAAAACAGACTCGGGATGAGCAATATCGTCGACAGCTCTTTGTATATCATAATTTTTATACTGAGCGTTGTTAGGATTTGAAATTTGTTATTATATATTCAGGCTTCCAAGTGTCCTTACTTTTCCTACTTTTGGGAAGGAAAGTAGTAAAATACAACTTTTCAAGTCTTTAACCTGTTTCTCCTTCTTTTCTATGAATATGTTCTGTCGCACAAAAGTTTACAACGCATTATTATGGCTGTGTTTGTATTTTTTATACTTGTTACTTAGTAAGGAAACCGAAGGAAATTCTTACTCCTTGCTACAACCAAGTTCAATGAAGTTTTTGGTTGAATTTGATGGTTTTTTATGAAGTTTTTGGTTGAAGCTTGCTATAACCAAGTTTTTCCTACCAGGAATTGATTACGTTTTTAACTTTATGTGTGCATTATTGCTTTGGTTTTCTATACAATAAGGTTTTTTCGATTTATACGGAATTTGATACTTTGGAACGTAACAAGGGCATTTTGTCCCACTTATATAGTTATACAAGTGCCGATCTTATGTAGTTTTTCAGTTTAGTAACGAACAAATGTTTCCCAATTCTCAAATAGAAAAAGTTCAATCGAAATACTTAATCACATCCAGAATTCCTTAGATAAAAAACCCTTTTAGGCTACAAGAAGCAGTTTATATACACATAATGTCCCTTCAGTTAAAACGCCATTCAAATTAATTTGAACATGATTTTTGCAATCTAAAAACCGGATACCTAATTAACAACTCAAAATACATTTTTTAAATGTACTTGTTAATACCATATGTCACCCTTAACATTAAAATACTTTAATCTCTCGGCGAATCTTTTAAAACTTTATCATTCTTATGACTTCGGCAAAAATTGCTAAAAATTGCTACCAATCATACCCAAAACTCAAATCAGTCAAAGATAACTTTGGCTCTAAAATAGTCTTCAGTTGGTTTAATGCTGAATTCCAAATCAGTATCTCAACATAAGCTGTAAGTCTCGATTAAATGAAGCATTAAAAAGAGACCAAAACTGTTTGATTTTGACAATAGTCCTTGTTCAGAGAATAGTTTAACCTGGTATTCTGTATATAATTGTATTTATTAACCTCTTCTATGTTTATTCTTAGTCATGCAGCCATTATAATGGTGCTATGTGAAGGAGGCTTCAAAACTGGCATGCCTAGGAGGTCCCTAGATTTGTCCATCACTTAGATATTGTCCTTATTACCAACCGCAATTTCAACTTGTATATTACGTACTATACATTTTTGTATTGTATTGTATTGGATTGTATTATGTAATTTGATGGATAAATAAACGCTTCATTCATTCATTTTTGGGTTTTTCTAATTCACCGTTTATTGGTGTTTCTGATAGTTCAACTCAAAGGGTTTGGACAACTTCACAGAAATAATGTTGCCAAACTTTTCTGGGATTAAGAACGTAGTAAAAATTAAATATTAGGCTTATTAATCTTTTTTATTTGCATTACGTGGTATTCGCTTTGCAAACTTTTCGGTACAATCTTTCGCTAAAATTTCTCGCTAGGATTACTTAGGGCCATATTTGAAAGTTTGTGGTTTAAAAGTTAGTTGGTTATACAGTATTTAAGATACTTAGTTTTGTAAAAGATTTTCCTTTTTAGCGAAAAATAACACATAAACTTCTTTTTACCCCTATGTATTAAATAAAGTCGAAGAATCAAGTACATCTAGTTGCTTACGTTACTCTTTCATCAGAATAAATTCATAGATCGCCTGAAATATAAACAAATATATGTGTTTTTCGTTTTTTAACGTGTATCTAGTAACATGAGCTGTATAAATTACTGTTCACTGTGACAAACAAATCTAAGGTAGCTAAAAATTCCAAAATAGTACGTTTTATTTGTTGATAGCGTACCATCGATAAATCAAACAATCAATCCTTTTCCTACTAAGCCGTTTCTTTTCAATGATTTTCCTAACCTCATACTTAGGTTCCTCACTTCATCTACCCCTTTTCCTTTTCATTCCAACGCGCATCCGAGTATTAAATGCACAAATTCCTGTTATATTCTACACAGACTTTGGCTCGTTCAATCCTCGGACGTCGTGTACACATAGGTTGCCGGAAGTTTTGACCATCAAATGCATACTACAGACAGATTTTTGGGCGATTAAACTACGGTGCCATTCGCATATTACATGTCATCTACCAAATGTTGAACCCGAACGTTTTTTACACAAACAGCGAGCTGTACTCCGATTACGTCTTGACACTTCCGTTTTATCTAGCCGTTGATGCATTCCGAATCTACCAATACGAATTAAGACTGTCGTAAGCCATTTTACGTTTACCCTACGTCACACCCACATTGTCGTATATTTGTGTTACCAATTTTGCCTTCCTAACATTTTACGCATATTCCTGATCCTTGCTTCTACCACGTGCTACTAATTTAAGTATGTTTCTTTCCGTTTACCGTGTTCCCCCTGAATCGTTAGAGTTTGATTTAAAAACCACAATTCACACTTGTATTGTTGGACTTGTGTCTGCCACCACGATTCTCCGTTTTGGAGTATGTTTGTTTACTCCATGCTACACGTATGTCGCAGACTGTTGCATGGTACGTTTCGCCTACTCCGTGCGACCCGATGATCGTCAACGTCTCGCCAACTCGCTGCTACACCCGGTTGGATGCAGCCAGTGCCAGAGGTGTTTAGGAGTATGTTTGTCTACTCCATGCTACACGTATGTCGCAGACTGTTGCATGGTACGTTTCGCCTACTCCGTGCGACCCGATGATCGTCAACGTCTCGCCAACTCGCTGCTACACCCGGTTGGATGCAGCAGTGCCAGAGGTGTTTAGGAGTATGTTTGTTTACTCCATGCTACACGTATGTCGCAGACTGTTGCATGGTACGTTTCGCCTACTCCGTGCGACCCGATGATCGTCAACGTCTCGCCAACTCGCTGCTACACCCGGTTGGATGCAGCAGTGCCAGAGGTGTTTAGGAGTATGTTTGTCTACTCCATGCTACACGTATGTCGCAGACTGTTGCATGGTACGTTTCGCCTACTCCGTGCGACCCGATGATCGTCAACGTCTCGCCAACTCGCTGCTACACCCGGTTGGATGCAGCCAGTGCCAGAGGTGTTTTGGAGTATGTTTGTTTACTCCATGCTACACGTTTATTGCATGGTACGTTTCGCCTACTCCGTGCGACCCGATGATCGTCAACGTCTCGCCAACTCGCTGCTACACCCGGTTGGATGCAGCCAGTGCCAGAGTTGTTTTGGAGTATGTTTGTCTACTCCATGCTACTCGTATGTCGCAAACTGTTGCATGGTACGTTTCGCCTACTCCGTGTTACCCGATGATCGTCAACGTCTCGCCAACTCGCTGCTACACCCGGTTGGATGCAGCCAGTGCCAGAGTTGTTTTGGAGTATGTTTGTCTACTCCATGCTACTCGTATGTCGCAGACTGTTGCATGGTACGTTTCGCCTACTCCGTGTTACCCGATGATCGTCAACGTCTCGCCAACTCGCTGCTGCACCCGGTTGGATGCAGCCAGTGCCAGAGGTGTTTTGGAGTATGTTTGTCTACTCCATGCTACACGTATGTCGCAGACTGTTGCATGGTACGTTTCGCCTACTCCATGTTACCCGATGATCGTCAACGTCTCGCCAACTCGCTGCTACACCCGGTTGGATGCAGCAGTGCCAGAGTTGTTTTGGAGTATGTTTGTCTACTCCATGCTACACGTATGTCGCAGACTGTTGCATGATACGTTTCGCCTCCTCCGTGTTACCCGATGATCGTCAACGTCTCGCCAACTCGCTGCTACACCCGGTTGGATGCACCAGTGCCAGAGTTGTTTTGGAGTATGTTTGTCTACTCCATGCTACTCGTATGTCGCAGACTGTTGCATGGTACGTTTCGCCTACTCTGTGCTACCCGATGATCGTCAACGTCTCGCCAACTCGCTGCTACACCCGGTAGGATGCAGCCAGTGCCAGAGTTGTTTAGGAGTATGTTTGTCTACTCCATGCTACTCGTATGTCGCAGACTGTTGCATGGTACGTTTCGCCTACTCTGTGCTACCCGATGATCGTCAACGTCTCGCCAACTCGCTGCTACACCCGGTTGGATGCAGCAGTGCCAGAGTTGTTTTGGAGTATGTTTGTCTACTCCATGCTACACGTATGTCGCAGACTGTTGCATGGTACGTTTCGCCTACTCCGTGTTACCCGATGATCGTCAACGTCTCGCCAACTCGCTGCTACACCCGGTTGGATGCAGCAGTGCCAGAGTTGTTTTGGAGTATGTTTGTCTACTCCATGCTACACGTATGTCGCAGACTGTTGCATGGTACGTTTCGCCTACTCCGTGTTACCCGATGATCGTCAACGTCTCGCCAACTCGCTGCTACACCCGGTTGGATGCAGCAGTGCCAGAGTTGTTTTGGAGTATGTTTGTCTACTCCATGCTACACGTATGTCGCAGACTGTTGCATGGTACGTTTCGCCTACTCTGTGCTACCCGATGATCGTCAACGTCTCGCCAACTCGCTGCTACACCCGGTTGGATGCAGCCAGTGCCAGAGTTGTTTTGGAGTATGTTTGTCTACTCCATGCTACACGTATGTCGCAGACTGTTGCATGGTACGTTTCGCCTACTCTGTGCTACCCGATGATCGTCAACGTCTCGCCAACTCGCTGCTACACCCGGTTGGATGCAGCAGTGCCAGAGTTGTTTTGGAGTATGTTTGTCTACTCCATGCTACACGTATGTCGCAAACTGTTGCATGGTACGTTTCGCCTACTCTGTGCTACCCGATGATCGTCAACGTCTCGCCAACTCGCTGCTACACCCGGTTGGATGCAGCAGTGCCAGAGTTGTTTTGGAGTATGTTTGTCTACTCCATGCTACACGTATGTCGCAGACTGTTGCATGGTACGTTTCGCCTACTCTGTGCGACCCGATGATCGTCAACGTCTCGCCAACTCGCTGCTACACCCGGTTGGATGCAGCAGTGCCAGAGTTGTTTTGGAGTATGTTTGTCTACTCCATGCTACACGTATGTCGCAGACTGTTGCATGGTACGTTTCGCCTACTCTGTGCGACCCGATGATCGTCAACGTCTCGCCAACTCGCTGCTACACCCGGTTGGATGCAGCAGTGCCAGAGTTGTTTTGGAGTATGTTTGTCTACTCCATGCTACACGTATGTCGCAGACTGTTGCATGGTACGTTTCGCCTACTCCGTGCTACCCGATGATCGTCAACGTCTCGCCAACTCGCTGCTACACCCGGTTGGATGCAGCCAGTGCCAGAGGTGTAAACGCGAATTCATTAGCCGTTACGTGGCGCAGGTGCCGCGTGTTGACACGACCGACACGTCCGTGCGCCGCTCCACGCTCCAACTCGCGGCAGTGCGTTTACGAGCTGCCAACCTTCCGAGTCTTTTGCCGAGTTAATTTATACGTTTCACTGTTGACGATGACTGTTTCTTTGTCCCCGGCGGGCGGGGTTCTGGCTGGGGTTTACATCTAGGTTTAGAGTTACGTGGCGCGAAATTAGGAATCCGTTTTTGTTTTGTCTCCGGAGTCGAAGACTGTAAATCACGGCGTGTTGACTGATTTACATTTGTGTCGTGGTGTCCTTTCATGTAATAATGAGCTTCCTGTGCCCGCACGAACTGCGTGATTCGGACGGTCGTTTTCGAAACTCCGTGTGAAATAAAGGTGGAATTTTTGTGATTATCTTTGTGTCTCTATACGCCAGTGGCATTATGATGACGTTAATCGGGCATGGTGGTATCCCTCAACTTGCTGATATCTAACGTTGACCTTTTCATCAGATGTAAAACAAATTACTTTTGAGCCACATTAGATTCTCTATGAATTATTGTTGTGCTATCGTGAGTTTTGCCAGATTAAATTGTTGAGATATGTGAAATCTTTAATTCCGCAAAGTGATTTATATTAACCTTTAAAACAATAAATTTATAGTGGTGAAAGGACCTAGTAAAAGGAAGAAAACCCTTAATTTTAACGTGTTACAGTTTTACATCAGGACTCGAGTTCGAGCAAAAGAATAGCCATAAGAAACCCGTAAAAATTTAAAATACTATCGAAAAAAATTTACTCGGTAAAAATAAGCGATACGAGACCGTAAATTACGTTCGTAAACACTAGATGTCACCCCTCACCTCTCGTAACCTTTCCCGGCATGCTTTTACAGGACGTTGCATCACCTAATGAAACCCGTTAAAGTCTCCGCTTTAATGTCCGGTGCTAATAAATAGCAGCACTTTATGCGGCCCCGTTTTCAATGAAGTGATAAGCCCCGCGCATGCTCGGCGATGAGGTTGATGTGCTGTAATTACCTGTGTCACCGAAGACTGCGTGATACATCAGGGAAAGTCAACTGGTGATTGATTTATGTGCGGGTTTATGGTTCAGGCTAGGCGAGCCGCCTATAGAGTATTAGCATTTACGTAATTTCTGGCCACGTCTTGAGCGAGAGGTTGGTGCTTATAAGATTTCATTTTGGTTCTTACAAGATCGTTTTAAGATGGTGGCAAAGTTAACACGAGTGTGAAAGTTGATGATGGGGATGGGAGGTGATAAAATCAAAGTAGATTTTACCTTTAGGTTTGAGTAGATTTTACCTTTTTGAGTTTTGGGTCATTTTCTGTTATTTAAGTACGATATAGGTGTAAAGCATGACGATGGAAACACATTGAACAAACATGGCCCTATAATGGCTGACGTCTTGACGGCCTTCTTGACACGAGGATCTTAAAAGTTCGTCTCAAGTTTTTCGGATTCGAATATTCAAGTGAGAGGGAGGTTTGAACTGGCCATTTATTGGCCACTGTTTTGAAGATAACTTCAATTCTGATGCAATAATGAAGTTTTGAGGTGGTTTTTGAGCTTCTCTTATGGACCTTGGCTTTTTGTATCATTTATAATCTCATATAAAACAGAGAGTGCGTTAAGTTGTTGCCAATAAACCAAATTCAGAAATCTGGTTCAGTCTTTTAAAGCAGAAATTGTTCTGGAAAAAATTTCAGTATCACAAAACAAGCAAAAGGCTGTTTGGAATATTGTAAACGAGCACATCCCTGGCAAGGCTCCAAAACCCTTCAGAAAGTTCGTTGTTGAAGACAGCGATGGCAGGCTGCTTGATGATCCAAAGGTTGTTTCTAGTTATCTCAACAATTACTTCTCCGAGGTCGGACTTAGAGTCGGAGGAGATGGATCGATTTCAAAAGTGTCTTCTTTAGAGAATCACACCGTAGGGTCTAGCCTTTTCTTATCTCCAACGAATGAAGAAGAGGTTCTATCAGCAATAAAGTCGCTTAAGTCAAGTAATTCATCTGGAAATGACGGTATTTCATCGAAAATCTTGAAGTCATGTGCTAATAGTTTATCTGCACCTCTTGTTCACATTATTAATTCATCTTTCCAGAATGGACAGTTTCCAACATTGCTGAAGACTGCATCTATCAAACCCTTGCCCAAAATAAAAAATGCTCGAATTCCTGAACATTTCAGGCCAATTTCAATTTTGTCAACCTTTTCAAAGATAATTGAAAAGGTATTTCTCAACCGTTTATCTTCATTTTTGACTGATCATGACATCCTTTTCAAAAACCAGTTTGGATTCCGGAAGAATACTTCGACCGTAGATGCCTTATTTAACTTTGTTTCCTCTTTGTCTTCCTCACTTGACCTGAAAGAATATTCATTAGGTTTGTTTCTCGACTTAAGCAAAGCTTTTGATGTTGTGAATCATTCCATTTTGCTTGAAAAGATGGAAAAAATAGGCTTCAGAGGAAATGCTTATGACTGGATATCATCATACCTACAGACCAGATCGCAAGTTGTTTCAGTCCCATATATAGATGAGATAGGTTTTCTTAAAATGAGAGACTCTGAAAAACTGACAGTGCGGTCTGGAGTACCGCAGGGCAGTGTCTTAGGCCCGGTTTTGTTTCTTATTTTCATTAATGATATTGCTAGAAGTGTTTCTAAAGCTAATCTTTGTTTGTTTGCGGACGACACTTCTCTTGCTCTTTCCAACAAGAATCTTGAAAAATTAGAGGTGGAAATGTTTATTGAAGCTAATTCAATCTTGCAATGGTTATCCGAAAATGGTCTTGGTATAAATGCAGAGAAGACAAAGGTTGTAAATTTTTTCCTAAGGAAAAGGGAAGGTTCCGAGATTAACCAATTGATAATAGGTGACTTTGAAGTTATGTCGTCTTCTAGTACCAACTTTTTAGGAGTAACTATAGATTCTAATCTCAACTTTCATGAGCATATTGACGGTGTATCCAAAAAACTAAGTCGTGTTCTCTTCCTTCTTCGCAGGCTTGCTTATTTCTCAAATCGTGAAATCCTTCTCACAGCTTACTATGGATGTTTTTTCCCTATCCTTGCTTATGGTGTTGCAATTTGGGGCCACGATAGCTCAAAAACCAAAACAGTTTTCAATGCCCAGAAGAAGGCCTTAAGAATTATACTTGGGCTTCGTAGATTGACATCATGCAGGGGCAGGTTTAGGGATAACAATATCCTGACGTTCCCATCACTTTATATTTTCAGTTGTTTGACATTTTTGAGAAATAACTTTGGTCTGTTCCCTCATCAACCTCCATCTCAACGTAATCTCCGAAAAACAAATTGCCTACCAATACCTCAGCACAGAACAACATTTTACCAGCACCAGACATATTATTCATCCATAAAGCTATTCTACCACCTCCCATCATCCCTAAAAAATGAAACAAACACCATCAGATTAAAAAACAAATTAAAAGAGTTTCTCATTGTTAAGGAATGTTACAGCTTGGAGGAATATTACTCCTAGAATTTACTTTTTATTATAAGTAAATTTATTCCATTGTGTATTAATTGTGTGTATAAATATATATACTATTGACGATTGTAATGCACATTTGTGTCTTTAACAATAAAATTATTTGACTTTGACTTTGACTTTGAAATTCTGTTATAACCAAATTATTGTTTTCCTCTTAAATATTTTGCAAAATATCGATCCCTGTGTTATTAGATTCGCATTTCGTTATGATCTGATTGAATGTAAAAAACTGACTTTATATAAACCAGAAATATATTTTTATCTTTTGATCGCAATCCAAATCACTCAGCATAAATTCAATTCGCCCTGACTAAGAAGTTAGGAACTTCAATATTCATCAGACCATGACCTCGCTGATACCCTGACTGAAAAATTACCCCGATCCAAAACCGCGAAACGTCTGAGAGCCTTAAAGTGTAGCAGTTAATCGGTAAACTCTTTGTCGGTTACCGATCACATTTGTGACGAGTTACTTTAGGCCACATAGCCCGCATTCCGCGGGCCGCGAATGCAAAAAGCAAAAGAGCACGGATAACGGCGGACATCTCTGTTCTGCCCGGGAAGACGTTGAAATGTAATTTCGCCCTTGGTCGATTAACTTATCACCGAACGCATCAATATCTGTCTCAAACCGCGGCTTCAAAATAAACCGGCGCGCGGTTAACGAAAGGTCACGCGGAGATTGACGTCCGCCGATTGATTAATACACCACGATTCCACGGTTTACACGCGGACGCATTGACAAGATTTAATTACGGGAAACAACTTTCGCGCTGCCTACGCTACTTGCGAAACGAGGAGGAGGCTTGCGCAGACTCGGCGGGCAGCGGTACTTAGCTCGGCGGAGACGTGTGGTTACTGTGGCGAATAATCATAAACACGTCTATAAAATGGGTTATTGTTGGTTTTAAAAGGTTATGTAGTACCGGGTTATGTCATCGGTCTGCTTAAGGGTTTAATTCAAATGATTAGAAAATGTTAAAAAGTTACAAAGTATAATCATATTTGAGTTTTGTTTTGCTCATTAATGTAGACTACTTTTATTGAGGGTAATAACCACTTTTACTTTAATGGAACAATATTTTACTACTTCTATTGCATCGACTACATAGTAAAAATTTGATCGATTTCGTGCTATGTGGTCGATGCTCTATTGTTACTATCCTTGTGAAATTTTAATAAACCAATGCTGCGACCCGGTTTTTACAAGGTATTTTAAGGTGTTGTTTCTTAGTTTTACAAAACTAAAACCCAGAATCTATGTTTTACTTTAACACTATTAAACCCAAAGAACATTTAACATTACCATGTATTGGCTGATTAATAGCTATCATAATCATCATTAAACCTCATTTTTTGGTTAGACAGTCATTACCATATTCACTGTTAAATACCGAGCTACGTTTCTGGCTTCACTATTCAATCTCAGTATTTCACCCGTAATAAGCATCGATATAGGCATCTCTCCCTCTCCATTCAACTTGAGTGTTTAACCTGATATGAGCATCTCTTGCCTCCATATTAAACCTCACTTTTTAACCTGATATGAGCATCTCTCGCTTCCATATTTTACCTCACTGTTTGACTCGGTATGAGCATCTCTCGCCTGCCCATTGAACCTCGCAGTTTTGACTGGTATGGTTATCTCTTACCTCCCTATTAAACCTGCTCACAGTTTTGCCTGGTATGAGCATCTGTCGCCTGTATATTAAACCACTGTTTGACCTGGTATGAGCACCTCTCGTCTCCCTATTGAACCAATGTTTGAACCAGTGTGAGCATCTCTCACCTCCCTATTGAACCTGCTCATAGTTTTGCCTGGTATGAGCATCTTTCGCCTGTATATTGAACCACTGTTTGGCCTGATATGAGCATCTCTCGCCTGCACATTGAACCTCACTGTTTAACCTGACACGAGCATCTCTCACCTCCCTCTCGCTTCTCTCACTTTTTAACCTGATACGAGAATCTCTCTCTTCCATATTTTACCTCACTGTGTGGTAAAAGTACGAGCACCTCTCGCCTGCCCATTGAACCTCACAGTTTTGACTGGTATGGTCATCTCTTGCCTCCCCATTGCCTGCTCACAGTTTTGCCTGGTTTGAGCATCTGCCTCGCTTGTATATTGAACCACTGTTTGACCAGGTATGAGCACCCCTCGCCTCCCTATGGAACCACTGTTTGACCCAGTGTGAGCATCTCTCACCTCCCTATTGATCCTGCTCATAGTTTTGCCTGATATGAGCATCTTTCGCCTGTATATTGAACCACTGTTTGACCTGATATGAGCATCTCTCGCCTGCACATTGAACCTCACTGTTTAACCTGATACGAGAATCTCTCTCTTCCATATTTTCCTCACATTGCCCGCTCACAGTTTTGCCCCATTGCCTGCTCACAGTTTTGCCTGGTATGAGCATCTGTCGCCTGTATATTGAACACTGTTTGACCTGGTATGAGCACCTCTCGCCTCCCTATGGAACCACTGTTTGACCCAGTGTGAGCATCGCTCGCCTCTCTATTGAACACTGTTTGACCACTGCGAGAGGCCCTCGTGTGGTGAATGGCGCTGTTTGCTGTGCCGTATACTCGGCTAGTGTAAACACTCCAGTCGAGTCGACCAGATAGCGCCAATTACGGATCTTGTATCAACGCTGCCTCGCCGCCATGTTAGAACCATGTGTCAGGCTCAGATTTGCCATGAGTGGGTGAGGTCTTGTTTCAAAGCGAACGTTGTGAAGAATTCAATTTTGGTAGTATTTTGTTGATATTTTAAGTGATATTTACTTAATATCACTCTCCCCCTACTCAGTAAACGATTTTCTTTTCACAGTAAATAAATAGCAACAATTAGTTTTGCATCATTTGCACGATTGCTCTTTGTTAGTTTAATACTCATATTTATGTCATTGAGACAGGATATTGTATAACAAGACAGGACAGATAGGTGCTTATGTCAGGACAGATAGATAGACAGACAGACAGGACAGATAGATGTTTATGTATTTGTCAAGATAGGTTTAAGATTTATAACATGACGTTTCATTTGTTTGTATGTGAAACATCTCAAAATATGTAAACTCAATGTGACAAATAAGTATTTCATTTCATTTTATTGTTAAATATGTTTCAGACCTAAGTTATGTTGCTGAGGAATGATTGAACTTTGTTTATTATTTTATTTGCACCACTTTTTTTATTCATATATTATCTTCAAAACTGACTTAATGTTCATGAAACAATCTTGGTTTTCTCATACGGTATGATCTTATATAAGTTATGAATTGATGTGTTTTTCACCAAGCATTTTCTGATTATAATGGATAACTTCGGTGACAAATAAAATTCTCCAATTCAAATAAAATATTGTGAGGAAAGAGCTATAATATGGCTTTTGAAAATTTTAATATCCTACAGAAATAAAAGTACAGTAGCATAATTTATATATTACATTGATAAGTAACATATTAATTGTCGGACCTTGGCGCTCTTACTCAATACCTGCGCTGCAAGTTCCACTCAGAATCCTTTTTGTATCTTAACAAATGCGCGACTTCGATTATAACCTTGTCAACAGATTTTAGTGATCGATCGTTCTACTTTCCGGGCGCCATAGCAGATCGAGTTTTTCATTCAGGCGCGGCAATCTATTTCCACACTGTCCAAAATGAAATCTCTCTCGGCGGAGGACGTCGAAAAACAGAAACAAGAAATCCACATCAGGTCCTCCCGGTCGGGGATCACGAGCTAGCGAGGTTTCAAAAACCGCGCACATGATTTATGTACCCGGCCGCTTTCAGGAAACCCTAGCCCGGGCGGAGCAGCGGAGATTAGAGGCGTCTAGTTAGTGAAAGCAGAAGAGCGAAGTGTCGGATAAGTAATCGGGTCCGGGCGACAGTGATTGATTCGTCTGATTGATGTTGCGTGTCGGGGTTCACGTTCGGATTGGATAACGGTATCTCGGCGACAAACACACGGACAAATCATTCCCAGATAGCGATCTCCATCGGCCGGCCGGGGTGTCGAATATTAAAACGCCTCCGCCCGCTCTAAACAAATGATCCGAGCGGCGATTTTTCTTTCAATCAAGTTCTCGATGGCCGCTGATGCGGTGTAATTTTCGTCCCGTGTGTCACCGAGCGGACGGCGGGTTGGCAGTTATGTGGTCAAGACCCCTCCTACTGTTGTGAGCCCATTTTGATAATTTAGAAATCGGAAAAAGCTCGGCGTGATTTTTGCAGGAAATCAAATATATAATAGTTGACTAAAAGAAAGAACCCTAGACACCCTTGTAGTTAAGCTGATTATTGTTTTATCAGCAGACGATCTAAAAAAATAAACAAACTAAACGTTTGAAGCTGCTGAGCAACGGCTCTCCATTGATTCGTGTTTAATGTGTGCGTTATCCGGGTCAGTGTTAAATAACTGTGTTATACGAGTGAGTTTTTATTTCAGCAACAAAGTCTTAAGATATGCTTCACGTTCCTAATAACCTGACAGGGGCGGACCCAGGGGGGGGATATCGGAATATATTTCCCCCCGAAAATTTTTGGGATATTATTATCTTGTTCATAATGAAGGTCGTAATGAAGATGATGGTATCACTAAACTTGCCGTAAAACAGAGAACACTACACGTTAACTACTCACTAAACTTTTATAAGGGTTTTAAGTAGTTAAATTATATTATTTTAAAGATAACTGATTCAGGGATTATATATATTGGATAAGGGTATTTTTTCCTATTGCGGCTATCGAGAGGAATTGGCTGGAGTAGGCCTATGAGAACATAAGGCAAGCAAAAACTCCTGATGATAACAGTGGCCATTAATGGTGTCCGCGAAATTGCCGCCATCGCCATCGTCGTCAGATGTGGCAAAAGACTCATCATATTATGTGAAATATTCATGGTAAAAAAAATCACGATGTTAAAATGCGGCATACGAATATTGTCGTCTTCTGAAGAAGCGTTGAAACCTACGTCTAGGTCGCTATAAATATGACCGACTGTTAACTGGGTTAGGGTATTATTGCAAAAAGTAAAAACCAATACTCGTCAGTTCCAATTCAGGGAAAGTATTACTAAGTTGTTTAAGATATTATTTTATTACCATTTTGCGTCATTTCTCTGAGGCTCTCCTCGCGGTCGTGCATTTTATTGGTGTCCTCGCCGGCGCATTCGTTGCATCGCAGCCATCGCCATAAACAGTGCATAGCTTCGGTGAAGATGTTCATTAAACCAAGGCCATTTTGAGAATAAGTCCGAAACAATTTCCTGTACTGGCGCAAAACAATTAGCGATAATTCCCAACCGTTACAGAAACGCTACACGAGCGCGTACATTAAAGATCGTTCTTAAAACGAAGTAATGTTTTTTTTGTTTCGCGTATTATTACCGGGAGATAAAATCGAATCGGGCGAAAAGGTTTTATTCCGGACGGTTTAATCGCGTGCCGTCATTACGCGGGGCGTACCCTACGTGACTCCATTTCGAACGGCTCGGTTCGCTTCTTTCTTCTCCTTCGATAAACATATTTATAACGCGTTACATACGTACACGAAATAATCGACTTCGATTCCGGGCGATTACCGATCGACATTTTCGATAATCGTTTTAATTTTCTACGTAATTTCGAGTTGGAAATGCTTTCGTGTAAAGCGGTGGCGTTTTTTTCTAGAATTAATAATAACGCCTAAATGGCTACCGCTATCCGGGGGCAGTAGTCGAGGAATTATTTTCATCCGATTATTACAAGCGGCTCGTGACGATTCGCCCGTAATGGCCGTTCGTATTTTATTTGTCCTCGCCATCACGTCTACTGTGCTGGGCGGCCTTATCATCGGCGTACACTTAATAACAATCCTCGCAGATTCGCCCGCCACGCTCGGCCGCGCATTCGCCACTTCCGTCGAACCCCGAGTTCTCGTGATAGCATCCCCCATTCCGGGAGTCGATCAGCCATTAAATTGAGGTGAAATTCGTTTTAGAGTTAACCGTGATTGCTATCTCGCCCGGCTGTACAGTTACCTCGTTATTGGGTTCAGCTCTTTGTTTTATGGTGGAAATTGTGCTGCACTTCTGCTGCTGATTTAGAAACTAATGGGCCCAATGTTTCGATAAAATCCTTTTCTAAAGCTCGTGTTTTTTAATAAGAACGTTTAATGGATACCGTTTCGTTTACCACATCATTGTTTGAAGACGCTGATGACACTATCCATCAAGGCTTATTTTAAGTGAAACCAAATTAAGCATGTGTAGTGGATAGTTGAAATGATAGCTTCGTTATTGACAAAGAGCGGCTGATTCACTTTATCAGAAACATTTTTTATAAATCTTCTGTATTTCAATGATTTTCTGTAGTCAACTATCATGATTATTAATTCCTAGCTCAATAACGTCGACTTTACATACATATTGGTAAGGACAATACTTCTAGATCTGTAGCTAATGCCGATAATCAATGGCAGCTCGATGTAAATGATGAGCGAGTCTGTAGCTAAGTTCTGGGTAGTATGGCAAGTTTTTTTTTTAATTCATGCGTGGCATTCATTTAGAAAATTGAAGTACGAAATAGACTTTTAACGAGCTTGAATCTAGTGGTAAAACAGCTGCAACGACACTCCTCGTTCTACTCAGCGTGGGCATTTTATTGCATTGACACTTGAAAGCTTTCCATGAAGAGGGGAATGCAGTCAAAGTAAAGCTGCAATGTTAAAACCACTCGTCGATTTGCGGTCCGGACTGCAGAATGACTGATTAGCTATCGGTCAATCGGGGTTAAACGGCAACAAATCACAATTTATCGACTACTAAAGTCAACAGGATGTCCGAGACAAGGAAGCATAAAAGAAAACATATGTGCGAGAGAGGCAGGCAAGATAAGCCTTACAGCGATGGCGGGTCCACTTAGGCGTTGGAGGGCCTCCAACTTCGGCCGTCGTCGTTATTAGGCGAAATCATTTTTGAATGAGACCCCCACCCCCTCCCCCGACAACATGGCTGCCGACGAAGTGGATTGACGCTTGACGCGTCAATGTTTAATTGTGTTTAACTAATGGGATCCGAAACGGTACCTGCTGCGCGTTCCGGATGAATTTTGATTCGGGATTCCCCGACTGGAACTTGTAAGATGGGTTATTTTCTGTTCAGCATCATGAAAGTGTGTGAGATTTTAAAGAATTATAAGTTATATTGAATTATTAATTTTAAACACGATACTGTATTTCCCTTAAGAGGGGGCTCCAGTTCCGCGCGACTACCTGCTTCTCCCATAAGACCAATGTTAACTTTCAAATTCGTTACAGCGTTAACCGCTCAACCGAAATCGTTGATTTATAGCTCATTTGAAAGAACAAAAAATTATCTAGCGATTCCAGTAAGCAGAATTTTGGATATCCTCTTTTGTTTGGCTGTTAAAAAATCGCAAAAAATAGATTTTTGGAATTTATTATAAACTAGCAGTTGCCCGTGGCTTCGCTCACGATAAAAATTACAGCTGATCTTACTTCTGCTCCTTGAACTGTCAAACTGTAGTACTCACAGCTGTTTACATTTCGGTATTTGAATGTTTACATCCTTATAAAATGTAAATATTGAAGCTAGGGACGTTCACGGGGCGTAACCCAAGGGGATTATAAGGAAGTGAATAGGCCTATATGTTTCCCAGGTTCAAGATCTACCTCTGTGTGAAATTTCAACCCAGTCGGTTCAGTATTTTTCGAGTTTACTTATCCCATACATACACACATATAGAAACCACCTTTTTTTATAATAGTATAGATAGATAGATTATTCTAAATGCGATATCGGAATTCTGCTAACAGAAATCGCTAGATAATTTTTGGTTCTTTCAAATTACCCAAAAATTAACGATTTTGGTTGAGCGGTTGAGGCTGTACCGAGTTTGAAAGTTAACATTGGCCTTATGGGGGGAGTAGGTAGAAACGCGATATTTTTCGTGACTGGAGCCCTCTCTTAAACAAATGGGTTATTGCCATCGAAAAAAGAAAGATTGGGGTCTCAAGTGCTCCTAACTCTATCGCCAATAACAGTTCCTAAAAAACGACTCAACATCCACTCGATCGTACTCTTCTAGGCTAATATTTTTTACTTATACGTCAAAATAAAACTCATGTGTTAACCTTGGAGTTCCCAAGGATCTGTTTCAGGCCCACTTGTTTTCCATTGTGTAGATACTATGTCGTCCCAGGTGGATCGACCCCAAACAGACCTTGACGCCGATCACACAAGCAGTCCCGTCCCATCTAATTGACCGATTGTACTCAGTACAATATTTTATAAATCACTCGCACCACATCTGGTGTCAACACACCATCTCACTAGAGAACAGTCTTCATTTAGTTTGAAATGCGTACATAAAGTCCAGCCTATTGTTTTCAAATGTTTACTAACAAAATGTATTTTTCTGAACATGCCGAAAGGGTGTTTAGGTTTACATTTTGAAACAGTCTAAGCTACTGCTGAGGAAATTATTAGAGATCACATTATTCTGGGCTAACATCTGGCAGAACGTTATAAATTACGCTGTGCGGTTGTGTTTGGTAGTTGATACCGCGGAACTTGCATTACAAAAATACCATATTTATATTTTTACTTTCTCTTCACCCAAACCTACCCCAAGCTGTCGACATAAACTCATCAAATTCGTACAGAATACCTCTGATCCATTCATTGGCACGGAGAAACAGATAGATTTGATGTTGAGTAATACAAAGAAAAGGGAAAACAATGATTGCGTATGACCGGGAGGACTTTCGGCCTATTTCGTAACGCGGATCGTATTGTAGTTGGCGACCATTAATAAGTCATTACCCGAGCGTAGGGTCGTCATTAGAGAGTGATGTTTGGAAACATTACACCAGAAGCTCCTTCAACGCCATCAGCGTGGCACGTTGGACACAGTAGTTCTCCTGGTGGTCTGTTTTCACAATAGTTTGCACCTTCGAATGCTGTTTGTTCCATCGTGCTACTGATTATTTGGTACTCACAGGTGATGTATGTCTAAAAAAATCGTCTTTCGGCTTAAGACTCAAATGTTTGCGTCCTGTACAACACTGTCTACAAAAATTTGGATCTTGCTTTCTTTAAATTGCAGCGTACTGTTTCAATCACACTAAGTAAATTTAAAGCTCACAAGGGCTCGTGGGGGATCCACTCTCCGCATTAATTTTCATTGTTTCCCTCCAGCTTGAGCCTATCAAGAACGCGTAAAAACCATCTATTGTTGGGATATCAAGGCTATCTTTGAGTGGTAATGACGACGCTGGGTAATCACCGGGAGTCATCCGGCTGCGGATTCTCACAATTCTCACGGCAATCCTAAACCTCTTCCGGTCTCCACAAAGTAGTCATCGAGTTTTCCGCGGTCATCCTTGATATGTGCTATCCCTAGTTCGGTCAAATAACGACGTTTGTTTACTCAGTGGTAAAACTTAAAATGTCTCAGTGTCTTTGTTGAAAATATGGTTTGTTACTTTGACGTATTTTAAAAGCTCAGGATGAGGTGCACCTCATCCTGGTAGCTCATCCCATGGGAGTCCGAATAAAATGATAAGTGGAGGGAAACATTAATTTAATTCGTATGAGCTGTTGTATCACTGTCTTGATCCTTCATGGTATGATATTGAAATATAAAATAATTTCTCAAGTAAAATTAACGTGAAATGACAGATTTTTAGGTGACATTAAATCAGGGGGTAATGTTGACCTTACAACAATTAATATTTACTTATTCGCCTATTCATTTATTTATTGAAAACTTACAATTTGATCACTATTGAACCAATAAAACCTCCAAGTAATAAATCAAAAGTTTCAGAGGTTATTCAGTTATTCATTTTATTTTTAAAACAGTGGTTTTTTATTTAAATATTACAATTAACAACTATCCAATCACAGAAAAAATAATAAATACCATCGGTTAAACCGTCATTCTCAGTTGTATGTCTCTCCTCGAAGCGTCGACAGTTTACAATTCCGATCTGCCAGGAACAGGCACGGCTGAGCTAAGCTAAGAACACGCCTCTAGCCGAATCGTGCCCGTTGTTGAGTTTCAGCATTTTTTCTGCCTAGAGCCTCGTAAGGAGGTTGTTTTGAAACCGTGCCAATAAATGTTTAATTGAAGCCCATGTTACGCAATTAACTGTGAACAATAGAGTCGTGTGTGGCACTGGCCTAATGAGCTGGGCATCCAACGCAACGCGTGCGCACCTGTAACGTTATTTATCGGGCTTAAAAACGCATTATCCCTGCCCACAATCTTGTTTTCTTTCACAGATATTGTCCTGCCAAAATATCAGTGACCGTATGTAAAAAGTGTAGCAAGAGATGACACAGATGTAACAAGAGCCATTGTTGCTCAAACTGTACAGATTCCGAACCCAATTGAATGGGATAATCAAGTTAATAGGGTCGCTGACATAATTCTTCTTCTATAGTCCAACAACTCATGAAAAGGAATGTAGTTAAATAAAACAGTAAATTAAACATCTCAAAGTAACCTTTTAAGGAACGTCCAAAGAGAATTTGAACTAAACGTGATTCATACACGTCATATGAATCCACCAATCCGATAGTTCATCTAGCTATTTCTTAGCACCTCCACCAATCCTATCGCTACCTTGTTTCCTCCGTCAGAAATTCGGTAATTTAACTACGTATCTTCCTCCGCCAATCCGAAAGTTTACTTCAGAAGTCCAATATTTAAACTAAAATAACTTTCTCCAGTCCGTTAGTTCAACATTTATCCCCCTTGCCAATCCGATTGTTCACTTCGCATCCCCTTCGCCAATCCAATTTTCCACCTCGTATCCCCTTCGCCAATCCGATTCTTCACCTCGTATCCCCTTCGCCAATCCGATAGTTCACCTTGTTTTCCAGTTTCCAGTGTACCGGTTGTCGGACCGGTAGCATCCCACTTAATGAGATTTGGGACCGGCCTCTATTAAAATGTCTCCAGCGTGGTGATAGGCTTACCGGCGGGATCGGTGGAAAGAGGTTTAATCCGTTGTCGATACCCGGCGCCCGGTGTCGTGTGCTTCCTCGTTTAATTGTTGGAAGTTTGACTATTTTTCTGTGAACTCTAACCAATCCGGTTTGTAACGGTTTTTATTTATAGCGGTAATATGTAAGGTTTTCTCGATTAACATTGTGTTTTATATCGTTGTTCATACAAGATTTTGTATGTACATCTAAGATTGTATAAGATATAAAAGATGTATAAGGTTTGGCATGCATGATTTGTTATTATAAAACATGCAATCGCCCAAAAGATTTTAATGTGTTTTTAGTTGGCGATACTTTTTATAATCCTTATTGTTCGTTTGAAATTTTAATTCACTTGGTTTTAATAGTGAATTGTGCTTGAAGTGCACCTTAAATTACTTGGCAAATATAATAATGAATTAAAGAAAAAATGTAGCTTAAAGGTGTGCGAGTGATCGTTGGAATTCATATATTTAGAATTTTTTGAAACGTCACAGAAATTAATTCATTGGTTCTTGTTACCATCCTGTATAAGCTATCGGATGATCGACCCAAAATATTATTTAAAGCAATGAAAACCCCATTGGTGGTCTGGAACGATATATTTTCAACTATATCCATTCGAATCATTAATGGAACATCCTTACACGTTTATAGTTACGATCTAAATATATATAGATTACCGGCTAAAATTATTGATCTGAAAGGTCAAAGCTCATATTTCGAGAGGCGATTCCGGTGGGTTCATTCAGAATCATATGTTCATTCTCTCTCGACTACTTATTTTTCAATTACAAATTAACTGTCAAGCACTGTTACTTCATGAAAAGGTCTCTCGTACGAAGTATTTCTCTCTTTAAAGCAGAATGTAATAAACTTTGGATTACATAACTCAACTGTCATTTTCACGTCTCAGACTTTCAGTTTCTCCTTCACCACAATATTCCTCTTAAGCCGTCTCCGTGTTAATTTCACCCTTCTTTGTTACCGTGCAATACTATCGCCTCGGCCGTCCGACCACAAAAATGCCTCATATTTGTTGGCAATATTTTATTTTAATTTCCCTCCGCGAGGCGCCAAACCGCAGCGACGTGCCCGGAGACTGTGGGACTGCGGTTCCGTCCCTCCGCGCTGCGGTTCAAAACCGACGTTTCTTTTATTTTATGTCATTACTGAAATTTTCCATATTTTTGAACCGTCGTCGTGTTTTGTCTGGCTTGTCTGGCCTTCACTTTCAGAAAACAGAAACCACGTGTAAAATATCCCAAATGGGTTTTTATATTGAGCGGCATGTGGTCTATGTTGAAATTTACGAATTTACTTAATTTCCACATGCTGATGATGACAGTATCTCCTTTTTAATTTCTTTGTTAAGAATTAAAAGTCATCACTCGAGAGTTAGGACTGCTTCCCATTGAAGGAATGATTTATTTGATATTTTATAGGCTACAACAACAAAAAAATAATAAAACTAATGATAAGCCAACTTTAAATTGCTAATTTTACGAATATTTTACATTATTCGAATTTATAAATAATATTCTTTTTCAAGATTTATTTGATTTAAATCACATACAAATACTTAATCGTAACTGATGTTTAACTATCGTGTACGTTTACTTGATTCTTAGCCATTTAAAAACTAAAATTGCTGTGTGTTATAACGTAAGCCGCGGGAGACTTCAACGCGCGGTATTAAGGATTTCCAATTCATAAATTTAAACTTATCTTTATTCTTTTACTTTTTCAATATTTTTATGGATTCAGTTTTTTTAACGGGAGGAGGCAATTCGTTGATACATTTCTAAATATAGTTATGATTGAAATTGCATAAATTAGTACATTTTTGGTGACGCTGTCATCAGTGTTACATAACTCAAGAACTTAATCAGAATAATCTGCTTATTTAGTTAACCTCTTCAAAATATTTCCCAAAGTATCTTTCGAACTTATGAAACTATTTAATCGCTAACTCTAGGTTTTAGCAATATATAAAGTGATTTGTACTTTAAATCTGGAAATATTTTTGATTGACAAAAAGCCAATAACTGTTATATCTTTGAATTGAAAAGTTTAAAACTGTACGATAGTTAATACCTTTATTGAAATTGCGACCAACCCAGGTAGGCAGTTTGAGCCAAGAGAATGAGGGATGAGTTTAGGAAGATTGTGGTGCGATTTTTTTGTCTCGTTTCTAGCTAACGCCATCATGTTCTTTAGACAGGTCTGTTGATTAATAGACTAACAACCAGAGGCAAATATATATAATAGTTATATGACTGTGAATTCTAAAGCAATGAATTGCATAATCATTTAGACGTCATTACAGTTATAGTCACAGCTACTTATCTAATTAGGCAGTAACATTCTGAATATCTTGCACTCTTCGATTTTACATACACGTTTTAGTACTGCCATCGTATTTTTATTGTATACTGTTGAATTCCTTTCTTGATTAAATCTCTATCACCTCTTTTAAATGCAACCCCTTAACCCTATATGTGTATATATTTACGATTCAACGCTCAATTATTTATTTGTTGTCTTATTTTTATACATTTTCAATTTCTTGTTTGGCCAAACACATTTCAACTCTTGGATAAAAACACATAAGGACTGTGATATTCGTCCTCGAATAAATATTAGCCGATGATTAAGCAATTTTTTCTGAGACAACTCTCAGCATCTTCACCGCTCAAGGAGGAAGTACAGACATCCAAACAGTCGACATTCTCACCTTAAACCGGTCCAATGCACTTCCTCGGAGTCGCTTTCCATGTCAGAAATAATAATAATAAATTAAGGCGCGATACTGCGGCAGGGGGGAGCGGGTTGGGAGAGGGGGGAGGGGGTGAGTATTTCCCGCCAATAATTGGTTTTGTTTATCGAGCGCCAGTTCCGGACCGAATTGTCCACACATTAGACCAGCTGATTACATTGTACCGCATAGTGGCGTCGATGGGCGTCACTCCCGTTTTCTGGCTTCCCATTGGCCGGTTCAAGCCCCTCCCCCAGCTACCGGTTGGCCACGTAATAATAATCATAATGAGACTTTTATGGCAGTAATTGTACCGCTCTGCCGGCTTTTTATACATAATCATTATTTTAGAATAAACCGCCAGCACGAGTGCTAAAAACAAGATGGCGGTCGGGAAAAGCTTTTAATGTATCTACGTGATTGCGGTCATTTAAATATAGTGGAAATTCCGCGGGTGACGACCGGTGTTAGTGTCTATGGTGCAGTTAATGCGACATTGTGTCTGGCTCACGGTCAAATGACACACAGTTGGATTTAGTTCGAGGCGCACAAAGTAGACGATTTCACTGTAGTTGAGGACCCGGGGGTTCGATCGAGGACCAGTTGGGATTTTTTCAGGATACTTTAATAAAATTAGTACATTTTTGGTGACGCAGGCATCAGTGTTGCATAACTCAAGAACTTAATCAGAATAATCTGGTTATTTAGTTAACCTCCTCAAAATATTTCCCAAAGTATCTTTCGAACTTATGAAACTATTTAATTGCTAACTCTAGGTTTTAGCAATAAATATAATATCCGCAGGGTCCATTTTTAATAAATTTAAAAACTACTATCTTCAATAGTTCATTTTCAGAATTATAATTTAAAATTTACCACCGACCAAAGGTTTTATTTAGCTTCATTACGTTAAATGTATTAATTTTAACGAGCGTTATAATATGAGTTGCAAAGACAACGTCAAATTAATTATGAAAATCATCATCGATTTATTAGTTGAGTCTTTGTACGCAACAGCCTGAGGATATTCAAATGCAACTTCAATGCTGCAAATAAAACACATAACTACCAATAACGAACTTCAAACCAGCCTAAAAGCTACAGCATTTTTTTAAACTCATTGATGCTTTTAAATCAGTAATTAATTTTGATCATCCTTTAAACAATCTAAAGTCTCTGATGAAATCCGTCGAGTGAATGAAAGAGAAAACTGTGCCCCCTTGAGGTTGCCCGTTCGGTTGAAACTAGTCTGTGGGTAATATCCATAAGAGGAAGAGACAGTCTGGGGCGAGGTGAACTGTTATGGAGACACTGCGATGTCTCCGGTCATGTCGCTGAAAAACTAAACTCCTGCTTAACACGTTTGTATTCATAATTTTATTTCCATAGTGAATATTTTCATCATATATTGCTATCTCTATGGTTCACATGAAGACAAAATATCTACTTATGAAAAGTTATGTAGCGTTTTCGAACAGTTAATGCTGAAATAGATTATAGAAAACGGAAATGTTTATGTGGCACTATTGAATAAACTAAAAATTAGTTCTCAAGAATGTCAAATTATTGTTTAGCTTATTTGCCAAAAAACAACTATGTAAAATTTGGTGGGCAAAATATAAAGTTTTAACATTTACCTAGACTGCCCTTGAGCTTATTTGGTTGAGAACGTTATTGCACAGGGCGAAGGATAGCTTCAATAACGTTCCATATATAATCTTTGTCATCAATTAATTGTAGAAACATATTTAATAAGACGACCGGAGAGCAAATTATTCTCTTGCCAGTTAAGCTCATATTGTCAAAAAATATGTAACGTGATACTTGATACTTGGCGTAGTCCCACTTGTATCACATTTGCGACGTGGTCGTCAGGGCCTATAGTTAGGCCAATATTTATTCAAGACCATAATAGGCCTTTTCACACAAGTGACTCTTCAGTTTAAATTTAAATTTCTTGATACATAATTCTTCCGTGATATGTTTGGGAAGCTTGTTGTAAATTTGAACGCTACTGTAGTAAGGATTTTTCCCAGCCAGCGCAGAATTTATTTGAGGTACGTGTACATTTCTGCCACTTCTAATGTTATACTGATGAACTAAATTATTGGCTATAAAGACATCAGGATGTTTTCTTATAAGTAGAGCGGATTCCATGATAAACAAAGAGGGGAGAGTCAGTATTCCTAGTTCCATGAATAAGGGCCGACAGCCCGACAGTGTGCTAGGCGTTGTACTGCACACATTCTCCTTACAATGCGCTTCTGCAGCAGAAAGGCTCTCTTAGCAAAGGCACTTCTACCCCAAAAAACAATTTCATATGATAAGACACTATTGAAGCATCCATAGTAAACCTTGAGCAATATTTCAAGTTGGACTAGTTTCTATAGCCTGCAAATGACTAGTACAGTGTTTAATTAATTAGCAATTATAATAATCAAAACACCAAATTTCTTAGAATAGGGGTTGTGATATAAGCTTCCTTGGATAAACAAGTAGGTAGACAGATGCCCATGTTAACTTGCTCGAATGCCAAGTCTTGTCCTACACCGATCGGTCTGTTGTACATTGTGATACATGACCCCGCCTACCTGACTACCTTGTATTGTTCACCTCACGATTCATATTGAAAGCTATGTCGATTTATAAGCACGTAGATAATTGGAGGGTTAGTTCTTGATTCCTGTCTTGAGACATGGATACATGAATAAAAAACAACATCGAGGTTTTCCATTTATGCATGCACTTCCTTTTTCACACATGCTAAAGTGGTATGACGAATATCTAGCAACCCCTTCTTTTAATTTGAACTTCACACCACACATGTTTATTGTAATTTCATATTGACCTAAACTCAACGTCTTCTGATATTCTGCGCTAGTGTGGATATTTCACATAATTATAGCTACAAAATTTATCTACATACAGGAGGTTTAATATATATTACAATGATCAAGTTCTTCATTTTCGTGAAATGTAAATCAAGTTAAGTGATCAATAAGTTTTATAATTTGAGAAATGATTTTTTATAGTTCAAACACTTGCAATTTGTATACTGATGACTGAGATTTTTAGAACACCTGCGTACCAAGAAGTAAACATTTAATGAGAGAATTAAAAAACCCTCAGTAAAACTTTTGTAGTTATTAATACCAAATACTTACCAGCAGGCATCGAGAACTTCGTTTATTCAAACACGAACACTGACACTGACTGAACACGAACAGTGTTCAACAGAACACTCGTTTATTCAAATAATTTCACACTGATCCAGGCTTAAAGTACTCTGATATGCTGCACTAGTGTGGTTATTTTGAACAACCATAGCTACGTTGGTTATTTCCCAACATACATTATGATTAGTATATCAGAATGATCAAGTTCCTATTTTAGATTATTGCGAAGCATAAATTATGTTAAGACCTCAACAAGTTATATGATTAAAGAAATGATTTCGTGTGATTTTTATGTACACTTGCTTAACTAATATGAGAGAGTTTTACAACTTCTATTTAAAAACTTAACTTTTAACTTGAGAGAGTAAAAAAACTTAATCATTATCTTACATTTACTAATTGCATTTACAATTGGACATCGAGCTCCTTTAGCTGCAAACATTAGCCTACTTTACTTCAAAGAAGCGAATCGCGAGTCTTCATCCACCTTGATGGACCAAGTCTAGACCCATATACCATATTTAATGAACCAACTCGCTCTAGGAAGAAATAGTTGAATGGACGAGCAACCAACAGAGAATGAAACTTGACGCGGTGGGTAGAGCCCCTTCTAACGGCAACGTGCGTACCGTACATACGCTGAACGTTAAATAGTAATAAAACCGTCTTCTCCGATTCGAGACTTCAACAAAGTTGAAAATTTACGATCCAGTCCACCCCTCCCCCCCTCTGTAAGCGGCGCTGCTGGCGCCCACAAACTGTGCTGCATGCTGCTTAGCGATGATGTAAGCATACTTCTAATGCTGTTTAGCATGATGATCTAGCATGCTGATGGTGCTTAGCATGATGATATGAGCATGCCACTGATTCTGTCCAGTAGGATGATATAAGCGTGCTTGCTAATGCTGCTTAGCATGGTGATCTAGCTTGCTGCTAATTTTATCTAGCGCGCGAGCGCTAGCAGCATGCTTAGTTGCTAGCGCTCCTATTGCTTCAGCATTATGAACTGTGAGGATTCATACCATCCCTTCACATTTCCTAGATTTAGAGCTAACAATGTCAATCCTGCAAAACATTTATTTACTAGGCGAACACACGAGTAAGTTCGACGGTATTCAAGAGCTCTTGAACACTCATGGCCTAGTATCATTAGAATCATCATTAATTAGAACAGTATCATTAGAACCATCCCAATATACAGTCTCTCCAATCCTCCCAAGAATCTGTTTTACTGGTGGTGCCCCCTCAAGTTATGATTTACATTTTAAAGTGCAAATATAAGAAAGTCTGCATGACCTTTTCAATCTATTAGTTATAAAGATTTGAGGAAATTTCACAATAATAATATCACAACACACAGTTAATATATCATGTATGCCAAGAAATGCGTAATATGAGATGATTTTTCTGTTTCAGGTATGTCAGTTTGATGAAAATCATCCTTCTTCTTTGCGTGAATATGTAAGTAGAGTAGACCAAACATGTTAGGTAAAATAAAGCTAACTATTTCAATAAGAAATGTAAGAATATATACAGCCTCAAACATTCACAAAATGAAAAACACTGTAGAAAATAAAGAAAGTTATCGCAGGGTTGCTAACAGTGAGTTTTCAATGGTTGGTTACAATATCAAAGTTAGGGATGACAGTTCCATTATTGTGCAACGGAATAATTAAAGTAATGTATTTTTGAATTTAGTTGTACAGTAAGAATGGTATATACTACCATTCTGACCGTGTACCTCAACTACAACACAGAAAACTGAATAATAAATGTCGTCTTTTACTACAGTAAAAGACATTACTTACTGGAACATGTAAAAGGAAAACAACAATAGAGGCAAAAGACATTTACTGTAAAAAGCTCTTAAGGGATGGTGTAGTTACAACTAAATCGGGTATGAGGTATAGAAGGGAGTTTTCTGCTGCAAGTAGTCAATGCATCAACCGTCAGGGGTAGTGTATTGGTAGTTCAGCCATTCCATCAGCACTGTCAGGGGTAGTGTAGTGGTAGTTTAGTCATTCCATCAGCACTGTCAGGGGTAGTATGTAGTGGTAGTTCACTCGTTACATCAGCACTGCCAGGGTAGTCCAGTAGCACTTCGCCCAGTGCACCAGGACAGACAGGCCAGTACCAGTAGACATTGTCACACTCAGTAATTACCGGCGTTTCCCGGTTTTATTTTCTTTTGTCGCGACCCATTGCGCCCGGCCGTATACTTAGCAGCCGTAAACGGAGAACCTCGCTCGGATACAATGACAGTGGACATAAACCGAGCTACAAAAACAAGACGAGCCCGCAAGCAGATGTTCACCGATATTGGACTATTGAGAGTCGCCTCCGCGATTGAAAATAACATCCCTTGTCCCCGGGAATAGCTATCAGAGACGTCCCGTGGGATCACGACGTGGCCACTTGCGACCGCTTATCGGGTCCCGGCCAGGGTAAACAAACATGTAAATACTGGGATGTGCGTCCGCGAGTGATTTGTGCAAATCGTAATGAGCTTTTCTAATCGAGCTTTGATTGTTTGAAAAAGAATACTGACTTTTAAGATATTTAATGTACAAATTTTAAAGGTGCAACTTCAGGTTTTTCGTAAGTCGTTGGACCGAGAGTAGCTATACTCTAGCCCCAACCTCTCAAAACATGTTTAGATTGTTTATTATGTGTGTAAGTTGTGTTATTAGATGTTTATTATGATTATTCAATTAGTTTCGCTTCATTATTTCTTCAGATTTATATTGCATTTCAATACTTTTTTCGATAAATGTATGAAAAATTTATTGAGAAAAAGGTAATAAAACGTTATTCTTGCGCAAATCTTATGAATATCGACACTCGAGAATCTCAAGAATCCTACTTTCATAATCGTTAAAATTAGCTACAAATGAGAACACAATTAGCGAGCTACGATTAGCTACAACAAATGGCTGAGGTACTCTTGCATGATCATATCACATCAAAGGGTTTCTCTAATACCGATCGTCCGTTCATCACATGTTTACGGCACTTGTCCTCACCATTCTCCCGACACTTCTCCAAACACCTGTAACATCGACCGACAATTACCAACCCCCGACCGGCCGAAGCCACCCCAATTACATCCAGCAGGGGAGGCTCCAAGGACAGGTGCGGAAGTCAAAGCTGTGGTTACTCGGTGTCACTTTATCATTATTTGTAATAAGCAAAAACAGCGGTGGGGTGGGGAGGGGGTGGTTAATGACGCCTACCTTGTCATTACAATCAGCGGGGCATTCCTCAGCGTCTGCGCCTCCCGCCCGGCGCTGGCGCTGGGGACCGGCTGCTGGGATTGGTGGAATTTGAAAGTTCTATCGATAACTTGATGTTGGTTACAATAATCGACATAATAGGTTGTTGTAACAATCGATATAATAAACACGTTTGATAGCTATACTGTTGTACAGTAGCCGGTGCCTTATTTTGAAGTTTTGACTTGAAAGAGCTGTAGATTACTTTTGGTTTGAGGTCTCTCTGTTTATAAAGTAGTTCTGTTGATTTTTATTATAGTTATCTTGTAAGATTCTTTGAGGAATCTAGGAAAGGAACAAAAGTAAGTGATTAGTCGTCTTGGATAACTTGCTTAACTCGGGAACTTGGCCGCATTACGTGTATGAGAATTGTGGAACATTTCAGTGGATTTTATTTAGGTTTAAAATTGTTAATGCTTTTACGTTTTACGATCAATATATGGATAGGATTGTAGTAGGAAAATTACTTATTTCTTGTAGACGAAAATTAATTCAAATTACTTGATATTTCAAACCATTTTCGAACCTATTTCTCCAATGTTCCAAGTTATAAGGAGTTATTTCTGCCAAATCCGTTATACTACTCCCTTCTGTACTCATAGCTTTTATCTGCAAACAGTTGATGGGAGTCGTGACTCCTGATTTGACGCCAGAACTAAATTTTTGAACGATAGGAATAATTTATAATGCAAACAGTGAAATTAAAAACAGTGCCATGTATAATTATTTACGAGCCTAAACAGGAACTACGAACAACCCTGTGGTCCCATTAGCATGGGCACACAGCCACAAGGAGTAAAAACTGTGTTTGACGTGACCTAGATAACATCCATGTGTAAAGTACATAAATACTGACTGGGAGAGGCGGTACGTTAATGCTGCGTACTTAGTCTTTGTACTAAGGTATGCTTCTATCACGTTTTTAGTTTAAAATGTCTTCAATCTCTGTGGTGAGATTCGGTCTTCTTTTTTCACATGTGTTGCGACATTTTTACGTTTCCGCCTCAAGTTTATACTATACGTATCTTCTTTGTGTCTTCAGCTCTTGATCAAAACTGACGTTCTGTTAGACTATGTCGTTTCGTTTATATATATATATATCATGGCGTTGTTGACAACGACTTTCACTATCGTAGCACATCCGTTACTTTACGGATTTAGCTCCGCTGTAAAGTATAAATTTATTGCCGGGTTTTAAGTACCCTTTATACTACCATTACGTTGCTGACAATGATGTCTTACGCAGTTACGATGTACTCCACATTTATTACATTATTTATGTCTTACTAAAAATTTACCCCTTTTACCAATGTTAAGTTATTGAACTTTTTTATTTTTATCGCTTTGTTAAAAATCCCTCCAGAATTTCTTCGTTCCTGTACCTTGCAAACTACAGTACTATCCCCCCTATGAACCGTTGCCACGTCTCTCATCACCGTGAGCGGCACGTTAAGCCCCACGTTCTCTACCAGCGTTACGCTAGCGTCACGGCCTTAGGCCTCCGGCGTTACGTTTCCCACGGCTCCCAAGTTCGGTTCGCCCCGACCAATTGGTAATAACAGTCCGGGCCTCCACGGTTCCTCACTACCGAATCGCACACAGTAAACATCTCATTTGATTTGCCGCTGCGCGGTGTCGGCCGCCCCCCACACCGAAGTCGGGACTCTGGTTTGGTTCTGGGACCGCGGGGTCGTGAACCTCGGCCAAGTGGTTGGAACAGGAGACGTTTGGTTCTACAGTGTAGTGGTTCTACAGTCAGCATTGGAAGTGGTTTTAAAAGTACTTTTTTAGAATCGTTGGTAACATCGCTTTTCTTAAAATATAGATACTTAATAACAAATCATCGTGTTCTCATAATAATTAAAAGCCTTCAAAAGTCATTCACAAAACTAGAAATCTGAAGATCGGGCGTTGGTGGCTTTAGATATGAACCGAACAGGAAATGCAATACATCTACATATGCAATTAAATTTTGGAGATGAATTTAAAGAATTAAATTCAAGTCTATGGCTGCACGATTAAAATATTTCATTTAGCGAATGTCACATTTGTGTCTCCAGTACTTTCCATTAGAACTATAATTCGTCAAAAACTATAATGGGTATGAGAAAGTGAAGATGTAGTGGCTTCAATGGAGCCAATTTAATTTCCTATCTGGGCAGTTTAACTTTTAATTAAATCAATTTCTTGGAATTGTTTCTTATTTTATATAAATATAAGGTTCATATATAGTAGCCTAATTGCATAAAACGTCAAAAATCAAAGGCTAAAATTGCAAAGTAAACACTGGACAGAGAAATCGAACTATTAAGAGGTCGAACGAGAACCTAAGGAACAGTATTGTCTAGTGTAGTAAATAGTATGTACGAAGTTAGTGTACGGGTCTGTCTAGTATAGTACGTTAGTGTACATGTCTCTTTTTCTCAAATCTCAATTTTACC
Source organism: Flexamia atlantica (assembly GCA_035578135.1). Taxonomy (NCBI): domain Eukaryota; kingdom Metazoa; phylum Arthropoda; class Insecta; order Hemiptera; family Cicadellidae; genus Flexamia; species Flexamia atlantica. The sequence goes on from JAQJVK010000003.1 coordinate 28,723,960, forward strand.
CCAAACATTTCCATTTTCCTCGACACGTTGTGCTCCCTCGATTTCATCCACACGCACTCGCCATCCCCAACTTATAAATCTGTCTACCGCAAGGTTTCCCAGTTAACCGGCTTATCCTCATTACCGACGAATGAAATCCATTCTAAATTTACGACAGTCTTGCTCCTCCTATCGACAGAGAGTTATAATAGAACTTCATTATCAACAAGAACAAATAAACCGAGAGCAATCATTGCTATCCGCTGCTCGAACAGACGGTTAAGTTGTGTTGCTTTTTGCCTCACTCGGTAATAATAATATATTGCAATAATTTACTCCGGTCCCAGTTTACTTAACATATCCAGAGCGAGCGCATTATTCATTAGCGGTCCGCTGCATTCGCGCGTCGTTATTTTCGCAATCTCATTCCAATAATTATAACGCTATTAGCGAATTATTGTAAACCGCTCGCGGCCATGAGTTGTTTTTTATGTCCGGTCTTCTTTAATTGAATACTATAATGGGGTCTGTTTATTATCTTTGTATAATCAGGTGAAATTGTTTCACAATTTCGGTTCGTTAAAAACTTTGAGGAACCACGTGGTAAGTATAATTTGTACCGGACTAATACTGTTCGGATAAATTCGCGAAATTTTCAAAAGGGGTCTTTATAAGAAGAAAGCAGTAAATTATTTACATTATATATTTCGATTTACACGTGATTAAATACTTTTATCGCGTGACGTTCTAAAAGCTTCATTATAAAGCCTGAGCGTGCAAGAAAGCCTTAATTTTGCTCTGAAGAACTATGAGTAAAAGTGAACATGTCCCATGCATAATTTAAAAGTTGGAATCGATAAATTGGGGGAGTGGGGGGTTGGAGCTACTGACCTAAATCTTTGAAAGGTTTTAGCTATCAAAAACTAAAAAAAGAGTTCTTTGTCCCTTACTTTTTGTGTGCAATTACAGTTACATCATGCGTGAATGCATTCTCTTACTTTAACAAATTTATTATACAGTAGAATCAAATTCCACCCCCTCTTTCACTATTTCCTTTTAAGTGACGTTACTATAGCTCAACGTGGCTCTTCCTAGTGAACGTCCTTGACAAGAAACTATTATTGGAATTATTTTTTTAGATATCCTGGTCTAGAAAAGAAACACGACGATTCGCCCACTTCCTCCGTGACGTTGTCACATTCCAAACGCTGCAAGAACCGTTCGCGAACCTCCGGTTAGTTCTGGAGCCCCATAGTCACTAATTGCAGACGATGGACAAATGCCGACACAATGGTAGGATGGACCCCTTGAGTAAACCTTGTAACGTTGTAAACGACAATAGTCCCTGCATGAGGCAGTTTCATTACAACCTCTACAGTCCAATAATTCACGTGAACACGGACCCTCGGCCTATACTCCGTCTCTCTCTCAGATCTGTATCTCAGCCCGCAACCTCCGACTCTAGTGGCATGTCGATTTCTTCGGTTAAAATTATTTTTCGATTGTTTCCTCTTTTTAGTCAGAGTTTGTGGTAATTTGCCTGATATGTTTATATGTTTTTTTTTAATCTTTGAGGTTTATAGCTTTTCTAATATGACACTGATGGATGGTTTGTTCAAATCCTCGTTGATGATTTTTAAGGGGAGGAGGGATCATGCTGTATCTCTCTTTTGCTTTTGTTTTACTTTTTATTAACCTTCTTGCGTTTAGTATCAAGTCCCTCTGCATGGTAGTCATACAAACACCGCTGCGGACTTAATTCATTAGCTTCATATTATTAATTAGGTATAAACTATGGTTTGCATAATAGCTCAGATTCTCTAGCCAAATCGTTATAGGCTACCTCCTAGGCTCGGTCCCGTGGGGGCCGGACACGTGAGGTTCTACTAGCTTATTTTCTTCCATAAATTAATCTAAAAATGTCGCTTAGGTCATAAACATAACTGACCTTAAATTCTTCCTTGGAGCTCCCCCACGCAGGAATGTGTACTTAGCGCCTCCGGTAAACTTTACAACCCCATTGTAGCGCTAACGAGGCGCGAGCCATCCGACTCCCTCTAGACAATACAACGGCGCATCCGGGACATACGCGAGCGAAATGGGAATAGTCACAATAGCATTACGCGTCAAACAATAAACAGCGCATTTAATTGCGCTTTCTATGCAGATCTTTCGCGGTTAATTAGATTTGTTGACCGGCCGGATTTGAAATATCCGCTGGTCCGATATTCTGGTTTACGGCGACCCCGCGACAATGGCCACTGTGGGTGGGCGCGCCTAAACACAGAGTCCCGCGACCGCGCGGCCGCCGCTCCGACGCGGGCTCATCTCACTTAGCACGCCTCTACCCACTTTTATTAGTTTGGTCAGGACCCGGTCCCTCTCAAATTTGTACCCGCGTGATAATTGAACCACTACCGGAATGTGTGCGCTCCTGCGTCACCGGGGTGTTAACGCCTGAGTGTATTTGGCTCCCGGGTTAGCCGTGGGTCCCGGTGACCTTGCGTTTGTTTCCGAACAGGATGTGGAAATCCACGGGTTCAATGGGAGGTTTGCGGGGTTTTAAAGTCGGAATGGAGTTTTGTTTGAGGTAAAATCCACTCACGAAATCGGTCATCCCTAACGAGCATCAGCCGTTGTCAGTGGCGAAACTGTAATTGGTTTCTGCCCAGCTAATCGGTACTAAATGTATGTCGTCTATGTGTGTATGATTATGTCCAAGCCTATCGGTTGTTCAATGGTCCCCGAGAGCGAAACAATATAGGTACAGTAGAACTTTGATAGTTCGACACGTAGGGGAATCCAGGATTATAAAGGTATCGACATTCCGAATTATCGAGGATTTATTTACTCCACTCTCATACCGTAACCAAACTTGGTTCAATGAGAGGGTAAAGTGAAGACCCACCTCCTGCACCAGCTGCAATGTTGGCAGGCTGTGTCACATGAGTACCTAATGTTGTTGCAGCAGATCCCCTTAAGAGCTTTAGTATAAACTGGAGCTGGAACTGGATATCTGTCTACAAAGCCAATTGAGGTTATGTTTGTTTGCAGTAAACTTAAAGTGCAAGAGACCTTTACGAAAAATAAATTCAGAAAACTAATTAATGCGTTGACACATGCTTTCTTATTTTATTTTTTTATGTATATCATGGTCTTCATTTTTTCATTTTAAATCACTCAATGAAATGGATGTGAACCGACTTTACCAACATACGTACTGCCTCTTTCCTGATTGATTCTACTCTATGTATTTTAGGAGTTGGGTTTCACTTTACACTCTCACTGAATAAAGTATAGTATTTTTACCGTAACTTTCGCAAAAAAATTGAATGCACTTTTCATAGTGATTTTCACGTACACAAATAACTACTTTGAGAATTTTCGTTCAGAAGTTATATCCCCCTACTTTTCAAAGCTCTCCCCGGCTGACAGGACTTCTAAAGTAGAACGAGAAGATTCGATCTCAGCATCGTCTCCGACACACTCACTGAATAAAGTATAGGCCTTTTTACCATGGCTTTGTCAAAATCATGTACACTTTCCACAGTGATTTTTCACTTATATATACCTTAAGAATTTTCCCTCAGTGGTACTATCCCCCTACATTTTAGGAGGGCGTCCAGAGACATGGCTGACGGTTGCTCTCCCAGGCCGTCAGGATTTCTAAAGTAGAACGAGACGGTTCGATCCGAGAGTTGCTGCGGGAGGCGGCGCGGCGCAGCCCGTCGTAAGATCGTTAGTTGGTCGTTAACCCGGGCTAATTGTCTGGTAAAGCTTGGCCCAGCTGATTGCATTCCATTTCCACAGACACCTACCGTGGCCGCGGAACTTACCGAACTAGTCTAATGTTGTGGGAAACCGTCCCGTCCCGTTTCGTGCGCGGTGCGATATGTTTTAATGACCGTTTCGTTCGGAGGTGGAAACGTGGCAAGGATGGGTTGCAACTTCTCAAATAGTCTGAGGCAATTTATCATGTCTGAAGTTCTGTTTGAAATGCAATTGATTGCTTGAGATTTTATTCTTTTTTTGGATACTAGCTGATAACCCTGGCTTTGCCCGGGATATTATTTTTTCTTGTATTCTAATTGTTTCTTTATCATGCATTCTGTTAGTAACCGTAGTAGCTACTTCTAAAGGTAACCATAGCAACGATTCAAAGCACTCCCAAAATCATTGACATTGATCCCTTTAGGATGATCCTGGGCCTAATCCTTTAAAGATATCATGGTGCATATCATGAGATTTCAAGCTTTAATTTAACACCAAGGTCAAGTGTCTATGACATGTAGATTTGGCTGTAGCCCGAAATATACCAACACACAACTCTTTATATATATGGTTAACGCCGTTGATTTCCTGAGTTACTTCAAAAATCGCCAATATACCAATGTTTTATTTGTTTTCAGTCATACAGCCAAACGCCTTTATAAAAATGCTATTTTTGAAGCTGAGTCAAAACATATTCGGTAGTTCAGGAGGTAATTTTCCGTATCAAACGCTGAACAAGGAATAACGCACCAAGACACCAAAACATAGGGCCTACCTTGGACTGCCGTTCATGTTATTGACGTCGTGGCCTTTCTGAATTGTTTGGTCTTGTAGCTTGATGTAAACGTATGGTGTGTAATAAAAGAAAAAAACAATCTCAGTCTTATCCTCAAGCCTGCTCCACATCTTGCACTCATTATTCCCTAAGGAATTATTTATTTATCTTCATTGTCTTCTTTCTTCCTTTCAATATATCAATATAAATTCCCTAATTTTTAAAACTTACTTTATTGTTTATTTTTTCATTACATAAAAAATCCGCTGAAAAAATCTAACCAACTTTTGTATGTACACGTTGAATTTGTGAATAGAGAAATCCATTCATGGAATGAAGCTTTAACAAACTTTCAAGAGCTTTCGTAATTTTATTAACTTTCAACTTTTTAGTAATTTTACAACTCTCTCCAACTCCATCATCCTTGAGAGACTAAAAATAAGAGATTAAAAATAAATGTTATAAATAGCCGTTAAAATCTGAAAATGTCTACAACATCGCATCGGTTTTCATAAAACGTTATGATTGAATCGCTCATTTTTCACTCTACACTTGAAGCTATGCCAAGGGACCCTTCGTCCTTCATCGCCAACCTGCCCTGAAATAAGCCAACCTGCCCTGAAATAAGCCAACCTGCGGTATGAATCTCCCATATCCGTCGCGAGCGGTGTCCCCGGACACTAGACCGGCATCGCCATGTATGTGTCAAAGCAATAAAGCCCCACATTGCCGATTTCGGGGACCCTGCGAAAACGCCGGCCTGGGTGGCTCGGGCGGCGATCTTCAAAGGGCTTCGGCAAACAGGGAAACCTTAGAGGCCTTTCCTCGAGGTGCTCTATAAACGTGGCCATAAACCGAGCAAATACCGCACTTTCTCCCCACCCTGTTTATTGTACGCACTTCCTGGACGGGAAAGTCGAATGACACGTCTCTACGACGGCTTTGGTGATCAGGAGTTTATAAGGTAAATGTTTGGTGTTTCATGACACGTGGTGGCAATATATGAATTTGTTCAATAAAGTCAGATGAAAATATAAGTATGATAGTTAGATTATATGGTTTTCATGAGAAGATATACGATACTTTTAATTAGTATATCCCTCTCTCGCATGACGTTCTTTTCGTAAAAGTCGAGACATCTCTCACGGCTTCGGTGGTCCAAAGTTTTACTTGATAAACCATCATTTCAGTGGCGTGTAAAATATCTGGTATACTGGCTAAATTACCGGGTATTAAATTGAATGTTATAAATTTACACAATTTTAATGAAGGGTATGACCTTACTTAGATTTGGATCTCCTGAATTAAGAAATATCATTTAAACTGATTTAAACTGATTAAAACATTAATCATCATCACTTTGCTTTTTGTGTAGGTTGATGGTTAATGTCAGCTTTTAACCTAATACCGCGGTGGGATTTCTGCAAGCGGTTTTCATTGTAACATTAAAATAAATCAAATGCGCTCATGACCCGTGAGAGCTGGAATCGCAGTGCCAGTGTTAATCAAAAAGTAAATTAGAAATAGCATGTAATAACATTATTAAACCCTCCGCATCACCTAAAAAATTATTTTATGTTTCGCACTCCTATCAACCAGCGGACGGGTTTTTATTCTTTTCAGTGTTGATTACCCCCTAATTCCCACAACTTCTTCAGTTCCAACGCGCGTTGATCGCGCGGCGAGGCGTCCTCTGCTGTAATCACGTTATTTACCGGCGACATTTACGCGCGTTAACAGTATCCCACGTCACTCCCGGGCCAATTACTTTTTTCACGGTGACTCTTGTTTTTCCCGAACGTTGTAAATGGTTTTCTCAGGACACCGGGGTAATGGGGGTTCACGACTCCTGCGCCTCCTCACGCCAGGAAATTGTCTCATCAGGCGACGCCCTCGGATCCGACTTCCGGCGCGGTCGTCGGCGACAGTTTTTGTAGAAATGCGTGCTCGGATTTCCTAGCCGAATGATTGGGCTTCGGTTTTTTGCCCGGGCCGCCTAACCACAAGCCGGGGGCGCAAATTGCAGGGGCAGGGCCCAGCCCGACTTTTCGGCACCGGTAAAACCCTCGTCCCATTTGTCCTGCATTAGCGCCGGAGAGGATACCTGCGGCGACTGTTGGGTGCCGACTGTTTGTCGAGGGACAGTCACACTGGATAACGTTGTGAGGGGGAGGTTTGATGTAGTGTTCGGTATACATGACACATTGCCAACACACCGTATTGAAATCTGTTATTGTTTGAACGAAATGAGCCAGTCATAGAACAGCTGAGATCTACGAAAACCCTTGATTTCCTTACATAAAAACAAACCATGATCAATTGACTATTCCTGATCCAAACAATACTTTGCCTTACCCAAACAAACGAAGTTTCCATTTTGACTGTTTTATGGTCTATCGTTCTTTCAGCTGACTTTAATCTAAAACAGACTGTACAGCCGCATTGTGTTTACTTATAGAACAATTAATCACTACATTATTAAATATCGGATGATTTAGTTGCTGAAGTTTAGTTACTTAATTCCATCGTGATGGAAAGCATTATTCACAACTCGTCACAAAGGTCCCATCTCGGGGCTCTCGAAACGGGCCACTTTCGTCAGCCGATTTTCACTAGTATTGAACAATAAATATCGGCTACTATTCAATCAGAACGGTACAGTACGTGATCACCTCGATTGAAGTAAGCTTGGATCCTGTACATGTAAATGACATATTATACTACCGCCTATTTACACACCTTTGATAATTCGAATTTTTATGCCAATTAATTATTTGTGATGGGATGGTTGGCGTTGGTTAAGGGTGATGTGAGAAACGAGTGTCTTAGTTTTACATGCCGGGAACGGTCACTAGACAAAAGTCATTTTGTACAAACTAGCTTTGAATCAACCCAACAAAGTCATTTAAGAAATTTACAAGTTTCTTCCAGCATTGTATTGTCTATCCTAGATCCACTAAGTAGGATTATAATAATTAACCAACTTTATTTTCTAATTGTAATTCATCGATTTAAACACTCCCTCCGTTTATTGCCGTGCCGATAATAACATCACTGAGTAACGGTGTTCAAACCGGTGATAAAATGCAGCGGTGATTTTATTGTGTCTATCGCTCCGTATAGAGGATGTATCGGGTTGCGCCATCAATGCAGGTGGCAGCGGCTGTCATGGCGGTTGGCCACGTGATGTACGCCGAGGTGCGAACCGACCATGAAAACTGTACACGCTCCCGACACGGCGCTAATTAATTTGGATAATATTTAATTTACGCGATGAATAACACGGGGTGTTCAGTGTGTTCGGACGCACGATAACGTTCTGGGGAACCTAGGTCGTTCGAGAGGTTTTAATTGTTTCGTGGTTCTTGAGGGATTTAAGTTGTGAAGGAAGGGTAATATTTTGGAAATGTTTTAACAGTGTTGGATTGGGGGAAATAGCTGACCAGCATAAAGGGCCCCTTTCCAATTTCATTTAGAATCTTTCCTAATTAATTAAATTTCGTGTTGAAGTTCTATAATGAGTTCAGTGGTAATTCTTCAATACGTTTTGAAATTTAATGTCATCTAATACCTGGAGGTGAATTGCTATTGAAAACTAACATGTCCATGGAGTACCCTTCTGCATGAAATTTCGTTTACGAAAAAGTAATTTGTTAAATTAAAATTACGTTTCCTTCAAATCTTTTATTATTTCTTTACAGGTGCTGGCTAGCTAACATTTACTTTTTACACAAGGTCTTCCCAATACTGTGTTTCTTGTCGGAATACAAACCACTTTCTGGAGTATCGTTTAAAAGTTAAAACATTTCATTAATCCGCCACATAACGCCACATTGTCTCCGCCTTAAAGGAATTTCCCATAAACGTCTTCTAGACATACAGGTTTAATTAAACCCAGGTGTTTAAAACCTATTCAATTGGGAAAAGTTAAACGTGTATTGAAACAATTCATATAATGTTAACTACTTATTTTATATCTCGTACCTCCTTAATGAGGACTGTCTGCGAGAACCTCAGCAACCGCTGGGCTGGAAATTATATATTTCTTCAATTCTCTTTCACTCGTAGTTCGATAATAGTTTGTTATTTTACTAGAGGAATCGATCTGTTAAACAAATCAGTAAATGCTATATTTATATTCAGTAAAGATTTGAATCATATTTTTTCTGACATTTAATGAAGTTCTCTCGAGTTGCTGAGAGAATGATGGATTTCGCTGACATTTAATAATAAAATGAAACAAGAAAGGAATAAAAAAATATTATTTCTCAAATCACAAGTACAATAATATAATTTCTCCTTACAAATGCAAATGGGCCAAAGGTACAGGTTTAAATATAAGATGAAAAGAAATAATACACCAAGTTGTAACCTTCCTACTCGTAACGTTTGCTACTCTACAACCTGGGAGAGTTTGTATTGCAATAAAGTATTTCCACAGCTCCCTTTTCCATCCTGTGATGCGCCCGTAGCCCGGCGTCAGTAGCGGTGCCGCAGCGTTCACAGGTATTACCTCTGCCACTGCAGGAGCGTCAGTAGCGCTGCCGCAGCGTCCCCAGGTATTACCTTTGCCACTGCAGGAGCGTCAGTAGCGCTGCCGCAGCGTCCCCAAGTATTACCTTTGCCACTGCAGGAGCGTCAGTAGCGCTGCCGCAGCGTCCCCAGGTATTACCTCTGCCACTGCAGGAGCGTCAGTAGCGCTGCCGCAGCGTCCCCAGGTATTACCTTTGCCACTGCAGGAGCGTCAGTAGCGCTGTCGCAGCGTTCACAGGTATTACCTCTGCCACTGCAGTACCGTAGCCCGGCGCGGCGCAGGAGCGTCAGTAGCGCTGCCGCAGCGTTCACAGGTATTACCTCTGCCACTGCAGTACCGTAGCCCGGCGCGGCGCAGGAGCGTCAGTAGCGCTGCCGCAGCGTTCACAGGTATTACCTCTGCCACTGCAGTACCGTAGCCCGGCGCGGCGCAGGAGCGTCAGTAGCGCTGCCGCAGCGTTCCCAGGTATTACCTCTGCCACTGCAGTACCGTAGCCCGGCGCGGCGCAGGAGCGTCAGTAGCGCTGCCGCAGCGTTCACAGGTATTACCTCTGCCACTGCAGGAGCGTCAGTAGCGGTGCCGCAGCGTTCACAGGTATTACCTCTGCCACTGCAGGAGCGTCAGTAGCGCTGCCGCAGCGTTCCCAGGTATTACCTCTGCCACTGCAGGAGCGTCAGTAGCGCTGCCGCAGCGTTCCCAGGTATTACTTCTGCCACTGCAGTACCGTAGCCCGGCGCGGCGCAGGAGCGTCAGTAGCGCTGCCGCGGCGGTTCCCAGGTATTACCTCTGCTACAGCAGTACCGTAGCCCGGCGCGACGCAGGAGCGTCAGTAGCGCTGCCGCGGCGGTTCCCAGGTATTACCTCTGCCACTGCAGTACCGTAGCCCGGCGCGACGCAGGAGCGTCAGTAGCGCTGCCGCGGCGGTTCCCAGGTATTACCTCTGCCACTGCAGTACCGTAGTCCGGCGCGGCGCAGGAGCGTCAGTAGCGCTGCCGCGGCGGTTCCCAGGTATTACCTCTGCCACTGCAGTACCGTAGTCCGGCGCGGCGCAGGAGCGTCAGTAGCGCTGCCGCGGCGGTTCCCAGGTATTACCTCTGCCACTGCAGTAATCATTTCTACATTAGCCGTCGGCCATTATGGTGGTCAACGTTCTTTCTCCCCGCTGTAAAAAGTACATAAATATTAGCCGAACAAAAACTGACACTCTTTTCACGATTTTTGATGCCGGGAGACGCGATGATGAGCGGGTCGCTAATGTTCCCGGTGACAGATCTGACTGTTCCGAGTGTGATCTACTAGGCTCGGCCTTTCTGTGTAGCTATGACAGCTCGTGCAGGTGGAAACGTCATTTAATTCGCATTAACAGTATAATCACTGTATGTGCCACAGATAATGAAATAGATGCAAATAGATAATGAATTTGTCGATTGAAATATATTCCTTTTTCCATCTCATGTTTAGTGTACTTGTCAGATTTTGTTTATTTTCGACTGAACATGCGATTGAGAGTGTCATCATTGACTCATCTCAGCTTTTTATTGCCGTTTTGGAAAGTGTGTAAGCACTTGAACCTGGCCCTTATTTGAATCTTGTAGGAATGTTTTAATCTTGTTAAACTTAATAAGGACACTCGAGGAATTATAATTTTATCCCCCCGGAGAAGAACAAAAATATATATTGTTTACAAGCTTTCTTTTAAATTATTAATCCTTACGATACCATTCACCCTCACATGATCATTTTAATTCTGTTGCCTGTTTTATAAGAAAGATAAATTTGGAAACCTTACTGTATATTTTTCGGAGTATTAAGTCCTTCAGGGAGATAATAAATACAGTTTTGGCTTTCCAGTGACTATTACTCACAATCGCAAACTATTTTTTGCAATTTATAATCTAATTTGACAGTTTTCTGTCTTATTTGAAAAGTATTTGGCAGCTAAGTGTCAGCAAACTCTAAAGCACAGCATGCAGTTAGTTCTAAAGGGAGTCTTAACTATGTGGGCGATGGCTAATTTGTCGGTTCCCGATCAGATAACTCACCTCCATCCCCGGACAGCCGAGAAAGTCGTAATTCTTTCTAAACCTGTGAAATCTTCCCTCAAAGATCTCTTTACCAAAATATTTTCACCCACCGACATTAAATTAGTCTGTTCTGCTTGATGTAAGGACTCTTTTACACAGTAATCGTGATTTTTTATAGAAAAGTAATTAATCAATGCGAATAAAACAATTATAATTACACTTAAAATGAAATTAACTTTTTGCACTTGTATGAATGGTTGGACAGAATAGCATACTTAAATTTGGTAGAATGATATTTTTCAAGGAAAATCTTCCTAATCAGTACCTCATGTCAACCCTATTCAAAGAATTTCAAAACTAAACAATATTAATTGAAAACTGATTCATAATAAGACATGTGGCTTGAAGGGGCAAAAGCCCGTTACAAGTCTTGAAAAAATGTTGTATAAAACGTTGAAAATGCAATAATATATTAATAAGCTGCATGGTTACTTCGCTGTCATAACTCGGTAGCAGCTGGATTGATTTTAACGTTTGTGTTGTCAATTTCAATATATTTTAACACAGATATTCGCTAGAGCGTTTTAGAGTTTTAAAGAAATGCATTTATTAATTATACACATTAGAGGGCTGTATCTTTGGAACAGATGCGCTATCCGTCGACATTTTAACAAACTCGACTCACTTTCTTAATTAAACATAGGACATGGTTTGGAAAAGTAACCACAGATTGCAGCACTTATTATTCATATCCCTGACAAAGTCAGGACCAGCCAAGGTCCATAGAATAATAGGTATTTAAAGAGACCAAAATAGATTAGCTCGTCCGCAGTCTCCAACTGGCCCAAAAATGTAGCTTGGTCATTCAGAGGGTTCTTATTATGAAACCAAATAATAACATTTTAAGCTGCTGGTTAGGCTATTATGTTGACGTCCCAGACTCAGACTTTAGAGGCCAAACGGGATCCTGCTATATACACGTTATATGCTCAATCGCTGTCAATCCTGCTACAGATAAAGGTCTATACAAATTGGCAAGCTAAAGCAACTTTGGAGCACGTTTTTTCTCGTGGCGTCGAGTTTGTTGGTCTGTTTTGCTGCCTAAATTGACTGATATAAAAGTAATTTATCTTCTAAGTAATTATATCTGTTTTTTGAGACCTAAACATTTGATATTGAGGAAATTTTCTTTGACATCAGTGAAATATTGGTGTAAAATCAGCCCAATAAACTTAACGCCGCCCGAACGCAAAAATGCATTGCGTTGCCGGTCTCTCTAGGTAGGTACTTCATTAATTGTGTAGCACACTCTGTTGTTGACTCGGTCAAACGCAGATAAAACTGGCAGAACTGGGTTTTTAAAGTGAGTCTTACCAATCGTTAACGTAAACTAAATAATCGCGCTTAACTGTTTATAGTTTTAAATTTTGAGCAGGCTATAACCCCTAATTATAAAATCGGAAAATGTTAACGTTGAAATTGTTATCTGTTGTAGTACATTCAACATGCATAGTTAGCTGGCTTTTGAGAAAACCATATTGCTACATACAACATTAGCATATGGCTTTGTGTCAGGCATAAGCGCCAAATGTTTTATTGTAGAGTAGACGTTTCCAGATCCCAATAATTTTTAAATGGCAGATATTTTACGTCATGTTTTATTTTCTGGTAAACTTAAAGTAATTAATAGTATTTTTTCCTGAAGTTCTGGAATCAAGACCTTAATTTTTAGCCCTCTCCCATCATCCTGCGACTTGCTAATCGCACGTGTTTGGTCACTGGTCTGTCAGTCTGAGCTGGATGTTGAAGTTGTATGAGAATGTTACCTCTCACAGCCTCAGAGTCCGACTGTCCCAGACTGCGCTACGCCATACTCTTGGCCTGCAGCCATGTGCATTGATGTAACAGGAAGGGTCACAAGGACATATGGTAATACACATGCAGATTCCGCCTAAGGTTTGACCCAGTAATGAAAGGTCTTGAATCCTTCAGCTCTCAAGAGTCAAGGAATTCGTCTTATTGATTGATTGAATCATGGACCCAACACGCTTACATTAGATTAAATTATTAAGGGTAGAAAAAATAGTGCGATTGAAAATTATTTGATCCTTACCAGTTTTTGAAGAAATACCTTTTGAACTGTAGATGCTATTTACTTACAATTTTTTATTTGTTTTTCACATTTATAACCTTTTTGTACCTCATTTAATAGTAACTGGAGATCTTAGAATTTGATTCTGAACTAATAAACTTATCGGATATAATAGTAGGAGATTGTCAAATATAACCACGCGCATCTATGTCTCTGTGAAAATAGTTTATTGATCGTTTACAATACAGCCCATTAGGTTATAATTTAGTCAAGTTCTCTATAATATGAAATCTCACACTTGTAGTTCTCCATCAAAACTCAAACTCTTTTATTTCTATGCAATTGAAGCCGCTATTGATCTCAGTCTGCTGGGCTCGCTTCAAGCTCGCTGACGCTCAGAGGGTACAAGCCTTGTTAATATATTACCTACTTGCCATTGAAATGTATGCGAGCTGCGACAGCACTTTTTTCAAACCCAGGCCCGAACAAGTGGACGGCATTTGGTCTCGTTCTGTCCGGTCTCCATGGTTAGAATATTCTGTGCGAGTACACGTCTTATCGTCCAATCGTTTGATTTAGATCTTCTAGACTCGTCATCTTAAAGGGAACACTTTTATTTTGGGACGTATGAACAATATACCCTGTAATTGTCAAACAATCATTGCTCATTTTGATTTTACCACTATGTTACCGATTTGAGATGATTTTATTTCATTAATTTAAGAAGGATTATTGCCATTATCTATCAAGCTGCAGTATCGTTATGCGAAGGAGTGAGAGGGGGTGAACAGGTATCTAACTTGCGATGACGTTTAGAGAGGCTTTTAAATGCCAAGTGCCTTCTTCAGTTGTCACACACCGATCTTGCCCTCCTCAGTTGTCACCGAACCTCCCTGACTTATTCACCTACACGGGCACTCCTCTTTGCACCTGTGTCGAGGCCGACCTTGCGACGCCCAATCCCATAATTACTTCGCACTCGCCAGTATCACTCGGACATGACGTAATCCGCGTGGGCTTATCACTACAGCTGTTTCAATCAGCTGTTTTTGCAGTTTCGCAATCCACGATCTCACTGAGGTTACTTTTGCGGCCTTTTCCTCGCTAGTTAACATTCCACGATTACTCCGAACATAAGTCCTTTCTAATTCCTCGCTAGGAGTGACCTTGAGGCGATGTAATGGGGCCGATGGATTCATTGGGGTCTTTTGTGCAACGCCGGTTTATCTAGATTAGTTTGTTTGCCGATTTCATTGTTAGTGATCTTGCAGATCTGAATGCTAGATAGACCCGATAAGGGAATGTTCGACCGTGGTTGCAATAAACATGGTAATTCTCTTGTACTAGAATGTCATTTCATTGTATCTTTTCAACTTTGGATAAGATTGTAGTGATTGTTGCACAGATTGGTAGTGTGTACTGTAGTATTTTTACTAGAATAATAGTATTATACTCTACTTACTATTCCATGAATAAGCTTGAAATCTACCCTTTCTGATTGAGTATTTAGCCTATTAATACATCTATCGATAATTAAGATTAAGAATTTAAACAGAGAGTGGTTTGTCAAAACAGTTTAAAGTACAAAAATAAATCATAAGAAGGAAGAGTTTATCAGATTTAACAGACCGTTCATTACTTTAAAGTGCATCTGTGCGGGATCTAATTACAAACGCAGAAACATATTTATTAAATAGAAATATGTCATTATTAGCCGGCTTCTGTTGAGCACCAATTTGACTCACGACCCACTCTTAACACCCCATTATAATGCTTTAACCCAAACCAGATTCGGGCTAGTATTTCCCTCCTTTTGTGGATGAGTCAATAGCTGAATCCTGTAAATCTCTCCAGCCGATATATTTCAAATGAAATAGCCAATCATAAATCTGCCGCCGCTCGAGGCTCGGTAGTGGGCTCGACTATTCAAAACTATAATTTGCGTTTAAATTTCATATTCTCATTATGTTGATCTATTGGTTCCTTGAAATGTGTTTAGACCGAGTGACGATAAATTCCTGATTAAATTCTGTCCGATGGTGTTGCGTTTTCTGTTGTTTATGGTTTTTAAATAGTAACTCGCCGGCTGTATTCTTTTACTTGGTGGTTCTAGTTCATCCGATGGGTTTGAAACAGTTAGAGACTCGGGTCGGGTTAATGTTTAATGACTTTAAACAGTTTTTCTCTTTAATTAGATTGATTCATTTTTTAAAGTTAAATAAGTTGGTAGCACAGGCACTCATGGTTTTGAAATTTGAGGAGAATTAATTTATAAAATCACGTACAACACATATTCTATCGTGGCTGTTCTTCTATAAAGTTGTATTCGACAGAAACTTTAACAGGACTATAAAGTTCAATCATCATCCGATTGTCCAAAGAAAACTATTTTTTTCGGTCGTACCGTGAATTGTCTTATGTCTGTCTTGACTTAAGAATTAATACTACAAAAGATTTTTATGAGTACGGGGAACCCTTCATGTTATCCAACCGATTCGACTCTTCCAGTTCAATCAGAAATCACATAGTACACACAAAAATAGGCGGTTGGCATCTTTGAATTCTGCAGGTTATGCCTGAAAACACTCCAAACTTACGTGTCCCAGATTGTTCAATCTCCAAAGTTCTCCAGTCAGTCGCAGTTACATAGCAGCAGTCAGCGGCTCTGTGCGATTCTTGCGGCACCGGGACCGGAGCGGAGCGGCGGCGCGGGTAACAATACAGTAGAAAATGTGCGTCATCATCGAGAATTAGGCCCTAATGGAGAGAAGTTCCCACATTCACGTAAAGACACATTACCGTCTGCACCAATTAGTGACTAATGGCCAAGTGGCTTCCTTCGGCGGAGACGTCTTGTCGCGTTGGAACTAGTCGTGTGACACGTAAGGTGGACGCAGTACTCACGGCGAGTCGAGGAAAGTGGTAGAAACCTTTTTAGACTTGTATAAACTGTTTAAGTAGACTTGGACCTTTTTTGAAATCACTCTCAATTAAACCTTTTAGCGTTAAAAGAAGAGATTAGAGACACCTGATGTCTTATGGTCTAAACTTCGGTTTAGAAATTCGTCATATTTATAAGTTTGATGTATTCGAGCTGAAGTTACTTTCTCAAAGCCCTCATTAACCTATAAGAATAGAGAGCTGAGAGTCGCTATGTTAAGTGCTTAAGCGGAAATTACATCACGTACAACGGTGATTTTGGTGTAAAATTGAAGCCTGAATCTCACCATGTGCTCTTTGGTGGTTGCGTTGCAATATAATTTCGGGCTTCACCACTTGAACATGTCAAGGTTTTTAACGAAGTGCTCTAGGTTTTTTTTGCTGACAACAAATCAAATGATCACCGTTTGAAGTGGACCAATGAACATCCACGAAATGAAACAAAATCGTAAGTTTGTAGATTCAAACAATCTCAAACCAAAAGGCTATTCACAAATGCAGCAATTATCATTCCCGTGCAAAGCCGAGATTGCTTGCTATTTATTTAATAAATCGTAAATGCAATACATTTATTCTTTAAAATTAATGACACATCATTTTTGTGTAAATGTGTAACCTCACAATGTAAAATCAGACATAGCGAAATAATAGTTCAAGTAATCACGTTTGGTATTTCTAAAAACAATAAGCACCTTTGTATACTGTTCACATACATACATTACCTCCAAGTTAAGCCTATTTGCAAACTAAGGGCACAAAAAATCCCACATTTACATGATTATCTCGTTTCAAGATTCGCCGACCGTTCTCAGTCCTTGACCAATACCTTTATGGCGATTCTTCTTTTCTCATGTCGCGCCTGTGGACACCTGTGTCGAAAAGACACTGCAAAGTCCGTGGGCAGACTGTGGAAACCAATACGGGACCTGGTGTGGAGACCAGGCCTACACGACCCCTACATGTAAATTTCACCTTATACACTTCCAGGAATCCTCCCAATCCTGATGGCAATCGGTTAATTCATTACTGACAAGGTGGTGGCTACTCCCAAGTCAACGGTCGCGCAGAATGTTCAGATGCAGTTGTGACTGTCCTCAGGAATCTATCTTACGTCTTCTTTTATGTTTGTTTGTATATGTCAGTAATATGTTTGTTACATTTCCAAGATCCCAGTCATCATCTTTATACTAGGAGGGGTTTTAAAAGAGTTCGTCCTCCAGTTTTAAGACACTGGCATGAGTTTCATCCAGATCGTGGTTTAAGGGGACAGAATAATTATGCGGGCGATGTTCTAAAAAGCATCCTTATACAATATGCTATGCCCTCCAATCTAAAAAAAAAACACTAAGCGCTTAATTATACTAAATCTCCTTCCAGTTCACCACCGTACCTTGGGAACTATGCATTTTTCGTTTTCTATCCATCAACAATTTGCATATCAGATATAATTCAATACTACCGTGCTACATACGACAGGAAAGGCGTTCCAACTTGTTCACCTTCGAAGGGTACCTACTCTTTTTTCTACTGTTTCTTGTGATCTACGCCTCATCGTCTTTTATGTCTCTATCATTGATCAAATTAACACTAATGGAATCGTCTTATACATAAATTCTCTGATGAAACTCTGAAATCTCAGTGACTATTGATCAGAATTTCAAGATTTATATGTCAAATTAAAGGTGAGTAGATCTGCCGAATTTCCTCAGAATTAACATATTTCCTAATGGCTTCGCCCGACAGCCCTCCAAATATTGTGCTTAAGGAAAATTCTGTTACAATCAGCTATTTAATAAATCTGTCAGCTGCAAGTATCATTGCAAGTGATGATGCAACTGTAATCCAGTTCTATCTATTAGCCCTGCAGTATTACATCCGATTCAGAATTAGAAGTTGTTTGTTTTTCTTAAGCGCAGGCTTCTTGCACACATGTCAATTAAATTTAATTAACGAATTAACTTTTAAACAATTTACACCCTCGACTTAAAGCGATTGTCAACTAATGGCTGGTTCCTTACCAATCTCACCATCCTCTTATGGGAGCGTATTAATAAATTATTCAAAATCATTACTGGAGATCTTATTTTAATCCCGTCTCAGACGAAAACACAACCCATTTTCGAATGAATCGCCTACGTCAGCATCTGCAGTCGATGATACTACATGCGATAGGAAAGCTATTCCAGCTCGCGAGCCGCGGCCGGTGGAGGCAGGAGGGGAGCAACTACAACTGCGTCCAATGACGACTGATGATGGTCCGCGTCCGTCTTCAGCCATTACTCCGACAAATCTAATAACCAACTGTGTTCCGAGAACGGGCCACTGATAAGGCAACCACTATCATTTCTCTGTCATTAGAGTTTTATGGCTGGCTAAACAATAAGATTTGGCCCTGCTCCTGCTCGGAAAAAACGTTCCTTCTGCAATTTAGTTAGTCCAAGGTCGCGTCCCTTCGCCGCCCCTCCACTACTGCCTCTTGCTTTTCAACAGGAATCTTTTCGGTTTCTGTTTTCGTTTGTGGATCATCCAATGGTGATTCTGTTTGATTTCGTTTTGTGGTTTATGGTTTATGTTATGTCTGAATTTTAATTCTGCTGTTTTAATTACAAATAATCAATAGCCAGAAAGTTACTGTGAACAAACTGAATATTAGTAAGCTATAGTAATTAATCAGAGAGTAGCAAATCGTTCACGATGATTTGTATGTTCACAAATTACAACACTTTGTCATCTATTTTCTCAGGTAAAACATTATCCTAACAATAAACACAGAAAATCCTTAAGCAAACGACCAAGTTTGGCTACGTAAACGTCTATATTATATGTAAGGGTGAAAGAGATGAATTTTGTAAAAGCAGAAAATACAGAGGAGAGATGATGAAAAAATTTAAGAGCGACGGGAAATATAAGAGGAAGAATTAGTAGAAGAGGGAGGGAGTTCAAAAGACCAGGGAGAAGAAAGGAAAATAAAGGAGAAGAGAGAGAGAGAGGAGAAAGGATGGAAGATATAAGGACAAGGATAGTACACAAGTAGAAGCAGAACTTAAGAAATAAGTACAATAAGAGAAAGGAGAGAATATTAAACGAGAAAAGGGGAATAAAATGAAGTAGAATAAAAGGATGATTGAGAAGGAGAAAATGAAAGAAGTGGATAGGAGTGGATGTAAGGATGATAACAAAAGAGAAAATGAAATAAGACTAAAAAGAGAGTACAAGAGAAAGAAGGAGGATATGAAAGGAGAAGAAGGGGGCAGAGAGGAGAGAGAGGGGGCCGCAGTGATATTGTTACCCGGTGTAATCACGCTGTCTCCGTCTCTCTCGCAGCATGGCCGCCGCCGGGCGGACGCGCGCTACAACCTGTCTTGCATACATTCCAAAACCTTTTCTTTCTATTTAATTGTTGTTTAATCGAAGCCAGTGCTAAAATTGCGCCTAGTGCGAGCTGCCTGCATTAGTCACAAGTTCTGACGGCTTTAAATCATACCGTGTGTCAGTTGTTTGTTTGTCGCTTATCTCTAATTGTGCTGAAGTGTTTTGACGGCTGATGGAATCCGTTATGTTGCTCTTTTCTTCTATCGTTGTGGTTGTTTTTGTTATAGGTTTGTGAGGGTCTGGCGAAATGAGATATCGAGTAAATGTGGTGGGTTTGATGTAGTGGGGATTATCCCTTTTGGGTTCAAAATGAATAATTGTATTCATGTTTAAAGTTTTTTACTGGATCGGATTACTACTTATTATTTGTAGATACTAAACTCAAAACCAATCCTTGTAAGAAACCAAGACTCCAAGATCAGCTGGGTGGAGAAGGTTTCCTTTGGGCACTGATGACTGTGCAAACGGATTAAGCTAGTCTTTAAACCGTTTTGTGTTTGATTTTTAACCTGAGACCTCTTTCAACCTCTTTAAGTAAGTAATGAGTATTGCTATATTCAACGCCAAATCAATCCTCTTAACCACACGTAAACAACAAACGAATACTATCTCCACTATACGCGTTCCGTAGACCGCAGTGATACAATCCAAAGACCCTGTAACCTTCGGAAGAACAGCGCGGTGATGGTTCGCCCTATGTTCTGCTGCCAGAGACAGAAGTCAAGACGAAGTACGGCCTAACCGCAGCCGAGGGGGCAGGGAGGGGAGCCACGTCCCGCGTAGTCCGTCATTACGACTGGTCAAATTGGCATGTAAGAAATGGTGAACCGAGTCCCCAGAAACCTCAAACCCACCAACTCATACGCAATCTAGCCGCGCCGCCCGTCGTAAAAACTATTTCTGTTTCTACCTCGGACTGTTTGCAGTCGGGGAACGATGAAATAGTTCCCGGTAAACGTTTACGAGGCCTTAGAAGGCCTTGTAAAGATCGGGGAAATTATTGATTCTGAGTTGAAAATGGTTTGTTTGTAATATTTTACAGAACTTTAGTTTTTACGATTGTGAATTTTCAAAATCATGATGGGTTTCTAAAAGAATGGAAATGGTGCCAATAAAATTCCATGTTTGGACTGCGCAATTTTCAATTAACGAATTGAGATCTGTTTTTTCTAGTTGGATTTTTTCAAGAGTGTACAGACAAATATCTACATCCGCGTCTTAACATTGCCAAGAGCAATTATTTCAGTAAACTTGTTGGTATCGATGAAATTCTTTATAGACGACCGTAGCCATAACTGCAGCCACTTAGTTGTTAGAGCCACAACGTAGTTGTATCGACGTAGTTATGTGGCGTAGACGTATGAACGTAGTTGTGTGGCTGATGGCTGATGCCGACGCGACCTTAGCCATAGCCAGCAACGCAGCGTAGTTGCATCCACGTACATGTATATAGTAGTGTGGCGTAGACTGTAGACGTACGAACGTAGTTGCGTGGCTGACGCCGACGCGACCTTAGCCATAATCGAACCGATTCCATAATAGCGCCGCGTGACGTCACTTTTAATTAACTTATTGTCCAACAAAAATACAACTGCTATTTAAAGGGAGGCTGGATCAATTAATAGTCCCATTATTATAAAAGTACAGTCGGCTCGGAAGGCGCGGTGCCTGTACCGATGTCTGGAAACAAGACAAAACAGTGACCGGCACAATCGATTACTCGCGGGACTGTGCTATCGATACGATCGAGA
This sequence comes from Flexamia atlantica, assembly GCA_035578135.1. NCBI lineage: Eukaryota > Metazoa > Arthropoda > Insecta > Hemiptera > Cicadellidae > Flexamia > Flexamia atlantica. Next base: position 28,745,198 of record JAQJVK010000003.1, read on the forward strand.
TATCGATGTGTGAATCGACCTCTACACGTGTCACACTCGAAGACACTGGACCAAGAGGTCTATCGGATCGCCAGCCGAGTGTACCGGGATATAAATGAGTTTCTGAGATATGTCGGTTGACCCTTGCATCTACTGTCCCGCCTATACGGTTTGTAGGACCTCCCCTACCAATTTACAACACAGCCTTAATTAATATTACAAATAACCAATCTAAAGCCGCGACTCGTTGCGACGCCATCGCTGAAATAGAAATTGTCTCCTTCGAGAACAGGTTCCATTGTTTAAACAATCAACAACTTGACTAGGTGAGAAGTGGTGTTAGGTATTAGTATATTATATTATCAAACTGAGTCGGTTATTATATAAATTTTATTTCTATGCAAGAAAGCTTGGTAACAAATTACGAATGTTTTAATGTTTGTTGTTTTCGCTTTGGGAGGTAATCAGGAAACATTATTATTCTGCACCGAAGATATTTTTTACAGACTATATTACTTTGGATGGAATCAACAGATTTTATCCGATTTATTATATTTTTTAATCGTTCTTACTGTACAATGATACGACTACAGATAAACAGATGTACAAATTTGTAGTTTTGAACTGCTAATTTTACATTATCAAAACGTTGTCTGTCATGTATAAATAAACAAGCACACAGTGTAAAGTAAAGGGCTGTTTCGACTATCAACCTCAGGAAGAACGGGGTCAGGACGTCCCTGTCCGTCCGTCCTCGGACCCCGGTCTCGACTATCAACCTCCGGAAGAACCGGGTCAGGACGTCCCTGTCCGTCCGTCCTCGGACCCCGGTCTCGACTATCAACCTCCGGAAGAACCGGGTCAGGACGTCCCTGTCCGTCCGTCCTCGGACCCCGGTCTCGACTATCAACCTCCGGAAGAACCGGGTCAGGACGTCCCTGTCCGTCCGTCCTCGGACCCCGGTCTCGACTATCAACCTCCGGAAGAACCGGGTCAGGACGTCCCTGTCCGTCCGTCCTCGGACCCCGGTCTCGACTATCAACCTCCGGAAGAACCGGGTCAGGACGTCCCTGTCCGTTCGTCTTCGGACCCCGGTCTCGACTAGCAACCTCAGGAAGAACCGGGCTAGAACGTCCCTGTCCGTTCGTCTTCGGACCCCGGTCTCGACTATCAACCTCCGGAAGAACCGGGTCAGGACGTCCCTGTCCGTCCGTCTTCGGACCCCGGTCTCGACTATCAACCTCCGGAAGAACCGGGTCAGGACGTCCCTGTCCGTCCGTCCTCGGACCCCGGTCTCGACTATCAACCTCAGGAAGAACCGGGTCAGGACGTCCCTGTCCGTCCGTCTTCGGACCCCGGTCTCGACTATCAACCTCCGGAAGAACCGGGTCAGGACGTCCCTGTCCGTCCGTCCTCGGACCCCGGTCTCGACTATCAACCTCAGGAAGAACCGGGTCAGGACGTCCCTGTCCGTCCGTCCTCGGACCCCGGTCTCGACTAGCAACCTCCGGAAGAACCGGGTCAGGACGTCCCTGTCCGTCCGTCTTCGGACCCCGGTCTCGACTATCAACCTCAGGAAGAACCGGGTCAGGACGTCCCTGTCCGTCCGTCCTCGGACCCCGGTCTCGACTAGCAACCTCCGGAAGAACCGGGTCAGGACGTCCCTGTCCGTCCGTCCTCGGACCCCGGTCTCGACTATCAACCTCAGGAAGAACCGGGTCAGGACCGTCCCTGTCCGTCCGTCCTCGGACCCCGGTCTCGACTATCAACCTCCGGAAGAACCGGGTCAGGACGTCCCTGTCCGTCCGTCCTCGGACCCCGGTCTCGACTATCAACCTCAGGAAGAACCGGGTCAGGACGTCCCTGTCCGTCCGTCCTCGGACCCCGGTCTCGACTATCAACCTCAGGAAGAACCGGGTCAGGACGTCCCTGTCCGTCCGTCCTCGGACCCCAGTCTCGATAATTAAGACACGACCGTGTATGCTCATGTCGGATCTGGATTCCAAATCGATTTCGGTGAAAACCAGTCCAGATGAGATAAGAGATTTGGATGTACGTGTCATATCGAACAGTGAACACTTCAGTGTGAATATTTCCCACGAACCATTGTCGCATTCGGGCGGCTCGGACGGTAAAGGCAACCTTTCGCCTCGCGTCCCAGTGGATCAGACTGATGGAGTGGAAAAGAGCGTCCGACACCGTCCGGACCCACTCCCGACCTCCTCGGGTGTTTACGTATTGAAGAAACCGAGGTATTTAGCTCTGAAAGAGGAATTTTTAATGAAAATCAAGAAATTATTCATAATAATTTCTTTAATAAAAATTTTGAATTAAATTTATACTGGACGGACTTTCTTCTAGGCAATATGTATTTTTTCTTCCTCGACCGAAAGTTCTGTGTAGAGTGGTTTCTGCAAGTTTTTTGTGAAAGCCATTTGATCAAAAGGGTTTCTTGTCAGATTGTATTGACATGCTGGCATTTGTAATGTGCGAGTTTAGGCAGTACAGAACGTAACATATCTTTCCAATTAATATGATTTTGTATGTTTTAGAATAGTTAGATACAGGTTCTTTGGGATACAGTTAGATACAGTAGACAGTGTTCTTTGGGATTGAGATCTTCTGTAATTCCTTTCGATTCGAACGTTAAAGTCTACAACGTCATAAATTACAGACTATAATATAGACATAAATTATCTAACTTTATATCCTTGTCTACCATCAGATAAGGATTTATAATTAAGTCCGTGACTTATATCTGATAGGGTGGTAGTCTATCAGAAGTTATGATATTTTTAGACAACAGAGTTAGAAATGAGACACAGCATTTAAGATGTATTCTGTGTATGCTTACACAGAACTGAAAATCATTACAATTTTACCCGTAAACCATTTTAATTCATTGACATACCTTTTCAAATGCCACCTTTTCTTTTAACTACATTATAAACATAATGATATTTGCCCTCATCGTTTCTCAACTGGTAAACCATGCAGGATTCGGCTCTACGAAATTAAAGACTTTCTCCCAATCAAAGAGGTTAATTAAACTTTTACCCATCCAGACCTCTGAACATGATTAAGCGGTTTCGAGAAAGCTTACTATAAAATATTTTTATCCCTAAACATTAACGTAATTCCCCTCGCCGCTCCATCATCTCGCCTCCCTCAGACCTCGGGGAATAATTCTAACGTAATTTGACGGTAACCATGAAAGACTTCCCACCGTCCATATTGCACAGCTAATGACCAGAGTGACAATTACACTGGTTCACAGCTGCGGCTCCCAGGTGGTGGTTTTGTCAAATGGCTCGAACTACCCAAAATTGAGTTTGTCGAAGCCTCTCTATCCCGGTGAGAATTACTCGTTTCTTTAATTCTTTTTGCGCCCGTACCGGAGGCCGCAAGCAATCAAGGAAACGGTAATTCGACAACCGCGCTTACTTTTTTATTCTGGCAAAAGGAGCCATTATGGGAGTGTGATTGGCGGGTTTTTGCAGGCGGCAAACCACAGCTTGGTAGTCATGGCTGGGTTGTATCACGGCTAGACCGCAGCTTGGACGGATGGGGATGGGCTGCAGAGCCAACCTGTGTCTAGACGTTACACACTGATGAAAAAGACTTACGTGAACTTGAACTTGTATGCCTTGTGCAGGGTGCTCCATGACTGGGCGATGCACGTGTCAAACGTTCCCAAATTTAAGTTAGGCCACGGGAAAGGATGTATAGTTTTTAGATGTATAGTTTTTAGAATTAGTTATTATACGCCGTGTGTACGGAGTAAACTAGTCTAACATATCCGATGATTGAAAGACCGTCTTTCCAGTTATTATAGTGATTTGCTTTTTTCTATAGATGAACACATTAAAGATGGCCTTTTGAAAAATCTACATTTTTGATTAGACTTTTCAAACCAACTACTGGTTTGTTTTATACGTTTTTGCAAAGGAATGGATAGTGGCGTTTCCAAAATCTAACTGAAGGGATTATTTTTAAGATGTTACGATTTCCTCTGAGAATCTATGTTTACCGTGTAGACCCTACGAAAAGGTTTTATAGTAGTTCGTCTTTTTGGTTCACCAATACATACACGCTTCTTCTCGCATTCTAAATGGCATTTAATGATTTTCTCTCTCACAACACACGGAGAAAAGAGTGATTCCCTACTCCTTGACTAGTGTAATTTTACTTGAAATAAATCTCAAACCTCTCTATTAAGACATTATGGGTCTCGAATCAAACTTTACATTCTATCAGTCATGCGAAGTGCTTACTAATTTTCAGTTTAAAAATCACAATAGCCTTTAAAATATATTAAATACTAAATAAACGACTGCGGGTGAATCGCAATAGCCATTAAAACGTATGAAATACCAAGTTGATGGCTGCGGGTACATCCTCCACCTCCACGGGACATTCACCTCGGCGTACAGTGGCTGTGGTCAACCCAGGGGTCTGCCTCAAATTAAACATTACTGCTGAGACCAAGTGCCCTTGGTGCTCGACCGCATCCACCGCACCTCAGATGGACACTACAAATTGATTTTACACCCGTGCTTGGAGCTTCGACCGGTCACCCCCCCATAAATGTCTTATCGAATGTACTTTGAAAGATTATTTTGCAAATTTATATGTTGTAGTTAGCCATATGCGGCTTTTTGATGGTTTATAATAATAGTAAAGAATACAAAAACGGGTATATAAATAGTATTGTATTGTTAAGGTTTTGTGGCTTTAAAACAGAATCAATTGCGTCCTGAATACCTTGGTTCCCTCTGTCTCGCTGGAAATTTTGATTTCCAGTGGGGCTTGTGGATACCCAGTAGTGGCCAAGCCCTGAGGGAAGTAGATGATCATCCTGGCTTCTCCATTTGGGTCGTAGAGAATGAGTTGACCTTGGAGAAGCTCAAAGGGTAGGTTGGAGCTAAATGACAACGTCATACTTTTCCCATCACTGCAAACCCCTTCCTTCCGTAAGCCGCACAAAATCAAATGATTCAAGTGATTTCAATTAACATGCCGTTCAGTTTGATTGAGGCAATGACAATCGAGAAAATTAAAGATAAATTCATGCAAACGCCGCTCGCCTTGAAAAACAAACCTCAGTCCAAAAACATGCTCTGCCCCTGCACTATACCTAAGGGACACCATAGTTCGAGACACCGTAGTCATAGTAGTTCGTCTTTTTGGTCCCGATTTCTGTAGTATCTCGGGTATTTTTTTTAACTTTATGTTTTGTTAAAATTCATCCTTAACAATATATATTGCCTGTTACATTCAAGATAGCCGACATTCTGCTTGAGATTGTCAACGTAAAAAGAGATGTTGAAGTTGATGCTTATTTTGTCAAAGTATATTTCTTTTATGTTTTCCAAAACTTTCCTTTTTTAAATTTATTCAACCGTTACCTAAACCAGTATTTTCAAACAGTGTAAATAATAGATTTGCCTAACCATGTCAAATGTACCCTCCATTAACTCAAAATATCTATATAAGGTAGTTAACGTTGCGTTTTAGTTTTTACACTAATAACGATGATATTCTTTACTGAGTGAAACTATTTTAGTTTGTATACAAGACAAGGGTACATGACGATTTTGTTAATTTATAATTTCATTGAACCAAACCCTAAAATATTTACAATTTATAGACAAGACTACAAGATTTATTGATTCACAAAGAACATTACTGCTGAACGACTGCGCAGCTCGTCGGTAGTTGTTTAACGTTTGCTTGCAAAAACAGTGTTGACTGTAATTTTATTGTGCCAAAGCTTAATACGTCAACGGCTATCCATGTAGGTCATGGATATTTTTGTATTGTTAAACTTTGGCAAGATTTTGAAGAAAACTACAGAGAGGTTTTTCATCCTGCTACCAAAATTACCATGCATACCGACCGAGGCAGCTTGTACGACTCCCATTTCCTCCTTCAGCATTTGTACGACTTCCGTGTCCTCCTTCGGCGTTTGTACAACTCCCATTTTCTCCTTCAGCATTTTTACGACTCCATTTACTCCCTCAGCATTTGTACGACGTCCATTTCCTCCTTCAGCATTCGCACGACTTCCATTTCCTCCTTCAACATTTGTACGACTCCCATTTCCTCCTTCAGCATTTGTGCGACTTCCATTTCCTCCTTTAGCATTTGTACGACTCCCATTTCCTCCTTCAGCATTTGTACAACTCCCTGAAATGCTATAACATGTCGGCGAAGCGCGGTGAGGGACAGCCCGGCGTGCCCAGGGACCACCTCGGACGGACTGTCGCCGTGTAATAGCGCGGCTAAGCTCCACGGCAGCCGCCCGGATAAATGGATTATCTCGGGTATATTTTATTAGATTATGATAATGCGTTGGCAGCCCTGGTCTGCAGCAAGTGTCGTTGGATTATAGAGGTGTTGGCAGACGCCGGTGACTAGGCCTATAACGCCAGTGGCTGCTCCGCCTGCATAGTTCGTCGCTAGCTCGATTGACTTATTTGTGAACATTGAACCCAGGTTAATCACAAAAGTTCATTGCTTTCTGGAAGGGTTGTGAAGCTATTCTTTATTTGTGCCTACAACTCGTATCATCTTGATATTCATTGGTACTAATATATGTGAAATGGCACATACATTTCAAATATTTTTACCTACTATAATAACGCAATATAATAACTCAAACCACCCAGCATTTAAAAATATCATACACTATATTTAACGCAGTTAATCTTTAGATGGTTGGTTGGTTTCATCCGGCTGCAAAAGAAACACATATCATAAACAACTTTGATTAAACAAGCTTTAACTTCAACTAAAACTTTCGATGCTCAAATAAATTTAAAGATTTTAATCAAAACCTTACACAGCCAACCCTCAGTTCTCACTTTCAAACCTCCAAAACTCCTCCACGATCAAATTAATCTTGTAGGATGTGCCGCTTTCAGCGAGGGGTCGGTCCATTCATTTAACCCTCACGGAAGCCGGTTTGAATCACAAAGGCGATAAAAGACGAAGGGAAGTGCGCCTTTGACAAAGAGGTGTTGACAAAAAGGCGCGGACCTGACGAAAAAGGGGGTGTTATGAGGAACTGTCGGTCCTGTCAAAACACAGGGGGAGGGAGGATAGGGGAGGGAATTCCCAACCCCAACCCTCCCGCAGGGGGCTCGTTGCGGCGCTTTGATTTGTGAGGGATTTAGATACAAAAACCAACCGACAAATAACCCAAGAGATCGTGTGTGATGTCTGACATGATTGAGATATTTGTGAACCAATATTGTTCGTCTAAATATTTATGTTATTTTAACTTTTCAATACAAAAATTTCATTAAGTTATTATTTAGATTTTTTGCTGATTACCCTGTGAAGAACTTAAAATGTATTGTTAGATATTAATATTTAATCATTTTTTAATGGAGAGGAACTTGGAGACTTTAATGGCTGGTTTTAATGAAATCGGCAATATTCGTTTACTACAATTAATACCCAATTATTTTATTTTATGCTTGATAGTGATTTGAAATATCACACTAAGAACCCAATAAAGCATTCTAAGCCTCGTTTCAAACGTTAGGTATTTACTAATATCATTTTGAAACTAAATATGAAGCATTTTATATCTTTCTAAAAAGCATAAAATATTTTAATATAGGCCTAACAGTAAACTTTGACCAACGAAAATATTTTAAAACTGAATTTACCTAAAATTACAGCATTACACCCAATCAAGCTGAATACAACAAATCCAACCACCCTTCGATACAATATAACCCAACAGTCTCAAATCAAATAAGAGCGCACCCCTCCCCCCCGCTCGTCACCGATTCCAAATTACGAACAAATACCGGTACTGAGGATACGACTTCGGTAAACAAAATCTGTAGTCATTTATCTCTCGGGACAAATGACCGGGGAACGGGCGCGGACAGCGACATGGAAACGGTCTTAGGTTATGAGCGATCGCGTCCCAAAACTGGGCACGATTAGGGGCTTTTAGAAGCGCGCGAGGGGCGACGCCGCGGACGCGGGTCATTATTCATTTGTACGATGACGAAAACCGTCTGAGGACACTGAGGGTAATTCACAGAGGTAAGAAATATTTACGTAAAATAATTTCATAATTGACGACAAATGATTACCGATAAATATAGAAGCATTTGTATTCACAAATCTATATTTAAAAATACTATACATTGCCAGTAATCTCTGATTCTGTAAGAGATTCTTGCCTTATTATATTTCTGAATTTTCCAAAATCGCTCGGCCCATAGGGGAGAACGAGGTTTGTTAAATTAAATAGGCTGTGTATCCTGCAGATTCTAATTTACCACTTGTGGGTAAAATATTAGTAATTTTTCTAGACCATTGACACAATTTTAGATTATTTGTTCCAGAGTGAAAATTTTTAAATTGGTGGCGAGAGAATGGGGTTTTCTTATGACATTTCGGCATTCAATCCCCAATGGGTCTTTTAAATAGACGGTGAATAGAAGTGGTTAAGCGTTGGAATTCATTTTTATCCACCAAAGTTTCGTGTGGGTCGGCCTCATTTCTTCACCTAAAGAATTCTAGTTCAATCCTAAGATCCAAAAGGTTTGTTTAAGGTTTGGACTCTAGATTAGTTTTAAGTCACCAAATTAATCATTAGTTATATAATTATGGTTTTTAATTAATTCGATCCTAAATAAAATCCTAACTAATTGAGAATTCGATCCTAAATAAAAATACGATATTTGAGGAAATTTTTAAAATATTACTAGCTTTAACATTAACCACAAATGTCTTTATGATAAGCCGTTTTAAGGAAAGAGCTGTTTCAAGGAAAACGCATTTCACACTTAACGTTTTGTTGAGAAAAGGAAGGTCCAAAAACTGTCTGATCATAAAAATTCGTCATAGCCTCTATTATTTACAGTAGACTCAAGACGATGAAACCCTGCTCAAATGCCGTTTAGTTAAGGAGAAGCGTCAGGGGATATGTTAAGTGCAAAATATCCACCTCTTTAAGGCTTTATCAAGGTAATCGCAAGTCTAACACATTAGAATAAATAAAATAATCGCACTGCAGATAAGATCAAATTTTAAAACTTGTTTTATGGATTTAATTAAATAAATACACATTAATATATCGCCACTAAAACTTTTAACTATTATTTAACCGTATAATACGGTGATTTACAACACTGCTTAGCAGCTCAACGGCCGAGATAGTGGCAAAGATTAATAATGACAAACGATTATGCAGCTATAAAAAGTCGAGTTGCAGCTACGCGAGCAATAAGTTATCAAACAAATGGATATTATTAGCGATAATCTCTGTGATAACTATCACTCAAGTTTGTTCGAGCCAAACAAATCACCTAGTGTCGTGTTATAATTGCGAATCTATTAAATTGAAAATAACCCAACCAGCCCATAAGTGACGGGCTGGGTGTTACCCGCGGACGTTTACAGCAACGTCGGGTTATCTGCATTTGCATACTTCTACTGCGTTGGTCCAGATAACAGATTTAAGAATTATAAGTAGTTTGTTGTAGTACAATTATATGTTATTTTCAATTTGCAATTTCCACGTTATACTTTGCCTACTAATGGTATTAGTTGGTAACGTTGTGGAGATTGTGGATGGTGAATAAAGTAAAGCATCTACTTCAACCATCATGTTGGGGATGTGGTCTTCAATGGTAACAGAAGATTTTGGAAGCGGCGGTCTTTTATCAGGAAGTAGTTACATGGTTAGGGTTGCAAGCAATCAGTTTATTGAATAACTTAATAACAACAATTATTTACCAAGAAGTTTTATAGCCATGACACGGTAATACCACCTACTATTTTATTGTTCTAGTAGTGACACAAGCACTTAAGCATTAACCTCTGATGAAGCAAATTCATGCGCTCCCAGTAAGTTGCCATTATCAAACCTCTTTAAAGTAGTGGTAGCAATGACAGAGATGGTAACAAATGCAGAAATGGTAACAATAACAGAAATGGTATCAGTGATAGTATTGGTAACAGTCGTGATGGTAACAGCTGTATAAAGCCATTCATGCCGATATCCGTGCCAGGGACCGATGTTGATATATCAGCCTGGCACGCTGACCGTTTGACTTACTCTTGGCTCGGCTTTCCAAGGTCGAACCCTAGATATTAATTGTATCGGCTTCTTTGATGAATGTAGACTGCAATTGTTGGAGAATTGTTGTATTAAGCTATACAAGTCCGGCTGTACCATCAATCATCCGCTTGCATAAAAATCGGCCGCGCCGTTGCTAATATATAGGTGACGTTTTGTTCGATCGGCCGGCACGGTGAGTCGGGTATGAGTCGTGGCTGGTACTTACAAGGCCGTAAAAATTATTTGTTCTTGCCTCGTTGGTGGATTTGATGTCTTACATTTACAAGACTGTTGTAAGTGGGTGATAAATGCAAATCTTTGGATACAGCAAGTACATTGTTTTCAATATGTAATGTTTAGTAAGTTTTATAGGTCAATTCAAAATTAATTGTTGATGTTTTTACACAATGATTATGAGTTAATTTAACTCTAGCCATTGGATGTGTTCGGTGAAATGTTTTTTTTTTACTTGAACTTCTCTTGTCTTTTTCTCTTCACACAGGTGCCAAGCTAAGCTTGAAGATTGCTTGGAGGCAAAAAGAAACCTTTCAAAACCTTCATGGTATTCTGCACCACACTGAAACAACTGCCAAAACTAATTTTAGTAAACTAATTACTACTGTTAAAAGTCTTGTTATCCAATATGTACATAACCTTCCCTATTATCAATCTTGGTATCGAAACCGTATCAGCCACATAGATTCTAGGAACCTTTTTCGGTCTTGCCAGATTCTCGGAGGTATAAATTCAATTAGAAGACGACATCAGCCCGCTAAGAGGACTAGGATTTAAATTCCGTTGTGGCCCGCGAGATGGCGCCCTGCCCGACCACAGCGGAAGTCGTAATATGGTGTAAAGGCGATCGTGACGTCGGCAGATAACACGACTGCAATCAGAACCCGTACTGGAACTGGAGAACTGGAGTACTGGAGCGTCTATGGTATGATACAAGAGGAGAAACCGAAGTAGGGTGTTTATTGACTCGTTTTGTGTTGTAAACATTCCTTCTATTTGTTATAAATTTTGTTGGCTCTTTGAAAAAAAAATCATAAACTTGCCTCCTCTCACTGAACATCCTTTCTAGTTTTTGGTTGTTGTTAGTTCTGATGAAAGGATAACAACTTGCCTTAGCGGAACTCCCTCCAACTATTTATTCTAATTTTGTTGCTTCACTTCTGAAAGTGCTAGTACTGTATAGTGCTATATTAACACGATTATAAACTTGCCTGCTCTCACTGAACATCAATTCTAGTTTTAATTCTGCAGGAAGGATTGCAGTTTGCCTAAGCGGAACTCCCTCCAACTAGTGCTATATTAACCCGGTACAAGATTCCCTTCTATTAATTTCCTAATTTTTAGAGGGTTTTTTTTTATTTCACGTTACTTTGGTTTAATTGGAACATCGTAATTTTAAATTTAGTACAAAAAATTGGCAAACTACTTCAATTCTAAAGTAGGAACAATCGCCTATATGAATTCAAACTTATACAAGTAAACTTAAAACTAAATTACAGTAATAAATAACCGATGTCATTCTTTGGGGTTGATTATTAAATTGAATTATTTACTTAATCCATTCACTTGCCAATGTTCTTCGCCCTATCTAAACATTACAACACATAAAACTCAGGCAATCCTAAAACATTGCTCACCGTATCTTTATCGGAAGTACGTTTTAAATCGGTTAAACTTATATTTAACGATCCTCCTGCAATCAGTGACCACTCCGAGGGCTTTTAGAGGAAAGCGGCAGTTTCCCGGCTTAATGGAGCTCCGCGTCCGTGCTATATTCACCCGGAGACTTATAATGTTCATTTTCAAGTGTCTCCCGCTATCATAATGGCGACGAGTTACGACTAGATCTGGTCGTAAAAATGAACAGCGCTATTACAGCGTAAGGACATCTTCGGCCGATAACTCCAGGAGAAGTTACGCCCTTTGGTTCTATCTAATGTTTAATTCAGCCTATGTAAACTAGAGCTAAAAGTCCCGATGCGTCGGATATGGCTGCATCTTAACCGGTCCACTTTACGTTCGAGACTAGTTTTATAAGGTGGTTGGGGGAAAATGGTTGTAAAGATATGCTGAAAGGTTTGTTTGGTAGATGGTGGATAAATCTTTCGTTGATAAAATATTACGTTTTTAGCTAATTTCCCCTGTAGGGAAGAAGTTTTTTACCGTGGGTCTGATGGCTAAGACCTGAGCTCGAGATCATTTTGATTTGGAGCTTCCATACCCACTACGTTTTATGGTACAAAGACTGTTCCACGTATTTTTATTTTTTTAACCTCCTTAACAGATTTGGCGGAGTACACTTTTTATTTGGGGATTATATCAGTTTTCATGTTATCCTGTAGAGAATTTATTTAATCATTTCAATTCAAATTAGGTTTATTCATATAAATTTTAAATTGAGGATATGACATTCTACAGTACGCTTTGATGACTCCTTACTATGATAAGTAAAAGCTCAAGTACTTCTGTATCTTAAGCTGCAATGTTTTTCCTTTCAATATAAACTATTTAAATATCGTAGTTGATATTGAAAGAGGAAAAGAAAAGATTGGTTCCTCCCTTTCGGGTTCCGGCTCGGGCAATAGTGCCCAGGAGTCTTCTTGAATCTTTCAGGACCTCCGATCTCCAGATCGCTTTACCCTTGCATCTTATTTCGCCTTCTGTGATCCTACAACACTATATTTCGCGGGGAGCTTACCCAAATCATCTCCAATCCTCTCTCCTCCGATCGTTCTGCCGTAACTCGTACACCACCGTACCCCAGCTAAGTATATGACGCGTGGACCGGGGTTTCCCTTAGTCACTACCTTATGGGTTTGTAAAGATGAGGGGTTGTGAAGGGGTGGTAGGAAGAAGGAGGGGAGAGAATTTCCTACGGAATTTCTTAGAAAGAACCGTTTTCGACAGGAAATCTGATTGAAAACATCCTTGGATTTATAGGCTCGGTGCCTTACCTAACCTGTTCATATCCATTCAAACAATCACAGTTGCATTCAGTTCCGTAACCAACATTCCAGCGCCTTCCCGTACACCCCAGTGCCCCTTCCCACTTCTGTCTAGGGGAATCACTTCTCTCTGGGTTGTTCGAACGCCCGGTCCAGCAGTTCTACTCAGAGTTTCTGCAAAATGTATTATCCTTTGCCAAAAATTAGGGTACTTTGTGGCCGAGCAGCCACCGGGGCCCGTGACACGAAGCATGTTTATCCCCGTAGCGCCCGATTCCATTACCCGCAGTTCATTTACACCGCGGCGCGGCGCGGCGGCGGCGGCGCGGTGCGGCTAACTGTTCGCCCAACTGCCGCAGTTAATCTCGCGCATTACATTCCATCTATCGGCCGGCGCTCGCTACAGTTGGTACAGTCGCAATTGAATAGTAAATCATAATTGCCGCAGTTCCTCGTTCCCTGCCGCGTAAGACGGAGTAACGAGCCTTCTTCTTCCTCTCTTCCTGTTCCCGTCCTGCTTTCTCGTTAGCGGAATGTTACATGGGTTTACATGCGGAAATATTTTGCCGACTTGCAGTTTTATGCAGGCAATACGCTAGGGAACGGTTCTTCCGTTATGGAGTCGTTTCCTTGATTGAATTTACTGTAGAAAATACTACTCGGGTACGGAGTGAGAAGTGGGTTTTAATTATGTTTAAGTTCATAAAACATCCACGCTAACTTCAGAGTTTGTTTTATTAGCCATAGAGCTACACTGGAGAGACGTACAATTGAAAATGTACTAAATGTTCTTTAAGTCCCGCTCGTTCAATGACTGTGAGCACTATATTCAACCTATAACCTAAAAGATTCCTAAAGCGTTTCTTTTAACGTACAAGCATCTAATAAGAAAGTTCTTTATGAATTCGAAATTTAAGGGCGTATTGGGAGAAGGGAACTGCACACATACAACCTGTACTTATTTCTCTTAAACGAGACATCTGAGACTCGCCAGTGACGCAAACCCCTTTCCTCTGATATTTTCCCAAATTCTTAACCCCGCAGTAAAAACAGAACCAGGTGTTAAAACTTTACAAGGTTAAAATTCCGTAATACTTGTCAGGAGATATTTATTACGTCTCCAAACGGTTTTAACGCAGTCTAAATCGAAACATGAAACCTCACTCAATACTCCTACATACATAAAATCCTCCATCCTACATTTGCTTCCTCCAGTCACAAAATCCTTCAGACTTCAGGTGAGTTTGAATTTCCCACAACCCGTTGTCCCCTAATGCCGCTATGACGGAGCCGGAGATTAATTCACCAGCCGAGGTGATAAGTGGACGACATGGATACACCATTTCAGTCACCTCTGCACCGTCATTTGTCGCTCCCCCAACATCACGATATCTTTATTTCCAAATTGCCAATTTAACGTTAACAAGCCTTGAAAGTGTTACGGATGCTTCGTTTTTTGGTCGGTAGGTTTCGGTTGAATACGAATATCCTAATATAATATATAGTTATTATATTTTAATTGAGTAATCACTAGGTTTAGGGTAATAAAAGTCATTAATTAAAACAATTGCATTGCAGTTGAATTTCTTTGTTCTCATTTCGTTTATTGCGCTCACTTGTGAAAACTTGTGTGCAACTTTAACTTTTTCTTAACGCTTGTAATTATATTCGTCGTAATTCATTTCGGTATGTAGCTTGCTTATAGGGTTTCGGTTCAAGAGGTCATGAGCTTCGATTTCCGAAACCACAAAAAAGTGATGAGTTTTTCAGCTTTCTCTTAAAAGTGGATGAACGAATCTCTCTCGTAGAAATGTATTAGGCGTTGACACTGCATAACACATCGTGCCTCAGTTGTATTTCCCTCACTTCATTTTAATGCATATTCACATCATTTTTTTCCTGTTAGTCGAATGCAACAATCCACATTATAATCATTGTTATATTTTCCCATTTAACAGATTTTCGCTCACCGATGCGACCCGGTATCTCCATGTACGCAACGTAGAGCCGTGGTTGTGAATGTGTGAAACGTATTCCAGAGATCTAATGTAACCCTGCTCCAAAAACTAGAACAACCCCCTTTTGCCACACGTTGCATACATTGTCATTGATTCTTCACCGCCGCGCTGTCGGTCCTCCTACTCCCGCGTCTGCCTGACGTACCTACCTGCCCGCGAGCGTGCAACATCCTTTATTCAATTAAGACTATGTTTGTTATAAACAATATGTGACACATCTGCTCATTATAGAGGACCACTCCTTCGCACGAAACCTCCCCTTCTACTTCCACGACAACGACACTCCTGTCTCGAGGCTTCCATATAAGCACCCATATTCGAATATATCTTAGTTTGCATTTTATTCCTATATAATCTGCAGCCATCTTCCTACATTCCCCTGTAATGTCAGGTCTTTGTTTCCCTTGCCGCAGTCCTGTTCTAGCCAAGCTCGGCAACCAGAAGCTCATTGTTGTGTGGTACGTTGCCGATGGCCCGAGGCTATGTAGTACGTTGCCGTAGCCCAGGGCAGCCAAGCTCTACAACACGGCCCCGGGTGGCTGGCCCGAGGCTATGTTGTACGTTACCGTAGCCCTGGGCAGCCAAGCTCTACAACACGGCCCCGGGTGGCTGGCCCGAGGCTATGTAGTACGTTGCCGTAGCCCTGGGCCAGCCAAGCTCTACAACACGGCCCCGGGTGGCTGGCCCGAGGCTATGTAGTACGTTACCGTAGCCCTGGCCAGCCAAACTCTACAACACGGCCCCGGGTGGCTGGCCCGAGGCTATGTAGTACGTTGCCGTAGCCCTGGGCCAGCCAAGCTCTACAACACGGCCCCGGGTGGCTGGCCCGAGGCTATGTAGTACGTTGCCGTAGCCCTGGGCCAGCCAAGCTCTACAACACGGCCCCGGGTGGCTGGCCCGAGGCTATGTAGTACGTTGCCGTAGCCCTGGGCAGCCAAGCTCTACAACACGGCCCCGGGTGGCTGGCCCGAGGCTATGTAGTACGTTGCCGTAGCCCTGGGCCAGCCAAGCTCTACAACACGGCCCCGGGTGGCTGGCCCGAGGCTATGTAGTACGTTGCCGTAGCCCTGGGCAGCCAACAACACGGCCCCGGGTGGCTGGCCCGAGGCTATGTAGTACGTTGCCGTAGCCCAGGGCAGCCAAGCTCTACAACACGGCCCCGGGTGGCTGGCCCGAGGCTATGTAGTACGTTGCCGTATCCCGGGGCTGGCAGCCCGCGGCCCCGGCGTGGCCCAGTGCGGCCGCACCGCAAACAAGAAATTTGAATATTGGAGAACCAGTCTGGCCGCTCCCCCCTCCCCCCTCACCCGACCGTTCGCGACACTTGCCGATATTAGCGAAAATATACAGCGCTATCCTCCCCTTGCTGAACCTCGGAATCCGCCATTTAAACATTTCAATTTGGACGCATTTATCCGGTTTTGAGGACGAAATAGATTTCATGGCCAATTATGCTAATTCTCCGGCTCCCTTTGAAATTGTGGTACCTTTTAATTTGGCTCTTTGTCCGATTGATGGAGGCCGGGAGTTAAGATAAGTCTAATTGCACGGCTGTGACGTGGGCTCGATGAAATATACTGTGGGCCGACGTATGTGACAAATACTGAAGTGATTCGACAGCCAGCATGTCTATAAATCCACATTCTACATTTAATTAATCTGTGTTTTGGGGTACCTGTAAGTTGTATAAAATAGTTCAGGCATGTTTAAGAGGGAAAAGTAAGCCCATGCTTTATGCTTTATGATAGACATCCTATAACCCGCAAAAGTGTAACATTAAAAAAATGTTTTTGCAAAAATGTTTGTTATGTTTAATACACCTATGAAAACTTGAGGCTGAATATTTCTGCATTTTTAAATATGATTAGTTTTAAGTCATTAGGGTTACTTCTTTGATCGGATAAACCTATGTTACACAGTTAAAAGTTTATCGACTATTTGTTTATCGGGTGTTTTTATTCTGTTAACTTTATTCGGAATAAATAATTGAATATGAAGATGATTATAAAATTTTTTTATTTTAGCCTTATTATTACCCTGTTAACCTTATTAATGAACACTAGTAATTTATTGAAGTAAATCTTTTGTAATAAACTTACCATGGTTTATATTAGCCTATAATATTTATTTTATAGATTTTTATATTAGCCTATAGTTTTTATACACCTCGTTAAAGTCAAATAAAATCAAATGAAAATATTTTTTATTCATCATCATAAATTTACAGCTAATTTCATTATGTACAGGAAAAATATCACATGGTTCGAATGACCTGTGCGTGATCTGAGTCCTTATCTGGCTGCGTTGTAGTTATAAAAAGAAAATGTAAAATAGAAGCACTTTTTCATCGAGAAAAAAAACAAAATTACACTTAAAGAAAGACAACATAAAAAATAACTTAGTAGGATAAAAAAAGGATTTGGAAAACATTTTTTAACAATATAAAAAATTTATTATATTAATAAAAAGTAAAATACCGTATACAAGATCTAAAACGATATAAATTGTAGATTTTCCGATTCAGTTTTGCGATTAAAGTTATTAGTCGCATTACAGTAAGGAGTGAATTACTAAATCTTACGCATTCTTTTGTTTTCAGGTAATGATCCATGCAGATTTCCACACATCGGGAACGTTTAAGGTTTGCGAAAATCATTTACCATACTACCATATGTCATTTACCGTTAAATTGAGTAGTCTGTGTACATTTTAAAACTCAGTATCCCACAATAGCCATTCAATAAAAAATTAATTAAAATGCATATTTTTATCATATTAAAAAGTTTTATCTGACCTTAAATGGCTTTACAAAATTAATAGAAACAGCCTATAAAATCAAGAAATATGGCTTTCAAAAGAAAATTGTTCAGTTTGGACAAACTCAGTTTTTTCAAACTGAGTTGAACAAACTTTTGAGTAAAAAAAATCGTAATTTTTACCTCAGTTAAATGAAAGGAAACATTACAAAAAGTAGCATCTTTACAAATGGCTTTATGATACTGATAACCTAGATTAACGGCAATTCGAATCAACGCCAGCCGTAATCATCCGGCGATACTTGTGACACCTCGGATGCTTTTTCCGACATATCTTCTACCGGTTTCCTTCATACACACCTAAATAACCTTAAACAATATAATTAAGATTCTTGAATATGCTTTCATTATCAATATTTCAGAGAAATGTGGAGAAAAAATTTTTGAAATATATTAAATTTTTAGCTAAAAATGTATATGTAAAATGGTCAATTAATTACATGTTTATTGATAAGTTATTAAAAAAAGCTGTTTCATATTTCAAACTTTAAATCCCAAAGATCATTATATATTCGTATTACCTTTAAATTAACACTGATCGTGTAATTTTTCAGTAGAAAATGAAGTTTTTGAAATCAACATTGTTCTTACGGGACTAACCCCTGAAAGCAGGGACTGCAGACTCTAAAGATGTGACGCCAAAATCATTTGTCTCATGTAACAAACAGTTGATCAACAGACGGATAGCACATAATTACTCCGGGTGTCACAAGAACTTTGAACGCCACTTAGCGATATAGCACCGCACCGCGCGCTTGCTGAGTGCGAAACTCCATTACACCTCCCACGCAAGGGTGAAAGATCATTCGGCAGGTTTTTTTTGGAAAGGCCTTTTTATAAATGCCGTTGGATATGTTTCTGTCTTATTTGGTTGGAGCTTGTCAAGTATTCAAGAGTTTAGCTCAAAAATAATCGATTAGAGCTGTGAAGTAACGGGCACTTGCGATGCACGACTTGCGGATTAATTGAAGGTTTTTAACTTTAATTGCTGAGAACATTACATTAATTACGACTTAATCGTTTAGTAACAAATGATCAAATAACTCTATACGAAGCCGATGGCTGCTTCAGAGTACCAACTGAATTAGCTATAGATATAGCAATATCTCATTATATATAATTTTTAACTGTTTATTTATTTATTTATTACATACGGCAAACGCCATTATACAGATATATACATAAAAACGAAAGTCCATTTTGCTAGTGCAAAGCTGCTGCAGAAAAATTATGCTGCTACCACTAATACTAATGAGAAATATAAGATGCTGACAATAATAAATGAAAAATATGTAACTTAATCTAAGATGTAACACAGAATCATTGCACAAGATAATGAAGGTATGTGATGACTAGAACAAGTGGGATTAAGAGCCAGGTGGGAACTGTTGGATTAAGAGCCAGGCTTATACCAGATTTAGTGAATATGTCTTTGTTTATACAATTTTGGAATGTTTGTTGAATTTGAGTATTGATCAGATGTTCACCTTTTACAACATGTTCAATAATTAACTAAGCACCACATTAAACCAACAACATTTTGAGCCACAATATGTGACATATCTTTCGTTTTTTGTTATTAAAAGCGGTAAAATCAGAAAAGCATAAAATATTTTCCAAAAGTAAATCCGTACAATGAATCAAGTCGTAAATGTTCCGAGGAAAACAGCATTGTTCAGGATGACAATCCAAGATGGCGCGCGAAGTACTAGACTCATCGTACAATCTGATAAAATCCACAACTGCCTCATCACGCCGTCATTACCTTCCACCTTGCGCGTGTCACACGAGAAAAATCAGCATAAAACAAACGCTAATCAAGGAGATTACCCTTATGATTTTAATTCGTTGTCGCACCGAGCCGGGTTTTTGTGTCTAACGACTGTCACCGCTAATGATGATGCCAGCCGCGGATCGGCCGCGTTCGTCATCACCGCTGATTGCCACTCTCCATTAGGCTACCTTTAAACGACCTCGGGTTTCTTACACAAAATGTATCGAGGAATGCGGCCGTCTGCTCGGTATCGATGTTCCCTATGTATCAACGTCCCCGGGACATTATGAGCGAACGAGGCGGGATTCCGCGGGACCGGTCTCGTCTAAGCGGCGTGCACTTTTACTCTCCGCGAATTTGCTTATCATTTGTGTAAAGCCGCCGCCCGAGACGACGATGATGAGGCGGGATGACGTCGTTAAAAACGTCTGTGATTGAGACAGGCGCGGAAAAATAAGTTTTTTAGAAAAATATTTTACCGACTTTGTATGCGATTTAAGCACATTCGCTTGCACTCTTGAAGTGGTATTGTCTGTGCGTTGTGGTAATGAACTCTAAATCACTGTGTTGCGATCTTCCGAATAAATAGTGGTACGAAACTGTTACATTAACTCGAAGATGTGAGTATCATGCTTAGCACAGTATTCCGATTTAAGTATGGCACTACTTTTAATATATGATTCTGAAGAATATGTAATAAGTAGTCATCGACTATTTTAATCAACTGCATGTTTGCAAATAAAATTAATAGTTTTATCGGGTAATAATAGGATAAATTCTGTACATGATGGAGCGAAATAAACCTTTAAACTATCTAAACAAAGGACTCGATCTGATGATTTTAAAACTTTATTCATCTGGTTGTGCAAATGAAGTGAGTTAATCTGACATTAACTCATTCTGTCAAACAATGCTATTCGATCTTTTATTTAAACCAACAAAAATAAAAGCTCCAACCAAAATTAATAAAAGTGAATTAACACAAATGAAATGTTTAATGGTTGCTTACCGGATGAAGTACGCAGAGCTATAACATTCACTACATCACTTACTGGCTTAACCAAATAGTATGATAATTAGGCAGTTTTACATAGATATCAATTTTTAAGTTAATAAAAAACCAATCACCCTTTTGGATTATACTTCCTACCAATAATAATAATATTATTAGACAGCCCTTCATTGTAAGTTATATTAGTGCTTTGATAATAAATTGCACTTTTTTAAAAGATCACTTCAAACCACATCACAATAGTAAGATTTTAGTGTTTAAGCATGTCAATATCATCATTTATATGAATTCGTTAGGCGATTATTTGCGTCAAAATTGTGGGCATCTGGCAAGTCGTATATAGAAAGATGGGAGAGGGCTCAATTTGAAGATCTCTATTCCTTGATAGCGGGAAAAATACTGAAATTACTTGCATCCACAAGAAAATTTATTTAATTTCGTAAGGTGATTCTTTGCGTCAAAATTGTGGGCATCTGGCAAGTCGTAGAAAGATGAGAGAGGGCTCAAATCAAAGGCCTCTATTCCGTGATGACGAAAAAATACTTAAATTGCTCGAAATTCATAAGAAAACGAGAAATAACATAAAATATCTGCCATTTAAAAAGCATTGGTATCTAAATGTACTGACTTGATTGGAAACCACGTGGTAAATATTAACATATGGTGGATCAAAAAGCCAGTTTGCTGTGAAGGTATTTTCTAGGACCCAGTGTGACAAATAAGGATTGTTTGAATTATCCTTTAGGGGATTTTGGGCCCTTCAAGCCACTAGTTCTCTTAATTTGCTGTCTCTCTTGTAATTGTCGATGATTCTAAGACATTCAATTTAAGTTAACGCATTTTATTAAACATTTTTGAATTAACTTTGTTATCACTCATTATGGCTGAATTTGTTTGGAGTCAATTAAAAACCAGAAATGAAGTGTTAAGGACAATTTCATTATGCCCTAACGGTATAAACTCTAGACTAATAAATTGAAATTCTACCTCCAATCATCGTTTGGTAAAGGACATTGTGTAATCGAGTTGGAGACCAAACTACCAGCTGGCAACCCCAAACAGAAAGCACCAGCAGCAGCGAGCATCGGAACGATCTGTCACTCTATAAAACATTTTAATCGAAGCAAACAAAAGCAATTAGTGACGCCGAACCGCATTTTTGTGACATTCCGGTGGCGATCTGTGTCATAACCGGAATGGGACAGGGGAAGAGGACGTTCTGCTAACTTATACTCTAGGTTACTTTATTACTTACGAGTGCTTTTTATTCAGAACCCTAAAGAATCTCTGTTTTACATCAAGGTATGTTTTCGTCGTCGGTTTATTTATCAAAAATTCAAGTTACTATAAATGTGAGTTAAACATGTTTGAATGTATTATCTTCTAACCTTCTTTTAGCAAAAAGAGGTTGGCAACCTTTTTTTCCTCGTATTTTTTTTCCTTTTTTCCTTTTTTCCTTGGACTATGCTGGTGATCCCAGAAAACCTGGGAAATAATATATACATAGAAGTGCTACAAAATATTATCAACCTTTATATGTCTATATGTTTAGTTGAAAATAAATTGAATCGAGTTTATTTCCTTGTTAACTTAGGGCCATTGCTCCGAGAACTTAGCCCTTTACTGTACTCAAATGAAACCGTTCCTTTAAGTTCTGAGTGGTATTTGCAAATATACGCAAAAATAATTCCTTTAAATTGACACCTCATAAATCAGACGTCAAAATCCGTCCTACCGCTTTCTAGGTGATTCCGAAAAGAAAACCCCTGCTCGTATTAATGTATCAATTAATACAGGCCTATGTATCAATCAACAGTTGAACGGGCTCAATATTTTGGACAGACCCTCATTAGCTAATTCTCATATACCCTCAAAATCACGAGTTTTGCAGTAAAATCCAGAAGTGGTTCAACACTTCAATCGATTGCGCATATTCTCATAACGTTCCTACTCCAGAATCCTACTCCAACCACCCCCTAGGAAGTCAGTTCGCAGCCCCGCACCCCACACTAACGGTTCCCCCGGCGACCCTGATACTCATACTAGGTTCGGCCACGACCCTGTTACTCATACCCGTTCCGGCCACATGTTCCCGGCTCTGAAACGTGCGCGCGGAGTAGGATGTCCGAGTGGCGATGGCGTTAACGTATCCGTGTCCCTCCGCCGCGCACTTTATGACGCCCATAAACCGGTCCGAGTTATTCCCTCGCCGCGTTATGTCTACATTTTGTCTCTTTCCAAATATGTACGGATCTGTGACAAATAACTGTGACTTTTACGCACGCGGTTCGCACGTTGTACGCGTTACACGGTACACGGGTGGTGACAAGCGGCACGGTGCGGTGTGGGTGGTTGGAGGTTGTCATTTCTGGAGATGTGGCGGCTGCAGATGGTATGGGGCAGCGCGGAAAGTGAAGTCTTCAGAGTTTGACTCTTTTTCAAGGGGAAAATTAATGTAATTTTGTATTTACAACTGGATATATTGATGCCTGTGTCTCTTCAGACTGCTAAAATAATTAATTTCACAGATTTAATATTAACTCCATTTCTTACACTTATTCCACGGCTTTCGGCGTTTTTTTTTCTTTTGTTCTGAAGGCTTGAGCTGAATACTCACAATATATAAGTCACAATATTTGCCTTGATCACTGCAAATATATGTCTGTCCCAATGTATAGAAGTCTTAAAGTATCTCTTGGGTAATAAATCTTCTACTCTATATTTTCGAGCACTTACATTTTGCATCATAGTCATTATTTAATGTTTCTCATTGTTTTTATAATTTATTACTACGCGCACTAACTTCCAGAGGAAACATTTTTCAAGCGAACTTTAAAAGAGTATAATTATTTTGACTTTGTCCAAGAAGTATACTTTGCTCACGATTTAAAAATCTGCTATGGATCAAAGAGGACAACTGCACTTAAAAATAAGATTAAAACAATATTAAGTAAAGCATACCTTATGATTCCTTTTAATGTAAATAACATCTCTCCTTGAACTGAACGGCTCGTTTAGTCAACCCTGCGAAAGGAATGCGAGAATTTGCAATTTGTACCGTTCTTACAGACGTTGTCATCTGCCCATCTGCTACACGAAATTAAGCGATACTGTAACAAACCCCCGGTATTCCGCCATTGTGGAGACAACATTAGCTAAATCAGCGTCGAATTATCCGGAAGGTCTGGGCGTTTATGAATGTAGAGTATGTGGAACGGTGCAGATTTTCGCTCAGGTTTAATGAGTGGCTTGGTCACGAGGCACACTCACGACTAGATAGTAGGAGTACAGTTACCTTTTAATTGGTGGCCTCAGCAGGCCAGCATAGCACGCTAGGTGTGCAATGATTGACATTTGTCGTTACCAGAATAATAAAAGAACGTGAATTCTGTGGACATGCACAACAGCTTAAGACACATTTGTCTTGAAAAAAACTGGGAATAGTAACTTGCTGCAGGATGGAAGATAAAGGTGAATAGAAAATACTAGGAACACTATAGGACACACTGGGGACATACCAGCTTTATGAGGACACATTTCTAAGGACAAAGTAATGAATGGTCAAGCACAAACGGTCATACCTATAAACCCCTAGCGTGGGAACACACCTCGGATGCTGTTATGGGGACAAAGACCTGTACCTCTGCATTCTAATACATAACTTTATAGTGGCTGACGAGAATAGATGTCCGATGAGACAGCAAAATTTAACTGAGGACTCAAGAGTGCTCTGCCAATAATAAAATATGACATTACAATGTGGATCATGCCACTAGGGTAGAGTTTCAAGGACATAGCCACTAAGTGACTTAAGCACACAAGAACATAAGAAACATACAACTTCCAAGAACTTAAATGAGCGAACCAGCCTTATCACTTAACCAATGAACAGGTGATTGGTATTTGTCGAGGACATAACTGAACAAAAAACATCTGTATGGAAATTAACTGAGTGGCTGAACACACAAGGCCATATTGAGGGTGTACCTATCAAGAAAGCTCATTGTTTCAACATTGGCTTGCTAAGATCTGTGTGACAGTGGCAGAGGACATGAATGAAGATAAATTACCCTATATACATACACCGAGGTTATCGCTTGAGTTATGTCCACATAAAAAGTATATACCCGGAAACACGATATGTCAAGATATCTTGGAAGACAATTCAGCGTTACCTTGTCAGGTCTTGGATAACTTTAATTAATTTAGAACGTTATTCCTTTTTAATATTTCTAAATTAGGATATTTCATTTAAAATCTCACTTATTTTCACGTCCTTTAAGTTTGGTCCAACGACCTTTCTTATTTAAAGGTAGTTTGTTTTCATTTATTTACTTTACAATTAACATTAAATTCACGGTCCAAGTAAACCAAAGAAAACTCCGTAGGTATTTTAAGGAAACATGAAACAAACTAAGACTTCAGTAATGAAAAGATGAAACAACAGACTAGTTGCAGATACAACTTCACTAGGAAGTATTTTACACTCAGTGATGTTCTTGAGTCTCTAGGTGTCACTGTATTCAATCAATACAACGAACTCAAAAATAAAATAACACCGTAAGAGATAAAAGAGCACCTATCAATCACAAAGTATTCAACCTTATATACCTTATCATTTTTAACTGACTTCCTCCACCTACCAACAAAAGGAGGAGGTTATTTTTTGATTAGGATTTTTGCGGACATTTGCCATCACTGATTAGTAAAAACCAAGTTTCACGACGTTTCGGGATCTGGAATCTGATCCCGAAACGTCGTGAAACTTGGTTTTTACTAATCAGTGATGGCAAATGTCCGCAAAAATCCTAATCAAAATATAAAATCACCATCACCAACAATGAATTTCAAACAAAGAAAGGAGGAGGTTCTCAATTCGTCTTGGGCTGTGTTTTTTTCATACATTTTAGAGCGAAGGAAGTCGGTTGTTTTTTTTTTTTACTAAAAAGAAAATATCTTGAAACCTATCCTACCTAGGTAGGTTGTTTAAGCCAAGTAATAAAGTGTAGGATGATAGTCGTGCGTTCTTGTTACTAACCAAGGCCAATAAACAGGTATATTAATTAAAGGCCCAACTAACAGCCAGAGTCAACCAAGCGACCTTTGTTTTAACATGGGGTCCGAACCACTATATCACCAACGAATTACGAATTAGGATGGTACGAGTATTACCTCGTATTATTGGATGAACGCCAATTCACAGTAGAGTCAATTCTGTGGACACGCGAATTACTTATACATTATACATTGCTTAAAATGGTGACCTACCCAGGTAAGTATTTTAATCCAAAAGTATGAACGACAGTTGAGTGAAGGATGATTGTGGCACGATTTTGTAGTCTTGTTTCTGACTAAGGCAGACATGTTCCTTAGACAGGACTGTTAATTAATAGCCCAGCAGCCAATGGCAACTAAGGGACCTTCATTTTAACGTGATCCCGACCACTCTTTTGCCTGGTTTACAATTTACGAACTGGTCTAATTGTGAGGACGGTCTTATGAACGTAGGATTCAATAGTGCGGACGATGATTCTCTCTAGGGACACACCGCATACAGAAGCCATTTTTAAATTATAAGATATTATACTTATAACAACTTCCCAAACAACAACACCCCGAGACTTACAGGAGCCGCTTTAATCGCTCGTGTCTATCTGGGCCGGGCGCCGCCGCCGCCGCCACGGTAGCGCTCCCCCGGGCCATTCCCGCTCTCATTACGCGCCACACGATATTTTAATAATTTCTCCCGATATCACCCGGTATTGTGCCGCTGACAGATTTAATTGCTGATCGGCCGGGACCGGTTTGCAGCTTCTGCAGTAACCTACATCGTCGCGCTGCTCATGGCTGTGAGCGGCGAACATTTCTCACATTTCCCGGTCCAGTTTATGCGCGCATGTTCCCCAGAAGATTAGCCTGTGTCGCTGCCTCGCGGTGCGGCGCTGTAGGCCGCATGAGCGATCGTGCGTGTGGTTTATAAGGGTTTATTGATCCTGTTGAGTGTTTTGCTTGCTGACAAATATGTGGTGGGATAGAGCTTTCCTTTTGAAAATGGTTTACTTTTATTAAACGGAATATACCCTTTCTATGTGAGGCTATCGATTTGCAGTATGTTTGAAGTCAATGGGTTTATTCAACATTAATGTTTATCTGGACTGTTAATAATATTGGTATGGTTATCTAGTGTTATGATCTAGTGGTTGTAAATAATTTTTATATTGTTATTGTTTTTTTTGCTTAAAAAATGATCGTGAATGTTAGAATCAGAACGTTACTTTTGTCTTCAGACTACGAGCCTTTTTTAAATATACCTCTAAGATCACCCGTGCCACATATACCTTGAACACTAAATGCGGTAATGACTATAATATTGTAAACTGCAGAAAATTAAGATAAATATTTCAGTGATCGTTGTATTTTTATGAATGTGGATGAATTGTCAATACCTCATTTATAATGATTTTCTCTATCTTATAAAGTCTCACTACATCTTCAATAAATATTCTGAAAAAGTTCTTGTTTAGCAAAACTTTAAAGAAAATTCAAAACATTAAATTCATACGGTCAGGGGGACCTAGAAAACTCGTATCACTCTTTGAGTGGTCAAAATCTGATTTCTGCTTTTGTTTTATTTTCTGCATTCGATGTTTGTACTGTCTTTACAGTTCTCTGTTTTAGCTATTTTTTGTCCATTCCTCCTGGCTGTGTGACAAATATAGTCATATCTTAGGTCCTTTGAAGACTGTTTCACTAATCAGTGATTGCAAATTATCGCACATCAAAAATAACGAATCTCAAACCAATAACGATTATATCTTTATGATCTAACGCATTCAATCCAATATTGGTCAAACCTTAATATTCCCCGTTATTCCTTCTTGTCCAGCCAAAATATACTTTGTCATACTGTCATCTCCAGGATGTTTTCAACAATGGTATAAAAACGCGCAGATATGGGCGAAACAGGTCAAATAAGAGAAAGAGTACAAAATAAACAAAAAGGATTTCGAGAGGGCAAAGAAACGAACCGATGTAGGGACTTGAAAATTTGCATCTTGTCGCATGCTGTTTATGGCTGTCTCAAATAGCGGGTCCCTCGGAACCCCGGGCCCACACTCACATTACTTTCGGATTTGACTAAACTGTTGAAGGCGAAATGCACCTTTCCGGTCCTCGAATTTGGCAGGTTGGTAGGTGTTGTGGTTGTCGAGTGTGAAGGAATGGGCGCGAAACAAAAGGAATCCTGTCTTATTATGCCGACGACTTGACGTTGGGAAGTTTTGGCAACATTTTGTGTTTATCTGTTTCAGTAAGCGTAGAGATCGAAAATAGATAAAAAGCTTAAAAAATGTTTCAAAATGTTTGACTTTTTCTTGTTCTGTCCAGAGTATTTTGTACAACGATACAACGCTATGGAATCAACCTTGTACCTCTGAAATCAAGAAAACTCAAAGCAAATCCATACCACTTTTATGTGCATTAATCAAATAGCCTTTAATATAAAGGTTATATTTGTTACTATACCCTCACTATAATCTGCTTTTACTAGATTACTGGCGAAGCTCTGCTTGCAATAACGTTCAAAATTAGAGGAGGAACAAATGGATTTGCTGATAGGGTTTACTTCAATCACTTCAAATGCCAAACTTCAAGGGCGTCTCGTACTCCTCCCTGGCCTTAATAATGATGATATTCTTCTCTGCAAAACTTCACGCCGAGATCTCTCCTACGGCATATAATTAAATAATTCCAGTCCAGAACTCTAGTAGTTTGTTTTACATCAAACCTTTTGCGTATTAATTATTATGGATTAATATGTTACCATCGCTAAAATATTCAAATAACCATTTTAAACATGAAAGTAACCTCTATAAGAGGTCTTAAAACCCAAAACTATGCTATTTCTTGCATTCCCTTAAACCTTCCATTTTCAAGGATCGTATCATTTTGAAGTCGATGGAATCAGCGCCACTCCTACTCTTTGAACTTGACTTAAAACAATAGCCCCTCTTGCTCATCATTAGGATCTTCGAAAACACATTTTAAAAGAAGATAAAAAAACAGTTTATTATAGTTGTCCTGGAATAGTAACTATTTCAAGACAGTTTCTATCATAGTAGTTTCCGCAGTCCCAGACACCTCGTGTCCAACTCGCCGCTCGTCTTCTGCAGGAGAAGCGGCTGCAGCCGCTGCCCCACTGTCTCAGCGCGGGCCCGGGTGTACATAAATTTTATAGAATTTCGTTCAGTCATGGCATCACGCGGACGGAATTTTAAGCAGAAAGTCGCGGGCCAATGACCCGCTGTGACGTATTACGCGGTCATGCGAGCAAGACCCCCGAAACTCCTCTCTTTGCACGAATGTGGATC
Source organism: Flexamia atlantica (assembly GCA_035578135.1). Taxonomy (NCBI): domain Eukaryota; kingdom Metazoa; phylum Arthropoda; class Insecta; order Hemiptera; family Cicadellidae; genus Flexamia; species Flexamia atlantica. Next base: position 28,774,219 of record JAQJVK010000003.1, read on the forward strand.
TGTTTTAAATAAACAACGAGGTCTGGTATTGTTTCTCTGGTTGCCTCACACATCAATTAACATGTTGGCGACCCGATGCCAGGGGGGGAGGGGGACGGAGGATTCGGTTACCCTGTACAGTTACATTGGCTCAGACTTGCGGATTGTGGTGAGGTTTCGCGAGAGGGTTCTGCAAAGAAACACATTTATAGTTAGGAAGTTATTAAAATTGTTTATGGGTTTCTGTGATGTTTTAAATGTTCTAGTTAGAATAACGCTTGCTTTAGTCCAATAAATACAATTTGGGGCTATCAGTAGAAAGATTATAATTTAATACTCGTACACATGCGCTGCTCAGTAATTTTAAGTTCTGCCGATAAATTAATGTTAATTAAAATCAGCTGTTCCTTGAAAGTTCTGCTCAAATTATAAATTTTATGGAAAAATGCGGAACTTTGAGGGAGTCTAGGACTCTCCCCCATAATCTAACCTTCATAAATTATATTTCCTACAAAATTTCACAACGAACTCTTTCCATAACGGCACCTAAATTACTAAAATCAGTTCATTGTTTTAGCAGGACTCTTATTCAACACAAATAATCATCGATTTAATTTCATTGAATTTAATATTCAATACTTAATATCAGCTTGGCTATGATTTACATAATTTGTATACCAGGATATCCGTTACGTAATTATCTTATGTAAAATGAAAAATATAGTAAAATCCTCAAAATCTATCCTTGTAATAAAATACCCCAAATAATTCTTTATTTTGTCGCTTGATATTTTTGTCTTACGCTGAGGAGGTATTAAACCTAACAGGGAATAGCCAGGGCAAAAGATACAATTAAAGGAGATTAGAAATAGGATAATTAAGAAATAAAATTGTATTTTCATTTTATATCAGCATATAGATTCTGTCGTTCTCTCATGTTATATGACGTTTTACTAAAATTAGACTCTTGAGAAAAATTCGATTAAAATTAAATTAAACTTTGTAATTAATTGTACGTCTCAGAAAGAGAAATTAATTAAAAACTAATTTCACCATGAATAATTAAGTGGGTCGAAAGATACAATTAAATATATTAGAAAGGATTTTAATCTTCAAGAACGAGTTACATCAAAATGATAAATAAGGGCGTTCATTGCGGTGTAATGAATGTGTGAAACCGCAATGACAAGGATTTCCATTGTAATATGAGACATGCAAATCGGTATATTTTACAATTTCATTACCCTTATCTTACCCGGATGCACCTGAGTGATTTTGACAAAAGTAGTTGATTACCAAATTATGATGCGTTCATTTTTCATTTTGTCATTCTTCCTCGATGTTTTGGGGTTTATGTTAATTTGTGGAGCCTCACAGTTGATATTTTTGACCCATCAAACAGTTTTTAGATGGCAATGAAGTTAATGTATTTTATTTTATTCATTAATGTTAATGATTTATGATGACAATTAATAAACAGAAGTTTATTTTTCAACAGATGCTGGTAAAAATACAGAATTTCACACCATATATAGAACGTTAGACCTATTACTGATTTTTCGTGTATACTAACAGCGAGCTGTTAATAAGTCCTAGTCAATTCTCAGTAAACTTTCAAGCGAATGATTGAAGATCGAGACCTCTACTTCATTAAATCGAGACCATCGCTACATGTCATTTTTTCTAGACGTAGCTAAAATAATACTTCCGCTCTAGAAAATTCTTCAAGTGTTACTGAGATCCTTATTGTATAGCAATACATTTACTTTACTATCCGAGAGTTTTAAGTAACACATTTTATCGGCATTCTGCTCATTATCTTGTGCAAACCCATCAGACCATGGAGTCCCACAGGGTTTATTACCAATACCACATTTACCTTTGGAATTTCAAACTGATCCCAAAAGTCCAAGAACATTTCACCTCCCAGACCTTAAGGTCCCAGACCTTCCGAGGTCCTTAAGGTCTCGGATTTAGAGGTCACGTCGCCGCCGACTCCTCCATCAGACAGATGGAAGCCCGGGTAAGTGCGAATATTACCTGGTAGCGAACACCATAAATAACCGAGAGTGAATTTGTCCGGGCGACAAAGCTGGAGCGCGTCCAAAGCGATTCATTACCCAGGTGACCTTTGCCGATGTAGATCACTCGATCAAAGAGCCCTCCGCTGTGCATTGTGCTTCGAACACCCTGCACTTGCACCACTGGACGACTGCTGTTGAAAATGTAAGAGTGAGTTGTAAAATCCTCCTTTGCACTTGTGATGTCATACCGGTGAGGATTTTAAGGCGTCTAGAAAAGACTACTTCAGTATTTAGTGTTCATTACCCAGGTGACCTTTGCCGATGTAGATCACTTGATCAAAGAGCCCTCCGCTGTGCATTGTGCTTCGAACACCCTGCACCTGCACCACTGGACGACTGCTGTTGAAAATGTAAGAGTGAGTTGTAAAATCCTCCTTTGCACTTGTGATGTCATACCGGTGAGGATTTTAAGGCGTCTAGAAAAGACTACTTCAGTATTTAGTGTTCATTACCCAGGTGACCTTTGCCGATGTAGATCACTTGATCAAAGAGCCCTCCGCTGTGCATTGTGCTGCGAACACCCTGCACTTGCACCACTGGACGACTGCTGTTGAAAATGTGAGAGTGAGTTGTAAAATCTTCTTCTCTGCACCTGTGATGTCATACCAATGAGGACTTTAAGGTCACAGAAAAGACTGCTTCAATATTTAAGTATCAAGATGGGGAGTAACTGTTCAAAATGCTCGGTTAGCCAAAGAAACCAATATGGTAGCATTTCCTTTTGTTATACCATGAGGACTTCTTTATTCTAATAAACAAGGAAAGCCCCATCTGAGGCACTATGGGCTCTTAGAACTACTTGGGCGGATGCGTACGTCCTGAGATCGGGTCGGTTTGTACATGATCGAATGTACAACTTCTTCCATTTCCATCTCAGGATACAGGGTACAGCCTTGAAGCAAGAAGCATTGCACTACTCTTAAATAGTACAAACTGCAAAAGAATAAAATTAACATTGTAACCTCTAATTAAATGCATCGGTGTAGATTCCATACGTGCTTGCCATGAACAAAGCTTTGATTCAAAGTGTATTAGTAGGCTATTGATTAAATCATTTCCAGATGAGTAAATAATTTCATAGTATGTACGATGTGATGTTATGTTTAAAAAAACAACCTGATGACTTCACCAATTGATATTTATCAAGAAACCTCTGGCTACTTATCCAAACTAAATAGCTTGTCCTGGAAGAATCCGACGAAAATGAGACAAAAATCTTTAAAATTGAAGTTAAACTAAAACCTTAATTTTCTTGTACTCAGATAGAGATTACATTTTTGACACTTAGAAGAAAACTCTCCAATCGGTTCTTAAGGTCACTTTTTTATGGGAATCTTGCTGAAATCTGACAGATAGTTCCAGCTTCATATTTTTCACATTTTGATGTGTATCCACAATCCACTTCGAATGAGCCAGAACCACCCGAAGCTAGTAAACTCGAGTACTTCAACCTTCAACCACGTTAGTTGCATTCCTTGTTTGTTGCATAACAACGACCTCGTAAAAGACGATCGCAAAAACTAATTGGTGAAGAAGCGCAGAGCGTACGCTCGCTGACGTACGATGGACGATAGCGACGACGGACGACGGACGACGGCGTCGTCTGCCTCCGTCCTGACGAGATGTTGCGATCCGTATCTCCAGCATCGATGTATGATATTCGCTGAACTAGTCTACGGTTGTTCTCATTGCAGGACTAATTAACCTAGGGAGTATTTCACGGAGGACAAGCATTTGTCTTTGCAGTAGGACATAGGATTGAATAAGGGGATAATTGTGTCGGCGAAACGAAAATTGTGTTCTCCAGAATACATTTGCGATTTTAATTTTATTTTATCGCTACTGTCGGCTCAGATTGGACCAAATGTCTGATATCGCTCTTTGACTCTTTTCTGTAACCTCTGATTCTTCTCAGAGCTCAATGCATCTTTGTATATTCATTATGTGTCATTATGTAATGCGCTATTACTTTCGTGGTACTCGCACACCAACCCGATCAATTTTATAGATGAAACAGACCTGTATTATTAGTTAAGGAAATCAGCCAAAACTTTAAATTAACATGCCACCAAGAAATAATTTCTGAGTATGGTAAATTTTTGAGAGTCGCAGACATACATTTTGTGTAATATATACATATTTTTATCATCAATCTACCATAATAACATGCAAACCCAAGTAATCCAAACTTTTATTCAATATAACCAACATTTTATCATTCCTAAAGTATTCCCAATTAGGACCTTCCATAAACATAAACCAGATCCCGTTGCCCGGACGCACCCAGCACCCGGCTGCGAGTGCAGCAACTAGCGACAATGCAGCGTGTAGAATGCTAATAGTCGGCCGCACTCGTATATCCCGGCCTTAAAGTGACAACGGTCAGATTACAAATGACTTATTTATTCCGCCGCCTAAAAGGTTGGCAATTGCCCGCCTGATAACGACGATTGGCCGGATCTAGTCGGACTAATGAGATCAATAACTGAGTTGTCAGCGGGTGCAGCCTCGCCGACTCCGTCCCTGCATTCCCACTCCCTCCCGCGACTGTCAGCGGGTGCAGCCTCGCCGATTCCGTCCCTGCATTCCCGCTCCCTCCCGCGACTGTCAGCGGGTGCAGCCTCGCCGGCTCCGTCCCTGCATTCCCGCTCCCTCCCGCGACTGTCAGCGGGTGCAGCCTCGCCGACTCGGTCCCTGCATCCCGCTCCCTCCCGCGACTGTCAGCGGGTGCAGCCTCGCCGACTCGGTCCCTGCATTCCCGCTCCCTCCCGCGACTGTCAGCGGGTGCAGCCTCGCCGACTCCGTCCCTGCATTTCCGCTCCCTCCCGCGACTGTCAGCGGGTGCAGCCTCGCCGACTCGGTCCCTGCATTCCCGCTCCCTCCCGCGACTGTCAGCGGGTGCAGCCTCGCCGACTCCGTCCCTGCATTCCCGCTCCCTCCCGCGACTGTCAGCGGGTGCAGCCTCGCCGACTCGTCCCTGCATTCCCGCTCCCTCCCGCGACTGTCAGCGGGTGCAGCCTCGCCGACTCGTCCCTGCATTCCCGCTCCCTCCCGCGACTGTCAGCGGGTGCAGCCTCGCCGACTCGTCCCCGCATTCCCGCTCCCTCCCGCGACTGTCAGCGGGTGCAGCCTCGCCGACTCGGTCCCGCATTCCCGCTCCCTCCCGCGACTGTCAGCGGGTGCAGCCTCGCCGACTCGTCCCTGCATTCCCGCTCCCTCCCGCGACTGTCAGCGGGTGCAGCCTCGCCGACTCCGTCCCTGCATTCCCGCTCCCTCCCGTAACTGTCAGCGGGTGCAGCCTCGCCGACTCCGTCCCTGCATTCCCGCTCCCTCCCGCGACTGTCAGCGGGTGCAGCCTCGCCGACTCCGTCCCTGCATTCCCGCTCCCTCCCGCGACTGTCAGCGGGTACAGGCTCGCCGATTCCGTCCCTGCATTCCCGCTCCCTCCCGCGACTGTCAGCGGGTGCAGCCTCGCCGACTCCGTCCCTGCATTCCCGCTCCCTCCCGCGACTGTCAGCGGGTGCAGCCTCGCCGACTCCGTCCCTGCATTCCCGCTCCCTCCCGCGACTGTCAGCGGGTGCAGCCTCGCCGACTCCGTCCCTGCATTCCCGCTCCCTCCCGCGACTGTCAGCGGGTGCAGCCTCGCCGACTCGGTCCCTGCATTCCCGCTCCCTCCCGCGACTGTCAGCGGGTGCAGCCTCGCCGACTCCGTCCCTGCATTCCCGCTCCCTCCCGCGACTGTCAGCGGGTGCAGCCTCGCCGACTCCGTCCCTGCATTGTAAATGCTTTGTGAATTTCTGATGTAAATTCCGTTATTGCAGAAAAACATCACATGAAAAAGCGACATTATGTAAAAATACTTCTACAGGAACGCGTTTCAATTTTAATGCCTCCGTTAGTCTTTTATTTCGCATTCGATATGAGAACTGTTCTATAATTTGCTGAATAGGAATCACTTGTGAAATGCAGATCGGTAATTTTGAGCTAACAACCCAATAAGATCAAATCGTCGAACATTCGAAAAAAATACGTTATTTTCCGCTAGATGCGATATTATTTGTAAAAAGTCTCTCCTAGACATTTTGAGCCACCTTTCGCCCCACAAACTGAACAATTAAATCCGCCCGCAAAACATGAACTCGTCCCCGGCCCTGACACCACTTTATATATTAACCGTCGTCGGCCCCTGTATTCCTGCTTCTCCTGAAACGGTTTCTTTGCATACACCCGTTTCCCACCTAAATCGTGCGGTCGTTTTATTCGGCCTTTGTGTGCCAGTATTCGGGTACCGCGGTATTACTCATTGTTGGACACGAGATAAGCCTAATGAATTGCGGTTCGGCCGGCATTGTCCCGTATTTAAATGAGCATGCGCAAGCAGTTGTGACGTGGCGATGTAATACTGATGTTGATTTATGTTGTCGATGCCGCTATTTATTTACAACGATCGGATCCTTCGCCGAGTGCATCCCTCCAATTGAAATCGGCCGTCGCATATCTTCTCGGGTATCATCGGGTGTCATCTGAGTCGACTTTCCGGTGATTCTCGGAGAGAAAATTTACATGGGCGAAGGAGTTTGAACGTCTCACTGCACAAGATTTGCATCGAAATCGTACCTCAGTATTTCTAAGAATGAAAAGTTCGTTGAGATGTTTGCACATTTATTGGTTCTTTGTTCGTTTTCTTCGTAGAGCTTCGTCGGAAAAACAAACGAGAAGAACACTGTAGCCTAACTGCGTGTGAAACAATTATGTATCTAGTGATAATTTATGTTATAGTTGGAGACTCTTAATACTAGGTTATGGTCTACGTTGGCACAAGAAAAAAACACTTGTAGACTCCATATAAAATTAAAATCCTGGCTATACTGTTCAGTTACTTGAAACTTTGAACCATTATTCAAAACATATATGTTGTGACAGAAGAAAAGTATGTATACAATTAATTAATTTAAAACTTCACACTAAGTAACTCAACATAGTAAAAAGCATATTTCTTATAAAACGTGTTCATTGGATATTTTTCAGAACGAGTTCTTACAAATATTTATTGAGGTTATAAACGCTCTATTGCTTGACTTGAGAGTTCGTTGCTCTAAGCTCTGAAAGAAACGACCAGCGTAGCGGCAACTCGGGAACTGACTCAATAAAAACATTGTAATTCATTACGCGGAAGGACCGTTAAAACTGTTAAAAATAATCAGTTTACTACAAAACCAGTTACGGTTATTTACGTTTTTACTTGGTACAACTTTCAAATTAGTTTTAATGGATCCCTTTTAGTTTATATTGCGAGATATACTAAAAAAATACGAATTTAAAAAATCCATTTCCTACATATTATTAATGGGGTTCATTTAAACTTTACAGCTATTAGTGTATAAAAACAATTGTTTATTTTTCTTCCAGATATTTTCTTCCGATAGTCAGGTAATAGTTTTATCGCCATTGTCGTCTCGTTTGTTCAGTAATCAAAGAAAATCCCACACCACTCGAGCATTTAGACAGTTTTGGCTATAGAATTTCAAATGCACATGAGGCTTTTCCTTCCGGGTTAAAACACCACAACGGATACTGAATGGAAACATTACGGTAAATCGACTCTTAATAATTACTGTCTATTCCCACAATAATTATCAACCACAGATCAGTCTTCAATTCATAAAACGTCAATACAACTCTTTCATCAACCAATTCCACCGATAGTTGGTCGGACCTGAAGCCCGCACACAACACGGCGGGGCGGTCGCAGCTCGGCGCGGCCACGAAGGTCACAGGCTCCATAACCGCCCGGCCCCGGCCCAAATGACACCAGTTCCATTAGCGTTATCGTCAAACGATCGCCTTATCGGTTATACCCGCGCTAGACCGAAATTTAATTTTCACCCGATGCTAATAAGACGCCACTCGGAGCGTAGTGTATGTCGATTCGCGCGAAAACTATTATCGATACGGAGAGATGGGCCGGCTCCATCAGCGGGCATTGCAGCTGCACTCGGGCTTTTAGGCCAAATTGCAAAAGACTATTTGGCTTCGGTTATGAACTGTAAACGACAAAGCTTTCCGCCCGGATTGTTCGGAACACTCAGGGAACAATTTCATCCGCGGTGTTTGCCGATTGGTCGGAGATAAACAAGTTACTTAACAGTATTTGTGTGATTCCTGAATACTCTCGTGTTTGTTTCTGCCTCCCGAACACCTATCGACCGCGCCGTCTATTTCACTCGTACATCTATCGACTTTGATAAACTCACATGCAAGTTAACAGTCATGCAGTTTTCTATCATCTCAATTCAATAACCTTATTTATATCTTCTTCATAAATACTATTCTCAATCAATTTTAGCATAAAGATACACTCTTTGGATTGTAGGGTATGCATTTAATCTCTTCAGAAAATACATAATCTATTACGTATATATTCAAGATATATGTTTGTTCTCGAACATGTTTGTTATCAGTTTGTTACTGAATGATTTCTATCTGCTGGCCGCATACTGGCAACTGGCCGTGCAGTAAATTCCTTAGTAAATTTTAAGTTTCTGTATTTAATTGTAACTTATTGGAGGAATAAATCATTATTTCACTATTTCATACGATTTTCATATGGTGTCCATTTGCAGATTGGCCATATCACACGAGACTTCCGTCCTCAAGTCGAATCTTGTACATATACCTACCTCCGAAAATGTTTAAACTTGCCAGATTCAGACCGCGAGTCAGTCCACCTCCCATTCCCTCCGGAGTCGCCGCGTCCTCTCGTTGGTGTCTGGTGTCACTTCAAACAATCCAGCGTCATAGCCGGTAAGCAGGTGCGAATGTTTAATTCATCGCCACCCCCGCCGTCCCGCCCGCCATCGCCAATCCTGCAAAACTCAAATGTCCCATTCAAAACTGCTTGAAATTTGAGCTCAAGTTCGTTCTATTATCGACAGGTTTTATTCCTCAGTGAGAGAGGGAACCATGAACTTTGATGGAATTAAAAACTATGAGTCAAACGTTTTACTGTAAATGTGTCAATAGGGAGTTTTTGCAATCTACGATAAAACTACACGATAAACGTTAAACGGTAGAATCAGCTGATTTTCTCCATTTAGCACAATGTTAAAAAATAGCATTTAACGTTTATCGTATTGTTTTACCGTAGGTGGTAAAAACTCCCTATTGTGTCTTTGCGTAAAACATGTTATTTCGTTTTTCATCCTAGAGCACTAGAGAAAAGTAATGTGCAATAACTCCAGTAACTCTAACTTTGTATTGTAACCTACAGTTGAAGTCAATATTAAACATGTCAATTAACAAACCAAAAAACGGCTCTTTAATACGTTACATTTTTTATCTTTCATGCAGTTCACAACCACGACAAACGCTCTCGAACGATCCCCAAAACTAAAAAGCCCCTCAGCCCAAAATCTCCAAAGCCTTGTAAACATGTCACCCCCAAGTTAGGGACATTCTCTCCTACTTTTAATTTCATCCAGAGCTAAGTGAGTAGCTGCAACCTCAGCACTCTCTAAATCTCAGCCCAAAATAACCTCAAAGGAGGTAAGGGAGGTAAGTCGTCAATACCTTGTAAACATCCCACCCCCATCCACGTTGTTCATGAACATCCTCTCCTACTCTTAGTTTCCACTCTAGAGCTTGTTCTGGGGCAGCCTCTAACTTAAATAAATAAACGAATAAAAATGCCTTTATTATCCAGCGTTTCAAAGTACAATACTGTTTTTCAGAACAAATTTTGTCAAACTATACATTCACTATACAGCACATACATTTAAAATATAAACAATTTTAACAAACAACTACAATAGATAATCACAAACTTAACATGTGAACAAATCCTTTATTTTCGCCTTGAGAGTTAATTAACAAGGAAAGTGTTTTAAGGCCAGAGGGGAGGTCGTTGCGCAATTTAGGACCAAATTAGGAAAAACATTTCCTACCGGTCTCAAGAATGACTTAAGGAAAGTGTCGGAGCTTCCCATGGCAGGAACTACGTTTTGAGACCTCCTCCCGAAAGGAGAGCTTCTCACAAAGGTACTGGGGCTCTTGTTGGACCAGGGCCTTATGCACCACGCAGCACGTCATCGCCTTACAGTTAGACTTTACTAGAATCATCCCGGCCGCATCCCTAAACGGAGAGACATGTTCGAATCGATGAAGTTAAAAAATGAATCGAATTGCCGTGTTTTGTAATTTTTGAATTCGATACGTGTCTGCACCAGAGACACTGTTTCCATTCTGATCCTGACCGCGACTTCCTGTTCCAGGTGTCGGCCACGGACCCGGACTGCGGCGTGAACGCGATGGTCAACTACACCCTGGCCGAGGGCTACGCCCGCTCGTCGCAGTTCGAGGTGAAGAGCGTCAGTGGCGAGGTCTGCATCTCCGGGACCCTGGACTACGAGACCAGGAGCGTCTACGAGTTCCCCGTCATCGCCACGGATAGAGGTAGGTGTACTGGTCTGTCTAACTATGTTTGGATCAGTGATTGTGGACAGAACATTTCTCATCTTTATAGTCCAGTCAAAACGAAGTTCGACCTGGAAAAAATTCCGCTAATTTTGAAACGTTGCATACTTATTTTTAATGTACATTTCCTTGTCCTCTTAAGGGTTATAGGGTGAGTTAGGGCGTTAGAAAGAAGAGTGTTTTAGCGATTGTCTAAAAGAAATGAACAAAAATGTATTTTGAGCTTTTTACATAGGAAACTAATCAAATTTAGGTGGTCTATATTACATTCAGCCCAAAAACAAACGCTTTAAGTCTTTTGATTCATTACTTCATGTCCATTGGTTATCGAGGTATCGGTAACCGTTAGGATTACAAGAAACTGTATAAAAACCATTTTTGTAGCAAATTTAATACAGTTAGCTTTTTTACATTGGGTCTTTTTACCTGCTTTGCAACCAACGGTTCTCGAGAGCGTTACGATCAACTAAAAAAATTGTCCTATTCCGCTAATTACCTCTAGAGCTCGCCTCATATTTTCGGGGACTTTCGGTGTATTCATCCCTATTGATACACCTAAATAAGTGAACAAAGGTTCAAAATTAATGGAATTCTTTCCAGGTTGTATCAATTTTCAGTTTTTTGACTGGGCTATTATGGGCCAGCTGTTTAGATTCAGAGATAAACGGCTGGTGTCACCAAGTCATCGGTTAGGGGTTAGGGCACGGACCGTAAGTCGTCAGGTTCAAAAGATGTAAAATCACCCAATGGCTTTTTATTTTGTGATGATACCGTGCCCCAGTATTCATAGTTCTAAGTAATATTTAACACGGTTCAGGACTAGTTTTAGTGTCCTTAGAGGTAAAGGAAGGGCCAAAACATGAAGGTTAATTTGCATTGGACGTAGTTTGAAAAAAACACCGATTGAATATGCTGCTTTAAACCATTTAAGTTGCGGGATTACAATTGCGGTTAAACATCGCTCATTACAAACATTAAACACCTGATTGTAATAGAATTTTCTTATTATTATTTTACTTGAATTGGATACATTAATCTTGAAGAACGGTTCAGTGCATGGTCACTGAAAACTCAGAGTTCCAACTGTTATTAAAATATAGGATATTTTGTATAAGATTTTTTAATTTGCGTGAACTTTTAAACACGTAAAATACGTAAAATCTAATTTAAAAAATACAACTACGTATTAGCTGTCTGTAAATTGTCCTCTCCTTGAGTTGAATTCTATATTGTTTTCTGAATTTAATTACTCTCTCAATATTTCCGCAAACAAAATAATTTTTCTTTAGTACCAATATATAAATGCTTAAATCGACATTACGGTGCCATTGTAAGCACAACTGCCTTTGACCAATCCATTTTTAAGAGTACTTGGTTTTAGTACGTAACCGTTAGGGAGGTTATTACACTCTTGAGGCTCAAGAATACATTTAGAGGTGAGGTAGGAAGCAATAATAAGTTAAACATCTGTTTATTGCATTTTGTTGCCATCGTTCGAGTAAATTTTACCTATTGGTTGCCCAGACGAACCAGAGGTTAAAACCAAGGTAATAAGTTATAATTACAAAACGAAAAAAATAATATTAAATGAAAAATGCATAATGTCACTAGGACACGTTAGAGCCCCATGATCCTTTATTGCTTTTAACAATTAATGTAATAACTATAACAATGATAACGTCATTGCCATATCAAAAATTTTCCAAATTGCATAAGATTTATACTCAACTGTATAACACAAAAGTAATAATAAATAAACTTTAAGGAAAATATCAATACCTACCTGTATGGTTATAGTAAATTAATAGCTCTAAACCCTAACCTGCTGTTTTAGCCTAAGATTATAAAAATTCAGTTGATTTTCTTTTTATATTAACAGACGAATATAACAGAGATGGCAATTAAGATTTAGGACTTCCTGGAAAACTCGTAAAAATGCATGTATTAATGTTGTATTTTATTGAGGACCCTAAAAATATTAACTTAAATTTCGATGCTCGATTGCTCATTGCTTTCACACCCTCGTCTCATTCCACTTTGTAAAAAGTACGTCCGCACTTTCCACGAAAATATTTATGTCCAGGTTTATTTCAACCGAGGGCTAATTTTTGGCTTCCTTTCTCTAACATCCCAGAGACAATATGGGGTGTGTTTCTGGCCGGGACTGTACCCGCAGCCTCCGCGGATCACGACGCGAGTGGGAGGGCAGGGACTGTACTGTGTATGGTAGATGTATGCGCAGTGCGGAGGTCCCGTCCCCGTCCCGACCCAGATACCTACTAGAATATCACTTACCTTGTTTCTTACTCAAATGAAAACTACAATTTAATGTCGAATCGTTTCAGAGGGTTGAAGATTTTTTAAATCGAATTGCAGTTATTGCTGGAATAGCCATTGAAGTAGCGCCATGACATCCTTCCATGTTAGTAGCAACATCAAATATAATTTATTCTGTCCTTGTTAAGAATGTACTTCACCATCTCAAAAATACTTAATGGGGAAAAGGATAATATCACTTACCTTGTTTCTTACACGAATGAAAACTAGTTTCATGTCAAACCGTTTCAGAGGGTTAAAGATTTTGATGAAATCAAATAGTTCCTGCGAGAATAGTTATTTTTGTAGCACCATTACAGCCTTCCATGTTAGTTGCAACATTTAGCATAATTTCTTTTCCTACTTCTGTCAGTAAACTTCACCATTTCTCCAATACTTGATGGGGAAAATTAATCTTATGATCTACTTCCTCACACAAGCTTTATGTTGCCGTTGTCATAATAATGCATCAGGAGTAGGCGTCGTTTGTAAACTTATTAAAAAATTAAAAGCCAACCAGTTTTGACATTTAATTACTATTACTGATTGATAAAAACAGTTTCACAACGTTATAATTGCTAATCAGTGATGGAAAAGTCCGCAAAAATCAACATCATAACGTACAACTCATCACTATCACCAACAATGCTTTTTAAGAAAATAATCTAAATAGCGATCCTAATAATGTTTATTCTCAAGCGCAGTAGTTAAATTTATTCATTGTAAAGTGAGTAGACTACTTTGTACATGTAAATAGAGTGTATGCATTCTCCACATATTACGACACTTTTCACTCCCACTGGGTATTAAATTAAAAGCTAACCTATATACCCCACCCACGAAGACTAACTGACAGCTGTTACCCCTAGGCGTATTGCGATTTCATTTAACTTCTTTGATATTTGCAATTGAAAGTGGACTAATCAGCAAATGTCTATGTATAAATTGTCATATCGTCAGCGTTTACTTTCAGTGCTATACTTCCCGACAGCAGTCAATAGATAGTGTGAGTGATTTGCTTATTTATTTACATCATCGCAGTATGTTTCAATGTCAGCCACAAAAAGGCGGATCTGTTAAATTTGTTTTAATTAAATATAGAGTTAAGATAGTTGTACAAGAATATATTAATACCTTAAGTATCTATAAAACTCTACAAATTAGCTAATTAAGTTTCAATTAATTGAGTTTCAGACTTATTGTTATTGTCGGAAACAAGATTTTTGTATATTATCACTGGTGACAGGCATCTCTCATATATCTTTTGGATGCTATTATGTAATTACTTTATTTCAAAATTCACCTTGGTATTACCATAGACTTTTAAATTAGATTAAAGATAAAATAGTGGTCCATCGTACAGCCCTTTTATAATCAATTATTGATTCATCTATGTTAAAAAGTTTTCGTAAAGTGAATTTTGATTTACCTTTTATAGGTGGTTGACAAACTTGGAATGCATTACACTATAAATCATTAGCTACAGGGGTTTTGACCAACACTTAGTGGAATCACCTTAGCACATACATTAATTTCATTTGAAACCTTAACTCATATCTTCACTGTGAAGTCGATTATTGGAACATGTTATGTTTAACTATATAAATTTAGATTGTAATTAATTGTGTCCCAATCATACAAATAAACTGTTAACGCTTTCTTTCTACCATTCATCAAAGTCTCCTGGCTTCATCGCTGTTTTCTAGTTTGCTATCGTCTTTAATATTTTAATATTCCTTTAATCTCATATAAAATAAATAAATAAATACAGGATTTTCATTAATGAATGGTGCAGTTTTAACATTAAATAACAAGGGAACCGTACAATACACATTAAAATTATTTATTTTATTAGAATCCTCATTGAAAACATTTTTTACTGATACATTTAGGTAAACATTACTATTAAAACTTTTCTCGGAAAAGATAAAAGGACCGATTAGTTAGTTACTCCACACGTTTGTTGTTATAATTCGGTTCTACCCTTTGCAGCAATTGAATTTTATACTCATGAAAATAAAAATATTTTATGCAGAGTTTTTACTGGGACTCCAGACCCAGGATTGTTTTGTACTCCTAAGACAAGATTGTCTAAAATTTTGAATGATACCTCTGATACAAGCGGTCTCCCAAAAGTGTTCCTATTCTGTACGGTTCCAGTCCATACGAGCTGTTCACTTCAACGTCTAATGAATTAGAGTTCTATTAGGTGGAGCTTTGTCAAATAATTATCTAAACTTCCTTTGCACTAAAACAACTTACCTTAACACCTTAATTTACTAAAAACACAGCACACCCTTTGCTTTCTCTTTATCAGCAAACACTTCTTTATATATGAATCGAATATTTGAAGTTATTCCACAACTTAACCCTCATCAATGAAATTGGAGTAATCTGAGATAGAGTAATAAAACTATCTGAGCTGAAGAATTCAGAGGTGCCAACCATATTTTTCTACCTTGAATAGTAAATATTTTGTAAGCATTCAGAACTGCATCAGTAATTTTTTTGAAACCCCTGTACAATTCTGTAATGATTCCATTTCAGCAAACCTCTATATTGTAATTAATTTTTTTTAATGAAATCGTGTTTTTATTGGAGCGTCTGAGCACTAACATGTTACCTCCCAATTGTTCCCTGCCAGGAGCCTCGACGGCCGCTGTAATGGCGGCAGATGTCGATTACATCGTTTAGGCGCCATTTACCTCCTCACCTGCCCCTCTCAATAACTAAATCAAATTATAGAACCAATTAAGCTTAAGTTCAGAACGCCGTTTAGTGAAGGTCGAATAATCCTGCCATTTGTTTGTAATTTTATTAAAACCGCTTTATCGTTTTCTTCGACGCCAGCGCCACAATTAGTTGCGTATTAAATTTGTAGGTAAATAAATTAATCTTAGATTATTATTTAGAAAAATTAAAGTTTTTTTCTGCTGAAACAGTTTTTATAATAAAGGCCTATAATTTGTTGATATACTAGAGCTAGGTAATCAAAACTGTAAGTGGTGCAGCAGTTCATTTTCTCTTATGACATGATTAACACTCATTTGCATTACATTTTTTTACTTCTCTGATGTTATAAGTCAGTCAAACGTTTTGTTAAATGTTTCTTTTTTCAAGTTTACGTTGTACATTGTTTGTCTTCAGTTGGTAATCTCTATCTAAGAATAAACTTAATCGAGCTTTCAAAATCCCAGATCCGTAATAGAACACTTATATCGAAAAATATCGTAAAAATCTCTAACGTTTATATTGGCATAAATTTCGTGACTTTCATTTCAATAGTGCCTGTTTCATTGAATCGGTCACACAAATAAGTCTTGTACGCAAATTAAACCGGCCCAGGGTTATAATAAATTGAGTTTGAATTGTGTGAATTGTCAATGTTCATTTTGCTAATCCACAGAGCATGTGTTTTATTTGTAGTTAAGTTTACTACATTATGTTTGTAGCTTAAACTATTTTTCCCTGAACGTAGCCAAGTAGGCTGGACTAATGACTTTTGCTAATACAGTACATATAAACTGTCAAAGGCAAACGACGATTCTTGATTCATTATCCTTAACTGCTAATGGGAGCACGCAGGTCGGCAGCCACTAGGGAGCTTCAGCTGACCGCAACATACCAGCGGCCGCGGCCTACCTATTACCCGGGTTAATTAGTCCACAGTACTCCACGGCCGTTATAAGTTTTGCCAGTGTTTGTGAATGAGCTATTGGCATTTGTGATAAATCTATATTCCCCCATTTGATATATAGAGCCCGCCAAACCATCAACGCTTTTACGCTAGCACGCTTTATTTATGGGGAATAATTTGTTTCATCTCTCCTTTTCAGATTCGACGAGAATCTAGTTAGTTACGTGTGACATTTTCTACCTAGTAAATATGTTTGGTCGGAGTAACGGAGGTAATATCAGAGATTTCTCTCCTGATGATAAGTTTATTCTTGTTTTCTTTTCAGATTTAGACTGATTATAAATTACACAAAAAACTTAAAAGTATACCGTAAAATATTTGTTTCTATTATTTATTTCATACGCTATAGGTTTATGTGATCAAAACTCCTCCAGGAGTTCTGAACCGAATTTTATAATTAAGTGTCGTTGGAAAGAGCTCTGTGCGAGCGTGACGTTTTACAGGGAATAAAACTTAGAAGTAAATTAGTAAGTTTAGAAGTTTAGAGTAAAGAGAGGATCCCTAGAGACCCTTAAAGTTTAATGCTTGATCATAACATTAAGTTTGGGGATATAAATTTCAAGGAACAGCCGATTAGGTATAATAAACATTGTTATCAACAGACAAAAAAATTAAAGCTACAGTACATAATTAAATTGTATTTATATTACAAAATAAAATTACTGTAATCTATCTTACACCAGTTATATTGATCCAAGAAATATCAAAATTTTAGAAACCAATTTGGAACCGATAGGTACTGTAGTTGGAGTGTAAACATCGTTATAATTCCATGTACAAGTACACTCCTGATAATATTCAGAGCATAAATGCCACTAATTTTAAAAATTAGAATTTTTATCACAAGAAAAGGAGTCATTTTCAAAATCGCTCGTTAATCGCAATGTGTTTTTTAGTTTGATGAGTGTAGCCAACCATCAACCATCAATAAAAATTTCAACCAGATAGCGGGATTTGGGAGTACTGTAATAAAGACAAAGGGTGCAGTGCAATGGTTGATTAACTTTGCGTTAGGCCTTCTTTGTCCCAAATCAGATTAATTAAATGCGGTTGAATATTTCCTCATTACCGATTTAGTAATGCTACTGACTCAATTATTCTTCCCCTTGATCCGCAGTTTTGCAGTGAGCTCATATTCTACTGTTTTTACAAACCTCGCACTTTAACTTTTACAGCTTAATAAAACTGGCATCTTATTGAGGCTTGCTCTCATTGAATGCACTTGCGACTCTTGGTCTGGCTTTTATTGGCAATTGTGCTCGCGGCGTTTCCCTCCTGTGACCTTTGAAAAGCGCATTCTCGAAAGAGCGTTATGCATTTGGTGATCGAATAAAATTTTACTCTTCAGACAAGTTTGCTTGGGAACGATCTCATAAAGGAGTTTACAACCTCTGCCATGCAATGTAATTGAGCGACTTGAATCAAATCATGAAGTTTAGCCTGCACTTAACGTTAAGATTCATTGCAGTATAAAATAGTGAAAGTCGATGAACTTAGATGTATGAGGAAAACCGACATGCAGATAAAATGACTATTGGATAAATTCACCAAAATACCTATCTGTTCGATACAATTTCAAGTTGTGTCCTCAGGACATAGCTAGACCCCGATTTGTAAAATTATGGTATATAATTATTTTCGTGAATATTGGTTTAGCTAACACAACCTTTGGAATCAACCGCGCTTTTCTAAATGTACTCATTAGATAATTAACAATACTAACTTAACTAGTGCAGCTGTAAATTATGTAGTGGTCCAGGAGCTCACTGGATGTCAACTTCAGCGTGCTCTAATCTAAATACACCATTTCGATTTGAAGATTCAAACCTGGCGTAAGATTTTGGCGTTTTAACCTGTAAAAGGTGTGAATAATAAGTTGAAATAATAGGGTTTCTAATTATATAAGGGAAATCACATAAGCATGGTACATTACAGTTTGAAAAAGACCCCCAGCTTCTAAACACTAATAATAAAGCAACAGGTTTTTTGGATCACTGCTACTC
Source organism: Flexamia atlantica (assembly GCA_035578135.1). Lineage (NCBI taxonomy): Eukaryota > Metazoa > Arthropoda > Insecta > Hemiptera > Cicadellidae > Flexamia > Flexamia atlantica. The sequence continues at coordinate 28,792,770 of JAQJVK010000003.1, forward strand.
GTCAATGCTTGCATCGATTATTCCAGAGACTGAAGAATTTATTCATCTGAATCCGCTATTTGCTATTGATCGCTTTAATATCCTTTTGTAGTTTTAGTTAAAGAGTACACTGACAAATTTTACAACCGGCTTTATTTTTGTCTGGAAATACAAACATTATGCATTTGGAGACAAGTTTACCTTTATACACATATATAGCACACAATCTTATTTAGACTAAATATTAAGTTATTACGTAATAAGGGCCGCAACATTAATCGACTGTTCCACTATAACGCTATTAAATTACTGCTCTTTAGTAGCTGGTTACGTTTAGCTAACACAAATACTTAGTAAGCTACATGGAATTAAACTTTTTCAGCTATTCTATCAAGCAGACTTCTTTACCGCGAGTTCATCTTGAAAACGAGCCTATATTTCTTTGATGCATTGACTTTAAATCCGTTATAGTTAGAGGTTAAGGTAAATCATACCTTTCCAAAACGTTAACCACTAAAATATCAACCACTGGCCAAATGCCGTTCCCAGTGGAGACCCACGTTTGACAAACTAGAAATCTTCTTATCACAAGAAACTTTCGAGCGAACGCGACTCTATTAAAAGTTATACTCCGCTCTACCAAATAGTCCAAAAAAATCAACTACTTATTTAATTAAGTCCCCTTGCCCATACTTCCCAAGGCATAGCTAGACGGTTGAATGTTACACACACGGCAATTTAGCTATCTGACTCTCCCTGCAATAAACTCTGTCTGCCAAAAATGTCGCCATTAAACTATACCGCAACTATAGGGTTCCTAGGGCACAGCGTTTCCCAGGACAGCTGAACCCCGGGATGTCAAACTAGACGTCTCCATCGCCCGAGTATCTGGTGATCTAAATGTCGAGACAATGGACGATAGCAGCCGGTGAACGACCGCCGGTTGACACCGAATGAATCACCTCGCTCGTGATAACTTATCCCCGTCTATGATTGATGCATTGTTTGGTTCTCTAATGCATACACTTAACATATTAATGTCACTCACCTCCGCCGCGCGGCCGGCTGCATTTTCGGGCCTTATTGATCGTGCGGTCTACCGCGGCTGCAGTTCGGTGTGCTTCGGAATAAATTGTCTAACCGGCTGCAGGTTGGGGCGTTGTAGTGTGGTGCGATGTTCGAAGTAAAGATTTATCTGGTATTCTATATACGTTGATTTTTAGGGTTGCCATTGCCTATTTGTAAATCGTTGAATTTAACGAATGGTACTCGTAATACAAGTAATTCATAACGCGAAAGCAGTCCTTCTGAACGTGTTCAAAGCCTTATTATTTACCTTAGGTCACAAATAATTCATTTCGATGCATGACTATTTCATTTAGTGGAACCTAGATGTTTTTTATCATATTTGAATAAAAAAAACTCTAATGATTATTATACTAAATTAACGCTGGAGCTGATTCCCCGCCACTCCTCAAACATTCCCACAGCACCGTCGCGACGCACGTGGGTTTTTCGTTCATCGCTGATTGTCATCTAGCCCGACGATCAATCATACTTTGACGTTCTACTTCCTCCGCGGAATACATGAAGCCCCCGAACCGGCAAAGACGCGATTGCGGCGTACCGCAGGGCAGCGTCCTCGCGTTAATGTTCTTCCAATACTTCTCGCTATTTATACATGAAACGACCGAACCTTCGGCGCTCTGCTATTTATAAATGAATCGTCGACCGAACTCGCGGTCCGCAATAAGAGGTGAAATGATATGTGAACATTCTATTAGGCCGCGCGCGGAGACAGGATTCCGTGCCTGTCAACGGAAGATTTATGTCTCCGCGCGTGTGAGGAGGATTCCGGCCCCTAGCCCAGGCGGCCTCGGCAATTGTCCCCGCCTAAACATGTTTTACAGGCCAATTATCAGCGCTCTCTAAGTCTCGACGGAGTTTTAACAATTGATTATATTTGGTGATCGCGAATGTTTACTGATAAATAATTAACATTTGTGCAATTAGGTAATGTAGTTTCAATAGCTAGTTTTTGTGGCAATGTTTTATTTTCTGCCAGAGTTTGGATTGATTGCTGTGTGAATTAGTTGCACTGCTTTGAAACAATCCCGTTACAATAGAATGAAAGATAATATGTCTTTTTGATAACAGTTCTTCCTACTCTTACCATAGTACAGTATTCATAAATGAGAGAGCAGTGCGTTTTAATCAGTTGTAATGTCATTGTAGTGTTTCAAACATGTAAAAAATATAGAGCTTTTAATGACGTCTAAGGTATAATTTTGCAAAGAGTAATTCAAAAGGGTGCAACTGGACGCTTCTTTAAACTTTAAAGATAAATCAAAGAGCCAACCGTTAGTTTTATAGTTTATGAAAACTTCATAAGCTTCCCTATGTAGCAAAGAGCTAGAATGTAATGTAATTTTATCTTACCTCATCTCCTATTTCAGGCTAATGTCGGAATGCAACGTTGGTTTCTCAAAGACTACATTCGCACATTCTAATTCCTCCCTCTCTTCCAGGAGGTTTGAGCACGACAGCCATGGTGAAGATCCTGCTGACCGACGTGAACGACAACTGGCCCACGTTCTACCCCCGAGAGTACAACGTGTCTCTCAAGTCCGGCACCTCCCCCTCGGGCAGCGTGGCCGTCGTCGTCTCCGCCACCGACAGGGACTCGGGCCGCTTCGGCGCCGTCACCTACCAGATCGTCTCCGGGAACGAGGGCAACCTCTTCAGGATCGACCGCGTCACGGGGGAGGTCTTCATCAACCAGCCGAGTCTGTCGCCGCGGGTGTACCGCCTCAACGTGTCGGCGACGGACGGCGCGGGGCTGCGAGCCCACGAGGACGCCGAGGTCCTAGTCACGGTGACGGAGAAAGGCCCGTTCTTCGAGAAGACGAGGTACTCCTTCACGGCGAGGGAGGACGTCCCGAGGAACACCATGGTCGGCGCTGTCAAAGTCGTCACGGAAGGTGAGTTATGCTTTTTCATTCGGGGTTACAGGCTCCTTGGTATTTGCGTGTATGTCAGTCAACACTCTTTTCTTTCAAGTGATTTATGTTCACTATTCCGATATGCCCTTAAGTACAGACCGTTCAAAATTCTCACTTATTCAAAACCGTTCAATAAAGCGATGATTTGATAATTTGCATCAATGACTGGTTAAGAAAATCAAAGCACAGTTGAAGGTTGTAATGCTTACTCCACCTTTTCAACATCAATTTCGTGAAGAAATCGTGTTCAAAGCTTACCCATCAGGAAAACAACCCCAAAAGGCAACAAGAAGCATATTTTAATAATTCCTAACTGCTGTTCGAAATAGATAATTTGATTTGCCCTTATTTTTTGAGTGTGAAGAAGATGTATCCTTCTTAATTTAGTCTTCCTCTTTAACTGCTACTAACTACATACGTCAATAAACCATTGAAGCCCCAAATTCTCTTACCAATCCGACCTTTCTTGCTCAGCATACATACAACCTCCACAGTATCACAGTCGCCAACCCTGCACTGCTGTGCTCGAGGACGGTAAGGCCACGCATTCCCATCCAGCACCGGGCGCATGCTTGCAGTGTAGCCATTCCTACTCCATTAAATACGGAATCCAACGACATTTCACAACTATTGGACTGCCATTCCTTTTGTTGAGGTTACACAGTCACGATTTCAAGCCTGGGTCCCAGCTTTGTCCGCGAGCGGCGACACCGCAGCGGCCGGCGCGAAATAATTAATACTATTATAAATTGCGCATTCCCAGGTAAGCGCCGTTTTGTCGGGATGTTTTACGGCCTGAAAGGGCGCTTACTTAGTTCGATAATGAGGCTGAATCATTGCGCATAGTTTGAATTATTTAGTGTAATAAAGGTTTCATTTTGAACTATAAAAGTGGCCACGAAGTGTAATTATTCTAGGCACGTACGGCTCAATCTTGTATATTGGTCGATACAATGTAGCAAAATATCATTTGAAATATTCGTACGTCAATCGAATTTTGAGAAGAATTGCTATTGCTCTCGCGTCATTTACAAATATGTATATATAATAATCTTATGTAGGCCTGTGTAAAACTGATTTTTATCATTGGAATCTAAATTGTAAAGGAATCGAAAAGTCATACACAAAAAACAAAACTCTTTCACTGGGTTTTAACATCTATACGAATTTTTTTTAACATTTAATTTTTCGACCCATCATGAAAAAGCGCAAAACTATCACTACTAATCAGTTTTAACTTTTCGAACAAAATCTGAATATAAGGGGACCCTCGCTTGTTACGTTTTAAGACTTACATTCAAACCACAAATCATTATTACCCATAACAAGATGGCAAATCAGATCTCAGAAAATTGGTCCCGAATTATTCTTGTGGACCGGGAACCCGGGCAGTCCCCGGACCACTGGAGGTAACCGAGGTAACGGACCGGAGGTAACGCTGTCATAGTCTCACGTCCGCCTTATCTCCGTATCTCCGAGAGGCTGCCGAGCTTAACCTGCACCAATTATTATCATTATCTTTATGATTACGTTCTCTATAAGGAGGGCATCAGACCCGGCCGTACATGGTGTTAATTCCGTCGTCGCTGCCATGTTCCGGATTGATCGTGGTGTCGTGCAATTGTCAATGGGAATATGATGATGGGGTTTAAACGTCTTGGTTTCTGTTTTAACTCTATGAAATAAAATAATCAGGGTTATTTTAGAAAACTTCTGTTTGTTTTGCTGACAGTTCACTTTAGCTTCTACTAATTTGATTTTTGAATTTTCTTGCGGTCTTTGGGAGAGCGGGGATTTATGTTTTGTTATTTACCACCTCACCATTGCTTTATTCTATCATTTAACTGGTGTTGGAAAAATTTAATGAATAGAACAGCTTTAATTTAGTACTAAAAAGCTCTACCTGCGAAACGCACTACGACTTCAAGGTTTATAATTATAAACGAATAAAACAAGATCAATTAAAAAGTTCAATTAATTACTTTAAGATATAACCCGAGTCAGGCTACCCTTGCACATAGTTTACCGGGAAAACCTTTTCGCCTTCGAGTCGTAAACAGAACTGTTTCCAAACGTTGATTTCGATAGTAATATATAAAACCATATCTTGTATTTAAAAAAATCAAACCGTTGTGTCGAGTGTATTATTAAAGAAGTAGAAGTCTTTTTTTGTAAGAACCAAACCGTGTTAAATGGGTTTTTCCACTTTGTCAAACTTACCGTACAGTTTTTCTACAACTTATTCATTGATAAATAATAAACTCTAAAACATCAAGTTTTATATCTGTCACTTATTTCAATCCGATATGACACTCCAGCTGTCAATAACTTCATCTGACACTTTCCCATACACAACCGCAATACCTGCATTTCCTAATCAGCTCTACTCCGTACTGCAGCGTTAAAGTCTCCCGTCCATCATCGATTGATTCCTGGGTAACTCTGAGCCGACCGTCGCCCCTGCTGTTCTATCGAGTCTACACTTTACACGTATCTTTGAATAATCCCCAAACCATTTTTCCCACTCTCAGTTACCGGTCTTACGTCATCCGACGGCTCCCCTTTCTTGGCTGTGCAACGTGCCAAAAAATTACCACATGATATCGTCACTATGATATCGTCAGCTGTTAAGTTTATAGCCCTATCCAGTCTATAAACTTAACAGCTGCGGACGAATCCTCCTGGCACTTTTCCACTAGTGCATTTTCCCCATACCACTCCCTCTCTTCAGTAACACGGCTCTTCCGTCATGTGGTGATTCCCTAAATAAGCCTGTGGAAGGTGCCGAATTAATTACCCCGACACGGCCCCAGATCTACGCCCCGTGTTGTTCTAATTAAGATGTGCCTCTCGTCGAGTTGTGGTCCCTGCGCGACATATTTTATGCTAATTCTCCCACTGATGGGGCCCGCAACCCTTTTTACGCTTATCACTATTTATTGGGCTCATTATGTTCTAGTACGGGCCACTTTTTCGGGGACACAATTTAAGCCCATGTAAATTTTTCCGGGTGTTTTCTTATCTGGGAACTACAAATAAAGTTGCGGCTTGTTCCCGCAGCACTACGGGCGTCCTGGGTCGTTTGAAACCGCTAATGTCTCTTTTTTCGAGGTCTTGTTTTCGAAATCCAACGTTCATTTCGAAAGGCAAAGATTTATTCCTTAAATTGTTTTGAGGAATACTTTACTTCAGGTATTCAAACCAGAACACAAAAACTGTTTTGCTGCACTTTACGATCGCGAAAGATCTACAACGAAATAAAATCAGTTAAACGAAGCAGATATGTTAAAAATGTTCATGGTAAATGGTTCACACACATACTTTTCTCGTGGTTAATATTGGACTACTGTACATATATAATTCATTTGTCGCACGGTACTAACAACTTTTAGGTTTTGACTACAATAGTTAATACCATAGCTATAAAACTTTATTGTTTTTATGGAAAGTATTTTTAAATTCAGATCTGTGTTAAAAAGCTGAAATCATGGCAGACCTCTTTGCCTTTTCATGTAGTGTTCCGTAGTTTACGTGTTTATTCACCGAGTTGACTTTTACACTTATCTCGTTCACACTAAAGAATGACAAATAAATGTCTGGTGTAAGCAGACTGTGGGCTAAGCGGTCGTGAAGGCATTTGCACGCTTTGCCTAATGAAATTCAATTCTATTTCTGTCATGATATTTCCCATCTTAGCCATCTAAGATGGTACAACGCTTAGTATTAAAATGTAGCTGATGGCTTTATTTTTTTTAATTAATAGAGATACAATATATCGACAGTCAGTGTATGTATGCCTACAACAGATTTAAATGTCGTGTTGGACCAATACCTTCTGAAAATAACACATTTTTCGTTGTTAAATTTAAATCGTAACCAGTGTTAATATTTTACAGATACACAAAAAACATTAAAAATATGTTTTTCCGATTTAATTTAATTTAGGCATACAATTCAAATACTACAGCGCAAAAATTAAACATAAACGTGGTTTTACTTATTTACAGTGGTTGAACGAAATTGATTTATCGAATTTAAAATTGTACGCATCTTTTTTGATAAAATATGGTATAATGTTTCATTCAATTGAATTGATAACTCTTTTTTCCTATACTCTTATGTGAGCAATGTTATCTTGCGTGTTTGTTTGCTAGCTTGCTCGCACAATTATCTCAACAACGGCTCTGAGGATTGTCCTTAAAGTCTAAAAATAAGTAATTTATGACTCAAAAACGTATTTTATGCAGATTACTTGGCCAAAGAAAATTTAATTACTTGATAAAACGAATGTTAAAGTTGTAAAATTTTAACATTGGCCTTATGATTGCAATGACAGCAATGAAATTATCAAGGAAAATGTAAACAAATGAAGTAATCCTAACAGGTGTTTGGAATTTACAGCCATTAGGGAAACACAGTGAGTGGAATGAAGAGTATATGGAGCAATAAAAGGGGTTTCTATTTATCAATTTCATGACATTAAAATATTTTATAGTAATTAGATGAACTAGTAAACATGAAGTAACACCGAGCAAGGCTCGGTCCACCAGGTACTTTGTTTTTTATTACAAACTGAAAGCTTTCATGTTATCAAACATCTTCCAAATCCGAATTAACTCTCTAATAAATCAAACCCCGATTCAACTTTAACTAAGAAAAACACTTCATCCGGTACAGCGTGTATTTTCAAACGACCGAACCGAGTACTTATACGTTTTATACCAGAATTGTCCCTCCCGAACACCTGTAAATATTTTTATACTTTTCCCCCGTTTAGGAAGTCGCTGCCAATTCCTAAAAGGACATGCCCCTGCAATGCGTTGCCCAATACGAATACATAATGCATCAGAGCATGCATAAGCGATGCAGGCCATTCGCGATTAGCAGGTGCTAAGTTGGCCTTATGCAACGGTTTTATCACTTCTGCCGATCTCCCGTCGGCCCCTTTCATCTTGCAGTGTTTATCTACGACTTTCCCACCCTCTAGGTCCAAAGGCAACAGGCACTGATATAACTGTGACATCGAGATAGTCCGCTCCATGTGTATGTTGTTGCGTATCGCGATACATTCTGCACTTTTCAGCTATAGGGTGCTCTCGTCGAAGATATTTTTTCCATTACTTTCACAAATCATAAGCAAAGCCAGTCATAGAAAGCTATTTGAACGAGGCGAGGTGGTCAAAACACTCTTTTAGTAACACACGTTTTGTTAGGTACTCTAGGACCCTCATCGTTCAGGTAATGTATTTTGGTTATATGTATAACTCGCTTTTATAAGGATTCTTTTGCGATTGTGCTCTTGGTCAAAGTTGGGTTCGATTCCCGGCACGCCCACACAAATTTGAGGGGTTTGGACCGCTTTCCCAAAAAAATCGTTTGTGAATTTCTTCTGTAAAATGCAGTTGGCGTAGACACAAAAAAAGTATATAACTTTCACATTGAAAGGGTCCGGTCGTGTTGTTTTCTCCTATCACTTAAAGTTTTCTTCGTTGTACTGCATTCCCTATAAGGCGTGGTGATTAAGAGTATACGCCCATAATTCACTTTTTATTAGGTACACTTAAACCTTAATAATTCACGTATCAGGATATTCGTTCTATGAATACGTTTGTAACTTTCTTATAAGGATCCTTCTAGTCTCTTAACTGCATATAAGGTTTTCAACTACACATAAACATGTAAATAAGCAACACAAAGTCAATGCAAACCCAACTCGCAATAGAAGCAAACAGTTTCTAGTAGCCTTTAGGGCTCATTATTTTGAGCGTGACCTTAGGCACTTTCCTTTGTATTCCTTTCAAAACATCCTAATTGTGTTTGACCTTTCCAACATTGCAGGCCTTACATTACTCTTTGTACTCGCACAGCCGAGTTCTTAAGAGTGTTTAAAAGACGATTTGGCTTTAACTATCCCCCTTCGATGTCGAAAGGCAATGCGCTCTTATGTAACTGAGACATCGAGATCGTAGTTTTGTGCAAGTCAAGTTCTGCCGATATTCTCGGGTGCTCTTGTCAAATGACAGAATGTTTCTGTAGATTATGTTTTTCTTATGAGGCATAACACTAAACTCGCATACATTTGTTCATAATTCCAAGTACAGTATTTCCTTAACCCCTCGTCTCGTAAATCGCATATTAGGGTGAACATAATAGGAATAAGGACTCTGCTGCCTAATAACTCTCCCGTAAAGTCTCCAACCACACATAATAATGAAAACAAGCATATAAATCAAACTCTCAACTGTAGCAAAATGTGTTTCATAGGGGTATTCTGATTATCTTTCTTCCTCTATGGCAAGTTTGTATTCCTTTGTGTTTCTACAAACCGTCCTAACCTTAACTGACCTTTCCACCTTACAGGTCTTCCGTTACTCTTTGTACCCGGACTACCGTGTTCTTCAGAGCGTTAAAAAGACAATCCGGCCCGTGTACGTGTCGTCGGCGATAGTTTTTTCAGAGTCGTTAGCCATTCACGACCCTAAATGATGTTTAATCTGCCGGCCGGGAGGAGGGGGTAATGTCGTCTTCGGAATGCGCCGCTATTCTACCACGGGCTCTCGTGTGTGGCCGGCCTATGACTCGCGCTTTCTTAATGTTTAAAGAATTACCCGCCATTGGAATCAAAGAAACTGGAAGATCTGAGGATCGTGGCTGGGGCCCACGTTTTCTTAATTTGCCGCCGCGTCGGGTAATTTATAATTTATGACGGTGTGTTTACAGTCCGCTGCGCTGCAGTCCGGTGGCGTTAACGTTGATTGTGGAGGGAATCTCCTGGAAGCACAATGTTCTGTGGATTCAGAACAGTGGTGCGTTCTGTAATCCAGCGACTTGGAGGTCAGAATTGTGGATGGTTACAAGCGATTGCTTGTGGATGCGGTGTTCCCGATGTGGATTAACGTCCGCACAATTGAATTATTTGTTAATTCATAGTAAATACCATCCTCACAAATAGTTCGTAATTCATTGGAGAAAATTTGCTGTGGATCCCATGTTAAACTGCAGGTCGATTGGTTGCCATTGGATGTTGGGCTATTAATTAAAAGTCTTGTTTAAGGAACATGTCGCCCTTCGTCAGTAACAAGACTGCAAGAACGCGCAATAATCATTCTACACTCATTTCTCAATCTAACTTGGCTTAAAAGACCCACCTGGGTAGATCACCATTTAAAAAAAAGGTATAAAGTGTTCATCTTTTTTGAATAAAGTCTCGCAATACTAAATGACTCGTTTAGCTATTTTATGTTATTTGATTTTAGGGCAATTCTGAAATATGTAACGTTATTGAGGTACCGTAATTGTTTGCTGTTCCTTGTTGAAGGAATTTAAGAATTGTCAGGTTTTACTTAACAGTTTGTTATTTATTTATTTTTGATGGCAACCGTAAGCAGGTAAAGACTTTGCTGTATAGGTGTAATGCAGGTTTAGCTAGAAAAATTGCATTGCGACTCCTATCTCTACAGAAAGGGTAGTTACAGCATAAAATAACTTCTGCTGTAAGTTAATTTGTCTCTTTATTATCATTATTTTTCGTCAGGGATTCGTCTGAAAGTGTTTCTCTGTTCTCCCGATAACTGTGTTGGTGTGGGTTTTAACTAAATACAATCACTGCACTGGTCTATATCTATCGAGCCTGTTTGTATATTCATCTATTTAGTTGCATTGAAGTTTAAAAGTTACAAACTATTAAATGCCCTAATACTGACAAAATATTCAATAACCCCACTCTTCAATAACGGGAGTACAATTTAAAATGTTAGAACGATTTCCGCTTTGCTCTTAAAGCGACTAATAATAGTTTCCAGTTCGGTTGACAAGCATCGTCTAAATACATAGCAAATGTTCCGTTTCTCCTTTTACGATCTCCGGCGGTTAGAATGGACAATTAAATTTGATTACCTGAGGAATTTTTGCTCTTCTGGTTCCGTATATTTTAGAACTTAATGATCGATACGGAATAAAATATTCAATCTGAAACCGAACAGAAAGAAACTATTGACGCGTTCATGATAACTGGATATAGTTATAAATTTGGGAAAGTTTGAACAACGACCGTAAAGTCTTGCAATTATTCCTTGTTAAAACTGTAAATGATAAATAACTATATTTTACGACTATTCTAGTTGTCTTGGTTGAGAGCAGTGTGTCCACACATTTCCTTTTGCAGAGCCAATTGCTAACATCCATTTTTTAGGTTTTTAAATATGAACAGAATTATGAATTAAATAAACTACATTGCCATAAATAGTTCCACCAGAGTCAAAATTACCATAAAACCAAGAGATTGCACCTCCAGCCATGCAACAATTTGACAGATTGTCACCTCTGTCTTGTCATGTTACGAAGTATGAAGTATTTTTCACTTATATCTCCCTTACTGCCTGAAAATCAGTTTCTTCACAACTTGACTTCTAGTGCGATGTGTACCGATCAGGAGATTTTTGCTCTTTAAAGTTTTCTCACATTCAAATCAAACCGAATCTAACACTCAGTTCGAGCCGGTTCTCGTACTCGACAGTGAGGAAAGCGCCCTTACCAGGCTGTGTAATAAGTAATGACAAAACAAATTTTAACTGAAGTTTTAATTTTTAGGCGTTAAACCACATTAGTAGCATAAAAAGCTAAATCTATTAATAGTGATAAAAGATATTACATCTTAGTTCATTGTGCACTTGAGTTTTTCTTTTAAACTGTTTAAGTTCAAAAACAATCTCTGCCAATTATGATTCACAATCCATGACAACGAGCATAGCCGTTCAATGAACGTTTTTTTCCAAATAATGCCTTGCCTTCATTTCAATAATTCAAAAGAGATATTCTTATTTCAAATATTTAAATCCATGGCAAGGAATCCGAGATTTTATGCAAATGATGAAGGTTTGTTGTTACCATTACCAGACTCACTGTCCAATCTTGCAAAGTTCATTCCGGGGACAAAGGGACTTGATAGTCTGAATATTTGTACGCTGTTCACAGATTAAGTAAATAGTTTATGATTTTCTCTAGTTTTGAGTTAGAAAAGAGTGAACTGACACTTTTTACAATCGTTTTTATTTCAATAAAAAAAAGACAATATGAATGTTTGCGTTCCACAGCATGTTTAACCTTTTTTCTATACAAAGTTACCTCATTTCGGCCAAAAATCAAGATTAGTTGGTAACAACTAAATCGTTAAATATGTATCAGCAGACCCAATAAAATCCTATTAAATTTGTGTCGTTTTGTGCCAAGTTCCAATTAGGTGGCCCAATTGTTTGGTGAGCTATAATGGATATCGTGCACTGATACTTTTAACGCTCTGTACTAGGACCTATTTTTCATCCGTGTACAGTAACCCCGCAGATTTTCGTTTCCTCCGGCGTATCTCGCTGGGACTGGAGGCTCCAGGCGACAACTCAGCGGCGGGTAATGTTCCAGACATTCCAGGCTTCATGTAGCGCTTTCCTGGAATGCGCAGGCAGGAGCGTGTTGCGTTTCCTCGCCGTATGCTAAGCAGTCTGTCTCCTCTACCGCACTCTCTACACTCTACTTCCACCACTTCCACACTCACGTTCCTCTAATCCCTTTGATTTACCATGATAAGTGTCCTGTCCCGCACTCACTGTGCACGCTCCTACAGTTCCTCATTGCTTTATTAATGCCCGGAATATAAATATGGTTGAATTTATTAAAGTGGTGTACGGTGTGTGCCAGGGAGGAGTGTTGGTTCCCATGCTATTTCTATTTCTCGTGGATGGGACGAGCTCCGTGTTGAGGGAAATTTCTAGAAACGTTTGTAGCAGTAGATTGGGAGGATTTTTTTCATTTAGCGAGGTAAAAAATGTTGTTGCACCAAATCAATAAAAATGATAGCTTAAGTTTGTTATATTAATTTATCGGTTGCCATTATTGAGACTATGGCTTTTAATGGAGAGGCTTTTTAATCCGATAACGACCATTTTTACACTTATTTAAATATATTCCCGTTCATATTCTACACGGTTTTTTTTCTTGTTTTTGACTTACCTTTCATTTCTTTGCCTACCAAATTCGCCTTATCTTATTCTAAGGCTTACTAATGTTGTACAATTTCTAATTCCCCTAGTATCCTATTCCTGTTTCAGTTCCTTATCCCTCCCGCCCCCAAACTTCCTCTGCCCATCACAACCATAACTACCATTATATCTGTAATTTCAGCTAAACTCGCCATCAAATACAAAACAATAATTTCTCTACTCACTTCGCCACCCAAGCCCCGAGTAGCCAGTGGTGGTGTTGACAAGCCACATTAATGTGAGCCATACCCGGATAGCGCTCATAGCGACGATATTTCACAGATGAGACATGCTTTAGTACTCCCGCCGGGATTGTGCATAGATAGCCCCAAAATGCAGCTGCAGCGGTGGGAGCGGGTCTCGGGACGTGGGGGCGCGCATTACTATGTATTTCTCCGCAGACTCCGGCCTAGCGCTAGCATTGGAATTTCAAATTGTCTGCCAGTTTTAAATAAATTATCCCGCAAGATCGAAGATCGTGTGATATCCGAGGAGCGCGGGTTTACTTCGGTTTAAATGCTGTAAATGTTTGGCTTTTGATGTGTTGTGTTTTGGTTGGATTTATGCGAGAATATTTGAGGGTAAACTCCTAATCGTATATGTCCTGGAAATTGAGATTATTTTGTAGATTATTTGTTCTGCTTAAAAAATCAATGCAAAAACTTTATTCAATACGTTACACGCCTCTCATCCCCGGAATTAAACTGTCTCAAAATTCTGACACTTACCAAGCACGCTTAAACTAGCGCTTACCAAGTCGGGGAAATTCTGCAGTCAGCTCACGAGTGTGGGTCCGATATGTGGAGAAGCTAGCCAGAAACCAATGCTGCTGTTACGGGGGCGCTTAGAGTGTTTTATCGATTTGGTCCCACAAAAGTGAGCTCCCCAGAGTAGATTCTTGCATCTCTTCTCGCTGAAAAAAATCACCCACACGTATACTTAACAAAAAATCCTCTAAGGTCATTCATGTCATACGACATCATGCTCTGCTATGCAATTGTTACCTCCATTTTCACAAGATTTTCAAAACAAACTGTTACTATAATCACCGAACCTATAACATCAAGTGTTAAATAAAATGAACTTCATTGTTGACTTCTACTTTAACCGCATTTGACAGTTACCTCACCTTTTTTAACATCCAGATCACTAAAACCCCTTCGCTCCCGGTGTCTCCAACCACAGGAAGGTCGGTAGGCCCAACACGTGTCACCCGCCAAGAACCACACGGTCTACACCAGTTTCCCCCGCTGAAACTTCCACAGCGGAAAGTGCATCACTCGATAACGCGCGGAGGGAAGGTGTGGATATCTTCCCTTGACGTAACAGATGTAATAAATAACGCGGAACGATAAGTTTATTGTTTGGCGGAGAGTTACGACGGTGATATGCCCGCTGCTGGAGTAAATCAACTTCTTCGCCGCGAGGTGTAAATCTCTTCAATTGGACCCAGAAGTGACACTCGGCCCCGCCTAGTGGGTAATGGAGCCCCCGACGTCTTCATGGCCTGCACCGAGCGATGTGTTACCAATGGTGGAAACCTGGAGCTTTCAATCAATCACTTATCTGACCACTCATTCTGTGGATACGTCATAACATACTTGGTAGGAGGTTGTGACAGGAGGTTGTGACAGGTTGTAGTAGAGTTAATATTGTCGTTCGGGTGAGAGATAGGTGTCAGGGTTACTTCACTCCAAAATATTTGTTGTAAGACGTTATGTGTTTTCTCTATTTTTCTAAGTTAAATTTTGAAATAAAGGCTTGTTTATTCGAAATTATAGCACTTTCTGATTCATTCAAGTTATATTCTTGCCTTTTTTGAAATTGATACGCCAAAATATGTTTGAACTCTACAACAAGTACAAGTATAATATATACTGAAGATTCCAAAAGGAGATAGAGCTTTCCCGAGACAAACTTTTCTAATTTAATTTCCAATTTCGCCCCGAGAGACCGGCTGAATTCAATTTGTGCGCGATGGGAAGTTGGCACAATGGGTTAAGCCCACGCAATTTTACTAATATATCCCGGCAACAGGAGCTTAATTGGCGATTCTTGTGTCGCCCCCGCTCGCCTCCCTACGAGGCAATTAAGACAACATTGCTCACACTGCATGCTCCGCCTCGGACCTGGTGGCTCGTTAACACTTTGCTCCGTGGTATACTGGTTCTGTGGTATACTGGCTCCGTGGTTTACTGGTTCCGTGATGTAGTAAATCCACAGTCTTTGAGTCCGTGGTATATTGGATCCGCGCTCCTCAACATCAGATAGTCTCGAAGAATGCCCTGTAGAAACCTAGGCTAATCTTGTATGCTCATTGGAAATAATTACCTTTTGGAAGGTATGGTTTAGTATGGCTTAGGTATGGATTTAGGTATGGTTTTTGCAGCCAATAATCATAAGCCGAATGGTTCGCAGTCTAGTATAACAAAATGAGACGAATCTCAGATTCTTAATTCATCGACATATATCTTTTCACCGCACCGCTCTATTTGCAGTTTCGGTTGCCCAGCGATATAGTTTCAACGACAAAAATTTCATCTGACATCGGCAATGGATCTTCGACAGTGATATGGCAATGCATCCAATCGCCAATATACCGAACTGTCTATAGTCTACAGTGTTGGCCCAGTGATAACGTTTGGGATAAAACTATCAGTAGTTTTTTGCGCCTACTCTACATTTCCAGTTGTTTCCCTCTTGTATCTTGGCATCTTCTATATTTTACCCACCAGACTGCAGTACTACAACTATGATTCACATTTCTTAATTGATATCAATCGGTAACCCAGAGATATCTGTGATCCGGCCGTCATCTTATTGTATTTCATGTGGTTCCTCTTAACACCAGATTGGCACTTCAAAGGATAATCCACCGTCTAGTTCAGTTGCCAATGACAATGTTGGGACCGGCGTACTGTATATTGTAAACCCAATGACAACAACCAAGATAAATCACTTCATACTCGGATACTAAGATACTAGGATGGCGTATCCGTCCCATCACTACACACACTTATCAATATCCCGGTGACAACCGAGGACATTATTTATGGGTTACCGAGTTGCAGTTTGGTCGGTTTAATTAGCCAGAGACGGCCGGTAATTGGTCGTGTGTCGGAGCCTCTGCAGTCGAGCTCGCCGCTCCTTTTATTTCGGCGGACCGGTCCTACTTCAATTTCTCTCTGTATTTTTTCTGCACGGCATAAACGTAATCGAGTAAACCCAGTTGGGCCGGCTCGAGGTTGCATTCCGAAGGTAATAACTATTGTAAGGCGCGCGGGTTATTGCGTATCTAACGCCTTGTGATAGTCTCTTGGCGGTTTTTAGTTGTGTTTGTAGCCAATATAATGTGCTCATTTGTGTTGAACCGGTACTTGATATGTAGAAACAGTGAAATTGTTGAAACATACATTGTTAAGGGACTTAAATTATGACGCCATTCACTAAAATTGAACAGATGAAAAAACAACTCTACCAAACACTATTGATTTTAGATTATGTGCATTGTAAAATATATGTTGAAACACATAACTATTGGCAAAACATGCAAAAAACCGTTCAATTTATTGGAAGACCGTACAAATAAGGATGTTGTCTCTCCTTGAAGTGGAATGAGTTTTATTTGTGCACACCCTGTATATTGTATTTTATTGAGTCTTGAAGTAGATTCACTTTCTGATAAACTGAGCAAGGTTCACGTTTTCTCTTCCTTATGATCCATTTCAAAGCCAAACATTTATGATTCTGGCACCTTTTCCTATCACGTACAACTTCCAAAAGAAACGTACAAAACTATCACCACAATAAATGTTTTCGTATCTTCCAAGTGGGTCACGTGACCTCCCCTCTACCTAACATCGATATGGGTCGATTCATCGATAGTTGATCCCACACAAACATTCCCGTTGTGCTCATCGAGTGGTCGACGGATTAACAAAGTTGTGCCTAACAAAGAGCCGTCCTCACAATATGGCCGCCGCGACGTTTGACGTTTATTAATTATTGTTCCATTGTCTAAGGCGCTCGTGTTGATTGGAACTTTGCAGGGGTCGTCGCTTATCTGGCCCGTGTCATTCACCACGTGTTATATCGGTCACCCGCCACAACAATCGGTCAACTTGTTGACTGCTTGAATCTCACGGAAAGTTATCACATGTCTATCGGTCCGAGAGGGATTCCCCAAATACTTAGGATCATTCATACTAAGGATGGAATGATAAGTGGTCCAGAGTTTTGGGTAACTCGATGATTGCTTCAATAAGAAAGGGAATAATGGTTTAGGTGCCGATACATCAACCGGACATAAAGGCATCACTCTAACACTTTGGT
This sequence comes from Flexamia atlantica, assembly GCA_035578135.1. Taxonomy (NCBI): domain Eukaryota; kingdom Metazoa; phylum Arthropoda; class Insecta; order Hemiptera; family Cicadellidae; genus Flexamia; species Flexamia atlantica. The sequence goes on from JAQJVK010000003.1 coordinate 28,810,114, forward strand.
TGCCAAGTTTAAGTTGATGTCCTACGTAAGAAATGCCTTGAAAAGCTCTATACCACCAAAAACTGTCAAAAAAACAAACCTACCAATTGAAAAAAAAACATGTCCAAAACCTGCTTGGCTGGGTTGAAATGTAAACCTACCAATTGAATTTACAATTGTAAGGGATAATCGCTTTGCCAAAAATCTTTGTTATGTTGACATCTTACTACAACTATCGCATCAAACATGGCTAAATGCCACCCTTCCTGCCCATTCAAACATCAACCCGGCCGTTCACAAATCGGTAAGGGTTTCTCCACGCGTGAAAATAGCAAAGTCGAAAGACTGCGTAAATCATTTTGCAATCAGCCCCGGCCGGGAGAGTTTGCTGCTCTCGAGGATAAATGTGGCGGTAGAAAACTGTATGGCGGAGTGCGGAATGGGATCCCCACCGAGTTGATAAAGCGGCGTGCATCCGATATTAATGCTGGTAGCGACGTTGAGATATGCCCTCGGTTCCGGCTAATTAGCCCCCTCCCCCGCCACGAGAACAAACATCAAAACGGTCATATTGTTCTGTAACGGGACCGCGGGTCAGGGTGACGCAGACGGATGGTGCGAGGGGTGCAAACGTTCCCGATGTACACATGTTTATGAGAACACTTTCTGCCTGATCAGCATTCGGTGGAAATGTTCATCGAATTCTGTCATCGAGTTTATTCGGTTTTTAGGAGATTAAGTTGAGGGAGACAGCCTATGAGGCTGTGGTTTAAGGTATGTGAGTGTTTCAGGGTGCGTTGTATAATTCCTTGCCTATGGTTCAGGTAGAGTCTAATAACATTTTTTTAGAACCGTATATGAGGAAAATTGTGTATAGTAGTCACAGTTTTGACTGTTAAGTCTGTCTGCGATGCCCCAACCGCACTCCCCTTCTGTTAGGTATAATGGAGGGTCGAAATGCTGTATGTTTTATCAATTAATTTATCCGTATAAATTGTTTTGCTCGTGTTTATTTTTCCAAATTAAATTTTCAAATACCATGAACACGGTAAGACCTACAGACGTCGCGGTAGTGTGAATCCCTCGTTCTCAGCGACGCCTACAAACACAACCCCTCCCTTATCACAAAGGGATCATATCAAGCCCCATCTCCGCCGCCATATCGCCGCGGAACCAACACCGCTCGGCTCCCAGCTGGTCGTGTGTTGAAATCTTCGGCGGGGCGGAAGCAAGTCATTACTTCCTGTTAAATGTCCCACTTCCGGTCGGTTTGGGCGCCGCGCTACACGCGGGCGTCGCGCGGAACGCCACTGGGCATTGTCTTGGGTACCTCTCTATTACGGCTCGGTACTTCGTGACTGTAATGGAACCTGTGGTTGTTTTTAACCGCATGTTGAGATTTTTTTTCTCGATCTGATGAGAAAATCCTAGTATAGCGTCCTAAAAGCTCATCACGACAGTGATGTTCCTGACGTCGTAGGGCAATTTTCTACTTTGACACCCTAGTGGATCCAAATAAAAAGCCTAATCCTCCCTTTACATTACATTACATTGCTTGATATGGCGACCTACCCTGGTAGATATTTTAAGCCAAGTATGAATGACAGATGAGTGAAGGATGATTGTAGCGCGATCTTGTAGTCTTGTTACTGACTAAGGCCGACATTTTCCTTAGACAGGACTGTTAATTAATAGCCCAACAGCTAATAGCAACTAAGGGACTGAACCACTGTTTTGCCTGGTTCACAATTTATGAACTGGTATAACTATCAGGACGGTCCTAAGAAAAAAAGTATTCAATAGTGCGGACGTTAATCCCCACCAAGGAACACCACATCCACAATTGATCATAACTATCCACAATTCGTGACCTCCAAGTAGCTGGATTACAGTACACGCCACAGACCCAGTCTTTATTAGTCATAAACGATTGTCTGACAACTGTCGCCACTCCCGTTGATCGCTACATGACGTTGTGTTCTGCAGGCTACCGGTCCCTGGTCCGCTACTCCATCGTGGACGGGGACGCGGACGGGTACTTCACCGTGGACCCCGCCACAGGAGCCGTCCGCAGCGCCGCCCCCCTGGACCACGAGGCGCACCCGACGGTCCTGCTGACCGTCCAGGCGCTCACCGACTCCTCCTCCACCGCCTACACCCAGGTACGCTCTAACTTTACTCGTATATCCCTTGGTTTGTGTAAAAAAGATTTTCTTTGATGTTCAATGCAACGAAGATATGTAATTGAAATCCCTCCCGCATAATATTACTCAAAATTATTGTTTGTACATGCCAGAAGCTTTTGTTTTGGAAACAATTAGGAATATAGTAATCACGGTTTTATAGATACTGCTCATGTAAGAAATGTCAATGTATCAGACCCAAGAAGACTATTTAATTTGAGTTTTTCGTCCTATATTAAGGTATAATTTAAAAACAATATCCTAGAAACAAAACTTGTTTTCGATTAATAATTTGCAAACCAACTAGGCATCACGAAATTTCGAACCTCACATCTGAAACAGTTGGTCATTTTCCCATATTTCATATATAAGAAAAAGTCGGCTGTTTTGAAGCTGAACGTCGCAATTTCGAGACTGCTAGCTAGAATGTACTATTTGTGTCAAGCGCTATTGATTAAAAGAGACAAAGTTAATTATAAATTCAATTTGAAGTCCATCTAGTATATTCTTTTATTCTGTTATAGTATATCCTAGATGATGCGACGAAACATTTAACTCTCGTAAGTAGTGCGAAACCTGTTTACCAATTGTCTAGCCATCGTGTCATTAGACCTTTGACTCTTTGAGGGAATCATCTGCTTACGCAGGAGCATGAGTTTCATTCTTCAAGTTTCTAACATTTAACTCATTTTCATGCCTTTCGCGGTTTCGGTACATAAAGGCATTTACATAAGGCTCCATTGTTCTCGTGAAGGTGATTACTTCACGAACGTTTCTTCCTTCACCACCCTTGACACACGCTCTCGCCACCGCCGTACACCTCGCCCCAGCTCCGAATCCTGTATCTCCGCTGTTCACGGTCGGGTGACACACCAATAATGAGCAGTATTAACACGTTAGACCCTGGGAAGAAGGAGCATGCAAATGAAGAGGGATTAAATCTCGCAAAGGTCAGTGGGCTGTAATGAACGACCGATGGCCGGATTGTCACATCTCTAATGAACCGGTGAACCGTCAACTTCCGCCCGTCACTAGATTGAATTTTCTAATGGGTTCGGGTTAACGGGATTGTATCGGAATCGATTCTGTTGTGATTTCGGCCTTGATCGTTCGTACAGGGACGAAAACTTCGGCAGTTGTTCGGGCGTTAGAAGTCACGTTTTGTTTTTGTGTGTTCTGTTCGTAGTGAAGAAAATATTTTCAAAACTCTTATATTAAAGAAGTTCATTTCGTTATATAAGAATGTTCATTTTCTTGATGGTTCACCATAACCATTTAGTACTTTGGACTTCGATTACGATTAATGACGATTCAAGACGTCAAAACTTGATAAACCTAAAATGTTTGCACAGTATAACATATTGATATTCAAATGAAGTTAAAATCATCATATTTGATTTTAACTTTAAACCCTATTACTATTTGAAACTCCCTCCAATTAAATACCAAAGTTGTACTATCTTACACTCTGTAACAGGCAACAGCACATGACCGTTGACTTTTTCCTAGTTGTGCTCTCTCCAAGCCCTCTTACTCTCACTAGAAATTAAATGATAGTTTGTCTATAAAGGCGATGGATTTGGGCCATTTCTCCACGCCAGCGCAATAGGGTACAGAAAACTGTGAAATTGATCAAATATATATCATAATATAAATAACCTCCTTTTTCCTCTCAGGTGAAGATTACCATCGACGACGTCAACGACAACAGCCCCGAGTTCGACTCCGCCACCGTCCGTCTGTCCGTCCCCGAGAACTTCCAGCTGGGCGTCCCCCTCTACGCCGCCCAAGCCCGGGACAGCGACTCCTCGCGCAACGGCCTGGTCAGGTACCGGCTGGTCTCGGCGTCCTCGGGCGACGCCCGACTCTTCGCGATAGACTCCCGGACGGGCCACCTGACCCTGGCGCGGACCCTGGACTACGAGACGGCCCAGCGGCACAGCCTGGTGGTGTCGGCCACGGACGCCGGGGAGCCGCCCCTGTCCGCCAACCTGACGGTCCTCCTGGAGGTCCAGGATGTGAATGACAACCCCCCGGTGTTCGAGAGGACCGAGTACGCGGTCACGGTGTCGGAGAGCCTGCCTGTCAACTCGCAGGTAAGGGTTTGAGGGGTTAAATAATGTAGGCTTGAGTTATTCCTATAAATGCGGAAGAGGTAGTTTCCCAATGTCACTTAGAAAAGTTGAACCCATCAAGAGTTTGAAATTGTAGTTTGAATTTAATGTACAATTTCATCCATTTACGTTGTATTTTCAACTTCCACTCAACCATTTCCATACCTTCAATATACTGAATCAAAGATACCGACTAGGTGTTATTATGTCCCATTATGTAACACCTGTAATTCTTTTTCGTGTCAATCGTCAATAGATTCCTAGAGATGCTGAAGAGGTAGTTTCCCAATGCCACGTAGGAAAGTTTAACCCATTAAGAGTTTGAAATTGCAGTTTGAATTAAGTGTACAATTTCATCCAAATACGTTGTATTTTCACTCGACCATCTCTATGCTTCAATAAACTAATCAAAGATTCCGACTAAGTGTCATTATGGGAAGAACCTGTAATTCCTTTTCGTGTCAATAGTCAATAGATTAGTATTTACGGTATTACCATAAATTAGTATTTAATGGTAATTGTCTGAGTATGGTTATCGCTCATGTTCTTTGTAAAGTGTAATAAACAACTATAGCTTCTTTCTTCAAGGAATTTATTTGATTTTTCTTTGTAGATTCTCCGTGAAAATCCTATTTTTCACGGAGAAAACAAAACGCATTCCATCAGTTCTCTAATCTTAATTCTTGGCTTGAACCCTTTCGTAGTGTTTTGAACCGAACAATTTAATTTACACTTTTACCCCAATATGTTATTAACTCCAAGGAAGCTCTTTAGTTTCTGAAACAATGTGTTCCCACTTCTGTTCCAGACCATTGGAAGCCTATCAGGCAGTCAGTGGACGTAATAGATTTGACCCCACTAATACTCCCTCTGAAGACTTCATCGTTACCTTGATGAATTAGTTAATCCCAGGTTTTAATTAATTTCGGCGTTTGGTTTCCGTAGTCACTATTGTAACGATCACTCCTCACACACCCACAGTCATTCTTCACTCGTAATGGCTGCCGATGCTTTTTTCTAATTACTACCTAATATTAATTGCAAGAACTTCCCTTACGGTCCGGTTTGTTCCGAGCTCACCTACATGCTGCTACAGATTAGCGGCCTTTGAAGTAGACCTCACTTGTAAATTTTAAGGGACTTCGTATAGGTAATGCAATGAAAGAAGAAGAATAAGGAAAAACAGTTTTGACTGGTCAATGTCTCAAGAGATATGCGAGTCGAAGATTAGGCCAACAAATTCTGTGTAATCAATTCCACTTTGCAGCTGAAAACCTGATCCCCATCATTTTAAGTGATTGTTGAATTAGAAATTTTATTGACGAATATCGTAGGGGCATTTCAAGATACAAGCTAATCCAACGTTTTTCTCTAACATTCACCCCAGTCATTACACTTACGTGATTCACAAAACGCATCAAATCCCAATACCAATCTAACCTAAATCGAAGCCCGAATCGTTTAATGCAGCCCGATCAAACCATCCTTATTTGTAACGCTATTAGTGATTGGTTCTGCAGACGGTCGATTCGCTGTCGGCTCTGCTCGCTTACCGGCCTCGTAGCTAATTAAAAATACCACTTATAATCCGTCCTCGGTCGAGCGATTGTACCTAACTTGATTAGCTCGCGGTCGCTAAGTATTTTCTTGTAATCATCACGTAGGCCTGATGAGGAGGCAGTCCCCCGCATAATTGCCGACATTAAGAAACCTTTCCGCGCAAAAACCTATTTGGGAACACTTAATTCTCTGGGCTAAAAACTGCTATGAACTTTTATGGTTCACTTTCAAGTTTACTCTTGTTTGGTTCGATCTGGACAAAAGTGTTCTCAGTATAATTCAAACCTAATGTGGAAGACTTAAGATTGCAAATGATAAAGTGTATTTAATTTATTTAAGTAATAACAGTTTATTCGTGAATTCATAATATGGCAGATAATACTAGGTTGAAAACTTTTACTCAGGATCTCATGGGATTTTTATTTATTTTGAAAAACTTTACAGCACTCCAGGATTAAGTAAATTTTTGAAGTCGTGTCAAGCTTACGAGGATTTTTTAACCTCTTCAATCAATTTTTGTACAGTTTAAGAAAAAAAGTTTGCTGTATTGCATCAATTTTGTTGTTTCATACTTCAGCAATTGACCATAAACATTCAAAACCTTTATTAAACTTTTTTCATCAAATAGGCAAATAATAAACTACATTTCACACACGTCTCAAGTGAACCAATCAAATTCTACATCGACAAACTTTCTTGTAAACTTGCAATTCCCTTTTTAACTTATCAAATTACCCCGGTTACGCGCAGCCAAGCGGAGTACTCGAGTCGATAGCGAATAAACATCAAGATCATAAATATGGTGGAGGTGGAGGAGGTGGGAAGATGTGTCGGGCGGGCGCCCTCTCACCTCGGCCGCATCAATCAAACCGGTCAATTATCTGATGAATAGCGCGTTGTTTCCTGGATGTCACACCATTAACCCGAGGGGACACCCGATGGGAAGTCGGGGTTGGGTCTGGGGTCTGGGGCCCCGCGAGGCGCATCGTCGCGTCGTGGCGGCCAGGCGCGTGTCAGGGAGGTCCTCATGTTTGTGTTTGATTGGATGGTAGACGAGAAAATCAACATTGTTCCTTGGTAACGTCATATATTAATTAACTGGGGAGTTAGTGAGTCGATGACGCTTCACTAATCACCTTACCGATCCTAAAGTTCATTTATATTCGCCTTGAAATTCAGATGCTTGCGTCAGTACCTTACGAAGTGGTTTTGTGAAATTTTGTTTCATTATTTGAAGTGACTTATGGGTATAATAGAAGATCTAGCATATAGTCAAAGAAATAAGTCCAGATTTAGTTAATTATAAATATGAAAAAAAAACTCGTACCTTAACTATGAAAAATTTACTTCCGGAGCCTGTCTAGGATTCATGGGGAATTCGTAAATTTATAAAAATATTCTTCCTTCAGCTGTGGGAAAAGAGTTGCCCTGGGCCTTAGATAATTTCGTTAAACCGATTCTTAGTGAGCACCGATGACCAAAAACTAACTTTCGTCCCAAATTTCGGATCTATTTTAGGCCAACAGTCCTACCTTTGATAGATAGCTCTCCCAAGTAGTTACCCATTGTTATCTGTACACACCTTTACAACCCCTCTCTTCAAGCTCCTCCTCCCCACACCTCCAACTGATTACATCCTCTCTTCCAGGTGGTGCAAGTCACCGCCGTCGACCTGGACACCGGCAACAACGCCCGGCTCACCTACCGCCTCCTCGACGCCTCCCCGGCCTTCGGCATCTTCCCCAACAGCGGGTGGCTGTACCTGCGGCACCCGCTGGACCGGGAGACCCGGGACCGCTACAGCCTGAGGGTCGCCGCCACGGACAACGGCACGCCCGCGGGCACCGCCACCGCCGTCGTCTCCGTCAGCGTCAGCGACTCCAACGACAACGACCCCGTGTTCGACCGCGAGAGCTACCAGCTGGGGGTGGAGGAGAACCTGCCCAGGGGGGCGGCCGTGGGGCAGCTGCGAGCCGCCGACCGGGACCTGGGCACCAACGGCGCCATCAGGTTTAGCCTCATCCCCAGCAACACCAGCTTCCAGATCAACCCCGTCACTGGTGAGTCCTGTTTTACTTTGTTCTTTTTCCTTTAAGCTTTAAGCTGACTATAAATAAATAATTCCATGTCGAAAGTACACTTGGCACATTATATCTTGACACTTGGGAACCCTTTACACCCTTAATTGTCATTTGTAAACAAAATTCAGTTGATGTTTGTAGAAATGTTTTTTATTGTTGTCAAAAATCATTGACATTAAACAATATTTGACAGCTGCAGTAATAGACTAGGCCAGGGGTCAAGATATAATGCGCCAAGTTTTTTTGTTTGTAAATGCTTTAAGTTTGTTTTGTTGGTGATGGGTTTAGGCTACGCAATCTTTTGCTGTTGCCGTTAAACGTAAATGATTTGTAGTCACGTCGTATCCTGCCTTCAGTTGCAGAGCAGCCGAATTGTGTCAGTATGTGCCCAGTGTGTCCCTCAGTTCCGATTTAGTTTCACCCCCTTTTAAGTTGTCTTACCTGAAGTATTGTGAAACGTGTTTTTACCTATAATGATGGAAATAGTCCGCAATAATCTTTTTAATAACTCAACAGAGACAGACGACTTTTTATTCACCGGACAGACGACTTATTTAGCGTCGAGAAACCATAAGGTCAGACTTGTATCTTGTATCTTATCATCAAGTACAGAGCAGCTTAAATTGTGTGCCTTGTGTGTCTCTTAGTTCTGATATAATGGTTTTTAGTTAATTTTCCAGGATTTATTCTCACCTGAAGTATTGTGACAAGTGTTTTTTCTAATCATTGATAAAAGTCGATCTCAATAATTTTTTTTAACTCGGTTCCCTGGACAGACGACTTATTTAGGGCGGAAAAATCAAAAGGTTCAACTTATACTAATTTAGACTCTCATTCCACATTACAAATGATTCTATTAATTACGTTAGGACTTCCTCCATTCAATCTCTGTGTAAAATCTACAACGTTACACGCATCGTGTTATTTCCAAAGGAAAATATCCCATTTAACCTTCTCAAAACTAATACTTGAGTTTGTCTTCTTACCGAACCAATAAATAGAATAGTCATCGGGTTCCTCCCGGTCGCGGTGACTTAAAACTTCGCCTCCTTCTAGGATAACTGTTTTGCTGCAAAGTCTTCCACATCAGCCATTGCCTGGGTTAGTTTCTCCGCTCTCCAGTAACGGTCCTAGCCCTGGGAGAGCAAGATGACCGTGGTCGCTATCTTGTTATTGCAGTCCATAACGTTTTTACTGGGTGGTTCCGCCAGGCAGGTGTACCCCTCCACGTCGGCATCTAAGGCCACTTTTATTGTTTGCCCGGTGTAATTAAAACTTAAACTGTAGTTTACGATTTCTCCTCCGTTTTCCCGGCTGGAGAAACGGTCTTCCGTCCGCCGTCGCCGGTGCCCCCCACCAACCGAGGTACATCTGCTAAAATCCGTAACTTATCCTCGATATTTTTCGTAATGAAACACTCAAAATACTTCATTTTATCGCTTTAATGGACCGAAGTTACCGACCTCATAAAATATTTTATGGGTTTACATTCCACCAGGTACTGTTCGTAAAAGGTTATAGCATCGGATGCCGTCAAATTTTTAGAAAGCTTTTTTCTGATCCGAATAACTTTGTAGATTGTTTTTTGGTACTAACTTTGCACTCGCCAGAGAATCAGGTTTAAAACGGATCGTTTATCGTGGGAAAGTAATGTTTCTTTTAATCAGGGGTGCATGATAAAAAAATCGATACGTTTTGAAAGATATAATTAGTATATCAGCCCATTTCAGTGCTTTATTTCACTGTGATCACGCAGGTTCATTCGGACCATTTCAAATTTTTAGAAAGGCAAAAAAAGAATTCTAACTCTACGCCAAAAGTGTATAATAAGATGATTTTACTATATAAGAGAGTAAGATCAATTCAGTTTCAGACACTCGATGGTCTTTGGCCCAGTCACCTAATAGAGGGATTTGGAGTAATAAACTGGTGAAATTTAGATACTGTGCAAATGTCTATTGAGCTTAATATTGTCCATAAAATGTTACAAATTATGGCTCATCAAGAACCAAGAAAAAAGGTTGTAACTTTACCGCTTCTATGTACAAAAACGCACGGTATTAAATAAAACAGTTAAGTGTTATTGCAAGTGGGAAATCCAGAACGTAATATAAACTCGCAAATGACTTAAGATAAAACTAAATCGGTCATCCTGTTTCAGGGAGCGTTTATTTTCTCTCTTTTTGAGGTTTAAGTACCCATTTCAAAATGACAAATGTACATTTCAATTACAAATTCGTTAGACTAAATTGCTAGGAAGGAATTCAATGACGGAAACTGGTTTTATAAATTATGGGTAATTGATTTCGATATACGTAACGAATGGTCACGACTAAGCCTATATCAGGCAACTTGAAACTAGAACATCATTGCACATTTGGAGTACCTGAGGGTTATAAAACTTTTATTGCTTTAACCGTCACGTCTTCTTGGCCTCCTTCCTTTTAAAATAAAATCCTAATAATGTATTGCTTGAACTCACGGCTTGAAGCTCGTCTTTGAAACTACTCCACATAATGCTTACTGTGATATTGTGTCATGTATAAATCACATTAACGTTGGATATTGAGCATTTGTGGTCCAATAAGTTTGAAATATTAGGAATACAAAATATAGGTACACTACAAAACATAAAAACATTATCATTCTTGGAGGGAATAAATCTTGTAATCAATACAAATCCTTAATCTAAAACTGAAGTCAAACATAACTCCACTTTGTCAAACAGAACACTAACACAACTCAAACATATAACGCGCAAATAACACTGTAGACTAAGCTCTAAGCTCTATTTCTCAGTGATTGTTTGATAAAGAGCTAAATTGCAACTTTTATCATGCCTTGGAGAAGAATGACTTGGTTATTTCGATTATTTCCTAGTGTTCATGTATGTCATTTATTTACAATCATTCAATAAGTACATAATAAAGCGATCGTTAAAATCACAATAATTAAAATTACTGGACCTCCAAGAAAGAGTGATTTCTCGACGGATGTCAGCGACCTCTACAAACACGATGATCGAATCACAAGAAACAGAAGTGAAGTGAAGAGGAGAAGTGGCACAAACGACGATAATGAGTCACAGAAGGAGGGAGGGAAGAGAGGGTGGCCAGATGTCCCATTGTCTCCGTCAATGCGACAACTAGACGTGTCGACAAGAAGGGACAATACTGGTAATTGTGACGACGTCAGCCGACTGCCCCCACATCTCGCAACTACTGCTTCATGCCTGTATCGTCTGACCTTTGCTAAATATTGTAAAACTTGTCACTATGAGGTTGTTTCTCCTCACTTATCTTGAAATACATGATTCATAAATTAATTTGGTAATTATGAGGCATTTGTTTCTCTTGCCTACCTTTGTATCCAGCATTACTTATTCGACTTTCTTAACTGGTTCATCGGAAATATTATCTGTCTTGCCGATGTTGTCGAGTGTTGTCACTTTCAAGATACTGTGTGCTATCTTAACCCTCCCATCTTGCATTTTCAAGTCTTAAATGGAATATGTTATACCTAACCAAATTATTCCAAAACTGTTCAACCGATGAAAAAGTGTGATAATTAACTCTTTTGCCTGCGGTACTTAATTCATATCTCACTTACCCGGATACAAATACCATTAAACATATATTCTAAAGCTTTTCCATCTTTTCGGCTTAGCTTCATATGTGACCTTCCACCACTTGTTTCTTCCGGCTCAACCAAGTCCTCCTGAATATTTTGTGTTTTTCTCGAAATATTACAAAACTTCGTTTTTTATTCTATGTCGATAAATGATTGTCCACACAATTGCAATTTTTAATATTTATATCGTTTCTAATTGAATATTTTTCCGTCGCACTCCGTTCTTCAGTTCATAATATAATTGTTCGCTAACAATGGAAGGAAACTTTAACGAGCTACATGACCGAAGCGGCTTGTCGTCGGCTTCAAAGAAGAGTTAAGGCCAGTATTTATTAAATTTGTATGTTTTATTGCCGCCATATAAAGTCGATTAGAGGAAGTAGCACGCAAGGCGTCGTAAACGAACGTAACGGTCAGCTGCGAACTGACGTATTCACTACACTTCTCACTTTCTCAGCTGTCTGGAAAACTCTTCAGTTTGGAACTAAATTTGGCGTTTTAATCCGAAAAGCGTTTTTTTACCGGTATTGAAGATGAAAGCTGCAAAATTAATTTTATCTGTTCGGCTTGGCCAAAAATTCTAATTGGCTGCATGTAGTATATGGTGGTAACAAACACAGAATCTGACTATTCAACATGGTGATAAAAGCGTGTCATAAAAATATGAAATAGCCTCTAAAATATATATCTAAAACTTGCTGTATCTGAACGTAATGCCGTATTCAATTATTTGTAACATGGTATATTCCTTAACATGGTATTTATAGTGTGCCGTAAAAAGAAGAAATAGCCTCTTAAGTGAAACTTACACTTGCTATATTTTAAGTTAAATGTCATATTCATTTATTTACAGTTCTTAAAGAACTACAAGCACTTTAAGCAATCTAAATGATTCAAGAGTACCATAAATAAAAGAGATATGTTTAAAAAAGTACCTATTGAATACTTCACGTTTTCATAAGAATACCTTTTCTGAAAAATAGTACATTTGGAAAAATCTGTTATTTTTTAACAACCATTAAGGAAGAAATCTAAAATACTAATATTCTTTAGCTAATAATTCAAAACTTACACTTTAATCCAACGGCCATTGCACCTAGGAGATTAGGAAACCGCGCTAGAGAGACCGAGTATACACTAATCCGTCAGGTGCCACGGATGCTGAAATGGATTATACAAAAGTATGCATTATAAGCTAAAAAGCAATATCCATCATAGTGCACCAGTGATCTCATACTCCACAGGCTATTTTGATTACCACTATCAAAATAAAATCCGTACCTGGTGGACCGAGCCTTGCTCGGTGTTATTTATTGTTTACCAGTTCATCAAATTACTAAAAAATATTTAAATGTCATAAAATTGACAAATAGAAACCATTTTTATTCCTCCATGAACTCTTCATCTCGCTGTATATTTCCTTGATGCCTGTAGATTCCAAACAGCTGTTATGATTACTTCATTTGCTTACACTTTCCTTGTTTATTTCGTTGCTATCATGGCAACTCTTAAGGCTAATGTTAAAATTTTACAACTTTAAAATCCGTTTTATTATGTCATTAGATTTTCTCTGGCCAAGTAATCTGCATAAAACACGTTATTGAGTCATAAACTACTTATTTCCAGACTTTGAAGGAAATCCTCGGAGCCGTTTTTGAGATAATTGTGCAAGCAAGCAAACGAACAAACACGCAGGATAACATTGCTCATATAAGAGTATAACATTCAGCAGCATCAAGCTTAAAATTGATTCGTCCAAGTTCCCAAATCTTGTACATTCCACCGACTTGCGTCGCGGGTTATTCGTTACAATATTTGAAGGGCACGCCCCGGGCTCGGGCGGACGTTTTAAAATGTTGACCCGCGGCGCCAATATTTAGTCAGGTTTGGTCAATATTGGTCGCAGCCGCTATCATAAGGCTCTCTCATCAACTCAGTTTTGCTTTTATGCCTTATCTCCACTCTGTCCACGATTCAACCGGAATCGTTTGTCTCCGTATCTTCGCTCTTTTTCTCTCATTGTCTACGGAGGAGGTCGAGTTTCACACCTCCCTGAAAATTGAACAGATTGACCAGGTGTCGCCTAAATTAGTACTTTCTTCTCTCGATTCGGCTGATTGATTTTTTACAAGCTTTTACACTATTAGCGAATTTCCTTAAAGGAATAAGCTATTACGGTAGTTAAGACCTAAGTCCGAGACCATGTTAACTTTTCATTTTGGGGTCCCCAGAAGCAAAAAACACCATTCGTTCAAATATATATATATATCTATATATCTATATATATATATATATATATCTATATATCTATATATATATATCAATATATATATATCTATATATATGTCTGTTAACACGATAGCGGCCGTAAATATGGTCCGATCTTAATGAAATTTGGTACAGACGTGTAAAGTGGTAATCACTCAGACGAGTACGTGAACCACCCCAATCGGACCACTGGAAGGGGGGTAAAGGGGGATAAACCCCCCCAAAAATGGGGTTTTTTGAGTTTTTCACACAGAAAAATAAAATTTATCAAATTTTTGTTGGCACCATTGAATTCAGCTCAAAAAAACAATTTAGTATTTTGAATCACCGCTCTATGTCCATTGGTTACCGAGATATTGAAAGTGGTAATTACAGTACGTTGTCTCAATGTTAACCTTATGGGAAATAAGTAAAATTCTATATTTCACTTATTTCTCAACATATCTTGATAAAACTTGGTAAATGGCTTCTTCTAGTTCAGATCTACTAAATATTGAATTAAAACCAACCAGTTTAAACATACCTGTAGCAGCAAACCTGCATACTCATTCCCCATGTTATTCTTATGGAGCTTGCCAAAACATGTCAAACCTCGCTATGTTGGATTGAAATATGTTGTTTTGCACTTGAAATTCGCTGAGTATGCAGGTCTGCTGCAACGGGGGTATTTTTTAAACAATGTTGTTCTCACAGATGTGGTAGTTGGCAGCATTAACCTCTACAGCCAGTACGATGCATTATGCGGGATGTATAATTACAATTCTTTACACTTGAATTCTTTACAAAAGAATCGTGAATGTTTTAGAATATTTTATTACGATTAATTACGACCGGTGACATCGACCCCAGGGCCCAATGAGGGAATTTACATTTTTCGGGCTTAATAGTGAACTCTGCAATCCATGTGGAAATATCCTCTTATTTCAATGTGAATATTTTTTTAATGCTGTTATCACCTTACTAGTAAGAAAATTGAGAGAAAATTTGTAATATTGTTTTTATTTTTACAAGGGTTAATAAATAGGAATGCAAATATTGATAAAACCTTCTTGGATTCCATATAAATCTCGATTAGCATTTCAAACCTATTTTCTTAGGTACTTAGGTCTAACTCACCTTTTTAGCGAATTTCCCCTGTAGGGAAGAAGCTGTTAGTGTAACCTTTCTTTTTGAGGTCCCCAGACGCCAAAAAGACCATTCGTTCATTTTCATGTCTTGAAGCACGATAACTTGTGTAAAAATGGTACGATCTTCATGAAATTTGGCATGGACGTTTAAAGTAGTAATTATTCGGACGAGTTCGTAAACCAGCCCGATCGGAATATCGGAAGGGGGGTAAAGGGGGGTTAAACCCCCCAAAAATGGGTTTTTTTAGTTTTTTTACATAGAAAAATAAAAATAATCAAATTTTTGTGAGGACCATTGAATTCCTCAAAAAACAAACAATTTAGTATTTTGAATCACTGCTCCATGTCCATTGGTTACCGAGATATTGAAAGTGGTAAACACAGTACGTTGTCCCAAGTTAACCTTATGGGAAAACAAGTAAAATTCTATATCTTGCTTTTTTCTCAATATATCGTGGTAAAACTTGGTAAATGGGTTCTTCCAGGTCATATCTACTAAATAATGAATTAAAACCACCCAGTTTTAATATAACCGTAGCAGCAAACCTGCACACTCATTCCCCATGTTATTCTTAGGGAGCTTACAAAAATATGTCAAATCTCGCTATGTTGGATCTAAAAATGTTGTTTTGCATTTGAAATTCGCTGAGTATGCAGGTCTGCTGCAACGGGGGTATTATTTATTTATCACTGTCTCAAAATTTTATTTTACTCGAAACTATTTTCTTCTCATGTTTTACTTCAGGCGAATTATTAACAAACTATTTTGAAACATGAATAAATGTAAGAAATTTCCGCAAACGGAAAAATAATGAATGGCCGACATTCTTCGATCAGTGGAGAAACTATCCAGTTTTCTAAAGTGAAGCGGCGACCGTGTTATTATCTTCAAATGAGGTCGATCAAGCCAAATAAATATCCGGTCATTTTGGCCCAAAATATTAAAGAACCTCTGGTTGATTAGAATAGACATAGTTTTGCTTTCATAAAGGAGTAGCAGATCAAAACCTAGGCCGGGAAGCTTTGAAATAAATGAGCATACTCTGTAATTGAATTATCCATGTTTTCAACCATATTTTTCGTAGGAAGACATTACATACGTTTTCAGAAAAACACTGTGCTTTACCAATACCACTTTGAATTCAAAATGAGCAATTTTTTTACAAGATGCGATCTTATTATTTTATTTTATTCTTTTATCTTTTATCTTTTTATTTGCTATCTGATTATTGTAATCATTGAAGGTTTCTTATTCAACTTTCTAGACAATAATAATATTCTGGTAGATAAATCAACTTGCTTCTTTCTAGCCGAACATGATTTCCACACTGGTCCATTTCAGAAATTTTAAATTCAAATGTCTTTGTTGATTTGTTAACATTACGGTAAATGCATGCCGTAATGTAAACAAAGTGTGCATATAGTGCAAAGTGGGTGTAATGCATATGTAATGATAGTGAACGCGAATCACACAAACTCCAGAGTTCAAAGACAGGGTGCTTAAATAGTTTGGAAATTTTGAATAACGCAGTTTCTTAGTTCACTTTAAAACTTTCTGATTATAGAATTTTGATATTTTCTGGTAAATTATTTTAATAAATATTTCTTCTAGACACTTATGGACTATCGGCAGTAATAGTCAACCTTCATTGGACTCTGTGGACATCTAATCTTGATCTAGTATTGTGATCACGAACATTCACGAAAGTTTTATCATTTGCAACAAGCACAACAGTGTGATAAATATACAGTATACCTCAGATTATCCGAATCCCACATTATCCGGATCCCGGATTATCCGGACCGGTCTATCCGCAAAATTGAAAAACTGTTGCAGATGCAATACGCATTTGGAATAACAATAATTGAAGGAGTCGCATTACCTGAACAGTACATTACAGCATTTTCGTGAATGTAGTTTTCTGGTTTCCTACTTGGGGCGCTAGATGTAATCAACAAAGGCGTAGCCTACAGCAATTTTGCGAGTTAGTTTATTTCTCACTTGATGTGTTTATAGCTGTGAACTCTTTGTATGAACTATCGAGTTTCTAATTTGAAAGATTAACATGTTGTACAGTCTTGATACGCCGTTTTCAGCATCAATTTAACAGGGGCTAAGGTACGAGATCGCTATTTAGGCGATTGCAATGAATTCGGATTATCCAGAGTTTTTGCTATCCGGATCGGGTTCCACCGCATTAATCCGGATAATCCGAGGTGTACTGTACATGGTGATAATTCATGATTGTCAGAGTTAAAATGTCTCTAAAAAATTGCTTTTGATCTTCACAGTTTGCAATAATGCGAAAAATGTATAACAATTCGGTAACAACTGAGCTCGCCAGCGTGGCTCACGCTGTGTCGGCTTGCGGCCGGCGGGGCTGCCCTGTGTCATTCTGCTGCGAGCCGCTGCTGCTCGCTCGGCTGTCAGCGCCTCGTTAAACTTTTACTGCCGGGAGTCGACCGCTCGCCGCTCGCTCGCCGTCGAATGAGATTCCAAAGGTATAGTCCGTCGGAACGGACCCTGGCGTGAAGGACATTTTAGCGAGCATTGTCGGTCTAATGTGTTTTTCATCTTTTTAATTGTCATAGTCGTCATTTCAGATGAGTGGGTTTATTACGATCAGGAAGATGATGGGTGCGGTTCGTGTATTATTCAAATACTTGTCTAGAGGGAAGGATGTATTTGTGCCTCGATGAAATAGGGAACATTTTATGCACTAGGTACTACATTTTAACCCTCCTCTGTTGAGTTCATTGCTGATAACCTGGCTCCCTCAGGATTAAAATGACAATATTTTGCTTGCGTATTTACACCGACTGTTGGGATTATTGATAAAGATTGGTTACCAAGGGGGGAGGGAGCACCGATGAAATACACTTACTATAAAGTTTTACACTCATCTAATGAGTGCTATTAACCTGGCTATCTCAAGATGCAAATTGGAATATTTTGTTTGTATTTTTTACACTGACATACGGGGTTTTTTTTATTCAAAAGAATTAGTGTTTGCTTTTATTGAATTAGTAACGCTTAACTGTATTTGCGTTATTCAGTTAGTAAAGAGTATCTGACCTCACTACTGCTTAAAATCCTGAATAAAACTCGGATTTTAATGTTAGTTGTTTTATATCCTTCTATGCAATTGTTTTAGTAAGACAAAAATAAAAGTCGAACCAACCACAACTAAGGGGGAGACTATAACTTCAGTAATACCACCCATTGAAGTCTCCAACTAACTCTTAATATTTACACGATTTCAAAAATATAACTTGTTTAAACCCGTTGATAAATGCACTCAGCGTATATATTGGCATAAAATAAAACTCATTGCGCTTCATCGCGTGAAATTATGTTTCACCTTAAAAATTCACATATCCTAAAAAGGGAGATGGAAAACATGCTAAACTTTATTTAACAAACGTTTACATTCGATACCGGTTTCGAAATTCGTTTCGACAAAACCTATTCGAACCTATTACACCGCGAATAATTACAAATTCTTATCGATTCGACCGGGAAGGAATCGACCCGGACCATATCAGAGGTAATCGTAGGGAGGACATAAAAAATAACGATAGCTGCGTAGTAGTAATGGCGGGCGGGCACGTCTCTTCCCAGTAATAACCCGACGTAATTAAACTCCGTGCGCTCTACTTTCATTATATACATAAAGCGAAAACATGAAAATAGATTGAAAAATCGTCGGTCCGTATTTAAATGCAGCATGATTGTGGTAATATCGGGTTCTGCCGCGGCCGACGATTACCGCGCGACGTGACCAAACTCCCGGCGATTTTTTGTCATTTTTGTTTTTTTCAGTTCATATGTGCTTCATTTAATAATCCAGGATAAATAACAGGTCCGAGCAAAGTCCCGGGTTTGTGCTCCGTTCTGTGATTACGATAATTCCGAGTCGCATTAATGCGGTAAGGAGGAAGTGGTTTCGGTGATTGTTTTCGTCTTGGCTCGATCGAAATATTTCATACACGCTGTATATCTCTTTGTAAAACAGATACATGGTTAAGGTACTTTTGGATGGACTTCATATATCATTGTTATACATGATTCGGATAGGATTTAAAATAATAATATGTACTAGTTATACACACTTCGGGGGAAATCTTAGTACACCTCCTCCGTGAGCACCGATCTAGTTAGATTGAAACAACAATATCATTTAAATCAATACTCGATTAGATAACTCGAAGGAACAAAAAATTGAGATTTAACTAACAGCACGCAGGCGTAGTTAGTAAGCGGGACGCAGACCGCGCTGTCTAGCGGCCAGTGACAAAACTGAACCGCCGAAGGGCAGCTTCCAAAATGGCCTCTGCTACTACCCGAACAGCGCATTCGGCCGACCCGTATGTCTCTGCTGCCTCTTTCGGACTGTATTGTATTTGAGTGGATGACGATGACGATTTTAAGGTTGTTTGTTTCTAAATTATTGCTTCATAACATCTTAAATAAAGGTGAATTTCTTAAATATAGTCCTTCTACGAAGTTACAGCTTTAAAAACATTCTTAAAGTTTTTCAAACCATCCAGAAACTCCCTATTTTAATTTACTTGATCGGAAATATTACACTTTACGAGATCAGATCACAAAAAAGCATGGAGTGATTCAGCCGAGAGGAAAGTTAGTTTCAGAAATACAACACAAGGTCATATACAGAGAGTTGTTATTTCGTAATTCTTTTCATATTTCTCTACTTAGCTTTTTACGGTCAGCTAACTATTGACAAAACACTATACAATTTTCTTTATTCGAAGGACCAAAAGACCATAACTATGACACACGTACTGCATTTCATTAACTAACAATAATTTTAAATCTAAGTATAAATGATCATATCAAAAATTAATTGTTTGTACACATTTAGCTTTGAATCCAGAACAAACTATTCACTTAAAATATCTCTGGTAAACAATTCTCTTGGAGGTGAAATCTCGATAGCGTATAGGGCCTAGATATTGGATGATTAAAATAATCAAAATATAAACAAAAAGTGTCGGGAAGGCAGGAGCGGCGCGGACCGGTCTTGGAATGCTTTTAAAATTCCGTGTCGAAAGATGACACTAGCAATATTCCTGTCCAGGACTCATCCCGCTGGACCCAACTGATTGCTGGACATTGCCCAATTTCCCAATTTTCCCATTTCTTCCAGTTTCCCCAAATCAATACAGAATTAATGATTGCACATATGTGACAAATGATTAATATGAGTGGATCGTTATTTTAAACCTTACGGTCATTAAACCCCGAGGTTGCATCATTCAGATGATGATAAATGAATGCAAAATGGTTGGTGGTGGTATAAAAATCCTAGTCATTAAGTAATCCCTCAGTCTAACGTTATTGAATCTACGTGAAGTCTTAAAACCCTTATAGATGATCTCCTTTTAAGCTGTACCCAAACTAAAATATGAAGGAAAAATGCAATGTCTGCAGTAGTTTAACAAATCCAAAAGCATTCTGTTCAATAACTCAACTATTCCCTGTGGATTACTTTGCGTCCCCTATAGTCCAACAACCTTTATTCAGAATCATCCTACAAATCTGTATAGAAACCCAAAACAATCTTCTTACAGAAAGATTATTTGAGCAAAAATCCATACAAATTTACAATATCCTTCGATGACCCTGATGATTTTTCGGAACTACATAAGTAACTTCGAAACCAAGAAACTTATCCAAGTATTCCAAGCCCAAATACTCTTGGGGATACATCATCGACTTTGTCAACAAACTTTTGAGTTCCTACACCCCAGCAAGTCCAAGATCCAAGAAGTAGATTTCGTCTTTGGTAACTCTTTGGTAATTCCTTATGCCTGTTAACCAAAAATTCCTGCCTGTTAACCCAAAAACCCTATACATCTTTTCCCAAATTCTCTGCCCCTAACTCCGACATCCCCACCACTAATACCAGCTCCAAGACCGACATTCCCTCCGGTAGCTCCAACATCCCTGCCCACAACCCGTCATCTCTACCACTAACCTCCGACATCTCTGCCTGTTAACCAAAATACCTGACTCTTACCTCAAAGTCCCCACCACAAACTCCAACATCCCACCCGATAATACCAGCTTCACCACCGGCCAAGACGTCGGTCGGAGGGAATGTCGTCCCCTCCGATAGCTCCAACATCCCTGCCCCCAACCCGTCATCCCTACCACTAACTTCCGACATCCCTGCCTGTTATCCCAAAATCCCCACCACAAACCCCATCCCCGACTCTTAGCTCTAACATCCCCACCAGCCGAGACCGATCACCTCCGGTAGCTCCAACATCCCTGCCTACAACCCGCCATCCCCAGATCCGACATCCCCGCCAGAAACCGCGGCCGGGGTCACGAAGCAGTAGTCGGGCGAGAGCGACGCGAGCGGACTTGTGAAGGGTAGTCTAATGGGAACCGAACGGAGCGGGCTTGATAACGCTTCAAACAATCTATCAAGACTGACGTGCCCGCCCCCCGCCCCGCCCACCGCTACACTTCCAATTACCATTTTAGTTGATGGGAATGTGTTTGTTTGGAAGATCAATAAAACTACGAACCCGCACTGCGCTCTTTATCTTGAAACTGAAACATTGAAAACCTTGTAAATAATCCCGGGGTTCGATCTAGATTAATCTCGCGTTGAATAAAGTAATTTGTCCCATCGGTAATGGCGATCTGGGATTCGCTGCTGGGAACGCTCGGCGAGACGAGAAGTTAAACCCGGGAGTTCGATTTGCACGAGCAAACACGATTGGTGCTTGTAGCTTCCTCGCTAGAAATAGATAAATCGGGTTTGCTTTCATTATTTCAGGGTCATTGTTGATATTAAATGTAAAAATATTATATTAACTTGCAAAGTATATAGTTATCACGTAACCTTTCCAGAGCTTATATTGAACTATTACTTCTTTATCATTTGACCGTTGACTCCTGAATAAATACTGAATCAATAGTATCTACAGTCAGTAGTTCAACACAACTCTTCTCCAAAGTGAGACGGTTCATTCTACCGCAAAACACACCTACCTTTTTCTGTCTCTTCAAGATATGTGACGGTACGTGCTGGATACGACATAGGCTAATGCCTGAATTTCTAGTTACGCAGTACATCTGACACACACAGTCTTCTTTGTCTACTGGTCACTGTACTGATCAGAGAAAAAACACAGCCTAAAATAGTATCAGACGTGCCAAACGGACTCTTCCCATCGTTATATCACCCACGTGTACAGTAAAAATCTTCTAAGGCTAACCCACTCTATCTTGCAGGTGAGATCTTCACGCGTGAACCGCTAGACCGGGAGACCCGCAGTGAGTACGAGCTGGTCGCGGAGGCCCGTGACCAGGGGACTCCGCCCCGCAGCGCCCGGGTGGCGGTCCGCGTGACGGTGACCGACGTCAACGACAACGCCCCCGACCTCGTGGACCCCCAGGAGGACGTCATCAGCGTCCGGGAGGAGCAGCCCCCGGGCACCGAGGTGGTCAGGGTGCGCGCCGTGGACCGCGACCAGGGCTACAACGCGAGCGTCACCTACTCCATCGTCAAAGGTGAGTCATGGTTCACATTGTTGGTTGTCTACGTTTTATGCTGCTTTTAAAAGCTAGAGGAGTATTGTTGTAGAATTGTTGGAGGCGTTTTGGAATATAAACGCTTTTAGAAAACGTACAAATCCGTGTAGAAGTTTGATGTATTTTGGAAATAGCACGTGTGATCACTTGGACTTGGGTCTAAAACCAGTAGACTTGCAGATTGCCTGTTTTCTTTTCTGAGGTGAGGTAAAAGAAGTCGTAGCTGATTACTTTTACACGGGGCGGGGGTCCAAAAAGCCTAATATTGTGATATAAAATGAGTGGTTTTTTGTTTCACTAGAAAAATCCATACCAAACTCGTTAAAGCCTCTTGTAAAGTTCTGGACTACGCAATATTAAAGTTTAACAGTTATGAAGGTCAAAAATCGCTAGATGAGGAATACACGGTTCAGAAAAATCTACCTGAACGAAGAGAATGTTTATTACCTTGTTACACCTTGTTCAAGAGAATGTTTACAACCATAATGACTTTGATTTTGAAGTCATTCATGATAGTAACCTGGCATGACGCCGATGGCCCCTACCGGATTAAGCGTTCTCGTCGCTGCACAATGCGTTCTATTGTGTTGGCGAAGGGTCGCCTAATACGGTAGGGGCCATCGGCGTCATGCCAGGGTACACCAAAATCCTTTACACTGCTGCAAGACTTCTAATTTCCAGGGTCCTTCTCGAGGATTCTTTTCTTCAGGCTGAGTCGACATAAAACATGTTACCTTTCAGATACATTTCAGAAAACTTTCCAGAGACCTTCCATAAACCTCTTCTTCATAATTCTCACAGACCTATGTCTTCCTGTCCGCAGGCGGCGAGTCGGACGGCTACGGCGTGTTCACCGTGGACCAGGTGAGCGGCCTGATCCGGACCAAGGCGGTGCTGGACCACGAGGAGCGCGCCATCTACCGGCTGGCCGTGGCCGCCCGCGACGGAGGGTCCCCGCCCAGGGAGACCGTCCGGGTGCTGCGGGTCGAGGTGCTGGACCTCAACGACAACAGACCCACGTTCACGAGCAGCAGCCTCGTGTTCAAGGTTAGTGCAGAGTGTGAGGAATATTCCCTCCTTGTGGAAT
The DNA here is from genome assembly GCA_035578135.1 of Flexamia atlantica. Taxonomy (NCBI): domain Eukaryota; kingdom Metazoa; phylum Arthropoda; class Insecta; order Hemiptera; family Cicadellidae; genus Flexamia; species Flexamia atlantica. The sequence continues at coordinate 28,833,716 of JAQJVK010000003.1, forward strand.
ATTCCCTGCCTGTTAACCCAAAATCCCTATACCTCTTTCTCAAATTCTCTGCTTTGAACTTCAACATCCCCACCGATAATACCAGCCCCAAGACCGACATCCCTCGGGTAGCTCCAATTTGGTGTATTGGTTGGTATGACAGATTGTCGAACTGTAAATATACATTTCTTGAACACTACTTTTCTACAGTTGTCGCTTGCACCTCCAGTCTGGTATCGAGGTAACAGAGCATCTCAAATCAATAACAGGAAATCATTTAATCTTCAAGTTTATCTACATGTTTTCTTGAGCGAATAATTAACGCTTACATATAAAATTATAGCTTACGTATAATTTGTTGCAACCGTTTGTTTATCATGTTGTCACTTAATTTCCACTCCTCTTCAAAGCTAGTTTCGTATAAAATTGTTTAAATCCTTGATATCGTGAGAAAACATGTAACCCTTGGATCAATTGCACATGTAGTGAAGCCTATTTCATGAAGTTGTAGGGCCTCTTTTACTGAAAATATGGTCCAATGACCAATCATATTTCTGAGCACATTCAAGAATTTAAAATTATGCTATAAATAATGTTCTGCAACAAATATTAGTGTACTCCTTGTGACGAATAGAAAATGATAAAAGTAGTCTCACCAAAAATAGCTTATATCTTGAAGTTCATTGGTCTTATACCAGTGTTGAAAGTATTTCGCTAACCTGTTTTCCCATACCGTTTTGCAACTCTGACGAAAAAAAGCTTCCAAGAACCACGCGGTACAACCGCCCAAGAGGTGATCAGCTGGGGTCGCATGGCAATGAGCATCGATTCCCATGGACGGAACGTCAAGTCATCACCTCCGACCGGCGGTGATTGTTCATTTCGTAGATGTGTCAAAAATGTTTCACCCAATTTCAGCAGCGAGAGAGAGAGAGATAGAGAGAGAAGGAGAGGGGGAAGGGAGGAGACAGAAGAGCCGCTGTAGTCGCAATTAGGCGGAATACCTAGGGACTGGTTTCCTGGCTAGAGGGAGAGGGAAATATACACCGCCGTGTGTTTGACAAGGATAGAGATAACCGATCGTTTTGTTTGGGCACATTCTTCATGTCGAGGAAATGTACAGCGTTTCTTAACTAATTAATTGTTAATTGCTCGACCAATGTTGCGTTTAATACGGAGATACCGTGTTATTTATAACGCCTCCACCCTCGAACGCGGTCGCCGGGTTTTCGCCAAAGTCAAAATCCATCCTCGTCGGGTTTCCAAAGTTTTGTTTGTTTTCAGAAAAATGGGGGTGCACACATCCAAACTTGAAAAATAACGTGTCACTTACATAATTTTTTTAGGGATAGTTTCTCTCCTTTTAAGTTTTCTCCATAAATCCATAAGTTTCGTTCTAATTTTCCTACAAAGTAACGAGCTTCGAAATGTACTTAAACAACAATCTTACCTTTCAAGTCTAGAGTGTAACAAGGTAGCAAATACCATGCGATTCCAAATGCTGCGACCGAAAACGCTCGCTCGGAGCCTCGGCTGATGCAGCGAGGTCGGTATCGTTTATATTCGGTATAAAGAGCGGCCATCACGTCAGCGTCCGCGGCGTCAAAACCCCCCGTCCGACAGCGCCTCGTTACCTCACAAAGCCCGGTATGACAGGTGGACCGAATTAAACAATCCTATTTTAAATGGAATTCTTCGCCGACTATTTGCAAATGTAATGCCCCGGTGACAGCCCCTTGCGACTGCAGCTCGCGCCGAATTTATGCGACCCGGCCGCAAAGAGAAAAAAAGTCCCGCCTCGACCGGATTTTTCCGAACTTTGTTACTTTTTGATTCCCGTTCGTTTTGTTTCTCTGTCTTCTCACTCTGTCAAAACAACACGTGAAATTCGCGCGGCCCCGGATCTCCTCTTCGGCGCGGTTCCACTTAAACAAATCAACTGCCGTTTCTCACAATTACAAGTCGAATTGCGTCCCATCCGCCGCGGTGCATCTGCTGTAATCTGCTCGCTACCGGCGGCTCCGTCAGCCGAGGGTCCCGCTGCCTCCGTGGGACTGCGAGCCGAGGGCACTGACAACTCGAAACCTATTAATTGGGCTGTCCAAATACTCATCTGAAATTTCCCCTCCAAGACCATAAAAAGCATAATTCTGTTAACAATACTGCAAGTAAGCGTAACCAGCAGACTGAAACAAATGCGACACTCTGGAACAAAACTGGAACTAAGAGCTGTAAAATTTCCTAAAACAATCAAGAATAAATTAATTTGTACTTTTCTGTCTACTTTATCATTTTGCTGCCTCATTCAGATTCAGGTATCATGGAGAATCTAATCTAAATCGAGTATGTGTGTGTTGTGTGATGCAGATCAGAGAGGACGTGCCCGTGGGCCACGTGGTGGGCAACGTGGTGACCTCCGACTCCTCGGACGGCGACAACCTGGTGTCGGGGCGCGCGGGCGGCGGCCACGTCATGTACACCCTGACCGCCCTGTCGCCGCCGGACAGCGACGGCGCCTTCGACATGGACCGCAGCACGGGGTCGCTGGTCGTGGCGAGGCAGCTGGACCGCGAGACGCACCCGGAGTACAAGCTGGAGGTGCGCGCGCTGGACACGAGCACGAGCAACAACCCGCAGAGCAGCGCGGTGGTGGTGCGGGTGGAGCTGAGCGACGTGAACGACAACGCGCCGCGCTGGGAGCGCGACCTGGTGACGATCGAGGTGCCGGAGAGCGCGGCCGTGGGGTCGGCGGTGTGGAACTTCACGGCGAGCGACGCGGACGCCGGCCCGAACGGCGAGTTGCGGTACAGCCTGGTGGACGTGTGGCCGCACACGCAAGAACAGCAGTTCTCCGTCGACGCCCTCACCGGGACGCTGACCCTGATGGCGCCCCTGGACTACGAACTGATCGCCACCTTCACCCTCGTGGTCCGAGTCACCGACCAAGCCTCCAACGTCTCCGACAGACTGAGTTCTTCCCTCACGGTTCGCATATTGATCCAAGATATGAACGACAACGCGCCCGTGTTCGTTTCGCCGGCTACGAAGACGGTGACGGTCATGGAGGACTCGAAGGTCGGCTACTCGCTGTGCCAGATCACCGCGGTGGACAAGGACTCTGGCGAGAACGCGAGGATCACCTACACCATCTCGGCGGGCAACGAGGACGGAAAGTTCACCCTAGGGTACAACACGGGAGTCCTCACCCTCGCGAGGTCCCTGGACGTGTCCTCGGCGAACGGACTGCTACCGAAGTATCATCTCAACATCACGGCCAGCGATCACGGCAGTCCCTCGGCGAAGAAGAACACGTTGTCTCTGACTCTGCTGGTCCAAGGGTCCACGGAGACTCCGCCCCGCTTCATCCACGCCACGTACCACGCCAGTATACCGGAGGACGCGGCCATCGGCAGTGTCGTCATCAAAGTCGCCGCTGGGACGGGCCAGGAGAGCGGTGAGTCATCTACTTATGTTTTCCATTACTAACAGAACTAAAACTAACTATAACTAAAATGTGTAATTTTATGCGAAGTATGTGTTGTTAAGCGTACTATTTAGAGTGTAAATAGTTAAATTTGGGTTTAATATACCTGAAAAAATTTATTTTATCGTGTCTACGTTCACGCGTACTTTTCCCGCTATACAAAACACCCGGTCTTCGTGCTCAAGATTTATGGTGTTAATTACATCCAATACTCTGCTAATGCGATTACTGAAACGTCAGTGGATTACTTCTTATCTTTATCTCGTCGCTTTAAATGTGAAATCGCATTCAGAGTCTCTGACAAAAAAACAAAGTAGGTAACGTACGATTCAAATGGACCAGCTTTTAAATCATTTAACACCACGTTATCGCCCTCGTCCAGATACTCGAGTTATTAAACCGCTCGACCTCGCTCTCGAATCGTTTAGCCTCTTCACATTTCGCTCTTGCTTTAAAGGATTTACCGCTGCATTTTTATAGCGGGGGAGGCCTTAATGGCCGCGAGGCCGAGTGTCGGAGTGTTAAACGCCAGTATAAAAATGGTCCCGCCAGTAACGGTATTGGAATACATCTTAATATTTTGGCATAGACAATAGAAATTGACCTGTATCATCGCGTTCTCAGACGATAAATCGCACGAAAACTATTCGCAAGATAAACGGAATGTTTACACCTAGAGCGCAGATACGATTGTATACAAAACGAAATTACCTGCGACCCGCGAGCATCGATGCAAATAGTCAGATGGAATCTGCGATAATTTATCGCGGCCGGTGATTGCGATGCACCTATTTTGCACGGTTTCGCTGAATTAATATTAATTGTAGTCATTGTACTGGGTATGTACACGGGGCCGTGCTGACTGTACAATGGGACAATGGGCGAACTGCGGTCTGCCTCGCCGCGAACGCCCGGCAGCGTGCGCTGCGTATTCCAGCTGCTTTTGTGAATGTAAAAATATAGGATTGAGAAAAGTACATATCGGGTCCCTTAAATCATGAGGTCCCTAAGATTAACTAGCACAATTAAGCTATGTTCTTTGAAAACTCTTTCAGGTAGACAATGGATGTTGTCGTCAAAGAACACCTCTTTTAATCTGCTCTTTTAATCAGAGAGTGTCAAAGGGATTTTTCAACTAGACACCAAATTGTCTTCGGGGACAACGTTTGGTGGCATTTTCCCTTTCTAAGCTCAGATCACATTAATCAGAATATCATGTTATACTATTGTAGTTGAACATATGTGGCAGCAAATATGGCAAAAACTGTCTGAAAATTAGATATTCTTTGTATCACGAATGTAAGTCACATTGAACATATTTAAGTATTTGGTAAAATCCTTCAAGTATTTTGCTAGTCAAGTTTTGTGTATGTATGTTGAGGCTCTCCAAATTAGAATGGTCTTTTCGAAAAAAGTGAAACAAAGTCAGCCTTAATAACTTCAAATACCTTTTAATACTTTTACTTGACATTGCGACGCACCCAGGTGTGTATTTCAATCCAAGTATGAATGAGAGATGAATTTTGGATGACTGTGGACCGATCTTGGCGTCTTGTTACTATGGCCGACATTCCCCTAGACCTACTGTATTCACTTGCAATCAACAATCCTCTTCTCTTGCAGGCGCACGCTCCGGCAACCTCAGTTTCTACATGGCGCGCGGCGTGGCGGACGAGAAGTTCGCCGTGGACCCCCAGAAAGGCACCGTGACCCTGATCTCGCCCCTGGACCGCGAGGCCCGAGACCACTACGTGTTCCCCGTCTACGTGATGGACAAGCTGTACTACGACGTGGCCACCATCTCCATCCGCGTGACCGACGTGAACGACCACGCTCCGGAGTTCCGCCCGGGGGCGTGCTACCCGCTCAGTGTGCCGGAGAACAGCGACCTGGCCGTGGTGCACACCCTCACGGCGACGGACGCCGACGCCGGCGCCAACGGCGAGATCACGTACAGCATCACCGGTGAGTTATATGCCTAGATGGTGAGTTCTAGCGAACATACATTTTAAGTTCTTTTAGTGTTTTGATCACGATTAGACTTCCGATTCTAGCGAACATAGAATTCAAGTTCTTTTAGTGTTTTGATCACGATTAGACTTTCCCATGGTTGCGGAAAATGGTATTTTAATAATTCGGATGAAGCAAAAATAAATACCCTATTGCTTTATCCTTGTTGAAATCTACAACTTAAAAAAGTAATATTAATATTATAATGAGTTGTCATGAAGTCAGTAATTTAATTCATGACGTTTCATTGTCCATCCAAAGATTTCTTTACCTTTGGTAATATTTAATCACTTTAGGCATTGCCAAGCTGGACAAAATAAACATTTTGATCAAGGATAAGCTTTGAAGCAATAAGCTAAAACATATCTCTATCTACGTGTTCTGACCATTCCTTATCAACTACTTTTGACTTCGATCCCCCAGTCGACCCTTCTACAGGACTTTGCCAGGCTACCTACCACAACCACATCAATCCAATTTAAACCCTCTCTTTCTTCCAGCCGGCAACATCGGTAACAAGTTCAGCATCGACCTGCACACCGGGGAGTTGAGCGCGCGGCCGCTGGACCGCGAGAGCCAGTCGCGCTACCAGCTGGTGGTGACGGCCCAGGACCGCGGCACGCCGCCGCTGAGCGGCTCCTGCAACGTCACCGTCACCGTGGAGGACCAGAACGACAACGACCCGCGGTTCTCCAAGCTGCGGTACACGGCCACGGTGCCGGAGGACGTCGAGGTGGGCAGCGCCGTGCTGACGGTGAAGGCGTCGGACGCCGACCTGGGCGTCAACGCCAAACTGGTCTACTCCTTGGCCAACGAGAGCCAGTGGCTCTTCCATATCGACAACAGGACCGGCATCATCACCACGGCTGGGTGAGTTGAATTTTAATATTTGTTTTTCTTTGATGAACATTTCATCTTTCTTACATATATTCCTTCTTTAAGGTCTTTCTCTTCCGGTAATCCTTCTAAGCTTTTGAGAGTTCTTCTACGCTTTCAACTAATGTATTTTTCCAAGCATTTCCAATTGGAATCGTAGTAGGCTTGGAATTGAACCGGCGCCTAATATCCTTAGCATAAAAATGCAGGTTTAAAGACATTGTTTTCTTTTTTTAATTTTTCACCGTGTTTCAAGTGCGTGTTCAAGTGTTACACTGAGTTTCTTTTGAAATATTCAATTTATTGACTTTATCAATATACTGTTCTTGTAACCCTCCTCCATTTGTAAGCTTGGAGGCCTTGCAATAATTGCAATATTAACAATGGTTTTGCTTTTGCCACAGAAGAGCTTTAATTTCTGTGATTCTGACGGTCTGGAATCATTCGTCTTTCCTGTGAGTTTCTAATGGCGAGTCAAGGTCAAGATTTGAAGCAATAACCTAAACAGATCCCAATCTACATATCTTGGCCATTCCTTATCAGGGGGGCTTTGATCTAGTTGACTCTTCAGAACTTTGTTAGGTTAATTGCCACAATCATAATGGTGACCATCAAAACATTCCAAATCAAACCTTTTCTTTCTCTTCCAGCTGGCAACATCGGTAACAAGTTCAGCATCGACCTTTGCTACCGAGTATTAAATACTTGTTCTTTTCTCGTTTTTATGATTTGAAATTAAATTTCAATCTCAGACAAAATTAAGAAAACGGAATTTGTTCAAGAAGTTATAGGCTAAGACTTAAGTTTGAATCTGATGCCATGTCTGAGGCTTCAACGTGACTCAGAAACGTACGGTACCCGACTTTCAAATTAGTTTTGAACAATGACCACACTATTAATCTTTAATTTCCCTCCCACGAAGTTGTGCCGATCGAGACAAATCAAACAAAAGTTAATTGATCGACACAAACAAGACAAAACTGGCCACAACATAATTACTCAACGAGCGGTTTACAATTAATCACGAACACACAATCACCATTGTCATAAAGGGTCGGCGCGACGCGGGCACGGCGGACGGTTCGGCTTGTATTGTGTACCCGGACTTCGACTCCGGACCCGAGTTTTCATTTTTCCACCGAGAACATTTCACATTTCACAAGCTCATTATGCTTATTCCATATCTGTACTCGATAACTAACGACTGACGCGGACGCGGCTTTGTTTTTGCGAGTCCAACTCGATATATGCGTTTTCATCGCAATCGAAACCGAAGATACAATGGGGAGGCCGACTGACACCCATTGTCCCGCGGACCATTGTGACTTTCAGACATTTATTATGTACCTAAATGTAATGAATGCCGCGTTATAACCGATAATTCACTTGTCACCGTCTTCCGATTTCATATCTGCTGCCTTATTGTCGCCGCTATCCATATTTCATCGACATATTCGCCGCCCGATCGCCGCGATAGTGTCCTCCGTCCTCCCGCTTCTGTCGGGACGTCGCCGGTCGTGTAATTGCCGTCCTTCGTTCACTGTCTCGTTTTGTTCCCGGAAAGGACGCTGGGAGCCGCGGCCTGTCGGTAGAAAATGGGACTCGTCCAAGTAATTTCGTGTACGAACATAACCTCTACAACTCCGCAGAGTTTGACCGTCTATCGGTTTTTAAAAACCCCGATCGGATCGGATATCCGAATATTTATATTCACGATTTCACGAAATTATCCGAAGGCCATTAGCGCAGTGTGGGTAACCGGCCTCACAATGGTGGATCGTTTGTTATTTTCGTCCGGCTCACACGCATTCAAGATGGCGCGCCCATTATCACGGCCTCTTGTATTGCATTTACGCTGCCGATAGTTAATATATTCGAATTGAGCGGAATACCGGGTCCGGAATGTTTATGTTTTTCTCCCTCCACTAGGAATGTAGGCCTGCTGAATATGGCCGTGGCGTGCCACGCACATAATCATTACTGAACTTGTTTCACCCCGACAATCGAAATTGCACCCAGCGTCCTTGCCGTCAAATTGGTTTTCCAGGAATACACGGCTTTTCCAAAAGGCAAATATATTTTTTAATACTTAATAACGTTGGGTAATGACAGAGGGGATGCAGGATTATGGGTTTCTCCGCGTTTATGAGCTCAAGAACAATATTGAACGAATAAATGTCTCCTGTTTCTTTCAATTTCGGTCAGTCACGGAGTCAGGATGCAATTTGTAATTTTTGTTTGTGCTGTTGAAGAGGCAAGATAATAACTTTAACACTCAAATTTCCTTTTGAAGTTGTTTATTTGTTATTTTATTTTCCCCTCAAACAATATTTTTTATTAGTTTTATTTTTTCAACACATTTTTTTCTAAAGACCACTGCAGTTTGTAATTTAGCTTAAAAATTAATAATTAAAGTGGCATTTAGTTTTAACATATTATGCAGTCAGGCAATAGTCTTTTGTATCACACTATATCACTATAGAATCATGAACTGCCAAGAATTTTAAACCAAATGCAAGGAACTGTGTGTGAGAATGAGAGAAAGTTGACATGTTCCCTTACACACAATCATCTAGCTAATTCCTTTGAAGCTTCCCATTCAAATTGTTCATCCCATAAATTTATTTGACACTATTTACAAAAACAGAATGATCTAAGATTGATTAGTCAACTCTCATTAGAGTCTCTCATTGGGCCTGATAATGATTGGTGTGACCAATCGAAATTGATACCCATTTTCCAACATTTTTGTAGGCCTATATTTACCAACTTGTATGTAAATACAGTATAAGTGTAAACATATTGTTAAATGTTGTAAGACGTTTTTTATTTACATCCAGTGAATACAGCAACACGTATCATGCTAATCAAGAAATTATTTAATCAACTAACCACCTAGGTACCACTTTTGTACTCATAACATATTTTAAGAAATAATTAATAATATTCTATTTTACAGAGTATTTGACCGAGAGCGCCAGAGCGTCTACGAGTTCCAAGTGGTAGCCACGGACGGCGGCAGGTACGACGCCCGATCACAGAAAGTTCCCGTTCAAATCACCATCGGGGACGTGAACGACAACAAACCCGTCTTCTCCCAATACCCCTTCACTGCGGAGGTGCCCGCTTACACCCAACCGGGCCACGAGATCCTCCACATCACGGCCGTGGACAACGACGAAGGCACCAACGCTGACATCGTCTTCAGCTTCCTCAACGAACCTCCGATGAACAAGTTCCGTATCAACCCCAACTCCGGTTCGATCACAGCGGCTTCCAGCTTGGCCATGGAGTCTGGGAAGCTCTTCCACCTCGAGGTTCTGGCCACGGATAAAGGCAATCCTCCGCAGAGCGCCACCGGTCTGATTGAGATCAAAGTCGGGGAGAGCTCGGAAAACATGCAAGTCCTCAGGTTCCAGAACTCCACCTATGTTGTACATCTGCTGGAAAACTCCCCGGTCGGAAAGGAGATTTTGCAGGTAAATTTAATGTTTTATTTCCTCTATAGTTTCTCATTTGTGTGGTTCCCTCTCGATGAATATTATTTGGTTTAATTAAATATTGTGATCCATGAGAGGAAAGAAGTTTGATCTAATAGTTAAATAAAAGTATAAAAATTTAGTAAGACTAAAATAGGTGCTGTACGGAGCTGTAAGGGAGCTCACAACTGTATACCGACAAGTATAGCTGTACCTTGCTGATATTGTCAAGCCATCTGAATGTGCTACTGTGAGTAGCCCCCTAGAATTCTTCCCTTTTCAAATATTTAGTTAGGGGAGTATTTTTGACTTCTGGTATGGAATCCTGTTGAGTTGGAACAAAATAAATAGCAAGTTCAATAGCAGTGAACCAAAAATAATTCATCGTAAATAAAACAAACATCCAATTTATTGAGCAAGATTACACTTGAAACCTAATAATTTTTTTCTTGCAGGTGTCTGCAGTCAGAAGTGATGGTCGTAGGCAAAGAATCACCTACAGTTTAGGTTCTGGGAACGAAAAGGGAGCTTTTGAGATAACAAATACCGGAGTGATTCTGGTAAGGGATTCCAACGGACTAGATTTTGAAGACAGTCCCCAAATGAAGCTTGTCGTAGTGGCACAAGGAGAGGGAACAACGGGTCCTCCTCTCTACGGATATGCTCAAGTCATGATCAACCTCATCGACCAGAATGACAACACGCCTAAGTTCACTCAACAACAATACTCGGCTGTCGTCTGGGAAGGAAACAACAAAGGCACATTTGTTATGCAGGTATTTATTGAGAAGAATTTTTTTACTATTGTGGTTTTCCATAGATCTTGGCATACTTGGGAATAACGAATAGGAATTTTAACAATTCGCGATATTTGTTAGTTTTTTCGGCTAACTTCTATCATATTCGTTAGTTTTTAAATAGTACTGGAAATAACTTCTAATCAGTTAGATTCTAACTAACGAATAGATAATATACTCGTTAGTAGTTTTGGAGTCTAAGTAGTTAGATTTTTGGACGGGTGGAAGTACCTCAAATATGAGTTTTTTTACGTGATCGGTGAGGATTGTGTACGGCCATGCGGGAAGCAAAGAGGGGTCAGCGCCCTTGTTGACTAACAAGGCAGGGGGTGGGGAAAGTCCAGTTGCTTTTGGTATACAGTGGCAGCCAATAACAACACCACATCGAGGGGTGGGAAGGGGGAATTTTCAGTAATTTGTCATCTCTAAACATTGTCTTCAGTTAATGTTTATTCTCTGACAAGTGTGAAGTCATTTTTTCTGTGGTAGCAACCTGTGATACATGATTCAATCTATCTTTGTATTGTAGTTTAACAAGGGATGTATTAGCCTACCAAGTTAAACACCCTTTCCAACTTTTCTTCCTTAGGTAAAATCATAATTTGATAACTTAATCTCACATATTCCACAGGTATCAGCTACAGACATGGACCAAGGAGCCAACGCCAGGCTGCTGTATCACATAGTCGATGGGAATCACGACAACGCCTTTGTGATCGAGCCACCGTTCTCCGGATTAGTCAAGACCAACATAGTTCTGGACCGAGAGATCCGAGACATGTACCGACTGACTGTCATAGCCACTGACGAAGGGATGCCTCAGCTCACTGGCACCTCGACGATCCGGATAAGCATTGTCGATGTCAACGACAACCAACCCACCTTCCCTCCTCACAGTGTCATCAGCATCAGTGAAGGTATTGTTTTAATTTCTTGTTCAATGTTTTTTTTTTGAAAAGCAGATTTTTGTAAATTAACTTAAGTGTATTTTTTTTGTATTTTTAAGGGAAAATTTTCCATTTTTTTCAATGATAAACTGATTTCATCCGGATTATTAGCTCTTAAAAATTCTGGTGGTTTGGATGTAAACAGATTTAAAATATCACTTACATATTGTACTAGAACCATTTTTTCTTTTTCACATCAGATTTCATTCAGTCGACCCCGTTTAAACCACAGCAAAACTTCATAAAGGGAGATTAGAAAGTGAGTAGTGAAGGTCTTGTTGCAAGATGTTTTATAACTGCATCAATGTATGATGTTTTATAACTGCATCAGTGTCTAGCACTGCAACTGGTTCCATCATAAATTACTGCAGCCGTTACTGTCAGCGGTTTCCAAGCTATATGCTTTCTCGGTTTTTCTTTTCCTCTTTTAACTTTCTCAAAGTTCTTTTTAAGGGGAGCAAGATTTTTCATAGATTAAATAAAAGATCAGATCATTTAATTGCTGATTTTAGTTATAATCCATCTATTAATCTTAGAAGTTAAACTTATTTTTTTTAATTTTTGTCTATTTTTCATATGATCTAAAATATATGACTTACTCCGATACCTTCCTATATCTGGGAGTCATATCATTGCAAACTTTGATGTTATTTAAACAGCTGTCCTCGTCCCTCCGTAAGGCCGGTCTACAATTACGTAAGGGAAATTTTTGCTCCGAAATTGTGGGCGTTTGTAGGTCGCAAGATGATGGGAAGGGGCTCAATTTGAAGGTCTTGATCCCAGGGACTCGGGAAAAATACTGAAATTGTTTTAAGTTTACTATAAAATGAGAAAATACAAAAAGTATCTGCCATTGAAAAAACATTGGGACCTAAAAACGTCTACTTTGTTTACATAAAACATGTGGCGCTGATACTTGATTCAAAATCATATGCTAGTTATAAACATAATTTGGTGGATCTAAAAGCCAGTTTTCTATGACGGTATTTTGTACTGTAATAAAGAAGGATTATGCTAAGGAGCTTTTAGCCTCTTCAAACCTCTAGTTACGCTATAATAGTTCCATCTATAATAGATGAATGTAACCAGCACTTTAATCACTGTTGAGGCTATATAACGATACAACATAAAGTTAATAACATTTTTTATTATTCCTTTAAATTCATTTATTTATTATACTGAAACCTTCATATAAATTTCATACCATACTGAAAATTTCATATAAGTAATTTTAATTATTTATATGAAAAATTACTATGGAAAAGAAGTAAAAGAACCCAAACTTATTTTATTTCATTTTTTTACGATATTAAAACTTCATACACACTAAATTTTGTTTATTTGGGAACTTCCAATCTTGTATAACTTTTTCAGTCACATAGTTTTCTCTATAGTTACTTACTTACCTTACCCCTTGGCGCTACAGCCCGATGTGGACCTTGGCCTCATTCACAATGTGCCTCCAATCGTCTCTATAGTTAAAATTGAGAAAGAATGGTTTGTCGTCCAAGTCCAATTTTAAAAATGCCATGGAATGTTAAAATTAAAATACTACTTAATCCACAGGGAAAGAAGTAGGCAGCGTGATCACTACCGTGTCAGCCAACGACGTCGACACCAACCCCTCGCTGACCTACAGTCTCCAGGAGGACCCGAAGATCGAAGGAGTGTTCAGCATTGACAGGTTTAGCGGAAAAGTGATCCTCGGCAGAAGACTTGACTTTGAGACAAGACAGGAATATAGGCTCAAGATAACGGCTTCAGACACAGCTCACACTGCTGAGACCGTTCTCACTGTCAAGGTTACAGACGACAACGACAATGCTCCGATCTTCAACCAGGCATCCTACAAGGCCAACCTTTTAGGTGAGTGTACTGTCATTAATCCTGACAATCTTTTAAGCTTTTCTCTTTTCTTCAGTTTTGACTTTCCTAAAGCTCCTGGTTACAAAATAAGTTAAAACATATCTGGATTCAAATACTAAAAAAACTATTTTTAAAAAACAGCATGGAGGAAACAAAGGCTTTGACTACTGGTTGAGTTTTTCTCTTGTACAGTAGAATCCTGCTATTTCGAACCAATCCAGAAACTACGCCATGTACAGTTTAATGGGAAATTTGGAATAAGTGATCAATAGATATTGGAAATACCAAAGTGAGATTGTTATATTAAGCTAGTAAACTATACACAATTACACTGTATAATTGCTGTTTGTAATAATACACATGATTTGTACATTGAGATAGTCTCTAACAAAATTATTTTTTACGAAAAAATATGATCAGAATATGAGGATTTTTGGAGTAGCGGGTTACATACGATTGTTATATAAGATTTAAAGAATGATTATATTTATTATAAAAGCAGATAAGAGATTAATATAAGTCTAAATTTTGAATGTAATTTTTTTAACCAATAGACAAAAACATTGATTTCACCTGCACATTGAAATTACTACTTTACTGATAATTCCAGAGACCCAGTTTTAATTTAACCTCCAACTCTTACAGATTCAATGGAGATGGGTTCCGTGGTCCTAACACTGAATGCGACAGACAAAGACTCGGGGGTGAACGCTGACATTCGCTACTCTTTGCTGAGCCCTGTGCGAGGGTTTTCCATTGACGAGCACACCGGAGCGCTCCAAGTGAACCGCAGCGCCGTGGTTCCGACCAACCCCTGGGACCAGGTCATAGATTTGGTCGTGGCGGCGACTGACGGCGGCTCTCCCCCCCTCTCCTCCACTGCAGCCGTGCGCGTCCACATCAACAACGCTGGCAATGGCAACATCTTCGGTCATGATGAATTCAGGTAATTCTCATTTTCTTTCTGGATTTTGTTGTGATTTTTAACTATAGTTGGTAATTTAATTTGGTTTGACATATGACATTTTTAAAGCATGTAAAATATGGTTTGACAAATAGGCTGAGGGCCCTGAACAGCCAATCCTAAAACAGTGCATTGTGGTGCAATCCTGAGTGCAGTGTTATTACAAAATATACACTAATGCTGGTTCTATGCGATTATGATGGCATTATTTTGTAGTACTTTATTGTTTTTTTTTTTCTATCAGCATGTTGAGTTGTAGGCCCTATTTTGTTTCTTTGTGATATTGTTGGGACAAAGTTCATCCAATAGATGTACCCACTATTTATGAGATTCTTACGTCTTACATTACAAATTAGATGTTACAACTTATTCCTTCCATCTACAGTTCATTATTCTCTTGGCATAGTACTTTCACATAAAGAATCATGTCCAAACTTTGAAACAAACTGACAATGTTTCACCGGAATTTATAATCTTAACTGAGTGTCACAAGATCCTCAAAGAGAAGGCCAAATACAGATTTTTCCTCGAGTTGACCACATTATTTTAACCTTAGATTAAAAAAGGTAATTAATTTTTAACTAATTTAACTTGCTTATTTTTAGGATCACTGTGAATGAAAAGGCCGAGAAAGGCAGCAGCTTGCTGAAGATGGGCAATTCTGGCATCCGGGAATATGTGACCAATCCTCTGTTTACCATCATAGACGGTGATCCAGACAACGCATTTCAAATGCTCAGGTGAGTGGATTGATTAAATAGCTTAATATAAAATTATATAATTGTTAACAAGGAGAATTTTTTTATGGATCAAAATAGCTGAATGTTAATAAGATGTTACCTCTTTTGCATAAAAAAACATTTCTTGTAATTTATTTTACCTGCAACTTTCTGAGTACTGTATATGAGATTTCCTTAGATATTCAAGTGGAATTCCTAACTAGAGGATGAAGAAAAACAAAAACATACAGTTTACAAACAAAAGTTTCACAAAAGAAATGTTTACAGTTACAGTTCTTAGGTATGTGGGATTGTGTGTCTGCTTAACAAAAACCATTCATGAAAATCATAAATTTTAGGTACATTTTAAACACTGAAAAAAACAGACAAATTCAAAATACTGTTGTTTTGTTCTTAAATCAGAAATCTGCAAAAATTTGTTTTTTGTTCCAGTCCTCAAGGAGAGCTCCTGCTGCTGAAGAACCTGGACCGGGAGACCAAGGATTCGTACTTGCTGAAAGTGACCTCGAGCCCTCTCGCAGACAACTCCACCGCCATTCACATCCACGTCGCCGTAGAGGACGCCAACGACAACGCACCCAAGTTTGTCAACCTGGAAACCAGCATTTACGTGTCAGAAGGTGTATCTATTGGACACTCCGTTTTACAACTAATCGCCAATGACGCAGATCTACCTCCGAACTCCGATTTGCATTACGACATAATATCGGGAAACGATGAAAATCTCTTTGATGTAGATCTTGTGAGCGGAATCGTTTCTACAAAGAACTATCTTGACTTTGATGTTGGGCCTTCTGAATACTCCTTGGTTGTTAGAGCCACAGACAATGCAAAATCTCCGAATATCCCTCTCTCCACAGTTGAGACGATAAAAATAATATTACAAGATGAAAATGACAACACGCCTCACTTCCCAGTGACAGAATATCTAGAGTTTGTTGGGGAGAACGAAGCAGTCGGAACACCAGTGTTTATCGCAAGAGCTACAGATATAGACAGAGGAGCTTATGGCCAGTTAAATTATTCTATTGTTTCTGCTGCTGCATCAGGTTTCACTGATATAGAAGACTCTTGGAAACTATTCCGCGTCGATCCTGTTTCTGGTCTAATTACAACCAATGCTGTGTTTGACTATGAGAGTAGAAATCGTTATGCCTTTACTTTAACTACTAGCGATATCGGAGGAAGATCAGCAAGAGTAAGAGTGAGAATAGAGATTGAAAGTAGGGATGAATTTCACCCTCAGTTCACAGAGAGGACGTACCGATTTGTGCTTGGAGGAAACGATCTTCCAGTTGGATATGTTGTCGGACACGTCACTGCCACTGACAGAGATAAAGGACCTGACGGAAGAATAGTGTATCAACTTACCTCACAGAACCCATACTTTAAAATAAATAGAACCACCGGTGTGCTAATGATCAAAAAGAAATTTGACTCAGGTTTTGATTTGAAACAAGATGTCAGTCTAGTGGTCACAGCAAGTTCTGGAAGACAAGGTTCATTGACAAATATGAGTGTGGTTGAAATCGCTTTTGATCCTCTTGCAGACACGGAATCCAATATTATCGTAACTGGTAGTGGCAACGATGCAGCTTTAGCAGCTACGAGTGGTGGGATAGCTGATTGGGCCATGGGCTTGTTGATCGCTTTGATATTAATAGTCTTAGCTTTTGGTGCTGTTTTCTTATTTTTACATGTTCGAAACAGAAGGCATAAAAAAGTAAACAAGCCGGGTCTGAGTGGAGGTCAAAGTACTGACACATTTGTCGATCCGAGCGCTTTTGATACAATTCCAATTCGAGGAGGTGTAGCAGGACCAGCCAGCCAGTTCGGGCCCCCTAAATACGATGAGATACCAACTTACAGAAACAACAACACGAGCAGTTCAAACTCAGGGGCTGCGACCACCTCCGAACTGTCGGGGTCTGAGCAATCGGGATCCAGTGGAAGAGGATCTGCCGAAGACGGGGAGGATGTTGAAGATGAGGAAATCCGCATGATCAATGAAGGACCTCTTCAAAGAGAGTCGGGCATGCACAGGAATCCTGACGATGAAGATAATCTTTCTGATGTTTCTGTACATAACACACAAGAATACCTCGCACGCTTAGGAATTGTAGATACCCAAGGAACATCGTCAGCGTCAAGAAGACATTCAGAGAGTCTCGTAGCTGGCAGCAGTAAAGACGGACTGATGCATCATCAAGGCGTTCCGATCGATGGACTTCATATGTTCGATGAAGATGCAGGAGGAGAAAACGACATCACCAACTTAATTTATGCAAAGTTAAACGATGTCAGTGGCAGTGAAAGAGGCAGTAGTACGGAAGACGTAGGGGGAGGAAGTACTGGCGCATTGGGAGCAGCAGTGGATCATGTGATGGTCCTGGGAGGCTTCGGCGATGTTCCCAATGGCACTCACCAGCCTTCTATGACGGGATCGTTGAGCTCTATTGTACATAGTGAAGAAGAGCTTACCGGAAGCTACAACTGGGACTACTTGCTCGATTGGGGTCCACAGTATCAACCTTTGGCACACGTTTTCTCAGAAATTGCGAGGTTAAAAGACGACGCGGCCTCAGTGAAAAGTGGGAACAGCGGTGCATCCAGTGGGAAGGGTAAGAACTGCGCCCCGCCCGTCGTCAAGACTGTTCCCCCACCATTGCTGACATCGGTGGCACCCAGGTCGATAGCGGCCCCTGTGTTGTCAGCTCGCAATCCCCACCACAGTTCTGTGGCTCCTCCGCAAATGCTCCTACTGCCGAGGTCTCCCATCAGCCATGATGCCAGCGGTGGCGGCTTCAGCACGTCGACTGCCATGTCCCCCTCCTTCTCCCCCTCCCTCTCCCCCCTAGCCACGAGATCTCCCTCGATATCCCCCCTCGTCACCCCCGGAGTGCCTACCTCACACCATGTCCGCCAGAGGACAACAGACTCTGAACTTAGGATCTAACCGTCTCTCCAAAGTGTATTTAGTCTCTGACCGATCGAGTAAATCGCTCCAGTTTAGACTTCAAACGATTATAAGATATTCAATTAAATTGTCAATAAAAATTAGTCCTACCGGTTCTGTGTTACCAACAAAGTTTTAAAAAAAACGACCTATGACTTTTAAAAGATCTAAATGAGGTTTTACTCGATCAGTCCCTAGTGAGTTTTTAAATAAATGTTTTAAGTTATTTAGATACCTTCTGACGACATACGTACTTTGTAAACTAAAAATTTCCCAAAAATCAAAACTGTAATAATAATTGAACTCGGTACTTGAATGTAAGATTTATTTATAAATCAACCATAGCATTAAGGTGCGCGAAAAGCAATTTCAAATTGAAATGTGTATTTTGGACTTCTCGAGAAGAAAAGTGCACATGTGTGGATAAGTGCTTGGGACGTTCATATACAAGACTGTATATCAAATTCATTCGAAGAGTTCGTGTAAATAATCGTCGTAAATCGTACAAACTAGTGTTTTTCTTAACTCGATCATAATTATTTACGAATCGTATATAAAACGTGAATAAATATAAGACTCGATGTATATATGTTAAATGTAATCAAAACTTATATTGTTCCAAAATAAAACCCACGAAAACGTATACGTTAGTTATTATTATGAATTTCTCGAACTGTGATCTTGCCATTATGTGTTGTCATAGCATGGGGTGAATATATAAAGCTGTTAAATGAAATTTGTATATATTTGACTAATTAAAAGTAGCCTATCCATGCTTTGAAATACAAATGGAAGAATTACGATTTAAATGCTCAATTGCTTGCCATGTACTACAATGATCAAATTTTATGAACAAATGTTTCTTGATTTGTTGCCATTTAAATTTTTGATGGTCTTAAATATGGCAATTCAATGTTTAGGATGGTTTTTGCACCTTGATCAAAACCACTTTATATTGTACTTAACCAAAAAACCTTAAAATCATTAATATTGTTTAAACTTCAAAAATTCATTTTGAATCAAACAAAATGTCTGTTTTTTCATAAAACACAATTTTTTTAAATTTGTTTTTGAGGTTCTTACATTATATAAAAATGAATAAAACTCTTTGTGAGCAAAATTTACATCTCATAACATTAGGTGTATCTCGAAGAGCTAAAAGAAATAAACAACCTAAACAATTGCCAGTGCTTCCTACAAGGCCATGAGAAATTAAAAAAATACTCCAATATCCTTTGGTCAAATAAAGTGCCATTTCACCAAATCAACCTTAAGTATACGAATGCTTAATGTTAATAATTAAAACGTGTTTCTTCAAAAGCATTTTCAATGTTAGGTTTCTATCAAAAATAAATTGCCATTTAATATAGCCATATATTAAACAACAGTTGATCTGTTATATGCCCCGTTATTATAATGTATTTTATAACTTGTAAAGATTGTACAAATATAATTACTGTTTATATTTACTGTTTTATAGATGTAGAACATTAGGTATGAATAAATACTTTTTGTAATAACTAATGTATTTTATTACTCCTGCTTTCAATATGTTCACATCATTTCGCTCATGTTCAATAACTACTATATATTATCAATAATTTTATTTGCATCATGATATATTGTATATCAATACAATATAAAAATCACATTCTGGCCCTAATAAAACAATAACTACAGTACAAATTACGAAAGAAAATGCAAAGGACAAAGGACAAAGGACAATAATAAGAAATTTGTTTCCTTTCATTTTGTTAAACTTTCTATGACAGAATTGACTAATTCAAATCAACGCTTCAGAAATTTATCATACTACATGAAAGTGGTTTTACATTCATTGGAGGAAGAAGGGATAAAGTTTGTTGCCTGGATAAATTTTTATCTTTTCCAACAATCTTCAAGGTGATTCAAATAGTGATCGATTGGGAAAGTCAGGGGAGAGAAAATGAATTTAATTTGTGAAATGCCTGATAGAGGCACTGATAAATACTATATAATCTTAATAAAATATATAGTTAAGGTATAGTTCAACATACAAAACAGTTCAGTAAAAGTTATTATGAACAAATTAGTACGTGTGGTTAGCATAAAAACCTTGCACTTTTTGATACAGCTTAGCCACTTGGTGAGTGTATACAAGATACCAGTAGAAGTATTTTTGTCCGAAGAACCAACCTTGAATTCGTGTAGAACACCCCCATATCAGCCATTAAAGATGGCCGCCACAAAACGCATAAATTGCCCCATAACTCGTGAAATAGTAATCCGATCGTGATAAACTTTTTTTTGTTTGAAAGGTCTTTTATAAACTCAACTTTTTTGTATTTAATGTTTTTTTATAAACTTAATAGTTTTCTTTGTATATACGAAAAAACGCATTTTCCCATATAATTCCATGGGAAAGACAGATTTCTCAATAAAATGCATTTTAATTGATTTAAGAAGGCTAATTCCGGGTGGAATATCTTGAGTAGGCTAAAGACTTATGCATACTATGATTTTATGAATATTAATAAATTATTTTAGTAATGATGGTCTTTTACAGATTTTTTAACAGGCCATTTTTTAAATTTATTTTTATTTTTCCATTATTTTATTGAAAAAAATTTTCGTCCAGCCCAAAAGTACATTAAATTATAGAAAATATATTCAAAAATCGAATGCTATCGCTCAAAACAAGAAAATCCAATCATTTAACCTATTTATGAGGATTTGAAGGTGTCATTGACGTCCCATAGTAAGTATATGGCGGGGGAAATCGCGGGTACATTTTCAGCGATAAAATTACTACCCGTCGGTAGAATTGAGAAAAACTTTTTGGAAATGTCCAATTAAATCATTACTACAGTACACCAAAGAAAACTGATAAAAAAATCATCGAGAAACCATATTTAATGAGCTTTTTATGATTTTCGTTTAAAAAAACATGCTGCCGTGGCCGGCGCGTAGACGTAGTTCCATCAAACTCTCACAGAGCGCGCTCCTCTCGCTACCACGCTGAACCTATCTATGGCTAGCGGAGTCCATGGGAAAGCTCAGACATCGCGCAATCGTTATGCTCGTTCTTTGCCGGCAACACTTTTAACATTGACCTCAGGTTAATTACAACTGAAAATAAAACCGAAAATTTAATTATATTCACTATTTATGAAACTTTAAAATTAATTCCTTTAGTAAATAAAATAAGCATTTCCGATGTATAACTGAATTCGTCAATTGATTTCACGAACAATTACAGGTTGTATATTAGAATGTTTATGAACAGTAAGAATATAAATTCTTCATATAGTAATGAAAATTAATTGGGTATTGCCTTTGTCGACCAGTAATTGTTTTGATTTCAAATAGCTGAACACAAAATTAGATTAATATTTAAAGAAATCTTTAAATTATTTCTAAATCACCGTCTTCTACTTTAATTTTCGTACAGTATTACTCATTATGTTTAGTAAAATTATATTATTGGTTTAATATAAGAGCAAATAATTATATGCCTACCTCTATGATTCAGTACATGAGACTTGAGACCAAAGCGGAAACGCCATAAGGAAAGAACGCTGCAGGATTTTTTTATCGAGGGAATACTTTTTCTTTGTAATTAAGAAGACTACCAGATGTGTATTGGATCAGTACGTTTAGTTGCTGTAAAACAAAGAAACCACTATAAGTTTATTTAATAAAACTTTTAGTAAATTCATATATATTCTATTTATTTGTCAACTACCACTCATCTATAATCGACCAGCCTAAACTGTTTCACCTAGAACCTTGAAACTTCGCATGGACTTTCCCCATAGGGCGTAGGCATCCACTAAGAACGGATTTTTTAAAATTCCCTGAGGGCTACGCCCTATGGTATATCAAAGTTTCATTGTTAAACAGGGAAGCTTATGAAGTTTTCATGGTAACCTAAACATAAAAATTCATGAATCCAACAAAGAGTTTCTGTTTTTCCACGGGTAAAACCGGATTGATCAGCTAGTTGCTTATAATATTTTAATCGTAATTGCGTTATTGAAATAATAGCCTATAAATAGATTGTTTCTGTCTTTTTATAAGTTTTTTTACTAAGTTGCAAGTTTGTATAGAAAACAAATATCCTAGCTCCCTTATTGTTAAAAAACATAATTGGCTTAGTATTAAGGCAAATAAATAAAGGTATACCTGATATATACAGAACGTGATGCAAAGGTTGAATGTACATTCAGCTGGACTATTCGTAGACTAATTAGAAATACTTTAAAAACTGTACATTAGATCATTGTGTTTCGTTGCAGAAAAAAAAACAAAGTAAACATTACTCTTTGTGGGAATATAACCTCATAAAATTATATTATGCTGTTTATCATTGTAACCATTTTGTAAACAAGAAAACTGTAACTCTAAGTATTATACTTAACTATATAAAATGTTTGATTTATGTAAACGAATAAAAATAAAATTATATTATTATTAAAACATTAAAGCGAAAAATTGGGTCTTTCTGTCCCATTCTGAGTAAGCAACCGAGTGCCCCACGACCGCCAATGGGCACGATAGGCTAGAGCTACTAAAAGTAATTATATTTACCTTTTGGCAGCATTACATTTTTCGCTGCCCACGCAGTCTTTTAAAACGATGAAAATATTTCAAGTTAGCCTAAATGAACGTGTGTGTACATTTACATTCAACTATTCCATAAACAATCTGTAATAAATTAAAATATTTCCCCCAAAAAATCGTTTACCGGAATCTCCTGCGGTAGATTAAATGTACTTGATTTGAACTTTATAATGAAGTTTCAGTAGTTTAGTCATAATTTTGCTATTGAATTTAGCTCTTTGATTAAACTTTAAATGTATATAATTAGGCTGTTTATTCTTTATTCTTTTACTATATGATTTTTTGCTCGATTTCGAGCTATGTGTTATCTAGTAATTGGTTAATCGTACAGACCTACCTGATGCTGCACTGGATGTTAAAGTTGGATGAACATAGGGACGTAATGTAAGCTTTCATACTTCAGACACTAATAATATTATTTTTATCAATAATGAATAAGGAATACTTCTTGCGTACTCAATAATACTGTTACTTATGTGGGAAGACTTATGTGGGGTCAGGGGTGCCGATCCCCACCAAGAGCTATGACGCCAATTCCCCCCAAAAATTTCCAGAATCTATCAAATATCCCCCCTCCGCATAACATATATTTATGACATCCTATTTAAGCAGAGGACATTAAAAATAATCTGGATTAATTTAAGTTACATCACTTTCAAATTTTAAACATTTTTCCGACTAAAGGTTAATAATATATTACTCAAAAATTATTAATTTTATTAAACTTTGATTTTATTAGTCGTCAATTATTTCCGGACCATCGTCTGGGGGAGGAAGACAAGTGTAGCATTTTACCATTCTTGAGCCTTGGCCCGAAAACTCGAGGCATTTCGTCTTATCACAAATACTAAAATGAACACGTAAACGAGGACATTAGGTAGCTACCTCCAAAAAAGTCAATATCCTTCTATCATAAGCTTAACTCCAACCGTTCACTAATCCACTGTCTCAATTCACGTCTGACGCTCTCATTTGTACTACAAGGCCATGATCTAACCCTAACCCTTAATCATAAACACCCATCACATGTAGGCCTATTCAGCAGGCAACTTGACAACATGTCAACATAACAACACCCACAACAACTGACCCTGCCACTATCCACTATCCCAAGATTTTCCCACTTACGAAAAGCACTAAAATTCTGAATTTTTGGAGTTCATTCCACATTAGCCCTACGTAGCTGGTCGATGATTTAGTGGAATAAATTAAGAATTATTTAATCCTTTTTTGGCGAAAATATGTCATTCTGCCATGAAGCCGTTATTACTGCATTTTTAAATTGAAGTTTTACAATTTTTACAATCTCCTGTTCCTAAATATTTAAAAACTTTTTAACGCCCCCTCGCTCCTAGAAATAATCTTTAAAACGTCAACGCGATATTGGGGGAATAATTAATTTTGCTAATGGATGACCGATTAAAATTTTGCTTTATCACCCTTTTTACTTTTCCCCCTAAAATGTGAGGGTTCTTTTCAAAGTCCCCCTCTAGAAATAACCTGTGAAACGTCAAGGCTATATGGAAGGGGGGATAATTCGTTTTGCTATTAGTTTACTGATTGAAGTTTTAGTTGTATTACCATTTTTTATTTCCTTCCTAAAAAGGACCTGTTCATTTAAACACACCCATCCTCCCCAAAAATAATCTTTATAACGTCAAAGCTATATTGAGAGGGGGATCATTAATGTTGCTGTTAGATGACCGATTGAAGTCTTTGTTGTGTAACCAATTTTAAATTTCCCCGCTAAAAAGTAACTGTCCATTTCAACGCATCCTTCCCCCCTAAAAATAATCCTTAAAACGTGAATGCTGTATTGGGGGGGAATCGTTCATTTTGCTATTAGATGACTGAATGAAGATTTTGTTGTGTTGCCACTTTTACACTTCCCGGTAAAAAGTAATTACTGTATACATTTCAATGCACCCTCCCTCCTCAAAATAATTTTTAAATAGTCAAAGCTATGTTGGGGGGGGATTATTAATTTTACTTTTTCAAGTGTACCAAAGCAAATTTGCATTTCAACCCTAGAAGTAATTGAGTAGTTTATCGAAAGGAAACAGGACAGGTTGAAAGAATTAATTTCTTTGTGTCCGGTTGGAGAGTGTCTCGTGGACTGAGCCAGTTCGGCTGCTTGCGTGCCGCAGCAGCCGAGCAAACAAGTGTACAGGAACGCTGATGGTATACACTGGACAGTCGTGCCGTGCGGGCATGTCCATGTTGTATAGCCCTACTTCGTACATTGAAAATAAAGATTTTTAATTTATATACAAATTTAAATAGTGTAGCAATTAATTTATTTTTGACGATTTATTGGTAAAATTAGTAGTAGTACGTTTTACCTGTACAGTCAACAAAACAAAAAAAATCCCCCCCAAAAAATTCTATGACGCCATTGGCGTCATAATCCCCCCTGTAGGCACCCCTGTGTGGGGTTACTAATGTGAGACCGTTGCGTCATTGCGTTTTCTTGCTAGAAAAAAATACATTTGTAGTTTGTTAAATTTTTTTAACATTGCTAGTCCATTGTTATATGTCCTCTAAAAATAAGGAAAACTTAAATTATAATACAGTGTAATTATGTATCAAAGGAGAGGGGGTTGGCTAACGGACAGCGAACCTACAAAACTAATAATGTACTCCTACTAAAGAATAAGGCCTGAACAGAACTGGTGATATTGCATAGGAGTTACAGGTACACAATAACAAAATTCACTTAGGTCCTACGGGACTCAAAAGTTTTTATGGTAAACTACAGGAAAGCCCTTGAGTTTTAATTAGTTTGAAACCATTTCAAGTTTGTATTATTGTTGATAAATATCATATATGTAGTTTCGTAAGGCGA
Organism: Flexamia atlantica; assembly: GCA_035578135.1. Lineage (NCBI taxonomy): Eukaryota > Metazoa > Arthropoda > Insecta > Hemiptera > Cicadellidae > Flexamia > Flexamia atlantica. Next base: position 28,859,261 of record JAQJVK010000003.1, read on the forward strand.
TTCTTTGCGTCAAAATTGTGGGCGCCTGGCAAGTCGTAGAAAGATGGGCGAGTGCTCAAATTAAACGTCTATATTCCGTGACGACGGGAAAAATACTAAAATTGCTTTAAATTCACTTGGAAACGATAAATATCGTAAAATATCTGCAATTTAAAAACATTGAGAACTAAAATGTCTGCTTTGTTTACGTAAAACAATCGATGCTGATACTAGATTGAAAAACATGCGCTGGATTATGGTAGATCTAAAAGCCAGTTTGCCATGAAGGTATTTTGTAATAAAATAAATAAGGATTGCTTGAATTTCCCCTTATTAAGGGCTTAGCCCCTTCAAGCCACTAGTTATTTTTAAATTTACATTTTCACTCTCTCCCCCTATACATAGTATGTAGAGAAAGTATTGTTTTCGTAATAATATTCGAATTTGAGTTGTTAGTGGATATATTCGTTTTAGTGCTCACTGAATCCAAAAAAGTGGTTTTCGGCGTGGTGTCTGTTTATCTGTCAGTGTGTGTGTGTGTGTGTGTGTGTGTGTGTGTGTGTGTGTGTGTGTGTGTGTGTGTGTGTGTGTGTGTGTGTGTGTGTGTGTGTGTGTGTGTGTGTGTGTGTGTGTGTGGATGGACGTATGCGTGTCTGTGTGGATGTAAACAAAGCTAGAGACGACACCAGTGGTCCGATTTAAATGAAATTTGGCATGTAGGTGTAAATCCGTGGTATCTCCAGGCGTATTTCTCATTTTTTTTTAAGTTTTTATTTTTAACGGTATTTACCCCATAAAAACTCATATAAAATGACAAAAATCCAAATTTCTCAAAAACGGCTCTAACGATTTTGATCAAAATTTCATGGTTTTTAGTGCTTAAGATGACAAACAAAATGACACCACCAGCATGTCTGTAAAAATTCAGGTTCAGAAGTTATGGGGCTGCGAATATTGTGAACAACTATTGTCGATCTTTAAAAAGTAAAGATAGACACAAATCATTTAAGATATTCATATATGAACAAGTTTAATGCATGAATGAAATTGCGTACTAAATAACGCTTATTAAAAAAAAGATTTATATTGTTTAAATATTTAACAATTTATTAAAGAATTCTTAATGGTTAATCATTGGATAAGAAATAAGAAACATAAGAAATAAGTAAAACTTGGGATATTTTCTAACTATTGTATATAAATATTCAAACATATCTACTTTATCAAAAGTATTTTAACCAGAATACTTATTTACACCAACAGAACTAAAGATTTTTACAAAGTTGTTTATGATACCCATTACTATCTCATTATACACCACTGATTAGTTTGTATGTTTCCAAAATAGTATAGATACCACTCCTGTAACAACTTTCTGTTCAAAACGTGTAAACAAACTCAAACTAAATTTACAATATACGTTTACTTTAAATATATATTCTAGAATTAATTATTAAATTCTTGCCAAAAATACTATCGCACATCATAACATCACTTTGTTTTCATAGAAAACGTCAACTGATCAATAATGATAATTTTAACTGCAAATCAACATGTGTTTGCGCTCTGGAAATCGGAAACAGGGTGTCCGTGCTAAGAATGAACAGGGGTACCAATCTGTAAGATCATAAAACCGAAATAAAAATCTGCGCACTCATGAAATTTATTTTATTGTACGTGTATTTAATTTGATAAACTAAAGTAACCTTTTTGTGTTAACCTTCTTAGCTATCCTTAAATTGTAAACAAGCAACATAATCACGTAGAGGATGCAAGGTCGAAAAAATTCAAGTTCCTGTGATTGGAATATTAATTAGGCGTAGGTTGTCACGGCAATACTAACTGACATAAAAAAGAAATAAAATATCGCAGTGGTTTTCACAATATTTTTGTTGAAAAAATGTATTTAAAAACTGTCTACCAAGAAAGGTCCTATTCCTCAAAATCGCTTTAAACCACTTTAAATGGTCAAATTGTTCATAAGTCGCAACATAGTATGGCTGGGCTGAAATGGCGCAGTGACTGAGTGTCAAAGTTGTTATATTATGAACTACCTGGGTTTGATTCTCTACGAGAAACGTTAAGATTTTTATTGCCTTCAAAATTAACCTTAATGCAGATTAAATCACTTGCATTATATTAAGATTTTAGCTAGTTTCTTTTCGTAGCCACTACATTGTCATATTTGACCTATTTTTTTTATAAAATCAAACAGTTTAATCTGTTATAAAACATGAATTTATAGTCATAGAGAATTTAGAATACTCATAAGTAATTCAACTGAATTTTATGGTTATCAAATATAGTGACTACTTTGGACTTATCGAACTGCCATAAGTTTTCCTGATTAAGATTCCTTTTATAAACTGTCGTCAATTTAAGTAATATAGTCACCTTAACATTTTCTCCCAAATGGAATACCTTGAAAGTAATAAATACTCTTTAAAGTAAAATTATTATGTTTCAAAATTTTTTTTATTGGCAAGTGAGAGTAAAACTGATAATAACGGCAAATTATAACCTTTACTAAGTTTAATGTAAGTAAATAACAACCAATCTGGTACACTTTGCTGAAATATGATTCTAATTATACGTTTTAATAAGATGAAGACCATTTTGAAGGTAGATTTAACGTATTAATTTTATCTTGATAAAGAGATAAAATTAGTATTTATTTATATTTATGATGCAATAAAAATATTCGGTCATCTACATTGAAAATGGTCTCGACAAAGTTCGAAACATAAAGATAGAACAAATATTCTGGCATGGGTGCACAGTATGGTTTTTATATACTTACGTTGATAAAAAATTGCCATTCTTAAATTATGGGTTACATAAATATACAATATTCTTATAAAAATCCATACATCTCTTAAGAGAGACGCAATTAGGAATAAATCATTATGCTTAACATGATTTCTAATAGAGGCAAACGTACTGGCAGGCATATAATTGAATGCCGATTATTATTATAATATTATTATTTATAAATTACTCTTTTGCTATCGGTATTAATCTGATGTCAATGTTAAAAGTGTTGCCGGCAAAGAACGAGCATAACGATTGCGCGATGTCTGAGCTTTCCCATGGACTCCGCTAGCCATAGATAGGTTCAGCGTGGTAGCGAGAGGAGCGCGCTCTGTGAGAGTTTGATGGAACTACGTCTACGCGCCGGCCACGGCAGCATGTTGTTTTAAACGAAAATCATAAAAAGCGCATTAAATATGGTTTCTCGATGATTTTTTCATCATTTTTCTTTGGTATACTGTAGTAATGATTTAATCGGACATTTCCAAAAAGTTTTCCTCAATTCTACCGACGGGTAGTAATTTTATCGCTGAAAATGTACCCGCGATTTCCCCCGCCATATACTTACTATGGGACGTCAATGACACCTTCAAATCCTCATAAATAGGTTAAATGATTGGATTTTCTTGGTTTGAGCGATAGCATTCGATTTTTGAATACATTTTCTATATTTTAATGTACTTTTGGGCTTCTTTAAGTGTTGTTCTTCATACTGGATATAATTAAATAAAAAATGATGTAAAATTTTAAATAGAATTGAAAAAGTACTCTGATTGAAATTACAACAACTGTTCATTTAAATGAAATTAAATAAATAGAGTACATCTGTTAATCGTTTGGTCCTATCTATATAACATTGGAATTTTGGACATCCCAAGCAGAGTAGCCCGAGAGGATTAAGGAGAAACTGGAAAAAACAGGTAAATCCAGGTCTTAAAAAGGGAAAAATTGGTCCCTTAGTAAAACTTTGCATAAACATTCTATACAGCACATATATCAACAGTCAAGAGTGCCTAGTGAGAGAGTGGAAGTCCCACTAAGGGAGGTTAGAGTTTGGGGAGAGGAGTGATATTGAAAAGAATTGTCATACAACCGCACGTAAAATCTGGGGATCACAATTATGGTGTCAGTTTACAAATCGAAAACTAATCGTAACTGAGGAAAACTAAACAGCTGTTAACTGAGGACAGAGCAGCTCTAAGCCTCACGCTTCCGATTTGCTGACTGAGCTTGAATTGTTTATAACCTCAACAGAATAAATATTACATTCAGCTGCAATGAGTAATTTTTATTGTGACTACAGTAGACGCGCTCTTAACCGATCCTGACAGGACTGTACCTAGGTCGGATAACTTTAAAGGTCGGTCAAAACTGGTAATCCTCTAGCATTTAAAAATGAAAGCTCTATTGATTAGGGGTTTTAATAACATAATTCTTAAGCCGTACGTGAATTATTTGGAAAATGAAATATAACTAACAACCTATTTTCCAAAAGAAATACTAAATACTGTATAAAGTAAAAAATAACCCCAAAGTGAGGTCAACCAAAACATTTCAATAAACTAAATATTAGACAAGGTTAAAAAAACTTCTTATTTTAACACCTTTAATGGCATTCCCATAATTTTTTAACAAATCTTCCGTAACACAGTATTAATTGTCTAACTTAATGATAAGAAAAACACTACAGGTATTATTGTATTATGAGTCAGGCAGTTAATTTATAGCAAACAGCTCAGCTCCTACGCACTGACCCTGGCGCGGTTCTTTTTGGCTTTACGCACTTCTCGAGATACAGTTCGCGCTTTAGTGGAGATAGACCACTTGGAGACCTTGTGTTACAAGTATAATATATTTCACTATTAGTCACGAAAGTGGCTCATTTTGGGGCAAGATAGTGTTTTACTTGCGAGGCATAAGCCGAACATGTAAAACACTATCGAGCCCCTAAATGGGACTTTTGTGACAAGTTGTGAACAATACTTTTCATCACAATTCAAATAAGTAACCAAACTTATAAAAAAAATCTGAAATTTCATGATTGTCTGGATAGCCAAGTGGATAAAGCACTCACCTCATAACCTGAGGGTTACCGGTTTGATTCCTGATAGAATCGAAACTGGGTCCAGTTGCCATTTGTCATTGGTCTATGAATTAATTATGCTATCGAACAAAAGGTTGCCGTTAGATAGTAACTAAATCCTGGTTTGGACCGTTCCCGATCAAAACATTAAAAAATGCCACTGACGTTGAAATACACAAAAAAATGATTTAGTCATTTTCCTATAAGCAAATACAATACGGCTGTACAGTCTATTTTTTTTTAAGTCAGCTGGTCAAACAGTCAAAATAGGAACTTCCTTTGTTTGGGTAAGGCGTTAGGGTACGGTAAAATAATGTCTGGGTTCGGAAATGGAATGTTTAGATCCAGATAAGGCAGCTGATCATGATTTGTTTTGATGTAAGGAAATCAAGGATTTTCTTAGATCTCAGCTGTACGGTAACAGGCTATTTCGGTATACAGAGTTATAATAAACAAAATACTTCACCAACAAAATATTAATATTATCCTACATCAAATAAAATTGTTCCCCTTCACATATGAAATATCTTATAAAAATATTTAATAATTTACTTAGTGTGTTTCAGAAACCAAGGTCATAGTTTGAAATCTCACAACCCATAGAAAATCTAGCATTATGTTAAAGGTCTTACTTAAAAGAAAATTTTTATGAAAACAGAACTGAATCATCTCAATATAGTGAGAAATAGCAGCAATTTTTTTTTTTTATAGATAACCCTGTATTTTCTAAATGGCTAAACATTTCTAGTTGAAAATTCTTAATTATTCTTGTTAACACGGCTTTACTATTTAACAAGACAAAATTTCAAATTTACAAAACTATTTTTTTATTTGGAAAAAAGTAATTTTTTATCATAACTAAATAACCAAAAAGAACAAAAGTGTAAGTTAAAAAAAAATAAGTATTTTTGAAAACCTTTACAGTTAAATGATTTTTGACATATGTCGTCATTTGACATTATTGCTTTTCAAGACAAGGCCTACCAACAACAAAAAATCGAGTATTTTGAAAACATTGGAAATGTGAATGAAAATTCTGTCACGTGAAATATTTTAGTAAAGTTGACTAAACAAAAATTAAGAGTTCTTCATCGGAAGTAAAAACTTTTCGTTCCTTAAAAAACACAAGGGTTTCCATATATATCACAAAAATGGCCATTATTTTGAAATGGTCAGGGATAATCTACAAACTCCTGTTTTTACTAAAATGTTCCTGTCATTATGATCTTAAGCATAATACACAATTTGCCATAGGTTTACATTAAAAATTGAGAGATCTTCATTTCTTGAACACCTTGTGAGTATATTGCGATGAAAATATTTTTATTTAACTCTTCATGTGCAAATTATTAGTCAGAGAGAATTTGATTTTGCGTTTGTAGGATAAACGGTTTTCCTGTTAGATGAGGTGTACGGGTGGTCTGCCTCACCCTGGTGTACTGACATGGATTCTTCCATGGAATCTTCAATCTGTTATTTCTCTTTACAGATAGCCGAGTTTGCAAATAGATGTTATTCCATGAAATTAATATTTTTTATTTTATAAGATTTTGTCAGGCAAAGTAACCTGCATAGGACAATTTTTTTAGTAAGAAATTAGTTGTTTCAAGACCTAGAAGGAAATTGTCACACCTGTTTTTGAGATAGTTGTACAAGCAATCAAGCAAACAGTTATTGCTCATATAAGAATATAGAGTTATTGTAATTGACTTTTGATCAATAACAATTATTGCAAATACTAAAAATCATTTTTAATTTCCTTAAATTCAAAGTTTAACAAAATCTAACTGTTGTTTCTACGACAAGAACTATACAGGGTGTTCCCAAACTCTCAGGAGACCTTTTGTGGGTTCATACCTTGCATCAAGACAAGTAGTATCTCAAAAACTATTTATTCTATGTTAAAGGTTCCAGTATATGACAAGTTTAAAGTAAAAATATGACATGTAAACCTTAGGGTTTTAGTAATAGTTTATAATTTTTTAATTTGCTATTCCTGCAAATATAAGTCAATTTTGGCTAATCTGCATATAGTTAAATCATGGAAATTAAAATATGTGATATTTATCCTATTAACTTGGAAGCTGAAAACTACTGAGAGTTGATAAGTGAAAAACATTCATACAGACTGTTGGAAAACTGGGCACCAGAGACCATGGCTGTACAGCAAAATGTTTGTCTTGATGCAAGGAGCATATCCAAAAACAGGCTCCAGAGAGTTGGAAACGCTCTGATGGAAACGCTCTGATCAAAGATGGAGGCAGTCTTTGATTTACAATCCGTAATAATATCAGTTAGAAAACTTTTTTCAAACCATCATTTGTTGCTTTCTAACATATCACATTTCTTCATTAATTTCATCACTGAGTTCAAAGTTGTAAGAAATAATGGGGAAACAGCCTAAGTTGGGTAAGTTATGAAAAATTAGGCCTAATTGGATGAACTGAAAATTTATTCAAACAAAATTAACAAAATCTTACTTCCTATCATAATAAATATATTAATCACTTGACCTATAAAATATATTTTGGTTGGTTTCGTCTCCCTTAAAAATTAAACAATCACTTATTTCTCAAAGATAGTCCTTATGTTAAACATGTAATAGAAAAAGTGGAGGACTAACAAAAGTTTGGTATTTTTCATGACAATATATCAGTGGTCCATGTATTGGTTTTGGATGATTTCATCCATCCCTTGAACTGTGTAAGATTCGTACATCCATCGGCGATTTTGCCTAAAACAAAAGCAACACTTAATTAACATTTTCAATATAAAATTCTGAAATATAAAGGTTGAATGTGTCCCAAAAGTCTCGGACCAATTTCTAACTTTCTTTTAAGGTAGACTAGGGGTATTTTCTTACTACAAAAAGTCAGTACTTATTCAGTGCTTGTCATATCTGCCCCTAACACCAAATTGTGATTTTGGGGGAGGAGGTAGCCCCACACTTTTAATTCCATCCCCACCACTCATTTTGAAGGGCTTAAAAAAGAAATCAAATGCCGCAAACCTGAGGTAAAAATCACGACCCTGACCAAAATTACAGCTGTTTAAACATTCAAAATAGCCTAAGCTTTGTAATGAAAGTAATTCTTACAGGACTTCTTTCACAAACATTGCCTTCAGTTTAACTTTGACTTCACTACCCCAGCCTGAAAAATTCAAAAAGATCACAGATATTTAGTCATGAAAAAGTTAAACCCTCAATAAGTGACTATTTATTTTGAATATCTCATTCCATGTGACACAATGTTAAATATAATTTGACCTTTTCAGCCAATCCCATGCCTCATATCAAAATCATATGTTTTTAATTAATATAGGCCAATTGTAAAACACTTTATTTTTTTTAAATGGTTGGAAATCTGATAGGAACATGCACTGGTGAGTTGTACTTAAGCCTTCCTACTTAAATGGTCACTCAAAAGAGATTTGGTTTTTTTATATGAGGCAACCACTGTTTTAAGTTTGGACTTTTGGGTTTGGTAGGTGAAATCACAGAGAAGAATCAAACAGAGGTTGCTTTTATATGGGTCTTCTGTTGCGCCCAAGTACTAGGTACAGTCAATTCCAGTTACAGTTAAGTTACTAGTTACATCCAGTTACTAGCTACTGTCAAGTTAATTTAGGAGAGGGCAGCGACGGTGCTGCTCTCTCACGGTATTAATGGTAAACTAAAACATCGACAACAGCTGACCAGCGCTCGACACACCCTGAGCGCAACATTAGAAGATACCTCTGTTTCATTCTTCTCTGTGGCGATATCAAAATCCAACCAAAGCGTTTAGTTCATGCAATTACAGGGCTTGTAATAGTTCTTGAGGTTGAAAAAAATAAAAAAATAACTAAAATAAGAAAAAATAACCAAAAAATAACCTTTTGTAAACAAAAAAAGTTGCTAAAAATTAGAAAACTGGCGTTATATTGGAGATAATACATTCTTAACCTTGGTAAAAAAGAAAGTCTCGACAGACTAATCACAAATCTGCCTAGATCTGACGGCGAGACTTGGTTTTCACGCAACGAGTCTTGGTTTTCACGCAACAAGACTTGTTTTTCATGCAATGTAGGATGACGAGATTCGTCTGCCGCGATGCTGCTACGAGATCGTCTGACAGACGAATAGTGTGAACAGGGCTTGTAGCAGTTCTAGAGGTTGAAAAAAATAAAAAAACCAAAATTCCAAAAAAATAACAAAAATAACCGAATTGCAAAAAAAAACCAAAAAAAACCAAGAGCGAAAAAATACCGAAAAAATAAAAAAATAACCAGTTACATAAGATAACCCTGAATTACATAAGATTTGTTTAGTTTCAGAACTTGATCACTTGCTTTTTCCTCCATGCTCAAACTTTGAAAATGTGACGTGACAATGAAGTAACATTTGATTTCACGTTGTTTTCTACATTATTCTTTTAATGGCTGTAAAGCAAACGTATTATAGCCTGCAATTATTTCAAGCGGTGATAATATGTATAGCACTCACCGACACTCGTGGCCACACTTCAACGACCGGCACTTAGGACAGGCAAAGAAGCAACCCTCGCACTTGTCATTGAGGCAGTCGCACAAGTCCAGGCCCGTCTTCACGTGAATACCCTTATCATCGTACACTGTCTTCCTCACCGACCTACACAATCCGACATCGGGGAATTATATTTGACCTTCAAAATATTCAATCATAGTAGACTCCCTCTTATATGCACACCTCAAGGCTGAGACCCATCTGGATAACGGTTTGTTTTAGTTAAATTTAAGTCCCCTAAATCTTGTTAAGTTATAACTCTAATGCATACTGGTCTCAAATTAATTAATTACTGGTCTCAAATCTTTCTCATGAGAGTAGTCTCTACAGTAATTGTCGATTTCATACCAATCATGACCATTTAAAACAATGTGATAGCAAGAATCGTTTGGTTAAAAATATGTCACCATTGCTGAGTGTATTCAGGTTCAACCGATATCCTGATAAGAGGGAATCTACTGTACAGTACATTTTCATATTACTAAGGGTGAAACTGTTCGTTTAAAACACTGTTTGAGTCTGAGTGTGAGTGAGGGAGGGTCCATTATCATTCCATCAAAATGAACACCAATTTTCATGAACCAAATAATTTTAAGAGTAATCCTAAACTAAGAGCTGATACAAGACTATGACTGAAAATATGCCCAAGGAAAAAATATGATACATCTATTACTTATATTCATTTAATACGCTTGGTATTTTTTGTGATCATGAACTCCTCCAAAAGTTCTGGACTGGTTTTAATAATTTAGATGTCGTTGGAAAGAGGTTGGTGTAAAGTTTTGCAGAAAATAAAATTCAGGAAGGTTAGACCAAAGTGAAGAGCCTTACGTACCCTTAAAATTTTATAATTGCCCATAAAATTTAACATGGGAATAGAAATTACAGATAAAGCAGCTGAATTGAGTCGACAGATATTTTCAGCAAAGCAACAAGTTAATGTTGTACATTGATGAAATTTAAACAATTGGATATGTATAATGAAGTAGCCTTTTAAAGTTATTTTATGAATAGATTTGGTTAGCCATTTTGGTTTGGTTTAAGATTCAGACAGGTTATGTTTATTCACAAAGACTAAATTACACAAAGTTTTACAAAAATAACCCACGAAACCTATCTTTTTTTTCAAATCACGATGTTATTCTTCATTACCCATTTAAAATACATGTTTTGTAAAAACAAATTTGTAGTTCACTTTCAGTTTAGTTTTTTTTTTGTAGTTAACTATTTGTTTGATTGTACAAACAAACCAACAATTTTCCTTTTACTATTAAGCCTGTAATAATTATTTTCACTAATAATTTATGTATGACAAGGCCACCTTGGTGAACTTGACTGAGTATAAAATTTGCTTGTAGTTTATGAAGAATGTTAATGTGAGGTGTTTGTGAGTACCGACCTAAAAATTAAAATCAAATTTTTTTATAAAACTACTTTAATTTTGGTCAGCTGTAAAGTGCTAGCTATAAGTGATGTAAACTTTAACAATTATTTTTGTGCTTAGTGAAGCTCTAGGGTTATAGTAATTAATAAAATAGTTGTAGAATATACCATAAGATTTTTTATTTGGAAATCAATACATGCCAATTGCTCGATTTCGAGCAAAGTGTTTACTAGTAGTTTTAATCACACTGGCTGATTATTATTTAAGATATAATGTTCTGTGATCTCAATCTCATTCAAAGCATTGGAATAATTTTTTTTTTACAGCAGTCATTCTTCCCAGAAAACAATTCCAAAGAATATTTTACACCATCACCGGCAAAAAAATGCTTACGGTACTTTTTAAAATAAACCAAAGGCCAACAAAAAATTGATAAAAAAATCAATGGAGATAATACAGATTTAGTTTAAAAATTCAAAAATAGTTTAGTGTGATTCTGACTTTTTTCGAACGAAAGAAACGACACAATTAATATCCTCAAAGTGATCATTTAAAATCTAAGTAATTTATGGCACTAGGATAAAGTAGATAAAAAGAGTCTTACTTACAAGTTTGAAAACTTCCTATTTAGCTTCCTCTGTTCCCTTTTACTTTTTTCAGGGTCAAAATTTTCCATGAACTTCATTTCATCTTCAAGTCTGAGTTCTAAAACAGCACAGAACTTGATTACAATCTTTCCCAAAACTTTACTTCTTCATTAACGCCTACAGCATTTCAAGTTGTAATAAATTAAAAAATGTTCTTTAAAGATTTTAAATATTTAAACAATTTAAAACATCTGAATATGTTAGTCACAAATTTTGTTAAAAAATCAATCTAGCTCTCATCCTGAAAAATTTTCTAACTACCCTTATAATACATTTTTTTTATTTATGACTGGTTTAACATAAAAAATTAGATCTAAAGAGTCATTACTTCAGTGTCCCAAAGTAAACTCATTATAATCGCAAGTTTTTATCAAACACGATATATTAAACTGCAGTTAGGAAATAATATAAAATACTATAAAAGCTTTTAACAAACAATACAACTTCCAACTCCAACAAAAAGAGGAGAGAGGACTTGGCTGTTTGAGCTCTATTGAAAATTATTTATTTACAATATTTGAAGTCTACAACTAAAAGAAAATTGGCCCAACTAGCTAACCTAATTCTATCGAATAAAGGAATCAAAGGATTTTAAATCAAACAACAAAAAATAAAGGGAAATAACCAAAATTTAATTTTTATACAGTTCTTTGAAGCTTTATTCCAATATAAATCCAGCCTTTTTTTGTTATGCCAGCCTTACCACTGCACCAAGTTAACTCTGATTTCTCGACTACACAAACTAAGAGTTCACATACCTACAGAAAATCAATAGTTAAACTTTTACACTTTGGGGTGACGATATATTAAAAGAAAGATTATAAAACATAAAATAATGAGAGTATTAAAAACAAAAGTTGAACATAGATGTTGAGCTAACAATCGTATTGGTAGTTTGTTAACTAACATCATAAAAAAGGATCAAATAAATTTCACAGAGCAAAATATTTTGAGTAAGTTAAGTTAAACCTTTTTTGGCTTCTGCTTTGAAGTCTTGTCTCAAACCGTGTTGAACAATGATAGAATTTTGATTTATCGAGCATCAAACCATCATGACCTTCTTTAATATGAATTAATAATACTGATTGTTACAAGTTACAAGGTTAGATTAGTGAAAGATTGTTCCAATATGCTGATAATGTCAGGCTTCTTTATTCAGTCAACTTTATTAATGGACATACAACACAAAATTATATGACAACAAATTCAATGAGCAAACGTCTTGAAGCAAGCAATAGAATCTTGCTAAAACTAATTATTATCACTGTACAATGGATTTAGATACAACATTACATGCACTAATACAAACCTAAATATCTGCACATAAAAATGAGTAAATGAAGAAGCTAGGCTATGAGCTATCTGATATAAATGTGCAGTGATTTATATTCAGTTTTTCTCCAATTGTACCTGCTACCAAACAATAATAAAACAAAAAATCAATTATTGAAAAACTAGATGTCCAATGTTTATTGTTTCTGACATATCTCAACCTCTATGCTTGCATAATATACTACAGTCGACTCTCGCTAACTTGAAAGTCCAAGGGACTACGATTTATCTTCGTGTTACGTATAGTTCGGGTTATAGAGGTAAACTAAATGAAAATTCGTGATATAGAGGTAAAGAAAAATGTAGTTTATACCCTACATCTTCGACAAATCCAAGCTTTTAACTTATTTAACTGTTATGTATCAATGAAAAATACAGTATTTATAATATAATAACCTGTAAAATTCAAAAACACATATGATCATATTAATTCTGATTAAAAAGTCTGCAATCTTCCTCTGCTTAAACATGTAAAAACGATTACTACAGTATCGATCATAATTTTTATTAAAACTATAATATAAAGAAACTTTACGGTATGCCCTACAGCTACAAAAATAAACTTATAACTTTCAATATTACTGTATTAATAAATAATACTTACAGTAGGGTATACAAAATAAAAAATGTGTGAAATAAAATAGAGTAAACAGTTCAGAACGCTTCGTATTACAGAGGTCCATTCTGAAAAACTTCAAGGTATGGAGGTAAACTTCGAGTTATGGAGGTAAAACGTAAATAGAATTCGTCTTATCTACTGAACTTCGTGTTGTAGAGGTAATTTTTGTGTCCCTTCGAGTTATAGAGGTAAAATATACCCGGAAAATTAGTTTGTGTTATGAAAATTAGTACGTGTAATGTATAGTAATTTCTTCGTGTTAGACTGGTTTTTCCAAGGGGATTAAAAATAATTTGTGATATCGAGGATTTCGTGATATCAAGGTTCGTGTTAGCAAGAGTTGACTGTATAAGTTATTTTTTCTATTGCCACTATTTTTTTTTACCCTAATCTCTAAACAGGTAATGAAAACACTGTCTGCTATTGGTAACCTCTGTCAGTTGTAGGGGATTCCAAAGGCAAGGATTTTAGGAGAGTATTCAGCCACCTTCAGAAATCAAATCAAATTGTGTTGAATTTCAACCGCAATTTAATACCAGAGAGCGTATAGAAGGCTAATTATTTCTATATTAACATCAGGCATACACATAAATTGGAATCAGCTTTAAAAAAGCATAATATATTATTTGAATGAGATTGAGAGTACCACTGGCGACGTATGAAGTGAGGGTGTTCCGTGGAATCCCGTAAAGCTCCGAAGAGCTACGAATCGACATTCCGTTGTCAACGGCCTGTAACGCCTGTCGCATACTGTCCAATGACCATGTCCTCTGGGTTTTTCCTGATCTTGGAAAAGCCATCTGAAAAATATATACTCAATTTATAGCAATTGTGTAAAGAAATGTCTGATACATAAAAAAAAAATTTAAATAAAAATAAAATATGCTAATTACTCAAGAAATCAATAGAAAAAAAATTAGAAATTATTTTTATCTCCTGAAGAAGAAATGTTATATCTAATGCTATAAAAGAAGTTTTGATAAAATTTTTTACCTATTCTATTTTTATGCTATTGAGAGTAGTTTTGTTGAGCAGTATTTAGTATGACTGAAAACCACTGTAAATCATTTATCCAATCCTTTTTCTTCTTGATCAAAATATGTAAGCTTGATTTCAGGGGATGGAAATTTTAATTTTCACAAATTACAGGGTCAATGGGGGATATACCCCACCTTATTAAATATATTTTGAAAATATTAAAAATTGAAAGTTTTAAACTCAATATTGCCATCACAAACTGTAATACAGAAAGCCAACAGAAATTTAACATAGGTATAATTTAATGGTTATACAGTAGAGCGCCGATTATCCGAACTAATTGGGGACAAGGGGTGTTCGGATAACTGAATATTCGGATAATCGAACATGAAAATACAACATTTGAAAATTATATAAGTAACGTAATTCTTAATAGTAAAAAGGCTAAAAAATTATCAAACAAAAATTATTCACAACATTTTATTGTGAAATCTATCAGAATACATTGATATCCCGGTGCAACGGGAGTTTCGGTTGGCGCGCGAGTTTGAATTTCTTGAGAATCATGTTCAAAATATGAATTATTACGTCGTTCGGTTAACCGACGGTTCGGATAATTGACGTTCGGATAATCGGCGCTCTACTGTATCTTAGTGTAATCGAAACCACATATACTTCATGAGGCTAAATTCAAACATATTTGAAAAATAAAAAACTTATCTAAGACGTAAAATGTTTAAAAAATATACATAAATCTGTATTAAATTATCTAATTAAGATTTTGATTACATTAAGGGTAAATTTACATGAGCGCCAATTTAGAATACTTCATAGGCTGAGGGTTTTATCTCAGCCTATGAAGTATTAAATTTGGCAGAAAGTAAATTGATTTGGATAATGTTTCCAATAAAAAGTTTCTTAATGTTCAATGTTTAGTTATGCAGGCCGATTACTTATGATTCCATTTCGCAGTTCAACCGCAAACTTAAAACAGTATATTGCACTAAATATGCTACTAAACACTAAAATAACCTATAATTAGGATGACTAATACCCACCTTTTAACAGTTTTCTTCTAAATTTCTTTACCATAAAAAACTAGAAAAAAACGTAATAACTCAAATAGGAAATCAGGAAAACCATAAAACATTTTATCAACTGAATCGTGAAATTTAAACATCACATGAAAAATCTCACAATTCAGAAGTCTTACATAGGTAACAGTTATTTTCGGAATAGACGAGTTAACATTGGTCAAGTCATTGGCAAGTGAAAGGCAAGAACAGTAGACTCCTGCTTATCTGAATTCTGGGACCCCGGAGATTAGGCCAGACGCGTTCTGGCCAATTAAATTAATTTTGCCTTAAACTCAATTAATTTTAGCGATTCTTGCGTACTGAATGTGCCAACAACCATAATTTCATAAAAATACAACACGTTTGACCCTTTCATGATAATTTATATCTAAAATTCTTCTAGGGAGTCATCAATATTTCACTTCCTCCCATTGTCGGCCAGTTAAACCGGCACTTTGTTAAAAATCAGCCATGTGAACAAAAGTCATTTACTCAGAGTGCAGACCGGTTAAAGCAATGTCAGTCAGATAAGATGAATCTATTTTGTAGTATTAGACCATCAACTCGCCCAATGGAGACGAATAAGCAGGGCCGCCGAGAGGGGGGGCAAAGGGGGCAGATTGCCCCGGGCCACAAAAGGAAGGGGCCACATTTTGAGCTGAGAATATTTTTGAGGGTTATTAAATATTAGAGTTTTCAAATTAAGGAGATCAAAATTAAATATATAAGAAAATACATAAGAAACTTAGTACTTAAAAACGTATATAAATTGAAATTACCAAACTATTCATTTGTCTTAGTTGGATACTATTTCATTTGGTTTTCTGACGTCTCGTCTGGGGCCCCCGATGTTAAGTCCGCGTTTACACTCTACAACTTCTTTTATGAATTTGTGTTTTACAACCAATTAAACTGATTGGTTTGCACTTGTTAAGAAAGCAATGAAAATTATTAAACAAGCTGTACAACAAGCGTGAAAAAAAAATACAAAAATGAAAAAAACGTGTTTTACAATATCAAAAATTGTGTTTTACAACAGGTTGCAGGTTTCCCGAGCCATGTTGGAAAGATCACATGAAATTTTTATTTTATAAATGTCGGAAAGATCACATGAAATTTTTATTTTAAAAACTTCTGCTTTACAACATGTTTTAAAACACAAGATCGAGTTTTAAAAACAAAAGTTGTATTAAACATTTTTTACAAACAAAAGTTTATAAAACAAATTGTGTAGTGGAAAGGCGGCTATAGGCCTGCACCAGACCTCACATTAAACTAAATCCGTACAAAGCTCAGCAATCGTCCAATACCAATCGTCTGCACCCTAAAATTTATCACAAAACCTTTTTTGTAGATGTAGAGGCCTTCGATGGACCAAGGAAAAGGATCCCTAGCTTTAACTAAATGGCGTATATTTTACAAAAGAGTAATATAATAACATTTACGACTCTAGACGTGACATGAATTTTTTCCATCAGTGATTAACAACTTAAGCTTAGTTTCTCCTCTGAGTTTGAGTTTAGCTACGTGTGAACCAAGGTCTAAAGAAATACAGGTTTCCTCGTACGAAAATCGTACGCAGATCGTGATGCCATCGATCAGCAGACCGAAAGAATGCGCTCGTCTGTAGCCTCAAGCTGGCACAATAAATAATAATAATAATAATAATAATCATTTATTGAAAGAGAGCCTATAATCGGTTAATCAGAGAGTTGTTCCTACACCTTTAATTTAGGCTACTTTTACCCAATATTAAAAGGCTAGGGCTAGGATACAACCGCAAAAATGATGTCCTGATGACGTCACACGCTCCACAGGCATTACGAGAGTTGGACAACAGAAGGAAAACAAGTAAAGTGGTTTAGTAGTTAGGTAGTCTGTGAATTATTTGTATGGTAACTTAAACTGTGTCTTAAATCCTTTTTATCCCCAAGTATAGGCTTATTAGGACCATAAATGTTTTAGTCTAGTGCTTTTAATCCAAAGTTCTGTGTTATTCAGTAGTCGTATTAAAAAGGATTGTACCTACTTTTAATGTTTGTATGTTCTGAATTTTTAAAACTCATAAATCAAAAGTTTAGTACAGACCTGTGTGATGTAGTTGTTTTGTATTGAACAAAATTAAGATATTCAACATTTTTAGATAAAAAAGTTTGCTATCACCAGATTCTACAAATTTATCTATTTTACAGACAAAGGTAATTTTTATTTACGATATTTTTGTATTGAGGGGCCTCACTCCCAAACTTTGCCCCGAGCCTCAAAATGTCTGTCGGCGGCCCTGCGAATAAGTCAACTGGCAAAAGCAATTAATTAGAACAAACTTCAACAAATCAGCTGATACGATAGCAACTTGGCCAACTTACTTGATCAATGTAAACCGACTTAGAGTAAAAAAAACTTAATGCTAACAACTAAAGAAAAAAAATCATTTCACCAACCCATGCCCAGAGTATTAAATCGTTAATTTTTCGTTTGAATTTCAGAAGTTTACACTACAGTTGGAGTATGAAAATCCAGATAAAATTATACTAAGAACTGATCCTGAAATTAAACTAAGAAAGAATGTATATTATACAATATTATACTAACAAATTCAAAACAAGCACTGTCTTTAATACTATTAAAATAAAATTATCAAATGCGATGCGGAAAGTGTAAAGGGACCTCAAGTCGGAATTTTCAGGTTTTGAGTTATTAACATCCTGAAATTCTGCATTAAATGGCGAACAATTTGACATAGGCCTATAAAATACAGCGCTATGATTTTTTGTCTTTGAATTATTGGCGTTTGAATTTTAAATAGTCAAAACGGGCATTTTAGGAAATCAAGGCCCAAAACTTCAAACGTTTACAGAAATTTTATTATTGATATTTAAGAAATGAATTTGGTATCAAAATAAAGCTGAAAACTAGATCTTTAAATCTAAACTGAAACAGACGAGATACACTCACAATTTCATTGTTTAAAAAAATGAGAAAGTGAGAAGTTTGAAAAGGGACCTCAAGTCGGAGGGCAGAATACTGAAGAATAAAAGAGAAATACACTGTCAATATGGTGATTTTTGGACTCGGACAATGTTCTTCTACAGCGAAAAACTCAAAGTAGTTCACTTATCCGCCGATAGATGTCAGGAGAGACTAGTTTTGTTATGCCCCTGACGACACTGCCAGTACGGGCCTGCACATTTGGGAACTGGGACCTGAAGTCGCCTGCCAAGTTATTTTCCATATAAGCGACTTGAGGTCCCTTTTCGTTTCCATGACATTGGCTACTAAATCGATTATTTTTTAATATTTATCGAATTCTTATCACTAAAATAACCGAATGAATATGTACAGGAAAGATTAAGGAATAGGATCCAATTGAAACCTAAAAATCAATATTTTTGACCCGATTCGACTAAAATGCTCGTACTGTAAAATTTACTCCAGTGACTTTAGGTCCCTTTTCACTTTCCGCGTCACAAATAGAGAACCAAGACAAAAATGTGGCAAAAAATAAGATTTAACTTTTTAAACGAGTAAAAAAAGGGTTGGCCTGATATTTAGTTTGAACTTTGAATACCCTAAATCAATTGGTTAATATATTAAAAGCCCTGAGTGGTTTCTTGGGTCTTTTATTTAGAGATTAGATACCTTTAAAAAAAAAAACTTCAGGGGAATCGCTATCTATGTATGCTTCTATGCTGGTGAATAAAAGGACTGTATTTCAGTATTATCCAAAATGCAGAACAAAAATCCGGAGTTGTTAATAATTTCCTAACAATATGAAATTTTTATTTTTCCGATATAACAAATAAAAGACTAATTGGTGTCCGAGTTTAAATAGGGGGGTTTAGCAAGTTGATATTTTGACCTAAAATTGTATATTTTTAGGAATTTATTTATGTTCATTTTGATACGTGGTTTACTGTCATATGTTGAACAAACATTTTCAGGATACGGTTCTGCGTGATGTTGTAACCTGTGAAAATCACGACAACACCCTTAGACGGTAAAGCATCTCAACTATAACAATTTTCGATCGAAAATAAAAACGCTATATATACTAGGAGTATGCTCCTATGTGGCGTATAGGTCAAACGAAGCGCGGTAAAATGAAATAAGGTTATTAACTAAAAAATAAATATTTAAACATATAATTGACTACTCATTTATAGATTAAAACAATCTTCGGGGTATAAATATGTTGTAGTTCAAATTTCAAGACTTTGAAATAATAAAAGAGCAGTTAGTCCACAAAGAGTGATTTTCAAGTCGAATATGTTCGAAAAATTAAAGAGGAGAAAAATACTACAAAATAATACCATTTGCTACCACGATTGTAAGAAAATTAAAAGAATAATCATACCTTAAGTTCAGTCGATGAATTTCAGGTGATCGCTTATCAGTTAAATTGGATTATGTAAATTCAGAAGTTGATTACTTATATGTTTTTCATATAATCTTAACTCAAATGGTAATATTTTGTGGGATTTTTTCTCCTCTTTAATTTGATATATAATTTATTGATTAGCCAAAGTGGTTACTTCCTACGTCGCACTACTTCTTTCCATTATGATCAGGGAATAATGTTAGTACGTTTCTCTCCCGCAAGGACGACACCAATTTTTACTTTTATTACCCTCTTAACCATTATAATGGAATCGATGCTATTTAACTGCCCTAAGCATTGGTGTAATTGTGAATCGATGGGGTGATTTTAATTGCATTTTTTAATCCTTGGAATTTAAAATTTTGAATATTTTTTATTACGAAACTTAAAAATCCGTTCACAATCGCCCCGGTGAACCCTTTCTTTGCAATTGGCCGCTATAGGCAATGAAGGATCCTTGGAACTCCTTGCCCCCATTGCTACCTTTTTAAATCATTTCAAGTTCTTGGTCAAAATTACAAAAAAATTTAAAACAATAGCCTCTACATTATACGAAAGTGTGTCCGTCAACAAAATATTAACTAAAAAGATTTGAAGTCGATCACATACCTTTGATTATACCCAAGTCATCGTTTTTGGCCATGTTGAGAAACCATGAACATTTGGTAAGGAAGACTGCTACCAGTAAAGCAAACCAACCAAAAATTATAAGGTAACTGAAACAGGCATCTTGAAAAAGTATAGAAATAACAAGAAACAAAACAAAAGCTGACAGTATGTACCTATAGAAGTAATTTTCTTACTGGAAACTGAATTGAGGTGTATTAGTAAATTAGTGATTTGCTGTGTTAGTTAATTGAAATTGCATTCTACTCTTAAATGTAGTGCCTACAATTAACTAATAAAAGATTTTAGGCTTAAAGCAATACATGCTGTGTACTGTTATAACATTTCCAAACATCAATGAACCCTTCTGAATCACATTAGATAGGCCTATTAACCTAATGGATTTCTGAAAAGCTTGTCCAATTTTTTTTCTCCTGAAAATCTTAGCAAATTGTGGTCTAACTTGCTTTGTACCCCAAGTTTGATGGTTTACAAATAAACAACCACATTAAATCATAAAATCTGCCTGATGGCTGATAAAGGTTTTGGGTAACACACCATTGGTTGATGAAGGAATAGAACTCTTCAACAATACTGTGAGGGCATTATAACAAAATTCATTTAACACAATGATTCATTACAGTTTAAGAACATTTTTTAGATTTAGAATAAGGCTTAGTTTGAAGTTAGAAGAACAATTTTTTTCATGGCACTAAAGTAATATAGATGATCATAGTACTCTGTAATAAAAGCCTAGGCGGTAGCAGATCCCAAGATGTTGGAAAAGTTGTAAAAATGATTTTTACAACTGGATGACATTAAAGAAGATCAAAAGTAGACACATTTTATCAAACAATTAAGATGTTGTTAAGAATAGACATTTGGAAGATATTACTTAATTTTATTTAATTAATAATGATTATTTTATTACTTTGTGTGTAAGCAATGTTTAGTATATTAGCTGCCACCTGTTAGTTTTTTAAGTGCCAATAAAGGCGTTAGATAGTAACAAGACCCGGATTTGGACCGTTCCCGATCAAAACGTTAAAAAAATTCCTCTGGCGTAGAAAGACACAAAAACAAAGCCTGTAAACAAAAAAAACTTGGAGGAATATTATCTCTCCGAAAGGCCAGACTCGATATCTTGCAATGAATTGAATGACAATTGCAATTACATTTATATGCAATCAGCTGTAATGTATTCAATTATTGAAATTAATCCTTTCTATTTTTAGGAAGACCTAGTGTGATGAGATCACTGAGTAACAGTCTACAACAGAGTTGATGAAAAGCCAGGGATTTACAACCACAACAATTATGGATTTTTTTAAATAGCTTATCATACTGTTAGCTTTTTTATTAAATTAAATAGTAAAAAATCTTTCAAACAAAAAAAGAAAAATAATTAGATTTTTGCAGAAAAAATTTTATTAAAATGCCATCAAAGAATTGTTTAGTCAGTCAATTAACCAGGATTAATAGCAAATATTATATTAACCAGGATTAATAGCAAATGTTATATTACATATCGCACACGTGATACATTTTGGTAGTATAAATTTGATGTGGATTTTTTATACAGTCTGGGATGATTTTTAAGGTAGGCCTAACGTAAATTTAACAGTGAGTACAAATAAATATTTTTGCCGAAAAGAGGTTTGGATCTTTAGGCTATATATTAACTTACTTAAGAAATATGTAAGGAGTAGTAATTTATATCTTGTTTCGCAAAACCTGTAGGCTAGATTTTAATTAATTACAACTCAACTCTCTACAGCTGAAACCCCCTTTAAGTGTGATGTTTACACTTTTAAACATCATCTTCTGAGTTAATTCAGGATAGAAATGCACTTATTTCAAGTATAGTAGGACTAATTTATTCCATGGTTGTGGGCGAACATCAACTTAAGTTATTAAATAACACTAGAAAGCCTTTAACACTACTTTGAGTAGGAAAGTTGTTGTGGCTAAATTACGTGATTCAAAAGCTTTATAGCCTAGGTAGTACTAAGAGGTCTAACTTAATAGTAGATTTTTGAGAATATTATCCCTTTTTTGTCTAGTCTCATCCTATTGCAGGGTGTTTAGGATGGAGCTTAACTGATTTTGACAATAGAAATTTTGTTTGAATAGTTGCATTCAGGCATACAACACAAACAATTTTTTAATGCATATTAGTAGACCTCCTACTCAAGATAAGTGTGGCAATTCATTACAAATCTAACTTATGAGATTGGAAATCTAAACCAAAAAGTAGATAATGAAATTAAAGAAAATTCTAATTCACAGTGTATTATATACCTACTAAACTAAACCTAAGTTCAAATGGGACACAAGGAAAATGTTCAAATTATAGAGAAGGTTGAATAGCCTACTACATAACTTTGAAAAGCAGAAAATTCCTTCCATGAGATTAAAAATTATGACACTTTTCCATGGCACTTAAAACTAACTTACCACCACAACCACCAGTACCAAACCTATACCCTACACCTATAACCAGTCCCCTACACATGATATGTAGGCCTGGGCTATAAGGTTAACAACAAACTAGGCCTAAGTTAACAAACTAGGTTAACTTAGGCCTACTTAATCCTTTCAAAATTAGGCCAAAATATAGCTGAAATGCATGGCTGAATGCATGCCTACGTTACATAAATAATTCAAAACAATATGTTTGGTTTGATTTATTAAAAAATGTTGAGTTTGGCTGTGTCGAGTAATTCGACTTGACTTGAAAAGTTTACAAAATAATTAATGTTAGCCTGACTGCACTTACACAAACGCCCGGCAAAAAATTCAAAGCTAAAATAATCTATATGTACGGTATGAAAATATTTGAAACTTAAGGTAGGCCTAGCAGAATCAATACAGTGAATAACAATAACATGTTTTTTCTAGGCCTAGGCCTACATATGGTTCAAATTTTATATGCATTTTTTTAATATGGCAGGCAGGCCTAATCTAAAAGCAGTAATAAACTACCCATCATTGTTTTCTTTATGAAATTTTTTTAACAATCAAGGCAATTCTTGCGAGTAAGGCCACATGTTTGTTTTGGTTTTCTTAGGTTCTACCTTCGTTAGATTCAGGTATCTCGGCTATGATGAACTGACTTCTGTGATTCAATGTAAAACAATAATTTTTGGTTGAGACTTTTATCAATCAGCTTGATTTTTTAAACCAATTATTTTCATTCGTCATTACACTGGGCATAAGTGAAGTGTACCTCTTAGCTTATCTAAGTACAAAAAAACTAAGCAATAGCCTAATTTTGGCCTTTTCAGTAAATACAAACTAAACAAATGTAGGATAAGCCAATATAAAAAGCAACAGGATCATGATATTTACTGAATCTGTTTTGCACAATATTGTTCCTAAAACAAAGTGCTGTTTGAGCGCTTGGCTTTTTTGCCAACAATGCGGGACTCTGTGACTCCACCACTCCTTTTCCCAAACAAAGACGACATATCTCTTGAATGATATCCGGAAGAGTCCATCCCACTATGTAGCTGATCATGAAGCTGCCTATGAGAATTGAAAAGTTCTCTGATGAGATATCCAGCAGTTTCAACTTTGTGTTCAAGCCTCGTGTGTTTGTGATAAAACTGATGGAAAAAGCTCAGGTCATCTTCTACATGTGAGGAATGGGACTGAGAGAGCTTGAGGATTTTTATTAAATTCAATGCAGAAGGGCGTTTCTCCGCTTCAGGGTGTACCATAGATTTTAGGATATTGTTCAACTCGCTGCTAATACTATCCAAGTTTCTCAATTTTCCATTGCGGATTTCTTGCCATTCCTCTCCATTCTTTGGTAATGGACCACCACCTGAGACTTCGTAAACAGTTAAGCCCAGTGAAAATATATCACTTTTATTTAAATTCTTTAGATTACCTTCCAAAATCTCTCTGGGTAAGTATCGACAGTCACCTTCCTCAACATCTATCTCCTCATCAAGACTGGTAACATGACCAAAATCTCCTAGCTTGAAAGTTAAATCATCAATCTTCTCCCCGACGCCAGAATCATCATCTTCAGTAAGTTCAGATTTAATAAGAATATTACCAGGTTTCAAGTCCATATGAGCTAAGCCCTTACTGTGAAGGTAGTGGAGGGCCTGAGCCATTTGAAGAAGAAGGCTACGCAAGAGATTTTCGGACAGTACGTTATCTTTTACATATGCTTCAAGACTTCCCAAATCACAGTATTCATTTTGAATAAAAGCATATCCTTCTTCAATCCATGATGAGAAATTACAAACAATATTAGGATGATTAAGTATTCCGTGTGCGTAAATCTCGTTTCTAACAGATTTTTCTTGAAAACCTGAATTAAGAGGGAGTAATGTTCGCTTTACAGCATAGACAATTCCATTCATGCGATTCAAGCACTTGTAAACACAGCCATGAACACCTTTCCCAATCTCCTCCAATAAAATGAATTCTTCATTGAAACGCGAAACATTCATGTCCCTCAACCGAGGACGTTTGGGTATTTCTAGACTAGTGTCCCCATCAGACTGTGGGAGATTTTCCGAACTGCATGAATCATCCAAGTTAAGTTTAGGAGGAAGTTCACTGATGCATAACCTCTTGAATTTCTTCTGTGCACTTACTTTGGATGCAGATGCAACAACTTTACCATCAGGTGAAAAAGGATTGAAGAACTCAACAGGGGGCTTACTAACAGGAGATATATTATCACAAGGTGAGGCAGACAACAGCCCACTGTTTTTATCCTTAAGAAAGGAAGACAATCTGGGAGTGCTATGAAAGAACTTAGGTTTGCGTATGAAGTCATTGTCAAAATCATCCTCTTCGCCCTCCATGATCAAAACACACTTAACACAACGATACAAACTACCGGTATTTTAATTATTAGTTAAATAAAAGGTAAAGAAACTTAACGCTGTAAGCTACCGGTTACCGATATTAACTGTCTGCAGTACCTATACAAAACAAAGCTTCATCAGCGTTAGCCCGCCAAAACTGACATAAACTACTTGAAGCTTACTCACATGACAAAATACAGGCTCAGCTTCGGCCAACTTCTCGGTTAAAAAACTTCCCGAGTAATTTTGACGGAAATGTAAGCAAATTTATCCCTTTTTTAAACAAAATAAGTGTTTAAATTTATTTCAGAGGGGTCACAAAACTATTTTTATCTCTCTTCTTCTGTGACGCTACTGACAAAGATATGAAAAAAAGATGCAAAGAGTAAAAATTATGACTTTGGATTCATGGAGCCACAATGTATATATAAAAAATCATGTACAGTAACTCTAGTCATGGAGGTAAATGATTCTTGGATTTATTTTTTATCTTAGAATCTTTTATCTTAAGGATAGGTCTATATTTAAGCTTTTATCAATGCCCATGGCATAAATAAGCAATGGCCATGGATCCATTCAATACAACACAACAGAAGGTATAGGAGGGGTTCATCCATTCTATTAAACTTGCTCCCTTATCGTGGATCATTGAGCTGCCAGCGTTCTCGTTATATATATTGTGAAATAAGAAAGGAGATTTATAACTTTTTTTTATATTTCCCAAAAGGATAACATAGGGACAATTATTAATACAGTGTTGCCGCTTTCAGTATCTTGGTAACCAATAGGCAAAAACCAATGATTTAGGATACTAAATTGTTTATTTTCGAGCTGAATTTAATGGTGCCTATCAACATTTTATAATTTTTATTTTAATACATTAAAAAATAGTAAAATAATTATTGGCTAATTTTTATAGGAAAATTGCCAAAACCACGCATTTTTAGCGCCCTATAACTCTGCAATAGTAAGGATTACAAGAAATAGTTATTTGTGCATCTAGGGACTAAAGTGCAACTTTTTCTCCCTGAGGGAAACTGTTGTCGCCCGATGGCGCAGCCAAGGCGATAATTTCCCGAGGAAGAAAAAGTACTTCCCCCGTCCCGTGATGCACACAACATTTTTCCTCCACCTACACCATTAACAATAACTACTGTAACTTTACCTTCAGATTATCCTTTGCTTCAACAAACTGCATTACAATCACATAGCCTATGTAAATGAATAATGCAAGGTATTTAGGCTTTAATTTTAACATTATATTCACACTCTTCTTTAAAAACACTCTAGGCCTAACTTATTTGTTCACAAATATGCAGGAATATAGCCTAAACTACAGAAAACTCAAAATGGATACGCTGTCCTGTAGACAACGGAAACGGACGCTCGGATGCTGTGACACTCTCTTCAACATAGAGAAGCAAATTAAAATCGACAGTGTTGCCATATTTTCTCACTGTCCACCGCGGCGTTGCCGGATTATTTCTTCCCATGTATTTCTTATGAGATTACTTTTAGTCCCGAAGGACCAAAAGCTTAGGGACAGTGTCCCTAGTCTAAGCCAAAAGTAAGTAAGTAAATCCCATGGAGTATAAACTAGTACTTTAGCATTCTATTCCAGGGACTGAAAGACGACTATAGTTAGTAGGTGGAGGAAAAATCAAAAAAGTGCCCTGTTTCCGCCAATTGCTACTTGAGCCCGCCTTATGTTTACAGGGACTTTTGGTGTTTTTATCCTTATAAGTACTTATGTGCAAAGTTTCAAAACTAGTAATCTTCCAGGTTTAACATTAATATCTGGAAACCAGTATTAATGTTTAACCTGCTTCGCTCGGGGGAAAGCAGTAACATTTTCAAATATACATGTTTATATTACTCTGAAATGACGATTAGCTTTGTTATTTAATTTACTGAGTTTTAAGTTTTCTTCAGTACAGTAATTGAATTTATTCGGTCTTTGTTTTCTAATCGATGCTCTCTTGCTCGTTTCAGTGGCCAAGCGCTGTGACGCACGTTATATCTCAACAGTGTCTCCATAAATTGCTAGTGTTTGCCATTCGTTAACAGATTACAATATCACAGAAAATTCAAATTATATGATCTTACTTCACAAATAATAATAAATTTTCTGAGCACCTAAATTTTGAAGTACAAACTGAAGATTGGGGTGGATGTTAGGAAAAAACAACTTTAAATTTAATTTTTCTGAAAATTTTGCGTTTCTACAGTAAATTCAACCACGTAGGTGAACTTAATAATAAAAACTACACCTATGTGCAAAATTTTATTAAAATCGCTGGAGCCGTTTTCGAGATAGGATTTATATGTATGTATGTATATATATATATGCAAGAATAGCTCGTTTAAAATAATAGGATTAAAAGGACTAAAGAATCGCAAGTTGATGTTTTAGCTGGAATACCAAAGGAAAGGCCAAATACTTTGTATTACCATTGTCTTCATAGCACCAGGATGGCCAGGTGCTTTCAAATCTACTGGAAGGTCGCAGGTTCTAATCCCGTGTTTGGCATTGAATTTTTATATTGAGATTTTTTCAAAAACCATTTACTCCCAACTCCCATCAAATATGTCAGTCTTTAATTTGTTTTTCATTGAAAATGCTTATGTACAACAGCATTTTCTGCATACTACTGGCCAGGTTCTGGGCCAGTTCAGGTCAGTACTGGCTTGGTTCCTGCCAATTACGGAACATAGCCCAGAACATTTTCTCCACATGGGCAGGGCCGCCGAGAGGCCATGTCAGCCAAGTCTGAAACTTGGGGCCCGGGCTCCGGAGGGGCTCGGGATGAGCGGAACTTTTCAGATAGAGGAAATATTGTTATCGACTTCTTGAAAATAAATTTGGGCCCACATGTTAAAAAATAAAAAAGCCAGCTTTATCACGAAAATTACTTTGATAATACTGTACAGTATTTAGTTAAGGCAGAAACGATTGTTTTGATTGTCTGTATTATTGGTGCCAAATCTTAAGGCCCACGCCGTCCATAAGATTAATGTTAATTTTAGCATTGGGCTTATGGATGGCTTGGGCCTTAAGATTTGGTGCCAGTTATACTATTGTATTTACGACTGATTGTACACTACGGCGGAGGCAGCCAGCGAATAGTGAGCGTGACTAGCGTGACTGACTCATCCTTCCCTCACGTATATTGACAACAATTTAAATACGTTATGATGAAATTATCCACAATGGTAAACAACAAGAGCACAACATATTTTGCAATTAACACAGATGGCGTAAAAACAATTGTGTGCATTGATCGTGAAGTTAGTGAGTGGAACAATCGCGGAGGCTGTGGGAAAGAGACGGATGTCTTGAAAATCCAATAGTGCGGCATCACTGATAGCAGTAATTTTTAATCAGAGTAGACTATTTTCTAAATCCTACCGACCATTCAGCCTCAATAGGTCCGGATTTTTGTGGTTCCTATTTGTATGTTGTTCCATCTTTAGACTGCCTAAAAACGCGAGTTGAGAGATCTAATTTTCGAAAATTTTCTGGGGGAGAACCCCCGGACCCCCCTTTCACAAGGGGGTCCTCCATACATCCCAGACCCCCCACAGGGCCCATGTGGTGTGCAGACTTGGGGCCCTGCTTGGCTCTTGGTGGCCCTGCACATGGGTAGCA
This sequence comes from Flexamia atlantica, assembly GCA_035578135.1. Lineage (NCBI taxonomy): Eukaryota > Metazoa > Arthropoda > Insecta > Hemiptera > Cicadellidae > Flexamia > Flexamia atlantica. The sequence goes on from JAQJVK010000003.1 coordinate 28,888,160, forward strand.
ATAAGTTATACACAGTATCACTGAAATTAATACTCTGAAAGCGTCTAATTAAAAACCAAAAGAATATACAGCTGTTTTTATATCTTCCAAGGGGTATTCAGGATTATGTGTCCGGTTTAGGTTGTTTGAAAATCTGGTCGCCCAGCTGAAAGACCAAATTAAAATTATAAAAAATGTACACAGCACACTTGACCACCCAGTAACTTGGGAACGTCGAAGAAAATTAAAATATTTATTATAAAAAGACAGATGTGAGTGGCTGGTGTGATCCAAGCAAATATTGTCACTGTATCAGGTCAGTGTCTGCAGCGCCGGTAGTAAGCTGTTTGCTAAAATAATAGTGATTAATTTGATGGGCAGTTAATGCGAGCCAATTTTGGTTGTAATATAACTACTTAATCAAACTCAGCAAAATTTTGGAGATAACTGTACTGTTCTTATCTTAAGACAATAAAAGTGTTTGCTATAAACCCAGCAATCAAAACCATTGACCGTTCAAAACTGTATACAAATTTTGATTTGTCGACCTGAGGCTTGGAGAAAATACCTATTTTACATAAATCTAGTCATGCTGCGGATAATGACTTGATACAGTGACAGCATTTGCTTGGGTCATACCAGTTACTCACATCCGCCTTTTAGCGAATTTCTCCTTTAAGGAAGAAGCTGTTACCGTAGGTCTCATGGTAAGACTTAAGCCGAGACCATCATAACTTTTTGTTTTAAGGTCCCCAGATGCCAAAAACACCATTCGTTCATTTTCATAAATAAGTATAATATATATGTGTGTGTGTGTGTCTTTAAGCACGATAACTTGCTTAAAAATGGTCCGATCTGAATGAAATTTGGCACTGACATTGTGTAAAGTAGTAATTATTCGGATGAGTTAGAAAACCAGCCTGATCAGACTAATGGAAGGGGGGTAAGGGGCGGTAAACCCTCCAAAAGTGGGGTTTTCAGAGATGTTTTACATAGAACAATTAAAATAATGTAATTTTTGTTTACACCATTGAGTTCACTGAATTCAGCTTAAAAAAACCAAATAATTTAGTATTTTGAATTGTTGCTCTATGTCCATTGGTTGCCGAGTTATTGAAAGTGGTAAACACAGTACGTGGTCCCAATGTTAACCTTATGGAATAAATCAAATTCTATACCCCGCATATTTTTCAACATATCTGAATGAAACTTGGCACATGGCTTCATCTAGTTCATCTACTGAATTATTGCAAAAAATATCTAAATTTCACAGTCCCCTGGCAGCAAACCTGCTAACTCATTTCCCATTTTATTGTTATAGAGAAAATTGTTGTATGCGCATTTCAGGATTTAAGCTGATTTTGCTTGATTTGAGGCTATGTGTAAATGATTTATTTAAGCATTTGAAATTTGCCGAGTAAGTAGGTCTGCTGCAATGGGGATTTTTATAATAAATATTTTTATTTTGCTTGGATTTTCCTAAGTTTCTGGGTGATCAAGTGTGCTGTGTAATTCATGTCAGATTTCAAATATACAGCCAATTCACAAATATGCCGAGATTTGGTGTAATGCTTAACACCGAGACTCATTTGACGCGCAACACGATTTTGCCAAAAAATCGTTCAGCAGACAAATACTGCACCTTGCAAGGTTAAGTATCGCAAGAAGACAACAATATTAACATACCACACTCTAAGGAGAACTCCCATAACAAAAAGAGTCTTCTACCATGACGACAAATGATGATATTGTATGGACCCAATATCCAATTTTTTTGCTATTCGAACAAGATTCCAGAAGCCAGATAATCCGAGGTGGACAGTATTATTATTATTAGTATTAATATACAGGGTGTAAAAACTATCAAATTTTAAATATATAACACAAACTGTGTCCTGCACAAATTTAAAGACATACCTTCTACATCGGATCTGGAACTTGCTAAAGGTACTTTGTTTTCTTTAGTATCATCCTTTCCAACACCCCAATCACCATGCTTAGCCAAAGCTGCTTTGCACCGAGTGGCGAATTCATGAACGGCTGATGCAGACATACCATTATTGAGTTTACGCGAAATTTTAGAAAACACAGGATTGTCTGCACTCACAATTGAACCATTAACAACCATATCATTTTTGTGCTTGGAAATAACTGAAAGTATGTGTTCTTGTTTTGACCTTCTAGTTTTCCTTCTACTGATCATTATTTTGAGTTATTGGTTTTACACTAATTACAACAGTTATCTAAAAGAAATACTATAATTATAAAATTTAACACTCTTTTAAAGCATAAAAAAATAAGATTACAGATAACTCACAACCTAAAAGGGACAATTAAGATGTAAACTGTGCATACAATGTTTTCTTGCAGGAAATCTGAGAGGACATGACATTTAAGTGACCTTTGATCCTCTTGACTGCTACTAACATGAATTACAGTAGGAACTCAGAGTAAATTTCAGATGAATAGAGGAGTATAAATTATGAGGATTTAATGTACTCATGTAACAATTCATTCTAAAGGATTATATATTTTTTAAATCATCATTTCAGCCTGTAAAAATAATATTATTATAATTCTGTTTCATTTTTCTTGGACAATAAATTTCAATCCATACTCTTATTACCTTATTGTGTAAGTTTAGATTGCAAATCATTTTGAGGTAGCGATCAAAAATATTTTGAACAAAAAAAATACTACAATGTACTCACTAATAAACGCAGAACTTGACGACATAATTTCTTTAATCCCTTGGGGAAAGAAAAGAAATATGTTCACCATTTGATTGAAGTACTTGGAAATTACCTGATAACTGAGTGCTACATGCACTCTGTCTGTACATTAGCCTGAAGTTGCCAAGAATAAACATGAATAATCCAAAGGCAAATCAAGAGACAATATTTATTAATGGCCAGGCTAAAATGGTCATCAAACTTTTAAAGAAACTTCACATTTTAACAATTAAAACAGCAAATTAAGTTGGATCAGTTAACAACTCCAATTATCATTTTGAGATTAAATAATCCGGTTTAATATTTGAACTGCAACTCAAAGAACAGTATTGTCTAGCTTCAAGAAAACCAGTTTAATATTTTTCTAAATACTGAATTTGGTTTTTGAAGAGAACTACCCAGGTCGTTTTTCATATAATTTGTATTGGATTTTTTTCTTCTGACATTTGAGGGATTAGTTGACAAGTCTGATTTTTCCGCACTAAAGTAGCTAAATATTTTTGAAAATAATGATTTATTTTCACTTGAAACTGACTTTTCATCAGCATATTTCACATTTTTCTGGCTTTTCCCTTTTTTCTCAGAATCGTTTACTTCATTACAAGTTTTATTGAATATGAAATGAAAAATTTTACTAAATATTGTATTACAGCTGTCTTTATCAGAGATTTCAAGAATCTTTTTCTTTTTTGATAGCTCTGCCTCTTCTTCAATAGCTTTATCTTCTTTGAAGAATAGAAATTTACTGAACACCCTCCAGATCAAAGAATCTTGCTTCTTAGCAATCATCGTCACTTCCTTCTCAACTACCAACTCGATTGGACTATGGTCAGAAAACTTGCTACTTTTTGAATTTATAACACGAGACTTTGAGTTTTTGAAGTTAGTAATGAAGTTGTCGATACAGCCTCCATCCCTGTGGGTCTCCTTAGTAATATTGAATGTAAGATTGTGATTTTTGAGAACATTCCTCGTTGAATTATGTTTGCTGTTGTCTATATTGAAGTCACCAGTCAAAACATGTTTTGTATTTGGTTCTTGGTTTATTACTTTCAGGAATCGTTCCAGGTTATCATGGAACTCCACGATGCTCGTGTCAGGTGGCCTGTAGGCACCCGTGATTACGACATCTCCGACACTGACGCTGACTAGCTCAAACTCTCTCTCTTTACGATGCTTGTCCAGGTCCTTACGAGGCTTGCAGGGAATCTCATTTTTTGCCCAAATCGCCACTCCACCTCGCTCATTATGCTTTCTACAGAAAGAGTTGACAATTTTGTAGCCGTTGATTTTTTCTAGATCTTCCTGGTTTTTTTGGAAGTGCTCTGTTACAACAAAAATGTCTGGGTCGTGAAGTTTAACAAATTTGCTAATGTCATCTACTTTGTTTTGGAAACCTTGAGTGTTGAAGTGGATTATTTTCAAACCACCATCAGTCATTTTCAGATTGTAGTGACCTCTCAGAGGACTAAAGAAAATGCACAAGTGAACATAAAAACTAGAGGTGATTCGAAAGGTAAAATTAAGTTGGATCACTTGCAAAATTAACTACTTGCACCTTAAAATTAAACTATCATTCAGAAATAACACATTTAAACAGTAAGTTTTATACTATTTTACATCTTAAAATTCAATGGCTCAATGGCCCACTGATGTAAATCAAAAACCAACGTATTCATTCACACCTTAATCCAACTATCTTCCAAGGGTAGCACAATAATTAGTCTCCAAGTCTTAAGTTATTTTAAATTTTTAGATTCATTGACTCACTGGTAAAAATCAACAACCAAATTAATGCTGTAAACTAAATATCAAAACGCATGAGTCAGCTTCAACATCACTTTTATCTTGTAGATATCACTGTTTATCAAAACAATACAGATAAAAACCTAATGAGCCAAGTCAGTCTTTGATTTTTCTAAAGGAATAAATAGTTGGCATGTTTGAAAAAATAACAAACAGTTTTGTAAAATATTTATTCATAAAAAATTCACAACATTTCCCATAATAATTATTGCATGACATTCATGTCTTAGGGGCCCCATATGCGTCAGGCATTCTTTCAATTGTATACCTGAAACAGATAATTTATGTAATAGTAGGAAAGAATCAAAAATAAAATGAAAACCTACTTATTTAAATGTATAGACAAAAGAAATCATTAATTACTTTGGTATTTGCATGTGATCTTGTACATAGACCAAGTCTTGTTACACAATGATAATAATTTTTTTAACTAAATTTGTTGTCCCATGTATTTTTTAATGCATGTCAAGGCCAGTTTTATTGATATAGTTCTAGCTGACCCAACATGTTGTCCTAAATATCCAATTCGTAGCGAATAGTTAGTTAAAGATTATGCTACAACTGTTACTTTGTTCATCAGGAACCCTACTCTGTGTATTATATTATGAATTGTGAATAAACCAGCAGACATTTACAACTTTTTTCTCAAAATTAACAATCAATTTATCATTAGGAATCAACCTTTACTTATCTTTAAGAAGCCAAAATACTTTTCCATCATACCTGTGTTGTGAGATGTACATTATGGGGACACCCGGTATTTTCCTGATTCTCCTCTTGAGGTCCTTGTCGTTGGTTGCAACTATGTAGCACTTATGCTGAAAGAAAAAAACAGTTCATATTTTAAACTCTCTTAAGACTAAATTTAAAAATTTAATTCTATGTGTAGTATTTGCTGGTGAGAGGCAGGACACTCTTACCAGAAGAGGTTGAAGGAGCATATTTCTATGAAAACTACAGCCCCCAGACCTTAGATTTTGCAAGGCATTTCACAAATTCACAAGACCGTAGTTTAAAATTTTACATTGTTACGTCTTTCCCAGAACCTATTAGCTACAAGTACATCAGAAGAATTTGGAATCTAAAAATCAATGAAAACTGATGGTCGGAAATTTAAAATTCATTGCCTCTGTTATACTGGAGGGGTAGGGAATTGAATAAATGGAGTGTAAGCTACTGGTGTTAAGAGGACAGAAGCAGAAGATAGTATTAATTGAACGCAAAAATTTAAACCACTTGAATTTTTTTTAAGGTTTGATCTGATACAACACAGCTATATTACAACTAAAATATTTTTACTGCTCAATACAGCATTGCGGTTGCACAAGAGGCACAGGGAATGTCAGATTCAAAAGAATGCCTAACTTTAAACCATAATTGTAATTCTCAACCTAGTCCGGGTAATCTGAGATCTGCAGAGTTCAGGACCAAATAATGTGAGGTATAATGACTGTACACTACCACTAGCTGTTATAGCTAGTCTGGCTAACTTTTTTGCGTAAACATAGGCGGCTCCAGACTGGATTTTATGGGGGGGCTAACGCGTTATAAGGTTGAAACAAATACCTATTAGATAACAAAGATTCTTCTTCTCCTCTGGAATTCCCAGGAAGCCTGGGAGAAGTGCTACTTCAATAATATATAGATAGATACCACCAAGTTAAATTGTGTGCCGCACCACACGTTGACTGTGTTTCAAGCTTTAATACACCATCTATCTATCTATATATATATATATATATATATATATATATATATATATATATATATATATATATATTACAATTCACAATTGTAATGTTAGGTTATTTGGAATGAATCACACTTTGCCATGCTGCAAAGTGCTTTCTATTCTTCTTCCAACGGCAATGCCATCATAAACTTAGTTAAATAAAATGTATCATGAGTCCTCTTCATAGAACGGCGTTTAAACATCATAATAAACAGCTTTCACTTGTTACTACTAGTTTTCATTTGACTTTTTTCACCGAATTCAATGACTTTTTTCAGTCCGTCTATGTATCTTTTTATAAGGCTGTAAGGTTGAGGCTTATGATCGTAATAAATAAGTACTGCCAGTGCTTGATTTGTAAAAATGGAGGCACCAGAACTGTAATTAATCAGTTTTTATACAACCCCCCCTCCATCATTCTTACCTTAAAAAAATTATTTGTCTGTGTGATTAATTAGGTCAATTTAAAAGGTCAAATTTTACATAACTCAAATTTTTAATAAGTAAATTAAAAACTAAAAAATAAATTATGTAAAGAAATTTTAGAATTTTTTATGATGCCTTGTGCGAGTATTCGGGTCTTTTTAGCGTTTTCAACATTCGGCTTAGCCAAGACTAGACAAAAGAGCGCTAATTTCAGGCCAAAAATCCGCGCGTAATTTCCGTACATTTTAAGTGATTGTTATTTTCGATAAAATTAATCCAGTCAGTTACACGCGATCGTCTTTTCAGAGAAATACTCCGGCCAGTTACACATTATCCTCTCTTATGGCGAATTCTCCGGCAAACCATACACGATCGTCTTTTAAGGCAAATTCTCCGGCCGATTACACGCGATCATCTCTACGTCAAATACTCTTTCCGATTAAATATGATCCTCTTTCGTGGCAAATTCTCCTGCCGATTATTTGCAATCATATTTTGTGTCAAATTATCCGTCCGATTACATAAAATACTCCGGCCGATTACACATGATCGACTCTTGCGGCAGAAAGAGGCCCCGGAACGCCGTTCCGCTGCAAATCAAGCACTGAGTACTCATGGTATGGGAGCAATTATGGTTTTACACATTTATTAACACACTTTAAATCTATTAACATTTTAGTTTATACCAAATTTTATGTGATTAATTACTTTACGTATTTGAAAACACAGTACTTAATATATTAGAATAATATCTCCTATTTAAAAGTTAACGAAAGAAATCACCTGCCAATGATTAGAGCAGAATAGTTAAGAGTCAAGAGAATGTTTATAAAGTAAAATATTGATTATATTAAAAAAAAAACAAGAAAAGTCTCTACTGAATATTGTTAATTTAAAATTACACTTAAGAAACGGTTAGTAATGGTTACAACATTGGTGTGACATGAAAATGAAAATTCCCCCAAAAAATTAGTTTAATTTCCAGAAGATCTGGAGGGGCTTAGCCCCCTCCAAGCCCCCCCTTCGGCCGCCTATGTGTGTAAATAGAAAAAACTTTTTGAGCAAAGCAAACTTGGATTTAGTTCAAACTATTGGACACGCACTGCTTTGCATCTTTTAAGTTTTTGTTTATAGTCTGCTGATAAAAATAAGCACTCATTAAAATCAGCTTTGTTTGAAATGTCTGCTCAAATGTTAAATCTCATGAACAAATTACAAAACTTTGAGGATTTCCAGGGCTCTTCGCTTTAGTCTAACCTCCATAAATTTTATCTCCTGCAAAACTTCATGAAAAGCTCTTTTCCAACGACACCTACGTTATTAAAATCGTTTCGGAACAAAGAGGAGACTTGATCATAAAAAACCCCAAGCAATTAATCCCAAGTAGCGATGCTTGTAAAAACAATTGTAATTTGGTGTACAGAAAGATTTCTCAAATACACGTGGAGGGCCTTCCTACCTGAGTGACCCGCTGCACGATGCAGTCGTCGGCGTAGGTGCCCTTGTGGTAGCAGGAGAGGCGCTCGAACCTCGGGTCCTTGAGGATGCGCAGCGCCACTCGGTACTTCGGACCCAGCTTCTCCAGTTCACCCATCACACAGTCCGTCACGTACGGAATGCCTGCGAACAAGATAGAAACTAAATGTTACAAAAATACCTTATAAAGAGCGAAAAAACTGTTCATACTCAGCTCAGGTCAGTAAAATATATTGGTTTTAAATTACTTTGTCTGTCTCCAGTCCTTTTTTGAGTCGAAAATCACAACCTGGTTTCGACACAATGTCAGCGACAGTAACAGCGTTGAGAAAAGTTTTAAAAAAGAAATTGTTGTCACAAGGATATTAATGAGAATTTAAATTACACACATACACAAATATTTTACAAAGATGAAAAACTATTAAAAATACATTCCCGACAGTCAACAGGTGCAGAATCGGCTTCATAAATTCAAAGTACTTACATTTGCGGCACCGATACGAGGAAACTGGCCAAGGATTCTTGTGCCAGTATCGTGAACACAAGTGAATTGAATTTATAAGCCGACTCTGTGCCCGTAGACCAACCATACAGTAACATTTTTGTTAGTTTTTCATCTGTGTAGAATGTGTATTTAGAACTCTAAACATTGTCCAAGTGACAGCAATTTGTTATAAAGAAAAAATACCCCCGTTGTAGCAGACCTGCATACTCAGCGAATTTCAAATGCAAAACAACATATTTCAATCAAACATAGCAAGATTTGACATGTTTTGGTAAGCTCCATAAGAATAACATGGGGAATGAGTATGCAGGTTTGCTGCTACAGGTATATTAAAACTGGGTGGTTTTAATTCAATATTTAGTATATCTGAACTAGAAGAAGCCATTTACCAAGTTTTATCAAGATATGTTGAGAAATAACCGAGATATAGAATTTTACTTATTTTCCATAAGGTTAACATTGGGACAACGTACTGTGTTTATCACTTTCAATATCTCGGTAACCAATGGACATAGAGCAGTGATTCAAAATACTAAATTGTTTGGTTTTTTGAGCTGAATTCAATGGTGCCCACAAAAATTCGATAAATGTTATTTTTCTAGGTAAAAAACTCAAAAAACCCATTTTTGGGGGGGTTTATCCCCCTTTACCACCCCTTCCGGTGGTCCGATCGGGCTGGTTCACGAACTCGTCCAATTGATTACCACTTTACATGTCCGTACCAAATTTCATAAAGATTGGACCATTTTTGCAGCCACTATCGTGCTAACAGACACATAGATATATAAATATATATATATATAAATTCGAACGAATGGTGTTTTTTGCTTCTGGGGACCCTAAAATGAAAAGATAACATGGTCTCGGACTTAGGTCTTACCATGAGTACTACCGTAATAGCTTATTCCTTTAAGGAAATTCGCTAAAAGCATGCTTAACTCGATGCTAACACTTCACATGAGCATGACACAACATTGTGTCGTAACCAGGTCGTGATTTTCAACTCAACATAGGACTGGAGACGGATAAGGTATATGAAACCACTATGTAAGTCACACCAATCCAGGGGTAAAAAACCAAAATGAATAAATCAGGTAAGTTAGCCAGATGGCTATTGGTAAATAATATGAGTACAATAGATTAAATAACTAAAAAGGCTACATTTTTAAGACATTGGTTGTTACGAGCATTTAATTTCCGATATAGTTATGCCAACATTTTGGAGCACTGAGGGGAGATTTTTCACCCACTAGACTTATTGAGAAGGGCGATACAAATGAAACCTGTGCTTTGAGATTTTTTAGCTGACGAATCACAACATAACAAGATGTATGTAATATATTACTGTCAAGCATACAATGTTTATAATTATGTTAACACAAGTAACGATAAGTACCTGGTGGACCAAATCGTACCAAGTCAATCAAAGTGCAGCTCACATGCTCAACATTCCTGTGATTCTGTATGAAGAAAAAGAAGAAGTTTCAATTGCTTTTACTACTGTCCACTCTTCAATTAAAGAAAACTATGAAGTTAATTGTAATATTAACTTGCAAAGGGGCCCTGACAATAAAGAGACATTCACGCTCATAAGTGCAGTTTCAAGGAAAAGAGGCTTCTCTTAATGTCTGTAGCGTAGAAATTCATTAAAGAGATGCTGTTCTAAAGGAGAAACTGCCAAATTGTTAAAAAACCTTTGACCTGACTGTAAAAAACCTATTTCAATAAAGTGACGAATTCATTCTCTATTTGACAGTAATTTGATTGAAAGTAAAACCCAATTCTTGTTGGAAGAAGGAACGTTCAAATAAAAAAACTGAGTCTCCATGTCATGCACTTTTAAGTCCTTGTTACTAAGCCAAAACAAATAAAATCAGAAAAAAATTGCAATAAATTTCTCAAATTGTTAAAGGATTTTTTGTTGAAATCATCTTTGTATTCATTGGAAGAATTTAATCATAAATAGGATTTTTTAAATAATGGATTTATATTTACATTTAAGCTTTAGATTCAAAGTCAATGATTTAAGTGACAAATATTGTATTCATAATGTTATTATGTAAATTTTTGACTCTATTCCTTGTATGTTAAATGTACATTTATTGTTTGGAATAAAGAAGATTTGAATTCAATTGAATTGAATATATCCCCAGAAAAACAATAACCACACAGGTTGATTAATCACAGTTTACTAATCGCTTTATAAAACTTGATATTTTGCCACTCCCTCAGGAAAAATTATGTTCAACAATTACAAGTTTTATAAATTACAGAATAATTCTTAAGTTTGTGTTACTGTACAAGTCAAAAGTGTTATATAACTTACATTTTGCATACAAACAATCCATCATGCTTTGGAAGATGTCAAGTTTGTTTTTAATGGAAAAGTTGACAAAGTTTGTGTCCACTAGGATGTGGTAAGGAGGCCCAAGCTGGGTGTTGTACTGGAAGAATAGAGCAGACGACACTTGTGGTCTGGAAAGTTGAGTTATGTCATTAAAGAATTAACAACTAATAAGCTTTTATTCTATCCAAACTTAACAAGTACATAAAATAAAAGTCAATGCAAAAATATGTTGATTTTCTTTATAGCAAGGTTGTACAAGACAATCTTTATCAGGTATTTTTTAAGTTGGCAGCTCTTTTGGCTTCTAGTGGTAATGAAGTTGAACTGCGGGCACATAGAAACGAGGAGAGGGCAAGGCAGCGAAAGGCTTGCTCAAGATTTTCTTACACTAACAAGCACGCCCCTCGCCTCACTCCTATATGTAACAGGTCTCTGCCTTGCTTCTTACCAGCGCAGGAATACACTTTTAAGAGGGATTCAATCTTGTTTTATCAATATTGAAAGAACAAAATAAAACCCCTTTTCTATTTATTAACTTTTGAATTTAGCTTCTAATCTTTTAACTTGCACTAAGTGTCAGGAGGGATAAGGAAACTCCTCCTGTTGACAAATGACCCTGCATAAAATTACATTTATCATACATATTACTTAATAATTTAACCAATTTTTTGGGGTTTGATTAAATAGTTTTTTAATCTTTTGCTATCATAATTTTTTTTAAATACTTGTTTTTATAATGACTAAAATGATGACTAACTTTCAACTTAATATATTTAGAGTTTTATGAACATTGAACTTACACAAAGATTTTAGTTGATTGATTAGGGCTTAAAACTAAGCCTACTTACACGTCCTTGACTTTCAGTTCATGTGGATCTGGTTTCTTCTGCTTAACAACACGAAGTTCAGGTTTACTGAAACCCAAAAGAGTTAATTAAATCTATACCTATAAAAAAAAACCTTGCTATTCTCCTAGGCCATTTCTCATAAACCTAGAAAGCTGAAATTTTGTAATTCAATCCTGAAACTTTTTAATTTGTAATTGTAAAACCTTATAAATCAAAAGGTTTTTGTATTTTGCATTTTGACATAAAACCTCATATCTCATATTATAAAATAAGTGAAAATCTTAATCTCATCGCAATTAAGATTATTTATAGATAAAAAACAGGAAAGTCACCTAGCCATTTCGTCATTGGGAAAACTTTTACATAAGTTATACACTTCATATGTGATATTTGTTTTTGCTATTTTTTTAATCTTTTGTTTCCTCTGGTGATTTATTCAATGATAAACCATGGCTGAGAAGGAAAGCTAACTAGTTTTAATGCTTATGTTTTTAAAATATAAAATGTCTTGTTAAAAATCACAAAGAAACCCTTTTCGCCTAAATATAGTGTTCCCCAAACATTTTAACTGTAAAATAGTCTAGAGTAACTACTGTAAAATTTGTTTTTTTATATCCAAGGTTTTACAGTAATGGTGACAATGTTAGAGACTTTTCAAATATGCTGACGCTGTAAAATAATTTTGTGTTTAAGTAACTTCGAATGAGAGGTTCTAACATGCTTGATACAAACAGTTTGAGTGGGATTTTTCTTTGATAATAATTATGAAATTAATTTGTTTAAAATTTATAAATTTACAATATTCTTGCACAAAAAAATTAATTTTCAGATTAGGCCTACGTACATTTATTTCAGTAATGTCTAAATATACTATTTTCTTACATTCTTGTATCTTTAGAGCTTATCATCTTCTTCATTTGAGCAAAGCGTTGCTGAGCAAATTTTCGAGTCCTTGCATTCTTCCCCTAAAAAAAAATTACAGTATTAACACACAAGCTATTGTGAAACGTACCGTTAACTAGGCCTAGCATGCTAATAACAATTGGGTGTAAGCCCTTATTTCGGATCTTGTGTAGCAGCTTTTAGGAGTCAAGAATAGGACATTGGGCTGGGTGGTGTCTTACCTTTATAATTCAAAACAACAAATAACAATTAATTTCACTGATTCAGGTTAAAAAAAAGTTTTACTTTCCAGTTGCTGATACTGTCTGGGGAGTCCCGCAAGATTCGACTTTAGGTCCGATTATGTTTTTTATTTATATTAAGGTCATTTCTTGCTCTAGTTCAGAACCTCCTGAGTCTACTTACTTACTTGGTTACTTGGATGTTTTGTCCGTACACTCCTTGCGGAATGTTGGACAGGTCAATGTGCATGTAATAGGTCACGGTAAAAGCAAAGAATACACTCTAGAGTGCATCCCTTTCAAAACAAACAAAGTTTGTGGAAAATTTAGAAAAAAATTAATTTATTTAATTGGCCTTGTAGTCTCTGACCTTAGTCTCTGACAGTTTTTGCAGATGATATTTATAAAAAATAATGTGGGTCAGCACACTTAAAAACTCATTTATTTATATCCCGTTTTAAATAAAGTCGATATTCTTTTCTTTTTTTTCAGCCTACCTGACTCACAGGTTAGATAAATTCTTAAGGCCTACGCACAGGCACCTGCCCATGTAGGCCTAATCCTTACTACAGGCTTAGTTAATTTTTTTTACGATCAGTTTATGTTATGTTATTTTATATAATGTATTGTATATTTTGTATGAAATTGGGATAGATAAATGTATTTCATTTCATTATTTATTTATCAGAAACGATAGGCCTAACTCCTTAGTTCTTGAAAGAGAGGTGATCGGCCGGATCAATGTCCTTGCAATATTTTTCAGAAATAAACTTGAACATAAACTCACAGCAAATTAATGTCATGTTTAGAGCCACTCCTAAAAAAAAGAAATCTGAATAGGACAGGCATTTCTTCTTCAACAGTGTGTTTAAACGATGTGTTGATTACTTTAGAACAGTGTGTTGACTACTTAGGAGTGAGATTGGACAACACTCTCTCGTGGAATGACCACATAGATAAATTAGCATTTAACAGTTGCATCTAATATTTTTGCCTTCAGAAATCTGGCTGTTTTTAATAATTTGTCTTTGAGTAGATTAGTTTATTTTAGTCTCATTGAAAGTCAGGTAGGCTATTCACCAAAGCTGTAGCCAGGAAGTTTTTTCGGGGGGGGGGTTTGGACAGGGCCGGCGGGTGTATTTCCGGCTCGGCAAAAGTGGTGACCTTTTTTTTTCATTCGCGTATATGCTTTTCGGCGTCTTTGTCGTCATTTTTAACCCTTTTCAATTGTTTTCAAGCCCCTCTACGTTTGCTCGGGGGGTTTTGGGGGGGGGGGGGTCCCGGCTATTTCAGGGGGGTGAAAAAAAACCATTTCCTACGATTTCAATGCTATTTCTACTATTTCGGGGGGGGGGGGGTTCTGATCTCCTAACCCCCCCCCATTGGCTACACCCTTGCTATTCACTTTCCGCAAAGTTCTTCTATTCTGTCTAAGGGTGTCCACTGCTACCACACTAGGTGGCGCTCGCAGTATCATCTTTGACTGTATGTTTCCTTCTACTCGTTCCCAGCTCTTTTGATGTTCACTTCCCATCCACTGGCGAACGGTTCTCCCTACTGTGCTGCAAGCCACCACCGAACGTTGGCTCTGGACCAGTGAGTGGGCTGTCAGCTCCTGTGTTTGCCCATATGTCAGCTCCATCTTTGAACAATCAATCATTTAGCTTTCAATTTAAAGAGGTTGCTCTTCCGCAGCCGCCCGGTGAAACAATAGAATTAAAATAGCTGATGTAAAATATCGATATAAACAATCTATTTTGTCATTCAATTAACTTAACTTAATATCGTTTTGCAAATAGGCTAATTCAATTTAGACAATCAAACTGCAAACTACTTTCACCAAGAACTATATAAAACTAAACTAACCTAACCAAACTAAACCGAAACTCAAAACTTATAAAGAAACTCCACAGTGTTTCCTTCATTGACGTCCTAAAATCGTTCGCCATCTTGCATTTGATTTACTGTCAGTTGTTGTCAGCGTCGTTGTAAGTTATATCGTCTGCACGGTCAACTGAGGTGAGGATTTTAACGAGTGCCGAAATCATCATTTTGTTATGGTATTGATTTTTATGGTAAAGATTAGGCCTAGTTTTATATTAAAGTCTTGTTTGTTTATTTGAATGTACAAATAAGTTTTTCGTTAAAACTCTGACGAGAAATATTTTAAATCACTTCCCTAACCATACCAGATGCATCACCAAAACATAACCAAAATTACCATATTAGCTGTAACGATTCCAATATTTTATGACGATTTATTTTAGCATTAATGTAATGGTAGGTCTGTATTGATATTTTACACCAGTTATTTTTATTCAATTGTTTCACCGGGCGTCTGTGGAAGTGCAGCTTTTAAAGGCTTGAGCTCAAGCTCTTCGCTTGACCCTGACAATTCAACCTGTGAAATTCATACTACATAATTCAGCAGCCTAAGCCAAGATACTAAATTTTCAGTACTGATTCATCCACAAGACTAAATCCTTATTGTGTGGGGTCACATATGAGCCAAAGGTAAGCCTAGTCTATCCCCTGGAGACCATTTTTGTGAAAACTTTTGGGTTCTATCAGTTTATCTTTGTTGAATAATCACTTCGACACACAAAGTTAACTATGCAAAGACGAATTTAATTTACACTACATTACCAAAAGAAACATTTTACCATGGTTTTGTTAAGACACAGAGGCTGAGGTTAGGTTATTCTTGTTTCTTGATAGTTAATAGGTTATGTTTATCTTACGCAGTGTTGCCAGATACCACCGAAAATTCCTCACATTTCCCCACACAGGGAAAACACGAAAAATCCCCAAAAATTCCCCACTTTTATCATATTTACAAAAACAAATTCTCAATTTTGAGGTATAAATGAACCAAATTTGCAATGTAATGAAGAAATAAAACCTTAAAAATCTTTTCTAAAAGACTGAGTTCTTTCCTTGACAAAGCTGTTCAATTACAAGGGGCACCTACGGAACCAAACGAAACCTCGCGCACAAACTTCTATCCACAACAATGGACGTTAAAATTTATAATTACTAATAACTTATGAAATATACGATTGCGCATGCTTATTAACAAAAAAAAAACAGTCAAATACAGTAGAGTCCCACAAACCCGGACTAATGGGGACCGTACGGTGTCCGGGTTTGTGAAATTTCAGAGTTATCGGGAAATGAGTAAAAATAATAAAAAATAAGAATAGTTTCTGTTATTTCATTAAGAAATCATTTATTTATTGCATAGTAAAAAATACAAAAACTACATTATAAGTTACAAAAAAACTTAAATAAAAACCAAAACTGTTTTATGTGTCAAACCGTGTTCTAGCCTTGAATCTCAGTGCACTTTATTGCTCTGGCATCAGGCTTTCCGAGTTGTCCAGGATTCCGGTTTGTCGAATTCCGGGTTTGCGGGCCTCTACTGTACCACGATTCCTGGAGCGGTTTTCCCATTTTCGTTGCTGATCATACAGTTCAATCAACAAATATTGTTCAAAATTAAAAAAAAAAAATCTTCACATAATTCCACTAATTCCCCACCTACCAATTCTCTTGGCTGAAAATCGCCACTGTGGGGGAAAATCCCCACGTCTGGCAACACTGACTAACGCCATAGATAAAGGGATACAAGGCCCTTTGTATCCCTTTATCTATGCTAACGCTTGCTCCGGACTCGCTCCACTCCATCTCAGCCTCCATCCAGTCCAAAATCTCTAGAGAAGAAAAGAAGAGAAGATGACAATACTTATGTCACGCTATGAAAGCCAAAATGTGGACAAATCGTGACGTCTTTTGTAGACCGGAAACCTAGCCTCCAGCTGGGACAAAAAATATTAAGCTTGGCCGTTCAGAGGAAGCATATTCCTGATACCATGGAATATGCTTCCTCCATGCCATGGTATGGCATGGTGGTAGCATGGTATGGCATGGTGGTGGCATGGTGGTGCCATGGCATGGTGGTAGTATTATATACTTCCACCATGCCTGATACCTCATTTCTTTTTGGCTACATTTTTACCCATTAACTACACTTAACCCATTAGCAATGTTTAACCTTGCTTAGAACGGGATATTGGATCCAGATTGACGTCACAACACAAGGTTGGTTCCAGAGGCCATAAGGGAGTTAGACAATCTCAAGGTCTGTAGACAGACAGGAAGAGAACAATAATACCTCTCTCCCTAGTCTAAGATAATACAACACTGGTGCCAAATCTTAAGGTCCAGTCCGTCCGTAAGACCAATGTTAATTTTAGCATTGAGGTTATGGACGGCGTGGGCCTTAAGATTTGGCGCCAACTATAACTTAATATTCTCAAGTTATCCAAGCCCATAAGGCCTGTGGATCCAGGCAGTTATTTGTTTCCGGTCTAAAGTAGACGTCACGATTTGTTTACAATGTTGCGAGTTGGAGTCAGGATAATAATTTTAATAAAATAGGAAACTCGCAACAGTTAGGACATGTCAATCATACGAGAGTCGAGTGCGGACAGATAGTCGGTGACGCGACCACCTGATTGGTCAGCTTTGTTTAACCAAGTTGATAAATAAATACAAGCCGATCCTACTGTACAATGCTAATACTGTAAACGAGTAATTACTCGTTTACAGTAAGTGCGTGCGTTTCTCTAAAATTAAATAATTTTTATACAGGCCTACACCAGTATTGACAGGATTAACGAATTGAGAATTTGCTTTAGATTTAGTTAACCTGAGTACCGCTATTCTTCTCTTTTCTTCTCTATACAGACCTTGAGACAACCTTGCAAATTATTATTCTCTTTAAATTCACAGACCTTGAGTCCAATCCCCGACCTTTAAAAAATTTCAACTTTCATAACTGATTCCCTAAATGAATTAATTGAAGAGGTTGATTCTAAACGGAGGTAATACAGTAGTAAGCTCATAAGTGTGGGACTGAGATTTGAAGGCGCTAGCTAGCAGCCCATGCTATCGTTACGGGGCTCTGCGGGCTGCATCGTTCCAGTCCCAAACTTCTTGAGAGCTCGTGGATATAGTATACACATACATTAACGGAATATTTTCCTCGACGGCGGCAAGGTTGGAGCATATTTGCGACCAGCGACCAACGAAGCGTTTATATGATATCTTGTGGGCTGTGGGAGTGCGCTTGCACAGCCAAAGGATGTTTTTATCTATGGTATCTCTTTTTTTGAATGATAAAAACATCCTTAAGGATGTTTTATCTATGGCGCAACTGCAACTCTCCTCTCGCGGAAGCAGAGAAATTTCAATAAGGCAACATGCAAGAATTGAGGGCTTCACACTGGCCTTTCTTTGCCATGCTGCCCTTTTTATATCTGTTTCAACCTTTATGCAGTTACTTTAATCGCTGCCCCAGTTTTTCAACAGTCGTAAAGTCGTAATCAATTTTGATTAAATGAAAATAGAATAAAATGCGGGGCACAAGCGTGAATGCTCACCTTGATAGTTCCCACCTGCGTGTTCTGTTATAATAATGTCTTTTCCTTTCCCTGATTGAATTAGATTCCGATACAGTTTTTTCTTAGTTACAATTCATTTCCCATAATAATAGTGGTCTATTTTTGTTCAATGTAACACCGCACTATGCAACTCAATAG
The DNA here is from genome assembly GCA_035578135.1 of Flexamia atlantica. NCBI lineage: Eukaryota > Metazoa > Arthropoda > Insecta > Hemiptera > Cicadellidae > Flexamia > Flexamia atlantica. Next base: position 28,906,738 of record JAQJVK010000003.1, read on the forward strand.
GGAACGTGCAGGCGTTCAGGCAGCCAATTCCAAATACCAAATAAATTCAAAGACCACAATGTTTTAAAGATTACAATTATTTTTTTCAAAACCCAGAATATTTTAAAGTATCAAAAATTAATTCAATTTCTGAGAACAAATAAAATTACATTGCTTATTTCTCAACATAAATGAATTCTTAATTGATACTTAATACTTGGTGTAATCCTACTTGAACCTTGAATCGCATCTACGTCAGGTTTTTTGTTTTAATTCTAATCAGACCATTGACAACATTTATAGGTACATGAACTTCCTAATTGAAGGGGTCCCCCGTAAAACGTTCTAAGCGAAACAATTTCAAAATCGGAGATATTTAGTGAAAAAGGTTCTCTAGGACACGAGCTACACCGTGGTATATTTTGTTTTTAAGATATTTGAGTTGGTAGTCCTGATTTCGTCTGTCAAAGTTTCGTGCTTCGCGGGACTGCAAGGACTTTTTGGGGAAAAACGTTCTATTCGCCGAAAGATGGACTATCCGCCGTCGTTGCGTTGTCGCCCAGCGAACAAAATCCCGTAAATAAAAATAAAAGATGTGAAGTAAATACTGGAAAGTGGAAGGATAAGACCAGAAATGAGTATAGAAAAGCTTGATTACCCTTATTTCAAAGACTAAATAGCCGACGCCTGGAAAATTGCCCTCAATAGAAGTGAGTAGAATAACGTTTTAAGTACCACATTTTGATAATTTTTAACAAAATGACACCTCACGTTATGTGACAAAATTACGTTTTTATGCTTTTATATCAATAAAATTGATTTATTTTGAATTTTATTTTCGTTTATGTTGGTATTCCAACACTCCCGTGATGTTTTCTTCCAAAGCAGAAGAGCAGTCCGTCAGAGAACGTTTCATGCGCCAGTCGTTTAGAACGTTATAACCCCAAAAAACCTCGTCAAATGTTTTAAAATGATTAATGGCAAGTAAAAATTGAATATAAGGCTACATTATGATGTTATAAATAGGGTATTAACAAATTATACATGATTTTAAGTTCTAACCTTGAAAAACCCGTAAATTTTAGAATTCAATTTTCAACGCTTCATTACTCGAAAATAGGTTTTTGTCGCTTGGAACGTGTTACGGGGGACCCCTTTAATTGTTGCACTGAATACACCTTCCCTGCCTGTACACCCAGTATTAACGGTTTTAGCATTATCACCATGAGTTAAGTTAGTCTTTATAATAACCATATACTTTGTTTATTTTATCACCTCTCACAACTCCGACCAATATCTTAGTTCTTCAGTTTAAATCTTCCTCCTTTTCTTAATAACTACAAATTATTTTCAACTCGAGTCTACGCACAGACCACTAAGGTCCATGTAGGCTCATTTCCGTAAATTGTTTATTTTCTTTTTATGAGGCTTAAATTAATTTTAAACATTTTCATCATCATTTAGTGTTTTCTTTTATATGTCTAATATCTTATTTAGCATTACATTTTATGCTTCATTATTTTAACAAGATATTTATAAGTTTCACTGTAAATTTGTTTATTATTATTTTGTGAAAATAAACTGATTTTAACTTTGACTTATTTTAAACTGTTGCAGGCCAACTTGGAAAAATGGTTTTCTGATTTTAACTTAAACGTCTTGAGACATGACTAGAACATGCCATTCTTGAGTACGGAATATTGTAATCAATACTGTGGCATGTGGCATCAAGATGGAGCTCATTCCTAACAAAGGTTTTACATAAAAAGAGAGACTGAGGTATATAGACGAACAGGGGTGTATAGTCGAGTCAAATTGCTTGGCCCAGTCCAGCCAAAAGACTATACATTATACATTGCTTGAAATGGCGACCTACCCAGGTAGGTATTTGACCTACCCAGGTAGGTAGCCAAGTATGAATAACAGATGAATGAAGGATGATTGTGGTACGATCTTGTAGTCTTGTTACAGACTAAGGCCGACATGTTCCTTAGACAGGACTGTTCATTTATAGCCCAACAGTCAATGTCAACTAAGGGACCTACATTTTTTAGTGGGATCCAAACCACCATTTTGCTGGTTTACAATTTACAAACTGGTCTCGTAAAATTTACAATTTTAGCATCAATTTTTACAGTCGGCCTGGGACACGCCATTTGATGTTGACTACATCACCATCAATTCGATCAGTAAATTCATTCAGTTTGGAGATTCTTCACTGAGTTTTTTTAAAGTGTTTGTTCAGAATTTAGTTCCCCAAAATCACATCTTATATAATATTTTTAATTTGTTGTCATTTATTGGAAATAGGCCCTAACATTGTTTTTCACAACAAAAGTTGTGCAATATTTATGCCTATTTTCAAGAAGGGTGATTTTTGTAATCGTCAAATTAAATATTTTTACAAATGAAATATTAAATATTATTTTGTTTTGTAATATTTTGATTTTAATATTAATATATATTATTATTAGACTAAGGATGTCTGTCGGGTCAGTTTGTGAATTCAAATACTACAAACAATTTTTAAGCAAAATATAACATTTTATTTACAAAATAAATAATATAAATGCATAGATACATATATTATCTTAACATAATAAACATAACAATATTCATATGAGGACTGCGATGAAAGTAATAAACGTTTAGCCACTAGGTACGTCTAGCACTGTTGCTCTACCCCCCTAACCGAGTGTGCAGCCGAGAGCTTCACTTTGTCCTTCATGTAAGCCGAGTTTGGCTTCCGATTGATCAAGGATATCAGTTTCATAGCTTTTGAGAGGTGCACTTCAAAATCCTGCCAAGTGAATATGAATTGAATATGAATATGAATTCTTTCAGTTCCCTATTATTTGCAAACCTAGCAAAAAATTCCTTTGATTTTGGAATGAGAATGTTATCACTTGGAATGAGAAGTGAGCTATACAGGATTTGTATAAAAAAGTTCCACTTTAGACAACAAAGTTGTGTGAAGTTGCTGCTGCTGCACAGAGGTGGGATGACGGCTCGTGGATCAGGAACACCATAGTCCGTGATGGGATTTTCCCCCCTTTACTTGTTATGGGTGGGATTTTTAGTAATTGTAGGGTCTCAAAATAGAGTTTTCCCTTCTGAGCATTCATCCAACATGGAGTAAAATTTTATGGCCTCAGAACACTATTACTATCAGTTTGCATTTGGCGGAATTTTTAATGGGCAGTGCCATTTTAAAGTGCTACAAAAGTAAAATCCAGCAGCAATTCTCGGCTCATATTGAGGACAGGAGTGGATTTTTTAACTGCACACTCGGTCGTGGGGGTGGTAAAACAGTGCTAGACCTAGCAGGAAAATGTCTATTTCTTTTTAGAAGGCTCTTGAAAATTCAAAAAGTTATGATTTACATTTTTCCTAATGAATAACAGGTTAAGTGAATCGACGTCTGCTATTCCTTAGTACAACTTTTGTGGATTGGTTTTGACTAGCACATAGTCATACAGTTTTTCCTCTGTATCAAAAGGGAGGAACAGAAGATAAGCGGAGCATTTCATTTCATTTCAATGGCTGTCGCCAATACATAAATGGATTTAGTATGAGAAATATGTAGGTTTCTTATATATACAAAACAAAAGAAAGCATTGTAGGCTAAGTTGTTAAAGATCCAAACAACAACTTCATGGTACAGTTTCATAGGATTTTCTTTAAGATAGAAAGAAAAGCATTAAAATGTTATTGAAGTTAGATTAAAAAAAGAAATTCACTTATAGTAAAAACTGGTATCTCATATCTTATAAAAAATATCAAAGAGAAATATCTGTGCAATTACAAGACACTCCAAAGGAGTTCACTTTTGTTTCTTTGTATCTTGATGACACTTGTCTTGCTTGATATTTGCACAGTTTTGCTGACTTCTTCATCTTGCTTCACTTGAAGCTTGATGGAATTCTGCCTGGGAATTGCCAGTATTCTCCTGGTCCTGGGGTTAGATCCTTCTGTTAGGGCCAGAGGGGAGGTGGGGGGAGTGAGGTGCCCCCGCAGGCCCCTTGTTGCTCCTCAGCGTCTTCACTAGCATTCCCATTGTACTTGGCAACGAGTTGGGCTTGTTCATTGTGCATGTTCTGGATCATTCGTGTCAGCGTCATGATTCTCGTATTGGCTAGCTCGAGTTTTTGCTCACACGTCATAACGGATTGTTCCATTGACTTGCTGTTTTCCCGAAGGTCCACAACTTTAATAAAGTACTTAAAAATGAGGTTCTTCATTTCTAAAGAAGTAAGTCTGCTCAGTTTTCCATCACAATTATGCAGACGTCAGTTTTAGTAGTTTTATTCTTCAGCAGGTTTTCCAGAGGTTATAATGTTATTCAAGAACTCGATACATGAATCGAGTGAGTCGATCATTTCATCAGCCATGATGTAGTCTCGCACCTCTTGTTCACTTGTAGTCTGGATCTTAACACAGGCATCCAGCCTGAGTCTCTCTCTTACGAAATCATCCCTCATCGATAGGTGTAAGCGTATCACATGGTTTAAGCCACAATACTGAGCCTTCGCATCGGCCGCATCAAAGGTTAGGTTCACATGGACTGAAAATATGAACATATCACATGGACACCAACCAACAATTTTATGGTAGGGTTTCACAGTATTTTCTTTAAGAAAGAAAGAAAAGCATTAACAAGTTATTGAAGTTAAATTTAAAAAAATTCTCTTATTGTAAAAACTTGCAGAACTCTCCTATCCTATATAAAACATCACAGAATCTGTGCAATTACAAGACACTCATAGGGAGTACACTGCTGAAAACCAAAGCGTAGCAGGAACCTAACTGATGATTTTGTGTGTTACTTGTCTCGATAATCTTGTTGGCATCACTTGTCTTGATAATACTGGCATTTTCAGGATATTTTTAGAAATAATTGGTCAGACCACATTGGTGAAAATCACTACCATGAGAGATATTCGGTATTAACAATATCTTGAAAATGCCAGGACTATGAGGATAGTAATGCCAACAAGATTATCAAAACAAGTGATGCCAATAGTCTATTACCTGAAGCAGAGTCACTAGCCAGCAAACTCTCTCTATCTCAGTTGATCAGTGATGAAGACCATCAGCAGTTTAGATATTGGCTGATGATGAAAAAAAGTGAGTGAAGAATCAGTCAATGCACAGAGCCATAGACAACTGGAATGCATCAGGGGTATTCCTGAGTTGTCTCCTACTGAACAAGTTTAAGGCAGAGGATGTTGCAATTCCTCACCCTTTTAAAGATATTCCAAGGATGAATTGGTCAAGCCTGAGACTGCAAATATGGCCGAAACAAACATGCTTTCAATGTGTTCTAAGAACATCAAGAAAACAGCAATGAGGGTGGTGAAAGGCAAAATCTTGGAGGTTGTATCAGAAAAGCTCCTCGAAACCGAGATTCTAATAAGAAAGACAGAAGAGAGCCAGAGGATAAGTCCTGCTTTGACTTTGTAAGAGCCAAAGAAAGAGAAGTCAAGGAAGAAGAAATGAGGAGGCCAGACTTTCCGACAGAGAAGGAGGATGCTGAGGTTGCTCGATTGAATCAAACCTGTCAACCTAATGAGAATGACCCTGACAAGGAAGAATATATCACATGGTCTATGCTTGATCCTAGAATTCTCTAAGAACATGATAATCCCGCTTGGCTCGAACATCAGGAAAATGACATCAGACTGATAAAATCAGTCTTGAGGCCCTGCATGGCCAAGGAATTAGAATATGAAGAATTAAAAGCCCAGGACATCGAGAGAAATAAACAATTACTTTATGCGGGGTTATGAATAGATCCACTGATTGACCTGATGAAGGTTAACCTCACCTTTGATGCAGCCGATGTGAAGGCTCAGTATTGTGGCTTAAACCATGTGATACGCTTACACCGATCGATGAGGGATGATTTCGTAAGAGAGAGACTCAGGCTGGATGCCTGTGTTAAGATCCAGACTACAAGTGAACAAGAGGTGCGAGACTACATCATGGCTGATGAAATGATCGACTCACTCGATTCATGTATCGAGTTCTTGAATAACATTATAACCTCTGGAAAACCTGCTGAAGAATAAAACTACTAAAAACTGACGTCTGCATAAATGTGATGGAAAACTGAGCAGACTTACTTCTTTAGAAATGAAGAACCTCATTTTTAAGTACTTTATTAAAGTTGTGGACCTTCGGGAAAACAGCAAGTCAATGGAACAATCCGTTATGACGTGTGAGCAAAAACTCGAGCTAGCCAATACGAGAATCATGACGCTGACACGAATGATCCAGAACATGCACAATGAACAAGCCCAACTCGTTGCCAAGTACAATGGGAATGCTAGTGAAGACGCTGAGGAGCAACAAGGGGCCTGCGGGGGCACCTCACTCCCCCCACCTCCCCTCTGGCCCTAACAGAAGGATCTAACCCCAGGACCAGGAGAATACTGGCAATTCCCAGGCAGAATTCCATCAAGCTTCAAGTGAAGCAAGATGAAGAAGTCAGCAAAACTGTGCAAATGTCAAGCAAGAAGAGTGTTATCAAGACAACAAAGAAACAAAAGTGAACTCTTTTGGAGTGTCTTGTAATTGCACAGATATTTTATAGCCTCTGTGATATTTTATATAAGATATGAGAGGTTTACAAGTTTTTACCTTAAACGCCCAGTTTTGCCGCCCGCCCTGTTTGGTGCCCACGACTGTAGATCCAGTTAGGTTATGAAAATACAACCACTTAAAATTATTTCTGAAAAAAACTTTAACATGTTATTCTTCCCAACCAACAACTGGGAATAAGCCAAGTTCAAAGTTGACATAAGCTTGATACTTCTCCTCTGGGACTGTAACTTGTCCACTCGCACGAGCTACATAGTCTCTGTATACATCCATGGATCGCTCATTCACCTGCAAAAAAGTCAGAAATCACAGTTTTCTTCTGGGACATGCAAAAAACTATATTTTTTGTCACACTGCGAAAAAGTATTAAGAGCAAACTTCAGAACAACTTTATCCTAAAAATAAAATTTAGGTGATGAAATTCTGATAATTCAATTTATAATGCATTGATTTGCTCAAGTTGTGTTTTTTTTTGTATGGGAATTTGGAAGCCTAGCTTGTCCCATCCCACAGAAAAATCCTGTGAGGGTAATTCCCCTCAGGCCCTAGCCTTTATTAGATTAATACAGGGGAAGCAAAACGAAAAAAGGAGAGGCTAGAGAGATGGAATGGATTCGGCCAAGCTTTTCTAGGTGGGCAAAGATACACCTTTATCCAGTGGATGTGGACCTCAAGGGATGAGCGGCCCTAATCTCGGTCGCCAGTACACGTGGGTGTACTGGGGCCCACCCTGCCGTTAAACCCAGCCTCCCCTGTTAGTAACTGAAAGACAACTACAATACTGGCTCCAGTCATGACAACTTCCGTTGCTGTACCCAGTACTGGTACCTAAATTAGCAAAAGCCTGTCAGGATCCCACTGGAGGAGTACAGTTTGAGCCTTGGCTCTCAATAAAACTTTTTCATCATACTGACATAGAAACATATGATTTCAGTTCCTTTTTGTTGGCTCGAAAGTTACCCATTGCCATCCTAGGCTGGCAAAAACTTTTTGCTGTCCTAGGCCGGAAAAACGGAAGTAAACAATCAGCAGATTTGCAGCAAACCGACGTTTAACGCTTGTATATTTGTTACTTTTTAAAGGAATGTAGTGGCAGCACTGGCAGCAGTAGCTAATGTTTTTTTCTGTTTGTTATTGTTATGTTTTGTTCTGTTTGAAGGATTGAGTAACGTATTGGTTTATGCAAGGACTACGATATAATTGAAAGTATGTTTTTTCTTTCTGAGTAGTGTGATGAAAAGTATTGTATGTTACACAGACGGAAAGTTTTATTGTACTCGCATGAAAATCCTCGCTTTCGCTTGCGCAGGAACTATCATGCTCGTCCAACAAAACAGTACTTTCCGGCCTAGTAACATAATATAATATTCAGGTAGTCTTAACTGCACTGTTACAAATTCAAAATCAAAACTCTTTCCACAAACATTACATCCTTTTGAACCCCACAGTGGCAGTCTTGTCTCACCTGGGGCGGCGCCACCTGGAAGGCGCTGTCACTGCTCAGCGCGGTCGTGGCCGGGCCGACTGGCGGCGCCAATTTGGACATGACTCCGTTCACCGCCGGCTGCTCCACCGCCTTGTTGGCCAACCGATACATCAGCACATACCTGCAACCGACAATATAAGGCATTTAAAGGGAGTCTGGCAGTTTTTTCAAACAAAAATGACATTTTTAGTTTTTTATTTTTGAAAAATTTTCCATTTTCTTCTCTTTTAGAAAATATACAACACCATATATTTTTTTATGAATATTTCTTATGTTAAAAATATATTCAAAGTTATGCTGCAGTCATTTTTGAGTGATTTTCTGCCCTGACCAAACAAGTGACTCGATTTTTAATTTGAGTTTTCCGAAAATCGTGTTTTTGAGAAGTCAGATACAATTTTCTTGAAAACTAATAAAGCTGTTAGGCTGAAACTTCTACAGTGATTTATGGATACGATAGGAAACTACCGTAGCGGATTTATTATGGTAAGTCAAATATGATTATAAATTTTATTTCAAATATTTTTTAAAATTAAAAATTTTTTTGTAGATTTATTTTTAGGCAAACTATCTCCCTTCTGAAGAAGAAGCCAGTAGCTCTGAAAATTCATATTTTGTTTTGTGTCTTTTTGTGTGCCCTGCAGCAGCTTTAACCACCAAGTAAGCCTGCCTATTCTCCCATCTGAACCCTGATATCTCACAAACATTAATTGCTAATACAAATTTACTTATAAAAAACTGTCTATGAGTTCGTTAACTATCATAAAAAAGGGTTTTAAAGGAATCTGAAAAACATGTAAAGAAATTATTTATTCAAATGGGTTCAGAATCCAGTCAGATCAGTCAAACAAAAGAAGAAATTTAAAATTATGATTTTTTTCAAATTTTTACAAGGAAATATAAGTATCAAATTATGGGATTCTGCACCTATGCTCTCAGCTAAAAAAAGATTGTTACATCATTTCTTTGTATATATTTCATGGAATGATTGATTTTGATTTTAAATTCAGAGTGTAGGTGTTCTAATTTTTATTAAAGGAGTTTTGTCACCTCTTATACAGCAGGCAAGGGGCTAAGGTCCTCGTCTCGAGGCTGAGGAAGATTTTTCACCTCTTTTACAGCAGGAAGAAAGCTAAGGACATTGTCTCGAGGCTATTTATTGTTCAGCAGGAAGGAGGCTAAGGACCTTGTCTCGAGGCTGAGCAGTTTTTCACCTATTGTACAGCAGGAGGTTAAGGACCATGTCTCAAGGCTAAGGAGGAGTTTCTCACTTGTACAGAAAGAAGGAGGCTAAGAACCTTATCTCGAGACTAAGGAGGAGTTTCTCACTTGTACTGCAGGAAGGAGGCTCAGGACCTTGTCTCGAGGCTAAGGAGGAGTTTCTCACTTGTACAGAAAGAAGGAGGCCAAGAACCTTATCTCGAGACTAAGGAAGAGTTTCTCACTTGTACTGCAGGAAGGAGGCTCAGGACCTTGTCTCGAGGCTAAGGAGGAGTTTCTCACTTGTACAGTAAGAAAAAGGCTAAGGACCTTGTCTTGAGGCTAAGGAGGGGTTTCTCACCTCTTGTACAGCAGGGTGTCTTGGCGCGAGGGAGGGGTCAGGTCGAAGCCGTAGGTCTGGCGACACGAGGGGAACAGAGAGTCGAAGGTGACCAGTCCCGAGGCCCCTGACACTTCCTTGGCCGGCGACGAGTGATACGACTCTGAGTGCGCGGTCGTTATCTCCTCCTCGTCACTCTCTTCCGAACTGAATACAAACAAGGGCAAAATTTTCATAGTCAAATAATTAACAAGCAGTCAATGGTTAAAGATTTCATAATGAAAACAGTCTATCTCATTTCCATAGCTACCCTTAGCAGGTCCTATCCAGTTGGATGAATACTCGACTAGTTGGCTTGATACTCGACTCGAATTAAAAAACCACTGCTCGCCCACCTTTGGGCCCCCTAAAAGGAACACATGACAAGGATTTTAGAAGTACTTTAGGTTTTATTTGTTTATATCAAAACATATGGTTTAATTTAGGGGTGTGCGAGTATTCGACCGGTCAAGCTTTTCAGTATTCGGCTCGGCTCGACTTTTTCCAAAAAAGCTCGACATTCGAGTCGAGCTTTTGATAAGAGAGTTCTTATCAGAAGGATAATTGTTGCGATCTATTTTTGGAGACGTTAAACCGGCAGGGGCTTGGAGTAGACAACCTCCACCCCCCCCCCCCCAGGCCACTGATAAGGAGAGTGAGAGATGTAGCCGTTTCTTTCTTTCTCTAGCTCTATTCCGTCCTAATTTCTGAACTTTTGTTTTTATTAATTTTCTTAACTGTACATTATTTTCTTCACACAAGTTTAGAAATGCAACTCATTCTAGGATTACAATAAATTATTGTTGTTATTAAATATTATTTAATTCACATATACATATTCTGAAATTATTTCTGAAATTTAGTCATGAATATTACGCCACAATTGTGACTGCTATTTAATTTGTTATCATCTTTACTTTGTGAATATTAAAAAAATCAATCCAGAGTTTGATTAAGTGCAAATATGCTGTTTTTTACTAGATATAACCATTTTTAAACCTTTCCATCTACTCCTTCCAACTCTTGAAATTAATGATGTAGTACCTATTTGTAACTAGTCTAATTATGTAATTTTAACTATTTATTTTAAAGTAAAGTATTATGAAACTGGGGAGTCAAATAATAAATGTAGATTTTAAATTTGTTTTTTCTTCTCCATAAATTATTTTTGAGCCAGTTTGGTTAATTTTATGTAACATAATACAAAATAGTGATGGAGCTATCAGATCATTAACTCGTTTTGGAGGTAAGCTTTCTAGTTTTGAACTGGAGTTCCCGTAAGGTATGCAAACATTAGTCTATTGTTTAATTAGCTTCATAATTCTTTAATAATTTGTTGATTGTTAAAAAGCTCGGCTCGAAAAAGCTCAAGCTCGAAAACTTTTGAAAAAGCTTGGCTCGGCTCGGCTCGAGTTAAAAAATCACTATTCGCACACCCCTAGTTTAATTTGAAATAGTTACAATGATTACTCACAGAATGCAGCACTTTCTAATACGACAAAAAAAAATCAAAGCTAAGCCGTGGTTACCAGCAAGCATTACAAGTAAAATGACCAGTGTTGTCAACCTGTCGGTGCTGGCAGTGCTGCTGGTGGAGCTTTGGCCGGTGAGGGAGGGGTTCTTGCCCGTGTTGGCGCCCCTGGCCGTCTCCTCGCGCCGGCGCCCCGGCCGCACTCGCACCGTGAACGGCGAGAAGTCCGTGACACAATGCGGCATGAAGTCTCTGGATAACACCGTCTAATTTAGGTTTTTTTTCAGTAATAAGATACTGGTATATTTCACACATCTGTGTTACATTTTTTTACGCTATTTATGGTACTGTATTTTGTACAAGAGAAAAATTATAATATTTTGAACGATTGATTGATGTTTGTTAACAATTTTTTGATGAACCTTTGTGGTTCTCGATCTGAGTGCAATTTTCCAATGGTTTTGGAGTTTTGAGTTTTGATAAACAGGTTGAACATTACAGTGCCTTCATTTTGAATGAATTTTTAGCTTTGCTCAAGTTTTCAAGAATTCAAGTAGACAATACTTAAAAAATAAATTAAGAAGTGGATTCCAAGGGATCACCAAATTAAGATTAAGAATTTCCTTTAATAACGTTCAAGTTTTAACCTTTAAAGAACAATAATGACAGGCTAAAATGAAAAAAGTAAATAAGTTTTTCTACGACAATTTTCAAGAGCCACTAAAGTATCGTGGTCTCTCAGCAGATCCGAGAAAATCAGAACAAAATATAACTGTTAAAATATAATTGTTGAGAAAATCTTTTTTCCCCATTAAGACCACATACGAGAGTCAACTAACCATTATCAATTTTAAATCAGTTTTACACAGTCACTCACCTGACAGAATGACTGATCTTGTTGGAGTATGTTTCGTTCAGTTCACTGAACTCGTGCGGACGATGGAAGTCGGCGTAGGCGTCGACAAACTCGATGTCCTGCGGAGAGACTTGCATGAAGGCCTTGCACGTCTTGTGACACAGCATCACCGGGAGCGGGAGACATTCCATCACCTCCTCGTCCCACCACTGTGTCAGCGGCTTCCTGGAATAAACGATTTTGTATTTCAACCGAGATGAGTACTTGCAGTTTAACAATAATGTAGCCTTTGAAGATTAATTTTTTATATAAAAAACCACGGGACTTGGATAGTTCATAAAGCTGAAGAACGGTAAAAAAAACTTTTACTACCAAAATTGTCAAATACAACAGTTTTAAAAAGGAATGTAGACATGTAAACTACGCCCTAATTTGTTTTACACTATTACTCTAACAAATTTATGGAACCATGCTATCTTCACACATTACACATTTAAACTATAAAATGTATCATAAACAGCTTCAAAAATATGTGACAACTTGAACTCAAAATCTAAAGCCACAAGGGAATTAGCTGGACTCTGTAAAAAAATCAATAAAGAAAATGAATTTCTTCTCTAAGATAAATGAGTCATTTTTAAGTCACACTTGTCATGATAACAAGTACTTGGTTCTAGTTGTGTTAGAATTAATTTTATAAATTTACCCTTAAGTGGTTAACTCTAGTAACAAGGCCGTAGCGACTGAAAAATTGTGACATTAACAACATTAAACCAAAGGACAACAGTTGCTTGAGCTTTCTGCTATATTGTGCTATTCAGTTAAGGTATAACTAATGTAATTATGAAGGGGGAGAGAGAGGGAAACCATGCTACATTGTTCATCAGCTTCAGGCATTTCCGTTGCAAAAAAAAGGGAAAATCAAAAAGCGAAACAAGTGTAATTCCCAAGATCCCTTCAAGCACACCATTGGCTGGAGCACTTTTTTATATCGTCATCTCGATTCCTATTGGATGAATAATTTTGTTTTTTGGTGTTTTTAACTTGTTCTGAAAGTTGGTTGACTGTCTGTTAAATAGTGACACTAGACTTTGGAATTTTCAGAGATTTTAGGATTCCTTGTGTGTTTTTGATTGACTTCATGGAGATGGCCTGTTACTGGTGAATGATAAGTATATAAGTTACCTTCCCTCTAGTGCTTTCAAGTTGAATAAATTTCACTACAGTTACTTGTAATCAGCTCCTCTAATGAACAAGGCTTTAAAACACCCCAGTTGACAGATATGTTAAAAAAAATAAAACTGGTTACTTACAGTTTGTGTTCCTTTAAGCTAGTCATGAGGGAGTTGTGCAGGTAGTAATCCGAGACCTGTTCCCATATTGGGGAGCTGTGATCGTCTGGTACGAACAACCCAAGGAACAGGTTCATAGCATGCTGCTTCTCAGTGTCTGTGAAAATGGAGTTGTAGTTTTTTTAGTTTCTGTAAATTTCCTTCTCTTAGGTACTTTTAAATATGTATTAAAGTAATTATATCCTCATTTTTGTTAGAGCGTTTCCTTTCTTTCTTGATTGTTTTTTATTGAATTAACTATTTTGTTTTTCATTAGAAATGCAGTGCTACCAGAGAGAAAGATTTTTTGACCTAGACCACCTAGATTACCTGTCTAGGTTTTAGTTAGGCCACAACCAAAGCTATCACCAATATCAACAACACTGATCTTTGCAACTTCTAAATCATTGATATTTTACATTTCACGGTCACGCTCACCAGAGAATGTGTTGCTGTAGTATCTGCTGAGCGTCTGCATGATATCGTTGCCTTGAGACGTCCACGGAGCAGTCTTGCGATAAGTCTTGATCCGATGGACCAGCTGGGAGCCTCCGTACTGCAAGGCCAAAGTGTCTCCATGGTCCTCATACAGCACCTACGGGTGAAATTAATTTTATTCTGACCTATGAACAATTAAAATTTTTCATTCTTGTTAAACTTAGTGAATTTCTGGATAAAACATTATAAAACAATCAATGCTTTGACTAAAACAGTTAACTCCCTCTTATTCAGACACTTTTTAACCGGACTTCAGTTAGACCAGACTCTAGCTCTGAAAAACCTACATCACTTTGACTGGACGATTTTTATCAACACATCGGTTCAACTGGACGTGATCAGTAGGAAATGTATGGTTTATTGTATCGACTATTTTCTTGGGAAAGATATGAGATCAGTAATCACGTGTCTAAACCAGAGTATTGGCTAATTCAGTATGCATTAGAAACGCCAAAGCAAACAGTATGCATTTCAGCATGCATAGACATTTTGGGAATGTCATATTAAGTGGATAAACAGCTACACAAATGGCTGTTGGTCCCTGGGTTTCCTGTAAAGCAGGAGTCTACTGTAAAGAGATCTATTAAAAGTCAAAATAAAGTGATATATATTTCATAAATAATCCACTTTAATCAAAATAAATATGCAATATTGCTAAGTTAAGGCTTGCTCATTTAATATTGTATTAAAGCTCTTATGTAGGTAGATAAAAATAATTGATTGACCACTTTTATCAAACCACTAGCTGTAATAAAAAAATTTAAGTTTTATTTTATTTATTTTTTAACCTAGAGTTTCTAAAAACATGGTAGCCTTAGGCCCTATAAATTGTATTTATTAAAGCTGAGGGCTTCACTTCCTTTTCTACTGTTTTGGAGGCTTTCTCAGCACAAATAAATCACTATTCCTTACGAAAAAGTCCTCTTAGGCCCAATTCACAAAGAACGAACGTGAGGCGAAGGCGCAGCACAGGTACAACACAGTCATACATCTTTGCCCCGTTGTACCCCTGTAGACTAATCACCCAATGCACACAGAAGCGATGTGGCCCTCTCTATTTCTTTATAATTAAATACCTATAGAGTTAAATAATCTGTGAAATTTGCCGATTTTCTCGAGGTTCATCGTTCCACTGAAAATTTGCTAACAGTATATTACCACCGCCACCGCCACGCCTCTTCCTTCATACAAGTGGCGACCAGGAACCAGCATGCCTATGCCATGCCCGCGCCGCGCCTTCACCTCACGCCCGTCCTGTGTGAATTGGGCCTTGAACATTGAAATTTTCCCCATTCTGAAAGAACCGATTCTTACCTCGAGTAGGCGCACGCAGTCCGAGTCAAAGTCGAGCGCGGGCCACTGCAGGAAGCCCATGGAGCAGAGCTGGTAGCCGAGCGCGCACTTGCCCAGCGCAAACTGTGCCGTGTTGGTGCGGTCGAGGCAGTCCACGCAGTTCACGCGGATGATGCCTGTCTGTGTCCCGCCCTCCGCCGTCTCTCTACCTGCCGCAGCGCACACACTCAGAATATACTTAAATGCCAAAATAGTTGTGACAGAAAATATTACACGAATGAAAATAGTTTAAAAAATTCTCTTTTCGTATAATCTTATGTGAGAAATTGTTGTGTGTTCACACCGAGAAGAATCAAACAGAGGACACTTTTAAATGGGTCTTCCGTTACGTCCAAGTACTAGTTACAGTTAAATCCAGTTACAGTCAAAGTTAAGTTAATAGTTAAAGACAGTTACTAGTTAGGAGAGGGCAGTTAATACAGTTAAGTTAAATTAGGAGAGGGCAGCGACGGTTTCTGTCCCAGCAACAAGTTTCATGCTGGTTATTTGGCCGGAGGGTCAATCCATTTCAAATCACCCAGGCTGTGTTGCTGAAAAATTTTTATTTGCCTAATTTTTTTATTATGAGTTCCCTATGGTAAGACAATTACAAAACGCTATTTGAAAAAATTTTACAAGCCATGGTTTTTTTCTGGCGGCCATTTTTAAAATGGCGTTGAGGCAGATTTTAGTGAAAAACAAGGTTTGCGGAAAGTTTAATTGCCAAGCTATTTTTAAAGATATCAGAATAATTTAAAAACCAGTGTGTTCAGCATGAAATGAACTTTAAGAAAACATTATATTAATTTTTCTTTTGTGCAAGAAAGTCAGTCAAACTAATACCGCAAAAACTCGGATGAAAATCATCAATCGTTACTTTTTAAGACCTTAAAAGATTTATGAAAGAAATGAGACTCACAAGTAATACTTATTTTCTCTGTTGAATACTTACATAACTACCTGCTGAAGAAGTATCAGCCCTGAGAATGCTCTCCTTCTTTTTCTAGAGCTTTCCAAAAATGGCCGAAAGCCTTTTATTGTCAATTTTCAGGGGTTAATAACTAAAAAGGGACTGAATGAAAACAAGTGAAAATTTTACAGAATGTTCTTCATACAAATAGTAATATCTCACAAAAAAATTATGACTGAGACTCAACTACATTTTGAGTTATACCGAATTGAATTTCAGTTAAAACGCTACCCTTTTTTACAGTTGTGAGGTGCCAAGTTAGCAAATAATGGCTGTTAAAATCCTTACCTGTGTTAACAATCAACTTATATTTAATATTAAAAACATCCTATTCATTACCTAGGCCTAAACAACTTTTTGAATTTACAATAAAAATAATTCTAACCAGAAAAAACGGTACGCCTCCAAATAAACAAAACTCATAACTTAACCATAAAATTGCATAAGTTAAGACGCTTATGTTAAGAATATGTGTTTATTAGGCCTATATATATTTACTGTAAAACATATGCATTTAGATTTAAAATTATATTTATTTGTAATAGATAAATTTTATAAAATACATAGGCTAATGTAAAAAATATAAGAGGAATATGTTAGTAACTCAATAATCTTTCATAATTGACATATCAGTTATCATGTTGCAAAAGTCAATGAGAGTTTTGCAGGATCTGCAGGATAGACAACTGCAACTGTCTGTACAGCCTGCCTGTTCCTACATGTATCTGCAAGTGCACAGGCTGGACAAAGAGCTTGTCCAGGAATAAGATTGATATCCACATTTTTACACTTGGAAAGGTGTTCCATAAGTATTCAACCCAAACCATTTTTAACTGGTTTTTTGTGGCAACCAAATGGGTCACGACATTTTTTCCTAAAAATGTGGGTGTATTTGCCTAAATATTTATCTTTATGGTAATGGCAAATGTTAGTAATTTCTTTTGAAATTCTTAATTTTAGCAAACATTGTTCTTTAGCTGGCAAGTCACTCCCCTAATCAATTCTTAAGGCACTTCTTTCTTGTAATGTTGTTTATGGGAGTGTTCACTTATTAGTTCACCCAAAAAACAACTCATATTTAATTTTTAATTGTAAGGTCGTTCAATACGGAGCAATGGCAATACTAATTTAAAACTACACTGACAGGACATGATCACTAGTCAAAGAACTAGCACCAACTGAGCTTCACCTATGAATCCGCAATAAATGTGAGGGGGAGGGAGTTCATGTCACCACTTGCAGACGCATCTAAGATCAGGCAGGCCGTACGGGCTGTAGGATGCTGCCGTTGTCTATACCTGCAAATCCTACAAAACTCTCATTGACTTGTTGCAACATGATAACTGATATGTCAATTATGAAAGATTATTGAGTTACTAACATATTCGTCATATATTTTTTACACTAAGTATTTTATAAAATTTATTTACTTTATATAAATCTTAAACCAAATCTTACTCTTTACATAAGCGTTTTAACTTAATGCAATCTAATGGTTAAGTTATGAGTTTTGTTTATTTGGAGATGCACCGTTTTTTTTCTGGTTTGAATGAATATTTTTTGTAAATACAAAAACTTTTTAGGCCTAAATAATGAATAGTATGTTTAAAATGTTAAGTATAAGTTAATTGTTAACGTAGATTAAGATTTTACAACCCCTTATTTGCTAACTTGGCACCTCACGACTGGAAAAAAAGGGTAGCGTTTCAACTGAAATTCAATTTGGTATAACTCAAAATGTAGTTGAGTCTCAGTCATAATTTTTTTGTGAGATATTACTATTTGTATGAAGAACATTCTTTAAAATTTTCACTTCTTTTCATTCAGTCCCTTTTTAGTTATTAACCCCTGAAAATTGACAATAAAAGGCTTTCGGCCATTTTTGGAAAGCTCTAGAAAAAGAAGGAGAGCATTCTCAGGCCTGAAACTTCTTCAGCAGGTAGTTATATAAGTATTCAACAGAGAAAAAAAGTATTAGTTGTGAGTCTCATTTCTTTCATAAATCTTTAAGGTCTTAAAAAGTAACGATTGATGATTTTCATCCGAGTTTTTGCAGTATTAGTTTGACTGACTTTCTTGCACAAAAGAAACATTAATATAATGTTTTCTTAAAGTTCATTTCATGCTGAACACACTGGTTTTTAAATTATTCCGATATCTTTAAAAATAGCTTGGCAATTAAACATTCCGCAAACCTTGTTTTTCACTAAAATCTGCCTCAACGCCATTTTAAAAATGGCCGCCAGAAAAAAACTATGGCTTGTAAAAATTTTTCAAATAGTGTTTTGTGATTGTCTTACCATAGGGAACTCATATTAAAAAAATTAGGCAAATAAAAAATGTTGAGCAACAAATTTTATTTTTATTGGGTGATTTGAAATGGATTGACCCCGGAGAAAATCTAATAGCGTAATAAAATAAATTTTAAATTCGGAAAAATTTAACATTGAGCCTTATGAGTTGCCATGCTAGTAACAAAAGGACAAGAAACGGTTAAGAATCAAGTGCGGTCCAAACATCTTACAAACTACCCATTTAGGTCAAATACAACAAGTGGGATAAAGACTACATGGAGCAATAAAAAAAGTGTATTTATAAAAATTATGATACTGAAAATGTTTTATAGTAATGAGATGAATTAGTTCACATGAAATGATACCGAGCAAGGGTTTTGATTCAAGTGGGCTGCAGGTACTTCATAAATAAATAAATATAAAAGATGTATGTTGATATAGTACGTGCTACAGCCAAAATTACATGTTGTAGACCCTTGTTCTTGGTATCAGAGATTGGAGTCTCTTAATGAGCACCATGGTGGTCAGGCTTCAATAAATTTTAGGGTTTTGCCGTAAGACTATTTCCAGTGGACCCAGGGGTGGATTTACATATGGGCTTAAAGGGCTATAGCCCAGGGCGGCAGAATTTGAGGGGGGCGGCAAATTAAAGAGAGAAGTCACAATCACCCCCGAAATCGTAGGAATAGCCTTGCTTAGGGTCCGGAACAGCAAAAAACGGTCCAAAAGGACCACAACGGGGTGAAAAAGCACACACGCGAGCCGGAAATCCCGCCGCCGGCCCTACTCCCCCTGTGTAGCCCAGGGGCGGCAAATTTACAAATCCGCCTCTGAGTGGACCCAAATCATGGTGTTAGGAAATGCTCTAGGTAAGATTTGTTTATATCAAAACATATGGCCGTCATAGTTTGAAATAGTTCCAAAGATTACCAACAGAATGCAGCAATTCCTAAACCTAGGGAGGAAAAGAATCTCCCGTGCAAAACTGGGGATATCAGCTAGTGTGAAGATAATAATTTATGCTTATTCTAAATATCTTAACATGTTAGGGGGATAAAAAATCATATACAAGTTTCCTACTAAGCATTCAAAGGTAAGTGTTTCTGCTAATCAAAACTAGATGTTACAGTTGGTATCTAGTTGTTACTGATGATAGGTGGCTGCACGATATAGACAACGGTTGGGCCAAAGTTTTGCCACTTGGAAGTTAAGTTTGAACAAATTGTAGAAATGTAAGCCTCACCTTGTTTGTAAATCGTAGAAATTTCAAACCAACTACACCTTTCACATTGCAGCATCACACTGAAATAAATTGCTATAAGGTTTTGATGACTTTAATTTAAATTTCTACCTCATATATAAAACTTCTACATTTGAATTCATGGGGAATTAACAATAGATAAGGGAAAATGGGGAAGTAACATTTATAGCAATCACATTACAAATAACCGAGATGCACAAAACTCACCCAAGAAATTATAATCTCTTTGAACCACCTGACTCAAAGCAATTAGCGGCACCTCAATGTCATAGTGTAATAGCCAAAAATTAAATAACTTACCTTTTTCACTTGTTTAAACTAGTGGCTGAGTTATTTGAAAACTTTGCCTATAAAAATAATAATAACATTTACCAAGAATTGTACACCCGGGGTAAGGTGGGTAGCTGGCGTAGAAACCAGTCTTGGTGACAGCTGTGCGAGCTATATCGGCCAGCCCTCCCATCACGTTGGCTCCCTTTCTGGGGGCAAACATTAAATACAAACACTTTCTAAATTTGCTTCCAACCACAATTTTAAAAAATTACAAAATAATAATAATAATAATAATAATAATAACTTTATTCGCCTTAACAAATTTACGTTTGCCTATTGACCAAATCATTCTAAAAATTAAACATAAAGTATTCTTTTTTAGCAAAACACTTGTTGGTAATACGAGTGAGTTTATCTGTGTTTTATGAAATAATCTGCTTCATTGAAATTATAACACAAAGTGACCATCTCAATGCAACGTAACAGCACTACTGACACAAAGCTAATTTTACAGGTTATGTTTTTTAATGGATATTTAATTCAGTATTTTATAACAGATAACTGTGACATCCATACAATTTTCATTTGAGCCTACAAAATAAACCCTGAGGAGCAGAGCACTAAATATGGTTTATTTAAACTCAATGAGTTATTTCATATTTCATTTCCATCACTACAGTAGAGCGCCGATTATCAGAAATAATTGGGGACAAGGGCTGTTCAGATAGCTGAATATTCGGATAATCGAACATGAAAAGACAACATGTTAAAATTATATATGTAACGTAATTCTTAGTAGTAAAAAGGCTAAAAAATTATCGAACAAAAATTATGCATGTAATTTTTTAATGAAATCTATCAGAATACATGAATATCCTTGCGCGATGGGAGTTTCGGTTGGCGCGCAAATTTGAACTGCTTAAGAATCATGTTCAAAATATGAATTATTACGGCGTTCGGTTAACCGACGGTTCGGATAACCGACGCTCAGATAATCGGCACTCTTCTGTATTTCATCATAGAGCATCAAGCTAGATATCTGAGAAAAAACAAATGGCCTTAACTGCAGTAGACTTATACCCTGATTCTTATTCCAGTGCTTCAAGTAAAGGGTTCTTAGTTATATCCTGAGTGTCATGAGTAACCGGTTACTCGTGGCAAAGCCAAAGTTTCCCACACGATATCTCAGCTGATAGTGAGTTCTCTAATTGCCATCACATAAACTAAGACGACCTTGTTTATTATTGCAGCTCAGAATTCATTTCTGGCATCATCCCACAAAGAAAACATAAAAAACTAATAGTCAAATTTATTTGTACAAGATAAAAATTGACAAATTCAATAGTGTGTGATACAAAAAAATACTTATAGCTTATATTACAAGTTCCAATGAAAAATGTGTATACTCAGTTTTTAACGGAATAAACTGGAAACAAAAATAATTAATTACTAACAATTTTAATAAATTTAGGCACTTGATGTAACTTTTACATATTTTATTTTAAGTAAAGCAAGACAAAGTGCTTAACATTTATTGTAAATATGATAAATTTGATGGCTTGCTCAATATTATGTATTGAAAAAATAACTGAATTTAATGGTACATAAATAACCACAGTGCAACACAAGAAACCGGTTACTAGTTAAGAGGTATGAATATAATTTCATTCTCTAAAAGATTATGAGTCAGGGGAAGTAACACTTATAGCGATCACATTGCAAATAACCATGATGCACAATTCTCACCCAAGAAGTGATCATCGATTTCAACTGCCTGACACAAAGCAATTAGCAGCATGAGTAACCAGTCACTCATGACACAGTGATCGTGTTAAACCTTACTGAGCCAATTCCAAATCGAGGCGGTAGCTCAGAGGTAAAGCCCTCGCCCTCAATAACAAACGTCGCTGGTTCGATCCCTGCAGCGGGCGATTCCTGTTTCATCATGAGCGGTCGCCTCTGGCTGGCCTATGTGACCATTGTCGCTATGGTACCTCGCTGTTTATATATCGCCGCACAGGCATACTGGCTCATGGCAATGGGCCGTTGTGTTAAAAAAAAAACTAAACCAATTCCGAACATTTAGCACGCTCACCCCTTGTTCATCCTCGCCATGTCGAAGTGGACGTAGTGGATGCGCGCGTGCGGCGGCAGGAACTGGTTCAGGTACGTGATAGCCGACAGGTACTCGCCGCTGAGCATGCTCTCGTGCTTCTTCTTCTCCCTCTCCTTCACCAGGTTCAGTATGATGATCGGCGAGCCATACCGCTTCAGGAGTTTGTTGAAGTGGGCTCCTTTCAGAAAATAAACAATAGGGTGGAGACTGATGTTTTGAAGCGGTAAGCTGCGGTACAACAAAAAATCTGTTGGAGGGGAAATGTAATCAGATCCCTTAGTTGATTTTTAAAACAGTAAAAGAAAATTTTTAGGATTCCCGCTGACAATATTTTGTAATCCTTTACTATTGATAAATTTTGGCAGCAGTCATTAAACAACTATTATATCTGAAGACAACCCAAGAATAATTTAAATCAATGGGTGCTTCAATAATCGAATGATCAAAACATGATTTATCTACATGCCCTTGTGTTTTTATGAACAACAAAGCTCATCCTTTAAGCTATCCTATTATTTTAAGTTTTGTGATTAATGTTTATCATATGAAATAGGTTTTGAGTGAGGAAAGGGATAGACTTTCAGCTAGCTTACCTGAGAAATAATGTTCATGGTAGCAGCACATAGAAACACAAAAGGAGACACATTTAACACTAATATTTCGTCCTTCTGGAGGACTTCTTCAGAGTGAAGAGAAAATGGCTGTTGAGTTCAAATTTCAACTGTATGCTGTCACTGTTGCCAACTGTGATCACTTAAATATTCAAAATAATGTCTTAATCACTGTATATACATGTAAAATCACCAAAGTTTGTGGTTAATACTATTGATGTAAAATCACCAGTTTGTTTTTTATACTATTACTAAGAATTAAGCTAGCTGAAGGGTTAGGTAGGGGTGGGGTTAGGTTATCTGATGTTTAGGTTGGGGGGGTTTCTGGAATTTGTCACATACTGATAGGCTAGTTCCCACCTCCTTAGTAAGGAACTATTACATTGTATAAACTATCCGGAAATCGACTATTAATCAGATCAGTTACCTCCGTCCAAAATTAATACTTAATAAGAGATTCATTCATGGTTTTCTCACATTTGTACAACAAATAAAAATTGTTTAAAATAAAACTTATAAGCTCCCACGAGGAAGCACGTATCTAGACGACATACAATAGGAGAGCATTATATTTCAAGGTCTTACTAGGAAGGAGGCAAATGACCGAGATCAGTTCGATTCCCATGAGAGAAATTATATTAGAAAAATTGGAATAACTCACCATCAGCGACACGCCTTATTCTCGGAACAATAGGGCTGGACTTCAGTCGTTCTCCCAATGGCTCCGTAGGTATCGGATTCGCCATCGCCGATTGGCAGGAGGGCGTGACAATAGCACTACGGGGGAAAAGTCCGATGGAAGGGAGAGTGATGGAAAAATTGAAAGGAAGAGTTAGGAAATCAGTCTTCGAAGAGGAGTAGAAGTAATAAGTTGGGGAACTCAGGGGCCACTCTGAATTGAGTAGGAGTTGGTAAACCGTCGCGGACAGTATTAAGCACCCGTAGGCACCCTCGAGATAGTCTATTTCCCCAACGCACGAACTTCGAGATTTCGCTTCGAGACTCGCACCACCGAGGGACATCCAGCGGAAGACATCCTACCGGAACGAGACCCAGGCCACCGGAGACCAACACCGAGGCGACGCACACCATCAGAAGGCAACGCACACCACCGAGGGGGCGAAGACACCACCGAGGATCACGCAGACCACCGAAAGGAGTGGAGATCACCGAGAGGAGACACCGACTCGGGGATCCACGCGGACCTTCAACTGGCTGGCGACGCGGGCGTAACACGGGTCCACCAGGAAAGATGCAGCGGGTATGTCCCCAATCAAATTAAAATAATTTGGTGCACTATAAGCTCAATTAAACTCTCAGAGAAAGAATTTGAAAGTCCAACCCAAAGGGATAAATTGAATAATAATAATTTAAATAAATAAATATTAAATAATAAACTTGTATCGAACAAAGATAATAATTAATGAAATGAAATAAACTGTTTATTAACAAAGCAAATAAAATCCATTAAAGGAATGACTGTCTAAGAAATAGATCCTACCTACACTTAGGAAGGAAAGTCTTCAAAAGACTATTATAAATATAAAATAAGGTTAACCATTTGTGAATAGTTGTGAAAGACATTATAGTTAACTTGTTCGTTTATTCTTATCAAAATATAAGAATCATTTTGATTTTCTTTGTGTAAAAGGGTTTGTACTTGTATATAATATGTAATATCTTTATTAAGGTCCTTGTAGCGTACATGATAATCAATACAATATATTTCAACCTATAAAATGTGTATTTAATTTATATAATACTATGAAAATTTGACTCTACTAAGAACAACAGTTCACTCAGTGACCTATAACATATTTGGAGAATATAATTTTCAAGAGGGTCAGTAAATAAGTAGTGCACCATGTATGTTTTATAGTTCATGTATATTAAAGGAAATTATTGCTCTACAGTGTGTTCACTCAATCTACGTTCCTTTGTGTCACCTTTCACTTGCCATGCGAGTTACACAGCCTATGTTCTGAACCAGTCTGTTTAAGGTTCCCTCAGAACCCCCAAAGTTTACATGGTGGAGGCGCCATTTTGATCTAACCATCAAGGATTGAGTGAGCACAATAAGAGCATATGTGTTAATTATAAGGACATTTGATTTATCTTTAAAGATAAGAGTGTATAATTCCAATGCCATATTAAAGGAGTATATTAAGCATTAAGTAGGCCAGATTTCAAAATAAAACAGAACTAATTATAATCAGAACTAAACAGAATTAATTATAATCAGAAATATTATTTATAAATAAATTTACAAACCAGGAAACAAATAAATTTCTCGCCCAACAACTAATAAATTAACGAGTGCATAAATAAAATAAATTGCAAAAACGAATTTTCATTTCAATAACAGTTACAAATACAATAAAATTCTAGTGGATTGCTAAACAAAAACCTTAAATCATGAAATGTCGTCAATAGGACCCGAGTTACCAACAGACATATACAGAGTAAACAAAGACACCCTCAGACATATTCTAACTTTATTTAAAATTAAATATAAAGAAGAGGACACAGTTAGTATCTTACGCCCAATCGTAGCAGATATTAAGGCATATCTTAAAACTCCATTAACAGAGGATAGGAAAAATACACTTAGGAAACTAATAAAAGGGACATATCTCACGGAGGAAGAATTACAAATTTATCCTTCACTTACTAGAATCCAACAATTTTTGCAAGAAAGACACTATCTGTACGAACAACAAACTAGCGACTCAGAATCTGAAACGGATTACGAAAATATAGGCCAAAATATCCCTGAAGAAATATCACAAAACCCTAAACTAGGACAACCAGGCACTTCTAATCTACTCCAAATCCCAAAATTAACGGTTAATTTACCTCCCGACACAAAAATGGCACTCCCTAAAGAAAAACTTCCCTTAATTTCGGCTGGAACCTACCACGGGTTACCTACGGAAAACCCAAATGATTTCATTGATAAATACGAAATAGCAGCACAATCAAATAACTGGCAGGGAGAAACAAAACTAAAATTATTTCCGGCATACCTAGCAGGAACAGCACTCACGTGGTATAAATACTATACCAAAAACAACCCACCCAATAACTGGGACACTTTTAAAGACACCTTTATAACAACCTTTACACCCGCGGCGCAGGCAACAACCCTCCAAAGCGTCTTGGACAAAAAGGTACAGGGCAAAGACCAACCCGTTCTAGCATATTATCTAGAAGTCCTAACCTTATGCAAAAGACACGATCCGGACATGAGTGACCGCAGGATAGCGCAATACATTATTCAAGGCCTTAAGCCTGAAATTTGCGACAAAATTGTAGCGGAATCGTGTGATACGCTAAAAGATCTAGAAAACAACCTTAAAAAGGTCGAATTGCAACTCGAAATTAAATTAGCAAACAAAGAAAAATATGATAGGGCGGAAAAATTAGGACAAACTAAGGAAACCCCCAGCAGTCAAGGATCACAAATTGAAACTCTCCAAAACCAAATAAAAAGCTTAACTCAAGTCATCAACAATTTAAATATCCAACGAGAGCAGCACCTCCAACAACCACAATACAACACTCCACCCTATAACTACAGAGGTTACAACCCACAACGAGGAAGAGACAGCTACAAGGCGACGGGAGCGATGATGACACAAGGTCCACGTCACATCGGCCCACAGCAGTGGCGTCAACAACAACACGTCCCTCCTCCGTACAACCAGCACCGCTTCAACCGTCCACCAAGGTCACCAGCGGGAGACTTCTATGGCTACCAGCAATATTCACCCAACTACAATTACAGGGGAGGAAATGTATTTTGCAAAATCTGCAAAAAAACAAACCACAAGACAAAGGACTGCAGGTTTAGAGGAGCCCAGGGGAAACAAGAACCTAAATCACCACCGAAATTCTGCGACCACTGCAAGAAATTGAACCACACAAAGGACGAATGCTTTTGGTTAAAAAGGGAAGACAACGAAAACAAACAAAAAAACGAATAAAGAGGGGACCTCCCAATACTAACAACAGAGGAAGGTTTCCCCAACCATTCAGCGTGAAACAACCATATATGGAGAATAAAAAATTTCAAATTACGAATTATGAAAAGGAATATCCGACAATAGGAGAAATGCTAGACCAAAGAAAAAGGAAAGGATACAAAAGGACAGCAAGATATTACCACCCTACTATAAGCTATCAAGACAACCATCAGCGGGACAACATTAATGGTTTCCAAGAAACAAGAAGACATAAATACAAAAATACAAATAAGAAAAACGATAACAGAAGAAGAGAAGAAGAAGAAAGGAAGAAGCAAGAAGAAGAAGAAAGGAAGAAGAAGGAAGAAGAAGGAAAGAGGAACGAAGAAGAAGGACGGCAGAAGAAAGAAGAAGGACAAGGAAAACAGGAAGAAGTAAAGAGGACATCGGAGATGGAGATATTAGGAGAGGAAGACAAGAGGAAAATCGTTGAGGAACTAGAGGAAAATGAAAAACAACATACTATCCATGGTTGCGAGATAACTCACATAGCATCAGACAGACTACCCAAACCTAGGAAAAAGGGCCACTTGTTTAACAAAGATATTTGTGAAACACTATTTAACACGCAAAATAGGGAAAGTAACAAAATTCCGGTATTAACGTTAAATGCCAAATTAACTAACCGTCCAAACGAAATGATAGAGTGCATAGTAGATACGGGATCCAACATAAATTTAATAAATTCCAATTTAGTAATGGACAAGGATATTAAGCAAACCAAAGTACCTAAGGTCGTGTCAGCTAATAATACACCTATCAACATTTTAGGAACTACAGAAATAACTCTAGAAATTAGCAACATAATAATAAAGGAAACTTTATATGTTACCCCAGACACAAACAGCGACATAATTTTGGGAAATAGATTTTTGAACAGAAATAAAATTGAATTAAATTACAACACAAAAGAGATCATATTCAACTTAGGGGAATATAAACATAAAATTAAAATGAATAAGAAATGGCTACTTGACATTGAAAGCATAAAATGTCATCAAACTGTAGATAAACCAAAAACTATTGATATTAGATGTCATGAGGACCTAATAATCGCCCCTCATCAACACAGAAGGATACTAATAACTCAAAATATTAGTAAACAAGCGATTTTTGAACAAGAACGCTCGATTAGGGACAACAAAAAATGCCACATTTATCTCATAGACGGAGACAACGAGGGAAGCTATCTAAATATTTACAACGCATCCAACACCCCTAAACACATAAATGCAAACACTGTACTAGGCTACTGTACGGAGGATCACATTAACACAATAACAGAGAACTTCAAACCTCAACAAAATTTTAGTCAGTGTAATCCTGATAAACAAATACTCAAAGATAAAGATAACGTATGTTTCAACATTTCCCCTCATCTTACAACCGAACAACACAATGCGGTAGTTAACCTGTTACAAAAATACAAAAACATGTTTACCACAAAAATAAAGGACTTAACACCGGCTAACCTACCACCAATGTCGCTCGAGACGATTCCAAACGCAAAACCCGTTAACTCCCCACCTTACAAACAAAATAAACAAGAAAGAGAAGAGTTGAATCGACTTTTAGACGAATTAAAGCAGGCCGACATTTTAGAAGATGCTCCGGATTATTGCGAATTTGCAAGTCCAGTATTCATTACAAGAAACAAAGATAAATCTCCACGCCTTGTTGGAGACATGAGAAAAATTAACGAAATCTTAAAACCTTGCATTTACCCAACACCATCAGTAAACCTAGTTCTGAACAGTTTAAACAATGCTAATTCATTTACAAAATTGGACTTAAAAGGAGCATATCACCAACTATTGGTTAGAGAAGAAGATAGGCACCTTTTAACAATAAAAACTCAAGATAAAATGCTTCGCTACAAACGACTTGTTATGGGCTTGAAAACAAGTTCAGCACTTTTCAGTAAAGCACTATTAGCCTATTTACTTGCAATTCCGCGAGAAAAAGTTAAAGACATCCTACAAACATTCCACGACAATCAATATTCCGGAGGACATTTTTCGGCTTTTAAAACAATAAAAAAAATCAAACAACGTTATTATTGGCCTGAAATGGTATCAGACATTCAAAAATACACGAACTCCTGTGAACAATGTCAACTAAAACGAACGCCCACCTATAAGCAATATGATAAATTAACCCCACAAGTACCACCAACCACCCCTTTCGAAAGAATTATCATTGACTATTGCGGCCCAATAAATGCTTCTCGCTCATATAAATACATTTTCTTTGCAACCTGTGCTACTACACGAATGGTCTTTGCAAAATGTACACGCTCAGCTGACGCAAAAACTACAGCAAATATTTTATTAGATTTATTTTGCCAATACGGATGTCCGAAGATTATAACTCATGACCAGGGCACTCACTTCATGGGAAATGTCCTTCAACAACTATTATTAAGTTTAGGGATCCAACAACGGCCAAGCCCTCCCTACATGTACCGAATTCAAGGATTAACCGAAAGAATGAATTTAATATTCAAAAAGACCATTAGTCATTACGTGGAAAACGACCCCTCTAAATGGTCAGATTATGTGCGCTATGTCACGTTTACCTACAATACGAGCGTAAACCAAAGTACAGGTTATACGCCATTCTACTTAATGTACGGCAGAGAAGCAAATCTACCGTCAGACTATTTATTTTTACACAAGGACCAAGATCCTGATTTAATTAGGGAAATTAAAACCATACAAAAAGTTCGGCAAGAAATCCCGAAAATTCTGCAAAAGGCACAACAGACTCAAAAGAAACATTTTGACTCAACCAAAAGAGATTTGCAACTCGAAATAGGCGAAGAGGTTTTGGTAAAAAGCCCCCCAGATTTTAAAGGACCTTACAACAAATTTAAAAACGTATATAGAGGCCCATATTTTGTTACCGACAAAATCAATGACACAACTTATATGGTGTTACTCGAAAAAAGAGGTAAAATGACTAATCAGCCTGTGCATATAGCGAGAATGAAGCCATTCATTCGCAGATAAAAATTTAAGGATCATAAACTATTAACTATATAAAAAGTATGTCTTCAGACAGTAAAAAAATACCATTCAGACAAGCCACTCTATCCAAAGTCTTAAGCATAGAGCGTAAAGATTACGCCGGAGTAATACTCCTTTATAATTTTAATCTGACTTACAAAAAAAAACTCCGAGGGGGAAAATTCCCCGACTTATAAATACAAGCAGCTAAATGTATACTCGGAGGAAAAGATGGTCAACCACCTTTTGTCCCTGAATTATAGCTAAATAAAACTAGATAATTAATCACTTTCAGACATACAATCAACCAACAAAAATTAAGTAGGCGCCTTTGTCTGAAGAAATACTTTAGTTGGAAAATAAGATACGTTTGATCGAACAACACCATACGTAGTTACAAAAAATCCTTCGAAATTTACACACATTTAGATGCAAACCTAGAAGGATGATATATAATGCCCTCAACAAAGCAAATTAGGTAATTAATTACAAAAAAAACACCCATACAGCCAATTACCCTCACCCATTGTTAAACAAAACTATTAAAAACTCTCAGTGGTATAAAATACTAGTTACTATATCGCTGAGACTATTAATAGATCATCAAAATAAAAATACGTACAAAAAATATTGAATTTGTACGGAATTTGCCTCAACCACAAAACCTACCAAGGAAATTTATAAAACCCTACAACAAAGTTTTACAAAGAAACCAATACCTGATGACTGCATTATCCATCACAATAAAACAGGAATTAAAAACAACGCAAACGACGGACCCGGACCGACCGACCGACCGAATACCGGAACCGGATACGCGACGAAAGACGGATCTCGAAAGACCGGGACGACGCCGACGCCGCGACGAACACAACCGTGACCGAGCTTCGGAAGCGACTAACTGGGTGGGAAGAGGAACAGCAGTCCCAGGGCACAGCGGGAATGCTGATACTCAAAACGCCAGATAAACAAGAGATAAGCCAGGCTCCGCAGAATAAACCTGTCTTATCACTACATGTGCGCTGAAACGCAACAAGTGAGGCATTCCCAGACAACACCGCCTACGCTACATCGCCCGTCACAATTAATATAATATTCACTACATAATTATAAATTTTACTACAATTAATTACTGCAAAGTAGAAACATATTACGACCTGATCACCCGTATTATGTTTGTAACAACAGTAATTGATCATCCATAATGATTGGTGAAACTAAATAAAAAGATAGATATATATTGATTTTTGAAAATAAAACATAAATTATCCAAAAAAACAAAATGATACTTCAGTTCATATTAAATAAATAATTATCTAAAACACTATCACTGAACTAATGAGAAATTTGTGGTACAGATAATTCAGAACTTAGAACCCATTATTTTGATTCCTGCCGCATGGACAAAGCTAAAAACATTGAAATTATTTACGCTAGACTCAGGAGTCTACCACGAATTCGACAACTTAACTGAAATCATTGATATTAATTGGAACATAACCACGCCCACATTTGTCGTAACGAAATTAGAGAAGATAAAACATCTCAAATTAGAGAAGAACGATTTTGATTTATTCGGTAACACAAAATTGCTAATTTACATACTCGTCGCATGGACATCAAGCCTCACAGTAATCTTAATTGTAATAATATACTGCTTGCATATACAAACAATTAAGATGAGCGTGACACGACCCTACACAAACTACCCTCAAATCCCACAAACCAACCGAAATCCGGGAACAGCTGAACGATTAATAAATTGATTAACCAATATAAAAAAAACGTCTATACAATCCTCCCAAACTTCAGCAATAAATATCAACAAAAAATCTAGAGTACCACAAAAACAAAATATTACAGTCTAAACAGAGGGATCTGTGCTTCGTACACACGCCGCCGCACAGCGACCAGCTGATGCAGAGAGGGAGAGAGAGACAGAAGATGCCTTGCAACCACAGCACGGCACTGGTGACCCACATTCTATAACTGCCGAGAAGCACACCATACAATTAATTTGGGGACCAAATTAAAGCGCAGCAGGGGAGTATAAACTATCCGGAAATCGACTATTAATCAGATCAGTTACCTCCGTCCAAAATTAATACTTAATAAGAGATTCATTCATGGTTTTCTCACATTTGTACAACAAATAAAAATTGTTTAAAATAAAACTTATAAGCTCCCACGAGGAAGCACGTATCTAGACGATATACAATAGGAGAGCATTATATTTCAAGGTCTTACTAGGAAGGAGGCAAATGACCGAGATCAGTTCGATTCCCATGAGAGAAATTATATTAGAAAAATTGGAATAACTCACCATCAGCGACACGCCTTATTCTCGGAACAATAGGGCTGGACTTCAGTCGTTCTCCCAATGGCTCCGTAGGTATCGGATTCGCCATCGCCGATTGGCAGGAGGGCGTGACAATAGCACTACGGGGGAAAAGTCCGATGGAAGGGAGAGTGATGGAAAAATTGAAAGGAAGAGTTAGGAAATCAGTCTTCGAAGAGGAGTAGAAGTAATAAGTTGGGGAACTCAGGGGCCACTCTGAATTGAGTAGGAGTTGGTAAACCGTCGCGGACAGTATTAAGCACCCGTCGGCACCCTCGAGATAGTCTATTTCCCCAACGCACGAACTTCGAGATTTCGCTTCGAGACTCGCACCACCGAGGGACATCCAGCGGAAGACATCCTACCGGAACGAGACCCAGGCCACCGGAGACCAACACCGAGGCGACGCACACCATCAGAAGGCAACGCACACCACCGAGGGGGCGAAGACACCACCGAGGATCACGCAGACCACCGAAAGGAGTGGAGATCACCGAGAGGAGACACCGACTCGGGGATCCACGCGGACCTTCAACTGGCTGGCGACGCGGGCGTAACACGGGTCCACCAGGAAAGATGCAGCGGGTATGTCCCCAATCAAATTAAAATAATTTGGTGCACTATAAGCTCAATTAAACTCTCAGAGAAAGAATTTGAAAGTCCAACCCAAAGGGATAAATTGAATAATAATAATTTAAATAAATAAATATTAAATAATAAACTTGTATCGAACAAAGATAATAATTAATGAAATGAAATAAACTGTTTATTAACAAAGCAAATAAAATCCATTAAAGGAATGACTGTCTAAGAAATAGATCCTACCTACACTTAGGAAGGAAAGTCTTCAAAAGACTATTATAAATATAAAATAAGGTTAACCATTTGTGAATAGTTGTGAAAGACATTATAGTTAACTTGTTCGTTTATTCTTATCAAAATATAAGAATCATTTTGATTTTCTTTGTGTAAAAGGGTTTGTACTTGTATATAATATGTAATATCTTTATTAAGGTCCTTGTAGCGTACATGATAATCAATACAATATATTTCAACCTATAAAATGTGTATTTAATTTATATAATACTATGAAAATTTGACTCTACTAAGAACAACAGTTCACTCAGTGACCTATAACATATTTGGAGAATATAATTTTCAAGAGGGTCAGTAAATAAGTAGTGCACCATGTATGTTTTATAGTTCATGTATATTAAAGGAAATTATTGCTCTACAGTGTGTTCACTCAATCTACGTTCCTTTGTGTCACCTTTCACTTGCCATGCGAGTTACACAGCCTATGTTCTGAACCAGTCTGTTTAAGGTTCCCTCAGAACCCCCAAAGTTTACAATTGGTTTTTGGGGAAGGATTTTAGAGCTTTGGTAGAAAAGCATGTGTCAAAGTCCAACTTGTGTTTATTAGCATGGATGGCTATGGGTTTGTCCTTGCTGATTTTAACATCCTGTCTGTGACCGTTCATTCTCTTTCTTAGGGTTTGTGTGGTGTGGCCTATGTACTGGGCTTGGCAGAGGTTACATTGTAGTTGATAGATGAGGTTCTCCTTGAAAAGCCTCCTTGAAAAGCCTCCTTCCATAGTCTACCGGCAACCTCCAAATCTGAAATCCATTCTTGTTCATCCCAAATTACCTGACCCTTCGGTTGAACCACCTCAGAGACCACCCAATGGATCTTACCCCTGCAATGAAAATAAATGCAAAACCTGTGGTATACACATTCCTTCAAAAACTTTCACAAGCACCTTCCACAACAAAGATTACAATATCAATGGTCACCTAACCTGCAATAGTGAGAACCTCATCTATCAACTACAATGTAACCTCTGCCAAGCCCAGTACATAGGCCTCACCACACAAACCCTAAGAAAGAGAATGAACGGTCACAGACAGGATGTTAAAACCAGCAAGGACAAACCCATAGCCATCCATGCTAATAAACACAAGTTGGACTTTGACACATGCTTTTCTACCAAAGCTCTAAAATCCTTCCCCAAAAACCAATGTAATAGTTCCTTACTAAGGAGGTGGGAACTAGCCTATCAGTATGTGACAAATTCCAGAAACCCCCCCAACCTAAACATCAGATAACCTAACCCCACCCCTACCTAACCCTTCAGCTAGCTTAATTCTTAGTAATAGTATAAAAAACAAACTGGTGATTTTACATCAATAGTATTAACCACAAACTTTGGTGATTTTACATGTATATACAGTGATTAAGACATTATTTTGAGTATTTAAGTGATCACAGTTGGCAACAGTGACAGCATACAGTTGAAATTTGAACTCAACAGCCATTTTCTCTTCACTCTGAAGAAGTCCTCCAGAAGGACGAACAATATTAGTGTTAAATGTGTCTCCTTTTGTGTTTCTATGTGCTGCTACCATGAACATTATTTCTCAGGTGAGCTAGCTGAAAGTCTATCCCTTTCCTCACTCAAAACCTACTAAGCCCTTGGCTCTTCTTAGAAAAATATCACATGAAATAGGTATAGAGTAAGATTTACAATAAGGAATGTTTTAAATCAGCATAAATGTACTTATTTCAAGTAGGTCTCAAATCTTGTTGATTTTATAATTTTCCTATTTTGATGTGTCAATGTTTGCCACATTTATCAAATACTGTGGCAACATAACTCTGAGTTAGTTTTCTGTTCTTTTGTAAAATATTTATTAATTGTGGAAGAAAGTCATTATTTCATATTTTACTTTTTCACTAATTTGGGAGGCTAGAACATAACATACCGGCTGTTTGGGCGAAAGGATCACTGAGGTCAAAGGTGATGGCTGGTTTTGGCACCATTTTGCTGATGTCTTGACTCCAGTGACCCGGGATTGACCCTCTCATCTGGACGAAAGAACTCATACGAGGGTTGTCTGTCGACGATATCCCAATGTCCTCCACCAACTGCTCTGTCTCCACCTCGTTGGCTACGTCACCCTGCACCCAGGAGGTCAAATGGCAAATAGTTAACAAGTATAACTCAACATTTATTGTTTAATCATTTTGCCTAAGAAGTGAAAGGAAAAGTCTTTTTCATTAAACGATAAAATATATATTACTGAATATCCTTCACTATTGTGAATTTCAAAATACAACACAAACACTTCAGGAGGCTTTAAACTAGTTATGTATTGTATACCTGGTCATCAAAGTTCATATTACTAATAAGTCCTTTAAAATTTCATGCAGGGCAAAAAAAGATATATATATATATATATGACCTGATTCATATAAATAAAACTAAATAATCAAGGCCCAAAAAAAATTATGAAAAAAACTGTTGCATGTCCTGCCACCACCGCCACCACCGACAACTTTACTTTCCCATTACCACCACCACCACCACATTTACCTTCCCTGAGAATCAGCTTAACACGTTTGACGTGTGGCATGGGCACACCTGTGGTTGCGGTTGTTCTCGCGACGCGTACTACGGGTCTACCCATGGACACAGCACACAAACTTTACCGCTTAAATGTGCACCAGCGTGGCGCTCGGGAACAATGATTTGTTGCCAGCTTGAAGCTACGAATGTGGATTTATTTTGATGTAGGTTATTTTAATATCCTACACCTCCCCATCACCACAACCACCACCACCACCGCCTGTACCTTCCCATCACCACCACCACCACCACCACCGCCCTACCTTCCCATCACCACCACCACCACTGCCTTTACCTTCCCATCACCACCACCACCAATACCTCAACCTTCCCATCACCACCACCACCAATACCTTTACCTCCCCATCACCACCACCACCAATACCTCTACCTTCCCATCACCACCACCACAAATACCTTTACCTTCCCATCACCACGACCAATACCTCTGCCTTCCCATTACCACCACCACCAATACCTTTACTTCCCTATCACCACCACCAATACCTTTACCTTCCCATCACCACCACCACCAATACCTTTGCCTTCCCATCACCACCACCACCAATACCTTTACCATCCCATCACCACCACCATCAATACCTCTACCTTCCCATTACCACCACCACCAATACCTTTACCTTCCCATCACCACCACCACCACCAATACCTCTACCTTCCCATCACCACCACCACCAATACCTTTACCTTCCCATCACCACCATCACCAATACCTAAAACTTCCCATCACCACCACTACCAATAACTCTACCTTCCGATCACCACCACCACCAATACCTCTACCTTTCCACCACCACCACCACCACCACCAATACCTTTACCTTCCCATCACCACCACCACCACCACCACCACCACCACCATTACCTCTACCTTCCCATCACCACCACCACCAATACCTCTACCTTCTCATCACCACCACCACCACCAATACCTTTACCTCCCCATCACCACCACCACCAATACCTTATCTCCCCATCACCACCACCACCAATACCTCTACCTTCCCATCACCACCAACACCATTACCTTTGCATCATCCCTACCACCGCAACACCTTTACCATACCAAAAATACAACCAATACCTTTACCTTGCTCACCACCACCACCAAAAATATCTTTATCTTCCGTTAACCACCACCACCAATACCTCTTCCTTCCCATTACCACCACCACCAATACCTTATCTCCCCATCACCACCACCACCAACACCTTTACCTTCCCATCGCCACCACCACCACCAATACCTTTACCTTCCCATCATCCCTACCACCGCAACACCTTTACCACACCAAAAATACAACCAATACCTTTACCTTGCTCACCACCACCACCAAAAATATCTTTATCTTCCGTTAACCACCACCACCAATACCTCTTCCTTCCCATTACCACCACCACCAATACCTTTACCTCCCTATCATCACCACCACCAATACCTTTACCTTCCCATCATCACTACCACCACCACAACACCTTTACCACACCTCAATTACCACCAATACCTTTACCTTGCTCACCACCACCACAATTATCTTTATCTTTCGTTAACCACCACGACCAATACCTCTTCCTTCCCTTTACCACCACCACCAATACCTTTAACTCCCTATCACCACCACCTCCAATACGTTTACAATCCCATCACCACCACCACCAATACCTTTACCTTCCGATCACCCCCACCACCAATACCTTTACCTTCCCATCACCACCACCACCAATACCTTTACTTTCCCATCACCACCAACACCAATACCTTTACCTTCCCATCACCACCAACACCAATACCTTTACCTTCCCATTACCACCACCACCACCAATACCTTTACCTTCCCATCACCACCACCACCAATATGTCTGCCTTCCCATCACCACCACCACCACCAATACCTTTACCTTCCCATCACCACCACCACCAATACCTTTACCTTCCCATCACCACCACCACCAATACCTTTACCTTCCCATCACCACCACCACCACCAATAACATTACCTTTGCATCATCACTACCACCACAACACCTTTACCTTCCCATCATCACTAACACCGCAACACCTTTACCACACCAAAACTATCACCAAAACCTTTACCTTGCTCACCACCACAACCACAAATATCTTTATCTTTCGTTAACGACCACAACCAATACCTCTACCTTCCCATTACCACCACCACCAATGCCTTTACCTCCCTATCACCACCACCTCCAATACCTTTACCTTCCCATCACCACCACCACCAATACCTTTACCTTCCTATCACCAACACCTCCAATACCTTTACCATCCCATCACCACCACCACCAATACCTTTACCTTCCCATCACCACCACCACCAATACCTTTACCTTCCCATCACCACCACAACCAATACCTCAACCTTCCCATCAACACCACCACCAATACCTTTACCTTCCGATCACCACCACCACCAATACCTCTACCTTCCCATCACCACCACCACCAATACCTTTTCCTTCCCATCACCACCACCACCGATACCTTTCCCTCCCCATCACCACCACCACCAATACCTCAACCTTTCCATCAACACCACCACCAATACCTTTACCTTCCCATCACCACCACCACCACCACCACCAATACCTTTACCTTCCTGTCATCACTACCACCAAAACACCTTTACCACACCACAACTACCACCAATACCTTCCCATTACCACCACCACCAATTACCTTCCTATCACCACCACCACCACCAATACCTTTACCTTCCCATCACCACCACCACCAATACCTTTACCTTCCCATCACCACTACCAAAACCTCTATCCTTCCCATCACCACCACCACCATTACCTTTACCTTCCCATCACCACCACCACCAATACCTTATCTTCCCATCACCACCACCACTACCCATCACCACCACCACCAATACCTCAACCTTCCCATCAACACCACCACCAATACCTTTACCTTGCTCACCACCACCACCACCAATACCTTTACCTTCCCATCACCACCACCACCAATACCTTTACCTTCCCATCACCACTACCAAAACCTCTATCCTTCCCATCACCACCACCACCATTACCTTTACCTTCCCATCACCACCACCACCAATACCTTATCTTCCCATCACCACCACCACTACCCATCACCACCACCACCAATACCTCAACCTTCCCATCAACACCACCACCAATACCTTTACCTTGCTCACCACCACCACAAATATCTTTATCTTCCGTTAACCACCACCACCAATACCTCTTCCTTCCCATTACCACCACCACCAATACCTTATCTCCCCATCACCACCACCACCAACACCTTTACCTTCCCATCGCCACCACCACCACCAATACCTTTACCTTCCCATCATCCCTACCACCGCAACACCTTTACCACACCAAAAATACAACCAATACCTTTACCTTGCTCACCACCACCACCAAAAATATCTTTATCTTCCGTTAACCACCACCACCAATACCTCTTCCTTCCCATTACCACCACCACCAATACCTTTACCTCCCTATCATCACCACCACCAATACCTTTACCTTCCCATCATCACTACCACCACCACAACACCTTTACCACACCTCAATTACCACCAATACCTTTACCTTGCTCACCACCACCACAATTATCTTTATCTTTCGTTAACCACCACGACCAATACCTCTTCCTTCCCTTTACCACCACCACCAATACCTTTAACTCCCTATCACCACCACCTCCAATACGTTTACAATCCCATCACCACCACCACCAATACCTTTACCTTCCGATCACCCCCACCACCAATACCTTTACCTTCCCATCACCACCACCACCAATACCTTTACTTTCCCATCACC
Source organism: Flexamia atlantica (assembly GCA_035578135.1). Taxonomy (NCBI): domain Eukaryota; kingdom Metazoa; phylum Arthropoda; class Insecta; order Hemiptera; family Cicadellidae; genus Flexamia; species Flexamia atlantica. Next base: position 28,946,034 of record JAQJVK010000003.1, read on the forward strand.
ACCAACACCAATACCTTTACCTTCCCATCACCACCAACACCAATACCTTTACCTTCCCATTACCACCACCACCACCAATACCTTTACCTTCCCATCACCACCACCACCAATATGTCTGCCTTCCCATCACCACCACCACCACCAATACCTTTACCTTCCCATCACCACCACCACCAATACCTTTACCTTCCCATCACCACCACCACCAATACCTTTACCTTCCCATCACCACCACCACCACCAATAACATTACCTTTGCATCATCACTACCACCACAACACCTTTACCTTCCCATCATCACTAACACCGCAACACCTTTACCACACCAAAACTATCACCAAAACCTTTACCCTGCTCACCACCACAACCACAAATATCTTTATCTTTCGTTAACGACCACAACCAATACCTCTACCTTCCCATTACCACCACCACCAATGCCTTTACCTCCCTATCACCACCACCTCCAATACCTTTACCTTGCTCACCACCACCACCACCAATACCTTTACCTTCCCATCACCACCACCACCACCAATACCTTTACCTTCCCATCACCACTACCAAAACCTCTATCCTTCCCATCACCACCACCACCTCCCATCACCACCACCACCAATACCTTATCTTCCCATCACCACCACCACTACCCATCACCACCACCACCAATACCTCAACCTTCCCATCAACACCACCACCAATACCTTTACCTTGCTCACCACCACCACAAATATCTTTATCTTTCGTTAACCACCACCACCAATACCTCTACCTTCCCATTACCACCACCAATACCTTTACCTCCCTATCACAACCACCTCCAATACCTTTACCATCCCATCACCAGCACCACCAATACCTTTACCTTCCCATCACCACCACCACCAATACCTTTACCTTCCTATCACCACCACCACCACCACCACCACCACCACCAATACCTTTACCTCCCCATCACCACCACCATCAATACATCTACCTTCCCATCACCACCACCACCAATACCTTTACCTTCCCATCACCACCATCACCACCACCACCACCACCACCAAAACCTATATCCTTCCCATCACCACCACCACCATTACCTTTACCTCCCCATCACCACCACCACCATTACCTTTACCTTCCCATCACCACCACCACCAATACCTTTACCTCCCCATCACCACCACCACCATTACCTTTACCTTCCCATCACCACCACCACCAGTACCTTTACCTCCCCATCACCACCACCACCAATACCTTTACCTTCCGATCACCACCACCACCAATACCTCTACCTTCCCATCACCACCACCACCAATACCTTTACCTTTCCATCACCACCACCACCAACAACCTTCCCATCAACACCACCACCAATACCTTTACCTTCCCATCACCACCACCATTACCACCACCAATACCTTTACCTTCCTGTCATCACTACCACCAAAACACCTTTACCACACCACAACTACGACCAATACCTTTACCTTCCCATCACCACCACCACCACCACCAATACCTTTACCTTCCCATCATCTCTACCACCACAACACCTTTACCATACTACCACGACAATTACCACCAATACCTTTACCCATCACCACTACCACACCTTGTTAACCACGACCACCAATACCTCTACCTTCCCTTTAATACTACCAGCATTGATACCTTAACCTCCCCATCACCACCAGGCGAGTCGGTAGTTCACTCGGCCCCGGTTCTGTGGTGGCAGCATCGCAGGATCGAGTCCCAATGATGCTGCATACTTTTAGCAGTACTGTTCATCCTTGTACTGTACCGGCTCACTTCTTGGGTTTGCTTATTAACATCCATGCACAGGCCTAAGGCCCATGTGGGGGGGCAAATGCAAGGTAAAAAGAGGCCGCCACCCTCTTTTTTAAAAAACAAAAACAAAACAAAACCACCACTAATACCTTTCCCAATACCACCACCAACACCTATACCTTCCAAACACATAGCTTTAACTGTTTTTGGGATTGAAGAATTAAAATAAAACAACATTGTGTAAAAAAACAAAAAGCAATCTCGGCCTATGGTCATAAACTAATTAAAGGACCTAATAAACTGGTTGTTTACTCCCTTTCCCAAATAAATCAAAGATATATGAACATTTATAAAATAATTCATGTGTAGTAATGAAAAAAGTTTTCAAATTCTTTTAATCCAATGAAATAAACAGGTACAAGGAAAATTTTGGTTTATATAACCAATCCGTCCAATAAAAGAAGTGATTCTAAACAAAATAACAAAAAATAACCAAGGCCCAGAAAAGTAACGAAAAAATAAAAAAATAACGTGTTACAAGCCCTGTTTTTGGTGAAAGTTATTGGTAATTGAAACTTCTAGAAGTTTCCCAGAGAATACTGTTTTACTGAGTTCTGGACTGCGCATTTCAAAACATCCACTAGAGATGCCCCCCTTCTAGAGATGCCCCCTTTCTTAAAAAAAAAGTTGTACATAGCATTTCGGGTTTAACCTTTAATTTAACAATAAATTATTATAAAACCTTTCTTAAAAGAGTTAAAGTTAGGTTAACAAATAGAGAAATCACAAAAGATCAGAATGAAGCATTTGATTTCACGAGAGAATTTTATAAACAAACATTGTAATGATGTTTGATTTTAAATCCTTAAATAAAAATAGTACTAAGAATAAAATAAAAAGTCCATGGCTTCAAACCAAGCAGGTCTTGACCTGCTTGCAAAGTACTGTTTGGAATTCAGCCAATTAAACTATACTACTGGAGAAACTCACCTCAAAATTGGCACCTCTCTTCAAAAAGCGAGTACCGGCGTACTTGTTGGACCTTCTGGCGATGAGAGCGATGTAGACGGATCTGCCGAAGATGCTGACACACGATTGGCTGATGAAGCCGTGCATGATGTACAGGATCCAATCAGGGTGAAGCTCCTCCTCCACTTTCGATAGGAGGTGAGAGTTCCAAACATACCTGCGGTTAGGCTCACTTCTCACCCCGTAATGGACTGGTGGCGATTGGAATTTTGGGTCTGCAGGTTTTGAGGATTTTTCATTTTCACTGAAACAAAGTAAGAAAAATCAGAGGTATTCACTTGGTATGTTATATCTTGAGCTTGGTGGCAACTTCAAATGGAAGTAACTGGTGGCAACTTCCATAAAATACAATGGAAATTTTTTTAAATACTTTTACACTTTACTTTGTAATGGTGACCTACCCTGGCCAACATGAATGAGAGGTGAGTGTAGGATAATTGTGGCACAATCTTGTAGTCTTGTTACTGACTGAGGCCGACATATTCCTTAGACAGGACTGTTAAGGAATAGTACAACAGCCAATGACAACTAGAGGACCTACAGTTGACCGTAGAATCCAAACCGCAATTTCCCCAAATTCTATTACGAGCTGGTCTAATTATGAGGATGGTTACACATATGACCTTAGAATTCACATGTGGACGTTAATCTCCGATAGGGAATACTACATCTACAAGCAATCACTTATCTACAATTCATTGAAGATAATTATAGCATCACAATTGACCAACTGTTGAATATAATACAGAGTATAATGGATTAAATTCATAACATTTAAAACTGTTACTGAATTTATACGCAACACTTTTAAGGTAATTGACGAAAAAATAAGGCGTTTTTTAAAGTGATACTTAGATAAAACTTATTTTCAGAATAACTCTCAAACTTATTACTTAATTAAAATTATTCTGTATAATGGCATAATATTTTAGTCAATTCAAATTACTTTAGATATTTTTAAAGAAATACGATAAAATTCAAGCAAAACAATTACAGAATTAAGTTAGTCTAGTCCAAGCATGATGTACAGTACCGTACCTGGTTTCATTTGCACTATTATTTTCTTCAGGTTGAGGAGGTGAAAACAAGTCTTCAGTGTCAGCATTTTCTACTGGCCCTAAACAAATTAAGAAGAAACACGATTAAAATAACAAAAAATGTTTAATCAGACAAGATGACACTAAGATAGCTACACAGCCAAGTTCAAGTTGAATTCCAATTCATAGGTAAAAAACTTACAGCTGGTCACGGAGTTGCTCAAATATTAATGCTGGTATGCATCATGATTCTATGGTTACAAAAGAACTGTTCACTAATTTTTGAATTGGATGTTGGGTGGATATTGATGATTTGTATAATGTGTGAGTCCTCAACCTGTAGCAGATAGAAGTGAGGTTTTTTTTAATAAAAAAGAAAAGTATCCCTTCTCTCCCCTTTCTCCATTAATCAGCTCTTTTAGCCATATGCATAGAAATATTGGACATACTATGGTTTTTTCCAATTTTTAAAATAAGAAAATGAAACAAAATTACCTGGAGTTTTTGGATGTGGTGATGAGGGTTGCTGAAGATGACTGACATTTTTTGGAATTGCCATGTTCACTTGAAGTGTATGGGTAATGTCATAGCCATAACTGAAACCAAAGAAAGAATAAAAATATAAATTACCGGTATCAGAAAAGTCTTCACAAAAAAAATAAATTGTGTAACTAACAGAAAATACAAAACACACTAAATATTGTTTAAAGTGACAAAAATTTACTTTCAACAGAGCAAATTGTAGGTTGAGGATAAGAAAGCAAAACTTTTAAATTTTTGAAATAGGCTAGTATATACCGGGTGACTCACCTAAAGTGAACCAATAGCTAACCTTTTTATTATAAATCTGACAAAGAACTTCTTAAGGGGCACTTCCCTTAATTTTTAACGCTGCTTTTTTAGTCTCTTTGAAATTTAAAAATATGGCCGCCATTTTCCAATATGGCGGACAACTTTGATTTTACTTATGGAACACCCTATATTTTAGGTCGTTTTTGGATTTTACGCTTAATTTTACGAACTTTTTATTCTTTTTAATATTTTCCTAAACTCAATGGTTCAGGAGATATGAGAAGTTAAAGTTTTATTTTTCCCCATTTATAATGCATTGTGTCCATTTAACTGTGCCATTCCATGTATTCCTTATGGAGTAAAATCATATTTAAACTAACACATTCCCACGATTAAATCTCGATTAAAAATTATTTTATGATTAAACCTCAACTAAACTAACATTTTAGGCACTTTTATTCTTTGGTATCTTTTATTAAACCCAACCATTTTTGATATACAGACTACCAAAAATGCCCCAATGCATTTTAAATGGGAAACAAATCTAACTTTAACTGTTCATACCTCCTTAACCATTGGGTTTAGAAAAAAATTATAAAGGATAAAAAGTTCTTAAAACTAAGCGTAAAATCTAAAAACGCCCTAAAATATAGGGTGTTCCATAAGAAAAATCAAAGTTGTCCGCCATATTGGAAAATGGCGGCCATATCTTTAAATTTCGAAGTGACTCCAAAAAGGAGCGATAAAAATTAAGGGAAGTGCCCCATAAAAAGTTCTTTGTCAGATTTATAATAAAAAAGTTAGCTATTGGTTCACTTTAGGTGAGACACCCGGTGTTTGGTTATGTATTATAGTAAAGAAATGGCAGGCCAAAGTTAAGCTTTGAAGCAAATCAGCTGATTCTAGGCCTATTTTATACAGGGTGTTTTTATTTAAATTCGCTTCTCAATTATTTCAAAAACTGATATAAGTGTTATGTTTGCTGAAAACGTCTACCTATGCAGGGGAAGTAAATTTCACATGGAACTTTCACTCCCCCAACCCCCTCTCACCCCAACCCCTAATTAAAAAAAATTCAAATGGCAACATACCTTTCTGACATGTCATATTAACTAGCATAAAAAAAGAAAATTTTGGGTGAAAGAAAAGCTAAAATCGCTTCAGGCGTTCTTGAGATGATACAAAAGAACGTCATCTCACACGTTCTATGTTCTCAAGATATTATCTATTAATCATAGCAACAAACCCTGACAAAAGTTATTAATCTTGAGAATGTAAGACATGATTTTAAGTTTTCTTTGAGAAAAATTCAAAATGGAATAATAATAATAAGATTTATTGTCTATAGGCTACAATTTTTAAAATTGCATGGACATAACAAAGGTTGGTTATTGCTAATTAATACTAAAATTTATTTGTAGTCTGCATAAAAAAATCTTCTACAGAATATATTGGTTCAACTGTAAGTATTGATTTTAATGTAGTCTTGAAGCGTCTTCCATTTAATTTTAGTTACCCTTGTGACATATCAAATCAAAGTGAATGATATAAGAAACATTTTCCTAAAAACAATTTACAACTCATCATAAGTTCTCAAGATTAATAACTTTTGGCAAAGGATAAAATGGTAAAATCACGCTTTCTATGAAATTTTATTTAATGTATTAGCCTATCTCAAGAACACCTGAATTGAGCAATTTCAATTTTACTTTCACCAATTTTTTTCATGTTCTTTAATATAACATATCACAAAGGTTGTGTTCTTATTGACATTTTTAAATTAGGGGTTGGGGTAAGAAGGGGGTTATTGGGGAGATGAAAGTTTGGTGTAAAATTTACTTCCCCCTGGGTTAGTAGATACCTCCAGTAAACACAACTCTACAATTTATATTAGTTTTTGAATAAATTAAGGAGCAAATTAAAAAAACACCCTGTATGATGCTAAAAATTCAGCTGGCCCAATAGAGAGTTTGACCTCGGCCTGCCTTTCCTTCATTTATTTGTTGAATAGATTGGTGTGGATTGAAAAGAAAAAGTATTTCTCCGACAAACTTGGAAATAGCAAGAATCCAAAAGATTTCTGGTCTTGCTTGAGGCAGTGTGATGTTTTGGGAAAGAGTAACGACATCGACATACCACCTGAAATCACTCCAAATGAAATAAACAAATACTTTCAAGAAATGGGCTCTGATATAGACATCTCTGATGAAAACTTGAATTTCTTTAGAAATAATCGATTTAACGGCTCTGAGACCATCTTTAATTTTAGAGCTACCACCGAGAATGAGATTATAGAAATCATGAAAGAAATTAAATCTAGCGCTGTTGGTAGTGATGAAATTTCCATCGATATGATCCGATCAGTGAGCCCATTTGCGATCTCGGCCATTACACACCTTGTGAACGAGTCACTGAGAGAAGGGAGATTTCCTGAGAAATGGAAACATAGTATTATGCATCCCCTCCCTAAAACTGTGAGCCCAAAAAGCGTGCAACAACTAAGACCAATATCGATACTGCCTGCCTTTTCAAAAATATTAGAGAAAGCTGTCATTCGTCAAATGATGTATTTTATTAATTCTGAATGTATTTTGCCAAAATTACAGTCTGGGTTTAGAAAAAACCACAGTACATGCACTGCCTTGGTGAATATGTTTGATGATTTGTTCAGAGCAAAAGATGAGGGCAAATACAGCACGATTGTCATGCTTGATTATTCACAAGCTTTTGACTCTCTAAATCATGAGCTTTTGCTTGCAAAGATGCACTACTACGGATTTGGCAGAGATGCAGTTAATTGGTTTATGTCCTACTTAAATCACAGAGCGCAGGTCACCAGAGTGGGAAATGAGACATCTGAGTTGCTTATAAAGGATTGTGGTGTACCTCAAGGTAGCTGTCTGGGACCTATTTTGTTTAACCTGTATACATCGGACTTTCCAAGATGTGTACAGCATTGCACGGTCCACATGTACGCTGACGATTGTCAGCTGCAGTTAAGTTACTTTCCTGAGACAGCTGCCTATGCAATTGACTGCATGAATGACGACCTACAGAAAATCTCTTGTTGGTCTGTCAATAACGGCCTGAAGATGAATGTAAAGAAGTGCAGTGCAATCTATGTAGCCCCAAACATATTTGTACAGTCCCTAAAATTGAGATCTCTGAACATTATGTTAAATGGTGAGGAGCTTGTGATAAGTGACAGCCTAAAAACTCTTGGTGTCACATTGGACAGTGATCTCTCTTTTTCTGACCACATTAGTCAGACTATCCAGCGTGCCGTTGGCAGGTTGAGGGGGCTGTACAGGTTCAGGAACTTGTTACCAGAGCCAGCAAAAATTCAGCTTGTGCAGTCACTGATTCTACCAGTTTTTCAGTACTGCTATCCTGCATACGGTAATAGTATCTCTAAAGAGAATATTGGGAGAATACAAAAGGTTCAGAACAGCGCCATTAGGTTTGTGTTCTGCCTCAGCCGCCGTGACCATGTGTCACCTCTTAGGGAGGCCTTACATCTACTCCCTATGGATGCCGTATGTAGAGTGCTGACCTGCTGTTTGGTCCACAAAGCTCTCATTGTTGGAGAGCCTCAGTACCTCTGTGACAAACTCTCCCTTCGGCAGAATGTCGCTTTGCGAAGCACCCGGCAAGACAAGCTCCTCCATTTTCCGAGGATAAGTTGCGAGGTTGGCAGGAGAGGTTTCGCCTATTTCGGTCCGTCGTTGTATAATGGACTCCCAGCGAAGCTCAAAGAGCAGTCAATAGGTTCATTTAAGAACAAAATTAAATGTTTTATTGAAAATTAGATTGACTGCCGTTTTATTTTTGTTAGGTTTTAGATGTTGCTATTCTTTTTGTAAATAATATATATATTTTTTATGTGTGTAAGATTGAATTTGTATGACGAGAGTTATTTTGAAAAACAGTTATAACTGAAAAACGCTTGATCAATAAAAGACATTTTTATTTATTTATTTATTTATTTATAATGACACCAATTACATTTTCAATAGTCACAGTTTCCACTCACACACTTCAGGCATTCTTACATTTCCAATAAAAATGAGAAAACACACCTGAAGTAGAAGTTGCTGGACAGATCGATGCTCTGGAACATCTTGAGGTAGCGTGCCTCGTCGGGGTGGGCGATCCTCACGCTCTCGTGCGGGATGTAGATCATCGCCGTGTCCTGTATCTTGTACACCGTGTGGAGGCCGACGACGGCCACGCGGCGCCGCTTGGTCACCAGCACCATGTAGTATCCCTCCATGAACCTCACGAACCCTGACAACAACGCCTTATAATAATGAATCAGATTTTTTAAGGCATTTAAAAATTGTTGTGGCACAGCCATACACCAAGCGTCAACAGCAAAATTACAACGATAAGACAATACTTTTATAATGGTGCCGGAAGAAATTTTTTATATCTGGTCAATGGGAGACGATTTTTAGGAAAAATGGAAGGTAGCCCTCACCAACCAGTTTACGCCCTGAATGAATTCCCGCAATAAAGGGAAACCCTTTCTCAACACTTATGTAGGCTACAGGTACCTCAAGACTGAAATAGCCTACATCAATTTGCAAATAAATTTCAAAAATTTTTAATTTTTGCGAATTTCCCCTATAGGGATGAAGCTATTACCGTAGGTCTCATGGTAAGACCTAAGCCCGAGACCATGAAAAACACCATTCGTTCCAATTTTTAGATATATATAACTATATATGTATGTGTCTGTTAGCACAATAGCGGCCATAAAAATGGTCCGATCGAGTAATGAAAATTGGTACAGACATGTAAAGTGGTAAATCACTCGGACGAGTTTATGAACCAGTCGTTCTGACCACCAGAAGGAAGGTTAAAGGGGATAAACCACCCAAAAAATGGGTTTTTTGAGTTTTTCACAAAGAAAAATCAAATTTATCGAATTTTTGTTGGCACTATTGAATTCAGCTCAAAAAAAACAAACAATTTAGTATCTTGAATCAATGCTCTATGTCCATTGGTTACCGAGATATTGAAAGTGGTAAATACAGTACGTTGTCCCAATGTCAACCTTATGGGAAATAAGTAAAATTCTATATCTCGGTTATTTCTCAATATATCTTGATAAAACTTGGTAAATGGCTTCTTTAAGTTCAGATCTACTAAATATTGAATTTAAACCACCCAGTTTTAATATACCTGCAGCAGCAAACCTGCATACTGAATCCCCATGTTATTCTTATGGAGCTTACCAAAACATGTCAAATCTGGCTATGTTGGATTAAAATATATTGGTTTGCATTTGAAATTCACTGAGTATGCAGGTCTGCTGCAACGGGGGTATTTTTTTGTTTTATAGACAGAATATCTGTGAACTGAAATAGCACATCGATCAGGGGTGATGAAAATAATTTTGGACAAAATATGGTAATGAAGAAAGATTTAAGTTATAGAAATAAAAGCTAGATGCCCAAAGCAATATTGCACATTTTGTCTTTTTGAGCTATTTTTATATTTAACTAATATTTTCACAAAGTACCGTAGTCAGTCTCCAGCAAAGCAATTAAAATTGCAAAATGGGTATTATTAATGAGTTTGATTGTTGAAAAAAGTATGAGTAGGAAGCAGAATTTTATATGACTAGCTAGCTAAGAGATAGAAAGTGAAATGAGTAAAGTCAGACATAGCGAAACAAGAAATTTCTGGCTAGGATGGATTATGAGACACTTAGATTCTAAGTTAGTACAAACAACTTTAACTCAACTTAAGCTCAACTCACCAACAATGCCAAACGCTGAAACATCGGGTCTAATGGCCCCACCAGCCCTCCCTCGGTTGCCAGTGTCGATCATGTTGATAAGATCCCTTATCTCATCACGGGAGTATTCTACCTTGTCATCAATGACTGTTAACTCTCGAGGTTCTAGTCTATCTATTTTCAGAACTCTAAACTTGGTTTCAGAATTGTTAGATGCAATCACAAAAAGCCTCTGTAAAAAATAATAAAATTGTAATGAGATGTTTGGGAATTTATCATCAATAACTTTCTATGAGATCAAATTTTGTTTAAGCCTGTCACACACCATACCTAAGAAGATCTAATAAAATGGGGAACATCACAATAGCCTTATAATTTTTTTTAAGATAAGAACCTTGTGATTTTAGGCTATATATATATTGTCATAGCCTAACAATAAAGGCTATACAGAGGAACTCCAGAAATCTGAACTGATAGGTAATTGTATGAACCATGGTCGAATTTAGGAAAATTTGGATTTGCTATCAGTGTGAAAAACATCTTGTCAAACAACAGAATTTTACTTTGAGGATTTTAGATGCAAATCGACAATGCACAGAATAGTTGTTTCTGAGCAATTTTTTGATGACTTAAGGAGGTAGAGAACTTACTTACGCTCATCACATAAAAATTGTCTTAATCAAAAGTATGAAGCAAGACTGATACCTTAGGAATATTTAGGCCCAGGTCCGCATTTGTTATATATTATACCAAAATGAGGTAAACATGGTTTCAAATTTCTGTGCTTCACAGCCCGGAAAAAATCAGGAAGTTCGAAAACAGAAGTTCGACTAATAAGGAGGACACTTGTTTTTTTATTAATTAATTCAGCAATTCAGCATATTGTAAAGTTAATAGTACATTTCGCAAAAGAGGGCCAAAAATGGGGTTTTGCAGGCTCGAGATCGTGTTTCAAATTTGAGACGAATGAGATTTTGAAAAGATCGAGAGCTGCAAAACCCTTTCGGCCGAGGTGCAAACGCTATTTTTCACCACACTACACCATGAAATTCATCCTATAAAACATAAACAATTAGATTATTTATTTGACACACTTGAAAACAAAACTCTAAGCTTATGAGCGATGATACCGTATGATTTCTTTGTCATAGTTTAAGCAAACTCAGCTATGAAAATCATATGATCACAACCATCCTGTCTTTGGAACATATTGAATGCCGGATAATTTATTATGTGGTGTTCTTATATTGTTCTATGAAAATAAATGATCGGCTGGCTTTCTTCAGCCCTCTGGCTGAAAAGAGCTGGTTTCGGCCACCAAATGATGTTTGCAAAACAGGTGATTATGTCATAGTGTGGTGAAAAATATTTTTAATTATCTTAACTTATCCATGACCATGTAAACATTTAATAAACTTTTGTTAAGGGCAGTGGAACTATTATGTGAATATACGAGCAGGTTTTACAGCAGCTCATCTGGGTTTTAATTTTTCAGAAATGACACATTACAGCAATTCAATTTTTTTTGTTCCTATAATAGAACGAATACAGTAAGGGATGTTTAGCCTAAATTTATCTGGCACAAAGAAATAACCTTAGGCTATACAATATTATGGATTGTGAGTAACAATAAAGAAATTTGAATTTGAACCTAAGCTGTAGGGAGAGGTAGGCGTAAACTTATTCTACGTTAGAAGTGGATAACAAAAATGATTTCCTCCAATAGGAATCGAAATCATAAAAAAGAACTCCCTCCTCTGGCAATTGCCCTTACTCATTTAACATGGTCCTCACCAGTTAGAACAAAATCTAGTTAGGCTAGCCTAGCTTATTTCAAAGGAAGATTTAACCCATTGGAAACTTTACATGAGACCGTCTCATGATAGATATCTAGGCCTATGACCTTCGGGTACTGTTAGTGAGGGCTTGGCTTAGTTGTTCACTAGTTTGCCACCAGACTGGTTGCTCAAGTTGTTCAATGAACTAGGACTAGGGTTCGCTATAACTGCAGGCCTTACGAGTCAAACAAGCTTCTGTCCGACTGGTTGTACGCGGCCAAGAGATCTAGAGCGTTGACTGACGAGTCAACGTCGAAGACATTCGGAGCGTCGCGGGTTCGAATCCTGCTCAGGTGCAATCCTTCTTAAGTTTGCAAATGTGTGGTTAAGTTGGTGGGAGGGCCCACCTAAAATAAACGGTGACCGGCTTGGGTGGAAGGCTTGGGTGGAAGTTGACGCATTATTTGTACGTTTAATGGGGATTGCAGTGAACACCTATTTTGCTTCTATTTCCCTTATACAGAGGAGGACACTTATTTTTTTATTAATTAATTCAGCAATTCAGCATATTGTCAATATATATGAACAATCAAAGAGGACACAACCAAAATATTTGGCCAAATACAGAAAAAATTAACATATAAGAATTAAAACGTGAGGAATAAAAAGAAATTTGGACGTCAATGGATTAATGCATAAAACCTATATTGCTAATTGGATACTCACCGACTTAGTCTCGTATAGAGCTATTTTTTGTATTGAGCTAATGATTGGATGCATTACAACAGCCATTCTGGATTATGGTTAAATTATTTTATTGAAATGCAAATTGAGATATGGAATTGAAATTTATCATGTTTACATTGTCACTGTCGCAGCGACAGTCGCTCAGTCGCTGTCACTTTAAAAGATAATGAGTGTTGATAACTCGACGATCTGCAGCGACGGGCTCCTCAGCTCCTTGGAATACGCTCCAGTGACAACATTTACTTCTCTGTTACAAACTTTCCAACTCTTCGTGCGTGGAGACTATTGCTTGTTTGGATTAGGTATAATCATTGAATATCGACCTGGGTATAATGTGACAGTTACAGCTGCAGCCGCTGGATTTTTGTGCACCATTTCGGAAAAGACATTGCGATAACATCTTTTCCTCTGTTATTTTTCGCATGTAAATGTTTTGTTTTGCGTTAGTAATGATTACGGAAGCTTTAGTAATCATACTTTTAGTAAATCAGTTTGGGGTCAACCAAACAGATTGTGATGTACCTTTTTCGAAAAAAATATATTGAATCGCTAATTTCTTTTGTAGGCATATTTGAAATTATCTTTGCCAATTTAATGGTTTTTTAACTAATAACTAAAAAATACTGAATTGCTAAAAACGGCTCTGGGGATTTTCTTCAAAATTTAATGGCATATTATACTCGGCGAGTTAAACGTTTTGTGTAAAATTTGAAAATGATCAGTGTGCAACAGTTTATGAGTTACTGTAATGCGTTACATACACATGCATCCACACACAGAGATAGACGGACAATTAATAATTAATTGACACAAATATCACTTTATTTCGTCCGTTCATCACGATGAGTACAAATATATGAATATTTTTGCGTAAAGACAAAAACCTTTAAATAAAAATTATTTTTTATACTTAAAATACCTAGCTAAGATTAATAAAAGAGATAATGTTAATAAAAATCCAATCAAAAAGCTAATTATCTAAATAACAATTTTTAATATTTCAAATATTATATAATATACATGCTATACTGTACCATTAATTATAAGGACGAAACGTAACTTAGACCTTTTTAAGTTATGCTGCAAAAATCACGAAACCAGCCCATTTAATTTATTATAGCTTACATATATCAGGGTAAAACCAACCTAGTTCTGACATTTTATTTCCACTCTAGGCATTTTCGTATTTCCTGCTTTGGACATTTTGTTTCCATCTAGTATCTTAACTAATCCCCGTTCTCGAAAAATGTTAAAGAGAAAAATAATTAGGAACTTAGGTGGAATTAAAATCGATTAAAACTCAGAATTTCATATAAAAAATTCACAAACAAATCGAAATTTTATTTTTAGAACAATAAAAATTTCTTCAAAATTGGAACCTCAGTATTTGACTCATAACAGATTAATAATTTGCATTAGGTGACGGAATAACTTTTCACCGGAACGCAAGTACGCAAGTAAGTTCCAGCTGAGGACTGAGGAGCCCGTCGCCATAGAACGTCGAATGTGTTGATATGACTCGATATGCAGTGTTGCCAGATAGATTTTCGAAATTCCCCACATTTCCCCAAATAGGAAATCAAGAAAATTTCCCAATTTTCCCCACTTTAATCATATTTTCAAAGAAAATTATCTACTCTTCTTGAGGCAAAATTGTACCAATTAAATTGCATTCTAATACTGTACAAAGAAAAAAATCTCTTATCTCTGTATCTTAATAGTAGTTTATGCAAAGATTGTATAATGAATATGTCTTTAAACCACGAGTGAGATGACACGAGCGTAGCGAGTGTTCTAAATATCTCACGAGTGTGTGAGGCATAATACAATCGTTGCATACACTACTTTATCTACGACCAACAATGTACGACAAAATTTGAAGTTAAACGAAACTCATGACTTTTACTAATGATGGAATAGGTCAACTCAAATTTGAGGTTAGTCACATAAGCAGACTTAACCACGAATCGTTGTGGAACAATCAGCTGATGGTATAAGTCAACTCAAACATGGATCGTAATGCAACAATCAGCTGATGTGCGAATTGCGTAATTTCATTACGACACTACTTTCGTCAAATGCCGCGCTCCCATTGGTCTAGAACCTAAAGTGACACCAGTTGCATAATGTTAACATTATGCAACTGGTTTGTATTTGGTTTAATAATAGACCTCATTATGACATTAGTTGTAATATCGTTATTAGTGACTATTGCAATGGTCGTAGATAAAACACTAAATTTATTCTTTGTCAATGTGGCTCAATCACAAGGGGCAGTCACGGAACTGGAGTGCTTGAAGGATAAAACCACGAAATACATCAAACCAGAAAGAATTTTTTAGATTGAGGCGGGATTATCTTTTCATACTTTGAATAAAATTATTTACCTACCAGTTTTTTGTGATTTTAGCGAATTTCCCCTATAGGGAAGAAGCTATTACCGTAGTAACCGTAGGTCTCATGGTAAGACCTAAGCCAGAGACTATGATAACTTTTCGTTTTGGGGCCACCAGAAGCAAAAAACACCATTCGTTCGAATTTATATATATATATTTGTCTGTTAGCACGATAGCGGCCGTAAAAATGGTCCAATCTTAATGAAAATTGGTACAGACGTGTTAAGTGGTAATCACTCGGACGAGTTCGTGAACCAGCCCGATCGGACCACCGGAAGGGGGGGTAAAGGGGGATAAACCCCCCCAAAAATCGGTTTTTTGTTTTTTACATAGAAAAATAAAATTTATTTAATTTTTGTTGGCACCATTGAATTCAGCTCAAAAAAACAAACAATTTATTATCTTGAATCACTGCTCTATGTCCATTGGTTACCGAGATATTGAATGTGGTAAACACAGTACGTTGTCCCAATGTTAACCTTATGGGAAATAAATAAAATTCTATATCTCGGTTATTTCTCAACATATCTTGATAACATTTGGTAAATAGCTTCTTCTAGTTCAGATCTACTAAATATTGAATTAAAACCACCCAATTTTAATATACCTTTAGCAGCAAACCTGCATACTCATTCCCCATGTTATTCTTATGGAGCTTACTAAAACATGTCAAATCTCGCTCTGTAGGATTGAAATATGTCGTTTTGCATTTGAAATTCGCTGAGTATGCAGGTCTGCTGCAACGGGGGTATTGATTATTTATTTCACTATTTTAAAACAACAATAACAGAACCGTTCATATTTTCCATTCAAAGTGAGTTTTTATTGCCTTACATCCTTATTTTTTAATTAATTAAAAAAATAACAATTCTGAGCAAGCTTTATTTGTGGGAGTTAAATATTTAATTTTCACCTAGTATTATTTTTTGGCCGTCATATTGAATCCGCCATATTGGATTCAAAATATTTTTTCGAAAGTAAACGGGGTGTTGTGACCCATAATTTCAAACTTTATTTTTCACATTTATTATGTCGCAACCAGTTTTTTGAAATCTCATTCCTTTTTCAAGACATTAGACTTTTTGATAATTTTATTATTAACAGATTATAACATAGCACGATGCAAATTATGGCCAATATCGCGAAATTAAGCTGAATAACATAATGTGACCACAATTAATTTCTCATTTTTGATGCAAATTACTAAATTTTGACGAATTCTAAATTTTTGGCCGTCATCTTGGATCAGTAATTTTGAAATCAAACATATAATTTATTAAAATTAGAAGGTAGTGTTGCGACACATAATATAGAATTAGTTTTTTAACGCTAATTATGCTACCCATTTTTGATTATATAATTTCTGTTTGAAATGTTGGCATTTTTCCTTTAAAAAAAAAAACATGTTAACAAAAATATTTCTACTGGTATATTCTATACACATACTAAGCGGCTAATGGGCGATCCATAAATTACGTGACGCCCCTGAGGGAGCAGGGGGAGGTTTCTGCAGCGTTATGAATCGTTAAGGGGGTGGATGGGGGGTTAGATGTTAGATGCAGCATTACGTAACTGCTAAACCTCAAGAATATATGTATTATTTTATTTAAAAATAAAACATACACACATAAAACATACATAAACATTATATGGCGTAGTTTGTTTTCTCTAGTTAAAATTAAAGTTTTTAAACAATTTTTAATGTTAGTATTATATTTTCTTATAAGTTTGACACAGCCCAATTGACAAAAAAATCCCAGAATGAAGTCACCCACTGTGCCAATCGTGACAAAGTCTGACTAAGATACATGTATCTGGCCACATGACCACTGGAGTACGAGTGAAGATTACATTTATGTTTTCTATTTCTCTCCTTTTACTTTTTAAAATATGATGTTCATACGGTATATTAAGATTTTTAGGATAAATTAATTTTGGGGGGTAATGGCACTGCGTCACGTAATTTTTAAGGTGGGGGTTAGTGTCACCGTTACAGTTCCGTTCCAACGGGGGACGGTGAATAGAGTAATAATGATGGTGGTTCTAAAGAACAGATTTTAGCGTTACGTAATTTATGGACGGCCCCTAAACTGCATCTGGCACACAAACTAAACTATACTGTGTGTGATTTACACGCTAAGTCACTACACAAGGCATCATGAAATTACGATGTTCAAAGTTAATTAAACAGTTTGTTTCTGATTACAAAGTGTGCATTGGGTGATTTTGAATTTATGTAAATTTAAATAGTTTAAATGTAGCCTAAGTGTATAACAAAACTATAGGCTAGATTGATTTGACGTATCCAATATATTATTTATATACATTTTTTACAAATGTGTCAACGAATAAAGAATATTTTACTGATTTTGATTTAAATTGAAATTATTTAGGAAATTAGTTTTTAAGCAATTACAACCACACATAATTTTCAGGCTTACAATTGAAAAATGTGGTTTGTTGGTCAATCTGATATCAGCTGGTTAAATCCTTCTTTCAGCTGTTGTAAACGAATACCTAGAAAAGCTGCATTGGCATTGGCTCATTCATGGCTGTCTGATATGTGTCAAAAGTAGACGGAAGTGTTGGTGAAGTTGGTCTACTTTTTAATTGATTAGGTTACTGTGGCTCCATCGTTCGTGATGTGCCGGTCATAAGCCATTCATATTTTTCTCTTTTTAGTGAAGTTTTAGGAGTTATTTTTAATAATTGTTACCACTAATTTACCAAATACAAAAATAAACATAAAATTATGGTTATATAACACCTTAAAGGCGTCCTGTTGAATGGGCGCCTTTACTATGAGAAGTGAGAGTTAGTTTCACTTTACCGAGTGTTTAGTTTCTTCTTTTTTGTGAATATGTATTAGGCTAGGTCATTGTGATAATGGTTGAAATTAAAAACCAAGTGAATTCGGCTACTCCAGACAACATTCAAGTTCTGTGGGATGGATTTATCACATCTGAGAGCAAGTCTTTTGAGGTAGGACAATTTTTATATAAAATATTGTAATAGGTCATTGCAACAATTTAACTTATGCGCTGAAATTAGCCGTTCTATATTAATGCAAATACTGTAGACAGTTCAAGTCTTATTTTAATGAAATGTAGCACAAAATTGATTTAAAAAAATTGCCTACACATGTTGGCTATGGAAATAAGGTGGCTGGCTGTTCTAGGCAATATCAACACTTTCTCCGCGGCAAGTAAGCTTTTCCACAAGTTGAAATCAAAGATGAAATGAATACCTTGTTATGATCTTTAAGTAGGTAAGAGTTTTGTATTTGGTGTTCTGCCGCTCGTTCCCATGATTGATGATTCAACGTCTGGTTTTAAGATAAAAATTGGATAGGCTACTATTTTCAGATAGGCCTATTTACTATGTATTGGTGATTCAGATATTGATTAGTTCAAATTCTATTGGTACCTATCCGTTATGAATGTCAAATTAAGTTGCTTTTTGGAAGACTTATGACACTACACCCAAATTTTTAAATTTCATACCATCAATACACTAAAAGCCTTATTTTGGGGTTTGTTATGTTAACACTAGGCTACTCGGTACCAAAATGCACTGATCAGTTCAGTTCTTATTATAGTAATTATTAGTTTTGGGCCTAAATTAGATTTCATAAATAATTTATAAATTAAGTATAATTAATAAGTTAAAAAACTAAACATCACAGAGTAAATGTTAAACATGAAGTATAGGCCCTAACTATTCTTGCCATTTAATATATAGGCTATAATAGTTTATCGTAGGTGTAATCCTATATATTATCAAAACTGTAGGCTACCCCTTCAAATCCTCTCAAGGAATAGCAGTGGTGCTGCATGGTGTTGTACCGCCTTTTAACCTGCTAGTTATAGCTAAAACAATTCAAAGGATAACAGCACAATTCAGGCAGTAGTTGAGCCTCAATTTGGCCATTTAAATAGAAAAAGATTAGCAAGTAGCAGTTGCCACACCACGGTTTAGGCAGTATTCCTTGGAACTTATTGGGAAGGACACAGTTCCCAAGACATTCGAGTAAATATACTGCGGCCGCGAGGAGGTGAATTCAGTCTTTAGGTAGGTACCGGTTGTTGCTGCTGAAGAGGAAGTAAAAAGTTGCTTAATTTATAAAGCCATAGGCTAGTTTCAGTAATGCTTTGAGGAATGAAAAGTGGGCCGCAGAGGCTGAGGTATCTCATGCCTGTGGTGAAAGGGAAGGAGAAAAAAAGGGAGCTTCAAGGTTTGTTTACATCTGTGCGATTAAGATCTGTGCCTGGTCACACAACAAGAGCTTAAAATGTAACAGCTTGACCAAACGGCTACCCACCATATCCTATCATGTAGTACAGCTAATAAGCTATGCGTTTTTGTATTATACCATGGGCTTTGGAGCCGAGGGGGGGTCTTTTACACCTGCCGGGTATTGGGTGATCACAAAAAGCAGCCAAACAACCTACACACCATTAAGTGCACATGTACAACTGAAGATACTGGAAAGCAATCAGAGCACAGTCAATTGAGAGTGGAGGTGCCATAAACTATTTAGTGATGAAATTCTATAAAATGTTAGTAAAAAACTATTTGAAGACATTACTCAGAAACAATGATAGGTTTTATTAATTGTCTGACCATCTTGATCTCTGGTCCATGCTTCCTACAGTTTTCATTCTGGTCCATGCTCTCTAAACAGTTCTCAATAAACACATAAATAATTTGATCATGAAGTGAGCCATCTTCTTGTTTTAGGTAATGGAATTAAATTAATATAAAACATGTAGGTGAGGCTATAACATTAACAATGTCTAAGAGATGCTTACAGGCTATAAAAACATCATACCTTAAATTTTTTTCTTTCTGAATGATATTAGGGTCAGTGGAACTGTAGGAGGTTCATTTCTATGCTTTCTGTTCCACTCATTTATTGGTATCGGTGTTCTTCAGTAACCCAGTTTCAAGACCTTACTTAAAAGATTTTTTACCTTGTCCCTTGTACAGAAGAACCTCGATTAGAAGACACTCCATTACACAAAAACCTTGATAAAAAGTGCACTTTTGAAGTCTCCTTGATACTGTAATGGCACTTAATGTCTTGTTAGCACAAACCTTAATAAGAAGACTCCCTTGATAACGAGACTCTTTCCGGAATCCCCTTGAGAGTCTTCTTATCAAGGTTCTACTGTGTAGTAAGGTGTAAAAAAATCTTTTATTGGTTGTTATGAGTGTGGGATGGATGATCCACACTCATTTTTCACTCATATTCCTGATATAATAAACAGGCCGCCTACATAGCCAGTGCTGCGTCCTGGTCTTAACCAGATGTTAAGGGGTGTTAAAAAGGAATGGAATTATGTAGTTATGGAACTATGGAGTTTTGTATGAACGAATGATTCATAATTTAACCACAAACAGTTTAATGATAGTAAAGTTTTCAAAAAACTATAGTGTTGACTGGGGTAGGCCTAGCTGTGTATTTTCGGGGTAGTTAATTGTGAACTTGAGGGACTGTACATTTCAGGTTTCAGAGCCATGACGTTAGCTGGAGAGCACTGGTATCAAACCATGTGTTTGATCTTCTCTCTAAAACGTCTATCTTGCTCTAGTCTCCCAGGCCTGTGTGTGCCATGTGAGACGACTTTTTCACGTCCACCAAAATGTTTGAAAAATGTTTTGCACTAATAGGCCTATGAAGTTGGCCTCAATTCCAGTGCCAATGGAAGATCAGTTTCTCTTTTGATAAATTAGTAAATGTAGCCCTTAAACCTCCACAAGCGTTTCATTATGGTTATTTATAAAAAAAATCATGGTTACAATATAGACCCTATTATTGTGTTAATGTAAATGATTCGGCAAATTTATTAGTAACAAGAATCCAGGAGATTTTAAAGGCTTCTTCAAAAACGGTTAATATTTCACACAAAATGACAAACCTAAAACCCTGGATAACTCGTGGACTTATAACTTCAATACGGCACAGAGACAGATTGAGTAGGCGGGTGAAAAATCAACCGTTCAATACAGTTTTAATAGAGCAGTTTAAATTCTATCGTAATTTATTAGGGACACTCTTGAGAACGGCAAAAACTGAATATTATAAAAAAGCAGTAAATGAGTCGCTTGGTAATCCTAAATTAATGTGGAAGCATATCAATGAACTATCTGGTCAAAATAAGAAAAACTCGTCATTTCCGGTTCAACACTTTGAAAAAGTCGTTGTAGGTAAGGGAGAAAGTGGTGAAGCCGAAATAGCTAATCGTTTAAATGAATATTTTGTCAATGTTGGCGCGGAACTCGCCAGTCGTGTCCCGGCCCCGACGCCGGGTCCCCTGTTTGACGATGAGGAGCTAGACGAGGGGACGCGATTCATCCTTGAACCTGTCACGGAGGAGCAGCTAGCTGCGTGTGTTCGCGGGCTAAGAGGAGGGTCTGCGCCAGGAATAGATGGGATCATGGCTGACATAATCAAAAATAACTTTAAACTTTTAAAAAATCCCCTTTTGCACATTATTAACAATAGTTTTACGCAAGGAGTATTTCCAGTAATTTTTAAAGTGGCAAAAGTTATTCCAATTTATAAAGGAGGGGTGAAGGGGGTTAACTGTAACTATAGGCCTATCTCTTTACTCAGTGTTTTATCAAAAATATTAGAGAAATGTGTTGCGAAACAACTTTCACAATATTTATTCGGAAATAGATTAGTAGTAGAAAATCAATTTGGCTTTAGAAAAGATCTGACTACTGATGATGCTCTGTTTAGTGTTACAAAAAAACTACACGACTTCATTGCAAAAAACAGACGTATTTTATTAGTCTTTATTGATTTAGCCAAAGCATTTGACTCATTGGATAGAAATCTACTCTTAAAAAAGCTTTCTTGTATGGGAATCCAAGATAAAGAGCTCAATTGGTTTAGAAGTTATTTATCAAACAGACAGCAACTCGTTTCAGTAAATGGTAATGATAGCGAAACAAGAGACATTAGCTATGGGATTATTCAAGGCAGCACACTTGGACCATTATTATTTTTGATCTATGTCAATAATTTAGGAAAACTTCAGTTAACAAACGGATCAATGTACTTGTATGCTGATGACACAGCCCTCCTCTTCGAAGGCGCCACTTGGGACGAGGTGTACGGTCATGCGGGGCGTGGACTGCTCGCTGTTAAGCGGTGGTTTGACCTCAATAAGTTGACAGTTAATGTAAATAAAACCAAGCACATGGCGGTTTCCCTTCGAGCGTCTGGGGACCCGATCAACAACAATTTGGCATTTCACACCTGTACGAATCTTAATAACTGCAGTTGTGATACTATTGAACGAGTTGAGAAGTATAAGTACTTAGGTATTATGTTTGACAATAGATTGACCTGGGCTGCACACACTCAGTTTGTAAATAACAAACTAAGGAAATTCATTTACATGTTCGCAATTTTGTCTCGCGTGCTTGATGAAATTCGCATTAAAACTGTATACTATGCTTATGTCCAGTCGATAATTCAGTTCGGTATTTTGATTTGGGGAGGCTCTTTTGATTATGTAATTCATCCGCTTCAAATAACTCAAAAATCTATCATTAAAGCAGCTCTTCAAAAACCTCTTAGATTTTCAAGCGACAGCTTATTTGATTTATTTAAAGTGTTGGATGTAAGGCAACTCTTCATTAAATCAATACTCTTATTCAGCCATAAAAGGAAGCATAATTTTCTGTCTAAAAGTAATCATCCATATCCGACCCGTCATCAAACGTATGTTGGAATTATAACCCCAAGAATCGTGAAGTCCGTGAATCATACAAATCCGTATTATCTGGCTCACTTAATATATCAACGATTGCCAGCTGATTTAAAGGTTTTAGAAGGATTAAGTTTAGGAGTTTATAAAAAAAGAATAGTCAACTGGCTCGTTATGATTGGAAGGGGAGCCGCCATGGGCTTGGTTACTTCAATTTATGCCACATAGTCAAATATATTGCCAAATAGTGTTTTTTTATTTATTTTTTTTTCCAATTTCTGAAATCATGATTATTATTTGTTATTTTTTTTTTACTAGCACATGACTCAACAGGGGGTTTGAAGGGCAATAGGGGATTCGGGTGGGTTTATGGGGTTGTCATACACGCTTTCAGGTTGGTTTGTGTGCATGAACGTAAGAATGGTCTTGGGTGAGAGAGTCTGTGTGCTTGTTGTGTGTCTGTATATGTCAGAACGAATATAAGTTTGTATTAGGTAGTGTGCATGTTATACGAATGTTAGTGTTTGTCTGTGGCTAAGAGCATCCATTGGCATGAAGAAAAATTCTTTTCAACGCAGCACTATTATATATTTATTTATTATATTATTAATTATTTTCCTCCACACAATTATAAGTTTCAGTATTCATATCAGAATGTCATAGGATTCATGAGTTAGTTTCATTAGTAATGCCAGTCCAGTTAAGTTCTTGTCAATTTTTAGTTTATTTATTATTTAATTAAATTTTAGTCCGCCATCAAGATAGACTGATGTAGGATTCGGCCCCCGCGCACAGGTTGTACCTATGCGGGGACCTTTCTCCTTTGTTAAAATGTATTATTATGTGTGTTATATTTTTGAGAATAAAATAATTTTGACTTTGACTTTGACTTTGATTGTGGTTTATAGTTAGTCATGGTTTTGTCTGGTACCTATCTCAATTGTATTTGACAATGGCACCAGTTTCATTAGCAATGCTATATTGTAAAGTTTTGTAAAGTATTTTAACGGGCAGAGAACAGAAGGTGGTGGTGAATTCAGGAGCACAAAGTGGCTATTGTAAAGTAGTTTCAGGAGTCCCTCAAGACTCCATCCTGGGTCCCCTTCTTTTTCTGATATACTGCAATGACCTTCCTAACCTCAAATCCAAGGCACAAATCTTGATGTATGCTGATGACACCTCCGTTGTCTCCTCTAGTGAAAACAAGTTTGCACTATCCCGGACTCTGACTGATACCTTGGACAAATTGGACTCATGTTGTGACGCAAATGGCCTAAAACTGAATCCAACCAAAACTCAATTTATCAACTTCCATATAAATCATAGCAAAAATCCTCAATCAGATGATTCTTATCTTCCTTCTCATTTCAATTCAGTTGTTTCCACCAAATTTCTAGGATTTGAAATCGACTCAACACTTTCCTGGCATCAGCACGTCGATTTTCTTCTTCCTCGGCTTAGTAAAGCATATTATGCCTTGCTAGTCATTTCTCAAGCAGTAGAATTTAAGGTGCAAAGGCAGGTATATTTTGCTTACTTTCACTCCCTGATTTCTTATGGACTGTTATTCTGGGGGAATTCAGCTGAGGCAATCAGAGTTTTCAAGATGCAGAAAAGGGTCATCAGACTTCTCTCTGGCTCAGGCCCTAGAAAATCTTGCAGGCAAACATTTAGAGATTTTCACATTCTTCCACTTCCATCCCTGTTTATCCTTCAGTGTCTCTTTATTTGTTAAATCAAACTTCCAGAGGTTTTTTGATAATAATCATCAACATCAATATTCCACTAGAAATGGTGCAGTTTTACAATATCCAATTCACAAGACAACATTTTTTGAAAATTCACCATCATATTTCTGTTTTAAAATTTATAATCACTGCCCCACTCACATTAAAAACGAGCCCATTTTAAAAAAGTTCAAAAAGATGGCTACTGAATTCCTTCTTCAGAAGTGCTGCTACAGTATCTCTGAGTATCTTGGGACAGATTGACTGGCACTCTGATTACAAATGTTTTCATGGTTTTTCCTCAGGCTTGGAAATTTAATTTTAGTTTATATTACATTATTAATATAGTACTGTCTCATGTATTACGCACCTTTGATTTTTAACTTTAAGTAAGATTGATCACTGACATTGTACTTTTTGGCAAGTCTAATGCCCAGGCAATTAGTTGCATGTAAGGGCGAAAATGGATGATTAAATAAATAAATAAATAAATAAATAAATAAATAAATAAATAAAATTTGTGATAATAAATTATTTGATTTGACAACGAGTAGTTTTAATAGGTACTCAAGAGGGGGTGAGCTGAGCCATTGCCAGTTAATTACCCTACAAAAAAATAGCTACTGTGATAATTGTCAATCTTCGTTTAAATATATGTATTTAATTATACTTAAATTGAGGTAATTTCTAGCAGTACACTTGATGTTTTAATTGATTTATGCCTGAGTTAAGAAAATACAGGCTTTTCCATGAACTTAGAAAAAAATTTAAAAATGGCCTCTACTTCAAATTTTATTATGGCCACTAAGTAATTAAGAACTTAAGTAATTAAGTTCTGTTTTCACCATAATGCTCATTTCAACAGGACCTTATAAGTATAAAAATTGCCAAAGGTTTTTAGATTAGAAAATTGTGAGATTCGCACCTAAGACTTTAATTTCTGGAACACCTGGAGGTGTAAGATGGAATTATTTATATAATCAATTCTTTATTTACAAATTAGTGGGGAAAAATTTTATTTTGCTTTCTAGGTTAAACTGTTTTTCCGTTCAAGGTATATGGGTGGTCTGATTACTTTGTATTGATGAATATCATGAGAGAAATCATGAACATTGTGAAAAACTTCAAAAATAAATCATCTAGCGGTTATGATGAGATCCCCATGAAACTAATTAAATTTGCAATCATGCCTTTACTTAAACCTTTAGTACACTTGGTAAATTCTTCTTTTATATCTGGTAATTTTCCTTCTCCTCTAAAAATATCTAAAGTTGTAATACCCATTCATAAAGCAGGAACCAAACAGGATCCAAATAATTACAGACCTGTTTCAGTGCTCCCATCATTTTCTAAAATTTTTGTAAAAGCTATGTACAACAGGCTGGTAATTTTTTTAGAACGGAGTAATTTATTTGATGCGGAACAACATGGCTTCAGGAAAGGTAAATCAGTTGTGTCTGCCTCAGCTGAATTTGTTGAATTTTTAATAGATTTAATTGACAAAGGGGAAAGGCCAATTGGAATATTTATGGATCTCTCCAAAGCATTTGACACTATTTCACATCTTGCCTTACTTAAAAAATTAGAATCCTTTGGCATCAAAGGCGCTGCTTTAAATTGGTTTCAATCATATCTTTGTAGTCGGTTCCTATTTGTAGAAATATCTCAAGAAATTAACAATATAGTCACTAAAGTTCAATCAGAAAAATTGGAAATTAGGACTGGGGTTCCCCAAGGTTAATTCTTGGACCTTTACTATTTCTTTGCTATCTTCAAGGCTTTCCAAAAACACTTAAAAATATTGAAAACATTAAGAGTAAACTTATTCTTTATGCGGATGATTCAAATTTAATTTACCATCTAAAAATGTTAATGATCTTGATAAAGCAAGCCAAACTCAACTTATAAATATTCAAAAAATTTTCAAGAACAATTCTTTATTTTTAAATATACAAAAAACTAAATTCATGTGCTTTGAAACCATACAGTAGAATAGAATTTCATCTAAACCTAATATTTATATTGAAAACGAGCCATTAGAGCAAGTTATTAGTTCCAAATTGTTAGGCTTAGAAATGGATAATAATTTGAAATGGGACAAACATGTTCAAAATATAATCAAGAAAATTAATTCTGGAATTTATGTCTTGAAAAGCATGGTAAATTTATGCAACCTACCGGTTTTAAAATAATATATCATGCCAACATTCACTCACATATTGCATTTGGATTAATTTTATGGAAGCAGAAGTAATGCTAATTTAAATAAGATTTTACTTCTGCAAAAAAGAGCAATCAGAATTATGCTAAAGCTTAAACCAGATGATTATGTTAGAGATTCTTTTAAAAATTTAGAAATATTAATAGTCTTTAATCAGTATATATTTGATTGTTTTATTTATTTAAAAAATAACTTACAGAAAACTAAAATGCGTTCAAAAATCCATTCTTACAATACACGAAATAAAAATGATATTGACATCCAAGAGCACAAATTATCTCTTTTCCAAAAAAACCTTCATTCATGGGTGCAAAATTTTTCAAAATCTTACCTAATGAAATAAAAAATGAAACTAATCAAAACAAATTTAAGACTAAATTAAAATCGTTCTTAATAGACCATCCACACTATTCTTTTTCTGAGTTTTTTCCTTGAAACTAAAAATATTTTTTTTCTTGGCTTGAAATTAATGAAAAAAAATTAACTGCTATATTTAGAATAAGGATAATTCTGTATGTAGAATAAGTTTTTTTAGAATTAAGTTAATTACCTAATTGTTTAGATATTAAGTTGACACTAATGTACAGGCTTGTACTTGTGAAATAAAGAAATAAAGAAATATCCTGTAATGTACGGTACCTAATGTTTAAAAATAAAATATTGTTGGCATCAGTTTAATTAAGTCTATGTATTGTTTCAAATATTTTAATCATAATCAACTGAAATAGACAGAATCATTTTTTTAGTTATGCGAGAAAGGGGCCATCCATAATTAATTAACGCTAAAATCAGACTTTACAAACCCCCCTCCCTCCCCTGTAACAGACTTGTAACGGAGGCACAAACTCCCCCCTCCCCTCAAAAATGACGTAACATGCTACCACCCCCCTCCCCCCTAAAAAGCCAAAAACTTTGTACTTTGAAGGTAATTTAAAGTTTTTAAAGAATTTAAGAAATTAATTATATTGAGATTTAATAGATACCAAACGTTGCGTTGAACCCCCCCTCCCACCCTTGTAACGGTGCATAATGCTACCAAACATCCCCCCCCCTCCCCCTAGGGGCGTTACTGTATGTAATTTACGGATGGCCCCAAAGACTTGAAAAGTGTGTGAATATTCTTGAAATAGACTGGAATCAGAGAAACAAACTGGACACCCTGAAGTGCTGTAACCACCACCTTTCCAACGCCTCTCTGGTCTTCACGTTAACCAGTGGTGTTTGCCATATCGAGTATACTATTTACATTCCAGAGTTGTTGTTCCATGTGACCTCTACCGCTCAAGGACATCCCAGACTAGTTGCATAATCACGCGTCCTCTGTAGTTTGTAGGTCACTGGTGACCTCTATAAGGTCATATCTCCTGGTATATCATTTCCTGTTAATCAGTTTACAATATCTTATACCACATGCATTTTTTTCTTAAATTTTAAAAGTGGTCTTACCGTATTAGTAATGTACATTCTTAATGAAGTTGTCATTTATAATTGACCTGTCAGTTAGATAAGAAACCTTGTTTGAACTTTTTTCTCTAAATTGTTTCCTTGTTAACATGTAGACTACCATTGTTTTTCTTCATAATTCTCCATCAATGTGATTGCTCTATTCGATTAATTTTCCTGTTTATAACTTGTAATTTGTTATGTTCTGATTACCATAAATAGCTTTTATGATATATAATTTTATTAAATTGCAGGCTAATTGAAATATACATGATAGGCTATATTTACAAAGAACCTAAATAATCGTTTTTGCTTTCCTGGAGTTTGATTTTCTATTTTTCTTACAACTTAAATTGGGATTTGAATAACCAACCTGTTTCTGGTTGAAAACAAAGTTTTATTTTGTTTGTAAACCGTTACACAACGAGGTAGCCGCATATTATACAACATTTTCTTGATTCGTTATGTGAATGAGATGGTATCAGGTTTGACTGCTGAGGTTATCACTCCAGGATAAAGTACAGTTAGACGCAGTTCCAACGGAGACTCAGCTGATAAGGGGCTCGCCCCAGACTGGGGGGTTCACTTGTACTCATTCCGACAACCATTGGTTTTTATTTTTAGATCAACAAAGCATGTTAGGAGGCTGTCTACAGTAATTAATGTTCTTTCCTCAATTGTTTGCAACTTGTTTACACACAAATAATATGCGCTTCACTAACACAAAGATAAAAAATTGCCGCTTACTAGGTTTTTTCTCAATTACTGTAGTGTAGTGGGAGGTCTTTTTGATTAAACATTAAAAATATTGCTCTTATTTGATAGCGTGTAATCATAAAACTGGATGTGTCCAAACTGGTCTATGTTTTTTGTTCAAACCCTGACCTAATATCTTTTGTAAGTAAATTAGGTTCACTTATCAATTGGGATTAAATTTATGAGATCCTGCAGAATTTAATTCAGGACATCCCCAATGTGATTATGACCATACATCATGAGTTGCTTGAGTATTCAGCTTCAAACAATTAAATTGGTGTTCATAAGTTTGAAGTTGAATGTTATTATAAGGTAAAGAATTTATCGTTCTCATCATATTACGTTTCTAAACAGTGTTGTAAAAAAGGAAGCTAATTTTTAGGGTAAAGATACAAAAAGTACCATGTCATTAAGCTTGAGTATTCAGTATAGTGATCAAGTGACACTGACATCACAAAGAGATGACACATGCCTGTGGTGGGGCATGTGTATCATATGTCCTCTCAAATAACTCCTAGTGGCATTGATTTAGCCTGGGTTGAATTAAAACATTTTTGTTGAATTTGAAATAAAATTAAAAATTGGTATTTGCATATTATTTTTGTAATTTTGTATTATATTATAATTGCGTATCAATTTATTTTATTCATGCATACCAGCTTGCTTTATTAAATCTTGATCTTAACTATGTGGTGGAATTGATCAAGTATAAATGACGCCATTATTGTACTCTGTGTATGCGTACATAAAGATAATTTGATAATTTTGTCTTTGTCTTTACTTAGCGAACATATTTTTAACAGCATTTCACTTTAGGCATG
This sequence comes from Flexamia atlantica, assembly GCA_035578135.1. NCBI lineage: Eukaryota > Metazoa > Arthropoda > Insecta > Hemiptera > Cicadellidae > Flexamia > Flexamia atlantica. Next base: position 28,976,033 of record JAQJVK010000003.1, read on the forward strand.
AATATGATTTCCCTTCTTCTCAGCAATTAATTGTTCTAACAGACTTGTAAAGAGATGGAAAGTCATGAAATTGCAATAATTTGAAATACAAAGTATTAAAACGTTTTACATGAAGGTTTAAATTACTAGGTAACTCAAAGGATCCTGTTGTAGTTATACTACTCTACAGCTGTTTCATGTTATAATTAACAAGTCAGAACGTCATTGGAGTTAAATATCCATTTTCATGGTGGTCACAGAGATAAAATTGTTGACAAACATAGATACAAACACAGACACGGACACGGACAAGACACTTAAAATCATTTTTGGCCAAAACACAAAAATACAATTCTAAGACACGTGCGACATCGCTAACTGATGTGTCATGCGTTGAAACAGCTATAGTCGTACAACTAAAACAGGATCATTTGACAGACTAGGTAATTTAAACCTGCATTATACGTATAAATCAGTGATCTAGAGGCTATCCACAATAAAACATTTTATTGCTTCTAATAATGTTATTCTGTGTTTTTCTGTTCCCAGAAATTGGTTTGGTTTGACACATTTCTGGCAGAGTTTTTGGCTCAAGTAAAGGAAGGAAAATCTGTGAAAGATATTCTAGCATCCAGGTATGTTGATTTTTTATACTTTTACAGAAAGTAAACAAAAGCAGTATTCAACGAATACATTTAATTTCTACCTGTAAGAATTTACTGAAAGGCATATAATTTATTAAAAAAATTAGAGCTTTGGCCTTGAAACTCGAACAGTGGCCTTGAAACCCGAACAGTGGCCTTGAAACTCTGTCCCTCTTCTTTTTTAAGGAGGAAAGTAGAAATGTGCTATTGTCTCTTGTAAGAACTAAACTGGAGTCACAGTTTAAAAAAAATCATTATTTTTATTAGTCTATCTAAGATGGCAATTAATACTGGTACTCACTTAAGTGAATGAATCAAGTTTTGGAATGGGAACTTGTGGCACATTCTAGAATTTACAGAAAGATGCCCAATCCAGTTCTGCAGCATTCCTCCACATGCAGGCGACATTCTCGGTGTCTGACCTGTGCTATAAATAGCTTTCAAAGCGGACTCTCAAATAAAACCTGAATTTTCCTTAATTCTTTATTTATTTATTCGTTATATAATTTTAATAGTTTTTACTGATTATTAATTTGAAACTTACAACTTTTTACACATTTCTTTTTTTGATTTTTGTTGCTTTAAAATAATTCATTGGAGTAATGGCATTGTGATTTTTCTCGCCAGTAATAGTCTTATCTTTATTTTGCTGCTTGGATTGCATCTGAGGGACCAGTTTATATAAGAAGTTCACAAAAATATTTTCCATGAAATCTGAAAGACGTCTTTGATAAAAAGAAACCAGACATTATATAAACAATCAGCAGCGATACTGCTCAGTCAGTGTTGTTCATGAATAATCAGTTCTAGCAGCAGTTAAGTCATGCAAGTCAAAAGCTGCTTTTTATTGTATCTTGGATCCAACAAATTGATTATAAAATTTAATTAAAAGGAATTTAAGGTGTTGTGGTTTAGTGGTTACAGTTTTGTCTTGTATTATAGTTTTATATTTCCATAAACATTTAGACATTTGTAGTTTCGGCATTTTTTTAAAGAAAACTATTTTCACAGTTTTATTTTCCCAACGAACATGTTTTAGCAAATTTCCCCTAATGGGAAAGTAGCTAATGTATGTTTTTTTAGTTTGGCTCCTATTTTTTTATAGAAGGAAATAAAAGGAAAGATTATTTTATTGATAGCATAATATTTACCATTGCTACTGCAATTTCCTAAGTCAAGAAATATGAAGAATGAGCTCTGGCCATTACAATCTAATTTCAACAGAATATTAACTTACATAATGAATTATTAACAAATATTCTTAACTTTAAAAGTTACTACTGTACTTGTGTTTACAATAGGTTCTTAATAAGTTTTCACTATGATCCCTGATTTTTTGGATATTATAATTGTAGAGTTGTACCGTCACTTCCCAGACATTTCAAAGTAGTTTTTTCATCTCTCTCCAGAAGTTATTCTTGGAATCCAGGAATATTGAGAGTCCAGTAACATGTAATTTCTTTAAGATAATTCAATTACATTCTGACCAATATAATTTCCCTAACTCCTGATTCATGATGAAGATTAAATTGTATGCATTTGAATGTAAACAAAAAGAACCTGTTTTGTTCAGTTCCACATCATATTTTTTTTAATTTATGAAATATTTGTTTACACATAAACAATATTGTATCTTTTGGTAGGTTGAAGATAAAAAATTGGTGGTCGAAGGTTTTTTTTAAATTTTCAACATACCAGAAGACAACTAAAAAATATTGCACCTAAAAGGTTTGGTTTCCTTCACAAAAAGTCAATAAAAAGGTTGGATTTTACTTACTATAAGTTTTTAAAATTGCAAAATTAATTTTATATCAACATTTTTTAATTATAATCGCTGGTACCAGCACTAAACTTTAACCAAGGCAATTTTATAACAATTTCTTGGAAATATTACTGCTGCACTTACAATTTCTTGTGTACGATATTCTTAGTAGGCCTATTTCAAGGCAATAATCATGGAGTAAGGCAGTCAGATTGCCCCGTGATTCCACAAGGTAACCCGATCCACTTCTCAGTCATTGACTCTCGTTGGGTGTTCTACATCGACGGGGTTTCCTCATCAACAAGTCAAGTTATCAGTTTACAAGGACGGCTGTTTAGTCATGTAGATATACAGTACTCTGGAACCCACTGGACCACTTTTTTATTGCCAAGGCTGATAAAAAAAGCTGAAAATATAAAATATAAAAAAACAGCCATAAAAACCACGGTGCAAGGTTGACTGTTTTTTGTGAATAATTATCATTCGTTACTAAGCTAATGTGTTGTGCCAATCTAAATTTGGAGAACTGCCAGAAAGTAAATATTGAGAGGTATAGAAAACCTCGTCATCAAAAAAACTCTTAAAATCACTTAGTAGACACTGAGTGTTAACAGCTAAGGCTACATCGGGTAATCAATTGTATTCAATCAATCATTGTCAATATATCAATTGATGTTACAGTGTTACCAACAGCGGAAGCGTGTCCACACTTGTGTCATGCGAGTTGTTGTCAGACGTGCACAACCTGTGTAATGTCCCTGGAGAGGGCGAGGAGTTGGCAGCCCTGCGTGAACACCTGCTCACAGGGAGAGGTTGGAGATGTCTCGCCGTGTTGCATTGCCTCGGGCTGCAGGTGATTTAAAAAATTGAATGTCTTAATAATACAATGATGCAATTCAAATTCAAGGCAGTTAAAAGTGTTGATATAAAGGAAAATACTGTAATTAAATAAAACTAAAATTGAAATAAAATTAAACTTGATACAATTATTATATTGCGTTATTGTCAATAATACAATATTCTAACAGATTATCGGAAGAATATTAACTGATCAAAGTTTATTTGTACTTCAGTTTTGGGACCAAATTTTAATTTTGTGGCATATTTGTGTTGTGAAAAAAATGTTTTTAACTGGTTTTCTTAAGATAAGTTTTTTAGTTTTAAAAGTTGATGAATTTGTCAGACTATGTTTCCTAGTTTAGAATTAAATTTTTAACTCAGAATTAAAATCCTGGAACAAATTATAATCCCGTTTGAGTTATCCATGTAATCATATCAAATGCTCTATGGGAAGCAATAGTTTGAGACAGAGTCATTACTCAGTCAGTTTTATTTTAACTGTTATTCTTAGTTAAAATAACAACTTATTCAAACTAAAATATCTTTATTTACAAAGTATACAATATACATGACATAGTGTCAATACCAACAGTGAATAGTGCAATCAACTTATTGATGTTGATGTAGAGTGAATCACAGTACAATTAAAGACGAAAACAGCAGCCTTTGAAAAGAAATAATATTAGACAATATTATTAATTTTAGTTGTTATTTTTACCCTTGTTCAGCTGATTTAAATGTCAGCTGATTGATGTTTAAAGAGTGATTCATAGTACAACTCCACTGGCTTGAACTGTACCCGTGTTACACGAGTTAGATAGTTGTATTTATTATGATTAGCAAATCACACTTGACTTCCGTACATCCACTTTCTGCTATCACTCCTTATCTCAACGTTTCCTCACTGCTTGAGTTGTTTTTATTTTGAAAAGTAGTAAGAATTAATGATGTGCTACATAAATTTATTTAATGCCAGTCATTGTTAACAGATAGAAATGTGTAATTTGAGTCGTATTTTTGTTGATCACTAAACTGCCTCGTGATCTGTAACAATATTGACCCAGATTTCAACTTTGTTGATGCTTATATCAGCTGTTTTCTGATAACCTCCCTCCCTTAGGCTTTCAGACTGCATCCGTGTTTGTGGATAAACATGTAGCCGATATCACATAACACGGTGATTGTTTAGTGGTCACAAACTTTGTTTAGTAAAAACTTTCTTAAGACCCCTTAAGTTTCTTAGAAATGTCCTTTTTCAATGTCTCTTCAAGAATAAAATGTCTCAAATGGTTTTTTGGGTTAATCACACTGAAAGTAGTGTGGGTTAAGGCAGGCATTTTGGATTTGCTAATAAAATTAACCCTCAGCCTAAAGAGGATTTATCATTGTTTTATTTCTTATTTCAGGGATTCTAATTTTTTTAGTCTTACTTGACAACCAACAGCAGAAGGACGTAACTTACAGCAAAACCTTATTATCTCCAAAAGTCAATTTACAATACAAGACACTATACTCGTCAACCCTGCTTTACTCGTTCATCATGAAATAGACAAATCTGTCAACACCCTAGCACAATTAAATGTTACAGGAGGTGTCTTGCAGTCGGGAGTTGGCCAGCCTGCTGATATCTCTCTACACGGTGGGAGGGGATGATGATGAGGGGGAAGGAGAGGCCGAGTCCCACAACCCCTATCTCCCCCTCAGAGGAGGGGTGGGGGAGGAGGGGGAGGCGATTTGTCGGCCTCAGCCTCTCCGCCGCAAGAGCCGTTCCTTCAGCCATTCCGAAGCCACTCCACCGCGAAAAAACAGCTTCCGTGTGCCTAGAGCTGTGAGTTCTACACTAATCTATTATCAGTAAAAAGTTTAATTTTTTGTTTAGTTTTTTAATAAAGATTTAAAATTTGTTTGAATTTAATTAGGCAGAATGATCAGTTGAAGCGTTATTAATTAATTACTGAACTAGAAGTGAAGAAAACCGCAAACTTCGGGGCATGTTTCTGTACGTTTTTAAATGACTTGACCGTTTTATGTTTTCACATTTGATACGCTAAGAAATACAATTAAGGGATTGTAAAAAATCTTTCAGTTTTACAGCATAGCTAGGCGCTGAAGAATTTTGTCAATTGTTTTGAGTCTTATTATGAGAAGAAAGTTTTTTCTCTTGAAAATTTTCAAGCAAAATAATGACACTTAACTTGGATTGCAAAATGAGTCTTTGAAACTTTTCCCTCTCATCGCCTTAATCAAAGTCACACAAGTTAGTTCTTTAGACTCTTTAGGAGAGAAATTGTTGAAAAAGATTTTGATATATACTTGTTATTGTCTCAACCTTGAAACCATCTTATAATTATCTTGTAAAGTCACGTTCTGTTACTGTTTTATATCTTATTTTCCCTTCAGAGACAATCCTATCATTAAGTCTATTTGATAAACAAGAACTACTATTAAATATATTTGTACTGGTAAACATGATATCTGATTATGGAAAATGTCTGAATAGAAATTTGGTTTGAGAACTTTAGGTGGAGACAATCTTACTAATGAACTATAATAATTATTTTAAAATATTTTAAAACTTGTTCATCTCAAAAATAACTAAGGCAGGCCTTGTAGTGCAGTGCTACGATTTTTAGTATCATTAACGAATAATAAATAAAATAATTTTGTAGCAAAACAAATTGACAAAAATACTGAAATAAAATGATTCATGTTCTTAAAAAAGATTTTCTGGCCTGCTTCATTCTTTACTTTCACATGATTACTTAAAAAAGTAGAGGCTTTTGCTTGAAATATATTAAATCTGCGTAAGGTGTGAGTTGTTACAGTTCAATATAAAATGATAAAAACCAGCTACAGTACTTTATATTTTGATTTGTTAAGGCATTTTTGCTGTCAGAGTTCTGAAGGCTGTAACTTTGACCTCTTAGCCAGTGATCCACTTACATTACTTACATTATTTCTGAAAACCAAGTTGTTTATAACAATAATTGTAATTAAAATAAAAATGTCTATAAGTCTTCTAAATGGAGCCAAGTAGGAACAGAAAGTTTAAATCAGACTGTTATCTTTTAGTAATTAGATTTTATTTAAACTAAATTTAATTTATTCTCAGGTCACTGCACCCGAGCTGGGAAAGGAAGAGGAGAGCAGTGAATCAGAAGATCCAGAGTCGAGCGAAGCGCATCAGATTAGATCTGCCCTCAAGATCCGCTTGAACCCGATGGACTTTGACTATTTCACTTCAGTTGTGAGAAGTGACGATGAAGCCCCGGTGGAAAATGTTAGCTTTAACCCTGTCCGAAGCAGAAAAGTGTCTTCAAAACAAGCTCCGGAAGATTTCTGTGATGACCGAATTAAGGATGTGATGAAACAAAAGATAAACAGCTTTGAATTTAAAATGTTACTTGTAGACCTTCTTAGTGGTTTGGTAAAATCTGAGAATGTTAGTCAACAAATTAACAGCAACCAGCAGTCGGTATGTCTTCAAACTTTGAATTTCAGTTTGGAAACTTTGTGCTCACTGCAGTTTGGTGCGGATGAGGTAACAAAAAGAGGAAGCCAACTTAAATGTACTTTGTCAAGGCTACTTTTGTCCTCATTGGAAAAAGTGTTGATTCATCCGGAAATGACACTTTCCGCTCTCCAGAAAGGAGTCCTTCCAGTAATGTTGAGGCTGTCTGAAGATATTTTAAGAAAACATCCTGCTGATGTGGTAAAAGAAATTAAAGATGTCGAAGAAGCTTTAATGACTAATGTATATATTTTTAATGTTATTTATGGAGTGATCACTGCCGTCCATTGCTTACTGATCCAGAACAGTTCGGCAGACAAGTTGGATCAGTTTCTGACTTTGTTTCATCAGTTTGGAAACAGTTTAAATGGAAGATTGATCGATAAGACTGTTTCGGTGTTGTTGAGTTTTACAGAGATAAATCAAAGAAAGTGTACCGATAGAGCAAAGAAAATAATTCTGTTGGTAGGTCAACTCATAACAGCTTTGAAGAAAACCCGGACAAAAATTGTACACGCTCGGCAATGCCGACGGAGCAGACACAAACCCTGTCTTTCCAAAGCTCTCATGCATCATCACGACAACATCTTCGGTTGTGTCTATGTCGGATCCATTCTGACCCCATCAACCCAACAGAACTGTAGCATTGCCTCATTGTTCATGACTCTGACCAAATTCTTGTCCGACAGCATGGATAGAGATATTGTCATCCGCACTTTACAGCTGATGACATCTTGTGGCACATGTTGTTGCTTCCCTGCACTAGTTCTTTTGAAGAAAATCGCTAAGCTACTGACTTGCACAGACCAAAGAATCAGAAGTAGTGGGTTGGTTTTATTAGAGAGGACTTTTTACAGGCAGTTGGGTGCTTTTGAAGAGAACACAAACTGTGAGTTGTGTGCTAAAGATTCTCGCTTAGAATATTTCGATGAATCTTCAAAATGTTCTTCTAGCGATGTTTCGTCCAACACGGGTTCTCCCGTAGCAGAAGGTAAACAACCCAAATGGGGTTGTCTGGCTTTGTTCAAAGATCTTTTGTTGTCTTCTGATTCCAAGTTGGCATTCCTGATTGGAACCCATCTGCTCAGAATCATTCCACAATGTAAGCTTGCTTTCAAACAAGAAATTCTTTTTACAGTATTCTACCCAGTGTTTTTGAAAGCTAGAGAACGTTTCAGTGAGAATCAGTCTGAAATCGATAAATTCCTAGTTATCACTTGCCTTTCAGTATTTACAAATCTATTAAGAAGAGTTAGAATTGTAGAGCAGTTCATAGACCTGAAAGCGACTTCCCATATTATGGAGATGCTCCAGGATAAAGATGCAATGAATTTGTGTTGTTCTATTTTAGAAATTGTCGTCATAACACAAATATGGAAATTGGATCAGAAAAAAACAGAAGATAATGATGCTCAAGAATCGTTTCGTAAGTCTTCTGTAAATGTAATTGAATTTGATTTTCTCCTGGAAGAGATTCGTTGGAGCTCAACAAAATGCTTGTCCATGCATGTAGAGAATTTGGAGAAGGCAGTTGCTGAAGATGATAACATTACAATTCGTGATGACACCCTGGTGTTCAGCTCTACTCATTGCTACCAACAGTACACTCAGCTGCTTGTTTCTCTCACTTCTCTGTGGAAAACATTGGCAAACCTCAGTTTGTACAGTCCTCAAGTTAGACAATACATCCATGAAAGAACGACCACAGTTCTAGCTCACAGTTTGCTTGTGATTGTTCTTAAAAGAATCATAAAGTCTACTTCAATCCAAGGTTGGTAAATGTTTATGTCATTAAAAGATAAAATCTTTGTTAATTAGCTAGCCTAGCTGCTATTTTTAATGTTTATTTCATCAAATTTTCTTTTATGCTGTTGAACAGAATCCTTGTAATTGTGAATCTCTTCAAATTGTAATGCTCAGTCCTGTTGAGCATTGATTTGTCAAATTGATTTCTTGAACGTCGGTTATCCGAAACGTCGGTTAACCGAACGCCGTAATAATTTATATTTTGAACGATTCTTAAGCAATTCAAATTTGCGCGCCAACCGAAACTCCCGTCGCGCAAGGATATCCATGTATTCTGATAGATTTCATAAAAAAATTACGTACATAATTTTTGTTTGATAATTTTTTAGCCTTTTTACTACTAAGAATTACATTACATATATAATTTTAAAATGTTGTCTTTTCATGTTTGATTATCCCAATATTCAGTTATCCGAACACCCCTTGTCCCCAATTAGTTCGGATAATCGGCGCTCTACTGTAACTGGTGGTAGATCAAATGTGAATGAAATAATCTCAGCTCATTAGGCTGTTTCATAACAAAAAATATATGATATTAACAGTTACATTACAATGACTTACGAGGTACAGTCAAAAAGTTCCCGGAATGATTTTTTGTAGACTTTTAGCGCGATCGCCAGTGTGAAATTCGCATTGCAGAGTAGTTAGTACGACTCCTGGGGAGGGCATATCGGTCGTGGGGGTATAGCTGACTTGCCGTAGTGCAGCATTTTCGTGTACCTGCAAGTCTTAGTTGTCAGTCTTGTTTGTTGAGCGAGCAAATTTGATGCATGTTCAAATAATCATGAAGGATGGTGTGAATACTTCCATGTGATAAATTTACCTGAAATGCTATTTCATCGATTGTTAATTTCCAATTTTCATGCACAACTTGTTGTGCTTGCTCAATGTTTTTGTCAATGACTGATGTTGAGGGTCGTCCACTACGAGCATCATCCTCAATGCTTTCACGGCCTTCATGGAACCGCTTGTGACACTCATAAACTTGACTTTTCTTCATCGCCTCTTCTCCATAAGCTTGAATTACCAACTCAAGAGTCTCACTAGGTGATTTTTAAGTAAAACACAGAGCTTTAACACAGCACATGTTTGCGCGCCGTTCATGAATTGCCATTTTTCAAAAATCGACGATGTAGTCTTGCAGGAACGCGAAAAGCGCTTTCCAAAGCTGCACTATGGCAAGTCAGCTATACCCCCGATGGGGTAATTCCGGGACCTTTTTTACTGTACCTCGAATAACCTTTTAATACCTGTTAAATTTTTATAAAATAATTTACATTCACCAGATACTCAATCAGATTTCAAATTACATGAAAAATGAAAACCCTAAGCAGGACAGTTTTGTGCCTCCACTGTGTTGGGGTATTCCATACTTGGAGGTTATTTCATTATTTTTTCCTCACAATATATACTTGTTTTACTAATTTTAAAAGCTTCTACTGCCATTATGTGTCTTTTAAGTTTAGTTTTCAATTGTACTATTTTATTTTGTTGCTCAGACGAGCCTTTGAGAGACAAGGAAGGTTGTGTGAGTCAGCTGCATCTCAAGCTGGCTGAATCGTTGTTGGTGCTTTGTCTCGTCTGCCCACCTGCTGAAGACAATCCAGGTTTGTTTGAGTAGTCAGTCATTTGCGATCTACCTCTCCAAAAATTCTGGTTTAATACGTTCACTACCAACAGTAATACGAAATGTCCATTACACTGACCAACGTCACCACTAAGTGACGCGCCAAATTCCCATGGTGGTCCAACGTCGACAAAAAGTGACGCATGAGATTCTTCCAGTGGGCCGATATCACTTATTGACGATGCTGATACACACAACTTAATACATCTCCCACAATGAATCGGCTATAAAATAATCTTGTTATTGCCTGTTGGTCTGCAGGGGCAATTACTGAATATGATTGCGCATTTATCCTGAGGAGGGATATTTCTTTTCTTTTATATTTGGCAGCCAGAAGTAGACCACTAGTGCGCTTGTACGGCACTTGTACGGTCGTGTTCTGGATTATTGTTTTGTTTGAGTGTTTTCCATGATTAATATCAATAGGAAACGTCTTTAAAACATTTTAGAGGTGCTTTTTAGTGAAACTGACCAGGAACTTTACTGTAAAAGTGATTCAGATAGTTCCGTGGTTAGATCAGACACTGATCCGTCAGTCTATGGGTGAGTTTACTTCTCTTTGGTCTATAATGAGTGCTCGGCTCGACAGCACCAGTTAGTGGAACTGGGTGGCCGCGTCACCTATAGGTGTCGTCAGTAGCAAACGTGTTAACCTTGTATTATTTTTCACAATCATCTTTTGATATCACTTATTGACGACAAGCAGCATAAAAAAAACAATGAGCCCAACAAGGAATGGCAACTGTGTTCAGTCTAGGTTTTCCAAAAAAGTTTCTTTAGACTTCGCTCAGACTTAGTCTAATGATCTTTCGCTAGTGCATAGGGCACATCACCATTGAGCTTCCAAGTCAATTCTACTGTTAGTAGGTACATTTTAAAGGGGTCTAACAACAATTTATTTAATTTTCTACATACTGTCCTGGATAAAACGTTTAAATGTTTAGTTTTTTTAGTTATAGGTATTGAAGCTCTTTCACTGTAATCTTTTGTGATATGCTGTGTCTTGTTCCTATTTACAGCTTTCTCCAATGTTTCAGAGACGTTTATGTCGTGTAAAGCCCTCGTGCGTCAGTTGAAGCCTTTGCTGACATCGGCTGTTGCCAGTGGTTCCGTCACTATTCGCCAAGTGTGCGACGTCTTGTATCGGGCCAGTCTCGCTCAGCCGAGCTCCAGACTTGTGCTGCCAACTCATAAAATGCCCAAGGTAGGTTTTATCATTAATTACACTGTTTTTTAAACTGTGCATTTTACTTTAGTTATCGTGGTACTAATTTAACATTTATTTCTAGTGATATATTTTGAACATATCTGTCAAACTGTGGATTTTATTTTAGTTATCGTGGTACTAATTTAACATGTATTTCTAGTGATATATTTTGAACACATCTGTCAAAATAAAAAATGAAAACACATGTGGATTTGCAAGATACCTTTTATAGAGTGCTATAAAAGGTATCTTGCAAATCAACATGTTTTAATTTTTTATTTTGACAGATATGTATATCTGAGATTGTTTGGATGTGAAATGTGTACTGGATTCTTAGTGGTCTTGTTTATAACTGAATAATAAATGCCTTCTAAGTGTTATACACAACCATAATATCCTTTTAATATATAGGAGGTGTGTAATAGGAAAGTATGGATATTTCTGTATGACTTTGATCTTCCATCACATAAAATTTACGATTGAGCTGAATTTTGTACGAGTAGAGCCAATGTACCAGAGATGGACATGGGCCTATTTTTATTTTGAAACTCCACTAAGGGCTCTGCCCCATTGGTCCAAAATTGCCGTTTTATTCTTTTTTAAATTTTTGTATAATTTTTTACATAAAATATAATGACATTTGACTACATGGACAGGAGATCCTTGGTAAATAGTCAAAGGCATGACAATGTCTGCTGGGTTCAGCTAGTCCTACAAATATCATAAGTGTAAAAGTTTAAGAGTTTGTATGTCATCATCATTGTAGGTAAACAATGTTTGTCTTAGTATGTAAGTCAGCTGTAACAACGATCCATCCAAGCAGAGGTGTGTAAACAAATAAACCCAATTCCAATTGACAGATACAAAAAACAATGCAAGAGTAATAGTACCAGCTTAATCAAATTTTGAACTTGGGCAAAGTCACCAGTTACATCTAACAGCATATAGCTGAACTTATTAAATCCTCGATAAATTTGTCAAGGTAAAATTCCTGACCAGCAGTTTTTAGCATTAATATTGCTGGTTCTTATTTCTAGATAACTATTTTTGAATAATGAAAGTAATTTTAGATTTTCCTTATTTTAACAATCTGGATCAGTATTCTGCCAAATTAGACCAGATAGTATGAGGTTTACTGTACACTCGCTCAGTTCAAGATAGAATGCTGACAGGAAATTTTCAGTTTTAACTGGAAGAGTCAACCAAGCCCCTCCTTTTAACAAAAGGGTGTAATATTTTATCTCGCAAAGTTGTTTCAAACCATTTGTTTTATCTTTCATGGTCAAAAATATCTCAGCATTAAATTCTAGAAATATTACCACTTTTGAAATGTGATATCAATTTATGTTCAAATAACCATTGCAATTTTTTGTTCTGGACCTCTTTGTTAAAGGTAGCTACTGACTATCCCTATCCGAAACCCATATTGGCCTGGCACAAATTCTGTTAGTTTAAATTATTAAAACCTTATAAAATTTATATATATTAATTACTAATTTCATTTAATTATTTTGTGATAATGGCGAAATTGTTTAGGTGGGCAGCCTCGCTTGGGAAGGCGGTGACACTGTAATGTCGCTGGTGTCGTCAACGTCATGTGTGCAGTTTGAGGAAACCGTATCCGATTACGATTCCAGCCCAGAACTGACGGCGGACGAAGGTTACGAAGCTGACGTCGAGATCAGAGACCACCTCAGCGAACAGGTTTGCAATCTACTCTATTTGATTTTCTTTTTCTTTTAGAAAATCCTTAACTGCCTTGTCTGTTGTTTTAATATTTTTTGTGATGGGTGATGGGCTGGTTTGTCATGCTCAGTCCGTAAGCCCCTACAATCCAAATCCAAATACAACATTAGTCAAGAATGCCAGTAATAGTTGCTGCTTGTAATAAGTATTTTGCTGCTGCAACCAATTGGAATGAAACCTAAGTTCGGTTACCACTGACTTAATATGCCATCACTCTGCTTCTGAGCTGTATCTGGTAACTACAGTCAAGAGTTCTACTTGCATTCCTGGCAATCAGATAAATTTCACTAAGGTACACCAGATTGAGCAAGAAAGTGTAGTTTATCCTCTCTTGAGTTCTTTTGAGTGTAAAAAAGACGGATTTTTGAATACATGCAAAGTTGTTTGACTTGGTGTGGAACTCATTTTCATTTAATTTCTTCCCTCAGCTTTAAAAGCCCACTTGTCCTGTCATAGAGTGGTTTCCTCACTTTTCTTTGCAGTTTATACCCCAAAGTATTAATGTTTTCCATAAAAAATGTAAGCAGGCAATAAAACTGATTTGCTGTTCATAGGCTGAAGAGGACATTAGTGCAGGACTGGTCAGTTTATCGGCCAGTCGTAAAGTCTCGGTGGATCACCGGAGGACGGCTCAAATAACACATCCGGAACTCTGTATGCTTGCCGTCGACTTGGTGTCATCTTTTGTGCAAAAGTAAGTAGTTTGGCTTCATCATACATATTAAACAACAGTTTTGCAATTTAATTTGTATACCAGATGATAAAATTACAAATTTATGATTTGCAAAATAAAATGTTCAATACTTCACTTGAGAGTTGAAAAAACTATTAGTGAATTGATATCCAATCAGTAACTAAAATTAGCAAAAGAGGTGAAAGGGATGAAATTATTTCCACATTCAATTAAAACCATGTAACGTTTAGTTCTTTATCAACCTCAATAACGTAATGTATTGTGTTGGTGTAACGTATTCTTTATCAACCTCCCCTGCTCTGTTACAGTGAGAGCCTGGGGCAGTCGCAGCTAGTGGACTGTTCCTACTGCCTCCAGCGGCTGGCGAGGGAGAACTGCCACCTGCTCGTGCAGCACAGGATGGTGTCCCGACTGATGACTCAGTTCTCTGACGTCCTCTCTTCCTCTGACACCAAATATAGCGGTTGGTTAAAAAAATTTATGATTTTAATTGCAATAATTTTAGGTTTAAACAGTTTGTTGGTCTCAGGTCTTTCTGGAAATACAGAGACAGTGAATTATTTTAGCTGTATCATTCAAGTAGGCTAGCTAGAGTGGGAGTAAATTTTCAAAGATTCAGATAAAAATTTAATAAATCAAATTATGGGTCGTGTATGTTGTCCTCCAGGTGTAATTCTCCTTCTATATTTTCCCGTACTGTTGCAGAGTTGCAGTGCGCAGTGCTGGAGCTGGTCAGTGTCCTCGCCAGACAGTCGGTAGAACCACACGAGCTGACTCAGTACATCAGGTTCTTCACCGTGGACGATCCTCCACTGGTAAATACACGTTTTTTGTTCTTCAAAAGTAATTGTTGGCAACAGTAAGATAAAACAATAAGTTTAAACATTTAAAGATTTTTAGATTTGATAAGCATACTGGCCCTAGATTAGAGATTAATGCTTACCCCGCCTATATCTGGTTTACAGATTGTTCCCGAACAAAAGAATAAATTTTGTGAAGGTTCGAAAGTGAAGTTACGTAAGTGAAACCAGTAACAGCTTGTAGTAGTTAAACCTTGAATTTATTTCTGGATTTCTAGAAATTTATACCTTACTTTTTATCGGTAAAACTAAAACAATTTTACCTTGGGAAGTAAAATGTTGTTGAAACGTAAAAATGAAAAGGCCAAAAACAGCTCTTATTAGTTAAACTTTTAATTTCTATATGGATTTACATCTTGCTCAACGATTTTTGGCATAAAAAATGTTATTGTAGCAAACAATATTTTGTTAATATTAACAAAATGGTAACCTAACACTAAATTTTATGTTGATTGGTCAATTTTATATCTATTCACTAATATGACCGCGGCATCCAAATAGAGCCCATAAAATCAAGAGGTTCTCAACGTTTACATTTACCATATGAGTAGTTTACTCCAAATAGCTCAGGCTACTGGCAAACTTAATTTAAATGGTCTGTTTACTTTTTCTTTTGACAACAAACAAACTTAATTAGTTTACATTGTGAATTAACACTTTTTTAATTTTTTAGGAACTGACAATTTTTAACTTCTCCTCAGCCAATGACAATGTTTTTACAGGAGAGCCTGCTACCGCCGCTGATGTCCATTGTTGCCAACAGTCAGGTCCAACCAAGTTACGCCTTCAAGTTCCCTGTGGAGTGTGAAGACAGAGTCTATGTCCATTCGCAGTCTTCTCCTGCGGAGAAAACTGCCGTCGCGATGAGACAACAGCATGTTGCGGCTGGTCTGTACCCATTTAGAAACTTGACAAAATTAATAGATATACTAATTAGTATCTCTTGACTGGGAGTTAGCTGCTAATTAAGAAAGGAAATTATTAAAAGTCATGCGAGTCAATCAGTTGTGTGTGGTTTTTAACCTAACATTGTATTAATGACAAAATTCATCTTATACATATCATCAAGTTAAATAAATGCAATTTTCATAAGGCTTAGTTTACAATATCTGTTGCTGAAAACATTTATCCGATTTTAGTTTGAGAGTAGATCTAAGCCAAAATAAATCAATAAAAGAATTGAAAATATTGATACATATCTAGGGTTCACGATGTTGACATTTTCCACATTGTCCACAGGTATATACTCGTCGTGGTCTTGCAGCGCCCTGGCCCTGCCCATCAACACAGACCTGGGGTGGTCCATGTGGGTGAACGGCTTCTCTCTCGCGTTCTGGCTGCGGCTGCATCCCTCCCCCTCTCCCCCCACTCCCCCCACCGAGCCCCCCGCCGACCATGCTGATGTCATGTGCTCCGACACTTCCCTCTCGGAAACGTGGAACACGGAAAATGGTGAGTGGTGGAAGAAATAAGAAAAAAAAATTCAAGTCAGTTAATTGATGTTTTGAGTGGATTTTTTATAGTTTTGAAGTTTTAAATTTCATAGGACATTACCAACATTTTTTATTTTATTTTATTTTATTTACATGCTTTGATACAGTATGAATACCAATTACATCAAAGCAGTTCACTATAATCTAAAGTTCACTGCGGGGTTTCCTAGGCTTACTACAACGTCTTATAAATTAATTAGGAATACGACAATAGAGCTACAAAATAGCCAATAAATATTAATAATAAGTAATAAATAAATAACATCAATAATAATAATAGCATGCGCGCATGCCACTAAAAATAAAAGAGAGTTGACTATGTAATTGTATAATTAGTAATAAATAAACTAGTGACTAGAGGAATAACAACTAACCAAATCTTCATGATAAAAATGCATAACGAATTAATAAATAGTATAAAAATAATTTAAACGTGCATCAGCAGCCCAGACAAACATTTTGATTTAAACTTTTTTGGTGGATCGTGGAATAAGTCCAGATCACAGTTGTCTGAAATTAGTTTGTTGTACGACCTCATTAATTGGAAAAGAGGCGAGGAGGAGTGTGAGGCTGTGCGACAATGAGGGAGAGAGAAGAGGAACTTGTTTCTGCTGTGAAACGAGGGTACACGGATAGACAGGCCGGCCAGGCTAGCGGCGTCTCCGACCTCACCCCGCGCCAGTTTATACAGGAAAACTAGGCCCATGAGTGTCCTCCTCAGATCTAGCCTCTGGAACCCAAACATTCCTAGCAATTCATGATATGGAATCTCATTCATGTATACATTAAAACGTTTGTAAAATAAAAATCTTAAAAATCGTTTTTGAACTCTTTCTAGTGCATCTCGATAGGTTATATGAAATGGATTCCAGATTACTCCACCACTCTCCAGCCTCGATCTGACCAATGAGTTGTAAAGCGTAATTAAGGTTTCAATATTTCTAAAATTTACACTTTGCCTAAAAATAAATCCCATAATTTTAGAACAAGATGCTATGCATGCCTCGACTTGAGGATTAAAAGATAATGTATGAGTCATAATGATTCCTAAATCCTTAATTTGATCAACTCTGGGAATTAGAATCCCATTTAAAAAATAATCCCGATTTTCAATATCCTGATCTCTAGTAAAAGTCATTATGTGGCATTTCGCAACGTTAAAAGTCATTTTATTAACTATGCTCCAATCATAAACATTGTCCAAATCTTGTTGTAAGCTAAACATGAACTGAAGATGATTAGATTTAATAACTCTTCTGTTATTCTGAGTTAGGTTATCCCGACGAAGCCTGAGCTTGTTAGGCATGGAACAAATTGATCACTCTTTAAATTTTCATAACGATATTTTTTCTACAAACATGGAAAATTTTGGATAAACGGAAACACAAGTTTGGATAAAATAAAAATCAAAAACTGTTTCAGTTGAAACTTTTGGTCGTTGCAGGAACCCTCCTTCAGTCGTCGGACGGAAGCCAGAAGCTCGCGCCCCCTCTGCAGCCACTCCCCCCCTCTCTGATGCACCTCGTGTCTGTCGGGTTCGATGTCATGGTGCTGGAAGTGTGGGTGGAAGTGGCCTCAGGTTCGTATTTATTCTATATCTCAACAGGCCTGTGTCAGTAAAAACTCCGGCATACAGGTCGCAACTTGTATATTTGTATACTTACTTACTTACTTGTATACTTGTTGGCTTCATCATTGACCGACATTAAGCCGGATTGATTGTGTCATCTTGATTGCTTACTTGATACTTGTACACATTACACAGAAAACATATATTTAAAACTGATATTTACAGTTAACTCTCATTATAGTTCAGTGGTGGACGTGACACTACTAAGATTGAGTTGGTGATTAAATTGTTGCGGGAAAACTGAGTGGTTCCTCCAAAATTTCGTTTAATGAATACAGGGGCCTGCTGAGTAGACTCCGGCGCATCACAGATTCAAAGGTCGTAGGGTCCAGGGCACGCACACTTAAGGGGAGCGCATTAAACAGTTTGATGGCGACACAGGGCTGCTTCTTAGCATGTGGGTGAGTTGAGAGCGTGGCAGATCCAAGTCATTGGAGTGTCAATAAGTCATACGGTCCAGCATCTCTAATCTTTACCGGTGTAATTCAAGTTTTCGTTTGGTTTACCTCTGTATCTCAATTTCAGCTTAGGTTACATCTCTCAAAGTTAAATTTAGCTAAGAATTACCTCTACAACTAACTATACCAAGCTTGAGAAAAATAGTAGTCACGTAGAACTTCCAACTAGCTATAATCGCGGGCTCCAAATAGGGCAGGTCAGTGAGTGTGATGCTGGAAAAATTATTGCTTATTTGTTTTTGCGTAGTAAATCAACTTATATGATCATATGTTGTAGAAAAAACAAATTTAAATGTAAAAGGCCGTGAAAACGTAAACAAAGTTTTGACAGGTCAATAATAACATGTAATTTAGTCATTTCAGCTGAGGTTTTGCAGACAATTCGATGAGACTGCAGTTTTTGCTGCACAACCTATTTCATGCACTCTACTCTTGAGTTGGTGAGCCTTTATTTGTGATTGGAGTCAACCTCAACCATTAAACGTGCAACCATGAAAAGGGCCATTTCATGTCAAAAAAGGGCTTTTAGCGAATTTCCCCAATAGGGAAGAAGCTGTTACCGTAGGTCTCATGGTAAGACATAAGCCCGAGACCATCATAACTTTTCTTTTTGAGTCCCCAGATGCCAAAAACACCATTCGTTCATTTTCATATATATATATATGTGTCTTTAAGCACGATAACTCGCGTAAAAATGGTCCAATCTTAATGAAATTTGGCATGGACATGTAAAGTAGTAATTATTCGGACGAGTTCGAAAACCAGCCCGATCGGACTACCGGAAGGGGGGGTAAAGGGGGTAAACCCCCCAAAAATGGGTTTTTTGAGAATTTTACATATAAAAATCAAAATAATCCAATTTTTATTAGCACCATTGAATTCAGCTTAAAAAAACAAACAATTTAGTATTTGAATCACTGCTCTATGTCCATTGGTTACCGAGATATTACAAGTGGTAAACACAGTACGTTGTCCCAATGTTAACCTTATGGGAAATAAGTAAAATTCTATATATCGCTTATTTCTCAATATATCTTGTTAAAACTTGGTAAATGGTTTCTTCTAGGTCAGATCAACTAAATATTGAATTAAAACCACCCAGTTTTAATATACCTGTAGCAGCAAACCTGCATACTCATTCCCCATGTTATTCTTATGGAGCTTACAAAAACATGATGAATCTCGCTATGTTGGATTGAAATATGTTGTTTTGCATTTGAAATTCGCTGAGTATGCAGGTCTGCTGAAACGGGGGTATTTTATTTTTTATGAATTTTGATGGAAGAAACTGAAATTACTATTTGTTATTGCTGAAAGACATGAAGGCATACAGCTCCCTGGTAAGGGTGCGTTTCATTTGTCCCAGGTTTCAAATGTCCCAGGTCGTTAAAATATTAAAAATATTAAGTATATCAAATGTCCCAGGTGTCAAATGTCCCAGGTTAGTTTAAATAATTATTAAAAGTTTGCCAAATCATTTGTCCCAGGTTTAAAATGTCCCAGGTCTTTAAAATATTACATTAATTAATATAAAATCAAATGTCCCAGGTGTCAAATGTCCCAGGTTTGTTAAATGCAATAATAAATTTAAGTTACATCATTTGTCCCAGGTTTCAAATGTCCCAGGCGCCTTATTTTTATTAAAAACGCATTGCGTCAAATGTCCCAGGTGTCAAATGTCCCAGGTATCAACGGCGCCAAAAGTGACTCTGCCGCCGCGCAGCGCCGCGAACGCTTGTACAGTCCGCACAAGAAGTAACCTGGACCGCCGCGTCGTGTCTTTCTCTATCATTGGCTTCGCGCGATTCTCCGCGCCGCATTTTCTTGTAGATCTTTTTAGTCTAATTTTATTGTATTCCATGACTAGTTTAATTTATTTTAGTATTATAAGTGTTTTTAAAAGTAGGTTTTAATAGTAAATTTATCTATCTATATGTATGCTAATACCTTATGAGTAAAAATCCTAGCCAGTCAGTTGTTTTTTACTATGGAATTCAGATTAGTATAAAATGCTGTTAAATTATAAAAAGTGCATGTTTTATTGTGGTTAAACCCCAATATAAAGTTCGGCTCTCGTCATAATAAAATCAAAAAATTATTTAAGAAACGTAAGTGGTTATTGAGTTTAATTCTGCAAGTCGTTTTATTTGATTTTTGTTGTACAAAATAAAAATACTGTTACAATACGGTTATAATATGAAAAAATATGCCTACATTAACTAGGTTATTTAACATACCAAAGTGAACATACATTAATGTTTATCCTTATTTTAATGTTCTAATATTTTTTACTTTAATATTCAAAACAAATACACACGTTTTTTAATTGACCCACATAATAATTTCTGGTCGAATATCAATCATATAATTAGATAAACACATTGTAAGACATTTGAAGTTTATATAACTTACTTCAATATTAAGGAATATACATAATTGTAAGCAGTTGGATCTGGAATTCATAAATATAAACATTTTTGTGCTCAAAATTATAAACTTGTTACATAAACAACCATTTAAACATTGAAACGGTTACTTTGTGTTATAATGTAGTGCGACCGCCAGCGAAACGACGCGACGGGCGCTCGAGTTTGAACTTCACCGCTGTTCAACCTAATTTTGTGAGGAAACTATACCAGCTAGGAAAATATGTTAAATGTAAAGTGCATAGCTCATTTCAATAGCTACAACTTTCTCACAGACGAAACAAACCTGACCAAAAAACAAAAAAAGTAGTAGCCGACTAACTTTTTCATTACAGAAAAATTATAATGCTTTTAAAGTTTTGTTATTACAATTTATTCACATAATTTTTTAAACAATATTTACACAGTTATGTTCGCCAAATTATGCAGATTAATTATATATTAGGTTTGACCAAGTTATATTTTTTAATTAAACTTCAGGACGGTGTAAACAAAGAAGATATCGGCGCGCGGCGCGGCGCGGCCGCCACAGCCAGAGTCACTAGACGCTGCTTGTGCGGACTGTACAAGCGTTCGCGGCGCTGCGCGACTTTTGGCACCGTTGATACCTGGGACATTTGACACCTGGGACATTTGACGCGATGCGTTTTTATTATAAATAATGCACCTGGGACATTTGAAACCTGGGACAAATGATTTAACATATACTTATTATTTAATTTAACAAACCTGGGACATTTGACACCTGGGACATTTGATTTTATATTAATTTGTGTAATATTTTAAAGACCTGGGACATTTGAAACCTGGGACAAATGATTTGACAAACTTTGAATAATTATTTAAACCAACCTGGGACATTTGACACCTGGGACATTTGATTTACTTAATATTATTAATTTTTTAACAACCTGGGACATTTGAAACCTGGGACAAATGATGTGCTCCCCCTGGTAATATCAGAAATGATCAAGATCTGGACAAATCACTGAAACCTTAACCTTTTTTCTGATTAAAAACTTTTGGCGTATTTACCCATGATGACATCCTGTCGTTATCGCTTTTTAAAGTGTATATCATTGGGAGATCTAAGCATGAAATTGAAATTAGGAATTTTTGTTCCTCACAAACTCAAATGTCTCTAATTTCAGCTTAACAAATACTTTAAAAATTGGTTTCACTAGCCTGTTCTAGCTCATTCAAAAACAGAAATTAATTGAATGACTTTATTTTCAGCATGTATGTCATTTTCAAAAATAGTTTTAGTTCACACGAAAACAGTTGCTTCTTCAACGAAGCTGTAAGATTTTAAAAACTTTAAAATCATTATCACAGACTTAGATACATTTAAAATACCCCCGTTGCAGCAGACCTGCATACTCAGCGAATTTCAAATGCAAAACAACGTATTTCAATCCAACATAGCGAGATTTGACATGTTTTTGTAAGCTCCATAAGAATAACATGGGGAATGAGAATGCAGGTTTGCTGCTACAGGTATATTAAAACTGGATGGTTTTAATTCAATATTTAGTAGATCTGAACTAAAAGAAGCTATTTACCAAGTTTTATCAAGATATGTTGAGAAATAACCGAGATATAGAATTTTACTTATTTCCCATAAGGTTAACATTGGGACAACGTACTGTGTTTACCACTTTCAATATCTCGGTAACCAATGAACATAGAGCCGTGATTCAAGATACTAAATTGTTTGTTTTTTTGAGCTGAATTCAATGGTGCCAACAAAAATTCGATAAATTTTATTTTTCTATGTAAAAAACTCAAAAAACCCATTTTTTGGGGGGTTTATCCCCCTTTACCCCCCCTTCCGGTGGTCCGATCGGGCTGGTTCACGAACTCGTCCGAATAATTACTACTTTACACGCCTGTGCCAAATTTCATTCCGATCGGACCATTTTTGCGCGCGCTATCGTGCTTACAGACACATATATATATATATCTAGAAATTTCAACGAATGGTGTTTTTTGCTTCTGGGGGCCCCAAAACGAAAAGTTATCATGGTCTCGGGCTTAGGTCTTACCATGAGACCTACGGTAATAGCTTCTTCCCTATAGGGGAAATTCGCTAACAATGCTCACACTAACACGGGATTTAATATTCATGTGAGATTTGTTTTAATTGTATCTTTATGTGTGATAATAATTCAAAAGTTTTAAAATCTTGACAACACTTTAAAGAAGCAACTGTTTTCATAATATGTACCTTAAGGATTTGAAAATGCCGAAACTAGAGTCATCCAAGGGACTTCTTAGTGGACAGGTACAGGTTAGTGAAACCAATTTTTTCAGTTCAATTCCAGTTCAGGGGCTGAAGACCAAAATGAAGAAAATAATAATTACAGTGCAAGGTGGGTATTCGGTTAAAACGCCTGCATGTTAGGGTGGGGCAAAAATACAAAATTTTGGAATTTTTAATCATAATAGGTCTCAAAATTTGGGTAATAGCATGTTGAATACTGAAAAAAAAACTTTTTAAAAAAATCATATAAGATTTTCCGGTCGCACAATGACCTTGAAGTTTAACATGTAAAACTCCATAAGAGAATTAGTGAAAAATTGTAATTTGGATTATGCTGGACATTGATAATTGTACAAAAGATTTGCCATGAAAAATTAAAAGAGCTCTTTGAAACAGTTTGAAAAGTGCCATAATTTGTGCAAATAGGCATCAGAATTATTGATTTAATACAAGCCAAGATCTTGAAAAAATGCCTAAATAAGGGATTTTTAGAAGGCCATAGATTGATAGTACTGTTGCGTATTTGGACACATTATACCATTTTTCAAACTGTTTCAAAGAGCTCTTTTCATTTTTCATGGCAAATCTTTTGTACGATAATCAATGTCCAGCATAAACCGAATTACGATTTTTCACTAATTCTCGTATGGAGTTTTACATGATAAACTTCAAGGTCACTGCGCAACTGGAAGATCTTATATGATTTTTAAAAAAAGTTTTTCAGTATTCTATATGCTGTTACACAACTTTTGAGACGGGAGACCTATTACGATTAAAAATTCCAAAATATTATTTTTTTGACCCACCTTACTGCATGTGTCGTTGTCAGTTGGTACGCCTGCACTTGTTGTTGTCTGTCGGCAGGCAAGCTGGTGTTCCGGCTGGTGCGGCCCGACGGAAAGCGGCAGGAGTTGCTGTGCGAGGCATCGGTTCTCGGCAAGCTCTCGGCCGACCAGTGGCACAACCTGGCCATCAACGTTCGCGACTCCGTGCAGAAGAGGAAAGTCGTCATTGAGGTGCATCTAACTTGTAATTTCATTCGTCTAGTGTCGTCTAATGTGTGGTCCGGGAGCTCAGAATGTTTTAATCTTGACGTTTCCTTCAGTTTTACTGTAATGTCACAAAATATTAGCCCCAAAATTTAAGATGTGTGTCTTTAGTTAGAAATTGACTTTTTTCCTCAATGCAGAAAAATAATATCTTTTGCAACAGCCCTAATTTCTGACAGGACTTAAATTTTAAATTAGTGACAACAAAAAACTTAAGTTAGAAGGTAAATTTAAAAAAAGCTGTTACTTTGAATTGTTTAAGAATAAAATAAAATTGTTTAAGGACAAGGAACAAAACAAATATTGCTTTAAACAGCCACAGATTAGAACTTTATTGGCTCCAAATTTTACAATAAAATTCCAAATGAAATTAAATTGGTGATTGACTTAGCAAAATTCAGGAGGGAGTTGAAGGTATTCCTCATCAACAAAGCCTTATATTCACTTGATGAATAATAGCTATGAAAATATAAAGCTGAGGAAGTTATGGTATATTGTCTATGTTATTTTTTAATCAGTTTCTCCAAACAAATTGTTGTAATAATTAAATGTATGTAAGGTTAATGACAAAAAATTGACACTATTCATGTATATACTCTACTATTATGAATAAAAACATTTTGAATTGAATTGAAAGAAGGGCGGTCTTACCTGATGTTAGGTTCCACTTTTGTCATTATTTTGTGTCTTATCACCATGAATATACTTCATTCCAGTAAGCTTTTAAAGAATCCTAAAAATATTACTTATTTATTCTCATTCACGAATGTTCATGATTCATGTGAATCGACTACAATTGACAAATAAGACAGATGAAAACTAGTTTGAAGAAGATCGAAGGAAACTGGTGTTTTAGCATCGAGGGCCTGGAACAAAAGATATACCAGCCGTCTTAATTATTTGGCTTCTGTTTTAAGTAACGGTCAATATCCTGTAACTCCTTGAGCTGTAAGGAAAACTAATCACTATTTTCTTAGAAAATGGATCAAACAACAAAGAATATTTTATTTATACCTGAAATTTCCAACCAAAACAACAAATATTGTCAATTTATTAAGTCAACTCTAAAATTTGCAAAGATGTAAATGATTTAACATTACTGAAAAAGTTATCAGGAAATGATATCAGTGACACTGAAACTATTTCCCATTGTTTGGTGCAGGTGCTGCTGCTGGTGGACGGGTACGTGGCCGTGCAGGTGCCGCTGGTGTTCACGGGGCTGTTGATCCGCAAGGCGAGGCCCTCCTGTCTGCTGCTTGGTCACTGCGGCTCGGCCGGCAGCTACTTCATGATCAGCAGCGTGCTGATGTTCCGAGCGCCGGTGTTCAACAAGGAAAACGCCACCAAGTGAGATAATTTACCGAAAAAGTTTATAACTAGGAGATACTCTATCAAAAAGTATATAATTACAATTTTACTAAACTTCTGATGATAAACGCCATCTTGTTAAAATTGTTGACTAGTGAAAAAGGATTTTTTTAATTGCAGAATTTATTTCCCAAACAAAATTTTCAGCAGTAATGTAATAATTTTTGTTGTGTTGTACCCTCTATTGGTCTCCTCACAAAAGATCCCTTTATTTTTGAATGAAATTTTTTTAGGTGAGGATATTTTTCATCTCTTTTGTGGGCCACACTCACCTCAATAAGATATCCCTTTGGGGCTTTGTCAGATAATAAAGACATTCAGAAGATTCCAAACACACACACGGACTTGAGAAAGCGAGGCGTTTTTTAATTCCGCGGCCTCGCGAAACATCGGGAAATACTTTGGGAAGCTTTTAATGTACATGTGTTTGTACGTGTGCTTGTCCGTGTGTGTGTGTTTCGTGCTTTCTGAATGTTTTTATCATCTGACAAAGCCCCAAAGGATATCTTATTGAGGTGAGTGTGGCCCACAAAAGGAAGGGAAAAAAGATCCCTTGTCTGTTAGTCTCTAGGTCTTCCTGTTGGTCTCTAGGTCTTGTCGGCAAAACTGTAAGATTTAGTGGCCTTATTTAACAAAAATATGTTAATCTCTGGCCTTTGACACCCTCTAAAAGGAATTTTTTTTTAACATTTCTGCTGTAGATTTTTGTTAAGTTATCAAATAATACCCTAAAAACTGAAATCAACCAAATATCCAGTTTTTATCATATTATTGTCAGCAGTTTCAAATTTAATGAACCCTGAGAACAAATCAGGGCCTGAAACTTTGACATTTTATTTATCATGCTGTATATTTATTGGGCAACTCACCACCTTCAGGCTATTTATGGCGTTGGTCCTATGGTGAAGATTTTGTAGGTAAAATCCTCGTGTCAATATTACAAAAACAGTCACGAAACATGTAAACACACACGAAAAACACATAAACGCCACAAAACAAAGAACCCGACGTTTCGAGAAACCTAAAAATAACGTTTCTCGTTATTGAGGGAGACCTTGAGAATTTATAAAATTACCGAGCCGTACCCGAGCTGATCGCCTCATGACTGCCGGTGACACATCGCCAGTGAGGGGTGGGGGAGGAGGGGCGGAAGTCCTGCCCTGGCCTTGAACTGATAGCAATTGTTTTGCATTATGATTTAATTGCTCTAGCTCCTTTCGCACCACGTCTAAATAAACCAGGCTAATTTCAATGGATGGTCGTGAGATGGGATGCTGTTAGGCCAATCGTCAGCGCCATTGATTCTCCTTACTACGAACTCTCGAAATTTGTTCTTCCTATTTTAACGCCATTGTTTGGTCACTCTGAAACGCATATAAAAAGTTCAGAGGAATTTGTAATGAAGTTGAGAGCTTGTCCCCCTACTAGCAAAACAAAAATGTTAAGTTTTGATGTGTGCAATCTTTTCCCCAACGTCCCCATTGATTCCTGTTTGGAATTAGTAAGGCACGGATTGGAAAGTGATACGTCACTCACTGAGAGAACCAACATCCCTATCTCCACAATCTTAGAACTTTTGAATGTGTGTGTAAGGTCTAACTAACTATTTTCAATTAGATAACAGATTTTATGAACAAACTCAGGGGTTGGCTATGGGTGGGGTGCTTTGCCCTATTCTTAGTAATCTGTTTATGGAGCATTTTGAAAATGAGGCGCTCAGCCGCTCAGATTTAAAGCCTAAACTTTGGATACGTTATGTAGACGATATTTTCTGCTTAAGGGAGGAATCAGATACCAAACTTTTAGAATTCAGTCATTATCTCAACTCACGCTATGAAACAATCAAATTTACAATTGAGATGGAAGAAGACAACAAACTTCCTTTCTTAGATGTGCTGGTGACGAAATCAGAAGGTCATTGGGAAACTAAGGTCTATAGGAAGCCTACGGCAACGGGGTATACCTTCACTACTCGTCAAATCACCCGGACCATGTAAAAACTGGCCTTGTTGTAGGTTTGATCAAGCGGGCAAAAAGTATATGTAGCAATGAGGAGATTTTCAAAAGCGAGCTGGAAAACATAAAAAAAGCCTTAGAGATTTGTGGCTATCCTAAAAAAGTTTTTGAGAAAGCACGTGACAAGGTTTTAAATGAAAATATAGATGACAGTCTTAGCCATAACGAGCCTGAAAAGCCTATCGCCACAGTATGTATCCCATACGTAAAAAATCTTTCGGGAAAAATAAGGCGGGTCAACTCAAAACATAAAATCAGAACGGTTTTTAAATCTAAAACAACCATAAGAAGTCAAGTAACAAAACTGAAACCTTTAAATGAGCAACGATGTAATAAAAATTTGGTTTATAAAATATCCTGTTCCTGTGATAAAAACTATATAGGACAGACATCTAGGCCATTGCAAATCCGCATTTCAGAACATGCAAAAAAAGTTAAAAACAATGAGGTTTACGGTTCAAAACTTTGTGAACATGTTGTTGACACTGGCCACCAAATAAAATGGGATAAAAGTGCTGTTTTATACAAAGAACCGGATTGGAAAAAAAGAAATCTAGCTGAGTCTTTATTTATGGCTATTGAACAGCATGCCATCTCACGACCATCCATTGAAATTAGCCCGGTTTATTTAGACGTGGTGTGAAAGGAGCTAGAGCAATTAAATCATAATGCAAAACAATTGCTATCAGTTCAAGGCCAGGGCAGGACTTCCGCCCCTCCTCCCCCACCCCTCACTGGCGATGTGTCACCGGCAGTCGTGAGGCGATCAGCTCGGGTACGGCTCGGTAATTTAATAAATTCTCAAGGTCTCCCTCGATAACGAGAACCGTTATTTTTAGGTTTCTCGAAATGTCAGGTTTTTTGTTTTGTGGCGTTTATGTGTTTTTCGTGTGTGTTTACGTGTTTCGTGACTGTTTTTGTAATATTGACAAGAGGATTACCTACGAAATCTTCACCATAGGACCAACGCCATAAATAGCCTGAAGGTGGTGAATTGCCCAATAAATATACAGCATAATTCAGACACCCCACCTAAAAATGTCTTTTAAAGAAAGGATGTTATTTATCAACAAATCAATCCTCTACTGTTGACAGTCTGGTGGCTCATGGACCGGACTATATCCACTTGACTCAGGCCGACGTGGGAAACATCAAACCCAACCTGGCTACAGTGTTCCGAGTGGAGGCGATACAATCCGGGGTCAACTGGGAATCCGTGTACCACAACCAAGCGTCGACCCTGCGCGAACTCCAGGTATCGTGTGCGGTTTGTGTGTTTAGTTGTGAAAGGTTTGAGAGTTAAAGTGTTGTTTGGAATTTAAAACATTAACAAAATATGGATATGTTTAACATGAAAAAAACATTTTGTGGATTACTTTTTGCTCTCTGTTTTTGTGAGAACAGAGAATAGTTTGATAATCTCATATCATAGTTTGCTAATTTACTCACAGGCTTGAAATGGATTGCAATCCGAAATAGGCATTAGTTTTGTGATTATTTCATCACAAAGGTTAAAGGAATTTATGAATTTATCTTGCTCCTATTGGTATTAGTTTATTAACGAAAATAAAATAAAGAAGCCTTCTCTTTAAGGTGATGTTTCAAATAGAGCAATCAACACAACTCAATTACCCTTTATCTTATTTCTTATGAATACTTTTTTTATTTATATATCCATATCCATTTTTGTAGATACCATTGTTAGAGTGCACTGTCAACTTATTCATTGAAATAGTTTTTAAAATGAGTCTTTATTGATTTTTTTTCAACAATGGTCATCTATTTACATTAACAGCTGCTGGGTAATTTTGAGTGTCTTCATTTAAAATTTTGAACATTACATAATTTTCAATGCTCATAAGTTTGAGTATTATGAAAATATAGTAAAAAGTTTACCTTTACATAATATAATTAACTACCTGTAAGGGTTTTTCATTCGCTTGTTTTCTCTAGGAAAACTTGTTAATATCTTATTCTGCGGAGAATCACACAACCATGAACGCCTATCCTCAAGCCATCAGTAATGCAACGGGTGAGTGAATTTTCTTTAGCAAACCTAACAAGAAAATTCCACCCACTCAGTTCACCCATGCATCACTTTTTTCATTCAAGTTTGTCCCATAGAGCCTAAATCAGACTCTCCCTCTTTTATTAGAAAAAATTCCTGTAATGACGTTAAAATTAATGGGTTAAAAAATTAACGAGTTAGTTAAAAGTTTAAATTACATTTCATTAAGACATGTTTTTTGCATACAAATCATGGTCAAGCATGAAGGGGCTACTGATGTTAGTTTTACTCCAACAATTTACTCAAGAAACAGTTTAAAGTAGTCATTGTTTACCCAGTAACAAGTTAACCCAGTAAATGATACACGCTCTTAAATAGTAACAAATTTAAAATAACATACATAAAATGTTTGTCTGTCTGACTGTAATATAAAAGTGAAATATTATTCTTTTTATTTTTATCATCTAAATTTTAACAAGCACTATGACAAAGCTAATTGGCAAACAGTGAACATAAACTTCTTAATATAAATTCTAATTAGGCTAAATTGTCTGAGCTCTTACAAATTTTTTTAAAGATTATTATTCCTAAATTTTCCCGATTCAATCTTTTCCTTGTAGATATTGATCCTTCCTTAAATCACATTCTACAATGCTCGCAACAGTTCACATTAGTCTTCCAGCAGATATTTTGGTATTTTCCTCATCAATATCACGCCACTGAAGGTCACTGAATCATGTTATTGGTAAGTAAAATCAACTTTGATTTGCCATAACCACCTTCATTCCTGCATGCTTCACAATTGAATGCACACATATTTCTTACACTCCATGGTCATTACTTAACAAATTTTACATATTCACGGGGCTCATTGTATCAATTCTCTGTCCGCTTTCACCCCTAAACCACTAATGCGGGTCGTAATGTTTGGTCAGAGGTGACTAACTTTGGCTCACACGTGACGATCAGTGACAAGATCCCGACGGTAGTTCCGTTAGCCCCTCGAAGGTATCACGACATCAAGCGGCACGGAACTATAAAACCGACTGATGACCAAGGTATAGTGTGCCCTCAGTACAATTGGTAATTGTTAAAAATCCTATAAGACCCATTTGTGACCCAGTTTCATGTGGTTATTAACTTTAACATTGTAGTCTTTGAAATTAAACTGATGTAGTCGAGCAAACGAATTCGAGAAGAGGAGAGTAGTAAATCATAAACTGCGAGGAAAAAAGAAAATGTGTATTCATAATAGGAGAGAAATACTAACCTAATTTTGTTATGAAGATACCGTCTATATATCTTTGTTTGTTTTGAAAATTGTCTGAGTCATTTTTGTTCAAAATTGCCTTCCTTTAAGCGGGAATGGTTTTCAATCAAAGATATTGAAACTATATTTTTCAATGACAAACTCAAACTGCTAAATAGTTAATTATGGTCAATATCAAATTCATGTTTTCTCCTGTACTTTTTTACTTGACATATACAAGGAGTTTCAGGATGAGTTTAACAAGTTAACCATATGACTCCTTACATCGAGATAATAAAAAAAGTTATCGGAACATATGTCTGAAAATATTTTGTTTTGAAGTTGTAGCCAAAACGTTTTTTCTCTAATTATCTTGAATTTATTTTACTTTTTGATTTATAGACAGAGAACATTTATAAGATATTTTTTCTTATCTTTAGTAGTGCAGTTAATTGCAATAGGGGATACTTCAGAAGAACATACTGTACAGGCACTCAGAATCAGTTTGTTGTCATTATTTTAGTGTTGACTCAAATCAATATCAACTTATATTATCATAGAATGGAAATCAATTTAAAACTATAAAGCTTCTTTTTAATATAAAATCCATGATAGATTGTTAAACTTGATTATCTAAATGAGTTTTGTATGTTTTAATTTTGGGAGGTATATTTAACATTTAAAATGTAACCAGTCAAGCTCTTGTTATTAATTAATACATCCCCTACCATTATTAATCCAGCCCAACAACCGGTAAAAACTAGGTCCATTATTGAAACTTCTTAAAATCTTCATGAATGGTCATAAGAAAAGTTCCATTTGATTTTTTTCTATAGTATAAATAATGTTTCTTCCATTTCATAAAATGGTTGAAATCTCAACTTAAATGTCAGCTATTTATGAGGTTGAAGTGAATAAAACTTATATCAGTTAAGTGTAAACTTATGAACTTATGAACACCTCAAAGTCCCTTGCACTCAGTCACCACTCTGTTGTCTGCAGGCGTGGTCGGATCGCTGTTCCCCCCCCACCCCGGGGTTCCGAGTCGCGACAGTCGACACCCGGACGAGCCAGCTGCTCCCGATGTCTGTCCGGCCGATATTCTTCGCTCCGGCCGCCATCCAGCACTATCACGGTATCACAATTGCGGCCGACACCATTGGCGGGATATCTGTCTTCCTGTTTCTCTTCGCTCGGGTTTGTGATTACTGAATTTTGTTACACTTTGATATCTGAAGACTTTTAAAACTTATAAATGCAGAAATTAATTTCTAAATGTCGTCAGGCAAAGGTATGAACAATTGAGTAGAGTCACAACTATTTTATTAAGTAAAAGTATAAACTTTTTTTGAGATAAGACATATCTTTCTGTTGATTTACTGAAAGTTTTAAATTTATAAAGAAACAAAAACTAATTTCATGATTTGGTACATTTTCAAATATCTAAGGTTTTAGATTTCTTCCATATAGAAATAATAAATTATTGGTAACAAACTATTGGTTTTTTCTTGCTGATGTTGCTGCAATGTCAGTCAGTCATGCTATCAGTGAGTCCTTTAATTAGCTGATTATTATTGCAGGTTGTTGAGCTGAAAGGAAGTGACGAAAGCCAAGCGCAAGCTCTGTACATTCTGCTGAAGCTCGCCCAGAGCTCGTGTGAGCTCAACTCCCAGTTTGAGTCGAGGGACGTGGCTCGTCTGCTGTGCCATGTTCTTTCATCCCCTCGCTGCTCTCCGAGTCAGATAATGATCAAGGTATGTGGTTTTGGCTTCAGGAATCAGATAAATTTTCTTGTTGGTGATCTGTAAACTCTTTGTGGATGGTTTTTTTAGATTTGTGTCTAAAAAGAACAAGTCTTTCTTAGTTGGGAAAATTGGCAGCAACTAGTACTGAAATATTTTTGTCAGTAAAAATTTGCATTTCAAAGTAGTTTAATTCACAGTGGTGAAATTCAGCACTAATAGTTTCATTAAAACATATTTCCAAAAGAGCGAGATGGCCTTATCTTAATTCTCTTTATGGCAGTGTTTGGGACTAGCCTCAATTAAAAAAATATATAAATATGATACCTTCTTTACACCATGCTATAAAGGAAGGGGGATTTGGGTCTTGAATGACACAAATGAAAGAAAATTAAGGGGCCACCACTAAGCTAGACAGTTCACACATTTACTCTTGAAATTTGTTTTATATATATATTTACAATCTGATTGCAGATGATTTTCGATGTCTGCTGTGACAGACCAGGACTAATGACGGTTCATCCAGCGACAGGACAAGTCTCAGTGTCCTCAAGCTCCCCTTGCATCGTGGTGGAACCATTGTTGTTGGCAGGTTTGTGGTTTATCTGGTAAATTTTCTTTCTTAATAATAAAAGAAAAACATATTGAAGATGTTATAAGGGTATAATAAAAAAATAATAATAGGAAATTGATCTGGAAATCCTGATATACAAGTTGAGTTCGTAGTCAAGTTAGTCAAGCAGTTACACTGCTTACTGAAGTTAGTCAAGTCTCACTGTTATTTAGCTTCCCTTTTATTGTGGCAGAACCTTTTTTGTTGGCAGGTTTGTGGTTTAGCTGGTAAATTTCATTTCTTAACGTTAGAAGAAAAACGTACATTGATTATGCCATGAAGGGTAAATAAAATAATGATAGGTTTGATCTGAAAATCCTGATATTCAAGTTGAGTTGGTAGTCAAGTTAGTCAAGCAGTTATAGTTGGTGCCAAATCTTAAGGCCCACACTGTCCATAAGCCCAATGCTAAAATTGATATTAGTCTTACGGACGAACTGGGCCTTAGGATTTGGCACCAGTGATACAAGTCTCACTGTTATCTAGCTTCCCTTGTATTGTGGCAGAACCTTTTTTGTTGGCAGGTTTGTGGTTTTATGGTAAATTTGAGTTTACTGTTCATAAAAAAAAAATTATATTGAGAGTCAAAAGGTTTAAATAAAAAAACAATAGGGTTTTCATATGACCCCTGATTTTCTTGTGTAAATCAACTCAACTCAACTTATACCAACTTGTGTTGAGTTGGCAGTTAAGTTAGTCAAGCAGTAACAGTTGTAACTCACTCAAATCCAACATTGCCAACTTGCCTGGTGAAGAGAGGTCATTCTAGCTTGATTATTTGGCCAGCTTCATTATTTCAAGATTTAGATAATTTTCAAAAATGTAATAAAGTTCATCCCCTATTATTCAAACTTGGATAATCCAAAAGTCACGCCAGAAAAGCAATTGAGATGAGAAACTTTTACTGATCGTGGGTAAACTTTGAAAGAACTAGCTGATGTTTTGATTAATTGCGAGAAAACAAGATAACTAACAAAGTAACTTTGCAAATAAAATTGAGGAATAAGTGAATGTCCATAAAATGCAATCACTCTTATTTACTGATCGCGAGTAAACAGCAGAAGTGATATTACATTGTTACATATCGTATCAATCATTATGTTTACTTCAGTCATTATTTTGCGTATACAAGACATCTGCTAAAATACAAAACGGCTTCTGCCCCAATCGTTTCAATGTCGGGACTCCATTGTAAATACAACATATAGGTATGAAATAATTTTCAAATATTATAAACTAAGTTAAAGACTCAAAATCTTTTACCAAGAAGTTTTTCTTCTGTAATTTTACATTCTTAGTTAAGAAAGAAAATCATTGCAAACTAGATTTTTCTAGATTTTAAACGAAAGAACCCACCAAAATAAATAAATTCCTCTATAAACCATGTTACCGTTAGCCAAGAGTCTCACCATCCTGTGTTCTGCAGGCCCCGTGGTGCTAGCCTGGCGGCAGTGGGCCCGAGTGCCCGGCGCGCTCTCCACTCTGCTGCAGGCCCTACAAGCCCTGCTGAGAGACGACCACCCGCACCGGGAGTTTAATGCGGCGCAGTTCAACAATGCGAGACTGGTAGAGTCTCTGCTGCACTTCTGTAAGGTGGGTGGGATTGTATCTGATGTCACCTGTCATAAAGATGTGATTTTATCTATAATTAGTGAACCCTCGCTGCTCAGCTGCTGTCAAGTTAGCAAATAATTGTAAATAAAAAATGAATGAGCTCTTCAGCCCTTTCTTTTATACCTGTGCCCTGAGGGAAAATTTTATTGAAAAACTAATATTTCTCTTGGGATTTTTTCACCAAGACCTGTCTTCAAGTTTAGGGTTGATGGGTGTCGGACTTGTGTTTTGCTCAAAAGTCAGGGGTAATTTGGGCTTTATAAAATATAGATAGATAGTTGGGAGATGCATAAGTTAACTAAGAATAACTTTTTGTTCAGTAACCGTCTGGGTAGCCAAGTCGTAGTCCTCATTTCATATTTCGAATTTTACATATTAAAGTTGCAACCAGGAATGAAACTGGATCCAGTTGCTGTTGCTAATTGTTATTTGCCTCTGAATTATTCATGCTACATTATAAAAGGTCGTCCTTAGCTAGTAACAAGACACTATAGGAATTGTCACTCCAATAACCCTAAGCCTTCACCCTTAACTTGCCAATATTCACCCGACTGACGGTGTTACAGGAAGTGTTCCTGAGCGGAGAGCCCCCACTGTCCCTAGACCCGCACATCTGCCCTGCCATCGTGGAGCTGATCCGCTCGCTAATGGGAGCCCCGCCGGACATGCCGCACATTGTCGCCATATTCGACTACCTCGTGTTGGCGCACCCTGCGTCCGCGACCTACATCACCACCGTGAGGCCCAGCTTCTACTTCCTGGTGAACACCGCCGCGAGCAACCATTCCAGCAGCAACCAGTCGGAGGTGGACTCCAACATCGGGAGCAGTGAGTGTCTGAGGTTTATAGTTAAGTTAATGTGTCATACTGACACAGAAACATCTGTTTTCTGTTCCTTATTGTTGGCAGAAAAGTTACTCTCTGCTAAACCTGTCCAGGAAATTTTCCAGGTCAGCCTAGAGAATTTTCTGGACCAGGATTACTAGAATGGAAGTAAACTTTTGGACAAGGATTTCTAGGAAACAGAAGTAAACAATCAGCTGATTGCAAGACAACCACATTTAATGCATATTTATAGGTTTTTTAGAGAAATGGAACAATGTAGTGGAAGCACTGGCAGCATTAGAAAATGTTATGTTTGTTAATCATAGGTTGGGTTTGATGGATTGAGAAACATAGTGGTTTATGCAAAATATATGTTGTGAATAAAAATGTATGTTTTTGCCTGAGTGGTATGATGCAAAGTATTGCACAAAACATGCCTGATAAGTTTTATTATTCTTGCATGAAAATTCTGAAACTATCATGCTCGTCCGGTAAAAGAGCTTTTACCGATCTGGTAATGTATTGTACTATTGCTGAATTAGCAGTTATTGGAGTTATTTTTACAGTTGTGGTTCTGCTTTCATAACTGGCCATGCCCTAGTATCCACGTAAAAGCTATGGCTGTCCTTAGTGCATTATGGATGTCAATGTATACCGATTTAATCTTTAATTTTCCATTTTCTCATTTTTCATCGCAAGGAATGATTTTAAGATTATATCGTTGTAATTGATTGATTAACAGATGCAAACCATATTTGTTTGATAGTTTTTAAAGGCTTCATTCAAATTTTAAGTGTAAAATAATTTTTTTGAGATTAGTTTCGTAATCTAAACCTTATTAAATCCTTGACCTTTTTAAGATTTTCCATGACTTAATAAGAAACCTTCCTGAACAAACTTATCCAAAAAAAAAAAACTTTACAGTTGGAGGCAAAGCATTTAAACATGCTACATTTAATTATGGTCTTTATTGAAAGCGGCATCTGAAAAGGGTTTTAATTTTTCCAGTTAGAAAGTCCAAGAGCATGTTGAGCAACATTAATGAGGCGGACATCCCCCAGCTGACGGATCTGACCAAACACCGCCGCATGACTCAACCTGTCGACCCCACTAAACTCAACAAGGCCCTGGCCAACCTTCAGGTATTCTATTTCAAATTTATCTTACATTTAATAAACGCATATAAATACTAGCAGTTGCCCATGGCTTCGCTCACAATAAAAATTCAGCTGATCTTACTTCTGCTCTTTGAACTGACAAATTATAGAAAACACAGTTTTTTACATTTCCATATTGGAATGTACATATTCCTCTAAAATTTAACATGAAAACTAGGAATGTTCATGGGGCATAGCCCAAGGGGATTTTAAGGAAGTAAATAGGCCTATGTTGCATAAGTTCTAAATAAACTTTTTTGTGAAATTTAAACCCAGTCGGTTCTGTAGTTTTTGTGGAATCGAGTCAAAAACATTCATCCACTTATCCGAACTTTCTCATTTATATTGTTAGTTAGATTTCAAGGAACGGTTGACAAAAAAAAGTAATTAAGCTTAGGATTTTTCAATTGTAAATTTTGTGTGCATTTATTAAGTAAGCAAATTAATGAGAGTCAAATAAAAAACAAATTAGATTCTTTAAAAAATCTGCCTCTTTTTTGGGCCTGGTGTAATCTTAAGTTAAAGATCGGCATTACGTTTGCAAATCCAGAGGTCAACCAAGCTTGCAGCTCATGACAAAACTGGATCTAGTTATGGCTGAGATAAAACCAGCCAAACCTGACTTAGCACTTTACCACTAAACTTCGTAACTCTGATTCTTCTGGTAAACTGGTGATGTGTTCCCATCAAGTTTATTTCCTTTGAAATACCTTATCTTGAGGTAGGGTACTTTAAAATCAATGAATTGCAATCGTCTATCTTTCTAATAAACTTTGGAGATCTTTTAATTAAATGTTTTCTTGAATGAAACCATGTTTTTGTTTCTTTGCACTAACACTCTTGATCTTGATGTTTCAACTACCACTACTACTCGTAATTAAAACTCAGTAGGAATTGGACTTTGCTTCAGGGTACTTATATTTTATATAAGAAGACCTCTTTTAGACCTTTAAAAATGTTCAGTTGAGGTTAGAATAAATTTGTTGGTTGGGAAATTTTTGTTTGGTTGGTGGTAAATGTTTGATAGTCAAATGTTTTACACTATAATGATAACCTACATAGATAGTGAAACCACCTTTCTTCTACCAGCCCTTATTCAAGTTTCATGAAGATCTGCTCAAGATCTAAACTGTCCAACTTACCTTACCTTGGCCTTATCACACACATTTCTATCCTTTGCTTTTTCATTCCATTTCTTTATTAGTTTTCTCAAATCCTCCTTTACATCTTGTTGCCAGTTTCTTCTCAGCCCTCCTCTCTTCCTTCTTCCATTACATTCCAATCTAAACTATTGTATATATGTATAATTTCTGTTTGTTATTGTAAATAACAGATTAAACAGTTGGGCCAGCAGCAAACGCAAACAGTGTCGTTGAACACAAGCTTGGACACAAACCGATCTGACGCGTTCACCTCTAGTGGCCAGGTAAACCTACTCGGGTGAACGAGTCTCAGTTGAACTTTATTTCAATGCTATCATATTAAATAAAATCTGAACAATTCCATTGTTTTTGTTGTTTATAAAAAATCATAAATTTGACCTATGAAAATCAACTCTTTTCAATTATTGACTATTTGCAAGATTGTGTCCACTACCTTTGTGCTTAAGAAAAGCCCAGACTATCTCAACTAGAGTTGTCATGGTCAGTCATTAAAATCAAAATAACCAGTGTATTCTGAATGTAATTTTTATTATCTGTGTATGTGCCAATTTTAATATCAAATAATGTATCTGTTATGTGGAGTTTCTCTTCCCTTTTCTTTTGGAACTTAACAACAGCTTTTTTAAAGCCTTACCAAGAGGATCTATTGTTGAGTTGTGTGATTTTTTTTCTCTGTATACATTATGAGTTTTAACCCAATAGTGTATTGAGCCAGTTAATTTGTATAGCGTTTTTTATCACATACACTCTCCCATCAAAAAAATATTTTGTTCAGGTTGAGTTTTTCTTTATGAACATAGCTGGAAAAAATTTCCTTTAGAAGTTTTAAATTTAAAGTACAAGTATTGTGTGTTTAAAGTTCTTGCTTGTTTAATATATTTAAATTTTGTGTTGTTCGAATGCCACAGGGTAGCATGGATGAGTTCAGTAGTGATGACAAGTTGACTTCATCGCTGTCGGAGACCCTGCCCCCAGACTCAACCTCCCCTGCTGCCCTGCCCCCTGCCACGACTGTTCCCCCCACCACCACCACCGCCACAGCGGGGCTGGATGAAGACAAGGAACAGGCGGAAACGAGGCAGGATGAAGTCCCGCGACTGGGGCAACTCAAACAGGACCCGGCCAAGGTTATAGTCCCGCTATTGACTGTTAATGTCTGATACGTATAAAACTGTTATTGTTTTCCTTCTATTTCATCAGATTAGTCTGTTTAAATCTTGTATTTACCTTGATGTTTCTATGTTTAGTCAACCATTAGATACATTACTTGAAATGGCAACCTACCCAGGTAGGTATTTTAAGCCAATTATGAATGACAGTTGAGTGAAGGCCATGTCATGGAACTAGGAAACCAAGATCTTAAAGTATCTCTAAGTTCACTTAACTTGAACATTACAGATATCATACATGAACTAATGTGAAACCATTAACTTCCTAAACATAAGATATGAGATTACTATTATTGGGAGCATGAAATAAGGTGAAAGGCAAAAACTATAAACTCATCAAATTGTCTGCCAAACCTCAGCGAAAATGACTAAATTAAATTTTTTTTGTTGAGCTGTCAAACTTTGTTTTTCCGTTTTCCAGGTTCTTTTACATGTAAAGTTGTGTTTAATTTAATATATGATTGTATAGTTGATTAACTAACCATACAAATAATAAACAATAGTTTCACTAGCAATGCATTCACCCACCCTATTTAGTGCTCCTAACACTATCCCTCTCCTGTGTATAGAGGCCGGAGAGTGCCAACAGCGGGGCCGGGGAGGCGGGGGTCACGGAAGGGCTGCTGCTGCTGCTACGTGACGTCACGCTGGTGCTGCCTGACAGTATGGTACACCAGGTGCTGTCACACGTGATCAAGATGGAGGCTTTGCTGGTGATGGCCAACCACCACCTGCCTGTGGTCAGGACGGCTGTGGTCAAGGTTAGTGGCTGTACCTAGAGTGCCGTATTCTTGGGGATTTTTTTTTGTGAAAAGTAATGTATCGATTTTTTATTTATTGACTGCTGATGTTTCCCGTAGCTTCACCCAGATTCAAATTGAATCAGCTCCTGCCATTTTTTTTTTTGTAGCTGTCAATAGGAATTGGGTTTTTGTTTGCATTCGTCTGCTCGGCTAGACTCGTTACAGCTGACTTACATAATATGGCAAACATCGTTAATTTACATTATGTCAGACACCGATTTATTTTATTTACATCAATGATGACAAAAAAAACTCACAGTTTCACACCAATAATATCAGCAGGATAAATAGTAGAGATAATAAAGTATACATAGACTTATTTTATTGCAATTATATAATTTGTAGAGGTCTACGGGTACCTGAAAATTCAGGTAGCTTCGGGTAATTACGTGAACCCGAGTGGTCGGGCACGTTCGACACGTCTCAGGCTTAATTCGGGCGGGTTTTTATCACACGTAGGGTCGGGCGGGTACTTACTACCCGAAAGAAGTCGGGTTGAAGATACCCGACACACACTACCCGAAAGAAACCCGAAACTTAAAAAATGTTTAACAATAATTAATTTGCGCCAAGCTTCTGACTAACGGCGTCCACGCAATTATAACGAGACGAACAAAGATGGTCGCGATCACAATGTCAAATTTCGAAGCAATCTTCACTGTACGTCTCAGTCAGACAACCAGCCGTCCCCCTTGCCGGCTCAAAATTATCGTACGCTTACTGCGTAATATCGTATCATCGTATAACAACATAAAGGATTAGGGAACCGTTGCTCCTTTTGACAATTTTTTGCAATGAAATAGTCGTACCAACACTAAACAGCTTTGAATAAGGTTGAATTTCTAACCGAGCTTATGATACGAGAAGGCTTATCAAGAAAATATTTTTTGCGATCTATTTTTGGACACGTTAAACCGGAAGAGCGTGTCCTTCCCACGAAAAACGTACGCAAACAATAATCCTTGGAGTGATAAGGAAAGGGCGTTGACAGGTGAAAAAATATTGTCTCCAATTAGATGGAATTCGGAAAGTTTTTCCTATATTTAGTTGACCTTGGAGAACGACAAAATATACATCAGTCTATTGTTTGATCTTAGATTTTCTCTTGAACGGCAAGAGATAAGTTTCATTTTTGTCTCAATTGATTTATAAAAATTAGACAAAAAATATTAGCCGTCATATGTTGTTGTAGGACAAGTAGTTTAGATTTTTGCATTTCGTAGTCAGGAATCTTTATCTCCTAATTCTCAGAACACAGACGGACGGACGCACGCACGCACGCAGATAAGAGATAAGAGCGGACTGGTGTACAGACTTAATTGACGAGTAAACAACTCCCCCACTTCCCCCCCCCCTTCCCACTGATAAGGAGATGGAGACAGCTGTTTTTAAAGCAATTTCTCACTCTCTCTCCCCTTCTCTTTCCTTCCTTCTATTCTGGTGATTTCTGGTTTCTGCCTCTTCCTATTTTCTTCACAGAAGTTTTAGAATAGAACTAATTTTATGATGAAAATAAATTATTGTTGTTATAAAATATAAATACTATTTCATTTATATATTCTGAAGTAATAAGTTTAGTCATGAATATGAATATCTATTGACTGTATAGATGTAAGTAAAATAAGTTGGTGAATGTTACGTTAGATTTTTACTTACTTTGTATTAGTACTGCTTGGTAGGCCCATCAAAATTTAATGAGGTCAATATTTTTCTGACAAATGATACCCGAAGCCGACCCGAATTTTATTTAAGATACCTGAAGCAGTCCCGAATTTTATTTAAGATACCCGAACCCGACCCAAATTTTTTTTCAACTTACATACCCGAACCCGACCCGACCCGAATTTTTATTCCACTTATAATATCCGAACCCGACCCGACCCGAAAATTTATGGTAATCCACTACCCGACCCGAACCCGACCCGG
Organism: Flexamia atlantica; assembly: GCA_035578135.1. NCBI lineage: Eukaryota > Metazoa > Arthropoda > Insecta > Hemiptera > Cicadellidae > Flexamia > Flexamia atlantica. The sequence continues at coordinate 29,017,681 of JAQJVK010000003.1, forward strand.
CTTGAAAAATCACCACCCGCAGACCTCTAATAATTTGACTGGTGAACTGAGTGTATTTAGCTGCGGCAAACGTAAGATTACATTGACTTCAGACAAAGTACGATAAAATATAACTAGATCAAATGTATAATATCTGGTATGAGTGGTGTGAGAAATTCAAAATAAAGATTTTTAATAAGTAACATTAAAAACATTGTGTAATGAACAATATTGTCTGTCTTCGATTCTTAGAAAGTTCTTACATGTTTGATAAGTTTAGTAAAGTATAGATTTTAAAGACATGAATTTAAATCATTGTGTAATGGATAATATTTTCTGTCTTCTTGCGTTTTTTTAACCTTTTTTGATTTAAAAAAAATAATAACTTACAAAGACGTCTATTTGCATGTTAATGTTATTGACATAAAGCTGTCAAGCCTCGCCATAACTGTTGTGTAATGTTCGCCACAGGTGCTGTCGGCCTACATCCAGCGGGCCTCGGAGGAGGAGCTGGCCAGATTCGTGCGCTCCAAGGGCTACTACCAGCTCGCCAACCAGCTGGGGCTATGGCCCGCCACGGTGGAGCTGGTGGAGGGGGTCGTCGCCATGGTTACGGGTAAGCAAACGCTCACCTTGCTCAAGCAACTCATCACCTCTCTCAAGCAACTCCTCACCCTAGCGGTCGGAGCTACTTTTTCATTTATTTACCTAACCTTTTCTTTTCTACATATTTTTGTTTCCTTTTGACTTGTAGAGTGATTGTTCAATCACTCCCCTTATTTTCCACTTGGCCCTAACTTTGTTAAAATTTTACATCTTAACTGTTTTTCTGCTTCCCATTTTTTTCTTTTCTCCTCCATTCTAATTCTCACCTGAACTTAATTTCTTACCACTAGCAATCTGCTTTCATTTCCAGCCAAGAGACAGAAACCATTCTCCCCTGGAGTCATTACTGTCGGCGTTTATGTGTGAAGTGACACTTGTTATTGGACAGGTCCACTGGCTATTGAGTCCTGTGAGATTTTAATTTATAGTCAGTGATTCTTTTTCTCTTTCTCCCTTCTTCTTCTCCTTCTCCTTCCTGTGGTACCCAATTATGAAACTGATCAATGTAGCTGAGTTTGTGGCGAGTAATAGTATAATCAAGAAAAACTATGAAATGAATAATATGAACTGCTGCCATTCAAACATTTGTTATTCTGAAAACATAGAAAAAAACATAATTTTGAAATAAATATGTTTTGAAAATCATTGAGTACTTCTTGTTATAATAATATTTATTGTTTTTCTTGAGCAGGGCTGCACTGGCTGCCCCTGGAGGAACAGCTGGAGGATGAGGAGGGGATGTTGAACTCTGTACAGTCGGCGGCCCTGCCTCCGCTGATTCTGTCTTTTTTTTGTTCAGGGCTGCACTGGCTGCCCCTGGAGGAACAGCTGGAGGATGAGGAGGGAATGTTGAACTCTCTACAGTCGGCGGCCCTGCCTCCGCTGATTCTGTCTTTTTTTTGTTCAGGGCTGCACTGGCTGCCCCTGGAGGAACAGCTGGAGGATGAAGAGGGGACGTTGAACTCTCTACAGTCGGCGGCCCTGCCTCCGCTGATTCTGTCTTTTTTTTGTTCAGGGCTGCACTGGCTGCCCCTGGAGGAACAGCTGGAGGATGAGGAGGGGACGTTGAACTCTCTACAGTCGGCGGCCCAGCCTCCGCTGATTCTGTCTTTTTTTTGTTCAGGGCTGCACTGGCTGCCCCTGGAGGAACAGCTGGAGGATGAGGAGGGGACGTTGAACTCTCTACAGTCGGCGGCCCAGCCTCCGCTGATTCTGTCTTTTTTGTTCAGGGCTGCACTGGCTGCCCCTGGAGGAACAGCTGGAGGATGAGGAGGGGACGTTGAACTCTCTACAGTCGGCGGCCCAGCCTCCGCTGATTCTGTCTTTTTTTTGTTCAGGGCTGCACTGGCTGCCCCTGGAGGAACAGCTGGAGGATGAGGAGGGGATGTTGAACTCTCTACAGTCGGCGGCCCTGCCTCCGCTGATTCTGTCTTTTTTTTGTTCAGGGCTGCACTGGCTGCCCCTGGAGGAACAGCTGGAAGATGAGGAGGGGACGTTGAACTCTCTACAGTTGGCAGCTCTGCCTCCGCTGCTGGCACTGTTGCCCAACTGTGTGCACAACCTGCCGCTGGCTCACAACCTGATCCACTTCCTCCAGAGACTGTTTACAAAGGTACAATTTAAAAAATAATGATAGCGTCTACATTTTAATTTTTGAAGTAAAATGGTGTATGTAGTACATGTTTGTACCTGTCCTAAAACTAACATAAATGAAAAACTAATATAATGTTACTTGAAAAATCAATCGTGTATCATAGTATTTGCTTACACCTTGCAAGATAAAGTTTTAATATTTTGGGATATTAGGTCTCATAGGCATTCGTACTGCTTATTCAAGTAGAATCACAAAAACTCGACTGTAACAGTTTTTTTGTGATGCTCATAAAAATAAAACCGTTATCACTGTGATTGACTTTGTAACTTAAGAGGTATTGTGTTTATTTTATTTGTTCTAAAGAGGGTGGCGGCCTCTTTTTACCTTGCATTTGCCCCCCCACATGGGCCTCAGGCCTGTGCATGAAAGTTATCATGCAAAGCAGGAAGTAAATCAGTACAATTGAAGGGTGAAAAGTACTGCCAAAAGGATCCCAACTCGAGACTCAAACTTTCTACATCTCAGCCATAGTTCTGAGGCCCAGTGCACTAACAACTGCACCGATATTTTTTTTACCATTTTAAAATTTTGTCCATGGAAACTTGTTCCGATAAGCAGGGATCTTAATTGGTCCATATGTAAAAAGTTGAACGGTAACTAGACGTTTTGTGAAGGTGGCTCAAGGCCAGAGGGCGCTGATGGACTGCGGGCTGGTGGAGACCCTGTGCAAGACGCTGATCGTGATCAGTCATTCGCCGTCGCAGCCGACCGACCTCAGTGACGTGAGCGACCGCGACATCCTGGTGACGGACGTGCAGAGTCTGCTGCTGACGGTGGTGTCCAACGCGATCCACTCTCCCGGGAATCACAACATGCAGGTAACAGTGCAACGAGTAGATATCGGAAAACTGAATCAAAATCTGGTTGTAATAGAGAGATTTGGCAGCCCTGGTGTTTGAATTAGAGAAAGAACGGTAGGATGCTAGTTAAATTTAGCTTCACGGCCTGTTCACAGACTTAGAAGTTCTAAGCTGGGAACCTCCTGAGACAAAGGAGTTCCAGGAGTCCTCCAGGGTTCAGTCCTTGGGCAAGCCCTAACAATAAGACATTTTTTTCATTCATCCTATTCCTGCCTCTTGGCATACACTAAATTTCCTGTCTTTTGTACCCACCAATTCTCACTCTTATCCAGGGAGGAGGAAAGTATCCCTTTTCAAATGGAAATTTGAATGTGCTGTTACTCTTGGGCAACGATAACCCTGAAGATCTTAAAAAAGGGTCCTTCACAGCTCCTTCAAGGCTTCAGAGCTCCTTCACAGCTCTGCATATGACCATTTGTATAATCAACATAACTAATCCATTGTAAACACAAAGAAACTTTAAAAAAATTACCAACCTTGATCGTTAATAATTTACTGAATATTAGTATTCTTATAGTGTATATTTATCCTAAATGTTACATTAGACTCCCTCTTATCCAGACACCTGGAGATCTTGATCTGCTCAGGTGGTTAAACTGACGTTCCCTCAAACAAGTAAAATTGTAACTCTAATGCATACTGTATAAGCCAATACACTGATTAAGCTATTTAATTAATATCAATTATTCAAATCTCTCCCATGAGAATCATTGATACAGTACCATTTATTGCCAATGCTTAAACTGATGTGTTGGTAGATATTATCTGGTTAAAAAGATGTTACTTTTGCCGAGAGTAGACTGGAAAAACCTCTTCTAACCGTAAGGAGGCCATTATTTTCAGAGATTTCTTTTAATGGATACCAAAATTACTTTCATAATTGGTTAGAACATACTTTAATTGAATTTCGTTCTAAATTTGACATAATCATGATGAACGGTCTTTGTGTTCTGCCTCCCAGAAGGCAGTGATATAAGTGAGGCTTAACTTGAAAGTATCACTGCCACTGCGGCCACACACGATCACCACACTTATACAGTGCGCTGCGGCAGTTAAGTTAGGTTATCAATATGTTAGTAGGACTTTCCTTGTTTTGTTTCGGATCGAATGATACCAGGTGAGTCATACTTTCACCCGCCAAATACCCTCCAAGGAGACCAAGGGCAGGTCGTTGACCGAAGTGTGTGCATCACCTGTCAATGGAATTTGGAGGGCGAAAGTATGACCCATCTGATATCTTTCAGATCTTAAAGAAACAAGGAAAGTCCTTCTGACATATTTATGATAACCAATCCTGACTGTACCGCTGCAGCACGCCATTTTACGGAACCCGTATAATACCAAAGTACTTATTCTTATATATATTTATCTTAAAATATTACATAAACAAAGGAAGTTTGAACCCAGCCTCCGCTGTCCAGGTGGTGACGGACATCCTGGTGATCCTGCGGTACCTAGAGCGGCTGGAGGGCGGATTCTGCGGCCCGAAGGCGGTCTGCGTGGCGACGCTGCGGACGACGCAGTGCGCCGTGCTGAGCCACGCTGAACAGCTGATACAGGACAAGATCACGTCGCAGCAGCTGCCGGCCGGCCGGATACGCAGCATGGGCTCCGCCTTCCTCAGCAGTGGTGGGTGTTGTTGTAGCCTGTTGATGTTATTAGCAAGCCTGGGTTGACCCACCCAGGAACATCCTGTGAGTGAGGAAAAATCCAGTAAGGGTACTTAGCCAGACTTTTGTCTTTTTGTACAGCTACTGGAAAGGAAAGGAAGCTTCCCCTGTAATATCCCTTGGTCCCTAAGCCTTCAGTAGATTAATAAAGGACAAGCAAAAGGAATAAGGTAGATGGAATAGGCTCAGCCAAGCTGAGAATGATTGGGTAAAGATCTACCTTTATCCAAAGGATGTAGGCCTCAAGGGATAAGTGTCTCATCCTGGTCGCCAATACATCCTCGCCCACCCTGCCCTCAAGCCCAGCCTCCCCTTTTGGGGAACTGAAGTTGTTCATTGAAAGACAGCTGCCTCCAATAGTGACAACTTCCCAGGCTTGGTACCCAGTATTGGTACCTAAACTAGCAAAAGTCAGTTTGGAACCCACTGGGGGCTAGTGGTGGGTTGACGCCGGTGTGATAATGTTAATCAGCGTCTCAAACAACAGATAAGAACTTTTGAAGTCCAGCTCTTTTTTAAAAAGACGTTTAAGTCCTAAAATTTAATATAACAGGCTACAGTAGAGTCCCGCAAATCCAGGCTTCGATAACCCGGAATTCTGGATAACTCGGAAAGCCTGCCAAAGCAATAAAGTGCATTGAGATTCAAGGCCAGAGTACAGTGTGACACATTTAAAACAGTTTTAGTTTTTCTTTAAGTTTCTTTTTAACTAATAAAGTTTTTATATTTTTACTTTCTCCCCCCTATACATCGAATATGGAGAAAGTATTGTTTTCGTCAAAATTTTTGAATTTGAGTTCTTAGTGGATATATTCGTTTTAGTGCTCCCTGAATCCAAAAAAATGGTTTTTGGTGTGTGTTTGTCTGTCTGTGTGTGTGGATGTGTGTGTGTGTGTGTGGATGTGTGTGTGTGTGTGTGTGTGTGTGTGTGTGTGTGTGTGTGTGTGTGTGTGTGTGTGTTTGTGTGTGTGTGTTAGAGTTCAAGTTTCAAGTTCAAGTTCAAAACACCTTTATTCAGAAAAGAGTACATACATTCATAAGTTACACTTGTCCTCCCAATGCACTTAAATAGCACGTGCGGGAGTTCAGTTGGCATTTATTCAGGATTATCAGTCCACATACTTAACAGTCCCATAGCTTCAGGCAGTTCACGGATTCCATTATTCCATTTCCGTATTTTTACATTAAACACACACACGTATGTTTAATGTATATAGAAGACTAAATGGAATAATGGAATCCGTGAACTGCCTGAAGCTATGGGACTGTTAAGCGTGTGGACTGATAATCCTGAATAAATGCCAACTGAACTCCCGCACGCGCTATTTAAGTGCATTGGGAGGAAAATTGTAACTTATGAATGTATGTACTCTTTTCTGAATAAAGGTGTTTTGAACTTGAACAAAAAAACGTGTGTGTGTGTGTGTGTGTGTGTGTGTGTGTGTGTGTGTGTGTGTGTGTGTGTGTGTGTGTGTGTGCATGTGTGTGTGTGTGCATGTGTGCGTGGGTGCATGTGTGCGTGGATGTAAACAAAGCTAGAGACGTCACCAGTGGTCCGATTTTCATGAAATTTGGCATGTAGGTATAAAGCCGTGGTATCTCCAGGCATATTTTTCATTTTTTTGAATTTTTTATTTTTAAGGGTATTTACCCCATAAAAACCCATAAAAAATGACAAAAATCCAAATTTCTCAAAAACGGCTCTAACGATTTTGATAAAAATTTCATGGTTTTTAGTGCTTAAGATGACAAACAAAATGACATCACCCGCATGTCTAAAATTCAGGATCAGAAGTTATGGGGGTTTAAGTGTTAAAAATTCATATTTTTCAAATTTCACAAAGTCTGTGACCTCTAAAGAAAATATAATTCCAACCATTAAATTTGCAAATATTTAAAAACCGATATCTTCGTTATTTACTAACCGATTTTGATAAAATTTAGTATATACTTGTGTGATAATTAATTGATAATTTTTTTTAATTTCATTAAATATGTTTTCTGGTTTTAAATGACTTGAAGGGAGAAAGTATGTGTCAGTTTCCTGATACCGTTTATTTACTATGCAATAAATAAATTATTTCTTATAGAAATAACAGAAACTATTCTTATTTTTTGTTATTTTTACTCACTTCCCGATAACTCGGAATTTTCACAATTCCGGACACCGTTCAGTCCACATTAGTCCGGGTTTGTGGGACTCTACTGTACTAACTTTGATTCATCAATGATTCTTTAGAAATTTCTATTCTTATATAAGTTTCGGCTACAAGTAGTCATCTTAAAACCATAATTACATCAAAATGTACTTCATTTGTAAGGTGGCCATACTTTAAAACCACTTTTACAAACGTAACACAGACAATTAAAAAAGTCAACATTTAATTTAGAAAGTCACCTGTTCCGGCCAGCCGCATACAGTCAAACTCCAAATATGAATAAAAATTAAGCTGGAAAGTCTTCACAGATTGGAAGAAGTCTTTAACACGTTCGCTGCTGCGGGCGTTCCGGAACGTCACCGTTCATTGTTGCTTAACGTTGTCATGGATTAGCCAGCTCCTCATGAGCATTCTATATTTCCTTGCAGCTCTTGGGGACATACTTTTCCTACAATAAAAAACATTATTTCCAAAAATTACCACCAGGGTTATTTAGATAAGGGCTTGTCTCACCTCTTTCCCGCTAAATAGCAACACTACTTTACCGATTGCAACCTAGGTAATTCTGCTGTCTATCAGAATCACCGAGTACTACGTCCAAAACCGGTTTGATAATGAACATTGCTATCCGACATAACTATCATTGTTTTCACTATAGTTCAGTGTAACAGAGACAATGTTACGTAGCGACACACACAATAGTTCAGCTCCTGGCGCAGTAGCGCCATCTAGTGGCTAGCAGCGAACGTGTTAAGGGTATTACAAAGTTATCTTTAAGAGCAGTGGCGTAGGTACGGGGGGGGGGGATAAGGGGGATATATCCCCCCCTTGGCCCTACAGTATGTAAAAAAATTAATTATACTCAAAAAATTAATGTTAGGCTACGACTTTTAACTAGGAAGTAATTCTTTTACCGCAATAAGAAATAAAAAATCGTTGTAAAAATATATAAATAACGTTAATATTGTTATTATTTATTTAGTAGTTGAAAAAACTGCCAACAAATGTTATCTTTGAGGTATTGCGCGCCAAACGAACGCGGCAGGATCGGTGACAAGAGGCTTAAAAATACAATACAGTATTTTGGAATATTAGTGGTAGTGGCGAATGTGTAACTGAAAGTGAACTGTTACTGTAACAGAATCAAAGCAAAATTTCGCATTTTCTGTTCCTTAGTGGTCCTGCCTGGGATGGTCCCCGATTTGCAAATACCCTGTTATGAAAGACAGACGATAAATCAGTCTGAGAACGCAACTGAAAACGTGTCATTGACAGCCGAATTGGTTTTAGATTAAAATTTGCCGCATATAATATTACATCTTACAGAAAAATTATAATGTTGTTCATTTTGTCCTGAATGTTTTTAGCCCTATATACCAGAAAAAGGTTATTTTGGACAGTTATTTATATTTATCAAAATGAGTGAACTTGTAGGTTATGCAGGCCTACATTATTTCTCGTTGGAACTGAAGTAGCCAATAAAAATACTAGATTCACCAATTACCTATATTCCCTCTAACGGCCAACACCGGAACTAACGCATCTGATCTCACTTTCACGTATAGGATGCGTTTATAACTCGGTCAGTTGTCAGTTGGTTCTGTGACCTTGCGTATTTCGCAGCGACGCGACGTGACGCGACGTGACTACAATATGTTGTGATGTCGAAACGGTGCAAACTGACAGGGTTTTTCGCTCCAAAACGAAAAAGTGAGAGTGAAGGTGATACTAGTGGCGTGAAAAAAACTATGAGATTTATTTGTTGTAACTATGCTGAAACAATATTTCAGTGATCAGTGCTAGCAGAGAATGGAGTGAAGTGGACTGATGCAGATTCCTGTATTCATCAGTTATCTAGTGATTTTATTATAAAATGAAATAAAAGTAGTTTCTTCAAGCCTAAGTAAAATAAATGACAGATGGTACTTTTAATAAAAGCACCAAAACTACGTGAAAGCAATTAACAAAATTATGAGAACGAAGTAAAAACGTATACATACAAAAATAATAAAGCAAATGTAAGATCATTATGGTATCAAACCACAAACCACTACCCCTGTGTTCAGCTCGTTCTTTTGGAGAACGAGCCAATGCCCACTTCCGGTATGCACGTGGCGACCACTTGTCTGCATCAATTATTCCATATAATATGAGTTCCACTATGCCTCTAGATTGCATAAAAAGCTAGTTTTAGAGATTTAATTTCCAAAATTTTTCTGGGGGGGTGCCCCCAGACCCCCCGGTTATATCCCCCTCCTTGACCAAAGTCTATCTACGCCACTGTTTAAGAGAACAGTGCTGCTTCCTCCAAAATTACGTAAATGTCCTTTAAATATGAGGGTCAAGTCACCAAGTCAAAAGCAGTAGCTCTGTTAGAAAAAAATGGATAAAAAAGAAGAGTACTTGTGTTTTTAATTGGTAGACACCCTGCAAGAATTTGGATTTTTCATTGGCAATAAAAATGATATACAACAAAATGATATTTATTTTATGGTGAGCCGTCTAATTTCATTTTATGTCCCAATTACTTTTTCCACTGAAAACCTGTTCCTGAGTCTTGAGGTAACTCTGAATACCTTCAGTATTATTACTTCACTCTATAATCACCAATCACTGGTAATAAATATACTTGAATCCTTAAGCCTACTTCATATTAGGTGACCAGCCATGAGAACTCAGGATAACATACTGGTACAATAGCTCAGAGGTAAAGCGCTGGCCCCGTGTGTCAAATGTCATAGTTCAATCTCAGTGGCAGGAAACTCCTGCTCCATCATAGGAACCTCAGGCTAGCCTATGTGACTATTCCCGCTATGTTACCTTGCTGTTTAGATTGCCTCACAGGCTTATTAAGCCATGACATCAGGCACTTGACGTAAAAAAAAATGTTTCACTTGAGAATGTTTACATCCTGGGACTTAAATTTAAGTGAGTCAACAAAGAAATAATGTACTTTATTACAAGTTTCCACAACCGGCCTCCTAATATGAAACCCAACTAAACACTAAAATAAAACCACAAAATATGATACCCAAAAATTCAGAGGCTTCCACCAGAAATCGTATCCCCCTAACGTTGTGTGAACTGACTGTTGTTAGAGAAAAATCAAACTGATGTATATTTGACTAAGATGATCAAATCAGTTCTGGTTTGTATGCTTTGAGGAAGATATCTGGTTTGCGTACTGAACCAACTCTAATAATGATTTATCATTCTTATATCCACTCTCATATTTCTTTTGGAATAGCCTTTATGGTTCAACAAAAAAAGAAAATGTAGTGCAAATTTTAAAACTTCAGAACAAGGCAATCAGACTAACTAAGGATCTTCGCTACTATGAATCTGCGAAAAATTATTTTAAATCTTTAAATATGTTGACAGTTTTTGGGCAGTATATATTTGATGTTATCATGATTTATAAAGATATACAAATTTTTGCAAAATTCTAAATTTTACCATGAACCTCATTCATACAATATGCGCAATAAAACTGTTATCATATCCACATCCACTCACCATAGGCTTGAGTTTTTTACTAAAAAACAATCTTGTATGGGTTCAACATTTTTTCAAACATTGCCACAAAATATAAAAATATAGAGCCATTACCTAAATTTAGAAAAAATTTACAACAGTACCTAATTGATAAAACAATTTATTCTATGGATCAATATTTTGGTTTGGAGGTTGTATAATACAGTGTAGAGATTTAGATTTTAAGGACTATGTTCTGAAATAAGGGCATTGTGACACTATTCAATTGTACACGCTTCTATATATTTGAGAATAAAGATTGTTTGACTTTGTTGCAGTACTGTCGCCCGGGCTGGAGGACGCGACGGAGCGGCCGAGCCCGGGGCCGCTGGGCGCGTCCAAGTCCTCCTCCAACAGCGACAGCGTCAACAGCCTCGGCAGCAGCCTGGGCAGCGGCTGGGGCAGCCTCGGCCGGCCCAACAAGGTCCCGCGCAGCGAGATCAACGACCGCTTCAAGATGATCATCACCAAGGCTGTCGAGTTCTTCATCTACTCTGGTAAGTGTCGAGCGAGTTGTTGATTTGCTTTTGTAACTGTTGAAGGGTTCTTGATCTGATATGGTAATTGTTGAGTGGGTTCTTGATCTGATCTGGTAGTTGTTGAGCGAGTTCTGGATCTACTTTGGTTATTGTTTTTTTTTTTCTTAAAGAGGGCCATGGCTTCACTTGGCCATGGTGTTGCAACACAGCAGAATTAGCTTATTGTGCACCCTCAGTCAACAGGGCCTTCACTCTCCGTCAAATCCCAAGGTCCTTAACGAACCTTGAGGTCTTCTTGACGAAGAGTACCTCTGTTCGTCACAGCTCTTCCGTATGAAAATTGCTTAGAGCCGCGGCCGGGAGTTGAACCCGGGCCGGCTGAGTGAGAACTCAGAACGCTACCAACTAAGCTACGGCGCCGTCTTTGGTTATTGTTGAGCGAGTTCTAATTTGCTCTCTAATTGTTGAGCATGTTCTGATCTGCTTTGGTAACTTTTGAGCTAGTTCTTGATCTAATCTGCTTATCGTTAAGTGGGCTCTTCAACTACTATGATAATTATTGAGTAATTTAGTGGTTTGTCTTCAGCATTAGTTTTTACTGTCAACAATCGTAATGATTTGAGTTCTTAATGTACTCTTGAAATTATTAAATTTATACTCTACCACACATTGTCATTACTATTAGTTGTCACGTTCTTCATATACTCTTTTATTTTTGAGAATCTCAATTACTTTAATAAAATCGTAAGTTTGTCTTTTTCCCCAATGGCTAATACAGTATTAAGGGGTTTGAGCTTAAAGAGCTTTACAATAATTGAATATTTTTCGTTTAGCTGTTATGTGACAACCATTTATCCACTCCAAAAAACAAAAAACACAGTTATAAAAATAGGTTACACTTAACTATGCTCTATTATCAATTCTTTTATTTTTCTTTTGAACGAAGCAGAGCTTAAGCTTTTTAGGCTATTGTGAAGCTCATTATATAACCGGGGGCCAAAGTAAGAAAAGCTTTTCCGTCCAAATTCAAGATTTACTTTGGGAAAGTGGAGTCTCCCACCATGGCGAGTTCTCTGCGTTGAGAGATCTCGTCGTGGAAGGAGAGCCTCTCGAAAGGTAGTCGGGCTCGCTTGTCATCAAAACCCTGTGTGTCCTACAACATGTCATCATGCTGCATACAGCTTCCACAGGCAGCAGCTTGACCGCTTCGCGGTATGGGGATATATGGTCGTATTGGTTTAAGCAAAAAATAAAGCGAACAGCAGAGTTTTGGAGCTTTTGGATCCGACCTAAATCCTCTTTTGAAAGGCTGTTGCCATATGAGGGAAAGCAGTAATAAAATACTGATAAAATCAGTGACTGCACAATATTAGTTATGTTTGGCTATTACTATGCCCTTTCCCATTTAATCAATGTCAAAAAAGCTATCAGCAAATAACCTCCGTACAACATTTAGAAGAAGTAAGAATAATTGTAAAGAATGATTTAGCAAAGAACAAGACATTTTATTTTTGAAATTCTTAACGGTAACTAACTTCTTATCTAAACATTTTATTTTGAAAGTGCTCCTTGTAGATCATTGTAATTAATTGAACTTTGATAGAAACCTGACAACTTTGCATTTGCCCTTAGAACGCAACACCCCGATGAGTGCAGTGGAGGAGAACTTTGCCCGACACTTGCTGTCAGTCCTGCTCTCCGGGATGGCGGCCATTGTAGACCGGAGGTCCGGCTCCAGGAACACCTGGAGCACTATAGTGTGGAACTGCCGCGACACTGTCAGGTAATTGAATTTATTTTTTTAAATATAATATGTACAGCTGAAATATCTAGCTAACTAACATTTATTTTTATTTTTATTTATATTTATCTATTACATGAACATTAAGAACAGTAATTTGTCATATCACAATAAGTAAACTCAAGGAGTTATATTGTTCATAGATTCCAAGAATTCTTCTATGGTGTATACAGATTTCTTCTAATGTCATTGATAGTACAGAAGAGAAATACTACAAACTAGATTGGCTTGGTTGCACAAAACTTACAGGCTTGTTCATAATTTGAATATCACATTGGTTTAACCTGCTATGTTGCAGTCTGTCCAAAGTAAAGTTACTGATGTAAAGTTTCCAATTTTTCACAAGTCAGTTTACAGAAGAGTAATATAAAAGCAGTAATATTTTGAGTAATAGAAAAAAAATTTAAATGAACAATGTACATTAATATTCCCACTAGTAAGGAACTTTTCATAGTATGGAATATTACAAATGAAAAATTTTCATTATAGATAAAAAATTCAATAAAGGCAATATAAAAAAAATTGATTGCTGAGTCCTTCTCAAATTCTAAACTACCAGCCTCTTAGCAAGTGTTCGGAATTTTTTACAGTATACAGTCAATTCTTGCTAATTCAAATTTCTACGGGGCTGTTATTTTTCTTCAAGTTACGAATACTTCAACTTAGGCATAGTTTGAGACATAGGGGTAAATCTTAGTTAAAATCAATTTCCTGGTAAACCAAACGAAGGTTCAAGATTCAGAGGTGCAAAAATTGATGCTAGATCAGAAATGACACGTTCGAGCTGTAATCTGGAGTATCGACTAAGTGAAGTTTTTTCTACTTATTTCATTAAGAAAACTTTTTAGTTAAACTTGTGGAAGTAAAGTGCAAATAAAGCACAAAGTACCTAACATTGAGATGTAGAGGAAATGTTTGTGTCTTTTTTACTTCAAAGGCAAAATATAACCATAAAAATATTTAAAGTTATAAGTTGTTATTTTTTAGTCTCGGACATATTTTTCCAATGGGATTGGAAATAATTCAAGACATCGAAGATTTGGAGTTATCATGATTTGAGTTAGCAAGAGACAACCGTACTAGAATTGTTTTAGTATTTTCTTAAAAATAAAATCCTACCAAGTACTAACAAGTTGGTCACTAGGCCTAGCATTCGGTTTAACACCCTCGTTGTTGCAGAGCCATGACTGGCCAGCTGATGATGTGGATGCTCTCGCCCGGCCAGCCCAACCGGCTGAGGATGTTCGTGATCCAGTCCCTCCGCAACCAGCTCAAGGCCAAGGATGTCATCGCCAGCATCGTCCTCATCAACAGTCAGGTGTGTTACAGACGTACGGTTGACACCCTCCTATTGGGTTGCTGCCTTCATTTATTATGTTCTTCATTTATACCTGAATTCCTAGCTTCCGCCACACCTCGGTGTACTTACCTCTGCCTTTAATTTCCCTTCTTTTTTCAGGTGGCTCCATCTTAACACGTTAAGTGCCACGCCGCCCCGATCGGAGCGGCATAGGTAGGTCGGGCGGAGTGACGCGCCGCTCCAACCGGGGCGGCGCCCTGGGTTGTGCAGTCTTTCACCAAATTGCCGCTAGAGTTCACTGGTGGACCTCTAGCGGCAATGTTATGAACTAAATCGGCAAAGTAGATCCCGTGCCTCACAGATGGCGTTGCCGTAGCCTCGTATTGCTCCCACAGCCTTCCTAATATATTTACAAATTTGCTCTAAAAACGCCGCCCCGACTGGAGCGGCGTGGTTTCACTTCACGTAAGTGTTGTACATTTCATTTGCTGTAACTTAAAAATAGACTGCGAATGCACAACTAATATTAATAATTCACTAAAACTACGTCAGTAAGTGTTATTTTACCTGAAAATTAATTCATAAATATTTTCTAAAAAAACCTAAATCCCATCGTAATTGTTATTTTTGGGTGTGATTGAGAAAAACGTTTTATTTTTATTATAGACAAATTTACTTACAAAACAAGAACCTAGAACCTTTATGAAGGTTCTAGGTTCATAACCAAGAACCTACATAACCTTCATAACCAAGAACCTACAAAACAACTAGAACTGAGTGAAGGTCACGAAGTCAAGGCGGGTTGATGAGGGGTGGTAGGGGAGGGGGAAGACGTGTAAAGCCCGGGGATGTGTACAAAACCATATGTTGTAACCAGGTTTGGCGGGAAACTAAGTTAATGCCAACTTCGCGGGGCAAAATACCCTGAAATACCGAAAGATTACCCGGGGTCCGATCGGGGCGGCACTGATTTTTTCTAGCAATATTTTGCTAAAAAATTTCACTGCCGCCCCGATTGGTCCAAATTTTATTTTTGGTCAAAATCGTAATTTTTTTTATGAAAACCTTATAACTACGATAAACAAGTATAAAAAACATCATATGGTAAAAAAAAGAACTACATTTCTCTTTGGCACTGCGGTAATGTAGCTAAAAAACGGCGTGGCACTTAACGTGTTAAGTGATTTTGTTTTATTTCTTATATTAACATAACTTTTTTCACCCTCTCCCACCTTCCCTCTTCCTATTTTCTCACTCTCTTCTTTGAATTTTTCTTCGAATTTACCTTATTTGAATTTTTTTAAATTTCTTATATCAACTATCTTTTTTTGTCCTTCCTCATTCTCTTTACCTAACTCCTGCTTTCAACAGGAGGTCTTTACAGTAGGAAAGTGACTTGTTTTCCCAGTTAGTCAGACCAATTGGTAAAATATTTGAGTATAGAAAACTTCCTTTAAATGCCTGATTAGTAAAATAATTTATGAATGTATTTTCTTTTTCTCAAAGACGCCTTTGAACCATTCAGTTCTTTTCAGTTGATTAACACATAAATTTAATTGTAGTTTTTTTTAAAATTCCTACTAATATAATAATTCAGATGAGATGGGTAAGTGTAGCAATTTCTATTGAATTGAATTGAGAGATTTGCTCTCGTTTTTCCTTCGAATAAAAAATCCCTTCTTGTTATTGCAGCAGACAATGCTGAACTAAAATAAAATTTATGAATTTTATTTCAGATCGAACAGCAGTTTGTTCTTTACCTGTGGGAACTGATGTATGGAGTAGACAGCTCATCTCTCCTCTCAGCCGAGATATTGGTAAGTGGTTTAGTCCACTCAGAGTCAGATTAAATACTATAACAATAGCATTGAGATCAATTTAGTATTAAGGCCCGTTTTCACGATGCCAGCTGAAGAGCCAGCTAGCACAAGACAGTCCAGTAGCAAAAATCTATTTGCAGCAAGTGCACATTTCAGCTGTGATGACAAAATGGCAAAAATGGCTATAAATTATTAGATCTCCACCACCATATTCACTAAACCCACCAATCACCACCAGTACCTACACTTTTCTAGTTGTCACCCAATCAATACCAAACGCTCCGTGCCCTATAGCTTAGCTCTCCGGAGCAACAGATTAATATCCAATCCAGAAGACAGAACAAAATACACCAACCAGATCCATGAAGCCTTCAAGAACCGAGGATATCCCAAAAAACTTTTTCGTCAATAGATATCAGCCGCCCAGTCCCCGCTAAACCCCTCTAAACCTAAAAATGACTCAAACCATCATGTAAATCTCATCACCACCTTCCATCCTGGCCTACAAAAACTGAACAACCTCTTGAAAACCGGATACAAAATATTGTCAAACTCCAGCCAAACCAAAGCCCTTCTTGAGAAACCTCCCACCGTAGTTTACCGCCAGCCTCCTAATCTTCGAAACCTACTTGTTCGTCCAAAACTTCCAGACCCTTCCAAAATTAACAGCGACAAACCACCTCCAGGCTCCTTTCCCCGTCAAGAGAAGAAATGTAAAACTTGCAGCATCAACCCTCCCTCTGAAACCTTCACCAGCATCTCTACATGAAAAGAGTACAAAATCATAGGCCACCAAACCTTCAATTCCGAGAACCTAATATACCAGCTTCAGTGTAACCTTTGCCAGGCCTAGTATGTAGGACTTACAACGGAAACGCTTAGAAAGAGAATGAATGGGCACAGGCATGATGTCAAAACCCACAAATTAAAACCTGTGGCACAGCATGCTGAACTTCACAACAAGGAATTTGATGAATGTTTCCAAACCATCAAAGGTCATTTCCTAAAGTGAATTGCAATAGTTCAGAACTGAGAAGGTGGGAATTAGCCTACCAATACATAACAGATTCAAGAAACCCCCAACCTCAACCTTAGGTAACCAAATCCCCAACCTAACCCCAACAGCTAACTCAAATTTTATAACATTTTATAAACTTTTTGTAATAACGGTGTAGTGCTAGTGTGTGTGTGTATATATATTTTTAAAGTGTTTGAAAAGTTAATTTAATGTATATAGTGGTTATATAAGTATAAGTATAAGAATATGTAAATAGTATTTGGGACTTAAAACTTTATCATGTTGGCACCCCTGCTGTGATGAAAGTTTGAATCTTAACTGCCAGGTCTCTTTGTCCAGTTCTCTTTTGTTTGACAAAGGCTTCACAGCCGAAATATCACTAATATAATGTGTAATATCTATGTGTGTCTCTGCAGCTTATTTACAAGGTGAGTTAGCTGTACATCCTATCTTCTCCTCCCAAATAATATAAATTATTAGAGTCATTTATAATTAATTTTTAAATATTCATTAAATAATATTAGGTAAGAAGTGTATGCACGCTGCAAATACGTTTTTGGCATTGGACTGTCTTATGCCGATTGGCTCTTCAGTTGGCATCGTGAAAACGGGCCTTTACAGTTTAATTATTTGGACTTTTCCATTTATTTGCTTTTATTATTTAAAAAGCATTATGTTTTAGGAGGTAAGGAAATTCCTCCCATTATCAAGTGGCCCTTTTTAAAACACTTACATTAGACGTTACATTAATCCTACTTATTTCTATCTAAAATACAAATTATTGGGGCTTTGTAAATTTTTTAGAACAGAAAATCAACATTCATCCACATATTGAAAATACAAAAATCTCATTCATACACATTTAATAACAGGCAAAACATGAAAAATACATTCTATACATTACACATGATAAACACTAAATATCAATCAAAAAATAAAAAAATACCTTAACTGACGATAACGCCTCCATGCCGGTAATGAAACAGTACACACACGCATCACTACACACACTCATGCATGCTACTTACAATGTGTTGAAAAACTGTTATAGTTTCAACTAGAGGTGTGCGGATAGTGATTTTTTGGATCGGATCGGATTCGGATCGGATAGCTTATGTTCGGATCGGTTTCGGATCGGATAACAACAGGTTCGGATCGGATAATACCGGATTCGGATATTTACAGCGCGGCGTAATGAGCAGATTTAAGTTTTCTTTAAAGCCTAAGGTAATTGCAAGGAACTACCATTTCATCCTAATGTGTAAGGTAAGATTTGCCTTGATAGGGTTGAGTTGTTGATTGTTGTGATATATTGTTTCCAATATAGGCCAAATGTCAATTATTAAAGTATGCAAAGGTTCAACTAAATATCTGTTGAGAATTTAGAAATTTGTTGATTCCCCTTAAGCATAGGTAGTATATAATTAATTGAATAAGCTTATTAGGCCTAAATCAATTTCAGGATTTGCAACTTAAAAAATCCTTTTCCAATGCAACATAAATTTGTTCACTCTTAGGCCTCTGTCTTTTTTGTTCTTTTCCTTAGCCTATTTGATCAGAAACTAGGCCTAAGTGACTAGACAAAAGAATTAAATATAAAACTTGATTCACCAATCACCTCATATTTGAAGAAAGCTTTACATTTTTATTTATGCACTAATGCCTGACAACCTAGATTTTGATTCACTACAATAACACTAAAAATCAAAATAAGTCCGAGCAGTAAACTTCACCTAAATTTCAAGATAAGTTTCAAATGTTTAAGTTTCGGTATTAAAGCTTGGTCATTTAATTAGAACAAAGGTCTATTTGTTTTATATCACAAACAACAAGCTAACTCACTAATTATTTTCATAGACGTAGGCTGTCAAGTCGCATTGTACTGTTATCTAAGAAAGTCCATTTTAAAATTTTAATCACGTATTGAAAATACGGCCGGCCGGCTTTGACTAGGCTTAAATCGCCAAAGATAAATATTTCAGCAAAATAAAAACTTATTTGTGATCGTTCAACTATCTATTTCTAGGTAGGTAATTGTTTAATTGATAAATAAAGTAAGAAGAAAGACGTTCTTGAGTTAATTCAGCTTTAAAGCAGACGACGACATTCAAAATGAAGTGATTTGGAAAGACAAAACAATGAATGAACAGGTTTGCCAAATCTTTCACAGCCCAAAATTATTGTAGGCTTTTTATTTTATCGTATCGACAGGCCACGTAAGATATTTACGGCCTGAAATAGTCGTACGAAACATCAACTCGACTATTTGTTTGTGGGGTATTTACGGGATAAATATTTCGTTTTGGAAATTCAAGACGACTGAGGCCTGGTTTGCACGACGACCAGTACAGTGGACAGTAACACCTTTAAACAATAGAGAACAAAAGCATTTTTTTGTACTGTCCTACTGTCTGGTCGCCGTGCAAACAGGCCCTGACTGTTGGACACTGTCGACATTGTCGGTCAATGGCGAACACTGATTTGTCTTGATTGCGATTCTCCCTCATACCAATCGATGTTTCGTCGGTAACGGATACTAATCGAGACAGAACTATTACAGTTTGTACTACTACTTGTTAACTGATTTAATGCTACGATACAAGAGTTTATCTTAAGAAAATGTTTGTTATCGTGTCGGGTATTGCGCAGTAATCTGATCGTATACAACGATCTCGATTCTCGATCTTATCACGAGTCGCAATATCGGCAACCGAAATACATCGCTTGATGCATACCACTACATAATCACATTGTGTTCAGGCGTTGTTCTAGCCGCTATCGCAACCGTCACATTTCAAAGCGTCGTTTTTGCTCCGCGATGTTTTCTGTCACTAATGTACTTTCATCGGCGGTGACTTCTTTTGTTTGGAAGACTTTCCTCACTTGAAAATTTGTTCTTACTTTACAATTTACCCCAAAAAATGCAGTCTATCCGATAGAGTCGGATATCTAGTCAGTCTTACCGGATAGTTATAAAACCCTCGAATCGGATTCGGATATCCGATCCGATCCGAATCCGATCCGAGTTTTCGGATATCCGCACACCTCTAGTTTCAACACTAGAAGCTTGATTGGAAAAGTCCAAATAATTAAACAGTAATATCAACTCCTTGCCATTATGGATTTAAAAAATGCAATAAATTTTATGTTCATTCCACGATTAATTTAACATTATCAGTTTTGGTAAAAGAGCCTTTCAGTCATTTCACCATAGCAAATTCTTGTTGTAACAGTTCTGCGAGGAGTTGAAAGAGCTGCTTCAGACGTGGGGCATCTACTCGCCGGCCGCGATCGGCCACGACTACGACCCGTGGACGGACGACCTGGCCAACATGGCGCGCGCCGTGTACAACCAGCGCTGCCTGTGGACTAAGCAGCAGGAGGCCATCGTCAACAGGTGGGCGCCGTCGTCCGAAACATTGACCCATGTGTACATTTTCTTTTACAAATCAACCATTTAAAAGGTTTTTTTTTTTTAAATTAACCGACATGTCTACTCAAGGAATTGACTTTAGAGAACTGTTAGTCCATCAACTATTGGGGCTTTATAGGATTTTTAAACTGACAAAGGGTGCTACAAAAGCCCGTCTTTCTGAAGAGGCCAGGGGTAGAGTAACCAACTCTAAATGGTGAGGTAAACCTGACAGAGCAACAAGCAATTTTTTATGGGGGCAATTGGTTAACAATTGCTCGTTGCTCAGTCAGGGTTTTTTTTTCTCACCAGTTAGGCTTTGATTAGTTTTTCCTGGTCTCCTTAGAAAATCGGGCTTTTTAAGCACCCTTTATCAATTTAAAACTCAACTGTTACAAAACCCAATATAGAATGCCCCAACACCTCTCTTGAGACCCTAGATCCTAATTAGGCATATAGAGCAATGGTTTTAACGCTGAATATTTCTTTCAGATTTGTTCAGTTTCCTCCTTCTCACAACCAATGAAAACCTTGCACTGATTTCATTCACAGGCTTGTGACCTGTGGTCCTCCTCTTTCCTTCCATTTTTCCCAGAAAGGAATGGTCAGAATCTATATTTATATATGTACTGTATATTTACTTTATTGTGTGTTCCTACAAAATAAATATGTTCTAAATTGTCTCCTTTTTCTTGTAAAACATGTCAACATACACTTTTAATGTTGTAAGGGATCTAATGTAAGATTTTATCATTTTGTTAAGTGAAGGTTGGGCTCTTGGCCTGAGATGTAAGATATGAGGGTTGAATTGGAGAATCAGCCGGTTTACTGCTGAAGAGAACATAAAGACACAAAACATAAAATAAAATGAATTTTCCATGCCACTGGCTTCTTCTTCAGATAGGAAGTAGTTCATAGTTGTTGCAACATAAAAATTGAAGGAAAAAGTGTTTTTTTTATAGGCTCTTTAAAAGTGTCAACCACCAGGTAAGCCTGCTGATTCTCCTATCCAACCCAGATATAATGCAGGATTTTCTTCAAAACCCCTCTGCAATATACTTCTAAAAACTTTTTGGATGTATAAAAACTAATCGATTGACTGATGGACTCTCGTGACACAGGACCATCTCACGGCTGGAAGGCGTGGTGCGAGCAGTCACCGAGGCGGCGATGGCCGTCACCCGGACTGTGGTGGAGGCTCAGAACTGCGAGCGCAAGGCGATGATGGAGCGGCTCAAACACTCGCTGAGCGACAGCGTGCACGCTCAACTGCAGTGGAAGCTGCTCGCTCACCAGCTGACGCACGAGAGAGCGGTGTGGCACTTCCCGCAGTGCTACCCCAGGTATGGTAGAAAACTCTTGTCTATTGATTGATCCCCAATATGTTGGGGTTACCAAGGACATATTCCTGTATTCGTGGCTATGAATGTAACATTGTCTTCCAACATTGCTGATACGACTACTTTGTACATTAATAATTATATTTATCGATTCAGTTATGAGGTTTTAGCATGGATTAAAAGCTTACTAGCAAACACTTTTAACTTCTCAGCAATTTTTGAGATGATCTTTTTTTGCGATAATAGGTTAATAATAAATTTTTATTACATTCAGCTGTTCATTGAAATTTCTGCTCCAAAGCTAAATCTTATGGACGAATACGAAACTTACAGTTGCTCTTCCCTACAGTTTAACCTTCGTAAGTTTTATTACCTGCTAAACTTCATACTGAGCTTTTTCCAACGACAGCTATATAATTAAAATCAGTTCACAACTTTGGGAGGAGTTTTGATCACAAAAAACGCTAGCATATTAAATAAGTTTTATATTTAAGTAACTTAGTATTCAATTTCAGATCGTGGCAGCTGGATGAAACCGAAGGACCAGCTAGAGTAAGGAAACGACTGAAGCGATGTCACCTCACCATCGAAAAACGTTTCCTCAAACCTGAGTTCCAGGATAAACTAGGTACTTAGTACAGACCTACCAACCAGTAAGTCTGTCAGTAACATGTTGATCAACAATGAAATTTGAATTTGTAGTTTAGTGTCACAGCCCTCAATCTGGATTTTAATGCTTTTGTTATTTTGTGAAGGTTAGCCTGGATAGTAAGTAAAAAATAAACTGCTCATGATCTGAAGGAATAACCAGTAGCTCTGAAAGTTTATGTTTTTGTGTTCCTTGTTTTATATGTTTGCTAATCAATAAGCTTTAACCATAAAGGTAAGTCTTCTGATTTTCTTTTGCGAAGCTTCTGATGCTGGTCACTGGAAAATTTGTGGGATTAGAAAACCCTTCTACCCTGTGTATCCAAATGTAATCAATATAAACTTGGTTTTGCTACCTAACACTAAATAACTAATACTATCTTTCCTAACTGTGGGAAGGTTTCTAGAAGCTAATCATTTGGCAGAAAAAGCTTTAAGAATTATAACTGATATCCCCAGTAGGAGTACTTGCAAACCCTTTTTTACTAATTATAAAATTAAGGATTTGGCTAGGGAAGTGCGATGCAGCAAATTTTTTTCGATTCATAGAATTGCGTCGATGCGATTCATAGAATTTCGATTCGAATCGATGCGATTCGATTCGATGCAGTGCGGCTTTGTTTGCAGTTAGAGTTATTTACAGCTTGCATTACTGTAATGGGTCAATAACCTTAAAGAGGACTAAAGTAAAAAAAATCCACACAAAGTTTGAATGAGTCTAAACCAAAGCATTTGTAATGACCCATTATAAATAGAAATTTGGAAGTATAAATAAATAAATAATTATATCTTAATTCTTATACATCCTTTCACAATATCAAGAAATAGTTGTTTATTATTACTAGGCCTAAAGTTGTTCTTAAAAAAAACACAAGCAGTCCAAGTAAAAGTTAATCAGTTCAAAGTTTGTTAAATCATCTAATAATAACAACTAGTAAACCTGTTGCTCGAAATCGAGCAATTGTTATGTATTGATTTCAAAATAAAAATAATTATAGTTCAGTATTCTAGAACTATTCTATTAATTATATGGTTGAACTTCCTATACTAAAACTTTTTACAAAAGCATTTTTAATATAGATTTTTTGTGGATACTCAGTCATCTTTGAGGAGATGTCCATGTTTCACGGCCCTAAGTAGTGTATGACCCGTCTTAATCTCAAACCGAACTAAAATGGTTCAACAAATCTACTTACAATCAATGTTAAGTCGGTTTCTTTTAGCGAATTTCCTTAAAGGAATAAGCTATTACCGTAGGTCTCATGGTAAGACCTAAGCCCGAGACTATGTTAACTTTTCATTTTGGGGCCCCCAGAAGCAAAAAACACTATTCGTTTGAATTTTTATATATGTATCTATATATCTATATATATATATATATATATATGTCTGTTAACACAATAGCGGCCGTAAACATGGTCCGATCTTAATGAAATTTGGTACAGACGTGTAAAGTGGTAATCACTCGGAGAAGTTCGTGAACCAGCCCGATCGGACCACCGGAAGGGGGGGTAAAGGGGGGTAAACCCCCCCATAAATGGGTTTTTTGAGTTTTTTTGCATAGAAAATTAAAAATTATCCAATTTTTGCTAGCATTATTGAATTCAGCTCAAAAAAACAAACAATTTTGTAATTTGAATCACTGCTCTATGTCCATTGATTGCCGAGATATTGAAAGTGGTAAACGCAGTACGTTGTCCCAATGTTAACCTTATGGGAAATAAGTAAAATTCTATATCTCGCTTATTTCTCAACATTTCTTGATAAACCTTGGTAAATGGCTTCTTCTAGTTCAGATCTACTAAATATTGAATTAAAACCACCCAGTTTTAATATACACGTAGCAGCAAACCTGCATACACTTTCCCCATGTTATTCTTAAGGAGCTTACAAAAACATGTTGAATCTCTGTATGTTGGATTGAAATATGTTGTTTTGCATTTGAAATTCGCTGAGTATGCAGGTCTGCTGCAACGGGGGTATTTTCTTTTATTTACATTTATAGAATTTATACATACGAATTAATTTCTCCTTTTAGTATTTTTCTTTGGAATATAAACATATGTAAATATTAAGATCTTCACACATGTGATTCAAAATAAATGTTTTTAAAACTGAATTCTGACCTTAAGTATGTATTAGGATAATAGTTTATTTATTTACATCTTCCATCAACTGAAATGCCCCCAGCTCTACATGCAATGGTTTCAATTCCATTAACAACATATGGCTTTGCTGAAAAACTTTGTTTGCTCCAATCAGCTGCTTTATTTGAAATTTCTATTCCCATGTTAAATCTTATGGACTAATACGAAACATTAAGGGTGCCTAGGGCTCTTCCCTTTGGTCAAACCTTTTTAAATTTTATTTCCTGCAAAACTTCACGCCAAGCTCTTTCCAATGACACCAAAAACATGAAAATCGGTTCGGTAGTTTAGGAGGAGTCTTTGTAACAAAAAAACTGCTCGCGTATTAAATAAGTATAGATTAGCCTAAGTAATACTAACAAAGAAAACAAAAAAGCCAACTATTTTTGTTTTGCAAGATTTGCATATTCTTGAAAATTTCTCTTCACTTGGGAAATAATCATGAATCGGGTTTCTCTTCTCGGACACAATTAATTAAAGTATCCCTAACATTGTCGGTGTCGGTATCGTCATTCGTATCTTTTTCAACAAAGCTTTGACTACTTGAGCCGGATCGTCTACGATCTCATCGTCTCAGTCTTCAAACATCTTTATTTGTCATTCAATTACTCCAAAACAAAACATTCAATTGCATTAGTGTGACAGTCAAAAGAAACAAACACTAATTAATTACTGTGCAGTGCTGAGCTTTACGACGACAGCAGACAGCTCGACAGCTGAGCATCACAAAACAGTGTTACCACTGTAGACCGTGTTTACCCGCAAAAAATACCCGTCTCTGCTGGAATAAACTGCTGAAAGTATTACGAAATCCCCAAACTGGCTTGGAAATACCCGAGAGTCGGGTAATTTCTCTAAGAGCAGTATTTGTTTCTGTTCCATTGCTCGGTCGGCCTGTGTAACCATCATGATCACGGTTACACTGCAGCTGCCGCCGACTGTCATAGTGCTTGTTTTATTCTCGTCATTGAAATTCGTTTATTGAATTATACAACCATGTATTAAAAAGTTGTTTGCAATCATTTAAAACTCATTTTAAAATAGAGGTACAATCTATTGCAATAATTTTCAAACTTGGTGAAAAAATAACAAGGCACTACTTTGTCACGCAGCCTTTATTATGCATTCTTTGTTGTTAAGCGTCTAGAGTCTGGAAGTATTACTACGCACTAATTTTTTCGTTACTTCATTACGATTAAATAAACTGCTTTGAACATTAATATTACGCATTCATATAGTTCAAACGTTTATTTAATTGCTTTCAACATACATTTTAGACTAATGGCGTCTAGTGAATCGAAGAATACCGTTGCATTGAGGCCAAATCGATGCATCGGCATTTCGATGCATGCCGAATCGAATCGTATCGAATTGTGATTTCGATGCATTTTTGATGCATCGCACACCCCTACCAGTGATACACTAAGTAAAACTTGCCACTGTTCAGTTCAATTTGCAAACATTCATCTTGCTATTGACATGCTAAATAAAACTTGCCCCTGTTAAATTAAATATGCTAACAATACTTAGAATGAAAGAATGACTGTTTTTTGGACAGTTTTAGAAGACTAATGGACACTCACTATTATAGTTTGTGAGGTCCTGCCGAGGGTAACACGGGCGTGAGGGATGCATAATGAATCTTTAGATTGAGATATAAAATTCGCTCAACTCGTGCATGTCTTTTGAGGCTTCATTTTGGTTTTTGTTTTGGTTTATTTCCTACCGGATAAATCGCTTAGTTTATTATAGTTTTCATTCTGTCAGTTAACAATTCTAAGGACTTGATAACAAATCTAGAACAAAATTTCTAAGATTTGAAAATTTATTGTATATAGGGGTGTGCGAGTAGTGATTTTCAAACTCAAGCTGAGCCAAGCTTTTTCAAAACTTTTCGAGCTCGAGCTTTTTTGAGCCAAGTATTTTAATAGTCACCAAACATTTGAATTATCAAGCTTGATTTTAATTTTAAAAGTTAGTGATTTGATAGGTTGATCAATATT
The DNA here is from genome assembly GCA_035578135.1 of Flexamia atlantica. Classification (NCBI taxonomy): domain Eukaryota; kingdom Metazoa; phylum Arthropoda; class Insecta; order Hemiptera; family Cicadellidae; genus Flexamia; species Flexamia atlantica. The sequence goes on from JAQJVK010000003.1 coordinate 29,044,111, forward strand.
GTGGGATAGTTACTATATAAATAGCTCACATTGTAAAATGGCCGTAATAAACTAAACAGTAATTATGTTTAACAAAATTAAATTCCTGCTTTTGTCATTTCCCATGTTATTCTTATGGAGAAAATTGTTGTATGCCCATTTAAGGATTCAGGTTGATTTTACTTGATTCGAGGCTTCATCTTGCGCCTAAATGATTTACTTAAGCATTTTAAATTCACTGAGTATGCAGGTCTACTGCAACAGGGGTATTTTCATTCCCCAAGTCCACATTATTTTACCTTTAGCTTAAAAATAAATACTGTAGTTAAAATTACATAACTAGGCCAGTGTCAAATACTAAAAAATTATTTCTAGGAGTTGTTTAAGTGCAACAATTTTTAATGGTTATATCTAGTAAAAATTAACAAATTTCCACTAAGACAAACAAAGGTTTTTTTCTTTTTAAAGTTCAGAGTAAAGATTAATAAAATTAGCAGTCCCAGATAATTGAAGCATTATATTCCTGACTAAAGTAATTTCTTTAAATTACATGTTTTTGGTGTGGTTTTTGTTATATTACATAACTACAGTCTATATAACTATTAGTAATATGTAAACTTAAACTTATTTTTCAGAATATAACATATAAATGAAATAATATTTTATATTTTATAACAACAATAATTACCAATAAATTATATTCATCATTAGGGCATAATAGAGAGAGCAAGAGAGAAACAGCTACCTCATTCACTCCCTATAGTTTGGCAAAAGGGGGTGGAGTTTGTTTACTGATCAACCAAGCCCCTGTCCATCAGGTCTGTTGGTAGTCTGTCTGCGTGCTGGGTTTCTTCTGAATGTGTGAGTTAATTAGTAGCTTCAAAAATCAAATCAAATCAGCTTTATTTCGGATAAAATGTATGTACATATTATACAAAAGTCATTTATAAAATAATAATCTTAAATAATAAACTTCAATATAACTAAAATGACTATAATAATATTGAAATAATTACCTCTCACATAGGCTTATTCCGCCCGTGCGTGAGAGTAGCCGTTATCTCTTAGTTTAATAATAATTTTTGAGCTGAATATTGAGAAAAAAATAATTAAATTTAGAAAAAAATATATATATATAATCAGGAAAGGTGAGTCCCTACTTCAAAATGCAAAAGTACTATCTACTTGTCATAAAAATTCTACAAATGACGTCTCATATTTTTCTTGTTATTTTTATTTTGAAACTTGATATAAAAATTAAACTTGTATGACAACTTGCCATTCAAGAGATAAACCATGATTTAAATAAAGGCGTTCATACCGTGGCGTTTTGTGGTTCTCCAAGGTTAACTAAATATGTTATTGCTGAAACACACTGATTTCCAATTAATTTAAAATAATATTTCTTGTTAGCTGTCAACAGTTTTCCTGTAGCTGTCATGTGAAGCTTTTCATGTGAAGGAAATGCTCTTCTAGCCCAAAAATATATTGCAATCATTATCTTTCTGATAAGAACTCGCATATCGAAAGCTTGATCTTTCGGTTTTTTTCTAAAAGTCTTGAGCCGAGCCAAATACTGAAAAACTCGAGTAAAAAACTCAGTATTTATTAAATTCACCTTCCCCTAGTTTTAAGTTGTGTTTTGTTATTGGTTTTGTTTTAATAAGATAGTTTTTGTTATTTATTTCATCTCAAACTCAAATTTCAAATTGTAGTCAATTGTAGTAGTTTGTAATGATAATATTTCGTTAAAACCATCCAACATTTGTACAGTAGAGTCCCACAAACCCGGACTTCGATAACCCGGAATTCTGGATAACTCGGAAAGCCTGCCAGAGCAATAAAGTGCACTGAGATTCTAGGCCAGAGCACGGTTTGACACATATAAAACAGTTTTGGTTTTTCTTTAAGTTTTTTTGTAACTGATAGTGTGTTTTTTGTATTTTTTACCATGCAATAAATAAATGATTTCTCATAGAAGTAACAGAAACTATTCTTATTTTCTCTTTTTTTTACTCATTTCCCGATAACTCAGAATTTTTACAAACCCGGACACCGTTTGGTCCACATTAGTCCGGGTTTGTGGGACTCTATTGTACTATTAATTTTTGTATTGAAAAACTCATTAGTATCAATGCTATTACTAGGGGTGTGCGAATATTCGAACTTGGAACTTTTTCGAATCGAATATCGTGATATTCGATTCGATTCGAGATTTCAAAGAAGTTCGATATGACCGAATCGAATATTTAAAGGACTGGCTTAAAATCAAAAGTAGGTGAAAAAGTACCCAATTTCGAAATGAAAGTACGTTTTTTGTAGTTTCAAACAACTACGAATCCATTTTTTACATCAGAAACAGTTGCTCCTCACGTGGGCAGACGACACCTGTTACCTGTTACCTCCGAAGTACGTCCCGTAGACCATACTGGCATGAGACCCGTCATTCTTCTTACTTCTATACTATAATCTTCAATTTCCTTATTTTCTTATTTTCTACCAGCTGTCATTTGACTGTCAATCAGGTTTGGGTTGGAAAATGGCAGTGTGGTGGATGGAATTTCAGGAAAAATTAGGCAGGTCATAGTAACATTGTTCAATCAAATGTGACATTAGGGCCTTCTTAAATTTCTTTATGTTGTCTACTTGTCTTGATTCTAAAGGTAAAAATGAAAAATATTTGGTGCCTATGTAAATGGGCTTAGTTTCAAAGAGTCTCAGACTGTGTTGAATTGATGGATTTAAATTTATATTTCTTGTGAGATATGGATGTTGATGAGCCTGTATTAGATTATTTTCCTTAACATAAATAACTGCTTCATATACAGAAAGGGACGGAACTGTCAAAATTTGTAATTCTTTGAATTTATCTTTGCAAGAATCCCTAGGCCTAAGCCTAGAGATACATCTAATGGCCTTTTTCTGGATTACAAATATTCTATTAAAATTCTTTTTACTGGAAAGACCCCAAAGCACTATTGAATATCGTAAGTAGCTTTCAATTAAACTAAAGTAAACTAACTTACAAAGAGCTAAGTTATTAAGAGCTACAAGATTCCTGAGAATAAAAATATTTGAATTCAATATTGCTGCAAGTTTGTCAACATGTTGTGACCACCCCAGACCATCGTCCAGCCTCACTCCTAAATAATCCACACAATGTGGCTCTTCCAAAATCTCCTCGTTTAAAATAACAGACGGAAGTGATAGCCAGCTCGCTCTAGACATTTTCTTTTTTGATCTGTTGAAATGAACATCCAATTTGTTTTCTTGGAATTTATGTTCAGATTGATGTCGGAGAAATATTGGGAAACAGTGTTGAGCCTGCCGAAAGTCTCTCTTTCAAGTTCTGGGATACTGGAATTACGAGTGAAAAGAGAAGTGTCATCTGCAAAAATTGTCAAAGATTTTTCTGGTGCTGATATTGCTGTTGAAATGTCGTTGATGTATACTAAGAAAAGGATCGGGCCTAAAATCGACCCTTGCGGAACACCTAGTGTGTTTTGTGCTACATTGGAAAAGTAACGTTCTTTGTTTCCAGACTGAGAAGTGAAGTTTATTGTCGTTTGTTGCCTTCTATTGCTGAGATAAGACTCCAGCCAACCCAACGCCGCCCCCCTCACTCCCAAATTACTAAGTTTCTGCATCAAAATGCCATGATCCACGCAATCAAACGCCTTAGAGAGGTCGATGAAGCAGCCAACTGCCACTTCACCACCCTCCAAGGCGTTGATGCATTTACTTACAAAATCTATGAGAGCTGACTTAGTTGATTTATTTTTCTGATATCCGAATTGTTGTGGAAAAAGTAAACTATGATCATGCAAAAATTGAACTAATTTTAGACAAACTGCTTTTTCAAGTATTTTAGATACTGTGGGTAGGAGTGAGACTGGCCGATAGTTCTGGGGGAGAAGTCTACTGTCCTTTTTATACAATGGTTTTACCCAGGCTAATTTTCCATTATCAGGAAACACTCCCTCCCACAGAGAGGCATTCACCAAATGCAATAAAGGTTCCTCTATCTCACTAGAACAAGCCTTGATTATCTTACTCTTTTAAGCGAAGTCAGAATATACCTAAGATCTTTTAAACTCAAAGGATGAAAGGTGTTTATTTCAAAAGCGGAATCTACGCAGGAATTAAAAGATTTAGAAGTGTTTGTGATACAAGTAAGACAAAAACTATTAAAGGTGTTACAAATTTCCTTTGGATCTTGAATTGAAACATCATCAAGCTGCAAACCCAACGCAGCAGCGTTAATGTTTTTATGTTGGGTTCATTGAAAGTTGATTCATTCTGTCTAAATTTGTTAATTATTTTCCAAGAAGTTTTGCTGGGATTGTTTGAACTCTTTATTTCCTCAAAAACATGTTCAGATTTAGCTTCCAAGATCTTATTTCTATACTCCTTCTTTAGCCTATTGTATTCTCTCTTTTTTTCATTACACCTGGTCAATGCCCACTCCGAATAAGAGTTTTGTACTTGAATTTTCATTCTTTTGATCTCATCAGAGACCCAATTCAATCTTTTAGTTCCCCTCTTTTTAGTTCTTTTTAAAGGACAGGAAACCTCATAGTTATTTACAATTGTTGCAACAAAATTATCATGCATGCTATCTACTGAGTTAGCAGAGTAGACATCTGCCCAATCTTCCCATTGAAGGTGTGTTTTTAATTCTAAAATGTTCTGCTGGGACATGTCCCTGTATTCAATTTTTTCATTAGACTTAAAATTATTATTAACGGGAATCTCAAGTGAAATTGCTAGATGGTCAGAAACGCAAGGTTGTAAGACAGAACTGGTTGTGAATTGAACATTAGTCAAAAAGTTATCCAAACAAGAATCTGATTGTTCAGAAATTCTAGTGGGAGAATTGATCTTTAACTCTAAGCCATATGAAGTGATCAAGTCTTTAAAAATTACAAATTCAAAAGTGTGCTTATCTTTGTCAATATTAAAATCGCCGGTTATGATTACTGATCTTTGGCCCTTTACTGTAGCGTCCAGATATGATTCAAAACACTAAAAAAAAGAGTTGAAGTTAGAATTGTCTGAGGGTCTGTAAATTACTGAGCAAACTGTAAGTACATTATTGATAATAAATCTAATTTCTGATATTTCACAGACTAACTCATTGCTGAAACTATTTTGAGTTGTAAAATCTACAAAGCGAAAAGAAACATCGTTCTGAACAAAAATTGCCACACCTCCCCAAAGTGCATCATTTCTGCAAAAATGATTTTTAAGAGAGTAGTTTTCAAGATGAGCATTAACTATTGAATCATTAGTAAGCTCGTGTTCAGAAAAACAAAAGATGTCAGGTGTTTCCTCATCTAAGAAAACCTCTAGTTGTTCCTTCCTGCTACTCAATCCTCTCTGAACATTCAGATGCAAAATCTTAAGACTATTACTATTACTGGGATTGACAAAATTATATTCGCCTTAAGAGACCTTAACATTTGAATTTATATGTTATATCTATTGGTCTGTATTATAAAAAATCATATGTTTTAATTTCATTTCTCACTACTGTTTACATGATGGTCAATTTTTAAGAAAACAAAGATTGTACAATAAAAATATATTCAAACATATTTTTCAATATTAATTACTAGGATTTTAAAGTGGCGACTTCGGTAAAGTAAAAATGGATCCTAATCAATTTCAACAGCTCATGCAAACTCTTACAAAGGCTATTCAAGGTATGTCTCAAGCTCAACCTACAAGGGAGCTTCAGGGAGGGGGAAAGGGTCCTAGTATGTATGGAGGCCAAATGGAAATTCGGCAAAGTGATAACTAGGCTTGGAGCACTCCATTACAGCGTTCAACTCGACTCTGGATATGTCTTAAAGAAACATATAAACCAATTGAAACGGACGGAGGTTCCTGAAACTGACACCATAATCAAGAGACCCCATAAAGATTCACAAAAACCTGATTCAGAAAATTATACAAATAAAAAGGTTACATTCAAGGAAACCCTTGAAAATTCTGATATAACAATTTTTCGTCCTTCGACCACTATTCATCACCCTAACATGAATTCACCTGTTGTCACTCGACCACCACGTCCACGACATACATCAAGAAAGGTTATGCCACCAAACCGATTTAGTCCTTGAATACTTCCTCAGTGCCGAAGAATCTGTTATATCTATTGGTCTGTATTATAAAAAATCATATGTTTTAATTTCATTTCTCACTACTGTTTACATGATGGTCAATTTTTAAGAAAACAAAGATTGTACAATAAAAATATATTCAAACATATTTTTCAATATTAATTACTAGGATTTTAAATTATATTTGATTCAGAACTACTAGTGCCGGAAACTGTAACAGGATTTACATATTGCGGCAAAACATTATTTAACTCCACACTACCATTTAATAAACCATCCCCCGGAGATTTTAAAACATCTGATACATTAAATTCTACAACATTTGACATATTAAAAACATTAGAAATATTAAAATCATCAGACAAGTTATAATCTAAAACTAAAATCTGTGGGACATTTGGCGACTTACAATCTATCTTAGAATCTAACTTAAAAAATCCAAGCTCAACAAAGCATCGGAAATCAGTTGACTAATGAGTCTCTTGCCTTTCAAGTTCAGGTGCAAGCCGTGATGGTTAAAATGTTCTCTACACAATGCAAAATTGAGTGGGACAAACCTCCAGTTCTTTTTTTTGCAAAGTTCCTTAAGCCTATCATTCTGCTTTTTTATCGACATATTTAAGTTTAGTTTAAGTCAAATCTAAATGGAGTTTCAACTATCACTAAATTACTCAAAAGATCTGAATTCTTTTCAAGGATAGAAATACTAGTTTCCACACTATTTTCACTTGTATCATTCACACCACCAATAATTACATTGACATTTTGCATAGGCCTAGTCTTAACCTCAGATACAAGATTTGAAATATAATAGTGCATTGGAGCTGATGGGTAAAATTCCATTCCAACCTCAGTTCTCACTTTAGATTGAACAAGTTTTCTCAATTCCCTACCATGACTGTCGGCAAAAAACTTAACTTTATCAACTTTAATTTTACTCGCCTCAGAAGGCTTACTTTCCAATAAAGGCTCATTCACAATGTCTGCCCTAGGCCTATCATCGGTTTGCTTCATGTTTGACTCAGAACTTAAACTTACATCTATTACATTGCTGTCATTACTAATACTAACATTGCTGAGGTTGCACCTAATGTTACTATCACAGTCAAAAATTCTAACATTACTATCACAGCCTGAATTTTTTGCTTTACTAAGTTTCTTAATTGAGGTTTTCAAAGATGAAATTATTTTTCTTAAGTCAGCTACTTTTGATGTCAGTTTCTTGTTTTCTTCAAATAATGTGAAATTATGATCCCTAACTTCCTTGATTTCTTTTTTAAGTCCATCTAGGCCTAGCCCTATGTCTGCTTTACCTTGAGAGATACATTTCTTGCCAAATTCTATACATTTAGGACAAGCCCAATCTACTTTCTTAAGGAGCTTAAAAATAGTTTTCTTTAAGTTAGCACACTTCGCATGCAGCCAGGCATGACAAACATCGCACATAATAGAATCACTTTCTTTGTAATTTATGGGCAAGTCGCACTGTCCACACAGAATAAGTTCTAAGTCTACTTCAGGCATATTGAGGCTTTTTACTTACTTTTTCAGACTAAAGAGGCCGGGACCCGCCGATTGGGTTCACAATTTAGAGGTTGTATTAACTAATCATAAGAAATTTAGATAGAATCAACTAACTTATACAAAAATGTTGGGAAGAGAAGTGAGGAATTGACATGAAAATTGGAAGGGACGCTAAGAGAGGACACCTGATTGGCTGGCTGGTCGAGCGTGTACGCATCCCATTAGCTGGAAGCTTCAAGAAGAAAGCGAAAGGCATCAAGATGGCTATCCAGGTCTTCCTCCCAAATTCCAAATCTTCAAAGCTGAATTACACTAATAAAAAACGGTGTAACATACTGAAATTTATGCAAAAAACTGATCACTGAAGTTAAAATATTACATGGATAGTAGTTTCAAAACTGAGAATTAAGTAAAACTGTAAAATAACTTAAAAACTGAAGAGTGCCAACAGAGGTGTGTGAGCTAGTTGGCTCCAGGGCCGCCAACCACGACAGATGAATCTGCTGTAAAATAATACTTACATCGCAGTTTTGCCAACAAATTCCCTCTGCCATGTTGATCAGTCGTGCAGTAGTACTTGGGTTAATATACTGTTCAATCAATAAATCAATAAAAAATATCTTTATTCGTAACGCACATAATAGTACAGAATGGTGTTAATCAACATTACATTGAGTCTTATAACTAAGCATCTTAAAATAATTTTTCTTAACTTTACAATATTTAACTTTCTAAAGAATGGAAAAACTCGTCAATTGTATACAAAGGTCTATTGATTAGGAATATTTTTAAATGTTTTTTGGATAATTTAATGTCAGATATGGTTTTATTATTATCAGGTAAGTCATTATAAAATTGTATACCATTATATGAAGAGGTTTTCTGTACATTGATGAATTATGCCTATTGTATGCCAGTTGATTGGAACCATTTCTGGTTGAATAGTTATGAAAAGAATTTAGTTTTGGAAATGTTTCTAAATTTTATTTAATATAAAGGACTAATTGATAAATATATAAGCTGCTCACTGTCATAACTCCTGTCTCTTTGGAATATTCTTTAACAGATTCTTTATATTTTAGTTTTAACATGATATGTAAAGCTTTTTTCTGAAGTATCAGGATACTATTCAAGTTATTTACTGTTGTGCATCTATAAAGGCATAGCCCAAAAGAAATATGTGATTCAATCAATACATGATATATAATTTTTAAGGTTTTAAAACAACTGAATTTTGTCATTTGCCTTAATGCGTAAAGACCTGAGGATACTTTTCAACACATATAACTAACATGACAGTTCCGGTTAAATCTGTTGTCCATGTTCATTCCGAGTAATTTTGTTGTTTCAACTTCAGTTAGTAAAATTGTGTTCATGAAAATATTAATATGGGCTGCACATTGGTTTGTAGATGAAAAATTTATATAACTGTTTTTTTCTGGATTAGGCAATAAATTAATGTCATGCAAATATTGAATACAATTGGAAAGGTCAACAAAAGAAGAAATTCCACATCAGAATTAGAATATCCAGAGATTTTTAAATATATATCATCGGCAAATAGACAGATACTATTGGGACGTTGATTTATTGAGGGAAAGCCAGTTAGATAAATTAAAAACAGTAGGGGTCCCAATATAAACCCTTGAGGGACACCGTACTTCACGATACTTGTTGAAGAAGTGTAAGTAGTTAATTGGTTAAAATTGATGGTTATTGATATGGTCAATTGCAACATACTGTTGCCTGGCAGTCAGGTAAGATTCAAACCAACGCCAAGCTCTACCTTTTACACGAATAGATTCTAATTTTTGAAGTAATAAATCATGAGAGACACTGTCAAAGGCTTTAGTCGGGTCTAAAAAAATGCCAACTACTTTTTCCTTTGCATCAATTGAACCAATGACAGATTCACAGAAATCAATCCCTGCGTCAGTTACAGAATTCCTTCTCTAAAACCAAATTGCTTTTCATTCAATAAATTATTTTCTTTTAAGAATTTTGTGCGCAATACCCGACGCGACAACGAACTTTTTCGTAAGATAAATTCACAGCATTAAATCATTTAGCAAATAATAGTTCATCCTTTATTAGTTCTGTCTCGACCAGTATCCGATACCGACAAAACATCAGTTAGTTCATAAAAGAGAGAATTGCAATCAAGACCAATCAGAGTTCACTGATGACCGACAGTGTCCAGAGTCGACAAACAAAGAAAGTTATTGCTCACGGCGCCAGTGTTTGCTCTCGGTCAGCAACATGTTGCTGTAAGCAGAGCTTGATCTTTTGTCGGTGTTAGAATATACATTTCAGAAAAAAGAGGACATGGGGAAATGAAGGTGTTCCCTTAAAAATCGTTTACATTTACCGGAAACTCCTGTGGTAGATCAAATTAACATTAAGCCATAATTTTGTTAATGAATTTAGCCCTTTGATTAAACTTTAAAAGTATATAAGTAGGATGATTATTCTTCATTCTTTTACTATATGACTTTTGCTCGATTTCGAGCTACATGTTATCTAGTAGTTGCTAATAACTCGAGAACGTCTATCACGTTTGTTTCAATCGCCAGATTTCTTTATTTCAACTAAGCAATTATGTAGAAATAGAAACGTTGAATGATCAAAAATAGATTTTATTTTGTTGAAATATTAATCTGACGAATCAGGCGGAGCGTGTTTATTTTCAATACATGATTAAAATGGACACTTTTAGATAACAGTACAATATTGGTTTGACAACTTAAGCCTATGATAATAATTAATGAGTTTGCTTGCTGTTTATAATGTAAAACAAATAAACTTTGTTGTAAGCAAATGGCCAATGTAAATTATCTTGAAATTTAGGTTAAGTTTATTGATCTGACTTTGGTCTAATCGCTTAAGCGAAGTCCCTGATCAAATAATTTATTGATTCATTAAAAGGAAAAGAACAAAGGGATGCAAAGACCTAAAAGTGAACAAATTTAGGTTGCAGTAGAAAAGGAATTGTTAAGTAGGCCTAGCCTAATCCTGAAATTGCTACTATAGGCCTAATATGCTTATTCAAATGAATATTACCTATGCTTAAGGGGAAACAATAAATTTCTAAATTCTAAACAATTGATTAGTTTTCTAAGGAAGAGCCAAAGGCTTGGTAGATTTTAAGTGAGGAAAGGGATAGACTTTCAGCTAGCTTACCTGAGAAATAATGTTCATGGTAGCAGCACATAGAAACACTAAAGGAGACACATTTATCACTAATATTTCGTCCTTCTGAGGACTTCTTCAGAGTGAAGAGAGAATGGCTGTTGAGATCAAATTTCAACTGTATACTGTCACTGTTGCCAACTGTGATCACTTAAATACTCAAAATAAATGTCTTAATCACTGTATATATATATATATATATATATATAAAATCACCAAAGTTTGTGGTTAATACTATTGATGTAAAATCACCAGTTTGTTGTTTATACTATTACTAAGAATTAAGCTAGCTGAAGGGTTAGGTAGGGAGTGGGGTTAGGTTATCTGATGTTTAGGTTGGGGGGGTTTCTGGATTTTGACACATACTGATGGGCTAGTTCCCACCTCCTCAGCAAGGAACTATTGCATTGGTTTTTGGGGAAGGATTTTAGAGCTTTAGTAGAAAAGCAGGTGTCAAAGTCCAACTTGTGTTTATTAGCATGTATGGCTATGGGTTTGTCCTTGCTGGTTTTAACATCCTGTCTGTGACCGTTCATTCTCTTTCTTAGGGTTTGTGTGGTGAGGCCTATGTACTGGGCTTGGCAGAGGTTACATTGTAGTTGATAGATGAGGTTCTCACTATTGCAGGTTAGGTGACCATTGATATTGTAATCTTTGTTGTGGAAGGTGCTTGTGAAAGTTTTTGAAGGAATGTGTATACCACAGGTTTTGCATTTATTTTCATTGCAGGGGTAAGATCCATTGGGTGGTCTCTGAGGTGGTTCAACTGAAAGGTCAGGTAATTTGGGATGAACAAGAATGGTTTTCAGGTTTGGAGGTTGCCGGTAGACTATGGAAGGAGGCTTTTCAAGGAGGTTTTTGGTTTGGCTGGAACTCTTTAGCATGTTAAAACCAGTTTTCAAAAGAGTATTAAGTTTCTGTAGGCCGGGATGGTAGGTGGTTATTAGGTTCACTGAGTTGTATTCTTCTTTTTTCTGTGCTTGTTCTGGAGCTCGTTGGGTGGCTGCAATTTGGGATTTCACCAGGTGGGCCGGATATCCTCTGTTCTCGAATGCTTTCTGTAGTTGGTTGTTAAATGCTTTCAGGTTTTCCTCCTCAGAGTTTATGCGTTTACCTCTGAGAGCCAAGCTGTAGGGGAGTGACCTTTTGGTGTTGTTGGGATGGCAGCTGTTGTAGTGAAGATACTGTTGATGGTTGGTAGGTTTCATGTAGACTGAAGTGGAAATTAAGCCATTGGTTATTGTGACGGTCACATCAAGAAAGTTTACCTGTTGGTTTGAAGTGTGCCAAGTGAAATTTAGAGGAGAAAATGAGTTTAGGTTGTTTAGAAACTGTTGGAGGCTGTCCTGACCATGAGTCCAGATTAAGAAAATGTCATCAATGTAACGGAACCAGCAAAGAGGGAGAGGGGATTGTCTTTTGAGGAAGTCTTCTTCCAGCTTGCCCATATATAAGTTAGCGACGGAGCCATCCTGGTACCCATGGCCGTTTCTTTAAGTTGAAGGTAGTGCTGGTCAAGAAATTGGAAGTTGTTTTTTTCAAGGATGAATTTGATCAAGCTGATGAGGAATGGAGTTTTTGGGAGGTTGTCTTTAGGTCTATTGCGGAGAAAGTGTTCTGCAGCGGAGAGGCCATGGGCATGAGGGATGTTTGTGTAAAGTGATGTGACGTCTACCGTAGCTAGAATGGTGTCTTCTGGGAGCGGCTGTTGAGTAGCATGAAGTTTCGATAGAAAATCATTAGTGGCTTTGATGTAGGATGGAAGATTTTGTACAAGAGGTTGGAGGTAGGAATCAACGTAGGCTGAGACTCGTTCAGTAGGCGACCCACATCCAGCAACAATAGGCCTACCGGGGGGTGGGTAGATGCCTTTGTGTATTTTGGGCAGAATATAAATTTTGGGGGTGGAGGGATTGTTGGGTATTAATAGAGAGACTGTTTCTTGTGGTAGCTGATTGTGTGGGGCATTTTGGACGATTAGATTCCTCAGTTCAGTGTTAAAACGTTCGGTCGGATTTTCATTCAAAAGACGTTAGGTGCTAGTGTCTGCCAAGTACTCTTTTCCTCTCACTAGATATCTTGATACCAGTAGTAACCCAACCCTTTTTATTACCACACACATTTTTTTTAGCACGAAACTTTAAAGGAAAACATCTATCAAAAACATTTCTATAAGTTTGTAAAAAACAGTCATAATATCCAAATTATAATAGGGTTTTACATCCCATCCAGTCTTACTTAAACTATCTATAAATATGTTTAAATTCCTCTTTGAAAAAACTCTACTCTTATTCACAACCTTTGACTTTACATTATTCCTTAAATTTGTACTTATTGATAAAAAAAGTGACCTATGGTCCGATAAACCTAACTCCAAATTCATCTTAGAAAAAAGAGGCCAAGTTTTAAATTCATTGGTTATTATATTATCAATACATGTTCTAGTACTTGCAGTAATTCTAGTCGGGGCTGTAAAATTTAAAGAAAGTCCATACATTATAAGCAAATTTAAAAACATTTCTTTTTTTAGGAGTTCTACTATCAACCATTTCATCTATATTGTAATATCCTGATAAATACACCAGCTTAGATATTATTTAATTTTTCAATAACATTAAAAAAGATTCCAATTTATTAATGAATAATTTAAAATTCTTTTCACAAGGAGTTCATAAACTATTCGATTTGGTTAGATTCAAACCAAAAAATCACTATTAGCACACCCCTAGCTATTACCCATATTCCCATTTTGACCTTGTCCCTTAAATGAAATACTAAAACAAATCAAATCCAAATAGTTTATTTTTTTTATTTTTTTTGACACACAAAACATTTAGCGTCTTCGTAAGTTAGGTGGAGGGCTTGGATTGTTAGGGTGGTGGACAGGATTATGATGCCGTAGGTTAGATGCAGCAGTGGCAGCAGGTCGGCGGTCTCGTGGGTTGGCGGGCGGGGCGGGGTCGGGAGTTGGAGCGGAGTTAGCAGGCGGAGCGGCGTTGGCAGGCGGAGCAGGCGGGGCGGGCGGGGCGGGCGGGGCAGGCGGGGTGGGGGGGTCAGTAGGAGGGCTCCTGTACCACCATAACAGTCCTCCGATGACAACGGTCGTGGCGATGGCGACCCCACATAGTAATTTGTTTTCACTGAAACAGAGAACAGAAAGTTAAACATCAAAATAACTTTCTTGCTACCCCACCCCAACCGCAGCTATCTGTGAAAGAGCAATGGAAGTGACGTCTTGTTGTAGCTGAAACAAAATACAATAACAGGATATTCAACTTTAAAGAAACTTTTGAACCCAAAAATTACTTAGTAGTTTGTCATTTTATTTTTATTCTTTTTTAGTCAAGCCATGATAAAATTACCTCCATTTTTTAGCACGGATTTTGAGAAATTCCCTTCAGTTATTATCAGGTGCAATTCAGATACTTTGTCTGACAAGTTTCGTATTTTTCAGTACATCTTCTGAAAGACTAATTAGAACAACTAATAGTCTATGCAAGCTAAACGGATAAATTGTTGAAGAGGTATGCTTTAAAAAATTTTATTTTAGAACTTACCACACTTTGTCCTTTAAAACATCCATCAGTGTTGATATCGTTTGACAGGAGAACAGCTTTTTACAGGATATGATAACTTTTTGCTTCTTTATTAAGAACTTGTTCAACAAGAACTATTAGTTCCAAATTCACAATGCTATCTTGTTTCTATGGATATAGTTATTTCAACAAACAATCATTTTATACAAGTGGAGGGCTTCAGGTGGGTCGTAAATATGTTATCTTGTTTCTATGGATATAGTTTCTTCAACAAGCAATCATTTTCTTTAAGTGGGGGTAGGGTGTCTACTGATACTGGAAATACTGGAATTATACTGGAATTTCAAGTTTGGTCCTGGAATTTTGTTGAAATATAAGTGAAAAAATCCATTAAAAATAGTTTTGTTTAATACATTCAAAAATAATACGTTCGACAACTCTTTTTTTTAGCTATGTGTGTTTGCAAACCTAAATTAAACCACTTGTTCAGTTAAACCATTGATAAACCATTCACAGTTCACTTACTAAACATCCTTAATCAGATTTACAATTTTATATGTTGTAATTTTTTTAAGATTTAAGATGTCCTCATCATTTCCTAAATTTATATATTACATTCTTGTATTATTTTTCATCAAACAAAAATTATGTGATATAAAACTTGAGGGTCTGAGTCAAAAGACTTAGGAAATTAAAACTTTTTAAACATTTTGTATACTTTATTTTAATAGTAAATTATGTATCTGTTGTTAACCCTACTACAAGTAATAAGTAAGTCAGGAGAAGAAATTTAAAGCTGAGTGTGTTTAAAAATTATCAATTTTGTATTTCATCTTTATTATCTATATAATTAAAAGAATTTCTGGGATTTTGTCCAGAGCAAAACGAACCCTAAAAATACATCTGTCTACGATTTGGCCAAGATCAATATTTTTACAGAATAATTTTTGAACAGGAAAATCTATCTAGGTATAGGCTATGCAGAGTAATGAAGTCCATAGTTATAACGTTACAACACTAGGAAATGAAAACACTTAGAAGATCCATCAATTAGACAAGCCAAATCGATAAACAGCCATAAATTTCTACTGATCAAATTGTATAACATGTTCCCTGCTGAATTCAGATATCAAGCTTAATTAGGTTAAAGGCCAGGTTGTCTGTATGGCTCGAGAAGAGTTTTTTTTCAACAGGGAAATTTTTAGCTTTAAATATAATCAATATTTAGGTTTCAACATTTTTTACAGGATCATTTAATTATTGTTTATTTTTGACGTTGTCTGTTGCACTTTATAATATACTGAATGACAACAAAGGTATTTTTATTCTTATCTGGATATTCCGCAGACGCGGCGACCCGCCCGCAGCCGCTGTCCTACCTGTTCGGCTCCGAGGGCCCGAGCATGTCGTCGGTGCTGATCGAGCGACTGCACACGGACGAGAAGATCCGCCACATGGCCTCGGCTCGCATCGTCACGCCGGCCCACGAGCACCCCGGCGAGCTGCTCATCGGCGAGACCTGTCTGTACTTCGTACCCAGCACTGAGCCTTCCAAGCTCGACGTGAGTTTTTAAGTACTCGGAGACTTTTATTTTTTTCTAGTTTTTTAGCATAAGTTTTGGTGTGGTACTGAAATAATGATGTACAGGTTTAGGTGTAAAAGTGTGCCAAGAGAGGGAGTAATTAAGTTAAAAAAATCATTATTGAATATAGCCTCTGAAAGATTTAAAAACTTTGATAAAATATCAGATTGCAAAAGATTTACACATAATTTTCCGCTGGTATTTCATCCCTCTTGGGGACCTCTGCAGAGAGAGGAGTCTCTTCTGATTTTATTAAAAACTGTTAATTCAAGTAAGCTAGCTCAATCCTTTCCCTATCACAAGCAAAATCCTAACAATAATTTTAGTTGTTTTTACTATTAAGAGTATAGAATGACGACAAAACGATGTTACAAAATAGGTGACAAAAAGCTGAAATGTGGGAGAAGAACATTTTGGCTTGCTTTTATGTTAATGTATGTGAAAAGAAAATAGATAGCTTAAAGCTAAAATTGTTGTGTACATTTGCCTATTTGGGGTAAAGACAAATACAATAAAATTGATCATTAAAACAGTTTTAGAAGTCTTAATTTAAATTTATAATTGACTAGACATTCTAGATTAGGTATTTAGATTTTATGACTTTTAAAAAACTTATAAAAATGGAAAATAATGATTAGTAGTTACTACCAACTATGAGGCCTATTTGATGGATTTCAAAGAAATTTCCTTTTTAGCGAATTTCCCCTTCAGGGAAGAAGCTATTACCGTAGGTCTCATGGTAAGACCTAAGCCCGAGACCATGATAACTTTTCGTTTTGGGGCCACCAGAAGCAAAAAACACCATTCGTTCGAAATTTTATATATATATATATATATATATATATATATATATATATATATATGTGTCTGTGAGCACGATAGCGGCCGTAAAAATGGTCCAATCTTAATAAAATTTGGTACAGACATGTAAAGTGGTAATCCCTCGGACGAGTTCGTAAACCAGCCCGATCGGACCACCGGAAGGGGGGGGTAAAGGGGGATAAACCCCCCAAAAATGTTTTTTTTGAGTTTTTCATATAGAAAAATAAAATTTATCGCATTTTTGATGGCACCATTGAATTCAGCTCAAAAAAACAAACAATTTAGTATTTTGAATCACTGCTCTATGTCCATTGGTTACCGAGATATTGAAAGTGGTAAACACAGTACGCTGTCCCAATGTTAACCTTATGGGAAATCAATAAAATTCTATATCTCGGTTATTTCTCAACATATCGTGATAAAACTTGGTAAATAGGTTCTTCTAGTTCAGATCTACTAAATATTGAATTAAAACCACCCAGTTTTAATATACCTGTAGCAGCAAACCTGCATACTCTTTTCCCATGTTATTCTTATGGAGCTTACCAAAACATGTCAAATCTCGATATGTTGGATTGAAATATGTTGTTTTGCATTTGAAATTTGCTGAGTATGCAGGCATGCTGCAACGGGGGTATTTAAGATAATAGCATCATACAATTTATGCATTCTTTAATTGTGCCAATGCTCGTTTTGAGAAGCATTCGTTTATAGTAAAATTTAGACCCAATTTACAATTGTTAACTGTATGTACATGAACCACAAAGGCATTTCTTTGTAGTTTTATGCTCTTTTAACAGTTTTTAGCTGAATTTCATGTACAATTTAAATGCTATACTGCAGGTGACCAATGGTTCTCTGGACGCTTGCTCTCAAGCTTGGCAGTTTGAAGATGTGAAAGAAATTCACAACCGGCGCTACCAGCTCCAGGAAAGGGCGTTGGAAATATTCCTACTCAATGGGAAAACATACTTGCTAGCTTTTGAGACATCAACGGTATGTTGTATTCATAAATCAGTTTCTCTCAGTTTCAGTAATAACCAGGATACTAGACGAATTTATTGATTGAGATGGTTAAATTCACCGCCCGTAAATGTACAATGTAGGGACAATCCACAAAAGCGGTTTAATAAAGCTCAATATATTTAGGAAACCGTAACACTGATTGACAGCTTACTCATATTAGTTTTTTACCTTGGTATGTAGTGTTAGCTTTATCATGCAATGATCAGAAACAGTAACAATTCACTTCAGTAACAATTTAGTCCTTGTATAATAATTCAGTATGATTACTAAAGTTTTTTTACAGGTTTTATAGTATATAGAGTCCAATCCAACTTTGGTTGGCAAAATTGATATTTTAGCCATATGTGCCAATAGAATTTGAAAAAAATTCACCCTTTGTGGTGCAATCTCTTTTGTGAATTTGAAACAAAGTTTGCATCCTTGACAATTCACCTTCTATCCAAACAGCTCTGCACTCTATCAACAGAGAATCTAGTAAATATCAGTATGACTCAGTATTCCTCAGCACTTTTCGGCAACCACCCACAGTTGACACAGCTGAGACCGCTACCTTCCTACTTCTACTTACTTCCTCTACTTCTTCTCCCTTACAGGAGCGGGACCTGTTCTCAAAATTTTTCTACCTTCCTCCTTCTACTTACTTCCTCTACTTCTTCTCCCTTCTAGAAGTGAAACCTGTTTGCCTCCGAGTACTTCTACCTTCCTACCTCTACTTCTACTTAATTCCTTTACTTTTTCTCCCTTGCAGGAGTGGGACCTGATCTCCTCAGACTACTTCTACCTTCCTCCTTCTTCTTCTACTTTTTGCTCTACTTCTCCTTTCTAGAAGTGCAACCTGTTCGCCTCAGACTACTCCTACTTCTTTATTCGTATTAAATAGCCTCCAAAGCTGAAATTCTAAAGAAAAACAGGTTTATATTACCTCAGTCTAACAGCTTTTAGTAAATCCACATGGACTACCGGTTTCGGAACATTATAATTCCATCCTCAGGTCGACTTCAAAAAACCAAACTTGAACATGAGTCCATTGTCACACTAGTTAAAAAGACACATAAAACATTTAAAAACACGTACGAAAAAAACATTTAATAAAATAGTGCTTTTTAATTCAATTTGATGTGTACCGGCCGGTAGGTGAGCACACATCAAAGACCACCATGATGTGGACCGGTGTTGAGCCGGTACAAATCAAATTAAATTAAAGTGCACTAATTTATTAAATGTTTTTTCGTTTGTGTTTTTAAATGTTTTATGTGTCTTTTTAACTAGTGTGACAATGGACTCATGTTCAAGTTTGGTTTTTTGAAGGCGACCTGAGGATGGAATTATAATGTTCCAAAACCGGTAGTCCATGTGGATTTACTAAAAGCTGTTAGACTGAGGTAATATAAACCTGTTTTTCTTTTCTCCTACTTCTACTTCTACTTAATCCCTCTACTTCTTCTCCCTCGCAGGAGCGGGACCTGTTTGCCTCGGAGCTGAGTCAGTGCGAGCTGCCTCACCGGGTGGCCAGCGACCACCTCGCGGACACTGTGCAGCTGTGGCGCGAGGGCCACCTCACCAACTGGGAGTATCTCACCACACTCAACAAGATGGCCGGCCGCAGCTACAACGACCTCATGCAATACCCGGTGATGCCGTTCGTTCTGGCCGACTATACCAGCGCCACACTCGACCTCACGGATCCAAAGTCTTACAGGTCAGTGTGAATTTGGGTGTTGTTAAGGTAATTTATTGTTCCAAATTAATTTATTAAGTTTTGAGAAGGGGGTTATACGTTTAACCTGTATGTAAAGACAGATAGGCTGCATAAATTTTGCTGTCATGAAAATTTTTCCGAGTACTGTAAAAGTATATGTACACATTCATTTAAAATTTCATGTATTTTTTTTTGCTCTAACATAAATTAACTGTCAAGACTAACAATTACCTTATGTACAAAAAAGTACAGAAAAAAGGATCTAACACTATTAATCAAACTCTTAGATAATATTTCACCAGATCAGACTTTATCTTTATTTACGGAAAGGGAATTTTAATGGCAGCCAGGTTATACCATAAATAAAGTAGCTCTTGTAACTTTTTTAGTTCCATTATGATCATCAACACACTGAATTTTGTTATTTTAGGAACTTCCAAAAACCCATGGCTGTGCAAGAAAAAAGCAGTGAGCAGCACTACATAAATAATTATAATGTGAGTATTGATTATCTCAACTTGAGTAATAATAGAATATATTCTGAGTTTAGTTCCTACCTAGAAGTACCAGGCAGTTTGTAGTTTGAATATAAAAACACTTTCTCTCAGAGTTTATTCATAAATTATGAATAACTTTCTTCATTACAAAAACAGATTAAACATAAACTTTTAACTTACAATTTTGAACAAATTTTAATCGCAGTTTCTTTGTGATGGATCAATATCGTAGCAGACGTCTTCTGACACAAGATTGTTCTTGATCCCGTAATATATAATTGTGTAACGGATATTTCCCCAGGCGGGCCCGAGATCCTGTGGGTCGTATTCTTCTCCGAGGTATCCCAAACGGATTTCCCCCGGGCGGTAAGGGCATTTCCAGTTGCGACCTTCAAACACGTGTTTGTCATTCCCAAAGAAGAACTCGTACTCCAACTCACCTCTGTGGCGAACCGTGATATTGGTGTCGTAAGCAGCGAGGTATCTCTCACATGCTTTGATATCCTCGCAAGTCTCGTCTTCTATCTTGATCTGTGTGACAGACACTTTAGTGACCATCTTGAATGGTGGACAGTTTTTATAGGTGTGTTTCATTCCCCATCGTTCTTCTGGGACGAACCAATCTTCACCCTGGTATGGAATTATATCCGGGATCTCGGGAGCTTTCCAGGGAGAGTTGATGTGGATGACGTTGGTCAAGACCATTGTTAGTATGAGAGAGAGGAACACCAGAGTGGTGAAGAGAATTAGCAAAACGTAGTTTGGGACGGTGAACGTGAAACTCTTCTTAGGGAGATTTTCTTCAAAACAGAAGCGAGGCATCGGAGAATCGTTGAACGAAATATACGAATGTTCTTTTCCCTCATATTTTTTTGCCGGGGTGAAAATTTCTTCATAACTAGCAATGGATTTTGTGTCCGCATACAAATGGTTTGGTGGATAGATGTAGTTAGAGGGTTCATTGTTGTAGCTGTTTTCCATGGTTTTACTGGGGAACTGCCTCATGTACAGATGTGCTGAACAACCCTAATCACACCAGCTGGTGCACTGATAACAACTACATTGCATTTCCATTATCTAGGTTTATGTTATCTGGCTGCAGATTACTATTCTTTGAAACTTGTTAAAGTATTAGGAGTCCATAAATGTTTCTTTCAAAACAGAAAACAATTTACCTGACCATGGTCTGTAATGGTATTAATGCCTATGATACGATAATTGATTTAAAGCCTATGTTGTCATTTTATTGTTATTTCATATCAAGTTTTCATTTCTCTTGTTTTCCTTTTAACACCCTTTTTAATGCATTGCCATCCAGGTTTTGAATTTTCACTATAAAATGAAAACAATTTTTAATAATAATAAAACATCTATTACAATATTAACTCGTTTTGTTATTGTTGAAATATTTGTCAGTTTGGTCTTTATATTAAACCATATAGATGAAAAAAGATTGGTTTACTTAATATGAAAAGGGAAATTCTCTAAAACGACTCAGCCCTCAATCACGTCCTAAAATATTTTCATCAATATATTTTCCCCCTTTTTTTCAAAGGAATAATCTGGGTACGTACCTCCGTCTTCAGTCCAATACTATTTTGTAACAATAAAGGTGTTACATGTTTTTGCACAACAGTGCCATTGTCAAACACAATACAATTAAAACATTAAACCACAAACTTCACACACAACGAAATAAAAACGAATAAAAACATTGATAGGCCTATCACGCGTCATGACCGCGGTACGGTACGCGGTATGTTTTTATTCGTTTTTATTTCGTTGTGTGTGAAGTTTGTGGTTTAATGTTTTAATTGTATTGTGTTTAACAATGGCACTGTAGTGCCGAAACATGTAACACCTTTATTGTTACAAAATAGTATTGGACTGAAGACAGAGGTACGTACCCAGATTGTCAATAACGGTTCAAGGGGCTAGAAACATGAATTCAAAGGAATAAACCTAACATTCATGAAAAGTAAAGTATTAACTTCACATCATTTTAACGATCTTGCTGCTTTGATCTTGCTTGATCGATGTTCTTTGTAAAAGGTCAGTCCTGTACCAGACCTTCCATCACATTATCAAATGTGTACCAGGTTTTGAGTGACTCAGGATTGAAAGAGCTCCTAGTTATAGTGAATCCCCAACAGAGTGTACTGATGTCAACTTTTAATTTAAGTATCAGGAGCAGGTGATATATTATTTAGTGATATATAAAACAAGCTATAGTCAATTAATTATTGATTTATCCAAGATAGAATACAGATTGTTTAAAGAAATAGCTAAAATAAGGAGTTGATACAAGCACCCTCTGTTGGTAATCAATGAAAGTATGTCAAATTTAAATTCTGGGTCAAAAAAACTAGTTATAACGGGGCCATAAGAATGGGATGTCTATTAAATATTCATTCATAGTCAAAGCCTGTACCAACTGAGTTGTCCTTCATATTTAAACCATTGCCCCGTTTTCTCCTCTACTGTCTGCCCTCTAACAATAGTGGTTAACACACCTGTATCCGTCGCGGTCTGCTTCAATCCTTTTGGTGGATAGCTCGGGTTTTGGTCCGTTTCAGACCATAATCATACAAACCACCAAAAGGATTGAAGATGACTCTGACGGTTACAGGTTTGTTAACCACTTTTATTGGAAACGTCAGTTCTGGAGGCTCTTTCACAATAGACAAAATGTCTGTCTTCTCTCAACATTTCTTGGACTCTGTGTTGCAGTACCTGAAGCAGGAGCTGACGGACGCCCTCAACTTGATATCCATCAACCAGGAGGCCTACCACTACTCCTCACACTACTCCAACTCCGGGACCGTGCTGCACTTCCTGGTGCGGCTGCCCCCCTTCACCTCCATGTTTATCAACTACCAGGTGAGCTGAGTAGTCGAGGTAAGGTAGGAAGTGGAAGGTGCAGGCAAAGGTGGCCATAAACATTCATAGGCATTTATTAATGTGCCATTAACAGTAACATCTGTTTTCAGTTCCTTTTTGTTGGCTCGAAAGTTACCCATTGCCGTCCTAGGCCCACAAAAACTTTTATCCGCCCTAGGCCGGCTAAATCAGCTCATTTGCAATAAACCGACGTTTAATGCTTGTTTATTGGTTACTTTTAGGGATGGTCGGGTCCCGAAATTTCGGGAAATTTTTGGGAAAATTAAATTCCCGATTTTCGAGCGGGATTTTATTTACTTCGGGAGGGGATCACAAATAAACAGCGGGTGTAGCTTTGCAAAATTCGCGATTGGCCGCAGAAAACGATCTCGCGTATTTTCCAATCACGAATAAACGGCAAATCCAGCTTTGCAAAACTTGCGATCGTCCATTAAAAACTATCGTGAGTATTTGCCGATTGTAAATAAACGGCAAATGCGGCTATGCAAATCTCTTGATCGGCACTGAAAACCATCGCGCGTATTTGCCAGACGCGGATGATTGGCAAAAATAGATTAGCGCTGTTTGCGAACGGCCATGAAATATGCTAGCGCGCATCTGACGATCGCGGCTTAACAGCCGATGTAGCTTGAAAGAACTCGTGATCAGGTGTGAAAAACGATAGTGCGCATTTACCGATCAGGAATAGACGGCAAATCTAGCTTTGCAGAATTTACGAACGGCTGCGTCTTTGCTGATCACAGATTATCGGCCGATTTTGCTTTGCAAAACTCGCGATCAGCCGTGAAAAACGATCGCGCGTACTCGCCGACCGTTGATAAACAGCAAATGTAGGATTGCTAACTCGCAATTGGGTGTGAAAAGCAATCTTAGTTATTCACTAATCAACGGAAACAACTTGCTGTAAGGCGTGACAGTGATGATTGCTCATATTGTCGGCCACATTGGTCTGCTACAAATTGTGGATTCGCCCATTGATTCAATTTTCTAAACTAATTCAGATGTCTTTGAATCCCAGCCGAAAGAATGATTATTTTCATAAATAAATACAAAAAAAACTGACAAAAGTAAAGACTCTGAGACTTTTAAGAAATTTCTAATACATAGGTAATTAATATTTTATGTAACTTAAGACATATTAAGTTTGGGAGTTGTGAACTTCAAATTTATAATTTTAAGCTTGAAAAAACTAGTGTTTTAGTTGTCATCTTAAAAACTAAATTTATTTTTAAATTTTTTTACCGTTGTTTAAAGTGCTGGAAAAATTTAATTAAAGTGCTGGATAGAGTAATTTCTTAAAACAAGAACTCCAAAGCCCAAAGTTTATAAAAATACAATAACATGTTTACTGATTATACATGACAGTATATTGTCAACATGCAATAACCACTCTAGTATTTTACTTTTGGCTTTTTGGGAACCAAACAATAAAACGAAAAGCAGAAACGTAAAAACTATTGTGTTTCTCTCAAACGTTAAAAAATGCATATTATATTTATTTTGTTTATATTATTTCTATTTTTCAATGCATTAAAATTATAAAGAATAAAAATTCAAATTTAATGAAAAATAACAATAAACAATACATTTTTTATAATTTTTATATAAGTTTGTATTTTATTTATAACTAACAATAACAATTTCATTGTGTTACTATTTTTTATGTGTTTCTAATGTTAACTATTTTGTAGGGGTGGGCGAGTAGTGGATTTTGAAGTCGAGTCGAGTATTAAGCCAAATACTCGAGTATTGAGTCGAGTCAAGTCGAGTAGTTGTTTGTGAAAAGTAATGAAATCTTTTTTTTAAGTAATTAGGTCTTTGAATTAACCTACAGTTAATTAAAATCTTTCTTCAATTTTACTTCATTGCATAAGCCCTACTTTTAAATGAATAAGTTGACTATGCTAAATCACTCAAAACAACCAATCACTCAATGTAACATGATCACAAAATAAAATTACTTAGAAAATGCATAGTTGTAAAATTTAAGCACTAATAAGATTTTATTATTAGCCTATTATTTTAACAATCCAAAACAGGTTTATATTTTCCCTAAAAATAATTGTTGGCCCTAATTAAAACCTTAGCCAAAGAATTGTGGAAGAAAGAATTAAAAACATAAGGGGGCGAACTATGCCCAGTTATTTGTTTACCTCTCTAAACCCAACCCCACCCCCTTGCCTGACTGCTGATCTATTGTTTTTTGACATCCAATCACTTGAGCACGAGTGACACAGCTGCGACCAGATAAGAATAAGATATTCCCCATACAAAAATTACAAAACCTTAACTAATTGTTTTATGAAGTCCACTTTACCAATGAAGTCCACAGTTTTCTTTTCATTTTTACAAATCAGATGAGACAGAAATGAAGGCTGTGTATCATTCAAAAGATAAAATATGATTACAAATTTGAAGTTGTTAAGTGTAAGGTCAGAGCTTAATATAGCTGTAAGTTTTCAATTTCGGAATTCTCAGACATCTCTCAGAATCTGGTATTTCTAGATAACTGTCAAATTGATTCTTCTGTGAGTTAATGAAATATTGTCGAGGTTATTGTTATGAAAACCTCGTGGACGGCTGGGAAAAACGATAGCGCATATCTTTCGGCCGCGGAAAAATGACAGATGTAGCTTATCAAAACTTGCGATCTGCCGCGAAATACCATCGCGCGTATTTGCCGATCGCCGAAAATCGGCAAATGTAGCATTGCTAAAGTCGCGGTCAGCCGCGAAATACGAGCGCGCGTACTTGCCAATCGCCGAAAATCTGCAAATGTAGCCTTGCAAAAGTCACTGTCATCCGCAAAAAACGATCGTGTGTATTTGAGGATCGTAAATAAATGATATGCAACTTTGCGAAACTAGCGATCGGCCGTAAAAAACAGTCGCGCATATTTGCCGGCCACAAATGAACAGAAAATGCTGCTTATTGTGAAACTAGCGAGCGGCTGCGATAAACTATCTGCCGATTGCGGGTAAACGGCAGACGTAACTTTGCGTAGCTCGCGATCGGCTGTAAAATTTATCGCACAAACGTAAATCGCACGTAAATTCGGCCACCGCGTAAACGGCGGGAGTAACTAACTACTCGACTCGACCTCGAGTAGTAGCAACTAGTTGAGTAATTACTCGACTGTTGAGTACTCGCCCACCCCTACTATTTTGTCAATTGCATATAAGTTAGTATTTTTTCACTTAAATTTATTTCTGAAATTTTTTGAGTTGGGACGGTACAAACATTTATCCATGACTTTGTTTTTAACCTAATGCTATTATTGTAATAAAGGAAATAAATTTGTGAAAGAGCATTTCCCGAAGATTTAGGGAAGAAAAAAATCCCGTCCCGTCCCTTCCCAAACTGAAAATCCATCCCGTCCATCCCTAGTTACTTTCTAGTGGAATGTAGTGAGAGCAATAGAAAATTTTTTTTCTGTTTCTTATAGGTTATGTTCGAAGGATTGAGAAACGTATTGGATTATGCAAGGACTATGTTATTGTTGAAAGTATGTTTTTTTCTCAGTAGTACGATGAAAAATATCATACGTTACACGGCAGGGAAGTTTTGCCATACCCGCATGAAAATCCCGCACTCGCTTTCGCTCGCTATCATGCTCGTCCGGCAAAACCGTACTTCCCAGCCTAGTAACGTAATATACTATAACGAGCATCATTTTGTGCTAAATGATGAAATTTATATCTCATCAGTGAGTTTCAATTAGTTTTAGAATTCAATAACTTGTTTGAACATGAATGACCTTAAACGGGTCTCAAAGTTCATGAAAACTGATTTGACACTAAAAGATAGCCCTTAGGCAACAATAGTTTCTTTTCAATGAGGCTAAAGCAATTAATTATAGACACTTATTACTTTGACACAGCCACTGAAGAGCCAGTGTATGCTTTAGAACCCAAATGCCAAGGCAGGGTTCTAACTTTTTTCCTTGACTTTAAGAAGTTGGTGGCCTCTTTAACCTTGCATTTGGCCTGTCCATATAGAATGTTGATCTGCGTTGTATGCATTATCAAGCAAAGCAAGGAGTGAACTTGGGGTGTGCAAATAGTGATTTTTTAACTCGAGCCGAGCCGAGCTGAGCTTTTACAAAAGTTTTCGAGCTCGAGCTTTTTCGAGCAGAGCTTTTTAACAATCACCAAATTATTAAAAGGAATTATGAAGCTTGATTTAAATTTTAAAAGATACAATAGGCTAATGTTTGCATACCTTAAGTGAATACCAGCTCAAAACTAGAAAGCTTATCTTCAAAACAAGTTAATGATCTGATAGGTTCATCAATATTTTGTATTATGTTACATAAAATTAAGCAAACTGGCTCAAAAAATAATTTATGAAGAAAAAATACCACATTTAAAATCTACACTTTTTATTTTACTCCCCAATCCCACAATACTATACTTTACTTTAAAATAAATAGTTAAAATTACATAATTAGACTAGTTTCATCTAGGTACTACAACATAAATTTCAAGAGTTGAAAGGAGTAGATGGAAAGGTTTTTGAATGGTTATATCTAGTAAAAAAATAACATATTTACACTCAGTCAAACACAAGATTGTTTTTTATAATGTTCACAGAGTAAAGATGATTAAAAATTAAATAGCTGTCCCAATTGTGGCATAATATTCATGGCTAAACTTATTATTCCAGAATATAATATATGAATTATATAATATTTAATAACAACAATAATTTAATGTAATCCTAAAATTAGTTGCATTTCTAAACTTTTGTGAAGAAAATAATGTAAGAAAATTATGAAGAAGAAAGATCATAAATAAGGATGGCATATAAATAAGGACAGCATAGATAGTTAGAAAGAAACAGCTAGCCTACCTCTCTCACTCTCGTTATCAGTGGCCAGGGAGGGGGGGGTGGAGGTTGTTTACTCCAAGCCCCTGTCCCGGTTTTTGTCAATGTCTGACTCAGTGCGTGCATGCCTGTGTCAGAGAGCAAGAGCGTGAGTTAATGAGGAGATAAGGAATCCTTACTACAAAATGCAAAAATACAATCTACTTGTCATACAATGATAAATGACGGCTCATATATTTTGTCTTATTTTTATAAATCAAATGAAACCAAAATAAAACTTGTACGATATAACATTTAAGTGATAAGCCTTGATAAAACAAAAGACTTAAATGCTGATTTCGATGACTTAAACTCACTATATCGCTACAAAACCTTCAAAGTTTGGCACGCTACCACCTGCGCCACTGACTCACTCGCTCAACAATCATTGAGGATTCACCAATTCCTCTTAGAGAATGGATAGAAACATTAAATTTGTGATGATATTTTTTGGAAACTAGTTGAATGTTTTTGTTTTATTATTTACTTCAAATCAAATAATTCTTTATTTACAGATATAATAACAGAAGCAGCGTTATTACAACAAAATTTACAAAAAACCCTCACATGGGTCAAAGACCTGTGCGTGTGGTGAGTTTGAGTCC
Source organism: Flexamia atlantica (assembly GCA_035578135.1). Taxonomy (NCBI): domain Eukaryota; kingdom Metazoa; phylum Arthropoda; class Insecta; order Hemiptera; family Cicadellidae; genus Flexamia; species Flexamia atlantica. Next base: position 29,072,463 of record JAQJVK010000003.1, read on the forward strand.
TTAGCTGTGTTTATATTACATAAAGAAACAAAAAAAATTGTATATTCAAAACCACAAGAAGTTTAATAATGATAGTTATAAAAATTTAGTAATTAAGATTTATTTCTTGAACAGCTGTTGATAAGGTGTAACATAAATTATAGCTCTGGACAGCCTTACTGGCGGGTGAGTGAGTGCGCTGTTGTCGTAATTAGTGTTTAATATCGGCAATGTTTTGGTAATAAATCACATGGTCATTTGTTTATGTAAAGGTAATTTACACAAGAAAATATTTTGTTGCAACTGCAAGTGCAACTAATGTTAAATGCTTGCAAGCTCAACACAATTCATGAAGTAGGACGACAAAAGTATGGAAACACATTCTTAAATGTAAACAAATCATTTCAGACAAAAGGTTGCCTAAAAAAAGACCAGCTGATGCATTGCGCAAATATTTTCCAGAAATTTTAATTGCGTAAGAAATCTCTCGGTGAAATATTACAGGACATTCTTTTGTAATGTAAATGAGATGAAACGTAAACAAAGTTTTGACAGTTCTACCAAAACATGTGTTTATTTAGCAGACATTTTGGGAGATTACAATTTTCGCCACCCGCCAGTAAAGCTGTCCAGAGCTATAGGTAAGATTTCATGGAATGGAGAAAATAAATATTAATTTATATTTTATGTAACTTATACTAGTATATTTGTCTTTGGCCTCCTTGAAGGTGGTGGACATTAAAAAGTCACAATACTAAATATATGAAAGAGTTAAAGTTTCAAGCTTCTTCTGCATCAGATGAGGAAAATAATCCGTATTACCTTAGTGAGTGAATCAGTCAGTGAGCTGCACAATCACCTATACAGTTATTTAGAGTAGATGAGTTGTTATTAGCTCTACAAACCATTTACATACACAATTTTTCAACTTCTGATAGGCAATAAACAGGTTTTAAAAGCTTTTTGAGTTTAAAATGTCGACCTTTCGATTTGCTTTTTACAAAATCTTACCATATAAGATTTTTCTAATTATAAATATCCAGATTTTATCATAATATATTTTATATGAACTATTGAATTAATTAGGTTTTTTATTTTCTTGTATATCCAAATTTCTAACAACTTGTGGCTGTCTAGGACAACAACTTTGACCTGCCAGATCGAACGTTCCACTCGGTCCACACAACTTGGCGGCTGACGTCCAGCGAAAGCCCGACTGACGTGAAGGAACTCATACCCGAGTTCTTTTTCCTGCCAGAGTTCCTGGCCAACCATGAAGGCTTCGACTTCGGAACTCGACAAAACGGTTCCAAGGTGGATCAGGTGGACTTGCCGCCCTGGGCCTGTGGGGATCCTCGTCGGTTTATACTTGTACACAGGTAAATCTTTGGTGCTTAGTTGGGGTTTATTTAACTTCAGCTAACATGTTGGTTATTCAACCAATCAATCAAAAATATCTTTATTCATTAATGCATACATAGTAATATTGCAACTTGATATTGATTAGTTATTGCTTGTAAATTGAAGTTGGATCCAATTTTAAACTATGTGTGTGCAGTACATGTGTTTTAAACAATATACAGTAGAGCGCCGATTATCTGAACGTCTATCATTCGAACACTCGGTTAACCGAACGCCATAATAATTCATATTTTGAACATGATTCTCAAGCAATTCAAATTCGCGCGCCAACCAAAACTCCCGTTGCGCCGGGATATCAATTATTCTGACAGATTTCATAATAAAATTATGTGAATAATTTATGTTTGATAATTTTTTAGCCTTTTTACTATTAAGAATTACGTTACATACATAATTTTAAAATGTTGTCTTTCATGTTTGATTATCCAAATATTCAGTTATCTGAACACCCCTTGTCCCCAATTAGTTCGGATAATCGGCGCTCTACTGTATACATTTTTTTAAAAGTATTCTGGGTCTTTAAATTATTATTTAAAGGATAAAAAGTAATTGTTTTTCCCTTAAAAAACAATGAAATCAACATTTTGGCAACGGCAGAGGACAAAGTTTGACAATAAATAAAGCGGTTATTTTAACTATGTTGTTTTAATATATTACTGTAAAGCAATATATTGTATATAGTAGCAGCAAAATACATATGATCTAATTTTGACATTCAGTCACAGACACTAAAATCATTTGTGTTTCTCTCTGCTCGATGTTTAAAGCCTGTCTCAAGATGGGGTATCACAGATTTTATGAAGCATGCTTTAAGAAAAAGAAAGCTAGATACAAAAGTGGGCCCATGGGGCTAAAGGCTAACTTTGGGCTGTGTCCACTGAAGCTCTGAAGAAATAATAAAAACAGCATTAGATCAGGTTAAAACCCTAAAGAGTAGAAGAGGTTTTTAGTTAGTTAATTTGTTTTCTATCACAGTCTCTTATCACTGGATACCTTTTTGAATAACACATTTTTCCTAGCCCATTCCAAAACAATAAAATGTCAACGATGTTCCTAGACAAGCGTTAGAGTCCGACTACGTCCGGGAGAACCTGCCGCACTGGATCGACCTGGTGTTCGGCTACAAGCAGACGGGCAAGGCAGCCGTGGACTCCATCAACGTTTTCCACCCGGCCACTTACTACGGGTTCAACCCGGAGAGCATCCCGGACCCGCTGGAGCGCACCGCGTGGGAGACCATGGTGAAGACGTACGGCCAGACGCCGCGGCAGCTGTTCCGCGCCGCGCACCCGATGGTGGTGCAGGCCCTCGTGCCCAAGACCACGACGGTCAGCACCGTGCCAGGTGAGGGCTGGAAAATACTTCTTAAAAAAAGGTCAGGATAGTCATATCTCTTCAAAGTTTGCTTGGTTTTTAAATTTGCCCAAAAGAGTTGTCAGATAAAATTCAGAGTTGTGAGGGCTGCTCGGAGTTTTCAGGTTGCTCACTGTTCAGTGGCCCCTACCATGAGCCATCGACTTTTAAAAAACGACTTGACAAGCAGGATTTGAAAACAACTTTTTTTGTGCACTATCCCACTCACTTATTACTGCCACTTTGAAATAAATACTTTTTTTAGTGCAAATGATTTAATACATTTAATAGAAACACCATTTTCACAAATTATTTTTTATTAATTGAAGTATTTTAAACTTCTCAGTGGAATAAGACATCAGGGCTAGATAGGCGAATCAGCAGTTCTGGAAATTCACAATTTGTTCTTGTGCTTTGTGTTTTTTTGGGCGCTCTTCAGTGCCCAACCACCAGGTAAGCCTGCTGATTCTCCTACCCAAACATGATATCTTACAACTCAGGCTTAAAGCCCAACCTTCACCCAGTTGATAAATCCATAGTGGAAAAGTTATAATCATTTCACAATATTTTTTTTGTTAACTCATGCAACACTTCGTAAATGTGCAATTAGTGGAGTAGTTATAAACATTTCACAGTAATTTTTTGTCAACTCAACTGGAACCCTTCATTCACATCCAAATCAATCTCAGACCAGATGTGAAATTTTAAAGAATCAAGACATGGGATCATCAAGTTCCTTTTGCAGTACTGTCACCTCTAAAAGCCTTTTCATCATTCTGACACAGAAACATATTTTTTCAGTTCCTTTTTGTTAGCTCGAAAGGAACCCCCCCCCCCATTGCCGTCCTAGGCTGGCAAAAACTTTTATCTGGTTTAGGCTGGATAAATCAGCTGATTAGCAGCAATCCGACGTTTAATGCTTGTTTATTGGTTACTTTTTAGAGGAATGTAGTGGTAGCCCTAGCCGCAGTAGCAAAATTTTTGTTCTGTTTGTTATAGGTTATGTTCGAAGGATTGGGAAACCTATTGGTTTATGGTATATGCAAGGACTACATTATGATTGAAAGTATGTTTTTTTCTGAGTAGTATGATGAAAAATATCGTACGTTACACAGCCGGGAAGTTTTGCTATACTCGCATGAAAATCTCGCACTCGCTTTCGTTCGTGCGGGAACTATCATGCTCGTCCGACAAAACAGTACTTCCCAGCCTAGTAACGTAATATACTATTCCATTTCCTTCCTCGATCATTCCCTGACCCACTGTGCCCCCTGCCGCCAGGTGTGAAGGGCCTCTCGTGGGGCAACTATGTGGGCTCGCCCAGCGACAGCGCGCCCAGTGTGATCTGGCAGCAGCAGCACCGCACGCCTGTCGCCTCCCTCATACCGCTGCTCACCAACGACGTGTTCGGCCTCGCCCCGTCCACGGCTCTGCTGCTCGCTTATTCCAAAGTAAGATATTTTTGTAGATTGTTTAGATCGATTTGGTGTACTAAGCTCTGAATTCCCTAAGTATAAAAAAGGCTTAAAATTACTTGGTTATAGAGGAAAGCGATTAAATAATTGGTGTAAATCAGCAATTTTAACCTTTTTTTACCATGTGAACATTAGGATTAATGTTCAAAGTGTGTTGAGTTTGTTATAAACCAAAATAAGCCTAATTAACTCAATAGGTTTAGGCCTGATCTCACCAAATATCAGTTTAGGGTCGGTTAATAAACCGTTCGTTAAAGATAGTAAAGTAATATTAAACAGGAGATAAAATTAAACTAACCGAGCCTTAACGGTTGTTTAAAGTTTGGTGAAATCAGGCCTAAGTAATGTTTCCAACTTACTGGCGAAAGTAATTTGAATACATCTGATTTAAAACTGGGATCAGCGTATTAGCGAATTTCCTTAAAGGAATAAGCTATTACGGTAGTACTCATGGTAAGACCTAAGTCCGAGACCTTGTTAACTTTTCATTTTGGGGTCCCCAGAAGCAAAAAACACCATTCGTTCGAATTTTTATATATATATCTATATATATATATCTATATATATATATATCTATATAAATATATATCTATATATATATATATATCTATATATATGTCTGTTAACACGATTGCGGCTGTAAATATGGTTCGATCTTAATGAAATTTGGTACAGACATGTAAAGTGGTAATCACTCGGACGAGTTCGTGATCCAGCCCAATTGGAGCACCGGAAGGGGGGGTAAAGGGGGATAAACCCCGCCAAAAATGGGTTTTTTGAGTTTTTCACATAGAAAAATAAAATTTATCAAACTTTTGTTGGCACCATTGAATTCAGCTAAAAAAAATAAACAATTTAGTATTTTGAATTATTGCTCTATGTCCATTGGTTACCGAGATATTGAAAGTGGTAAACACAGTACGTTGTCTCAATGTTAACCTTATGGGAAATAAGTAAAATTCTATATTTCGCTTATTTCTCAATATATCTTGATAAAACTTGGTAAATGGCTTCTTCTAGTTCAGATCTACTAAATATTGAATTAAAACCAACCAGTTTAAACATACCTGTAGCAGCAAACCTGCATACTCATTCCCCATGTTATTCTTATGGACCTTACAAAAACATGTCAAATATCGCTATGTTGGATTGAAATATGTGGTTTTGCACTTGAAATTCGCTGAGTATGCAGGTCTGCTGCAACGGGGGTATTTTAAACTTATGAGTGAAACATGAGTGTAAGATGGTCGAGGATGTATCTTGATTTGGTGGATCGGTACATGTTGACTCCTCGTTGTCTCCCGGAGCTTGGATACATAGTCAGGTCTGAGCTCTGAAGCTCCTGTTCAAGCTTCTCTATGTACAGAGAACAGAATGAGGGAACTGACAAACTCCTTGGGTCTATCAATATAGAGGGTGAAGATTTCACAGCAACATGGAGGACTCCTGTGTGGCAGTCTGGGGGCCCTGGGAGGTCATCAGGTGAGAGGACAGAATGGCCACTCAACGGAGAAACCAAGTGAAAAGAAGACTTGGATTAGCATGATCAACAAGACCACATGTATCAGTAAGAGGGAGTGTTAAAATAAACATATTAAGATAATAGGTCTATAAAAATACTTGTAGGCTGGCTTGACTGGATGGTGAATCAAATAATATAATAGAAATAATTATGTTTTTTAGTTTAGGAAACTATGTTATGAATAATAGTTGAAGTGTTTGTGATAAAATGAATAAGTAACTGATTATATATTTTTTTCATTATAAAAGTTTCATATTTTACATAAACTTCTAAACAACCATACCTTTCCCACCCATGCAAATCCCTTCCTTCTGTAAGCTGCATAATATTTCAAAATGGAGTTGTTTTTAGAGATGTTTTTAGACTAGAAATACTAAAATCATAATCGTTCAACCCTTCTTCCTTCTCTCCCTTGCTGTCAATCCTTCACAGCTTAACCTGTCGTGTGTCCTGCAGGAGAAGACGCTGAGCCTGGTGGCGTCGGGCGGGACTTGTGTGCTGGGCGCGGCGCTGGTCTCGTGGGGCCACTCGGACGGGATCCTGCGCGCCAAGCTGCGCAAGGAGCAGCCGCCGTACCCGGCCATCCGCCCGCCCCGCTGCGGCGGCCCCGTCACACAGTGCGTCAGCGTGCCCGACTGTAACCAGCTGTGGCTGGGCTATGCCAGTGGCAAGATACTCGTGTACAGGTGCGTCGTCTCATGTTGATTCTTGTTTAAAAAAAGTCTGTAAGTTTTTATGGTTTCTAGTGAGTTTAAACATACAATTTTCCCAATTATATATCATCCTATCCTATTCTTTAACTTATCAAACCATACTGATTAGTGAGTTATTTTCATTGTCTGGGTTGTCGAGTTATCAAATGCTAAGTTCACAGGACTCAACTGAGCAGGCAGTAAAAAAACTAGTGTGTTCTTTATTGTTAAAAGCTCAAATTTCCAACGGTAAATAAAGCAAAATTGCTTGTGTAATCTGATTTTGTCTCGCTTAAATTTTGGACCAATATATAAATAAAACTATAAAACCAGTCAAATTCAGCGTATAAAGGATTACAGCAAATTAGTCATTGCCTAGTGATACTGCTCTACACTCTCTTATGCTCACTCGTACTTCCACAGCTATCGAAAAACCTATGAGAACCAACAACAATAAGTTCCTACGAAAACTGTGAAAACCAGCGTGAACGTCACCGTTCCATGTACAAAAGCAATTTGAACGTGAATTTTCCAGGCATAAAACCAGCTTGAACATGAATGTTCCAGTTATAAAACCAATTTAAAAGTGAACATTCCAGGTATAAAACCAATTAATTTCAACATGCTCATTTCAGGTATAAAACCAATGTACTTGTGAGCAATTTCAGGTTTAAAATTAATTTGAATATGACTGTTCCAGGTGTAAGGAACATTTCCAAGTTAAGGATTGGTGTTTCTTTTTTATTTGTAAATATACTGCAGCATTATAATCACATAAAACATTGACTTTGAACACTATTTTCAACTAATGGTGTTTCTGTAATCAATACATTTAATATATCTTGTTGAAGCCACGACACCTATTAGAATATTCAATTTAATTACCTTTTGGTAGCCTGAAGGTGTCAATTATTGCAGATACAAGCGGCGATACGCCGCTATGAATTCATAAATTCATTCCGTTTGGGTACATAAACAAGAATTCTGAACACATTGGCAATATATTTAAGAAATTTTCATACAAAGCAGGGTATAAGATAAACAAAAACACAAAGCTGAATAAATCGCCGAAAATTGGTAAAGATAAAAGTAAAGGGGTTTATCAAATTAAATGTGATGAGGGAAATATGTGTGGGAAAATGTACATTGGCCACACAAACAGAAGTTTTAAAGAACATTGTGCCCGTGGCCAGAAAACCCCCACCTCAAAAGTGGCGCAACATCTTAAAGACAACCCCGCGCATATTATAGATTTTGAGAATTCCCTCGAAGTGTTAAAGGTTTGTAATGATGCCCGGAAATCCAGAATATGGGATTTCCATTTAAAAACGTATTTTTCATACGTTCATTTAAAAACGTAGTATTTCATATTTAAAAACGTAAAATCAATAGGCAGCGATAAACTTCTAAATGTTAAAGAGGATTTTTCAGACAAAATAACTTATCGCCTGTATAATAAATTAGAGGAGGAGGACAATGGATCAGCTGATAACAGCTGACTGGTGACGTCACGAAGCGACCAAGGAGAGATGACCAGTAGGCCTACAACTTTGTGCGGTACCGGTTGTCCGTCGTCTCCGAAAGTGCACTTGCGTGTCGGTTCTTTATAAATGTTTGATGTCCGTGTCTCCCGTAAAAAAAATGTGTTTTGTAAACTATGTATTGTGTCTACGACTGTTTTATTTAAACTCTGACAAACACTCATGTGAGCTGTTTTAACCTGTGTCGGACGCGACTGATGATGTACTGTAAATAGTACGAAACGCATATCGCCGCTTGTATCTGCAATAATTGACACCTTCAGGCTACCAAAAGGTAATTAAATTGAACATTTAATATAGTCGGATGGCAAGTAAAGCTTTATTTCTAAAACCAATTTGAATGTGATTGTTCCAGGTATGAAACCAATTTAACCCTCGAGAGGGCGCACGCGGAGTTTTCCTCCGCACGTGTTTTTGATGTTAAAATAAACAGACATAATGGGTGTCGGCGGTCATGTCTGGCTCCGTACTTTATGCCCCTCATTCCAGGAATTTCCTAAAGCTATTTATACCCCCCACCCCCGCCTCCCTTGGTACCTTGTTATATGCAATTCAGAATGCCGTCTCAGTTTGCGGAGCTCCTTCTCCCGTTACACAGACATTGATACCTATTTAAAAAAATTCATAATAGCAATAAATTTGTGATTATTATTAATTTTTTGTACTTTTCCTTTTGCTTTCGCAAAAAATAAGTGAAAGGAAAAGTCCAAAAATGTAAATAATAATTAATTCATATTTTATACCAGAAAATTACTTACTATGTATAGTTAAATATTACACCTATTAAGTTGAACAATTAATTGAATCGACGATGAAATGTGGTTCCTAATGAAGTTTGTCAACATTTAAATACAATATTTCGTTATAAAACAAGTAAAAAGGGTTAAATTTGTGCAATCTAGTATTGCGGAGTAAAACTCCGCATGCGCCCGCTCGCGTTTTGCCGGTGAAGCGCCCCCTCAAGGGTTAAGCGTGACTGTTCCCGGTTCTATACTGGAATTAATACAACTAAGAAGCGCAAGAGAGAGGGAAATTTATATTCTTATCATTTGCCAATGACAGGCCAACCCCTTGATGGCAGACGGAAACACACGAGGAATGCCAAAATACCAGATAATTCCTAAGTCTTAGTGTCACTATCTAGCGGCCAATTCAATACACTTTTAGGGCAAGATATAAACAAAAAAAAAGCAAATGATTCATCCAATAGGAAACGATGTTGTGACAAAAAAACCGAAATGCTCCAGCCAATGATATACTTAGCAGGATCATGCGAATTTTACTCAATGGTTTTCGTTTGTTTACTGAGGGACATGCGTGGCGCTGGCGAACAATAACTGAAATTACCCTCCCTCTGGCGCTTCACAGTTGTATTAATTTCGTTCTACTATAAAATCAATCGATCTGACCGATCTGTGACTGTCGCAGGTACAAGTTCAAGCCGAGCAAAGGCACGCTGGAGTTCGGCCCGGAGCCGGCGGAGCTGCTGGGACACTCGGCGGCCGTGCTGTCGCTCACGCTGTGTCGAGCGTACAGCGTGGCTCTGAGCGGCGCGGCCGACGGCAGCGCCATCCTGTGGGACATCAACCGGCTCTCGTACGTCCGCTCGCTACCCAACATCAGCCTGCCGGTGAGTCTTGGGTCGAAGATTGAGCTTGTTTGATTTTTATGTACTACCATCTGTATATTGGAAAAAGGAGGGGGTTTCTTTTCAAAATCATTACTGGGGACCGGCTGAATGGATTACCACGTTTGAGGTGTAAAATCACAAGAACTTTTCTGTAGATTTGTCAATACGTCTCAGAATTTTTATACAGATTTGCCAGTACGTCACATTACTTTTGTTAAGAACGAGCATTACAAAAGTAAAGAGTTAAATTTAAAGTCACTAGATCAAATTTAATTCACTTTCTTTACACTGCACTTACTAGCTAAAGCCCTTATCCTAGTGGAATGGCTAAGGTCTATTTTCAGCCCATCCTTAGTGTAGCCGATCTTATTCTATGTAATTCCTGATTTAATTTTTATATTGGCTTTATCTGTAGTAATCCTATCAATGGAAACTATAGCCTGGGTGAGAGATCAGGGGAAGCTTCCCTTCCCTTTCCTTCCAGAAGCCAGGACAAAATGATTAGAGGTCAATTTTATATGATGAAAGTCAAAGAGATAATTGTTATAGCCAGTTGTGAAGGTCTAGTTGTGACTGGCCAGGACAAAAGTCTCTTCATCAGCATCACAAATCTAAGTACACACTGTCAAGACCAGTTAAAATGTAGGTCCCTTAGTTGCATTGGCTGTTGGGCTATTAATTAAAAATCCTGTCCAAGGAACATGTCAGCCTTAGTCAGTAACAAGACAACAAGATTGCACCATGATCACCCTACACTCATCCTTCACTCATATTCCGGTTAAAATATGCAGAGGTATTAAAGGAAAAGGCATAATTTGTATACAAGGTACAACAGAATTTTGAGAACTTGAGAATTTTTTAGATATATAGTGGCAGCCTGTTTTGTCATTACCTGATTGTGATTAATATTGCCTGCATCAACAAGGTTGCCTTTTAATGATACTTAATTATTGCTCTAATTTAATTAGAAAATTCCTCCAGATTATTTATTGAGTGAACTGAAAAATTTATTAATTAACTAAACATGATTGTCCGCCAGCCTGTACTTACTACAGCTGATGTGACGCCTTTATCACAATTAGTTAAATAAATTTCAAGAATGGTGAATTCAAATTTAGTTAAGAAATAAATATTAGCTGCAAAAAGAACTCATGAAAATTAAACCTAACCATTACCCCCCATTCCCCCTAAACTGGGGTTACTCACATATTCGTGATTGAGGCCTCTCGGCTGGTGGGAGTGATGGCGACTGAGGCCGAGGCCAGGGAGCGGCCGCGGCAGGCAACCTTGGTGTAGGTGTGATGTGTAGGTCAAAGATCGGATGGAATTTACCTTAGCTTACAAAACAGCTGTTTGGGGAATTTGCCACTACAAACCAACAAAAAAATTATAAGTAAATTATCCTTTGTTCTTTTCAACTGGCTCACCTTGCCTGGCCTAAATCAGTTTAAGGTATCCTCAGAAGATTTTCCTATAGACTTGGGTAAATCCCTGGCCGGTGTTTGTCCGCAGGTGAGCCTGACGTGTGTCAGCGAGGTTTCCGGCGACCTGGTGACTGTTGGCAGCGTCACGGACTGCGGCGGGTCGACAGTGAGGCTGCACACTGTCAACGTCGCCCTGGTCGGCTTGGTCACCACCCTGTAGACTTGTGTAACCCGGGCGGTCTCTGTCCGCAGGTGAGCCTGACGTGTGTCAGCGAGGTTTCCGGCGACCTGGTGACTGTCAGCAGCGACATGTACAGCGGCGGGTCGACAGTGAGACTGCACACTGTCAACGTCGCCCTGGTCGGCTTGGTCACCACCCAGTGGACTTGTGTAACCCGGGCGGTCTCTGTCTGTAGGTGAGCCTGACGTGTGTCAGCGAGGTGTCCGGTGACCTGGTGACTGTTGGCAGCGACACGGACAGCGGCGGGTCGACAGTGAGGCTGCACACTGTCAACGTCGCCCTGGTCGGCTTGGTCACCACCCTGTAGACTTGTGTAACCCGGGCGGTCTCTGTCTGCAGGTGAGCCTGACGTGTGTCAGCGAGGTTTCCGGCGACCTGGTGACTGTTAGCAGCGACACGGACAGCGGCGGGTCGACAGTGAGGCTGCACACTGTCAACGTCGCCCTGGTCGGCTTGGTCATCACCCTGTGGACTTATGTAACCCGGGCGGTCTCTGTCCGCAGGTGAGCCTGACGTGTGTCAGCGAGGTGTCCGGTGACCTGGTGACTGTCGGCAGCGACACGGACAGCGGCGGGTCGACAGTGAGGCTGCACACTGTCAACGTCGCCCTGGTCGGCTCGGTCACCACTCGGCAGCAGATTACGGCCGTCTGCTTCTCTACAGCTCCGGAGGGTGTGGCTGTCAATGTGATCGCGACTGGGATGTCGGACGGTGTCATCAGGTGAGCGTTGTGTGAAAACAGACGCGATAGTGTCTACGTTTTAGGTATATACCCACCAGATTGGTGAGTCATTCAATCAGCATCTATTGACTAAAATATACCAAACAAATTGGTGTTTCTAAATACTAAATTTCATATATAGTAGAAATTTTCCCCGACACACCAAAGAGACACTATTTGTTTGCTTGCTTCAACCCCTTACATCTAACTTAAAACTATAATACATTACCATCCGCTTGACACACCGCAATAATGTCTTTTGAATCGCTAACCATACCTTGGGATGGTTACAAGACTGCAGCACAAGCACTTCAATATTTGTGCATGGCCCATCAAACAGCCGGAAACATGACGCCATTCAAAACTGCACTTTTGGGTGTAGCGCTCATCATTTCCACACATTTTACACTTACTGAATTCACACATTTTACCATTTCAAAAACCCTTTTTCTTAGATTAAATCATTTGCAATACATTAATTTCTCTATTTACAAGTGTTTACCTTAGAAAATAACTCGGTCATTTATCACTAAACCCACCACTGAGTTGATCTCCAAAGGGCAAATTACCTAATTGGAGAGGATGATAACTCCTTTACAATATCAATATGCTAATTTTCTCTTAAATAACTGAAATGAAAATTGTAATCGCAGATGTAGCCAATAGACCTGCAGCTGATATACTGTAGAGTCACGAATATAATCTTATATCACTTGTCATTATGTAAATACAGTGGAGTCTTTATAATCCAGAATAATTGGACCAGAAGTAAATCCTAACATTTATTGACTTTTCTTCTTCATTTCTTACTCAATTGATACAAAATTAATTTTTGTTAAACCCTTAAAGTACAGAATGTAGAACAAACACTATATAAGATTGAGATCTAATTAGTTTATATCTCAACTACTTACCAAAACCTACCAACAAATGAGTTCACACAAATACACAACAAATACAGTTGGCACACAGTTATCCCGACCAGGGCGAGAATTTTGACGCATCAGGGTGTGGGGGAGGAGGGGAAGTCACTCCCCTACTCTAGCCCCGCCCCGTTACTACTGCTACGAGCTGTAAATAAGTTAACTAATATTAAAAACAAAAGTGAAATTCTTGGTTGTCAAAATATATTTAAGGTTATGGTTTGAGGTTTTGTTTACATAAGTTTTATCTTTGTCATTTCACCTTGTAAAATTTGAAATATGCAATGTATTCTCCGAATTTGTATATACTTGTTATCAAATAAGAGTTTAAACTTGAAATAGTTGTGTTTCCATAAGTTACAATTAAAAAATAATTTTCCCAAAAGTAAACAAGTATTTATTTATTTTACAACGTATCACATTACACCATTTATATACATGGTTGATGACATGTCAATACTAAAAACTAAAACTAAAACTAAAACATAAATACAGCTATGTATATACAAAATTACAATAAGCTTACCATTGAGAGCAAAACAGAACAAAAAAGTTACAAAATTCAACATAGAAACAACATTCATTTGATTTATTTTAACCTCAAAATATTTAAAAAAATATCAAAAAACGTCATTTTCAAATTGGTCATTCTTGTATTCATCTACAGAATAATAGTTTTTCTGTAACAAAAATGTGTGTAACTTTTTTTTAAACATGCAAGAGACATCTCTTGTTTTAAGTGTGCATGTAAGTGATTAGGGAGTTTTTGCCATTCACGGTAAAACAATACGATACGCTTTAAACGATATTTCTCAACATTGTGTTAAATGGGGAAAATAAGCTGATTTAACCGTTTAACATTTATCGTGTTTTTTTACCGTAGATTGCAAAAACTCCCTATTATAAAATTTAATGCCAGCATATTTAGGGAGTTTTCCAAAGGCTGAAGTTCTTTGTCCAGGAAACACCAGAGCATTTCTATGTCTAGTTTCATAAGTATGGAAGTATTGTTTATTTTTTTGATTGATGACAGCTGACAACTAGGTCGAGGTTTAAGAGTCGCTATCTAACTGATAGTAAAATCACTTCAAGAACAAGAAAAAAAAACAAAATGATCGCCCAATAGGAAACCAAATGGGTACAAAAAACCAATTTGCTGCAGCCAATGACATACTCTTAATTAGGTTATTTTTTGAAGGAAATCCCTCAAGGGGTTGGTATTTTGATAGGAATTATATAGGAAAACAACTGGCTTACCTGAAAATGAGTAGGCCTGTCATTTACAGGCCTACTCATTTTCAGGTAAGCCAGTTGTTTTCCTATATAATTCCTATCAAAATACTCTTATTTAGGAATCGTCTATATCTCTCTAAATATTGATTGTCCATCTCACTCGCACACGTTCTTTAAAATGGTCGGGATGACCGTGCGCCAACTGTAAATACTACATTTCATATATAGTATAAATGTCCCCAAACACCAAAGAGACACTATTTGTTTGCTTGCTTCAACCCCTTACATCTAACTTAAAACTATAATACATTACTATCCGCTAAAAACACCAAAGAGACACTTCTTTTTTTGCTTGCTTCAACCCCTTACGTCTAATTTAAAACTATAATACATCACCAACCACTTGACACACCGCAATAAATGTCCTTTGAGAAAAAAATTCACACTATGTACTGGCATAACCCAAAGGCCAGCTGAGGCAAACTAAGTACCTCTTTCTCAGTTTGATGAATAAGTTTCATTGAGTTTTATTTTCTTTGCAGACTTTGGAGCACCTGGGACCTGTCAGCCGTCGGTGAAATCGTTGTAAACTCCATCGATCATCCTGTTATTGGGTAAGATGACTCAAAACTTATGGAATAGTAAAAAAAAAACTTCTTTGTGTAGTTCCAAGCTATTTTCAAATTTAAAGCGGTCATTTACAATATTAAATAGAACTCTTTTGGCAGTTAAAGAAAATCCTTAGATCCTAAGTCCAAACTTGTATCTTATAACTGCCAGGATGAATCACTTAATTCTTAATAAAAATTTGTAAAAAATCAAATGGGCTAATCAGAAATTGCAGGCATTGATTGGTCAAGAAGGTTTTATTTGGGAAAGAGCCAAAAAGTAGTTGTTTACGGAATGTTTGTCTTATGTTAAACTTCATTATTTGGTAAGAGGATTACTTCTGTTATAAAAATGATTTGAACAACTGCTATTAGTTATCTGAGGAAAAAACATTCTTTTTTACAGACTGACCTACTCTCATGACTCCCAGCACTTGTACGCTTCGACGGACAACGGAAGTGTCATCATCTGGGAGGGGTCTGCCGCCAAGGGGGGCAGTAAGACCCCCAAGTTTCTAAATCTTACGACGCTTATTTGATTGTTGAGAATCTCGCTCAGGCTTCTCCTGAGCTCTTCTTCTCTCTCCCATATGCTCATTAGCTTTATGGTAAATTTTGTCGAAACATTGTTGTTTTAGAAGTCGCATATGCATCGTTGTGTCTATAGTGTACATTTGTTTTATATTGTTTTTAAGTTTTAGAACTAATGTGAGATTTTATACATAACTGATTAGGAACTAATGTAAAGTTGTTATTGTAAAGTGTCAAAAGGTTGTATAAAATAAAGAATTTAATACGGTTAATTTAGTATTTTCTATGTTGACACCTTTTTTCTTTCCACATTGTTTAGGTGCATTGTTGAAATCAGGATGGTAAAATATATTAGTTGCTCTAAATAATTATTAGTTATAAACTTTTACCAGTCAGTTGGAATCATTAAATATATATGTAGAACTGAAGCAGTTGTGAATTGACCTTATTCAATAAAACCTTAATTAGCTTAAAACATTTCAACGTAAAAAATAACTTCACTCATCAAAGTAATAAATTATTGTAAGAAATAATAATAAAGTAATAAAGGAAAATTTACGGAAAAATTAATTTAATTTCAGACAGTATGTTTGTAAAATGCCCCGTTGCAGCAGACCTGCATACTCAGCGACATAATGTCAGCGTTAATTGGATTAAATTTCTCAACTTTTTTGTCTTTTGTGTAATTTTCCTCAAATTAACGGTTTTGAGATATTTAGCTTTGAAAACAAAAAACAGTCGCCATTTTGAAATGGTACAAAGTAGAAATTTGATACTTTGTACAAAAATAGTTCTTAATAGTGGTCATCCAGATAATAAGTTTGACATTTATACATTGATAGGTTCGTGAGGTATGATTAAATATGTAAAAATCACAGACACACAGACGGAAAACGAAGCACTTTTGGACCTATGTTTATGTGAACTTTTTTCTTATTTTTACCTGTACTATAATATATTAAAATATTTTACCATAATTTCCGGACACCCTGTATAATATTATAGACGTATATCATGTTATTTAGTAATCTATTATAATAATAAAAAAATTGATTTTTTAACTATTTACAATAACTACAATGAATATAGGCTAAAAAATTATAAAAAAATATCCAAATAAAAATAAGCATTTTTTAACTATTTACAATAACTAAAATGAATATCCGCATAAAAAGTTTATGGAAAAATATCCGAATCAACTTTAAGTTAAATATTTGATAGTATTGCTTAGGAATTACTCTTATGTTTGAAGAAAAAATATGTAGAAATAGTGATAAAAAGAGAAAGGTTTTTCATCATTAAGGGAATGTTGAAAACTTCAATCTTTTGTTTAAACAAGTGACTAATTGTTTGATACCAGACAGTTTGATGTGTTTCAGATGATTTTTGACACTATCCGTATTTTAAAATTATTACTAGGTTTAGTCGTTGTATAGGTGATTGTATAAACAAATAAATAAACAATTACATGTTTATATCAATTTAGATTCCAAAACTATACTTAGTTTTCTTTTGCTTGAAATATTAAAGAAATATCTCAAAACAAACTTGGTTATATCTAGAAGTATAAATTTAGTGTGTAATATACCGTGTTTGTTTTTTTAAAGATATGTATTGAAGAAGAGATGATGTTCATCATAACTTACCTTCATTTCTTGTATAAAATTTGCTTGCATTTGAATTTATTTTTTATATGATTAAAAGATTTCTATTTATCCATCTATATGTCTCCAATCAATACACAAAATCAAATAAATTGTTATTTAAACTGGATGTTAGCTGTATTCAGTTGTGACAGCAAAAACTTTTGTATGAGCAATTAATTGTATGCAGCTTTATAGTTGAACCATTAATCGTTGATGAATAGACAATCTACCTAAATAAGGTGAAACAGACCACCTGTTCACATAGTTTAAAGGGAAATTGGTTTAACCCAGAAACACCAAATGTAATTCTATCCCACTGATTTGTGTCATGAAGAAAATATTTACATCTCGATTTACTTACATGCTCTAATAATGAAGGTCACACGTTCGAATCTCTTGATTTTTTAGTGTAAACTATAGCAACCAATTGCATACTCTAAAGGTCTTGCTGAACAGAACTAAATTACTTCAGTTTGTTTCGAAATGGTGGCTTTTTTCAAGAAATTTTAAATATTTACGAAAAACCCTGCATTTTCTTAACTACTAATAATTTGTACTTGTGATTAAAAATTCTTATTCCTTGTTAACTAAGCTTACCTATGTATCACATGACAAGATTTTCCCGTCTCCAAAAGAAGTAAACTTTTTGAAAATGCAGGTAGCCTTTAAAATAAAAAAGTCAAAAAACACATAATTTTATAGGTCTTTAAAAATGCTAAAGTATTGTAATTTACATTGCTTTAACTATCTTTTTATGAACAAATATCCAAAATTTCACATAACAAACATCCCCAACCTCAAATTGTTTTGGATTATCGATATTCTACTATGAAAGATCCATTTGGTAACATCGTGAAAAATTTACTACTTTAAAGTTGTGTCTGTGTACACTTCTTACATTGGATTTTACACGTGGGCTGTATAAGATTTTTAGTGGGTGGAAATGCATTACAAAATTAATACCCCCGTTGCAGCAGACCTGCATACTCAGCGAATTTCAAGTGCAAAAGAACATAGTTCAAGCCAACATAGCGAGATTTGACATGTTTTGGTAAGCTCCATAAGAATAACATGGGGAATGAGTATGCAGGTTTGCTGCCACACTATCAAACAATAGATCTCATCTAGTTGAAGCCACAAACCAAGTTTTATCAAGATATGTTGAGAAATAAGCAAGATTTACAATTTCACTTATTTCCCATAAGGTTAACATTGGGACAACGTATTGTGTTTAACACTTTCAATAGAGCAGTGATTTAAAATACTAAATTGTTTGATTTTTTGAGCTGAATTCAATGGTGCGAACAAAACTCCGATAAATTTTATTTTTCTTAGTAAAAAACTCAAAAACCCCTTTTTTGGGGTTTTTGAGTTTTACATATACATCTAAAAATTCAAATTAATGGTATTTTTTGCTTTTCGAAAAGTTATCATGGTCTGGGGCTTAGGTCTTGCCATGAGACCTACGGTAATAGCTTCTTCCCTATGAGGGAAATTCGCTAAAAGTTAAACTTGTAAGAGTATAAGTCTTTTTTATACAAATTTTGTAATAAGATTGCTAGTTCTTTAGAAGTATGAAATAATAGCTTGAACTTGATTTATTACTACATGAGAATCTTGTTTTAGGGAGATATCATTCAGCAGCCTTTTCAATGTCAAAGAGAAAATATTTTACTTAGTGAAAAGAGAGACAAATTATTCAGTAAGAACAAAAACTGCACTCATATGTATAATATAGATTTATAAACAACTGAACCTTTCTACAGGTAATTGATTCTGTCCATTGGTGGTATATCGATCGTGACTGGAGGTCCGCTTCCTTGGTTGACAGTCAGCTTACCGTCAGTTGGAGAGATGTTGTACAGATCCAAATACGTTTTCAAAACCAACTCAGCCAGCACTTCTTGTACCATCAGTCGATGGTCCAGTTCCCTAGACACTTCAGTGTCGCTCTCGTATTCCAGCTCGTCTTCTAGAACGTCGATTTCAACATCCCGCTCTCTGAGATATAAAACCAAGAATGGATTTATGTCATCAGGTTTAGCCGTAATAGCTTTTTCCATCGCTTGCATTTGTGACGAGGCACACTTCAAGTTTTTCTTCACCTCTATTTCAGTTGTGTTCAGGGCTTCTTCTATGCCTTTGAATAAAAGGAAATAGGACCATTCAAAGAGCTCTGGTTTCTTTATCTTCTCATTCCAAATGTACAAATGTTGAAATATCTGAACACATTTTTTCTCCTTTACATCATCCGGGTCGTCATTACTTTTTTTCTCTATAACCTGCATCATCTCTGAAACTGTCGGAGGCTTTGGAAAAGAATATTGGCAATTTTCCGACCCGTTGCAGTGGAGGGTTTCCATTTTCAACTTCTCTTGAGTTTCGTCCAGCTGGATTTTGTCGCTGAAAGTCTTCATGTACCCTTGAAGAACCAGCTCGAACAGCAACTGATGGAAGTCATCATCGATCTGTTTGATTTCGGTGTTGTAATATGTGATTATGCAGTCCTCTACTGTTTGTTCGTCTTTTTCATGGAATTCATGAATTTTTTTTGTGACTGTGTCGTGAATCTTTTTCTTCATGAACTTTAAGGGTGCAAAGGAGATAGTGTCCGGTGTTGAATCACACATTGTCAACCAGCTTTGCATCAAAAAGTAAATTGCTATCTGGATTTTTTCTAGGTTGTTTACATCCATGCATATCTTATCGAGATGAGAGAATACATCATTGCGAAGCTTTGGAGGCTCTACCGATTCCTCTTTTTTGTACAGAAGCACCAGCAAAACAATAGCTGCTGCCACCTGGAAGTAAAATTATTTAATATCAGATTTTTTGAGGACAGAAATTACAAGGTAACAAAAGGTCTCCCTCTCTAATCCAAAACAAAGATAACCACACGGCTCATATGCTGCAACGCTGCTACTGTGAAAAAATTGCCTAAATTCAGAAAACCATATGTAATTTTTAACGTCTTGTTTTAACCATATGTGATGCGGAAAGTGAAAAGGGACCTCAAGTCGGAATTTTCCGGTTTTAAGTTATTAACATCCTGAAATTCAGCATTAAATTACGAACTATTTTACATATAATTTATAGTGTTATGATTTTTTATTTTTGAGTTATTGGCATTTAATTTTAACTTGTTAAAACGGGTATTTTAGGAAATCAAGGCTCGAAACTTCAAACATTCTCAGAATATTTATTATTAGTATTTAAGAAATGAATTAGGTATCAAAATAAAGCTGAAAACTATATCTTTAAATCTAAAAAAACAGACGTGATACACTTACAATTTTACTGTTTAAAAAACAAAAAAGTGAGAAGTTAGAAAAGGGACCTCAAGTCGGAAGGCAGAATACCAAGGAATAAAAGATAAATACACTGTCAAGACGGTGATTTTCGGACAATTTTCTTTTACAATGAAAAACTTGAAGTAGTTCACTTACCTGCCGATACAGTAGAGTGCCGATTATCCGAACTAATTGGGGACAAGGGGTGTTCGAATAACTGAATATTCGTATAATCGAACATAAAAAGACAAAATTTAAAAATTATATATGTAACGTAATTCTTACTAGTAAAAAGGCTAAAAAAATGATCAAACAAAAATTATTCACATTATAATTTTATTATGAAATCGATCAGAATACATGGGTATAATTTTTAAAGAACAATTTATCATACTTAGATACAGTACACACTACTTTTTATTTAGAGAAAAAGTCCAAAATGTGTTTTTGCATTAGCCCTGACACTTTTTTCTGCGTGGGAATTTGAATTGCTTGAGAATCATGTTCAAAATATGAATTATTACAGCGTTCGGTTAACCAACGGTTCGGATAATCGGCGCTCTACTGTAGATGTCAGGAGAGACTAGTTTTGTAATGCCCCTGACGACTCTGTCAGTGCGGGCTTACACATTTGGGGAATGGGACCTGAAGTCGCTCACCATGTTATTTCCCATTTAAGGGACTTGAGGTCCCTTTTTATGCCTGACATAGACTGCTAAATCGATTATTTTTTAATATTTCTCGAATTCTTATCGCAAAAATAACCGAATGAATATGTACAGGAAATATTAAGGAATCGTATCGAATCGAAACCTAAATATCGATATTAATGACCCAGTTCGACTAAAATGCCCTTTCTATAAAATTTACTCCAGCGACTTGAGGTCCCTTTTCCCTTTCCGCATCACATAATGTACAGTTTGTGCCAAAATGGTAGCAGCACTTCAACTTAAATCTCAACAAAGAATGAAAATGTCCAGGTCCCTACTACTTATAACTGAAGCTGAATAATAGACAGTAAACAGTTGCCAAATAGTATATTACACCCTTGGTTTCATTCATAATTTAGGTTTTCCTTATTTATTGCAGGGTTTTAAAATTAAGAGATAGCCTCTGATGATGCCACGGGTCACATAATGAATCATGTTCAAAGCAACTATAACCTATCTCTATCAACTTCTTTTCACAACTTATAAAACAATCGTTTTTGCGATTGTTATTTTTAACCTCTCACCTCTAGTCCTGTGGAAAATGGTACACCACCAGTACACTTTTCGTTGTTTAGGCTTGCTTAATAACAATGACTAGCAGAAACAAATATAATGTTGTTCTTCCCAATCTTTCAAATATAGACCTTTTCTTTACCAATCCCGACAAAATCGGTTGTTCCTCTGCCAGATGTTGAGTACAAAATTTCATCAACCTTTTAAGGTATTCAATATGAGTCTTGGGGCCCCATTTTGGTCAATTTACATAGTGGTCTACAATATGGTTATTTGAGTTAAAATAATAAAGTTCTTTTAATACTTATATTCTAATATACTTTTTTAGCACATTAAGAACAAATTAACCAATTAAAAATTTGTCTTACCAGAAGAATACACAATCCGACGATAGCATATTTCGGGAGCTGCATACTGTGAAGTGTACGTGGTACTGCGATGACACAATTTGGCACACCAAACACTAAATAATGTGACAATCAACATCTGTATAATTACTCTATTTACACTGTTTTCTGACTAAGCAGAAAAACTTTGTGTAAATGATGAAAATGATTCAATCTATACTTTTATATTCAATTAAAAGAAAAATATTCTTTAATGAATGAAAATATCCAAGAAAAATTTAGTTCCTCTCATTTTCAATGTTTTGTTTCTTTAATTAGTTTATGTTTTTGATGTATCGCAACTAGTACCATAGACCATAGACTGGTTGATGAAAATTATCTAATGTGATAATATTCAAATAAATAAAACTATTGTTAACGATTACTGTTATAAAAATGACTATCCCTCTAGTTGCTGTCATGTTTCTTAACTTATCTATAGGACCAGGATGTGGATAAGAAACCACATCTCAGTTTATTAGCGGGTATTAAGAAAGAAAGTTGAATTATTAAACGTTTTATGTTACTTTAAAGAGTATAAAATTTGAAGACATTGGATTATCAAATGTAAATATATATTATGTACATATATTATATTATGTTATTATGTCCAATGTCCATATATATCTTCGGTACGAGTTTCATATCTGATCTTCTAGGTTATGTTCAACGTTGATTGTTTACCTTTGATGCTTAGGTTTGATAGCTGAACTTCTCAATATGATTTAACATGGGAGATCACTTTCGTTTCTGCGCAGATGTACGCTGCTTAGGATTCGGTAATTCAATATCAACTATCAACCTACCAGTATCGTGTTTAATATAATCGATGAACTGTTCCGACAACCATCAGTAATGAAGAAACATCGATAACAACCAATAATCGAAACCATATTATTTGATTCTCTCAAGAACTTTGAAATGTACCTGTCCTACATATAATAAAAATGTATAAAACTAAATTAAACATAATAAAGCTAGCCAATAACTAAACGAAAACGTTACCAACCTCTACTAACCAAACAACTCACCTTGTTTCTCATCATCTGCCACCTTATACAATTAATTATACTGAATGGTACTATCGATAACTATACTTTCATAGGGTAACAAAATAATCGATAATAATCACAATGGAATCTGATGTCAAGTTCTGCCCAACAAACTTTATATCGCAGTCTGACTATCGTAGATCGTTCAGTACTGTTTTCTTAGAAATAAGATGTTGAATCGTCTAAGAATCGAACGGGAGAAGATCAGATATGAAACTCGTACCTATATCTTCAATACACAGCTTGAATTATAGTAGAATTAATACAACTATGAAACGGGAGAGGGAGGGAAATTGATATACTTATCATTTGCCAGCAACAGGCTGACCCCATGAAGGCAGACGAAAACACACAAAGAATCCCAAAGTCTCAAGTTTAAAAGTCACTATACAGCGGACAATCAATCAACTTTTAGAAAAAATCAAAACAAGCAAAATTATTTATCAAAAGGAGACGAGATCATGATAAAAAATCAAAATGCCTCAGCCAATGATGTACTTGGTGGGATCTTATTAACTATACCCCTTCGTTTTCGTTTGTTTTCGTGAGGGACGTATAAGTCGTTGGCAAATGATAGGTGTAATTCCCCCCCCCCCCCCTTGCGCTTCATAGTTGTATTAATTTGACTATAACTATATTTTACTGCTTAACACATAAAAACAGTTCATTAATTATTCTTTTTTTATGAAAGCATAAGATCAAAATATTTTCAAGGGGAAAATGTAAAACAAATTGTATTAAAGTTTTATTTGATACATTTTCAAAGCAAAGGTTTATCTACATGAAGCCATGAGACTTGCGACGGCATCAAAATCAATTTTTTCTGTAATGTTCTTAGTTTTTACATTTTCATCTTGGTTGGCGATGAAGATCATGTTGTTGGCTTCTTCCTTCCATCCATACTTCTGCACCCAGAACCTCAGTACGTTGTCTGAAAACAAAAATTAATTCAGTCTAGTGATTTACTTGATATCACTATATCTCCAAGTCTATTTAATTCCTTCAAATATTTTCAATAAAGAATTGATTATAATAAGGACAAAGTGATTTTTCATTTACAAAAATTCAGATTTGAAATGGAAATTCCATATCATGTCAAAATCTGGACCAATTACTTAGAAAAAGAGAAGAAATTCACTACAATGAATGTACATGATTTGATTATTATTAACCACCAAGAGTTTTAAATCGAGTGAACCCTTGATAATCTGATGTTGAGAAAATCATTTCCAACAGGTCAACAATCGGTTAAATAATGCTTCAGATATAGCCTACTTTATGCAACCATTGACTCCTGTGTGAAGGGGAAACCAATAGAAAGGTTTGTGTGCTAGGAGCGCTTCGGATTCTCTAAAATGAGAGTAAACATCACCGATGCAGGCATCACCTGATTTGACAGTAAAATAATTTGTGTTTTTCGCAAAAAGCTTTTTCTGCCATGACAGGGCTCCCACTCAAACTGAATTTTAAAATTCACGGCTATTTCACAGTTTTTAAGGTCCGAAAATTATAAAATTTACGGTCTAAATATAGGAAAACATTTTGCCGGCCGCACAGTTTAACAGAGAAAGCAGGGTGGAAGGGGGGGAGTGACGAGGGAAAACTCGGCAGACGCATGGCGCCGGCGACGGTGCCGCCAGCACAACGGAGAAGTAATTTCTGTACCAAAATAATTAAATCATGTAATATTTTAGGTAAAACAAACTATTTTAGGTAAAACTAGACAGAAAAATAATTTTAAATACAATGCTTTTAAATAAATAGCAACAATTTTATAAAATATGATGTGATATTTACATTATTGACTACTTAAGAAAACATTGTACTGGCAATTGCAGAACATGCACATAACTTAAATATTTTTTTCTTCCTTTCTTCCTGTCTCTCTCCTTCCTCCCCGCCCACACAATGCGCAGAGTCCACTGCGCATTGTCGCACTGTATGTTGCCATGACAACCATGTTGTGTCTTCATAGCAACGAGCCAATCCCGCACTGTGTTTTAAGACAACAGACATCCGTGTTATGAAAGACAACATGATAGTCTGCGCTTGCATATGTTGCCAATCTTTCGATCAATATTCGTTAGTTCATTTACTGCGTCTTGACCGAGTTGAAGTTCGTGATTATCAACTCTCTAATCTATTGAAAACGCAAAATATGATCTATATAACACATATTAAAATAATGTCGTGTTTGTTTAAAATTAATTGCACATTATTAAATGCATTTCAATTAAATTTTTTTGTAAAATAGTTTTTTCGCAAAAGTTAAAAGAAAAAAACGTGTTTCAAATTAATCCATGTTGCCAGTTTTGGACACCGGCAGTGCTGCCTGGTTAATACACCCCCCAGATAATCGGTGTTCTACTGTCCGTAATTGTTAGTTAATGGCAAAACGTTGGTCGTCTGCAGGCATGTTTTCAGAAACAGAAAACAAGCAGCGGGGAGATCGATGCATTAATCGGTATTTGAAAACCGATAATTGAATCGTACAATAGAAGAAATGTAAAGAATAAGAAAACAAATCAAAAAAGAAAGAAATTGACGTATTTATTTGCCGCGCAAACTTATAACAATGAGCGTGCGTCTTCAGCTATCTAGCCTTCTCTCTCTCTTCACCTTTCGTTTCAATCCTTCCCTCCCCCTCAAGGCAACCGATCGCCTACTCCCCAGTCACCACCCCTCCCCCCCAGCCTCAGTGGAATATCAGTTTAGCAGGCCCTGCCGTCTAGCCTTGTACATACAATTTACGTCTTAAGAGTACACAAATCTGTTTTCGTCTGGGACTGTGAATCATTTCAACGTCTCTAATAAACTTATACAAATATTTCTCTATATTTAATAAAAATATTAGCTATTTTAAAATTGGCTGATTTTAAAGGTCTGCTGACGAAATTCTCGGCTCTTTCCTTCTCGGTTTTTTCATGGTTTGCCAAATTCACCGCTTATCCACGGTTTTTACGGTTTCACGGTTGAGTGGGAACCCTGTATGAAGATGGAGAACTATCATGTCTCAGCAAAGAAACTCGACAATTGAACATGGTCTTCCTGGAAGACTTCTGAGTTACTATCTTGTGAAAATGACCTTGGAAGCCTACATTCTTCATTGAAGATTTTCGTTTACCAAGAGCCAACCTACCGTCGACGCCGCCGAGCAGTTGCGCCAACAATGGCCGCTGGATGGTCTGGAATGAGATGCCGACGACATGGCAGACGAACTTGCGGATGGAATCATGGAACCCGGTGATCTGCGAAGTCAGGTCTGACATCTTGTACATCTTTGAAGAAAAACATTTTGTCAATTCAAAATTTATTTCTAATACATACATCAAAGGGAACAAAAAAGTTAACAATTTAAATGGATAAAAAACAATATAATATGACTAAAAAGAGTAGTTTTGATCTAGTATAAAAATTCTGAAGAACTATCAGGCCTATAAATTATTTTTAAGTTTTCAATATGTTAGAAATTCAATTTTGTGTTGTGGTCTCGATTCCATCGAAAATTGTTATTTATGGTTCTTTGATGCTGTAAAAAACTAATTTTTGACTGCTTCTTTCAACTGTTTTACCATGGCAAATACTCAGCAATGAATACAAAAATATTAGGGTCATTTTTAATTCAGACTAAATACTAATAGAAGAGGTAAATATTCCCAATATGTTGTTGAGGTAAAAACAACAATGTAATAAGTACTCAACTCCCCCTCCCCCCCCCCAAAAAAAAAAAAAAAAAAAACTCACTTGTTCCCAGAACAGCTGGAAGTCACAACACTCAAGCACATCAGCCAAGTAGATGATCTGGTTGATCGGATGCTCCTTGCACTGTAAAACATCACACACTAATTTTACAATTTTGTACTTAACTTATGTTATTAATTAGGCCTAAATGTTTTAAAGAAAAACACAAACTGACTATAAGATGTACATGACATTATGTTTGCAAAAAATATACCTAAGACCAGAAGATATACCCATGCCATGGCTTCGCCCGCTGAAAGGATTACAAATGTTTAATTAAATAACATGCAATTTGAAATTTTTACGAATAACTGATAAGTGGACTGACTGACTAGAGTTATGGGCGTGTAATGTATATGATGTGCCCTGAAGGTGGCAGACGGCAGCTGGTGATTCCACCCACAGATTTAAATGAGAAGGTATGTTTCAATGTTTTCTCTAAAAATGTTTCCCTCAAGTTTGTCAAATGGTATGAATTAGCTTCTTTCCATTTGCAAACACAGAAAATGATAGATAACTTGGGATAAAAAAAGATGCTAAGGGTAGAGTTTTAATAAACAAAATTTGAATTTAGCACTTCAAAATGGTGAAAACTGAAAAAAAATTATACTTTGAATGTATAAACCATATTTCTCATAAAAATTTACCACATTCATATTGAAGATTGGATCACTCAATTAGATGATAATAGTGAAAATTTATTCTAGAAATAAGTCTATTCTTCGAAACTGAAATATCTATCACAAGCGCAAACCTTCCTAAAATATAATGTTTAAAAACGCTGTTTTGTTTCTAATAAAATAAAAGCTGAAACTCGAACTAGACTGTCCATGCAGAGTTTCAAGTATGGTTTGAGTACATATTTTTTTCACGTACAACCCATTCTACAAAAGTGGGAATAAAATGCAGCACTTAGCACAGTCCATAAGACACAAGAAGTCTAAGTGGTATTTGCCATGGTTGGTGGCAACTTTGGAAGTTAGTTAATAGATTTGTACATTTTATTCTTTCAGCAGATTGTATCTTGTACCTTTTTTATCCCTTCAAAATATCCTATAGACCATCCATCCATATTGAATTGAAATGGCCGTGATTTTGAATTTTATGTAGGCCCTACGTTATTTAAACCGTTTAAGAGAAAATATATAAAACCCTTCTTAGTACGCATCTAGAGCCTATAAAGAGAACATTTCATGGCCAAAGAAGCAAGGTAAGTAGTTTGTCAATTTAATCATGATTATTCAACTTAGTGTCAAAAACCAAAACCTGCTAAGGGGACGCACCTTTAAAGTTTCACTCTCGCATGCACTCAAACACATACACAAACTTTAGGGTGATTCTCTATGTGACGCACGGATCATTCAGACACTTTATAACGGAACTTGTCCTAAATATTATAAAATAATATTAATTTTAGCGAATTTCCCCTATAGGGAAGAAGCTGTTACCGTAGGTCTCATGGTAAGACCTAAGCCTAAAACCATCATAACTTTTCTTTTTGAGGTCCTCAGATGCCAAAAACACCATTCGTTCACTTTCATAAATATATATATATATATATATCTATATATCTATATATATATCTATATATATATATATATATATATATATATATATATATATATATATGTGTCTTTAAGCACGATAACTTGCGCAAAAATGGTCCAATCGGAATGAAATTTGGCATAGACGTGTAAAGTAGTAATTATTCGGACGAGTTCGTAAACCAGCCCGATCGGACCACCGGAAGGGGGGGTAAAGGGGGGTAAACCCCCCCAAAAATGGGTTTTTTGAGATTTTTATATAGAAAAATAAAATTTTTCAAATTTTTATTGGCACCATTGAATTCAGCCCAAAAAACAAACAATTTAGTACTTTGAATCATGGCTCTATGTCCATTGGTTGCCGAGACATTGAAAGTGGTAAACACAGTACGTTGTCCCAATGTTAACCTTATGGGAAATAAGTAAAATTCTATATCTCGCTTATTTCTCAACATATCATGATAAAACTTGGTAAATGGCTTCTTCTAGTTCAGATCTACTAAATATTGAATTAAAACCACCCAGTTTTAATATACCTGTAGCAGCAAACCTCCATACTCATTCCCCATGTTATTCTTATGGAGCTTACAAAAACATGTCAAATCTCGCTATGTTGGATCGAAATATGTTGTTTTGCACTTGAAATTCGCTGAGTATGCAGGTCTGCTGCAACGGGGGTATTTTTTCTTCTTGCAGGTGTAGTGTAGCCTGTTTCATCCTGCAGATTCTATCCATTTAAAGTAAAATTAGTTCTTGTGTAATATATGTGTGTTATCACTAGAAATGTGACAGTGATACACGGGACTAAAAAGTGCAGAGTTTACTAAGGCAAATGCTATTTTTTCTATGATTTATGTGGTAATCTTTCATTTAAAAATTATCATTTTACTCTATTTCAAAATTTTTATATTTAATTTTTTTTGTAAAAAAATTAAGATTTTGATATGATTAAAAATATTTTAAAATTTTGATACATTGCGATGCACAGGACTGATGTACAGGACAACAGTTTGTGACTGCTTGCTTTGCCACTTCTTTCAATGAATATCACAAAGTGACTTCGATGAAGTAAATATACATTGAAATGAATATATCAAAAGGCTTTTCAAGGGTTTTCTCAAGTAAATTGAAGAAATAAATAATGGGTGATTCTCTACATGACGAACGGGACATTCAGACACTCTGTACACATTAGTTAATTTTTTTCTTCATGCAGGTAAGAAAAGTTTGAACTTGATTAATGGTAATTAACATTATGGGAAGTGTGTAGACATGATAAAACTGCACATTCTTCATGGAAAATGTTCTATTTAATTGTATTTAACGTATATAATAAACAATGTATTCTAAATACACTTCTCAGGATTGATAAGATCCATATAAATTTTGAATATCTGCAGTTATCAATCTTTTTACCAATGACCTGTGCATCACTCGATGCATGGGACAGATTTTAAAGTCTATATAAAACAACATATATTTAAAATAAAAATACAGTCAGGGCCTTTACTTTATTTAGATAAACCTTAGTAACAAAGTACCTTTGAACAATAAATGTATGGTAATAATATTGCTATTTCTGAAGTCAGCAAAAAGAAAATTTAATGTTTTTGTGACACAGTGGATACTACAGTGAGGTGGGTTTGGAAAATTGTTGTTTTAGGTGACATAATCCATTTTCTGTTATTGGTGTGTTGCTCTAAGATAAGGCAATACATGTAGGCTAATTAGATTATTTTACGAAAATATCCCAGTATGACCAAATAAATTTAATTTAAATCAGAGTAATCTTTCTTAGTGGCGTTTACAGGATTGGTTAAATAAGCAAAGATATTTTTTCACAATACGGAGGAAAAATAATAATAAAATACTATAATCAAAACTTATAGATTTTACTAATAAAATACACCCATTTAATGTTCAACAACATTACTTTCAAAAACATCATGTCTGTTTCACTTTCCACGGAATCACCCTTCGGATTGCTCAGATTTTCCTTCTACTAACTCATATAGCCCAATGTGATTTTTAAGTAGGCTAATACTATCTTAAAATGCTGACCAGAAATAGACTACTAAAAGATTTACTTACAAGCTGTTCGTTCAAAAGGCATTTGCAAAGGATAAAATCGGTATGAGGAAAGTTAGTCAGCGCCTTCAAAAGGATCTGACATGTGATTTTTATGTCATACTTCTGACTGAACTGGTAAAGCTTCAACACTGCCAAGTTAGCCTCAAGGTCATATGCGTTTTCTTGGCTCTGAATCTCCACATACATTTCAAGTGTTTTCAGATTTTCAGGGTTGTACCTGGAACCAAGAAAATTTATCATGCTAAATATTAACCTGAAGAATAATCTGTATACGTCATTCAATGATCCTACCAGTAACATATGCAGCTGCTGTAAATATTAATTAGTAATTTTTATAATTTGTAATGTTTTGAAACATGACACTTTTAAACATTTAATTATGAAATCAAGGTTTTAACTTCGCAGCTTTTAATTTGACTGAAACTAGAACAGTGAAGCTTGCAGGTATTGTAAACAGTAATAATTTATGCTTGGTAGAGCAGCAAATAATTTCATAAAAGTGGTACCATAATAACAAATTCAGCTCCAGTGTCTATGTCAAGGCAAGGTTACACATCTGGAGATGCCCAATGGAACAAAAGAATGGAAATCACCAAGATATTAAGTATCCGAGGAATAACAAGCCTGATGAATCATAAAATAATGCATATCCTGTAGCGTACTGTAAATTGCCCACGGGTCGTGCAAGGTGGACTACACACCAAGACAATGTACAAGTTTAGGCAAACAAAAACAATGGGCTTACCTTTATACTTTCCCATTCAAAATTATCTCCTTAGAGATAATTAATTAGAAAAGAAAGAAAGAAAGAAAGAAAGAAAGAAAAAGTGCTTTATTTTTACAAATAAAATATAAGAAAATACATAGTTCAGTACATTTTTATATAATCTGACTTATCAGTACCGCACAAATCAAAACATTGTCTCAACAGCACAAAAGCTATGGTCTCTTGGACCGTCTGCCTGGCTGGCACCACATTGTTCTTTACTTTTGGTCACTGAAAAAATAATTAATTTACTAATATAAAAAATTCAAAATTTTAAAATGCAATTTGATTACAGAACCGCGCCTAACATAAGATAAAATAACAACCAAATCTGAAATATCCTAAAACAATATCAAATTTCTGATATGGAGTCTTCGGCTAGCAATGGAAAAAACACCTAAACAAACCTAACATTGTTTCAATTTTTTTTTTTTTTTTGGTTTGAGATTTTTTTTTTAATAATTAAATTCGTTAACTAATTCCCAACGATATTTCCAAGCGTCTGACATAAATTTCCCGAATAATCGCCAATCCTTCCCATTAAGATATTCAAAGAAATCATTTTCATTTAAAATATCACGGCCAAAATAGAATTTTCTTATACTTTTAAGCAACGGGCAAACCGCGACAAAATGAAAAACAGTTTCAGGTTGCATAAAGAAGCATAAAAGCATTTAAAAATTGCATAAAGAGCAGAGGTAATTATTGTCAGCAAACCAAGGTTTATAATTTAGATTGACCAATTCTGCCCTGGCCTTTATTGCCCAAGATATCGTCGAAATATCATTTTTAGATGCAAACACGCTCTTATCGCCAAGGTTAAATTCCAGCATTAGATATTGCGTGCGATGTGGCGATGTCAGTGCACGACCTACGCACTCACTCCACCACGCCGCCCGCTCTGCCTCCAATATCGCCATCAGCTGTTCGCCCAGGCCTGCCGCGCCCACCTCCCCCTCCCCCCAGTCCAACACCACATCATGTTTCCTGGCCTCTGTTTCCCAACTCCTACACCAACTAGCTCTCTTATTTATAATTTCCTTAGCTATAATCCTAGGCAACCTGTTTTGGGGCAAATTCAAAACTTTAATAATATAATTTAAATTCAACAATTTAGCAAAAAAGTTAAGTTTTACTAGCCCTGTTTCTATGTGCAGTACATAATTAGGAGTATTAAACGGCAGACGAAAAACTCGCTTCAAAAATAGTCTTTGCACCGATTCCACGTTATCACTCTCTGTGTATCCCCAAACTTGTGCCCCGTAACAAACAATTGATCTAATTACAGCAAAAAAGCAGGCAAACTTGGCATCCAACGGAACATTTTTACTATCAATTAAATTATTCCAAACCGAATTCAAAGCCAATTTTGCAATTCTTGCTTTCTCTGAAAAATGAGCTTCCCAATTTAATGTTGACGTGAAAGTTATTCCTAGGTATTTATACCTATTAACAATTTCTACTCGATTCCCCTTATATCGCCAATTCTCATTATTTTTCAGTTTCCCACCTTTTCTAAACACCATTATTTTTGACTTATCTAAATTAACTTTTAAATTCCAAGTGTCGCAATAGGATTCGAGTTTATTTATCATAAGTTGGAGCCCCGTTGCCGTTGGAGACAAGAGGACCACATCATCAGCGTACATCAGTATATTTACTCGGGCTTCCCCAACCTTACAACCTCCCTCCAACACCTCTGGCAGGTCATTGATGAAAAGTGTGAAGGCGAGGGGGGAGAGGGGGCAGCCTTGGCGCAAGCCAATTGTAGTGTCAAAAAGTCCCGTAACCCCTTCCCTTGTCCACACCCCCGCGGCTGTCCCGTCATACAAATTCTTTAAGACGTTCAACATTTTTGTAGAGACCCCCATACAAGATAATTTAAAAATTAGTGCTTTCCTATCTACAGTATCGAACGCCGCTGAAAAACCTACAAAAAAACAAAAAAGTCTACCTTTTTCCATCGCTAGTCTTAAACTTATGATATTAGCTAAATTGAAAATGTTGTCTACTGTGGAATATCTTTTCCTGAAGCCCGCCTGAAATTCCGAAATAATTTTATTTTCCTCCGCCCAATTGCTTAAACGAAAGTTAACCAAAGAGCAAAAGATTTTACTTATGCTATCGATGAAAGAGAGACCCCTATAGTTTTGAACATTATTACTGTCACCTTTTTTATGCAACGGGAAGACTATTGATCTCTTGAAGCTTTCAGGTACCACTCCCGTAGCCATTACGTTATTAAACAGGCGAACTAACAAATTTAAAAACTCTACAGGAGCGTGCTTGTAAAATTCATAAGGGATCCGGTCAAATCCCGGCGCTTTATTGTCTTTTAATGTTCCCAAAACATAATTCAATTCGATAATTGTGAATTCATTATCTAAATAATCGACTTCTACTAAAGGTTCGGCGTAACAAATGTGAGCTGCGGTAAAAGGCAGATTTAAAAGTTTCCTAAAATGCGTGACCCAGTCCTCAGTTGAAATATCCCCGACTCGCTGAATATTTTTATTTTTAAATGAATTAATAGCCTTCCACAATTTCTTGGAATCGGAAATATTGTTCATATCAGATATCCTCTGATTATAAAAAAGCTTCCTTTTAATTTTACATACATTTTTGTAATTTTTTTGCGCCTCGATGTAATTGTTTTTTATTTCCGACGAATTAGTCTTCCTAAAATATTTTAGCAATTTGAACATTTTTCCCCTTGCTTTAAAACATTCCCTGTCAAACCATGGCTGTTTACTTACAAAAAAATTCTTTGATTTATTCGGACTATGGCTGGCCGAAAGTTTAATACAATTAGTCAACTCCTCCACTTGAACCTGGCTATCGGCTACCTCCGCGCGTGGCGGCAGTAACGCCCTGACTCGCCTTTTATAATCCGTCGCGGTCTTATCACTCCATTTCAATTTTGGCAGCAACGGTATCGGCTTATCTCCCGTATCACGTTCCTGACCCCGCATACCTTCACTTCCTACTCGATTAAAATTGAGTGTCAATTCTATAGGGAGATGGTCTGACCCAGGATAACTTTTCACTTTGAAATCATTTACAAATTCTAATGAGTTAATATTTACTGCTGCCAGGTCAATGACTGAGCATCCCATTGGACCGATAAATGTAAACTAGCCGCACAGATCCCCTTCACACCTCCCATTTAAAATTATTAACCCCAAATTGTCAAACATATCCAAAATTTTACGACCCCTTGCATTCGTTACAGCATCTTTGGAATACCTATTACCAGCTATATTTGAATTAATTGATTCTAAGATGCCATCGCCAATACATTGTTCCGACCCCGTTCTACCGTTTATGTCACCCATTATAATCAGATTATTAAAGTTTTTTTCCAGTAAAATCAAACTTAAATTTCTAAAATCACTATCCCACTCATTATAATTCATGTAAAGAGGCAGCAAAACGAAAGGATCTTAGAGATAATTAATTAGTTATCGGTAAAGGGATAACCTTTTATCCCTTTACTTTTTATTGTGTTCTGCTTTGAAAAATCGTGATTATTTTAACTAACCTAAAGTAACTTATATATACATACATTACTTATAGTACTTATTAGTTACATATCTGGAAGAAAACCATATTTTAAATGATTATCAATTTGGATTTAGAAAAACAAAAAATATTTCCGATGCACTTTTTAGTAGCCTATTTCTAGAAGTTTTCACTCTTCCTTAACTTCTAATAAAAAATGCCTGTTAATATTTCTTGACTTGGCTAAAGCCTTTGATTCTGTTGATAGATATAAATTGCTGGAAAAACTAAAATTAGCAGGAATAAAAAATAACTCATATAACTGGTTCCAAAGCTATCTTGAAAAACGTGTTCAGCTGACATCAATCAATGGGGTGACTAGTTCATTGGCTGAAGTGAATTATGGGGTAATTCAGGGCAGTACATTGGGTCCTGTGCTTTTTTTTATCTACATAAATAACATATCTATAATTAGCTTGAAAGGAAAGTTGTTACTCTTTGCTGACGACACTGCAATATTTTTAGAAGGGTCAAATTGGGATGAGGTTTTTCAAGATGCACACTGTGATTTAGCTCTAATTAAAAAATGGTTCGATCAGAATTGGTTGTCATGAAATATTTCAAAATCCAAATTTATGCCTATTGCTTTGAGAGACAGTAGTGACACTAATATTAACTCAGTAAAACTTCACATATGTGGCGATTCGCAAAGTGTAAATTGTAACTGTGGATCATCAAAATGAAAACAATTAGAAACAAAACTGGCAAATTTCCAATAAATCATCTGATGAAAAGTAAACAAATTACTTGCCTGTAATGTTTACCGGTTTTTAAGTTTATGAAATAAAGTCTTGTTTTCTTTAAAATTATTTTCGACCGCATTTAGTTATTCATTAATTAATGCAGATTCTAAAAAATAATGGTTTCTAAACGAAAACTTAAACAAATTACTCAGGGCACGATCGTTTTAAGAGTGTGACAGTGAATTGCCATAAGAGTACATTATAAAATCGTCTGCGATTCCGTCTGATAATGTGACGTCACCACAAAAGGACTCCGGCCTGTAGTGTAGTGTGGCCTTGGTGGTAGGCCTAACTGTTTATAATTTTTAAAATTTTCACAATATATTTGAATTTCCACTTCATAGTTATGAAACAAGAAATGCGAGAAACGCAATTGTAACTCCTAGAATTAATAAATCTTTTCTTACAACAAACGTGTTTTATGTGGCTCATATAGTTTATAGGAATTACCCGACCAATTAAGAGATGACATCGCTTCTTCGACATTATCAGCCTTCAAATTAAAGTAAAAAAATGGTTAAGCAATATGGGCAGGGAAGCTGCAGAAAATATGATTTCTTCATGTTACAGACCGTGACTGGGGGGGCAGATATAGTAGCGATAGAGTGAGTGAATGAATGTGTGTAAGGATGTGTGTGTGTGTGTGTGTGTGTGTGTGTGTGTGTGTGTGTGTGTGTGTATGTATGTGTTTGTGCGGGAGCGAGCATGTGTTTGTGTGTGTGCGCGTGTGAGTGGCTACAAAGGGGGAAGAGAGGGACAGGTGGGGAGGGGGGATGGGTGAGCAAGTAGCATTGTGTTATTGTCCGTCCGTCCTCATACCAACCTCTAAATTTTGTTTTATCTACGATAGCTTGAAGTTTTATAATCCCAGCTACTTTCTTCTATGCCGTCACAAATAAAATCTGTTTTCTTTCAGTCGTTAAAAAACGTAAACAAATACAGTTTCCCAAGTTCTTTTTAAATTTAAATTCTTTTTAAATGAGACTCATTCTCACACACGGGTGCTCTTGCACCTACGTGAGAATATTTTTCTTTATAATCCTCATTAGAGCTGTAACCTAACAATTAGTTTATTTTAATTATTAATTTTCGTAAAAATATTTCTACTTTCATTATGCTCCCATGTTAATTGTTTGTAACCGACTTAGTTTCAGAAATAAAAGTATTTTTTGATTTGATTTTATAGCCTGTAGTCATATTGAGTCATAAGATCATAGAGGAATATTTTGTTTTGATGATTCCACTGAATTGTGACTGATTTGTTCACTTAATGTGATACGTAAGGCCCTTCCTGAGTAACTGAATGACTATCATGGCAATCAATGTCTAGTCCGTGTCTTTGCTCTGCTCCTCTCTTTTACCAATCACAACTTCATCATTAACAATATATAAAAAGTGAATGAGGTGTTACTTCCTCGTTTCGTTAAGAATTGAACAATACCAGACAAGTCACACCTTCGCCCGCCAAATCCCCTCCAATAGGCCTAGATCAGGTTGTTGTCCGGAGTGTGTTCATCACTTGCCTACAGGATTTGGCGGGCGAAAGTATGACTCATCCGGTATCGTTTGGTTTGTAACGAAACGAGGAAAATCATACTAACATATTTATGATAACCTAACCTAACATAACCGCCGCAGCGCGCTGTTTAAGGGTGGCGATCAGGTGTTGCTGCTAGCGGCAGTGACGCTTTTACCTCGCTGACATCGCTCGCTGCCTTCTGGGAGGCAGAACACAAAGATCGCTCATCATAGCCTAATTATTTCAAATTTGGAAAGTAAGTCAATTGAAATATGTTCTCTCCAATTATGTGATTATTTTTGGTATCCAGTAAAAAAAAACCGGTAGGCTTATGTCTCTTGGGAGTGGGAAATTTTCGGAGGGAAATTTTCCCTTTCGGAGGGATTTTATCCCTCCCTGAGGAAATTTTTCCCTGTTTTCAATATTCCCTATTTTTGGGGCGAGAAATTCAATGGAACCATCGCCGTCCCCCTACGACCCCCCCTTTTTTTACCTAAAGGGGGGGTTTTGGCCCCTCTAATTTTAGAAAAATATTTTTTACCTTAGATCGATTCCTTGTATCGCCCTGAACACAAAAATATCGGGTTTTTAACATCTATCAGCTCCCCTTATCGAACTAGGGGGCAAAAACCCCCTTGGACCCCCAGTATAGGGGTCTTGGGAGTCAGTATGTTCCAGTAGAGCTGTGAGGCTGAAACTCAGAATGTACCCTATTTTCGGGGCGAGAAATTCAATGGAAGCATCCCTGTCCCCCTACGACCCCCCCTTTTTTACCTATAGGGGGGGTTGTGGCCCCCCTAATTTTAGAAAAATATTTTTTACCTTGGATCGATTCCTTGTATCGCCCTGAACACAAAAATATTGGGTTTGTACCATCTACCTGCCCCTGTTATCGAACTAGGGGGCAAAAACCCCCTTGGACCCCCGTATAGGGGTCTTGGGAGTCAGTATGTTCCAGTAGAGCTGTGAGGCTGAAACTCAGTATGTCCCCTATTTTCGGGGCGAGAAATTCAATGGAACCATCGCCGTCCCCCTACGACCCACCCTTTTTTACCTAAAGGGGGGGTTTTGGCCCCCCTTATTTTAGAAAAATATTTTTTGCCTTAGATCGATTCCTTGTATCGCCCTGAACACAAAAATATTGGGTTTGTACCATCTACCTGCCCCTGTTATCGAACTAGGGGGCAAAAACCCCCTTGGACCCCCCGTATAGGGGTCTTGGGAGTCAGTATGTTCCAGTAGAGCTGTGAGGCTGAAACTCAGTATGTCCCCTATTTTCGGGGCGAGAAATTCAATGGAACCATCGCCGTCCCCCTACGACCCACCCTTTTTTACCTAAAGGGGGGGGTTTTGGCCCCCCTTATTTTAGAAAAATATTTTTTGCCTTAGATCGATTCCTTGTATCGCCCTGAACACAAAAATATCGGGTTTGTATCATCTACCTGCCCCTGTTATCGAACTAGGGGGCGAAAACCCCCTTGGACCCCCCGTATAGGGGTCTTGGGAGTCAGTATGTTCCAGTAGAGCTGTGAGGCTGAAACTCAGTATGTACCCTATTTTCGGGGCGAGAAATTCAATGGAACCATCGCCGTCCCCCTACGACCCCCCCTTTTTTACCTAAAGGGGGGGTTTTGGCCCCTCTAATTTTAGAAAAATATTTTTTACCTTAGATCGATTCCTTGTATTGCCCTGAACACAGAAATATCGGGTTTGTACCATCTATCTGCTCCCCTTATCGAACTAGGGGGCAAAAACCCCCTTGGACCCCCAGTATAGGGGTCTTGGGAGTCAGTATGTTCCAGTAGAGCTGTGAGGCTGAAACTCAGTATGTACCCTATTTTCGGGGCGAGAAATTCAATGGAA
Organism: Flexamia atlantica; assembly: GCA_035578135.1. Classification (NCBI taxonomy): domain Eukaryota; kingdom Metazoa; phylum Arthropoda; class Insecta; order Hemiptera; family Cicadellidae; genus Flexamia; species Flexamia atlantica. The sequence continues at coordinate 29,111,183 of JAQJVK010000003.1, forward strand.
CCATCGCCGTCCCCCTACGACCCCCCCTTTTTTACCTAAAGGGGGGGTTTTGGCCCCCCTTATTTTAGAAAAATATTTTTTGCCTTAGATCGATTCCTTGTATCGCCCTGAACACAAAAATATCGGGTTTGTATCATCTACCTGCCCCTGTTATCGAACTAGGGGGCAAAAACCCCCTTGGACCCCCCGTATAGGGGTCTTGGGAGTCAGTATGTTCCAGTAGAGCTGTGAGGCTGAAACTCAGTATGTACCCTATTTTCGGGGCGAGAAATTCAATGGAACCATCGCCGTCCCCCTACGACCCCCCCTTTTTTACCTAAAGGGGGGGTTTTGGCCCCTCTAATTTTAGAAAAATATTTTTTACCTTAGATCGATTCCTTGTATTGCCCTGAACACAGAAATATCGGGTTTGTACCATCTATCTGCTCCCCTTATCGAACTAGGGGGCAAAAACCCCCTTGGACCCCCAGTATAGGGGTCTTGGGAGTCAGTATGTTCCAGTAGAGCTGTGAGGCTGAAACTCAGTATGTACCCTATTTTCGGGGCGAGAAATTCAATGGAACCATCGCCGTCCCCCTACGACCCCCCCTTTTTTACCTAAAGGGGGGGTTTTGGCCCCCCTTATTTTAGAAAAATATTTTGTACACAAAGGCAAGGGGGGAGCTCCAGACTCTCTTTGTTTATCAAAACGAGTCTGGCGATCTTCCAGCGAGTCGGAAAGACCCCAGCCGCTAGGCAGGCGTTAAACATGCGCAGTAAGAGCTGGGGGTGACTGCTAGCCACGACTCGGAGAGCCTCAGCTGGAATGCCGTCGGGCCCGGGTGCCTTCTGGTTCTTCAGGGAAGACGCCGCTGTGACGAGCTCCTCCTCACAAAACAACGGAACTCCCACTCGCTGCACCGGGTCACTACTTAAATCCCGCACAGGATGTGAAGGGAAAAGAGATCGCTTGAAATGTACGGAAATTACGCGCGGAATTTCAGCTTGAAATTAGCGCCCTCTCTCTCTGGAATTAATGCTTTTCTTGAGTTAAGCCGAATCTTGCAAACGCTAAAAAGATCTGAATACTCTCACAAGGCGTCATAAAAAATCCACAATATTTTAGACAATTTATGTTATAGTAAAATAATGCCTTGTTAGTTTTTAATTTACTTATAAAAAACTTGAGTTGGATAAAATGTGACTATTTAAATCGACCTAATTAATCACATAGCCAAACGATACTTTATTAAGGGAAAAAATGATAAAGGGGGGGAGTTACGTACAAATTGACAAATTACAGTTACGGTACCTCAATTTTTACAAATCAAGCACTGTATATATATATATATATATATATATATATATATAAATATATTATATGAATAATGATATATATGTATATATACATATCATTAAATATATATATATATTTTTTTACTTTCAATTTTTTGTTATGTTTTCGCATTACACATTTGCTAATAACTTTAACTTCCCCCAAAGCAATATATCTATATAATTAATACGCCAACACGAAATTTGTCTTATGAACTCCTCCGTCATTTCTTTACCGATTTTGATCATTGACGGCTCATTGGAAAGAGCGTGTCGCGTAGGTTTGCAAACTGGCCTTACATTTTTGAAAAAGTCCCTTGGGCTCTGCCCCATTGGCTTTTAAAGTTCCCATGTTATCCTTATGAAGAACATAATTGTTTACATTTTGATCAGCTGGATAATTTAATTGCTGTTATTTTTTAATTTGTGTAAACATAACCCTCAAGACGGATCGTGTTAGCATGATTGTGTTTTAAATTTGTCGCCATTTGAATTATCGCTCTGCTAGAGTAGCGCACGATTCCGTGCGCTCGGATCCACTAGTATACCATTAATTTAGGACAGTGTTGTAAATTAGTTAACTTTCTCCCAAAGCAATATATATATAATTTTGTTAGGTTAGGAAATTGTTATTGTTTATTACTTTGCCTTTCAGCGTCACCTCTTTAATTTGACACTTAAATCATGAAGTTGTGTGATGGAAATAAGCTATGCCCCCATAGCAATTGATCAATTTATGTGTCGAAATGTATGTTTTCGCACTTTTCCAGTCGAATGGGCTCATTTTTAGACTTAAAATATGTTTAGTTTAGCCCCTATGCACAAAAAGTCGGGAAAACTAACCATATTCTAACTCTTACTTAATTTTAATGCTAGATAAAATATTACCGTCTCAAAAAATATAAAAAATGCGGGGAGTAATTTTGGTCCAGAGACATTTCACCGTAATTTTCACCCTTGTGCACTTTTCATGCACTTAAGTGCCTAAGACCGTCGTGGGTTGAAAATGAGGAACGCCCCATAGCAATTAATTAATTTATACGTCAATAACAACAATTTGTTTGAAATGACTTATTAACTTATATCTAAATACCTTACGTTTATATTGTCTTATTACGACCATTTGCTCGATGCAAATGGTCCTATTTCCTCGTCAAATTTTAATTAAAGCATATTTAGCTTTTTTTAACGCACTTGTGTCAAAATGATTATAGTCTAATGATATTGTAATACTACTCCTGCAAAATTTTCAATTCGTGTCTTCGCCTTTTAAAAATTCATTAAAATATCTTAAAATGTCTTATTACGGCAAATCTTATATACATTATAACATTATTTGTCATTTATTATCGTCGTAACATATTATATGTGAGGTTACTCCGTGTTTCAGTATCACCCGAGACCAACCTCGAGTTCTGCCGGGTTAAATGCAAATACCCGGTGTTTTTTAAACCAGCTGTTTAAGTTTTGGGCGTCAAAACGTTTTATTTAATAACGACCGTAAATAATATAAGGCAATGGTTTTCCTGAAAGTCTCCTTCTCGCTTTTTAGAGATGAAATTCAATTAGCTTCGGTAAAATCTTTTCTGGCCATTCACGCAATGAAAACCACCGATGAATTTATTTATGCATCAATGAAGGAAACTTCTTAAATAGTTCCATGCTCTTCAGGAAAATGTCATCAAATATGCAGAATATTTCATGTTGTATTTATAGCTTCTGTGAAAAGTTTAAAACTCGGTATCGGTGTAGATCGACGAGTGAATAAAATTTATCAACATCTGTTCCTCCTTTTGAGAAATAATCAGTGAAATCCTAAATTTCGGATTAGGCTCCCAGTTTGATAGTTTTTTCACAGCGGTTTTATACGATCACAACGAACAACACGAATGAGTTTTGAGTGATAGCTAAGTGATTCCTTGCTACCCAGGAAATCACCATCACCATTTTATCGTTGGTGAAATCTACTGTCCTAATTATGTTAACCTTTACTTTTAACCTCCTGTTGGTGTTAGCTTCAGTTTCTTGCCTCATCTTGCATTCTCTCGCCACTTTCTTCGCCCGATTCCAGATTTAATCCGGTGTTCACATTGCTTTCTAGAACCCTGGTGACAATCATACATTCCTTAGTTGTATTCAAACTGAACATTACCACTCAGTCTGCAGTTCGTTCGTGTCCGTTTACTTGAGAGGTTAACGGGCTTTTTTTGGTTTATCTTGGGTTTTGTAACATCATAAAACAAACCCATATTTATTCTTTAAACATGGGTCTTAAACATATAACCACCGATGAATTTATACATCGGGAATTTATACATGACCTATACGGAGGGTCCAAGGGGTTTTTTGTCCCCTAGTTCGATAAGGGGAGCAGATAGATGGTACAAACCCGATATTTTTGTGTTCAGGGCGATACAAGGAATCGATCTAAGGTATAAAATATTTTTCTAAAATTAGGGGGCCAAAACCCCCCCTATAGGTAAAAAAGGGGGGGTCGTAGGGGGACGGAGATGCTTCCATTGAATTTCTCGCCCCGAAAATAGGGTACATTCTGAGTTTCAGCCTCACAGCTCTACTGGAACATACTGACTCCCAAGACCCCTATACTGGGGGTCCAAGGGGGTTTTTGCCCCCTAGTTCGATAAGGGGAGCAGATAGATGGTACAAACCCGATATTTCTGTGTTCAGGGCAATACAAGGAATCGATCTAAGGTAAAAAATATTTTTCTAAAATTAGAGGGGCCAAAACCCCCCCTTTAGGTAAAAAAGGGGGGGTCGTAGGGGGACGGCGATGGTTCCATTGAATTTCTCGCCCCGAAAATAGGGTACATACTGAGTTTCAGCCTCACAGCTCTACTGGAACATACTGACTCCCAAGACCCCTATACGGGGGGTCCAAGGGGGTTTTTGCCCCCTAGTTCGATAACAGGGGCAGGTAGATGATACAAACCCGATATTTTTGTGTTCAGGGCGATACAAGGAATCGATCTAAGGCAAAAAATATTTTTCTAAAATAAGGGGGGCCAAAACCCCCCCTTTAGGTAAAAAAGGGGGGGTCGTAGGGGGACGGCGATGGTTCCATTGAATTTCTCGCCCCGAAAATAGGGTACATACTGAGTTTCAGCCTCACAGCTCTACTGGAACATACTGACTCCCAAGACCCCTATACTGGGGGTCCAAGGGGGTTTTTGCCCCCTAGTTCGATAAGGGGAGCAGATAGATGGTACAAACCCGATATTTCTGTGTTCAGGGCAATACAAGGAATCGATCTAAGGTAAAAAATATTTTTCTAAAATTAGAGGGGCCAAAACCCCCCCTTTAGGTAAAAAAGGGGGGGTCGTAGGGGGACGGCGATGGTTCCATTGAATTTCTCGCCCCGAAAATAGGGTACATACTGAGTTTCAGCCTCACAGCTCTACTGGAACATACTGACTCCCAAGACCCCTATACGGGGGGTCCAAGGGGGTTTTCGCCCCCTAGTTCGATAACAGGGGCAGGTAGATGATACAAACCCGATATTTTTGTGTTCAGGGCGATACAAGGAATCGATCTAAGGTAAAAAATATTTTTCTAAAATTAGGGGGGCCACAACCCCCCCTATAGGTAAAAAAGGGGGGGTCGTAGGGGGACGGGGATGCTTCCATTGAATTTCTCGCCCCGAAAATAGGGTACATACTGAGTTTCAGCCTCACAGCTCAAGGGGAACATACTGACTCCCAAGACCCCTATACGCGGGGTCCAAGGGTTTTTTTGCCCCCTAGTTCGATAACAGGGGCAGGTAGATGATACAAACCCGATATTTTTGTGTTTAGGGCGATACAATGAATCGATCTAAGGTACAAAATATTTTTCTAAAATAAGGGGGGCCAAAACCCCCCCTTTAGGTAAAAAAGGGGGGGTCGTAGGGGGACGGCGTAGGTTCCATTGAATTTCTCGCCCCGAAAATAGGGGACATACTGAGTTTCAGCCTCACAGCTCTACTGGAACATACTGACTCCCAAGACCCCTATACGGGGGTCCAAGGGGGTTTTTGCCCCCTAGTTCGATAACAGGGGCAGGTAGATGGTACAAACCCAATATTTTTGTGTTCAGGGCGATACAAGGAATCGATCTAAGGTAAAAAATATTTTTCTAAAATTAGGGGGGCCACAACCCCCCCTATAGGTAAAAAAGGGGGGGTCGTAGGGGGACGGGGATGCTTCCATTGAATTTCTCGCCCCGAAAATAGGGTACATTCTGAGTTTCAGCCTCACAGCTCTACTGGAACATACTGACTCCCAAGACCCCTATACTGGGGGTCCAAGGGGGTTTTTGCCCCCTAGTTCGATAAGGGGAGCTGATAGATGTTACAAACCCGATATTTTTGTGTTCAGGGCGATACAAGGAATCGATCTAAGGTAAAAAATATTTTTCTAAAATTAGAGGGGCCAAAACCCCCCCTTTAGGTAAAAAAGGGGGGGTCGTAGGGGGACGGCGATGGTTCCATTGAATTTCTCGCCCCAAAAATAGGGAATATTGAAAACAGGGAAAAATTCCCTCAGGGAGGGATAAAATCCCTCCGGGAGGGGAAATTTCCCTCCGAAAATTTCCCACTCCCAAGAGACATAAGCCTACTGACTTTAATTCCACCATAAGCATTTTGAGAGTTTATCCTTGACAACAAATTACCTTGTTAATTTGGTTAAGGTTAGTCTTGGTTTGAGCCACTCGCTTCACAGGTGAATTTTGGACATTCTTAACCAAAATTATACCTATAATTGACTACCCTTGAATTTAGAAAGGGTTGTAAAGGTTCCAAAGGAAGGGTTGTAGGCCTACTAACATTAGGAACTATTTCACTGAAGTTTTCGGCTTTCTTTAAAACATTTATGACTAAGTTAACCTCAACCACATATGGTAAATTAGTGCTCATGCTAGATTGGAGGAAGAGTCAAAACTTACATGTCAATTCCCTTCACTTTGCTTGAAACTGTTTGTTTCATTTGCTCTGCACGTGTTGTTTCTGCCATTTTAGTAATTAAACAAACCTTTTTAACTTTAAATTAAAATCTGAAGCCACATACACTTCTCTGCTTATACAGGTATAAGTATAACCTCAAATCAGCGGGTAACCTAACCAAACTAAACGAAGAAGAAGAAAATGTTAACAGCACATTTCTAACAAAAATATCACATTAGCCTCACATTAGCCTTATACCTATATCATCGGAACTTGATTTGACCATAGATAAAGGGATCTTTATCTATGATTTGACTAAAAATGGTCATAGAATATAGACTAAGGGTTATATAGCATACATTCATATTGTACACAACGTAACTAAAAATTTAAAAATATTCTTGTGCTGATTTTTCTACAAAAAATCCATTAACAAGAACTTGAATTTCTCAGGTCTGATTGAATGTGTGATATTTGCAAGTAGAATCAAGAATAAAGACTTTATTACCGATAAACGCGTTACATACTGTATACTATAAATGCATTTGATGCCTTCGCAGCACCTATATTTTTATAAATTAGTAAAAATTTTAATCTGCGGTAGGTATTTCTCTAGTCCTCTAGTCCAGACATATAAAGTCGGAATACCTCAATAATATCTGGTCGACACTTGTGGACTCCTCTGGGACTTAGACTTTCACAGTTTTACGGAACAAACTACTCGATCATGGTTAACTAGCAGAATAAAAATTTTAAAACTTTAAAGCCTGGCTTTTCTTAGTATAGGTTAATACTCATAAAATATGATAAATTCTTTGATATCCTTTAATGACACTCTGTTTGAGTTGTAATAAACCTCGCTTTCTTTTTGTTCGGATCTGGCCCTTCCTGACGCAAGTGTGCATATATATTTCCCCCCTCCTGCTGTTTGGAGGATTTTTACTCCTTGCAATGCGTGAGTAAAATAATAACTTGTCTCCCAGCGGGAGTAAAGTGATTACTTTGTCTACCGGCGGGAGACAAAGTAAACCCACGAGAAAAACATTGAAATCATTAATCAAAAAATTAGAGCGCCTTCAAATTTCCATGCGCGCGTGAAAATATGTTACAGTTCAACCAAGGCCCCACTTTCAGTAGTTCAGAATACAGAATACAGAATACAGAATACTTTATTCATGAGCATCAAGAACAGAATGGTGTCAATACAATTTACTTGAATTGGGGATTGTTATTGTCCAATCATATCACTTGGATGGGGTCTTGCACGAGTTTTAAACTCTTCCAGTGTGTATATTGGCGAGTCAGCAAGCCAATCCCGGACACGTTTCTTCAGCGTTGCTGCTGAGCCCTCCTTGACACATCGAGGGAGCAGGTTGAAGAGTTTCGCTCCAGCATATGATGGCTTCTTCGAGAAGAGCGATGTTCTGTGGGCGGTCAGGTTGAAATCTTCATTGTGCCTTGTGTTGTAGGAGTGAAGAGTAGCATTTCTTGACGAAGAAACTATTGTGGCATAGACAATTGCCTCCATGATGTAAATTGAGACTGCGGTGAGTATGCGCATGTTACGAAAAGCCTCTCTGCAACTTTCCCTTGGCTGAAGGCCTACCATCAATCGCAGAGCACGCTTCTGGAGCACCAGGACACGCTGCAGGTTTTCTTGCGATGACCCACCCCAGAAAATTATTCCATATCTGAGGTGGGATTCAAATAGGGCGTGGTAGCTAGCTCTTGTTGCTTCTGTGGTGCTGATGGAGCGGATCCGTTTTATAGCAAAAATTGCGGAGCTGAGCTTCATGCAGAGAGCGTCAACATGCTGGTTCCAAGCGAGTTTATCATCAAGAACCACTCCCAGATGCCTTGTAGATGTCATGGTTTGAATGTTAGGAAGGCCAGTCACCTGATTTTTCAGTCTTCCTAAGATTAGCTGGGTCGTTTTATCTTCGTTGAACACCAGGTCATTATTCACACAGTAATCCTGTGCCAGGTTGACAGCGATGAAATTGTCCACTTCTAGTGCTTCTGCTGATTTCTTGCTGGTTAGTAGGACGGTGTCATCAGCAAACATAACTACTTTGCTGAACTGGTTAACATGGCTAGGAAGGTCGGCCGTAAACAAGGCAAAGAGCACCGGTCCTACGACCGATCACGACTACGATCGTTGAGGAACACCTCTCTTTATTTGCAGTGGCTTGGATCTGACCGTTGTTGTTGATCCATCGATGGTTTGTCTCAACTCCACGATCTGCATTCGACTGCTTAGGTAGCTTGAGAACCAAGTGTGTGCTGTTCCTTCAACTCCAAGAAGTTTGAGCTTGCTCAGAATTAAGCTGTGGTCTAGGCAGTCGAATGCCTTGCTTAAGTCGAGAGATGTACTTATGATCGTGTTCTCAGAATCCAGATTGTCGATGATGTGCTCAACGATTTCCCCAAGAGCTGTTATAGTTGAGCGGCCCGGGATGAAGCCATGCTGCTCCCTCAGTTTGATGTCATTTTGATGCATATGATTTCGAAGCCTATTCAGTACAACTCGCTCTAAGACTTTCGAAAAGGTCGAAACAAGTGAGATTGGCCTGTAGTTCTTAACTTCATCTTTTGGCCCTTTTTTGTGGAGCGGGTAAACCTTTGAAATTTTCATTTTTGATGGAAACACGCCTTGGGCCAGAGATTTGTTGATCAGATCAGTCAAAGGAGTAATCAGTTCCTTCTCACAGAATTTCATAATCCGTGATGATATGTCGTCTATTCCAGCTGAAGAGGAGACTTTGGTTGCCCTTATAATTTTGCTGATTTCCTCTGTGGTGGCTTGAGTGAAGTTCTGAAGACGGCCCTCCAAGCAAGTAAACGCAATATTTGTGGCTGTCCGAGTTTGGGAGGGTTTATCTCTGATAATGTTTCCTCAGCAACAGTAACGAAATAGGTGTTAAAGAGCTCTGAGACTGAGTGGATGTTGTGTACTGTTTCGTTTGCTGTTTTCAGGGACCAAGTAGAATCCTTGGCTTTCTTCGATGAATTTATCTCTGAGTTGATAAGTGACCAGATTGCCTTATTCTTGTTTGAAGATTCGGAAATGAGCTTTTCATTTTCTTTTTGCCGTAGTGTCCTGAGCTTGAGGTCGTACAATTTTTTCTTCTGCGCCGAATCAACTTTGTCTTCCAGTCTACCTGTTAGCATGAACTTGTCTTGTGCGTCAGTAAAGGTCCTTTTCATTTGACCAACTTCTCGGTCGTATGAAACTGATTTTCGTTTAGACTTACTTCGGGATGTTTTGTAAGGGCAGCTGAGGTCTAGAATGGAAGTCACCAAATTAATGAACGTTGAATAGGCTGCTTCTGCATCCTGTTCTTTTGTGACCTCGCCCCAAGTTTGGTAAGAAATGTTTTCCTTGAAATCCAGCATGTTGTTATGACTAAAATGACGTCGAGTGGAGATATCTGACGCATGTTTCATTAATGGGAATAAGAGGCTGGTTAATTGTCCCGAGTGGTCAGAAATATGTGCATGGATTACTTCGGCGCTTATCAAATCATGATCAAGGCTCGTACAAACAAAGTCAATTGATGTTTCTGATGCACTGGTTATTCTTGTAGCGGGAAGATGCAATCTGTGAATGTTGAATGAGGCTAAAAGTTCATTCAACGCCGACTTTTCTCTTGATTCCACCAAGGAGTCAACATTGAAGTCACCCACAATGCAAATTCCGCTGCTTGCTGGAAGTAACAAATCAAGAGAACTGGATAGTGATGTCAGTGCATCCTCAAAGGGTGCACCGGGCGGTCGATAGGTGCCCAGAATGAATATATTCCCTCCTCCTTTAAGGGACAGCTTTATTCCCGCCAGTTCGCAAATGAGCTCTCTGCTGACTTGTTCTATGTTTGTGCTCACTATGGGATTTCCAAGCAGATTGTGATTATAGATAGCAACCCCGCCCTTTTTATGGTTGGTTCTACAGTATGACGCAACGAGATCGTAGTCTTAGTTAGATTGTTAGATCGTTTTTTTGTATAGATATTGCCTCAGCAAGCTCGGGCGCCAACATTTTCAATTGTGAGATACTGTGTACAGAGTAAAGTTTTACTCACTCAACACACAAACAACTATTTCTTCACATAGGCCAGAAATATGAAATTTGACATGAATATTTCTGTTAAATTTTGATAAAGTCCCGAAAACTCTTCCACTATCTCTCCCACCATTCAAACGGTGATTAAAACGTTAATTTTAGAAAAAAATTAGAATCGTGTTCAGTCTAAACAACAGTCCTATAAGAAATAAATGGAGGGCACCTTCAGTTTGGGTCCAAATATCGGTGCAACTCACCTCTTTCGCCCCCAAAGTGGCCCCTATAAAATTAAAAATTAATTGTAAAACTTAACATTTTTAACTTAAGTTTTTTTAAACTTATTTTGAGACTGCGGTTTCATATATTATCTTTGTAATGGTTATGATTCATGAATAGCCACATTACTATTACAGTACTATTACTAGAGATGGCCATGTTCATGAACACAACATAACACCATATAACATCAACTCTTAATTTCTAATTTCCTCGCCTCGTTCCTCCTCTTTTGTCTGACTTGTATTTTTTCAATCAGTTGTGTTGTGGCCAGTTGCATGGTGGAAGGAATATCAAACCAAGGCCAGTTGTTCATTCGTACTTCGGCAGTGCTGTGAGATAGATTTCAATTCTGTGGTTGTGCCTTTATTCCTACTAGCAATTTCCCGATACTACCTTAACACGGTTTGGGTAAATTAACTTTGTAAATACTTTTACTACTGTCCTTTTTTATCAAGTAGTACACCTTATTATTTTTATCTTCCTTCCATTAACATACTTAAATCACACTTCTGGCCCATTTATCCGTACAAGTCACGGCTGGTCCTGACATGTCGTCAGGTCTAGCCGACCACATGGATAACATACAAATGGAAACCGAAATAGTTGTTACAGTAATTCAATTTTGTCTACAAATAATGAATCAAACCATTCTGACAATGAAAAGAATATGATGATCAACTAAATGATGAAAATAAATTAAAGTAATGAAAACCTAAATTCACCAAAACCCACAAAATCAAACCAGATAAGATTATATAAAAAAGATAATAATGGTCCATTTGAAGTAATAATTCAAGACAACAATATAAACCAAAAATCAATCATTTCCAGATAGGAAAAATCATTAAAAATCATCATACTGACATTGATTACATCCAAAGATCTGGCCGCAACGTGTCTGTGTTCTGCAATTCCTATCAATCCGCAAATGACCTAATCTTATCACAACATCTTATTCACTACAATGTTTTCATACCATCTATTAGGGTGTACACATATGGTGTCGCAAATATTGATCCTTCAATCTCTGAATCTGAGATACTTACTGACTCTGTTTGCAACAGTCCCATTCTTGAAGTTAGCCGTATTAAGCGGAGAGTCAACCAACAATTGCAGGACACCCACTTTGTAAAAATTACCATTGATTCTGACACCTTGCCTGAATACATCTCCTTAAACTATGTTCGTGTCCAAATTGAGCCCTACATGATTCCTGTCAAACAATGCTTCCGTTGCTTTGCCTATGGGCATGTTGCCAATTCCCCTTGCCGAAACACCAGAATCTGTAGAGACTGAGGTGACATTTTTCATTCTACACCGTGCGAACTTCCACGTAAGTGTGTTCATTGTCTAGGTCCCCATAGTAGCAATTCTAAGTTCTGTCCTGAATACATCAGGCAAAAGAAAATAAAAGAAAGGATGAGCCTAATGAGGGAAGATTACTTTAAAGCCAGTAAATTCTTCCCTATCACGTATAAGATTGTTAAACGTGTCTCAAAAAGACCACAAACTTTTGCAGAAGCAACCAGATCTTTGGAACTAACAAATCTTCTAAATATCCAGCCCTACCAGAAACGTCATTAAATACTAGTCAAACTCCTCTTTCAAACAGGTTCATTCGTTAATTTTAACAGCTTCTAGTGGTGTTTAGATACATTAGATACTGTTCCTGAAACTCTCTCGGCTAATTAATGTTGCTCCACAAACACCGCTCCAATTCCGAAAGCCATTATCTAATACAGCTAATAGATAAAAAATACAACTCCTCGATCTAACCCCACGAGTTCACGACAAAATTTAAGTAATATCACTAAACCCAATGTAACAACTAAACCTAATCCCCCGGAATTTACTCAAGAGAGAAGTGAGTACCTAAAATCGCTTCTTAACGCTCGATTAGCTGAAATTAGAAACAGATTTAAAAACACTAATATCACAACAAAAAAACAAATGGATGATTTTCTTGCTACTTTTATTGATAGCCCTTTTCCTAACTCTAAAACTAACATTTTATCTAATAAAAGCAACCCGACAAACAACTTAACACGAAACAAAAACACCAGTGCTGCTGTCCCACCAGATAAAAAACAACACGGCACTTCATAAACTAAATATATTACAATGAAATTGCAGATCTCTGAAACCAAATGGCCAGAGATCTGTCAATATTTCAATAAAAATCAGATTCATATTGGATTAATTCAAGAAACCTGGCTTTATGACAACGTTAAAGTTACTTTAATTAATCAGATTGCAATTCTTTGTGAACATATATGTCTTCTCAATCCAAGGGTGCTTCATCCTGGCCATCCTTTTTTCGGGATAGGTAATGCTTGAGCGGCCCAAGCGAAGAAGACATCCTAAACCCTCCCTATCATAAAAATCCATCATTTCATTAGATTCCATTTTTCCCGCTATTACTAACAATAAATTACACAAAATACACTACATTATTGTATATACATTACTAACTCCAGAAAATATTAATATAATCCAACAAATCATTACAACACTAACCAAATAATGTCAATAATAAGATTTAATTTTTACTAGAGAGACTAACCAAAGGGAAGGACAACCACAAGAATAGTGAACTTCGGGGCTTCATGGGCTAGGAACCCAGGCCGCCAAATTTGGCAACTAGAAAAAAAGGCCAGTTGTAGCCGTTTCTGTGTTTATCAACCCTAACCTCAACTGTGTTACCAAAATTTAGGGATTTTGGGTTCTTGTAACCAAGTAAACTAATTAATATTCCCAGCTTAATAATATATATTTTCTTCTTGAATTTATTTCACTTGAACAGTATAAGTGAAAAATCCACAATGACGCAACTAAATGATGAAAAACTTAAAATGATGGAAGATGAAATGAATAGGTTAGTATTTACAAATTGCTTTTCTTAATTGTCTTATCTGTAGGTACTTTTAAAAAAACCTGGGTATATACTACAGGTGTGAGGCTGCTCCCCCTCGAAAGCAGTAGTACAATACCATGTTAAGGTATTAATATGTTTTGCAGAAAATGCCATCCTCTCACCCGCTTCCAACTTTCACCAAAATGTTGATTGTTAGGCCTACTAAATACCTGATAATGGTCTACATTTTAACTAGTTGCAACGGGTACACTGGTCAGTTTACTTAGTTAAGTTATAGATTTCCTATGGTGAGGAGAACAAGGAAGAGTGTTTTTGTAAATGCATCATAAATTAGTGATAAGACAGAAGGAGGCTTCTCTTTGAGTTGTGTTGTCCTCAGTGAATGTGATATGCGTGTGTAGGATGCAGCTGTAGGAGCTGATGAGGTAAACAATGAGAGAAGATTGGTATATTATAAACGTGAGTTAAAGTTAGCAGGATATTTAGGTGTAGGTTAGGTAGAAGAGTCAAAAAATAATCCTCGAGCTGGAAGGTTAGAAAATAATTTTATGCAAGACTAGTCTCTGCATACGGTTGGGGATACATAGTAATCACTGTCCCTTTTTATAGTTTAAGTAGAAAATTAGTCTTCTGATGTAGGCTAGCCTACTAAGCATAAGAAAGGTCCATGGTAATATGCTTATGACAATAGGCCTAATTAACATGGGCGCCCTAATGTTCATACTGAATCAATAATTAATAAATTCCTTGGTTATATGGAATCTGTTAACTACAATTAAGTTTATTCTTATTGCAGATTTGAAGAGGAAATTGGATTGCCAAACCTCCCATTGCCTCCGAGTCCACCAAAACCTCCCATCCAACCTGTGATTGGAGCCAATACCTTCAACCAAGTTCAAGCTCAGTTAAACAAGATTGAAAATGCAGCTCCAAGCCCCGGTGCCATCCCACCCCCTCCGCCTCCGCCACCGATGTTCGTCCCACCTCAGGTTCAGAGGATGGGAGGCCCCATGTGTAAGTGTCAGATAGAAATGTCAAAGAATGTTATGTCATTTTCCATTGTAGGTATTTTCGAAGTATCAACAAAGCACATTATTTGGGTTTTCTTATGAAGGATCCTATGGCTGATCTATGAAGGATCTTAGTAGGTTTTTCAGCGAATTTCCCCTATAGGGGAGCGCTATAGGGAAGGTCTCATGGTAAGACCTAAGTGCGGGACCATCATAACTTTTCGTTTTGGTGTCCCCAGATACCAAAAACACCATTCGTTCAAATTTGTATATATATATATATATATATATATCTAGGCCTATATATATATCTATATTCGTATATATATGTGTCTGTAAGCACGATAGCGCTCGCAAAAATGGTCCGATCGGAATTAAATTTGGCATAGGCGTGTAAAGTACGGCAGTAATTATTCGGGTGAGTTTGAAAACCAGCACGATCGGACCACTGGAAGGGGGGGGTGAAGGGGGATAAACCCCCCCAAAAATGGGTTTTTTGGGGTTTTCACATTTAAAAATCAAAATAATCCAATTTTAGTTAGCACCATTGAATTCAGCTCGAAAAAACAAACAATTTAGTATCTTGAATCATTGCTCTATGTCCATTGGTTACCGAGATATTGTAGCCTAAGTGGTAAACACAGTACGTTGTCCCAATGTTAACCTCATGGGAAATAAGTAAAATTCTATATCTCGCTTATCTCTCAAAATATCTGAATAAAACTTGGTTTGAGGCTTCATCTAGATAAGATCTAATGTATTTTAGTCTAAAACTCCTGATATTTTCATTTTTGTGGCAGCAAACCTGCATACTCATTCCCTTATGGAAAATAAAAAATTCTATATCTTCCTTATTTTTTGACAAACCTTGATAAAAGTTGCTTATATGGTTTCTCCTAGTTCAGATCTACGAAATATTGAATTAACACCACCCAGTTTTAACGGACCTGTTGCAGCAAACCTGCACACTCATTCTCCATGTTATTCTTATGGAGCTTACAATAACATGTTAAATCTCACTATCTTGGATTGAAATATGTTCTTTTGCCTTTGAAATTCACTAAGTATGCAGGTCTGCTGCAACGGGGGTATTTTAACTATCTATGGCTGTTTTCCTGATATTTTACCTTTCCTACCTGTTTTTTCACACCGATGAATTCATATTCCCTATACCACATGTTAACAAATTAATATTTCGCTGTCGTTTTTTACTTTTTACCATCTAGGTTTATAATAGGATATTTTTTTTATATCCAGCTTATCAGTTTGAGTTCCAACTCATTTTTATGGATATGGTCATAAAGTTTGCCAAACATTTCAATGACTGTGGCCGAGTCAGTTGTTTGTAGATAAGGCATGGTTACTTTTCTCAAGACATCGTCATACGTATAACCTGTCTTTTATAGTGTTTGCCTAATATCATGTTAACTGTTTGTTTTATCATGGTTAGTTGGGTGGGGCAGCCATAGGCACATAAAAAACTGAAATTTCCTAATAGCCTTAACTCTAGAAAACAACCACTTTTTAGGAGAATAGTTAGAGGTTAGTTGAAAAATGTTGACTTTAAGGCTGAAAAGTTCTTATTATGTTCCTACTTTTATCTATTAATGTTTTACTTTCAACTGTGAAATTCCGTGTGATGTCTGCTGGTCAACCTTTTTGGGCTAAAAAAGCAACAAAAAAGATGACAAAAAAAACAACAAAAAGGAGCTGAGTAAACCTGTAGGAGGCTCTTCTAGTTATCAGATATAATTTAAAAAAGAAAGTTTGGATAATTTGTGTAAATATCTCTTGCGGGCTTTTTCTAAATTTGAGTTTGTCGGCCCAAATTCTTATTTATTCCTGGTCATTGGTTGTGACTGTGACAGCCACCAATTTTGTGTGTTTGATCATGGAGTGGATTATGCAAAGTCATCAGACTGTAGGGTTAGACATTTTAAGTCTAGTGTTTATTTGTGGTTGAGTGGGCGTAAACCTAGTGTTTATTTGTTAAAAAATTAAACATTTTATTGCAGCAATGGATGGATCGGGACCTCCAATGCAGTTTGGACCCCCAGGTGGTTTTCAGATGCAAGGACCTCCGATGGGTTTTGGACCTCCCATGGGTCCCATGCCTCCAATGGGCCCTGGTGGCCCTAGACCGATGCCACCGATGGGTGGTCCAATGGGGCCAGGACCTATGGGGCCAGGACCTATGGGCCCTGGACCTATGGGCCCAGGACATATGGGACCGGGACCGATGGGACCGGGTCCGATGGGCCATGGACCAATGGGCCCAGGACCAATGGGTCCCGGTCCAATGGGTCCTGGTCCAATGGGTCCTGGTCCAATGGGGCCTATGGGACCAATGGGCCCGATGGGACCTGGACCAATGGGTCCAGGTCCAGGTCCGATGCCTCCAATGGGACCCCATGGACCAGGACCTATGCTAGGACCTGGACCTGGTTTTATTCCTCCTCCGCCTGAATTTGTACAAGCCAAAGTTCAATCTTCACAAGGGCCTGTTGTGCTTAGGTAAGAACAAATTGTATATCAAATTACAGCTAGTTTTTTCAAAATATAACTTACTGTCTCATCCATTGTTTTGGTAGAAAAAGTTATGGAATAGCCACTTAAGTTGTATCACAGACTTAAAACATGTATGTCATTGTATATTCCTCACTGATACTGATAGTATACAACACAATACGAGGGACAGTCAAAAAGTTCCCGGAATGAATTTTTGTGACATAAAGCGCAATCGCCAGCGGTAAATTTGTCTTGCAGTAGTTGTTACGATTCCTTGGGAGGGCATATCGGTAGTGGTGGCATAGCTGACTTGCCGTAGTGCAGCATTTGAAAGCGCTTTTTGTGTACCTGCAACCTACGTTGTCGGATTTTTGAAAAATGGTATTTCATGAACAGCACATGAACATTGTTCTTGTTTTACTTTAAAAATCACCCAATGAGACTCTTGAGTTGTTAATTCAAGCTTATGGAGAAGAGACAATGAAGAAATCCCCCAATATTTTCTTTATCAGCATCACCCAGTGCGCGGTTCGTGAAATGCCATTATTCAAAAATCCGACAACGTCGACTTGCAGGGACACGAAAAGCGCTTTCCAATGCTGCACTACGGCAAGTCAGCTATGCCACCACTACCGATATGCCCTCCCAAGGAGTCGTACCAACTACTGCAAGACAAATTTACCGCTGGCGATTGCGCTATATGTCTACAAAAATTCATTCCAGGAACTTTTTGACTGTACCTCGTATATCATTACTATACGATTCTCTAGCTTGATTATCGTTATCGTATTACCAGCAAGTCAATCATTGTGTGAGACTTAAGTTGTTTCTAGAAGTTTTAGTTTGAGAGCAATAGACCAGTTAAGTGGTCGAATAACACTAAGTGACTTAACTACATATTTGGGAAAGGCCAAGGCCTTTTGTAATTTTTGACTAAAGACTTTATTACCAATTACCTAAAAACAAATCGATGAACAGTCATAACCTATTATAATGTCACTGCATGTTTTGAATAATTTTATTATTTGTAAGGTATTTATTTTATTAGTGTCAAGGTAGTAAAGTCAATAATTTAATAGCCATTTATTATTTTTTATAACGTTTTGTTAGTGCGTACAACTAAGATATATCAGGAATATTCCAGTTGCACCTTGTTAGCAGTAGTTGAATGTGGGTTGTCTTGTCAAATTATGCTGGTGTAAATTTCAGTTTGTTGGAGCCTCTTTCAAGGGAAAAGTTTGAAATGTTCAAATTTAATATTTTGGGAAACTGTATGGCATCCACTGGTCTTCATGATACCTGCATGATTTTCAAGCATATAGCATTTTAAACCAGTTAAGAAAAAAACTATTTACTGGCATTTTTTTCAAATCTCCTTGTTATTGTGTTTTTGCCAGTAATCATCAATAATTTACAAATATATTGGCCCTACAGATTAAGCTGTTTTATTTTTAGCCTATTTTGGCACTTTGACCTCCATAGATCATATTTTACATCTAAACATTAAATATTTCTAGAGCACTACCATTACTTAATTAATATGAAATGCATAAAAAATAAAGGAACAATTTTTCATAAAAATTACCAGCCTCTTTTCCTTAAAGATTCTAATAGCTTATAGTTTTATACCAACTTATTCATAGTGAAAATTTTTGTTTGCAGCGGAGCACCCAAGAAGTATAATTCCGGAGGATCAGAAGAGCCTGCCAAACCTGTGACGGTAGGACCCGAGTACCCGGCAGAACTGGCTGCCGAGCAACAGAGCGAAGAGAAGAAGAACAAGAAACAGAAGTCTAGCGCCAAAGAGATGGCGGAGAAAGTGAAAGCAACGGTGGTCGTCTCGACAGTCCACGAAACCGCGGCACAACCGAACCCGAACAATCAGAAGAAGAAGGACAAGAAGAACAAGAAGTTCATCAGGACGGCTGGCGGTCACACGTGGGAAGACACTTCTCTGGCGGAGTGGGAGGAAGGTGAGTAGTGATTACCTACATTAATGGGTCAAAATTTGAAAAAGGGTCCAATTGCAAAGTAGGAAAAAACCAAAAAGTTATTACTTGGTATCTAAATGACAGTTACATTTTTTATACTTTGAACCCTATAGAATATGAGAAAATAGAAAGAAAGCACCATTTCCCACGTATGTCGATGGGAGAGGCAGTTTTATATCGGAAACTCCCATTTTTCGTAACAGAGGTCACACTCAGATAAATCAATATTACATAATCAAATAAAAGGGAAAACCCATCTGTATTTCATATTTTTTGTTGCTCAGATATACTGTTTTTAAATATATTACAACCCTGCTTCTTTTGATTGATCTATATATCTTAATACATTAGAGCGCCGATTATCCGAACTAATTGGGGACTAGGGGTGTTCGGATAACTGAACATTCGGATAATCGAACATGAAAAGACAACATTTTAAAATTATATACATACCGTAATTCTTAATAGTAAAAAGGCTAAAAAATGATCAAACAAAAATTATTCA
Source organism: Flexamia atlantica (assembly GCA_035578135.1). Lineage (NCBI taxonomy): Eukaryota > Metazoa > Arthropoda > Insecta > Hemiptera > Cicadellidae > Flexamia > Flexamia atlantica. The sequence goes on from JAQJVK010000003.1 coordinate 29,130,664, forward strand.
ATTAATTTTATTATGAAATCTATCAGAATACATTGATATCCCGGCGCAACGGGAGTTCCGGTTGGCGCGCGAATTTGAATTGCTTGAGAATCATGTTCAAAATATGAATTATTACGGCGTTTGGATAACCGACGGTTCGGATGATCGACGTTCGGATAATCGGCGCTCTACTGTAATAGCTTAGAAAAGCTGTAATTCACCTACAAATACAAGTTTTGCTCAGGTTTTTTAACCTCACAATGTGTTTACTCCATTTCTTTGTCTTGAAAATTATTGTGTACCAATTTGAAACTGTACTTAATTGAAAAAATATAACCATTTGTTATATTTTGACCATACAAATTTTAAAATAAAAAAATTAAATTGTGACATTCTGTTACAACGTGTGACCTCAGTTACATGTGTTAAAGGGATGAATACTTATCTCTCAAAAACAATTCATCTTACCTCACTACATCCAATGGTATGAAATCAGGAGCAAATTAGACGGATTCAAACATAAATCTTTTTAGTATAACTTCAATATCAAAGGCCACTGTCGATAATAGCAACGTAGGTTCTATTATCCTATAATTATCAACCTATATTATTTTTATCATTGGATGTTTTATTTCCAAAATCTTAAACTGTTATCACATAGTCATGTACAATTATTTTGAATTTATTTCAAATTACAATTATGATTAGGCCTATATTTAATTTGGTTATGTATCAAAATGTTACAACTATTAAATAAAGGCTTCATTACAAATTTTTTTAAATGGACAGGCCTGAATAAGTTAATGTAGCCTCGAGCATAAAAATGAAAAGAAAAAAAGAAAGTACTTAAAACTGTTAAGCCATTCTTTGAATAACTTGAAGACCATTATAATCATTATTTTTAAAAATGTACTAACTTAATTTTTGAACTTCAGCAAGAACAAATGGGTCAACCGTTATCATCTTAATAATGCCACTCACAAGAAATATTTCCAAAAATCTTATTCAGGCCTTCTGTATTATTAATTAATTAATTAACATGACTGAAACATATCTAAAATCATTTTTAAACAAGTTTTGTTTCAAATCTAATTTATAGAAAAGTTAAATATTTGATGTGTATCAAACATTTTAAACGAAGGTTAGGTTACAAACTTAAAAAAAGGCTAAGGCCTTAATAAATTAATCAGGTCTAATACAAAACTAAAAACGATCAAACAAAACCCTTCAACCAAATTTGATTTTACAAATTAAAATACCTTTTTAAAACATTATTTTGAACATTTACTAGTTAAAAAAAGCAAGAAGGGCAAATAGGCCTAACAAGAGTAATTCATTAAAAGAATTTAAATTGGCTAATTCCATTTTCAGATTGATTAAAAGAATGTAATATTAAAAATTCTTTTGTTGAATTACAAATTCTCCCATAATTTGATTTTTCCCTGTTGGTGGCAATCCTGCACTATTATTATTTTCATAATAAACACATTGTTTTCATTCCGTATCAAAATCGGCGTAATAAACCAAAAAAATTACATCTCCAATAAGAGTATAAGATATATCAGCCAAATTGAAACACTGGTCGCAAAATGTAACGGATCTCACGCTAAATTACCCCTAATTCACGACCAGCGCTTTCCAGACCGGCGTTACAATTTCGCTTGTTGTGTCTGCTAACCTCAAAATGGCGAACGCTATCGCTAGTGACGAGTTAGCAATTGAAACCGGGCTGTATCACGCACAAATTAAACTATTACAATGGATCGCGATTTACTTTCGTTGAAGAATAAATCATGTACCGTTGTTACACTCATAAATTATTCATGGCAATTTCAGTTAACAAAACTACTTCTCTCCACGTCCAAATTAATTTCAGTGGACGAACTCGTTGCTTGTTCATTGCTCGCCGCCATGACACTCCTGAATTAAACTCGTTGTCTGCTGCTACTAGCGCTAGTGTCGCTGTACGATAAGAAATAGACTACGCTACCGACGATACTGCTGAAGGTGGGGACACGACTTTTAACTGAGCTCGGCATCTTAATTATATAGTTTCATCCGTAATAAGCGCTATTTTATGTCCCTGTATCCGACAATATAAACGTGGGTTTTATATTCACTTATTTGATTGGTGAACTTGCTTAAAACGTCTCTTTAGCGGTAAAACTGGGATGGGGTACACGCGACCATCGCTACTTTGGCCAGTATTATCTCAGTATTTTGCCCCAACCTCTTCTTAATTCATGATTTAAACAGTACAAACAATAAGATTTAGACCTAAACTTCCAAAATAAAACATTTTTAGCAATAATGACAGTATGCTACATTATTTTTTTATGAAGGGACAGTGATTGTACCCTTTTCTAATTTTGACTCTAATAAGTAATAACAGACTGAGACGGTTGCGTCTCCTGTTATCCAGCTACTTGGAGGTCACAAATTGTGATTAGTTAAAAGCTGTGGCGGTGCATGGTATTCTTTAGATTAATGCTCGCAATGGGGAATACTACGTTCATTCATGAGACCATCCTCTAAACTAGACCAGTTCGTAATTAATTAATGAGCTAAATTTTGGTTTGGATCCCACATTAAACTTTAGGTCCCTTAGTTATCATGGCTGTTGGGGCACATGACCCAACAGCCACCAAAAACCTGTCCCAACAGACCTGCCTGAGGAACATTTTGGCCTCAGTAACAAGATTCCACGATCATGTTGCAATCATCGTACACTCATATTGGCCTTAAAATACCCCTTACAGGTAGTAGGTGTCTTAAATGGTAATGGTTTTGTTCCGCAATAACATGCAATGGCATTAAAAAGTAGATTTTGTGATAATGATTTATTTCCTCCATTTAAAAGGCATGAAATATAAATTTTAACACATTGACTGCTAAACATTTTTTAATATACTGCCACATAGCTGTAAAAGTTTATTGCTAATTCACATAACTTATGGTTATGGAAGGTCAGTCTTGCCCAGTAAATGTTTTTTCGGGCCACTTTCGGTTTGTGGGAAGACGTCAAAGATTCGGTCGTCTTTAGACGTCTTCAGCCTCACTGGTTGGATTAAAAATATAAAAAATGATTTTCACGTGGTTTATATGTATATACTATACAAATATTGGGTTGTTCAGTTTTTCTAGTCAGTTGTAAGTTCGACTATGTCACCATATACCGCATAAAATTGTGAAAAAAAACAAAAAAGAAGACGTCTTTAGACGTCATACAGTTTACAGCACACACAAAAACTCAAAATCTCAAAATTCATTCATCTTACTTACGCACTATCACTCAGGATAAACAAAACACAAGCAAACTAACAAAAATCCTCACAGGAGTAGGTTAAAATAGGATGGGAGCACGTGCCAAACTGCTTTGTTTACATGGGAAAATTCCCACATGTGCCGCTAGGAGCGCCACTAATCGGAGAGCAGGAACTGCAAGCGACGGTGATGACGTTAAACTATAGTGTGTCCCCCAGTGGCTGACAGAGTTTCAATCCCCTACTACCAAAACGGAGACGACAGCAAGTCTGTTTGATAAACCCTACATTAGGACGTCTTAGGACGTCCTCCGCTATTCATCAATGGATCGAAGACGTCTAAAGACGTCCTACGCGGACAAAGTGTTAAAAGAAACTTTTCCGGTTAAGTGGGTTCCTTATCCAGCAACTTGACCAGGAATTACATTTTTTTAAAGAGGTATATCTGCATTGGATCAGATATACATTGGTGTAAATATTTACAAATTAGCATGATCATTATTTTGTTTTAGACGATTTTCGGCTGTTTTGTGGGGACCTGGGAAATGACGTCACAGATGAAGTGTTGACGCGAGCTTTCAGTAAATACTCATCATTCTTGAAGGCAAAAGTGGTTCGAGATAAAAGGACTAACAAAACCAAAGGGTTCGGTTTCGTCAGTTTTAAAGACCCTCAAGATTTCATCCGAGCAACCAAAGAGATGAATGGTGAGTTTATAATTTTTCTTACTCTTATAATGTCAATACCATCCATTATATTCATGTAATGTGTACAATTTTATTGGCTTATTTTTGACCAGTGGTTGATGATAACTCATTCAATCAGTCTTCTTTGAGTGGTCGATGTCTAATCCGCTCTTCTTTAACTGTCTTTTTTTAAATAAAATTCTCTTTAATGATTAACAAGTCATCACGTTCATTGCTAAAAGGAGTGACGTTATTCTGCAGCAGGAAGTCTCTAAGCTGTAGGTGATTCTGAATGACTATCCTGGATTAAACTCTTGGCTGGGCCTAGGGCCATTGCTTGAGAGGAGGCCTCAAAAGGTACAAAACAAGATGTTCTTAGTACATTTGAGTGATATTTCAAATAGAAATCACCTTTATCCCCATTCACTTAAAATTTTATTTTTAATTTATATGTTAGCAAGTAAATTTGAAAATTATTTATAATTTCACAGCAACTTTTAATTCCCGGAACCCAAAATGGGGGGCCACATAGAGAACTTAGCGACCACACATAGAGTGCCTAAAGTAAAATGCTGCTAAAAACAAAATCGATGTTCTTGCACCACAAGAGACCTACCTACACTGAAGATTCAGTAAACAGTGTGAGAGGCAATACTCCTGGATAGAGGCTTGTCAGTGGCATTTTTCATGGTCTTTGGTTGAGTGATGTATGTAAGGCAGGTCGGGATGAAGTGTCTAGGTTTCATATAATACCCGAATACCCCCGTTGCAGCAGACCTGCACACTCAGCGAATTTCAAATGCAATACAACATATTTCAATCCAACATAGCGAGATTTGACATGTTTTGGTAAGCCCCATAAGAATAACATGGGGAATGAGTATGCAGGTTTGCTGCTACAGCTATATTAAAACTGGGTAGTTTTAATTCTATATTTAGTAGATCTGAACTAGAAGAAGCCATTTACCAAGTTTTATCAAGATTTGTTGGGTAATAAGCGAGATATAGAATGTTAGGCCTACTTATTTCCCATAAGGTTAACATTGAGACAACGAACTGTGTTTACCACTTTCAATATCTCGGTAACCAATTGACACAGAGCAGTGATTCAAAATACTAAATTGTTTGTTTTTTTTAGCTGAATTCAATGTTGCCAACAAAAATTCAATAAATTTTATTTTTCTTTTTAAAAAAAAAACTCAAAAACCCAATTTTTGGGGTGTTTTTCCCCCCTTACCCCCCCCCCCCCCCTTCCAGTGGTCCGACCGGGCTGGTTCACTAACTCGTCCAAGTGATTACCCTTTTACACGTCTGTACCAATTTTCATTAAGATTGGATAATTTTTACGGCCGCTATCGTGCTAACAGACACATACATAGGTTATATAGATATTTAGATATATAGATATATATCTAAAAATTCGAACGAATGGTGTTTTTTGCTTCTGGTGGCCCCAAAACGAAAAGTTATCATGGTCTTGGGCATAGTTCTTCTTACCATGAGACCTACGGTAATAGCTTCTTCCCTATAGGGGAAATTCGCTAAAAGCTGTAAATATGATATACAGTAGAACCTCGTTTATCCGGCACTCCGGTTTATCCGTATCAAAAATCTTGTCCAATATTACTGTAATAAATTAAACTTTTCAACGCAAAAATAAAAATTTTTGACACAGCATTCACATTGTTTTAAGATGAACTTTAAATACAAATGTTCTGTTAATCGCGATAGTTGTATTTTATATAATAACTGAGTTTGTTTTGTGCCGTGTTTGTATGTTGACTAATTGGGATGCGAGTACTGTATGTGAAGCTATAGCCGCTCGCCACAGCCGATGCGTGATGACTCATTGAGGGCCGAGCGACTGCACCTGCACGTAATGTTCGGACATCGAAAGTTCACCATCGATGTTACCATCGATTTTAACATCGAACTAATACCATCGATGTTGCAAATACATCGGTTCTAAAACATCGATGTTTTCAACTAAATCATATCGAAGTTTCTAATCTCGATATACCGTTATTCATTTTCAAAAAATGGAACAATTAACCTTGAAAATTAATGTTGTTATTATTAGGCTTATTATTATGCCGAATCTAAAATAAAAATGGAAATTTAACGTTAGTCCTATTTCATTTCCATATTCAGAGGTCGGAAAAAGACAAACTCTATCTTAAAATTCCACTTTAAAACACATCGATACAAAAACATCGATGGTAGAAAAACATCAACTTTCTAACATCGATGTTTGCCACCGAACACTACCTGCACGGGAGGCAATGACCTTGAGGCATCTCCTACCCCGCCCGTTTGCTAAAAATAGCCCCCCCCCCCCCTCCACGTCGACGCATCCCTCACCCTTCGCGTTGACAGATGTTATTGTTGCTCAGTATGAGTAAAGAAGATAGACGATTTTTTTACAGGCCTTAATAAAAACTGAATATACTGTACTGTACATTACTCCCGTGTGTGTACATTACTATTGTTTAATTTATACAGTCCTAAAGTGAATATGTTTTTAGATGTTGTTATAGTAAATAAATGGTAAGTTTTTCCATTATGTGTTGTTTTTATTGATATTCCAATTATGTCCGTTTTATCCAGATTTTCGTTTATCTGGATCTTGTCCAGTCCCAGTTAATCCGGATAAACGAGGTTCTACTGTATTTATTGTTGCTGTGAAAGACTGATACTTCAATAATTGTAAACATCTAGAAAACTCCCCCTAAACATGTTAAGATGTAACTCCCCAAATTTCAATCATACTACTGTAAATGCATGTGTAAATTTGGAAAAATATACCATTTTGGCTTCGTTGTAAACAAAACCCTTCGTTACATTTTCTTGAAAATAAGTTATTTTTTTTATTAAATGACTAAATCTGTGCCTTATAATTTCTAATTTGTATTAGCCAGGACATGGCTAAAACTAGGAACACACAAAATAAATATTCGTTAATTGTCAGTAATAATGAATAAACTCAATATTTCATTCTCTGTATTACTATTTTTCATTACCAATCTTTCAGGTTCCTACATATAACTCCTGGTTCATGATGTAATTGGGTTCATAGTACACATTTCCTAAATTGTTTTCAATGAATATCATTACACCATGTTGAGATTTATATTTGCAAATAAAATTGTTCAATAAGCTACCAGATTCTGCCACAGATGAGTCACTTAATAAATTTAAAACTGTTCTCAACAAATTTGTTTCATCAATGACCTTTTACAAGTTCTATACCTTTTACAAGAAATTTCACGTTATTTCTCACTTTCTGGTAAAACTAGAGCTCAGTATTTTTCACGAGTCTCTGGCGTCAAACCCTTTAATTTGAGCCTCCTCCCTCCTACAACGTGCTAAACACCCACTATTTCTGCACAAATTTCCCTTACATAATTATATTTATATAGATTATTTTGTTTTTTATATTTATTTTGCCCATCTCAAAAACAGTAGTAATGATCCTAATAAAAATCTGTTTTTAACTTTATACTAATGGCATGGAAAAGAACATTGAGATACTAATACCTTAAGTTGTTATTGAGTGTCTACAATTAACGAGAAAAGCTTGTTCTTCCATGTACTTTATTTAAAACACCCACTAATGAATCATTCATTCTCTTTTCAGTCTAAAATGAAACTGAATTAGACTGAAAATTTGTAAAAATAAACACGCTATATTGAGGTATAAAAATGGAATTAAAATCATGATATCCGTAGTAGCGGGATTTGTTCAACAAGTGTAGGCTGTTATCGCGAAAGGTTCTCAAAGGGACAAGAAAAGGCCTCTTGAACAATTAGAGTGATAAAGGTAGACAAAAGCCAATTTATTATTTTTCTTGCACTATACCGTTTTTCTTTTTTAGTTAAATATTTACTTATCAAAATAAACAAGGTACTATGGAACAATTATGTAACTATTGTTGGAACAATTATGTGCACTTAAACTATCTGTTCATACTTGGCGGAAGAGAATTGAGCACGTCTCCATTACAAAATTCAAATCCATACAGATATTTTATTAACAGTGTAATAGTATTAAATAAGAGGTTGGAAGATGTAGTTTATCTGTTATTCTTACCTCATTTTTTGAAACAAAAGAACCGTCTTATTACAGTGTTTTTATTATAAAATACATTTAATTCGAACAGTTTAAGACCAAAACAGGACGAGTGAGACAGAGATGACACACCGGTGACCCTGTGTCGTACATAACAGATTTATTATTCCAGAAATAAATATTCTCATTTCCCGAGGGGTCCCCAGCCGTAGGACACGAAGAGCTGGGGTATAATGGAGTACTGTTTGCGCGTCGGTATGACTGTCGGGCGCTGATGATCGAGGTGGTGCAGGGCCTCCGCTTGTATGTCCGGAGCCTCCTCCTCGACCCGGTCGTCGGCCGCGGGCGGCGGAGGGATGTCCATGTTCTCGTAGTTGGGCGGCAGCGATCGCAGTGACTCGGAGACCGATGGCGAACGGACGGAAATGTGCGGCTTGGTGTTCATGTAGAGAACACTGAATGGCATACCCCCCATTGTCCAACCTGCGGACAGAATAAAAGTGTTGGTCTGCTGTAACAAGTGGAATTTCAATTTTTTCGGTCAACAGACTTACTTATTTTAACAGCATAAATATAAAGCTATAGCCCTGGTCAGCCGTATCAGCGGGTGGCAAGAAGTGGAAACTCCAAATTGTCCAGATTCCAAATTATTTCAAAGGATTGAACTTGTCAGAATTTAAATGCGATATTTAAACAATTTTAACAGTAAAAGCTTATTAATTTTGAAGAATTTTTTTAGTGATTCTTGGTAGGCATAGGCTCGAGTTAATTTTTTGTTCATTCTGTAATATAAATTAGCAAGTTAGGGCAGGTGCACAGTCTATGATTTTTTTTCATTCATAGGCCATGGACTTTAGCCTAAAAAAGCTAATCACCTTAATAAATCCTGAACAAGTTGAAACTTCCCACAGATGTCAAGTAAACTTCCCTTTTTAAAATCCCAAAATTCCCTGGAAATCCCTGCTGTGCTCTAGCAGTCATCTTGAAAATACCATTTCTAGTCCGTATTTCTCTACATATCTGTTGAATCACCACAGAAACTGTAAGAGATAAGAAAAGAAGTGTAAGGGGAATTTTTGTTGAGAATAAAATTTCCATTAAAATGAGTATAATCATGTACAATAAATTTTAAAAATAACTGCTGATAATATTAATATTGTAAAATGTTGCAATTCTAATACCTCTGCCATAAGGAATACTAAAATTGATGTAAGAAAAAACATTGCCATGGGGGCTAAGCCCTTTGACCTTGAAAATAATAAATTATATTCATAGAATTATGATGAAGATTCCACGTATTTTACACCTCAATCTTCAAAAGTGGCTCATAATAAAGGCATGGGTGAGCTCACAAAAAATGATAAATTATGGTAATATTTTGACTTTTTCCTCAAGAATACCTTCTTTATAAGCACACCCACACCTTTATTGTGAAACAATTTTGATGACTGAGGTGTCAAATAACTGGAATTTTTATCAGGATTCTATAAATATAATATGTTTCTCATAAAGATCAAAGGGCTTCACCTCCTTGGGAGTGTATTTTAGATCAATTTTTACATGTATTCCTTACTAGCAGAAACCGTGGCTTCGCTCACGATAAAAATTATCGTCTAACCTTGATATGAAGAATCTAGAGGACTGAATAGAGGTAAATAATAAGGTGTGATGTTCTGGAAATATTCAAAGTTAATACAGTTCTAACCAGGTACCAAGCAGAAGTAGCAGTGAATTGAAGTTCATTTAGTTTCTTTTCGTTCTTTGTGGAAAGGTTATTGCCGGTGAAATAAATGTTTCACAGTAGTATTGTTGGTGTCGAACGACAGAATCACACAACTCTAGGGAGAGGAGACCACCTGAAATTCTCAACTTTTGACCGTGAATTTCCCAACTGCCTTACTCAAGTTTCCAATTTATAAGTGCCTCAGTTTAATAGTGTTCAACAGTTACAATTGGCAGATTTGTCAAAAAAGTTAAAAATTGAGGTTTAAAGAGTTGGGATTTTTCCTCTAAACTAAGTCATGGGTACACTGATGCACGGAAGCAGATAATGTAATGAATGATGTTCACTCTTGGAATTAAAAAAGCGTAACTATTAGGTTCTACTTTTGCATAGTGTCCTTTGAGAATTTGCGCATTGGCCTCTTGATAGTTTCAAATAGTTATAGATAATAAGGTTACGGAAACAATGTCATTGTAAGAAGTACGGATGGATAATTTATGGAAGGCTATATAGTTGAAAATGGAAGTGATTATTTAGAACATGAAGTTGCCATACTAGTCTAAAAATTAAGAATTTATTGAGGACTAGCAGTTGCCCGTGGCTTCGCTCACGATAACAATTTTAACACCCGCTGCCTAAATGAAGATGGTGCCACATACTGAGTTTATGATAAGGTACAAAAACTATTGGTGACTTTAATATAGTGCCTATCACCTAAAAGAAAAAAAACCATAAAACCATGATAAGAGGAACCAAACTATAAATCAGCTGTAGAGACCTATCTGTATGTGAAGCTTAAACCGCCTTCTTGATTAAATGAAAATTGACAATTTAATCGAAAGATCATCCATTAAATTATACAGAAATATTTTAGACCGTTGACTCCACCGAAAAACCCTGGAAAACTTTGAATTTTGAAAACTCCGTTCTCAGCGGATGCTCACGCCCTTTAGGAACGTCCATGAAAAGTTTCAAGATTCTAAGTCAAGCTCAAGTAGTTTGGGCTGTGCGATGATAGGTCAGTGGTATTTGACAATACAAAGTAGATATACTTTCATCAGTCAGAAAGATGTTTTAGGAATCCGCTAAGAACGCTGGTCTGCTGCGACGGGAGTACTTAGATTGCTGCCCCCCCCGCCCCCCCCCCCCCCGCATGAGGCATTTTTATTTGGCCTCTATTTTACACTTTCCAGCACATTCCAGCGCCCCCGCCGACAAAACCCTTAAGGGTGTCGCTGTGTCGCTGCCTGGGAAGGCTTATACCAGTAGGCCTATCGTTGAATCTGTGCTATAGTACAGAGTGACCCTGAGGCAGGAAATACCCTCTTTGCAGCAGACCGTGCTTACTTAGTGAATCTTACAGCAGTTTCCTGATTCATGAAAGTTTATGTACGTAGACATAAATGCCTCGATTAAATGCCACCAAAGTATTTTATAATGTTTTAGGCTCTATTTAGAACAACAACAAAATAACATAGCCGTCCAGCAATTTTTTTAAAATGGTTTACATTATCTCTTTTATTAACCGCCGTTATAAGGAAGGAAAGACTTTTAAGTAACTCTAGTCAGTGATTTATTTTATTTTTTACAGACAGCTGGTTTTACATTCTATGAAATGGCTTGCTTTTAACATCTGTTTGAATATAAATATTTCATCACTTATAATTCTGGCATAAGAATATTAATACGTGATCTTTGAGAGGGTCTATGCGCGGCCTTGGTCTGTGGTGGAGTCCGAGGGTCAGATCAGGATGAAAATCCTGATAAATGTATAATGAATGGGAAAATATTAACTTTTATATAGTACATGTCAATTGAAAAGAAATATTATAAACCAAAACATAAAACTGAAAGAAATCATAAAACATCTGTAACGACGAATCCATCAGTGAAGGTAATACCATCTGCTTGGAACACTGAAAATGTAAACAAAACGCCATCCCCTTGAATTATGGGAAAATTCAAAACAAACTTGGTCGAAATAAAGTAAAACTCGGTTTTCAGAAGCTTGTTATTTGATTTCAAAAAGACGTACGCTAGTTTTAAGTCGCCTAAAACCTTCTCATATGTGCATACGATGCATAAAATAAGTTTCAGCCACACCAGTACTCTAGTTTTTGCGTGAAAAGCTGTCTAAAGTGTGATGTTGAGCGTTACCAACACACACACATCGTGACATAAATTGAGATAAGGCTTGATTTGGATTCTCTGACCTTCAAAACGCAAAAATAAAAAAAATTTTCATAATTCTAAGCAAAGTACAGACAAAACTCTAATTTTATTTATATAGATTTCATCACTTATAATTCTGGCATAAGAATATTAATATGTGATCTTTGAGAGGGTCTATGCGCGGCCTTGGTCTGTGGTGGAGTCCGAGGGTCAGATCAGGATGAAAATCCTGATCAATGTATAATGAATGGGAAAATATTAACTTTTATATAGTATATGTCAATTGAAAAGAAATATTGTAAACCAAAACATAAAACTGAATGAAATCATAAAACATCTGTAACGACGAATCCATCAGTGAAGGTAATGCCATCTGCTTGGAACACTGAAAATGTAAACAAAACGCCATCCCCTTGAATTATGGGGAAATTCAAAACAAACTTGGTCGAAATAAAATAAAACTCGGTTTTCAGAAGCTTGCTATTTGATTTCAAAAAGACGTACGCTAGTTTTAAGTCGCCTAAAACCTTCTCATATGTGCATACGATGCATAAAATAAGTTTCAGCCACACCAGTACTATAGTTTTTGCGTGTAAAGCAGTCTAAAGTGTGATGTTGAGCATTACCAACACACACACATTGTGACATAAATTGAGATAAGGCTTGATTCGGATTCTCTGACCTTCAAAACGCAAAAATAACAAAAAATTTCATAATTCTAAGCAATGTACAGACAAAACTCTAATTTTATTTATATAGAATTGTTAACGGTGGCAAAGGGGGGGGGGGTTATTTAGGATTGGAAAGCCTCACAAATGTTATCTTGCCTCGCACCTGCAAAGGCCGGGTTAGATTAGGAGCCTTAAATTGACAATCAATGTACCTGCCTGTGTATTACATTTTGTAATAATTGTAACAGATGTTATGTGCAATCAAGAATTGTCATTTGTCATTGTCTGTTACAAGTCATGATGAGCTTCACTAAAAATATGATTGATTGCCTATACAACACAGGTGTTTAACGCCAACTTCAAAAACAGCACACTCACTAATCTCCCAATACGGCTGCCCAGAACTAATTAATGTTGCAATTGAGGTCCAGGACATCCAAAAAAAAGCTAATTGGAACTACATATTCTGGTTATCTTAGCAGTATATAATGACAAAAAATTGTTTTTATTAGATTTGAATTAAGTTGTAGTTTGTTTATGATATTTCCTCGAAAATCTCTTTTTTGAGTCGGTCTAAGTATTGGAAATTGTATACCAACAAATTGTAGCCATAACTAAGTGTAGTTTCAAGACAAATACTTGCAAATTTATAATTGACTATGATGGAATTAATTTATCTTGCTGATTGAATCTTAGGCCCATAAAATGCATTGTTTTGAAACTTCAATGTAAGTTTATTTTGACTTGTTGGCTGATAATGTTGTTTAGGAAGGATTCTTTAATAAAGGAATTAAGAAGAAGTATTTACTAGAACATCATGAACATTATTGTATGTTTCTATATTTTACACTAACCTTTTAAATCCATGTATGTAGAGGATGCATATAGTTCAAAGGTTAAATCTATTTATGAAAGGACGAAACTGGTAATAAAAAAGGTCAACTTCTTTTAAGTATTAAAATTAAAATTATTACTATATGTTATCAACAGATTAAATGAAAAATGGTTGTTTTAACAAACCTTAAAAATCATGTTTCATACATGTTATTGTTTTTAAGCTCTCTAAACTTTTTTGGTTAACAAATGGATACAATACTTCTTTAGTGAGTTTACACTCTTGTAAAGAAATTATACCGGTTTTAATTCTGAAGTTTGATACAATAGAAATCTTTATAAAAGAAAACTATGCGGGTGTCTCCCATTCAAGAAGTGCATTGAGGTCTAACGCCTACATCTGTCATGCCTTGTTCTTACCTGTGTTGTAGGCGAGATTTATGTTTACCAGTCATTTGATTAAGAAATAATACAGCAATCATAAAGTAAAAAAAAGGTTTTATAATGTTTACATTCTTTATGTAATATGTTTGTTTTTATTAGCTGACACTACGTATGTAAATATTGAAATAAATCAGAGGTGTATGAATTTACATATTTTCATGCAAACATTTTTATTGGAAATTTAAGGTTTTTAAAGATATCTTTTTAGTCTTAACTTGTTGTGTTATATTAAGCTAACTATCATTTTAAATCATCTCATCCAATTAATATACTGAAAATCAATTCATCCCCTTAAAATGTTGAAGGTTTTATTTCATTCAATTCTTAACAAAATTATTAAAATTGAAGTAAGCTCCTATATCCTACTATATTCAGTCTATATTCTACTAAACGTAGGAAACATTTATAAATATAAGATAAAAGACAGTGCACTTATATTTTTTTGTATTCCTATTGTATTCCTATTGTTCCTTTTATCCTTGCTTTTTATTATAGTAGGTAATCACATTAGAAAAATGTCTCCATTAATCTGCCCTAAAATACCGTACCTGTTCTGTAAGAGTTTTTGCCCCGTTTGCTGTTGCCGAGGAAGGGAACGCTGTTGCCATCGTCCGGTCGACCGGGCAGTGGCGGCGGGGCGAGGCGGTCGTCGCAAGGTTCGACTCCGCAGCCGAGCCGTTTGTGCGACGCGTAGAAGTCGGGCGCATAGTTCTGTGGGCTCTGGTGCCAGTAGGGCGTGTAGACGGCGAACCGGTGGTTCTGGGAGATGGGCAATGCTTTGGCCACCTGTGGTCGTGAGAAAATATGTTGATTTAAATGTACAAGATGACTGAATAAAAGTAAAATTGTTTGGGAACCAAAATAAATTTTGTTGTAAAGATTTTTGTGGAACATGACCATTTGCAAGGTGTTCACTTTGCACATACAGCAAAGTTTGCAATTTCAAAGGAATTTTAGTCTTATCCCCATTAAAGTGTTCTCAAAGTTCTACTGTAGGATGTAGAAGGTTTCGATTGCTCATACAACCTGTTTGTTATCTGCTGATTTTTTTATAAATTCGTCGATAATTAGTAAATATTTATTAATAATGATTTTTTAGTTTGAATTCCTTGTGAACTTGTTAAAATATAATTATTAAATGATTGTAATGTAAAAATTCCAAGCATAGTCTTTGAACAACAATTTTCAGC
The DNA here is from genome assembly GCA_035578135.1 of Flexamia atlantica. Taxonomy (NCBI): domain Eukaryota; kingdom Metazoa; phylum Arthropoda; class Insecta; order Hemiptera; family Cicadellidae; genus Flexamia; species Flexamia atlantica. The sequence continues at coordinate 29,145,695 of JAQJVK010000003.1, forward strand.
TTTTCTGTTTTGAATCAATTTTGATGAGTTCAATTGTTATCTATAATGTATTTCTAAGGTTGGAAAAAAATCCCTTATAATTGACGCTAGAGACACAAATTGAGTCTGCAAGCTAGATAAAATTATCAAGTACGCAGTTATCTGGTTTAGATCAAACTAAAATCAGAAGGTAGAGGGCTGAAAAAATCTCATATACTGGAGTTACAAGTACAGTCTACAACCCAAAACAAACTATGAGGCAGGCAGTTACGATCAATCAAAATAGGAATATAGAGGAGTTCTTATGATTTAACGCTCACCTGTGTCACTGTCACAGCGAAGAACACTGTCGCAAACGTGGAGAGAGTCATGACTGCTACTGTCCTCTGGTGGTGCTGGAATAAATATGCCATAAATAAGGACGAATTTGTAAAGAAAAGTTATGATGGGCGAAGCATTTCAATCGGGGAAATTTTGTACATCTTGTCAAGGACTGTGGTATTTGATATTTGTTAGAAAAATATTTTTAATAATACAATACATTTTTTTTATGAAAACACAAATTTTATACAGATTTACCTGGATACATGCATTAAAGTGGGTGTTTCATTAGAGCATTCAAAGGTAACTGAATAGAATAATTAATTTGCTCATTCTGCGAATTTTTTTGGGGTTAGTTTAAATGTTGTGGCACAAAACATATATGGAAGACTCTCGTTAACTCGAACATCAATATCATGAAATCTGTGATATCATGAATTATTTTCAATCCCTTTTGAAAACCTGCCTGAGAAAAAAAACCACACATAACTTGAAATAATTTGATTTTTTAACCTTACAAGTTGAAGGTGAACAAATTTATTTTAACGTACCAAATTTAATTGAGATTGAACCATTTTTATGGCCGCAACCATAAACAAGACCAAGAAAAAAATTGAAAATTGTAATAATTGAAAAATTTTCATCCATACCGCAAATAAAACCAGACATATAGTAAAAACCTTACTTATTTAAAATTCAAGGGATAGCCAATTTATTTTGAACTATAGCAAGTTTGAAATATTTAGGGGTTGAATTATAGAGGTTACTGTGAATGAAATTTGAATCATAGAGGTTTGTCTGTTTACAAGCACTTTCAGCGTTATAAAGAAAACTCGCTAATGGATACAGAGGACAGGGTTGCATTATTTAATGTTTTGACAGGTTTTTTTTGTGTTTATTTCAAATTATAGAGGTGGTCTCAGTTTTAACTAAAGAGAACTTTACTTTGAACTTACTCCCCACTTACTTTTTCTTTGACTTACTTTGAACTTTAAAGAGAACTTTCTTTGAATTTAAGGGGTAACGTTTCAAAATAAAGCAACCACAATCAAATTCTAGAGGCTCGGGTAAGGAAATATTCAAATTTTAGAGGCTACAGAAAATGTTAAAATAATTTTGAATTACCGGTGAATTATTATTTTAATAATAGAGGTTTCTGAAGGGAACAGAGAATACTAATTATAAAGGTTTTCGAATTATCAAGGTTTGAATTAGTAAGGTTTTACATATAAATTTTATAGACTATAAATTAAATTATATATAAATTTGAATTATATATGTCGGGCTTTGGTCTTACTTTGCAACTCTTGATTAAACTTAACTGAGAAATCAAATAATAATCGACAATAATACATTTTAAGACCCAGGGTTTCAACAGTGTTTTGTTAAATCATTTATGCTAACAAACTTTTTAGTTATGCCTATTTGATTACAACCTACACATTTAATGGGAACACAACTAATTGATGCATTAAATGAAGAGCATTTCAGTCATATTACTCCATGAATTAATTGTGTTTAACTTTATTTCAGTGATTATTTAAACTGTAAAAATTAAACTAAGCAATTAAGGAAAATTAGAATAGGCCTAAATAGTTTTATTCTGACGGGCTAGTTTAAATGATTAGGTCAATTTTGAAAGTAAATATTATTTACATTTTTAATTAGTTATTTTTTTACTTAGACAATGATTTATAAAAATATATACACCCGTTGCAGCAGTTTGTTGCAGGTAATTAAAAAAATTTACCAAATTAAAAATTGTCTTTAAGATTGCATATTTATATCACTTATTCACATACCAGCATTGCATAGAAATTAAAGAAATTGTTCCGCCCTTCTTACTATTATCAATGTTACCCCTGGGTTAAACCAAAGATTAATAATCATCAATCTGTTTTGAGTTTTAGACAAGACACTTCCTCCTGTTTTGGTTGTTATACAATAAGAATGAGTTTCAGAGCTGTTTAGCTTTGTGGTTTAGACAGCTGAGCCATCCAGTCGGATTTTTGAAGCCGGAATGCTTTGATAAGGATTCGGCAATTGATTAATTGAATCATACCAATCACTGGAAGAATTATGAAACGGATATTATGTAATTTTTCTGGATTTGGGGAACTTTTGTTTTATTAGGATTTTCATAAAATCCTTGGTAGATTTTCTTGGTTAGAATGATCAATTTCACGTAGTTTTAGTTCACTGAACCAATTAAACATAAGAATTAGTTACCTGTTAAGATATCATTCTTCTGTTCATGTTTATGTTTTATTTGATTTATTTATTTTAATAAAATGTTATATAATGGGATAAACAGGGAACAAACATATACATAGGGGAGGTAACTTGTCAACAATACAGAGTTTTTTTGTTTATAATGGCTTTTTTTATGAATAAAAAGAAATAAATTTTATTCATTGCTTGGACTCACGTTTATTATGAGTTTTTTTCTGTAAAAGTTATATACTTGCTTATTATACAAATATATCATGGAACACGAATTAATTTTGTTACCTTATACTTTTTGCCCCAATTTTTTTACTAACCATATAAATTGAAGGGGTCCTCCATAAAACGTTCTAAGCGACAAAATTTCAAAAACAAAGATATTCAGTGAAAAAGGTTCTCTAGGACACGAGCTACTCCGTGGTATACTTTGTTTTGAAGATATTTGAGTTGGCAGCCCTGATTTCGTCTGTCAAAGTTGGCGTGCTTCACGGGACTGCACAGACTTTCTGGGGAATAACGTTCCGTTCGCTGAAAGATTAACTCCCCGCAGGTCGTTGCGTTGTCGCCCAGCGACCAAAATCGTGTAAATAAAAATAAAATACGTGAAGTAAATATTAGAAAGTGGAAGGATAAAACCAGGAAGGAATATAGAAATGCTGGATTACCCTATATTTCAAAAACTAAGTAGCCAATGCCCGGAAAATTAGCCCAAAAGAGGTGAGTAGAATAACGTTTTATGCGCCACCTTTGGACAACTTTTAGTAAAATGGCATATAAAAAGCTATGTAAAACGTTAAGTTTTTGTACATTCAGACCAATAAAATTGTTTTTTATTCAGTTTTATTTTTGTTTATGTTGGTATTCCAACACTCCCAGATGTTTTCTTCCAAAGCAGAAGGGGTAGTCCGTCAGAGAACGTTTCAAACGCCAGCCATTTAGAACGTTATAGCTCCCCAAAAAACACGTAAAATGTTATAAAAAGCTTAATGGCAAGTAAAAATTTAATATAAGGCTATATTATGATGTTATAAATTGCGTATTAAAAAATGATACATGATTGTAAGTTCTAACCATGAAAAACCCGTAAATTTTAGAATTTAACTTTCAACGCTTGATCACTCGAAACTAGGTTTTTGTCGCTTAGAACGTTTTACGGGGGATCCCTTCAGTTATTGGTTGATTAAAGTACTGTACATCAGGAATAATTCACAATTGAAATTACTAACAAAAACACAAAATGCAACTGCAACAAATTGCAATTAATGAGTCTCTATAATAGTAGAGGACAAGATTGGAGTTAATTGTTTTCCTTCACTGACAAACTTTGTTTACTCAAAGTAAACCAAAATATGTAAACCCACTGTTATTTCGCCTTATTTTCTCAGTAAGTATCCTCATATGAACATTTACCTGAATAAATATTTGTCTTTAATATTGCTATGTAAACAATACAAATTCAGCACTGTACAAATACCAAATTAAAACTAAAGTAAGATTTTAAATATGTAATTTTAATTATACACTGAGCGTAATAGAAGTAACAAATAAAAACTAGATAAGGACTCAATTAAACTTTCATATTAGTCTCCTAGTTTCCATCTTAAAATAAAAAAATTAATATGCATTTTCATAATAAAATCATTTTAAATAATCTCACTTTTTTTGTTGGATACATTTTATTTTGTTCATTATTGAGGGAGAAAGCCTAATACAATAAATATCACATTAGGAAGTTATAAAGTTTTGAAGAAAAAGTACTGCCTGTGAAATGAATTTTCAGCAGACTGAAGCCTCCTGCGTTACCATACTATGAAAATCTCAGGGGCAAAATTACATATTGCAAAAGAAAGGCCTGTTTACACGACGACCAGACAGTGGACAGAAGAAAAAAATTCTTTTGTTCTCTATTGTTTTAAGGTGTTGCTGTCCACTGTCCTGGTCATCGTATAAACCAGGCTTAAACAAACAAATGTTAATGACTCCTATTCAGCAGATGTGTCAGTATTGGGATAAAATATAATGGTATTGTAATAAAAGTTGTACTAAAAGTATGTTCATATCATGTCATAAAAATAAGGTAAAAAGTTACAAATTGGGCACATACAAATAAATAATCCCCGTAGGTTTCAGCCCTAACGTATCTATTGTAATTGATATGGAACATATAAAAATGTCACCTCTCAAAACAAGATGCAACTAATTAAGTCTCTAATCACATGTGTGCATATTATGTTATATTACATTCAAAGCAAAGAATTATAATTTTATTTTTGGTTGAATAAAAATAATTTCAACTCATTAATATCCAACCAAGCTAATGGAGTAAATTTATTTTATTTGTCATATGTTGTCTCAGATAAAATTTTAGTAATGTATTTAAAGCTCATCAATAACTTATCTACTTTTGAATTGAAATACTCATTCTTATAGATAAGTAACTTTAATACATGTAGTTTTTTGTTTTAATTAAAAAATGAAATGTTGGTATAATAAGATATCTATAATAACTTTTTCCCACTTTCAATTTCCATTCGCCTGTGAGTTTCAAAAACAAGTCCTAAAAAGACAAAATTACTCTGTCCTGTAGTTCAGTGTTTTTTTATCAGTAAATTTTCTTAAGAAATGCTGTGATAAGGTGGATAATTTAAGGAATAACACTAATACACTATAATCTTAAGATTCCTTGCATTACTTCAAAATGTGCGCTAATTCACAATTCTATTGTTTTACTACTGTAGATTAATTATTTTTTGTTGAATTGGTTTTACCGCTAGGAATTTAGGTTGACAAGGAAAGGAGTTAGTGAATTTTAATGTTCTTTAATGGCAAAAAAGTTATTTCTTTATATGATTTTAGATTGTTATGTTTATTTTCAACAGACAGTTATATTGCAGAGTATTTAAAATAACTGTAAAAGCAAAAGGTAAAAACATAAACATTTTTACTATAAAAAAAATTATCTTTTATTTATTTTTACTAAATAGTTAAAACTTATTTATTACAATAAAAATTTTTTTATCAAATGTATTAACTACTTACCAATTGTTACTGTTTCTCGCTCATTACTGTATGACTGAAGGCCGTGATGTATGATTTTGAAAAGATGATATAAAAATGAAAGTTAGACTTACGTCGGTGGTGGTTTGGAGCGTGGATGGTCGGAAGGCGCCTGGCGCTTAGATAAACCGCTTATCAGACCTTTCCCATTGGCCACACGGTATTTAAACTATAATTTATTGCTGCAGACTATTTTTGGACTGACACCAGCAATAATATTCAATTAGCTGTAGCTTGTTTTGGGTCTTAATCAGGTTCTCATGCCCCAATGTCAAATGTCCGCTCGTGATCTGTCAAGGACTTTGCTTGCTGATTGGACGAATCTCTGGATTTTTCACATGCCTTTTGGCTTCAACTCGCTGTAACCCCATAGACTGGACTCGTGACATTTCTTTTACCCTTGGTTGGGTCAAAGGTCAAAAAAACCTTGCTAAATGACCTTGTGTAGTTTTTATGAAGATATAGGAAAGATAAAAATTAAATTTTGTCGTTTTAAATATGAATACTGAAAAAGTATTATCTTGAAAAAAAACATTAGATGAAATATGAAACTACAGCTTCCATCTATATATAATTACGCAAGCGAAATTTTTGCAAAGAAATTGGGGGTGTTTGGCAAGTCACAAAATAATGGGAGAGGGCTCTCAAATTGAATGTCTTGATCCCAGGGGCTCAGTGAAAAATACTGGAATTTCTTGAAGTTTGCCAAAAAAAGAGAAGTAGCTTAAAATATCTGCCATTAAAAAAGCATTTGGATCTAAAAACATCTGCTTTTTTACCTTAAAAACGTGTGATGATGTATCTATCTCAAAACCTAAAACACATTTAGCCCCTTTAAGTACTGCCAATATTTTGAAAATAGTTGTAATGAGTTTGCTTGTTAAAATATAAAAGCCCCTTTTAAAGGAAAAAGCTTTAACTGATATAAAAACAAATACGTAGAGTAGTCTCTCAGTAGTTCAATCCAGAGGTCATTGGAATTGTCGAAGTATCGAAATGTCAAACTTTAGTGAGTATATGAGAGTGTATGTTAGTGAAAGCATTATAAATGCAGGAAGTATTTATAGTGTTATATCTTCAAAAGCAATTAAATAACATAAACCTGTTATACTGACATTTTTTCAAAAGCTCTTTATAAACTTTATTTCCTGTGAATACCCTATCATCTTTCAGATGTCCTTGCATTCTAGGGTTTTCTATGAATAGTATGAGTCCCGCATAGGAGTTGGCTTGAATTGCCACCATATATACAGTTGCCCATGAGAAAGTACTGGGTAGGGAGGATGGATTCCAACTTTTGCAATGGTCTGAACCTGAGCTCTACCTAGTCGTAGCGAGTGCTGGAATTACTTGAAACTGGGTTCTTTATGTTATAGAACATTACTAAACACAAAAAGAATTGTTAAAATTATATTATTTATATTTTTACGTCATTTGTGGCTAGCGCTTTACAGTTGAACAAAATTAAAGTAGTTCGATTAAAAATTTACATTTTCATGTAATTTACATTTTTAGGTAATTGCTCACAAACACTTCATATTAAAATTCACCATACATTCCAATCCAATTGTATACTCAGTTCAGTTCACCAAGATGTCTTTGTCATACATAAATTATTATTAGTTGAAATAAATATCCCAGGGACAATATGAAAGAAAACAAACAAGAAAAAATAGTTATTTGATAATCGACTGCAAATTAGTTGAGACAACACTCATGTTTTTAAATGGGTTGTCTTAAATAGGAAAGGAAGAGTTTTAAGTTGTTTTGAAAAAAGTAAAGTTAGGCTAGATTTTTTTGTGGGTTTTACGTTATGTTTGTTATACTTTCTGAAATTCAGTATATGTGATTAAGTAGTCTGTAGCCCGTCTTAAACTCAGACCGAACTAAAGTGATTCTCTAAATCTACTCATAATGAATGTAAGTCCGCTTCAGTATATGCAATGGTTTAAATTCCATCAACAACATATGGCTGTGCTGAAAAACTTTGTTTACTCCAATCAACTGCTTTATTTGGAATACCGGCATGTTAAATCTTATGGACAAATATGAAACTTTAAGGGCGTCTAAGGCTCTTCCCTTTAGCCTATCCTCTCTAACCTTTATAAATTTTATTTCCTGCAAAACTTCATGCCAAACTCTTTCCAATGACATCTAACTTATTAAAATCAGTCTAGCATATTAAACAAGTATAGATAAATTTAATATATGAAAGTGAATTGAATTTATATTCATGAAATAAAAAAATTTGAGTTCTTAAATTTTATATCATTTTATGTTATGTAAATTTGTCTACTTAAATGAACTAGAGATCACCTACTGGCCAAAATTCAACCAGAAAACGTTTGGGTTTAGTTTCACTCATTGCTACAATAAAACATGTGACTGCATTTGTTTACATGTTGTTGTTATTCCGTAACCAACAGGGCAACTCATAAAACCCATTTTAATTTTTTTATAATTTCAAATAAAATTTTCCACAATAAACTCATAAATTCATTTTATTCATTCTCAATGCATTGTACAATGGAACACATTACGATGAATTGGAACACGTCAATCCTAAAAAGAACAACATCAAGGAATAACATCAGAAGAATAACATCAAGGATCCCAGGATGGTCCTTTCGAGCCCTGAAAATTTTGAATTAAAAAAGTTTGGAACCTATTAAAATTCTTCAGAAAAATTATAAAGAAAGACACCAATTGTTTTGCTGACTGATTTCAACTGAATATTCAAAAATTATATTCTTGCAGCAAACATTCTTATTATATTCTTGCAGATTTATTCTCTTTAAAACCAAGCTTCCCGGAGATGGTTAGATTATTATTTTCTTAACTTATTAAGTAAAGGATTCCTAGAAAATAATCCAAAAAAGAAGATATAAGAAAAAAGGGTCTTAAATTACCCTCTAATTTGAAGATGTTTTCCTGTTCTGAATGGAATAACATTATTAAGATATTGAAGAAAACTACCAGAGATAAAAGATGAATTAATTATGTGTGTTAAAGGATCCAACAAACAATGCTTTTCAAGCTCAATGATTGGCTTTGGCATTTCATAATGTTATAAAAGTCAAAGGTTGTACACTAATAAATAATGGTATTCATTACTTTCTTAACATCTTGCAGTCAAAAAGCCTTAACAGATTAAAATCCCCTTTTGAGCTTGAATCTCTGAAGATTGTTTTGAAAAGATAACTGAGAGTTAGCTTTTGAGTTTTCTGAAACATACTTGATTTATTTTGTTCACCATTATTTTGTTGCTTCGATTAAACCTCTTCAATCCAAAGATATCTATTCGGTATGTAATTCAGTTTGAGCATTAAGATTATTTTTACACATGAAAAAAACTGTGGTTATCTCTACAATGCTGGTTGCTGTTTATTTGGGCATCAAAGACTTAGGTAATAAAATAAAAAAGAATAAATATCCCTTATTTCTGCAAACCAGGAACTATAAAATTTAATCAAAAACTTTGTTGTTCCAATTTTTTTTTTAATTTTGTACGCTTTTTAAAAGTTGAAACTAGACTGAAACTTGGATAAACCAGAAATATTATAAATTATAATAAATTTAAAGACATTTGATGAATGGGGATTGAGCTTTGGTGACAGGTTATTCACTATATTTTAGTATTTTCCCGCATTTTAGTGTCTATTGTTGTTACACTTTGATGATTATTTGCCTTCAGTCGTTGAAACTTTTTGTAAATTCAAATTCCTAATGTTTGATTTCTAAAATATTAAAACAGTCTTCCAAAAAACTTATGTTTTCTGGAATGAAGAATATTCTAATAAATTCATATTGAAAAAAATCAACTCTTTCATACAAGTTGAGTTATTCTGCAAATTTTTAAGGATTCATTTCATAAAAACTTCAGCCCATAAAGGTGTAGAGTAAGGTAATTCTAACGGTTTCAATATCCAGTGTCCAGTAGCTAAATACCCTTTACAACCCTAAATGAGCCTCTTCCTCATATGCGACTCCATTTAACATAAATAAAACCAGAACAAAGTTCTTAGAATTCAGGTCTCACAGATGAACCCAACAAAGACAGTTGCAAAAGTATTTAGAGGTCTGAGGTTATTGAAGTGGTGTGGCCAATGGCGGTGGAGGATGAAAGGATGAAAGCGGATCTAATTACTGCATGATCACAAAGCAGCTGCGAATGTTATTTGCGTTATTTGATTTAGTGGCTATCTCCCACACTGTTTACATTTATGTTGTGTACCGTTTTGAGAGAACTTTTGTGGTGGGGTAGTGTGTGCTTTGTGAGTTAAACGTTATCGCTCTAGTATAGACTCTACTAATTCTGAACTTGTACTATGTTAGGATTCTCAGCAAATGTGATTTGTAATAAGTATACCCTAGAACTGCAGCCTTAGAAAATCACAAAGTTTTGTTGAATAATAAACTGTTATAATGGAAGTTTTCGTACTGCTGGTTTCTAAACCAAATAATGTAGTTGTATTTGTTTGAAGTTTTTTAATCTTCAACTGCTCATTGTCACAGACATTAGGCCTGTGAGATGATAAAGTCAATAGATAGAAGCATTTGTCACATATATGAGGCAGAGGGGCTGATGAATTTTCTCTGAAATAAGCTATTTTTAAATGGGTTTAATTTTTTGGAAACAAATCTCAGTTATTTATAAGATTGTTTGAAAAACTTTAAATAAGAGCTGAAAGCTTAATTTGCATGAGCATGACATTAATAGAAAGTAAAAAAAAACTTTCTTAATAGTTCGAAATGGAACCTTATCTTCAAATATTCATCATCAAAGTAGATAACAAACTTTTAAGATGTATTGGTAACAAAGAAACTTCTAAACATTATTTAAAATATATACATTATAATAATTTCGTAAGGCGATTCTTTGCGTCAAAATTGTGGGCGTCTGGCAAATCGTAGAAAGATGGGAGAGGGCTCAAATTAAAGGTCTCTATTCCGTGATGGTGGGAAAAATAATGAAATTGCTTGAAATTCACCAGAAAACGAGAAATAACGTAAAATATCTATCATTTAAAAAGCATTGGGATCTAAAATCGTTTGCTTTGTTTACATAAAACATGTGATGCTGATACTTGATTGAAAACCATGTTGTAGGCTAGATATCTATAAGGCAGATTCAGTTTGCTATGAAGGTATTTTGTACTATAATAAATAAAGATTGTTTGAATTCCCTCATTTTTTGAAGGGGCTTTTAGCCCCTTCAAGCCACTAGTATACATTATTTCTAAAATGGTATGGCGGTATATATATTTTGGTATTATAAGAGACCAAGAAATAATGGTCAGTCGAACTGCAACGTATTGTATAGAAATTTTAACTTTCTCTAAATGAACCAACAGTGTCCATAACTAGTACAGATTATTCAGAGTAGTTCATGTTAAAGACTGCATGATATGTTGGTATTTAAAAATTAATATTGGTAACAGTTGTAAGTAAGATGTTAACCAAATTAAGGTCCAAGTGTAGAGAGGGGATGTACCAGCAGAGTTAAAACTTAACAAAGTACATTCAAGGATCAGTGCAGAAATTGTTATTGACTCGGCACGTTGATGAGGATGGTAGTGTTTTAAATGTTCTCTGTTCTATTTCTGATCTGTTAGCATTTGTTCTTTGTCCACTCCTCAAAGGCTTTCTCACTGAATCAGCCTCCTTTAGAATCAGTTCCATTGATTAGAACATTACATAACTCTTAATTCCAAAATTGATATTACAGTATAAACTAATTAATTCCCTCAGTCACTTCAAATTGCAACCAAAATTTATCGGTTATCATAAAATATGTTTTAGGGTTTCAATTAGAAAATTATTTGAGGAAACCATCAATAAGTCTGCGACAATCAATAAGGATTTGAAGGAAATCAAAGTTTCTTATCCCTCCATAGCGGCGGTTGTTTAAATTCTTTCACTAGCCTGTAAACCATATTATATATATTAGTATATAGTAATTGATATATATAATAATTGATATATAACAGAATGCCTTTTCATACCCTCAAAAACCTAGTCTACTTTCTCAACAAACTACTATAAATTTATGCATCGTGTGACAGAATGTGTGAAACAAAAAGGATTGAAAGAACTTTAAGTTGAGCAGAAAGACAAAAAGCTGAAAGACTAGGCTTGTACAAGGTAATTTTAGGTCTTGAAGGTGTAATCAAACAACTGGTTTTACAATATTTTATGTGACAGAACATTCTAATTAACAATTTTACATTAGTTTAAATGTTTTTAATTTTTATTGTGCTGTGTTTACATGTATAATTTGAAATGTTTGATATTATTCTTATTTCACATCGGCTTAATCATTTAAATCTTTATTCTACAGCTTTAGTGATACTATTGAGGTAAAATATTGTAACATCCATATACATCTATGTAAAAAAATGGGATTGCAACATCCCATTATCTATTTCTATTACTTATTTAATACACAAGCAGTTTTTTTGTTACGAAGACTCCTCCTAAACTACTGAACCGATTTTCATGTTTTTGGTGTCATTGGAAAGAGCTTGGCGTGAAGTTTTGCAGGAAATAAAATTTAAAAAGGTTTGACTAAAGGGAAGAGCCCTAGACGCCCTTAAAGTTTCGTATTAGTCCATAAGATTTAACATGGGAATAGAAATTTCAAATAAAGCAGCTGATTGGAGCAAACAAAGTTTTTCAGCAAAGCCCTATGTTGTTAATGGAATTGAAACCATTGCATGTAGAGATGGAGGCATTTCAGTTGATGGGAGATGTAAATAAATAAACTATTATCCTAATACATACTTAAGGTCAGAAGAATTCAGTTTTAAAAACATTTATTTTGAATCACATGTGTGAAGATATTAATATTTAAATATGTTTATATTCCAAAGAAAAATACTAAAAGGAGAAATAAATTATCATGTATAAATTCTATACATATAAATAGATCTATAAATAAAAGAAAAAACACAGACCTAACATTGATTATAATAAGTAGATTTATTTAACCATTTTAGTTCGGTTTGAGATTAAGATGGGTCATACGCTACCTAGGGCCGCGAAACATGGACATCTCCTTAAAGATGACTGAGTATTCACAAAAAAATTAGTTTTAAAAAGCTTTTGTAAAAAATTTCAGTATAACAGGAAGTTCAACCATATAATTAATACAATAGTTCTAGAATACTGAACCATAATAATTTTTATTTTGAAATCAATACATAACAATTGCTCGATTTCGAGCAACAGGTTTACTAGTTTTACATAGATGTTTGTAATTTTGTTAGTAATACCTGAATATTTAAAATGCATTTATTTTAAATTGAAAACTATGTTTAGGCTCATATAGTTTTTCATATGAATAAAAGGCAATTTAAATTTTTCTAGTCACGAAGGTAACCTCTGTGTGCACACAACGAAGGGTTATCAAAATTACCAGCAATGTTTTTCAGATAATGGTTATTTTTACATTTATTTATTGTTACTTATATTATTTTTAATAACTTGATATTACTCGTTAATTAATTTGTTTTCTGTATAAATATAAATTATGTTTTTACCTAAATTGACTAACAATGAATAAACGAGCATTTTAGGATCATGTCAATAATAGCAACGCTTTCCTTTTCATTTTGTCAAAGCAATAAGGTGAGGAATATATATTCTGAAATATCTATTCTGAAATACCCTGATGTTTATACTCTCCTTTTAGTTTGATTCTTTACTAAACAGAGGTAAGATATTATATGTTGATTCAAGGTCCTTTGGCTCAGATACTTTTATTGAGGGAAGTTTATGGGAGGCTGTGCTCCACAATAAATAAAATTCAGTTATAAAAAAATAAGTCACTCAATAAATAGCAGCAGTATTACTTATGACAGGTTCAGTATTGTCTTAGTGACAGTTAACCTTTGGTCAAATGTCAAATTTAAGATGAAATGACTTGATCTTATGAAAACTGCTTTTCAGATCTTCTTTGTCACATCTTTATTTGATGTAAAATGCTTGTCATAAAAGAGTGGATTTGAAAAAATATGATTTGTAAACCATTTATTACGCAAGTCATAGAATAGGTTACTCTCTTTGAACAAGGCAATTGAATATTAGTTTACATATATATGAAAATGAACGGTGTGGAATGGTGTTTTTGGCATCTGGGGACCTCAAAACAAAAAGTTATGATGGTCTCGGGCTTAAATCTTACCATGAGACCTGTGGTAACAGCTTCTTCCCTATAGCGGAATTTCGCTAATTATTCCCTATGAGGGGAATTCGTTAATAACAAGTATCTTTAGGTTTGGCAGAGAAAAATTTCATTTTTGTCTCAGGAATTTCCAAGTAGGTATGGTTAAAAATTATATTTTCTTCATTAAAGCAGTAAGTGGGAAAAATTAATTAATATCTTGAATTGGAATGCAAAATTAAAAGATGATCGAGGCTTTATAGAATGCACACTCAATGTATTACAATTTGTTAAAGATAAAATTCATAAATATTCATAATGGTAACATTCATAAATATTTAATCATAGTATTGGTAAGCAAACACTTAATTTCTCATAACGATTTTGTTCAATTTGTTTGATTGAAGCTTATATAACTTTGCTGTGGGTCTGTGAGACTGTTTTTGTTTTTAAGCCTCATTTAGAACAGTAACAACGAGAAGTTTATCTTGGTTTCCAAATTTAGAGTGTTATTTCAGGCAGTTAGATTAGACACCCGCTGCCTTTTTTAATTTTAAAATAGATAAAAAGGATTTTTTTTAATTAATATTTTTAGGTATAAACTAAACATGAGTTATTTATTTTTTCAAAGAAAATATTTATGAAGAAATGTTTTAAAATGTATAAGTTTTTATTTGCTTATTCTCTATGAAAATTCATTAAAATTAAAAAATTGGGTCAAGCATGACATTTTATGGAGACATAAAATAAACTAACATCGTCAACCAGAAAAAATACTTGTACCAAACTATTTTAACTAAGTTTTAAATGAACAATTTTCATATTTTTAATCAGAGCGACTTAAAAAAAATGCTAGTTGAATTGTGTAAGTTGAAACACTTTATTCTAATCACTTTTTATTTTTGAAATGTATTTTTTTTCGGTTGGAGAAACAATGCCATTTTGTTGTTTAAACACAGCTTAAAGAAGATATTATATCACTATAGTGTTGTGGCAACCTTTTTACTAAACTCGTATCTTATAAAATATTAAACTTTTCCAAGCCATTAGTGGTCCAGAAGCAATAGCATTAAGGCTTGTGGCAGATAAAAGGCTGATTTCATAATTTGTTTACACTATTAAATCATTCTTTGACCTATGGATTTGTTAAAATTCCCTGTGAGCATTTTTAAGATTTAGGCCATTGCGGAAAAGTTTGAATTAATTGGATCTGTGGCCAAAACAAAAACATGAGAAACCAGTAGAAGAATCAAATGTTAACTGATGAATCAACTTTGTTCAATCTTTAAGTGGAAGTGTAAGTGACTTAAAAGACAGGATGTTTGTTTAGGATGTCTCTTCATTATCAAACTTAAATGTTTTATAAAAAAATGTACATGTCGTTGCTGATGTATAACAAAATAAGTAATTCATATACTATATTCACTACCGGTAATAATAGTAACACATTTCAGGGCAAGATAGACCTATTGACTCATCAAGCATCGAAATGGGACCAAATAGTGAACAGTTCTTTTCATTACAGTGCAAGTTACCACAATTTTTTAATTGTTTATAACAAAAATTATCTCATATCACGCAGTCTTGCAATTTTTGCGCAGGTAAACACCACCTGGTTTTACAATTAACTTTTCATCACTCCACACTGACACTAGCTATTTTTTATGACAGTTGATTTAAACAAAAATTATCTTTCCCCAAGCTCTAGTTTAGAGCAAGGGAAAAACGATCAGCTGATTTTTTCTTGCTCTTAACTTACTTTCCTTTGCTCTCTCTTAGTTTTTCATTTTGTCTGCTATGCACACTAATGTTTCTTTACCATTTATTTTTACAATTTAAATCAGTTGTGTTTACCATTTAACAATTTTAATGTAAACAAAAATGAATAAAAGCTAGTTTTTACGTTATTGTGTAGGTTGGCTATAATCCATTTGCTTTTATTTAAAAAAAGAAATTATTTTAGAAATATAACAGATTTCATTTTACCAATGCTCTTATTCTGTACGTGTGTATTTCCACATCATGATTGTTATCGTTCATAATTTGTATCGAAAGTGATTTACCGGCACGTGCTCCAATTATTCCCTTACTCAGCCTCGCCTCACATGTGAAACTTACTTTAACATGCTTGACTTCACCTCAAATGTGAAACGCGGTTTCCTGTGTTCAGCACCACCTCACACATGAAACTTGAGCTTGCACCAAAAAATGTAACTTTTGGTTCTAGCAATAATGAAATATAGTGTTAAAGTTGAAATATAGCTGAGAATGGAAAACTTTTGTTTGAGACAGGCAAAGTATTGTTTTGGAATGGAAAGTATGTTTATACTCAATTCTACATTCACCTTTCAGTACAGGCCTTATGGGGCAATGCAATTCTATTACCTTTGTTTGGTATATTTGTTTACTATAGTTCTGGACAGCCTTACTGGCGGGTGAGTGAGTGCGCTGTTGTCGTAATTAGTGTTTAATATCTGCTATGTTTTGGTAATAAATCACATGGTCATTTGTTTATCTAAAGGTATTTTACACTAGAAAAAATGTTGCTGCAATCGTAATTGCAACTAATGTTGAATGCTTGCAAGCTTAACATAATTCATGAAGTACGACTTCAAAAAGTGTGGAATCACATTCTTAAATGTAAACAAATCATTTAAGATGAAAGGTTACCAAAAAAAAGACCAGCTGATGCATTACGCAAATATTTTCCAGAAATTTTAATTGCGTAAGAAATCTCTCGGTGAAATATTACAGGGTATTCTTTTGCAGTGTAAATGAGGTGAAACGTAAACAAAGTTTTGACAAAGTTTTTGGTTGTTAAGCAGTGTTTATTAAGCAGACATTTTGGGAGACTACAATTTTGCGCCACCCGCCAGTAAGGCTGTCCAGAACTATAATATCCATGTGTCAGCTGATTGTAACATAATTTGGCTAGTACAACTTAAATTGCCATTTGAAATACATGGCATATGGATATTCCATATTGAAAGGTGAACGTGGAACCTAGTATAGGATAAGAAAAGTCAGCTGATCACTGTGTTGTCAGAGGAAAATCGAGGATTTTGTTTATATATTGTTCAATGGCATTGGGCTACTTTAGAGTACAGAGTGATGAAATAGTAATTATTTAAGCTTTTATGCCTGTAATAAATTAAAATGTTGGAGGTTATTAAATACGAATGGACAAAATTTAATTTTCCATTTGCTCACAGCAACTTACTAATTAAAATACTTAAAAAGGGTAGCCATGGATTTTTTTGTTTAAGCCCAGTGGAGTTTCAATTTTATCCAAAACTAATATACAACACCATAACATATAAAGAAAAATCTGTTGCATACATATTTATCTTTGTAGGGTGCTTTGGAAAACATGTCCACAGATTGCTATTTCAGTTTTCAGTTTCAGTTTTTTGGAAAACTGTCACCAAAAAATTGAGAAAGGATAAAATACAGTTGAATTTTGATAACTAAACTTTTGATAATTTTGAATAGAACATAACAAGATTAGTAACACACAGCCAGGATAACCTAGACAAAACACATTGCTAAAACAGAAAACTTAAAAAGCAGTCACAAAAACACTATGCTGAAAAGAAATCAAGAACACCATATGCTGTTTTTCAGCATAGTGTTTTTTTGACTGCTTTTGCAGTTTCCTGTTTTAGCTATGTTTTTTGTCCAGGTTATCCTGGCTGTTTGTTACTAATCTTGTTATGTTCTAGGTTCTTTTTTCACCTGAAGGCGGGATCAGATTCCAGATTCCGTAACGCCATGAAACTAGGTTTTTGAAACTGATGGCCAACAACCGCAAAAATCAAAATATAAAATTACCATCACCAACAATGAATTTGAAACAATGAGTTGTATTATCACTCTCAAAGCTATGTTTAAAACTATGCAATTTTTGACTTGAATAAAAAAGTACAGCCTTAAAAAAAAACTTATTCATATTTTATAACCGACAAAAAATTTTTAACTATTAAAAAAATCTGTATTTTTTGGCTTTTGCCGTAAGCCTTTGGAATGCAGGGTTACATTAAAAGGAATACAAGAATTGGAACTGGTTGCCACGAGCAAAAAACTTTGAATATGTAAAAGCAGGTCTGTAAACCACTTTTAGTATTTTTTTGACCTTATTTGATTATAGTTTTTGAAAGAAATACAAAATATTTGTGGTTGTAAATAAACTGTACTGCAAAAATTATTGGACAATTGGTTGTAATATTAAGTGCTCAAAGATAGATGCTCAAGTCCTCAAGCACCATTGAAATAACGGAGTGGTTATTATTTAATTTGGTTTGGTAAAAGAATGATTGTTTTATTTACAGTAGTAAATATAAAAATGGCTAATGGAGCTGTATGACAAATGCTATTTATTTGTCAAATTATCAGTTCAGTCATTTGATATGTGGAATTGCCTCTTGAACACAAAAAGTTGTTTTGTGTGTGTGAACAACTGTTTTCTTTATTAATTTGAGAGAAAACCTACTACTTTCTAGTCCTACTCTCATTATCTCTTTACTTTTAAAGTAAAATGAATTAAAATAAATAAGTATATATTTAAGCAAGGTGTTAGGTTGAAATTTAAAACCTATAAGGGGAAAAAGTTAAAAGCTTGTTTAATTGTATATTCAGTGCTAACTTACATATAGAAACTAAAGGAAAATCTTTCCCTGTTGTTTAATGAAATAAAAAAAAATTCCTTTAAGACGAACGATCAATTCATAAGGTAAATCGATTCTGTAGTTCTTATTTTCAATGACGGCACGTACTTATAGAGTTGAGAAAAACACTAAAAAATGAAGGTTGTAAAATTGAAAATAGAATTTTGGTCACTATGACCACAAAAATGTTTTCCACTCTCATGTTATCAATTGTAGTATGCATGCAAATTCAAAACTTAATTACATGTTAAGTAATTTATTAATGAAGTAAAAATAAAATAAACTAATGTTTATTCAATATTGTTATTTTTTTAATTTAAATACCAACAATGTAAAAGTTTACATACTTTATTTAATATTATTTGTTTTTAACCTTTAAATTGGTGTCATATACGTAGATGAAAGAAAAATGTTATTACTTACCATAACTTAAAACAGAGACATAAATAAATGAAGTATAGGATATAATAATGTAATGTACATGGCATAATGAATTGACAATTATCACATTCACTGTTCCTCATCATTAAGAGAATAGTGAAATCAAAATAAATGTCCATAAATCTTCCCTTGGATAGCATTTTATCACATTTATAAATGTTAAAACTTTGGAAACAATAACCTGAAACCTTTAATGTGATAGGGAAAATAACAAATAATTTTATGAAAATAGCGATAATGTACTAATACAAAGCAGGAAATTGAGTATTTTAGAGTATTGATTAATGTATGAAAAATTTGGTTAGGCTAATACCAGGTAGAATGTAAAGTATTATAAGCTCTTGTTATAAGTATGGAATAAGTTTTTTTATAACAAAAGCATCTGGTTAATATTGACAATTTGTTATTTTCTTATGTCTCTTTCTTATATTATGACAACTTCATCAATTATGTTACAAAATCAAGGTTGACACAAAAATGATTTAATGTTTTTACTGAAAATCTGTGATTAACAAGTTGCCAACAAGGTTGATTGATGCAGATAGAGTCAGTGCTTTCATGTCCAAAGGCAATATAGTTTATTTTACATCATCCCTCATCCACTACTTTGAGTGCCAAGGTGATTAATCAGTATTTTTTTAGATTAAATTTGAATAAAAATACTTTAAAATAACACTGTACAATCAACTCTTGCTAACTCAAAGTTCAGGGGGACTAGAATCTTTCTACTATTTAAGGATAGTTTAACTGAGGCATAGTTTTAATTTTAGAGGTCATTCATGATCAAAATGATTTTAGAGATAATTCAATCGAAATTTGATATATGTGGTTTAATAATGTTCTTGGGCAACAATTTAAGAAAATCAAGCTGAATTAATGTATTGGCCCTTCTCACTTATTTTTAAAAGCTAACTTGGATCTTGTTTTCAATAGATTTAAATTGCTCTAGATCGATGTTAAAAAGGAAAACATTTCCCCTCGGGGCTAACATCAAGATAAAATTAGTGGCTGGCTTTATCGTAAATAATTATGATAATTATTAATAATATACAGATAGGTTTGTGGAATTATTGAAATAATTTACACTAGCAGCTTGCATCACTTCGTGACTTTAAAATAACATTATAAAATAGGCTTTGGTTTAATGTTGGTTATTTATAGGGCTCCAAAGCATAAAAAACCTTTCAATTAATTGGGAAGTGTGTGGAATGTCCTGTTTTTTTCTTGAGAAATTCATTGTGTTGCTGCTATAAAATTACCAATGGCTGAACTTCTCATCAAACTCAAATTTTTAAATTAACCTATTCAAATTTGAAACTTCAATGTGGGTAAGAATTCCCGGGTTCATTTATTTCACCTCCTTGTGTCTACGTATACAATTTACACTTTGCTGTTTTTACAGAACAACATATAATGCATACAAGCATAATTTTGGGGTTAGTTTACATGGAGCTTCATTGCTTGGCGCATCTTCTTGCCTCTGTTTTGAAGGTTTTTTTTTTCAAAAATAATGATTATATATTTTATTTCTACACATAATCGATACGTCAGTCTCTTAATAAATTAGGTCTAAACAAGAATCGGTAAGGAGATGTACAAATCACTATACGAAATTCCTAAATCAATGAGGTGCATTAATGTTGAAGCATTTAAAAATCGAGATAGAACAGGCATGCTAATCGTAAACACTTGAATCTCCTTTGCGTTCCAAGGAAAGTTACGTGATAAAGGATAAAGGTTTTACATTTATAATGGGTTTTAAACCTCGATTTATGTTAGATACATCTTCAACTAATAATGATACTTTAAAATTCCCAACGTTGTAATATACATCAATGGTTTGACAAAAAGCTAAACCTAAAGAGCACTTCCTAAGTTAAATATGTTCCTTTTTTATTTTTATTTTTTAGAAAAGAAATACTGGAAATTAAAATGATAACAGACAGGTCTTGGTTTCATTAGGGAAGATTCTCTTCCTTATGATGAAAATAATTATTTGCTGTTGACTTAGATAAATACGTCTACTGTACATTTTAAGGAATCTAAATAAAAATGTAGATAAATTAACTGACTTCTGCAAACACTGCATTCTGTGGTACAACTACGTAACTATTTGAAATCCTTACCATCTGTTTTGTCATAAACAAATGAGAATTGGAAAAAGTTCACAGGATTTATAACAGATAGTAGCACTTTCGCTGAAATTTCTTAAGGCTCCTGTACGAAGGCCTTTTATGTGATATATTCAAAACCAACTAAAGGCACATCTAGAGATTATTAGCTTTAATTTGATTCCAAATATGTGTAGAAAAATTAATTTCTAGGGGTCGATTTTCTCTGTACAAAATCCCAGAAAATTCTTTTAATAATGTAGATAGATAGATGAGGAGTTTTCTTTTCAGAGACAGAACTTGATAACTGCTGCACTGATTTTAATAAAAGGTGTAAATTAAAAGGTATTTCTATATAGATTTTCTAGTAGGTTTCTGAATAAAAAAAGTCACTTCAGTGAAGTATGAGGCTGAATTGAATTTTTTCAAATTCTCAGTATAAAATGACGAATTTTGATATGAATGATTGGATTTTAAAAACTGAATTCCTTATATACCATGTGTCCCAAAAGACCCACCCCCCCATTAATTTTTTATTAATAGAGATATAAGTATAATATTCTGGGAATGTTTATATGATCAAAAAAGGCAGTTTTTGGTGTATGTAAATTTCCACCCCCCCCCCCTCCCTAAAAGGGCTAGTTTGGGGGTAAGTCGAAATATTTAAATGCAAACCCCTATCGAGATGTATACAATTTTAAAGGTAATAATCAAAGAAAAAGAATGGGGCAAACTAGAGGTCTCTACATTGTCTTTTATTTCTCTTTGCAGGGACAAAAAGTATCCAATTCTGGGATAAATAACCAAACTTTTTACTGAATTTCCTTAAAAATTGGATTTTTTAAATTATAATACAAACCATATAATTGAATGGAATTTGTTCATGTGATGGTTTGATTTGTTTTTATTCCTTAGATTTGAGTAGATTGATGATATGTTTGCTAACATTTATATACTATAACAAATTTAAAATTTAATAAACATTATTTGAACATGATTAATTATTGGGAAATAAGCTCATGAATGATAAAATTTACTTTATTTAGGGTAATATTTAAACAAAATATTCAAAACACCAATCTCCCTATAATATGTTGAATATTCCCATATAAAAAATGAATCCTTTAGATTCTCTGAGAATGCAGTTTTGCTGCAACAGGTGTATCTGAATCATAAGGTAAATGATATGTTTGTTTACATTTAAATACTATAAAAAAAGATAAACTTATAAAAAATTATTAGACCAAGAATTAATAAGAAATACAAAAAGTGTATTACTGTAATGAATACCGATGTGATTTTGATTATTTACATAAAATGTTAAAAAATAATGTTTACTTACATTAATTTAATTAGCTCACATATAAAAAATAATTCTTTAGGAATTTTCTGTGAATTTTTATGGTATTTATGACTGAATTTTGATATGAATTTATTGGATTTATTCCAATTTTCCAATTTTATTTTTTTGTGGTTTGCTGTGGGTAATCATTTGAAACACACACATTTAATCTGTAAAATACTTTTATGACGTCTTAAAATCAGTTTTAAAAGAGCACCCAGGTATTAAAGAGTTCATAAAATTCTTGCAAAAATAAACATGGAAAAAATAAAATTCTTGCTTAGGCAGAACTATTATTTTTTAAACATTTTAGTAAACAGACAGCTAGGATAATCAGGACCAGTATTATTATTATTTTTTTTAACAGATAAGATAGAATGTGTTTTTTTCTTAAGCAAAGAAGATTTCAAAACTATAGTATGATCATAATAAAATACAAAAAAATTCTAAATGCTTCTGCGCTTGGTTTGTTTTTGGCAGGTGTAATAACGGTTCAATGATTGAAAAAATCTTATATCCGTATATAATTATAAAAATTAATTATTAAATAATTAATTAAACTCTGATTAAATACATTTTAAAACAGGGTACCGTGTTTTGAAATATTAAAAATAATTTTAAAAATATATCTATATAATGGAAATCTTGGTTTCTTTTAAGTTTTGTTATTGGTTATGAGTTTTTTCCTAATTTAAAAATTATCCTTTTAAAGATACAATTTTCTTTAAATATACAAATATTTTATGAAAATATATGTAAGGGCCTTTGCTTATGAGAGAAAATTTACAAGTTTTATCATTGAAAGTCAATGGTTTAATTTCATATTTAACATAAAATATTAAATTCAATTTCAAATTTAATTTATTTTCAAAAGAATACATTATGGTAGACAAAAAATAAAAAATAAAATATATATATATATATATATATATATATATATATATAGATCGCACTATCATTGTGACGACTTTTCACAACACCTACAATATGGCAACCGCCACAAAGAGTTATGTATATTTAGGTTTTCATATGAAAATATGCTAACTTGCACTCAAGAAACAACATTATCAACTCACATTATGAGTTTTTTTGTTATTTGTAAGCAAACCATAGAAACATCATTGTGGCAACCTTACATGCCACAAACAATATGGCATCCAGTAATATACATTACTTTAAACTATCATTGTGAACCCCATTCAAAATATTTACCATCATTATGGCGACATACAGCGTTGCCAATTTTCACTCTTGCATTTATACATGAATAAATTGTTCATTCAGGCAAAGTGACGACCTGCCATACCACTATCACTAAGACAACCTGTTTTTTTTTTAATTAAGTAAAAGGGGATTCTTTTGTTTAGTCTTCACAAATTCCTATCGATAATCTTGAAATGTTTAGTATTAAATTTTATATTTCATCATGCGTCATGAAAGTGACTTATTCGGGACAAAATGATGGAGGTTAACATGGAAACAGTAAATCTCAAGGCCCGAAATGGTACTTTGGTGACGAATCGTGATCAAAAAACCAAACCGTGGGAACAGCTTATGCTTTGCTGACAGTTAAAGGTTTTAAGGTTAGGCTACGTTCACACGAGTGATATTTTACTGCTGCGACAGGTGGCCGCCTTCGCTGTTTACGCCACCAGCTGTAAGTTCTTGAGTTTTCCACTATTTCTGCGGTGTCGCTGGGATCTTAGATTTGATTAGAGGGCTTGTTTGAAATAGTTCCCACTTTCACCACGGAATTTCTACGTCAAGGAGACGTTATAAGTTACATTTATATTACAGAGTAACCAAGTAAAATAAATTTATGGCCAAGGACTTTAAAAATTATAATTCAGATATACTAGTTCAAAAAAATGATGATATGTAAATGAAGAAAAAATTATCAAAATCTTGAAAAATTGATCGAAATCTGGGAAAATTGAATAAACAAAATAGTATGTACCGCAAATAAATATTTACATTCTAGCTATTTACAGTGACACAACAGAAAATTGTTTTGTTTGCATGGATGGGGGAGGGTACAAAAGTCATCGTGCCTTGGATCGTAGTTTGCTATCCATTAATACAGGCAACTTGAAAAAAATAATAAAAAGGCTACAATCATTTTCAAAGACTTCAATATTTTGTTGGGAGCTGTCGATTCTACAGATCCCCCCTTTATACGTCCGTGATTCCGTCTTGAAATTTTGATCTAAATGTTATTATTTTGATGTTGAACGCTATTCTTACAGTGTTGGGGAGTAGCGTGCTACAAGTAGCGCCGCTTTCAATTGCGTAGCTTGTAGCTGTAGCGAGCTACTGTACTGAGTAGCGAGTAGCGGAATTTGACGCTACTTTTGCAATACAAACATTTATATTTTTCTTGGACCGGTATTTTAACACTTCAACCCATACAGAGATTCTGAGTAAATCGAGATATTTTTTGTTACTATAATAGTTGGTAATTGTAAATGATTTTGTAGTTCCTGAAATCAATTGCCTTTGACCACAGACAAAGGCAACTTTGATTGTGGGAGTTCACTATCGTCGTCCAAGGGCGAAACTGACTTGCCCAAATATTCGGCCATCTATTTACAACATGAGGCCTTGTGAGAACGACATAGAAAAAACAAGTCATGCGAACGCATCTGTAAATTTTGCATTGGCCTGTATTCGCTCATTCCGCTTGAGCCTTTGATCGACGTTAGTGAACTTACACCGCAATAGATAAAAATAACTCTAACCACCATTGTGGCTAAAGCCTCCGATACGGCGTCGTATGACGAAACAGATGACGATCGACGTGCATCCTTATTCGCTATTCGAGCATCATCCGTAAATGAAAGCGTAAAGCAACAGCGTTTGTTTACTTGTTTAATGGACATTCAATAATAAACAATAAAATTATGAGTCAAACCATGGTCAAACTGAAAGGTACTTAGATAATAAAATAAGTAATGTAGTAGGTCTATGTCTATAAAGCCTTCAGAAGTCTAGCCTAAATATTGAAATGGGAAAATGATTTAGCCTAAGGGTATTTGGAAACGGGCATGACCAAATCTTAACATGGGAATGTAACACCAAATTTTAGTGCTTATTAGGCCCTACTTGGATGCCTATAATTTCATTCAGCACTTAGACAATCTATTTTGAGCAGGCCTACCGTGACTAACAATTAAAAAAAACTTTATTGATCTATTGTTTGGTTTATTTATTTATTCATTTATTTACTTGAACTACACTTACTGTTATACGTCTGAAAAGCTATATGGGTGTTCAGTTGAGTCAATACACCACTGCGAAAGACAGGGAAAAGTTGGTATTATTTCGTGAAAGAAGCTAAAATACACCCGTCGCAGCAAACCTGCATACTCAGCGAATTTCTAATTACAAAATAATCCATTAATACGTAATTAATCCATTACTACGTAAAAAAGAAATAAACAAGTGATATATTTATGTATTAAAATTATAGCTATTATAGCTTGGTTTCCAAAACCTTTGTAAAAAAATATTGGTAAATGGCTTAGATGAAAAACACAAAGATTTCATATAATGAAGTAGGCAAGAATGTTTATTTTCTAAATTATATTAACATAAAATTGTTTAAAAACCACAATTTTTTTTAACATATTGATAAACTGAGAAATTACCCAAAGCGATTCCTTGAAAACCTCAGTAGAGAGTAAATAGGAAATTGACTAAGCCAACATTCTGCTGCCCTGATACTATAAAAACAGGGGAAAAAATGAGAAGCCGGAGACCAATGGACTTAGAGGAGACCAATGGACTTAGAGGAATGATTTAAAATACCAAATTGTTTGTTTTTTTTCAAGCTAAATCCAATGGTGCAAACAATAATTGGATAAATATAATTTTTCAATTTGAAAAACTCAAAAAAACCAATTTTTGGGGGTAAAATGGAGCCTTTACCCCACTTAGGATATGTCGATCTGGCTGGTTTACGAACTCGTCCAAGAGAATCTAGTTTTACATGTCTGTACCAAATTTTGTTGCGATCGGGGGATATTTACGAGAGTTATCGTGCTTACAGACACTCAAAAAATGAAAATTCTATTTCCCTTATAAGCCCATGTTAAATTTTGAAACAAATCGTGACTTTTGCAGGTAAAAATGCGTTTTAACAATAAACTCACTTCATATCCAGAAAGTACACATAAAAAGCTGTCAATTAATATAAGTATTAATATGATTGCTGAGGTTACCCTGAACGGATATTTTTTGTCCATTCTGTTTTGTTAAAACGACGGTAATAGCTTATTTCTAAGGAAATTCGCTAAAAAGTAGCTGTAGCTGTAGCAGGATTATTGTAGCTGTAGCTAGCTACTTTTTAAAATCTGTAGCTATAGCTGTAGCAAAGCTACTTTTTACAACCTCTAGCTGTAGATGTAGCGAGTTACATTTTAAAAGTAGCTTCCCCAACACTAGTTATTCAATTGTTAAAATATAATACTTGAATAATCCTCATTATATAAAGCAGATTGTTAGAACTCAAAGGATTGAAAGCTCTCAGATAGACAGGCCTCCGAATTTTAGGATATCGTACAACCCACTGAAGGGAGGAATTACAGTGAATGGTAAGACATGGGCAGTCAAACCGGGAAATAAACGCGAAAACTAGGACATTTGGTAATCCTAGTTATGGGTTAAGTTTAGGTTAGATTTTTACTTTCACTATCTTCTGGTTTTTGTTGGGATTATAGTGTAGCTAAATATATACCAATCGTGGGTTACGAACAATGTTTTAGGTCGTTAGTGTATCGCGATCAAAGTAATTTAAAAACCACTGATTTAAAACTTCGCGACCCCCGCCATGTTCCCTCCTCGGGGCCTTATTTTAAGGGGTGCATTGGGCGAGCGCCTGGCGCCCCGGTCCGAAAGGGGCTTTGGGAACCGACTTTATGGGCCTCGCCTCGGGAGCAAAGGAGACCCAGAGAAAAAGGGACGAAAAACCGCTGTCGGGCGAAAAAGAACACAAGGAATTAATTCATCAATTGAATTCCCATACAGTACAGCGATTGCGCTGAACGGTTGGCACCGCGCTTGTCGGCAACCTCAGTACCCAGCGGTGGCGCGACGCGGTGCTGCGAAGTGCCGACTGACCAAGGCGCCAAGCTCCAGATGTACTAGTGACTGAAAAACGATGATAGGAAATAGAGGGATCAGCACGTAAGTCCGATACAAGGGCCATGCAGACATGTGGCTGCATGGGGCGCCGTCGGAAACAGAGCGCCGGGGGGGGGGGGGAGGTGTTGTGTTTCTCCAGCGGCAATAATGAAGCCTTTCAGCGATGCTGAAATTTTAAAACAAATTGGCCGTAAAACGTGGATCTAATAACCATTATTGTTGGTCATATTTTTATGATTAAAATGATGTTTTTACCAATGTTCTATCTTGTACCTTACCAAGATATAGCAGTTTTGACGCAAAGCGCTTTCTGCCATCTTTGCCCCCCTCCCCCCAAGTTGTTGACCACCTGGGAAATAGGTGACATACGTGTTTTATATACCCACTGTCCATATTACAACAACGAACAAACATATTTGGACACACTTGTTTGCGACATTCTCATTTTAATTCTACCTACGTTAAAACAAATAGTCAAATACCTATTTCCTTTATTTTTTTATTTTGGGGGGAATGCGCCGTAAGCCTTGGAGGGATGGACACCTCTGATAACGAGTCGCTCTCCTTCACTAGCTGAACCAAAATTATTGATTTGTTTTTACTTAGTACATTTGTTTTGGAGAGTCAGATTATTGGTTGATAAATTTTTAATTTAAAACGCAGAACGGCCACGAGCAGCCGTAGTTTACTAGTCAGCATCACGTTATTCTCCTCCAACCACGTGCATCGGTGACCTGATCGCCCAGAGGGGGGTTCTCATCATTGCATTCAATTCAAGTCCAAGTCCAGTACGGATAACACCTCTCACTTCCTTTTTTTAAATTACAAATTCACAAGGTTAAAATTTTTCAGAGCTATTTAATTCTATAGTTTTCTTTTATTACTACAAGTTAATAAACAGTTATTTAATATACAACCAATATTTATAATTATTTCCATTTCCATCATCCCTACACAAACTAAGCTAAGATCGAAAAATAAATATTACAATAACTTCAACTGAAACCAATTTATTTTACAACTTATTTCATAACTCGTTTACTGTTCAATATACGACCCCGGGCCTAACAACTGTTATTGGTGTCCAAATTTGTATTATTAAAGCGACGTTTTAATCGAATCATTTACTGCTTTCAAGAGTTCCGCATTTTAACTCATAACACTACCCACTATATCCCCCCCCCCCTTCGTTGTCGACCACCCGGAAAATAGCCGGGCGACAAGCATATTTTGTATTACCACAGTCCTTGTTATAATAATCTGCAAAAATGCTTCGTACATGTATGCTCGAAACCCTCAGCTCCTTTACTCGAGGAATATACGCGCCTGAGAGAACCGGTGTTGCCAAGTCGTCCGGTCGCAGTATTACGCCAAATGCCGTATATTGAAATATACACTCAGCGACACTAGCGCACCCACGGTCATTACATGAACTAATAATATTCGTTTCAGGTGCAATATGACGACCAAAATCAATTTTTAAAGTCATCACTATATGTATCTACAGGGCAAAAGGAGATGAAACAACCCAAGTGTGCATATGACGACCATATATGGTCGTCATAAGCACCGGTCGCCACTTTACATACACTTTTCCTTATGTACGGTTGCCACAATGATAGTTGGGTGAACATATATATATATATATATATATATATATATATATTCATAGATCAAGTTTTAAGGACAGATAATAAGCTGATGCTTTTGTATGATATTTAGGAATCAAATTTTTAGTATTGGTCTGGATTTCATAATCTTATTATTCTCTAAGGATAGATTTAGAGTAAACGATTTTATTTTCTCGATACACTCATATTATTAAGAAAATAATTTTGAAGGTAACATTACGACGATTAACAACAGATCTGTCTTACCTTACGATGAAAGTTGACGCTTGTCTGCTAAATGGGGGGATGTCTCGCGTTATATACCGCCTCCCATTCACCCTTTCACCTCTTCACCCCCTTCCCCTATTGGTTCATTCATTGCAACTATGAATGGAATCAAGATTGTTTTTGTTTGTTGTAAAAGCTGATAATAGCTTAATAAATGTAAACTATAAGCTGAATAAATATAAACTAATAGGAGATTATTCTATTAGGCTTCATGTATATTGAGTGCTCCTTAATTTAATTGAGTGTCCTCACCTTAGAGTCCTGTTCTTTGATTGCCTTTTACCTGCTATCTTCTAATTATGTGAGGAAATAGAAGCTTCTAGTGTGAAAGGAGGTAGGCTATATAAGCATTTTAATACAATACTGTCTATAAAAGCATTCTCCATGTGTACAGGGGTGTGATATTACATTAAAAGGACGCAAAAATGATGTTGCAAAGTCATTTCTTGCTTGGCGAGAGAATGAGGGGGCAACCAGATGTTAAGTATCCACACTTGCAATGGTATGACAGTGATAAATAGCATATGTACAAATACCCTGGTGTGTGCGTAAATGTGATCCAGGCCTTAAGTTAAAGTAACTAAATAAATTATATTAAATAACATATTTTATCTTCTTCTTTATCTTTTTAATGTGAAATATTTCATTCTCTTGTAACTCTTGTGTATTCTCTATATTTTTATGCTTTCTAATTTAGTTTTTAATACTTATTTTTGTAAAATTTTCTCAATAGCAAGTTAATTTTTAAGCCAAATGGTTTTTTTAGTTGTATACTGTGTGCATATGTGTTTGCTGAATTGTTGGACTCATGTTCAGATACATATTAGTCCAACACTTCACACTCAGTGGTAAGCCTCGCTCCTCACTCTCAGGCTAAACATGCCCGTGTGAGGGTATTCCAAACTGTTATTTTTATTGTAATGTGCTTCAGAATTTGAGATCAGTATTTTCCTTCTACCGTGTTTACAAATAGTGAGTGTTTTATTTTCAGGAATGTTATAGGCCATAAATTATACTGAGTTAATGAATTTGCCTCATGACTTTTTGTTTAGAGGGTCACAAAAGATGTGCACTTGCTGTACATTTTTTATTTATATAAGTTAAAATTAATAAAAAAGGAAATTAAGTATTATTCAGTTTAGGATACCTATGGACTTGTTTCTTAAAACGACTTCTACTAATAGGACCTATTTTGGGTGTACTAATTTTAAAATGGCGGTCTTTTCAGCTTTTAAGATTACTTTAAAAAAACCGAATTTATATGCTGATTTTTTTCCAGATTTATGACTATCCATAAGGTTGTATTTTATAGTAAGGTTTCAATTGGGACACCTTTTTTGGTGTGGGAGCCTAGAATAATATTTATCATTTATTACTTTAAATACTACCGATCCAATTACGAAACAGAGGATGAGAGAAAGGTTATCGTTTGAAAAATATTAAATTGACTACATGATATTCAATATTCATTTGCTATCGAAATATGAGGAAGATTTTGAAACTTGATAGTGTTCACAAGCGAAGCTGGGGTAGTAAACCGGTAACGCTAATTACACTGTCAGAGGAATCCAAAATGACGCACTCAGTCTGAAGCTTTCTTATCGACACCATGAGTGGCTCTTGCCCCTCCCACGCACAGAAAGCCTTCTTTTATTTTCAGCCTGGTCCTTAATTGTTAACTTCATCCATCATTAGAAAAATTATTACTTTTAGTATAGGTACGCTAAAAGTTGTCATTGATTATTTAAAAATAAGTTTTAAGATAAATTTTTTATAGTCATTTAGTTGGTAATATTTATTAAATAATTACACTTGATGCTGGCTGTCCCAGTCATATATTTGATATACCTTAAGTGCAATGTGCTTTTTAAAAGATAACAAAATGCTGTTTTATTTCAAACTAGCTTATAACACCCGTTACCATTAAAAATCTGTCATCTTTCATTAATTTTTTTTGCAGTACTGAATAAAATAGTGAGAAAGGAATCATAACATTTAGATAAATGTTTATTTAAATCAAATCAAACATATAGTAGGAAAATGCTATCACCTTGTTCCATTTGATTAACAAAGGAATTAATTTTGCACATCATGGGGAGGAACCCTAGACAATTTAGAGGAAGCCACAAGTCAGGTACAAAAGTGTTAACATAAGGAAACTCCCTGAAAATAGTTTGTCTTGATTCTTCAATTTTTTTTTGCCTTTTGGCAATCTATACGCAGACGCAATCTCTTGCTTGATTTATATATAGATTAATAGAACTAATTTGACTAATGTAGTAATTAACTAATATACAATGCCATAATCATAAAACAATTTACATTAGACAAGTCAGATGTGGCAGGACGCCACACAAACTCCCAAATTATATAATCCTCCATTATTCATCAAAATTATCAATTTTTGTAGGAGCAGTTAAGATGTCCAGACGAGGTACTCAGATGCCTAAAATACAAAATCACACCAGGACATTAATAATTAATAAGACCAAATTTATGTATGAAACATGTGTTTATAACTTGTCATAGTCTAAGTCCTTATATTCAAAGTGTAATACTTAATGTTTAAAGTTAAAATTAAATAAAACAGAAAATACATTTTTACTGAGTTGAGTAATATTAACGAATGAGTATTTAAACTTTATTCAAAACCAGAATATGAATGAAAGATGAGGGTAGAAGGGAGGATACGATCCTTCATCAGTAGACCTGGAATGTTTTTAGGAAACATATTTCTGAAGGGTGTTTAAGGTTCTAAGAGTGACAGGGGTCTGGGAGGAACGTTCCATGCTGGTAGCATGATGTGCTTTTTGTAGTGCGGGTTGCCTAGTAAAATTATTCCTGCACAAACAACAATTTTTGTTGAAACTCTCTTAGGGAGTAGTGTCAATTCATTAATTTTTTTTACTTTATATAGTAAATTTTTAGGCAACATACTAGATTTCACATTACAAATTATGTTGAAAAATAAAGACTTAAAGCAGTTTTAATCATTATAAATTTTTCTAATGTTAAGTTCTAGACAAAGTAAATAATAAACAATTCTCTTTAGGCTGTAGATCATGAGGTTTTCCATGGGAAATTGTGCTAACATCAACATTTTGGCCCTCTACTGGCACTTAGGATCTCCAAAATTTTGATTCAAATTTTCGTGTCTCAACATAATTAATACAAAGCTATAAAAAAAAATAGAAAATTACTTTTTGATTGAACACCCTTAAATTCAGTTTGGGATATTTTAGTTAAAATGTAATTAACAGAAAGGGTGGTGAGTTCATAGCATCTTTAACAATTTGTGTTGCGGTGAGATGCATTGATGAAGATCAACCTTTGTTTGACTTAATTTACCACATCAAAACTGGCGGTCTTATGGACATTGTAAGGTATTTAATGTTTAACCCACATTAGGGCAGAGTTTAAATGATAGTTGGCGAATCACATTATTAAAATTTACAAATATATGCTATTTTTCAGTTATTTTACGAATCAGTCTAAAATATACTTAATGAATATAATATATTGTTCACTCCTGCAGAAAGTAACACATATTTTTCCCTAGTTGTAGCAATACTTCCACAACAGAGTGTGCTGCTGGAAGTTCTGCTCTCTATCAAAGTGATAGCTCTCTACCCAACAGTCATATATTTCATTTTTAAATTATTTCTAAATGTTGGAGCTCATTGAAAGTTCTTAAGACTTTGCTCAAAATTGAACCGGTGAAAAATAATTTATAAAGAATGCACTCAGCTACCCAACCAAGCTGTTAGGCAAAACGATTTGCAATGTTCTGTTATCAATTTAGAATGCTTTATTTGGCTGCTCAAGTCAGTGACTCATCATTGTACAATTAAATATGTTTTGTATGATTCTCATGAGAATGAGGGAAAGAAGCTAATTTGGTAAGACACAAACTTTTGAATTTAAGGACGTTTAAGTTTTTTTTTAATGGCTTACCTTAAAATGACAAAGCGGGTTAAGGCATAGCCATCTCTAGTAATAAGGCCACGGCCTTTGACCTGGCAACGTCGCTTCTCAAGGGTTTTTTTTGCATAGCAAAACCATTGACTTTCCCTTACAGAGGGAGCCAGCTGGTTTCAAGTAAACAAAAAATAGTGCCATAAGAGAGTATTGGATAACCAAGTCAGCTGAACCCTTAGGCGCGATGTTGCCATTTACTAGCGCCGGGGCCTTGTACTAGAGATGGTTATGGTTAAGGTGTAAGTGTATAGAGAGGGGGGTAATGTGGGGTTGAGGGAAGTGGGGGGTAGGGAGGGGCATAGGTAAAGGAGTGGGGGGCAAAGCTTCTGGTGGGTCAGAATGGAAGTGCATTAAGGCTGTATGCCAAGACCTTTGTTGTTACATCACGCTTGTAGAGTGGTAAACTGCATTTTCTCAATAACTGGATTGAAGAATGCCATACTTTTTTCTTATTGTTGGTTTATTTTGTCTTAGGGCCACTTTCTCCAAACTTAGTTAACCTAAAAAGAGAGCAAAACCAATTTACCTTAACCGGGGGGCCCCAGCTGAATTAACTAATTAGCTACCAGGGGTAACCCAAGGATAAACCTCTTTTTTAGGTTAACCAAGTTTGGAGAAAGCGGCCCTTAGTGGTAGTTCAAGTTTTATTTTGAACACTCCTGTAAAGGTCTGCCCCTGTCTTGTAGGACATATCAGTAAGGAAGACTGAGAGTTTTGAGTAAATAGGCTAAACACTGATTTCTTAAATTTTATACTTTTAATCTTGAAATTGGTTCAATAGGCTTTTCTAAAATCCAAGAGCTTCAAACAGAAATTATTTTAGAGAATTTTAGTTGCGAGACAATCTCATGGAAAATTAATCAAAGCAAAGAGGTACTTCAGGCCACATAGTTAAATTAAATTTGAAATTTTACATTAAAGCAAACATGCTTGCCTTTTTCAATAAAATAAAAAAAATCTGTTCAATCTTATGAAATTGTTATAATATTGTCCTGTATGTTTACCTCACATTCAATTACACTCAAATACATTTTCTATGCATTTATGTTGTTACTCCACCTTAATTAATTTTTAATAATTTAAGGAAAAGCTAAATATATTGTAAGTGTCTTTAGTTCATAAAGTAGTATAAATACCTATTTAATTTTCAAATTCCTGATATCGTTTTCAAAGTTATACAAAAATTAATTCTCTCATTAGTCATCTTATTATTCAGAAACAAAGACACTAAAAACAAATGTACAGTTTATATAAATAAATTTAGTTTTTTCAGCACCACTGGCTGATATTTTAACAAGAATCAGACTTGAAACTGACTTCACGTTGAAATTTAAGTAATTTTTATACTACTTAACGAAGTAGGTATGTAAACTTGTTTTTCAATTGTTCTGTTTTCTATGAAGTGTGATGGTAATTTTAATTTACCATATAGAGACTAGTAAAGAGTATTTAGTTGGGTATAAACACCAACACACATTAAAGTTAAATTATGGGTCCTTTGTTGTGATGAGCGTTTTCCTTATCTCAGGTGTAGGCGGACTCTCTACCTAAACTAAGTTTTACTTTACTTTTAATAAAGGAACAGAATGCTTATCAGCTTTATCCAGGATGTTTATGTTATTTGTTACCTTTTTAGAAGTCATAAGAAAGTTAATAAAGTTAATTAATAAGAGAATGTTGAAAAAATAAACAGTACTTTTTGAATTCTGCTAAATATGTGCTTATAAATAATTAATTCACAGAATAGGAGGTCAGCTGCAACAGGGCTGCAAGGGGGGGGATCTTTTATAATTCTTAATCCTTCACAATTTCTTTATTTAAATTGGAATCTATGGGCAGCCAAGCATATATAGCCTATAATTGGCCCTATGTATGTGCTCATTTATTCACTGTAGCCACAAATACAAATTATTAAAATTTAAAATGAGTGTCAAGTTTAGGGTCAACATAAATACAGGTGCTTTAAGTATCAGCCTTGTGTAATTTCAGGACATAGTATCTAAATAACAAGTTAATAGTTGAATTATATTGTAATGCAATAGATATTATGAAGCTTGCTTAACTTATTCATAAAATTTATATAGCTTAGACCTTACGAAAAATTAAGTTACCCAGGAAATTTTACCTGGGTATGTCTAAGTCCTTTCTGAATATACTCCCAGCTTGATCAAAACATTAAGAGACAACTTAATTTCTCTTAAGGTGGCATGGGCCCTGGACGGGTCGCAGAGCACAATGGGTGTGTTCTGCGACTTGTCCAAGGCTTTTGACTGTGTCAACCATAGTATTCTTCTGAAAAAATTAGATTTATATAACTTTTCTAGGAATTCAATCTCATGGCTTAAATCCTACCTAAATAATCGCTACCAAAGAACAGTAATTTCTAAAAATAATCAGAAAACAAAATCAAATTGGGAGGAAATTAATGTTGGGGTGCCCCAAGGATCTATTTTGGGGCCAATTCTTTTTCTAATATATGTAAATGACTTACCTAAAAATGTTTCTAATAACCTCATTTTGTATGCAGATGACACAACTGCAGTCGTCAAATCAAAAAATGATGAACAATTAATTAACAGTGTCAAGGAGTGTCTTGCTGAGCTAGGGAATTGGTTTGAAATTAATGGTTTGAAAATGAATCAAGATAAAACTCAAATGGTTAGGTTTTTTACTTATCAGAATAGAAACTGTAATTTTAGAACAACTCTTTCAATTGAAGAAAATGTTAAATTTCTTGGGCTTTACATCGACAAACACTTATCATGGGATAAGTGTATTGAATCTGTGCTTGGTAAACTAAATTCAGCTTGTTTCCAAATTTTATGTTTAAGAGACACAATAGATTTAAAAACTTCAATAATGATTTATTATGCTTACTTTTTCTCCATACTCCAGTATGGGGTCGAATTTTGGGGCTTCTCCTCTGACATTAATAGAATTTTCATAGTTCAAAAAAAGTTCTTACGAATCATAACATTTTCTCCGTGGAAAGCTTCGTGCAAACCAATCTTTAAAGAATTAAAAATGATGACAGTTCCAGATTTAATAATTTTTAAAACCTTACTAGCAGTACAATCAAACTATCAACATTTTTTCAGTGGAAATTTTGAGCATACTTATAATACAAGATTCAAGAGCGATTTTCAGTATCCTAGACACCATCTCAAACTTGTAGAAAAAACACCTTCCTACATGGGGAAAAATTTTTTTAACAAACTGGATCCTAAATTAAAGAAATTAATAAATACCAATTCATTTAAAAGCAGCCTTGCCAACTTTTTACTCAGTAGAACCTATTACAATGTAAATGAATTTTTAGATGAAAATTTGACAATGTAACTTTTTTCAGCCTATTTTATATCTTAAAATTTTTCTTGTAATGACATTTAAATTTTATGACAGTAGTTTGTAATTTAGTTTTCTTCCTATTTTTGTATCCTTTGTATCTATTATACGGTTAAGGTTATGAATTTTGACAATGTCACCTGTTTGTTAGCTTTGCTATTGTATGAAACGTTATGTGACAATAAAGGATTATTTATTTATTTATTTAATTTTTCATAAGGTTAACGTACTAAAGTTGAATCAAGAAACATTCTCAGGAGGAAGAAAATTTATTATGTTTGAAAGACAGGAAATGTCTTGAAAGCCAGGAAACTGAGTTGTGTACATTATTTTTTTCTGGAAATGTAGAATAAGACAAAGGTAACATAAATAATCATTTGGGAGAATGTAAAAGACGTCTTGAAAATTTGATGATTCAGTCTAGATAGTTAAATTCTTTATGATTTGAATAAAATGTTTATTCGCTCTTTAAAAATAATCCTTGGTAGTTAGCCAGAAGTAATTCCCTCTTTTTGGCCTTGATGTTTTAAAGTTTTAATGTTTATTCTGTGGGCACTTTGGAAAACAAATTGGAATGAAGAGTAAAACAATCTTAATACTATAAAACATTTAGAATAAAGAATAAATATTACAAGTGAACTTTCATAATGATGTGAAATTATAAATTCAGCATAGTAGGTCAGACTCATCAACTATACTCGTCATAGAATTTTTGAATTAGAATTAAAAGCTTTGAATTTACTAAATTAACTGTTTCTTTCTCTGTAAAATAAATTTAAGAAACCAGCTGTTTTAGTGATTTTTTAAGCTAGCAGGATTGTGTTGCCAAGCACAGTTGACAACACAATCCTGCTAGCTTAAAAATTAATTCCTGGATCAGTTGTTTGAAACTCTAGCCATAAGCTGCGCAAACAGAATCTAAGTACAAACTGTCAAAATATGTTTTCCAGTCGAAGCACTTGAATCACCTGTGTCCTTGTTTAACATTTATCCCTGACCTTATATAACCTAATTTGAGATACCAACCAAAATATATCCAAATAATGGTATTACAAGCAAAATTATGTTAATCGTAAACATAGGTAGAGTTGTTTAAAAAAAATGTATTTTACATAGAAATGTTTTAAAGTACTCTTGCTGGA
Source organism: Flexamia atlantica (assembly GCA_035578135.1). Lineage (NCBI taxonomy): Eukaryota > Metazoa > Arthropoda > Insecta > Hemiptera > Cicadellidae > Flexamia > Flexamia atlantica. The sequence continues at coordinate 29,183,505 of JAQJVK010000003.1, forward strand.
GCAGACCAATATAATAATATTCTTCTGAATTACAAAGCTAGATTCGTATTTCCACAAACAACAATTTATGTACAATGACTCCATCTTATCTGGACACCTTTAATAAATAACACTCTATATTAAATTAATTGTTTGAAACAAGTTAAAATGAAGTTTTGTAGCGAAAAATTATAAAACACTTAACTAAATGTATTTTTTTTAAGTTGACCTAGACCTAAAAAATATAACTTTCATCCAAACAAAACAAGTTACATAATATAAATGAAAAACTACATTTTGTCACTAAAATTTGAAACTCACCCTACAGCATTGTAGAGTAGTAATCACATAAGTTGGCCAAAACGAAAGTAAACAAACTATTATCTTTTTACGAACTTAAGCATAAAATCCAGCTGTTATGAAAACATAGCTAACGAACATCTGTTTTAGTATAGCACTTGCAGTAAAGTGAAAGTTCTGGTGCAATATTTCAACTGGAAGTTCTCTTGCGCAACTTAAAATATTACTGATGGGCTTTTTAAAATTAAGTATGTATTAACGCAAAGACGGTGTGTCATGGATGCGGCATGATTAATAGTCTTAGATTTTACTATTTCATAACATTATGTATGATGAAAAATAGGCGAGTTTTTGAATAGTCAGTACTACTTGCTGCAAGTCAGCATCTGAAAAGAGAGATTGTTTTTATATCGCGGTAAAAAATTATTAAAATTGGCCCAGGGAAAAATAAACAAGCAGTTAAACAAACTAAAATACATGTAAATCAGTAAACATAATCAAATTAAACTTTGACAGCTATGTAAAGAGGTTGAATGAAATTAAAAAATTCTAAAAATAGGCGATATTGTAAACATTTTACATTATAACAACAATGTAAACAAACGCAACGTGGCGATTTGGCAGCTCTGAGAAAATGTAAACAGAAACATATGTAACCAACAATGTTTTCAATGTGACCTGTGTAAAACTTTTTGATGAGATGATTAGTACATGCTTTGGCCAACTTAGGTGAATCCTACTCTAATTCATTGACATGACCACGTGACTACGAAACCATACCGCCAATGTTGTAATTTTTAAGTATTTTATCACCTGTTTCAATGATCAGCTGTTCAGTGTCAACTTTTCTTCTGCAGATCTGCAACTAGCAATTAATCTGCAATCAGCTGTTAGGTGAGCAAATTCGGCTCCACATCTTTTAATATAATCAGAAAATATTTGGGTTTAGTTTTTACTTATTTCTCCAAAAGAACATGTTACTGCATTTGAATACATTTTGTTGTTATTTATTAACCAAAATGGAAACTCATAAAGCCCACGTTATGTAGGGTTCACTGACCCTTAGTTCCACAATTTCGGGATAATCTCCCCATACAAGAAAGCCTGATGGAGAGCTGCCGCATTTTAGGGAGTAGAGCACATGTTTTTATTTGGCTCATAACTCTTGACCCAAGTGGTTTAGGCACCGTTTTATTGGCTGGCTTTTCTTCATAATAACACATCAGAGATTTTTGAGGTCTACAATTTTAGGAATATATCTTAAATTTCCTCGCCAGAAATATTTTGGAAAATACATCCCGCTTATATAAGAAAGAGAGTCGATATGTAATATTTATATTTCCCACGAGGTTTTGTATGATTTGGGGCCATGTTAAATAACATTTGCATACTGTTCCTCTGTAGTTTATAAACTGTGATATTGTGCCATACTTTTAATCCTTGATTTACTGATTCGATAAATCAGGTACTGATTCGGTAGTGAGTTGTTGGTCTGCAAAGTATCATGGAATGTTATTTGGCTTAACTGAATAAAGAATAAAAAAATTAAAAACCATTAAGGGTAATGAAAAAGCTATTTATAATATTTTTTTACGGTAAGAGTAGACATTGTTTTGTTATATTTTATCTAATAAATAATTTAATTTAATTCAATTTTAATATGTAAATAATAATAATAGTTAAAAGCTCAAACTCATATTGGTTTATTTTTCTCTGTATTATTATTTGACTTTTTTATTTTAAAATATAAAATTATAATGTACAAGAAGATCAAAATCTTTTGAGTAATATGTGTATTCATTTGAATTTCTTATATATTACTTGTGTTAAATACTCCTCCTACAGTTCTGAACCAATTCTAAAAACTTGGGTGTGTTGGAAAGAATTTGATGTGAATTTTTGCCGGGGATTATGAAGGTTAGATTAAATGGTACAGCACTAAATGCCCTTAAAGTTTTGTATTTTTCTGTAATATTTAGCTTTGGATTAAACATTTCAAGGAACGGCTAATTTTAATAAACATTTATTTACAAGCAGACCATGAACAAAAACTTAAAAGCTGCTGAGCAGCGTGTGTCCACTAGTAATTAAGAAAAGAACTTATTCTTGGCATTAACTAAATTGAAACATTTGCAGTCTTGTGAATGAGTCATAAGAAAGTGCTTGTGTGCAGTCATGAAAGAGTTTTAACTCTAAAAAATAGAGTTTTTATTAAATCAATTGATTTTGTGCTGCTTGCTTTGTTTGTTTCCTAAGTACACTTAACCCAATTTCATCAAATGGTGAACTCTTAGATCTACAAATACGATTCATATAACCTGCTGGTTAAATGTAACTGAATCTTTTTGTGCACTTATGACTTATTATTAAATTGTAAATAACAATGGGCATCTTGGAAATAAAACCTGTGATCTTTTTATTTGAAGACTATTAACACTTGAGTAGCTAGCAAGATGATTTGGTTAATCCCTAAATTAATCAAGTATCAGTCGACAATGACATTGGCCTGCTCGTTATCTCTGATGTTCGGCTGCCCCCTTGGAGACTGCAGGATTTCATAAACAAATTAAATGTGAAAGGCTGAAAACTTTTTTAGTTCCCATCAAAACCATAGGCCTAGACGTTGTTCATTAGTTTCAGATAAGATACCTTTAAATTAGCAGTACTACTATTTTATTATATAGTTTTATTTGTAGCAAAGTTGGTCAATCTTAATTGTTACAGTTACATTGTTACAGTTTTTCACCTTTAATAAGGTTAATTTTTTAAATAATGAATGTATGATATGTATAGTGTTATCTATACAATTAATCAGGCTTTTTTGTTTTAATCAAAAAATATTGTGGAATATTGTGATTTTATTTAATAACGAAAATGTTTTTTGTTAGGTGTAATTGTTTTATGTAAAAAAGGGAATAGAATGAATTTGATGTAGCGATTTCAATGCTTCCATTTCATTTCCACACAATTATGTCATTCACTAGCCGATGGTAACCCGCTTCCTTGTGTATTTAGATTAAGTAGCAGCTGATCATCTAGCTTTTATTCAATCATTATCTTTAACTTTTCTTTATTTTTGTTGTTTTCGAATAGCTGTCAAAATACATGTATTTTGTACATAGCCTTATCCATGGTGTGCAGAAAACAGAAAGGTGTGTGTGTTCAGTCAGCTGGTATGACGTAGATGGGCTCAGGCAACTAGCGGACCTTGTGGTATGAAAGCTGAACTGAGACTGTACACATAAATATTTTTATTGAGTTGTATAAAACAGTTTGCATTGTAGTCATCAAAGCGCTAGTTGCGTAAGCCCAACTATGTCACACCAGCTGACTGTGCATTCACCTTTCTTTTATCCTTACACCATGGTCGTTTAGACATAACCCACCCAAAAAACATATTTTTTTCACCTTAAAAGACAGAAAAAAAGACAAAAAAGTTTTGTTGTGACAGTGTGCGGCCTGACTTTGGAATTCTTTGGGATTCTGGAGAGAAACCCTATTGAGTTAGGACAAAATAGATAGCTGAAAAAACTACATACATTTTTTTATATGTATGGAAATAAATTAACATACATGAAATTTTACAAAAAGTTTTATTGAAAAGGATTCAACAGTGTCCTATCACATTAAATTCAAATACATATATCTACATCCTCTCTCATTTTACGTACATTTCAGTACATCTTGACTGCTGAATAAAATAAAGATATTAACAAATAGTTAATTTAATAATATATTTCTGCTTCATCATTGATACGCTACTATTAAAAAATCAGGTATATAACTAGCTCCATAAACTGTTCTAGTAAACTGGAAGAACCTGGCAGACTTTGTCATGTCTTTGACTATTTACCAAAGGTCACCTGTTCAACTAAATAGTAGCTTTTATGCAAACACTATCTTTACATTAGGTTAATATGGGAACCATTTTGAGTCTCTGTGGAGGAACCCATTTGAGATAAGACAAAATGGATGACTTTAAAACCCTCTCTATAAAATTTGACATATATTTACTAACTTTCATGGCAAATCGTCTAGTCCAGTGTTTCTCAACCGGTGGTACGCGAAGACCTTTCAGGTGGTGTGCAAGAGATTAAAGACGTAGCATAAAGTAAAATACTAGGTTTACGAACGAACGCTGACCCATCGCAGAACAGTAAAGTCACACTTAACGCCTTAATTAATTTTTTCACTATCTGTTTTGGTCATAAAATGCCAATTTCGTACCATATTTTAGGAACTATTGTTACTCTTTCATTTCAAGAGTAATTCTTTATACAGTTACTCCAATTACTTTTTACAATTTCTTATTTTTGACATAAAAAATGTTCTTTCCATTCAAAAAATATACCAAATTTACAGTGATAATTCGGTGGTATTACTATAATTTTTAGTTGTACGATTTACTAACCAAACGTAATTTCCATTTTGAACTAACAGACTAATTATGTCGATCTATGAATAAAATTTGTGTAATATGCCTCAATTGTATAAGATCACTGGTGAAAGTACAGTATACTTTGAATGACTTTTAATTGTTTACTATGGTAATTTTTCAGTATAAAATATGAGAAATATAAAGTCCCAAATAACAGTTAGAGATTATTTTTCCCTTGTACTTAAACATTTTTTCACATTACAAAATTCACATTAAAATTCATATGTTTTTCGTCAAATTTACTATAAAATTATTGAGCAGGGTTGAGATGAACATATAGTTTGTCAAAATGTCCTTAAAATCAAAATATGATCTAAAAATGTACATTGACATGCAAAATAAAATAAATTTAGCTGACAAAAACAAAACCAACAAAGGGTAACTATGAACAATATTGGATGGGATCCCTCAGTGGTGGGGGTAGGGCGAGAGTGAAAAAGGTTCCTTGCGATGGTACGCCAAAATATTGAAAATGTGGTTGGTGGTACGCTAGCACCAAAAGGTTGGAAAACACTAGTCTAGTCCATAAACTTCAAATATACACATATACAAACCAATATCCTCCTTAATAAATATAGATAAATATGTACAAACCAACATCCTAATTTTATAATAAATATAGATACAGTTTTCAAAATAAAAAAGAGCAGCCCACTGCAAAGGTGAGGGAAGGGCTAGCAATATAAATGTCAGACGAGCTTTGCGGTTTAATTCACTGATGAGACTTCTTGTCTTGAATTATTAAAAATTACAAGAGAACTCTCGTCACAGTATTTTTAGTTTTATTATGGGCTGCATTGAGAGCAGTTTGGGGGCAGTTTGAACAGTGTTCCCCTCCATGAAACTTTATGTTTTATGTTGCATTTTTATTTTGTATATAAGTAACAGTTAATAATTTTTAACTTGTTAATATAACAACAATATACTATCAATACTTGAAGGTTGGTTTTACCTAAGAGTAACATGGGAGAAAGAGGCGGAGAGTTATCATTTATTAAAAATTTATTAAGTCTGAAGGAAGCTGTTTTACATCCTTTTCATTACTTTGTTGTGAATGAATACTGTATTCTTATAGAAGTGGGTCCATGGTTAGGGTCAGGCTTTTTTTTTTGCTTGAGAAAATCCGCCCAATAAATCCTGGTCTTTAGCTCCTACAAACATTAACTAATTGTAAGTAAAGCACTCAGAAAGAAACTATTTCAAACTAAATGAATATTTGTTGCTTTTATACTGTTCCTTTAGAATGCCTCAAAAATGAAGTTTATCTATAGTTGTTGACGTACATAAATACCAAAATTAATTTTGAACTCCAAAGTCCAGTGGTCTCCATCATATTTTTCCAAAGTCCAAAGATCACATATTAAATCTTTGCCCGAGCTCATCCAATAAAAAAATGAAACTATTAAATTTTTTTACATTAGTTGATAAAATATATAATTTTACTATTCTCAAAATTCTTTTGAAAATTAATTCTAATAGGAAAATGTAGTGTGTGGGAATGAGTCATAATTAGCCCTAAATTGTATCTGAATTGATCGATGAGTGAGCAAAGTGAAGTGAAATTAACAACATCTGTTGTCTGTCTCGATCAGTTGTCTGTCAAGATCTGTAATCTGCCTTTGTGTCAGTATGTGGGTCGTTCTTTAGGTAGTTTCACTGCTTAAGGGGCCATCCATAAATTACGAAGCGCCCGTAGGGGGGTTTAGACGCAGTGTTACGTAACTGATAAAACACAAGAATGTATATCTTATTTTATTCAAAATTAGTTTTCCTCTAGTTAAAATTCAAATTTTATAAGTGTTTAATGTTAGTATTATACTTTCTCATAAGAATGCAAATGGAAAAAATGCATAAAAATTGTAAAAAATAATGACTTTTAAATGAACTTGGTCGGACCAGGCTTAACGTTCATGCCCAACAAACAAAAAGGCCAAGAACGGAGTCGTTCGTTCACAGGCCAACCATGACAGTGTCTGACCAGATGACCGCTCCATTGGACGACGAGTGAAGATTATATTTATTATTTCAATTTCTTTCCTTTGACCGTGTGGAATATGCTTTGATGTAATACATTAGATTTGATCAGATATTTCATATCAATAAATTATTTGTTTTTTTTTTCTTTAAATTTGTCAAATGACAACTTTTTGCATCTCCATTCCCAATATAATATGATTTTTCTAGCCATCCTTCAGCCCAGTAATTTGAACAACATTAAACTAAAATAAAAACTAATTTTTAAAATTTTGTTCCAGGGAGATATGTAGGAAGTAGACCTATCAAGTTGCGCAAAAGCATGTGGAGGAACAGAAATCTGGACATAGTAAGGAAGAAGGACAAGGAAAAGGCTGCGCTGATAGGATTACTAACTGGCCGAACATAATCTACCTCATCCTAGTGACTAAGTTACTGTACATATTAGGAATAAATTATATTTTGTACAAGTATGTTTGTTTATAATACTATTTTTATATTATTTTATACCTTGATTCTAGATAAGATAGTTGATAGATCTTTCTTTCTCAATATTAACTAGGTGTACAAGCTCTTTTACATCTTGAAGTACAATTCTACAAGCATCACTAAATGAAATTCCCAAAGCAGAGTTGGGGGTAAGGGTAGGTAAACACTTACTTATCAATTAATTCAAGGGAAAGACGTAGTGAATTAAGGCACACAATGATATATCATTCCTAACAAATTAATCTGTTGACCATTTAATAAACTCAAATTTGTTATAATTGTAAAAGTAATATTCTCTTGATTTTTTTGTTGGATGTAAATAACAATCGTCCTACAACACTTAAAAATACCAGTTGTTTCAAAAGTCAGTTTACGAAATAATGGTATTTGTTAGAAGAAAATAATAAATTAATTTAATTTGTATTGTAATAGATTTGAACCTGAATTTACACTACACTTAGGTTGTAAACTTAAAATAATTGTTCAAAATGCTTTCCTCCAACCTCAATACATTTTTCACAGTGTTTTTTATACCTCCAACAATCTTTTTGTGTAGATTTTTATTGTTTTTTAAGGCTTAAAATTCTCTTGTGTGGCTGTTCTAAATTCCAGCACATCTACTCAGCCAAAACTTTATTTTTATTGATACCCCAAACAGAAAAGTCTAACGTTGTTAGATCACAGGACCTTAGGGGCCAATCAATCGTGCCGCGTCTTTCGATCCACTTGACAAAATTATTGCTAAGAAATTCCCTCACCAATAAATTGTGATGCGGCGAAGCACTGTCTTGCTGCCAAATGAGGTTGGCATTTTTGTATAAAGAACTATTTTGTACCAATATTCCAACAATATAGGTTGTGCTATATTAGCTTCGAAAGCATTCCACTGAATTGCAAATTCAGTATTCCTCGGTAAACTGACTTTTGAAACACCCGGTTTTTTACACTTATTCTGTACTAGCAGTTGTCTGTGGCTTCGTTTACTGTAAAAATTACAGCTGATCTTACTTAATTACCTTAATTACCATCTCTTCATCTGATACCCTCTGGGGGAATGATGGCGTCAAATACTTTCACATTGATACAAAAAACTCACAAAACAAATAATACATAATTCAAAACATAAAAACTTCTACTCTTTGAATTATCAAAAACTATCTACAATTCAGTATGCTAAGGAATGCCAAGGACGTTCACGGGGCGTAGCCTGAGGGGATTTTATGGAAGTGATTGGGCCTATGTCCTTTTCTGACATAGTGGCTCTTATTCCTACATAATTTCAGCTCAGTTGGTCCATTATTTTTTACGTGGGTGAAAGACAGATATTCACACAAACATCCATACTTCCACATTTATAATAAGTAGGATTAGTAGGATTTACTTACTAGATGGTAAATATACACAAATGATGGAAAATGACGATTGATTTAGATTAGTCACACCAGTCATCATCAGAGAAACTGAATCAGGTGATGAGAGACCGCATTCTCTCTTTGGGCTTGATAATTGATTTGACAAATCAAAATCGATCACTATTTCCCACCATTTGTGTATATTTGCTGTCTTGTATGTAAATACAGTATAAGTGTAAATATATTTTTAAGTGTTATAAGAGGTGTTTTATGTACAGTGAATAAATAAAACGTATCATGGTAATCAAGAAATTATTGTTTTGTTATACCAAGAAATGTATGAATTCAGTTTTCAAAATCCTAATTAATTAAGTTACTTGAATTTTTTAAATAACCTGAGGAATACACACATTTTATTATAATGAGGTTTTTCAAAACATTTTTCAAGACATTATTTCATTTTCCTCCTCTTACTGTCTGTCCGATACATGTACCTGCACTTAAATTGGGCCCATTTGTAATGGCCTTGACATGCAAATTAATTAATCACAGTTGGTGCTTTCATGTAGATGAGGTAGAAGTAGTTCATGTGGTTGCCTCTAGAGTGCACCAAACATCCACAATCTGCTTTATCCCATCTGATGTAGTTCCAGCATTGACCACTTCCAGCGCTAACAGTCAGTAGCAGTTACATGAAATCTACTCAGACTATTAATTTATAACTGTAACTTTAAATGGATTAATTAATTCTCATCTACTGATAATCAAAATAATGTTAATTTTAGTTAAAAGTATTAAAATGTTGAAACACAATTGAACTCATTGTTATCACTTAACTGAATGAACTCATTTAACAATGAAAAAAGGATTCCCGCTTGTCATTAGAGTATTGGGAGAAATTGCTTTCATTAAATTATAGATTACATATACAGATTGGTTGTTGGGCTATTAATTAACACTCCTGTCTAAGGAACGTGCCAACCTTAGTCAGTAACAAGGCTACAAGATCGCGCCACTAACATCACGATCATCACACTCATCCTTCACTCATATTCAGGGTAACGTCGTCCATGAGGTACCTGTCTCAAAAAGAATGATCAAGAACAATGACAATAATACTTTTGTTGCCTTTACAATAGTTATTTATGTATTAAGAGCGTAAAGTGGGTCTTTCTTGCTTGAGCTAAACAGTGACCGGTAATTTTAGTGAAAGCAAGAAAGACACTGTACATGTGAAATACATAAAAATTTTTTCCTGCAACTGCAGTTTTTAATTCCTAAATGATAAATACAATCAGTTTCTCACATCTATTGTAGCTGAATGCGCCAGTTTGAAGTTTTAAACAACTTAAACTACTAGTTTAAGTAAACAACTTCAGTGCATAAACTGACACTTTATGCAGGATTGTGGGAAAATGTTTTGTTTTTCAGTGGGATGATCAAAATAAAGTAAAGTAAGCTCTTTTGAGTAAACACTTGCAAGTTTTCATACTAAGAGTAACTTGCCCATGTGAAAAAGCCTGTCTTTTTTGTTGGTCATGTGTATGTGAACATGGGTTAGCCATACTACATGAATCACCGTAGTTATGGAATGCCTCATTGCTTTTGGAAAGTACAAAATACTTAAGTATAAGCACACACTGAAAGAAAAGCACGAAAATCAAGCTCTTTCTGGGGTGAATTTTTGAGTACAATTTTTGGTATTCCATCATGACTTGGATGATTTTCCTTCCTCAATGTCTTTATATTATGGTTTATTTCAGATGGTGCTGTGTATTTTATAGTCATTCAACTGTTTTAATTGGTGAGGAAGGAACTGTTGTGACGCGATATGAAAAGTCAGCATCTTGAATGGTTTTGTTAGAACTAAAAGCAGACTGATGATAGTCAGGTCTTAAAAACATAAACAAAGTTTGACTGATCAAGACAAACATAACTTACCTGAAGATTTCTTGATTACGCACTTTTTGCCATCCATTAATATGGCTGACCGGAGCTATATTTTTCTTGCTCTAAACTTCATAACATTAAAAAATAACAGATTTGTATTGTAACTATATAAAAGTAAGACGGCAAAAATGCTGAAAACCAAATATCAAGTAATAGGCAGAAAAAGTTCCACAAAGGGGTAAAGGCTGCTAAACATGAATATAAATTAAAAATGAGTCTGTCCACAAGCTGAATATTTAACATCAACCACAAACAAACGAAGCTGGTTTGTATGTTTAATAATGACTGTAACACTGTTTATCCGTGGATTACTGTTTCAAAGCGGTTGACGCAGTTTCGTCTATGTGTCAACATTGTTTTGTGATTGCACTAATCCTTGCATCACATTAGTCAATATTATGCATCCGCCTTTTGTGTGAAAAAATGGTGAATGGTGGTATCAGTTATAAATCTTACCTTTTTAAAAATTATTGTGAATTTTAGATTAAGCTCTGATGAAAATAGATGGTTGGAATTTGCATCAGGAGCCTGTGTTGGTTTATGTAAAAAAAATTATAATTTTTTTCTTGAGACATCAAAGTCAATATTTTCTTACGGACATTCCCTTTTACTTTAAAAACCTACTGACCACAGTTTCAAAAATCACCCAGATATTGTGTATTTATCCAGTACTCCCAGAACGAAGTTAATTTCATGGCCAGCTGATCACACAAGTATTTCCTGAAACTTATTCAGTTTTCTTCCACTATATATTTTGCCCCAAATGGTATCGCCCAAATGTTTTCTTCAAAAGGGCATGTATGAAACACCCAAGGTACAGTTTTTGCTGTATACCTCCTGCCATGGCTACTAAGCTATCATATGATGTTTTCGACATATGATATTGGCAAAGGATTGACAAGCAGCAGGGATGTAGAAAAAAAAGAAAAAAAGTACCTCCTGCACCTTGCAACTAGGTGACTTAGCCATAGCCGGAGATATATTGCACAAACTGTATCAATGTAACAAGGGCAAATGTTCAGGAAAATTACAAAAAATTATATCATGGCTAACGGTACGTCCTGAGTGCACGCCGGTTCCAATTCCGACTCAGATTCAGATTTCCGGCGACAGGAATGACACTAGTATTTTAACGGAAGTGGCCATTGTGGCAGCCGGAAGCAGAGCTTGCGCTCAGGTGCCTGCTTACCGGAATGTATTATTCATTCCGGTTGCGGATTCCAGTTTCCGATTGCTCCAGCCGCCATTTTTAATAGCAACATTTAATTTTGAAATCTAATTAATTCAGCAGTTTAATGGATTTACCAGCTATAATCTCTTATATTGTAACAAACCCACCTATCTGGTATTAAATACTCATAGTATATTCAAACAGAGATATAATAGATAAATGTTAGAAAGAAATTTCATTGGAGCTCGGTGCTGAAGGTTAGTGAAACAACCTATTTCTGCAAGATCATTTATACAATACTTCTTTTATGTTCTATGATGGTAGGCCTAGAGGATAAGACAAAACAAGGATTACAAATAAAGCAGCTTATTCAAACATAAAAAGGAAGTATGTAATGGTCTGATTCAAGTCACAGAAACTAAAGGTCAAATCTTAAATGATAGGTTATTATATCAGTCAGCTAAAATGAGAGTTAAAATATTCCTTATACGCGCCTCCAACTTTTTGTAAATTCATTGTTGTTTCCTTATCTGCTCGTCGCACTATCTCAATATATAGGTTTTTCAACTGCATCGCTTTCTTGGATGAGATCATATCTTCAAGGTCGTAAGCAGTGTGTGTGTCATGACAAACTGACTTCTGACTGGAAAAATGTTTCCTGTGGTGTTCCACAGGGTTCAATACTTGGCCCTCTACTTTTCACGATCTACACAAATGACATAAACACAGTTTTACACAATACTAAGTTTCATTCTTACGCCGACGACTTACAGATATATGCTCATTTTAAAGTCAGCGAAATGGATGAAACTGTTAGACTAATGAACGCTGACATAGACAGAATTGTGCAATGGTCCGCCAAGAACGGACTAAGACTCAATCCTGACAAAACAAAACCAATAGTACTTGGACATTCACGGTTACTCAATAGACTTAATCTTGACAATGTACAACAAATAGTCGTAAACAACACGCTCCTGCCTTACCATGACAAAGTCAAAAGTCTTGGTTTGACTTTGACTAATACTCTAGACTGGACCAACGCAGTTGTAAACACATGTAGAAAAGTGTTCGCTGCTATACACACACTGAACAAAATTCAGCAATTTCTACCCTTCCACATAAAACTCATACTGATCAAAGCACTTGTCTTCCCTCACTTCAACTACTGCAACACCGTAATTAACGATATGACCGTGGCTTTGGCAACTAAATTGCAGCGTGCTCAAAATTATTGCATCCGGTTTTTATATAATCTTCGACGAGATGATCACGTCACACCATTTTATATTCATGCATCTCTTTTAAAGCTTTCTGATTCAAGACAAATTCGTATAGTTCAGATCACTCACTCTATAATTAATCTTGGGGTTCCAAATTATCTTGCAGAAAAATTCGAATTCTTAAGTGAAAGAGGCGTAAGAAACACCCGCTCTGGCTCGTTAACATTACGCATTCCCCGTCACAAAACAACAGTTTTTAATAAATCTTTTATTGTAACAGCCTGCCGTCTCTGGAACTCTTTGCCAAACGAAATCAAATCTATCGAAAATCGTTCGCGGCTGATGGTGGCGTTGAAAGAGTATTATCTCAACCAGATGACCGTGGCGTGGCGGGATGGCGTGCGTTAGGCCTGGCTGCAGCAAGATTTGTATGTGTGAGTGAATGTTGTCTCTAGGGATTTATTCTTTTCTTCATTATTGTTAAGTTTTATTATGATATATACCAGTTTTTTTATATTATAAGTATTTGTTATTGTAAATTATTTATAATCATGTAATTATTATTAGTGGTTAACTGTAAGAAAGGACCATGTGGTCCTAATGTTCGCCACAATAAAGAAGCATTTTCATTCATTCATTCATTCATTCATATATTTTTTTTTTGTATTTCCACGAACTAGAAAGACTTGAGATAAAGTGCACAAATTAAATCCTGACTATGTCGAAGTTGCGAGCGAATCACAAGGCAAAAACAATTAATTGCTTAGTGTTTTTTTTTTTACCACTCCCCGATCTTTTCCTCAGAGGCCTCCTAAATTACCAATATGCCGTATAAAGTAATTAATGACATTTATTAAATTAGGTATTTATTACATCAGCTGTACAATCAATGGTGAAATAATATACACAACATTGGCAACCCTACTGCCTGCTCGCCGAGTCGGCGAAGCCTTTCATGCCTCCACTATGGCCACCTACAAAAAATCTGAATCGGATTAAACAGGCGCTGATAATCTGAAACTGAATCTGAATCGGAACCGGCGTGCACTCAGGACGTACCGTAAGAATCACAGCACATTGGTTGGCTTCATTGCTCAATCTTTAAAAAATAGCCCCAAGAAATCCCATTGAAATTAATGGTAGGTAATTTTAAAAAATGAAAAGCTTGATTCAAGGTTTTTTGTAACAGTTGAGTGATGAGTGATGATTTACCACCAGAGTCATCATGTAGCCAGAATGCCAATGCTCCAGATCATTCACCTGTATTATTTTGGCGAGTAAAATTGGAATGGACTTGAATAAAACCTTCCCTGTCAATAATTTATAATCTTTCTAAACTAAGGTTATTTTTGTTCTCAATGATAAGTCAATTATTGAATAAAATGTATATTGTAAAACAGTTCAGGATAAGGCCCGCATTACACTATCAAATTTTTATAAAAGATCTTTTATAAAAGATTTGATTTGACCAATCAAAATTCAAGCCAGCTGATTTTCAAAACAAAATCTTTAATCCTGATTGGACAAATAAATCTTTTATAAAAGAATCTTTTATAAAATATTTGAAAGTGTAGTGTGGGCCTAAGAATAAACCTGTGGTGATGATGAATCTCTGATTTTTCATCACATTCCCTTATTTGCTGTTTTTTATAGTCATCAATAAAATTATTTTTTGAAGTAAAACTCACATGTAATATCTCTGTGTCTGTGCATATGTTTAGTTGTTGTTTTTGTTTCAAAATAACCTCAAATATCCTTTCCCTTTGGTCAGTATTTTCTAAATTTTTGTATTTTAAGGCTTTAAAATCACAAATTTATTTCATATTTTTTGTTGTGGTTTATATACTATTTAACAATACAACCTCAGTGTTTTCTAACAAATTATAGCAATCAAAAATGACAGAAAAGAATAAAGGAAAAAGTGAAGTAAAAAATGAGGTCAAAGCAGAGAAAAGTTTGTTTTTATTTTTTTCAACGACAGATCAGCTAGCGAGTGTACTTCAAAGCAAGTCAGTGTTAAATAAATTAACTGTAATTGGTCAAAACATCGAGTCACTTGGAGGCATTGAAGAGCTTAAAAACTTGGAGGAATTATGGATTGTGGAGTGTTCCTTGAAACAAGAGGTAAGTTAGTTCACCTTAAATAAACTACCAACCAGATTATACCTTGTGACGAACTTGTTGAAGTTTGGATGTTTTATAAAGCGTTTTCAGAAACAAAACCATTTAATACTAGTTGTTTGTAATATTATTCAATGAATTTTTACTAATTTAACGAGTGTTTCGTTCTTCCCCAATCCCAAAAATTCTGTTTAAAATTCCTTTACAGTAGAACCTTGATCAACCGTCACTCTTTTAACCGTCGCTCTCTGTTATCCGTCATCGCTATTGTACTTTTAACGTGTAGTAATAGACGCCGTAAGAACATTGAACATGTACTACTTGTATAGCAGTGCTGTTTTGCACTTGTGTGTTTGTAATTTAATAAGAAATATGTGTATAATTTCTTCCAAAACCTTTTGAATTTACACTTACTGTACATGTTTATAATGAAATTCCTGTTATCTGTCCATTCTCTTAAACGCCACACTCTCAGTCCCAAAAACAGAGTTCTAATGTATTTGTAACATTCAAGCTTCAACATGCTCCTCACAAGGTCAACGTATAGTATTTGTTCACGTAGTTAACACAAGTGGGTCACCAGCATGGCTGGCCACATGAATTGATTAATTAAATGTTTGGTCTGTGTCCATGTTCGTGTGTTTTGTGTTGTGTGTCAAGATTTTATTTTATTACGACATGCGATCATTTTATTATTTTTTAAGATGTGCGATTAGTAAATCCCGAGGATTAACATGGGGGGACCGATGATGTCATACTAGACATCCACTGATAAACTTAAGGGATTGTCGACCGAAAATTTAGTAGCCTAGTTATTTGAAATCACCAAAAGCCACTCTGCTACAGTGTTGCAATTAAGAGAATCCTCTACACCTGACCTTTAAAATCCCTCAGATATAAAAATATTTAGTAAAAAAGATTTTTATGTAAAATTGAGTGTAATATTAATTATATTCTGTATATAATTTGGAATGTTTTCTAGCAGGTGGCGCCCATATGCAAGTGCGCTGGTCTAAAGCGCCTTTACCTCTACGACAATGAACTGACTGCAATACCTGACTTGGAGTTACTTACCAAATTGTCTAATCTGTGGTTGTCCAACAACCTGATAGAGAGTTTACAGGTATTTTTTTTATTGTTCCAGTTATAGTTTTTTTTTAACATTCTTATTGGTACATAATATTTCAATCCCTGGTCTCATTAGATATATCAGTGACAGCTGTTTGAGGCTCCATTTCCAACATGGCGTCATCATGCGTAACGTCAACGTCGACGTCATTGAGCCAGAGTCAAATGTAAAGCGGGCAATGGTGGTTGTTGACACGGCAACTATCAGCGTGCACAGCATCTAAGAAACAGTCTCCATTGCCTGCTTCACATTTAACTCTATAGTGCAATGACGTCGAGGTAGACACTGATCGCTGAGCACCAAGCGTGCTAGCGCTGTGTTGGAAATGGAGCCTTTAGAAGCTTGTAGATAGCTTCTTTAATTTGTTGCCCAATGACAGAAGACAATTGGACCCAGTTTTAAGCTTGGCCAGGATTCAAACTGGCAAACTTGTAGTTGTGATGGGAAGATGAAGATTATAATTTTTTGGCTACATCCAGGTGGGCATGTCGTCCATATTTAAGTATTTTTAGATACAGAAGGAACAGATGGTGGTAGTTTCCACAGTTTTCCAAACTAGTAATAGATTCAGAGCTCTGAGTTTCAGATCTTCTTCATTGAATAGGCAGAATTAATTTCTTAAAGATACAGTTTTGTCCATATGTAATATTGAGATTGTAGGGGATATGGTTCATGTACTAAGGATCTAAATTTCATTTTAATGAATTTCCCCCTAAAGAGAAGAAGCTATATGTAAATGTATAAAAAAAGAAAAAAAACTGCAATGACACTGGGTCTAGGTCTTGGTCTCACTGTGCTACTTGACCCATTGACCTACCATTTTTTTTCATCTTTCTCAATTTTGTATTTATAATATGTTTATTTTGTCTGTATTTGGTCTAATATTTTGATTATGACCTTTTTGATTGTCCATATGTATTGACAATATGCTGAATTAATCAATAATAATTAAAAAAAACGTGTCCTCCTCCTCTATACAAGGGTAAAAATAAGCAAAACAGGTGTCCACTGCAATCCCTATTAAACCTACAATTGCCGTCAACTTCCACCCAAGACAGTCACCGTTTATTTTAAGTGGACCCTCCCACCAACTAAGCCACACAATTGCAAGCCTAATAGGGATTGCTCATGGTGCAGGAATCGAACCTGCGCCGCGGCATATGTCCAGGGCCGCCGAGAGGCCATGTCAGCCAAGTCTGAAACTTGGGGCCCAAGCTCCTAAGGGGCCCAGGATGAGCGGATTTTCTTTTAGATTGAGGAAATATTGCTAACGACTTCTTAGAAATAAAATTTGGCCTAAATGTTAAAAAATAAAATACCTAACTTTATCAGACAAATTACTTTGAAAATACAGTATTTAGTTAAGGCGAAAGCGATTGTTTTGTCTGTCTGTCTGTTTTAGCGAATTTCCTTAAAGGAATAAGCTATTACGGTAGTACTCATGGTAAGACCTAAGTCCAAGACCATGTTAACTTTTCATTTTGGGGTCCCCAGAAGCAAAAAACACCATTCGTTCAATATTTGTCTGTTAGCACGATAGCGGCCGTAAAAATGGTCCGATCTTAATGAAAATTGATACATATGTGTAAAGTGATAAATGAAGTAAATGTGTAAATGAAGTGGTAATCACTTGGACGAGTTCGTGAACCAGCCCGATCGGACCACCGGTAGGGGGGGTAAAGGGGGATAAACCCCCAAAAATGGGTTTTTTGAGTTTTTTACATAGGAAAATAAAATTTATCGAATTTTTATTGACACCATTGAATTCAGCTCAAAAAAACAAACAATTTAGTATTTTGAATCACTGCTCTATGTCCATTGGTTACCGAGATATTGAAAGTGGTAAACACAGTACGTTGCCCCAATGTTAACCTTATAGGAAATAAGTAAAATTGTATATCTCGGTTATTTCTCAACATATCTTCATAAAATTTGGTAAGTAACTTCTTCTAGTTCAGATCTACTAAATAATGAATTAAAACCACCCAGTTTTAATATACCTGTAGCAGCAAACCTGCATACTCATTCCCCATGTTATTCTTATGGAGTTTACCAAAACATGTCAAATCTCGCTATGTTGGATTGAATATGTTGTTTTGCATTCAAAATTCGCTGAGTATGCAGGTCTGCTGCAACGGGGGTATTTTATATTTGCGGCTGACTGTACTGTACACTAGCTACGGCGGTGGCGGCCAGCGAGTTGTGAGCGTGAGCGACTCTGCCTCCCTCTCCATCCCTCTGAATTAAAATATATTAACAACAACTTAAATACGTTAGTTAATTATCCACGATGGTAGTCAACAAGACCACACCATATGTTGCAATAAATGAAGATGGCCGGAAAAAACTATCGTGCACACTGATCGCGAAAAACCGTAAGAGTAACTTTGTGAGTGGAACGAACGCGGAAGTTATGGGAAATAGACGAATGAATGGAAAATGCAATAGTGCGGGATCGCTGATAATTTTTAAGTTTTTGATTTTTAATCAGAGTGGACTATTTTCTAAGTTCGGTCGACCATTCAGCCTCAGTTGGTTCGGATTATTGGATTTTTTTTGAGGTTCGGATATGTATGATGTTCCACCTCTAGACTGCCTAAAAACGCGAGTTTAGAGACCTAATACTCAACAATTTTCCGGGGGAGGACCCCCGGACCCCCCTTACACTGGGGGGTATTCCATACCCCCCCCGACCCCCAGGAGGGCCCGTGCTGTGTGCAGACTTGGGGCCCGACTTGGCTCTCGGCGGACCTGCATATGTCCTAAACATTGGCTCATCAGTCAATGATTTAGGCCACACAACCGCGCAGTACCGTCAGACCAGTGCTCTTTTGAGTCTTAAAGCCCACGGCTCTGGTGGCGATTCATTGAACCGCTTGAGCAACCCGCCTGGTGGCAAATCAGTGAACTACTAGGCCAAGCCGTCGGTAACAGCACCCGCGCGACCGGCGACGAGCCCACTTCGTCAAAGTAGGCGAATGGGTTAACTGTAGGCTTTGATCCACGTGTACAACTAAGGATATAATAAACTTCATTGAATTAAGTGAGGTAAAACATGAAAAAACTAATAATTCAAATTTAAAAAATATATTTATTTTTAGGGTAAACAACATTTACCACAAGCAATTGCTGAGTACGGTATATAGATTTTACGCAATATACATACATTAGATACTTTATTTGAAATGGCGACCCACCCAGGTAGGGATTTTAAGCCAAGTGTGAATGATAGATGAGTGCAGGTTGATTGTGGCGCGATCTTGTAGTCTTGTTACTGACTAAGGCCAACATGTTCCTTAGTCAGGACTGTTAATTAATAGTCCTACAGGCAATGGCAACTAAGGGATCTACATTTTAACGTGGGGTCCAAACCACAATTTTTGCCTGGTTTACAATTTACGGAAACCTATGAACGTAGTATTCAATAGTATTTATTTAAATTTTTTACTATTTAAATGTTTTTTAGGGTATTAACAGCTTGGAAAACGTGAGAGAAATGTGTCTAAGTAACAACAATATTGCTATTATTGACGTAAAACTGAAGCCTACTCTGAAGATAACATTCCTTAATTTGGCTGGAAATCCGATTAAAAACTTCAAAGTAAGTAGAATTTACATAAAATACTGTAGAATGTGCAAAAAGAATGGAATCATTTAATTTTAACAATACCTTTCACTGACCCATTCAGACTATATGGTATCTTTTACCATATAGTCCTGAGAAGGGGAAAACTCCTATTTTAAGTACTATGCTCAATAATTCTCAATGTGACCAATGAAAAGGCTTTGAGGGCAACAAATCAAAATTCAACCTATTTGCAAACATTTTTCTGCATTTCTTGAGTATTGTAATAATTTATATAGTACCTCTTATCCACTTTCTTTGGTAGTTCAGATTTCTAATCATCTCTAAATATCCTAAGATATCGTAAGATATGAATAGCCAAAAATCTATTTAAGTTCCACAACAATTTTATTTATGTTCTTAGTTTCAAGGTGAGAACCCATACAGTTGCCACCAGTAGACTGTTGGACTTTAGGTGAATGAAAGCCTCAGGATTGCCAGCTAGCCATGATTCCTTAGGAATATTTTGAAGCTTATAGGAAAGGATTGAGGGGATGGGAAAGGTACGACGTGGACAGTCAGCCTCACCCCTGAAGGTTTTTTGTGGCCTGTGATGGTGAGCTCAAAAAACCTTGAAAAATAACATTTTTTTAGAGCTCACTAAGACCTTTACTTTGGACCAATTTTTATGATTAAGGTATCAAATTACTGGAAATTTTGCCAATATTTCATAAATGTTCATTTTCCTTGAGGTGAAAAAGCATTACCACATTGGTCATGTATGTTACACACAAATTTACATGTATTTCATATGGAAGGGATATTTGGTTAAATATTAATAAAATTAGTGCTTACCTCCTAAACAGTTGAACCAAAATAGACATATTATATTATTTTCTTAAAGAAAATTTTACTATCTTTAATTTTCAGATTTAATAGGGAATACTAAAAGTTAATTGTTTTCGAGATATTGAGGAAAAACAAAAAAATTGTACCTTCAGACCCCCCTCCCTCCCCCCGCTCAAGGGCTACGGACGGGGACTTATGATCTCCTCCTGACTAGTCCAAACAAAGCTGCAAAATCAAAAATTGTGTTCCATGCAATTCCCCCATACCTTTTTTTGAGCATTCGTTGCCTGCGTTGTTGTTTTCATGTAGTTAATATACTCTTCATTCTAGCTTCACTTGATTATTTTCACTTTATTTGTGTCTTCTTGAATTTTGAGGGTTTCAATCCTATTATGATTGGCTGTACGTTTTGACTTATTTGTGCTTATTTTTTAAGACTTAGTTTACTTTCGTTTTAACAACAGATAATTATTTTAAAATACCTTTAGGGAAGCAAGTGTATTGAAACTACGTTAGTGAACTTGGTGGTAAATGTCATTATCAACTAAGTGTGATAGGATGCAAAGAGTGCTTTGACATTTGAAGTTACGGAGATAATTATTATTTCCCTAAAGATCATAGCCAAACAAGTGATTGGATGTTTTATGTTTGTATGACTTTTATAATATCTATGTTTATTTATGGGTTTCATTTTTAAATACTGATTTTAAAGCACTTGGAAGTTACTAAATGGTTTCATGGTCAAGTAGTTATCAGCAAAAAATAAAACAAACTGTCTTTCCAAAGACATTGCGTTTGGATTTTACACCAATGATAAAAAAGCAGGAACATGAACGCCAAAAGAGTCTGTTAAGTTTCATACATGTAGTGTAAACTGTACATCATGGGATAGATATGATATATGCAAAATAAAAATGGCAATACTATATGCGTATCATTAGGTCGGATCTATGATGATTACCACTTTACGAGTAAAAAAACCCCTTGTTTGAACATGAACCCCACTTAAAAAACCATGTTCTCTCTAAACAAAAAAATACTTGTTCATTGAAAATACAGAATAAAATTTACAGCTATTTAATTTATACTAATTTCTGTCTCAATCTGTAGGAGATCCAGAAGCTAGAGCCGCTGCGCAGGCTGCGTTGGCTGGTGTTGCGGGATCCGTTGTTCCGCACTTCTCCTGTCGCGCTGTTGGCCAACCTGCGGACGGCCGTGATCCACAGCCTGCCGAGCCTGGAGAAGCTCGACGCACTCCACATCTCGCAGGCGGAGCGGGCACAGACTGCGGTGCGTGGGTTGCATTTCAAGAACGAGTTAGAATAGCTGTACAGAGTAGCTATATAGGATGTTTATAGTATCATAAAGAGTGGAATAAATATGTGATCATGACATGATTGTGTTGATTTCCCAACCTTATTTCCATTAATATGACTAGGTGTCTATCTCCAGAGCGCCAAAGATAACTATAATTCAGATAATTTATCCTAAAACAGGTAAAAGAACATGTCATACTTTTACAGTCCTGAATACACAATACCACTCAATATTATAATTCATTAATAATATTCATAGGCAAAATTAATTTAAAAGCACTACACTAGATACCTTAAACCATTCACAAATTTCATGAATGTGATGTGGGAAGTGAAAAGGGACCTCAACTCAGAATTTTCCGGTTTTGAGTCTTCAAAAATCCTGAAATTCAGCTTTGAATTGTGAAAAATCTGATATATAATTTATAGTGTTATGGTATTTCTTCTTTGTGTTATTGGCATTTGAATTTTCACTAGTCAAAAGGGGTATTTAAGGAAATCAAGGCCCAAAACTTCAAACATTCACAGAATATTTATTATTAATATTGAAGAAATGAATTAGATATCAAAATAAAGCTGAGAACAAGATCATTGAATATAAACCAAAACAGACGTGATACACTTACTATTTCATTGTTTAAAAAACTGAGAAAGTGAGAAGTTTGAAAAGAGACCTCAAGGCGGAACGCAGAACACCGAGGAATAAAGAGAAACACTGGGCGCGTTCAGCCGCAGTCACCGGTGGGTAACCAATTACCATAGTCATTAATAGGCAAATCCACCGCATCTTGACAATCAACAATGTCCGGTTACTTACCGAATCCACCGTAAACACAACATCGGTGGATGCACAACAATGATCGGTAGATGGTACGTCCACCACTACCGTTCACTTATTATAGGTTAGTAGATTACCCACCAGTGGAATGCGGCTGAACGCGCCCACTGTCAAGACTGTGATTTTTGGACTTGGACAATATTCTTTGTTTGAAATTCATTGTTGGTGATGGTGATTTTATATTTTGATTAGGATTTTTGCGGACATTTGCCGATTGGACTGATTAGTAAAAAACAAGTTTCACGACATTTCCGGATCTGGAATCTGATCCCGTCTTCAGGTGGAAGAAAACCTAATTTCATAACAAGATTAGTAACTCACAAGATCAGCTTATTGTTTTCGTGACTGCTTTTACAGTTCTCTGTTTTAGCTGTGTTTTTGTCCAGGTTTTCCTGGCCATTTGTTACTAATCATGTTATGTTCTAGGTTTTCTTCCACCTGAAGACAGGATCAGATTCCAGATCCCGAAACGTTGTGAAACTTGTTTTTTACTAATCAGTGATGGCAAATGTCCGCAAAAATCCTAATCAAAATATGGACAATATTCTTCTACAACGGATAACTCAAAATAGTTCACTTATCAACTGATATATGGTAGGAGAGACTAGTTTTGTGATGCCCTTAATGGCTCTGTCAGTACTGGCCTGCACATTTTGGAAATGGGACCTGAAGTCACCCACCATGTTATTTCCCATTTAAGCGACTTGAGGTCCCTTTTCGTATGCATAACATAGGCTGTTAAATTGATTATTTTTTAATATTTCTTGGATTTTTATCACTAAAATAACTGAATGAATATGTACTGGAAAGATTAAGGAATCATGTCCAATCTAAACCTAAAAATAAATATTTTTGTCCCGATTTGACTAAAATTCCCGTACTGTATAATTTACTCTAGCAACTTGAGGCCCCTTTTCACTTTTTACATCACAAATACATAAATTTGTAGTTATAAGCCTTGCAAAATAACTTGGCGGATGAGAATTCACTTCTAGGCAGCTTAAATAATCATCTAATTGAGAAACTTATGACACTCGTTAACAGAAGGCAAACAATGTTTTTAGAAAAGTAACAAAGCTTTCACTTGATACGTGTTAAAGAACCTGTCCAACTGTTTTTTCCCGCCATCCACCAAGTTGTTTTGCAAGGCTTATATCATAAACCAACAATTCTATGGACATCAGATTAAATAAAAAATCATCCAAACATTCAAATGGTCTCATAGGTAGCCATTCGAACATTCTTTCCTCAAAAATAGAGTCGTGTACATGAGTGTAAGGAACTGAGTTTTAGGAACTGATGGGCAGTTTATTAAATAACTCAGTGCAAACTAATTTAAATGAAGACTGTGTTACATTTAATCTACAATATTTTTCATGAAAAGAATTACATTTTATTTATTGCAGGAATGAATATGATTATTCAAACCCCTGCAATAAAATATTTTGGATGAATCACGCAAAATAAAAATTCATCCAATATGCCAGAACACAATATTGATGAGTCATTTGTAGAGGTTGAGTAAGAATGAATAAGAAAGCCAGAAAATTGTTGATGTCTGATTTTGTTTATGCTGTAAAAGGAATTGAAGTAAGTCTAAATCTAAAATGTATAAACCTCCAGGAACTGCCAAAGAGGACAAATCTTTAATAACTATGTAGCTTTTTTGAGTAAGTCCTCTTTTAAAGTTAAAAAAATTAAAATTATTATAAAATTAAAATAATTATTTTAAACCACACTGAAAAATTAAAAAAATATACTTTTGAACTGATTTGTCTTTACTGAATGATACTATATGCCCATTTCCTTTAGTACAATTGTTTCAGACACTTACAGTTCAAGCAATGAAACTATTATTATGACAGTGATTCAGGTACTCATTTTATGTACTTATATTATCAACCGTGTTAATTACCAAGCAGTTTTATAACGAAGGACAATAGACCGGGAGTGAAGACAATACAATTATCCATATAAACCGAGTCAGTAGCTCACATACAGTTGTTATCCTGCGTTCTCATTAAATTTTAATTACAAAAGCTCTGTCAGTTAGCTTAATGTATTCTGTTTGCTTTGTCAAGCCATTTTAATCAACCAAAGTGTCATTTTTGATCTAATTTTGCTTGATTAATTATTTAGATCCAGATTTAAATAGAGTTAATGTACTGTTCAATTCAACAAAGGTTGAAAAACCTACCATTAACATTGTTTCCTCATTGTACTTAATTAGTCAAACAGTAATATTAATTTAATTTGTGCCTGAGGTAATTTTTCTGGAAATCTCTGGTTTTATAAATTTTTTTATTTATTGTTATGTTACAGAAATTCTGTGATACAAGCCTGGAGCATTATCGTTTATCCCTCCACAACTCTCTAACAAAACTGTATGCTTTACAAAAACACACAATAGATTTGGAAATCAAAGAGCTGGGAATAATATGGGATGCATTACGCAGACATTGTCCTTCAAGTAAAAAGGTTTTTATCAATTTTTTAGGATCTCTTATTCTAATTATTTTTATGAAAACTATTTAAACAATTAAGAAATAAAATTCCTAGAAAAAAATCACTTCTTACCTTAGGT
This sequence comes from Flexamia atlantica, assembly GCA_035578135.1. NCBI lineage: Eukaryota > Metazoa > Arthropoda > Insecta > Hemiptera > Cicadellidae > Flexamia > Flexamia atlantica. Next base: position 29,208,783 of record JAQJVK010000003.1, read on the forward strand.
TTTAAGGTCCACAAAAATATTAAGGTATCCAAAAAAATCTTTTCAAAAGATTTTTAGCTGGTAAAGGAAAACTGTGGTACTTAATCACACAGAAAATAAATGACCAGTTCGGCATATTACCTTTTAAGTACAAAGTCCCCTTAAGTTTGTACCCACAAATTCTAGCAGCAACATTTTAAGGGCACCACTTAAAAGTGCTATTTATCAGATAAAATTTTTTTATATACAATTATGGTATTATTGTTTAATATTTTCAGAAAGATAGCCAAAGTTGTGATTGTTTAATACAAGTATACTTTTAACGTCTATTATTGCTTTGTTGATCTAATTATTGCTTTGCTGTCCTACTCATATAGGTATCATTTACGTGGTAGTGGATTTACACAATCATTTTTATTTCATGATGATCATGAAAAAAAATTTTTATCTTTCAAGGAAAAGTAATATTTATAATTTTGGCTTATGGGTAAAGTTAATTAATAGAATGATGTGACATTATTCATTCCTCAAACTATTTTTTTTTACATCTTCTATGGCTGAAACAACTAGAACATAGTGTAAGAATACTGATTATAATTATTAATTTTCATCAAGTAACATACAACACACACAATACAATAATGAAAATCAATCAAATGATAACATTTTGAAATGGTTTTTCTTACAGGAAGAAGGTGGTAAAAGTAACAATTTACGGTTTTGGGAAGACGAAGGTGTTAGGTGGAAGGAGAGACAGAAGCTGCTGCATGATAAGATCAATAAAATGTCAAAGGTACAAATCTTGTGACAGTAACAAAACTATTTATAACGGATTAATAATTAGTAAGTTGAAGTTTAGAAGTAATGTAAATTACATTTTTAGAAAATGAATAATTGTGTCTAACTTATGCATCATTTTTATACTTTTCTAAGGTTATGACTGCAGCAGTAAATTTTGAGGTAGAAACTTGTGGGAATCTCAAATTCTTGGAGATCGACTTAACAGAAGAGAGTGTTACAGATAGACTGAAAAACCAGGTTTTGTCTTATGTCTGCTCGCGGTTAAAAGGGTAAGCATATAATATTAAACCCATTTAATGATTAACAACTGGAATTACCATGAAAACCTGAAACACATGACAACTTTTGTGAAACCTTGACCAATTTCTGCAAGAAAATATTCAAGCTAAAAATTCCCCTTCATTCATGTCAAAATTGGAAAACAATCCAAATTTAAATACGGTACTTACTACAAGACCCAATGAAGTTGTAACGATTTAAACTAAACACTGACAAACATATAATAACATTCAATGCAATTAAAATGCTTACTGCAAGACTCAATGAAGTTACTGTTATTAACTAAATGTTGACAAACATAAATAACATTAAATGTAATTTATACATAAAACTCAATCCTGAAGGAGTTAAAGGTGCTTTAAGAAATAAGATTATTTTTACTCATGTCACATGGTTCTTCAGTAATTCAATAAGAAATTACTTGAAACTAATCTCAGTACTTGATTAAGTAATTACTTTTTGCCACTTTCTTAGAAATGTTGTAGATATCAACATACAGAATGCATGGTCTGTCCAAGGGCACTACCAAACAACTGTTTTCCAGTCGCAATTTCGAGATGGCTCAAAGTCATTGTATATCGCCACTCCAGTTGGAGACTTGGATGTCCAGCCTTTTCAGTTCATTTACGATGTCTTGTTTGAAAATGTGGTAAGTAATTGAAGTTAGAAAACAATGGTATTATGGAAGTTTTGAGAATGTGAGCTCATGAATTCGTAGGAAAGATAATTTATTAACTGTTTGAATTCAATATTGTGAGATTGAATTTTGAGCTGTGCCTAAAATCTTTATTTTTTGAAATCCAAGAAGTTATGAAAGGCATATGCCATTGTGCAAAATGGATATAACATAGACTGGCCCACTGACAATGAGTCACATATTTTTGTAAAATATATCACTGATCCTTTTTTTAAAAACTTGCTGGATATTGATCTACAGTTACTTTATGATTGGATCTCTATTAACGGATCGGTTTGAAAACTCTAATAACCTTTACAGTAGAATTTTACCAGTCTGATATTTGTCAATCTGACACACTTAGTAAATTCATAAATGTCCCATCACATGTCATTGTCATTAAGTAAAGATCCCACCAAAGTTATTTTTGTGCAACATGATATTCTGTTGATTTAGTACTTTATATATATATACAGACTGAACAGATAAAGAAACCTCTTTTAATAAATAAAACTTACTTTTATTTTCTATATGATTGATTGTATTAAAGTTTACACTAAGCTATTATACACTATACTCTAAAATAGCTTTTTGATAATATTTTATAAAGTAGTTCAATGTTGGATGGTAATATAATTTGAAATCATGTTTTTACACTTTTTTAATTGATAAAATAGGATAAGTTTAATGATTTTTCTTTAAAACCCTTCAAAATACATCGGTATCCAGAGCAAGGAGTTGTTTGTGACCAACTGCCTGGCTCACGCCGATCCTCTGGTGTCTGATGGCGTCGCTCTTCACCGTCAGTTGTTACTGCGCTCCCAGACGCTCCTCGCCTCCCGTCTGATTGTTGTCTGCGGCATCACAGACCCGTCACAGCTGTCTGTGTGAGTGAGTAATTGCTTCAGTATTTACTGGGAAAAATTCATCAGCAAACTTTAACATTTGTTTGAAATGTTTTTGATATAATTCTGATTAATTTGATTGTTATTACAAGTGTTATAAAAAAAGCTCAAAACTCAAAGTGGTTTTCAATAGAGTAAAAAAATACCACTTATGAGTTATGAGATCAAAATAGAAAAAAATTGAAACATAAGTGTAGAATGAAAGTGGATCGATTAGATAAATCTCCGTATGTAACAGAAATGCAAGTTTTATAGAAACACCTGCTCTGCACCCTGTTAACAGTCCACTTGATTTAGACATCTGGTGAAGATATAAAAGTTATCACTGTGAACCTTTGTTTTTGTGGATGTTTAATAAACCTGAGCTAAAGTTATAATTTTCCTCTGATTTTGTGACTAGTGTTAGACTCATCTTCCCCTGTTTTTCTATCTTATTTTCAACCTCCCACATTGTGCATGCTTTTAATTTAGGGATAATCACTGATCTGCAATAGCTCATAAATGGAGTAATACATTTAAAATATACTTATTAAGTCCTAGAACAAATTTTATTGTTATACAATAAACTGTAAAAAATAATTTCTTTGAAAAAATATATCTCCAAATTAGCAGATTTGGGGGAATCATTAATACTGGTTAACAAGGATTAACCAGCAATTGGTATAATTTTGTACCAATTGCTGTAATTTTGTTTAAATCCAAAGACAATTTAACATTTAAAAGAGGAGAGGTTTGCAAGATAATCATAGAAATAACCATTCAATTCCCGAGTAAGTATGCAATACCCATAACACTTGGAGCTAGAAGCTCTGATGGTCCATTCACATTCTGATACGTGATTCAAGTGTCATACGTGTAACAAGATGGTTTAATTTTTTAATAGATAATTACTTAATAGCACTGTTTAACAACTTTTTTGTATACATTTTTATGATTACTTTACCTCTCTATAATATTTGATTGTCATTTCATTACGGGTTTATAATGCCTACATGAATGTTTTACTCTTAGAGAAAATATTTAGTCTTTCTTTTCAAGGAGGAAGGAATTTAAAAAAAAAATAAATATAATGGTGAAGTATTTTAAACTGTACACAAAAAAGAGATATATGATTGTTGGGTTGTGTTTGTAGGGTATTGTAAATACAAGGGTTTAGCTGGTCGGGTGATTGGTGGTGGTTGGAATGTTTTTTTACAAATTTCAAATAAGTTTACCCTCCTTTAAACAGTAAAGGTCTAAAGACAAGTTTAGGTCCTTAACTTATCCTCAATACGCTTGAGGATAACCTGAGGATAAGGCTCCATAATGATTTTAAATTGTATGTTTTCCCTACTCAGAAATACTTTGATAGAGGAAAACTGAGGAATTCTTATGTTTAATAAGAACTTTGAATCTTTCACTTTGTAAATGAGCCAAAAGTTATCTTTCTGAAATTAGAATTAATAGATGAAATTTTCAACATAAGAAATGAAAAGGTTGTGTTTGGTGTGCAGCCATGTTTTACAAAAAATATTTGACATCTTTGTTTAGCCGTACATCATCCTGATTATGTCCTGTAGTAACTCAACAATTAATTACCTTTACTCACAGTTATTACTTGGTATCTCCCAATCCTAATATTCATAACTACCTATTTCTCAGTTGTTTTTCTTATTTAATATGAATAGTTCACAGAAATATTAAAAGATTTAAAAGTTAAGAAAACAAAACTTTACACAACTTAGGCTTTTTACTGTTAAAGTCATTTTACAAAGAATCTTGTTTAATTGAAAGTCCTATATGAATCATCAAAACCAAGAGCATACAATTTGCTTTTACCCCGCAGACTGTGAGCAGTGTAGATTTAGTCAATAGAACCATCGAGCTTACAGCTTTTAGGTGGCACAGTGCTAACATTCTAGTATCAAAGGCCCTAGAGTGGTTTCAAATAGTGATTATAAAATATTTGCTGTGAGCTCACAGTAGTCGAGCACACAAACGAAACACAAAGTGCTGAGTGTTCAAACACGATGATCGGAGGTGAAAGCAATTAGCAACAAAAAATTCATAAAAAACTGACTGAGGAAGCCTTTGTTTAACGTGACTTTGTGCTCATGAAAACATTAATGGCAATTGAACCCTTTGTTTTTGTGTTTATCTATTCAAACTGTTTCCTATTTAAAAATAAAGTTAATGAATGTTTCATAAATTTAATACTTATTACAGTTTCATGTAATACAGAAAATTGACTTTTACCATAAAAAAACTGATTTTATGGATCTATAGGATCCAAATAAATATTACTTATCAACTAAATAATAATACTTTCAAGTATACTGTGACAGTTCCTCAGAATGCTTTACCATTGTACTTTGCTAACCAAACAGGCTAACCAGTTTGGGAAGAGGTGACTGGGGACTAGAAACATGTATCCTTTTATTGTTTCCAGTACTTTGCTTTCCCTGCAAGAGAATCTATTTATTCTGTGTGTCCCAACATCCCAGACCCGTTTATAACTTTTAAACTAAATAGTATAAGTTAAAGATATTATGAACATGAGTTCTAACTAAAAAGCTCTACTTTTTGCTGTGCATGTTACGTCTGCCCCTAAATCCAAAATATGATCCAAAATGTGATTTTTGGAGATGCTCCAAATTTTCAAGTACAAACCAGTAACCTCTTCATTTTCAAGGGCTTAATAAAAAAATGCCGGAAATCCAAGGTAAGGGGTCGTCCATAAATTACGTAATGCCCTTAGGGGGGAGAGGGGTGTTCGGCAGCGTTATGCACCATTATGCACCGTTACAAGGGAGGGAGGGGGGTTCAACGCAATGCTATGTAACTATGATTAATTCCTTAATTCCTTTAGATATGTTAAACTATCTTCAAAGTACAAAGTTTTTGACTTTTTTAGGAGGGAGTGGTAGCACGGAGTTATGTAATTTTTGAGGGGGGTTAGTGCCATCGTTACAAGTCCGTTCCAAGGTGGAGGGGGGCGTTTGAAAAGGCTGATTGTAGCATTACATAATTTATGGTTGGCCCCTAAATATAACCAAAGTTCCAGCCATTTGAAAATAAAAAAATACTAAAAGGTTTGTATTGAAAAGTACCTATATGACAGGTTAGTACCATGTAAATGGCATCTAAACTTTACAACTTTACAAAAATTGCTAAAAACAGTTCTTCAATCATTCCTGGCCCAAACTAGCCCATTCATTAGCAATTTGGTATCACCATCCCAACCCACTAAATCAAATTTTGAAACAGAGATTGCTCTTTCCGGGTATAAATGGTGATAAAATTTGTGATTCAACCTCATGGCAACAAGAAAATTTTTTGCACACTTTTCTATCTAAGGTAAACAGCTAATAAAAACTTAAATTATCATTCCACAATATGTTATCATTTTCTTAATATCATAACAAAAATTTTGCTTTTCTGTAGTCTCACAAATTTTATCAATTTCTTTCTAATCTCATTGCTCTAGAAAAATTGAGGATTAAATGTTGTGTTTTATCATATTGCATCCTGAGATTGGCTTTTAAACAGTGTCTCGTGCTTTAATGGTATCTCATATTGTGAAAATGCTGACACTATTTTCTGAAATTACCTTAATACTTATTACTTACTACTGAAACAACTTTATAGCCTTAAAGCCTAAAAAGCGGAATAAGCCTTAAATTGGATTTCCTTGCAGTTTTAGATACAGTTATACTCAACACAGAACTAATTCTAACTATTTACTAATACTACCTAATAATGCTGAGACTATTTTCTAAAATGGTTTTAATACTTCTTACTCACTAATGACACTACCTTACCTCTGAATATGCCTCGTATTGAATTTCCTTGCAGTTCTAGATACAGTTACAGTTGACACAGAACGAATACTCGTGAAATTATCTTGGTATTATTACAATTCAAAATGAGTTTGTAGTGAAGTTTTTTATTCTTATTAACATCATCCATAAATAAATGGAAATGTCCTTACATGCATATCACGCCTGGATATTAGACTTATTAACTCTATGTTGATAATAATTTATCAAGAATATTAAAATAGTTATTTTTATTAATTCTAGTTGCACTTCTTGAGTATTGATGAGGCATAAAATTGAGGAATTGCTTTAGGTACCAGGCTGATGCAAGGTAAGGGCCAGTTAGTTATCAAATTAATGCAACTAAAACTTGCTTGTTAATTGGCACTTAGATTCTAACTTCTTACTCTTTTAGACATCACATTCCATTACTTTTGTTTGTAGACTAAAAAAAGCTCTTTATTCATCTAATCTGGGGGTAAAATTAATGGTTACATAATGATATCCCAAAATAATCACTGAGGATAATTTATTTTGAGTTTGTATTAAATTGTGAGTAAGACTTATAGCAACCAGCTCTAAAACCAAGTTAAGGAAACAAAAGAATAACTATCACCTTGGTCCCTCTTCTCTGCCTAATAGCTTTTAGACGTCTTGGATGGCCAACCAATGACTAATCTAGAATCCTGGAGAAAATAACCCTCATCCATCCATTTTAATTTTTCTCTCATGTTCGTCTTGAAATATCAGTAGATGGTATTGGTGTTTTATATGGAAATAAGGAAAATACCTTAACTTTTCAATCTCTGCAAACCATTTCTTTTTTGGTGGGTGAAACATTCCCAAGAGAGGTGTGCTTAGTTAAGCTGTGACTTCAACCTAATACCAGAAATGATTACCAATTTATAGATGTGTTAAGTTTATTATTTTTATAGGTTATCAATTAATAATTTGTTCTATTTCCTTATCACTTTGACAGGTAATTATAATTAATTAATTATTTATTCTATTTTTTATTCCCGACCAGCCAGGGAGCAAGTTGCAATGGTTGTAATCAGTGGTTACTGCGAGACCCCTCGTTGTTGATACCCCTGTATCTGCTGCACTATCATTATGTATTTCAGGTATGTGCTTCTCCAATATTTTAAAAGTAATTTTTCACAAGCGCATAGTTAAAAATTTAGTTAATATTGGCCACAAAATTATATTTTTATAGCAGTATAAATGTTTTTACTTAAAAGAAACTCTTTGAATGAACATGTACTTTAATCACAATAAAAGATTGAGATTTAGTATTATTTTGATTCATCGTTCGAAGTTTTGCCATAAAATGATCTTATATAAATTAACTTTGACTTAACACAATTTATTGGCACCTTGACACAAAGTGTTTAGCAAATGATTATAATAAGTTGAATAAAATAAGCAATAATGTAGCTAGTGTAGCTATACTGTAGCTATTGTATAATGAAGCTATTTAGGTTTGGGTTGATGTTTAGAATAATTTAATTTTTTTAGGATTACTTCAAGCCCCTTAAAATGTTGCCAACGGAAGCAGAGACTGCACTTCCTCTTCCGCTTCCATTGGATACAAAACCTTCCCAAAATGTCACCTCATTGCAGCTGGTGGCTTGCAATCTCCGAAAGCTTGGTAATTAAGTTTGGTTTGAAATTTTTTACTCTCATAGGCTGTAAAATGTTGTTATACCAAGAGGAGTAAAATACACAGTAGAATCATATTAGACCACCTCAAATGGTATGACTCCTTGCTTTGTCTGACTGTCATTGGCACCATAGGTTTCTGCTAATCTGACCTCTTCTTGTTTAGTCTCTGTTTATTTACGTCACCAATGCATCAATGCATCATTCCATTCAGATTAGCTCCTGTCAGTGACACATTATACTGAATTGTCACTGAATATTTTTTACAACTACTGAAGCCATGCTATAGTTTTCTATCCTGATAAATGCTTGTAATGCATTGTTTTCTGTTTTATACAGTTTTAGTGTACTCTTATGTCAATAAACATGATCCTTTGATAATCCAAAAGTTTTGGTGTTGCAACCAAGTTCCTGAACCTATCTGTGATGGATTAGCGAGGTGATCTACTGTGATTTCGAAAAGTAAAAACTTTATTGTAAGAGTGTTAAGAAGAAGAGCAAAATATTTCTAATTCACAATTAATCCTGGTTGAGATTGACATAATATTAAAAATCCTTCAATGAGAACTAACTAGAGTCGTAAAGAATATACTAGTTATTGATAGGGTGGAATGATAGTTAGTGCTGCTGGAGGAGAAAATAAGCTCTAACATCACCCTCTTACTTCTATAATAGATATATTTATTCATTTATTTACATCACACTTGAACGCCTTTTAGATCATGCAGATCTTGCCTGGGCAATCTGAGGCTTGTTGTGTATTTGAGATTTCCTAAAACTAAAACTAGAACTAAAATGGAGTAGTACAAGTAAATGAGACACAAGTGAAAATGGCAGTGTCAACAAACTGTTACGTATATGGAAATAAAAGCCACATTAGGGAAAGGAAAATTAGTGTGAAAAATCATGAGTTACTCCGAGAATACAATTTGAAGTGATTTAATTTCATATTTTATTTGAAGTACTGTTTTTATTCAGTACACATAAATGAATAGGTAAACAGAACTATAATTGTTAATGTATAGGATTAGCCAATTAATTAAGTTATATTGTTATTTTTACTTTTTTCATTATCTAAAATTAAAATAAAATATGTTAGCCAAGAAATTAATAACATTTTAGCTCAAAGAAGGTTTACTCAAACCTAAGTTATGACTGTTAAAAGAAATGAAGTTTTAATTAAGGAATATTGAAATTGGCGTAACAAAAGAACCCGGTTTCAGACAGGATTCATCATGTTAACAAAAGATGGCTTGTTAAAAGTTGACAAGAAACACATTGAGTTAGTGACACGAGGCTGTAGTGTTCCTTCGGTTATCACTATAGTGTTTCATGTATTATCCTACTATCTAATTATTGGATATCTCTTTTAATTAAATGTAAACTTCTAATAGGTACATTTTTTATGTTTAGGAGTGAATCTATTTTCAATCAAACAATAAATTTCAAAACATAAACAGATTGTTATATATAATGTTACATAGGTTATGCAAAGGATTATGTCACGTAGGTTTAGTTAACAGTGATTGTCAGCATTTTCTTACGTATCGCTAAAACTTTATGGTTGTTTATTTATTTGTATTATTTGTATTCTTTTTTATTTTGTAAAAGGTATTAAATCCAATTGCAACCATGGAGAACATAAAATTGTACTAGTGGCTTGAAGGGGCTAAAACCCCCTAATAAGGGAAAATCCAAACGATCCTAGTTTATTATAGTACAAAATTCCTTCATAGCAAACTGAATCTGCTGATATTGATATCTAGCCTACCACATGGTTTTCAATCAAGTATTAGAATCTCATGTTTTATGTAAACAAAGCAGACTTTTTTTGGATCCCAGTGTATTTTAAATGGCAGATATTTTACGTTATTTCTTGTTTTCTGGTTGATTTAAAGAAATGTCATTATTTTTCCTGCCATCATGGAATAGACACCTTTAATTTGAGCCCTTTCCCATCTTTCTACGACTTGCCAGACGCCTACAATTTTGATGCAAAAATCGCAAAGAATGCATTGGCATTAATGAATTATGAATACATTAATCAATTCCTTCTCTTACCTACTAAATTCAATACTATTGTGATTGATTCAACACATTCTATTGTTAGATGCTGTACAACATTTTATTGATGAACTTCTTTTCAGACATTCCTATGATGGAACATGTAACGACAGTGGATCTGTCTTACAACCTTCTCGAAGACATATATGCCGTAGGGTCTATCTTTCCTAAACTTACGTCTCTCAATGTAGCATTCAACAAGATTCATACAATATTTAACATTCAGGTAACTTTTGACGTTTTAATCATATGTGGTAAGAAAGATATTTTGTGTGTGCCCTTTTTTTTCCTGTGGAGGCTTTTTACTCAAAACGGTCTGATAAAAATCTTTCATAAAATCTAAAGTTCATAATCACTAATCAGTTCTTTTAATGAGAATAAACTTTGCACACCTTGAATCACCTCAGTTAGTGTTCAAAGAAAAAGTTTCAACCACAAAGCTATCTTTAACATTTGTAACAAAAAAGTGGCAATATATATAAACTTTTTAAAATTATTTTAGTTGGTTTCAGTTCGTAATTAGAATACCGATGTCTTGATTTATGTTATAAAATATTTACGACCATTTTCAATGACAAATCAACTCCTTTACTAAAATATTCATTGTTTGGATATTGATAATTTTGATATCATTATTACTATTCTAGGTGTCTTAAAATTGTAATCTTTGAAATCAAATATTTTCCTTGGCTGTTTAAGTAATTCCAAAGATTGCAATTTTATGGTGTTTAGTACAACTAGTCATTAGTAGCAATTAAATGTTCCTTGATCACCAATTTAACCTTTAATAATAAGAAACTAAACTAAAATGCTAGCTTGTAACAATCAAGTAGTCTTTCAGAAATCAAGCTATTCTGTAGGTCGAGGCAGCATTCAGCCTTGTTGGTTTTAACCAACACGCTTGATACTTATATCTTTTATTTCAGCCTGTGAACTACAGATTTTGTTATTTCTATGGTTTTAGAATTTGCAGCGTATAAATTTTTTTATTTATTTGTGTTTCATTTTTATGAAGGAATTGTAAGGCTTTTAACGAATTGAACTTTGTTAATAAGTTGCCATTAAAAAAAAAATTCCCTGATTGAGGAAATATAGTATAGAATTTTTACTCTTGCAAATAGTGAAACATGATGCGGTTTTTTATTTTCTCTTTAATGTGTTACAAAGATATATAATCTACAGAAGGCTTAATTGTTGTTAATCAATGGGGTGTTTTGTTTTGTAGGGACTTCAGAACGTTACACATATAACTCTGCCATGGAACTTCTTGTCTGATTTCCTCAGTGCTCTGCGAAGTTTGAAAGGACTATGTGCTCTGAAACTCGTGGACATCAGTAACAACCCATTCAGGGACGTCACAAATGAGCTCCATCAGCAGTTTTTTGTTTGCAAACACCTAAAAAGTTTAATGACATTCAACGGTTATCCACTTTCAAGGTACACCTGCTTTCAAACTTTTAACATTGTAATTTATATATTTTTTTATAAAATAAAAATACTTAAAAAAATTAAATGTATAGATCAAATAAATAGTTTCTAATGATTTTAATAGACTAAAAAACAATAACAAACTTGTTGGTGAATAAACTATTTCAGTCTGAGTGGGATTTAATTAAAACTTGACAATGGACAGATTCTGACCAACCAAGAGATTTAGAATGAATTCTGTTCATTGAGGTAGAGAATTTACCCACTTACTGATTAAAGCTTACTAAGCTTTGCCAATATTTACAGCTTTGACTGTAAGAATTTCAAGTCTTTTAATCAATTGTTTATCAGAATATTTCCTCTAACAATACCTTCCTTACCTAGCTTTATATTCTATAGCTGATCAAGCCCAGTTTCACCCGTGGAAAAACAGAAAAACTTCCCTGGATTTGTGATTCAATGTTTAGGTTGCCATAAGAACTTCATAAGCTTTCCTATATTTTAACATCAAAACTTTGATATAGCCTACCGTAGGGCGTAGCCCTGAGAGAATTTGTCAAAAATCCATTCTTAGTGGATGTCTACGCCCTGAGAGGATTGTCCATGCAAAGTTTCAAGGTTGTAGGTTAAGTAGTTTGGGCTGTGTGATTATGGGTGAGTGGTATTTGATAAATGTATAGTAGATTGATTGTAAATTAAGAACTAAGCAATTATAGTTTACATGTTTTCTACCTGTTGGTCCTTATACATCCCAGGCCAGACAATAGGAAAACTGTTTTTTTTTTTCAATAAAATCAGACCTATGTCCTAGAGAACTTTAGTTTAAGCTTGCCTGGAATTAAAATTATTAACAAATAGTAATTTACAAAATATAAATACATATTAGCACACAGTATGATTTATTTGCAAGGTAATCAAATAACTTGTACCTTACAACCAAAATAGAATGATAAAATGTGGTTCCAAAACTATTGTTTTCAATTAATTATGGTGCAGTTTCTGTAATGCTGAAAATGAGTGCATGAAAAAGTAACTGGAGAGATTATTTTTGAAATCGCTTCTTTACTTTTTACTTTATTTTAATGTTTTTTGGAGTTGCTCCCTAACCAAATAGGTATTTTAAGCCAAGTTGAACGAGAGATGAATGTAGGATAATTGGGGCACAATCTTGTAATCTTGTTATTGACTAAGTCTGACATGTTCCTGAGACAGTAATGTTAATTAATAGTCCAACAGCCAATGGCATCTAAGGGATTTACAGTTTACCATGGGATCCGAACCACAGTCTTGCCAAACGATTACGAAATTGTCTAATTATAAGTATGGTTTCATGGATGAAAGTAGTGCTCACTACTGCGGATGTTAAAAAGCATCCACAAGCCATGGCTTATAACTATCTGTAATTTGTGACATCTAAGAAGCTAGATTACGGGACACCACCGTACCAGTTATTTTTCTGGTTATGGACCAACCTATTTTCCCTCCCAGGTCATAGTTAACATAGTTACCCCTCTGTGCCGCAGGTCGCTGCTGCGAGGGGAGGTGACGCTACAGGGCCAGGGGCAGTTTCCGACAGTTCCTGCTTGGAGGCGTCCCAAGCCTCCCCTGTCTCTCCGTTGGAAAGCGGAACTCTCTGATACAGAATCTGAGAACCATTTAGGTGCCGTAAACACGTTTTTTTGGGGTTTGATAAGATTTTATTCCTGTTGATTTGACTGGGAGATTATCACAAATTATAACTTGACAACATTTTTCGATACAATTTTAATCAAAGTATTTTTTATCAATGTTTGAAAGAAAACACTTCTGAATGGTAATTTTGAATTTTCTTTTTATCTCTTTTTTGTATGGAAGAACTACCTTGTTTGTCTTTTATTTTCACTTTTTTGTTTCATAAAATTATTAATGCAATACCCTCTTTATTTTATAATATTTTTTCAATTTCCATGTACTTTCTAATTACTTAAATATTCGTAATACGTAATCCTTAACTGACGTTCGCTTGAAGATAGAATCTGTAGATCAATCATCATAAACAAATCCACATTGGTAGGAAGTTAAATAGATCTAAAATGGGCAATTTAAATGATCCTATTGTTTCAAATAAGGTTTTTCGTAAATATGCAGAGTTAGTGAGTCGATGGCGCAGTTGGTAGCGCACTCGGCCCCGGTTCTGTGGCGGCAGTGTCGCAGGAGCGAGTCCCGATGATGCCGCATACTTTTAGCAGTACTGTTCATCCTTGTACTGTACCGGCTCACTCCTTGGGTTTGCTTAATAACTTCCATGAACAGGCCGCCACCCTCTTTTTAAACAAAAAAAAAGTATAAATATTTCCTAAAAAAATTAATAATTTTGATTTGATTTCAGGTGTAATTAATAATCAAGTAATAAGCTTAACACTGAAAGGTCTCAAGCTAGTGCAGTTCCGGTCAGTTTTCTCTCTCAATAAGCTCAAATGGTTGGACTTGACTGACAATCTGTTCAGTGGCTCAGCGATTCTGAAGGCTGCATCTCCAATCGAAGAACTAAATTTGTCACAAAATGTTATCGAAGCCTTTCCTTGCCCTGGTGACAAATTTAAATACCTTACAAAACTGAATCTGAGCCAGAATTATATCACAACCTTAAACGGTTTTAATTCTGAAGCTTTTCCCCAGTTAAAGGTAATGCAGTAAGGAAATACTGCCATTTTAATGGTTTTTAATACTGCTGATACGGTTCTTACCTATCTCTTGGTTTCAGAAACTGTCTCTAGAAAACTTCACATTTCTTCTTAAATCTAAATAGTATTTCCTTTTTAAACATTTAGCTAATAATTAAGTTGAAAGAAAAATTAATAATTAATTAAAACAATAATTTCAAAATGAAATAAGATAAGAAATTTTATTCCATATCAAAGTAGTTCTAACCAATACTTTTGTTTATTTTCATATTGTTAGGATATTTATTTGGTATAACTCCAAGTATGAAAACTCATTGAGAGCTTTATATATTTTTTTTTACATCCGAACAAGTAATGGAGCGAGCACATCGACAACGTCTGTAAGAAATTAGCACGGGTTACTTACCTGCTACGCAGATTAAAACCACTGTTGTCGGAAAATCACCTTGTGCTTGTGTACCATGGACTATTTCCATAGCCACATTAGCTACGGCCTACAGCTGTGGGGACATGCCTCTGGTTGTGACGTTGTCCTACGCCTACAGAAGAAGGCTTTGAGAATCATATCTTCAGCTGGCTATTTGGATCACTGCAGGCCAATTTTCAGGAGGCTGGGTTTTTTAACTGTGTTCAGCCAGTACATCCTACTGAGTCTTCTCTACATTAAGACCAACGAAGCAGACTTCACAACCAGAGCAGATATTCACAGCTACAGCCTAAGAAATAGAAATTAAATTGACCTACCATATTGCAGGCTAAGTAAGAAGAAAGACTGCTTTCCCCTGCTGGCCATCAAGATGTTCAATAGACTTCCGACTGCTGTGAAAAGTCTGGAGGGGAACAAGTTCAAACTTAAAGTTAGGGCCTGGCTCATACAACAAGCATTCTATTCTGTGGAAGAATTTTTTGATAACTCCTTCACAGCACTTGTCTAGCCACCGCCAATCTTGGTTACAAAATGTATATAGTTTATATATTAGTTTATTTAGTATATAGTGACGCCATCTATCCAGCTACGCTGGGCATGGATAAAGGATTCAAGTATTCAAGTAAGTAAGTAAGCAAGTAAGTAATGTTGACTGGTTGGGTGACCAGTTTTTAATATTAACTGTTTAATTATTAGGACTTTTTTGGCTCTGGAATGGAATCTAAAAAAAGAAATAAACAATAGCTAGTTGCTGAAACCTCTTAATCTAAGGAAATGCTGAGGGAAAAATGTTGTGTTGACCCCAATAAATATTACTACAGTACATATCCGTTAGTTAATTTTAAAATTCGATATACAGTTTAATTTGCTCTTGGCTAGTACCATTGAACAAATGGATTCAATGCTATTACTTACAATAAATTGTTATTTTAACTTTTTCTTCTTCAGTTTCTAGATCTCTCCAAGAACAAACTGCAGTTTCTAGTGGGTCTCTCTGGTCTGAGCTCTCTGACGGAGTTGTATTTGAGTCACAACCGGCTGCAGGATCCTAACACTTTGGTGCACTGCAAGGATATGAGGGAATTGAGAGTCCTGGATGTAACTTACAACCCTATCGTAGAGAAGGACTCTTTCAGAAGTGTCTGCCTTTATCACATCAGCTCCCTCAAGGTGATGAAGCAGTCTTTTATTTGAAAAACCTTGATTTTACAATTTTTTTGGCAAATTTAGAACACAAAGTGTAAACACAAAACTATATAGGGAACATATTATTTTATTCCAGAGGAAAAGTGGGGATGAATATCTCATACCTCTATAGATTCTTCTTCATTAGCTTCATACATCTATCAACACTATACATTTTACATAAGAAAATTTTTCTTTTCATACTTTTTACTTTTAGAGGATGAAGAAAAAATCTGAAATAACTATTTATGGGTTTGTACAACTAATTTGTGATGTGTTGTGATTTTTCCAGCAAAGTACATAAATTGTCTCTTTTAATTAACATTTTCTGAACTTGAACACATGCTTAGTCAATAATACCCTTTGTGTGATAATGGTAATTGAATAATGAAAACAACACAATATTGCAAGAGCAACTCAAACAAACAGTGTTTTAAACTAATGAATGTAAACTCAGATTACAAGTGTTTGTGTTAGAAGAGTTTGTGTGCATGCAGTTAAACTTGTTACTTGCTTTTATTGGGTGTAAAATTATCACTTTTTCAATAAAATATGGAAAAGGTCTGTTAAAAAAGGAAAAACTACCAAATTGTGTTTCATACTGTATAATAAGATTTTAAAAATATGTTAAACTATTAATACCAGACTTTTTTAATATATCATGTTCTTCTTTGTTTACACAAATATAGTTTTGTCAGTGATTTCCTCTTTATGGTAGCACCAGACAAATTCTAACAGTAGAATTTTGATTATATGTTTCCTTTAAACTCAGCAAACAGGCCATTCCTATATTAAACTGAGTCATATTAAATTAATTATTACATTTGAAATATGGGTTGAAGAAAGAATCACTGTCATTTATTTGTTTGAATCTGAAAAGTATTCATGAAAAAATCCATACTAATAAAAAAAAAACTACCAATAAAACATAAAACAAAATAGTAAATTTGTACTAATAAAACCTGAATTCTTCCATTTCGCATACCACTTCAGTGTAGCCTAATGTAGTTTTAATACCGGCACAGAACAAATACATTTTTGCACTCTAAAAATACTATTTCATCAATAAGGCTGTTAAAGCTATTTTTTTAAACAGAATTAGTGACAAAACTTTATTTTTCTAGTATATAAATGGCTGCAAAGTTCGTTTATCAGAGGCAAAAAGTGCTGTATCGCTCTACGAGGGTCTATTGGATCAGAATTATCTCACCCGAGTCAATAAAAATGTAACGATCGACAATTTGACTCAACTGTCCCTGCCCAACTGCAACATCAAGAAGGTAACTTTTGGATTCAGGGCTTAATTTTATGGAAAATCATAGTCATTTGATAAAGTTAAGGAGGATTTTGTTCTTGAGATTGAATGATTGCTCCTATGCATTAACCTGTGTGAAGGACAGGTACAACTGCTAATGTAACATAAAAATTAATCTTTAAGACTATTTTATTTGGCAGACGAATACACTTAATTGAAGCCTTCCCTTTATAAATTGTTGTGATGATCTTATTATATATCAGTTTTCATTCCTGTGTTCCTTTGAAAATCATCTTTGATTTGAATTACTTTTATTTTCCTCTGTGTACCTTTAGCACAAAACACAAAAGAAAACTCCGTATATATAAGACCAGGTCTGTTATATGGCTCAGAAAATTGAGTGTTAAGTAAAAAACAGAAAAACTTTTGATAGTATTTGAGAACAAATTATTGAGAAAAACCTATGGGCCAACCTTTGAAGATGGAGGGTGGAGGATAAAACATAATGTGGAGTTGAGGCAACTATATGTGGACCAAGACATAGTGGCCGAGGTGAGAGGAAGGAGAATGAGATGAGCTGGCCATTTACTATGGAAAGAGGACGACTCCTTAGTCAAGAACGTCCTTTTAAACAATCCAGAGGGCAGAAGACCACCAGGAAGGCCCAAGCTGAGATGGCGAGACCAGATCAGAAGAGACCTAAGAAGACTGGGAAGAAGGGAAGAGGAAGCAATGGATAGAGAAATCTGGAGGCAGTGTGTTGACGAGGCAAAGTACCACCTTGGGTACCAAGAGCCATGGCAGTAAGTAAGAAAGTGTACCTTTAGCATTGTTATGTTTTGTAAGAGTCTGCTAAAACGGCAGTCTAATATCTAATAAGAACCCCTTACAGATTGCACCATTAATTTATTTCTGAGGGACAAATGACGATTGGGTTTAGTCCCAAACTTGCAGAATTTTTCTTTAACTTTGATCAAGATTGATTTTGGCCTATGAGATTTGGTTACAAAAACGTATTTGCATTTTTGTGACTTTGTTACTAATACTTTACAACTGTGCTAACCAGCACAATTTGAAATTAAGGTTCATTAAATTAGATTTTAAAACCATGTTTATGAGTGTAGAGTTGATATAAAACAAAAAAATGCTGCAGGTGTATCTGCCTTGCCTGTCTCTGCCGAACATGGTCTCGTTGAACCTGGATCACAACAAGATCACGACGCTGAGCTGGGTCCAGTCGTTCCCCAACCTCGCCAAGTTGAGCGTGAAGCACAACCGTGTCGCCAGCTTCGGTCCGACCTCCCCCCACCACTCCGCCACCCCCCACTTCACCTCCCTCCGGTCTCTCTCTCTGGACCACAACCGCATCCGGAACCTCCCTCCGCTGAGGCTGGACCTGTTCCCCAACCTCCAGTTCTTGACGTTGAACAACAACGAGATCTCGTCAATCACAGGTGAGGTGTACAAGTGTTTTGTCTTTTAGTTAAGAGTGGGCTCCAGTTTTCCACGGCTAACTGCTTTCCTCTTAAGGCAAATGTTAGTTCTCAAGATCTGCCCCAACTGCAACTGATGATCATATATATGTATAACTGACGCCAATTTTTGAGGCCCAGTGCGGTGGATGCGCTGCAGCAAAAACAGCTAGTGCCCATGCGCGGCAACGCGTCGCCAGAGCGCAGCACTGTCATTCTGCTCTCAGCCGTCAACAATAGCGTGTCACTACATGTCGTTCTAAAAACATTGACCGACGTAACATTGACTCTTATTGACTATTAATTATCTATTTTAATTCTATTCAATAATATAAAATATTTCATTAGTATTTATTAAAGCATCTTGATACTCTGAACAACGATTGACAGAGAAGCAGTAACTACGTGCAAGCTGCCGCATGTTCTCTGCCAGGCTAGTACACTGTCGGCCACCGCTGCCGCTCCTACTCTCCTCTCCTCCCAGCCTACCCGCTCCCTGCCCCTTGCGCGGACTGGGCCTCAAGAATTGGCGCCAGTTATAATTGATTGAACTAATTTGAAGCCGTGAAAGTACAGGTAGTGATTTTTAGGGAACAAATTTTTTATTAAACTTGTACTTTTTATCTCCAAAAAAGTACAAAGATGAGATTTTTGGAATTTGATGCCAATTGTGGCATCAAAACAGAAAAAAAAACGCTAACTTACATTTTTAGACTTTTCCGCCAACAACAACCTCACAAAACAAGTTTTTTTTAATGACCAGCTATGAACAAAAAATTATACTTAGGTAAGGCTGCATGGCATTTTAATGTTAGCATTAGAGCTTTAATGAAGAAGCAGGAAGAAATAAATGTTTAGGTTTATTGTGACTGGTGTGCCCGCTTGAGAGAATATTTATCTACCTTCACTTAACACTTTTTGTGCCATAATAAGATAAGTATATACCAGACACTTGCATAACATTTTGGAATTATAACATTTTATATCACATCTAGCCGATTTTTTTATATTGCCTTCAAAAATAGAAAATTGAGTGTCTGATCTTAAGTTAAACTTACATAATCGAATAAGCTAAAATTAACAAATATAATTGTTTTAAAATGTTAATATACATTAAAATTTAAAATTTAAATGAATCAGTGCTTTTAATTTTTTTACAAATTCCTTTTACATTTTCCCCATCTTCAATATAATTTAATAATATATAGTTTCATCTAGCTTAGGTAATCCACTATAACTACTTGTTTAAACAAGCAAGACCTTCCCAGGATCTATGAAACATTCAGCACCCGATTCCCAAACAGTTCTTGTATTTTTTCTTAGAACTGAATTGAGTTGAGTTGAATAGAGATTTATTAAGCTTTTCAAATTGAATCAGGGCTGAAAAACAATTGCTGGCTTGAACACCTGATGCTGGACAAGAACAAACTGCTGTCGATCACCTGCGACCAGGCGGGACGGCTGGAGAACCTCCTGGAGCTGTATCTCGAGCGCAACGCCCTCACTCGGCTCGACTTTGTGAGGAACTTGAAAAAACTACGGAAGCTGTTCATCGGACATAATAAGCTTGTGGTTTGTAAAAATTTTGATATTGTAATTTGGTTCAAAATGTTTGATCCTGAAGATAATAATTTATTTTGGGGTAATAGAATTGTTGCCTTGAGCGTTAAATTATATTGTTATTTTTAAAATATTGGTTTAGAATTTTTCTGCAAATCAAGCAGGCAGAAAGGCAACTGCTACTCTTGTAACCCTTCTGAATATGTTCCCCCCTCACCCTCTATCCTTCAAGCAACCAATACCTGGTGTCATAGTCATATATACATTGAAAGATTATGATACAGTTTACTAGGGAAAAATCAAATATTTGTACACACATAAAGAGTTTTTACGTTGTAATACCACCTTGTAATAATTTTCAAAATACCATTTAAAAGTGTGGCAATGAACAATCTGACTGCACAGTGCATTATATACGTTTGTGAGTAATATCATATTGCAAGTTTTAGCCAATAGAATATTTAAAAAGTAATTTGGTTGTAAAGAAATCAAAAGATCTTTTTTCAGATCAGGCTGATTTTCAGATTTAATAAGTTCAACATATTTATATTGTGCTAAAAATATGGTTTTGAGAAATAATTTGCAGAATAATAACAAAATAATGCAAAAGTTAAAGGTAGTAAATAAAAATAGTAAACTTATTAACTAATTTATGTTTATTAACTACACTTTTTTGACAATATAGTGTCAATAAATAAGCTTAGTACAAATTAAAAAAATATTTTCTGTTTTGATATTTATAAGTAACCTGCGGTTACAGGCCAAAAGCAGTCTAGAGCCGCTTGCTGACCTGCCGAATCTTGTGGAGCTGACAGTTCATGGAAACCCGATTTTCCGCATGTCTGTGTCATACAGAGAATGCCTACCCCATATTCCTAGTCTTCAACTTTTAGAAGGACATCCTGTCAATAAGTAAAGTTACAGTTGTGGTCAATAAAGTGTATTGTCTCATTTTTTGAATAAGTTTGTGACTGAGTTTTCCCCTGGAAACATATTCTACATTTTTCTTCGCTTTAAGCTTACTAGTCCTATTGAAATAAAAAAAAATTGATAAAAAATTTTCATTTTCATGTTTAGGTTTTCTTAAAGGAAGAAATTCTCCCAAAGAAGCTACTTTTTATAAGGGGAATTTAGCGCCAAAAACAGCAATTTAAATTTTTGGCTGTTTATAAATTTGAGTTGTGCTGGTCTTACATTGGTTTCCACTGACAGAGGGACCTAACTACTAGCCTAAATACCTTTTATCTTAGCTTTTGTATATTCAAATATATTTACTAAATATGCTTGTACTGAAATCATCAGGAGAGATGATGATGTGAGAAGCAGTGACTCTTTGAAATGTGATGAATACAGCCAAAGTGTCTTATCCAATAGGAAAATTAAAGGGATATTTGATTTATCTTGAAAATTTGTTTATTACGATTGGTCAGCGACGGATTTAACCACCAGTTTAAGCGCCATTATTTATCATTGTAAGGAGATAAAATTCCAGAGGGACCTCAGTTAAACTTGGTTTACAATATATGCATTTGAAAAGAGCTCAGCTTCAAGTTTGCAAAAAACAAAACCCATGGTCAGAATTAAAGGAAGAACCCTTATTGGATGTGGGTGTAGTGTATGTTTATATTTTGTGTCCAAAAAGAAAGTGGTGGTAGTTAAAGAGTTGTGTTAAGTTTTTAAGTCCTGATTAGGTGTAATTTACATTTTTATCTCTACAAAAAATAATATGAAACATTATATCTTTTACATTTTTGTATCATGAAGTTAATACATCATGTATGTAACTTTGATTCTTAATTTTTACTGTTGTAATTTGCATGATTTACAAATTCACTATCATATTATGCAATATATGCATATAATTAAAAAAACAGAAACAACCCATGTTCAAAACACATACTGTACATAATTAATAATGAATTGTGATAGCTATAATTCAATTAATAATTAATTGGGTCACATTCTGACTAAAAGTTTGATCTCACGAATGGATTTACTAACTCTTTAATTTAGTTGATAACGTTATTGGAACACCGTGTTATAGTACATAAAAGCTGTCAGTTTATTACGCTGATATTATTACTGTCTTTGTAAACACAGTGTTTGATTACATTACATATAAGTTACATTATCAGACTAGTAATATTGCCACATGTACCATGTTTTTATTGTTGATTAATCAACTTCATGTTTTCCTAGAATATTATTAAAATTTGTTTGGCTCTGAGTAACCGCTGGAAATTAAAAGATAAGTTAATAACTAAACAGGACGATATGATACTATTTAAGTTAATAAGTAGACAAGACAAAATGATACTATTTCAATATACAATAAGTATTGACGAACTATGTCAATGCTTTGAAGTTATCTGCAATAAATAATAGTTACTTATTGAGAGTTTCAGAATTCTGTCTTTAGAAACTCACTATCCCTTACTAGTTTCAATTTTAAGTTATTTTAATCATAAATAAAATAATAGTATATTTCATTACTAGTACCGAAAGGGGCATTTTCCGGTGCGCGATCAAGTTTCATGTGTAAGGCGGAGCCGACAGAAAAAAACCAGTTCCAGTGGTGTTGTGTCAAAAAATCACTTTTGGTACTTCATCACCACATAAAAATACACATATATAAAAAGAGACATCATTAAAGTAAAAACTTGAGGGGCGCTTTAGGTGTAGTGGTAGAATGCGGGACTTGGGTTCACAGGGTCCGAGGTTCGAATCCTGCCAATCACCAATGGCAAATTTGCTATGTGATGATGCTGTAACCTTAAAAGTGCACAATTAGCTAATTAAGCTGTAGTGTATGTCCATGGAAACTTATAATCCTGGCCCTCGTCTAGAGAAAAAAAGTAAAAACTTCCACATTTCTCAATAAAAATTTGTTTTCCAAGGTATGTTAAACATATTTAGCTTAGCAGGAAATTTAAACTCTTAATATAATGCTAACAAGACAGCAAAACTAGCTTGTGTCTATTTCTGTTTACATTTACATAGTTAAACAGTAAAATCAGCAGATTAAAATCGTAAAAATAAATGTTGAAGAAAGATTAGCACGCGTAGTGGATGACTGGAAAACTAACTGAGAGAAAGGAAAAGTAAATTTAGACCAAGGGAAACTCTTTCCCTTGCTCTAAATTAGAGCTTGGGAAAGGGTAATTTTTGATGATATCAGCTGTCATCAAAAATAGCGCTTGCAGTACAGAGCAATGAAAATAAAATACCTTATCCATTCACTGTTTTTTAAAGAAGACATGTTTCGTTCCTCAGAACTTCATCAGGTCTTTTAAGTATGTGGCCACACTAATCAATGTGTACCATTACACTGTGGCAAGTCAATTTATTCAACAAAATGCTATCACATTCACAGTAATTAAAAGCTGTTATAGTGCTAAAATGGGTAAAAACTCAATAATACTGGAGATATGCTGTTCAGCACTTTTTACTACCACTGACTAAACAAAACTGACTAAGGCTGACACCTTCACTGGGTCAGTTGTTTAGTCAGTGGCACTGAAAAGTGCAGGCCAGCAAATCTCCATTTATGAGTTTTTAACCATTTTAGCAGGATGAAAACTTTTGATTATTGTGACCGTGACAACATTTTGTTGAATCAATTGACTTGCCACAATAAATTATACATTGATTAAATGTGGTTTCATACATAAAATACCTGTTGACGTTCTGAGGAGGGAAACATGTCACCTCCAAATAACAATGATCAAATAACAATGATTGGATAAGGTAATTTTATTTTCATCACTCTGCATACGAAATTCGCCCGTTACCGTACAGCTGAGATCCACAAAAACCCTCGATTTCCTTACATGAAAACAAATACAGTACACCTCGGATTATCCGGATTAATGTGGCGGACCACCGATCCGGATAACAAAGAATCCGGATAATCTGAGGTCATTACAATATTGCCTAAATAGCGATCGCGTACCTTAGCCCCTGCTAAATTGATGTTGCAAACGGCGTATCAAGACTGTACAGCACATTAGCCTAACAAATTTTATGGGGGTTTAATAATGAAACAAATTTTAGAACTAAACCTTATTACTAGTTACCAATCATACGAATATATTGTTAACTTTTACCGTACTTACAGTTTAGGTTTGGAGTAAAACGCCAGATTAAAATATTTAACTCATTGAGATTATATAATCAAACTAAAAATAACTCAAACTTTAAATAATCATGACGAAAGTTAAAGTAACTCAAAACTTATTACACTTGGTGCATTATATCTTGACCCTTGAGAACCCTTTACACCTGAAGCAATTGGAGTGGAATGAATTTCATCAGGAGACCACAGCTGATACGCAAAGTAGTACTAGCCTGACATGTTAGCATTTTCCAACAGCTGTCAGTGTATATCTTAATGGTCATTTGTAAACAAAATACAGTTGATGTTTGTAGAAATTTGTTTTTTCATTGTTTGTTGTCCAAAATCATTGACAATAAACAATATCTGACAGCTCTAGCAATGGACTAGGCCAAGGGTCAAGATATAATGCGCCAAGTGTACAGTAACTCTTCTTAAGAAATAACCTAACACATCAAATTACAGCAATGAACTAACTCCCAAAATTGCCGTAGGCTTCGCCTTTGTTGATTGCTGCTAGCGCCCCAAGTAGCAATCCAAAAAACCACGTTCTCAAAACAAGCCGTAACATACTGTTCAGGCAAAGTGATTCCTTCAATTATTGTGATTTAAAATGCTTACAGTAATGTATTACATTTCCAATTTACTATTAGAAGGCGCATTCTTTCCGTAAACTCGCTAAAATCGTGATTTTGCCGTGATTTTAATTTTTTAATTTCTCAGATCGCCCAGTCCGGATAACCCGGGATCCGGATAATGTGGGGTCCGGATAATCTGAGGTGTACTGTAATGATCAGATGATTTTTCGGTACCCAAACATTGCATTTCCGTACCCAAACAAACTTTTTCGGTGCTCAAACAAACTTTTGCCGTACCCAAACAAACGAAGTTCCTATTAACAGTTCAACCATCTGACTTTAAACTAAAATAGACAGTTGAGCCATATTGTGTTTGCTTATAGAAAACTTACTAAATTATGAAATATTGGATGATTTTTTATAAGTTTGGTTACTTATTTGCATCGTGATGAAAAGTATTGTTAGCAACTCGTCCCTAAAGTCCCTTTTCGGGGCTCGATAGTGTTTTACATGCTCCGCTCACGCCCTGCAAGTAGAACACTACCTTGCCCCGAAATGGGCTACTTTCATGACTAGTAGTGAATTATACTATTATTTTATTTGTCATATATTTTAATCCAGGGTCACAATGAATACTAAATTTTAATCATGATGATGACATAGGGTACATACAATGTATATGCTTATTGCATTAACAATGCATACCGTATACACATATATATTTAGAATGTCTTTCGAAATTTACTCCATTCAATTTATGTATGAATATTAACGAGGATTAAATATTAGATTGACTGACTGCTAGGAATTGGATAAGAATGTAGGTTGTTAGCTTAAACATGGTTTTCTTTGAATTATACTGGTGGTAACGAGTCACACATTTTACGAAGTGTCGTGCGGGTAGAAATCGCAGTTCACGTGTCACGGCTCTCCGATGACACATGTCTGTTTGCCGTCTGCACACTGGCAGGTAATCTGGTCAACAAACGTGACATTGTTGTTGGGGCTTATAGCCTGTAAAGTCCTTTCATGTCTTATTGACTCAGATTAGCCAGTGGTTCGTTACTTAGACTTCATTTTAAAACTTTGGTATCCAACTCCGTTGTTGTAATTGATTATTTATATTGGAGATTTGATAAATATTGAGACTTCTTTATAGTTCAATTACATTTTTTGATCGTTCGTCAAGAAAAATCATTAAGGTATTAAAGCTAAATATATAATGAAATAGTTTATAACAAGCTGTATTAAACTAACTTATAATATTCTAAAATTACTCACAATCACTTATATATATATATTGGATATACAATCAAAAAGTTTAATGGTCTGTCTACTTGAAATATTAACCAGTACAAAAGTAATACCTCTGCGCAATTAAATTAAGTAACAAACACAATGAAAGCTTAGGTTTTATTACAAGGATTGTTGTATAATAATGTAATATGCATAATAAATTCAAATTCTATGTAAAACTTTTCTAATGTAATTAATAACCATTACCATACTAAGAAAGGGAATACAAATGATTATAATAAATATACTTAAAAACCTTTCCTTTAAGTCTGTATTCCTTTGCAAAAGTTTATTCGTACAAGAAGGTGGATAGTATGAAAAGAAGTTTGTGGTTGTAAGTTGTTGACTGATAGGAATAGTTTTGTTATATTTTGTTTAGTTTGATACAGTTTTGTCATATTTAGATATTGATTTTTTTGTGCTTGGTTTCAGTCGTAAATTGAACTAGTATCTTGATTTCGGTGATTTATTGAATTAAGAAATCAATACAAATAGTCAATAATAATGATGAAATTGAATATAAAATTACTGCCGACTTAACACTGAACTTGGGTCCTCCATTCGGTTGCTGGGATGTTATTAATGATCCTTGAAGAAAACTTGCTGTTTTATAAGTTTTTTTGTCTCTTGTTATTACTTTATACTTATTTTTTTAAATCAAATAACGACACCTCATTTTAATATTATTTTATTTTAACATGATTTCATTATAAATTAAAATAAAAACATAGATCTTTAGAAGAAAATTGTATATTTCATATTAAGGGTCAATGCATATTTGAGACTGCTTATCTCGAATTACTCATAATATGTTAGAGAATATACGAACAACTTTCACTCATGTTTTGGATAATCCTTTTCGCTAAACCTCAAAGACTTATAGTTTGATCAGTTTGAAACAAAATCAAATGTTTATTTGTGCAGGAAAAAAAATAGTCAACATTCCTTTTTTATAATAAACATTGTTTTTCCCTGGTAAACGATGTAATGGAGATACATTGCAGGTAATCAAGACATAAGGAGGATTTCATAGAAGTGTAGCAAAAAAGTGTTTGTCATGTAATATTAAATTTAACTACATAATATTAACACAAATTAAACAAAATAAAACTCGTTTGTTGAGGTACTGTAATACAACATTTAATCTGATACATGATACTATTTTAACATTAAAGTTCTAAAGTCAAAACCGCAAAGTACTGCAGATACAAGGCGACTGCTTGTCCTTAACATTAATGTTTCAAAGTTTGAAGCTGTTATAATTGAAATGGTTGTTAGTAACTGCTTTAACGGTGAAACATCACAAATTTTTTGAAGCTGTTCGAAACTAAACAAAAACTGTTACAATTCATCAAAAATGTTCTACAATTTACCAACATTTTTGAATAATTCTTACCATTGAATTGTAAATAGTAAGTGCCTACGTCTGATGTTGAAAACCAAAATTTCCACATTAATTCTTAATCATTAAGGAAGGTACATTAAATTAAATCATGCAATAAGTTTCATGGCAAAGAATTACCATTGGGCTTTTTGCTTCTGGGCAGGCCTACTGAATTCCAACAAAATAACAGATGCTTAATAACTTTTTTAAATATAATACAATCTTTAATGTTTATGAATAAAATTTGTGTAATGAAACGATTACCTTAAGAGGTTTAATTGCAAATTGCATATGTTAAACAA
Organism: Flexamia atlantica; assembly: GCA_035578135.1. NCBI lineage: Eukaryota > Metazoa > Arthropoda > Insecta > Hemiptera > Cicadellidae > Flexamia > Flexamia atlantica. The sequence goes on from JAQJVK010000003.1 coordinate 29,236,610, forward strand.
CTTAAAAATCTTTCCTTTACTTTACATCATGTATTATTATGATAAGAATGTAAGTATCTGCCTGCCCATTTACTTATGTGGCTATCTGCCAGTAAGTTCATGGATTCAAACTTTACATTCCACAATGAACAAGGTTAATCGTTAGAGAAACTTTTTACTTTATTTCATGGAATCTAGGAGAATTTGCAAGTAGGCCTATATGCTATCTGAAAAAATCTAAAAATTTAAATTGCTGTTAATTAACCTCAGAATTTTGGAATTAGATTTAAGTTGACAGGTTTTTTACTACTTGGCATAGCAACTATTGAAGCATAGCAATCTTATTAGATGTCTAGATAGTTGAAACAGTTTGTGATGTGCACTCAACATTATTGATCTTTAATAATAAATTGGTAAATTTATAAGATTTTATCGGCTGTCAGAACATACAATAACCAATATTGAAAGAAAGGTTACCAAACAGGTGCCAATATTATTCGCAAGTCTCTCATTGTTAGCTTATGATGGAGAAGTAATATTGAAGACTGATTCGATAAAACTGGGTTCTTGATGTAGACATACAACGTCAAAGTGGTGCGTGTCTTTTTACTAAAAGCTCTACTAAGCTATGATAATTCAGGTAGAGCAGTAGTAGTATTGTATGTAAAAGAGCTTTTAGTTCTGTCCTTAGAACTTTCTTTATACTTAAAGATAATTTAATCTAATATTTACATATACATTTTTGTTTCTATATCTTCATTAATATTGTGCATTTTGAAATATGTAAAACACATCATATTGTATAAATTTTGTTCTTTGAATTGTTTAGATTGCTATCAAGTTAACAAATATAGATAATTTTTAAGACCTCTCATTTAGATAATAAAATTAATACTGGCCAAAAAGTAAATATTAATAAACAAACATTTTTTTTAACATTAATATTTATTATTTTTAAATGATAATACCAAACTAAATTCTTGAAAAAATATATGTGGAATCTAAGACACTAAAAATCAATAAGCATGTTAAATGTAGTTCCGGTAATATATTAATTATTTAAAACATCCATGTTATTCTTCTTTTAGCTAATTTTATGGTAGCATACAATGGCAGACAAATCTTTTTGGCCAACTGTTTTATAAAATATTTTATAAATCATCTCGTATTTTATAGAGCATTTGTTTTGAGTTAACATTATGATCGCAATGCCTTTTTTGTATAATTTTTTAAAAATTCACAAGCATATCAAAGTTTGAATTTCGTATCTAGACTTGGTAGGTGTGCATAGTTGTATTTTTCTAAATTACAAGAAGGCATAAATTATCTCTTATATTTTTTCGTTGATGTGCTGAAGTAAATTATTGAAATGTAATGCAAAGTTTTTGTCTAACTTAACACAATTCTTACTTGAATTATTAATGTTTTTTTGTAATTTGTTTTAGAGAGGATGGTTTAAAAACCTTTAAATGCCAACACTATCAACATTAGCAAAAATCAAAGAAAGCTTCAACTAACTTCTTTCAAATTATTTCCTCAGCTTTACAAGAGTCTTGCTTTGTATTGTAGAATTTTATGTGACTAACACTTGTTTGGTGGTTTGTATAACAGTGAGTAGGGCTGTGTTTGTTAACCATTGTTTGAATTTTCGTGCGTCGTTTCTCACATCTTCAAGTAAACTGTTCAGGTGAATACAAGGATTTGACTTTGTTTTAATATTCAGTATTGAATACTTCCATAAGAAGGCTTAGTAATAATTTAGATAACATAAGTTTTTGTTACAAACTAACCTGGCATACACAATAAAATACATATGATAAAATTTATAGCATATAATTATTACTGATTGTCACTTTTTCCCAAAATTTTATTGATTTCATGTGATAATAAATGGGCTTAAGGTGGCACCAAACAGAGAAGCTTAATCACGGAAAGCATGTAACAGATTTTGAATCCAAGCTTCAATAAACGCCTTCATCTATCCTTGTCAGTTATTGGGCCATTGATAAAAGCCAAACATGATAAAAGCCGTGGAACTGACGTTCTGCGGTGAAAACATTGTTTCTCGATACATTGTTATGCCTTATATACTTTAAAACTTTGACTAAAAAGTAAATTTTTTAATTTAATTCAACCAATTTCCATAAAATTTTGGTAGAACTGAAAGAAACATGTAGTTTTTTAAGAAGAGAATAGCCAAAACGTAATTTTGTAACTGCACACTCTATTCTCAATAAGGAGTGGCCTATTGTCCGTAGTACCAAGTCTAAACACTGTTCATCAATGATCAGTGATGAATGATCAGATTAGTTTGGCGGATATCTTAAGAATTTTAAGTACATTCTGTTCCAACCACATTCTTACTTGATTGAACTGGAAATGAAAGTAATAAACAGTATTTGAATCCTGGACTGAAATACTTTAGGGTTTGAAATATATTCATGGAGAATTCAGAGATTCCGCATTCGTAAGAAAAACATTGGAAAATTGAGCATTCAAAAGCCAGTAAAAGTTTGTGTTTAGGGCTACATATAAGGCCTAAACATAACCGTTGGGAAAATAGAGTATGTAATTATACTTGGAATTTATGAATGGCTCCATTGTTGAGAAAGAGGCTTTAAAACTCACCTTGCTCTACTAATTATTTTGGTTTGAATGTGAAATACCACGAGAAGAATGTTCTCTGAACAGAATACTGAAAGGCTAGCATTATGTTTGACTCACCAGGCCCGGAGCTGAGTGGCTCAACATAGAATTTTCCATAAAGGTAAAGGAACATAGTCTAACTTAACTGCTTTCAATCACATATCTCATAAAAAGGAAATGGAAGTGCACATATTGTAAATTCATATATTTACACGACTTAGATTTGATCTGATACTTCAGCTTAATACATTTGGTAAAATATGCTGTTCAAAATTGTAAAAATGAACTTCACTAAACAATAATTTAAATCAGATGAAAAAAAAAACATGATGCAATCCATGTTCATACTCCTTATTATTATTTTTTTAATACTAATATTTTTAAATATTAATACACAATTGAAAGACTGAGTTCTCAGTGACTATCGAACCGATCTTAAAGGTTTATGTGTCAAAAGAGAGGGGACAATATGTAGGTTTGGCGGATATCTTCAGAATTTAAATTTTTTTAAGGGCTATGTTCTACATCCGTCAAAAGTTTGAGTCAATAGAATTTTTAAGGGAGAGTGAAATTTGTTCATATTAACTGTTGATTGCATATTAAATATACATTGAGCTGAGTTTTTAATGTAACTATATATATTTAAATCTGCAGATTATGAGTGCGGAATAGGTAAAATATTGAATAATTCTTCAACCACAGATGGTGATTTTCTTATTAAAGCTTGGGCGCCAGGAACTTGGTATTATTTTTGCTGTTAATGGAAATAATGGGAGTACGAGAGTAAAGGAGAGAAAAGGAGAACGGGAAGGAAAATAAGGAGGAGAAGGAAAAAAGGGAATTGCTTGTGAAATTCCCTACATGCCTACGTTATGTGTTTGGTAAATTCGTATTTTCATTCGTAAATAGTTTTTTGTACTATAATTTTAGAAGAGGGTTAAAAAGTTTTGTCTTTTGATTTTATTTTGTAAAAATAAAATATAAAAACTATTTTTGGGGCTTGATTAAATAACTATTTTACAGCCCAAACCCCTAAATTTTATAATGACTATAGGCTTGCTGTGACAACCCTAAAATAGGAATCATGATAGTTGATCAAATATCAATTAGCATTGTGATAATTGATATTTATCACGATGCTTTCTTTTGAATGTTTTGATGGAAGATAATTACGTTAAACATTTTGAAAAATACATAGTTCTGTATAAGAAAGCCTGACAAAGTCCTTTAACAATTGCATCTCTTGCAATTTAAAGTATGATTTTGATAATCTGGGAATAAGTAAAATTTGTTACTCAATCAGTTTAAATAAGTTTGGTTTGTAATATATAACTGAGGAGAAAAAAGTAAAATAAGGTGCCAATTAAACTTTATAAAATATTTAAGAGCGAAGATTACTTTCAAAGATTTATTTAAATTGGTGATCAGTAGGGCCTTATAAACAAAATGCCAATTTAAATAGTCTTAATAAAGTTTTACTTTAATTAGAATTATTGTTAAATATCTATTCCAAAGATCAAGTGAACAAGCTTCTTTTTCTAACCATCAACTTACTTTCCTTTAACAGACAAATTGTTTACAAATCATTAGAAACTTATTCCAACTGCCAACATTAAATCATCTCTCTTTACTGCATATAGAAATTTGAAAACAGAAATGTTGGAGATAAACATTTACTTTTGTTTCTCAAAAGTTAGTTTTAAATGATTAAGTTAATAATAACTCTATTTAAGAAATAAACTTATTTCATGATGCTTGACCTCAACACAGAAATATTAAGGGAATTTAAAATTTATTATTTCGTTTAATAATGTTCATGATATTGATACCCACTCATGGGCTAAACAGTTATTAATGTGTTTGGAGCGTTTAATCTTTATTACACTCTCTACCCTCTTACTCATTCTGTATAATAACTTTTAATATTTAAGGCTAATTTATATACAATTTTACTTATCTTGTTGTTAAAGAAGTTAAATAAAACAAGACCTGTTGAGACTTTAGTTCCTTCAAACGTCTGAACATATGAAATTTAGCTAAGCGCTGTGTTAAGATTTTGAAGATTCTCAACCAACTGAAGCATAATTAAACGATTTGATTAAAAAAAAGCTCATACATGAATATTTCTTAGAAAAACTGAAATGGAACCAGTCTAGTCTTAGGATATTATGTTATTAAAATTAATCTGTAAAGCGATGAGTAAATTTTATGTCTATAAGAACAGTGAGACGTATTAAAGTTTAGATTGGGAACGATCCAAACCCAACCTTTCGTCGAACACCTAGCGGTAACCTTTTGTCAGATTGCTTCATTAATTCTAGGTCTAGGTGAAATATATATATATATACAAAGGCCTCACGTTCCATTCCCTCGACATTTGAAGTCCACTTAAGGTTCGTGTGTCTTATACAGGTAAACGGATCTAGTATGAAATACAGTTTGTTCCGTAACAACCTCCCACCTTGGTAAAATGAACGATTAAATATTTTGTTATGATACCCTGATAAAGATGGACTCTAAGAGAGGATAACACGTTGACAATATATCAGACTGTCAACGAGTGTCGAGTGTATGCAAATAATCCCCTGCTGTCGTCACATGAACGAAATACCCTTGGTTACATAATGCAAACGCAACTGGAGTTTCTACAAAATGTATGTTGATAACCTTTGGGAATTTATGTTACTCTTTTCCTCATCGCTTAATATGATGGGCGACACCATCCAAGCAAATAACAATTTTTCATGTACATTTTCTTAATAAATCAACTGGGTTACATAACAAAGAACCATTTTATTTCAAAACCTTTAAACTCGGTTCAGTCCGTTTAGTTTCATCAGTTTATAAAACATCGATGCTGTATTTCTCGATATTCTGTATCATCGATGCTGTATTTTTTTATCGATGCAGCATCTAGGTGCTGTATTTTTCGCGACGAATAACCACCAAGAGAGACCACGTGACTACGCGACTTTCGGTCGGATCGAGATCGTAAACCTCCAATTAAGAAACCAAGATTTCCATAAAAATAACAATATAAATATATAGTATATTATTATAATGGGCCAATAAGCCTGATAACATTGATATATTTTTGGAAATTCCACGTTTTTGTTAACCACCAAGATTAAAACCTTTTCATATAAATTATGTTTAATTTATATTTAATAGAAACATATATTTTCTATGCCTTGTTATAGGCGAATATGGATGATTCATAACTAGGTTTTTTTTCAATAACTTTCAACCAAAACCCAGGAACTTTATAATTCTATTTTAACAACTCGCATTCTAGTTCAACGCATACTGAATAACTCTAGTTTGGAACAAGTTTTATGTTATGCATCAAATTAGTTATTTCCCCCTTATACCAACTTTTTCTTGTAATATTTGAATGAATGAATGAATGAATGAATGAATGAACGAACGAACGAACGAACGAATGAATGAATGGTTATTTTTATGTATATGCAAAATATGCAAAGAATATTCAAATAGATTATATGGGTTATTCGAGTAAATATGTATTCTTTTAATGCAGAATACAGGTATAATCTTTGTGAGGTATGTATAACTGAGATCTTGATTGCACTATTAGGCAAGGAAAGTCGGGGGAATTCGACGGTAAACCAAATAATTGGATATGGATACTTAATAAGCAACGCAACCCCCTGGAGCCCCAAGTGACAAAGTGGCCAACACTTGCAGAGTTCATCTACTTAAATATATGAAACTAGAACGAAATTCCAACATAAACATAGAATTTAAACGATCTAGGTATTGAAAAAACATTTTTTGATGAAACCAATGTAAGAAAGAGGAAGGGAGTCAAAATCGAAAAAAACAACACTTAAATAGTTTTGAGTCACTTCTGTTGGATACTTTTATTGAAAATTGGACCAAGACCGTACGATGTTATTTCACCTAAGATCGTCTTTAATCCTTTCATGAAAATTGTCAATGTCGTCTAAAAAAATGTGCAAAAAATAGTTTTTTAATGCAATTTTACTATGAGAGATGGGATAGCATCTACAAACTAACTAGCACATATACAAAATATCACCACGGGACACCCTTAAATTACACGTATTTTTTATCCTATACTAGCTAACAACCCCGGTCTTATGGAGCAGGGGCCACGGTGCAAATCTTAAACAAATGACATATTTATCAATAAAACCTACATTCAAGGACAGGAAAAAAGGAAAACTTTTTGTTGTAAAAGGAAAATAGACAAGGTCAAGGAGAAGGGGAAGATTTATCGCAGACGTGGCTGTGAGAGTGAATGTTGAACGGCTCCTGTCGGCGGCACGCCAACCTATACAGCGAAGCTGGTCGATGTACACGCGGTGTGGATGGCTCTATGTATATCGCAGACGTGGCTGTGAGAGTGGATGTTGAACGGCTCCTGTCGCCGGCACGCGGTGTGGATGGCTCTATGTATATCGCAGACGTGGCTGTGAGAGTGAATGTTGAACGGCTCCTGTCGCCGGCACGCCAACCTATACAGCGAAGCTGGTCGATGTACATGCAGTGTGGATGGCTCTATGTATATCGCAGACGTGGCTGTGAGAGTGGATGTTGAACGGCTCCTGTCGCCGGCACGCCAACCTATACAGCGAAGCTGGTCGATGTACACGCGGTGTGGATGGCTCTATGTATATCGCAGACGTGGCTGTGAGAGTGGATGTTGAACGGCTCCTGTCGCCGGCACGCGGTGTGGATGGCTCTATGTATATCGCAGACGTGGCTGTGAGAGTGAATGTTGAACGGCTCCTGTCGCCGGCACGCCAACCTATACAGCGAAGCTGGTCGATGTACACGCGGTGTGGATGGCTCTATGTATATCGCAGACGTGGCTGTGAGAGTGGATGTTGAACGGCTCCTGTCGCCGGCACGCCAACCTATACAGCGAAGCTGGTCGATGTACACGCGGTGTGGATGGCTCTATGTATATCGCAGACGTGGCTGTGAGAGTGAATGTTGAACGGCTCCTGTCGCCGGCACGCCAACCTATACAGCGAAGCTGGTCGATGTACACGCGGTGTGGATGGCTCTATGTATATCGCAGACGTCGCTGTGAGAGTGGATGTTGAACGGCTCCTGTCGCCGGCACGCCAACCTATACAGCGAAGCTGGTCGATGTACACGCGGTGTGGATGGCTCTATGTATATCGCAGACGTGGCTGTGAGAGTGGATGTTGAACGGCTCCTGTCGCCGGCACGCCAACCTATACAGCGAAGCTGGTCGATGTACACGCGGTGTGGATGGCTCTATGTATATCGCAGACGTGGCTGTGAGAGTGAATGTTGAACGGCTCCTGTCGCCGGCACGCCAACCTATACAGCGAAGCTGGTCGATGTACACGCGGTGTGGATGGCTCTATGTATATAAATATACTCCTTAAATCATGAACATTTTTAAGATGTACTAGAGGACCCACGCTGCTCCGCAGCGGTAAATTTTGGTACTAAGACACAAAATCAACTCAAATCAAATAATTCTTCATTTACAAAATTAATGTTACATGCAATGGATCTTTACAACTTCAATGTGACTTGCCAGACATTTGCCTAAGTTGAAAAAGATGTTCATATAGCTGGGCCCGATTATGTTGGAATTTCAGAAAACCAATTAAATCACGATTATAACCAAGTTGGTAATAAATTGTTCCACGAAGGAAAACGTAGGACTTTCATGAGATATTCTGTACTTAAGTTTCCGCGGGACAGCGACATGTCAGCCCGGCACATACGACTTTACAAACTAACTATATACCATGCTAAAATACCCTCGTTGCAGACCTGCATACTCAGCTAATTTCATATACAAAAGAACATAGTTCAAGCCAACACAGCAAGATTTGACGTGTTTTTGTAAGCTCCATAAGATTAACATGGGGAATGAGTATATATCAGGTTTGCTGCCATGAAAATGGAAATATCGGGGATTTTAGACTATTATACATTAGATCTCATCTAGATGAAGACATAAACCAATTTTTATCAAGATGAATATGTTGAGAAATAAGCAAGAAAGAGAATTTTACTTATTACCCATAAGGTTAACATTGGGACAACGTACTGTGTTTACCACTTTCAATATCTCGGTAACCAATGGACATAGACCAGTGATTCAAAATCCTAAATTGTTCTTTTTTTAGCTGAATTCAATGGTGCCAACAACACAAATTGGATAAATTTTGTTTTTCTATGTAAAAATTCAAAAACCCACTTTTGGGGGGGCTATCCCCCTTTACCCCCTTTCCGGTGGTCCGATCGGGCTGGTTCACGAATTCGTCCAATTGATTACCACTTTACACATCTGTACCAAATTTCATTAAAATCAGACCATAAACGGACTCAGAAAAAGAAAACCTAATTTATATATATAAAAGATTTGTGTTGTTCGGAATTCAGCAGAGTGCTCCAGGTACATCCGATCATAATAATCAATAGCTCAAATGAAAGCTGGTATTTCACTGAAGGTTCTTAGCATATAGAAGGTTCTAAAACTTATAGAATTTCTTAATTAGAACTGGGGAAATATATCTTCAATTGAATTCATAATTCAGAAAATATTCAAATTTATGTTTTTTGGTCGAGTAATAGAGTATATTAATGAATGCCGATCCTTGATGGCAAATCTTTGCGTGCATACCTTTAATTTAAGACCTTATTTATGAAAATCGGTCGAGTAGAAGAGCCAAACATACTCGGAAAAGAAAAACAAAATTTTTTTGTGTTGTTCGGAATTCAGCAGCATGCTTCAGGTACGTCCGATCTTAATAATCAATAGCTGAATTGAAAGGTGTTATTTCGCTGAAGGTTCTTAGACCAAAACAATACAGATTTACGTAATTAGAACCGGGGAAATATAACTTAAATTGAATTCAAAATCCCGGAAATAATAAAATTAATGTTTTTTGGTCGAGTAATACAGTAGATAAACGAATGCCGATGCCTGATGGCAAATCTGTGCGTGCATACCTTTAATTTAAGACCTCAATTACGAAGATCGGTCGAGTAGAAGAGCCAAATGAACTTGAAAAAGGAATATCATATTTAACTCCCATAAGAAATGTACAGGGAGGAAGTTGCTTTTGTGCATAATTCGAGTAATACGGCAGATAAATGAATGCGGATGCTTGATGGCAAATCTGCGCGTGCATACCTTTAATTTAAGACCTTAATTATGAAAATCGGTTGAGTAGAAGAGCCGGACGGACTCGGAAAAGAAAAACCAAATTTTTTTAATATATAGATTTAAATTTTTGGTCTGCACAATTACGTAGCTCAATTACGGATAACTTAGTAATTCAACGTGGGCAAAATTTAAAACAAGTTAAGTGCGGAAAAAACAAGAGACGGTCAAAAGACATAATGTTTTATATTCGAGTAAATAAATCAATTATAACATATAATCACATGTAGTGGCCCCTTAATGGGATTATTTACTCTAATAAATGCTAGATCAACGGGTGCAGTTATAGCTATATACGGCTAAAAAATCAACAAATTTGCAAAATTTAAGCTGTTTATTGAGGAATTATGTCAAACACTAACAATTCAGCAAAGGTGCACATTCTGGTAGGTAAGAGTGACTTTAAATTATCCCAAATATCGATATTAATATAAGTTCGATTCTTGAATCTATTGAATGCTTGTACAATTATATTAAACTGTTACCAATCTTAATTGAAACATAGGTAGCCTTAAATAATTCACCCAAACATTTAAAATTTCAAAAGTTAAAAAACACAAAACTGTCAGGCGGCTCTTGTCAGTGTCGCCGTCTTCTGCGCTCAGGGAGGGAAGTCTTGATGTACATTTTTTATGACTAATAAAGGCAAAAGATGACGTACTGTGGTGCGTGGGCTGGTTAAATATTAATGGCAGACTCTGGTCTTATTGTTGTTAGGGACATTTTCCCGCAATATTCTAAGTTTGTCAATGTTTTTCAATAAAAGTCAGTTAAAATAACATTATCGATGTATATAACGTTTTTATTTTTTACGTAAGCTAATAATAATTATTATTAATTTTGATTTCTTATGGATTTATTTCTCGAGAAAAATCTAAGTAAACCTGGGAATCGTCAATAATTTGCTCTATTATCTATACTATTATAAAGAAGAGATGGTTTCTGTATTATGTACGTTTCTGTATGTATGTATGCACGGGGCAAGTGAACGCGAAAAATACTGAACCGACTAGGTTGGAATTTCACAAAGAGGTAGACCTTGAACCTGGGAAACATATAGGCCTATTCACTTCCTTAAAATCCCCTCGGTCTACGCCCCGTGAACGCAGGGCCAAAGAAAAAAGAGAGGGCTGATTCATTTCTTTGATCTTTCATGAAATGCCGACATGTGATCTCTGTGACGTAGTTAGTTTGACATCAAGTGCTGCCACTCATGGATCTTGAGGCAACTAATATAAATGTAATGCTCAGTATGATATTTATGGACAGCTGACTTTAGAAATGTTTATCAGAGACAAGTTGGTTATTATGTGTTGTTTATTTACTGACTTGATTTTTATAAATAAAAGTAAAAAATTGATTTTTTTAAACATTTATGTACATTGCTGTTATAAATTTAACAAGATTAAATTGTGCTTGTAAATGTAAGATAGGTTTTTAGTGATTAATTAAGATGAGTTGTTAGGTTGTGGTTTCGTGAGGAAATTATTTGCAGTGGGGTGATTTGCAGTTTCAAATTAATCATTAGGAATCTGTTTTGAAACAGGGATCAGATGTCACACTGACTACGTCATCTCGTCACGTGACCCAGGTGCCTAGTCAGATGGCGAAATGGTTCAGCCCTCTCTTTTTTCTTTAGCCCTGCCGTGATCGTCCTCAGTTTCAATGTTTACATTTCATAAGGATGTAAACATTCAAATACAGAAATGTAAACAGCTGAGGGTACTGATTTGACAGTTCTAAGAGCAGTAGCAAGATCAGCTGTTTCAAACTATCTATCGTGAGCGAAGCCACGGGCAACTGCTAGTATTCTATAAATTGATTCGGTAATAACCAAATAGACGATTTTTAATGTATGTTTTCCGGACCTAAATACACTCTTTTTATTCCTAGGAATTAAAAGCTGATGTACTCGATACCAGCTGACTCTTTATAGTCCTAGGACTATAAAAGTCAAAAAGTGCCGAATACGTCGTAATAATCGAACAATATTCATTCGATTACAAATAATCGAAACATTCATCGTTATTATCGAAACATTCATTGTTGTCAGTTTAATCAATTTGTGAAACTCGCTCATTTCACCAATCGATTATTATATGCGTTCGATACGTCGATAGTTGTTCATTGTTGTCAGTCTACCCTAACACAAATGAAACAGACAATCAGCTGATTGCTTCAAATAGCAAGAACAAGACGGTTGCATCTTTTGAAGGTATCATTAAAGGTAAACAAGCTGTAACATTTTGGTAAGTAGTTTACGTATTGTATTGAGCAATATAACGAAAAATATAGTTCATCACACGGACCTAAAGCTGCTTTTCGACCTAAAGCTGCTTTTCGTTATTCGGTCATTTTTCAACCTCGGCTTACAGCCTCGGTTGTAAAACTTGACCTTGTGCGAAAAGCGTCACTTTAGGTCCTTGTAATGAAATATACTATTTCATCACTAGGAGCGAAAATGGCTCTTTTTGGTACGAGATCGTAATTTAAAGGCGAGGCGCAGCCGAGCTTGGAAATGCGATCGAGTACCAAGGAGACACTTTTGCTCCGTGTGATGAACAATTATTTTCATCATAATGTATAAATAACCATTTAATCGTAAAAAATAGACTAAATAATTTTGAGGTTATCCAAAATAGTCATCTTCATTTACACATCTGTTAGTTGTTTACAAACACAAGTTAAGAAATCGTTCAACCTTTCAAACGTAACATAAACAAATTTTGACATAAGAGCACGGCAAAATTTACCATATGTTTTTTCAGTACTCCTATTCGAAGAGATCCAAAAACGATCATTTTGCGTACGATTTAGAGAACTAAAAAAGGCTGTTTTCGGGACAGTATGATGAAAAATGCATTGCAGTGTTGATGCCCTTTCTTTTAAAGTAGAGATTCAACTGGATTTAACAGTAAACGTTTATTTTGTGAGATATGCAAATACCTATATGTAACTCAATTAAGCCAATGTCCCCCATGTGTATTCAATGCGTAAATTGATAACAAGGTTCTTGGAAATTCAAATGATATTTGTACATTGAGATAATTGACATTGACACAATTTCCGTTTCGGTCAAACGGACTTCCACTATAATGGTTTCAAACATTTCCCCGCTATGTTACAATCCACGCATGTACAGTATTTTATACAAACTTACCTACAACGTACAGCAAGTTTACTCTAAACTTGAGCCAGTTCCGTGGCTGTAAATGGCCCAACTTAGAACATCTATTTGGTTACTTTTATCTGTTGCTGGATTTGTGGTAAATTTAGCGAAGTTCAAAGTTGTTTGTTGTTGGGACGTGTTTGATAAATTATTAGTATATATTGTTTATATTTGTTTAAGCTGCAAATTGTTTCAATTGACATTGATTATTTAACAGTTCAGTAAACAGTTCAGTTGTTTTAAGCTTAGCTCCGTTTTCATTTATGGGGATGTGTTTTGTCTACACACAAAAAAACCTTGAATCAAATTTATGTTTCCTTTTTTCCAAAATAAAGAGTGACAAATAAATTACATCACCAATCTCATTGTACATTTATTTAAATCTTCTTAGGCTCTGACCAGTAGTACTTAGAGTCTAGCCAGTACCCTCCAAATTCTATTTGATAGTTTTTCAATTTAATTTGTAATTCTAAGGATTTTTCGTCATGTTGTGCTCATGAGAGCTACGAGTAATTTTAAACAATTTGACACTTGTACATTGTTATTATATTTCCTTTTCACGTCATTAGAATAAAAATACACAATATTTAGTTTGAAAATCAGAGCAAATCATTTTTCAATAAGGAAACAAATCAGAATTTTAAAAATTAACATTGGCGTAGGAACAAATACCGCATTACTTAAATATAAATAAAACCCAAGAAAAAATTATATTTGTTTAAACCATTAAAGCAATAGCTTATAATTAATCATTGCCCTACTATTATTCCTGGAGGACTTAACTTTAAACATTTTAATGTCCAAAATATATGAAAAATCAGAGTATTCTTAGCATTCAAACACTTCTATGTTAATTAAAGTTTCTTCATTAAAATATAATTAACTAACCAGTTTAAGAACATGTCTATTCTAGTATGCGAATTTAAGTAGGAGGAGAAGAGTTAAGATTTAAGAGTTATAAGAAGTTTTATGATAACGCGTGTTGCTAGTATCAAGTGAGGAAAAACATATCCTACAGGTCATTAGGAGTTTCTCAGAACACAGAATATAGCTTTCTGACAATTCATCTCTCACATTCGTTGCTTATTCCATGTTTTTTCTTCAATATTATTTCAATTTCTATACTGTATAACATCTCAAAGCCCCATTTCAAGCTTGTAATGGTTGTTAAAAATACCAGTCAAGTCCTTCTATGTTTTTAATGTGGGTTATGTATGTGTGTTTATTATGCTTAATTTTGATTAGTAAATTATCCTCAAATATTTTATAAACTCGTAAATGGGAATTATTTAAATTGGAATATGTCTTATAGCTTTTATTTAAATTCCACGTAGACCAAACAAACATTAACTATTACTTATTCTGTTACTGCAATTAGAACGTTTTTGCTGTCTCGTTTTGGTTTTGTTCACATTGAATACAACTAGGTCTTCTTTTAAACTTTTATTAGCATACTGTCATTTGATATAAAGTGCAAACTAAAAGTTTAATCTTTAATCCAATCTAAAAACAATTTCAATCAAGTGATTTAATCTGCAAAACTAGTTACTATTTTTATACAGAACCAATTTATTAAGAAACTCAAAATTTAGTTGAACTAAATAAAATTTAAAAAAATGAATAATATATTTTATTAAAGAAGTTATGACAATTATTTTACACAGATTCACCGACAGACTTAAAAACTCACAGCAAGAGAGAAGAGCGGTAGAAGCTCAAAGGATTGAGTTGGTTTTCCTGTCTCAGTTTCAATCGAAAACGTCGCGTCGTTGTTGACTTTGACTACGTGACCACGGGCTGCTTGTTAAGCTCCACTATACTTTCTTCTCTTTAGTTACATAATTTAAAGTTACCACACTAAATATAACAGTAAAACATACAACTCTTTTATGATATAGCGAATATTAATTATTAGCTAATGATAAGACAATTTCTTAGGAGTTATTAGTGTCTTATGTACAGTGGGGGGAGGGGGGTTGGGGGATACTGCCCCATTATTGCGCATGAAAAGTTTTGTGAGTGATTGGTAATTAGTAATTGGTAAGGGGAAAAAGTTCCTATCTGGGGTGAGTAATCATTATAAAAAAACTTTATCTCATAGTTTTTAACTTATTTTCACAATATTTCTATGCTTTGTGCAATGTTACATGCACTATACTTCTAGGGTTTAATGTTCCAGTCATCCGTTTGCATCCCACGATTCTGAACGAGCAACGAGCAGTTTTTTATGTAGCTTGCATTTTTATTGATGAAGCGAAATTTTTTTAATGACGAGTAAAATTCTCTTTGGGCGTGAATATCAATTTCAAGGCTCGAATTGCCAATTTAAGACTCAAAAACCCTTAGGTTTTGGCTTTGTAACCCCCTAAAATGGGAACAGGGGCTTCCGATTTATTCCCCAAACTAAGTGACCAGGTATATCGTAGTATATAATCTCTAAAAAATTGAAAAACAAAGGATGGTAATTGCATTCAAAATCCCCTCAGGAAAACGTAATATGTTAAGTAAATTCACATTTTCGTTGATAAATTGGTAATTTTTAGTTCTATCCCTCCAGGAGAGTGCTTAAAAATGTTCTATTTCTTACTTTTTTTTAGTTGAAAGTAAACTAAATTTACATTTGGGGCTTACATACGGTAATTAAAAGCATATGAAGCTGTCCGCGTCGCCGGCCGATAATGATGCTATCGGCGTATCATGGTCAACGGGTTCGGGCCAAGGTCGCCAAGCCTCACTTTCGCCTGGAAGTTCGCCTGTGCAGTTTGCTTGTTAGCACGCTTAGACTGTGTCATGTGTTTTTCCTCAGCGTAGTTTGATTCATTTTTATTTTTTACCTCCCAAATTTTGAGTGATAAGTTTGTCATGGCCCTTTAAGCATGCATATAGTGCTTCGACGTTTAGTGGTATTTACCGAGAATTATTAAATTTTTAACCATTTGACGAGAAAACAGGTAAATTTACTTTTTACTCTGCTATATTCTATTTAATTGAAGATAACCGTCACAATTTCCACTGAAACAGACACATAGCTATGACAAATGTAGTTTGTTCAGACTGACTTATTTTAATAAAATTGCCTAGTAAACCGTGATAAGGCATAATATGACAAATATATATCAGTCACAACAAACGTGCATAGTATGCTTATCAAGAAATTCTCTACGGAACTATTAACCATTTTTATAATTTATTCTAAGTATTTAATTTGACCTAGTTGAATAGGTGAGGCTTATTATTATCTTATTATTACACTGCACAAATTGTAGTTCAATTTTTACCACATGATCTTGGTTTTATTCGTAAACTTTATATGCAAAGGCATTATAGTACACGCATTATTAAAGTTAATTTAAATATTTTGCTTTAAAAATAACAAATTTTAGAGGGCGAGTTGTCCCCGTTGACAGCCCGGAGGACTGGTCGGGAATGCTTCTTTCTTCAGGGACAAGGACCACGTCAGGCCTTTTCCCACCCCTGGGTCCCTTCATCCCTTCCAAAGGAAGGCGTGTCTAGGCGTCATTGCTGAGACTTTCAATCCCACGCAATCTAACAGTTTAGTTACAAGTTTTATTACGTGCATATTCATTCTTCACCGAGTTGCGGATTTTGTTGATGAATTGATTTATGTTTCAAGTCTCCTGATGGACTGAACTCTCCAAGAGATACGGTCTCGTCCCTGCGTGTGCGGCAATAACAAAAATGATGTTCATAAAGGTTGAACTCGTTAGTATAACTGATGACGTTAAACTCGTTGACAGAAAATGCATTTTCATTTTTAAATAAATCCAAGAAAGACAGTAAACCCTTATACAAAATATCAGACTTGAAGATAGCTGTTTGATATATTTTAATTTATTTCCTTAAATACGAGTAGTTTTTAATGGCTAGGTTTTTATAGAAGAAGTACAGGGTGTTTTTTTTATTTTTTTTAAACGCAACCCTTTTAAGATTGAATAATGCACAGTAATATTTACAATTTATGCAACCTATTATTTGAGTTTTACCACATTTCGTTTACATTATGTGTTCAATCAATCCGCCATTGACATTTGTACAAAGTTGTGCTCTCTCCATCAAATTCCAGAACCACGGAATTTGCACGTGTTGGAAGGTACGTTTTTGAATTTCTTGCATTAAATTTGTTATGTTTGTTTTGAGGTGTTGAATATACTGAGAATTGTTTTCGTAGGTCTTAATTATTATGTATCCCCTAAGAAAATTATATATTGGGGTCAAATACGGGGATCTTGCAAGGGAATAATTCTTCTCTAATAAAATAGTTTTGGGTTGAGTTAAAAAAACACCCTGTATAACAGAAGAGATGGTTTAATATCATGTTTGTTCATACCTTTTGTAGTTGCCCTAAAAAATACAGCGAGACTTATTCAATAAAATTCCTTAAGTAAATTGTAGAAATGCGTGGAATAAAAGCATGGATAATGTAGCATTACGACATAGTATAATGGAACCTTTATTAAGTAGTTAAGCATTGCCTAAGGTAGATGGCATACGACTATAACCACTGTAATTATGGCTAGATAGTATTTTATCATAAAAAATGATTATTGAGACGGAGTTTTAGCCAGGTACCTGGACCATTCCAAGTGAGAGACAATGTTTTAAACATGAAGATGTATGGAGAGTTTATTTTGCCAAGCTTGATGAATATTTATCGCTTTAATGAAGCTGACCCCCCTCATCACCTTCATACTCAACGCGCGATTATGCGAGTATGAAGGTAATCTATCATCTGATGTAGTCGTGTATTAATTGTTACTATGGCCAACCCTTTGTTTAGTCGATTTGAAAGATGCATTAATGTAACGTGTTTCTTAAAAATTATGATATTTTTTAATTATAAACAATAAGTTAATGTAAAGGAATTTTCATGATGACTGTATTCTGGCAATTCGCAGGTACTGATTGAAGGAGATTGAGTCACGGGAGTTCTCAAGGTCAATAACTGATTCCGAAAAATAACAAAGCGACAAACAGTTTTTTTGGTGTTATCTTAGAACAAAAAAGAAAGGGTCAAATATGTTTTGACAACCCTAGTTTATTATGTCTATAGACACATAAAAATAACAACTCACTCATACGGATACGGTTTATTAAGAAAAAAATCTTTATTTGGAAAATTATCTGGCACTTGTAAAAAATGTATAGGCCAATTCAAAAATTCATACTACCATTTCATTAATTAGCATATTTGTACTAATGTAAATTAAAAATGTTATCAATAATAGTTTAAAATTATCCCGTATCTTTATGAGTTTTATTACTCTTAAGGAACAACACATAATTTATATTATTAAAAAAACCATGTATTTATTATGTTCAAGACTAAATTAACAGGTCTAAGATAGATGTATTGTCAATTAAATAATGATTTTATGTGTTAATATTCCAAAGTGAAAAAACAGTGTCTTATATTGTAACATTTCTTTACCCAGGACCATAATGAGTGCGGGCCTATTGACTTTGGGAAACGCACTGTACTGCGGCCTGGCTCTGGCCTTAGGCCTGATCTGCTGGTTTCAGTGGCGATACAGAGATATCCTGCGGGTCGCTACCAAGCTGCCCGTCACGTTCCCAGCTTGGCCGCTGCTGGGACATGGCTACTTCATGTTTTGGGGACTGGAGGGTAAGTCTGTACTGGCTATAGCCTAGGCCTAACCTGTAGGTTCCAGTGGTGGTACAGAGAACTGGAACGGTGAGGGGAACTGGAGGGCGAGTACAATATTTAGTAAATATGATTTTACTCTTTATATAATTTGTTCTAATAAGCTAGAATTTCTTTAACAGCATACTATTGTGTAGGAATGTTAATGTCATGATTTATTATTCGACTATTGAGTGCAGGGGCGGACTGGGAAGAAAAAACCCCCTGGCCCTGGCATCCTTCTGGCAACCAGCCCCAGACAGGAAAGAAGGGGGGCAACCTTCCGGGGGGCTGGGAGATATGGAATACCCCCCAGTGTGGAGGGGGGTCCGGGGGTCCACCCCGGGAAAACTTGTAAAATGTAACACCCAAAATCGTGTTTTTAAGGCCATTTGAACACCTAGAAATGCATAGGAGCAGATAGCCTAAAAATAACAGAAAGGGGTCGTGCGCCAATAAGGTTGGAAACACGGTATTTCCAACCATTGCGCCGATATAGAGGCCGCAATGGTTGGAAATAAGGTATTTTTTATATGAGGCCATATAACTAGGCTGCAAGACTCTGAGCTAAAAAATTCCTACCTTTTGACGAGGCCGTTGGGGTCCTCAAGGGGGCCGCACAGTAATCTGGGCTTCAGTGCCGCAGTGGCAGTACCAATTCCGGCACTGAACTGGTACCTAGCGCTGCGGCCTCTCTTTCACAGTAACTTTTATCGAAAAATTCATTAGATGGGCCATTGGCCACGTAGTTCCTCAAGGGACGGCCTCAGCTCAGCAACAAAAGAGACTGGTTTAAGCCCTTTTTTTAATTCCATCGGCCCTTTTCTGACCTAAAGAGGCCGGCCCCTCTGGTATTTGCCCAAGTGCCCAAATGGCCAGTCCGCCCCTGATTGAGTGCATTTTTAGGAAGAAAATCTCAAAACATGTAGTTGAGTGTTAGATAAAAACATAGCAAGAATTGCTAGAAAT
Source organism: Flexamia atlantica (assembly GCA_035578135.1). Classification (NCBI taxonomy): domain Eukaryota; kingdom Metazoa; phylum Arthropoda; class Insecta; order Hemiptera; family Cicadellidae; genus Flexamia; species Flexamia atlantica. The sequence goes on from JAQJVK010000003.1 coordinate 29,256,239, forward strand.
TATCAGTTATCGCAAGCCGTTAAAGTATTTGATGTACAAGAAGCACCATCGCAGAATAGTATTTATATAATGTCTTAAAAAGGCTAATAAATTGTTATCAAAATCTTACTTTTCACAGGTGCAACGTATTATATTTTAGAGATGCTGAATAGAGCAATCGACAGGGGGTACAAAAACGTGTGTTTTTGGGCTGGACCGATACCATATGTGGTGACGTTAGACATGGATGACATACGGGTAGGTGCTTTAAATCCAAAGTTCGATTTAGGATTACTAATTTGAGATTATTAGTGAATTATTGCCATATCCCTAGAACTTCTTGGTGTTTTGGGGAAGTGTAATGTTTGGCTCTCATAAAGCAGGACACATCCCCAAAAGATTTAACTTAACAATTTAAGTTACAAAAGCTTATTGCAATATAGTCAACTATACTAAATATACAAATAGTCGTATGCAATGCGATGTGTATACGACATGGTAAGGTGTGTGTGTGTGTACGATGTTGAACATATGATCATACCATTGTCTTTTGCTCATTCATTCTTTCCTTTAAAGGTTAATAGTATGGCTACATATGAATTAACAGATTAGTATACATTGTTTTTTTATAAACAGTACATTAGAAGGGAACTTTTAATGCGAATACACATGCTGTTTGCTACACAACTGCTGAGGGGTTTTTACATGATTAAAGCAAATTAGGCCAATATTATCTTAACGCTTATGATTTAATTTGTTACAGCTGGTTTTGAACAGTCCCAAGACATATGAGAAAACACAAGAATATGAAAACCTCGGTGAGGGTCTCAGCATTGACGAAGGCCCTTTGAAATACAGTTTGATGAATGCTCCAGGTAAGATGATGAAAGGAGGAAATTATAACTGAAACAATCAAGTCAAATGGACTACAATCATATTCTTATCAAGGAACTTTCCGAGGATGATCATGCTTTAAACAAATTAATGATAACTAAACCGTGCAAGTTAAATAAAATGGCTTCATATTATTATTATCAATTTTCATGGCACTAAAAAGAGTTTTGTTTACATTTAGGTAGATGTAAACAAAATCTAGCATAATATTTGCTCCGAAGAATTTGAATACACAATAGTGTTGAAATTTTAACCATTTATATCCTTGTGCATCAATACATCCATGGGCCTACAAAAGAATTCTCCCCCTGAGAGCATTTTATATAATCGTATTGCATTTAGATTTTCCAAATACGATAATATTGATAATATTTGTGTTATACCCTATTTCATCCAAGGCTTCTTTTCATTTCAATCGTTGTTTGTATTATACAATGACTTGTACTAAATGTTAGCTTTAAATATGATAAACTCAACCAAATGCTAATAATTTTATGTTTGCACAACCATACACTTAGGCAGTAGAAAGCTATCGATACTAATGTTCAATGTTGTGTTCAGGTCCAATATGGAGGGTGACGCGCAGACATATGAACGCGATGTTCACGCCACGTAACCTGGAGCTGATGCTGCCCGTGTTCAATAAGAACACCCGCGTGTTCATGTCGCTTCTGGCCCAACAGGTGGGGCGAGGGCCTACAGAATACAACCTAAAACAATTGTCAGTTGACGTTGCCCTCAAGACAGTTTGCGGTTAGTAACACCTCATGGTAAAATTCTTTAACCCAATGTTTACAATTCTATGTTGTTATGCAATCTTGAGATGAATATAAAGCAGAAAAGAGGAATACATGATACTATTATATAGATAATTTATGTAAATGAATTGCGTTTTATGTCTTAAACGGCAAGTTTAGATTCTCCTCTGCAATTACCAGTTTACACGATGCATGGCCTCATGGATACATACATGGCCATACATGCATGGCCTCATGGATACATTTATCTTATTTTTGGAAATGAAAATGTCAAAAACACATAAACATGCACGGTGGAAAAGAAGTTGGCTAAAAGTTTAAATTTACTTTTATAGGTTAGTTGACATAAGCGAAATGTTTAAAATTGATCCGTGAAATGTGTACATATTATAACAGACCTATTGCATAAACGAGTTTTTTGCATAATAAAGCTAGGGGAATGAACTAAATCCCCATCAGATGAATTTTCCCATGTAAGGCCTTAATTAAGGTATAAGACAATTCTGGCCCTTGAGTGTGAGTGTAATTTCTGTGTTCGAAAATATAATTCAGGGATAATTTTCAGATTTCCAGTTTGGAATTGACAACGAAATCGATATCGACTCTGAAGAGTTCCAAGGCTTAAAAATATTTGTTGAGAGGTAATTATAAAATGTTTTTATTATCAAGTGTATTTTTAAGCTAGAATTTTTAACGAAAGTAAAAAAAAATTGAATCATAAAATTAGGTAGGTTCAAATTAATAAAAATATAATAATAATTATTAATTTGTATACAAACAATCCAGAGGCTAAGATGATTGATAGGTAGGTTAATTGTTTTATAGCTTTTATGTGATTTCAAAAGTATTTTTACAGACTTTCAATAAATTCCTCGCTAGATTATGTATTTAAGTCTGTAAAAGAATTCTTAAATGTTTTAAATACTAAATTTAATACTATTCCTAAATGCTATTTAGAATTTCAGAGCCGTTTACCAAGCGAGTGTTGTACCCATGGCTAAGGTACACACCTCTCTTCTTATTGATATTCAAGAAAGAGCTGGCAGAGATGAATAAACTGTGGAATGACTTTACTAAGGCACCACTGAAGGTAAATAATGCGTGTAAGTAAAAATAAAATAAAATAACACAACATATGAATAGTAATTATTTATTTTATTCGTGCAAGAATTAAATTATGGCCAAACAGAACACTTAACAGTTTTAATTCAAATTGGACCATGTGTGTATACGATGTAGTGACGAAGTTGTTAAATGATAAATTTAATGTAAAAAATATTACTTGTTACATTTTTAACGCAAGTTTGGCAGTAAAACCATGTTTTGTGAGTGAGACGTTGAGAGATAATTCAGTAAGCAAATAAAATAAGTAAATTTACATCAAAGTAATGAAACAGGATCCAATGAAGAAGCCTGTTTTAAAGTAACGTTTTTTTACCCTGATGAAACAAATCTGGTAGTTTTTTTATGCAGCTTACTGTTTTTGCATTGCAAAAATATATCGCGTTATGAAAAATAGTTAATCCTATAACATTAGTGAGGTGTTTTGAATTAAAACGTTTTCCCTACATAATGCTCGTTTGTACAGTTGTTATCATTCAAATTCTTTATTATGTTTAATTTTTGTCAGGCGACTAAGGAGAAATACGAACTGAAAGCTAAACAGGGAAACTTGGAAGGTGATTCAGATGGGCCACTAACCATTGTGGAAGTCTTTAAGAAGCTACAAGAGAAGAACCCGGAATTCACAGAGATAGACTTGTCGGCGGAGATTGTCACTTTATACCAGACGGTAAGGTTTACGAATATAGAGAATCCTTTTTTAAGGAAGTAAATAGGGCATCTTTACCTAGTCTTTAGTCACTACTTGGATGTTTTGAGTGATTTTCCTGGACCATTTTCTTCTAATTGTTGATATTTGGCAATGTAGAAAGCTCAAACATTCTAGATGACTTCGGGAGTCTAGTTTAAGACCAGGCTATGCAGCTATGATGACTGTGTCGAAAATGCAGGAGATACAGTATTGCAAATTTTCCTCCTTTCTATGTACATCTGTTTACTGTTTATTACATTAAAATTACGTAGTTATGAAACTATCATGTAAATGAAAATATTACTTATATGTTGTACGTCTATTACTTCTTAAACTGCCTTTTGGACTGATCATTATCCACCGTGGAATCGAGTCTGGGTTTTGACTTTTGTCACAGAAAACCTTCTACTTTTTAATTTTTGCATTTTATCTTAAATATAGTTGACTCCGTTCAATTAGGCATGTTAACAGGGGTTGAATGGGGCCACTCAAAATACTAATTTGTAAGTGGCTTTTTCATTTTGAAAATATATTGTATATATCTTTGACTCAGTGATAAAATATTGCAGGGAAATGATACAGTGGCGAACGTCGTGTGTTATTGCCTGATGGCGTTGGCCCAACACCCAGAGTATCAGGTACATGTTTTTGCTTTTATATTAGTAAGTATTTATATAATTTATAAGAAATTGCTTTACTACATATGTTTTAAATTTATGACTGTCCCATTCATAACGTTCCTTAGGAGTTTTTCAAAGAGAATTTGAAACAATGGAAGAGGAGAGCTTCAAAATAAAACTCAAAACTGACAAAATGAAAATGCATTAATCCGGTTAGCTTACATAAGACGAGTTTTGTAACTGCTTGGTTATCACACTTTTTTAAATGCGTTTTGCTATTTTTCTGACAGATCATATAGCTGGTTCTGATTATTCACATGGTCTGTTTGGTATTGATGAGATTGCACTTTCTTCAGACTAACGTGTAACTGACAGAATAGCTTATTGTAATTTATTTTCCTTTACTGCAGGATAGAGCGTTCAACGAGATCATCTCAGTGGTGGGTCAAGCAGCTGAAGTTACGCTGGATCACATCAACAACTTGACGTATCTGGAGCAATGCATCAAAGAAACGATTCGAAGGTTTAATCTTCTCCCCATTCTTTTGAGGAAAACATCGGAGGATCTTGAACTCAGTATGTAGAATTATTTGAGCCCCATTAAACCATATAATAAGTACTTGGCAATTACATTTTTAGAATATCTCAAAATATGATTGACAATGGATGTTAATAAAGGGTTTGTACATCCAGGAGTTCAATGCAAACAAATTGGGTTATTGCCCACAAACATTATTTTTGGATAGTTTGAGGGCCATGCGTCCAAACTTTTACAAAGAGTTTGATAAAAGTTGGATCGGTTAATGCTAAAGTATAGTAGAAATATTTTTCGTATAAACGTAGCAAATAACAGGAAAGAGTTTTGAAACTTATTTTTTACGAAGATAGATTAAGATAATATTTTGTTCAGCAGTGTTCAAAAACACCAACCCTCCAAAGTCGTTTTATCATAACACCAAGAAAAAGATTGAAAACGTTTTTAGAGAGTTGGGAAATGTTTTCAACATATTTATAGCTCATGATAAAAAAGATTTTCTAACTATTTCAGATACACAGAATCACAATCACAAAATACACAATGTATCTATCTTAGAGAGATCTATTTACTTTATTAAACTCTGAGTTTAAGGATGATTCAAATGCTATAATCTTCTCTACACTTTTGGCAACAAATATTACTACGCCTAATTAATTAGGTAAAATAATCCAAACTGTCTAACCCTCTATTTTTCTTAGGTGAGTGCACAGTGCCGGCAGGTTACCCGATCGTGTTCTCCATCTACGGGGTCCACATGAACCCTCGCTTCTACCCCGACCCGAGGCGCTTCGACCCAGACAGGTTTTCCCAGGACAACGTCGCCTCCAGGGATAAGAACAGCTTCATTCCCTTCGGTGGAGGTCCGCGGGACTGCATCGGTGAGAAACGATTCAGCAGCATTAGGTGGATTTGAAATACCCTTGTTTATTACAACTCATGCACGATACAGACACCATTTAATGAATGGACCATTGTACAAAATAAAAGGACATGTCAAAATATACCCCCGTTGCAGCAAACCTGCGTACCCAGCGAATTTCCAATTACAAAATATCCAGTAATTAATCCATTATTACGAAAAAAAAGATAAATAAACAAGTGATATATTTATATATTAAAATTATAGCTATTATAGCTTGTTTTACAAAACCTTTGTAAAAAAATGGAAAATGACTTAGATGAAAAAACACAACGATTTCATATAATGAAGTAGGCAAGAATGTTTATTTTTTAATTTATATTAACATAAAATTGTTTAAAAACCAAAATTCTATTAAATACATTGATAAACTGAGAAATTACTCAAAGCGATTCCTTAAAAACCTCAGTAGACAGTAAATAGGAAATTGACTAAACCAACATTCTGCTGCCATGAAAAAAAAAGAAAAAAACAGGGGAAAAAATGAGAACTCGGAGACCAATGGACTTTTAGGAATGATTTAAAATACCAAATTGTTTGTTTTTTCGGGCTAAATCCAATGGCGCAAACAATAATTGGATAAATATAATTTTTCAATTTGAAAAACTCAAAAAACCCATTTTTGGGGGGTAAAATGGAGCCTTTACCCCACTTAGGATATATCGATCTGGCTGGTTTACGAACTCGTCCAAGAGAATCTAGTTTTACATGTCTGTACCAAATTTTGTTCCGATCGGAGGATATTTACGAGAGTTATCGTGCTTACAGACACTCAAAAAATGAAAATTCCATTTCCCATTAAGCCCATGTTAAATTTTGAAACAAATCGTGATTTTTGTAGATAAAAATGCGTCTTAACAATAAACTCACTTCATATCCAGAAAGTACACATAAAAATCTGTCAATTAATATAAATATTAATATGATTGCTGAGGTTACCTTGAACTGATATTTTTTGTCCATTCTGTTCTGTTAAATCGACGGTAATAGCTTATTTCTAAGGAAATTCGCTAAAACGAAAGGCGAATGCAAATGTTCAAACGCAAATCATAATTTTTTAATCAGCCTACATTTGTTTAAGCAATAACCTATTTATTTATGTACCAAAAAAGCTTTTGCAAAAGTAAACAATTACAAAAAATAACGCGAGAGAAACAAATATTTTTGACATCTGTAGAGCAATATTTGAGATAGAATAGGATTTAATATATAAAATTTTGTATTTGAAATTTAATTTAAACATATTTTAAGTAAGCAGGTTTGGAATGAAAAATTTTTTTAAACAATCAGAATGAATTATTTTTATATTAATGACAACCTTTTACGATATGAATTGATCTAAATTTACATATTAATATGAGTTAATAAATAAATATATATATAAATAAATATATATTTATTAACTATGCATTTCGTGTAATTTTTCGTTTTATTGTTCCAGGAAAACGATTCAGTATGATGTTTTTGAAGGTGTTGCTGGTCCACTTCCTCAGGAAATACAGGCTGAAGCCCGTGATGGACATCCAAAAATTGCGAATGAAGTTTCTGGTCGTTGTAACCAGTGCTGACGGGTTTCCTGTAATACTGGAACAGCGATGAAAATAACTGTGGTGAAATAAAGTTAGCAATGAATTCTAATTAAATTTCTTATCGCTCTACTTCTTAATCAAAATATTACGCCTTTAATTCTGAAAGGTAGAAACATGCACTTTTGTGTTCTAGGAAGCAAAGAGTTTTTTGTTGTTATTGTTATACTCAAAGGAGCAGTTCCGGATCTAACCCAGAAGAGTAAGCGCAAGTGAGTTAGAAAATTGCTCTCGTGGTTTTTGAAATCACGTTAAACTTTTAATTTTAAAATTTAAATTGTTGAATTTCCTTTAATGAAGGAGGATATTTCTTCAAAGGTATTTAAACATATTATTATAAAAGGAAAAGTGCTTTTGAATTCACGGACCTTTCCACCACAATCTGTGTATTAGGTGAAATTATATTGTATTAAATGTTCTTCAAAAATAAATAAACAGTCTTCAAATGCTTTTATAAATGCCTTTCTTACTGCTTTGTGCTATTTCTCATTTTATACAAACATTGTAGATCCTCTAATAACCTATGCAGATCACTACGGATACATTTTTAAAACGTTGTAAATTGATTTAAGGACATTTTAAATTAACAGTTTCCAACGTAATTAAAATGTTTTGATTCATGACAAAGAGGTTACATGCTATGATTGTATTTTCTTAGGATAACCATAATGCGTAACAGATACATTAAAGGAACGGTTATATTTCTCAAACTAAAGAAAACTATGTTAAATCACAGTGGCATGTTTGCGCCAACAATACTCACCTCAATAGTATTGATATCATTTACTGTAATCATTTTGCACTATCGTCGTATCAGATTGTTACTATCATTATTATATTACTCGTTGTATTGAATTTGGTAAAATGTTTCTTAAAGTAATTTACATTGAATGAATTTGGTATTTATGAAGATACCTAGAAAGAAATACGTCTTCAGTCGAGGCGATGTTTTCACGAGCGTCACGCAATCTTGCCGTAGCCCATGTTCCCGTTCCCACCACCGTATATTGTTGACAAGTTTATTATGTTGCCGTTATGTGCGCTTTATTACGGAGTAGCCATATGCAAGAGCGCTTAATAAATATGACATTTTAGAATTACTATGGTTTTACAAAGTTTTACATAAAAGGTCTATGGGTTACGGGTTTATGGGCCTTTGGGGTTCATTTATGAGGTTAATTTAATCGTCAGTAATGTGAAATCGTAATACAAGTCCAATATGTAGTGATGAATTTGATATATATATAGAATTATTCCATTTGATCCATATTTTAAATGTTTGAAAACGTAAGAGTTAAATAAATACATGGGCTTTAAGTAATTTTAATATTCCTTTATCAAAGTACATTACGAGAATTTTTAACATTAAAGTTAACATATTACGAGCCGACGAAAAATTAAAATCACACTGCCAACAATAAAAAATATAAAGTTCTTCAGTATTTCGAGAACGATTTCAATATCTTGTAGTTTCTGTCAGCCGAATATCAGATAGAGTGTGCACTTCTAATTTACAATCGTTCAAAATAATTTTGGTAGTTCTTTGTTCTAATATAAGGAATTTCGGCCGGTTACCCCACAATATTTAGTGAAAAATCAGCTTAAATAGAAATATTGAATTAATATAGCTATGTACTATAGAACGATTACTTGGTTACGCTGTAAGCCTTAATTCATCAGAAGGCTTATGTTGAGACCATTATCTAGAAATTAAATGGGATTATTTCCTCAACCAATATAATCCTTTCATTATTTCATAGATATAATCTGACCGATTATGAATTTGCGCTTAGATATGTGCACAACAATAACTTCATTTATGATATAATGCAACAGTTTAAAACCTGAAAAAAGTGAGAAGAGATATTTTGCTATACTGTATTATAGAAGTAATTGCATATCATTGATTATGTTGGTATTGTAACAATGTTTTTGCAAAATACGGAGGTAAGGATTTAGACTTACAGGATAAAAAGGTTTAGCTTATACTATTAAGGTAACTCTAACTATCTGTGTAGAAAAAGGTTCTCTTGAGTTCAAAAAGCGTACCCCCATTATATCCAATGTTAGGCTTTTGCTGTAATAAATTGTAATTAGAATAGAGTTGAACTAAACAATTCTTATTTGATGAAATAAGGGAATTAAATGTATATTCCATTCGTCTATCTTCGTACACGTACTATTAAACGGTATTGAAAGAATTTACCTGTTAAATTTTGCATTCACTTGAACCGGTACAGTCCGTAAAAAAGTATCTACTTTACATAAGGTTTGTTGGTAAAACTGAGTGATTGTTGGACGGATCTATTTAGTTTTAACTAATGAAAAATACTCCATTTAATAGAATATAATGTAATTAAATTTTATAACATTTTCGATATACCTTTGTTACATTTCATAAAATTATATGTCAAAAATATTTTATTACTTGCTTGTATGTTTTCATACTTGAGAAGGATAATACAACCTTAATAATGGTTAATATTCAAAACCACAAAAAACCAAAATTGAACCACAGTCTAAAATAAAATGACCTTATACAATCAATGTTATTCAAAATACATAAAAAAATGGATAAGGTAATTTTATTATTTGTGTATTCCAATCCAGGGTCAACGAATGCTAGAAATTAAAATATGACACAATGCAAGGCTTTTGTACGACAACGGCTAATCAAGAGCCAATCTTTCCATTGAGTTAGTTTCTTGTTTTGCATTCGCTCCCTTTCTGCTCTACTTCATTTTTTCGTAAACAAGTATATTTTAATGGATTTTTCAACAATCGAAAAATGTTGACAAAATGCTAAAGGGTAATTAGCTAAGTAAAAATAATAAATAAACCTTGTTTATTTAATGCTTGATGCTATAAAAATACGTTATGGTTGACATAAAATAATTAATAATGGCTCACATCAAACTAATAATAGAGGAATGTATATATATATATATATATATATATACACTCATCTATAGCCACTGTACCTATTTTTATACATTCATCCACATATAAACCTGGGGTTTTCACGTAACAATCTTAACCTAATACATACAAACAATAGAAATTAGATTTATGCAGCTTAATTTGGAATTACTGAAGTGACTCAAACACTACCGCCTGTTCAATTGCCTCGTTCGACCCACCATCAAGTAGTTTAGCCGATTGTGTCTCGGTTGCATTGGGTTTCCTTTGTTATGGTTTCCTACCTCTGCGGATATTGCGATTCCGTACCTAAACCACGGTTGTTAATTCCGCCTACTAATGGGTAGCTTAGGCTTAGGAGATGAAGTGAAAACCTCAAATTGAGATAGGTAATGAAATGGTATTGATATTCTAAAATTTTTGTCGTTAATGAAGCGAAGGCATTATTTGTTCCAGGCTTTAAAAGTCTTGGGCTAGTAAAACAAATTTTTCAAATTCATATGTACCAGGCTGGATGAAATAAATAGGAGCAGGCCTAGGTGACCTATTTTAATTAAAATTCTCTTTTAATATGTCTAGTAAATAAATGATTTTTATTTAATAAATTAAAAATAATAAAATATTTTTACTTTAAATTATCCTGTTGTTTTTTTATTGATTTTTCAAATTTTTGAGCCATCGAAAAAATCTGAACAAACTCTAATGAAACGAGGTCTTAGCTGATCTTTACGGTTCTCCACTCTTAAACGTAAGCGTATTATTGATAATTTGATCAATTTACTTATTAGCTTTAGTCAATTAAATGTAAAACCTATCCCCAAACAATATGATTATACATTTTCATTTAGTTGGAATAAAAATAATGAAATAATTCCATAAAGTTTATACAACTAGTAAACCTCATAAAATAAATGCTCCATTTATGGGGGGAAGGGAGAATCTACGAGAATCTACTCGTACATTGACGAAGAATGTTCACTTAATTAATAATTTATGTTCCTTAATACAAGAGCAATAAAAAATCCAGGGCTTGGATCGCTTTCCTTAAACGCGTTTTTGTTCTCTCACGAAAAGTAGAGTTTAGTGTTGAGAGTACAAAAATGGCCTGTTTACACCCATTGAAATCCCGTTTAGTATCATATTTTCTAAATAATACAACTTATAGATGGTAAACTTCTCCTGAATCTTCTTTTTTTGGGAACTTATTTTCGTCTTGTTGGATTAACACACTGTTCGTAAAAGATTCGAACCAATTTGAACTAAAACCGTTTTTATGTATATATAAATCAGTCCTAGATTATTTCCAAAAGTTATGAAATAGTTTCCTTTAAAGGATCCTGCTTGTTATGCTTGGAGGACCAGACTTCGAAAAGTCACATTGCACGTCATGAAGACAAATGGTCGATATCAGGAGTCGAAATAAAGAACGTATCAATAAAATTTATGTTGTTGAAAATATATTATAATTTGCTTATCGAGTATTCAAAATTTAGTGTAAGAACTTAATATTAAGATTCTGTGCGAAAGAAAGACAATGGAAGACAGTAAAAAAACTGGAGTAAAAACTGGATGGTAAAAGTTCACTTACGTTGTTTCCAATTTTGTTGAAAACAGGCATACATAATAGACGGTTTGTGGAGGAAGTAAATTTCATTCACTTATGTTCTTTCTTATTTATCTTAAAAGCACTTTAAAGTCTCTTATTTTTCACCATTTTAATCAAAATATATTATTCCTATAATTTCATTGTATTTCAAAACGGGTTTGAACCCTTTTTAACCCTCAAACCCTTGTTTTTAAAGGGTTCAACCAACAACCATGTTTGAAAAATTATGTTGGTTGACATTTAAATAGACTGAGAGGCAAAAAAAGCTTCATTGCTGTTTTTAATCTAAAAAAAATTAATAAATAAAAACAGATAATAATGAAATTGACAGACGAAATTGAAATGAAATGGAAAATGAAGAAAATAAACGAGGAAGGCATATTGGACTAGCACCTAACGTTGCTGTTAAAGGATTCTTAAGGATATTCGATGTACAACTACATAGTGCACAAAATGAGATTCGGAGCTTTATTTTAAGTTGCAACCCCAGATATACCGACACATAGCTGTCCTTGTTATACTGAGATTCCGACCTTTATTTCAACACCTATTTATTTTTAGCTGTAGCCCCTGAAATACCGACACATAGCTCTTCTTTTTATGCTGGTATAATTGTTGTTATTGATTTACTTAAATCTGTTTTACCTTTATTCGTTTTGAAAAGATATCACGTTTTTGAAAACAATTCTTTAAATCAGCAAATATAATTGAAAATATACGAGCAATGTTAAGTTATCTTTAATTGAAGTATCCAATAAAGTACGCAGCCAACCGTCATATAGCCATAAAGATTGATAAAAATATATCTTTGTAATTTGCAATAGGCCTAAACTACGTGCTCGACCAACGACTAAATGAGAAGTTAATGTTTATTGAAGAAGTTGGTTATCTCATTAAACAAGTAGATTTGATTAGAACTTCTAAAACAATAGGGAGGACTGCAATCTGGGGGTCGGTCCACTTTATGTCGGTTCACCCCGGAGGCTCGCCAATCAAGGGCAGATACAACCAAGGGTGTTGATAACCAACACTGCATTAGGGCGATTTCGACGTAGTTAAACGTTATATGGCATGGTTTTGGTGGGAAATAAATCATTTTTTGTTCATAAGATAATTAGGATTGCTATAAAATGCTACAAAGACAATACCGTAACTGAATTTAACTCTAAGTTTTCTTTTCATATTTACGTGTAATAAAAATACTGAGTGGTATTTTGAATTGATTTTATTTTCCTTCATAATAGCTTTAATTTTATCGGGACTGCCTTGGTCAATAATGTTTAATATTAATCACCTCTAACGATATTAAATAACGAAACTTATCAAAATATTAATTTTGTTACGACAATAAAAATCCAAAATAATTTGACAAATTAGTTTTTCTTACAGAACACTGTGTATTTTGTGGTGTTTTTGGGTTCTACATTAATTTTAAAACCTATTTAATCATTAAAATGTTTTCTTACACCCAATGGTTATGACGAGTTAAGTTTATTTTTTCACCATTTGAAATGCATTGGGAAATCGTCAGTAGTCTGGGTATTATGAAAACGGTCGAATTGAATAAAAAATACCAAAACATAAAGGTGCCTAATGTATTTTAGTTGAGATTAAATCATAAAAATGCTATTTTAGTCGATATCCACTCATGGTATTTTACTACTTAGAATAATATTCTTGTAATAATAAATAGGTCTTAAAATTTAGTGTAGAATCGAAAAAACATAAAATACAGAGTGTTGAGTACAAAAAAATCTTAGTCGTTCTTCATATTGAATAATTGTCGAATTGTCATATTGAAAAATTACGGGAAATTTCATAAAATGAAATACATACTGAAAGGCAACATAAACACTACTTTATTTATATACTATGTATAAGGGGAAAAGTTAAAAATAAAAGTAGTCCCCCTTAAGACCCCTATAAGTTTCTGACGTGAAATAAAGAAGGAAAATAGAAAACTTTAGGCCGAACACCCGGTCTCTACAACTAAAACTTCTTGTTTATGACATATTGTGAGTTTTTGTTTTAAGTTTAACAAATTATTTTTGCGCAGCATTAAGACTATTTTACTAATTGGCATCACACAGGTCTATGAAATATTCATACAAAGAAATAAGAATATAGCTGTCATTTATGTTGTATCGTCTCATTTACTAATATTCTCAGGTACCAATATTACTTGACTGATAATTTTTTGGCCAATTTTTGGTTGTTATTAAAACAACAGCTATTTATTCAAGTTAAAACACATTTTATAATTACATTAAACTGAACATTTAACATTTAACTTAACTTAAATTACATAATATTTGAAAAATTTTCCTAAAGAACTTTAAAGACTGTAAGTAATACTGGTAGCTCCGTCATAATATTATATTTCAAACTTACACTGAAGGTTTTGACTGAACCATTGTTTTAAGTCTACGCGATTACTTCATTTTTCATTTAAAATGCCAGACACAAACCTCAACTGTTGGACCAGCTAGTGAAATTCATTGTTGACTAGACGTTTGATGTAAAGTGAATATAATCTTTTATTAAAAATCTCTGTGGTTTACATTATAAAGGGCTTAATTAAACTCCAATTGTGAGTTTTAATGAAATCATAAAATAATTTGCCTCTACAAAGGAGCCTAATTGTAAAATACTATTTGTAGTTTTACAATACCTAAAAAAATCAGGCGTTTCTTTCAGTAAATAAGAATTTACGAACTTCATCTTTTGATAAGGTAGAAATAGTCTTATTTTTAACCAATGTCACCTAGGATAGAACAGCTCACTCATCCCGAGGCACCTTTAGCTAGTTTATGAATACCCCACTAATTTTGTCACATAGAAGTGAAACAATGAGTCATAACATGCATTTTTTCACAATATTACACCAGATAAATAATTGAGAACTTCATTTTCAACTTTATTGAGAACATATAACGAATTAAAACGAGCAAATGTCAGAAACGGGAAGTGCCTTATGGTTAATAAACAATGAGGATTTTAGTGGAAGGCGTTTATTTTCTTAGGAAATAATATTTCTTGACTTGTGAGTTGGGAAACTATATCTGGTTTTAAAATCTTCCTATTGGATAAAATAAAAATACATGTAAAAATATGTAATATATTTATAATTAAAGTTGAAAATGTATTTTTTAAGTGCAAATGATGAGAAAAAGTAATAATTTTAATTTGCACAATACAGTACACGGAAACAAAACAAAGTGCTTATTACTACATAATTTAAATAATTTCCTTCTTTCTTTGCATTATTTGATTCATTCCGTATTGCTACATTATATTGCTATTATGTTATTGTGGCTCTAATTTTTACCTTAGTTGAATAAAATATATCCATATTCCTAATTAAATAAATAAGTTAATTAAACGGTTAATTCATTCATTTGTCTGGCCATCCATTCATTTAAATATGAAATATAAATATCTGAGGTCAATATACTATACTGAGGTGTTATACAAATTGAGATGAGCGGATATTTACTATTTATTATAACAGGACAAATATACCAATTTGACGATTGAAAAAAAAAACGCGGGTGGTTTTGACATATTAAAGAAATATCTTTTTGATAGTCTAATACATCTAAAACAACTTTAGTTCATAGTAGACTAAAGTTATTAGAGCAATAATTTAAAATATTTTTAGCTCAACATTTTTTTCAACTACTTTAAGTGATGATTATAATTGCAGTAAAAGAGTATGTTCAAATTGCGAAATGTTTAGATTATTTCGTATGTTATTCTCATTTACAGTGATGTTTGTAAAAAGACAATCAGTAATAAATATAAATATAGCCTAAAACGTGTAATTTTTTATTGTACACTATTAATATATATAGTGTATATGGTATATAATATGATATATTATATTATTAGTATAATACTTATAGTATTAATATAACATAAGTTATTTTGAATAAAATTTAAAATACTATAATTAAAGTAAATGTAGTAATGTGTTTGTTAGTATGTAAATGTTGTTTTCATATTTTATGGGATTTGTAATAATGACAAACCTGGAAGTACATTTTTCTTCTCGTTATGATACCAATTCCGCAACGTAATAACGTTATTGCTGTGTAGAAAAAGATGATGATGATGATGATGATGATGAAGAAGAAGAAGAAGAAGAAGAAGAAGAAGAAGAAGAAGAAGAAGAAGAAGAAGAAGAAGAAGAAGAAGAAGAAGAAGAAGAAGAAGAAGAAGAAGAAAATGTGTTTTACTTGAACAAATATGAATATATATGTCGTAGCTACTTTCCGTAATTGGTCACTTCATGAAGTACCCAGCTCACCTGGGCATAAAGTGTATTGTACGGTTTCATTAAAAATTACAATATGTAAACAACAAAACTCACTTATTGGGCACCAACGCTCAATATGTGATCAACACTTATTGGGCACTTGCTGTAATTATTGTTTTTATACTTAGTGCCCAGCTCTCAGATGTTTGGCACTTGCTGTAAAAACCTACAAACGGGATTTACGTCGCTGTTTATGGCATCCGATCATACGATGGATGAAAGAACACACGTATAAGTTGTTAGATGCAAGCAAGCAAGATAATAATACCTATTCGTATTTCCCAACTTTTTGATTTTATAAGTTCAATACACTTATTAAATTCCACCAAAATGTCCACGCATCCATCATAAATCTCCAAAGTAACCGCTAATCCTTCCCGTTCAAATATAAGTTGTTTTCATTTAAAATACTTCGACTATTTTTTAGAATTGGGAAAACAGCAACGAAATGAAAAACAGTCAGTTTCCGTATCATTTAAATTGCATAAGAAGCATGTAAAACTTTTGTTTGGAAACCAAGGTTTATATTAATTGAGGTCAACTAATTCAGCCCTAGCCTCGATTGCCCACGATTTTAGTCGCAAATACGCTCTTATCGCCGAGATTAAGTTCCAGTTTGAGATACTGTTGGCGATACTGTAGCAAAATAAACTAAATCACTTATTGCTGGTACTACACAATACGTAGTATTCAACAAAAAATTAATATTTGTTTAAATCAAATCAATCATTAAAATATATTGAAATTTTGTCAGCGAATAGTATGATATTACCTTTCCTCAGGGTCATATGCAATTAATTATTAGCCAGAGGACTTGCTTATTTGCATAAGTGATTACATAAAAGCCTGTAAATATTAAAATGACCAATAATGTATTGTTTTATATACAATTCTGGACTATTTTCGGCCTCTTTTTATTAAATTAAGTGTTATTCCAAATGAAAATTATAAAATCACATTATAACTGAGGTTTTTGGCCTAACAACTATATGTTCCAATTGTGAACCACAAATATATGCATATTATTAATTAGATTAAAACTAATCTTAAAATATGTAAAAAGATTTATTTCCATCTAGAAAAGGGATGAGACTCAAAATCCTGAAGTGCTCTAAACACCAGTTTTGTTTTATTTTGTAGTTTTGTAGCGAATATTCAAATTTATCCACTTAACTTTTTTTATCAATCCAAATCAACCATTTTCTTACTGTTACCTACAAAATTCCAAACAATGACCATTTTTATAACCCACATCATTATTGGACTGAAAGTAATCACTAATCTAAATACCAAAGAATCGCAGGGGACAGTAACTAAAATATATCTAGTTTGGTCCTAAAGTATTATTTAACAATTAATGTTTGTGGTAATCCTGAATTACAATCATATTTAATTCACGCAACGAAAATTAATCTAAGTTCTGATAACACTTTTATTGCGCTATAAATTTACCAGGCGAAAAATGTGATTAAGGGAGGCAATATGTTTTACTCCTCTGTGAAGTTCCATTATCGTAATTACATAAGAACGTTGTTAAATGTAACAGACATCAAGACTTCCTGTTTGCCAACCGGAAAGCTTTTACTCATAACTTTATTTTTAATAAAACACTTTAGGTAATAAGATCGGAGCATACACTCTCTTCACCAGCGAATGCTCCACTGTCTTCTAAGCGCCCCGTTATTTTTCCTAGATAACGGAAGGAACCTACAGAATATCCATTTTTACCTAAGCCAAGTCTAGTTGTACATAGATCAGTTCACAGTCGTGTGCGGCGTTTTGTTCTTTGGTTTACGAGGCTATTATTTAATCCATAAAAAATTGACGTGGTGTATGGTAAAAAACAGGAGAGCTCTTGATCAATTTAGGTTACATAATGAGGTTATATAAAAAACAAATTGAGTTTGTTATGGCCATATTTTAATCTTAAAATTCCACTTTCTACGCGGATTATTTACTCACAGATGATAAAGATCTGTACCCATTAACTTTATACAAACTCAGTCAAATTTGACCAATTTAAAGAAAACATGCCGGATAGGTTAACGATTGGCACAGTTTTTCGTAATACCTCTCTGAAACTCATACTTGTAGGTCCTCATTCTTAAAGTGGAATACAGGGTGCTCCAGAAGTGGAGGTCTTGGGTTTGTACATTGAAATGATTTAAAGCCTAAGAAATTTGAATATTATTTTAATGGTTTGCTAAACAAAACATTACAGTAAAACCTACCTCATCTCGATTAGCTTCAAAATCGCAGCCATAATATCAGAAAAATATCTGCAAACATTTTTACAAAAGATTTTAAAAAGCAACTCTCCCTCTGTCGGAAGATATATTTCCCCACTTCATAGGAAAAGATGTTTCTGCTTCCAAATAATGCGCCACAACTGTTCTTACATTATAAATAAACAAATAGTTCAATTTTCAAAAAAAAACATATAAATTAAAAATTATTGGGTTAATAGTCTTAATAAAAAAAAATTCACAACCATAGAATTCAGGATATATATATATATATAAAATTGACTACACAGACATTTAAAAACTAATTCTTAGCACAAGTAGAGCATTTGTTAGAGTAAACGATTTAAAAAGAAATGTAATACTTCAAAACCATAATTTATTGCTATTGTTCTCACAGTTTGATTTTATGGTAGTTGTTTATTTACACATACTGCGGCGTTTTGTTGTTCATTTTTTTCCTTTCCACTAACTCAATTAATTTGTATTAATACATTTTTAAGTTTTGTTTTTGAGTTTTTCAACATCCATAGTCAGTTTTGTCTGACATTACAATAAAAATTCCTTTTCCGTATTTCTAATGCATTAATTTAAAAACAAGATAATCTGGTTTTTTATAGTAGTAACATAAAGTCATAGTTTTGTCGATTGAACGTTTAGTAAAGGTCTTGGTAAGACACGAAAAACTGAGGCTTTATTTAACTGTCAAGTTAGGTTCCATTCATCCAAATTCGAATTGAAAGTAGCTAAATGAAAAATACATTATGATTTCGAGTTTACCAAGCTGAAAGCTTTTACTCATAATCTTGTTATAATAAAACACTTTAGCTAATAACGTAATAACATCGATGTTGACTTTTCGCAACACCATTAGCGGTTATAACCTTTTAAGTCCTAAAATTTTTCAGAGGTGGAAATGTCTTTTCTCGATTATCTTTTTTAATGTCAATTAGGAAAGACCTCAAAATTAGCAGTAAACCATATAAACGTTCTTTATTTTTTAAAGCGTCAAAACTTGAACTAAGTTGAAAGAAATCACATACGTTAAGAAAGGAACACCGGCACTTAACCAAAGATTTCATTTTGATAATTTTATTAAATCAAAGGCATTTCCTGTGCTGATGAAATCAGTGATTGTATTCAAGTTCATAAACTTTAGAATTAGCATTCTGCTATTTTTTGGACTTTCATTCGTTTATAATTAACAAATATTTACACGGGTTTTATTACTAAGTAGGACAAGTGAATGTTTAAGATTCTCCATATTTGTTGGAAATTAAAAAAAAAACAGCGATAATACATTTTGAAAACAAGAAAAAAATACTATATAATTTTTCTATTTCTTTCGCCCTCGTCAGCAAAGATAAATTAGTGGATATTTTGGCCTATCCCACCGACACAGGTGTGAGCTAATAGATTAATGTTCAGTTAGGGGAAGGTGTTAATCTATAAACAAATGGATATTGAATTGCCGTTAAACATACATTAGCATTAGTGTGAAATTTGTAGCAGCTATAAATTATTTTCTAAACGCGAAAATGATGATTTATGGTAGAGACGTGTTGAAAGTATTGTTTTATTGATATAATACATATTAAGTAATAGTTTCTATAACTATATATTTTATTGAGCAACGAGTCTAAAGATTGGCAGTTAAATGCAAAAAAGCTAAGTACTAACATTTAGTTTTACAATTGCAAGCAGTAGTCATGTTGATTTGACACGTTGGAACTAAACAAAAGTTGCGCTAGATAATGACCAATTATAATAAAATAAATAAAATAAGTGATAAATAAACATCATGAATGTTGAAAACTAATGTTTAATCAGCCCAGAGGATGCGGGCTGTATTAATTATGAATCTATATTTACTGTACAATATATTTAGTTTAATAATTTTCATTACCTCGTAATTTGCTTTGATAGCTCAATAAAGTAAGAAGATAAAAAGTTGTAAATGATGTTTTTGGAGGATATAAAGCAAACCCAAATTAACGATTTGATTAGTTATTTCATTATAATTAAATACTTGTAAGATAAATTCTTGCAAAGTACTTTCCATTAATATACAGGAAGTCCAATCAATATAAAAACTGAGCAACAACACCTCTTCGGTGGCACGCATTGAGAACGAGTCCAACATTACCAAGGGTATAGTTCTTTTCCTATCATCGGATTGTTTAGCGATTTGATAGTCCCATTAATAACTAACCTTCTACTAATATTTATTCATAATTTGATTAAGTCCAAGGAAATTCGTTTAAATATTTCAGCACGTATTCAACCTAAAACAACAAAAGTTATAGCAATGAGAATCATAATAAGTTATGTGGTTTAACCTTTAGATTACCAACCTTACTAATTATATTTTCAATAAACATTACAGCCATTAGACGTATCGAATTTAAATATTACTACTAATACAACTGCAAGAGGTAATTACTCTATAACATAGGTTATATTAAAGCAGGTTTTAAAATTGCAAAATACTCATATTGATTATATATATTTAAAGATTAGTTTATTGATTTTCAAAGCCATACCAGTAGCTAGCTGATTTGAAATGTAAAAATATATATACATAAAGGAGGAAGGTGAAATATTTACATCAAGATAGGAAAAAACCTCCAATTTGTGTTCGCCAGGGGTTCTTGAGGGAGGCCGACCGCAACGGCGAACCCGCCCGCTACTCTTTAAATATTTAAACGACTTTGCCCTAAAGCTTCTATGTTTATTCAACATTAAAACTTTTCATCGCTGAGTTCGTCAATTTTTGTTTGATACAAATTAGATTGATATTTTGAACAAATAGAGACAAAATTACTAACCGTCCTCTTAAAATAAACCACCCTTGGAAATGTTTTAAGATAACGTTGTGTAAGTCCAAAAGTTATTTTCAACTATCCATTTAAAGTTTTGAAAGGATAATATAATTTGGATTATTCCTTCTAGAATTCTTAACTCTTTTTGTGTTAAATAATCATTTTTTTAACTTTTTGGAAATATTTTTTATACAGTAATACCAGCGAGCACAGAAAAGAAATTAGGGGGCTACACGTATTCAGCCAACATTACGGACATTGTAGCCAAGTTCCCCCACTCCTTATGCGGACAACTCGCGCTAAATGAGACAAACAGCGCAGCGTTAGAAAACCTTTTTCAAATACACGATGATTAGAAGCACTTAGAGTGGTCCTAAAATTACCAAACTTGGAACATATAGTGTTTATTAGTGCTACTCACAGATAGTAAGGTTAAAAATTTAGTGTATATTATATTTTGCTTTTATTAATCAAAAATACCTAAAGAAATTATTAAATTTATTGTGAAAACATGAAAAAGTTAGTCTGTGAGGAAATTTTTTATTTTTTGGTCAGGAAAGTTTCGTCTGCTGCAAAGTTTGAGAGCATGAGTTGAACTTTTACATATATTTTTTGGAAAATTCTACGATCATTGGTAACGGAGAAAAGTTAGGTTGAAGAGGATACAAAATCTGTCCTGCACGCGGCCCGGGAGCTAGGCGCTGCCACTGCGTCCACGTTGCGTAGCTCACTGCTGGCACATGAGTGGAATAATGAAACTTAACGTTTTCACTATATTTTTTTATGCTTACTTTTTTCTCCTCTGGTAACAATAATAATAGTAATGAATGATTTAGGGTACAAGAAA
Organism: Flexamia atlantica; assembly: GCA_035578135.1. NCBI lineage: Eukaryota > Metazoa > Arthropoda > Insecta > Hemiptera > Cicadellidae > Flexamia > Flexamia atlantica. The sequence continues at coordinate 29,278,101 of JAQJVK010000003.1, forward strand.
ATAAGTTGGCTTTTGTTTTAAGTTTTAATTCTGACAAGTAAATAGCCTTAATTACACATCTAACACGTATTTATCTGCCTAATGACATAAAAAGGTAAAGAACTTTAGTCAGGTGGTTCCTAATTTAGCGATTGGTGTGAAGTTTATTATTGTATTGTTTACTGAAATGATATAGTCTTATGTACAATATATGTTCTTATGTTCTTATGGTCAGTGTTAAATAATGTGAGGCCAATATAGAGGTTTAAAACTTTTGAAATTAGTACTTGGTACGTGCGAAAGAATATTACGGCCATTTTTTACAATGTCAATCCAACTTTAACGAATATAACTGAAACCTCGTTTGTTATCCTTGAAGTAAAAAGTTCTTTTTAGCTATTAAAGACATATAAATTTTTATATCACTCTAACTTTTTTATTGTTTGAGGTTATTTATTATTACATCTCTTATAATTATTACTTTTGTTATATTTTAGAAACCATTCAAAATAAATAAAAATTAGTTTTTTTGTTGACAGTTACATGAATAAAAATGTTCTGTTTGAATAACTCAAAGGAAATATTTTAATCATGAATTGAGTAGGGTAATTGGTAATTTAATTTCAAAACCCAGGCAAGACATAAACATAAGCTAGAAGTATATCAAATCAAGAATTATTGTGAGTTTAAGTAAAAGGTTTTCTTAATTTGTTTGGTAATTTATTTGCATATCTGCTCTTAGTTCAGTAACTCTTTTAAGTTTAATTATCTCAAAATTGTAATTTTTATTTGAGTAATAATAATAATTTTTACCATTATGTAGAAACATGATGACTATTATATTATAAACTAAAAGAAACTCGACTCGAAAAAAGCTCGAAACTCACGGGTATTTTCAAAACTTGACTGGACTCCACTCGACTTCAAAAATCACTACTCGCACATCCCTACTTAATAATATAATATACTTTAAACCCATACTAATATTTTTCCTTACCTGTCCGGAATGTCCTTGTTACTAATGTTGTTTCCGGCTGGCCTCTCTAAGGAGTTAATCCTTAAATTTTCACACGGTTGTTACAACCGTAAGCCACGCAATGTTGAGCCATGCTTTCTACAATACAAGTGAACGCTCCAGGTGAATGTAAACAACTGAACTGACAGCTGCTGATAGCAGAGATATCCGCGGCGGTGGCCCCTGGCAGCGCACAAGACGCTCGGGACTAGGGTGACTCACCGTTCCCCCCACTCCTCATGCGGACACGGGCGCTGCTTACTTGGCTACACCGCCGTGCTCGGCTGGCCTCTCTATTTCTTTTCTGTGCTCGCTGACTAATACATCCAGCTGATTGTGTGGTTTTCAGCTGTTATAACTACAGTTTATAGGTATATCGTGTGTAGTCCTGATAAATTAGAGGTAGTTTTAAGCATAATTATCTCTCGCTAATTAAATAAACACATAATCGGTTTTTATCTTATATTTAACTATATTAAATTTAACTGTTTTGTACAAATGCTTATTCACAATGTGATTGTAAACGTCGTAGTTTGGCAATACATGTGTTGTAAATTAATCAACTGATTTTACGTATGAAATAAATACAGACCTATTTTGCTTAATACTTGTTATGATATTTTAATTTAAAACTGTTCGAAACGAACAGCGGCAAAAGCTAGATTACTTCTAATATTAGTCAACTCTAGAATTGGTTTATTTAATAGAATTTTAATTAACAATTACAACCTTTAAAACTAATTAACTGTTGATATATAATTTTTTTTAACCTTATTCGAGATAAAAGGACGTTATTAACATTGATAGTAAGGAATCGTATTTGCTTATTTGCAAGTAATCGTAATAATTTGATAGTTTTATTAAGTTTGTGTCAAAATATTATGAATATCTTTAAATTATATAGGGTGAGAGGCTTAAAGAAACAGATGCAGCGGCAGAAAAAATGGTTTTATTTCATTATCTAATGTAAATTAAAGTTGGTTTTTAGAAGACTATTTGTCTATTTTCAGTTACTACTCCATAATAACCTCATGTTCATCAAGAAAAGGAAAAGTCGGTTTTAAACGAAACTCGTACCCATTCGTAACTCAACTGCAATTATTATTTGACGTGTCCTTTTAAGTTGTAATGTAGGTACTTTTATAAAGTTTCATGCTCTAATAACATAGCGGATGGACGATGTATATGAGTTTGATGGCGTAATAAGCAAATTAAGGTATTTGAATTATTGATATCATGCCACAGGTAAGAAAGGTTTAAAAATATATTGTGTATTAGAGCTATCAATACATAACTATTTAATTCTTATAACTGCCTTGAGGATCATAATACAACCATCTGAATTGTATGTTTTTAAATGTAAATGTAGGCAATCTACATAATATACTAAAATGCCAAAATGTACTATATCTTAAATCTCGTAAGGACATTGATTATTAAACTAATTAACATACCTGAACAGATATCAAGTCAAAATGTAAAATTCAGTATTTAACTTAAAGTATTTCTAAACTATAAGAATAATTCATTTATGTGTTCTTGCAATATAACTAATATTGTGTTGTATAATTAATACTGCATTTGTTAGTATTGTATGATAGTAAATATACTAATGAAATAAGACATATGTAGGAAGGTCTATAAAATTGCAAGCTACGCTACATAGAATAGAAGGATTGGCAAACTAGTTTAGACATTGTATAGAAAATTGAACGTCAATATAAAATAACATTATACCAATATAACTTTATTATTATCAATAGACGATTAATTTAGATGTTTTAATATTCCCTATTCATTGGATGTGCATATTCAACACAAATGAATAATTGTATTAACCCAAATCTCATGAGCCTAAGCATTACTAATATAATTACTCCCTTTCAGTTGCAATGATTACAGAAGATTTTATTAAATTTGTTGAATGTTAATCAATTTCATATGAATGCATCTAATCATCAAAGTGACAGCTTATGATTATGGATGTTTCAATTACCTATAAACATCAGCTAACATACAGAGTGAAATCATATTTGTTTTTTAATTCAATATTTTTATCCGTGCACTAGCGGTAGTGCTCGTTCCCACAGTTTCGTGATGGTAGTATGGATGGACGGTCTGGCAATGCATACAGGACAAACAGACGACATTCACTGGACATTAATAAATAATGCATTGTGTTAATTATTAAGGAATTTGATGATTAATTCTACCGCTACCCCTGGCATCTTGAAAAAATTCAATTTAGGCTACTTAAGGCCTATTGGCAATTTTGGCCGTTTTAAATAAACTCAATAAAGTTTCAAATTATAAAATAAAAATATAAAATAATGATAAATATAAAAATATAAAATCAAGAAATACGTAGGTTGTGGTCAAAGGAAATTATCAGGACCTAAATAAGCCAATATTTATTTGGCCAGATTCATAGTCAAACTACTGAAGTCTTTGATGAGATTGGACCGATTTTGTAACTCCTTGTTTACAAATACTTCGTCAGCAGGAATTTATACTAACACCATGTGAGGAAGTTTCCTCGAGCACTAGACCTTACAAGGGTTGGTAAGGGTTCTAAGTGAAATTGTCCGGGTATTCAATCACTTACATTTATTCACACAATTCAAATGATATATACACAATATACACGATCCTATCACTGGTTTGTGGTCTTGACGTGGACTCCGGGAACCAGCTCACCGCGTCCGTAGATGGATCAATCTAGTCGCTTCTGTGATGTCCCGGGGGGTTATTGCCACGCCGTCGAGCTCCTCCTCCTGTGTATCACACAGTGAGCTCAGATCCCTGGCTTGCGCTCTCCTTATGAAGACGATTCTGGCCCCACGGCCCAGAACTTAGCCCAGCGGATCCTCGTACCCCACGCTACGGTACTTGCAGAGAAGACCTCCTGGCGGCGCGCTCGCTCAGAAGATAGCTGTGGGACGGTCTAATCGGGTCACTGCCCAAACGTATACTGACGATAGTAACTTACTAATCGCCCTATATACCAAACAAAACTGGAGGGGGGAAATTACATGAAGTCGTTTCCCCCACTCCTTAACTACGACTCACAAACCAGTTAACTGCTGGGGGCTCAGCACGCCCATCCAGCGTGCCGGGGGCTCAACACGCCCATCCAGCCTTCCGCGGGCTCAACACGCCCATGCGGGGTGTCGGGGGCTCAACACGCCCATCCGACGTACCGGGGGCTCAACACGCCCGTCCGGTCTTCCGCGGGCTCACCACGCCCATGCGGGTGCTGGGGGCTCAGCACGCCCGTCCAGCATACCGGGGGCTCAACACGCCCTTCCGGCCTTCCGCGGGCTCAGCACGCCCATGCGGGGTGTCGGGGGCTCAACACGCCCATCCGACGTACCGGGGGCTCAACACGCCCGTCCGGTCTTCCGCGGGCTCACCACGCCCATGCGGGTGCTGGGGGCTCAGCACGCCCGTCCAGCGTACCGGGGGCTCAACACGCCCGTCCGGTCTTCCGCGGGCTCAGCACGCCCATGCGGGGTGTCGGGGGCTCAACACGCCCATCCGACGTACCGGGGGCTCAACACGCCCGTCCGGTCTTCCGCGGGCTCACCACGCCCATGCGGGTGCTGGGGGCTCAGCCCGCCCGTCCAGCGTACCGGGGGTTCAACACGCCCGTCCGGTCATCCGCGGGCTCAGCACGCCCATGCGGGGTGTCGGGGGCTCAACACGCCCATCCGACGTACCGGGGGCTCAACACGCCCGTCCGGTCTTCCGCGGGCTCACCACGCCCATGCGGGTGCTGGGGGCTCAGCACGCCCGTCCAGCGTACCGGGGGCTCAACACGCCCTTCCGGCCTTCCGCGGGCTCAGCACGCCCATGCGGGGTGTCGGGGGCTCAACACGCCCATCCGACGTACCGGGGGCTCAACACGCCCGTCCGGTCTTCCGCGGGCTCACCACGCCCATGCGGGTGCTGGGGGCTCAGCACGCCCTTCCAGCGTACCGGGGGCTCAACACGCCCTTCCGGCCTTCCGCGGGCTCAGCACGCCCATACGGGGTGTCGGGGGCTCAACACGCCCATCCGACGTACCGGGGGCTCAACACGCCCGTCCGGTCTTCCGCGGGCTCACCACGCCCATGCGGGTGCTGGGGGCTCAGCACGCCCGTCCAGCGTACCGGGGGCTCAACACGCCCTTCCGGCCTTCCGCGGGCTCAGCACGCCCATGCGGGGTGTCGGGGGCTCAACACGCCCATCCGACGTACCGGGGGCTCAACACGCCCGTCCGGTCTTCCGCGGGCTCACCACGCCCATGCGGGTGCTGGGGGCTCAGCACGCCCGTCCAGCGTACCGGGGGCTCAACACGCCCTTCCGGCCTTCCGCGGGCTCAGCACGCCCATGCGGGGTGTCGGGGGCTCAACACGCCCATCCGACGTACCGGGGGCTCAACACGCCCGTCCGGTCTTCCGCGGGCTCACCACGCCCATGCGGGTGCTGGGGGCTCAGCACGCCCGTCCAGCGTACCGGGGGCTCAACACGCCCGTCCGGTCATCCGCGGGCTCAGCACGCCCATGCGGGGTGTCGGGGGCTCAACACGCCCATCCGACGTACCGGGGGCTCAACACGCCCGTCCGGTCTTCCGCGGGCTCATCACGCCCATGCGGGGTGTCGGGGGCTCAACACGCCCATCCGACGTACCGGGGGCTCACCACGCCCGTCCGGTCTTCCGCGGGCTCATCACGCCCATGCGGGGTGTCGGGGGCTCAACACGCCCATCCGACGTACCGGGGGCTCACCACGCCCTTCCGGTCTTCCGCGGGCTCAGCACGCCCATGCGGGGTGTCGGGGGCTCAACACGCCCGTCCGACGGTGCTGGGGGCTCAACACGCCCATCCAGCTCACCGGGGGCTCAACACGCCCATCCGGTGGGTCGGGCCGCTAGGGCCCAACTGCCTTCCTGGTCCCCAAAGTCCGCCTTATATGCCCGCTGTCCCCACCATTGGGCACCATGATGCTCCATCCTCCCCTCCAGTGAGTACCATGAGGTACTTGGGTACCTGGTGCTCGGGTACCGTTTGGTGTTCGGGTACCACAGGGTGTTACGGCACCATAGAGTGCCTGGGCACCGTGAGGTGCTTGGGTACTGTGAGGTGTTGGGGTGCTCGGGGGCGCTCGGGTACCATGGGTATTCGGATACCCGGGGATACCCAGGAGCAGTTGGGCGCTCGGGTACCGTAAGGTGTTGGGTACCCTGGGGGCTCTGGGTTCCCTTTCCCCTGAATGTTAATTTAGAAAGAGAGTAGGTTATTTTGACGGTTTTACTTGATTGAACCCCTAAACTTGGTTGATGTGGAAATTCCTTTGGGGGTGTAAAAACACTTCATTACAACCAACTGTACAGTTTTTAATTAAATGTTAAAACCCGTGCTAGGTATCAAATTACATTAGACTAAAATATATAAAAGTTATGGCCAAGTTTCGTATAAACCTCATTACAAAATAAGAAAAAAGAAATGCGAACATAAATTCAACTTTGTTCGAAGGAAAACACAGATGAATTCATTATACTTCATCTGTGAAGGAAACAAATGTTTTGACAAGGTTTGAACATTGTAGGCAGAAATATAACTTTCAAATTTAATCCAAAGAAATTGTTCGTTAGTTATGGATTGGTATAAAATAAATGTAAGAGCTCAGTAAAAAAGGTTTTATGTTATTAAATTTAGTTTCCTATTTATAGTTTAATACATTTTAACTTTTAAGTTTTCAAGCAAATGTAATTCCTCTGTTCTTTATCAAATTAAATTAGTTTGTGGGTAAAGAATTTACTTGGCTAAAGGCCCCCACACACGCTGAGATTGTCGCGAGACATTTCTCGAGACAAGAGGTATCATGAGACAAGCGTTATCAGCGATACAAGGCCACACACGCTGAGATTTGTCGCGATACATGTCTGAGACCAAATTTTTATGAAACATGTGTTACAAAAATCATATTATTGAACAGATTTAGAATATTTGTTTACGTTTGTAATTTTGATTCAAATCCTTCTATTGAATCTTTTAATTTAGTTTATTTTATAAAATTTATATTATATTTTTATTTTATATATTATATATATATATATATATATATATATATATATATATATATATATACATTTTACTTTGGTGGATGAAATACCGGAAGAAGTTGTGCTTGCTTGTGGGGTAGCCATTGCAGTTGCCCTAAAAATGTTTGGCACGAGTTTACGGATCAACCTGACTTTCCAAAGTCAAGCAGCTGGATGTAATATTTTGAGAGTTGTATGTTATTGTTCAGTATTGTTGTATCTTTTACCATAATGTTTACCTGTTGTTGTTAAAAAACATTCTTATTTTGACATTTTTGTTAGTGAGTATAAACGCGGACTATACGGAGTCAGCTTAACCTATTCCATGTATCAGCGCTAATTTTTCCTCTGCTTTTCGGCGGCGGGATTAAAAATTTAACATTGGATGTCCTTACTTAGAGGGTTCTGTATACATTGACATAAGACACTATCTACCTGTAAATTGTACCCCTCAAAATTAACCCCTCTCAATTTTAAATTTAGTAAATATTTAATATCAAATGGGAGGAACCTACTGAATTCCCGAAAATTTATTCCAAATCGGCGTTTGCAGATTGCTTCTTTCGAAAGGGAAAGGAGAAAACCCAGATAAATTGGTTTATTTAAGTAAGGTTTTCACAACGATTCGATTCAATCAATAAATGATTCATGATTAATTTCATTGCGTCAATGAACCATTGAAACTGAACTGTTCTTTCGCGAACAAATACTATCAGCTGTGAAGTAAGTGCGATACAGCACCACAATCGCAGATGTAAATAACGGTCTCAGAGACGGAGTGTGATACTGAGACATGCTTGAGACATCGCCACACACGCAGAGATCTGTCTCATGATACCTCTTGTCTCGAGAAATGTCTCGCGACAATCTCAGCGTGTGTGGGGGCCTTAAAGGCTTTTTAGCTCCAATCTCATTAATATGAAAGCTGAGTAAATTAATAATTCAACGTCGTTAATTGATTATGAAAGAGAGAAAAAATAGTGGTGATAATTCAGTCAGCTATACTTTTACCCTAAAGGGAATAAGCTGTTACTAGAGGTCTCATGGTAAGACCTAAGCCCGGGACCATCATACATTTTCGTTTTGTGGTCTTCAGATGCTAAAAACTCCATTCGTTCTTTTTCATAAATATATAAATAAATATACATATGAAAATCAACGAACGGTGTTTTTGGACTCTAGGGTCTTCAAAACGAAAAAATAACGTGGTCTCACCATGCCACCTACGTTAATAGCTACTTCCCTACAGGGGGAAATCCGCTAAAAGCGAGAAAACAAACTTATTAATGTCCCCTAACTCAACTAATACACTTGACTTGTTAAATAAATATTTAGGATTCTAAAGCTTTTACAAGAACCGAATGTGATTTTTTCAAAATAAAGTAGGGGTTGTAAATGAATTTTTATTGAAAGTAAAATTAAAAAATATCAGCAGTAACCTATGTGTATGGATAGCTAGTTGTCCATGGAATAATACACACTAATATTAAGGTAAAAAACCAACCATAAATTTATTATTTGATAATTTATTTCCAAGTTTTTGTTACAGTGAATTCAGGAGAAAATCGTATTCATGGTAGCTTTTCCTTACTTACATTAATAACATCAGCATTCAAACCTCGGATAGTTCGACGTTAGGACAATAAAATGAGGAGGGGTTCGATTTCATCCAGCCATCCATTATTCATGTCTAAAGAGAATCATTTTACTCTTAGTTTAGTTCTTGGGGGAAAATATTCCCATAAATTCGAAGCGTAATTTTTTATTAAAACCGAAAACATTTAAGGACAAAATAACAAAGAAGCTCAGAACATATATTGATTGGTTATAGCTCAGATAGTATTGATATTATATTCATCACAGTTACATTAAAACAAAAGGCCACAGTTAATTCCATCAGTCTTAAAGCGACGCCCATATAGTCCAAGTCAAAGACATGTTCCATGAAACTTATTTTAATTTTAGCATCGGGCTAGCCTGCGCAACTTCGTTTGACTTACACTAATTATTATCTTCCTATTTGACTTGTCTCCTTCCGGCACTGTAATTAGGACTAGCCTACTTTTCCTAACTGTTTTAAAACTTATTTTGCATAGGAATCAAACCTTCGAACCTTATTTGGACGACCGATAATGTTTTTCATCAAGCTATTGATAAATTCAGGAAAGTTTTGATATATTAATAACTTTTCCTGCCCCTGATGTTTGAATTAGTACTGGTTATAAAGCAAGTAATGTTAAAAAATTCATAAATTCATTAGTAGTTGGATTAATATTAATAAATAATGTTTGCTACAGATTTGATTTTTGAGAGAAGAATGCTAAAGGCAATAAATCCAAACTTCATTTAACGATAGTTCTGAAATGTTCGCCACTTTTGCGTATCGCACTCGAGAGAGATGTTATCCTATTGAAGTCTTCACAGGTTTTCCAACTATTGCTGAAGTATTCTCCCTCATAAGAAATCATTATAGGAACTATTATTTTTATATTAATTTAATTTTCGTCGTATACTTTCATTCTGTGAGAAAATATTATTTTACTACCATGCTAGTAAAAAATATTATATTTCTTACCATAACTCTTAGTTTGGTGAGGATGTAATATACTATGTCATTTTTAATTGTTAAAATGTAATATTAGTATTTTAAATTATTTCTTAATGGATCTGATTCTGGGATGGTAAAATTATTCAACGTTAGTAAGAGTGATTAATTACTGTGATAATTCTTTGCTTATATTTTTCCATAAGCAATCACTTATGGAAAAATAAAAGCAAACGTATAGTATAAACACCACCACTTTCATAGATGCACGAGTTTATTATCTTGATATTTTAATATTTAATAATAAAAATATTATCATTAGAGAGCATCGTTATCGCACTCACACACCAAAAAACGCACAGAAGCAACGCAACGTAATAAACTTGTCAACAGAAATGTGGGAGAATGGGAATTTAGATTCAGGCTAGGTTGCGTGTCGCTAGGAAAATATCGCCTTTACTCTTAACTTGTATTATAATTAGCATAATTTATTCATTTAAATATAAGGTTTTTGTGTTTTTTTTGGCTGTTTTTCTAAAATAATATTTTAATCATACATTATAATTCATGTATGCTATTGAAGTAATTATTTCTGTACAATACAAAACTGAACTGAATCACAATTTTTTACAACAGGATGTTAACTGAAGCATTTAAGGATTTGGATCTCCATAAACTGTAGTATTAAAGTATGTCCTTATTTTACAAATTATTGACTATGGATTATTAGATACTGTCAACTGAACAAAGATTAGGAAAGGCGTTTAACATTAACAAGTTTTTTAAAGAAAACCTTAATTTGGATGGAAATTTAGAAACGTATGCGTCCAAGCCAATATGTGCTGCCTGATTTTAGCAAATTGGCCAAACAACCTTGAATAAGTTTTTCAGAAGGTGACAGGTGTTTCGGTGAGCAAATTTTGACGAGCGTCATTTCAATCAGAGCGACGCGTGCTGTTTGCACCGCGGACGTGACGGAGAGTAACAGGACACAGTTCATTCCCACGGTTGTCCCGTCTCTTGTATAACTTTTTCTTTTATAGATTGTTCAAATTTTTTTATAATATTGGAAATACTTTTGCTTAAACATGAAGGAAGAAAATATTGTAAAATTGAAGGTTCCGGAATTGAGTATACAACCCCCTTTATTCAGTATTTCACGCGCGACCCAAAGGTACAGCACTAATAATTATTAATAAATTATAATTAATTGATGGTCGAAGTAGGTAAAGGGAATCTATGTAAAGGAAATTACCTGTTGCGTTGATCAATTCAAAATTTCCAAAACTGGATTGCGACCGTTTCGTAGACATAAAGCCATCCGATCCGTACAAGTATTAAGTATCTTCAATTGATGTTGTTACGTATTAAAAATACAAATAACATAAATCACCTGGCAGTCTGGAAATACCTCTCAAACAGTGCATGTGTGTGGCCACGTTCGTTGTTAAGATTTTTAAACGTATGTGTGTTTTATGTTTTTTATGTGTGTTTTAAATATATGACAACTTCAATAGAAGATACATCATACTTGTACGGATCTGACGAAGGTGACTTTATGTCACCGAAACAGTCACTATCCATTACTTAAAAACCTAACGAATTCCCTAAAATATGTAATTGAAAAACATAGAAACAAAGAAATACAAAAGACGATAGCAAATTAATTTATGGGAAGACCGAAATCACGTAAAAACTACTTAATGAATCTTATAGTGAGCTTATGAGTTTATATCTTTCCTAACATTCATTCTCGTTATTTTTCATTCAGACTTAATAGAAATTGCTTTTTGGAATAATCCTCTTTTTATGGAAAAATCGCTGGCTTATTATGAATCTCGTAAACTCCACTTTTGTTACAATTCTGCTGACAAAGTATAGTCGTGGGTCTCTCTCTTAAACTTTCCACAGCAAAAAATATCAAATTACAAATCTGTCAATTAAATAATCATTGTTATAGGGGGGCTGAAAAAGTTCATTTTATACAAATTATATCGGCTCACTTAATTACAAACTTGTAATCATTAAAATGCATCCATGAGTCTTCGGTGTTCATTAAATATCATTAGTTTAATTACTTTGCATGTTTATAGGAGCATGAACATTTTAATTATGAAAATTAATTGAAAACAACATTGCTGTCCGTAATTAATGTTTTCCCATTTTGTGATCACGTGTTATTGAATCTTGCTGATATGAACATCTAAAAATTTATGATTGAACTCCTCCCTGTGTATTTGTTTAAAAGTGACTAATTAAGAGGTTGCATCGATAAATGATTTTTCAGTCTATGAGAAAGCTGCACCTAAGCCCATCTAAAGCGCATATTTTCAATATTGCTTATTGAGAATAAAGTAAATTCCCTTAAATAAAATCTTATCCTACACTCTGAAACAAGAACTTGTACGGTTCAATTTTTCGTCCCAAGATATTTGATTTATTTTTTTTATCAAGGGGTTTTTGGCCAAGAGAAATCTATTGCAGACTGTAAAAAAAAAAAAACTGGAAAAGATGATTGAGTCAGTCTCCAGATTCAATTTTAGTCCCACTTTCAAATTAAGATCGAAGTTGTTGATCTTACAATTAAGACTGTTAATCTCTTAACGTGTTTTTTCTGTTAATCTCTTGATGAGTTGATCTCTTAACGCGCAGTAATATTTATTAGTTAGAGATAAGCAGATAAGCAGGAGATAAGCAGATAAGCAGATAAGCAGGAGGTAAGCAGATAAGCAGGAGATAAGCAGATAAGCAGGAGATAAGCAGATAAGCAGGAGATAAGCAGATAAGCAGGAGATAAGCAGATAAGCAGGAGATAAGCAGATAAGCAGGAGATAAGCAGATAAGCAGGAGATAAGAAGATAAGCAGGAGATAAGCAGATAAGCAGGAGATAAGCAGATAAGCAGGAGATAAGCAGATAAGCAGGAGATAAGCAGGGCAGTTGGAGTAATTCTTCACTATTAGCAGATTCTACGACGACTGGTCCTGATTTAAAATACTGATTAATAATTTTGAATACTGTAACATTTTTAAGTAAAATCCCTTAAAAATGTATTCAACAGCAACTCACTTATAATAACCATCCTGTAGCAATATTTGTTTGAATGTTTGCTTGCTTGATTTAGTATAATGCCACACTGGGCGGTTTTTCCGCTGCTGTTGGGTGGTTTTCGCCCGCCGCGTGTGACACCCTCCATGTAAATCATGGGATTCTGCTTCACCGGGCAGCAAAAAACTACAGTTATCTAAGAGAAATGCAATGCGTGGGATGAAGATTGCATGGAATAATAAAAATAAGTGTATTTTTAAATATTAATGGGATTGAAATGTTTTATAGTAATTGAATTAACAAGTAAACACGAAATAATAACGAGCAAGGCTAGGTCCACCAAACACTTAATAATTTCAAATTTTAAAACAATTACAAACCGTATATCTTAGCAAAAATTCGTATACTTTGTCCATTAATCCAAAGGGCCTGAATAGTATAAAATCGATCTTTAAAAAGAGAGGTGCATGATCTTACTTCACCGAAAATCCAGAGTCTTTGGACATCATCTCATGAGACATATCGCCTATCGGCAAGCCTAACACTACATACAATCTATTTTTCTTCCCAGGTATCTAAGGGAGTAATAAAGTAGGAAATATTCCTCGTATTATTAGTTATGGCTCATTTTAGAGTTTTTCTCTTGCTATGAGTTGATACCTTTACCGTAAATGTATGGGAATCCCTAAGGGGTAGTATAGGGCAAAGTTATTTGTGTTTAAGACGCTATAAAATGAGGCAAGAATATTATAAAAGAAGAGGAAATATTATTTACCTTCCTTAATAATGTACTGAATAAAAAAATAATTTTCAATAGGTCTATTTTATTGTAAGTAATTTATAAACAATACACCTACGGATTAAATCTGTGAATACACAGATTCCATTTAGTTATATCTTTTATGCTGATTTAACTAGAACAATATCAGTGAAAAGGGCTAATGAAATAATTTTTATGTTACGATTTAAAATTATCGTTATCGGAAGATTAGATAACCGTTTACACCACTTTTATGAACAAGAATTTCCGTTTAAAAAGCAAAACTGCAAAAACATTTTAAATTTAAATATTTTTTTAACCAATTACGCTTTACTCTTCATTGGAATTTTGCCATACTGAAGTAGAGAGAAGGTGATTCGCTGAAGGTCTAATCCTTGCGTGTAATAAATACAGTTTATAGTTAATTTATAACAAATAATCAAGGTGAAAAAGGAAAAAATAAGTATTTCGCTACTTTAATTGAGAATAGATTATGAAACTTTTAGAGTTTGCATCATATTCATAATCTGTTACTAAAAAGAGTTCAATCACGGTTTATATATGGGCTATAGCCCATATATAAAATACAGTTGTAGCTATCCTCTGTATACAGAGGATAGCTACAACTGTATTTTTGTGGGTTTCCATGGTACTTTCCGTACCATGAGTACAGCCTAGTTTACACTAGCATCTAAAAGTGTCGTCACTTGGACACTCTAATTAACATTGTTGTTATGCCGATATAGGTTTACCAAAAACAGCTGTGTTAACACTTCAATTGTTACTACACCTTATTTATCATTAGAGGGATACAGTCTTGAGTGACGACACAAATATTTGTTTTTACAAATATTTGTGTCGCCACTTCAAACTGCATCCCTCCAATGATAAATAAGGCGTTGTAACAATTGAAGTGTTAAAACAGCTGTTTTTGGCAATCCTGTATCGGCATATCAACAATGTTAATTAGTGTGTCCAAGTAATGACACTTTTAGATGCTAGTGTAAACTTAGCTTACAACATTGAGCTGAGGATTGACGTAGAATTATTAGGTACTGGAAAGCTGATGTCATTGCAACTGGTTTGTGTTTTCATTTATACGTTATACCGATTTAACCACTGTTAGCCTTTATTATTTTTCTTACCGCCCAGATTAAAACCAAAATGTCAAAATCCTTTGCTGATCCAAGATTGGGATTTGTCCAATTAAATGAAGGTATTTTAGTCGACGATTTGTTGTAATATGCTCATAAACACATTTTTATGTTACTTACAATTAGAACACACTCCAAAGAGTATAAACTGTGGTTAAATCCTCGATGTATTTAGTAAAAATAGTTTAAATCTAAAAGTTTTACATATAGTACTTTGATTTACTTTATACGATTTATTTTACGCTTTTTAATACGCTTTTAAGTACGCTTTTTAATACGATTTTCAATAAGAAAATCTATAGTAAAATAATACTTATTGGTGGCTATCTTCTTACTGTGGCCCTCAACTACTGTTAAAATAAAATTAATAACAATTTCTTTATTGCAGTAAATTTAAATAAGGTTGACACCGTATTTAATAGCCAAGTAAATAAATAGCGAGATCTCCTAATTACAAAGCTCAATGATTCTTGATAATAGCCACCCCACTCAGCCACCCAAACACATATTAGCTATTTATTTCGTGAAAAAACTTCTAACCAATGCCTTAAAAACCCTTGAATAACTTAACACATAAGAATGAGAATTGTTGGTACTTTAATATCGGAATTGGATACGTATACTTGAAATAAATAGGTGAATTTCAATACTAAAATTTAATAAATTGCTTTACTACATTTCCGCAACTAAATTATTTATGAGAAATGCTAAATTAAAAGAGTCTGTGGACAAAATCAACAAAATGGATACCATGATTCAATTTTGTGTTTATAATATTTATGAACCCTTTTATAGAGATGATGTTTTTAAACACATATAAAATTGCGGGGGTCAGTGAATCAGGACGAGCAAGGGTAGTACCAGCAACAATAGGATATTGTTTCCAGTGGCAGGAAATGAACATCTTGACAGGGGAAACGGCTGCGACGATTGCGGTCTACTTACATCGTATACACTCAAAATATTTATTAAGATGAAAAAAACACTATTTTAACAACAATTGGAGTTAAATTATATTTGGGTATAAAATTGAAACTCTAAAATTATAGTCGGCCTTACACTCTTTCCGATTGAGCATTAATGCACAACGTAGAAATTGACGGTTATTTTAGTTTGCTGCCTCGGAAGGATAGGCAAGGCACAGCGTGAATTTTTTGTTGAGTAAAGTGGAAAACCGAAAGGAAGGCATTTGGTACAACAGACAGAGAGGAAAAATATATATAGTTATAAAACAAAATGTAATATCTCTAAAGTTCATATATATATGTTTTAAGTTTATATATGTATATAGTTCATTAATGGATAAAATTTTGTATCGTATTTTGTTCACATGTTTACTTCACTGGTGAAATGCAATAGCAAAAGTAAACCAAGAAAGTTCCATGCTTTTTCTGTTAACCTACCTATTAGTAAAATAACTAATACAACAACTAACATAACTTGTATTCCCGTGTTGGGCCGGGACAGAATGTCCAACAGTATCCCCTGCTTGTCGTAAGAGCCGACTAAAAGGGGAGGGGGGCGCACTGGTCCTTTTTCGCGTCTCCTTTTCACAATTCCATTCTCCGGTTCATTTCAATAGTCCGGTTGTTTTTTCTAAATCATTCCGGCCTATTTTCCGGGGTGACTCTGTGTTCTTCAGCCTCCATTGCGCTGGAGGTCTAGGACGAGCAGAGGGTACAGCTTAAAAACTGGGTTCTGCACCTCCCAGGCTGCCGGATAGTACAGGGGCCCGGGTCAGCCCAGCCAGCTGACCTGGCTGCCCTATCAGCCGGCGAAAATCCCTTTGGCCGTGGCGGTGCCGGTTGGCGACCGGATAGGGCCCTGCTGCGGTCACGGGGGGGCTCTGCCGAGGCCACTGCTCGTCTGGGACCGCCGGTGTTTTGGAGGCGGTCGAACACGGATATAGTTTCTCTGGTGATGGGTCGGTCTGACTTTCTCATTGGGGTACGTTTGGGGGGTCAACGCCCAGTCTTGGGGGCCAATCCAGACAACATGGCAAGTGCAGACAAAAAAACGATTCAAAAGGTGCACGAATCAAAACGGGGTACCCTAACCCCAAAAAACACCCAGCAGGATTCTCCTCTGAGTGGGCTTGACGACGGGGTGGCAAGCCCCTTCGAAAGAAGGTCTCGACTCACGAGATCGCCACCAGTCCGGGTCGCGACACCTGCCTCATCGGTGGCCAGAACATCCGCGGCCATTGAGAGGGCACCCACTGAGGACAACGAGCCGATGAATGCCGACTCGTCTCCCTTTGACGCGGTCATCGCGCTCGCCAGGCAGCAGGAGGAGGAGCACCTTAAAAAGTGCTTCGACACCCTGGCTGTAATGAAGGCTGCGACCGCCCGGCAGAAGAACATTAGCAAGGACGTGCAGGATGGCATTGTCCAATTGGAGGCCAGTCTGCAGCACATTGTCCAGCTGAGGAGGTCGTGGCAGTCTTGTGAGACGGTGGCCGCGTCGACCCAGACGACTCCATCGCTGCGGGTCAAGGCTCAGCCGGCCGGTGGAAAGCGAGCCGCTTCTAGCCCCGCCCAACCGGAGGCAGAGAAAAAGCCGAAGGGAGACGGTCCAGCGGAGAAGTCGGACTCCGAAGCATGGACCGAGGTCGTTAAGAGGAAGGGTAAGAAGAAAGACCCTCTTCCAAATCCTAGAAGCCAGCCTGGCACCCAGGACAAGAAGAAGGCGCCGAGGAAGAAGTCCCGCAAGCAGCGGCCGGACGCTCTTCTCATCAAGCCGTCGGAGGGGAAATCCTACGCCGACGTGCTGGGCGAAATTCGCAGTAAAGCGAAGCCCGATGAGAAGGGCGCCGTCATCAAGGGCATGAGGAAGACCCGAGCCGGCGATCTTTTGGTCGAGCTCGGTGACGCCTCCAAAAGTAAAGCCGCCTTCAGCGAGGACTTGCAGACCATCTTGGGGGCGAACGCGACCGTCCGCGTTCTCGAACCCAAGTCGACGCTGGAGGTGAGGGACCTTGACGAGCTGACGACCGAGGCGGAGGTGACTGCTGCCGTCAAATCCGCCATCGGCGACAACGTCGAGGTGAAAACCTTCCTCTCAAAGGCGAACGCTCGGGGTCAGAAGGTGGCGATCCTCACGCTGGGAGCCAGGGCAGCTGCGAAGCTCCTGGAGAAGGGCCACCTGAAAGTCTGGTACGTGAGCTGTCGGGTGCGCGAGAAGCTCGTGGCCTCCAGATGTTTTAAATGTCTGGGGTTCGGTCACGTAGCTAATCGCTGCCCTGGACCCGATAGAAGCAAGCTCTGCTTCAAGTACGGCGGCCAGGATCACAGGGCCAGCGCATGCAACGCAGCGTTGTCATGTGTCCTGTGTACAGAAGCCGGCTTGAAGGGCGACCAGGTCAAGCATTCCGCTGGGTCTGGTCGTTGCGGGCAGTACAGGCGGGCCATCCAGGAGCTTCGCCAAACACAAAAGAAATGATCAGTGTTCTGCAACTTAACATGCAGAGGAGCAGGACAGCAAACGACTTGCTGTTCCAATTTGCCACGGAGCAGGGTGCTGACCTACTGCTTCTCAGTGAGCAGTACCAGAACCGACGCTCCGCGCAGTGGTTCTCGGATCCCTCCGGCACTGCGGCGATATGGATCTTGGACCTCGGGAAGGTGCCTGTTCTCGATTCCGGATCGGGCAACGGCTTCGTTTGGGTGAGGAGCAGGGATTTCACCGTCTTCTCCTGTTACCTCACGCCTAACCAACCGATCGCAGACTACCGCCACATGGTCGATTCCGTTGAGGATAAGATCATGAACACCTCTGGCGGGGTCATAGTCGGTGGCGATTTTAACGCCAAAGCCGTGGAATGGGGTTCCCCGCGGACCGACACTCGAGGACGTTACGTCCTCGAGTCGGCTGCCAGGTCGGGCCTCTGTATCCTCAACACGGGCGGCATTTCCACCTTTCGCCGTCCGGGGTGCAGAGAGACGATCCCTGACATATCCCTTGCCTCTGAAGGGATTGTCCAGCGGATCTCCGACTGGCGTGTCTGCGAGGACTACTCCTCCAGCGACCATCAGGCGATCCTTTTTAAGGTCCTTCCCGAGGGCGCGCGCTTGCGCGCTGAACCTGCTCCTCTGGCTCGACGCTGGAACATCAGCCGTCTGAGCAAAGACACATTTAAAGAAGTAATTAAAGACCAGAGCATTGTGAATTTCGCAAGTGCCGAAGATCTGGCAGCATCGACGATGCGACTCATCGCGACCGCGTATGAGCAGTCGATGCCCGGAGTTTCCCGCCGCCACAGGAAGAAGCCGGTTTACTGGTGGACGCCTGAAATCGCGGAACTCCGGAGGAGATGCCTTGGTCTCCGACGAGCTGCGCAGCGAGCCAGGAACCGCCCTGATGCAAATGCCAGATCGGCTGAGCACAGAGCGGCCCGCCGAGAGCTCCGCGGTGCCATCAACCGGAGTAAAGTCAGGTGCTGGAAGCAGCTGTGTCAGGATATCGACAACGACCCCTGGGGGATGGGCTACAAACTAGTAACCCAGAAGCTAGGGGCTCGCTCACCACCTGCGGTCATGGAACCACAAGCTATGGCCGCCGTCGTCGATACACTGTTTCCTAGCCACCCAGTTCGGCCAGTCAGGGAATTCGGAGAGGTAGGTGCCTTCCCAGTTTTCCGGGAAGAGGAACTCACCGCCGCCGTCCGATCCCTACGACCCAGAAGAGCGCCCGGTCCCGATGGCATTCCGGCGGAGGTGCTCAAGCTCGCTGCGGAGGTTAATCCAAGACTTCTGCTTGATATGTTCAACGCGTGTCTGGCGGAAGGCGTTTTCTTTTCTTCGTGGAAGGTAGCCCGCCTTGTTCTTATCCCCAAGGCGAAGAGTACACCGGGGACCCCTTCTTCTTTCCGACCCCTGTGTATGCTCGACACGGCCGGGAAAGTGCTGGAAAAGCTTTTGCGCGTCAGGCTGACCGAGGCCATCGTCTCTGCGGGGAACTTGTCCCCGCAGCAGTACGGCTTCAGATCCGGTCGCTCTACCATCGACGCTATCCAGGAGGTAGTTGAGGCAGTGCGGAGGGCGGAGGACCACAACCACTGGTCGCGCCGCGTGGTCCTTCTCGTCACGCTCGACGTGAAGAACGCTTTCAACTCCGCCAGGTGGAGCGATATGCTGTGGGCGCTTGAGCATACGTTCCAAGTTCCCTCCTACCTCCTGCGTATGATCGAGGCTTACTTGTCAGACCGCGTTCTGTTGTACGACACGACCGAAGGTCAGCGGCGCATTCCCATCACTTCCGGGGCTGCGCAGGGGTCCATCCTCGGACCAGATCTCTGGAACGTGTCTTACGACAGCTTGCTGAGGCTAGACATGCCCGATGAGACCCGCCTCGTTGGCTATGCTGACGACGTCGCTGCCTTGATCGCTGCGAGGAACGTCGAGCAGGCAAAACTGAGGCTCAGCGTAGTAATGGCTAAGGTCAACGGGTGGATGCGAGACCACGGCTTGTCCCTGGCTGTCAGTAAGACGGAGATCGTCGTCCTCACCAAAAAGAGGATAAACACCGTGTTCCCGGTGCAGATAGGTGACGTCACACTCGAGACTAAGCCTGCTGCAAAGTACCTGGGAGTCATGGTCGACAGCAGACTGTCTTTCGGCGAGCAGATCCAGCGCGCCGCCGACAAAGCCGCTAAGGGTGTCGCTGCCCTTGGTAGGCTTATGCCCAATGTCGGCGGTCCTCGTTCCTGCAAGCGCCGTCTGCTCATGACTGCCGTCCAGTCAGTCTTGCTGTACGGGGCAGAGGTATGGGCTCACGCACTCGAGAAGCGAGTCTTCCGAGACCGGCTTGCCCGAGTCCAGCGTCGAGGAGCTCTGCGGGTCGCTTCGGCCTACCGCACAGTCTCCGAGCCTGCTGTGATGGTGATCGCCGGAGTCATCCCCGTCCTCTTCCTCGCGAGGGAGAGGCAGGCGATTTACCGGAGGAGGCCTGAAGTGGGCCGGGAAGCAGCTGCCAGGGAAGAGCGCGATCGCAGCTTCGACTCCTGGCAGCGTGACTGGGAAGCCGAGCCGAGGGGACGTTGGACCTTCCAGCTCATACCTTCCGTCCGACCATGGGTGGAACGGCAGCACGGCGAGGTTGACTACTACGTGACCCAGTTTCTCTCTGGGCACGGGTACTTCCGAGCCTATCTGCACCGGATGGGCAAAGTCGCTAGCCCGGACTGTCTGTATTGCCCTGGCATCCCAGATACGTCCGAGCACACCTTCTTTCAGTGCGACCGTTGGCACGTCCGCCGAGCCTCGCTTTCATCTGAGATCGGCGTGATCGTCAGCCCAAACAACATCGTTGGAGCTATGCTCCAGGGAGAGGGCAACTGGAACTGTGTCAAGCAGTACGTCCAGGCCATTCTTCGGGCGAAAAAGGTCGACCTCGATCGGCCTTAATCCTCAGCATTTCCCCACGGAGGTTGCCCTAGCGGCGTAATATCAAAGGCCTAGCCCGAAGTAATGTGTGAAACAGTTCCAGGCTAGTGTCCTCGGTGCCGAGGGAGGTGGTTTAGTCGGTAGTTCACGGGACATCGAGCTCGTGGGAGTCCGACACTACTGAGGGGACAACGAGCCCCTCAGTGTGCGTAAACGCATTCCACCTCCTACCCCAAAAAAAAAAAAAAAAAAAAAAAACTAACATAACTTGTAACTTGATGTAACCTGAATCTAATAACTTAATCATTATAACCGTTCAAGTGAACGTTTACAAATTTCACTTGAAAAGTTAAATTAACAAGCTACCTAACAACCAAAGTAACTCTTTGTTGACTCTGCGGACGTGACCAAGGTATTCTTTGACAAACGTTAAATATCTCAATTCCCTCTTTTCTTCCTTTTTTAAAGAATCATATCTTAAATCTTATGATTTAGCTAAATTGGAAAATCCTTATTCAAATAATCTTTTTGAATAAATTTAGTTATTAAATTACCAAATGTAAAACGATGAAAACTTGGAGTTTAAAAGCGAAAATAAAAAAGTCAACTTTACTGCATAACAAAGATTTTTGAAGGCTTTTAATAAAAAAAAATATTTTTTGAAAGATAGTATTTTATAAAAAGATAGTATATTATTTTGAAAGATTTTTTCCTGCGCATTTATCAAAACCTTGAAATGTTTAATAATTGCTTTTTAGCAATGATAATCAGCATATAAAACGTAGGTACAATTTTACTAATTTTAGAAATTATTAGGGGGCCCTTGCGGAAATTGCAAATTTTAATATTATAGCCTATGTGTTTGTGAGGAACTTGCCTACGATTAGAAGAAATTGTATGGCCTTAAACTCGCCGTTAATAATGAAAAACCTTTCAAGTAAAATTTAAAGGTCTCACCTAAATAAATATACGCTAAGCTGAACAAATGACGCACACATCGTTCATCACCCCAACACTATATATTTTTCCTTCTGGCACAACAGTAGTATACCGGAAGTTTTTCTTCCCGTATTCATGCCATAACATCATATTTAAGAACTCAATGTCCACCTTGTCTACCTTGCCTCGAATAAGAAAGTGAGCAGAACTTTCTGGTTTATTATCATTCAGTGTTGGAAATACTGCCTCCTATCACAAACCTCGTCTACCTTTGCCTCGACTGAGCAAGGGGGCAGAGCTACCAGATCCCTCAATAATTCTGGTTTATTCTTCAGGTTGAAGCATGACGCTAATAAAACAATCTAAGGGGATTACGCGAAATATTCTGAGAGTAAGGAAAGTAAAAACGAGTTCAGGAACCACCTGTTTTGCGACTTGATATCCAGTGGGAAAATGGCCGCTTTCTTAGACAGAAGAGAGAAAAATAAATTTTTTTTATCAAATCCAAACGAATCTGTTTACTTTTTTCAAGCGAAAACGTTCCTCATCAGAGGCAATTTTTAAATCATTTTATGATTATAGTTAAAGAAGACCGTCCGACTCCAACGACTGACGCCTCAGAGGAAGGATATACTTGTCTTATATTGCCGTTTTTGTAATTGTGGAAATGTTACGTAATTTAATAAGCATTTTACAAGAGTTTTTACTAAATATTGAGTATAAGTTTAAAAATATGTTTTAATCGTCATGAAAATATTAAACCTCAAACTGCACACTGTGAGCTGAATCCTCGGGATTAACTCAATATACGGTTTAGTAGATTCAAAGAACAGTTTGTAACAATGATGGAGGATACATTTGACTGCCGAGACCCAGGGGTGGCCAATGTAAAGCTGTTCAACTCCTTTAGTTTGCAGCCCTGTCTCTTGTTACGTTCAAGCCAAAAGGTTTACTGACAAACAAATCTCAAAAGATCAGACTTTGAACTAATTTGATTTAGAAGTCAGTTGAATAAGTTGATTTTTATAATTACTTATAAATGTTTTAAACGTTACTAGAATTTTTACGAATAACTCTTTTTATTTAAATAAACCTACCTGGTTTTTACAATCATTAATAAAGACAGCAAACTAGTAAGCACTATCAATAACGCATCAACACTAAATTTTGTACTATTTAATTTTCCTTAACTCCATGTAACTTATGATAAATTAACTGTCTGCATGTCAAAATGGTCTCGCGACTATAAAATAACAAATCACATAATAATAATGAATGCTGATAGCAGAAATCCAGTTGTGATGTTCAACAAATAAATATTTGCTGACACTTTCAACAAAATACTATCAGCCAAACCATTGTATGATTATTACCCAATAAAAGTGTAGAGATTATTAGTGCATTATCTATGACGGTTCAAAACATCAAGTATAGCAGCGTTGTTTCCCCGACAAAATAAGTTTTTGTCATGATAAGTATTTGGTAAAACAAGTCTTATAATTCTATAACAACTAAACAACATCGGGTAAAACATTAAAAATAAATATTCACAAATAGACGTTTTCGTATGCAAGTGATTATCATCACTCCGGCTCAAAAGTCTGATTTAATGCCGGGAACACACATCACATTTTGAGTGTCTATTGAATGTTGGGCTATTATTAATGATCCTAACGAATTAACCTCCTGGAAATTGTCAGTATTAAGGTTATAACCATATCGATACTGCACTCATCCCTCATCCATAGCTTCTTCTCGGGAGATGTTTGTCATGATGGTGTCTATTATTAAATTTAATTGGCTACACATCAGTAAAATGTTTAATTTTAATGATGTGTAGCCAATAAAATTTAATAAGCTAACAAGTTGTAAACTGTCAATATTTTAAAATTACAATTAAAGATTTTCAAGTGTTAAAAGTTTTTTCTATAACTGGCTTTAAGGTACTTAAAATTATGGCTTCTCATAAATTTCCTAAAAATAAATTTAGTGTTCGGCCATTAAAAAGTTAGTCGACGCCCTCAAAGATGACTTTTCACGTGGGCTTAATAGGTTATGACAGTAACGTCACGTTTTAGAAATAATAATTTTTTAAATAAGAAAAATTAATTATGTTTCTTACAAAGTATAAATCTTTTCGAATCAAGTTTTGTTTAAGGTAATCAACGCTGACGTTTGTAAAAATAAGGCTTCTTCCTTGGCTGTAAGGAACAAATAACAGTGACACTTTTCTAGATTGTTATGTTGCTGAACAATTTAAAATGGTGACTATAAATTTCCTACTCCTATTTATCGTCTGGAAATTTATTTTCCTGAAGTCACCGGAGTTAATAAAGGGAGTTAACAGAAAAGCCAGTGAACTGGCACGTTTATAAGGAAATTTATAATATTAAAACGTGACGTCAAAAACTCTCAACAAACTAAATAAAGACAAAGACAGGTTGAAGTCTGAGTTTTCTATGCTCGAAGCTGATTTCTTCGAATTCCGAAACATAAATATTTGATTACTTTTCTTGTTCTTTATTGTTCATTTAGTAACTAGTTTCTTCTTTATTTTAAAATTTCCATTAATTGCATTATGAGGTTAATTGGTTTTTAAACTCACATTCGAATGATTTGTTTTTGTTTTCATGGTTTGCTAATGAACAAAACATTTACACAATTATGTTTTAAGCCCTAGCGTATACCGAATCTGGCTTCTGCAATGCTCACCATCAAATGTTTCTTCCAACTGCTGCCATTTTCAATACTATACTACACTTTTCATTAAATTTTTATTAGCCTCAACCCATGTGTATCGCTAATTAGCTGTCAGTAGAGTAATACACATTAAGGTAAAAGAAAAGTAACGAAAGAAATGATTATATATTTTATTTTCACGTTTTTATTACAGTGAATCGGGGAGAAAATCGTTTTCCTTGTCGCTTTTCTTTCCTAACATTAATAACATCAGCATTCAAACCTCGGATAGTTTGGAGTCCGAGTGTTAGACGTTAGATCAATAAAATGAAGATGGGTTCGGTTTCATCTGGCCATCCATTATCATGTCTAAAGAGATTCATTTTACTACTTGCTTAGTTCCTTAGGAAAAACATTTCCATACATACATAGGCTTTTTTTACTACGATCTAAGGGATTTAAGAATGTAATGATTGATTTTAGCTCAGAAATTACTTACTTAATACTAATCACCAATTTAATCAAGAGGCCACGGTTAATTCCATTGGTTTTAAAGGGGTGACATTTATAGTTCAAGTCCAAGCCCATAAAACGAATTTTTATATTATATTTTATATTAGCCTGTGACCCTTCATTTGACTTACATTTTATTTGTTTCCTTCCAGCCACTTTAATTAGGACTAGTCCGTTGGTTCTAAAGGAGTGTCCGTAAGCCGAGGTAAAAAAATGATCGAGAAACGAAAAGCAGCTTTCGGCCCGTGCGATGAACTATTTTTCGTTGAACCGCTCAATAAGACATGCTAACTACTTAAGAAAAATGTTACAACTCGATCACCTTTAAATATATTTTCCATAGAGATTTTCATCTTTCTATTAAAAACAATCAGCTGATTGTCTGTTTAATTTATGTTAGACTATACTGACAATAATGAAAAACTATCGATGTATCGAAGCACTGAACTATCGATTTGTGAAATGAGCGAGTAAACTGACAACAATGCAACAATAATTTATAGTTGATAATAATAATAGATAACCGCTATCGATGCAATTGATGAATCACCTTCGACGCTGAAGTACACACGTTTACAGTTTTAATAAATTATGAACGAACAACTGACGTCCTCGATATCAGCTGATTCTTTTTCATTCTAGGGTGAAAAAGAGCTTCTTCAGGCCCGCAACACATCTATTGAGAACTGCTGTTTTCTCAGTGGTATAACGAAAATTGCTTTTACTGCCGCTGAGGTATAAATTTATAATGATTACAAAACAAGTAATATTAAAATAAAATTGCATAAATTCATTAACAGTTGGATTAATTTTAATAAGACATTTTTTCTACAGAATGAAATTTTTTGGAGAATAATGCAAAAGGCAATAAATTCAAACTTCATTTAACGTTAGTTCTGAAATGTTCGCCACTTTTGCGTATCGCACTCGAGAGAGTTGTTATCCTATCGAAGTCTTTCACAGGTTTTCCAACTATTGCTGAAGTATTTTCTGTTATAAGGACCGTTATCGGAAAATATTATTCTTCTATTAGTAAATTCTAGGTCGAATACTTTCACAGGTAACTGACTTAATTTAGTTATTTTGTAAAAAGCGTTGACTGTTAGGCTATTAGAATTTACAGTCAGCGGTACAAAGATTATAAACAGTGTTTTAACGTAAACTGAATTTTTTTAAGAAATCCTTGATTTGAATAGAAATTATTTAGCAACGTAAGCAACTAAGCAAAAATGTACTGACTGATTTTAGCAAATGGCCTAACATCCTTGAATAAGTTTTTCAAAAGGTGACAGGTGTTTCGTTTAGCTAATTTTTACGAGCCTCGTTTCAATCAGAGCGACGCGTGCTGTTTGCACCGCGGACGTGACGGAGAGTAACAGGACGGAGTTCATTCCCAAGGTCATCTCGTCTCTTGATAACTTTTACTTTTGTCTTTACATACAATGTTTTTAGATTTTTTGACTTGATATTGGAATTACTTTTCCTGATACATTGAAGGAGTTCCGGATTCGTGTTTACACGCCACTTTATTTAGTGTTGTATGCTTGTCCCAAAGATACATCACCAATAATAATGGACGAACGAAGTAAAGTAGATCTACGTCTTAGCGCAGTTAATTAAATCATACTTTTGTTGACTTCAGCTATCTTGAAAATCGTGTGTAACCGAGCAAAGCTTGGTTACACACGATAAAGGACTTGTTATTTGTTTCAAATTACAGTTTTTTTTGTATATTCTTGTGTCCTAAAAACATTATTCAATGAGAGAATGGAAGGAAGAAGTAAAGCGGAGGAAAGAAACAATAAAATGTTTAAAAGTAAATTACGATTTAGTGCAATTCATGATAAGCCGTGTGGTTAACATAACTTTACAAACCAGGTTGAACGTCATTCATTTACTTAAAATTGCTATAAAATAATTATGTTTTCATTATTTTCTCGAAAATATGTGAAAACTAAATTATTAGAACACTCCAACAGAATGCCATGTATTTAGCATCAACAAAGCGCTAAATCCGCTCTTTTTTGTTTAGTTTAAACCTAGCGAATTTTTTTGTGATATGCGGTTGGAAAACAAACAAACAAAGAAACATAAAAGACAATGAGAAAATAGTTAATATGAAGAATGAAATTAATGAAATCACTCATTGCATCTCTAAAAAGGTTCCTAATGAAGCTTACAGGGACATATACCTTTCTTGATGTTAATCCTTGGTAATTTTTAATACAGATTCATTCGAATTTTCTTTTTGAAATAATATTTTTTTCTGAAAAAACTTTGCTAATCTATCAAGAATTTCTTACTCAATTTTTTTCTACAAGACTGCTGGCAAAATTATTGCTGTACGTTTCTCACTTAAACTTTTCAGGCAAAAACATATTATTTATCATTAATAAATGAAAATATCATTGTTATAGTGGGGCTAAATTTGTTCATGATATACAAAGTATATAAAAACACTTAATTAGAAACTTGTAATCATTAAAATGCATCCATGAGCTGTCGATGTTGATTGGATATCATTAGTTTAATAACTATGTATGTTTATTGGAGCATAAATATTTTGATTTCGAAAATTAATTGGAAAAAACATCGCCATTAGTAATTAGTATTTCTCATTTAGTTAACTCGTGTTATTGAATATCCTTAGAAAGCTGCACACAAGCTCTTCTAAAGAGTATTTATTTTTAATATTGCCATCCACTCATCAATTAATTTAAGTACTTTAGGTATAATAAAATTTAATATACATCGTAAACTCTAAGTCAATTATTAATTAATTATTTACATAGCTAGTGTTACTAGTGTATTAATCTATCCACACTTTTTAAATAAAACCCAGTCTCAGAATCAATTCAGTTTGTCTTTTAATCGAAGTTCGTAGTTGTTGATCATTGCATCAAGACTGTTAAGATCTTGGGCCGTTCAGCTTCCCTTTTAAAGTGCTTTTTCAAGAGCAATAATTTTAACCAGGTAGTTCGCAGATAAGAAGGACCGTTGACGTAATTCTTCCTAACATTAGCTTCTATAACCATTAGTTATATTTTAAATTCTAATTAATTAATTTTGAAATTAATTTCCAAGAAAAAATTCATAAACATCTGATTTTATTATAATTATTACTCGTGAGCAGAAATATGTTTATACAGGGTGTCCAGTAACTATCTGGACAAATGTATATAGCGTTATAGCTTAGGTCAAGACAAACACTTTTCACTAAAAGAACATGGGTCTCTGGTGCTTAGTTTTCCGTCTATCTGTCTGTATGTGTTTTTTACAAACACATTTATAACTCCTAAACGGTTTGAGGTACAGTGTTGAGATTTTGCGCAAATGTTTATTTTATTATGACCTATCCTTCTTTCAAATTATCCCAAAATATCAGTAACTGTTTCAAAATGTCGGCCATTTACATTTTTTGATGCCAAATTCCATCAAAATCGTTAACTTAAACAAAATATTACAAAACACATAAAAGTAAGCCAATTTTATGTAGTTTTCAATGATACCTTATTTGTTAAGATTGGATAAAGATTTACTGAGAAATTAGTTTTTTCGTAATGCTTGACTACTTTTCTCCATATAAATAATGTTAAAATATGGGGTGTCCAACGTAACTGTGTTTAACTGTGCCATTGGTATCTCAGAAACTATTGGATTTAGCAAACAATTTAAATGGGCGACATCACCTACTATTTTAAGTGCGATTGACATTCACTTAAATATCCTGGTATATGTTCAATGTACTTTATTATTTAAACTTTTAAAGCGATTAAAAACGTCATACCTTGTTACAAATCTTTACAGTTTAAAAGAAAAACTTAAAATACATTTTCAGTTTTACTATGATCCTTCTTTAAACATTATTTTCTGCTTATTTTGCCATTCTGTAAATCGTAAGTGAGTAATTGACTAGCTTAATGCTAAATCCATGCGTATGATAAATGCAATGTATGCTTTATTTGGATAAGAATCAAGGTTATAAAGGTAAAAATAAAGTGATTCGCTCATTTAATAAGAATAGATTATCATTCATAATCTATCGCTGCTAAAGGTTTAATCACAGTTCGTGATTTAGAGGATGTATAGCTACATGTATAGCTGTATGTATAGCAGGATGAATAAGATGACGTATAGCTGCAGCTAGGCCTTGCTTTGTGTGAGTTGTATACCATGAAAACTACATTGAGCAGGGTAGCATGAGCACTACATTGAGATTATCCGGTTTTATTCAGATTATACGTAATTATCCGTGCAAATACGTATTTATGTTACATACTATTAAAAAAGTGTCCAAGTAGTTTAGATTTAGTTAAAATCCGCGATAAGTGAAACAAAATTTAGTGCAAACAGGTTATGTCTTAAAGATCAACATAGAGTATTTTCAGTTTACACAGAGTATTCAGTTTACAGCTTTCGCTCGTGATTGTTTATTTAAAAAAATTCAATAATAAAATAATATTTAATGCCACAAAAATTCTTACACTGGCACTCTATACAGTTTAGATTAAAATAAAAACAGATCCCTCATTGCTATAAGTACAAGTTGACACGGTATATAATAAAAAGATTAAAGAAGAGCGTGTTCTTCTATAAACATACTATATTACTTTAACTCTCGATAGTACAATAACAAACCCTGTGAGCCACCCCAACAGATGGTAGGCCCTTTCACTGTGAAATCAAATTAAATAAAGTTAGCGCTGCTATATATTACGATAAACAAAATAATCTAACCAATACTTTAAAACTTTTGCCAAACATGATGATTAAGATTTCCTTTTTTAGTATTTTAATATCGGAATTGGTTGGACAAACATAAAGAAAGTAAACTGTAACATTGAAATTTACTAAATTATTTAATAATTTTCCGTAACTAAATTATTTATGTATATTTTATATTACTAATATAAAATATATTAACATATATTCTATATATTATTTATATAAAACTACATTAAAATATATCCGATTCTCCCTAAAAATACAATATAATGGATACGGTAATCCAATTTTGTTATTATAATAATCAACAATCGTCTATATCATATGGGCGATGTTTTAAACACTTTTAAAATTGCCGGGGGTCGGTGAGGCAGGGCGAGCAAGGGTAACAATAGGATATTGTTTCCAGTGGCAGGAAATGAACATCTTGACAGAGGAAACGGCTGCGACGGTGGCGGTCTTCTTGCATCGTGTACACTCAAAATAGCTATTAAGATAAGAATTATCACTATTGTAGTAGAGTTACGTTTTAAGCACATAAAATAAATTATAGCTAAACAGAAAAATCAGTAGAATGCCTAACTTAAATAAAGCTCAACTAACTTAAAGTTCAAGTTTTCATTCACTTGAATTTCGTGATCAATGTACAGTGTTCATTGTTTAAACTTTAAACGATTACAAACCGGATATCTTGGTAAGAAATCCTTATACTTACTACCAGATAAGATACATAGATCCTTAATTCTTATACTAAGATTTGAAACAATTTGTTATAACGACAATTGCAGTTCAATTATTTCTGGTATTAAATGAACACTTTAAAATTATATTCTGCCTTTCACCTTTTCCGTTTGCACAAGGTTAAGGTAAAAATAAAGTTATTCGCTTATTTAATAAGAATAGATTATCATTCATAATCTATCGCTGCTAGAGGTTTAATCACAGTTTATAGAGGATTTATGGAGGATGTATAGCTACACGCATAGCTGGATGTATAGCAGGATGTATAGCTGGATAAGAGGATGTATAGCTGCAGCTAGGCCTTATTTTTGTGTGGGTTGAATACCATGAATACTACATTGAGCAAGGAAGGTGTTTGGCACAACAGTCAGAGAAGAAAACAACTAAAGATTTGGCTATAAAATAAAATGTAATTAGCGTTTTTGTGAGGTTCATCATTGGAAAAAATGTTGTCTTGCTTTTTATAGACATATTTCATTCGTTCACCGACGAAATGTAATAGTAAACGTCAACCGAAAATTTTCTAAGCTTTTCCTTTAACCATTTCATCTGTAAAATAACAAATAAAATAACTGACATGACTTGTAACTGGATGCAACCTGAATCTAATAACCTAGCCATTGTTTGATAAAACCGTTCTCAACTTGAAGTTTCAAATTTCACTTGAAAAGTTACATTAACAAGCTTCCCAACAATCAAAGTAACTCCTTGTTGACTCTGAGGACGTGACCAAAGAATTCTTTGACAAACTTTAAATATCTCAATTCTTCTTTTTCTTATTGTTTTTCATGATCATAGGCCCAATCTAAGGATTTAAGTATATTAGGAAATCAGATTTAAATAGCCTTTTCGTTTTAAATTTGGTAATTAACATACAAAACCTAAATAATTAAAATTATGTGTAAAAAACTAAAATAAAACAAGTCTGTTTTATTATGAGTTAGAAAGATTCAATATTTAAAAACCATTGAAATGTTTAACGATTACTTATTAGCAATAATAATCAAATTATAAATCGTTGATACATCTTTACTAAATAGATATGAGAATCAAAATTGAATAATAAAAAAATGGAAATATTTTTATTACGATCGTCATATGTTGAGTTATTTACGATGATGATGAACTGTTCAAACGAAAAAGGCAATCCACGATTATAAATGATCTTGTCCAAGACACTTATATCTTTCTATACTATACTGAGTATTTCATAGCAATTGGTTTTCTACATAAAATGCGCAGGTGGCTCAGTAAAAATATTAATTGCATTAAAAGTTACTATTATTATCATTCATTTATCATTCATTCATCATTGATTGTTATTTCGTCTGGAGCAGTGAAGTGAAGGCAGACACGTGACCAAGTGAGTGGAGCTGCCGAGACTTTCAGTGTTTCTGATTTATTCGCATTCAATGTTGGCAATACTATCTGCTATCACGAACCTTGCCTACCTTGTCTCGATTGAGCGAGGGAGCAGAGCTGCCGAGTCCCTCGCTGTTTCTGGCGGGGTAGCGGAATTGTAACCCGGATTTGTATTCCCCAGAAAAAAAAAAACACCTTCGAAATTTTTAAGTGGCAGGATTCGGGGCCTAAACCCAGCCGAGAAACATCCGAAGACTTTAAATGTACCCCCAATACATTATTATATTATCTAAATGACATTGCTTTGAAAATAAATCGTTTTCCTTAAATCCGACCCTGGAATTGTACCCCCGGATATGTACCTTACTTAACATGAGAAAGAAACAAATGTGTGTATGTATCAATGAATGTATGTATGAAAGTCTTTATGTATGTATTTATGCATGTAAAGCAAAAGGTGAAGAAATGTGTTGGTTTGAGAACATTTAATGATATCCACTCTTATGAAACCTTGGAAGAGGAGAACTACTGAACAAAGTATCTTAAAAACCTGCAACGCACCATTGTTTAAATACATGAGTAGACGTATACCTCGTCAGCCAATCGCTAATTTCGTTGAGAAGTCCCTATTTTTCTGCATGTATTTAAAACTTGTCTAAAAATATTTGGTTCCAGAGGCATAGATAAGTTGGATAGTGTTAAAATGAACGGGATGATGTTAGCTTCAAATATGACGATTGTGATACATGCCATGTTTATGTTTTGTGTAACAAATTAAACGTTTATTTTATTATCATCATGGTAAAACATTTCTGAACACGTTTCCAATTTGCACTCAAGGATCAATAATTCTTTTTAAACCATCAACTTAAAAACCTAAGAGAATGTACGATTAGCTCAATACAAAACATATACTGAATGGAATAATATGGTTTGTATATTACAGCATTGACTTTAACATCTCTTGCGTAAAGTCAATGCTTTAATATATTATTCCATTGCAATATATGTTTATTGACTTTGTAGAGATGTAAAGTCAATGATTACAGCACTAATTAAATTAATGGATATAATTATGGTCATTAGTTTGTAAATAAAAATGGATCTCATTAGTTAAACTTTGTTTCATTATTAAGGCACATTTATCTAGCACGATAACATTTTACCATGCAACCGGAGTTTGCATTGTCCTCTGAATTCAGTTAGGTTGCATTCACTCCTTGAGAGATGAATCGGAACAATCCAAATCAAAAAGATTCAGTCAAAGATCCGATAATTTAAAACATGACTGATTCCATGGAGAGATTAGACGAACAGGTGAAATGTTGTCAGTCGACCACTATTTCTCGTCTGGATGCATTGGAGGAAAACTTATCAAAAATTGACGACCGATGTTCTCAATCAATAAAGGAAGCACAAAAAGAAAATGCAATAAGCAGAAAGGCCATAACTCCACCTTGACGGAATTCTTTTTTCTCTGAACTCTACACCAGCATCAGCTTGCCAGGTATGCGATACGTTGCAAATCGTGAATCATTTATACATAGGTTATTATGGATTTGCATTCACATTATTGCGTTTCTGATCAGTTTTGCCCTCATTCAGTAGGCGTATGAAAATTGGCAAAGTTCGCCGATAGTTTGGAGTGTGACCATGATGAGTGTTAAGGACATTCCTTACCCAGCCGTCGCAGTGTGTGAGTACTTGTCGTTGACACTAAAACAAGAATACAATCAATAGGCAAAATGAAAAGATTTGGGTATGCAGCGGTGAGGAATTGAAAATGTTCAGGGTTTATACATATATTAGTCCGATAAATACAAAAAAACTTCTCTTTAGCATTTAATTTCAATAAGAAATCGTACAACCCTCTTTTTGACCATATAAAGGGATGGAGAGATATGGAGTACTTAGAGTATATCAACAAGCTAGCCCAGGATATCAATAATCTAGATATGTCAATTCGACAAGAACTTGATGATACGGAGAGTGTGAATAGTTTTTCAAAAATCACGAGACTGAAATTCCTGCGTTCAGGAATTACTTCGCAGCCACCGCACTTTAAGAGATGTCACACAGTTAATGGTATTAGTTACAGTCAAAATGAGCACGGTTTCAGGAAAAGGATTCGGAATTATTCTAATATTGAGTCCAGAGAAACAGCAGACTTTAACCCAGAAAAATTACTGCAGAACGTATGCCGATCTGTTATTGACTGATCTATTGTAAACAATTTCCATACAACATGTAGCTATAAAAATATATTTAGTTGCAAATGAATAAACTAATTTTTCCCACCACTGCATGGCAATGTGATTATTTCCACCACTGCATGGAAATAATCACATTGCCACACCTGTAAACAGTACGCAAAACGGTTCATTCCCGCTTTCATTTCATTCTCGCTCGCTGAATCAGGGTTACTTATTAGGTTAAGGTGGCACACAAGAGAGATATCTATGACGTCAAAGACCAGTTTCTCTTGGTCAGAAATCCCATGACACTCACCGTATTCTAAATTCTAGTTGCCTTGTACTAAATCAGCTGATTTAATTGTCACCGTTTCTGCCTGTTCGTTCCAATAGAATAAGCAAACACTCAATGAACTTTTGTGTACAGGTTAGTTAATAAGTTAAACTGTTTAAATCGTGGTGGTAGGAAAAATATTGTGTGTATTACGAGCGCAAAAAATAGGCTTGCCGCTATCGAAATGTTTGGCGCATCACTCAGCTAACGCTTGGTGCGGCCATCTACAATTCTAAAGCGGCAATGTACTTTGCGCTCTCAATACACAAATATCTATTGAACAATTTTCCATTAATATTTTAGTTAGCATCACATAAAAAAATATTTGTTATCATAATAAAATCATCCCTTTGGAATATGAAAGTATTGAGAACCTGAAGAGAAAAAAAGTAGAGGGTTTGAAATAATGCAGTTCGTAGGAAGTTGGAAGACTTGTGCTGTGTCAGTTTATCAATGTAAACCTGCTCTTTATGAGACGATACCAACAGGTCTGCCACATAAATCCATCCAACGTTTCTAGCAGGCATCAAGTTCGTTTTTGATTGTTAGTATAAAGAAATATTTTAAGATTTTTTTAGTTTCAGAGGTTTACTATATAATGTAGTGTATTTGTGTGAGACTTTGTATATAAATGAAAAGTACTTAATTAGTACAAATTAATACTGCATAGTAAAATATAATTATGCAGTATTTTCGCCATGAAAAATATATATACAAGGTGTTTCACCTTAACTAAACCAATAGCTAACTGTTGTGTTTTAAATCTGACAAAGAACTTTTATGAGGACTTCGTATTATTTTGTAGCTGATTTTTTGGAGTCGCTTCGAAATTTGGAAATGTGGCCAATATTAACCAATATGGCAGTCAACTTCTTCTCTTGTGGAACACCCTGTATTTTATAGTTATGGAATTTTGCGCTTAATTTTAAGAAATTATATTCGTTGGCATTTTTCTTACACGCAATCGTTAAGGAGATATTATCCCTTACATTTCTTAAGGAGTACAAGAATGTTTAAAATAATGCACTTCATGAGTGAATATCGACAAAAATATGTTTAAGATTAAATTTGCAATTTAATGCACATTAAATATCGAAAACCTTTAACACGTCAGTATTAAAGTAAAATGACTCCAATGTTATCCATGGAGGTTCAGTTTGATTAGCAAACTAATTATAATAGGGTCATCTTATATTTTTATACCACTCTGAATTGTGATAATTCCTACGGTAAAATTAAAAAATGGACATACATAGGATGGGTATAGTCCTGAAGTTTGCAACATTCTCTATCTTTCATCCCTCACATAAAAATTGTGTATCATTTGTTAGGAGTTGATGTTTGAAAATGTTGAACCCTCAAACTATCCAATTTCGGAAGGAGAAGGTACATTTTTAAAGCAACAACAACTTTTATCCTTTATAATGTCAATGTTTTCTCAAATTAAGCTGTTTGTCTTGAAATTGTAAAAACATATATATTGGGTGGGGTTGTTGGAATACACGGTGTGATTGTATTGATTAATTAATTAATTATTGATTAACTGCTTTCTAGACAATAATTTCTTCTGTTAACGTAACTATATAAGCAAAGTAAGCAGTAAGAAGTTTCTACTAATAGGATTTAATTTAATTTTGGTAACAATCAACGATCATTTACAGTGTTTTTACCAACATTTCGTAATGTTCGAAAATTTTCAGCATTATTTCATTGATTGTAGGTTTCGATCTGCTGGGTAATCCATTATGAATTGCAGTAGTAATTAGTCTGGGGGTCCGTTTCATATGAACTCTGAATTCTCAGCTATAAATGGAGTTTAAAAAAGGTACTATGCAACATTTCACTATACGACTGTCTTTTTAACAATGACATATCGTTAATTCTTCATCGGAGGAGGTCAAATCGTTACAGTTTTTGCGATCAGTTCAACTAATATCCGACCCTTCTCTCAAAGTTCTTATCCCACATGTGACGACCCTTAATATCATGAATTTAATAGATACTTTCAGAGGGATAACCTTAGCTACGTAATTGTAAGCTACATAATAGTTTTATAACAATCATCTTTTGTGTTAATTTAGTCTTTTATGTTTGAGCTTTCAAGCATAAAACACATAAAACCTCAGTTCTTACATTTAGTTATATTTAGTTTACAGTTCTTATATTTAGTTTACAAGCAAAGTTAACTCATCACTATTTAATAAATTATTCCATTTGTCACATAAGTTTTATTCTTTTTTGTTCATTTTAAGTTTAAACTTTTAGTTATGACTTTGCCATTTACCTATATATTAATCGGGCCAATTTGGGTATCATTTTTAGTGAATTTGGAAATAGCACAAGGCACAAGGAGGGTTTTTATTAATAAGCAAAATCTTAAGAAAGAATCCATGTATTGAGGGCTAACATAAAAATACACTTTCAAATTTATAACTTTGTCAGCTATCTGTACCAAATCGATTCTATGAATAGAGGAGTAATCTTACTTTGTTTGCTCAACACAATATTTTTTTTATATAAAACAGGTAGTCATCTGAAACAATAATTTACCCCTGAGGTTAGTACAATACAATATAATATAATTGTTTGTAAAAATATAAATACGTCAAGTTTACAGAACAAAGTTAACGTTACAACTTTATTTTTTAAATCTTAAGATGAATCGTTTCACAAGAGAATTGCTACATTTAAAATAACAAATCAAGATAGTTGAAAATATCAAAATTATGAAGTAAATTAGATAAAATAGGACAACGAAGACCATTTTACTCATGAGCTAAATTTAAGTTTCAAATTATTCTACTTTTCGTTATACTCTTTAGTTTACACTTACAATGTGCGTATTATAATTTCGGGTGCCAGTCATAGAAATGAACGTAACGAATTTCCAAACAGATAGGATTACCGCTATTAGAGCGGTAACATAACACGATTGAAAAAAACGAACTTAGCTTACCTAATATTTAACATAATACATTTCATTTTTTTACATTAAAATAAAACCCTAGAATCTTCAGAACCCACCCTTACCATCTTCAATTGACTTTTATGGTCAAAACATAAATATTTGAGTTATTCAATTTAAAATTATATATACGGATTAATACTTAATCACTTATCATTCAAAGTATCAGTTAACTGTAATCATAAGACCTGAAGGTGGGGTAACATAACTGAAATGCCTGCAAGCCATTAATTAGTTCTGCAGGCATTGGTGTTGTGGTGCCTTTGGGCTACCATCGTCCTACAACAGGTAGAGTCAATATTCTGATGATGCTATTTCTAACTTAGTCAGGTTTTGGTGTCTATGGTTTACAATACTATTCGGATGTATTTGGAGAGGTTGTAAAAGTTTTTATAAAAATTACTTCATTTTAAATTTATAATATTAAAGGATATCTTTTTGTTTTATTATTTATCAAAAAATGTGGCTTAAAAACTTTCCTTTAATCCGTCTATTATGTTATTTATAGACAATGTAGAAATGGCTCACAAATCACTTGGCATAGAGTTACATAAGTGGACATGAACAATGTTCATATTTCAGTTGTATAACTGACCACTTACAGTGCTGGAATATAACTCGATTCAATAATCAAATATAAAGTAATAAGAAAATCTAATAATACTGGTTCTTTGTTTTCAGTATTATCAGACTTTAATTTTTGTTTATTGCTCGAAAAACTTACATGAATCTATTTTTACCAAAGAGGATGTTGGATTTTTGAAGTTTATAGACTCGGACACCGTTGAACTGTTTGCCATGACATTTCGTATAAATATGTAAAATTTCATGGAAAATGTTTTTAAGCCATATATTTTGCCCTAAATCAATTGGGTTTCTCCCCAGAGGCTCAACATGATTCCAACATTAACCTTATTGTTCACATGAAAATAATGTTTACTTGAACACTTGATCTTTGCTAAATAGTCAAAAGTATAGCAACGCTGTCGGGTTCAGCTAGTAATTTATAAACCTAAGACACAGATTTCTTGTGACCGGATGACACGAATAATTGAAAATTATCATAAAAGCAATATTTTTGAAATCGTTCATGAAAAAGCGTAAAAACGGTCTCGGAATGCTCAGTTGGCAAATTTAGAGAAAGTTCATTGATATACTAAAAAAACCGTAGTTAACGTTCCTAGTTAATAAGAACCGATTCAATCTGACTCACATTCATTATAGAATTAATGTAAACGCAAGACATTGGGGATAATGTTTAGAGTATAATATCAAGCATGCATTAAAGGGATGATTGTGGTTGTTGTTTATTAGTGTAGAAACTTAAGTTATCCGTAAACTAATAGAAATATATAAACAAGACTATATATTTCCGCACACTAACAACGAATAAACAAACTCGAAGCTGCCTGAACAGTGGGATTGATTTATGTGAGCCAGGCTGTCGGTATCGTCTCATAAAGAACAACTTTATCTGGATATATTGACACAACACACGTCTTCCTCCGAGCAGCATTATTTTATACCCGACAATTTACTCATCGTCTATTCATCAAAACTTTAACACCACCGTGGTGGCTTGCACATAAGTACTACTTTATTTTACCGAGATTTTATTCTGTTGAAGATTAACGTAATTTAGTTCCGCCATGATAAAAAAAAAAAATTGACAAATAAAACTCAACACATACTTACAACCAGAATGTAATAAGAGTATAATTAAATTTGAAAACATGATGTCGTAGTACTGTTGTAGTGCTGTTGTAGTTCATAAACGGCTTAAAATAATAAAGTGCATTGAACTAATATCTGTCATCACCATGATTATACTGTTGAGTACATTTTATTATAACGTTTGCAAATTACGTTACGTCAATTTTTAGGCTGTATTTACGTTTATACAACGCCAAGAGTTCCTATTACATGACCCACTACTCAACTAACCGTCAAGACGTCTCAACTACACGTTCACGATCAACCGTCAGTGGAACCACAGAGAAAGGAATCTTGTGGTAGAACGATCCGACGTATAGGTGGAGTCAAATAACTTAGCCTAGTTCGTCCATAAGAGTAATGTTAATTTTAGCTTTGGTCTTACGGACGACCTGGGCCAAGCCATTTAACTCGGACTGTACTGCTTTGAGACATCGTTCATTGTACCCGGGTGTTTTTTTTAAAACGCAACCCATTTTTAAGATTGAATAATGCACATATGAATGTGTAATGAGGATTGTTTTATTGCTCTTTACATTTTATACAACCTATTATTCAAGTTTTATCACATATAAGTTACATTGTGTGCTCAGACAGTCCGTCATTGGCATTTGTATAAAGTTATGCTCTCTCCATCAAATTCCCGAACATGTGTTGCAAGGTACCTCTTTGAATTTCTTGCATTAAATGTGTTATGCTTGTTTTGAGGTGCTGAATATATCGTGAATTGTTTTCGTAGAATAATACTACTTAGCATGTCTGTGGCAAATGTCATTCAGATCGGACCATTTTTACGCGAATTATCGTGCTTAAAGACACACACATTAAAAACGCAACCCAAAACTTGATTTTATCGGTGAAGGATTATTTCCTCCCAATAACCCTGATTTGACGCCACTATATTTTTATTTTCTTTGGGGATACATACAAAGTAAGGCCTAAAAAACAAGTCACAGCATATTCAGTACCCCAAAACAAACAAAACAAATGTAATGCAAAGAGGTACCTAGCAACACGTGTTCGGGAATTTGATAGAGAGAGCATAACTTCATAAAAATGCCACTGGCGGATTTTTTGAGCACATAAAGTGAACAAAACGTGATCAAATTAAAATAATAGAGTGTATAAAACGTAAATAACCATAAAACAATACTTATTTCATATTTATATGTGAATTATTCAATCTTAAAAATGGGTTGCGTCTTAAAAAAAACACCCTGTATAACTCCATGGCCATCTTTAGTAATAAGGCCGCGGCCTTCGATCTGGCAACGCCGCTTCTCAAGGGGTTTTCATATTTTTACCAGCTGCTTTCAGTTAAACAAAATATTGTGCTATAAGAGAGTATGAATAAACAAATCAGCTGAACCCTTAGGCGCGATGTTGCCATTTAATAGCACCGCGGCCTTGTACTAGAGATGGTTATGATATCTCTCGTACTCTCGCACTGAAGCTAGTTGGTAAAATAGTTAAGTTTGTTATACGGAGAATGTTTTTAATATTTACTATCGCTGATGAGAAATATGAATTCGAAAACCTAGTCATGCAAGAGAGGGGTGCTATATAACAATAAAAAGAGTGCGAAGTAGCCTCTACAAAAAGAAGGCGCACACTGGTTCGACCTAGAATGACGTTAAAAATACGAAAAGAATTGAGGGGAAGTTGTAATGGCGGAGGACTCTGGAGGAAACTTAGCAAAACAGTAGGAACTTAAAACGATCTAGCAAATGATTTTTTCGTTATACTGCTTCAAAAACAGATGTTTTTAATGCATGTTTTCCGGACCTAAATACACTCTTTTTATTCCTAGGAATTAAAAGCTGATGTACTCGATACCAGCTGACTCTTTATAGTCCTGGGACTATAAAAGTCAAAAAGTGCCGAGTACGTCGTAATAATCGAACAATATTCATTCGATTACAAATATTCGAAACATTCATCGTTATTATCGAAACATTCATTGTTGTCAGTTTAATCAATCTGTGAAACTCGCTCGTTTCACTAATCAATTATTACATGCGTTCGATACGACGATAGTTGTTCATTGTTGTCAGTCTACCCTAACACAAATGACACAGACAATCAGCTGATTGCTTCAAATAGCAAGAACAAGACGGTGGCATCTTTTGAAGGCATCTTTAAAGGTAAACAAGCTGTAACATTTTTGTTTTCTTAAGTAGTTTACGTATTGTATTGAGCAATATAACGAAAAATATAGTTCATCACACGGACCTAAAGCTGCTTTTCGTTACTCGGTCATTTTTCAACTTCAGCTTACAGCCTCGGTTGTAAAACTTGACCTTGTACGAAAAGCGTCACTTTAGGTCCTTGTAATGAAATATACTATTTTTGTAAATTTAAAATTAGTTCAGTTTTGTCCACCTTGAAATTTTGAACTCATAAATGATGATTTTACATTATATTTATGATAAAATAGATAATTAAAAATAAATTAGCCCTGAGTAGTTTTTGGATTGTCTTGATTAAGTAAGACTATCATAATAGGAAACTTATAG
Organism: Flexamia atlantica; assembly: GCA_035578135.1. Classification (NCBI taxonomy): domain Eukaryota; kingdom Metazoa; phylum Arthropoda; class Insecta; order Hemiptera; family Cicadellidae; genus Flexamia; species Flexamia atlantica. The sequence goes on from JAQJVK010000003.1 coordinate 29,319,748, forward strand.
GCATACTAGAAACTTTATAGACGACTAGGTTTCCTGTCCACGCCAAGTATATTCCAACTATGTTTGTTGGTTTGCCGCAGGACGTCTTAGACAAAATGGTACCTTAACCAATTTAAACTACGGTATTTAATCTAAACAGAAATGTCTACTACTTGATGGCAGTAGTAAGTTATCCACAAACAGTTAAATATTTTTTACAAACAAAAAAATAGAGAGGCAACATATCTTTCGATGTTACGTTGCTAAATTTCGGTATTAGTTTTTTGCAAAGTCGTAAGGTTCCGTTAGCATACGCTTAGCATTGTTCTTTCTGAAAAAAAATTTGTAAATAAATTTCTGTGTCCAAAGGCTGAAAATCATCATACTGGAAAAAAGTTGTTTGAAATTCTAGTACATATCTCAATAAAATGTGTGTATCCAACGGCCTAATATTGAATTTAGAAGACGTAATCTGTAATTTTGCAAATTCAGTTTTAATTAGGGAGTTATCCTGCCTGTATGTGCAAATTTTACCTATCTTCTGTACTGTCACGAGCAATGCAGACGAGGTTCGTGTTAGCAGACAGTATCCGCGATTGGATTGGAATAAATCAGCAACAGTGAGAGACTCGGCATTTCTGCTCACTCCGAGGCCAACTGCTCAAATCATGTTGGACGAAATAATAATTGGCCTTGCAATCTTATCGTTGTGCAATATTTTCATATTTCGTTGACCACATTTAGTGATGATATTTTTAGAGTTCAGGAAAAATAATTTGTTTTGCATTTAGTGAGTGATTCTGATGAGCTGTCTTCATTAAGAAAACAATGTGTTTTACAAAATAACAAGCAGTTACTCGTGGCTTCGCTTACGATGTTAAATACTCATCAGCAAGATTTTCTTCTTGAAACAGCCTTCAATAAAGCAAGGTTGTAATTGAATCCTGGAAACCCCAAAATTTACGGAAATTAGATGATAACTTCGAAGCAGCTTTATATTGCATTTCAAATTTGTTTTACGGTACTGGACATTCATTTAAAAAGGCTAAAAACCGCGATGAAAATAGTATATTAAGATACTGTTTTGCCTGACGTACTGTTTTGACAGTACAGCCGGGAAGTACTGTTTTGCTGGTCGAGCATGATAGTTCTCGCGCGAGCGGGATTTTCATGCGAGTACGACAAAACTTCCCGGATGTGAAACGTACGATAATTTTCATCAATATACGCAGAAAAAGCATACTTTCAATCATAACGTAGTCCTTGCATAAACATACTTTTTAAACCTTCAAACCTAATCTATAACAAACAGGACAAACATTTGCTACGGATGCAGTGCTGCCACTACATTCCTCTAAAATGAAACCAATAAACAAGCATTAAACGTCGGTTTGCTGCAAATCAGCTGATTGTTTACTTCCGTTTTATCCGGCCCAGGCCGAAAAAAGTTTATCCGGCCTAGGCCGGCAATGGGTAACTTTCGACCCAAGAAAAAGGAACTGAAAACAGATGTTTCTGCGTTAGTTTGATGAAAACATATTTATGTAAAAATTATAGTTCATTACTTTGTTTTCAACTATGCTCCAATGCAAAACTAAAAAAAAATAACTGGGATATTTGGAGGTATTCCAGTTTTCTTGGTCACGATGGCAGCCTGAACAAGAGGAGTGTCTCTGGTTGTCGAGGAGTCTGTAAACGCTGTGGAGTTTTTCGAAAATTGCAACTCTTATTCAATAAGGTTTCATCGTATGTGGTCATCTTAAGTTAATGGGATCAAAACTCTTTATAAGTGCTACCTATGCCCTTTAAAGGTTTTAAAATTAGGCCTAAACAAAAAAATAGTGAAGAAACATGACAATCTGATTCTAGAAAAACTATTTATTACACTTGCTGCAAAACTTGTAGTCCTTGTAAAGATATGATACTGCTTCTAGTTCGATATAACAGTGTTTTACAACCATTAAGTTTCAAAACATATTAAGTACATAAAATATGACTGGATAAAACATGGAGATTAATATTTTAAAATTTCTTTATATTCATAACAATCCCAGTTTGGTTTTATTTAATAGCCAGACTTTATAAAGTCAGACTTAAAAAAGCTTCACTTCCTCAGATTTTTAAATTACAAAATACAATCCATTTTGCAAAAATCCATAAAAGTCATAGATTAAAATAGCATAAACACATAAGAATGGGAGGTCATAAGGATAAGTATTTTGTTTTATTTGACAAGAAAATGCTTAATTTTTTATCTTTGTACTATTTGACAGCTTCAATGCTAAATGAAATATGTTTGAACCTAATATAGAGTTATCACTTTGAAAGCATGTTCACATGCTTTCATCCTTAACATCCTTCACATCCTTTGGATTCCAATGAATTAAACAAATTAATATTAAATTACTTCGTTGTAATTTCCAACAGTTTATCTTTCACAGAACCAAGTTCCTTGACGTAGTTTTTGTTTTAATTTGAAACGTAATAAATGAATATTTTAATTTAAAAAAATATTTTTTAATCATAAAAAATATTTAAACAAATCCATGTCTACTTTTAATTGTTCAACATGATTCAACCGAGATCAGTTTGCATTGTTCTTCTTGCATGTACAAAACGGTGAATTGCGCTGACGTGACAAGCCAAATTAGTATGTGGTATAAATAGACAAAAACGGACTAGTTATATGGACTACAATTACACCAGCTTCCCAGTATACGATAATACCATGTCTGTCCAACGCTCAGTGTTATATTCATGGTGTACAATCCTCACAAACAAGCGTTCCTGCTGCAGCTATTAATCCTCATAGCTAAGCTGACACACACAACCTGATTATATTCCTAGTGTTATTAGATTACTTAATTCCATTGTTATTTGAGCTCTGAAAAAATCAGATTATCTGCATTTAAAACTATAGCATTAATCTGTTATCTTTCTACATTAAATAACAAAATCCAAGTACATAAGTATAAGAAATAAAAACATTGTACCTATTTCAATCTGAGCTATACAGGAGGAAGGCAGAAAATTAACTCCTTAATAGTTAATAGTCGGTATACTAGTGTACAAATACAAAGCTAAGTGATAAATGTATAATGTTTCTTCACAAGGACCTTTGTACTTTACAAGGGAAAAGGCATAATTTTAAATCAATTTGCATTTTAGGTTTTTAGCGTAAGTTCAACAAGCTTTAAATCAGTCTCACGAACTGATGATTCGCAATTAATTTCAACGATCGTACATGTTAAAGTAAAGTTCTTATTTACATTTTTTTCCAAGGAAAATGGGATATTTGCCTTATAAATGGATGACATGGCGAGGAATCCAAAGTTATCGCCAAGTATTAAAGATTTTTTGAATTTTGGAATGCTCCTAAACTTATTGAACACTCTTATTGTAAAGTTTACTTTCCAGAGTGTCTACCTCAAAGAGACAGAAGAACATGATCTGCATCGTACAGAAGAAGAGGAACCTGCATACGCTAGGAACTGACCCAGTAAAATTATATTAAATTACTGTGTTTTGTACCTAGTGACGAGTGGTCGATGCAAATACAACATAGAATTGAAATTGTACAGTTCTATATCAAACACCCTACCGATATATTTTTTTTTTAACTTATGACGAATAGTAACAATTATTTTGCAAACCAATTTCTTCCTTCGTTACCTTCCTGGAAAACTCCCTTTGTTTCTTGGGTGGGGGTAAAGAATTTCAATAATGTTCGATGCTTGGTTCTTTACGATACTCCTGGGTGATGTTATCTTTATTGAAGATCCACAGCTTTGAGTTATTATTGAAGTACACTCACCTTTCTTTTTCTGTAGCATTGATCTTTGCGTTAAAACATATCTTCTTATTAAGCGTAAGTGAAGTAAATGTAACTTAAAACTCTTCACCCCAATGACAAGAAATCATTTGTTTTGCAACAGAAATTTTACAACACACGAAAAGCATGCATGTGCCTTAACTTTGCTACATAAAATATCGAAAATCTATGTGGATTTTCTGGTAACAAGTGGAGTTTTAATAGATTTTATAGATTTTAGATTCTTGGATGACAAAAATGAGGGTGCGAAGTTTAGAGTATGTAAAAACATATATATTTATAAAGGTGTGTAAATAAAAAAGGGATAAGACGTAACAAGTCTAAATTGTGCAACTGTTCCAGAGGAAACCCCAATCCTCCAAGGCTTCTACTAACTGTGTTCAGTTAAATCTCGAATAAATACCTAAAAGGATTTTATTTTTTTAAATCAATTGTAGCTTTAATAACTTTGTTTCTGTAAGAAAAAGAATTATTAAAGAAATGAAACTAAGACGATTAATTATAAACTAAAAGTTTATCCTAGTGGAGAAAATAATGAATATACTAAATTTCACTTTTTATTATTAATCTAATTATTTTGGCAAATGTTTAAAACACGATGATACTAATGTGATGGTAGAAATGTTTTTCCCTTCATGCTTACCTTTCTTTAAGCGTTATAAATGTAACCTTAAAAAATTTAATAGAGAATTGATTAACGTTGTATTGAAGCCGCACACAATGCTTCGATGACGCGGATGACATCCTCATCTATAGAGCCGTGCACGGCAAAATCCGATAAAAAGAGATGCTTTGAAATCTGATAAAGATAAATCGATGCTTTTTGATGTTTAAGGCGAAATACACATTACTGCTTTCAAGCTTTCAATCGAGAAGAAGTTATATTCAGTCACCTTTCCAAGTGCCACTGGATAAAGCAAAAATCAAACGATATCTCCAACTTAATTTCAATGGGTATACCAAATAGATGCGATATACCTATTGAATTTCTTAATGTTATTTACGGATCGTAAAAATAATTAATCACCGTCTAGGGGGAAGCGAAATCGCTCTTGTTCTGTCTAGGAGTATTAGTGAGGTATATAAACACACAGTAACTAACGACTGATATTCTTGTATTCTTACTTATACAAGGATATCTTATATTCTTACTTTATTGTTTACTTCTCTGGAAAAATATATTTACGAATCCAATAGCAATTAATGAAACGTTATTACAAGACTTCAAAACTAGATGTAGCGGTTTATTTTACAGACTATAAGGAGTTTACTCTATTGGTTTTTACAGCTATTTCTTAACGTAAAAATCATCAGATGTCTTCATCTGAAATTTACATATAAATAAATCAGTCAAACTACATTCTTTTCATAATGATTCAGTGAAGTGATAAAAAAGTGCTATGTGAAGTAAAATATGACCATCTTGTCAAAAATGTATACTACACAATCTTTCAGGCCATAGGGAGTAAAACACCATCAACATTATATTTCAGCCCTAGGCAGAGAAATAACATGTAATTTTTCTACGCAGAGTGATGAGAACGGTTCTTTCCGCTCCTTATTAAAAGTTTTAAGTAAGATTTTCAAGAGAGTTAAGAGACGGACCTAAAACTAGTGTTCAACTCATCCGTTATCGCATATTTGAGCACGATTATCATCAGATGAGAAAATATTCATTAATGAGAGCAATATCGTTTTCAATTAATTTTCATAATTGGAATATTTTATGCTTCTACAAACATGCAAAGTTATTAAACTAATAATATCCTATGAACACCGATGAATTAATGGATGCATTTTACTGATCAGATGTTTGTAATAAAGGTATTCAATAAAAATGTTTATCCTGATTACTTTTTTCCACAAACCAAACAGGTATTTTTATTAGTTCTCAAATGAGATTTTACTAGAAATGAATTATAATTGTTATATATAAAAAAGGTTTTACAAAAATGAATATTTAAATTTTAGTAGGCTGATATTTTAAGTTTGTTCACCAAGGATGTTTTTACAGTAAATATTTCCTACGGAGAAGAGGAAAAAACAAAACTGTTACCGTACCTTCACCGTTGCCTATTTATTCAGCTACCCTAAAATAAATTTTGATTTTGGTTGTTTTAAATGTAGGGTTTTATCAGCGTTTTAAGTTTTGAGGTAAAACTTCAATAGCGCCATTATGCATAAAACACTTATCACATTAACTCCATAAATTATGAGACAAAATTACTGAAATGTTGTAAACACATAGAAGGAGAATACAAACACATTTATATAATTGATATTTACCGGTTTAGTAAAACAATTCTCTAAACAACAATTATCATGAAAAAAAAGTAAGAGACAAGTTAGGTCCACGATTTTGGTCTTGAAAATAATTATTCAAAACCAATACCAAATAAGAAACCCGCTACCCAATGCTAACAGATTTCAATGCTAACACTGTTTAGGGCAAAAATTAAATGCATATTGTATATAAAAAGAAAATGTGTACAAGAGGCAAAATAAAGCGCAAGAATGGAGCGTTAACTTTGTCCCGTTCTTCTCACTTGCGTCCGCAGAGAAATCAGCACGCATCTGCGTCACTCTGGTTGAAACAATGCTATCGAAAATTAACTCAGCCCAGACACATGTGGCCCGAAAAACTTTTATTTAAAGATTTTTGCGACACTCTCTCTTAAATGAATGTTTATAATTATCGCAAAAACCTTGATCGACGGTTATGTGAATTGAATTAGTTAAATAAAATCAGCTTTTAATCAATTGTTAAATGAAAAAAAGAACTGCACTACTGGCAGCTTTAACGAAATAGTAAAAGTCGTTTTGCCATAAGAATATTTGTTGGCAAATAAGAATTCTTCATCTTTCTCCAACTCCTGAACTTTGTCATGAGGGTACGTGGTGTGATTGCATAGGTACAGGCAACTATTGTTTGAAAAAGTCCATTGTTGATGAAAACGAGTTGCCAGTGCTAAAAGTATTTTTCAACGCTCATTAAAAATGGCTCTTATCACACTATCCAGTGTATAAAATTTCGCATAACGTCTTATTCAGTGTTTCATAAAGTAAGATACTATTTTAGAGGGTTGATTTTTTATTCTAACATCAAATCTGGACTTCATTTGTTACGCCATGTAATTTTTATATTATAAAACTCATTATAACTCTAAAGAATAGTTTGGAATTTTTCGTTAATGTATGCAAAATTTAAAATAAACGTATTTTAATTGTCAAGCATGTCTCTTTATTTAGTAGAGCTACGTTCCCATATGTGACGCGTACGAAACCCCTCTGTTGGCTGTTAACTAAGGAGTCCCGTACACGACCACATTGGGAACGTAGCTCTACTAAATAAAGAGACATGCTTGACAATGAAAATACGTTTATTCACAGGCTAACGACAAAGTACTCAAACAACTGAAATACTCTATAAAAACTAAGATTCTAGTACAATTAAAACTCAAAACCAAACAAACATTATTCATTACTTTTATTGTTATTTCAAAGGATTGAATTGAAATAAAGAAAACTCAAAGGGTGAGCAGCCTGGAACTTGTATGATTTAAAAGACCTATCATTTAAATTTGGAAAAAACACTAAGATTACTTACATGGGCCCTGGACTGATGGGCCACGAGCCCTGAGGCCCCTCAGTCCTCCAACACACACCCAAAAACCCCTCCTATGCAAATGACCCCATCCTCTTGTTACCTGACCTAGCCTGAGCTGACAGTCAGTCAGCATAACAAGAGTCTGTTTAATAATAACTCCAGTCTACTCACACAACACGCTCAAATACTTCCCCTTTTACAAAAGTCAAACAACCCAACCATCACAGTACCCGTAATTGAGGATTGTTGAAATTTTAAAATCCATTACATTAATATAGTTTACTGCATATTGGAGTAAAAATGAAGATCGATTTTGCTCTTAACTTTTCAAACAGGATTGGTATCAGTAAAGAAATATTTAATGAAGTGATATTCTAATTTATATATAAATACATGAACGGTATAATAAATATAAAATTTGTGTGCTGAGCTTTTCTTTTAACTCGTAATAATCATATAATGGTTGGCTGACAATATCGTTGTTGAAAATGTCAGCAAATGTTTGTTGAACATCAACTCAGTGTTTGTGCTTTTAGCGCTGATTGTTAGATATTCAATTCAATTTATAGTTTCATAAATCCATGAGTATTTTGATAAGTAGGTTGTCATTTTCCACTCAGAAATAATATAGTCCTCAAAATGATCAATTTAAAGGTAACATTGAGATTTTAGGCCCTAGCAACTATGTTCCTGAGACACCACTATTATTAAAGCTTTTTCGTATTTTAGAATCAGACCATCATCTGATGATGGTCCGTGGCTTTATTACAGGCCACATAGAAAAATTATTAAACCGATATTTTTTAATCTACTCCCTACAAGATTTTGGTTACTATAAAGGGTAGTGGGTTTTTAGGCTTTACTAGGAAACATTCGAGTAGCCCTCATGTCATTGCTTTCGCGAATTAACGTAATTCAAACGAATAATTTTACAAAGTGAGTGTTTAATTAACAGATCAAAAATATTTAAATCTTCTTAATCCGGGCATTTTAAATCCAAGTTTTAATTACTTGTGACAATAATATTTGCAAGTAGTCTTTCACGGCACTTGTTCAAAGTACTTTATAAATATGGTATCTCCTTTTTCGTTCAGGGTATCGCCACAGGAGGGATATTTTATTGTTCCCTCAGTGAGTTACGACAGCCTTCTTCCTGCACGCCGCACGCAAGTCTATAATTTCAGACAAAAATGTGATCCAAAGAACTATACATATTTATGTTAACACTAAAAAAGTTTAATTGAGAACTCACTTGATCTAAACATAACACAATTAATTGCCATAGGCGTATGAAATTAATAACATTACTAATTATGTAACTTGTTAGATGTTTACTTATTTATGTGGTGTTAATAAATAAACACCGCAAAGTATTAACACTACATAAAATAACCTTATTTTGTTGGTGGTGATGTTAGCTGGACAGCCATCCTTCAGTTTAATCAGATTTACCAATTTTTTCAATATGACAGTTTTCAATTATTTTTTATTTGTTTTTTTAACATACCACACCTGTATCACGTACCATTCCTGCATCAACAGTGATTTTGTGATTGTAAAAACTTAAAGAACCTGATGATGATCTGAAGAACGAAACATATCGTGTAAGGACTATAAAATGTTTTAGTTTATCGAATTATATAACAATAGTTTTTCAACTATGATTCCTTATTTTAGATAAATGTGAAAAAAACTATAAACCCCGAAATTTGGAAACAAAACCTAGCTGAATCGAAGTAGATTGTGTCCTTATTTATAACCTATTGAAACAATGATAAACATTCCCTTAGGTTAGACGATCTGACCACAGTAATAAGCACAATGTAGTTACCACTTAGCAAACACCTAGACTTTCTTGTATTTATTGAAATGTAATTACACGTTTATCAAAGATATAAAACGGAAGGGAGATAACCTTTACCCAGAACACAGACATGTTTATAGCTCAGAAGCAGTTATCGGAGCTCAGCACAACTGATAACGGATCCATAAAATGTGTCGGGAGTCGTCTTCAAGCGCTCGTCTCTTTATCTGGAATATATATTAGGAATGAGTCATTTGAAATCATACAGTCCCCACTTAAAAACGATTAAAAGTTAGTTAAATGAGAAATATTTAAAGATATCCAACTGTTTGTGATTTGACCGGGTTTTATTACAGTTTACAATGAAACAAGCAAATAAAACAACTCAATTTGGGGTCAATAATTGCTGTAACTTTGTATAGTTATTTCAATGTTAAAACACCCCCACTTAATTTATAACGCGAGGGCAAAGTCGTGGTTCTCGTAAAAGGTACAGCTTTCTTCAAGTAAAGAGGTACCGAGATTTAGTTTTCCTCCTGCAGTTTGTTAAAAAGTTAAGTGGGAGCGCCACTATTTTTAACCTAGAAAATAATTTTGATCTGTCTCCGAGGTACATTTAGTTTCTCATGTCCTAAAATCACAAACTGGGGCTATTAATTACGATTTAAAAAAATCATTGCGTAGATCACAAGATGACAGTAGGGAATCATGCTCACCACAAATTAAATGCTTTTTACATTTAAGTTAATTAATATTGAAAATATAATGTAAATCAACTCATCACAAAATTTCGAAGATATTTAGACTCCAAATTCTCACAGGCTTCATCTTACGATGTCTAAGAATTTTTAATGTGTTCTAAACCATAGTGGATTTCATGGACCACCCGGTAACTTTACAAGGGTTTATACGACTTCATTGTTTGAAAATTTCTCAAGGAAGTAGGAGACACAACAAAAAGTGAAAAGTTAAACGTGAATACAGTATCGGCACTAACCTTGAACACACCGAAACTATGTTTAAGGTAACCGCACCGGTACCTGATAGTTTAAGAAACCAAGTGCAACCACAGTCTATTAAAATAGGCTGTGGTTTTGTAAAAATAGAAATTTAACCTATATTGTTAATTGAACGTGATTCTAAATTTGAGTTTGGTTTCCAAAGTCATTGTGAGAAAGGATTTTAAAAATATTTTAGGTAATTGTTCAAATTAACTCTACTCTTTTCCATGTTCCAGTGCTTGACACTAATATAATTTTAAACCCACTATAGTTTAAATAATAAGTTTTGGTGCTTAAAGGTGTATTTTTATGAAAGCCTGAAATTAATAATTTATAATACCAATATGAATACAGCTAAAACTACATAAAAAACCTACCTCCTTAACAATTCCGATAAGGATAACTCCAAAAGCGGTACTGTCGGGTACATAAGACTTCAAACAACTACCAGTTTTTTTTTAATATGAGCTAAATGATACAGATGTTTTTAAATAAATATACAAAACATAAACAAATTCTTTTTTTTTTAAACTCCTAGATAGTTTGTCTGGTTATATCCAGTTCATGTACTAGGCAACACAAAAAGCTAAATTAGATTCACAACTAAAAAAATTTTAAATATGTAATTTATGTAAATTAAATACGCACATGTTTGGTGAACATTAACCTATTAGCCTATTAACGTTAGAATTAGATTATTTGAAGTAGGCCTAACGACTATTTTCTACGCGATATGTTTATATCAGAACTTTCTCCACTCGACTGGTAGGGAAGGTTTTTTCTCAGACGCCCGAGCAAATAAAAATCTCGACAGGGTCTGTTGACGTGTCCCACCGGGCCGCGTTTTACTGCCCGACACCCCGCGCCAGGGACCCTCGCTGCATGCCTCGAGTGAATGTACTTTGAGAAAAATATTTGTGTATAACATGTGAAGCTAACTGTTCCAAGTATAACTTTGGAGAGTTTCGTTTGAATCTAATGCAAATTTTGTATCGGTCCTATACGAAAATATGTTGTTATGTTTGTAGCACAATGCTAATGATTTTAATTATTCTTTTACGTTTGTTTATAAGTTTTTAGTATTAAATGTTATGAAACGGTGGTTTTAAAATATGAGATTAATAAATACCTAAAACAATACCTGAATATTAACTGTTTTTCCTTCAGTTAGTAATTTATTGTGGAGTTATTTAAACAGGGTGTCCGGAAATTATGGTAAAATATTTTAGTATATGATAGTACAAAAAAAGAAAAAAATAAGAAAAAATAAGAAAAAAGTTCATAACTTTTCCGCATAAAAACATGCAAATTTCTATCAGTATGTCCTAAAGGACCATGCTTTTATTCGGAAAAGTTGAAATTTTTCGTTATTAGTAGTTCAGTCATCATAATCTTAATATCAGCGTTAATTGGATTAAATTTCACAACTTTTTTGTCTTTTGTGTATTTTTTCTAGAATTTACAGTTTTAGCATATTTAGCTTTGAAAACAAAAAAAAACAGTCGCCATTTTGAAATGGTACAAAGTAGAAATTTGATACTTCTTACAAAAATATTTTTTAATAGTGGTAATCCATATACCAAGTTTGAAGTTTACACGTTAAGAGGTTCGTGATATATGATTAAATATGTAAAAATATAAACAGACACACAGACGGAAAACGAAGCGCTAAAATCAGATTCATTTTAATTCTAAGACCTGCCCTTAGCTTTTTTGTTTTTATATCCCTGGTTATCGCTAATTATCTGTATTGGAGAATGGGAGGATGATAATTCTTAACATTTGTTAATCATGAGGGAAACATTTTTGGAGGAAACATTACACCTTCTTATTTCGATCTAGGGTTGAATTACCAGCCCCCCAGGGTTAAAATTAGTCATAGGCCTACTTTCAGCAGGCGAAGCTGCGGGCATATCTACTAGTTAAAAATATAAAATTAGAATGATTTTTAAATTTTGAATATCTTCCTTTTTCTCGTAAACATAAAAAACTTTAAAAACGGAATGTACAAATAAACTTCCCGAAAATTATTTTTTGTTGCTCTTAACAAAATAAACAAAATGTACACTCTGAGGAAAACAAAGATTGTTTATTAATTTGACAAGACCCCTTCACAAACAACGAAACTCATTATAAACCGAAAGTAGGATTACCAACAACTTAGAACCAAGCTAATTTTAAATCCTCCAATATGAACTTTGAAAACTATTATAGAAACTAAGAAAACCATCTAGTCAATACTTTACTTTCATGCAGTGCTTTAAACATTTTTTCCTTGCATTTTTTATCGTTGGAAAAAATATGGAGTTACAACCTTTTATATTTATCGTATAAATATATTAAAACGTATTCGTCATATGTAATTTTAACTTTATTTTTTTTTAAACCTGTCCCTCGTCAAGAGTTGAAACAAATGAAAACTTTGCCACGTTTGTTGACATATCGGTCCCTGGAGGCCACTTTTACCGCCCGGCCCAACTTCCCACATTTCATTGAATACTTCAGTGCATACAAACGACGACATAATCCATGCAAAAATATATACAGCTATGGTTTTTTGGGGACCTAAATTAATTTTTTCTTCGTATGTACATACGTAAGAACGTACATGCATACATACAAAAATAAAGAAACACAAACATACATATACATAAGGGAAAACCAAAATAAATAACCTTTCATGTCTATATACCCAAATACTTAATTATGACCAAATAAATAACAAATAACAACACAAATACGAATGTAAGTAACAATATTTTAACAATATTAAATATAGTTCCTACGTCCAAACATTATTTGTAACACGTGTAGAAACAGTAGTTGTAATTAAAACTTGTCTTTGTTGATAACAATGTTATTTGTTTTGTTTTTAATGCTAATCTAAGAATTAAGTAGAATTGTATAAGTACCGGGCCGTTAAAAATAACGGATGCCTTTTTAAAAATAAACAACAACCTTTAGTATTTACCTATAAAAGCTTCTACAATGAGATAATCGTCAAAAGCTTTTAGATAGGCAACCTTTGGTAGTAACATTCAGAGTATTGAAAAGACTTTAAGTGCCAAACACGAGTTCCAAGTATACGTGAGGTATACCGAGTATCCACTTGCATACAACCAGTGAATACATTAAATACAAATTCACATACATAATTTTGTAGGATCTAAGCTCACGCTACCCAAGTTCTTGCTTTGAAACTGTGTGTCTGATTATTTGTTAGAGAACAAGTTTTATCTGACCTTTTTTAATTGGAAATTGGGCCGTCAGGTCTCCTGCAGAGAATATCTTAATATCTTAAAACTTAATATCTAAAAATCCGTACATTTTACGAAAATTGCACAAAAGACAAAAAAGTCGCGCAATTTTATTTCCTAAATACCCATTTAAAGTTTATTAAGATCGAATTACGATGAACGGAGTCATTCTAATTTTTCTAACAGGATTCATGCTTGTTTATGGTAGTTATAGCAAATTCTGTTAGGAAAATTGCAATACAGTAACTCGATTTTAGGACACCCGGTGTAATAGTCGAAATGTTCTTAATAAATAAGCTAATACTGTACTAAAACAAGTATTCAATTAATTATCAATTAAAAACTTTTAGTAATTGTTTCATAAGTATTATAATTGTTCCCTAAAAAATTAAACCCCAGTTCATAACGTTTTCCAAAGTGCTTTTATTCACTATTGCCCTGGTTAAAAGAAACGTATTAAAGCTGCACACGAAACAGCCTCCCTCACGATGCAGTAGAAACATCGACTTCCTAGCTAAAAGCTTTTTTACGATAATCTTATTGTAAAGGCTTTCAAAGGTACCAACTAAACGTTAGTGAATGCTTATGCGTTCTAGAAACACTCTCGTTTTCAATTAATTTATCTATCTCTCTAATTAATAACATTGGATCCATTCAGAATTAATTCACGAACAAACTATGAAGGAATTAAAAAAAAGTTAAAAAGTTAAAGTTAATAAATGTTAGTTAAATTTTAATGTCGTGTAAAAAAGTTCTGTTAAAATGATATCTTCAACATAAAATAACAATTTCTTTATAAGAAATAAAATCGTATCCCATAGAGTATTAGCATAATAGGGCTAAACTATGTTACATTTAACTCTTAATAATTTCCATATAACATATACGTATTTATATAGAATAACGGAATGCTATTTTTAGTAATGAACCATCGTAAAAATGTTATAAATTTAAAAGCAGCCCCTAAAAAATGTATCCCGTTGTACATGAAGTTCACTATTTTACTATATTTCATAAAAGTAACGCAAAATTAGTTTTTCTCCTTTCATCAAGCTTCGCTCCTTTTTAAATAGGAACATATGTACTAGTAAGTTGTTTAAAGAAAACATCAGGCTGGATTTAATAATTTCAATGTGACACTTATATCTGCTAAAATCGATAGGTCGAAACCATTCCTATGAATAAGTTTTTAATGAAAAGTCATCATTCAGATTAGTTTTTAATGAAAAGTCATCGTTCATAATGAAAAGATGATACATTTTTAAAGTTATTATCAAACTTCGTTTTATTCATTCTGATAGTAATAATATTTTAAATAAATTGATACCACTGTTCGTTTTATAAAAAAAGTTTTAAATATTTATTGCGGATAAATTATTAATTCTATATTCATAAATCGAGACTGCATATTTTGATGTCAAAAACTGTTCAAGCCATTCATTAATTGAAGTCGTTATGGGTTTTAAAAAGCTGTTGGGACGTTTTTATTTGTACTGTATATTTTTTTCCTATTCGACCATGAAATATTCCTGAACTTGTTGAAACCTTTTTAGAAATCAATATCCAGCTAAAATGTATGCATTTGTTCATAGTATTCTACCAATACTGAAGTAAAAGAGAAAAATTGGTAAATTTACAAATAAGTGAGACAAAAGGTCATAACTTTTATTAAAAGTATTTAGGAATATGATATTGGATATTTTTTAAACAAAACAAAAATAAAAGCTGTAACTAAACCAGCAATCAAAAAGTATTCATATAATTTATTCTTATATAAATGTTATAAACGCGTTGATTGGATATCCTGAGAAGAGAAAACAAGAAGTAAAATGATAAATAAATCATGAGTGAACCATGTGGTCTTGCGTTATTACCGGTATTACTCAGTTGCTTTGGATTTTATCACAGAAATATTTTTGCTCCCTGAAAAACCTATATTGAAACCCTTTTTGAAAAACTAATGACTTTGCTTTTACAGCACGATGTAATTAAAAAATATCGTATAAAACCCCTAAGGATTACTTACGTAAAATGTGTTTCGTTAGTAAATACCCTTATGCCCAAGGCTAACTTGATTTTAATACTTCAGACTGACATATTTACATCGTATTTTGGTAACATAGGTATATTAATTTTTATTATTCATCAGTTTTAAAGGTTTAAAAACCATTTTTGGTTGGGTAAAGTGTTTTATGGACGAATTTGCAAGTGACACATAATACTAAAGTAAACACCGTACATGAAAAAGAGTGAATATAGTACTGTAATGATAAACAATCAATTAATTAATGTTTAGAAACAGTCCTGTTTTAAGATTCAGCACATATACACTGGCCATTTTAAATGCTGATGATTGTGAACTGATGTGACTTAATTGATATTGTGATTATATAACATGTTACGATTAATGACACCTATAGATACAGAGTTAATAAGAGAGTGACTCGTTTTGTTTGCGCTAAACCCGAATAGGAAAACGCTGGTTGGGCTCAAAATAGTTGATTTTATTAAGGCACATACTTACAGCAAATTTCAAAGAAGGGAATCTGTGTGGGCAGATAATCTAGGGCAGATGGTCTGTTTTTAACACAAACTGATGGGAGGACCTATAAAAAAAATATTTACAAGACACCTCAGGAGATTTTCAAGATAAGAAAGCCAATTTACTTAAAATTTACAAATGGCTTATAGCCAGTTTACTTACGGCTTGCAGTTATAAGGATGTAATTGAATGACTAAACTTTTACAGTACACATAAAGCCCTTCCCGTTGTACAGAAATTTTTTAATGGCTTATGATTATAATTAAAATAATGTTCATTTGGTTATTTTTTATAACTAATTGCAGTCTATAAGTTGAACAATGAAATTGAAATAAAAATTAAGTTAGCGCTTGTTATTGCTTCAGCGGCTGATGCCCCATTAGTGCATCTAATATGTTTACCATGTAAATCATAAAACAACATAACAAAATTATATGAGCCTATCAACTAAAAACATTTTACATTACAAAGAAACCATAAACCAAGTAGCTTTTTCATCATATGCATATTATGTTTAGGCCTAAAATAATCAATTTAATAACATGTTTTACAAATAAAACTTTTTCCGGCCAAAAGATGGGAAATAAAATTTTGTTATCTGACAGTTCATTACCTCATTGGGGCCCAGAAGCGTCTACACACGAAATTAGTTCAAGGGACAATGCAATCAACCGATGTTGTGTTCCTAACTTAGCAACACGGTAGCCGCCCGCTGAAGTTGTGGTAGATAGATTATTAATATTAAAGAACTATAATTTTTTTGATAGGACCTAACAATATAATAATAGTTTTTTCATTATTACAGAGCACATTATTTTGGAAATGTATATAATTTCTAATCCTCGTGTATTGAGACTTTGCTCAATGCATTTAATTATTGTTTACATGCTTTATAACGTTTAAAATTAGGTTATGATTGGTAAGAATTGAAAATGGGCTGAGTCTCAAAACATTGTCTTGAAAATACAATATTTACAAAAAAATTATATATCTTAAAATTACAGAGTTTTTTTGATAAAAATACTTAAATATATTCAGTACTGATATATTTCCCAGTTTTATAAAAACACTTGGAATTAAGATATTGTTCTACGTTTGCTAGTATAACTGTATATGCCACGCCAACGGTTGACATAAACTTACATAGAATGTTATACATACTTAAATGGACTGTACTATCTGACTTGAATAATTGGTGACTCTGTATCTTGACACTAAAACAATACATGTTTTAAAAATAAAACAGTGTATTAATATCTTATATAGTTAAGCATTTTATGTGTGGGTAAATTCAAAAAAATTGAAGCATTTTACATGGATGATTGGGAAGTAAAATCTGATAAAATTATAATATCTTAATCTGAACTTAATATTCAATTGGATTTACATTATTTATTATTATCTAGCCAGATTACTTATTTCCCAGTTATTTAATTGGTTTTGGGATTATAGGAAAATGACATGGGGTTGGGAAGTGGTAACTTAAAAAACAATAATTAGATTCTATTATACTGAGCTAAGAACAACATATGTTGCTTCTTTGAAAACAGAATCAAGAGAGAGGTAGAAAAGGGAAAATGGGAATTCCATTCAAGCAGCGGTAGTTCTGACCACCAGAGGTCAGCACTAATCAAACACTTGTTCACTTCTCTTATTTAGTTCATTCTTCTTCCACTAGGAGGACGAAGTTGGAGGGAAGTAGGGTAACCCAAATAGTAATATTTTAGAGAAGTTATTCATAAAATTACCCACCGATCATAATGTACTGCAAAAATTTGCATATCATATTTTAGAAGTTTTTCGGCATTTCAATCGTAGCTGCTATGCAAAATCTACGGTTTTTGTGAATGATGGTATATTAATTTCCTATTACCACCCCATACCTAAACAAGAGCACAAAAAATTCAAAATAATACAATGAAAATAACAGTTCTTGTTCCAGTCATTTATGACATTATGTAGATACAGTAATTCTAAAGGCAATTTATTTTAAGTGCTGCTTCTACGAGTAGGAAACGATTTACAAACTATTGTTAAAACCAGTTGTTGTCTATTTCCTTTTTTTCAATATTCATCTAAGTATTAATCATTTAAGTACAAGTACAGACCAATATTGATAAACATTAGTATTTTATACAATGAACTCTACATTATTTTATGTTTACCTTTAAAAGCTTTTACAATAAGATTATCGTTAAAAGCTTTCAGCAAGGGAACCTTTGTTAATAGTGTTTATGCTTTGCAGAGGATTTAAAGAAAGGTTTTAAAGAGTCGAACACTTGTTTCAAGTATTCGTGACGTAAGCTCAGTATCCTAACATATCATTTGGTCATTCAGCAAATATTTAAAACCATATAAAAACTTACAAGTTTTAAGTCATTGGTTATAATTTATAAGAGCCTCCAATTAAGATTGGTGAGAAGAGACTCTTTGCGGTCAAATCAGGGTCCTAGAAATCACGATATCTATTTTTCATTTTCTTTTTTCTTTTTTCTTTCTTCTTCCTTCTTTTTCTTTCTTTCTTTCTTTCTTTCTTTTTTGTTCTTTTTCCCCTTGCATTTGCCCCACATATAGACTGTTGAAATGTGCGCGGACGTGCAAGCAAAGCATTTAGTGAGCAGTTCAAGAAAGAACAGTATTATTGTATTTCAGTAGTATACTTAGTATACTGACGACGCGACGGACGCGACTACGACGCTGCTGTCGAGATTCCGATGTCCGAAGTGCCAACGACGCACTAAATATATTGCAATGTTTTAAGCTGAACACTTTAAATTTTTGAAAACCATGAAATTTGTTGCCATTGTAATCGTACTTAATAAGACAAACAAACCGGCGTACACGAAAGTTAATGAGTCAAACTTAGGTTTTATACATTATTAGTTTGCTTTAAACCTACTGAACACTATCGTTCATTTGATTACGAGTCACCATGTATAATAACTATTAGATGCAGTGTAAACGTTAAACCTTTTAGAAACAGCTTTTATTATTGCTTCTGCACTCTGTGTAGTATCCAAATTTGTTTACATTTGAATTGGATTTGCTTGTTATGATTATTCTGCGAGAGAAACTTTGAAAGTTTAAAAGCTCACTTGCCCTAGGGGCGTATCAAAGGAATTATTCACTTCTTATACTTTTACACTATTTGTTTAAATGGCGACCAAGGTATTTTAAGCCAAGTATGAATGCGAAATGAGTGAAGGATAATTTGTGGAGCGATCTTTAGTCTTGTTACTAAGGCCTTGTTCTTTATACAGGACTATTAATTAATACTCCAACAGCCAATGGCAACTGAAGGACCTACAGTTTGTAGGGTACAAATCACGATTTCACTAATGAATTACGAACGTGTCTAATAACGAGGATGGTATTATTGATTAGCGAATGTGGACATTATAATCCACGCCAAGCACGGAACATCGCATCCACAGGCCATCGCTTATAACTATCCACAATTACATACCCATGTGTCAAAAGTGTGTATTAGAACCAATTATAAATAACAATACAATATAAATTACAATATAAATACAATATAAATTACATGACAATATAAATTACATGAAAATACAATATAAATTACATACAATATAAATTACATACAATATAAATTACATACAATATAAATAACATGACATACAATATAAATTACATGACATAGTTGAGACGTGGTCCGCCGGGCTGGACTGAATCAGCCCGACGGACAACGTCTCAACTATGTGCCATCGGCTCACGGACCACAGCGTCTTCTTTGATTAATATAAATTAGTTGAATAATAAAGGCATGATGGAACATCAAACCATAAAAAAATCTAACAAATTTACTGAATGTCTATTATAGTCCTCGGATCTTTTCCGTTATACGTATACCACTGTTTTAGGTTTATTTTTCAAGTTTGATTTTGGTAACATGTCAACCACCACTAACAACCGGATTCCATCAATTCTACCATCAACCACCAATCATAAAATCATAAACATAGTGTCCCGGTTGCACCGGGCACTTGACAACTCCAACGCCGCAGCGGCCAGACGGAGGCATCAATAGGTACAAGGTAAAAGGTAGGTGGTAAGTTTGGTTGGGATAAGTTAGGTCAGGTAATGTAACCTAGCCTAGCCTAACCTAACCTAACGTAACCTTACCTAACCTAACCTAGGAAACTGGAAGTGGGACCGCTAGACAAGCAGACGCTGGCTTCTCGTGTCTAAGCAGAGATAATGGTAGATAAGATAACGAAACCGCAGGTAAAATATTCTTTCAAGGAATTTCCACTTTAAAAAGATTAATAACAATTATTTGACCTAGTTTATGGTGCTCTATCAAGTATCAAGCTTGAAGGGTAAATTTGGAATGGTGGTATACGTATAACGGAAAAGATCCTATTCCTCAATCAATTTTGGTAAATAATGTAATATAAATTACATGACATAGTTGAGACGTCTCTTATGGAAAGTTTCGACAATAGGAATAATAACATCATGAAAATAGTAATTATTCAAAAATTCTTTGTAATTCTTCTCAAGTTACAACGAGGAAGTCGTTAAACACAAACAACATTTAAGACGTTTCCGGGAGCTTTTGCTTTCGTTATCACTACGAGTGTTGTTAAATTGACTGATGTCATCATTGAGCCGGTTTAATGCGTCGCATTAACTGTAAACTAAACTTCTACAAGTGTTGAATGAATGACTTTTAAGTAGGATTCCCTAGATATGAAACAAATAGATTGCGTTAGTGGGGTATGACAAGTTTAATCAATTTACCCGTTTTTCTTTTCTTTTTTATTCATAGTTAATTTGTATATTGTGACTTTTGTTTTATAAACGTTTGTACTGTTCAACTACTGGAAAATAGGAAAATGTTTTAAAATCAGTATTAGAGTATTGGTAATTAGTAATGGCATGTTCAACATTTATTATACAGGGTGTAACTGTGCCACCATTGGGATCTTGTAAACTGTACATCTTACAGCAAACTTTAAATGGGGAACATTCCCTTGTTTATAAAGAGTATTAAAAATAAGTAAATAAAATATTTGTAAATGGCCACCATTTTCAATATGGAGAACAACTAAGACTTTTCTTATGGAACACCCTGCATTTTATGGGGTTTTTATATTCTACCGTTAATTTTAAGAACTATTTGCACTTTGACATTTTTTCCTAAACGTAAGGGTTTGAGAGATATGAGCAGTTAAAGTTTGATTTTTCCCCATTTGAAATGCATCGTCTTCATTTGTCCTGTGCGTTCCCATACATTCCTTATGGAGTAAACGAATTTTCAAAATTATAAATTTCCGTGAATGCACCTCGACTAAAAAGTATTTCTTTCATTGAATCTCAACTAAAACCACAGTTTAAGGCACTTTTATTTTTTTACATGTTTACTTGACTCACTCATTTACGATATACAGACTACCGACTATTTTCCAATGCATTTCAAATGGGGGAAAATCAAACTTTAACGGCTCATATCTCCCGAACTATTAAATTTGAGAAAAAATGTCAAAGTACAAAAAATTCAAAACTAAGGGTACAATTTAAAAACACCATAAAATACAGGGTGTTCCATAAGAAAAATCAAAGTTGTCCGCCATATTGGAAAATGGCGGCCTTTTACAAATATTTTATTTACTTATTTTTAAACCTCTTTAAAAACAAGGGAATGTTCCCCTGTTAAAGTTTACTGTAACATGTACAGTTTACAAGATCCCAATGGTGGCACAGTTAAAAAAAACACCCTGCATGTGGTAATGTATGTGGCATAAAGTGTTTCAAATGATACCATTATAAAATATTAAAACATTTTTTAACATCGTATGTTTCCATGCGATAAAAAGTACAACTCTTTAGGGAAATTTGTCTCCTTAATAGAACAAAAATCGTATTATGCGGTATCACAATAACTAGGACCACAAACGATCTATTAAAAATGACACGATATATATCATAGGCTGTATATACTTAACAATTGCATCCGTTATTGTGTTTCGAAATATCGTTATTTTTATAGTGACCCTGCCTTAAGCGCACATTTAGTTGCTGGTCAGAGGCCAAGAGACGAATGGGACTGCTCGTGGAAGGCTCTTAACATGGTTTATAGGCTTTTTCCCATTGTACTGAGCATCGATAGCTTGCTTTATCCACACTATAAAACGATTACTGTATTCTGTAATAAAAACATGCACCACTAATATAGTAAACATCGAATGTTGTCGAACCATTTTTATTCTTTTGAGTTTTAATATTATATGAAAGGTTACGATTTGTTTTTTGATTATTGAGAAGAAGAAGGAATAATCAGTGCGGTAGTAAAGCGGATTTATTTAATTGTGTATTAGGAAAACACAATAATATGTTATTTAAATCCAAATGTACACGCTGATGGAACAAAAACTAAAAGGAACAATGTAAAGTATTCATAAATCAAGTTCCGTTTTTAATGTAAACAGAGCTAGTCTAATATCAATCTAGGTACAGAATGGTTAAGATATAGACCATATTTGTTTTTCAATCTTAATTATATAAAAAAATAATTTATTTATTTATAGGAAATTCAAACCCTTAAACACAAGCATGAATAACTCTTAATTTAACATTGAATGTTTATTTATCCTTCCACATGGGTTTTAAACTATAAACCACACTAACCCTGTAGGATAATGACTTAGCCAAATATAAACTTCTTCATTAGTTTTAATGCCAATCAATCGTGTTAAAACTTAAGCAACATAACAACAATTTAAATTCATTGTTAATCCTCATAATTTTAGCTGAATTCGACAAAATTAAGTTTTTTTTTTTAATGATAACGCCATTCTTATTATCACCAATAATAAGTAGTGGACACGAGCTGCTCAGCAGCTAAATAGTAAACAAATAATTGTAAAAAAATGTATCAGCTGTTCAGCTTTTTTCTGTAAACTTTTGTCCTTGGGGAAAATTTTGTCAAAAACTAATATTTTTCTTATAACTTTCTCAACTAAAACCATTTCTTTAGGTATGAGGTTGATGGGTGATGGACTTTCTGATGGTTGTGGTTATCTAAGTTTTTGAAAAGTTCCGGGTTATTTGGATTTTATATAGAGATGACTATAAAGTCCAATAGGATCTCTATTTCAAGGAATCTTTGAATCTTTGTTTCCAACATACATTAAAAAGGCTCTAGGATTTATCCTAATCTGCTAAACTCCAAAATGTTTTGTGTCAAATGATATTTTTATGTATCTTATAGCAGCGCGTTTACAAAATATTCAAACTTAAAACTCCCCTTTGGAATAAAAGTTTTTGAAAAGTTACCAGAGGTGTTATACCTACCCAAAAGTGTGTTTCATATGTTTGATCAAAAAAAAAAAAAAATTCTTTCCCTCTAACCAGTCTAAACGTGAAAACATTTAAAAGTATACAATTATTTATCCTTGCAGGCATATGATGGTATTTGGTAGGGCCGAGACTTGCGTGTGCAGGAAGCAGGCTGTCATAACTCACGGGGGAAACAATAAAATATCCCTCCTGTTGCGATATCCTGAAAAAATAAATCTCCTGCAACTAGATAATACTGACAGCAGGGGTACAATAAAAAGGTAGGTCATTAAAATAATCAATAAATAATCATTAAAATAATTTTGTTAGTTACAAAACAAGATTGTATTAAAGCTTTTATTATTAAATTAATAACTAATTTATAAAAGAAAAAAATGGACCGATAGAAAATTCATTATTTCCATAGTTTTCTGACCCTCAATTTGGAAATACATAAATTTAATTTAAGTGATTTATTTTGTTGTTATTTTGTGCGTAATATTAAAAATTATTGGTTTAAATGATTAAAAAAATGATATTTGACATGTTCAACGCACCATTGCTAATTATTTTTTAGCATGACGCGAATTTATTTTTAAACGGTTATAACGTAAACAATATTAAATTAAAAACGACCCTTCATCAATGACTAGTACTTATAGCTAGTCAGATAGTAGGTATGCAGGCAAGTTTAACTGCTGGTAAGTAATATTGAGCTTTTTACAATTCTCAATTAACTGCTGTAAAATATAAAAGAAAAATAGGCGCCGAAAGATAAAACGATTTCATGTACCGGCGATACGTTTTACCTTGTCTAGATTCTTTGGTCAACAACTGGTATTGTAAATTAGTGAGTTCTTAGTTAGTTGATTGGTAGTTGGTAAGTTCTAATGATAGTATGTAATGTTGAGTTTTTTAATTTTCGTATGCAGGTCACGAATTGAGGATAGCTAAGAGCGATGTATTGTGGACGCGGTTTTCCATAGTGGGGATTACGTCCGTACTATCGAATTCTACGTTCATAAGATCGTCCTTGGATCAGTTCATAAATTTTAGACCAGGCGAAATAGTATTTTGGATCCTACGTTAAAATATAGGTTCGTTAAAATGGAGGAACGTCGGCCTTTGTCAGTAACAAGACTTCAAGATCGTGCCACAATCATCCTTCTCTAGTCATTCATACTTGGCTTAAAATACCTACCTGGGTAGGTCGCCATTTCAAGCAATGTATAATGTATTGTGAGGAGAGTAAAACATTGGCAGTATCAATGAATGGATAGTTAGTTAAATAGTAGGTTTTACTGACAAAAACATTGTCATCATCCATTAATTTTTCTTACTTTATAAAATATTAAAAAAATTAATTAGTTATTTAAGTTAGTTCAAATATACGCTACTCAAAACTGACAGTTGCAGTATTGTCTCGCCACAAGGTGGGAGCGGCTGTCAAGAGACATCAAAGCGATGGCGCGGCAGTCCCAGAGAGGCCGACGTTGTTTGCCGCTGCTCGAACCGCGCTCGCCGTCGTCAATATACAATGTGATCTTGTATTGTAAGCGTGATAAAAATAAAACATTCAATTTCAGAGTTGAATGGCGTTATCATTTCACTCGAGAACATAGTTTTTATAAATGAATTTAGTAACGGAAATAGACATAATAAATGGAGCTGTTAACTATCAAATGATTTTCCGTATTCACCAGTTATACCTGTATATTTTGTTTTTCGTAAACCCTATGACATATAAGAATTTATCGCCGTACCATACTCACGTACTTACTCCGTACCTCCGAAAGAACATTCATACTCACAATGTATATGTTGATGTTTTAAATTTACCGTATACTTGTTGGTTATCCTGACCCAAGCAATGTTTGTTTACTTATCAATACAATGGAGTCCTCGCACTTTCTGTCATGAACTTAAGAAACCGTCGTTTTGTAACTACATCCCCCCTCTAAGACTAACTTTTCCTTAGATGTGTCCTAGAAGGACATTAACCCAAAAAATATTAAGACTGAAATTGCAATAAATGTAGACTCAAAATTATTTTAAAAGTACCTTAATTTCACCTTAGTTTCATGTTATTCAAATAACTTTAGGTGTTTGGGAAACATGTTTAAGATTATGTTAGCCTAATTTTAATTCTAGTTATTTTGTTTGAACTTTTTTTCAAAGAATATAGGTTCTTTGTAAAATATCCTACAAACAAAAGTAGTTTTAATCTATTTTAAAAAAGCTGTCCCTCGTAAAGAGTTGAAACAAATGAAAACTTTGCCACGTTTGTTGACATATCGGTCCCTGGAGGCCACTTTTACTGCCCCGGCCCAACTTCCCACATTCAAATGAATACTTCAGTGCATACAAATGACAACATAATCCATCTGGTATAATCCATATTCGTGTGTTGGCCTCTTATTGGCCTCTTACTATAATTGATTTGGCAATGTTTGCACTAGCTAATGAGGAACGGTTAAAAACGTTACTTAACGTTGATCAGTTGAGGCAGAGGAGACGGTGTGCCTGCCCCCAATAGAAACAACTGAGAGCAATTTTTTTTAAACGTGTTTCTAGTAACATGAAGTATCGAGACGGAACACCAGCTGGTCTGAAGAGACCTGAAGAGACTGAATTTTTATTGTACTTACATATTTTACTATTCCTACGTAGGACCCTAACAATTAGCAGATCAATAATCACACCTACCTTAAGGTTTAAACCTACATCGAGGGCACCTAGATGAGTAAAACCTACCTAAAGGTGCCTAACTAAAAGGTATCCCTATTTTTGTAGATTGTTATTTATACATTTTTTTTATCTTTTCTTGTCGTTATGACACACAATGTGTTTTTAATAAACAGCCTGTTAAATATAATAAACCTGTCCCAAAAGCGTGTATTGTTTTTGAAAACGTAATCGAAACAAACTAAAATAAACATATAATAGTAGTTTTAATTACTAGGAGCGAAAGTGGCTCTTTTCGGTACCAAGGAGAGACTTTTGCTCCGTGTGATGAACAACTATTTTCATCATTATCCATTTAATCGTTAAAAAATAGACTACAGAATTTTTAGGTTATCCAAAATAGTCATCGTCATTTACACATTTGTTAGTTGTTTACAAACAAAATTTAAGAAATCTTTCAACCTTTCAAACGTAACATAAACAAATTTTGACATTAGAGTACGGCAAAAGTTATCATATGTTTTTTCAGTACTCCTATTCGAAGTGATCCAAAAACGATAATTTTGCGTACGATTTAGAGAAACAAAAACGGCTGTTTTCGGGACAGTATGATGAAAAATATAATTCTATTACTAGTTAGACTTATTTTAAATTGGGGTATAAACCCCACATGAGTTTCAAAGACGAAGTCACTTTTTTACAATGGAATGAGTTCTTTTATGTTTGCGTTTAAAAGCTTTTACAATAAGGTTAAGAGCTTTCAGCTAGGTAGCATTTACCTGCAGCGTTTTCGGTTTGAAGCATTTTTCAGTTGGCAGATTGTTTTAGTTTGAAAACCTCATAAATACATCAAATTATCGACAAATTACTTTACCAAGCCTACTTTGAGGCTGTCCGACAAATAAAATATTTTAATCTTATTTTCGAAATAACAAGTGTTTACACCGTTTAGGCCTTCTTCTAGTGTATCTGTAAACTAACTCTAGGAATAAAGTCAGTAAATATTTTCTACCGTTTCTGAGAGCCTCGTTATAACGAGATGGGGAGCAGAGTTAGGCAATCGGAACAAGAAACGGAAGTCCTTATTGCCTTATCTACGTTTACCGGAGTCATTTGGCCAACATAACCGGAATATAGAGCTTATAGAGGCACAATTTCTTATATTTTTCTGGTTGATTTCAGTTATGGACTACAATATCAAGAATTGAATAAATCTGTAAGTCAGGAATATCGTAAAAAGTAAAATAGTATAGTAAATAGTAAAGTAAGGGAATATAGTTAAATACCTTAGTGTATAAAATACTTAAGTTACTTAAGTTATGTTCATTTGTACTTTAAGCTTAAAATCTTTTGATATCAAGACAAACCATATCTAAATAAAATATCAACTGTTTTAAATTATATTACATTTACCAACAAAACGATAAGCAAAAGTAATACATTTGAAAAAAAGCTATCATATTTGTACTAATATTTAGTTGTAACGGTAGTGCTTCAAATGTAGATTAATCTTTAAAATTTTCCTTAAAATAAATCACTTACTTCTTTCAGAATATGAGGACACGTTACTTATTTGAACACGGGTATAAAATCCACGCGTTGATGGAACGTGGGCAATCCATGGGCAATGAATACACTAACGTCTGTGTATTAATTGCCAAGAAGAAGTGGCCGAGAACTTGCTCTAGAGTAGATTATTCAATTAAAGGCTATTTGGAAAAAATAGTGTCATGTGATCATATATTAAGTGCTAGATCCATAAAAATATTGAGGGAAACTTATTCAGTTGTTAAAATGAAGCTTGGAATGTAATGATGAGGGTTCCGATGGAGTCACCACAGGACCCTTTCAAAGGGACAGTTTTTGAAAGTGATTTAAGTTTGATTTGTTTGGTATAAAATACTTCAAGAGGTTGTCCATAGGATTCAGCACTAGGTTAGTCAATAGAACAATGTACTTTCATAGCAAAACCGGGATCGCCAGCTAATAATTCAAAATTAGTTATTTTTGATGTATACTTAACCCAGAATTCTTGGGAATGGAAATTCTTTGGTCTGAATATTATCAATGAAAGGACTTATATTGACGAAAAGTAACAAAAAAATTTAAATTAATTTACGATCCATTGTATCATGAATGTTTCTCGAGAGCCAAGCAGGTATCATAGCAACCGCGACAAGAACCGGCCAGCTTCTTGTTACATAACTGGCCCCTGCAGCGACCCTTCCTGGATCAGATTTCTATATTAGTACTGGAAAAACCAACTAATCACTTTTCCATAAATAAGAAACAAAATATCCGGTTCAAATAAAGAAACCCATAACAGTTTATATGACAAGATGAAAACATTATGTAGTTCAAAGTAGTCTAATACGTTACCTAGGGAAAATTTAAAATAAGTGTTGTGGTTACATTATTTTTCGTCAATATGGACCTAAAGGTATAGTTTATTTTGGAGTTTTTTATAAAAAAAGAATGATTAAACTTTAAGCCTGAACATATACAACACCTAAAAGCCTTCACAATTTTTAACAAAATCTTTTATGTTTCTAAAGTTAAGTTTTGCTCCTCATATTAAACAATAAAATGTGTAGGATTGATAGTGATTTGAATAGGGGTTCGATTGTCTACCTAATCTTTTCTGAAAATTACATAAATACCATTGACATTTAAACCTAAAATAAAAACAACTTACTGTATAAGATATAGTTTGCATTGCAAACGTCAGTTAGTTTGATAAGTCTTACTACTAAACATTTTTCAGGCTTATATTTTAGTACCTTCTGAAAGAAGCAATCAAACATCTTAATTATTTGCCTTAGACTCTAAAAATAAAAATAAATTTGAAACGAGTAATTTTAGTGAATGCCTAAAGGTATCGACGAATGCTAATTATGAATACTGTTGATAAATTTTAATAGTTTTCCAAATTGTATCGGCACTGAAGTTTATTTTGTTACTCAAAGCTTTCTTTGATTCCTCAGATGGTTAGCACTGACGTAGGTGGCTAGTAAATAACCATCTGATAAATGCACGGACACTAGCGGAAAGTACGCGCGATGATATCAATTTAATGTTCCGAATATTTTAGTGCGATTTCACTAACTCTGTCCAATCAATAATCTTAATCTATATTAAATAATTTGTTCTACGCCTATATGCTTAAGTAAGTCCAAATCAATTCTCACTTTCTTTGTTTTTATTGCTTTCGCAGGGGTTTATATAAAAAAATACCCTCCTCAGTTTTTGGAGTTAAAAATCTAATTTCATAAAAATAATAGTACATTCTACTGGAAGGCTTACATCCTACCTTTCTCACTCCTTTAGTTTCCATTATTTCCGAAATCAATTCAAAATAATCTTAGTAATAACTAATTAACTTTCTGGGAGCTTCTAAGCACTTCTAGTAATATACTTAGATTGGTTAAGGAATATTTTTTGCGACAACAATATTGGTATTTATCTTAAAAAAGAAATAAAGGGATAAAGTGATAAATAAATCAATCGCGAATGTTTGTGGCGGTCTTGCGGTTTCGCTGTTGTTTATTATTCGGTAACATCAGAATTTAACCCAGCACTTTTTTGCAAGCTATAGAAAGAAACAAAAAATATCGGAGAAACACGAGTTTAAAATTGAAAACAAATTAGTACGATTCATCACCAAACTGAAGTTATAAGGTAATTTGTATTACAGTAAATAAATAAACTAATTATTAGATAAGCTAATTATTAATTAGCTTATCTTTCCAGTAACAAAGCTTACATATATACCATCACCTGCTCGCGTTTTTGTAACAATATTATACTTATAATATAGCAATATCAGACATGGTCTGAAATAAGACACTTCATAATTATTAAGGTAGTTATCAAAGATGGAAATATAAACACTTACATTTGTTTTGATGCATAATTAAGCGATTTTGTGCTGTAATAACTATGTTTAAGAACTATGTGTGATCAACGTCTTCTCTAAGATGAGCTATTGTCGGTTCCTACGCAAATGTCTGTTCTTTGATGTCTGTTGATGTGTGCCACCTTGAGCTGTGTCGAACGATGTTGTCATGTTTGTATCAAGGCGATACGTATTGGACACACGTTGATGATTTTAAATCTGTATCATGCGGAAGTTGGAAGGTTTTATCACTCGTAGTCACTTCAGTATTAATAATTCAACGTCTAAAGACGGTAACCGACAGTCAACTGGACTTTCTAAATCAGACTGTAGTAAAGTGCTATTTTACAATTAATAATTAATTTTAATAGATATAATTTTTATTATTTAAAGTTTTATAACTGCTTATTTAGAACTATTTTTGCAATCAACTATTTCCGACCTTCGCGTTTGTCGGGGCTCTTTAATTAATTTATCACCCTGTTTTAACTATCAGAGGAGGGACAGACTTTAACCACCTGCGATAAAAAACTTTAAATAATTAATTAGGCTTTATTTTTAAGCAACCAAACATCCTTTTTCGTTTACATATAATAACAAAGAAGCTTGAGTACCAACATCACATAAATAATATAAAAAACCTTAAACCGTAAAACAGTTTCATGCTTTTTTGTTATTATCATTAAAAAATATTGCAAATTTAAAAATGTTTTAGTCTAACCTAACCCAGCCCAAATGAACTTAATCTAACAAATCCTAACACAATGTTTTTTGATGCGTCAGAAGGCTAAGCATACATATTAGTAATTTGTTTTATTAAGGTTGTTTGATACAATTTGGTTACACAAAACTTTACTCACATCACTTATTTTCTGATCCTAGTTCGACTCTCCAAAAAATAAGGAATTTTATTTGGTTAGCATGGTAACAAATATGGACAAATGAGATGTTCAATCAATGAATTGGATGTCAAACAACTCGGACATTTCAGCAGTGACAGAAACGCAACCCTAGCACAAAT
This sequence comes from Flexamia atlantica, assembly GCA_035578135.1. Classification (NCBI taxonomy): domain Eukaryota; kingdom Metazoa; phylum Arthropoda; class Insecta; order Hemiptera; family Cicadellidae; genus Flexamia; species Flexamia atlantica. Next base: position 29,350,676 of record JAQJVK010000003.1, read on the forward strand.
TGCTCGTCTTGAAATTAACATTGTCATGTCGACAGCGCTGTCACAGCGGTCGAATCTTGTCATTCACTCGGGTACATCGTAATTAGTATCAAATCAATATAGTTTAAAATTGAATTTTAGGGGTCTAGGGCTATTGCCGACGGCTTTTCAAGTACAGGGTGTTTTTTTAACGCAACCCAAAACTTAACTTCAGTTAATCAGTGAAGGATTATTCTCCCCAATATCCCCGGATTTGACCTCACTATATAATTTTCTTTAGGGATGGCCTACGAAAACAATTCACAGGATATTCAGCACCTCAAAACAAATTAAACTAATGCAATGCAAGAATTGAAAAACGTGCCTACCAACACGTGTTCATGAATTTGATCGAGAGAGCACAACTTTGTACAAATGCCAACCACGGATTGTTTGAATACATAAATGTAAACTAAATGTGATCAAACTTAAATAAAAGGTTGTAAAAATGTAAAGATTAACAAAACAATACTTATTTACATATTTATATGTGCAATATTCAATCTTAAAAATGTGTTGCGTTAAAAAAACACCCTGCATAAGGGGCTCCAATACAGAAATCTGTTTGCCTAGAGCTACTGACCTTTCCAGGGAGTGTAGGAGAGAAACAGACTCGTTGGGCCAGATTGTTAGGTCTCTAACTTGCTACTTACCTCTTGATTTCCCTCCCCTGTAAGCAAATATATCCTCATTTATTAAATTGATGTTTCTAATAAGATAGTAATCGTGCACTTAACTAACTTCTCTTTACAAGGATCACCTTTAAAATTAATATTAACAAGGTGCAAATAAATTATCCATTGAGTTAGTGGATAAAGTGTATGACAATGGTTACATCCCGAGCCGTTCATCTATTGGTAGACAGGAAGACCACTTCTTGCGCCCTCTCTTCCCACCACTACAGCCGGTAGTGCAGGCGATTCTCCGGCCCTACACTGACATCCGGCCTAGTAAGACTCATCTCCCTGGTGAAAGTAGGCGATTCTCCGGTTCTTAATTTTCAGGGTGAACATAATTATTTATATAGTTTTTTGCCACGCAATTATATTAGTACAATATAAAATAAATAATTGATTTTGGGTTGAATCATGAAATTTGTTCCCGTCAATATATTATCAATAATTAACGCATTTCGATACTTCTGTTTTCAAAATCACTACTTTGAAAAACAAGTATAGTAGAGCTGTAGACAAAGGGTTTTCAGAACAGTAGTCAACAAGTTAACAATGTTATCCCCATATTTCTCAAACGATTGTGGCTAGAACACATTAAAATAATACATCAATGTTGGGCGAAAGGAGTTATGGAATTGTTTGAAGATAATTAAAAATTGTCAGCAGCAGTATAAAAACTAGAAAACACGCGCTGCTTAACAGCTATGAAGTAAACAAATAATTGTAAAGAAAAACAAATGCATATTTTTTTAACCTATTTTCATTGTAATTTGTGTTCATAGGGAAACTTCTATCGAATTAACTAATATTTTTCCTTTACATTTTTAACCTAGACCTTTAATTCAAATATCCAGTTAATGGTTGTCAGTTTTTTGGTTTTCTTAATGTTTTGTTTAGTTTGGATTCTATGTACGGCTATGAACTGTGGTATTTTCAACGGGTTCGGTAACACGTACTATTTAATCGTAATCAACAAAAAAAACCATTAGAAGCAAAGACACAAAAGTGAATCTTTCATCGTTGTCTGTGGATGATAAAAAATAAATAATATTCAGTGAATTCATAGATTTAATATACCATCTCTAACTCTACTGAAATATAAATCTAAATTATAGACCGAATGTTAATACCGCCTGTTTTTAAAGTTTAATTGACTGCTTAATAAAGCAAATATTATGAAGTAATTATATAAAAATTATTCTCATTGCTAAACAAGGTTGGTAAATACTTTGTTATTATGATTGTTAATTACGTCATTGGGGCCTGAAGCGTCTACACACGAAATTAGTTCAAGGGACAATGCAATCAGCCCGATGTTGTGTTCCCAAATCAGCGACGTCTTCGCCGCCCACGTGCAGCCACTGAGGCTAGAACATCTACTGAGAATCTAAATATTAATGACAGTAATGTAGGTAACTAATTATTTATCAGACGGAGATTAAAATTAACTATTAACAGATTGATATAAAAGGTACTGTTTTAAGGACGATGTATTATATACGCCTTTGTTCATAATAAACCTCTACACAAACTTGATAAAGCTCTTGTGGTATAATAAACAAAGTTGCGCACTCATTAATTATAAAGGTAGGAAAGTAAATGGGCCCATTTAGTTACGAAGGAAATTCTATATTCTGTCAGATTTCATTTAAAGAAAAATATAATTATATAGGTTTAAAAATACAGAAAAAATATTGTATACTGTATTTGTTATCAATACACTATTTATAAGTTTTTATGCGTATTGAAAAATATTTATTAAGTATCACAACTTACGTTACCCAGTAGGCTCAAACCAATTTATCATCAATTTTTACCACCACAGAATGTTTTGACAACAGCAGGAAAACACGATGAAAAATTTTAAAAATCTCCTTTTTATGTTTCTTTGACTGCATTGAGGAAGTTGTCTAACACGGGACGGTTTTTAACATTTCCGGAAGCTCTTCTGTTATCACTCAAAGCGGTGTTTTATTTCTTGATATGATCATTGTGCATGTACATTTCTTGCTCTACTAGCACACATTTAAACTTTTACAAGTGACAACAAAGTGCAGTAAACCAGTAAATGAGCGATATGACTAAATGTAAAAGAATGGGTATATTCCCATCACAGACTAAGGATTCTATCCAGACTGCTAATGCTAAGTTCCGGGAAGCGCTCACAGAGAGCGTAGGCGTCGAGTATCTGACGATTCGCTCCCGCAACGGCAGGATAAGGCCCGCGCTGTTGCCAAGTCGGCCTCATCCTTATCAGATAAACATAGTTTTATCCATGTCCTAATACTAACACTGCATCATCTCGACTCGTTATCTGACTACAGTAGTTCGTTCATCGCTGAATGAAAGGCATCGTTACTTACTGCCAAAAAATGTGACTAGCGAAATTTTTTAATTAATTCAAGTGTGTTATTATTGTTCGTGCATTCTTATTAGAGAGAGTATGTTGTGATTAAAATTAAAAAACCAGCAGGTTTCAAATTTTAAAATAGCCGCAATTTTTATCAATATGCCGGACTCCCGTTGTTCTTATAGGCACTATAACAACAGTAGATCCAAGATGAAAGGCTTGAAGCTCTTCACTATACCCTATACCGACAACCAACCGACACTATATTGTCATTCATGGATCCAGAGAGCAGGTCATGTTGCACATTTTTATAATGCTGTAGGTCTATTTCAGATTATTAGCGAATTTCCTTAAAGAATAAAACATTAACTACCGTAGGTCTCATGGGAAGACAGAGGCCCGGAAACATGTTAACTTTTCATTTTTGGGCCCCCAGAAGCAAAAAAACCATTCGTTCGAATTGTTATACGGGTGTTTCACGATAACCCTGAAAAACTTCAGGATATGGTTCCATGGATCAAAACTAGAAAAAAAAAACTAAACTAAACTCATTCCTTTTCAATTTATGAGTGAAAAGGTTTTTTTTCTGATTTAAATGTACCTATTGAACATTTTGACGGCTAGAATGGAAAGTAGACATAATATTGTGATAAAACCTAAACTTTAAAGAGATTTCATAATTATTTTATGATAAAATGTTAAGTGTGACTGAGTAAAAGTTTTTTAAAAATCAAGTTTTTCCTTAAAATTTAAGAACCAAAATTTGTTTTTGTTTTTGGCAGTCCTTCATATTGTAACCGTTTAAGTGTTTGGTTTACAACTTCACCAAATGGTTTAAAATTTGATGGAGAACAAAGAAATATCAATTCAAGTATACTTAATATGAGGATTATATTCATATTAAATAGCCTCCAAAGCTGATATGACAATAAAAACAGGTTTATATTACCTCAGTCTAACAGCTTTTAGTAAATCCACATGGACTACCGGTTTCAGAACATTACAATTCCATCTTCAGGTCGACTTCAACAAAAACCAAACTTGAACATGAGTCCATTGTCACAGTTAAAATACACATAAACATTTAAAACACGAGCGAAAAAAAAAAAAAAAAAAACATTTAAAATAGTGCACTTTAATTTGATGTGTACCGGCCGGTAGGTGAGCACTGAGTCAGTGCTCACCTACCGGCCGGTACACATCAAATTAAAGTGCACTATTTTAAATGTTTTTTTTTTTCGCTCGTGTTTTAAATGTTTATGTGTATTTTAACTGTGACAATGGACTCATGTTCAAGTTTGGTTTTTGTTGAAGTCGACCTGAAGATGGAATTGTAATGTTCTGAAACCGGTAGTCCATGTGGATTTACTAAAAGCTGTTAGACTGAGGTAATATAAACCTGTTTTTAATGAGGATTATTTTTGTCTAAACTCAAAATATCATAAAGTATCAAATATTACTTAAATTTGAAAAAAATAAAAATTTATGCTTTGATTATTTTTTAACTCATTTGAATAAAACTTGGTATGTTGCTTTGACTAGCTGAGAGGTAATTGTTATGGTTCCCCTTTCCTTTTTACGTTTATGGCAGCAAACTTACGTATTTATTTTCTAATGTTATCCATATGGGGAAATAATTTAATTTAAATGGCAATTCAGTTGTTTTTCAACATATTTAAACAAGACTTCGCATATGGCTTCATCTTGTGGAGATCTACCTAATAATTGTCTCAAACTCCCCAGATTTACACTGTTATTGCAGCAAACCTGCATACTCACTTCTCATTGTTAACCTTACGGGAAATATACAGAAATATCTCATTCCTTCTTGTCTCTATATACAGGGTGTCTGTAAAGTCCGTCACCAAACGCCATAACTTTGTTTATTGGGTCAAAATAAGTAAAAAAGTTCCGTGAAGGTATGTCCTAAAATGCATATTTACCCAGATATCCGCCATTTTGTATTTTTCACAAAATATTTTTTATCTCCGAAGTTTGTGAATCGATTTTTTTTGAAACTTGGTATGTACCTATAACTAGTCAAGGTTAATTTATGAAAAAATAATCAGCATGATCGAATTGTAAATTTCAAAATGGCGGCCGTTTGAAACCTTTAATTTGAAATATCGGAAAAACGTTACGTAGTACAAAAAAATATGAAGATTTAAAATTTTTAGAAAATTTAATTTCCTGTCTATTGACACCAGAATTATGAAAATCGGTTAATAAATAACTGAGTTATGGCATTTCTTTGTCCTGAAAGTCACATTAAAATAATAATTTTTGACCTCATTAAAAATCTTCAATTTAATTTGAAGATAGACAGAGAGATTCATAAAATACAATCCTTCTTTTTAGGAAACTACTTAAAGCAAACAGAGCAAGTCGTTAGTGTTGCACGGACCCGAGGCACTTAGTTTAGCCGTTGCCTGTAATGGGTAGGCGGGGGAGGGGTTCGTAACCATGGCAACGCGTTGATAAACAGTGCGCGCGACTGCAGCGCACCCTGGCGGCTTACGCAGTAACTACTACGGCGCAGCAGCGTGGCAACGCAGCACGCTGATCCGCCATTTGTGCGTGGTAACACGCGCGCCCGCCTAGCGGCAAGCGCGGTAAAAACTATGAACCGCAACCCCCATTAACAGTCTGGATAGATTCCTTTGTCTGTGATTCCCATGTTTTACGGGATTGTTTCCTTGAAATATCACTATGACTATGAAACCTGTCATAAATTCAATTGTTCAATAATTTGTTTTCATCCTAGTTAATTATGTACAGTATTATCTTTTTAATCCCAGATGACCGAAAAGACAATGGAATAATTTTATTTTCAAAACAACGGAATATATAGTTGTGAGAGTCCTTAATCGTTCTTAACAATCCTTACTATCCTCTAACTGTCATAAATAGTCTAAAAAGCCCTAAATAGTCATGGAAATCTTAAATTCACATTATCGATAGAAATATATCAATTTATTTATTTATATAGGCCTACTCCATATTTTTTATTTATGTTGTTTGTTTTTGAAAATATAAACATCATATAATGGCATTTTTTGGACAGTTTTGATTGATAATTAATAAGTTGTATGACTAACTTAATTAAAAATTAACGTAAGTCACGACGCCTTGATAAAAATCAGCCGGTTGATAAAAAAATGCCAAGGAATTCAGATCGGATAAGGCCGATATCTAGTTGAGAGTTGGCCGTATAAGGAGTGTACTCCTTTAACGTAGTTAAAGATGGTTCTAGCTGCATTTTAATTGAAACATTGATATGTAAAAGAGTTATGTTTTCAAGACCCGTCTTAACATTTATTAAAAGGATTCAGCTGATATAATTCATTTTATGAAAGACTCTTTAAAGAGCAAACATATTTGCACTGTCATTATTTCTTTTAGCGATAAAATGTGGGACAAATTAGGTACTTTATTTGATATGGGATTCAAAATTCGTATGACTCATGTTTCTCTTCTTCCTTATCAAAAGTAAGAAAAATTCACTAGTACTCCATTATGGCATCGCTTATAATACTATTGCTTTAAAGTTTCAAGTTTCTATCTAGAACCCTTCAAACAGTTCTTTTAATTAGTATTAAAACTTTGTGACCATTTAGAAATTGATGATATTGTTCATAAATTTTCCAAGAGTAAGAGTATTGGTTCAACATGAGAACATTGTAAATATTTACAAAGTTTGTTAACAGTTTTGTTCCGTAGAGTTCTGTCTTTTGCGATTCTTGTGAATTCTTTTAAGTCACACTTTTAATCAATATAACAAAAACAAAACAAATAAAAAACATTAACAAGTGTGATTTTGTTATATTTAATAAATTTTTGATACTCCTTTTAACGACAGTGTTCTTTGGTTCAATCTACTGAAATAGCTAAAAACATATGATTTCACTTCAATAATTTAACAATCAAGACTAAGCCTGTCGGAAGCAGGGTGGCAGTTTGGGGTCTGAGGGTCAAATCAACAGAGCCTGTCGAGTCTTTTATTTGTTTGGGCGACTCGGGAAAACACTTTGGTAGCAGAAAATGGAATATTTTAGAATTATTTGTATTAAACGCTGAATTTTGAAACATAATAAATTTTACCTAAAGCATTGTCTTTAAATGAAAAAAAAAGAAATTGCAGGTTGATCCTAATACGTAATGATTTGTGAACTCATTTGAAAGGCGGTGATTTAAAATGTGCAGTATTATTGTTTAGTAACGCACTTTATACGCAGACCAGGAACGAGAGACGGATGTGACGCTCTGCACATGTTTTATAGACCTCTGAGCCATTGTACTGAGTATCGATGGCTACATTTGGACTGTAAATTATGATTGTAGGCTAGTTAGATTGTAACAAACTACTTATATAATAAATATTGAGAGGCTGAGTTACTTTCCTCTTTTTGGGAGTAAGGAATACTTCTTCCGAATCGTTTTGTGATGTATAGTACAACTGAATCGATATATATTTTATATTTTGATTAGGATTTTTTTTTGTTTTTTGTTTTTTTGGTTCTTGATACTTGTGATTCCTGTGTTATTTTGGGTATTGTTTTTCTTTTCAGCTTATTGTTTTCGTGACTGCGTTTACAGTTCTCTGTTTTAGCTGTGTTTTTCTCCAGGATTTCCTGGCTATGTGTTACTAATCTTGTTATGTTCTAGGTTTTCTTCCACCTGAAGACGGGATCAGATTCCAGATCCCGAAACGTCGTGAAACTTGTTTTTTACTATCAGTGATGGCAAATGTCCGCAAAAATCCTAATCAAAATATAAAATCACCATCACCAACAATGAATTTCAAACAAAGAATATATTTTATATTGGTGAAAAAATTAATTTTAGAAGTTTTAATTCTATTAACATGTTTTGTGTTATGATCAGAAAAAATACACACAGTAAATAAATCGAGTAAAAAAATAATGATTTACAAAATTCTCATCAAATCAACTTTATCAGCTGACTAATTTAAAAGAAAGAAAATATGAAACAGATTTAGTTGGTAACTACACTCTTTTTTACATATGAGTTTTTTCCCGGCCACCAAAGGAATACCGACGTTTGAAAAATTGCTCAATTTCTATTATAAGCTCTTTTATATATTTTGAGAGTTTGCGAATTTTGTGAGGTTGAGTACTTTTATAATTCAGTTATTAGAATTCTCATAATCCTATAATATTATCTTCCGTGATATCTTTATTGTCTACTTAAGTATAAATATTACAATATTATCAGAAATTATTGTGATAGATTAAGCGATGGTATTTTATAGCATCATATACAATAAAAAATGTCATAACAGTGATTTTTAATATTTTTTACTGTTACAGTTTTCACACCATGAGTTCAAAATGTTGCTTTAAACAAGTGAGTTACTTTGTATTTATGAGAATATAAATATTAATTCAAACTGTATTCCTAAGCAATGTTTTTAAAATCTTTGCTTTTTGATACTGTTAAATATTTTATATTATTTACGTCTTTCTTTATATTTCTTCTTATATTATTTATTTTATTTATATTATCTATGTATTTCTGATGGGATGGCTGATATATTAATTTCGATTTGTATGTCAATAATTTTTATTTCCAAAAAATATACCTGGTCCTTGAACTATCTCATAGTAAGAATAAAATTATCAGTTCTTTAACCTTCTACTATTTTTCCGTATAGACTTGCGTGCTGTGTGCAGGAAGCATACTGTCACAACTCACGGGGCCAGCAATAAAATATCCCCTCCGTTACGATATGCTAGAAAATTATTACACTTCCATTATTATAGTAGTAGAACTATTCTGGCTGTACCTTTGTGCACGGCAAGAAAATCATTAACTTTAATCACCTAATATTAAGGCCTGATTTCACCAAACACCAGTTAAGGGTCGGTTAATAATCCGTTCGTTTAAGATAGGAAAATAATATTAAACAGCTGATAAAATTAAACTAACCGAGCCTAAACGGTGGTTTATAGTTTGGTGAAATCAGGCCTAAGCGGATTCCTCACAGTCAGTAACCTAGAACATTGGACACTTTTTTGGTTTGACTGCAAAACATTTTACGCCAGGTTAAGTTTCACAAATAGCTTGAAATGTAAGAGCATAAAAAACTTCACATACTAAAAGATACTCTTTCTAACTCAATATAACAGTGAGTTAAACATTTTGATAATATTTTGTTAAAAAATTTAGTGGTTTTTGATTGATCTTGAATTAAAACTGATTTATTTAAACGCACAAACGTAAGTAATGAAGCAACAGCATTCCACTTCGTTACTGCTATCGACAAGAGTAAAAAGTCCTACCAAAGTTGTTGCCTTTAGGGAGCTCACAGGATAGAGGGATTCTTCGTTTCCGATCCTTTCCTCACCTTTTAAAAGATAGATAAAATAAATAAAAAACATAATCGAGTGTTAATTTAACGTTAATAAGTGAGAACACGGTTCTATATAAAAAACCTTTCTTAAAATCCATTCCTCTTCTAAATTCCAAAAAACCTTACTCTTGATTCTAAACTAAATTGGATTATCTATTCAGCTACGTTCTATGTTTCTCTAAAGATATAATGCTCAAATTTTATATAGCTGAAAATTATTTGCTATAGATGATTATGAGCAAGAAAAAAAGTTTTCTTGAAACTAACGACGGTCAATTTGGAAGATAGTGTTGATTCTGAATTAGCTCTAATCAGATTTGACATAGTAAAGAGTGGTTTATTTAAGTTACAGCAGTTTTATGGTCAGTGTTTAGTAATAGAGTTTGGATGTAGAAGAGGATTTTATCATGAAAGTAAGATAATTATGTATTTATGATTTTGGATTATACAGTTGATTTATGACAACCTAAGTATTATTGTTGACAGATTTTGGCATCTGAAATACTAATCCAAAACTTAAATCTGATGGAGTTTCTGTTAATCAGCTCAACTATTAACTAAGTGCGAACTATTTGTAGAACAGTTTTATTTTAACAACTAAAATTTATTTGTATCTGTAAATAAATATTTTATTGATTCTATGAATGTTTTTTATGCAAAGTAGAATAAAGGCAGACGCTTGGATGTTCAAGGAGATTTATAGAGCTGTTCTGTCAGTATCTGTACGTAATATACGTTTTTGCAGAAATACATTTACATCTTAACTCTCGTTTATTTCCTTATAGGTTTTATGATCGAGGAATTTTGAACCGTATCAGTAAAACGGTATTCTGTAAAAACAGAAAAGAGCTAGATTATTGTTAAGTTATAATCAAACAAATATATTTCTATGAAACACTTTAAGAAGCCGTGATTATTCTCCATCATTTATCATAATTGTAGTTGTGATTAAGAAAAAACTCAAACCATAATATGAGAATATGGCTAACTGACAATATGCAAATAACTGACGTTCTAACCAACAGTTTGTATGGAGGAAGTGAACTAGCTAATGGACCTTAAATTAATTACATTAAATAAATTATTACAAAATACATTTGAAAAAATAAAACGAAAATCTTTTTTAACAGACTTTTGATTACAAATGCAAAATATTTTGATGTCTCTTCGAGAAGGTGAGATGTGTTCATTAAAGCAGGATATTAGAAGTAGGAAGCCCATAGTTCACTGCGTCGACTTTGCCGCCCCCTGACGAAGAGCTATAGATTCAACTCTCTGGGCAAGGAAATAAGAATTCAACTGTTTACAATCTTTGAATTGTATTCTCCCAATAATTTGAAAGCCGTTAAACATAAAAAATTACAGGGTATCGAAAATACAGATGTATGTATAAAGCAAAAGCAAATCACGGGCAATCTAATAGTAAACCGCTGTAGTTAACTTGAGAATAGATATCTGTTCTGAAAACTCTATAGTCCGGGAGCTGGGAGGTCAAAAATTACGTCATAAGATGCACATGTAAAAGCTTTGCCATTTTGAAGGGGCATCCTGGGGGGTTTCAAAAATGGGTTTGTGAGACCTCAATCTGGGGGCTTCCTCCGAGGTGGACTAACTTGAATGTGACTTTTTTGTATTTTCCATTAGAATAATATGGGGATGAAATTTTCAGGTTTGTTGCATCAGGTTTGTACAAATTGGGTGGTTTTAAGTCAATATCCAGTAAACCTGGACTAGAAGAAGCCTTATGCCAAGTGTTATTATATGTTAAAAAATAAAGATTATATAGACTTTTATTTTCTCCCCATAAGAATAACATGGGAAAATGAGTGCAAACTTACTGCCACGGAAATGCAAAAATGGGGGATTTCAGGCTAGTATACGATAGTTCTTATCTAGCTTTTACATTGCACCTAATGACGTAATTTTTGACCTCCCAGCTTTCGGTCTACTAGTACCAGGTGACCTTAGGAGTATATAAACATGAAATGTTAAATATATCTAAACTTCTCTCCAGGCTTATTGAAGGCACTAAAATTACAAATAAACTTTCCTGAAAAGTTGTAATGGTATCAAAACTTTTATAGCCTTTTTAACATTACAGGATTACAAGCATTTTGCAAGGAAGTCGACTGATTCCTCAACAGCTTTGATATAGATCCCTTGGAAATCAAAACATTTTTTCACTGAAACGCGTCCAATAAGAAGGAACATAAGATCCGCTAAATTACACTGTTCATACTGTACAACGCTAATTAAGTAGAATGAAAACAAATAATAATCATTGAATAATCCTAAAAAGATAGGATTATTCTTTTTAATCGAGGGAGGGGGGAAATATTTGTCTCTATACTTTATTTTGTGTCATTGCAAAATAAGCAACTATTTATGAACATCAAGAGTATATTTATATAAGTATTGTAGATAAAAAAACTATTTTTGTATTTGCATGCACTCATTAAAGTTGAACTAAACTTGAACATTTATTACTTTATTTTACGATGAGATATATCAAGACAAATATATTCCACAAATTAAAGATTGATAAAACCAGGTTTTTAAAGGACATGAACAGCGACATTTGCAATGTGTCTCTTCGCAAAGACTGATGTGACTTTCCAAGTTTGGTTTTCAACTTCGAGGGAGCCTTTACTTCTAAAGAAGTCGCTTGAAGAAGTTTCACTTGCGATAAGTTTCTGAATTGTGTTACATGTGGGAGGTATATGTATCATGTTGATTTATCCCATTCACGTTGTATTGGCAATCCACTTACCTATTCTTTTTTTAACTATTAATTTTAACAATATTTTATTGCGACTATTCTTGTATACCTATACTATGTGTTTAAAAAAGAATTCCCCAATGACTCCCAATAAACTCTTGTTGACCAGAAAAACATAATAATAAAAAAATTCAAGGTAAATCCACCAAGTCTTTTATAAAGTGTTTTCCGTGCATATAATATATATATATGGAAAATACATAGATAGTTTTGAACATGTACAAAAGCAACGATTTTCTTTATGGATTTCTAAAGTTCAATAGAGGAACATGAGTTTCCGCATTAAAAATGTAAAATCAAAACTAGTTTATGTTTAAATAGACTATCATTGTTCAAAAGTTCGATGACCATAATCAACCCTCTTCAAATTGTTCTTCATGAGTTATAGGGAAAGGATTTTATAGTCGTATGTTAACTCATACACATGATTGTCCAAATTTTGCTTGTATGCCTATGGTTACGCTTGAAGAAGGCTTCAGATCTACCACCAAAATATGTAAATGTAAATAGTTTCTGTTTAATTAATAGGCCTAATTACAGTGATTTGTAACCGAAATAATTTCAATGTTATGCTGTTATTATCTGAAGATGGCTTCAATACTTCTCATATTCTGCAGTAATTTAATTTAATTTTTTATTATTCCAAATAATTACGGAACAAGTACAAAAACGGATATGTCATATTTACACCAACTTTTGTTAGTTGTTCCTGTATGCCATATGTTCACCTCCTGACTTAGTTCCTGAATTTCAGCAAACTGCATGAACCAAATTTGATGAAACTAAATGAAGTAGAATTGGTTGAATCATTGGTAGAAAGTTTATTCGCTAGAAAAATCTATTTGTGATATAACAATAATATTTCTATTGTCATAAATTTTAATTTATGCTTTGAAAACTAAATCACTGAAGCGATATGATCGCTAACGAACTCCTGTTGCTTATTTTGATTAGGTGAAACTTGTTTTTTACTAATCAGTGATGGCAAATGTCCGCAAAAATCCTAATCATAATATAAAATCACCATCACCAACAATGAATTTCAAACAAAGAATCCTGTTGCTTGTTTTGCTTTGATGTACTGTAAATAGCTTTAGTAAAATATATAACTTTATTTTAAACTACATCGCTTTAATACCTTAAAAGGTCTGCTAATCTCAAATTACAAACTTTTTCGTTATGCTGCAGATAATCGTTTTGGTAAAGGGGATTAAGACATGCAAGTCTGTTTCAAACACACTTTTCATTTTACTGACTTTTGTCTCTAATGCGATATTTCTGGAGTAATTTTCTTGAATGTGTTTTCAGGTGACAGTGTTAAACATATATTACAAGAAACGCAGATTATTTTGATATTCATATGAGCATTTAATCGAGAGAAAATTTGTATATGTTTAATATTTCATTGTCAACATTTCAAACTACAAATCATACTTCTGTTAAAAATGTGCATGTGTTAGCAGGACGTATGATTATTTAAGGTGATATATAATAAACATTGAAACTGATACATGACTACATTTCATTTAGAACTTGTTCCAGATGAATATCAATTGGTTCTGGTATGCAGTATAAAACTATTCGTGATGAACTGACATTGAACGTCATCTTGAAAATTGCTAATGTGTTTGAAGTATCGACATACAAATTTAATGTTGCTTTATGTTCCTTAAATATTTTTGTAGTTGCCCTACTTTGTCTCCTATGAGTTATATAAATTTGTAAATAAGTATAAGTATATGAGTAGTACGTATGTAAGTAATATTTCCCGAACTGGAAAATATGAGAAAACTATAGTTATTTTTAAGGTTTTTACGATGACAAATACTAGAGAGTATTTATTATTATCGAGTATGCTTTACTATAAAATAAATAAAACCATGAATTATTTATGTTTTCCTAAGTACCACAAAAAATAACCCAATTTTAATTTAGTTTTACTACCAAATGAGTCAAATTAACAACCAAAAACGATATGCCCCAGTTCAGAGGTAGAAGTCGTTTTTATCGTGAACGGTTTCCTTGGGTTATATTGGTTAAATTACTCCGGTAAACGCAGATAAGGCAACAAGAACCGGACGTTTCTTGTTCCGACCTCCCGAGTCTCTAAGCCATTCCGTTATCGCTCTTTTGAATTCATTATATTACCAGTGTAATAAATCTGCGACAAATTAAAAAAAAGCTCTAAAGTGTAATTTTTTTTTACAAATGAGGGATTTCGTAAACTTCCCTCCTAGATAAGTTAAACTATCCTAGAGATAGATAAGTTATTTCAAAACGACGATATCCACGTTTTCATATACCATTGATCTAAGCATTTAGTCAGTAAAAATTATAGCACTGAATTGATGATGGAGGAAAAATAAAATCCGATCTCTTATCTTTAAAAATAAACCTTTTACGGTAAATTAGTACTTAAAATCAAGTCCGTTTCGTTCCTACATATTGCATGCAATGAGTGGTAAACCCCATCTACAAACTAGGAAAATCAAGATTTCATATTTTTATTTTGTAATTTATTTTTATTATTATTATGACATTCCGATATTATAAATAAATAGGATCTACTCAAACGTGTAATTTTAATAGTTGTTATATTAAGTTGCTTGTTCGATAAAAAAAACCAAATGAAACAAGATTTCTTATGTAATATCGTGATTGTAATTCGATCTTGGAACTGATGCTATAAAAAATGCTGCGCAACCGGTCCTCTTCGACAGAAGTACGATCCTCTTTGGCCCTCTTAGTACGGTAACTGAGCACTATAAGTCAGCTGCGAACTGGTGGAGCGACTGACACGACTATTCCACGGAACGAGAAATCAAGGGTTTATGGTTCGTTTGAGATCCAAACATCCTGGATAAATAGGACTTCAATCCTACAACCGTTTGTAAATAAGATTGAAGTAATAGTCATATAGAAACCATTTTAAATAATTCCCCAAGAAACAAGTAGAACTTTGGCTGTAGAAAGTTTCGAGTCGTTTATACAAAGCTAAAAATAAAACGGCATTTTCCCTTTGTAAAATCAAGTCATATACTATAACTAAAATCATTTTGAGATTTGTAAGTTGAACCGTTTTTGAATATATTTGTACACCCCCCCCTTACTAATAAAGTCTGCATGGGAGACTTATTTAGTTTAACGTATTGGAATACTTTTAAATAATTTACTTCTTGTATGGAATGCAATCCTTTAAGTCCAAGGAATAAGAAACAATTAATTATCAGTATTACAATGGTTGAATAGGAAATTCCTCTAATAATACAATCACTACCAATATAATTTAAGTGTTAGGTCTGGTAGCATATATTGTCTCTTGATCGAACGGTTATAAATTTAAATCCGTTAGATTTACAGAGACTACAGAGATTAATCTATACTTCCATTCATTATCAACATTATGTAGGTAATATAACAATTTAGAATTTTTAAAGGCTTGGTACTCTTAGAGAATGTCGTGGGAAATAAATACTACTTTTACTGTATGATAATAATCCTCATAATTCTTTTCGTAGAGGATTGCCATTTCTTTCGATTTGTGAAATTACAGGAATGGCTTTAGATGCCAACGCTATGAGGTAATAACAGTAACTTCATGCTTACCGTTTACTGACTTTCCCAAATTAGTTTTAGGTTGGCGTATTCGTGAGAGAGAAGGACGTTAGATAACACTGTCAGTGTCAGAAGCACTGACTCCCGTCTGTACGTCCTCACTCGTGATCAGCTGGAACAAATTATTCATTCTCAGCAAGACCGTTCGAGCAAAACAAAATAATCACGCCAGAACCATCTCATTCAATCATTCGCGTCATCGATTAGTAAATTCTAAAGGTTTTCGTCAGTCTGAACAAACTCTGACGTAATTGCGAGAGAAAATCAACGAAGGACGAAGCATCCGATGCGATTCTGAATCGAAACCCACTAATCAAATCAAATTAAAATCTGCCGGAGACATGAGTCGAGTTCATTAATTAAATTTGTTCGGCTGCGAAGAGATATTCCTTTGATTTATGCAAACAGACATTCGATTGACACTACTTTGTTGACTCGATAATTTTTATCGGTGTGCCCGACAAACCGTTCATAGATAATTGTATCTTTACGGCTGTCAACAATCCGATAATTGATTGGACCGGGGCCGAAGACAGCCGAGCGGTGGCGGACGCGCCCGAGGCGCAGGTTCGCGCAGTGGCGCGTCGGTTTCGTCAGTTGCCCGTTTACTTTGGTCGCGACGGGGCATTGCCGCGCTCCACCGTGCTGACGTGCGTGCGTGCATATTGTGATAAGTTTTAACAACTTTAAGTGGAGTGTTTTGTGACTGTTGGGATGCTAAAAGTTTAATGTAAGTAGTTGTTTTCTTCTGCTCTGACCTGGTTTTCAACTTAATTAGAAGCTAGATCGTTTATAACAATCTATTTTAATCCGGCCCTGGCGCGGCCGGTGCCTCGCTGCGGCAAATGACCCGAGATCTTCGCCGGTTGTCCGCTTGAAGATGTTTCTTCCCTACTTCAGCTTTCTGCCAATTGAAACCTAATTACAGCGTTACAGCCTATAATATAAATAAGAAAAATACACGGGTTAAAGCTTTAAGCTATTCGGCCATTGAGCTATGTTTTCTTATATTTAATTGATAGTAGATTCATTGGTAAGCTTCATACAATTATAAATACTGCAGAGTATTAGGAAAATCTTTATTTATCTCTGAAAACGTGTGATTTTATCAAAAGAGAAATGATTCTGTAATATTGATGCAAAAAAGTCTCTTAAATCAACAGTTAGTCTGAAATATCGGAAAACTCAGAAGGGAAAAGAATCAGTACCAATTCAGATTTCTTTCAATAGTGTAAAAATAGGAATGGATAATTCTTCGAACAGGTTTAAATATTTAGAAATTTAAAATCGTAATTATTCTCAAAATTTTGACATCAACTAGTAACTTTTTTGGGATACACGAATTTCCATATGAATATGGAACTGGTTGAGGGAAGAATACACAATTATAAGGATACTATTTCTACAAACTCGAGATTAACGCCTCGAAGCATATATTTTATCTGTTTAAAAAACCATGTCGTGCTTGTAGAAGAGGCCACCGCCTTCTTTAAACAAAGTAAAAGTAAAGTAAACGTTTTAGTGTGTGTATACAAAATATCATCGCCAGGATTTTTTGAGAATATAATTGTAATTCGAGGTTGATATTTTAAACTAGTTTTGATGGTGATTAAGTTGAACAGCAAAAATTCTGCCGAAAGGATTTTTTCGGAAAATTCGCAGTGAACCGGACGAATAGCAATACTTGTTGCTTAAACTAAACACTAAAGGTATTTGTATGTAATCTTTGATGTAATTTGCTGTCTTGTTGTGAAATTGAAAAAATGCTGCTGAGGCTGATTGGACAAAAGCAGAGTGAATTTTAAGCTTAAAACCATATTTTTACAAACCATAAAAGAGTCGTGTGTGATAATGTTATACCTAAGTTAACCATGAATGATTGAGGTAGATTTTATTTATGCTTTAATCTAATGAAATTTATATTCTAGACACCCACAACCAGTTTCGAACCGGTAAATTAAAAGAAAAATAGAGGAATAAGAGAAATAAAAATCAATTTTTAGTTATGGAAAGTACTCCTTAAGCTGTAAAACTAGTTTCTCCTTACACTAATCCTAAGAAAAAAGTAACTAACATTAATTAACGAAGTCTTACAGTACATAATTTTAGAGGATTGGTGGCTGGCGTATAATACAGACTGTGAAAGGAATGAAATGAAGAAAAAGGTTTTTGTACATGCAAATGCTATTTACACTGCTCTATTTAGTTAAGCCTATAAAGCAGTTCGGAAATTTTTGGGCTGATGACGGTACACATTTCCTGGAAATATTATAAAGGATTTAGGATTTTAAATAGGTAGCCTATTAGAAACATTTTGAAATAATAATCATTATATCAACACGGTCATTCAATAGATCAATATAACTATTTTTAGTTCATAAATTATGTATCTCAGTTTATCTTTAGGGAAAAATCACGAATAATAATGACACTGTCGTTTGATATAAGCACAAAAAACGTTGTATATAAACGCACAATTTGAAGAGACAATCCTTTTTAATTCTTTCATTGTTTAACTTTGTTACAATAACAAATTGATGGAATAAAAACCGAACCGAATTGCCCAATATGTTCTCAAAGTGGTTAGAAATTTAATAACGGTCCATGAAATATGACGTTGCATGAAATATCCTGCGGATAAGGGTGCGCAATATTTCCACTGCGGCGAATCCCGCCAATTATGGTTAATTGAGTTCGTAATTGGTTTCGGGAACATTAATTAACGAAGTACAATATGGACGTTTATTATAATACAAAGGACAGTTAGTCGTCGGGCTCACATGGGATAACTAACTGCCCTCCTTCCCAGCGAGTATCCTCTCTACCATACAGCCGGAAATGGCGAAGAAATGATTTTCACTTCTAGGAAAAATCTCTCTCATTTCAAACAAATTATTGCTAGTTAACGTCATAATATTGATTGCCTGCACATTAATTTTTTTAGGGCTAAGGGATGCAAATTTTTTTCTCTTGATGCTTTTAAATATTTAAATAAAATGATAAGTATCAACGCAGTTTTAAATTATACTTAGGCTTTGAACGTATTATCGAGTTTTTACTATCGATGTATCAAAAATAACTGTCTATAACTATTAAAAATCAATATAAAGCAGCTGACCATTGTTTGATTCTAATAATGAATTGCTGATCTCAAACGTATACTGCTAGGACGAACTGTGGTTTTTACATTTGTGAAATATGCTATCCAATAGCTCATCTGCTCTGATTAGGTTATTTAAAGGTTATTTTTAAGGTAAGGCTGGTGTCTAGGAGACACTAGATATTTTAACACAAACGTTCGTATTTTCGGATTTTTCAAACTATTTTAATTTTTGTTCAAGAAAAATTGTTTTGTTAAAGAATATATCATACCGTACAACCGAAATCCGCCACCACCTTCAAATGTCTTCTAACGTAATGATTATCGCAATCCCTTCCACATATAAAGTGGGTAGTTCTACGATGGCTTTTGGCACTTTGAATCACATTTCACAGTATTAAGGGGGTGGACAAATTTCCCAAAAATACCCTAGATTTGAAGCAACAGTCAATGTGAAAATAACTGTTAAAGGGTAAGATAATTTAACTGTGTTCTAGGTGAGACAAGGTGTTTTACACGTCAAGTTCATGCCATAAGATTAAAAATAAAAGTCATACCTTATTTCTGAAGTAAAAAAAAAAAAACACAAAACTCAATATGTGAGATGGTGAAGAAAGGAATACTTCCCCTGCATTACAATGCAACCAGCATTTCCACAGATCAGGCTAAAAAATTAAACTTATTTTTATTTTTATGGGTCGTACATAATTAATTATACCCAGTTAGGCAAAATTTCAAAATTAGTGATTTTTTTTATTTTCTGGCGCTAGAGATGCATTCTTGGACACAACAATACACTAATAATGATCAAATGAATATGGCGGCGTTAAACGAATTGTTCAGATGTATTAGAGATGGCGGCAGATGTCTATCAGTAGGGATCATAAAATCTCAATGTTACTATATAACAAATTATTAAACAAACGAAAAGTTCATATAGTCCAGTAAAAATACTGTTTAACCTAGAACAAATAGCAACACGAGCGTTTTTGACGGTATTTTGCTCAAAAAAATGTGCATATTAGCATATCCAAAATCGGACAAAATCGGACCATGGGAAACCCCTTAAAATCACGTTTCAAAATGGCGGCTTTTTTAACATTGGAACGTTTTTGAAAAAAGCCACTCGGTTGCATTTTTTATCTACATTTAACAAGATATTGAGTTGGGACCACCGCCAATAATTTTTGAGTGGCTAGTCGTGCATTTTGACAGGGTAAAAATTTTTGGCCGCCATCTTGGATCCGCCATATTGGATTTATTTAATTTTTTTCAAATGTAAAAGTGGTCGTGTGACACATAATTTAGAACTAGATTTTTACGCTGATTTCAATGCTGAAGTCCGTTTTCAAAAATATCGATTCGTTTTTAAGACATGCTCAAAATAAAATTCTTGCCTGTACATTTCTTATGGGGGCTAAATAAATAATAACATTTTTACGATTATTTTTCTTATATCTCAAGAACCAAGCAAGACTTTCAGTTCGTTTTGATCTTAAAATGACGAGTGATTTTTTGGCTTTTATTTGGGCTATTGATCACTAAAATCGGATAAGTGTGAAACGAGCTATAAAGCTAAATGCTACATGAAAATTGTTTTTTTATTTGTTTTTTTTTGTTAAAGATTTATATCTCAGGTTTGAAATAAGTTAAAAAGTTCCTTCTGGTGTCAAATTACTCGGTAAAGTATAAGCTTTCATATGAACTATGACTAATCGAAATCTGACTAATATAAATGGAGTTATGATCCATAATACAACTTAAATTTTTCTAACGTTCGAAATTTGTCACCACTTAAAGACTTACATCTCCAAATTTAGCAGAGACTCAGGCCAAATTAAGGTCTTAATTAACTCAGTACATTACTGGCTTTAATTTAAGCTCTTAACTATTTAAATAGGTTGAGTCAGATGCGAGTTATGGACCTTTAATCAACATAAAAATATTTTTTTTCAGAATTTTTAATTTAGTTAAGGACGGGTATCTCCAGTTTTGTTTAAGGAATATAGGTTTGAATGGTTTCAAAACACTCAAAAGAGCTATCAGCTTTCATTTGAGCCATTGATCATTAAAATCGGACAAGTTTGGAGTGAGTTATATTGATTTTATCCATTTTTTTGGTAACTATTTTTTGTGTCACATTTAAAGCTTATAGGGTATCAATACAACCAACCATTTACCTATTTTAAAGGGGAAACTGTGTAATCCAGGAATGCTAAACATAATTGTCCTCCACTAACTCAGATATGTAGAATTCATTGAAAATGTGTTCATCACGATTTATGTACAGGGTGTTCCACAAATTAAGGCCAAGGGTAAAAATATCACAATATTGTTAAGTAAACCTATACCACGTTTTATATCATTTTACAAGTCCTGCTGAACGGAACGTTTTGAGGAAAACTGAACTAAATTATCTCTAGCCGTTTCAAAAGGCGGCCATTTTAGAGATATTTTCCAATATTTACGGAAAACATTGGATTTTTTTTAACCACTACAAGTATTTTAGTTCTGTTTAGAAATTCTTAATCCTTGTCAACCCAGTTTTGCTATGGTAACTGCTATGACCATATTATATAAAATCAAATGTAGTTCCTATGGAAACCAAATAAAAACTACAAACATTATTCAAAACACTAGTGAGAAATAATGCATACGGGGTGAAACTTAAAGGACCTTATTAAGGACCTGGGTAGACCCATGTTTTGCCTGGGTAGATTATATACCTTGGTGCGAAATTCCAGCCTATTCCCCTCGGAAGGTTTTGCATTTACCTGAAACAACTTACACAGAAACAACACCGAAACGACCTTTATTTCGTATTATATAAATAAATACATACATAAATAAATAAATTATATATATAAATATATACATATACCGGGTGTCCCATAATAGCCCCCCCCCTAACTTTTTCCTATATTTTTTCAAATATCAATTTTACACCACCCCCAAACATTATTGGGTAGTTAATACTTAATTTTGAGAGGGTACTCAATTTTGGCCGCCATATTGGACCCAAAATAACTTTTCCAAATGTAAAAGTGGTGTTGTGACCCATCATTTCAAATTGTATTTTTTCACTGATTACAATACCGCAATCTGTTTTTTAATATATCAATTAATTCTTGAGATATGGGTACTTTTAATTAATTTATTTTCAACCAATTTAAACATTACAAATTGATAAAATAGGCCCATAACCACAAAATAATGCTAGATAGTGACGAATTGTTGAGCGCTTTACCACCACCAGTCATTGTTGAGCGCTTTACACTTAACTTTCACCGATGTAATTTTTTTGGCCGCCATATTGGATCCGCCATTTTCGAACGAGGCAAGTTATTTAAAATATGAAGTTGGTATTGTGACCCATCATTTTAAACTAGCTTTTTACGGCGAATTCAATGCCGCAACCCGTTTTTAGCTGTACAACTTATTTTTTGAAAAATTCAGGTTTTTTGAGATATTTATTAGAAACATGTCAATAAACACTGTAGAAAACTAAACTACTAAAACAATTTTAGAAAACTAAACTAGAAAAACCAACTAAGGTCGATATGATTAGCAAGTGAGGAAATCACAGCTGATATGGTTGCATCCTAAACTAACTAGAAAAACTATTTTAGAAAACTAAACACTATAGTAAAAAACGGGTTACGGCATTGAATTCAGCGTAAAAATTTAGTTTGAAATAATGGGTCACAATACTAACTTCATATTTGAAATAACTTGCCTCATTTCATAATGGCGGATCCAAGATGGCGGGTTAAAGTTATTTCCTCGTCAAAATGCAGTTACAGACACTCAACAAATATTGCCTGTGGTTCCTGATCAATATCTCTGGAAAAGTAGACGAAGAAAAGATGAGCTTAAGTTTTTGATAAACGATATCCGGAGAAGCCGCCATTTTGAAACGTGCTTTATTTGGTTCTCCCGTAGACCGTTTTTGTCTGATATTGGATGTGTCGGAATAAGTATTTCTTTAACAGATTTCCATTAAAAAAAGGTTGTGCTGAAATTTGGTTTAAGATTATGAGTTTTTTTAACAATTTAAAAAATAAAAATAATAAATTCGTTATATTTAAATAACGAAATAAGATTTTTGAAAACGGACTTCAGGATTAGCGTAAAAATCTAGTCCTAAATGATGTGTCATATGACCACCTTTACTTTTGAAAAAATATTTGAAATCCAAAATGGCGGAACCAAGATGGCGGCCAAAAATTTTACTTAGACAAAATGCACGACTAGCCACTCAAAAATTATTTGTGGTGGTCTTAACTCAATATCTTGTTAAATGTAGATAAAAAATGCAGCCGAGTGGCTTTTTTTCAAAAACTTCCAAATGTTTAAAAAACCGCCATTTTGAAACGTGATTTTTGGGGGTTTCCCGTAGACTGATTTTGTTAGATTTTGGAAATGTTTGAATAAGTATTGTTTTGTTATATTTTCATGAAAAAAGGTTGTGTTACAGTTTGGTCTAAGCTGGTGAGCATTTTAACAAATTTAAAAAAAATAAAAAATAAATTCGTTATATCTTAAAAACAAAACCAGATTTTTGAAAACGGATTTCAGTATTGGAATCAACGTAAAAATCTAGTTCCAAATGATGTGTCACATGACCACCTTTGTATTTGAAAAAAAATAATTGAATCCAATATGGCGGATCCAAGATGGCGGCCAAAATTTAAAATCCTATGACAATGAAGTATTACCCCCCTAACGGTTTTCTGTAGCATTTCTAATTTTATATCTATAGAGATGTAGTTGAAAACTAAGAGTAAAACTTAATTTTAAATTTTTCCATTGTAATCCGCCATTTTGAAACGTAATTTTAGGGAGTTTCCCATGGACCGATTTTGTCCGATTTTGGATATATTAAAAAGCACACTTTTTTGGACAGATTTCCACCAAAAACGCTCGTGTTGCAATTTGTTCTAGGTTAAGGGTGTTTTTTGCGTAGATTTACTGGACTAATAAAAGTGTAAAGCATCAAAAAGTAATATCTGTTTCAAAAAATCGTAAGTGTATTTTATTCTAACAAAAAAAGGTCCTTATTAAAAAAAAAAAACAACTCTTGTATTGGCAAGTATTTAACTATATATATAATAAGCCAAATACGGTTGACTGACTGACTGACTCACTCACTCTTTGATCACAGGTTCTCAAAAACTATAAGGATTTGGGCCATAAAACTTGGCACGGATATTTTCTAAAGGCTTTAGATGCGTACTAAGAAAGGATTTTAAAACGTTTTCTCTCGAAAGGCTAAAATAGGGTGTGTCATCAAATTCAAAATGGCGGCTTTTTCAGCTTTTAGAGATATGATTAAATAAAAGTTATGGATAGAAGTAACGAATATTTTCAAGGGACAAAAAGATTTAAATTGCATTTACTAAAAGAATAAACTGTACAAAAATACTACGGCTATTTACTACATATTGGTCAGATACCACTCAAAGTCGTTATGTTTTACTGTCACCCAAAGCAATCTGACTAGAATCTTAAAACTCTGCATGGACATGTCATTCCGTTATTCCGTTATTTTTTTAAAGGCACCACTGAAATTGGGGTTTCCAGAATAAAAATGTTTTAGAAGGGTTGCGTACTGGCAAAGGCGTTTTAGGCTGAGTAAAAAAATACTTTTTCTACCAAATAACTAGACTATTTTCTAACTGTTAATCGAGTAATCCAATCTTCAGAGTGATTGAAAAACATTATGAATAATTAGGTTTCCTCATTTTTGGCAACAATCCTCTCTTTGTTTTGTTTTACGGTCTTTTGTCTATTTTATTAATATACCACATTCAAGTGTTGATGTGAGGTCTAGAGTCCGCACCTTGCACTACTTATTGTCGTTTACATTAGTTAAGTTCATATTCATATTCATATTCGAATTGGCCGACAGGATTTGGGCGAGAGCGCGGTGCGATGAAAGTTGTTGGTTCTAAACTCTGAAGTGGTAATGCTAATTTTGTATTCAAACTAAGAGAAACCCAATTTCATAAGTTCAATGATGAATGAACTAAGAAATTCCATTATTTTTAGGACTAAACTGATAAATTATATTGTTAACCGAGAAAACTTTTCGATTTCTCATTTCAACCTGGGGTGGAATCATTATCTGCAACTTCAAAGGTGTAATTAAATACTCAAAAACAAACTTCGGATGGATGGTTAAAATCAATCAGTCTACTTGGTAATTTGAAAACAATGCACACTACAAATAACGCATGGTTGTAATAAACATTGCTATCCTTTCAGTGGACGAAGCCGCGGGTATTTGGTAGTACATATAATATACGATGTGTATGAATATATATTTACATAAATGACAGTAAAGTTTGGATTGTTATAAGAGAAAATAGTTTGTGGCCAGATATTGTTTAAATCTTAATGATATAAGCATAAATAACTTACAGTCCATCATG
Source organism: Flexamia atlantica (assembly GCA_035578135.1). Taxonomy (NCBI): domain Eukaryota; kingdom Metazoa; phylum Arthropoda; class Insecta; order Hemiptera; family Cicadellidae; genus Flexamia; species Flexamia atlantica. The sequence goes on from JAQJVK010000003.1 coordinate 29,376,019, forward strand.
TTATATGTGTCGAATATTGGATACTTCAAAATGTTTTGGGTTTAAATTGTGTAGTTAAAATTTACTGTCGGCCGGTCGGGTTTTCATGATGCGAACGGTTTGAACTGTGCTGCCATGTCATGAATTACAGATTTTATGTTTGATGAAATATTGTTTGCGACGAACTTGTTATCTATACTTTTTTAATGTGCTAGGGATTTTTTTGTAATCAAGACTCTTAAACTTCTGACCCAACAGTTTTATTCATTTAGATGTCGTTGGAAATAACTCCATAGAAAATTTTGCAGGAAATTAAGTAAATGAATATTAGAATAAAGGGAAGAGGCTTAGATGTCATTGATCCATATAATTAAAGCATGGTATTTGGAACATAAATGTTAAGTGACTGATAAATTTAATAAACATTCCTTAAGACCATAAACAAAAAACTGCTGAGCAGCATGAGTTCACTACCACTAATCATTTATCTGAAGCTAATAATGATTTTGATCCAGAACAGTTCAAATGAGCCTTCCTTTCCTTGATGCTTTTAATAACTAAATTGACCTGGCCATCATAATGGCAGCACCGAAATAAATAACTTTTTATAGACTTACAGAGAGGCTTGGCAAAGAGTTTTAAAAAAGAACAAAAGATGGGGGAAAGTGAAGATTAAACGATGAATAATCAAAGGCCACTAAGAGCTTTGCATTGTTTTGAAGGCTTGAAGTGTAACAGTGACATCTCTAAAGTGATGGCGACTGGAAATCGATAGAGAACATTATTGTCACTTTCGTTTTGGTACCAGCTTTTGATTTAAGCGATTTTCTTAATGCAGTGATTTGAATAAGTCAGTAAACAACATTTGCCCTGTTTCAAATCCAATAAGTACTTAAGGAATCTAATAAATGATATGATTCCGACAATATTTTATCCTTAGATCGAACAGTATATCTTCAAGTTTTTAAAATAAAAAGACTGTATGAATAAGATAGAAAAATAACCAACGAATGAACTATTTGAAATAGTTCATTCATAGAAAGAAATATAATTCATCATCAAATTTACAATGTTACTTCTCACATAATGAGAGTAATGGTGAAATACACCGCAGCTTCAACTTGAACACTTTATTTTACTGCTAATTATTTATCACTGGGTTTCATAAGCAAACCGACGGTTTACCTCGGAAAATTAAATTGAAATGGTAAAAATTAAGAAAACATAGTAAATTAAATGGAAATGGAGAAATTAATAACGAGAGTATAATAAAAGTGCGATTTTCCTAGCGTTCACTGTCAATGTGACCCACCTCCTAAGGACTGATGGAGAGTAAAATTTTACAACATCTCGAGTAAAAATGCAAGCTTTTTAATCTGGTGTAACAAAACAATACCTATTAACTTTTTGAATTTACAGAAGTAGTCTGATATTTTATACTAATTAAAATTCAAATATTTATTCTATAACATTAGTTTTATGCAAACAAAACTAAAATGCTGGTTAACCGATCTGAAGTTTCTAAATAAAAGTTGTTATGGACCGTTGAATTCTTTTTCCGAGTTTGTATTCAAAACACTGTAAGTTTGAAAATATTAAAATGTTTCAACATTTATCTATTAAATAATGGAAAGAGGCTGTAGTAATCCTTTGAAAGGTGCTCAATCTTGGCTTAAGGAAACTAGGGCATGATTCAAATCCCACTTCCAGTTTTCAGGCTCTACTGATTTAGGATATTCAGATCAAACAGCATTTCTATCTCTTCTAGTCTTACGTAGAACCCTTTTAATGTTACACATTCGTTTAATGTTCGTATTCATGTTTTTTTAAATGCTATTTAATGTTTAAAAATTTCCATGTTTTATTTTATTAAGACGTAATATTTATTGATAATGATAAATATTGAATACAGCTTAGAAAATAAATCATTGGTCTTAAGTATTTTGGTACAGATTTATGTGATTTTTGAACCCAATGAGATCTTTAAAAATCTATAGTTTTGTGGTATCGTTCTCAAGTTTTATATATTTTCTTTAATTTATTTATTTTACATTATTTGTTTAAAGACATGATTAGATAAACGTAAATTTCTTGATCTCGATATCTTTAATCAACGAACACACTAAGCAATACTCTAAGGTAGTTTGGAATTCTTTATAGATTGTTAAATTCCAAGAAATTTTCCAAGAGTGTTCCATCATGCCGTAATGTTGGTAGAGTACAGGGTCCGTGTGAGGGTCACGTGGCCTCATGTTAGTGCAGGGCTGATAAGAGATAAGCCATGTAACCTGGGCTAATTCCTTGTTAACTACGGCATAACACGTACCCTCTAGCTTGTCCGACAACGGTGTTACTTGAGTGAGAGCCGGATCCATGTTGATAACATGGTTATATCCATACTTCAAATTTTATGAAACACGTTTGTGATAAGAGCAAGTTTTTTTCCCAGAAAAGGGAAAGAGTCAAGCTGAGTTATCAATACTTAGACTATTGTATACTGCTTAACATTTGGGGGTATTAAAATTTAGTTCAAACTTTAACAAAGGAAACAGGTAGAGAAGGAATCTGTGGATTTATGACGAATTTGATTGATTTACCTATGCATCGGCTTAAATTCCGTGATCATAAATTACAGTCGACTCTCGCTAACTCGAAATTCCACGGGACTGCGATTTTTCTTCGTGTTACTTACAGTTCGTCGTAGGCATAGTTCGAGTTAATGAGGTAAGTCAAATGAAAATTCGTGATACAGAGGTAAAGAAAAATGTAGTTTATACCCTCCATCTTCAACAAATCTAAGCTTTTAACTTATTTAAATATTATATATCAATGAAAAATACAGTATTTATAATGTAATAACCTGTAAAACACAAAAACATATAAGATTATATTAATTCTGATTAAAAAGTCCGTAATCTTACTCTGCTTAAACATGTAAAACATTTACAGTATCGCTCATAATTTTTATTAAACCAATAATATAAAGAAACTTTATCGTATCCCCTTCAGCTACAAAAATAAACTTTTAACTTTTATTAATTTCACTGATCAAAAAGTCCGTAATCATCCTCTTCGTAAAAAAAATTACAGTATCGATTATATTTTTTATTAAAACATGCGCTTGACCCCGGATATGATTCACCAACAGGTTGCATCCTGAACGCCGGGATTTCTTATTACAGAGGTCCATTCTGAAAACTTCGTGGTATGGAGGTAAATTTCGAGTTATGGCGGTAAAGCGCGAATCGAATTCGTCTTATCTACGGAAATTCGTGTTATAGAGGTAATGTTTGTGTCCCTTCGAGTTATAGAGAAAAAATATAACCAAAAAAATAGTTCGTGTTATGTATAGTAATTTCTTCGTGTTAGACAGGTTTTTCCAAGGGGATTAAAAATAATTCGTGATATCGAGGATTTCGTGATATCAAGGTTCGTGTTAGCGAGAATTGACTGTATGTTGTATTGATTGCCTTACAAAAGCGGGAATAGTTTGATTTTTAAAGTATTTTTGATAATCCATGCAATTTATTTGTGTTTTTTATCATTAAAACTTATCTGATTATGGAGCCTTCCTGATGAATGGTTTGATAACATACCTCTGCAACGATAAAAAGTTTTAAAATAAAAAATAAAGAGGAAGTAATAAATAATTTAGAACTTTTTAAAGTATGTAAAAATTAAATCGACAGTTTAAAACAAAGTAGCACCGTTGACAACATCTTAAAAAAGCCACTTAAAAAATTTAATTAAGAGGAATCTATAATCCCTCTCTTGATGCCTAATAAGTCGCATTAGGCCTTGACGCCTAAATATGATAACCTTATATCATACTTAGTTAACGTTAACACATTAAATTACAATTGAGTTCGTTAGTAAATTAAACCAATAATCTTAATCTAAACGTGTACTCAAATCGACGGTTTCATGTGCGTTCGGACGAATCATATGGATGTTTTGTGAATTACTACTTCTGTTCGCACACGGCACGAAGACAGTCGTGATTGCACAATTGCATATTTGATACCCTGCAGTAATCAAGGCTCCAGGATGCATCATCTGTTACCTCCGCAGGTTTGTGATTACGCCATGTCATGCGACCGTGTATTCTGCGAACAATGGTAATAAAAATTGAAATGATGAAATATTCTGTGATGGTTGAAAAGACTGAATGTCGTGTAGACTTTTTGTCTTCAACATTTTGCGCTTTTTTCTTTACTCTCGTCCGTTGAAACAGCGTTCGACAAAAAATACAAAACATTTCCCGAAATTCAATGGTGGATTCATAATCAGCTTTAAATTTCTGATAAAATGATATCTGAATCATAGCCAATAATACAAGTAGTAACAAAAAAATATAAATTAGAAATACGCAAATCCTTGGACTTGTTTTAATGACTTCCTAAAATTACTTGTTTTAATATTTCAAATTCAAACATGTATAACTCAGGTATTTTGTAAGATATCTTGAACTTTTTTCACCTGTTAGTTTTTATGTAGATTAAGGATATACTATTAAGTCAATTCCAAAAAATGGAAATTAAGGTCTCTTTTCCTTTGGTGGGTCACATACAGAATCTTAATAAAATTCAAATCATACTAAGACTCTCTGAAAGCGTTCATTAAGAATTCAAATAATCAAAACATTGGCTATATTTTTGAGATTAATTTCTCAAAGCGAAAGCTTACTGTCCTTTTGGTTATTAGAGTTCGTATTACAGTAAATAATACGCTGAGTTACTTTAAGAGGTCTGACGAAAAAAGCATACAATTAAACCGGGTAATTGCGGTTTCATATCGCTGAAACGTTATTTTCATGCCTTTGTTCTTTATGTAAACATATAGTACTTATAAAAATGTGGTTTACGTTTTATAAATATGAAACACTTTTGGTAATACTGTAATGTTAAAGAAAATACCAAAATGCCTTGTAAAAATAACTTACTTAGTATTGAAATTTCCTCTTTAAACGTAGAGGTTTAATTTTCACTCTGTTGAAGGGTTGAAGACCCTGGGAACGAGACACCGGTAATCTCGCCATCAGAGACTCAATGACGGCTTTACAACAAATGCATTAAACGTTGTTTTTACGTGGGAACGTTTCAATAATGTATACTTTGTATGTAAAGTCACTTAGCCGCCAATAAGTGCCGTAAATAAAACAAATAAAAAGTAAAGTTAATTACTTTTCCCTGGGAATTTTACTCTTTTATAAATTAATTGTGCCTTGTTTAGAATTTTAATTTTCTATGTGAATATTAATCATTGTCGGTGTAAAAATGTGTGTCTAATGTGTAATTTTAGGGGCACATTATTGCTATATTATTTAGGTTAAATTTAGAAGAGATGGAGATTTTTATCAAGGTTTATGCCAGTGTTAGTAAAATGACGTAGTGTAAAATCTATAGTTTATGCCTATCAATACTTATTTGTTTCCACTATGCCTAAGAATGATTTAAGGGATGGACTTATCCAAAAACTACAGTCTTCTGCATTTTTAAACTATAAATGTATTACCTAACTCAGCAAACCAAAACTTTCGCTTTATTGCCTTACATGTTTCCAAGTCATGTTCAGTGGCAAAGCTAATAACCGGAATTTTTTCCTCCAAAGATACGAAGTAAAACTTCCACAGCAAAAAAAAGGAAAAATATATGTACTAAATTACTGGGAACTACGATGTTAACAAAAATTAGATACTACAAATGTCTTCATATCCTTATCTTTATAATTTTATTTCAAATGTTGTAAATTAATAAAAAATTCAAATAAATAATTATTTTAGGATTTGCGTTTGAATAAAGAGACAGATCTTGCATTGTTTATACCCTTAAAGCTACGTGCATAGTCCCATTAATAAAATTTATTAATGTTACTATAGAATTATTGATAAAATTAATAAGTATTGCCATAAATTTGTACATATATTCATAGCGAATGAAGGTCGGCTTTCCCTTTGTCACGTATAATCAATAAAATGAAAACTCTGAATCCAGTGGCTAATGTTTTGATATAACATCAAAAACCGTATTCAATTCCATGTATGGTTATGGGAGCCCGCAGCACAGCAGCGACACATGTTTTAATGTTGATGTTATTGCACTGATAGGATTCCCATTGAGTTTTAGATTACGTTTTCACTCATTGTAAAATATTTCATAACAAAACGGAACTACCGAATTCTTTTTGGTTCTATTATTCATCTTTGAGGAATTTCAAGCTATACATCATTACCGTAAACGTCAATCCCATTATAAAATTTAATTTAATAGATAAAGTGATGAAAATAACCTTAAAACTATCACGAAATATGAAGCCAAAAAATATTTTGCCAATCCTTTAGTAAAAATATGTTCAGCTGGTAATCGATTTCAGCATGAAAATATCAAGAGTAAGACCGAGAAAAAATTGATCCAAATGTAAAATTAACAAAAATATGTATTAAGTCAGGTAACTGAAAACTCTCAAAAATGCGTTATCTTACACTGGTAATATTTTACCGCGATTCATGTTTCAACATTTAAACACATTTCTATGCGGTTATTGACCCAATAGAAGGTAAGGAAAATGTACATGCCCATCTACAGTTAAGAGAATAATTAGTTATTTGCATTGTTTGTAAAAGCGTTAAATATTGAAATGAATTTCGTATTTTGTAATGAGAGGTATTAGCTATGCGGAATCTATATCGAAAATTAGGGCTTCATTAAATAATTCATTAACTTTGTTTATCTTCAATCAACATTGTTTGATCCATATGGTCTTTGATGTTATGTGACATTTCATGATTAGCTTTATCCCTCACTGGGCATGGATATCATAGAATTGCTACTATATCTCTTATTGTTACTTATATACTGCTTTTTATTATTTTGTAAAAAAATATGAATTAAAATAATAAGAAAGGTATTTATGTTAATTGTTAAATATTTTTACTAAATTAAGAAATGAAAAAATGTGAAATCAAATCTTGATCCCAGTAGAGGGTGTCAGTTCTCAAAATGTGTATTATTTCTGCCTAAATACGTAACTTGCCTAAGCGAATAATAGTAATGTGCTTCCCAGCTATTTAACATTTATATTGAATAATTTATTTTTATTATCGGTTTTAATAATTTATTTAAACTTTATCGTTGTAAAAACTCTTTTACGAGCGTATTTTAGTTGCTTTTGATGCTGTGAACTCATTAAATTCTTAAAACAGCGTCATTGAATTTCGTGTAACCTATTATTTGGTCAATTTAGGCTTAATATAAGTTTTAGGCGAGGCTCAATTCTAGAAAAAAACACCTTAAAAGACGACTTTTATAATAAAGATTAAAACTGAATGAGTAATTAAGATTTGAAGAGGAATTAGAACTAAAAACTTAGCCACCTAGTAACGTCTGCGCTCTGTTAAAAATCATCCCTGTTGTAGCAGTGCCGTTTCTCTTAATACGTATTTTTATATAGTTCAATATACTACTACTTCATATATGCCAATGATATGTAAAGGGCTAGAGAGACGAACTCCTAAGTTCTTCATAAATCCAAATCGTTTCTTTGTCAAACTCCCTGGTCCAATTGAACTAATTAAAATAGAAACTAATTATAATAATACCAGTTGACATTAAACTCCAATAAAGGATTATCCTTAAAGATGCATAGCAACAGATGGGGAATTCAGTCTCATCTTTGTTTTATTCATGGGTCACTCTAATAAATTACTTCTGCGGGTATAGCCCACGGGCTGCTCTATACTGCTTATGTCAATTCCATTTGAAAACTGCGTTAGGTTGCTTATTTCTTTATTTCGCATACAAATAAATATTTCTTCCCAGTTTTGTTTTGACACAACATTTGAAATGAAATAAAGTACATTTTTGTACACCTATTAAAAGTTCAAATTGTTTTAAGAATACGTGACAAATGTCTACGAAACTGTTATAATTGAAACGGTTATTTGTTCAAAGATTAAATTAAATTACAATCATATGATTAGTCTGTAAGCCGTAAGTTAAACATGTGCCGAGACTAATGGGGCTGTTTATACGACGTTATGACTCTTAAAAACCTGCATTCTGACTGGTGCAGTACTGACTTATTTTAAAATTAAACATTAGGCCTGGAATCTGTTGGAATTTTTAAATTCTAAGTATAACAAATTAATAGTTGCCCCAGATCAAATTAAACCAACGAATGTTAAGTAGACAAAAATTAGCCGAAAATAAAGTTATATGAAGCCCTATTTCTAGTTCTACTCCCATGCTAATATTTGTGCACTAGTGACGGTCGAACCGGGGAAGCGAGCGGAACGCTGCATCGACCTCGTGGTCATTACGGCGCCGCGCCGTGTGCTGTGAACCACGGACGCGCGTCCGGTGGTGCACCAGTAGCTGGGCCATGTCACGCAGGTGGACCATCGTGGCAGACAATAGTGAGCGAATAAATCAGTGGCAAAACTATAGCTCTGGACAGCCTTACTGGCGGGTGGCAAAAATTGTAATCTCCCAAAAAGTCTGCTAAATAAACACATGTTTTGGGAGAACTGTCAAAACTTTGTGTACGTTTCACCTCATTTACACTACAAAAGAATGCCCTGTAATATTTCACCGAGAGATTTCTTACGCAATTAAAATTTCTTGAAAATACTTGCGCAATGCATCAGCTGGTCTTTTAGTTTGGCAACCTTTCATCTTAAATGATTTGTTTACATTTAAGAATGTGTTTCCACACTTTTGTTGTCGTACTTCATGAATTGTGTTGAGCGTGCAAGCTTTAACATTAGTTGCACTTGCGGTTGCAGCAAAATATTTTCTTCTGCAAAGTACCTTTCCATAAACAAATGACCATGTGATTTATTACCAAAACATAGCAGATAATAAACACTATTTACGACAACAGCGCACTCACTTACTCGCCAGTAAGGCTGTCCAGAGCTATACATAAGCCACACAATAGATATTTGTGTATTAAGAGCCCAAATTACATTATTGCCATTCGAACATTGTAGATGGCCGCATGAAGTGTCAGCTGAGTGCGGCCTAATGTTTCGAGAGCGGCAATGACTATTTGTGCTCGTAACACACACAATATTTTCGTACCACTATTGCTTAGTCAGTTTAACTTATTGACTAACCTAATAAGTTCACGTGTTAAAAAAAAGTTCATTGAGGTAATATTTGCTTATTCCATTTGAACGAACCAGAAGTTGGTGTATAGAAACGCCGACTGTGAAATCAGCTGATTTAAAGCAAGGCAACTCGAATTTAGAATACGGTATCATGGGATTTCTGACCAATAGAAACCCCATGACTTTGGTATTTAAAGTCATAGTTATCTCTCTTGTGTGCCACCTTAACCTAATAAGTAACCCTGATTTAGCGAGCGGAAATGAAATGAAAGCGGAAATGAACCGTTTTGCGTACAGTTTACAGGTGTGGCAATGTGATTATCTCCATGCAGTGATAGGAAAAAACATTAATACCATGTCCGGTATTTACCGTGTTCACGATACATACCGACACTGCCTTGTATTCTGTCTCCAGTAACAGTATTTTTTGTGGTGCACTTGATTGTTTCTTCCTTGTTAAAAAAACTTCGTTCAGTGTAATATAGGCTTTTTCTTCTTCTCAATGTCATGTAGGTCTACTATCTACATTTACATCACGAATAACGTCAGAGTTAAAAAAAAGTTATACCACAAAAAATATCCGATTCATATCAAAACCGGTGCTATCCTATACAGTGTATAAAGCAAGAGGAGAGAGATATTTTTGTTGCAAATGATGTCTAAGGAACATGTCGGCTTTAGTCAGTAACAAGACTATAAGTTCGTGCCACAATCATCCTACACTCTTTTCTCATTCATCCTTGGCTTAAAATACCTACCTGGATGGGTCGCCATTTCAAGTAAAAGAAGTTATAACAAGTTGTTGAGACACGTGACATTCGTTAAAATAGTTTGAGTACGTAGGAAGATCCTGCAACGTGCTATCTTTGTATTCTAAAGTTTAATAAACCTACCCTGAGACAAACTTTTGATTTATTTTTAGATTTAAACTGAGTTCAAACTGAATTTAAGTAGATTTAAATTGTCTGCCTAAATAATACACCAAACACTGCAGTAACAAAACTCGGACCGTTGCCTATCACACTGAGATGTATTACACGCAAATGCTCACTGAAAAATATCGAAATATCCTCGATCTGAACACGCACATTATTTCATAAAAAAACACATTCTTTAAAATCCTTCATTGCAAGATATGTTTTGTTTTTCTTGTCCTCCCCTATTGTACTTGTTAAAGCAAAAATTATCTCACATCAAATCACAAAGAAGAGTTAATGGGTCTCTTGGGTGAAATTCAAGGAGCTTACAGCCTCATAATATTAGTGTGATTTACATAAGGCTTTGTTAATAAATATTTGTTTAGTTCTAATGATATTATATAACTCCATAATTTTACTAAGGTTTATTTATCTGTGTTTGATAATAATTAAATGTGCCCTCTCAGGTTCAGATGTGACGTATGAAGAGTATTTCAATAGATTAAATCGTTGATTATGATTAAAAAAATCCTGGACAGCAAATTTTAATAACCGAATTTTATTTGTTGTAGTGAAATAATATTGAAGTCGTGCATTTTTGTCGTGTATGTTGCTGCATCGGTAGTATATATGGCAACCTGATATAGGGTAACAAGGACTTTCTTATTGATCGAAAGTACAATTATTACGCCTCACAAACCTTTATTGAAAATTGGATGTTGGAGCTTTATTACTTAGCTCCATTGGTCAATCTGAAAATAAGTGAGGAAGTCTAATAGAAAAAAAGGAAAGTCTAATTTATGATAATGTGAAGAGTGTGATGTAAACAATATAATTTAATAATGCCGTCATTCTAATTTAGTTTTGATATACTAATTGAATAAACTACAAAAGCATTTTAAGATCTGTAGATAATTCATTGACATTTCAATTGTATATTTCGAGCCCTAGACTGACATATTTTGACCTTAAAAACGAAAAGTTTTATCTTGCGTTTGAAAATAGTGCGTTAACATTAATGTGGACTTGTCTGAGGAAGTTTCTTTACCCCAACTTTCGGGGATTTGTCGACAAATAAAATAACTTCTAAACAATAAACGAATTGGAAGCATGCAAAATATTATTTCTTACTATTGTACGACCACAATTTCAGCGTCACTGGTGCGGTAGGCCAGTAGGACAACGACCAGTGAAGCGTCGCGTCTTCACCACAGAAATAGCCATTTATTTTGGACGTCTTGTTGACCGTCGTTTAAACAAACGAGAGACCAATTGCCAAGAGTCCTAAACGACGTGCTCAGAAGATTTCCATTGAATTTTAAGAATGTTTTTATCCGATGCACTGACGGTATTTACATCCACATCATCACTCATACCCACTTTAGGGCTCTGACAGTCGATCCCAAAATAGAAGGTTGTTTGTCAGCCCCTCACTCGCCGCAGGAACAAATTAATTCTAAATCCGATGCTCTTGTACCATTTTAACGTTTTCAATTAATTATTTTATTTATAACGAGCTATAATAAGAATAATTAGTGGTAAATGTTTAACTACCGGATATGAGTCTATTATGGTTAAAAGTTGATTACTAAGCATATTAGGTCTAAGCTTTTATAAACACTGTCATTTATTTAAAAGTGTGTGCAAATCATTCTTGTATAAAAGACGAATAGTAAGATTTTACGTAAAATTGCCTGTGAAACGTAATACTATATTCAACGCATTTATTATCATGCTGTTATTATTACACTTTGACTTTAAAATACTGTATTTCTAACTTTTCAAGAAATAACATCCCCGCCAACTTAAAACTGGTTGGGTAGATAGATATTTAATAATAAATTGAAGCGTTATATTATTTATACGCTTTTTAACTCTATATAAATTACACACATGTTCAGTATTAATTGTGTTAAAAATCGATTGAGAAATGTAAACTTCTCTACTACTTATAAGATCCTGACTCATTGGTACGGGAGGTAATAACTTAAACTAAAATATTCATAAATTATAATTAGCTATATTGAGTTAGGTTTTAAGCTAAATAAGCTAGTAGTGTAATCTGAAGAAGTTTAAGTCGAAACAAAATGACAATTTGTTTTTAATTCATGTAATTTCAAGGGGTTTAATTACAAAGGGACAACGAAATGAAAAAAATATATTGGCAAAAATCTAAGCCAAGGACTATTCTTCACCATTCCTTATTCTGTATTATTCTATATCCTTCAATATCATTGTCTTTTCTACATAATTCCTCCTATATAATTTCAATTTTTCTATATAATTCATAATTCATAATTCGTCTGATATATAATCTGATAAATGTAAATGATATAATGTATTGCAACAGATTCAAACGTGATAGCAGATTGAAGGGATGTTGTACGGCGAACAAAAGCACTAATTAGTTCGATGCATCCTGCGCTGCAATCTGCATTATCGAAGTGAGCCCTGTGGGAGGCTAGTTAAAAACCTAAGTTCTAACCTGTAACCTAAGTATAACCTGTACGTAATTTAATTGTAATCACAAAATTATTGTATGACTCCTCTTTTGAGTAAAATTTCGTTCTTGATAAAATTCAAAATTGAAGTATTGTGATCTTTTTAAGACAATCACCCTGTTTTCCCCACTGATTAACCTACTTAAATGGAAAAATCATGTTGTCCGACACTTTACTTCGAATCATTGAATAACAAAGAAGCTGTTTAACCTTATAAATTGAAAATATCCGAATTTTTTTTAAATGGTATGTAGCCACAATAATTAAAATAAAATAAAATGAATACTAGAGACCAAACATGCATATTAATAATAAAAACATTGAGGAATAATTAGACATTAGAATGTCCATATGGAAACTAAAGAGACGTTAAATACATGAATGTTTTCGTTAGAAAGAAAATAACTACACCCCCGGTTACGATGTTTCCCAGGTATAACTTGACATTTTACAAGTTCCCGTTCGTGTTGCAACTCCCTTTCGACCCCCCTTCCCCCCAACACACACACTCATTGTCGGCTGGACATACCTTATCTCTTATCAGTTGTAAAATTATATGACGTCAAGGAACTGGACTCTAAACGTGTGTACATGGTACAAACGTATAATTTGTCACAGGATGATAAAAGAAACCTAGACGATCGAGAAAGTGGAATTAATATAGTATGTCATACTTTTTGTTCTTCTAGTTGTTGTTGAAATTTATTTTTTTACTTTCATTAAATTTTTACCGTTATATTTAGAGTAGGAAGCAGAACTAACCGAAGTAAGTTTTTCAAGTTTGTCAATTGGTTGTTTTTTACACAGGCTTGTAACAGTAACTTCTCGGTAGATATAAAAAAGACGCCAGTGACATTTTTATATTTATTTTTTAATGTTGTCTTTGGAGCGACCCTTGCATCATATTTTTACAATTAAATGGTTTATCACATTGTTGGATAACACAGCTAAATTAATAGCCCAATTACAAGTGTAAGCAGGGACCTATTTCTAACTTCGTCAGGATTTAATCCCGATTTCAAACGACCACACATTACTAAATTCAGCTACCCAGTCAGCAAAATTAATTATTAAGTAAATTGGAACTAAATTTATTATTATTTTATAACACTAAAGTAATAAATAATAATAAGGCAAACTTACACCTTTAATGGATGCGTATTTTGTAAAATTCAGAAATAATAAATTATTGCTAAACTTATAAAATAGCTTTAATTACAGGATACCGCATAGTTATGGTAACGTTAAAGCTCATTACGTCCGGCCATGAGTAAAAGAATAATAATTTCTTAAAATCGGTGACATTTCAAATTATTTCTCGAAGCCGTGCCAAATATTCGCTAGGGACGTCATCCTCAGCAGGAATGATAAATATAGCACTTTACCGTTGTGGGAGGGGGGGGGGGGGTCATTAGATCCTCTTCCCTTCCATTATTCTTCTATTTTAAATCTATTTAATAGCTAAATAAATGTGATCCGTTTATTACTATTACTGCATTAACATTTATATTAAGTATGAACAATTTCTGAACAAAAGAATATGTACATATACCTTCTTTGAAGACGTTCCCCATATATTCTTACTCGTACCATATTATAAGAAGCTACAAAGTTAGATAATAGTTTTAAATTCCAAACCTAATCAATGATCATGGGCATTTAAATACGTTTTGTCTGTATAAGGTGATAACCTGGAGTGTGTACACTTTTTTTTACAAAGCATAAAAAAAGTTTTGATTAATTAATTGTTACAGTAAAAAGTTTCAACTGAAACCTCTCAGTCCATTAAGCATTGTTTGGCTGCATGAGTCCGCCGGGTAAAGCTAATGGAGTATAAAACCTTTCTCTCATGCCATATAACCATGTTTCACATTATTTATATATTGGTAAAAGCTTGAATCTATTGGTTTTATAGATCTAAATTTTATAAAGTTACACGAATAAGCACCATTTAACGTTATGAATTGAAATCGAAAATATAATGACAGTATACTTATATATTCTATGAACATTTTCTGAATAGCTGGATTTTCAACCAGCTACTCAGGTATTAAATTTAATTTTTACGAGTTCTCTTTGGTTATTTTGACTGTTATTCCAAACTGTACTCGACTAACAAAAATCGTAAAAGAAAGATTCTCCCACTTCAGTGCATTTGATCATGATCATAGAATGACATTAACAAAAAACTGTTTTCATCTACAATGTTGTTAATACAAAAGTATCCCCGTTGCAGCAGACTAGCATACTCAGCGAATGAGATGCATACTCAAATGTAAAAAATATAGCCAATTTAAATAATTTTGTAAGCTCCATAAGAATAAAATGGGGAATAAGTATGCAAGTTTGCTGCAACAGGTATGTTAAAACTGCGTGATTTTAATTCAATATTAAGTAGATCTAAACAAGAAGAAGTCATATACTATAAGTTATCAAAATATTTTGGGAAATAAGGAAATTTTATTCTCCATTAGAATAAAATAGGAAATGAATTTGCAGGTGTGCTGCCACAAAAATGGAAATTTAAATAAAATTATTATTAATATTATTTAAAAACATTAAACAATAATAATAAATTAAAAATAATATTTCTAGTCTTCTAGTAAATAGTTTTTAATGGAGAATTGTTTCTTGTAATAGGAAGGACGATCGAACTGATGAATAATAAATCTCGACTAAAAGCGTTGCTTTGTTTTATAGTTAAATCGATGACAGTGACAAATCCGGACGCTTCTTAAAATAACAAAAACTCTCAATCATCGCTCTAAAACACTGCTTTAGTACAGTATTGTAAGCATCTAATATAACAATTTAGTTTCAATCGATTGTTTAGTAATTCATTTTTAACTACAATAAAATGATACATGAATTGAATGCATTGAATATTTTTAAGAAAAGCAATTAATTTTTTTGAAACCATACCTACTATTAAGAGGATTCTATCGAGTTATGTTTGTCAGTCAATTAATGTTCTTGACGAATCAGTTTCGCTAAAGAGATTTTGTAAACATTCACCGTTTTCGTAAAGGTAAACAAATACAATTGATTAGCGTTGGTTAAAATATACTCTACTAGTATATATATATATATATATATATATTAGTTTTTGCCATATTTTTACTCTTGTGATCTAAAAACATAAAATCTACTATAGCATATACATCATTGTATGTATATAAATGCATCGGTCGAACTAAAGTTCTCAGCAGAACATTAATATAAATTTATACAGGCTGCAGTGCACTTTGTATGGAAATTGGGAAGTACATTTACAATTTGACTAGGACAATAGCCAGTCCAGGTTTCCGGTGCATGCAAATTGAAGAAATCCTCTGGAGAATTTGTATTCCATTTCCAGGTACAGTAGCCGTCTTGGCTCAATCTTGGTATCATGATCGACTTTTTCCATTAATAAGGACTACTGCAAAAATCATTACAATGCCATTCGAATCGTAGTTAAACATTTAGAAAGAGAAACTCTCTTGGCGGAACTGAACTCCGATTCAACAATAATTGACTTAGATTTCTAAAACCATTTGTTATGATGAGCAACCTGTCAAAAGTATTTAGTGAGTATACATTTTGCAACAGCCAATAGCATTGACTTTTCTTCT
Organism: Flexamia atlantica; assembly: GCA_035578135.1. NCBI lineage: Eukaryota > Metazoa > Arthropoda > Insecta > Hemiptera > Cicadellidae > Flexamia > Flexamia atlantica. Next base: position 29,392,139 of record JAQJVK010000003.1, read on the forward strand.
CCTCAGAGATGTAATGTTTATGCCAATAGTCATATATTGAATATTACTTTACTAGGCCGGTAGTTATTGTTTTACCGGACGAGTGTGATAGTTCCAGTGCAAGCCGTAGGCGAGTGCGGAAGTTTTAAGCGAGTACGGTAAAACTTACCAGGCGTATGACGTGCGATACTTTACATCACGCAGTTCAGAAAAATTGTATATTTTAACCATAACGCATTCTTTCCATAAATCACTACGTTTCTTAATTCTTCAAACCTAACCCATAAATAAACATCCAAACATTTGCTACACCTACCAGTGCTGCCACTACATCCTCTTAAAATAACCTATAAACATACACAAAACGTCGGTTTGCTAGCTGCGATCAGCTGTTTTTTTTATTTTATTCATAGTGTTTTTTTTACTTCCTTTCCTATTAATCACAGTCCTTAAGATTTTCTGGCCTAGGCTGGAAAGTTTTCTGGACTGATACCGGCTGGAACTAACTTTCCTGCCAACAATAAAGAAAGAGAAACGTATGTTTTTGTGTCAGAAATATAGTGTAAACATAGATTGTATAAATAAACCTTACGTGTTATTACGTACTATAACAAATATTCATTATATTAACCTTAAAACGTGAATTCGTTCACATCATATTACATCCTGTAATGCTTACTACGTTTGTTTCATTTCTGAAAAGGATGATTCTCACAGTCCTTTGAACCATAACATTCTGAGAACTATCTCATTTTTTATGGTTTTAGGAAAAATTTTGGTATAACATTACAGCGACCGTCTGTTAGGTGACAAAGCTGGCCGTGGCTTTACAATGCGGACCGGTGTGCTTGTTACAATGCCTCCCACCCTTGCACAGTCCGATAACATCGGCGTGTTTTGATAGAGGGCTACCGCTGTTTCAAATGTAAATTCTACTCCCACTTTTTTAACTCGTTGGAAATGCCTGTGTTAATTTTAAAACATTTCGCTGATATGTACGGTGGTGTAATCAGTGCTGAATGGAAACTGTATTTTAAAAGCTATGATGGGTTTGTTTGTATATATATTTTCACAGGTTTATGATGTTGAAATTAACTGTAAATTTACAACAACCTCGATTTATAATTTTAAATATTTAGGATAGTAAGAGGAAACATCTATATGCATTCACAATACTGAAATTGGGTGCTGAATACCTTTTTTACACTCTTCGCAGGGTACTTTTATCTAAAATTAAAAGGAAACACTACATAGCGATTTAAAGACATACAGGTTTATTGTTAAGCATAAGCCAAGCAATTTTTCACTCTATATAAATTACAACAATTCATATTATTCATAATAACATAATAAACTGACCTCATAGGGAAAGAACAATATTAAGGCTTTTATTGTTTTTATGCAATTAATTTACGAATACTGCGGATATGAAATTAAAATGTTTATATCACTCTAAAGAAGGAGAAACACTTTAATGTATACAATAGTTTAATGTATACAAGCTGTGAAAAAGTATCACAACAATGCTTGCTTGTATAATATTTTATCGTCAAAAAAGTTTTTTTTACATTCAACTTTATTGCAAATTCCATAGCAGTGCCTTTACCTAAGTACAGAAACCTGTTTTTAGGATTCAATTTTTCTACCTAAAATAAAAAAGGATAGCATGATTTATTGACTATGATTAGGAATAAATATTGTGTACTGGAATATTTAGTAATTCCTTTTCTATACCAATCCATGCAGATCCCTTCTTGCATTAGGCACGGCCCTTGCATACACTAACATCTTAAGAGGCAGCGCACTGCCTAAACGATCACGAGAGGTAAGGGCAATCACAGGCCACATCACAGAGCTCCACTGTTTGAGAATCTCCCACCTTGGACATGTAATTAGACCGGCGTCTCTGGCCCAAGTCCCTCAATGTGCTGAATACAATTATTTAAAAATATTCGTGCAGTTTTGTTTGATACGTTTGTTTGCAGTTTCTTCTCAATGTTTACACTAAATCAAAGTTTGCCAAGATTGATTTTTGGCATTTGAGTACAGGATCTTTGTCGTAGAAGAATTCCAGAATAGTAATCAGCGAATTTAAGATACTCGTTTGCGACAGGTACATACATTTATTTACAAAATATTTTTAAAACCTTTTTTTGAGACAAGTGGGATACCTTCATATAACTAAGTTATTATTAAAATAAGAAATGCGTAGATTATATTTGTTAGTTAAAAAAGTTAGCTCTTTAAAGAGACGAATGTAATTTGTAGAAGAAAATAAAATTACATGAGGGAAAGATTACCTATCTTGAACTGAAGACTCGGGAGGTGATCTATCCATTTAAATTTGGAATTAATAAATCATGGAGTTATTTGCGAATGAAGGGAGTAAAGTTTGACATTGTCTCATGACGAGTCAAGTTTATTTTATAAGACTCCGACTCAGAGCGTAAGACTCAAAGAAAAACGATATAATTCCATCGTTTTACTTTGCTGCAGACATTTTTCACCATTGATTATTACTAAAAAAAATATTTCACAATTTTTATTTTTGATGATTTAAAAACGAGCTCCATGATAAACTGAAATCTGGTCCCCTCTTCAGGTCGAAAGGAACCTAGAACGTTACAAGATTAAACTAATCTAAATTGTGGCAAGTTCCGTGCGCTGTTTCAATAATATTCTTGACCGATGCAGTCCGTCACACGTAATTACTTAATCAAAAACATGGCCTTGCGTTTAATCAAACGTTTCATTCAAGAAAACAAGACGAATAATAAGGAACCATTAGGTAGATCAAATACGTTCTTTTTCTATCAGTTGCAAGACACCTCGATTTCAAAAATTAAAAGACTCTGTTTCTAACATTCACATTTCATCCCCATAATCCAGCGAGCGCGCGGTGCCAAAGCTCACTCGGTGTTATTTGCTGGATTAAGTACTTGTTATTCGGTGGAGACCAGAAATCAGCGCGCGGACAAGCCTTATCTTCTGTCGAGACTGTAATTGTTTGAAGTCACGCATGTGCATGTTCCTCATGCAACAATGAGGCTGGCTACTAAATTGAAACATTTTATGTAACTACATTTTTCGCAGTAGAAGCAAAAATCATGTTTTAGGTTGCAGTATATTTTACAATTGGTAGATTTGAGTACCCACTTTTGGGAGGATTCCCTAACTCTAGCAGCCTAGTACAGTTTATAAAGATGAAAAAGTTTTTTGTAAACGCTTAATGGTATTTTTACAGAAGATTTGCATTTAATGCTTGAAGGAAGAGCGCTATATTCTTCTAAATTGTTTAGGGGATGCCGGGAACCTGCGTTATCGTCAACTGTTGTTAGTTCTAGACGCTAAAATACAACACTAAAAAAAGATTAGATCTCTTTGAAACACTAAATCCGGGTAAAATGTACTGCATGTTACAGAAAATTTTTACTAGAATTTAGAGAGTGGGAATTCACTCATAAAACTTAAAAAATCCTAAGGAGAGGCAGTAAGAAAGTAAAAATAAAGTTTGTTCCTTCAGTACAATGAATTATGCAAACAGAAAAATCTAAAGGTTTATTCAGACTTAGATCGGGATTTACTCCAAAAACTCCAAAATACAGAGGTTAAGCAGGAAGGTAAAAATGATGTAATTTTTTTTTAATAGAATGAACAGTTCAATTAGTAAACTGAAAGCTTAGTTAAACTTAAAGTAGGCTGGTTCAATTTTCTATGTTTAACAAATATGTTCAAGTTAACAATGTTTTTATCCTGTAATTTCTTTACGATGAGTGTTGAAATAGCTCTTGGGGTAATTTAAACTCAACCCATAAAACGTAAGTGTCTGACGTTAAACTACTAAAGTCAAGAGCGACTAGCTTAAACAACGGCGTAACTGTTAATTAAATTACACAATTCATGTACGATTTTACTATGTTTGCTCAAAGGTGAGTCTACTGTGTTAATACTTTTGTTTACGAAAATAGATTAACTAAACGTAACGAATCCAGAACTGCTTTACCCTTTAGCTTTAAGAGGTTTAGATTTTTTTAACATTTATAATAAAAATATAGTAATAAAAATATGAGTTTAAAAATTTTTTAGTATATTTATAATTTTTAGCTTATTTTAAAAGTTTCGTCCACATAGACAAGAGATACATAAACAGAAACGTACTAAAGAATTAACTGATACTATTAAGTTCTATTTTGTATCAAAAAGAAGTTCCATGAAATATACACGTTACTTAAATTTACTGCGAATGCTTAGTATTATTGATAATTTCTTTTGAATGAAGGCTATAAAATATTTATTGATTGAATTGTAAGGAGAGATCAAATAACAAATTCACAACGGTTATTCTTTCTGATAATAAGCAAGTATAAATCCAAAATATTTTGAAGGGTCATTTTGAAACAAATTACCTTTTCAAAGACGTTTCATTTATTTAAATCATTTGTGAAATCCTACTAACGTTCGGGAATATGTCAAGTAAATTTAACAAGGACCTGAAAACAAGACGGTCGTTGATATTTCTTGATTAATGTGATATTGGGTACATGTATATTTATATGTTTATTTATTTGTTTACATATTTAAGTGTTTATTTAAAAACTACACATGCTTTGCTACAGGTACAATTCCAATAAAACGGTTCTTACAATTAACTTCAAACAAAGAATACGCGAATAAGCTTAAACGAACTTCTAAAAAGTACTGATATCCTATAAGCACTGAACACTTAAAACTTTAACTTAAGTGTAAATTATAACAAATTAAAGGATAACTAAATACAATTAATAAAAAGGGTACAGTAGTAATTTTATTTGAGCAAATTCTCTAGTCACTTGATAAAAAAAAAATGTTGTCAGGTTGGAAACGTCCGTAAGCATTTCCGTTATAAACTTATAAAATTTACATTTTTTGAAGTTTTTGTAGCTAGAGCCAAGCGAAAGGGATTCAATTATCTTAGGTAATCTTACTTCACTTGAGGGAAGCAATGCAAAGAATAGACGTTGAACCGGAAGATCCCTTTGATCTTGAATTTGATTAAATCAAACCAAACTGCTTCCGGTTAACAGAGTTACTGGGTTTCAACCATAATTTGGGCAAGAAACTAAGGTTCATAGTTATGTGTATTTAACACTAGAATAATTCCAATTATTGGTTGTATAACTTAAAATTCATCTGAAAATATTATATTTTTATGTATGAAAAAAAATGTTTTTTCTTTGTCGAAGTTTAGTTGTAGTATAGATAAAAAAAACATTTTAAAAATCGTGCAAACAACCTAAAAGTTAGAATTTTTGTAATTTCGTACATGTATACTAAAACAATGATTTCATTTTACGCTTAGATAATTTTTTTATTCCAAAATTGGTAAAATGAACGTTTTATCGCGAAGACACAGATTTTGCTTGACAACTTTTTCAGAAAATGGTCTATGAAAACTTGTATTAGATAGCAGTTCTCATTGAATAATCTGACGTTAATTTTTTTAGAGCTACATATTTTGACCTGCACCTCTACGAATTTACATTTTAAAATATATACTTAGTTAGGTTTTTCCAATATGATTCTACATAATCCACTACACCACTATTTTTATTTTAACTTTTAATTAGTTAAAATAAAAAATAGTGGTTTTACGCTTACTTTCGAGCGAAGTTTTAAAGCCAAGAAATAATTAATTTGTGGAAATTGTTACAGCGAAATTGTCCAAAGGGAAACAACGTATTTTATTTCCGTATTATATATAACAAATTTTTAATTAAAAATCAACAAAACAACAAATTGTGGTTTGGGGATTAAGCTCTCTAGGGAGTAAAGCAACGACCTAATATATTTAAACAGCTCAGGTGACATGAAAAGTGAAGACTTATAAAGAAACCGCTGATGAAAATATTTGTGCCCGAGGCTTGCCAAGAGCGAGAATTTTTATGCGGGAGACGGTTTACTTTCTACCCGAAATACTCACATTTTTCCCCACCTGCAATAATAAATACCAATCTATGAAAGTCTACTCCATTAACTTAATAATTAACAAAGTCCATTTTGGTTGGTTCTGCAATTAGTGCCTGCGTCCGTAGATTCAAGGACAGCGATCTGCTTATTGTTGCAACATTCTTACACGCTTAGTTCGTAAACGTTCTCTCAGCCGCTTGCTGTCAATGTTATTCACTTGTGGGTATTCTTGCAATCAGCTATTAGCGCCTGCAATCAGTTGAACCACACATATTTGCATGTCTGCGTAGAAATTTGAAGACGCTGGATTTTTGAATTATTGATTATAATGTTTTTCTTATGGGTCTACTTTGTTTCCCGCCGGGAGACAATCACTTTACTCCAACTGGGAGACAAAATATTATTTAACTCATTCATTACTATGAGTGAAAAGCGTCAAAACACAGCAGGTGGGAAGTATTATTTTATTCACACATAACTAGGAGTAAAAAGATTGAAACATAGCAGGTGGAGGAAAGCGTAGTTTTAAAGCTTGTAAATTTTAAGTTAAAGTAATTTATTCTAAATATTTTCAATGTAGAAGTATTTTATGCTATGCTTCCCGTCATCATTATTTCTATGAAAATCCTTTAACTTCGTGCTACAAAGATTATTATTAATAAAATATAACGTGTGTACTTTTCGTTACTCATATTTTATTTAGTAGAAGTAATAATAATTATTTTATTGAAACAACAATTCTTATTACAAGCAATAGAGGTACTACTCATAAATGCATAAAATTTTTTCGTCCTAGATTTCGTCGGTTGAAGAAGTAACGTCAAAAGTAATTTTCCATCTTAAAAATCTCATTTCAGTTTGACGACAAATGAAAATAAAACGAGTATACAGCTTAACTGTGAATTAAATGCCCCATTATTACTGCGACAGGGTTTCTCCATTTACTTCGCTTAGCGTTATTGTTCATTGTATTTCATTTTAATCATTCTTCAAACTTTTCTGTGCAATTAATACGTAGCCTAACCACGTAACCTACAATGTATTAGTAATTTACGAAACATCACATCCTCTACGTAATTTCTTTTGGGGATTTTGACATGTCCAATAGTTTATATTTATTTGTTTGTATTAAATGAAATTTTAATGATTTGAAATTTTTTTATGAAAGAAGACAATGTTTATATTGCATGCTTATGAATGTTTTTATTTACCCTTTCCAAATCATAATTTAAAAACCACAGGAAAGTAAGGGATGGGAAATTTTTGTTTCAGAAACCTTTGTATAGCCTCCCTCATCATTTACGCTACGTAATCTATGTATATTTCAGTGTAATACTCGAAATGTTTCCAAGTAAGAGTGAAAAACTATAGAAAGTTATGGTAAACATTAGTTTCAAAGATCGTAAGAGTGAATTGTAAGTGCACCAACTGGTTAAACTAGTAAAAGTAGAACCAATCAATTCAGATTGGTGGGTGACAAGTATTTGGCTTTTGAATTCAATGCGAAATTGGTTTCGTTTCACATTTTTTAACTTAGGAAAATGCGTTTCCCAATGGAACATATTTTTCTTTATGATTATGTGTATTATATTTCTACCTACATAAAAATAAGTTTGAAGTTGAAACTGATTTTTTTTCCTTTTCTTTGTATCCAACCATGTTTTTCTAAGTAATAACAAATAAAATAAAGCCAACGAAATCTATTTCCCTATTATCTAGTTTTTCTTAGAGCCCATGGAATATAAAATAGTCACAGTTTAATAAAATTTGTATATAAAACATTTAGTATTTTGTGCAAAACTTTGTAATTATAATCCGTATTTCATATGCACTGTATACATTTTTTTTATCAAATTGACTATGTAAAACGAGTAAGAATCCCTACGTAAAACATATCTTCCAATTCTAGGTCAGCTCTCCATATTTATCATTTAACCGCTCTGATTCGTGCTATTTACTGTAACGTTACACAGAGAATCTCTAATGAAGAATAATTCTTGAGCTTTGTCCTGTCAAGGCTTGCTTTACACAGAAACGTACGTAGGACGAGTTATGTACTTAGCATATTCTTAGCGTTAAACCGTTAGTTAGGTATGTTCCAAAAAATTGGTGGAGGACGAATATTGTTTCATTTATAAAAAAACTTCAATTGATAACGTTTGTCATAGTTAGATAGATGATAAATTATGGAATATTTTTAGTAAAATCAAATAATAATTTTTGATGCGAACTGACTGTCCTCATCCACGAATTTTATGAAGTATTTAAGTGTACTTATACAGTTATAAACAATCTGCGTAGACAAAATTTGTAGAATTTTTGACGCCACTTTAATTACCACCACTAATACTTGCCTGCCACCGAAAAATAACGGAATGAATAGTCAGAAAACATAACATAATAGTTAATTTTACAGCTAGGTTTATCTTACAAATTTCAATAAAATAGGAGAAATGAAAACATGTAATATGTATCCTCCGAGAAAATAACCAGTAAAAGACATTTAAGTGTTTGTGCAGCAGTTACAACTCGCAGTGAAGCCCTGGCTGTATTAGGCGCTTTGCTGGCTGTGAAACTGCAACTATGTGACCAGCGTCGTAATGCTAGGTATTATGTACACTACTGCCATAGCCTCAGATTTAACGAAAATAGTTTATTGCTAATGGCTTCAACGGTGGAATTGATGCTGGCTATGCATCAGCAACGGCTATTGCAAACCCTCTCGTCAAACCTAAAGGTTTCTACTTTAATCATATTCAGTAAGTGTCTACCATTTTCGACTCATACATTCTGCCCGTGGTCGTAACTATAGCAAATTTTATTATGTTTATTACAACACGACTTGACAAGATCGGCGAATTTACAGAAAAGTATTAACTGTAAGATGGATTCCTTACTCAGATTTTAAAGCAAATCATATTTGTACTCCCTTTTGAATAGCTTTTTATACAAAATATACTCTATTTAAAATTTTTTAAATAATATTTAATGTCAGAATAATTATACTACGATTTATAAAGAAATATATCATATCACTACAATAGTTAACTCCAAGTGTTTTAAAAGTTTAGATATAAACTTTATACTGTGTTAGGTAAATATATTTAAAAGTTCGATAAATTTTGTTTAGAGTCAAATTAACGGAATGAGTTATATACTTATTAAGAAAAACTACATGAATATTATAAAAATATTTACTATGAGATTTGTATTTATTATAATTAAGTTAATACTATTTGTATATGTGTAACTATTTAACTATACTATTAAGTGTTAAGTCTATTAAAAAAAAAACTTTTTTTGTTTAACAGGATGCAATCAACTTTAATATTAAATATACTAGTTCTACTTAACTTTATCTTTGCTCAGATACACACGTTTTACGCGAAATTGTAGCTTAACACGATGAAAATGTAACGTGACAAATGAACATCCTGAGAGGAAATACTTTCCAAACATTGAAGTATTACTTAATTTAAATATCCCACCAATAAAAGATAGTTAATTGTGTTAAAAAACATAATTGGAGAGAGTCAGTAAAAGCAACCATCCATAAAAGAAAACTTTTCAGAGTAAGTTGCGTTTATTGAATTTTTTGTGGGAGTGTTGTAATAATGAAGGCTCTCTTTTGTGTTTAAGATTTTTTTCCTTAGACGTCGGTGAATGCCCCGCTGGAATTTTTGTCACCTCATACATATTTGAGCATTTGTTATTATGAACAAATAAAATAAAAAAATAAAAAAAGTAAAAAAATAAATAAAATAATATTGGAGCTTTCAGAGTTTTCTGGGGAATAGTCAGAATGTTAATAATCTGCTCCGAGTTTAATACGCCGGCTACTTAAGCGTATCAAAAATTGTATAAAGATACGATAAAATTGTTGTATTTCCTATTTTTTTAGTGAAGAGACTACAAACATGGACACCTTTTTTAATAATTTTAGCGTGAGGGTTTTAACCTTTTTTAGGAAGAAGTTTTTACTCATCTGGATTTTGTAGTGTACATGCAGCTTTACGTTTATTTCATTATTTACGAGTATCTTTCTTTCTTTTCAGAGATAAATGTTTGATCTTATCATGAATTAAAGCCAAATCAGCTATTTACAGTGAGCCCTTCACGTTAGCTACCGAGCTCAAGAATACAGTAATTAAATTTTAACTCTCACGTTTGATCTGAATTCCAAGTCAATCTGTAGCGAAGTTTTTAAGAAACTCATTTAAGTATCTGCAAATTAAATGTTTACATACATTGTAAAGTAAACTATAAAAAAACTATTTTATCAAACAGGCACTGCCCTTTTTGTACCCAATATGGTAAAAAACTAATTTACCATTTATTTGTCTTGTTATTATTAAAAGTTTCCTCCAGAAAAGATCACGAATTTATTGCTGTTTATTCAATTTATTTCCAGCTATACATTTTACTATGACAGACATATACAGGGTGTCCAGAAATTATGGTAAAATATTTAAGTATATGATAGTAGAGGTAAAAATAAGAAAAAAAAGTTCATATGAACATAGGTACTAAAGTGCTTCGTTTTCCGTCTGTGTGTCTGCTTATGATTTTCACATATTTAATCATCTCACGAATCTCGAAACTTATAAACTTCAAACTTGGTAAATGGATAACCACTATTAAGAACAATTTTTGTGAGAAGTATCAAATTTCTACTTTGTACCATTTCAAAATGACGACTGTTTTTATTTTCAAAGCTAAATATTTTAAAAACAGTAAATTTTAGAAACATTTGACACGTGACAAAAATGTATGGAAATATGATCCAGTTAACGCTGATATTAAGATTATGGTGATCGGACAACTAATAATGGAGAAATTTTAAAATTTCCTAATAAAAATAGACAAATTTCAGACAATATGTTATAAAGAACCATGTTTTTATTCAGACAAATTGAAATCCCCCCGTTATTTATGGTCTAATTATCATAACGTTAACATCAGCGTTAGTTGGATTAAATTTCTCAACCATTTCGTCTCTTGTCAAAGTTTTCAAAGATTTTCCGTTTCTAAGATGTTTAGCTTTTTAAATAAAAATAAACAGTCGCTATTTTGAAATAATAAAAAGTAGAAATTTGATACTTCTCGCAAAAATAGTTCTTAATAGTGGTTATCCATGTTCCAAGTTTGAAGTTTGTACGTTAAGAGGTTCGTGAGATATGATTAGTTATGTGAAAATCACAAACAGACACACAGACGGAAAACGAAGCACTTGGGGACCTATGTTTATATGCAACTGTTTCCTTATTTTTACCTCTACTATCATATACGAAAATATTTTACCATAATTTGCAACCACCAGACACCGTTTATTTGCAACCGCAAATAAATTAAAAATTAGAGTGAAGCATACGGTTTACGTTTTCATTGCCATAAGTAAATAGTATTAGTTTAAATGTTTATTTTTATATACAGATTTCATTATATATGTAGTTTTTAGTTTATTATAAAGCAATACCATACTCAGTTTTAACAAGCAGAACTGTACCTTTTGTTTTTGCGCAAGCATTGTAAGCATCATATAGAAAAAATATTTTTCCAGAATTAAAAATCTCCTTAAAAGAACTATAAACGGGAACTCCTCAGATCGGTTGCCAAACTCTGTCATACGGAAAGTCGTTTAGCGATCGCTTTTTCAAGTGGCAAAGATAAACAGCAAAAACTAATTTAAATCTGCCTTAAGCTCTTTACTTCGTTTTCATTCATTGTCAAGTCAGTTGCTTCCACCGTCCGAAATGAGATTCGTCATAAACCAGGGCTATGAAAATAAACCAGTTCATAAAAAGAAATACGGTTATAAAATCTCGTTCTTATTAAAAATTTCCTCTGGAAATGAAAGCCAGAGTTATTTCTCTTTCCGGTTCAAAAGAATTTCATGTCCTCCAGGCACGATGTAAAAAGCAAGCTATCGGGATGATTTCAAGCCATCTGAAATTATTTCACCTTTGAACACTGCACCAACCTCAGCGCAATTTACACTAATTGTACATACATAATTTGTATTAATACATTTTGGATAAATATGTCACGGTATCTATTTTAAATTAATATTTTTTATCCAAGCACCTCACTACTGTATTACAAAATATTTAGCAAAAAGGTCAAGGTAAAAATCACAAATAACACGGTATACGTGCTAATGCAATAGGTTTTTTATGAAATATTCTTATAGGTACACTCAATTCTGCATATAATTTAATTAATATTGTTAAGAAAAATCTATCAACAGTATGAAAAATATATCGAGCCATTAATATGTTGGATGATACAAACAAAAAAGGAATCAAACACATTTTATATGATGTAACCTGAAAGTGACCTACCTTCAACTGCGACAAAAGGGACTAGGACCACGTGGAGTAAGCATGAATGCACTACAAAATTCACTTCTACATTTTTCTACATATATCGTACATTTTTGGATAATCTAAACTTATAATTTAATTTATAATATCTTACATTTCAATTTATTTTAAGTCTTATTATTTTCTTTAATATTTTAATAAGTCCATAATGTGTTTGGTCAAAACAATTATTAAAATAATGAATTAGAGGATTAATATGATGAAATACAGATTCATTTGACAAAGTGTCATATTGGTAATCTCTTCTAAATGATTCACGTATCGTATTAAACTTTGAAGTTTTTTTTTCTTTTAAAGAGGCCTTTGGTATTTAATGAAACATATTTTAGCATTAATCTTGTGTTGGGCTTACTCATATGATAACATGAGTTCTGAACCAAAAGTTTCCAATTAATAGGTCGGAGTAAAAAAATAAAATAAAAACAAAATGATACCTCAGAAGATAAGTTAGTTTTTTATTATATTTTAATACTTGTTTCTGATTGTTTTTTGTATGAGGTAGTACAAACGAGCGGGCTAGTATGTTGCACAAAGGTAGATCTTGAACTGATGCAGCATGTAGATGTATTCACCTCCTTAAAATACCCTCAGGCTTTGGTCCTGAGGGCCTTCTATGTATACATGTTGTACTAATTTTATTTTGGCAGTATTTATTAGGTTTGCATGGGAACTATGGTTAATTTTTCTATTTAATCGTGCAAAGAACGATTATACGTACTCGTACTAGCCCTTTTAAATGATATTTTTATTTTTCTTCATAAATTATATTATTTTTCCTAGGAAATCATCCCTTCATTTATTTTAATATAACAATTGATTAACCGAACCATTTCAGTTAAAACTAACGCTACGCAACCAGCAAAAGCTAAGTGGTTATCAATGTAATTTAAACTAATTTAAACTCCCCATAAAACGTAAAGGCTTAGTGGAAAACTCCACAGTCAAGGGCAACTCGTCGAAACAACAACGCACTAGTAATTAATTAATTGAGATTCGTTTCACTAATTTACTTGTCCTTTCGTATTATCCGTAAATTTTCACTTTCATTATTTAGAGTACAGGTTTTAAAAATGTGTTTTTAATTTGTAAAGATGTTTATTTGACAATACATCAATTATGTATTAAATAAATTATGTATAATCAATTATGTATAATAATAAATTATATACTGAAAAAATATGTTGAAGGTTATACTTCGTTAAGCATATCTATTGTGTGTTATAATAAAACATCAATGCTTTCTATTTATTTCTTCGACTGAATTTTGTAGTACATATCTAAAAGTGAAATAAGATGATGAAAATTATGGTTATGATGAAAATTATGATGAAAAAATGCCTTTGGGCTATTGTTTACAATTACATAAAAGTATGAAATTCATTAGTATTATTTGGACCTAAAGTACTTTATGTGAGTGTTCTTATATTACATAGGACATTTAGCATGTTTAATAACTGAAATGGACATATTTTTCTTGGGAATTCGTTTAAAAATACGGGTATTTTACCTATATACAAACATATGGCCAATTGCTGGAAAGGGCCTTAGTTTGCATTAGAAATAATATGTGTAAGTATTATGCAAGGGATAGGTATTGCACTAGGAAGGCTAGTAATCAGTTACCATGTAATTGCACTATTAAATTCAGGTGAAGCATTAACAATTATTGAAAAAATCAAATAGCTATTATGAAATAAAATAAGACACGATTTGACTCTCACCGTTGTGATTCAGGCTGATTTTATTCTAAAAATACATATAGATAATAACGGATTTTAATTAAAAACCTGTTAAATTTTTGAAAAAAAAAACAGATTTATGCAACATTTTATATGAAATATAAAAGTCTATATAAAAAGAAAATGTGTTCGTAGTTTTGTTATTTCGTTCTCTTACCCTCAGAAAAGTCGAGCCTCTGCACAAGAAAAACTGATCTACCAAACCAAGAATAATAAAAGCATAACAGTTAGTGAGAAGAAAGATATGGGCGCGAGATGTTTCTCTGAATACTATTTCACATGACGAATAAATTAATATGCTGTCTCAAAATCTCTACATGAAAGTGGAAACAAAACTGTGATATATTTTCCAACATATGAGGTTGTAAAAACTGTTTTAGTTAACGCTGAGTTTATTCTGTTGCACATTTAAATATTCGCGGTGGTATAAGTCGATACTATCGAGCTGCTCCATTTCGTGGCTTGTATTAGTCATAACGCTTTGAAATAAAATAAAATTTTTGGGGTTATTTAAGTAGTACCTGATTCTAAGATACTTTATTGGCAAATAACTAAAGTCACTTTGTATGATGTTATTTTTGAAAAAATACATATACATAATAAATTATTTGAATTAAAAACCTTTTACATTTTCGAAAAAAAAGATTTATGCAACATTTTATATAAAGTATAAACGTGCGTATAAAAAGAAAATGTGTACGTAGTTTTGTTATTTCGTTCTCTTACCCTCAGAAAAGTCGAGTTTCTGCACAAGAAAAAATGTTGTAAATTTTTGAGTAATTACCTCATACTGTGTGATGAGCCCTCATAGGAGAGCTCTAAAGAATTACAGACCAAACAATAGAACCCTAATGGTTTTAATTAGCCTCTTTAGGATATTGTGAATACAACTACTTTCCAAACGTTCTGACTATTTAGGATAGCAACGCATAAATATATTGATTTTTTCAAAATACGGTAAATTTCAGCTCTTATGGTGGAAAAACCTTACTAGGATCCAATTTTACAAACAAGTGTCCAATCATTGCCAGTTGGAGAAAACAATAAGGTTCTACTAACCGTTTCATGTTGTAAATAAAACATGAGTTTTAACTTGAATGTATAGCAAGAGACTAGGCGTCGACAGTAGGTGAAGTTTGGCGTCCTCTCTCCGCTAATCCCACGTCAGTTGTGGAAGTGAACACCAGCTGAGCGGGTGAGGAGTGGTCACTAACTTGATGTGACAGGTACGACGAAACAGGTCAACAACGAGAATGTTCTAAACTGCTATTGACTATAGTCCAATTGTCTATGATTATCATGTCTCTTACTGTTGAAGTTGTCAGTGTTTAAGTAGTTTGGTAGAGAATTAGTTATCTAATCGATACAAACATTAAAGTGTTAGGTAAAAACTAAAAACTAAAATAAAAATTCGATCTCATAAATGTTTCCTAACTAGATTCAGGTGTTGTGTGTTACTGGAGGATTAACTACTAAAAATGTTGACGTCAGATAGTAAGCAGGATAAGGTTACTAAAAATATGTATAACCTTTACGCTTTCTCATTGTTAAACAAATTAACTGTTCAAACGTAAAACAATAAATCCTATCACTAATCTGATGTTTTATTTATGGTTTTAGGTAACGTTCATGACCGACAAGTTCATAAAACACGGTGAAAGAGTATTCAAGCCTTAAGTCATAAATATAGCCTGCTTCTTTGGTGTTGTTTTTTATATAATCCAAAAAGTTCGTACGTAATTTAACTTATTCAACAGGTATAAAAATAAACAAACCGAACGAATTGAGATATTACCCACAGTTATCTGTTCATTCCATTGATAAATATATATTTTTATACCAACTATCATTAGGCTATATCACATCTACATGTTATATACAATACTTTGAAGATTTTTTAAAATTTAAATGCGTGATTTCAATCGTCGTGCCGTAAATCAAATGGTTTAAAGAAACGTGTGAAGTGATTCAACGGGAGTCGGAGGGTGGGATAATATCTTCCTTGATAATGCATTGTTCAACTTAATTACTTACTAACGATTGTCATTCACAGCGACGTAGCGTTGTCTCTCCACAAGATCTTTTAACTAACTAAGCGCATCCGATCTTTGTTACCTTAATTAAATAATAATTGCCTTCTTCATCAAAAACCTTTTTTTCTGAAGTTTTCTGTTGAATTTCTTAAACATGTTTTGATTATATTTAGTTTCTTCAACTATTAATTATACTTTAATTATATTTTAGTTGATTTAAATAATGCTAGGCATTGCTTACTGGTCGAAATTCTAACCAGTAAAAATAGTATCGTTTCTACAAATTAACATAGGTTTAAAAATAAGCTGTTATTTCGTTCACATTTCGTTGTTATTTCGTTTCTAACATGGAAACCATAATAAGATCAATGTTAAATTAGTTTCAATCATAAATCCTTATCTCTATATATTTCAAAGACATTATATGTGTCTAAAAATGTTTTTTCTTCGACCATTGCAAAAATCACCAATAACGATGTTACAACTAATGTCATAATGAGGTCCATATTAAACCAAATACAAACCCGTTGCATAAAGTTAACTTTATGCAACTGGTGTCACTTTATGATACAGGGTTCTAGACCAATGGGAGCGCAGCAGCGTTTGACGAAATTAATGTCATAATGACAATCACGCAATTCGCACGTCAGCTGATTGTTGCATTACGATTCATGTTTGAGTTGACTTATCCCATCAGCTGATTGTTCCACAACGATTCATGGTTAAGACTGCTCATATGACTAACCTCAAATTTGATTTGACCTATTCCATCACTAGTAAAAGTCATGAGTTTTGCTTAACTTCCGGGGAAATTTTGTCGTATATCGTTGGTCGTAGATAAAGTAGTGTATGCAACGATTGTATTATGCCTTTAAGCCATTCGTGAGATATTTAGAACACTCGCATCGCTCGTGTTCTAACTTACATCTCACTCGTGGCTTAAAGACATTCATAATACAATCGTTGCATAAACTACTATTACGATGCTTATGCAGATTTAAAAAAAGAATCACAGTTTTTGTGCTTGCCTATTAATATAAGATGATGATTTAAATATTGTTAATGGAAACCATAAAAAAGTCATACAGTAAATAAATATAGAGAAGGAATTCAGCTTAGGTTATGTCCTCCGAAAATAAAGGAAATTGAAATTGAAAGTTGGCGTTAATATCAACGAATTCATTGTGAACATTTGTGACATGTAATTTCCGTTGCTTAGTCTCACTCGAATCTAATTTCACGATCTTAGTTTTCTCATCGCTGGAAATTTGATACTCATTTATACTTTGGAATAAAAATATGATAAATTATGTTTTTCGTTAGTTGACAAAATTTAATTTTTTATGATATGGTAGGTATAAATTATGATTTCTTTTATTACGATTTCACGGGGAAACATTAAGAGTGTATTAAAACATTTCATACGTAAAATATTCGGTCACAAAGAATGGCTTAAAATTTAGATGATTCTTGCATAAAATTTGATTTTTAATATTATTTTTAACGTTCTATGAATTACAATGCTATATTATTCTTTTGCTGGCGAGTTCCTCTTGGTGATAGTTGCAGAATGAGGTAAACAATCATGTTTAAAATACGTCGTTTGACGAGTAAGAAAATACTTGGGTAATTTCTTACATTATAAACAAAATTAAAATTAAAAACGATTAGCCATTCCATGATTCCGTAACTCCAGGCTATATTATTTGATTTACTCTCAAACCATGATTTGTCGGCCTACTACATCAATAGTCTGACTAATTGAAATTTCAATTTCTATAATGATATAAAACTAAAGTTCCTTTAAGTAAGTAAGAGTTGTAAAAAAAGTTAATGTTCCATAATGGATCTATGATTAGTAATAAGTTCTTATTAGTAGGATTAGAAGTGTAGGCGTTGTTTTATTTACTACTTTGACAGTCTTGAAAGAAGCATAGTTATTTACGAAGCTTTTTGTCTGTTTTTATTTACTTAACAAAATATATCTTTAGAATATACAGGGTGTCAGAAAATTATGGTAAAATATTTCAATATATGATATTAAAGGTACAAATAAGAAAAAAAATTTCATATAAACATAGGTCCTAAAGTGCTTCGTTTCCCGTCTGTGTGTCTGTTTGTGATTTTCATATATTTAATTATATCTCACGAACCTTTAAACATATAAACTTCAAACTTGCTACATGGATAACCACTATTAAGAACTATTTTTGTGAGAAGTATCAAATTTCTACTTTGTACCATTTCAAAATGGCGTTTTTTTTGTTTTCAAAGCTAAATATCTTAAAAACGGTGAATTTTACAAAAATTATACAAGAAACGAAAAAGTTACAAAATTTAATCCAATAAACGCTGGTATTAAGATTATGATTGTCGGACAACTAATAATGGAGAAATTTTAAATTATCAGAATAAAAATAGGCAAATTTCAGACAGTATGTCCTAAAGAACCATGTTTTTATGCAGAAAAGTTTAACTTCATCCCCTATTAGTTGTTCGATCATCATAATCTTAATGGTTTGGTTGAAGATAAAATGTTCCAAAAATTATTAAGTTTGTTAATTAATGTTTATAATTGGCAACTTGAGTGAAACGTACAGTTTTTCCGATATTTAAGTTTTTCAGATTTTTAATGACATTGAATTTTTCATCATGAATAAAGTTAAAAAATATTCGATAAAAAATTCAAAATGGCGAATATCCAGGTATTTAGGATTTTTTTACTTTAATGTTAAATTTACTCTTAGTTTACATGCAAGTAATTAATTATATCCTAAAGTTTAGCAACATGTTTAAAGGGCACACTGCATAAATGGAAATACGTTAAAATATAGCAAACAAAAGAATGAAACTCATTAAGAAAAACAAACATTATACCTGGGCAAGTAGTACCTTTAATAATTTATACGTGTCTGGAAACGGTGCTTGATTCGTCCTTAACCAGCGCAATCAAAGTAACTTTACCGCCTCTGATTCCCAGAGAAGTAATTACTAAACTTAAACCAAACAGTCTTTTGTGTGCGAGTGACAGCCAATAACGTGCTCTGAGTTAAATTTTGGAGGAGTCTAGTGCTTTAATGGTAACAGATTCAAAGTAAAATTCCTTATTGTCATAAGAATATTGACTTTCGAATTGGCAATTCTGCTAGTTTTATGTCAGAAATTTTGGAGTTTGTGTAAATAGAATATTTTTATGAAAATATCCTGCCATCATTTTAAATGGGGGCGAAGCCACGTGTAACATCTAGTGTGTCATAATGATACATACTGAGATTATAATAACATTCAAATTCAGATTTCTTAATTTTACTAGTTTAAATTTTTCTTTTGTACGTTTAAACTAAAATTTGAATTTGATGTAGATATTCTATAAGCTGTATAAACTGATTTAAATATTAAGTTATACATGCTAAGATTAATTTGCAATCGACCTCCTAAATTGATCATGAAAAATAAATATCATTACAGATTAGGTAAAATGTTTGATTATAAGATCAATGTAAAATGAAGTTTCCAGTTATTCAATAAGTAAATTATTTCTTACTTTTTCTCGTGAAAGGACGAGTGTTAATTTGTGTGCATATTTCCTTCTTGTGCAAATATTTCTAAAACCACTTTGCGAGATGTTATGTTGCATAAAACTCTTTAATTAAATATAATAAGTTTTAGGTAAAAATACTGTATATATTTCTATAATAATTAGAAATCATTAAAAGATTTGTGGCTGTATGATGAGGTAGAACTTGAATCAAACCCCGTAGGTTCCAGCAATGTCACGTGCTTGTTAAATATGAAGTATAATTTTGATTTTTACTGCCTCGTGTCAGCCCACCGTTGTTCAAGCGTAACTCAAATTGAAATTAAAATATAAGCCACTCAAAAAGAGTAAACTACTTCTCGCCAACCTCGTATTTTTTTCTTAATACGTCATGGTGTTGTTGTTCACTAAACTTCAACAACGAATTAAGTTTTACACCACAAGGAATAGTAAACGCTTGCATCCACAAAAATCACACACGACGATCAAACCAAAATCAATGTTAAATCCTTGAAAAACTTATTCCAATAAAACCCAACTAAGAAACCTTTTGCGACACCAAAACTAACTTTTTAAGTATAGTAACTATACTTAAACTTAATTAAACTAACTTTTTAAGTATAGTAACAATACTTAAACTTACTTAAACTATACTTATACTTTTTAAGTATAGTAACTATTAAATCGGCACTGCAAAACAAAAATATTTTCCAATGCTTACTGTTAATAAAAGCCAGCGTGTACAATTGTACAATGCGCGACAGAGCCAAATGAAGGGCATAGTATTGAACAGTCCGCTTTACTACGGCAATGCCGGCGGCGTAACTAACATTAGGGCGAGTTACGAGGCTATTTAGGACCGAGCGTTTGTGCCGCTGTGTTTTTCTGCTGCTTAGAACGTCGCTTTAAGTTTACTTTACGATTTCAACCCCTGTGAAACAAGAAACCCACTTCTATAAGATACTTTTCAAATTGCGGTTTCTTCTCATTTATCTTTCACCGTTAGAAGTGAATAATTGAACAATTGGTTCAATTCAAAACGTTTGAGCGAACAAGAGAACGTCCTGAACAAGAGAATTTAAGAATAATTGTTTAACATTAAAGTATGTAGTTTGTACGGTAATATGTTAATATATTTATAATTTGTTCTCACTTTACTCACCTAAAATATAAAATTGCATATGTGTTGTTATTGCCAACAAGGACTGTTGGCTGGACATGTCAAACTAATGATACAAAAACAATTTTATCAAAATCATAGTTTTGATTCAGTTATTTTGTTTATAAATAATGATACAGTTATTAATAGTGGGTGTCGCTTACAAAATTAGAGGGAATTAGTTATATCATAACATAACTTACACATTTATTTTATAGTATATAATAATTTTAAAGTTTAAAAAACATAGTTCTGGTTTAAACGTAAATTCGGCATGTGTTATGAAATGTTTGCTGTTTAAGAGAGAATCAATAACCCCAAATCTTAAATAATTTATAATGGTAATGTTAAACAATATATAGAATGAAACTATTATCGAATAGTTATTTTGTTTAACTAAATAAGAATATGTAAAGGAATATTTGTTGGTTAGCAAATAACAATTTTCTTCTGCAAAGGTCACAGTAAACAGTTCTGTACAGTGGCAGTGGCAGGGGGTACCCAATACCCAGCTCAAGTGCGGCGCGCGGCGCGTGCCGTCAAAGCACTAGAGTCCAGCGCGCAGCTGGTGTCGCTCGTACGGCGGCAGATGTCCAAACAGCTGTCTTCGCGCACGTACATCAGCTGGTTATCAGCTGATTGTATTACCGCTATCACCCACGTCGCACAGCTGTTGGGAAACCATTAATAAGTCTTAATACTCCAATAACTGTTACCGCTCCTATCTCCCGTCCTTATTGATTGAGCATTTATGCTTTGTGGCCAGCACGCGTGTCGGGCTGAATTTATTGCTTGTACCTTTCGTTTTCAACAGGTAAAGCAGACGTTCTGATTTTCTTGCCTGGTCACTAATTTATATTGTTCAAAACGGTGAAGAGCCTGTATCATCAAGCTTAATTAATTCGTTTAAATTAATAATAATTTGTCAATTTAAATATCAGGATGGGTAATAATTTTAATACTACAATAAGAGAAATATGATTGAAATTATATATTGTTATTTATTCATCCAAGTGTTTTTTTTATCTCAAAGGTTTACTAGCTAAACTTTAGGTTTCACTATTGGAGAAAAACATTATCTATTTTTGGGCTGGAGAACAAGCCTAATTCGAGTTTAACTTAGAAATGAGCAGTAATAAAATATTGGAGGAATCTAAAGTTTATCTTCAAGCAGCGAACACGAGGTCGTATTTCTCTTTACCTAAGTGGATAGATATAAAAGTCACTTGATGGTTTTAAACGTGGATTTCTAATCCAATAGGCAATTCGTAATTCAAATAAGCTGCGATAAATAAACTGAAATTTTATTTCCTTTTTATGATGAAGATAAACCTGTTTTTTTCTTGAACTGTTTTCATTTCAACAGTATAGATTCTCTTTTATGACTCCTTACGGAGTAACTTTTTATACTTAATTTTAAATGTTAGATCTTCATTACCATATCAACTAAAATGAATATGCATAAATCCTCTGCCCTCTTGATGAATTGCTTGAAAAATACATTTCCCTTTTTTACACACCACTTGAGTATATAATAAACATTAATATAAAATTATTGAAAACTCACAATAACACAAAAAATTCAATATGTTAAAACCATTTATGGCATATATTTTTATTTAACTAAAGACAAAAAATAAAGTACCATTGCAATGCTTTTGATGTAAAATACTCACAACAGACAGTCATTTGTTGGAGCTAAATACCATACAAATAAATAATAGCATTTAGATTTTTCGTTACGTAGAGTTTTTCATACATACATTGGAATTTAATAAAACATTACAGAATTCTGAAGTAAAACACTGACAAGTACTATGCGATTATGGGCTTTTAAATTGCATCTGGCTGACTGGTTTAAAACGTTATCTTAAGATGAAAGTTATAATCGAGGTTTACGGAGTACTACTGATCATTCATTCTTTTGCATTTGATATAAGAATAATTTTTACTAATCATCATAATTAATCCTAATCATTAATACATGCAAGGGCTTGATCCATGCAATCCTTGCACAAGATTACAAATATTTAACTAGCAGGTATTCCTTTTAACTGCGGCGATAGTGAATTATTTAGCAGTCGTTCTCGGGTTTGTTTGGTTTATTTATAACTATGGGAAAGAACAGTTCAATATTAGTAAAGAATATCCGGAAGAAATAACTGCGAATTATGGAAAATCTGCTTCAACTGACATCTTTGTTGCTTGCTTACAGATTCCTTTTATGAATAATTCTTATTAACTTACCGCTTTGATATCCACTCACCGTTGTTTATTACGTACATGCTAAAAAATTTATGTCCATTTCATTCCTCATTTATTTAGCCTAACTACCCACTAGATAAGGAATGTATCCGGTCACGAGGAAAATTACTGGTGAAGTTCTTTTAATAGTGATTTTCTTCCATAGTTTACGTAAGAGTGAATCCAGCCAATTGTTTTTAGCATATTTCCCCTATAGGGAAGAAGCTATTACCGTAGGTCTCATGGTAAGACCTAAGCTCGGGACCACTATAACTTTTCGTTTTGGGGCCCCCAGAAGCAAAAAACGCTATTCGTTCGAATTTATATATATATATAAATATAAATATATATATGTGTCTGTTAGCACGATAGCGGCCGCAAAAATGGTCCGATCCTTATGAAATTTGGTACGGACATGTAAAGTGGTAATCAATTGGACGAGTTCGTGAACCAGCCCGAGCGGACCACCGGAAGGGGGGGTAAAGGGGGATAAACCCCCCCAAAAATGGGTTTTTTGAGTTTTTCACATAGACAAATAAAATTTATCGAATTTTCGTGGGCACCATTGAATTCAGCTTAAAAAAACAAACAATTTAGTATTTTGAATCACCGCTCTATGTCCATTGGTTACCGAGATATTGAAAGTGGTAAACACAGTACGTTGTCCCAATGTTAACCTTATGGGAAATAAGATAAATTATATATCTCGGTTATTTCTCAGCATATCTTGTTAAAACTTGGTAAATAGCTTCTTCTAGTTAAGATCTACTAAATATTGAACTAAAACCACCCAGTTTTAATATTCCTGTAACAGCAAACCTGCATAATCATTCCCCATGTTATTCTTATGGAGCTTACCAAAACATGTTAAATCTTGCTATTTTGGATTGAAATATGTTGTTTTGCATTTGAAATTCGCTGAGTATGCAGGTCTGCTGCAACGGGGGGTATTTTTTATCAAGCCGTTATCTGAGTTTGCGGTTATATGAAATTTGACTGGCCTTCTTAAATTATAAGTCATATAATAGCCAATGTTAATTTACTCTTAAGTTTCAAAAGGACTTTTTTAAGGCAGGAACTCCTCAAAAATAGATTCTTCGTTTTAATAAAAAACGAAATGTTTTAAAAATATTACAAACAAAAATGTTTTTGGTCTGATATACAGTAAAAAGAAAAAATGTACTTCCAGGGAAGAACGTTTAGCCCAATTATACAGTGTGCTTGTTAAATAAAACATAAGCACATAAACGTTTCACCTGTATCATATATACAATCAGTCTAGACTAGAGAAAACGTTTAAATAGGCTCGATAAAGAGCTTCAGTAGTTATGTGATTTGTATACAGAATTAAATTTACAGTTAGATTTTACTATTATTTCGTTATAAAAACGATTTGCATCGGAAATGCTACAGACTAGCAACTGTACTCCACTGCAATAGTTATAGAAGAGCGGAATTAATCGCCGGGCGAGCCGGGTATTACGCTGTGTGGGCCGTAGATCATGTCGGCGTACGTGGACATACGTTAGCGAGATAAGACCTGTAAACACATTACATAGCGGCCCCACGCACCGCCAGCTGCCCTGAATTAATCACGATTAGGGTGAATTGCAAACGAATTAGTTGCAACGGTTATTAAGGTACTTTCACAATAGCAGTATTGGATATTGATATTGATATATTGAGTATTGCATAGTGAAAGGTGACTGATATACGAATATTGTTGATAAAATTAATATCTAGGTATTTTGTAATGTTAACGTATAGTTCCCGATAAAATCTTTTAAGAAGGTAATGCAAGTATGAGGACATAACCTCTGGGCGCATTGCTGAAAAAATCAGCTGATTCGTCGATTGATAATAAAAGATAGCCTAATAAAGGGTTCGCCTGGTGCACTAGCGCTGACGGTCACGTGTTGTGAAACCGCTATTGTCAGTTTGGTATGAACAAAAAATTGGCCGCTGACGTAGAGACTTAATAATACATGTTGTTTATGCCAGCACTTATGCCAGCCGCTGTTAAACAGCTGATCGTGGCAACCAGCCTAATGTAAACGGGCATTAGAGGAACATAGTGGAGGTTTCACTAGTATGATTGTCATATAACTGCAAAATTATATCATGTTTTATTTAGTATGTTGAGGGGCTAAAGCACATTGGTCCTTTTTGCCCTAGGGTTTCTGGTGCTGAGGACATTACGATTAGTAATAGCCGGTACATCAACAATACCTATACTAAATGGCCTCTAAATTGAGTGTATTAGTCACTTGTAACCTTTTTTAATTTTGTTATTGTAGCTATCGTCAGTCCTTAATAAATAAATCGTTAGCCTAGCCTTAGGTACGATAATAAAATAGCTGTTAATCAAAGTAAGGGTGAAAACATAGTGAAACGGCGAGTTTAGCTGCGCTTTAGATTAGATGCGCTTGATTATGCATGTGGACAAGTGAGCTAAAGTTATAGCGTAACCAGACGCTGCACTACGCGTTAGCTCATTGGACTAAATGCACTATCAAAAATAACGTTGCAAGACTCGCCGCTTGCCTCTTAACTCGCCAATGCACTAATTGTTCACCCTAAAAGGGCAAAAGGGAAACATTTTAAAGAGGTTAAACTAGTCTCCTAGGCCCTAGTGATAAAATATCCAATTATTTCTTAAATAAGTAGGGAATGTGTAGAAATAAACATAACAAAATTTACATTATCATGATTCAGAGCTGCTCACGTCAACTTAAAACATTACTATGGCATTTTTACTAATAAACCATCACCGAAAAAACGTACGGATTATTAATTACACTGCCAATGTACAATATTACATTATCCTTTAGAATTAAACTTTCGTTTGTAGGATTTTCTCGTATTTGGAGAGGAATATATTAAGTTTTGGTTTTCGGTACTCAAGGAATAGCTGTTTAGGAAACGGCCAGATTGCACGAGCGGATTGTGGCGGCCTTGCACGCAACAGCGGAAGTTCTTCGGTTCCCGGGCTAATTGAAGTTCACGCCCCGCTGCGTTGCTCTTCTAATTTTGCACCGCCCATTAAAGAGAAAAGCCTTGCTTCGGATATTTTTGAAATTGCATTAGCCTTGAAAACTCACTAATTGTAACTGAGTGGAGACAAAAGGATTTTACAGTCAATAAACTTAGCCAGAGTATATTAAGATTACAATTTTAGAGATATTGTTTTTCTTTCGTGAAATAATATTTAACACGTGGAAACACTAGTCCCGAGTATTGCCTGAACGTGGGGCTAGCTGAGCGCCAGAGGTCATGGTGTTAATAATAATCTATAACGCTGTTATAATCACTACGTTTCGAATCTAATGTTTCGATTAAACCGAATTTATTACTGAATAAATCGATTAAGTAGGTTTATTCAGCAGTTTCTTTACGGTTCATGAAATTATATATCCAAGCAGATTTTTTCGTCATACAATTAGTTTTGTCGTTAAATAATCCGCGACTAAAAATATAAATTTTGCATTACTTAAAATGGTGACCTACCCAGGAAGGTATTTTGAGCCAAGAATGACAGATGAGTTTAGGATGATTGTGGCGCGATCTTGTAGTCTTGTTACTGACTCAGGCCGACATGTTCCTTAGACAGGATTGTTAATTAATAGCTCAAAATCCAATGGCAACTAGAGTACCTAAAGTTAAACAAGGATCCGAACCACAATTTTGCCAACTGCACTTACAAACTGGTCTAATTATGAGGTTGGTCCTATGAATGAATGTAGTACTCGCTAGTGTGGACGTTAATATCCACCAGGGCTCACCGCATCCACAAGCCATCCCTTGTAACATTCCACAATTCTTGACCTCCAAATAGGTGGGTTTACAGGACACGCCACCGACCGGTTTTAGTTTAGTGAAAAATTAATATATTAATTTTGGAAAAATTGACCAGTACCCCATCAAACGCATGTATTTATAAACTGCTTGAAAATTTGCACTCCAGCAATAAGAATGTAAAAAATTTTAATCGAAAACTATTTTATAATACGTTATCTTATAATTTAGGAAAACAGTGAACTAAAATGATTTTTCATACAGATCTACTTTTTAAAAAATCATACAAAATATAGTTTACAAAATTTTTTTAGGTTTGAGATCAAATAAACTCAGCATTAAGTAAAATTAGCTCCTGAGTTATACCACAGATAAACGAATACATCACAATGTATTCGTTTATCTGTGGTTATATCTTTATATTAATCCAGTCTTATTTTCAAAATATGTTCTAATGAATTGGGTATAGATCTTCTTCTAAAAAAATATACAAAATATAATGTTCGAAACATTCTTAAAGTTTGTGATTACATAGAGTTTTTTTAAGTGCAATTAGGTCCTGAGATACCTATATATTATTAAGTTTTATTCAAAATATGTTTTAAGTAATAAAAATTATGTTTCGTGCAATCTCCTAGACAGTTCAAATATAATCCAGGTAAACCTGAGTAGCAGATTGGTAGCCGTAACATGGTCTCCGCGGTTGGGGAAATGGAACTGGTATGTCGACCAGGCGACCGTGGTTACGGGTTCGGGTTACCGAAGACGGATCATATTTAATTTTCGATTCATTTCAATGCTGCGTTGTAAAATATGGCATGTATAATATGTGCGTTTGCGTTTTCTATGACATTGATATTGATGGTAAATACTCATAATTCGTTTCCCCTTCAGTTAGTTTGTTTACCCTTGACACTCACTAAATGTAACTACGTTTTCATGTGTGAGGCAGAAGTATATTATTATCTTATGCGTAATTTAAACCTGTCTTAACACAGTTAGAGGATGTTGAGTCGTCAGGAATATTGGTGAGGGATCTATAACACATGCTCATAGTTTGTTCCCCCTTCAGTTTTAGCAAATTTACACTATTGGGAAGAAACTGTTACCGGGGGTCTCATGGTAAGAATTAAGCCAAAGACCCCCATCACCCCCTGACTGTGCATTTTAGATCTTAGGTGCAAAAAAAAAATATATATATATATATATATATATATATATACATTAGTCTTTAAGCATGATAACTCGCATTAAAAAGGTCAGATTCGAATGCAATTTGTCAGAGATACGAAAAGAAGTAATTATTCAGACAGGTTCGAAAACTACCCTGATCAGACCACCGGAAGGTGGGGGGTTAAAGGGGGGTTAGCTCATCCAAAAGTCAGGGTTTTGAGTTTTTACGTGGAAAAGGTAAAATAAAGAGTTTTATTCACAACTTTGGTGTGGCTCGAAAAAGCAAATAAATTTTGCGTTTCAATCATTTGTTAGCTATGTCCGTTGGTTACCGTAATATTGAAAACAGTAAACACAGTACGTTTTTCCTATGTTATCTTTATGAAAAATAAGTAAACTTCAATGTCTCGCTTATTTCTCAACATATTTTAGTAAAACTTGGTTTGTGGCTTCATCTAGATCTAATTTATAATAGTCTTCAATCCCTGGTATTTACATTCTTGTTGCAGAAAAGCTGCATCCTCCATATGAAGTAAAAAATTCTTAAAGGAAATAAAAATAGTGGAATATCCCCCTTATTCCTTATTATATCTTGATATATGGCATCTCCAGTATAGTTTTACCAGTCATTGATTAAAAATCGCCGAGTTTTCTCATAACTGCAGCAGCATACCTACTTACTCAGTCCTATGTTATTCTCATGGAGGAATTAAAAAAATGTATATATCGTACATGTTAAATTAAAATATGTTTCTAAACATTTGAAATTCGCTGAGTAGCAGGTCTGCGACGACGGGGGTATTTTGGTACGTACCCTAAATAGTGTTTATAAAAACTATAATCAAGTTTATTATATTTTTTAGTATGAACATTTATTAAATTCGTGGTCTTAGCAAAAATAATAGCAATATACACTACTGAAGTCTATAATATGTTAAAGTAAACTATTTCCATCTAAGCTGGATAAATATTTCCAGGTAATTATATAACCCTTAGGGAGGAATGTACCTGTATAACGACTTCGTGTGTACAATATCGCAGTGAAGTAGAATATTCAGACAACGTGACTTTTACGATCGAGATTAGAGCAGTTACTCGGGTGTATCTATCCTTAATCTACTTATCATTAACGTTACTTAAGTATTAATATACAAGCTTGCAAGCGAGTAGTAACTTTCACGTTTGGTCCCTATTCAATATTAAAAGGAAAGTTGAATTACTGATCGCACAAGCGTTAGGCCTGTATTCCATTGATAAATATTTCGTAAAAGTTTGTTTAACATCACGTGTTTTTATCAAATTAAAAAAAAATGTGTTAAAAGATCTTTGACAAAGTATTTGATATTAAAATGCGTTGCAGTTAATTAAACAGTATTCTTCTATGACACGGATGACACCTTTTAGGTAGATCTGTGTAGGCATTGAAATTTTAGTGCCGGGGGTTGAGTCTAGTACATTTTGAACTTAAGATAAGCATCTTAATGCTATGGATTTCACATCTACCCCTGTCCCAAAAAGACGATTTTAAAATACAAGATTTTAAAACACAAACCCCTATTGAGTGACAATTTATTAGTAAAAAACACAAAAAAGGGCAAAAGAAACAAAATACCACAAATTTAAGGTCAATATAACGCCCTCAAACAGAAGTAACAGCCGTTCGAAAATTCGAAATCATCTTAAAGTTTGTATTCAAAAACCTGTTTTTAAACCATGCCTAGTTTGGTATTAAATTTTATTGTAACAAATCTAACCCACAAAATCTAAATTGCCCCGTATCAAAAAAAATTCAATCGAGGGGCAAATTAAGGTGAAGAGCTTGTCAAGTACAACTGATCAGTGCATATCCCCAATTGATTTACAGCCCTTTAACACTAATAGTCTTCTCAAACGTTTACACATTTGAAATGTCAATTCAAAAGCTTGGATGATGTTCCATGCCTTATCAGGCATGTTCCATGCCTGATAAGGCATGGAATTTGCTTCACTTGTGGACCATCGTCTTGAACTTTAAGAGCCCTTCAAAAAAATGAACACTTGAATCGGGTTTTACATTTTTCACTGTGGAAAATCTCCCATCAAAAATTTTGATTTATTTGCATAGGGTATCGATATAAAAATTGAACCGAAAGATAATAATTGTATCAAAAGTCCTTTGAGAATTAATTTAAACAGTTTAGTAAAGTTTGGAAGCCATTTTCATGGTAATGACTCAGAGATAATTCATATACTCATGATGCTGCTTATCACATGAGTAATTTTCTACTTTTTAATAGCGATTTTTCAATTTCGGGTAACCTCTCTAATATCTAATTTTGGGGACAGATACGACATGTACAGCATAAATTAATGTTTTGGGTGTAAATCATGTTTAAAATATATTTTACCGATCTTGCTTAGTTATAAAGCAATAAACTGGTTTGAGACTTTTGGGACACATGGAAACTTCAAATCTAAAAATTTTATTCCTTTGTTTTTGTGTTTTTATTTATCCATATTTCTCTTCTCGATATAATATGCCACTCCGTTCATATTTATCTAAAATAATTAATGCCATATGCAGTTTTTGTAGTAATAATAATGGTTTTAATAACAAACAGAAAACTCTTTCCTCTGTTGGGTTCTCAAAACTTTACTTAGCATATCAATTATTAAAAAAAACTGTGTAAGAGAATGTTATGAATAAGAAGAAATTTATAAGAAAGAACGGCAAAGTCTGGTTTGTTTGATCTTAACCAGCTTTTGAATATTTGACTTTTATTTAGTTCGCATGAGTAAATTTTCTGGGGTAGCTTAGGATAACAAATTTTAACGCGCTGCTGAACTTTTAATTTAACATACCCATTAACCTCTTTGAGATCCTTAATGTAAAATATTCCTCTTTATTTAGACCTTCATGCACATAAGGATTAAAACGATTTTATATTCCCTTTGAAACATCTGAGGATAAGATATTTTATTACCTATTTATTCCTTTATGTTTAATATGCTTTCCTTATTTATCATAGATTTTATACAGAGTCCCTCAACTAAGTCCTTTGACGATTGTGAATAAGCTAATAGACCTGAGAGGATGAGACAAAGATTACCTCGAGGAATAATGTAAAATATTCTTAACAAACTTTTAGGATGAATTATAAATTGAGCTGTGGATCACGGGTTCGCATTTCAGCTTGTTCAAATTTAAAATAAGAGCGAGGGACTGTATAAGAGCAAAATTTAACATAGGATAAATTGATGAATAAGTAAATAATGTGTGTTTGTACTTCTGTCCGTATTTGTGTAATTAAGTACAATTTAAGGGAAGTTTTTAAGTTTTATTGTCACCCTCATACAATGATCGGTATAGGTAATGGATAGTATTAACAGAAAACACATATACTATTTAGTTTACCAACAAACAGCTATATCCTTCAGCTACCAAGCTACAGCTATATTTTGAAACTTATGTTTTATTGTTGCGAAATAAAAGATTCTACAAATAGTACATTAGTATAGCCCACAAAGTTTTTAATTCTTGTGGTTTAATTAGAGCATGATTCCATCAGATTTTTCTGACTAGTAAACATTTCCGTGGGTCGACGAATGCAAAAACTGCAGAACTGGGTCCCATTCAAAACGGATTTAAGAGTGAGAAATGAGTCAGTTCCCCAGTGATTCATTAAGGCGACGCAAGCCGGAAGTTAAGTAATGTTGTTCCCACGGCAAAACTGTTGCTTCCATTGTTTTCCTCAAAACGACTTCGCAATGTTTTCCAGCTTGGCGTTAAAATTTCACAAACGTTGTAGTATTTTTATTACCGAAATGTTGAAGGATATACAACAACCATCAATTTTTTTCAAATTATTAGTTAAAAATCGATTATTGACGTTTCATGTGAGTAAATTATATTTTAGCATCCAAAATTTCTAAAATTATAAATTAAAGGTCAGTCTGGTTTCATCTAATCACTATGAATACCAATTCTCAAGGGATTTGGAACTTTGATGTAATCTTACGGAGTGTATACATTAATAATAGGATCCTTTTCAAATGTCAAATACCAAATATCACTTCAATATGATTGTTAGATATAATTTAGTAAAGTCAATGGCAGTAAGTTATTGTTTTACTACTTTTTTTACTGAGGTCTCGACCGTTAGGAACGTTGGAAATAGTTTTGGTGTTTGATTATTCTAGAGCAACAAAGAAGAAACTAAAATACGCACATCACTGCAGAAATAAAGCAAGATAATTATGTTTCTGTAAAATATTTACTAAAACGAGATGGCAGACCTCCAACATTGTCTCTCGTCGATTCATCATTCACAGTTTATGTTTCTTGTCTTCTTCTCTAGTCCTCTTGCTTCAGAATGACATTACACAACTAAACACAAATAAACGTCATAATGGATCAAAGACTTAAAGCTGCATTAATAAACCGCTCGTCAATTTTAATTTAGCTCATCGTCCTTGAACTCGTTCTGATCTTACATATGTCAAGAACCATCTCCATTAAACAATACAATTTAAAATGGTGATTTTTTCCTTTTAAAGCAAAATAAATTGTTCTGTAGGCATCTACATTACAAACAAAAAATCTAAATAGAATATTTTGAAGTTTAATTTGAAAAGGAACATCCACAGTGAATGATAATGGTTTGATGCTTACTTTATAATTATTAGTTTAAAATGGATTAATACTGTAAGTTTTCTCCGTCCCATACTAAATGGCCGTAATATTTGTATTTTTTATCTGGCTAGAGTTTTATAGGAAAGTATATAAAAGTATGTACTTTACTAATTGAAAAATTTAATTATTATTACCAGTTTTTCCATATAATATAAATTTACTACGTAAGACACATCAATATTGACCACCCATCGGTTCTAATTTTTTTCTAATTTCATTACCAACTAATTATTCATAAGACTTAAGGGTCTTCACTATATCTAGACCTGTCCACAAGAACAAATTTCCTCAAAAGTTTTTAAATGTATTATGAATTAGAATTGAATTAGTCTGATTTCTGAAATCTACCGATTATTAATAGTTTAATAGTTTAATTGTACAAAACTATTAAAATGTACTAATCTATTGACTAAAGAGGAATGGAAACCGTTTTGTTAAGAGATCACATAAATAAAAGTACAAGTGACGTATAATTACAAATACAGTTTTATTTTTACTTACAAGGAATATTACTTTATACGCCTGGATATGGATTGTAATTAATGTTTCAAATTGTAAAAATTATCAAAATATGATTTGACTCTTTTAATTTGATTAAAATAAAACACGATAACATAAAACAGTGAGTGGTTAAACGAGCCTGTGTCAGGTAAAAAATATACAATATCTGGTGTCTCTTATTACGAAACAGGATACAAGTCTGTGGATTTCAATTAGAACGTGAACCAGATGGCCGTGGTTGAAGTATCCAGTTTCTATTAGCAATGGTTAATCTAGTTTTAAGAGTACTGGCAGGTATTACTGCATTATGATCCGTAATTTTAAACCACACAGCTCGTCACCGCCTTTACAAAACTGGGGAGTAAAAATATTAATGAGCACATTAAATTATTTATCGATAAATAATATATGAAATAACCTAAGTATATGTGGTATTGATGAGTCCATTATTATCTTCTTTTTCTACCTACTGGACTACCTATTTTTTATGTGGTACGTTATGTGCAGTTAGGATGGCAGCATGATAAGTTGAAAGAGACAACCCTTATAACGATATTATGTCCAAGTTCCAAGTTAATTTTAGCCTTAGCAAATACCCCCTAACTCAATATATCAACCACTCAAGCTACACATATGAAGTAAAATGTATTTCGTACACTATTGTTTTCGACCGTAGGGGTAAAAAACTTAATAAAATACAATTTGTCCAAATTTATCGTAAAAAGATTGAGGCAAAAAAGATTTTGAAATATTTTTTTATATAAAACATGAATCTTATCACATATGAGGAAGTTAAAAACAGAAATAATTATTATAAAGGGTTTAAAGAACATACATTTTAATAATTCCTCAAAAGAACTACTTCATTTGTGGAAGACACGTTAAATAGGTCATAAATGTATTTTAGGCAATATTACAAAACTATCTTTTTTTCATAATTGAAAGACATTTCAGGACTCTTATTCTTTTTAGTTAAACATTTTTATGATTTTTTTATTAATGTTAACGATATTGAAATTGATAGTTATTTATTCTACATATTTTTTTGCATTGTTTTTAATATGTCAAAATAATATATATATATATATATTAATTTTCAAACACTTAATTAATAAAAAGTCCTCCTCGCGCATTACAAATATTTTAGGATGTATTGTTATAACCTATTTTGATACCTGAGTTACCTGTTGTAGAAGGCTGTTAAAAAGAGAGATTTGTTTGAAAATAAATTATAAACAATTAAGTACGGCATTTACTAAAGAAGATCTTGACTTCTTCAAAGTTTAACGAGTCTTTTTGTGGGACATTTTAGGTTACATTGTAACTACACTTGGGAAATATGGCTTAGACGCTCGGTTAGCTCCCAAATAGGCCCATAACTTGTAGTAATGGAACATTCAGAACTACGATGGGTTTTTCGTGAAGTGGAACATTTAACTTTAAGTTGTGTCCTTTTATCTTACTTACTGTACTGCGATCTTTTGTTTGTATCACTTAATGTCTGAACTCAACCCATTGTTTGTTTTAGAACAACATATCCGTATCGATCAAATAAATCTGAATCGCTTCATTGCCTGAAGCACATATGTGCATTACAATCGTCAATATATATATATATATATATATATATACATATATATATATATATGTAGATATATATATATATATATATATATATATATATATATATATGTACGATTTAGCCAAAGCAACAAGTTTAAAAAAGAATACTCATTTAGGCTTTAAAACTGCAAAAAAATCAAACATTCTTTTAATTTGTAAAGAAACCTAATAAATTTTTATTATTGACTAAACCATGTTTACGTCTTTAATTAATTGACATGATTCTGTCTAGAAATGTTTTCATAAATTATAATGACTAATTCCTGTTTGTGAAACTCAGAGTTTTTGATCGGTAGTAAAAAAATATACATTATTATACATTTTCATTGTACATTGATTGAAATGGCGACCTACCCAGGAAGGCCAGGTATGAAAGACTGATGAGTGAAGGATGTTTGTGGCACGATCTTGTAGTCTTTTTACTGACAAAGTCCGACATGTTCCTTAGAGAGGACTGTTAACTAATAGCCAATAGCCAATGGCAACTAAGGAACCTACATTTTAATGTGGGATCCGTGCCACAATTTTGCCTCGTTTACAATTTACGAACTGGTCTAATCATGAGGACGATCTTATGAATGGACGTAGTATTCAATAATGCGGACGTTAACCCCCAGATCAAGTGGAGTTTAATATCTGGAGCTGTATTTTAAAAGCCTTATTTATTACATAAGGGGGTTTTCTAGTAGTTTGAAAGATAACCACTAACCATTTAAATATTCAAAATTGATTAATAGGTAAGGTTTTGAGATGTAGTTTAGGGCGTAGAATTTCGCTTAGTGTTAAGTAAAAAAAGATATATGCTTTCACTCAATAACATACACTGACTTCTCATGGGCTCCCTAGTGCAATCGAACATTTTAATAGAATTTAGATACACAGGAAATTTGCTTTCCCGGTCCAAAGTCATTTCGTGAGTTTGTAACTCCCTAACTGTTGTTGAATGACGCCATATTCGTGAGCATTAAACAATGTTTGGGAAATTTCAGATATTTTTTATATATTTAATTTGGATACTTGTATTCATTTTTAAATATGTTTTTTACCAGATTTGTACAGTATCCAAAACCATAAAAAATACTAATGTGCAAAATACTCGAAATAAATAATCAATACAAATATCTGTAACTTATTCGGAAAAGACATAAAGCTATTGGACAAAAAACCACAAAAGTCTTAATTATAATTAATGCATGCCAGGAGTACACTTCTAGCAGCTCATTAGAAGGCCCTAATTACATAGCGTATGCGTAAAATAAATGTACAAAGACTCCTTAAAGAACCAAAACCCAACCCTTCTCCTTTTTATGAAAGCCCAGAAACTTGAAATTTCATATTTAAAATGTTTGCCACAAAACAAACTGGTTGAATATTTGCTTCAATTCTAGTTTAATATTTTATTGGTAGCGCATGATCACTAACCGTTTTAATGTTTGTTGTATGAAACTCGAGAACATCGACGGCTAATAGCAATACGTAATACTAAAGTTGACCCTTTTATTAGTTTAGTTTCAATTATGAAGTTAGCTTTGAAGAAAGCTAATTCTTACCTATAATTAGGTAGAAAGAAGCTAAGACGTTTTACTCAGCTCGCCCTTTACAGCTTCCGTTACATTGTCTACGAAAATTTAATTTATATGTCAATTCTCCATTATTTTTATAATATATCTTATGAAACCTTCAGGCTGAATGTTTTTTTATTTAAAAATTATAGATCGTAAAAAAATGTTATTGATGATTCACACTTTAGTTCCCTTAATCCACTATTCTAAACCACTTTTTGTACATTCTTTTAAGTTGACGTTGCAATCATGGCAACTACCTTTAGCTGCGTTTGTTTTGTTTATTTTTATATACGCGTCGGTTATCAAAATGTTCGTTCTTGAAATAACGTTAGGAAAACTATATTTACTAGGGGTTAGCTTGAACTCAAAATAAAAAAAAGAAATAAAAACTACTGAAGTCTTTTTGTCATAGCAATCTAAAGAATAGTAATTTAACCTCAAAGTCTTTTATGTGACTTTTATAGGTTCTAGAATAATTACATTTTATAGGTAAATTCTAACGTTTATGTGTCGTAAAACCGGCTTCAATCTCAAGTTAGCCGAGGGAAATATAAATGAGTGTACTTGAAAATGTTAAGGAATTTTGAAAATTTTTTATTTGATTTATTAATAAGAAAAAATACGTTTACATTTTTTCGCACAAAAATAAATTGATTTAGTTTTTAAGACAAATGTATTTTTAGATGCCATTGATTCCATTCAAATTTGTGACCCTAAATCCAAGTTAAATGCCACTTATTTTTATTTGGCTTCCCCTTAAAATAAATATTTAATTTCCCTTTGAATAATACTCTGAGCAACAACTCGTTCCAAATTATTTCTATAACTCTTTACTCCTGCCTCATATCCCCTTAAAGTGAGTGGTTCGTCTGTTTTGATTAAAATCTTTTGCGTCTGAAAAGTTGTGAACATTTCTTATCAACTGAAAACTTTTTATTTTAGTGTTGCATGGAATATTTTTATGCAAACAATATTTGTTGACCATAGCTTAAATATAATATCCAACACATCGCATTAAGGCTGAATATGTATATGGTGCCATCATATAAAATATTTCTTCATTCGTTTGCTTGTTCAAAATTAATTGTACTCATTTAGACGCACTTTCCTTTCATACTTGCGTATTCACCACTGGTTAGTTTGTTAATTAACAGTAGAAGAATATATAGCATGCAACTGATCCACCAGTTCACTTTTTGTGCGCCTTCCGTGTTCCAAGAAAAACTTGTGTGATTCGTTTACCCAACGAAATCGGATATCCAGCAAAGGCGTCGCCCAAACAAGGTGGTAAAAAGCTCTGACAGAACTTTCACATTACTTTATTTCGATTTACTTATTCCTCTAGAGCGTTTCTTTGTCTTCAGTGGCACTATCCTCACTCTACCACAATGCCAGTGTTGCCAACTGAGTGCGTGTGTTGAAGTCGTTATAATGGCGTGTCCCACTCGTGTTGCACAGTGGATAAGCAACGATTTACTGTTCACATAAACATTTTGTCGATAAACTAATGTTAGTTAAAAGGTACTTGTTGTATGTTACGTTCTTTCCATTTATTTCGGCTGTAAACTATAAGCTCGGAAAGAGGCTAAATATATGTCAGAATGAGTGATTTTTATTTTGTGTTGTTATAATTGATTTAAAAAGTCGATTCATTCATATGTCCCAATGTAATTTAAATCTGAAATTATGTTTACTCATGACAAACCAGAGAAGTAGAACAGCACCCATAAAATATTACCTTCTTTAACTAAATAGTCTTTAAACATTTATTTATGTATACATTTTTTCTTTACTGTAAAGATAATTATTGTTTGGTGTGAGATAATTTGCTCAGTATAAAAACCTTTCATACTAAATACAGTAATGCTGCACTTTGATGGTAGCCGTTGCTAAAACTCCATTAGAAACAGAAAGTTTAGTTTAAAATAGGCCTAACATCAAGTGCAAAATGACGAGGAGATTTTTACATGTTATTCATATTGTTTAATTTGGAATTATTGTGCATTCCGAGTGAGGTATACCTCCACACAAACAAAAACATCTTACTGTGTTAAGATTGTGTTTCCCTATTCAGTCAGAATTTCATATTAAGGAATATACAAACTTTTGATGCAGTTAAAAGTAAATCTAAAAAACATACAATTAAAAGAGCACTCTACTTTCAATTTTAGCGGTATTGATATAACTGCCAAAATTAATGAAGAAAGATAAAAAAAAGAATCGGGTAAATTGACAAAACGCAATGAAATTAAGCTCAACCGAACGCTTTTAAGCATTACGACCAAACTTGAGTTTGCTGTGCTCCTAATTGTTTTATAATGGGGTTTGACACCCGATCATTTTCAGTCAGTGAAGAAAATAGGTACTGCATTTTGAAATCTAATTAAACTTGGAGTGATGAAGGAAAACTTTGTCTTGCGAGTGTAACTAGATTTAAGACTCTTTAAAGAATAACCATATTTTAACCTTTGCTGACATTAATTTTTTGTTTGATAAAATTCAGGTTCAGGGATTTAATATTTGCGTAATTATTACTGTAAGGGATAGATGAACTGGATCGAGATAATAAAATATGAAAATACAATTATTCGGCCTCATAGTTGTTTTGTGTTACAATTTTAATACATCAAACAAACTATATATTGGAAAGGAAGAACCCGAACATCTAAAACATAGTTCTTGTTTTTTAAATATTGATTTAATTCACCTTTACTGGTACCATGCCCTAGACGACCGTGGGGGGGGGGGGGGGGGGGGTTGGCGGCGGGCCATTTAGGAGTTCATAGCATATAATCATTTTTAATTTTTTTCTAATCTACATATGCTTTTGAGAAGAACAAAATATACCAAAGATGGAACTAAAAAATATGACAATATAATGAAACCCGACAAATAATAGTTTTTCACGAATTAGGAATTGCAGTCGTAACAGTATCTTTCGAAGTGTTATCTAGTTTAAAAAAATAATATTTATTGAATTAAATGTAAGCCTATTTCGTTAAACCTATCCTATGGCGTTGACAGTTAGCTAAAAGAGTCGTCCCACAAGATATGTTGTGCTAGGGTGGCAAGGTATTAATCAACATGTAGTATTTTTTTAGAGTAAAAGTCAAGAACTCCTTGGCGTCTGAGATGGTAATACACAGTCAAAGTAGCCTTCTCAATAAAACACTTCACAAATACAATTGTCTCTCTCCCAGTTTAGGAAAAACTTTTCATTAAATAAAAAATAAAAGAAATTTTAAAACTACGGTTGTTGCCAAAATCTTTATTTTTGTGCAGAAAAACAGGAGAAAGGCCAGCGACGCGTCTTGTCGTCAGTGCGTGTAGTTGATTGTGGTGTTGGCGTGCACTACAGGTGTTTCGCTGCGAACAACAATGCAGCAGTGTTCATTAGGCATGGCACTTTCCGTTTCAATATAAGTGTTCACACTGCTTCTAAGAGTAGAGATAAAGTGGTTCAGTTTTTATAACTTCAGAATTTTTTAAAAGTAAAATATCAATACTAAACTTTAAAACTACTTATCTCCCTAACAATATTTTTAAGATTAAACATAATATGAACCATAGAAAAATAACCGGAAACATTAATTAATATTTCAATGATAAACTAAGTTTTTACAGGCTTATCAGACACATTTGATCGACAAAATAATGAAATCTTGCAAAAACATAATTTATAAATAATAATATATTACATTGTGTCATAATCAATAAAATAAATAACGTAAGGATTAAAGGTGTGCTACGTAGATGGCTCGAATCTGTCTTCAAAATAGAAGCTGACATCAGTGGTCAACTTTCAAAACCCTTAGACTCCAAAGAAGGAAATGTGTTATATCTTAAGAATATATTCTTGCCTCTGTGTGTTTTTACTTTAGGCGAAAATTGACTTTAAGAAAAATTAAAAAAAATAATTATCATTTTATTCGGTTTTTTCTGACAAGAATTCAACATTTCCAACCTAAAATGACTTAATTCATCAATCATAATGTAGATAAAAATTGTATTTTAGTCCAGTAATTGATGAACGAATGCGTGAGCCTTCAATTTCGTGAATGAGTCGTCTACATGAGTGAGACCTCGGCCCAAGTGTTGCTCCTAATTGACATGTAATTACAACTCTATACTTACACAGTTAGACTTATTTGTGACAAAAGGGTGAGCAATCTAGCTAGAATAGTTCTAATGGTTGGTACTTACAGAGAGAACTAGAGGCGTATTCATACTAAAAGGTCCACGTTAGTATTAAAAATCTAAATTCTCTTATTAAATTGCAAGGAATTCTCAGTTATCAGATTACATTAGTCATATTATATTATTAATGTTTTCCAAGTCACTCATGTATGTATATAAAAGTAAAGTTCATTTTTATATTTTTAAGTATAACGATATTTTTATTAATATTAATTAAAGTCAGAATAATCACATAAATTGCTGTTATTGTCTGTTATGAGATGAAATTAACCGTTTTTATTTCTATTTAATATTAATAATTAACTTGAGTTATTTCAACTTCAGTTCAGGTATTCAAGTCCTGACAAAAGCCGTAAATTAAGAATTATCGTAATAACTAACATTTTATTAAAGTTAACGTCTAAGGCAATAAATATAATTTTCAAGTTGACTAAAAAAATAACAACTGAAAGGCTGTTAAAAAGAAAATATTACAAATTCTTGCCCTCTGCAGTTTTTTCCTTCTTAACTGATATAAGCAAAAAAACATAAAAAAATTATACCCAAAAATATTATCAAAGAAATAATAATTTATAGGTTTAAGCTATAAATTCAATTATTATTTATTTGAGAATGTAGATAAAGCTGAGGTAATATATTACACAAGGCAGGATACGTACGGAATGAAGAATTTGTGGATTCTCGGATAGAATATTTGATTATATTTCAAGAATTATAAAATTCAGTTTTCCCTGCTCTGCATCATATCTACGATCAGAGAACGGAATGTGTAACTTAATTGAAATGTTACGCACATACAATCAATGTAACATTTAACATATTTATCTGTTATTCGGTAATCTATTAATAAAACCATATATAAAGTATATCTGAATTAAGTTAACGCAAAAGTGCTATTTTTAACAGCTTCCTTTAGCATCGAAAAGGGATTCCATAAGAAATTTAAACTTATTAAAGGAGTGGTTTTGATTCATTTTAATATTCAATTTTGCTTGCATTTGTAAAAATTCTGGGTGTAGTAATAGGATCTCACTAATTTCTCCATCGCTTAGTGAATAAAACAGCAAGTTTACTTCAGTGGTCTGCTTTAAATCCAATAAACCCCAATCTACCAGTTTTGAATTTTGTACGGCAAAGGGTAGAAAGTTAAACTGAGATGGATTTTAACTCTAAAGCCCAGTTCACAAACAATCGTTCTAACTTCAGCTTCAACCAAAGCTGGCCCCATATCGTCGTTTAAGCACTGGGATTTACCGTAAAACATAACATATTGTACATTTCCAAGAGTGGCTCCCTCAACTTTACCCAACGATTAAACTAAAACTTGTTTCCTATTAAATGCAAATGCATGTTAACGTTTTTGTTAGAATATTTATGTTAACTAGTCATAAGATGCTATTAAAGCATGAGGAGAAATGGCTAAAATACGAGTTTCTAGTGTATTATAAAATTGCCAATCTCTCGATTTTTTTACTTATTTATTTAGATATAACAAGATTAAAATCATATCACCTACATATGATTAGGTTTCTGGTGCCTAAAAAACGCGTCGCCCCAAAATGGGGTAGTTCTCGGGCTGGTGAAAAGTAATAAAATACAAATAACGTGAATCTATACAACACTGTTAAGAGCTTGATTAAGGAAGAAGAATGACACAAAAGAGGTATCTACGATTATTCATAACGTATGACTGGTAAGAGACTGCATTTTTACCACTTCACCAGTGGGGGGTGTGCAAAATGGACATGCATTTTTCACAGCTTGGGAGGGGGGGGGGAGTGTGCAAACGGGCAATTTTTTTTACGTATTGCAGCTTTAATTCGGCATAAAATTTAAATGCGTCAAAATCAAGGAAATATGACTAAACGGAGATTACTAGAGGCTTAGCCTAATGGGAGTCTCTACTAAAACTCCTAAAATCATTATTAATGGTAATTTTAAGTATATAACCATGTAATATACTTCAGATGGACCTAAAACCACTATTCCCAATGTCATTTATTAAAAAGATTTTATAGGGCCTAAAATTCGATTTTACTGATTTTTTCAAGGTTTTTTTTAAACCGTTATTTCAAGAAAAGTATTGGACCTGCACAATGTTCAAAGGTATCATTTTGTTCAACATTAAATTAAGTTAAAATTACGTATTTTTAGTTATGTAAGCAAAAAATTACTATTTCTAATTTTCTTTCAAACTTTGTTCTTTTTTCATATTTTTTAATAAAATTTAAGATTTTTAAATTTTTTATCCACTGATCCAAATTTATTTAAATACGTGATTATTTAGATAATTTATCTTAGATAACCTCAAAAAAACTTGAAGACTGTAGCTTCAGTAGTTTTTTGGAATATCAAAAGTTATATGCTAGATACAGTCAAAATGCTACTTTCGGTAATCACGAGTTTTCTAAAGAAGTGTTTCATGGAAATATATGCCAAAATAAAGCAAAAAATATATATTTATTGATACATTTACAATTCATATAATTGTTACATATTAAATATGACACAGTAACAATATAAGAGTGTCAAAATAATTTTTTTACACGAAAATAATACGAAAACCGCGAATTTTGTTTTTCTGCATAGCAACGTATAATATGAATTTTATGCCATAATGAAGTTGATAAAAACTATGAAATGTGTTTTTTTGTATTCAGGAATAAACAAGTAAAAATTAGGTTTACATTTTTTTTTTAATTTTCAAGATTTGTGGCTATTTTTAGTAGAGATTCTTCTTAATACATTGTATTACAAAAACCAATATAGGTCGGCCATATAACGCTATGATAAAGTCTATCGTAATTCAAGTCACCTAAATTACATAATTGTCAAAGAGTACATTCTTTCACAATTTGGACTTGCTAAAAACGTTCAGTACAATTTATATATACGTCGGAAACTGAATAATATGAAATACTTCCCTAGTGCTCGTTTCAGAATTATTTAATCAATCAATTATATTGAATGAAATTTGGTATTTTTAAAATTTGTTCTTATAAATTTAGTTATTTAACACGTGAAAATCGAAACAAATATATTAAAATATTTATGGTATTAAGTCATTGTGACATACAACATTGATTTTAGTTTGTAGTCCCAGAACATAAACTATCGTAATATTTTAACATAAAAGAATACTTAACTCAGAAATATAGGGTCTATTATTCTTTTAGCTGCAAGATGAAACTGCAACCTACATTATAATTTACATCTTACTACACAGAAGCAGCTGATTTCTGTGCCTTGTTGTTGGCAAAACGGTTACTCTATGCCAATGCGGCAAATGTACCAAGCGTTTCTGATTAAAGCAGCTCGCAACAACACAACGTACAATTTTAATTTATTATAGATTAGGATTGAGAATTAAGATTCGTAGTGGTTCATGCAGAAAATATGTTATTACTAAAATAATTTATGTAAGTAACACGCCGTAACAATTAACAATCCTCGCATGAAAACGGAGACTACCGCTCGCCTGGTAAAATAGAACTTACTGAGCTAGTAACTTAATAGTTTAATTACTGTAGACTATCTAGTACTTGGCTGGGGCCAAGAAATGAAACATGAGTTGTACGGTAAAACCGAGGGAAAAACTGATTTTTGTACGAATTCAATTGTAATATTATAGTATTATATAAATTTGCACAGGTAAACGTAATTTATCGTCCCTCGAAAGAGATATTCGTAACATTTATGTTTCTTGTGATGTGTAGTTAATATAATACAGTTGAATATGATCAGCACAATAACACTAAAATACGTTTTTGTGTGGATAGCTCAAGAAAAAAATTACAATAAACAATTGAAATATGTTACAATAAGAAATATAAAATAAAAACCTTACGATAAAAATAAACGTCTAACAAATTACGAAATAAATGTCATAATTTATAAATAATGTTATTTTAAAGGGTTCTCATTTAAATATACATACAAAAACATTGATGTTCTTATCTTTACGGTGCTGAGAATTAAAGGATTAGTTTACCGCCCTAAGGAATGTGTTAATAAGGCCAGCTGCAAATTTACTTATCACCATTAAACCATATGAAAATTCATATGAGTGTTACGAATACAGTGGTTTACGTTAAGTATTAAATATAATTTAATTTATAAAAACACTGCTTGAATATAAATTTAGTTAATTAACTGCCTATTACTGCTTACAATAATATTTTGCACTTTTTTTTTTTATTATTATAAGGAGGCGTATTTTACCTTTAATATTGTTTTCCAACAAAGCGGAATAAAAAACCTCGTAATAAAAATTTAAATGATTAACGAATGAAATTTCAAACTAATTGAAAACAATGAATGGCAACGAAGATACATAGATACTTCAATAATATATCAAAAAATATTATC
Organism: Flexamia atlantica; assembly: GCA_035578135.1. Lineage (NCBI taxonomy): Eukaryota > Metazoa > Arthropoda > Insecta > Hemiptera > Cicadellidae > Flexamia > Flexamia atlantica. The sequence goes on from JAQJVK010000003.1 coordinate 29,437,054, forward strand.
TTCAAAATAAGTTTTTAATTCCTGAATTTGAATTTTGTTTCGTATTCTTTGTGTTGGAGGGCTCGCGCCGCGCTGTCGCATTTGCAACCAGAGATGTGGATACAAAGGACGCGGCGGCGAGGACGGGTGCTAAACGCAGCGTGTAAACAAACACACTGTGGTCTGACGTCCTGACAGACTACCCACCGACCTTTTTGTACACTTTAAATGCAGCATACCACATGAATTTCTACCTTGTTGTTTTTTCCCTTTAAGAAAATTCACCTAGGGAACCTGAGACTTGTAATTACAAATAATAAAAAAAGTTTATAAAAATTTAGTATGAATTTTGAATTTCTCTTTAATATACTAAATTTTCTCTTAAGAGTCTTTTAGTGTGTAATATTTTATATTTTCGACATATGCAAAATGAGTTATCTTTTGCTATCCGCTCGGATTTTCTACCCGGTTAATTTTCATAAGTAAAAGTGTCCACACACACTTATTTGCCTTCAAGTAACGGGATACATTTATGAAGAGCACGACGTGACTTTTATTTAAACCACACATTTCTTATGGAAGTTTCAAATATTTTACATTGTATTATAATTGTTTTTCACATAAATCAAAACTGAAATATAAGGTTTGTAGCTAGTTATAACATTAAAATAAGCACTTCATTGCGGGCATCTTTAGATATAGTGACAATTCAAATCGATTGAGCTTAATGTAAAATATAGATCTCTAAACAAAATTTTCTTAATTCAACCATAGTTAAAGACATCTACATCTCAGGTTCTAATTAGGGTTTTCATAATTTTTTAGGCCTAAGCATCTTAAAGGGAGTATTAGATTTAATTAAAGCCATTCATAGAGGATGAGATTCAAGTAGTCGGAAGGTGGACAAAAACATGTTATGTCTGCCATGATTTCTGTCGTTTTAAAACTATCATCGATAGCTGCAGTATCGTCTTATAGGTTGTATCATGAAAACACTCAGTGAACAACGGGTTTTCATTTTATTTGTCGTTTTAGCTGACAAATAAAATGCAAACTGACCGAACACAAATTAATTTTGATTAAGCTTGATCTGCAATTGTTGATCCATATCTCCATTTACTTTTACCTTATTCAGTTTTTTATTATCGAAAAATAAAAATCCAGACTTTCATTTGTGCTATTAATAATTTATACTGGACAGGTTTTAAGCAAATTATAATCTTCAAAGTAACGTAACTGTTCTTAAGTTATAAATTGTGATAATATATATACATTGGTCTAAGAATCTTGAGTGAAAATACGAAATTCATTTGGGAAACTAATTATTTAATTTGGAAGCGATCGCAAAACTAGACAACCACCAAAATTATTGTTTTTATTCAACTATAAATTTTATTATGTAATCATAAAAATATATACTATTATTTGTACACGGTCAATTCAAATACCTGCTTCCATTTGAACTACTGACTGTTGAAATCGGACAAATGTCGGTTAAGTTATTAAAGTAGTTAAGATGTATAATATGTAGTTTTTTCTTATTACAAAGATTGAATGCGGTGCAGCAGCACATTTCATCTAGATTGTGGTAAAAAACGTATGTATACTACACAAAAACCAGCTAAGATCTGTCCGTATACTTTTTTATTAATTTACCGGGGTTTTGTCAAATTCTTAATCAAAATTAAGAATATAATATTAGTTTTACCCGTATAAATGATATATAAAAATGTTGTTGGTTATACTGGGATCTAAGCATGGAGGTATGAAATCGCTTTAGTGAAAGTAGGTTGTCATGGTGTTTGATTGTTTAAATAACCATCCACCTTTCAAAAATTGCTCCTTTTTGTTCGCCTCCTAGAACTCTAATATACAGCTGAGCTGTATCCCAAGATACATAGCCGAGTGAGATATTTCAGGAGTCTGGTGACCCTGGAAGGAGTAGTGGATCTTTCTAGGTTGTCTAACTGGGAAAGGTTGGTATATTTTTTGGACGAACACCCGACTTCAAGGGTTGTAGAGATGGAGATCAGATTAGATCAGATCAGATTATTTTTGGAATGCCTCTTGTAGCATCTGTTTAAAGGGCTACTGTTCTGTGATGTTATGAAGTTCGAGTATAGGATGTGTGGAGACGAGGTGTATATTCAAGTCTAGAGACGAGGCAGACCAGCATTGTTTGACCTTTTCTAAACTTGCAAATCCAGTAGATAACGTTGTATCCCAATGAAGACGTGAACACACAGGTAAACTTGGCTTCCGATACTTTAAATGATCGGTCTATTAATGGCCTCAATTAATTCTCAACGACATTATGAATAAATTAAGTAGAAGAAATCTTACAATTTTCTATCTTATTTTCTAACTACTCAAGTAACATACAATGGTGGATGATACTGGAAAACTCAATATAATGCGGAGGGACACCCTAGTTTTTAATGTTCTTTGCTGAGCAGACCAGAATTTACAACAGGATAGCTTTGCGGACTTTAAAGCCCAGTTCACAAACAATCGTTTCAACTTACTGGCAACAAAGCCCTCCCACATTGTCGGGTAAGCGCATGGATTTGCCGGGAAACTGTTTCATGTGTTGTGAATTTATGGCGATACATCTAAATTACAACGTTTTGTTGAAACCTACCACTCAAATCACAGATTTTGTTTTACGTTTTTGAAACACTCGGAAAATTAAATTTTTGTCGTAATAAAGAAATGGACGATTCTTTCATTTTGAGAAATGTAGTTGTTTACAAGTTTTTTGTTTCCATATAAAATGAAAACAAAATGTAGTACCAGGTGTAGATGCACCAATCAAAATGTATACACTTTATAACTGATATTGAGAAAATGTACTGTGAAAATAATTTCATATCTATAGCATTTTTAAGAGAAAAAAGGATGGTAAAGTTCAAAATCCGGCACTTAAAATGAAAAGAAGGTTGGAAAAATATGTTCTAAATATGGTAAAGAGAGATGCAGTTTTCTCCAAACGTTTTTAAATTCTTCATTATAAACGGTGCAACGTTTTAAAATTATCTATGCATAAATGGGCACGTATTTTAAAATCAACCAACCTTTTAGAGGGTCACCCTGAAAATTGTAATTAAAGGTTTCTGACAAAACAAATGTTTTTGACTTTATTCACCCAAAATTGCTGGCAAGAATGTTTTACTCTCTCAAGCTGTTCGTCAAAATTATTGGTCCGAGCGGTATATGAAACTGTAAAACTCGTATTTGCGTAAGCATTAGGATTGTATGTTCCTTTGTAAAAAAATATTGATTCAAGATTGAAGATTTTATTTACCAATATATTGATTTTTCATTTATGTTTTAAAGCCTGTTCTGCGTCTTTAGACTGCAGAAAATTAAATGAATCATTTTTTAGCTAAGGGCCTAATTAGTACTTGACTATTTCGAGAAAAATATCTCTACTGTATTGACAAACAGTAACACTTTCGATCACAATCTAAATATCATACAAGAAAGGTCATAAAACTATTTTTATCGCTAACAGTACTTACTATTTAAATACTAGTTGTAATGGTCCACTTTTTGTCGTGGTCTTAACTATAATTACCGCCATTTCGAGTGTTATGTTTCTGTTAACGTCTTTCGCCATCTGGAACATACAAACACAGTTGGAAGAAGTGGAAAACAAGTATTCTCACAGCTGGCATATTCGAACGCCTTTGTTAACCTAAGCAGTTGCAATATTATAAACTTCTCATAATGATTACAATTGACATAAGTAAACACTAAACAATGAGTAACTTATATAGTTTTAGAGAGCTATAGAAAGTAAATAGGAAAACAATAAAAACCGTCCTTGCAGCATGGTTTGTTTATCTACAGATCCAACTGGATTTAGTGCGTTGATCGTAAACATTCAGAAAAGGTTCATATAATAATAAATACATATTTAAATCTTAAAATAATTCATATGAAGCCAGTTCTCGCAATAGTTATTTTCAAATGATTTAATGCAATTGATTGATTTAATACGCTAAAAATCTCGTGACATTTGCATCATGTACTGTGTATCCAAACTTTTTGTAAGGAATCTGGAACCTTTTATTTATTAAGGCTGCGCCTCTGGACTCAGTAAAATTTTCGATATACTGTAAGATGTTTAACTCTAGACTACAACCCAATCGCTATATCTAATTGAAAGTGTAATAATTGTTTTTGAGAAAACAAATTTTGTCCCTGAATTAAGATCATCACATTGTTACTTTAGATCTACATCATTATTTTTTGTTATATTCTAAAACAGGCAACGTTTGTGCAAGAAAATTTTTTTTCGTCCAAGAATTTTAATTCTTTTTATTCAATACAGGATCTTTTGTCACAATAAATCGGTTGGAGCCGCTTGAAAGACTGGGAAAAGCTTAGTTTCAACTTAAAGCTATTCTAAGTGCCCATGTTACCGTGATGGCAATTTTAACCAAAACAACTTATTGATACACGCAGTTCGTTTTTATTTTGTCCGAGCAGAGCTCGGTCTCCTGGTAAGTTTACTTAAATTTAGTTGCAAGAACGGTTGAAGTAAAAAATATACCTTTACTGCCATAAAATATCTTCTCCATTAATGCTATTAATGCTTATAATTTAGACAATACGTTCATATAAGTCCAATTTCCCCATCCTACCAATGATCCCCATCCTAGTTGGCGACTAGGATTATTATTGATACACATCGAACCATATGTCAGTCTGTCATTCACCCCTTGGTGCCGACCTATCCTACCCATCACCTGGCCCCCCGTCATACCCTCTCAACCGTGACTGCCGCGACCAACATGGCACCTCCATCTGTGCTGCACCTCACACAATGTTGTGTTACAGGGACAAACAATGTTTGGGCACCGGATGTGGCGTCAAGTCGGACTAACGACCCAGAGGCATCGCTTCCGGTGTGAGTAATCGAACCTGAGACACCCGAAGACGTTGAGGCTACAGCCACCATGGACTACTGGACCTGCTTGGTTCTGTGGCATGCGCTGGCTATACTAAATCATGGTAAGCTTTAGTTTTGTTTAAGTTAAATGATTTAGCCATGACGAAATACAGTAGACGCCGTCTAGTTCGGCCACCTCGGGACCGGACCACCGGCCGGACTACAAAATTGCCGAGCTATCCGGATGTACTATCAACATTTAAAATAACCCTATTAAATTCATCGGTTATGCTTTAAAATCAAAACAAATCACGTTATTTAAACATGTTTACAGTGCTTAGTTGCCTAAGGAAATATTTTGACCTCTCTTATGTTGAACTGTCATAATACGTCACTCGTGATAGGTACGTTTTTACCGATACCGTACTGAGGACATAAAGTGAACAGAAAAACTCATTATGTATTGTAAAAGCACACTAGAAATTTATTTGATCGAATTAATATACACGTATTACTTGAATCATAACCTATACAAATCAAAAGAAATCTGTTATTTTCCTTTGTTATGCAAACGAAATCCCAGACCAAATTTAATCGTATATACATTCCTTATATTGAAAGGATAACCACATCGTTTGTTAGTTGAGGTCAAGTGTGTCCATCAATTACAAGTTTGCACGTAAAGTAAACTGACATAAATAGTTTACTTCTACGGCCGGAAACTAAACATTCAGGATAAATCCTGTGGAAGGTCATTCCCCGGCGTTGCGGCGCCGGCGTGGCGATATGATGGATATGAGTCGCCCTCCTAGGACCGGCCGGACCATCCGGCGGCCGACCCAACCGAAGCCGAACTAGAGGGCGTCTACTTAATTTATTTTAATCTAGAGGGCGTGGATTATTTTAATTTATAAAACTTTTAAATATGGGTTTGAGTGAGTTGCGAGTTGCGTTATTGGGATTAAGAAACATTTTTACGCCTTCTTATGAATTTGTCTTGGCGGATAAGTCATGAAACAGACCTCTCTGTTGGACTAGATGGCTTGCTCTCCTACCCCATCCTACAATAGCACAAGGAAATAAAAAGTCTCACCTGGATTCAAAAGGATTTGTTCGAAAATATGTGGTCTATATAATGATTAAACTACATGTTTTAAATCATTTAAGTTTTATATAGGTCACACAATATCGTCATATAACTGTAACCGAGCTTGTATTAAGTTGCATTAGATTGGTTTTAATAGCAAAGACTGTAATGTTTTTTAATCTTACAAAACTAAACTATGTTGATAACTAACAAGTGTTGAAAACCAATAATTGTTTTATGTTAACCAGGCTTTCCAAAACAAGTACATTATTTTTACTTACTCCTTCATGAAATTATCATTAATTACGATAATATGAATTTTTAAAGCACATATAACGTACTATCTCTGGTCATTTTTATAATCTGCAAGCAAGGAGTTAAACATAAGTATCGTTATATTCTAACGTCATCATGTATTAAACCATTTTTCATTTCGCTTTCAACATATTTTTATTTTTACATGAGGAGGGTAAAACAGAACAACTATGGTAAAGCCACCAATGCAGAGGACGCAGTGTGTGGCTGCTTTGCTACAAAGCCGGCGATTGTCTTATTGGCGATGTGCGGTTACGTTTGATTGGCTAATTGGTGCTCAATGTTTGATCTGTAGATTATACAGATTAACTTGTTTTCTATTGTACGACAAGGAAAATCCAACCCTTTGTGCATTTTATAACTATTAACAGTTAGATATTGCTAACATCGCAGTGAAAATGTGTATTTAAATAGGTGACCATATTTGCAACCAGTGTTCAGTGAGTTTTCTAGCCTTGTTTTGATTCTCCCTTTAATCAATTCTCCCTTTAATCAATCTAAAATGAACACTGACTGGCCTCGTGCCATTCTGGCAGTTCTCGCTCCTCTACAGAATGTCTTCTTCCAACACCTCCTGCTGCGCTATGGTCATCGGTGGGGTGCTCAGTAAGGAGTCTTCACGCTTCCCTGCTGCCATGTCTTTCCGTTTATTCCTGTTCTCTACTTTTTCTTCTAGACCAAATCTGCTCCATGAATTTATCTCCACAACACATTTCATTCTTTGCCTTGGTATCTAAGGTCCATTTTCACTGAATCCAAGATTAATAGAACAAAACCAGGTGACCCATTTTAACGCGTAATCACTGATGAGCTGATGTAGAGGTAAATACGCCATAAAATTATTTTCCTTCAACTGTGATTTAGTTCAGAAATGTAGCATTCGCCATGGGGTTTTGGCAACCACTGATGTAGCATTTGTAGCTTGTAGTTCGCAAATGTAGCTTTTATTATGTTGTATATTGTACCTATAGTAATTTCAGAATTTTTTATCTGACTGCAATTTATTCATAGATGATTATTATTTTGTATTTTGATTAAGATTTTTGCGGACATTTGCCATCACTGATTAGTAAAAAAAAACATTTGCCATCAGTGATGGCAAATGTCCGCAAAAATCTTAATCAAAATATAAAATCACCATCACCAACAATGAATTTCAAACAAAGAATATTATTTTGTATAAGTAACTATTTTTATTATTCTGTATTTGTAACTATGTTTAACCAAGCACTTCATTTTTCTTTTAATGTTTTAATTTATTTATTGAGTGAAAACTTTACAGTTTCATTGGGAAATATTGTGAAGGCTCACCCGCAACGCTATAGGGACTGTTGCTACGCCGCTTGCAAAAAATTTCGCTTAAGCAGTTATTTCTCCTCATTTCGAAGGCTCATGAACACCTGTTTACAAACAGCCAATTAAAAATATTTGTTCCTACAAATCTGGACTAAATTAAAACATCATCCTAAATCTTCCCCCTTCTCAGAATACCTCATTAATCACACGGGAAACTAGGCAGACTGTTGATGCACGTTGAAGTGTTGTCCATCAATGTTTGGCCATGGGGTTTTGGCAACCACTGGTGTTTGGATGTTTGTTTGTCCGTTAATCTTATTTCGAGAGCAGTTAGTTACTGTTAACAAATCTGTCGACGGATCGCCTCCGGGCTTTGGTTAAACTTACTGTCTAACCGGGCATTAATTTTAGAACCTATAAGTAGCTATTGAGTAGAATATTCCATTTCCCAGGAAGTGTTTCCAATCAAAAATAAATATATAATTTGGAATAAGAGTAACTTAATTACCCAACTAGTTTTTCAAAGCCTGACAGAGATAGCGCAGAACATAAAATCATGCAACCTTACAACAAAGTTCTAAGAAACTTCCTCTTTCCAACCACCCGAAATAGAGCACCTCTAATCATTGTCCATTTCACTCAGCAAAATTATGACAAGCCAATAACTGTAAAGAAAACATTTCAATTTAATAGTAAAAAAATAAAAGATCCCTTCTAGATAATTGAGTTAGTTTAAGAAATAAATAAAAAACTCAACTTATTCGTTGAGCGTTCTATTATAGAAACAGATTAAAGTTTTCTCACTTATTTTTTATGAGTTTTGTAAATGTAAATTTCCCCATCATCCAGGGAAACCAATAAATAGTCCAACTAAAAATGTACCCAATCAAAACCGATATCATTTTGTAAAAAAGGATGTAACTGAATTTGACTAAACACATGATTATTTTATATGTTTAAACGCTGATTATTTATTAGTTTACGATAGGTCAATAGTATACAAGAAACAAGGAAAATAAATAGTTTCAAGCTAATAACATTCTTTCAGTCTGCATATCATTTTACGGCTCCGTTTTAATTCACCACCGTGGAATCTACAAGAACATAATTAAATACATTCTCAAGGGGGAAACGCCTAATACAAACTAGGAGAACAGTTGAAAAGTACTAAGAAGTTAGATTAAAAACTTTAATCGTCTAAAGTAGTTTTCAGTAAAACAAACTACAAACAGCTTCAAAAAGTTTCCGTGTTTCAGTTTTAACTCAGAGTGGAGTACCGTGATTATTGTAACGATACAGTCACATTTCTTCCTCCTGGTTTTCTAAAGCTGTATCATATTATTTGAAAAAATTGTAAAGTTATGTGCAAATTTTCAAGTATATTATAGGGCATTTTATTTAAAATCCACTGTTTTGGTTGTGATTCGTTGTTTAATCAAATTAAACAGAGAATTTGTTTATTAAGCAGTATGGAAAGTAAAATTAAAATTTAACCACCGAAAATTACTTCCTGTTTTAGTTCATTACGGAATGAATCAATAATAATATGAAATATAATCTAGGTAGCCATTTAAGTACCCATATTTAATAAGAGTTTAAAAAATTGTAATTCTAGATCGAAATACTATTTGAAGGTTTTATAGAAAAAATTAATAGATACCTTTTATGTTTTGGATTGTTTTTATTATGTTTCCTAGTTTAACTTAACAATTAGTTTCCTTATCATTCTTGAAATTTCATTTTTAAAAGTGTACCATTTTGGAAAGCGTGTATACTTTCCTATGGGATTTTTTTCTGTGGATATTAGTGTAATGGACAAATTTTCTAAATTTACAGAGGTAAATTTAATATGTTTTAAGTAATCTATATAAGAATGAATCCTTAAACGATAGCTCTCGACAAAAGCAATGTGACTGTATTGTTTAAGGGCCCAACTATGCTGGAAACAGAATAGGTAACAAAAATATGCATGGTATTTCATGTAAGTATTTTTTTTGGGCTTTCAAGAATTGGTATGTTCCGAGAATAAACGCCCTGAAACAATTTCAATTATGGACCTTTTCACTATATTTGACTGCTAGATTATCTACGAACTTTTGTCTGCGGGCGGATTCATTATGTAATGGCGTATTTCCTCGAAGAAATTGTCTGAGGACTTTTTGATTGCATTCTCGATTATGAAGAATGTGTAGATTAGTTTGTATATGTTATTATTTGCATTATAACCCCAGATTATTATTTGCTGTTGATTGTTAATATTTCTTGTTTAAGTTTGAAATGTACGTACGATGCAAATAGGAAAATACTATTATACGCCGTCCTACTAGCTAAAATTTGAAGGAAAAACATGCAAACTAAACCAACAAAATATTCGTTACTTAAAATTCCAATATTTCTATTAATAAAATTATTTATGGCTGTAGAAGAAAGTTATGTTAAAACTCGTGAACATATTCTCAGATCAAAATGGTAAATTATTATTATAAAGACCAAGATGATTGTACATTCTAAGAATTATAAACTTTTAAAATCTAACATTGTTTAGATTTTCATGTAAACATGAAACTTTAAATAGAAGAAAACAATTTCTATATTTTTGGATTATAGAAAGATTTATGTTTTATCAGGGAATAGTAAGGATGAAGAAAACTAGAAAGAGCATGCCTCTGCATTATATAAAATGCCAGCTAATTACTTTGAATTTAATTTTATCGATCTTTTTACGACCTCAAGATTCTGAATGCTTCATCAATATGTTTGCTTCAAACTTAGATCTTGACACAACCTCAATAGGTTAATCTGACAGTTTAGACATTTGTTGATTAAATTATCCAGAAACAAACTTTAGCAACAGCTTGAACAGACTGAAACTTACGACTTCTAGGAATTATATTAAGATCAATTATACCTTAACTTTGCAGATTGTAAATTAAAAGAATAGCAAATAATATATCATATAAGAAACGCACCATTAGTAAGTAATTAATTCCATTTTCAAAATCATAACAAGTACGATGACGAATCCCAACATTAAGAGTATAATAGTCAAGTCCATTTTTAACTTGTCCTTTAAAATGCAATTAAGAGATTAAAAGCGTTTTAGATGATACTCTCAGGCTTTACTTGAGTTTTTGGGGGTGTATTTTTAAAGTTAATATTTTAAGTGTTAACTACATTCATCCCAAATATAGAATTATTTCTAGTTTCTGTTGAAAATTATTGTCACTATTGTTACATTTTATTATTTAGTTTTATCTCAGCTATTTCTAAATATTACTGTTTTGTTCTGATCATGATTACAATTTTTAATACAACATTTATTTTAAAACTGATATATTGTTTGTTCATTTATTATTGATAACAGGTTTATAAAGCCATGGAATAGCTCTCATATTCACCGTGTAATAAAAGCTAAAGAGGTGCTTGAGAAACCAAAAGCTTCCTTATCAGCAGGAAACAGTAAGCGCTTCATGCGTTTATGAATATTAAAACGTGTGCATATTTTTGAGAAAGAAAAATATGAGGCTTTTAGGAAAAGTTTAATCAGGTCTACAATGATCTGAAATCCGTGATGGGACATGGTCCGGCCGGTGTATATTCGTTCAAAAAACAAGCTGTTAATGTTTTATCCATGTAAAAAAGTGCATAGTTTTAATTATTTTTTACCTTATGTTTTTTGGAAAGACTTGTATATACATGTATATTTTATCTGTAGAATTTTGTATTGACCTGAGTTATTGTGAAAAACAGCATGCTGCTGACAAGCGCTTCAAATAAAGACGTTATTTATTTATTTTATTTAATTCTTTTAAAACTCTGTATACGATTCAGTTACAAGAGGTAAATTACGAGGATTCAATTTTAAGGAGTTTGAAGGTAAATAAATTCACAAGCGTACGAGTATTTACTCCTCAAACGTATGACCTTAGCTTAGGTAAGTCATATGTGCCATGTATCGTTAATGAGGGCAAGATTGAGCCTACACACGGACTGAGTCTAAGGAGAGGATACTTTGAACCTGGATCCTGAATGATTAAGAAGGATATGATCAAAGAAGGCCTTTGACATCAACTGTATTAAAGGTAGTAAAAGAACCACAGTTCTTGCGGAAGACAATTCCGTCCATGCTTGCATTGATTACACCTATCTTCCTATTTGACTTCTTTAGTATTCTCGAATTAAATATACCCCTTTGTTAAATATACTCCTTACTTAGTGCGTGTTAGACTCACCAAGCACCAATGACTTCAGCTCCAATGACCAATAGCCTGGACTTCAGTTGAAGAGGTCGCGGGTTCGATTCCTGGCATGACCACACATTTGAGCGTTTCCCTTAAAAGTGTTTGAGTAACTCTTCAAAATGCCACTGGCGTAAATGACGAAGAAAAACGTGAAATGGTTTTCCTACTAGACGGCTGTTATTTGCTACAGCTAGACTTTATTTTACCTGAATCTAAAGTTCATTGAGATGTTTGGTATTCAAAGATCAAGTATTATTTATCAATCACTTGATTGAAGATCCTGAGTTAAATCGTGTTTAAAGTATATATGTTTTGTTTTTATTATTTTTTACTATAAACCTTATTTATAACTAACTGATCAACACGGTTTTACCCATGGAAAAACAGAAAAACTTCCTTGGATTCATGATTAAGGTTGTCATGACAACTACATGAGCTTCCCTTAACGTTAACATTGAAACTTTGATATATCATAGGGCGTAGTCCTGAGGGAATTTTAAAAATCCGTTCTTAGTGGATGCCTATGCCCTGAGAGGAACGTTCATGCAAAGTTTTAAGGTTCTAGGTCAAGTAGTTTGGGCTGTGCGATGATGTGTGAGTGGTATTTGACAAATATATAGTAGATATCTGATGAAATTTGCAAGTTGATCGAAAATTAATAAGACTTTTGAAACTTGAAATTGAAGAAATCTTTTCTACCATGTATACATATAGACAATCAAAAATAGATGATACTATATATAGTCTACGTTTCTCGCTGGTACGAGTCTATTAAAACAATACTTGTTCCTGGAATGATTTATACTTTGTAATTATTAAGCTCCCGTATTTAATCCGAATGATAACTTTAAATTTTATCTTGCCTCATTTAGAAACCTTAGATTTTGAAAGTGGGATATTGGTTTATTATTACTAATTGATATCCTATATATTATTTAACTTTGCTTTTCTATAATGGTAAACAATACGACAAAGGAGTCTATGCCTAACCAATATCAACCTACAATAATTATTTACCTCTAATAACGTCAATCGAATCGCTATAAAGATACTCAGGCAGAAAATAAAACGTTCTGGTTCAGCAATTAAAATATTACTGAGGACTGAAAACAGATTATTGCCACTTCAAACGCAACAGGCCTTAACCAACCCTGGCTTAAGCAGCTTAGTTGATTAAGAGGCTAGGGCGGCAGCGTTCCGCTCCTAAATTCAGGCTGTTGCTTTGGAGCCTATCTCAAGCTTAAAATGGTTTTTCATGAATATTTTAGCCTTATACACGTAAATCATAAACAATGGTAAAAACAATTCGTAATGATATCGAAATAGCATATTATTTTTAAAAATACTTACAGAGTCCAACACAATTAAGGAAATGAAATCAGTATTTTTTCGTAATTTATTATATAAAATAATATTTCAATGTCCTGAAGGTGTTTTCAGGAAAACATCCCGTATATTTAGTTTACACAAAACTGTTTTCAAAAAGATAAACCGTCACCGGTGACAGTTTTGCCGAGTGTGCATTGGACACATGAGTCCGCCTTTTGTGCGTCGCACACGGATCTCAATTCTGTATAAATTTTATACAGATATGTTTCCTCAAGTGTAACAATTTACTGTCTCATATTTTTATTTTTTTCCAGTGCTCGACACAAAAATATAGTGAAAAAACTTGTATCAGGCCCGACAAAATAACTTTACTTCAAACAAATAATAATTAATGCAATTCACTATGAGAATTTCTTTTTAACACATTCTCTTCCCAAAATTATGCAAGGACCTGTTGTGTAAAGTTAAACAGGTCCCGACTGACTTGGACTGAACTATTATATAGTGTTTTTGCCATGAAATAAACCAAAATGGATGACTTTGCAATACATTCTTATATAATATGTAATATAAACAAATCAAGCATTCAAACTTCTCAAGTAAATTTAAAATTTATTTTGAACAATTATACACAACACTGAACCAAATCTAAAATGTATCCACAGGCCTAACGATCTGTAACAACCCATTACATCCAGGATCTGCCCCGCCTAAGATAGGACCTGGACTAATGGAGTAACAGAAGGACGTCTTCCCACCTCCACTCATGATGCTGTCAAAGACCTCCGTCCATGTATGTCTTAAAAATTCACGCCTTAAGATCAAAGCATAACAGCTTTTATGTTCTCTAGCTTTGGGGTAGTGAACGTTTAATAAAAGTTGTATTTTTACCTTGAGGTCATAAGTATAAATGGTATTGAGTATAAGAAAAGTACTATGTCAATTGTTATAAAGGTTATTTCGTTTCAGAATGCATTACAAAACTTAAATTTATTTTTCACTTCTAACATTTTTACTTAACACCGTCATCAATATTATCACGCAATGTTATACATATTCAAAGGTAATTTATTTGTTTTTATTCCATTTCAAAATAATGTTTAGCTTGAAGCTCCAAAGACTGACGTACATTTTCAAAATGGATTGTCATTTTTAACTCATTTTAGATTTGTTTTCAAACATGATGCAAAATGTTGATAGATGTTCGATAATCATAAAGATCTCTTTTATCACTTTTTTTTAGTTTTTCCCGAAAAATATTGATTTTTCGGTGATTGCGAGTAATATTAGTATACAAGTAAGGTGACAAACACCACCAAAACATAATAAATAACATGATACAATTTATTATGATTGTTACGCTCTGATAAGTTTAGCCGGTTTGTAAAAAACTTTGTTTCTCTTAATTACACTGTAGGCTAATTGTTTCATTTCATACGGTATATTTAGCTTAATTTGTTTAAGTAATAGCCTAACTGGATGAGTTTAACATGTGTTGATGGACACTTTGATTTTTATCTTATTAACAATTAATTTAAAATCAAAAGCCCATTCTCCGGGACTGCAGCAACAGAGTTTACAGTTTGGTGGCAGTCAGTCATTACGGACCTTGTTGCTCACTGAAGTTTGACAATTTAATTAACAGTTTCTGTAACTCTCGTCTAATCCCATCGAACATGATGTGGCATCCAATTGTTTACGGTATCACTATCAAAATCAGATGTGCTAACGCAGCCTAGTAAAAACTTTAGTTTCTTAAATATAACACAACCAAATATTACTGATATCTAATTCTTGGATTACAATTTCTCGTTGAAAGCATAACGATGCAAATTTTTCCATTGTAAAAAAGTGACCGAAATATAAGAAAGTATAAAGATTTTTTGTAAAATGTCAGTAAATGAGAAAAACATAAATGTTGTTCTTGTAAACAGCACAAGAACAAATTAAAAAGACTAACGAATGTGTAAATCTACTTAAGGCTCAAGTGCCTTATTGGAAAAACATATCAAGTTTAAACTATGATGTTGAAGTGTGAATGAAAAAAGTTATAATAAATGCTAATGTACATGAAATTATAAGGCATAAATAAATTTAATTATTTAATATTTTAGGTCTTTCAAAGCTCTTTAAATATTGTAGGTAGGGCATGAAATATAATTGATTTATTATCTGCTAAATTGAAATATAAAGAAATTGTTAAATATATCTCAAAAATTTTAGTCTTAATTATATTAGAGTTTTGCATTAAACATATTTTTAGAGTTTGCATATATTAGAGAAAATCTTTAAGATAAAACTAATCCAAAAACCCATGGTTACTCAGTTTTTACATAAATTTCTATTATAAGTTAACTTTTTTCTATTAACCTCTAGCAATTGTTGCAACCTCTAGCAAAAGATGCAATTTTGAACGTCGAAACACAATGGCCAAAACATTAAATCATATTACAATACAACACGTATTACACTCGTATTATTTAATATAATTATTTTCGTAAATCAACTTTATAAACTTGGCGATTCTAGGAGCGTATCAGTTTGGCAAATGCTATTCAACACAATCCGTATTACAATCGTATTATCTAACATTGTTCTTTGTTAAAACATAAATCCTCTTTCGACACGTGGTGATTCTAGAAGCGTATTATTTTGTCAAATGCACCTTTAATCGGCTTCCCTCGGCTCTCACTCTACGTAATGGGAGACCAAGTAGCCCACCTTACAAATGTGCATTTTGAAATTCACCCTAAATCAACCAAAAAAATTAACTTTTCCTCATTATACCTAAAAATACTGCTCAAAATGCAAACATGTTGTCATATAGGTTATACCGTAACATAAATCTTTACCTAGCTTGGTTTTGGTCTGTCAGCCTTTACTTACTGTACGTAACCCAATATAAGAATAAGACTAAGAATAATTTATTTTCTAATCTATATATACTTTGCTCTGTTTTTCAATAATATTAATGCACTTTTTTGTACAAAATAATCATAATTACTAAAAATAACAGTCTCACAAAGTCCATGAAGTCTTCCCAGTCAAAGTAAGAGTCCACAACTGTTCACCCGTCAGACTGACTTGTAAAAAAAAGAAAACAACGATAAAACATATTATAAAAATACTTAAATTACTAATAAACGAAAAATATAAAACTTGTATATTTAGGGCCATGAATATCTTGTAACATCACGATTATCTATTAACTAGTGGGTAAAATAAAATAATTTCAAGTTATTGAGCATTTAAAGCAATTTGTTTGTTTTCTTGACATATTCTTGAATAACAAGTCACTATATTTCGGTTGTGAGTTTCAGTTTGTAATAAATTACCTAATAAAAGGGGGTTATCCGTGCTTACAACATACGCATTGCAAGCTTATCAAAATCTTGTTTAAAATCCTATCTTAGACAAACAGGTGTTACCAAAATGTCTTATTATTTGAAAAAGTCATTAAATATTTTAATTTTGCAAACAAAATCCGGAATACGTTGTGGTTTTTATTGAAAAAAGTTAAAATTACTATTAAAGGGAACATAATTTAAAGTAGAAACATATAGTAATATTAAATATAAACAATATTTACACTTGAGTACAATTTTATTCATAATTTTAATTAAAATCATATATAAAATGATTTCCATGTCCATTTGATTTCAGTAGACAAATTTATTTGATTGGTCTGACTCAAAATGGTTAAAATCCAATTGAAATAGCAGTAATTTAAATTGATTCAGCATATCTAGAAACCAATATGTTTAGGATTGTTAATCAAGTTAGTGCTTGTAGTCAAACGTCAAAACAGATAACTTTGGAAGTTCTCTGAACCCCCTATAACGTAATCGATTAGTAGGCCTACATCTCAAAGGTGTAAAAGCCCTTACACACCATGTAACAAGCCCATGTTAGCCCTTATATTGAATTCATGATTAACAATACAAAAATATGTTAAAATTGTATATTAATCAAGAGCACGATATTAAATTTATGTGCCTTTTATTACAAGAAAGGTAAACATTAATGTACGGATTTGAAAATAAGATTAAATATATATGTAAGTCAAAGCGGCTAGAGATTCATGGTAACGTAGTCAAGCTAAGAAGAGTGTGAACCAATCACTAGGTGGGTCTCAAACAAAGCTCACTAATTGAGCCCTCAAGGTTCGTCGATTGGCTCTTGTACAATTTAATTGCTCCAGTAAAAAAATGTAATCGCAGCCTATGGTAACATAGCTGCCTAATAATATTTTTATATTCTCAGTACTAACTGGGCACAATTGTAAATATTTATTTAATTACTTATTAGTGATGATAACGATTATTTACAAAACTTTGCTAAGGCTTATTAATGCAGGATTTTCTTAAGTAACCATTCAGGCTTTTTTTATAATCGAATCTATTTTTTATTCATAGTCTGGTATACAATTATCTTTATAGTCTATGAGCATCTTATATAATGTTGTTTGTAGTTATAAGAGACTGCCTTCCCTTGGTTTGTCATCCCCTCAAGGCTAAAAATTCAAGATATTCTTGTTTATCGATTAAAGATTGTAGCCTAACATGATGACTTAAGTAATCCTTTTGAAGGATCGCTGTTGCATATATCAGCATTAGATGTATGTAAAATTATTCGTTCGCATGTAAACGATGGCGAAGCCAGTGTAGATGTGATAAGAATGCACATACATAAGTAAGAGCCTTCAATCATACCAAAAAATATACATTAAAATATTATCTATTATATTCCTTCTATGGTTAACTACCAGTAGACGGCAAAATATACTAAAAACCACTTTAGAGAATCGACGGAGATCAACTACTTTAAAAGTTTAAGAACAACAGCAGGAAGATTGAGAACTTGGTTCCTGCCTAGACGAGTGTCGGAGTGTGTTCTAAACTTTGAATCCTACCTACAGAGTTTGTGCAGAGTTTTCCCTTATGTTATCTACTCCCGTAGAGAATATTTACTTAGTCCAGATTTTTTATTTAGTTATGTACTCCTTAAACTATGTCATTCATTATAATCTTCGTTGTTGGCTGTCTAACAGCTAGATATAAAAATGTTTTATATCTATCTGTTAGATATAGCTGTTATATTAGTTTAAAATTATTTTACAGGAATTTAACAGTACTAATGCAAGTGGTTTTTAGTAATGGTTTTTTCCTTATGCAATCACCAGTTTCTCGGGGGTAAAACAGCCCTTTATTTAATCAATTAAGAGTTATTGTATAACGTAAACTGTTGTATTAAATAGTTGAAAATATCAAACATTCACATTCCTTTGTCCTTTGCCAGCAAACCTTGCAACTACCTTTTTTAATATAACGATATTTAAAAGATTTTCAAATGTAGCATCTTGTTCTCTCTTGAGTGCCAAAGTGGTAAGCTCATTTTACTTATCAAGAGAGTGTTTTAAACAACACTAGAATTGCAAAACCCAATGGCGTTAACTTTTAGCTTTGTTGGATTATTGAAACCCATTACGTATCCGAAAGGCATTTAAATGGGTTTTCGTAATTAAATTACAGTGTAATCCCCTGTTACTGAACCCCGATATTTTATTTCTGTTTTTGGGAGTTACAATTAAATTACCTCAACCGTTATTGGCAGTAGTAACCAGGGATTCGCAGGCTAATGGGAACATTGATTGTCAAATCATTCTGATGATTTTTAACAATGCATACATTTACAATAACCAATAACATGGTTTTTAGATTTATAATAATAATTTTTTTTTAGTTTTGCAATAACGAAGTCTTTGAAAGGTAATAATATCATAATTTGGTAGCGACACAGGAATAAAAAACAGTAAATCTTAATTTGAACGTAGAAAATAAATTATTTTGCAGGAAGTATGATCTAAAACATGCTGAAATTAGTAACCTAAGGGAAATTACCCACTCTGTTTTCATGTGTTTACTTATAGTTTAGAAAATAATCTATTACATATACATTTTTAACTAATCTTTCTTAATCTGATATATTTTGTACTATCAAGCTTTGCTTCATTTTCTTGTAATATACAACTGTCTTCGTGATTGACTTTTCCACCCCAACTGCACAAAATACCAGGCATTAAACTCCGTCAATCGGCTTCGCGGTGATCCAGACCTGAAAATTACCAGATAGATTAACTTGGTTTTGCGTCCACTCTTACCTATCAATTAAACATTCAAAAGATTTAACAATTTTTGAATTATTTTAATTATTTCAGTTATGACACGAAAAGTGTGCTTTTATTTTTTTCAGTAAAATTTTACAATCATTTGTAATTTAAATGTTTTGTACAGAAGCCCAACACAGTTATCTACGATAGTATTTAAATACACTTTACAGAAAATTAAGTACCTAAGATAATTACCTAAGGTAATAATAGGTAGAGCTCCTGATAATATTATTTGGATTTTTTAAAATACAAAACTTATTTGTAATGATGATAAATAATCCCAAAACACTTTTTGATATAGTTAGAAATAACGTATACATAAAGTCAAGTATTTACATTGAATAATTTTGCTGAATCTATACTAGTGCCCGTTTTTAATTATTATCACTTTACTTCTTAGCTAACAAGTTAAAATAAACACCATCCAAAAGTAGTAATGAAACCGGAAATCAGCAAACTTCACAGAACACCATACACCACTAGTCAAACCTAAAAATAATCCCATTTAAAATGCGTTACCTCTTTTGTTTTATTAAGATTTTTGCATAAATAAGTTTTTAGTCCATGATTATTTTACATTTTATCGTTAATAAGGCAGTTCAAGTTGTGATATTTTTTTTATACGTTCAAACCTTCTAAAAATGCGTTGTATGTTCTTGTTAAGATAACATACCTAAAAAAATAAAGCTAAGCGATATAGGTTCAATGCATTTTAGTTTTAATGGGATTCGGATTGGAGTTTTAATTTAGGAAGATAAATATAGAGTGCGATTATTAGTGTAAATCTAGGTCAGATTTTCAATTTTCAAATAATTTGCGCTTTACTTATATACTTAATGTTGACGTTTTAAACCTCAAAATAGTACCAATAGTACCATTACTTCGAGATAAAGTGTTGTTGCAAACCAAATTAAAAATCAAACAAAAACGTTTTTTTATAACATGAATATTTTAAAAGCAAATTTAAAATCATTTTTGGCTTGAGTTGATCTCGTTTTTACTGTGTCAAAAATAACAATCAGATATTACTTTTTTGCTCGTTCACCCATATCAAAGAAAGAGAATATTTCAGTCTTATTTTAAAATTGGACCTTTGAAAGGTCTTCCTTTGTAGCTTCTTTTTATACCTCTTTTCCAACTTAATTTTACACCCAGTCCACTTGTGTTCTCTGAACTGGAAAGCTTAGATGACTTTAATACAAAAATCTCAATCACTTTATCACTCAATCACTTTGTTTTTTTTTACGTAACGTGTTCAAGTGCATAAAAGTTTGGATAATTATCTACTGGGGATTTTTAAATATATAAGTGATGAACGTAATTTGATTATTGATTTAGACAAGACTTTCCTGGATTACTTTTAATAATTATCAAAATAGGTTTGAAATTGTTGCTCAGTTATACAGCCATAAGTTAGATTTCTTATGGATGCGAATCACCACGGTTTCGAACCGTCAAGGGTTAATTTTCGTTTCGTCATCAGCTAAACGATAAACATTTGTCTCTTCTAAAAATTCTGCTAAACATTAAAAACTAAAATAATGAATTTAAATCCATAGAATGAGTAGTAGGTAATAGTTTAGTGTATATAATAGTAGGTAATAGTTGGAGCTATAAACACCCAACTACACGGTTTTGATGAGTGGCTTGGACATCAACCTACACGGAGAAAAAATATAAATTCCAACTATTCCCAAAATGTGTACAAGTTAAGAAAATAAGTAAGGAGTATGGTTTAATATTTGCAATTAAGAGTTCATG
The DNA here is from genome assembly GCA_035578135.1 of Flexamia atlantica. Classification (NCBI taxonomy): domain Eukaryota; kingdom Metazoa; phylum Arthropoda; class Insecta; order Hemiptera; family Cicadellidae; genus Flexamia; species Flexamia atlantica. The sequence goes on from JAQJVK010000003.1 coordinate 29,458,128, forward strand.
TGGAAGGAACTTTAACATAGAAACCAAAATCGTCTAATTATTCAAATTTACGATATCTTCTTAGCCGTCAGGCTTTAAAAGACAGTTACAGAATATAGCAACATGTTTAAAGGCTGTGAATAACCCAAGTTTTAGAATGGGAAACGAATAAACATTGAATATACTTTAATTGTTTCAATTAAACTTTGTTTTTATCAATTTTGTTTTGGTAAAGTAACATTAAATGTATAAATATACGAATTCTTCGGTTGCAACAATTGTTATGTTTGTATTTCTCTTACAAAAACACCATAATAAACTTATTTCAGTGTTTAAATGCGTAGTAGTAATATATCATCACCTTCAAACATGCTAATGAACTATGATTTTTTATTACATGATTTATTTTCATACAATGAGGTAGCCTAATAAAAGTTCTAATGTGATAAGGCTTTGTACCTCTATATGACAATAAAAATCAAGGATTAGCTTAAAAGTCACGTTTCAGCGGTTTGTAGGTTGATGGAATGTTATATCATAGCCATTAATCTATTGCTAAACGTTTATGGTGGTTTTATGGTTAAGCGTGCTACTCCTGTCTGATCGTCAATGGATAAAAAATTTGAAGCAAAAGTTATAGAGGACTTTTTACGTTTCAGTGAGTTTCAAGAACGAAGTTTCCAAAAACAGTTTTTGTTGTTCTTAAACTATATATTGTTCTTACAATTAATTACCATAAACAAATTATTTACTAGTTTGAAACGAAATCGATGGTTGGTGTGGTTATTATAGTTGAACCTCGAATATTATGCTCGCATATTTTTTTTTATTTATTTAGATGATAACATTACAATTTTTGGGAAAATGTTTAAATACTATTTAGGAGGTGTTAAACACTCAAATATTTGGTTGAAAACAAATTTCAAGCACGTACTGTGTGTTAAAAAACCATACCGCGCGAAACTTTACAATTATATTGACGATACATTATATTCAATTTCCAGACAGAAACTATTTATACAACGTACATTATTATAACAGACATTATCAAGTATACAGGATTCTAAATTCCAAGCTCTAATTATTCAGGTGCATGAATCTTGACACCTACGCTTAAAACATCATTCCTCACAGGGGAAATGTGCTTAAGTAATAATTTTTCGTTGCTAGCGCATTCGTAATATTTTAATTCTCCTGAGCTAACTGTAATATCAAAGGAAAGCCATGTGTGGAATATGTGAAAGTTTCGCAATACCAATTATTTAAAACCTTTTCTGATCATTTTACTCTCAGATTTATCTTGAACGTTACATTAACAAATTAATGGTCACTCACTAAAGATTTTCTTAGCCAGACCATCTCTCTAATTAAAAACACATTCTACTAATGATAAACAGAAGTTTTCAGAAGTTCGTTGACAGACAGTAACAACTTTATACTCTAATCAAGGAGTGTCTTCGTTTAGATCTTTGTTCGAGTTTTATAAGTAAAAGGAATTTGTAAATCAAGGAAATATCTTCTTGGAGTATTAATTATAGTGGGCACAATCTTTTCATTTAAAATACTGATTAATTTAAATTTAACTGGATACTTTGTAGATGTAACGCTTTAGCAATAACTTAAAAATATATATAATACTAAGCTTATTAATATTATTGATTATTATTATTAATATATATTATCTTAATATGTACATAATATTAAGATATATCTTAATGTTATAGTTCACCAACTATTTTAATCATTCTATGTATTTTTTTAAATAAATAGCTTGTACGTTTAATCTTAGTATTTAAAATTTGCTCGTTGATATGATAAATAAATTGATCCGATTTGATTAGATATAAAAACGTAAGTTGCTATATAGTCAGACAATACACTGAATTGTGATGGTTGATATTTCATTTTAACGAAGTTGTAAAGCGTTTGGCTTAATGACTTTGGAAATTCAGTCATTGCTTATTTATTTGAGCTTGAAACTATTGAAAGAAAACAAACACCATGACATTGTGAATACTATAAGTAGTTGGAATCAGTATAATATATGCACAATGTATTTCAATATGGGTAACGTAGGGGTACGAGTAAATAGCTTATCTTCAGTACTAAGAAATCAAAAGTAGTACATCAACTTTTTTTAGATTGTGTAACAACTGCAGCACAACTTGAAGTCAGTTGTTACAAATTGCTGGAAACGATTCTCTTACAAGAGCCAATATGGACAGTTTTGTTTAGCGACTACCGGAAACGAAACGTATCCGGATGCTGGCCAGCAACAATGCTGTCAGCGCCGAGAATGGATGTCCTGCCAAAACCGGCCATACAGGCCAGTCCTTGGTGGTCCACGTACCACTGTATACTGTACCACAGATGAGGAACTATACAGATTGGCAACCTAATGCATTTTTTCGTGCCCGTTTTTCCTAGTGGTATCAAGTCTTATCAGCTGTTATGCCATCCAAATTTTACTGGTATTAAAATTTATAATTAGCTATGATAAATAATAAGTTTCAGATATGATATATTTAGGTTTCTGTGAGACCTAAATATTTGATATTGACGAAATCATTCTTGATACCACTGCAATATGGGCGACAAAACAATCTAACAACTTGACGCCGCCGAAAAAAAGGTCACGAAAAAATGCATTAGGTTGTCAATCTGTATAGTTCTTCATCTGTGACTGTGCACACTGTACAGGTCCCGTCTATGCTGGCAAAGAGTCGCAACGGTTTCAACACTATTGAGTCCAATGGCAGTGTTCATGCATGTGGTTGTCAACCGGTGCGTTTTTCCCGCTCCGGTTTTCAACTCCGTCCGCATGTAAAAACAACCGCAACTATTTTTCTTCCTTAGCGGTTTTTAACTATATTGTGTCAAACGGGTCTGTTAATTCATGCCTGTGGCTCCCTCTGCGGCTGTGGTCATGGCTGCCAACCCGTTCAACCTCTCTATCGCACCTGCGTGTCAGTGTCTTCGGATCAGAGGCTATTTCTCGTCTGTTTACGTGCTTTCATTTAAAGGAGTGATGAAACCTGTAGGACTCCGTCTTTTACGTACTGAATGAACGCAGTAATGGATAACGGGGTCCATTTGGTGAAAACGACTATTAAGCTAGCACAATGCTGTACCACATGCTTAATCAGTGCATTCCTAAAAAGATGATTTTGTTATATACTTTGTACTTTTCCTATAGGGAATCCATTATAATTGATTTCATAATCACCTACAGAAATCTTATTTATACAACAATACCCTTAGTAAATAAGCATTTAAAATATCTCCAAACACGAACTTATTATTTAATGTCACAAATAAATAATAAATATATATTTCTTCGAATTATAGCAATGTATCTGAAATTAAAAAAATGTAGTGTTACTAAGGAGTTATATATATTCAGAGTTTCATTATGATTATGATTGAAATAAATTTTATCCAAAATTCGATTAAGATCATGTATAACAGAGGCCATGATATCAATATGGTCACAAATAAAGGAATTTCTTATACTAAATTTGATGCTGTTTTTCTCGTACTGTTGTTTTTAAATACTGTAAAAACAGACGTAATTTTAACAATCATAAATAAACTTACATTCATATTCCTTGTTTATTTGTTTTAAAAAGGCTTCAAAAGATTAGAAAGGATTAAAAAGGTTACGTAGAAAAATGTATACGTAACCTTTTTACATACATCTATAGCTATTGCGACAGACACGTTCACAGATATACTAAAATTGTACTGTTTATTGAACTAAAAGGTCTGTTCAAATAGTTTTTGCCTCGGATATTTAAAAATACCTTTTTACCTGATACTTTGTTTGGTATCACCTTTACTTAAATGTATGTTGGAAAAATGTGTAAAGCAAGCTCAAACCTACAATAAACAACTTATCAAGATAATTTATTCACCTCCCCAGTGCGGCCGAGAATTGCCCTGTGGTCATGTTTGACTGCAACGTTAATTTGCATTATTGAGAATTAATTCCGTAATTTGATGAGTTTGGTTTAATTAAATCATCACTTTAATAATTTTTCAATTTGTTCCTATTGTAATACGTTGTTTGGGAATTGATTATTATTATTTGTGGACTTTAAGTAACTTTGAATGATTTTTTAATATGTAATGATATTAAATTTCATTTGAGCAACGTAGAATCTGTTTCTACTTACATTAAAGTTCTACTATAAGTTATAGTTTTAAAACGTATATAATGTTGTAGCCTATACAAATATAGACCGTCAAAAGAACACTCTAAATTTTTTTTAAGTAGCATTTTTGTAAAAGAAAAACATATTTAAACAATCCTCCACGACATGTGTTTGCTAATTAACGGAGATTTGTGTAAATTCAACTTATGAGAACGTATTTGTGAACAGTATTCTAAAAATTTTATAAGATGATCAATGGTGGCAAAATACATATGTGGCTAAAAAATAAATATAGAATACTCTTTGTTATTTATATGTTTTTCAAGCTAAAAAATCCCTCATAGAATTATCTGATTAAATGAATTCATCCAAAGTATGTTATTTTATTATTTTTACTACAAAGTTCCAAGCCTATAAACCTGAAAGTGAATGAAAAAATTAAATATAGCCTATATAGTTTTTTTTATTTTTTATTTTTGGTTACAATAACAACAATCTGAAACACTATTCAGATTTTATTATTTTTATTCCATAAGCCGATCAACGCTTAAATCAGAGTCTTAACAGTTGGTAACCCTAATTAATTGAAGTATTTTTGCATTAAAAACCTTTCATTGATATACTTCTTGCTACTAATTGGAAGCAGTCATGGAAAATTATAAATAATAATGTTAAAATTTAAGGTTTTTTGTCATCTTGCATTGAAAAATGTAAGAACAAAGGTCAACAAATAAAAGTTTCTCTTTCTTGATTTTAATATCCGTTTGTTAGCTTGAGATGAGTCATTAAGGCTATTCATCGACATGAAGCACGGGGTTGTGAGGGTCCAGAGATGGCCGATAGGCGTCGCCACACTCATAATCAACCCCGCCGAGGGCGGCGGCATTGTCTCTGGCTCGTTGGCGAAGTACAACAACACATTCAAGTATATTTCTTTTTTGGATTAGGAATAAATAAATGAAAAATCTGTATTGAAGGAGTTTAATGTTTTATGTGATATTTTGGTTTTAGTTAACGATGTTTTTCGATCACGTATGGGTATAGACTGCTTTCATCAGGTTTTTTTTCACTTTTGGTTACAAAATTACTATGAAAATAATTTTATATTTTAATTCATATTTTTGAGGTACGTTATTTCTGATATTCGATAGTGACTCGGAGAAACTTCACTTTATTGTTGTAACATTTGAATTTCAAATTTATAGTAAACAAACTTTCTTTTTCCTTTATCGAAACTATTGATGTGATCTGAGTATTTGGTAGTCAGGTAACCTTTATCATTTTGACTGCTACTCTTTAGTCGGCGAAATTTTAGGATCCATCTCCACCGTTATAATCGAAGTTTAAAAAATCAATAATTTCCGATATTTGCATTCGCAAATATGTTAGCAAAGATTTTATTGATATTATCATCGAAACGATAATTTAAAGCATGGATGTTTATCTGCATGATAGTTTAGAAAATAAACAATATTTCCCATAGGTTTACTCTAAATAAAACACTGAAGATCCCAAAAACATGGTTACAATTACTTTGTAAATACATAAACTTTAGCTGCACCTCCTAAAAATTGTGAAAATACACTTTGTACGACACTTTATTACTACCGAGTCATAAAATTGTCTAGGCACGAGTCAAACACGTCTTCCGTCCATTATATTGCAAAACAAATTAAAAACTGGAGTCGTTGAGCCAGGTAACGTCTTTGTTGCTGATGAAATGCTAGATTCGTGATTTACCTGCAGTTGAGCAAGCTTATGGCTCCAAATATAAGTTAACTTCATAGTTACTCTCTCTTTATTCACAATTTTACTCGACGTCATATTGGAAATTACGAACCATTTCCTATTTACCTACATCAACGTTAGTTACACTGACAAATATACTCATCCCGTTCCATTCCTAAAATAATCGTAATACCACATGAAACTAAATTAGTTGACAAAACAAACATTTGCAATCTATGACTGAGTGTGTGACTGACTCTGGCTTTGTCAATTTCTGTAATTGTAATAGGCTAGTAAAAGAACTGAAAGACTGAAACCGACATTTTAATAAACGGTTAAAACAGTAACCTAATCTGTTTATTTCAAATAAGTTTCATATTGATAACAATAAAACACATGTTTTCAATGGAACAAAAAAACATTTGCTTATATCACATGCCTTTTTTTGCCTAAAATAATAAAGGATATACTATTAATTTGAAAATACCATTAAACCAATACCGTACAATATTGCTCATCATAATTTTTTCTTCCTTTACAAATAGTCAAACCTTTTTTTGAAAACTGAACGACTTATAACATTTAAAGGTTCAAATTACTTTCTATCAGACATTAGTTATTGGAGTTTAAATTCTTTAACAATGTCAACAATGTCTAGGCATCAAACATAGGTTGCTAAATCCAATAAATAATCATCTTGAATAATTGATTTATACCCCATCTATCTCCATAGTTTGACTGCAACACATATTCTGCTAATTTTATGATAATATTTCATTCATACGTAGTTGAATGAAACCGTAGTACCGTACCGTAGTTGAATTATATACCGTAATAAAGCTCTCGCTACCAAAAAGTGAATATGAAAAATCTTTCGATCAAAGAATAAATAAATGTAAATTAAGGATAGAAAACAAAGTTTTTCCATGTAAAATCCACTTTAAAATTAACGAAAGAAGTTCAAATAGATCACTCAAACATTACAGGAAATAAAAAGCGAAAAACCGAAAACCTTATATCCTTAACATTAGTTGTGGGAAATTTAAACGTAAAATGAATAGATTAATAAAAGTACAAAGTATGAATTATCAATCGTAATAATCTAACAATAAAATAATTTCATAAAAAATCAACCCCCCCCCCCTGAGCCCGGGGTTTTTGTCTCAACACATTATCTTCTCGGGCATCATTCTAGTAGTTTTAGAAATAAGTTATTCTAAATAAACGAAATTATATCATTTATTTATTGCTGACAAACAATATATTAAGGGGCAAAATGTTTTGCAAATGGGATAAAAGTGGCAATGCGTCACAATTAGGAACTTTGTTTGACTAGACAGGTGTGTTGAAAACTTTAAATGCCCTCACCAGAACTTCCTACAGTTAAATTGTTGTGTTATCTGAGAAAGAATCTACTCCAACTTCATGAGACTACTTAAAAATTGCAAACTTTTTTGAGGTTATCACTAATTACAGTATATCATTCATAACTAAAACTCATAGATTATATTAGTTACATATCTCTTTCATCATCACCATATCCAAGTTTTTCATAAAATATTTCTCTATTTCAATCTATACCTATCGTAACAATAAAATGTAATAACATATTCGTTATTGGCAACTTTTCAGGCTGATATCGCAACTTACTCCATAACATAGAATTACCCATTAAAATTAAAATTCTAATACATAAATTAATCTTTTGGTTTAAAAGTCTTTTGATTTTGGTTTGAAGTTGTACCGAGAAACTTACCAGATGTAATTTAGGATTTAAATCAAGATTTACCTTTATTACAGTTTCGTGTTTAGAGTTTTAAAGTCTAAGATTATGTGTTTAAAGTACCTTAAACTTAAGGTACTTTAAATATTACATTGAGTATAGTTGACTTTTCGTTGAAGTTAAATGTTTTGTCGAATACTTTCTTATAGTTTAATGAAACCCTTTAAGCTCATCCACTTTAACACGTTTAAACGTTCATTTTTAGTGACAGGATTCTATGTCATCAAACGTCTAAGATTCAGACTTAAAATATCTTATATTTATGGAAGCAATATAGCCGAAGGGAATGCTTTAGAAAGATAGAGTTCTTGATACTTGCGACAAATGACACCATTGAACTTTAAACCTTCCTTAGGATATTCTCCTTATCTCTTCGATTTATGGCTTCGTTTTTGCGTAACACCGACTGAACAATCTCAATTTTAAATAGCGAAAAATCAGTGAAAAGTGTCTTCCTATCCGTTAAATTCGTACGTAAATTCATTATTTCTTTGTTGGTAAAATAAAATCTTACGAATATTGATTTAATTATAAGGTATATAACAAATTAACCCACATTCTTTGATTTTAAACAATGCATAAACCATAAACCAAATGTCACAAAAAAATGGGTCTCTTGATTTGATTGGACATGTCTTTATGGAATAAATTAACTAAGGTGGGTGCAGAGTAAAATAATAAATGTTAACTCACTCATATTAAACCTGAATGGAGGACTTGTTTATATTACTTTTGTAATAGTAACAGTGTTAAATAGTATCTATGTAGTTATTGTACTAGAACTATTAAATGGAGTTATACAGAGTGTTTTTATTAAACGCAACCCAAAACTTTATTTTATCACTGAAGGATTATTTCCCCCAAAATGCTCAGTTTTGGCCCCGCTATATTATTTTCTTTGGGGATACATGAAAAATAAGGCCTATGGAAACATGTTTTTTTAAGAGGGTGGCGGCCTCTTTTTACCTTGCATTTGCCCCTTCCCACATGGGCCTCAGGCCTGTGCGTGGAAGTTAACAAGCAAACCCAAGGAGTGAGCCGGTGCAGTACAAGAATGAACAGTACTGCTAAAAGTATGCGGCATCATCAGGACTCGATCCTGCGACGCTGCCGCCACAGAACCGGGGCCGAGTGCGCTACCAACTGCGCTACCGACTTACTAATACAGGATAACAACTCGCAGGACCAAACACACGCAGGACTCAATTCACAGGATATGCAGCACCTCAAAACAAATATAACAAATTTAATGCTAGATATTCAAAAAGGTACCTTGCAAAACGTGTTCGGGAATTTGATGGAGAGAGCACAAGCTATACATATGCCAATGGCGGATTGTTTGGGCACATAATGTAAACTAAATGTGATCAAACTTAAGCAATAGGTTGTATAAGGTGTAAAAAACAATAAAACATAACTCATTTCAAATTTATATGTGCATTATGGCTTAAAATGGGTTGAGTTAAAAAAAAACACCTTGTACTTGGTATTTTGAGAAATTAAACGGTAATTTCAAAGTGGGTTTGTCACATTTGCAAAAACTACCTGAGGATATATTGAATATGTTTATGAAATTTAGCAAGCAGGGTTTGTAACATATATTTATAAATTATGTAGAAATACATATACGTTTCAAAGATAAGATGTGAGGAGTTAAACTGTTTCATTTAACTTAGAGTCAGATACCCATCTATTAAATTCAACATACTACTAAAGCCTATATAGCGAATAAATAACTTATCATTGCATAGAAATGTTTAACGTGTATATGTTTAAAATCTTTACATATTTATCCAAATCAATAATACAATGTTGGTAGCACACTAGTTGGGTAGTTGATAATTGAACGCTTTTTACCTATAACAAATAACCTGTTATGGAATCTGTAGGTCTTAAACTATTCAACTGGAAATGTAATTACAGGATGAGATTAACATCCCTTATCCCAGTGAGTCTCGAGCGGTCTGACCCAGTCTGACGCCTCAACCGTTCGTCAACACGTAACAAGTTAACCAAACTCTAACTACAATCATTCACCGTGATCCTGATAATTCCCTGATAGTTCCTGACAATTCCTGATAATTTTTGTTCTCCCTCCCTCTATACATGGTACTATTTTCGAAAAAGTATTTAAATTTTAATAGTAAGAGGATATGTCTGTTTAAAATTCTACGAATCCAAAATAGTAATTGTTGTAGTGATTTTTTTCAGTATATTTGTGAGTAGACGAAAACACGTCAAGAGACGACACCGGTGGTCCGATTTTTATGAAAATGATCATGTAGGTGCAAAACCCTATTGTCTCTGGACATTTTATGTTTTTTTTAAATTTAGATTTTTTGGGAATTTAATCCGTAAAAACCATAAAAGAAAATAATAAATCCCGAATTATTTCAAACGGAATTAATTTCAATAAGAAGTCTATGGTTTTAGTGCTTATAATTCCAAACAAACTGAACCGCATGTAAATTTTTTGGCTCAGAAGCTATAGGGACAATTGTACTCTGTATTCAAGTTTAAAAAATTCATACCTCTTATGAAAAACCCCTTGCAAATATTTAATCTGGACCTAAAAAATCAATAATCTGCTTTTTTGCTTTATTAGAATACGTCAACCGGATGTGGAGAAAATAGATACTCCCGTTTTATGATAATATCGGTACTGACCCTATGCTATCCTTATAGGAAAGCAGTAAATTTCCTTATGCAACTTATTTAAGAACATTTCTTACTAAAACTTCTTATCTTATCTAGTTAGAGATATATCTATGGAGTAATAGTCAAATCCATTTTTTCATTCCTTTGAGGTGCAAACATGCATTCTCATTCCTATGTAACCCTCTTGGAAAATATATTAGGCTCTATGTTTCCATTATTTTTTTATATAAAACATAAACGGCTTTTTCTAGTTGAGTTGTGGAGGACATTAATAAAAATACCCAATTCCTACTCACCTGTACCTCCAGCAACCCTCCACAATTACCCCTATGATAACTCTATGGATGAAATAAAAATTTATTTTGTCGCTAAGTTAAGTTTAAATACGGTTTAAACATGTGAAGTTCGCTGGGTATGCACCCTGTTGCGAAGGGGGCAACATATTTGAATTCTCTCAAATTGTGATTATGCAAGCATTAGACTCATCCTAAAAAATGTGGTTCGTGACATTAAGTTCAATTAAATATTACCTTTCAAGTGATAAAAGATTTGTCACGTACATGCAGTTATTCCACGGCAAAATCATTTAGAGGTATTTTTTACCTCGTCGTAGGCGTAAGATATTCATCGCAGTCCCCTCCTATTGCGATATGGGTCGGTCGCACCCTTTAGGAGGTAGAAGGTTATAGAATAGGCCTGAAAACAATATTTTATGGCGGAAACTATGTTCAAAATATTACTAGTCCATCTTACTGGTTTTATAGTTTTGTTGATAGTAGAGTACGTTATTTCTGCAAATCGGTCACCATTGAATAATTCGTAAAAATAATAATCTAACGAAACATATTGATATTTGAATCAAACAATACAAATATTACAAACAATACTAAGTTTTTATAGGAAATAAATTTAAAATCGTATTTATTTATAAAATTTCTTTATGAATTAAAAGTATAAACAACTATTCAAAACCTAAACTTCTAACTTCTATTGTTCCATTCTACATTAAAAACTTTTTTAAATCTAGAGTTGACCGTTTTATCCATGTTACAAAACTATCAAATTGATCACATAAATATGTTCACAACTGAATACTCAACAAAAAGTTATTCACTAAAATACATTGCATTTTATAGAAAAAAATATTTGTTCCAAAGTGAGCAATTAAACATTTAAGCCCAATTGTAAATAGCGCAATGCTTGTCTAAATAACAAGCTGATCAGTGAAGTAGTGATACTAGTTTCAGTTTAGGCCTGATTACTGCTGTGGCGTGTAATCTGCTCCATTTTGCCTCTGTTACTTCAGCCCATGACTGTGAAGCGAGGATTTTCATAATTACAATGGTTAAAAGTTCAAATTTTAACTAGCCCGCTGAGTTATTATGATGAAAATGAAATTAAGAATACATATAGTTGAAATAGTATGACAATAATTTAAGTTTAGATACCAATAATTCAAGTTTAAATACCAGAGATCAAATTAAATGTGGTTGTTTTCAAAATTACAGTTTAAAAATTAGTGTTACCCTATAATACCTTGTTTAGTGTGGACTTTCATGGAATGACCATGAAATTGAGCCCTCTTTAAGATAATTCTAAACGGAAACTTTGCAAAATATTTCCCTACCAGTATTTATAATTTTTTTTATTTTGCATTTTAATACTTATACAACTACCTTATTAGTAAGATTAAATAAAACCACAACAATCAACAAAATATTATGTATCATCCATGTTTTCTTTCTTGCAACCATACTTACAAGAGGCAAGACTGCTCTAATGCACTCTGCGTTTATTCACCTGGCGACGAGGCATAACGGGATCTATAACGAGGACTTAATGTTGATGAAAATAATTGTATCAACATAGTTCAACGCCACGTTAAGACTGGTATATCATGTATATTGCGTGTTTGATTCTACCTAAGGGAGAAAACTACATAATACAAAAAATTAGGTCGTGTCAAACTCCACTATTGTACTCATCAGATTAACCATAATTCAACTGCTTCCTTTGTTTCAAGGAATAATGTTTGCACTATGTATGGATTTCAATATATAAAAATATAACATTACCTTATCCAAAGTCAAAAACTGTCATGTTTCGTTTCTTTGAACTTCATCAAGTCAATCTACCTAGTTATTATGCAACCAGGATCAAAACTCCGCAACCACATCATGATATGTTAATGTAATGACTTAATAAATTAATTGAGATATTTTATTGTCAATCGTTTCGATAAAATGTGATAATAATCGTTTTTATTAAAACGTCTCTTACTGATAAAATAATAGAAACTTCTTCAAATTAGGGTTATAACTAATTATTTCCCTAATCCAAACGATATTCGAAAAACATTTTTATCGGAAAGTTCGCTTTTTGTTGGAATTTGAATATTAATAAAAAAAACATTAATTGAAATTTTTTTTGCATTTTGTATATGTGTTTTTAATGTTTTAGGCATAAAAATGCTATATTATTGTTATGGCAAAAGGTTGCTATGGAAAGCAATGTAGATTGCTACATGCAAAACTCGTCATTAATTTCAACATGTTAGTTGAATTTAATCACAACAAAATTAAACGATAGTTTGTATCATTCCGTGCTAGTTGAAATAAAAGTCCAAGTAACACTATTAAAACAAGAATTGGACATTTATCACGCGAGTTAGCTATATTTTGTGATGCGAGTCTTGTAAACGAGATTTGTTTTTATCCCTTGATTTGTTTGAAATCTGATTACGCAACAGTTTTAACATACAACAGCTCAGCGTGTTTTGGTCTGATATTTTAAAGCAAATTAAATAGCGTAAAATCATTTATACCCTTTGAAACATTTTTAATACTGCCAACTTTAGACCAGATACGTTAAATGTTTTTAAATAGAGTTAAACTGTTGGAGGTAGTTACAATAAGTCTTTATGAAAAAATTCGTTTTATCAAGACTTAATATCCAAAACCTAAACAAAAAATGCAAACAAAATATTTAGATTATAAAAAAATAAATAAGGACAAGTGAGGGATTACTAAACTATAGAGGATTGTAATATTTTGATTCACAATTTCATAGGCGTTATGTGATGTTAAACTGTTATACACTGACGCTCGTAATATTAATCTAAATTCTGAGAGGAACCATACTTGAAAATTTAGTTTTGACTAATAGTTTTTTATAATTGCTAATGCCTTGGCTAATTAACCAACCGTAGCAAGGCTGTGTGGTGTGAATATTAATGTGAACTTTTTCCAACACAATTTTACTGGGCTTGCATCCATGTCACGTGCCACGAGTATATTTGCATGGTAGCTATTTAGTTGCTCAGTCCTGACTAGATGATCCAGCTTAAAAGCTTTGTTATGAGTAATATTTAATTAGGGCAAAACAAGAGTATTATAAATGTTTTTTACTTTAAAATTAAATTTTTTTTGTTTGTGTAAAGTGTTAAGCATTTATATATGTTTTTTACTTTAAATTTATATTTATTTCGTTTATGTAAAGTGTTGAGCATTTATATATGTTTTTTATGCTTTGGAAAGTAAATTTCTCATCAACACTTCTTAACATTGAATTTATGGAATATTCGCAAAAACTTTTATTCATGCTCAAAAATCTATAATTACTAAGGGGTTTTAATTAATGTCGTAAAAATGTATAGAAAAATGTGGATGTTTTCACGAAATTATGATGCTCGCGTTGTATGTGCTGTAATATGTAATATGTGGAACATGTTAATTTTTTATATTTTAGTGTCTTTTTAAACTGTAGGAGACTGGTATGTGTGTTAAGTTATAAATTATAAAAGAAGTTTTATTAGTAAGAAAGATACAGTAAATAATGTTGTCAGCGAAATATATTGCTATAACGTAATGTAAAGATTTTATAGTAATATACATTGACAGTATATTTTTGTTCCGGCCTTCCCTGATATGTCAGTGATAATTCATTGAAAACGAATTTTTAAGGCAATAAAGATTGCACAATAAAAGAGGAGACTGAAATGAAAACCATCGTTAATTGGAGGAGTCCAATAATCCAATAATAATGGCGTTTTGATTTCATATCACCAATCGAATAAACCTCGGTTAAAAGTTTTAAACGTAAAATTGATGCCTAACCAATTCTTGATGTCAAATTATTCTCTTAACTCAAATATTGAAAAGCTCATGTTTAAATTGTTATTGAGGTTTTTCGAAAATTTAAAATTACAACTAACACCTCTCATTTCAGGTTGTAAATTAAGAGCAATTATAACATAAAATTAAACGGGGATAAAATTAAATCTAACGTATGCTAGTGTATGCTATCATATTATGCTATTGCATGCTATTAAATTTGTATACAAATTTATGAAAAATATTTTATGCATGAAAATATAAATTAAAAATATAAGCCTATGGATTTTAGGTAACCTTTCCCTCTTAATTTAAAGATAATTTATTGAGCAATCGGTAGGTCAATATTAACTTGTAATTCAGAACATTTTATCGAATGTACATTTTCCCTACTTATTAAAACTCATATTGGTTAAAATCTGATTATCTCGATACATTGGTTTGCATTTGTTTATTTTAAACCATTTAACCATATGTGCTCGAATATTGGAGCATCTATGAATGTGAAAAGATGTCAGCTATGTCATACGTATTTAAATTCCGACTCCAAACTAATATAAATGACTAATTAATGAAATGAAATTAAATTAAATTAAATGAAAATTCTTTATTTCACCATGCAAAGTTAGGGCCACATGGCCCTTTCTTACACTTAATGTGGATTAATTAAATATATGCAAAATAATAAACAGAAAGATGAGCTACTGAATAACAAATATTTACATAAAAATATAACTTAAAAATAAACTTGTCTGATATTTACAGAAAATATGTATATTTATTATTTGTATTAATAAGTAATCTTAAGAAATATAAAAAAAAACTTTATCACATCTGGCTTTTGTAGATAGATTTAACGAATTTTTAAACGCCTTGGAGTCAGTGGGCGATCTGAGATTCAGTGATAATATTTATTTGCTTGTTTGTTAATGACGTCATTACGGCCTGTTGACCATATGCCTTGCATACGAGCATATCTCCGTGACAAGTCTCCTCTCTTTGTCTGACGACTTTGTTAATAAACTTTGTATGCTAGGTTTTTTCATTTTGAATCCTGTGATAACTTTCAATGTTAGTTTTTTACTGTCCAAAGATTCATTTTAGGTTTTTCTAGATTTTATTAGACTTGTTTCCGTCCCCAAAAAAACGTATTTATGTGCGATCCTTGTTAAACGTACTAAAGCCTTTCAACCTCAACTGGCGATATTTATTTAAGGTGTGTCCTCTCAAATGACCCTTACACAGTGCATATAAGACCATTGGCAAAGTGCTTACTGTAAACCACTACGCAACTAACTCTATCAACAGAATTACATTTTAAACTCAAATTCAACATTATCTAATACTCAGTTTGTTTATAAAAACATCGCACTCTATACTGTATTCAACCTTAGTTAAAGGGCCTGATTAACATATTAAGCTTTTAAAGAACAAAAAAGACTCGTCAAACACCGAGGACTTGGATCCAGCCTCTGAGGTTTGGCTCAGAATATCAAGTGGGGTTGTTTGTTAATGACGTCATAGCATAGTGTTGGAACCCCGACCACGCGCCTCGCATATGCCTCCGTGACATGGTACCTCTCTTTGTTTTGTCACTTTGTTGATACACTTGTTATGTCTTTAATTTTTAACTAAGAGGGTGATTAACATGTAAGAAAGCTATTAAAATATAATTATTTATAAGATTCAAGCTATTTCCTACATAGCTTTTTTTATTAATGATAATAACTTTCATAATAATGAAAAATGAAGTACTCGAGTATATTTCCGAAAGCACGTTTGTCGGTGTTTAAGGCAGGGATGAGAGGGGCTTTACGTAATACGAGGAGCGATTGATACGTAAATCTCGTATTAATTTGAAAGTCCTGGTAATAGGTGTAATATGAGTTATTTCTACCCATTCGTCCATCGGGTGTTATCTATAAACGTTACCTATTATTTTCAGTTACATTTAAATTAATTTTACGAGAAATTACAATTTTTGCTTGTTTTTAAACGTCGTATAGAATTGCTCTTACTGTTGTTGAAACAAAATCTAATTTTTATTTGTAGGATTTCCCCTAAAACCACGTATTTCTGCATATTTTAAAAATATTCGAATATATGTTTACTGTGTTTAAAACCTTCATTTACTTATTGCCTTGCATCGACAAGGACAACCGTGTATTATATTTACATTTATAAACTATTATATTTACATAATAGTTATTTGTGTGTTGAGTGAGTAAAGTACAACATTGTCTCTCACGAGTGAAAATGTTGGCGCCCAAGCTTGTGAGGGCGATACTTTTCACGGGGGAGACAATGTGTTTTACTCTCGAAATACACACAATATTTTTCCCTCACTGGCAATAATAAATATCCTGGCCATAAAAATTTATTTTACTAACTCTGGAAGTAATAAAAATATCAATTTAGTTTTATTCTGCTAATAGCGCCTGCATCTGGATAGCCACAACCATGCATGCACCAGCGATCAGCTGATTGCTGCAACGTTCTTACATGCTTAATTCTTAGACATTACTTCAGCTGATTGTTGTTAATGTTAATCTTATTTGATTATTCCTGCCACTAAATCAGCTGTTAGCGCATACATTAGTTTAACTGTAACATTTTTGCATGCATGCTTGGACATCTGAAGACGCCATGATGTTTGCATTATTGATTTCAATTTTATTCTTATGGGTTTACTTTGTCTACCGCATGGAGACCAGTCATTATTTTACTCACCCATTACAAGGAGTAAAAAGCGTCTTAACATAGTAGATTGGGAAAAGGTTACACACTTATTGTTTGTATCATTACAATAATGTGACAGTAAAAGTAAATTTTCTCTGTAGTTTTCTAAGTAAACATATTATGAATATAAACTCTCACATGTGGATAGTATAAAACATTAAGAAGTAAATTAATTATAGAGGTGAACGTTTAACTAAGCAACTAAAGCTTGGTTTACTTTGTTACGTGAAACTGTAGTTATGTTTCAGGATTTAATTAGAACCCTATTGCCGAAAGGTTTGGTTAAAATATGGCCGTTACATTTATAATAATTTTAACGTATATTTTTAATATACTTCAAAAATAACTTGTAGCCTTTTACCAGAATTTCTATATTACAAAAACGTTTGTAGCCTAAATTGGTTTTACAATAGCAGTAACCAGAATAAAAGTTCTTATAACAATTTATTATTGAAGAGAGGTGATCCAGTCGTCAAAAACATGTGATGTCTATTATTCTAATGTAGTGCCACTTACTGATCTCTGTAAATCAGAATGGATTCGTAGACAAACTACTATTAATAGGCACATTATTTTACTCATGAAATTATACATATTCCTACTGTCTCGTATCAAAACATTAAAAAGATTCAAGATCAAATAATTTAATAACGTATTACATCACAGTCTTTGAATATAAAACCAAACGATATTAAATTAGTTTCAAATTATTGATGTGAATTGAAATAACTGAACACAGAAAGTCATATGAACAACTGCTCAATTTAAAGAATCATAATTTTCAATGGATTGTTGTTTTCTTTAAGTTTTGACACATTTCTTTCAAGGTAGATATTTTCAATATTAGTCGTTGGTAAAATTTTAAGGCAGCATTATATGCAATTAAACATATAAATTTAATTTATTACACCATAGACTACTGTTACATAAAGAGGCAGAACAGTGGGAGTCAATATTAAGCGAAAACCCCTTTAATTGGTGTAATTGCGACGTTTGCGCGATGTTGACTCTGTCATTGAATAATAAAGCGCCAATTACGACAGAGCTATATTTTTCAACCTTTGATGGCATAAGCGACGAAGGCATTGAAGAGACTTATATCATTATATTTATAACAACAGTCTAAACTTGTTTTTATCAAATTAAATTTACAATTAAACGTTTATACTATCGAATGTATAAAAAATTAACTACATTCACCTGAATAAAAACTTATAAATTATAAGATATTTTTTTAAAATTGATTTTCTTTTTCGGCTTCAACTTATGAAGTTTATCGTACCATCTGACATTAGTTCATATTTTCTTGTTTATTATAAACAAAAACTGACGCACAAGTAACCTCAATGTTCAGTTTCCTGCATCACGTTATTTATTATACATTAAAGATTATTTTATATTCGTTTTTAAACAACCGTATTTTGTAGAGGTTCGGATCCCACGTTAAAATGTAGGTCCCTTAGTTGCCATTGGCTGTTGGGCTATTAATTAACAGTCCTGTCTAAGGAATATGTCGGCCTTAGTCCGTAACAAGACTACAAGATCGCGCCACAATCATCCTTCACTCATCTGTCATTCATACTTGGCTTAAAATACCTACCTGGGTAGGTCGCCATTTCAACTAATGTATCTAATGTATCTAATGTAGGTCATAACAGGTAAATCAGAATAGGTTTCTTTTAACGAATTTATTTGAGTAAAAGACACAGTTTCCCTCCTAAACACATTCAGTTATGTACTAAATCGATATTACACCAGAATAGCACAAAACTCTGAAAAAATCTATTTAATGTTTGCTATATCCGATCTTTAAAAATCTTAGAACTTTTTTCTTTGATCAAATCAAGAGGATTTTGATCAGGAGATAAAGAGAGGTTTTAATGTCCTAATATGTAAAGCGGGAAGAATCTGTTTTTTTTGTGGTTTGTGCATCAGAAGATGTTTGTAGCCAAGCAATAGTTAACATATGTAATGAAATCATAAATTCTATACTGAGTACATATATATTAAGAACCATCATCGTTTATTTGTTAAGAAAGAACACGATTCTTCTTATTAGTACAAAATAACTTCTACCAGGTTCAGGTTGCTATGATGCGCCATTGATGTAAACAAAACAGATGGTACTTATACTAAAAAAGCAATAAATAACTTCATTATAAAAACATAGCTTGAGTTTATTCCATTATTTTCAAGATTTTAAATTGTGATATTCACTCAAGGTTATACTAACTATGTATACTTACGGTTCACTAAACTTAAGTACATTTTAAGCTCATTCTGTGCAGTTTAGTATTCACTATTTATGAATGGTTACATATAACTTCAGCCATTAAAAAATGTAAGCGTTCATATAATAAATTAAATGGAAAATCAAACTTTAGTTAATATAGACAGCTAATTTGTTAAGAAAGCTCATTTAAGAGAGTATAACATGGAAAACGAACTTAAATCTTTAAAATGAGACTTAATTAACACTGATGGACTTGAAGATTAAAGAAACTGAGCCTGGAGTTTCGAACGTCGAGAGAGGTGGTTTATTAATGAGCTCAAAGTTTGTTTTAAAATGGTGTACGGTTTTTGTTGGAACACGTTCTAGTCGCTGCCGAACGACCATAATTACCTTAATTAATAGAAAAGCAGAAAATGCTTGGTTTCATAATATTATTTTCCAAAATGCAATTAATTAACAGCCCTAAAATTAACATGTAAGGAGGATAATTTAAGTTCAGATCCAAGCAGCTTTTATTAAAGCTAAATGCGTGATTTTTATTGTTATTTCTCATATAAAACAAATATTGAAACATTGTCGAGTATTTTTAGGCCAATAACTTAAGCGACCTTTTGTTCTATAGAAACTCTAAACTAATAAAGGTGATTCATTACCTTGACTTATTACTTGTCTTGACTTAGATCCGACATCCTGTGTCCCCCAGGGCGTAGACTGTGTCATCGTTCGCAGGAAAACCACTCTTCAACATAGAGGAGTTTCATTGATATGATTAACAAGTCTCTCCATATTTGTCATTGCTGTTGAAACTATATATGAGTACGTTTTTGATTTACATTTACATTTTGGAAAGAGGGCTTCGTAATCTATCGAAAGTGGCCAAGTATGGTACTGTATTTTATATACCTAAAATGTTGCAGTTCTTTCTAGAATATTTCTAGCCTGTGATATGACAAAACTTCTATGTCTTAGTGTTGTAATGTCTAATGTTCCTATTACTCTCTATATTTTTATGAATTTTATTCCACTTAAGAAAGTGACTAAGATAAAAAGAGTCGGAACTGTTGAAATATTAAAGTGTACAAACAAATATCTTCAATGAGCTTCTGGAGCGTGTTTTGCTAAAGATTGTATGAATTTTTTTCTAAAGAAATATTTACTTTTTTCTAAATTACCTCCAACCGCCTACCCAAAGCACAACAGAATAAAATATGTGGGGTTTTAAAAGAAATACTGCAGTACCCATTCTTCTGAGGTCTGCGTTATTGAATCTGTTTATGTTTCTCACGATGAAGAGACTTATTGTAATTTCTTCCCTAGTCTATCTATGCTAGTTCCATTTCAAGTCATTCTCCAATATCACTCCAAATAGATTTAATGATCAGTTTGTTGCAATTGACAGGGTAGCCA
The DNA here is from genome assembly GCA_035578135.1 of Flexamia atlantica. Taxonomy (NCBI): domain Eukaryota; kingdom Metazoa; phylum Arthropoda; class Insecta; order Hemiptera; family Cicadellidae; genus Flexamia; species Flexamia atlantica. Next base: position 29,478,921 of record JAQJVK010000003.1, read on the forward strand.
AGTGGATAAAGCGCTCACCTCATATTTTGAGGGGCGCCGCGCCGGTTCGATTCCTGATGACAGGATCGAAACTGAGTCCAGTTGCCATTTGTTTGTCCAATAGGTCGCCGTTCGATAGTAACAAGATCCGTGTTCGAACCGTTCCCTATCAAAACCTTAAAATTGCCACTGGCCTTAAAATACACAAAATAAATAAATAAATGCTATAAAATGTTCCTAATCCTCCGAGCTTTTTAAATATATAGTTCAAGAGCTATACTGTATTTATTCTACGCTTTTTCTGTTTATTCAGAGAAGCCTATATAACTTCCTTATAAGTTATAAGGAGATAAATTGAGACTGTATATTGAGGAACTGAAACGGCCCATCTTTATTTTAAGTGATTTTAAGTCGAGACTTGGTACCATATTCAACAATAAATTTTATAGTTCCTTTAAAATAAGTTTACTCTTGATGAGAAGAGCAGTCTACTCTTTAGTCTAGATTTGATAATAATTTTCTATCGGAATGGGAGAATACGTTAATTTTTTTTTGATAATAACTATACTGTAACTAACGAATTTTAAGCCATTGCTGTTAACAAAATTAGTATTTTTTTAGGGTCCTTTATTCTGTAGCACCAAATAATATTCCATGATCACCAGCGTAGGGGCTTGAACTTTTCCATTGTAACTGGAATTATCACAGAGATAAAGTATTGCTTTTTCACCGCGATCCCTTTGGCCTCTGTGGTCACAAAGGTTGGTGCCAGTAATTGGTACTTCTGTAAACCCTCACCGCCCGATAGCTGAGACTGTTACGTAAAGGGGATAACGAATTTCACGTTTTTTAACGTTTTTGTCAAAGTGCATTGTGCTCTGTACAGAGAGGTTCAAAATATACATGAAATGTTTTAATGTGAAGTTCTCTTTTAAAAAGTTAGAATTGACAATATTTTCGAATTTAACTTTTTTAAGTATTTAAAACGTGTATAAATGTATTTTTTATATTTAATAATGGAAGTGCCGATAAATTTATTCTGTTGAAAATGTTTTTATGCCATGAAACATCGCAAGTTATATAGTTATTTATTATAAATAACCAATGATGATTTTGTTATTTGCATAATTCTCCGACATTGTTTTGATAGCTATATTTCCCTATTGTTTCACCGAAGTGAATGTCGAATGAAATGTAATTTAGAATCGCTTCCAGCATGTATACGAATAGAAAAATAACCAAGTTAAAAAACTAATAATTAAAGAGGTTTTAAAATGTTTTCCATGTCTTTCATCTAGTTTGTATTCTCTGATCGTGTTCATACAAATACAAACTAGTTTTCATAATTTATTACACATATTTCATCCAGTTTGTATATGTAGTTCGATTCCCTCGATTCGTTATTCGAGCTGTTAAACTTGAAAACATATTAAAAAAAGAAACTACAGAACATTTTTAAGCACATCGTAGCACAGTTACTGCTAAAAATATTGACTACAATTAAAACAAAGACAGTTTGCTTCTACTTATTGATTTTAAACGACCATTATATTATAAGGAAACAATTACTATTATACTCTACAATAGCTGCTTGGAGTTGGTTGATAGTATCAGAGCGTCTCATTGGTATTTATCGCATGCAGCTGCGAACCGCCTATGTGCAGAAAATATTCCCATGAAGCCAGGTGTGCATTAGTAGCCAGGTGGTACATAACTACACCTGCGCTGTCCAGCATAGTGTAAATAATCCTTTCAGCATTACCTTCAAACAGTAGAAATGTTGATAGTCATGTTTACATTAGCTTTTAATTAATGTCAGATTAAGAATAACAAGTCATTATTTATAATTTAATTGATAAATTTAATTTAAACACATGTTTTTTAACAAATATCACAGCAAAACAAACTACTCGATTTAAATTAACGTTTTAACAGTTCTTATGTTTATTTACCTTTATAGTTATTTGTGTCTTGCCTGAGTAAAGTACATCATTGTCTCACGAGTGAAAATGTTGGCACCCGAGCTTGCGAGGGCGATAATTTTCACGAGGGAAACAGTGTACTTTGCTCTTGAAATACACCCAATATTTTACTTCGTATGATTTGATAAATTTTCAAACGTTTGGTAAAAATGTTATGAAAAGTAAGACAAAAGGTGTAAAATTTATTGTAAACATAATAATTTTTGTAATGGCTTACTCAAGTTTACGTACTGAAAAAATCATATTTGTTTGCTAAGTCTTGCTATGGTAACTGAAAGACGTTTGTAACAACGTTTTGGCGACATCTCTGTAAAGATGAACTAGAAAAACCTTTTGATTAGAAAACGTAATTGTAAATAATGAAAATTTCTGACTAATATTACCTGAAAAGGCAAGTCTAAAACTAGACAAATTTGGTCTAACCCGACAATTAAATGTATTAATATCAAAATTAGTTAATATTCTCCCGCTGGGATGTTTAAGCACGAGGATTATTGTTGTAATGTTATCTCCAACTACTGTAGAGAGAATATATAGGTTATTTTGCTTAACAATTTGCAATAAAAACCTTAATGCTAATGCAATTTTACATTTATTGAATTACTTTTTTCTAAACTTTATTGAAACAATTTTGAATTTGGACAATTTTTTGAATCGATTATACCCTGTCGGAAAAAACTTGTTTATAATAGCAATACCAGAGGGATTGAAAGTTAACAATTCTAAATTGTATACGAACCAAATATTATTGGTTACGAAAGTAAAAGATATAACCTTGAATAATGAATAACTACTCGTACTTGTTGTCGCAATTCAACAGCATCTCAAGATACATAACGATAGCTTAATTGCTCAATCACAGGGATTATCTCGTATTGTCTCTGAGAGAGACGTAGCTGCATTGCTTGAGCTCGATATTCGTTATACTCTACTAATAACTCTAAAGATTCGAAATTTTAGGCTAATATACAATTTTGCCTTCTAATTGAACGATTCTTTAAGAATTGAATGTATGTTTGGACGCAGATAATTGGATCTTACAACAGTGTATTCAATATTTAAACGAGATACAAAATTATTTTAATTTGTTTTTCGCATCATACCTCATGAAAGATTAGAGGCTTTGACCATTCAAAATTGTTTATCTAGTGATTGTAAATTTAAAGGGGCGATTTTTTTAAACTTAAATGAATGTATACGAAATTTGGAATTTATACTCATCGAATTTGTTACTAATGTAAAGGGTATTATTGTTATTTTTTTATTAAACCCTAAATGTTGCTTAACTGATTGAAGGCTGTTAATAGCTTTATACAGGGTGTCCCATAAGTAAAGTGCCAAACTTCGGGAATAGGTTATATGGGTCAAAATAAAGGTAAAATGAAGAATTTTTTTTCCAAAACCGCTTTGTTTACCAGATATCCGCCATTTTGTATTTGGAAAAAATATTTTTTATCTCCCAAGTTTTTTAATCGAATTTTTGAAACTCGGTATGCACCTGTATCTAGTCAAGGTTAGTTTATGAAAAAATAATTAGCATGATTAAATAATAAATTTCAAAATGGCGGCCGTTTAAAATCTTTAAGTTGAAATAACGAAAAACGGTACGTTTTACAAAAAAATATAAAGGATAACAATTTTTAGAAAATTTTATTTGCCATCTAATGACACAGAATTCATGAAAATCGGTTAATAAACAACTGAGTTATGATCGTATTTAGCTAGTGAGGCAGCATTTTTGATAGTCCATTGTTGCGCTGAGCCATGCGCTAATTCGACCATAACTCAGTTGTTTGTTAATCGGTTTTCATAATTTTGAAATCGTTGGAATGGAAATAAAATTTTCTAAATATTATTGTTCTTTATATATTTTTTAAATATACCATTTTTTTGGTATTTTAATTTAAAGATCTTAAACGGCCGCCATTTTGAAATTTACGATTCAATCATGCTGAAACAAACCTTGACTAGATACAGGTGCATACCGAATTTCAAAAAAATTGATTAAAAACTTGGAAGATAACAAATATTTTGTTAAAAATAAAACATGGCGAATATCTGGTAAACAAAGCGTTTTTGGAAAAAATTTTATACATCATTTTATCTTTATTTTTACACATATAACGTAATCCCGAAGTTTGACACTTTACTTATGGGACACCATGTATTTTCGATAAAGGCCATAAGATTCAAGGATTAAGGCTTGCGTCCCTCTAAATGTGGGAGCTAGAATGTTTCCTCTTTCCTACACTCGTACATACCCGTTTAATACGCAAGGGGATAACATGATACCTGCCGTCCTCGTCCGTGGTCCTTTGCCGTAATTGGACGGATTGAAAGACTAAGCAAAGAATAATCGAACCCAATTAGTCTTGTTATCATTACTGCAAGTATTACTCTCGTAAACAAACTTTACTCCACCAAATTAGAAAATATTTAACTCCTAATTTAATCTTTTTATTTTTTGAACTAAATAAATTTTTGGTAGCGCCTAAATAATTTTTTTGTATTTTTGGTAAAACTTAATTCTGTGCTATCTGGTTTGTGTTCAAAGACAAGACAGTCTGCATTAAACTGCATGTATATATTGTGAAAATTGTTGTGGTGTTCTTAGATCTTATTCTCAAATTTAACCCCCTGCCCAGACCAAACCTCAATTTATGGCAAAAACCCAGCCTGATAGGAAAGCACTAAAACATCTATTACGTCAATCATTCACTAAAAACCTTCCGTCAGGTTCTCCAAAAAAACTAAAACCAATCGGACTGATCTCCCGGGGTAATTCAATATTCCCGCATCCACCAGGAGATAAAGTCATCAGCCATCTGCGTCACCCGACGGCGCGGGGCGAAGACCCACGTTCCCCGTCTCGGGTGACCACGTAGTGAGGTGAGGTCACGTGACAGCTGTGGACGCGGAACACCGGAACGGAACGGTTTACGTTTTTTCGCCGCTCCATTGTGTACAATTAGTCGCCGCGACAGCTGTTACACGCCGCAGGTGGCGCACCCGCGGCCCGCGGTGCTCGGCGGAACTATTAGATCAAAGTGATAAGACGGATTTCAATTTACGTATATTAATTCGCCCGGACCAAAGGTGGGGGTCCGGCCGGTTAGTTAGGGGCATGTTTGTTTAATTACGGACTTGTGTTACGGTGATTAATAAAGGTCGGGTTGCGCGACAGATTTGTTTTGCTATAGTTAGCTAGACATTTTACTGCGTTGTTTGTAGATGCTGTGCTTGTAAAAAGCATAAGAAACTAATTATATGTTTTTCTTTTACAGGTATGTCTGATAAGCTGTTGAATTCAAATGGTTTCGATTGAAAAAGTCGTAAGTAATATCGTATGAAACAGTTCTTTAATCTTTCCTCAACACTTATTTTACTAAATAGAGCCATGTTGAAGTTAATTCCTTAAAAAGGGGATTAAAAATGTATATATGTACTCAGTTTTAATACTACCACGTAGTTCTTATGGTAACAAAAACTTTACAAATCCATTTCCTGATTTAAATTTTAATCCACCAGTATATATGTGTTTTAAATTATTTTCTTTTTCAACTTGGAAATTAATCAATTGTTTTCAATTGAGATTTATACCCATATATATAATAATAAATTTATAATATTCTAAATATTGTAGAATCTCTTACATGCTGCTAAAAATTAAATGATTACGAAATTTTAACTGCATTAAACATTTTAGTGACATTCACTCAAAAACGACAAGAAAATGGCTACGAAAGACTAATGAACCATCAACATTTTCAAGTGTAGTTCGGTTAAATGATCCCAGAAATAAATGTCCTCGCGTAAGAGCAGGGGTTCAAATAAAGGATAAGGAAGCCATCTAAGGGAAACTGCCTTTGAATCTCAGCTTGATGGTTAGAGGATGTCCCGTTAGGCAAACAAAATAGTGAAGGGGAAATATTTAAAAGCCTGGGCTAAAAGAGACTAAAGGTTATTTATAATTTGAAAAGAAACGTAGATGGAATAAAAACGCAAAATTAAAAGGGTATTTATAACTTCATTATTCTTAGGTTAAAAATTATTCAGCATCTAATGGTGATGAAATGTTTTTTTTCTTTTTTCCGAGAGTGTTTATTTATGATAAAAATATTCCTTAAGTATAATGCATTGGCAACGTTTATTTTAAATTTTTTACTGCAACCTTTATAAATATTATTTTTAATGTTTTTCGAGGTAATTCATATGTATTTTACATAGCCTACTAGCTGGGATATATAGTAAACGCTTTTCGAATGAGAAAAAAGGCCCTCGCATGAAGGAGTCTAATCAAACACTAAAATATTTTTTTAATTCGATTTAATTTAATTTTTATTTATTTTATGGGCTAAACTAAACTATGATTAATGTGAAACATTTTATTTTTAAATGAGTCCAATCATGAAGTTTTATTTTTATAAAATACCGTCAAATTCATTAATTTTAAAATAATTTGTTATTTCCTATAATATTCCTGAACAGCTATATTTTCTTCCTTTTTATACTTTCGACCAAAATTATCGTAGATTTCCCAATGTCAAAGCCATAACTAAATCAATCCTCATTTACAAAACATACATCAAGCAGAAATTGCGCACAGAAAAAACTACTTCGACTGCAGAGTGAATTAAACCCTAGTGAACCAACACAAACCGGGGACAATTGAAGGAGCAATCAGTGGCGGAACTCCGGAACAAGGAACACTCGTTGCTGACAACGGAACGCCGGAACAAGGAACGACTCGCGCCGACATAAAGGGTAAAGTACCACTTCTGCATCGATCGGCAAATTAAAGTGTCTCTAGGAATTATCCGCACGACTCCCTCCCGCGCCTTTGTTCAACACAATTGGATGTATTGGATTTGGTTTCACAACAAAGTCAATTTACCAACTATGGCACAGAAACTAATATTTATTTTAGTGAAATTTTTAGACTCATCTATGATGTCATGACGTAATTTACAGTTATATAAATAATGACTTCTCGCATCAAATCTGTGACAATTGTTAAAGATATACCCTTGAGCTGTATTATTCGTAAGAATATTATTTTTAATAAAATAGCAACGAATTCAATAGTTGAAAGTTAATCGTGTAAGTTATAAAAGAAAACGGTGACCTACCGCCCATCTCCACCCATGTGACCTATTGCCTGTTTTCAGTTTCTGAGATCTGGGCCTTTTTGGGAACAGCTGAATATAATTCGAATTATTTTTCCTTCAATTAATAAAATTTGAATGCAATAAATTATAGCTCACGGTTTTATTTAAAAGAAATGTAAAGTCTTCATTTAATCTAGAAACGGTGTGTTACAAAGGACATATATAGTAGGATAATTATATGTTCAATTAGTTGCCCAAACGGTATTGATGTGACATTAAAAACTACAGCTCTACTTTGTGTCGTTAATGTTGTGTGCAACATGTCCTAAATTCTTGTAAAAACCCTAGAGAATAAAAAACGAATTTCTTAGATTTGACAAAATCTTTTTAATCTTAGAAAGCTATGATATTGTTTAAAATAAGCAGAATCCCTTGTTTACTAAAAGCAAAATAAGGGGAACGCTTATTATTTCTTTGGCGTATGCAAATAAAAGTTCTCCTACACACGCCCATTAAAAGCAAACCTGTCTTTAAAACACAAAATGCCAAATGGTGTATGGAAGTAGTAATAGGTGATTCCCAACCTAATCAACGGTGGGTACCCGTTAATTCTCCTTGGAAGTGTTTGCATGTCCAGGCCACATTGAAAGGCAGTTATGAAATCACGACTCGGTGACGTGTGTGCGGATGACGTGTTCTTTTGAAGTAGACCTGCCGTACATTCTCACATGTAATATATGGCTATGTGCGATAGTAAATTACACAATTAATTACTTAAGAAGCTATTACTTAACTGTTGAGATTAAAATGCGGAAATTCTCTTCACTTTACTGCTCTTGGAAATACGTTGATTTTATTTTTTCAAACTAATTGAAATACTGTACATTTGTAATGCATATACAGTTTTTTATATTATATTAATGCCATAAGAAGAATATTAATACAGCATCAGAAAAGGCGAAAAGACTACCTGTTAATTTGTTATTTATCTCGCTCAGCAGTTGAGTAGAGAAGTATTAAAGAGACATTTTTGTTTGTAATTTTAAATATTACCAAGTTGATTTATTCGTAAAGGGTCTCCTTCGATTGCTTATGGTCTTATCCACCAAAACTCATTAACTGTCTATTGTTTTTATATTACATTTCTTTCAATGAATATGTTTTATTATTATTGTAACAGGTTTAAGCACAGTGTCGTTGTAGGTAAGATTAAAATTTAAAGAAATGAATTAAAACAGTGTTTCTCAACCGTTGGTACGCGTACCACTGGTGATGGTACGCGAAGGGCTTTCAGGTGGTACGAAAGAGATTGAAGAAGTAGTACAAAATAAAATACAACGATTCCGAACGAACGCTGTCCCGTCGAATAGCAAATTCACACTTAATACCTTATACCTTTATTAACGTTTTTAGTATTTGTTTTGGTCATAATATGTCAATTTCGTACCATATTTTAGGAAATATTGCTTCTCTTTCATTTTAAAAGTAATTCTTTTTCAGTACATTTTGGCATTGAAAAATGTTCTTTCCATTAAAAAATACCAAAGTGTTAATTCGGTGATAATACTATATTTTTCAGTTGCGTACGATTTTCTAACCAAATGTGTTTTCTAATTTGAGCGTACAGTCTAGTTATGTCGATCTGTTGTAAACAGTTTAGTTTTGTAATATGCTTAAATATACAACATAAGCATAAGTGAATGACTTGGAATTTTTATTTATGTTAATTTTTCAAGATAAGTACATTTTAAAATAACAGACAGAGACAGAAATTATTTTTCCCCATGTATCTAGACATTTTTAACATTAACGAAATTCATATTGGAATTCGTGCGGTTTTTTCGCCAAAATGACTATAAAATTATTGAATATTTTCCATGTTTTTTGCCCCTGAGCTGTGCAATCAATTTAAGACTATATTACTTACTGTATATTACTTACTGTAAACTTATTGAGCAGAGCTGAAGTGAACACATAATTTGTCGAAATGTCCTTATAATCAAAATACGATCGAAACTTTTACATTGAGAAGAAAAATTAAATAAATTTAGCTGGTAAAAATAAAAGCATTCATTCTTGGAGGGGATCCCTCAGTGATGGGAGGAGGGGGGTCCTTGCGATGGTACGCCAAAATATTAAAAATATGGTAGGTGGTACGCGAGCATCAAAAGGTTGGGAAACACTGAATTAAAAAGTAAAAAATGAGTTAAAGTAAAAAATGAAAAAAATAAATGATGGTGAATGAAATAAACTCAAACTGGAGAATTTGTTTAATGAATGTTGATTTTTTTTATTTACTATGAGGAAAGTGCACCGTGAAATATTCTGCAGATATTAATTCTAAGAAATAACATACGGTTTTTAAACAATTGTTGAGAGCTTTCGTAATGTTTTCTCTTGTAAATGCCTGCACTTTTCTCCATAAAGCACTTTTTATTTCATCTCACAATTAAAAATTAAATAAAATTTTAGTCTTAAATTATTTTACGTATACAGTAGGTTTGGTGATATATATTTGTACGTGTTCGCGTGATTTTTAGTTAATCTAGATCAGTCTGTTTAATCAGATTCCGACTGACTTCATGTCAATACCCTTTTAAAAGAAATTGATAAAATCGTATTTAAAGGTTTTGTCCGACTACCTTATTATAAAGCATTGGAAAGACTAATAATAATATATCACTTTAGATTGAATGGACTAGACACACAGTTCAACTGTACATTCTAAGTACCAAACAGCGATAAGTGTCAATATAAGTGAGACTCTATGGTATTGTTGTAGGGGTGAGAGATGGGGGAAGTGTAGTGAGTCAGCTGTTACACCCCCCCCTCTCCCCCACAGTGAGTCACGCGTGTTTTAGTCACGGTCTGCAAGGTCCAGGTGAAACACCGTGTGTGACTAATGTCATTTAAATGCAACATGTGAGAAACCACTCCTTTCTACTGTGGAAACTACATGTATTTTGTTTTGATTGAAAACTTTTATTTTGGCGTCTATACGAAACAAATTTGTATTCATTAGTAATAATTTATTGCATTCCTTCTGTGTGTTATAAGCTAAGGTCTTAGATTTCTTTGAATATTAATCAAAAGAAAAATTTGGTTTTCCTACTTAGTTACAAAGTCTAACCGACTTTATAAGATTACTGATGTCACTGACGTGGGGCGTACCAATGCTTAAAACGCAAAAAAAAAATCAATTCGAATAAGCTATAAAAAAGTAGTTTTTATAATTAAAGCTGATTCAAAACTTAAGGTGAGAAAATAAAACAAAAATGCATTTTTCCTACACTCTAATCTTTCTAATGTATGATATAATTTGTTCCTCGATAAAGCAATGCCCTTATTGATATACTAATACACCTCGGAAACATGCGATGGAAATATATATGTTTTTTAAGACGATGACTGATGAAATAATCCACCGGTAATAACAATTTAGAGGGTCTCGGCCATAAAGTCGGCGGAGAACCAGGCCGTCGGGAGTGACGGATGACCGTGTCACCTTCAGGGTGGTTTATTTTCCATTTCTGCAACCACGGCACATTCTGATTAGGATTTATTCTTGAGAAGACCTCTTTCTGTTGACAGCTGTTATCTCGATTAAATAAATTGTGTTTATGTGTACTGAGTAAAGTTATTGCATTAAGTTAATTAATTGTAATTTAATGCTGTAGTGATTACATTAACATAAAGAAAACTCATGAAAAAACTATAAAATTACAAGCAACTTTTAATTTTTTTATAAATTTTCATCAACTAAAACCTGTCATACAATCATAAATTTTAGTTTTGAAACTTAAATCAAAAATTATATAATTATATTCATAATTAATTGCAATAATCCGTAGTTCTATAAAATAATTTGGCACTTGAGAACATTTATTCATCTTAATAGTTTACGTTTTGTTACTATGCATATTTACACAATAGCAGTAACTACTGCTTGATTGTAAAATGCTTGCATAAGTTAGTTGCTGTATTGTATGGTATTTCTCAACGTCAGCGTAATATTGATTGTTTGAGAAGTTTGAGGCTTTTCTGCTTATTAATTCAATAAGATGATTCTTTTCCTTTATCGCTGTTAGCTTGTAATTTTAAGTTTAGAGTTGAGATTTTAAGACTATAAAACTATAAATAAAGATATAGTGGCATAGAAAATATAAAAACGTTTATTTTATAACATACATGGTATAGTATTTTTATTATAGAGCAATGACCTTTGTTAGTTGTACTTAGATGTATTATTCCATTCCATTACATCGTCGAATGCATTTATAAATTTTCTCAGTACAACCCACCTGTACTAAATAGAAAGAACAAATTATTAAATACTATTACAGTAATGGACGTATCGGTGATGATGAATAGGGTTGAATCGTGTAAAAAGTGTACGCAAACAGGAATTCAATTCCGTTTTTGATTTATTCGAGCCGCTCGGATATGTAAACATTGCAGCATCGCCCCAGCTGCGCCCAACATCAAACCTGCATCTGTACAGCTTACCTCCGCACCGTGCTAATCTATTATCCCTTGCATCGCATAGTAGTACCTGGAAATGAGAAATATTATTATTCTTCCACTGAACGGTTTTTATCGCATAATACTTAGTACAAGGGCTTACTAAGTGAATAAATAATCCACTAATATACTTATTGTTCAGAATAATGATCTATTCACTATATTGAGTATGTAGAATTTGTTTCAAAGGAATTAAATAATGTTTTATTCATCTTTGAATATTATAAATGGAACGTTGAACGAATGAAAAAAAAACAGCTGTCAAATTTTGGGTATTGAATATGACTTTAATTATTTGACTCTGACAATTTATGTAGAACCGTTAAGCGAAAACTTCCTGTAATACATTAAGCCTATTAGTCTTTAAATTTCTAAGGATTCATTAAAATTTGAATTAGTTCAACTGACATTTGAGAAAATATTTGACTATATTTGTTTGATTTAAAATAACACACATTACTCTAACTGTTAAAAACTTTATTACATTTCCGATCATACTGAAACAAACATTTATATTATGTACCAGAAAAAATGTTTCTCTTAAATCAAATCACATCCCTCCAATTATATCCATCCCAACCATAGAGAACACACATGGTGTTAATTGTGTGTCTGAGATAATTAATGCCAATTATTGGGATATCTCAGTTATTTGCGTGTTTCCGTCTCAACTGTTGTAGCACCGAGTAATTCACAATCATTTTGCTTAGCTGGATACCAAAATATTGAATGGGGCAAATTAAACTTATATTGCATTATTATAGTCTAATTATATCAAAATATTAATGTTCAGTGTGCTATAATCAAACCTTTAAGAGCCTTATATATTTCTGGCTAATTTTCAATACGATTGTCAATAGTGCAGTTTACTTATGGCCGAAATTTAGTTTTCTTTATGATATATATGAATTCTTAGTTACGATTATTTACTTTAATTAAGTGGAAACTGTTACTAAAAAGCTTATACGAGAAGAAAGTATAACTCATTGAATGAATAATGAATACCATAAAAAACAAATTTATTAGTCAAATCATATGAAAGAATTGAAATTAGGTATTCAGACATTTATTTGTTTATGTTATCAAACTAGTCGTTTGCCCTAACATATTTTCATCAAGTGGTAGGATGTTTATCGAGTGCGTAGTTCTATAAAGGGGTTGAAGTGATTGAGAGGGTGCATTGTTCCCAGCTAGATAAGCTATTCTGTGGACACCATCTGGCATTTTACCCGGAGACCGCACTGACATATTGAGGAACTGTTTCAACGTTCTCTTTCTTAAGTTTTTCTTGCAATTTTATCACCCTTTAATGCTTTTGAAATACATCCAGAACATTCCGTATTACGGATACGGTATTTGAAATTAAATAATGTGAGGATTACCAAATTTAAAACTTACTTTATTTAACTGAGGAAACGTAAAATAATTCATCATTAAAAGTAATTTAAAAATACTTGGATATAAATTTGTTATTTGTTAGCCAACAGCTAGAAATATAGCAACAAATAAATGATCTAATATTTGTTTATCGTATCGATAAAGTATTATTACCTCCAAAGTTGAAAGTTTTAAAAAATATATAATATTTCAGAGATATTATATATTTTTAATATCTCTGAAAAGCGTAAGCAGGATTCGAAACGAATGTTAAAAAGCGAAACAAATCAGATACATTTTTCATGGCAAATATTGGCAAAGGTTCTTTCAAGACGTACATTATTCAAAGAGGAAGTCATATGCAATTGAAGGCGCAATAAATATACAGATTAATCCAAAATCACTTATATTTTCTCACAAAACGAGACATTTTTAAATTATTCCAATATACCCTAAATTGGATTATGGACAAAAGAAGCATAGAATTTGTGAGAAATTAGTTACAAAAATATGGTTTTAGAGCTGCAGTAATCGAAATAACAACCCCTAATACTCAAGAACAATGACCATGGAGTGAGTGAGCCCGATGGAAAGGGCAAGGGGCTTCTTCTCCATCGATCGACACATTGAGTGTCCCTGGAGATCACCCACGCACTTCTTCGCTACTCGTAGCACCAAGTTGTTGAGCGGTTAAATATTGCGTAAATGATCATGTTATAAAATTAAAAAGAATTTTTTTACATTTGGTTTATTTTAAACTAAATGTATTACAGTATTGTGGGTTTTTTAATTGACCCCTCTGAAGTAATTATTCATGCAATTAAGCAGTAATTATCAGGTAATTTTCGTTTTAATTAGCAAAAACTAAAGCTAATTGAAACTGAACATTGATATTGAATATATCATATTCCTTAAATTCTAACTTACCTAATTTTATGTACCTGTTTGAAAAAAATTAAAAAGATTTACACGAAATTATTTCTTTGAAATTCTTCCCAAAATGAATACTCTATACGCTGGAGTAGCTTAGTCTGTCCAAGTCGAAGATGAAGAAACAGTTATCAATTTAATATGACGTTCTAAACACATTAAATAGCACTAATAATGTTTTCTCATCTCTTAAACAGAAATTAGCGGTTCATTTTTGACGTCAATAATAGGGGTTCATTTTTTCCCAAAATCAAATCAGTCTGCCTGAATAAATATAGCCATTGAAGTCTTCGGGAAGGCAATTCAAACATGTAAAAATAACCTATACGACATTTTAAGAGGAACGAATGAATGTCACAAGTAATCAGTAAAAAGTATTTTTAGTTTATAGTAAAAGAAAACTATTTAGTAAACTTATTATGCTTCATTACTCAGTAGGATGGAGGTATGTTTAAAAATTAGGTTTTAATAAATTTTTATCTACCTTTGTTTATAGTTTAATTCGTACTATGGAACGTTGTTACTCGAAAAAGCTACCCCCCCCCCCCTTGTTCTCCTCGTTTTTGATAAAGTTAGCAAATATGAGTGTAAACGTATTACACAATGAACAAATAAATTTCCCCACACAACAAATCCATGCTTTTCATAAAGACCGAAGATGTTGCCTCAGTCGCTCGGTCTGCAGGTTGCATGCCCAGACTGTTTGCAGTCGCTCGACACGCGAGGGTGGTGATGAGTGCTCGACTGACGTGTTCATTACCAATTCTTCATCTTCTCAAAGACTTTATGAAAACGTGATTTTGCCTATGAATTACTTAAAGTTTATGAATAAATAAATTACTTAATTCCATCATATATATAGTTTAAACTACAATATTATAGCAATACCAAAACTATAAAAAAATATACTTTCCTCAGTAAATTTTATAATTATAATTTCATTTATTATTTTTTACGCACTAATTTCCAATAACGAGGTCAAACTTACGATATTTTCATACTGCAACGCAGCAGACGCACAGGCATTTGCCTATGTCTGCTGATTCCATAAGACCATTCCTTTTTTTCTTTAGCAGCCAATGAAATTGTAATAAAATTCTTAATTTATTTTTTGCATTTGCTGTAGGCTTATGTTTTTTGTATTATATTTGTAAAGCTGTATATTTCTTGGAATAAACGTTTCTTTCGTTCATTCACTCATTATTAAATAAAAGCACTAACCTTTGACTGGTTGGTTTTGACGATTTTAGGTCAGATAACCAAATAACGTAAGATAAAATAATATTAAATTAGGTATTAAGACCAGAAACTAATTAAAATTTAGGATAGTAAAAAAACAATCCTCAGTGTCTTCGAGCGTGGTATTAAAAAAAAAACAGAATTTATTGTATTTTTCCTAAACCAATAGAATTGTTTAGTATTTAATTTGTAGCAATAAGAAACTTTTTAAAATTGAATAGTTAACTTAAATGTTTGAATACTCAAAGACAAGCCATATTTCTCATATAGTTTAGAAGATGTATATTTAGAAGCTTCGATTGAGTGAGTCTTTGGTGTTTATGTTTTTATTTGATGAAATTTCTTTCCTATTAGCAAGTTTAGCCAATAGGTCCTTGTTGGTTTTATAAGCATTGAAACATGGGACTTACACTTTTTATAGTATGCTCAAAACTAGTTGGGGCAGATGGAATATCAAATTAAATTATAAAACAAAAAATTATTCTATTCATACAATTTTTTAGGGAGAGTGATATGAATTAGCATACCGTAGATAGCAGTTTTTCTTAGTCTCGCTGGATTAATGTAGACCAGCATCTAGACATTCTGTTGTTGATTTATACCTTTAACAATTCATTTGAAATTAATTGATGTTGAGGCACTTTCCTGGAATAATAGAATAAAAAAGGTTTTCTATCTTGAAACGTTTTTCAAATGTTTGCTCCAGTGGAATGGATGAATTTGTGATAAAAAACATTCAAGTGTATCATACATTCCAACAACAACATCTCTCTTGACTACATCTGTACCACTGACAATGCAATGCATAATTCAGCGACATTTATGTCATGGTAAAATTATGACAGTGCAATAGCACTTATTTAGCATTTAAAATTACGGCAAGTCATAAGTTTGATTTTGTATGCATCTTATTATTGGCCTTAATGTATTAACACACAATAATAAGAATAATTTGTAAATACTGGTCAGTAAAGGAGTAACAAGTAAATAAATAAATAAACAAATAAGTACTACACTGCAGTGATGAAAGACGTTAAGAATTTTTTAATAATAAAAGTCGCCAAGTTTAAACAAAATTGTATAACTGAATTTACAATTAATTATCTAGGCCAGAAATATGAATGATGGTGTTTATAACTAAATGTATCGAAAGTTTACTTACTTAAAGTAATAATTCAAAAACGACTTTAAGTTTCGGAGTCTGTAAAAAAACTTCAACACAACACCGTCGTAGTTGACTCGTTACTGTAAAGATAATTAACCCGATCTAAATTACAGGACAAAATTCTCTTTAGCTAATGGATATTGCAATTAAAGGGTTGCTTAATCTATAAAAGTTAATGACAGTAATCAAGTTTCTTTTCACCGTTCGCACAAAACACAGGACTCGTCAATAACGACTTAGATTATTTACTTTTTAAGCGTATTTTCAGTGCCACCTAGTAATTACATTTCGAAATAAACTCCAGGAATTTCAGATCTGTTAAAACGATGCATCGTTCTTAAAAGGAATAGTTTACCCAGAAACGTAAATTGCATAGCTTTTTTAATTATAGGTTAATATTTTAAGGACATAAATAGTTGATTTATCCACAATTACATCTAATTTAAGCATATACATGTAATAGTTATATAGACTCAAAGAATATGACAATTAAATTAAATTCAAAATCAAATATTACATTACAGTTTAATATTAATAACATCATGTTATGTAATTAGAATATATAGCTTATTGATTAGATTTATACGACATTTTGTTCTGTATGCTGGATATAAATAAAAAAAATCTTAGAATGCTTATATTATATAGTAGAGCGCCGATCATCCGAACTAATTGGGGACAAGGGGTGTTCGGATAACTGAATATTCGGATAATCGAACATGAAAAGATAAAATTTAAAAATTATATATGTAACGTAATTCTTACTCATAAAAAGGCTAAAAAAAATGATCAAACAAAAATTATTCACGCAATTTTATTATGAAATTGATCAGAATACAAGGGTATAAATTTTTAAAGAAAAATTTATCAGACATAGATACAGTACACTGTATACTTTTTATTTAGAGAAAAAGTCCAACATTTGTTTTTGCTTTAGCCCTGACACATTTTTTGGCATGCGAATTTGATTGCTTGAGAATCATGTTCAAAATATGAATTATTACGGTGTTCGGTTAACCGACGATTAGGATGACCGACGTTCGGATAATCGGAGCTCTACTGTATTAACTTATATTAACTCATACTGCACTCACAAAAAGCTGGTAAACATAGGTAAAAAACGAAAAAGGCTATCCAATTTCCATTAAGAGCCATTTTTTATCTTTTACGTATTATTACCGTTTTGTAGGTGTAGTTTAGGTGTATATGAGTTATGTGTTTTACATATTTATTTGTTTATATCCGGAAAATACAGTATAAAGAAATGGAGACTTTGCAAAAACTAGGAGACATCAAATTATTTATTAAGCAATCGAGACACCTATATTTTATACTTCTTGTCCCTCAAATGAACTCTTCCCTTTAGTAAAACATTTCTGTGTGATGTAAGAGAAGCCTAGAGCATATTCTGTGAATCTGTCGGGGCGTGTAGCAATTGAAACATATTTTGAATTTTTTGTTAACTCTTGGTTTGTTTTGTTTTAACTATAATGTAAATTTGCAGTGTGAATATAAAATCAATGCAATAAATAATTGTTACCAACGTGGTACATCAAACTGTATTGATATATTAATCAGTTTTCTCTAATTTAATTGTTTGATTTATTCGTTTATTTAATGTAAATGAGATATATATACTTTCCTTAGCGAAATGTTTTCATATACTTTTTTGTAACTTTTCGCCAAAGTCAAAGGTATTTTATTTCTGCTGAAAGACCAGAACCGAGTCTGAATGGAAACGTGGTTTATGTTTTTGATATTCGAGTCTTGTTTCTGGTTGACGTTTTCAACCTCACTTTCAACACAAGGCAACTTGTCTCTTTGTTCTATGAACATGGATCCATAAACTATGAAATATATATTTTGTTAATGAATACTAAAACAGTGATCGATGGGATTTTCTCTGCTGGAGAATAGTTATACCTAAATATAAACGATATTTTGAAATACAACTTTCATGAGTGCTTATAACTTGATTTAATTTCGTTAGAATTAAATTTAAATTTTTATAATAATTAAGTAAATTGTAATTCATTTACATTCGATGAATCTATATTATTAAAATAATCTCTAAGATTTTGTCCACAGAAATCGACCCCTCAAAATATATTTTCTATACATATTTTGTATAGAATTAAAGCTATTACACTCGAGATGAGCCTTTTGTTGGTTTGGAAAATATCACATAAAAGGCATTCGTTCATGAGGCTTTTAGAAATTTCTGTGAAAGTGCTACTATGAGATGTAAAACCTCTGAATTTTTTTCGTTTCTCGTTTGTTTTTAACAAAACAGATGGTAAGGATTTCAAATAGTTACTTGGTTGTACCACGGAATGCAAGGCTAGCAAAATTTATATTTAATATTTATTTACATCATAATCTTGATTTCTTAAAATATAGACGTTTTTATAAGACAGCAGAAAATAATTCCATTGGAGTAGGGGTTTTAACAAACTATTGAAGCAAGGCCACACTACACTACAGGCCGGAGTCTCCCCCCCTCCTCCCTGATGCCACGTCACAACACCGGCCGAACTCCTAGCGCTGTGTTGGAAATAACAACTAAAATCATATGAAAATCGTAAACATTTACCAAAAAATTATGACATTACTACATCGAAATGAAAACAATAAGAAACAAAACTGTCAAATTTTCAATAAATCATCTGATGAAAAGTAAACAAATTCCTTGCCTGTAATGTTTACCGGTTTTTAAGTTTATGAAATAAAGTCTTGTTTTCTTTATAATTATTTTCGACCGCATTTGGTTATTCATTAATTAATGCAGATTCGAAAAAATAATGGTTTCTAAACGAAAACTTAAACGAATTACTTAGGGCACGATAGTTTTAAGAGTGCGACAGTGAATCGCCATAAGAGTACATTATAAAAGCGTCTGCGATTCTGTCTGATAATGTGACGTCACCACAAAAGGACTCCGGCCTGTAGTGTAGTGTGGCCTTGATTGAAGCATATTTAAACGTTGGGAAATTTAAATTTTAAATATTAGTTGGATCTATATGAAATAAATAAAGGTTTAAAACGCATTGTACATGTAAAACCTGTAATATGTAAATTTACTTGGAATGCGAAGGATATT
The DNA here is from genome assembly GCA_035578135.1 of Flexamia atlantica. Lineage (NCBI taxonomy): Eukaryota > Metazoa > Arthropoda > Insecta > Hemiptera > Cicadellidae > Flexamia > Flexamia atlantica. The sequence continues at coordinate 29,498,322 of JAQJVK010000003.1, forward strand.
TAAGTGTTTCCTATTAGCATGTTTATTTCATCTCTATTTTTAAATGCACCAATACCAATGCACCCATATAATTGAGGAATTTCGTAGAAAACTGTGATCTTTGCATGGTATTAAATTTGTTAAACATGTACTTGAGATACAAAACGAAAAGACGAATATATTTGGAAATGTAATTTCTTGGCCGTTTTGAGTGCTGAATACTTTTTTCCGCCGAATAACAATTTTATAAATATTATTCAGAAATTAGTTTATGTCGATCTGTGGTTTGTACATCTTCTTGCCGATTGTTCAAACCTAACTTATCAATAGCCTGACGTGTCGATGTTGTGGAAAAATACCATAGAGATTTATTACTTTTGAGACAAACCTTCAAAACAGAGGTAAGAAGATGCACCAAGCAATGAAGCTCCATATAAAGTAAGCCGCAAATTATGCAAAATGAAAGATGTTATTCTGCCAAATCAGCAAAGTTTATAACATTTAAACGTATATGTAAAGCGTTTTTACGTTTATAAAACGTTAAATACATAGACACTTACAAGGAGGTAAGTGAGGTTTGAATAAATGAACTCCGGAAATTCTCTGAGGAATATACTATCCGTATTGAACTTTCAAATCTTAAGTAATAGGTTAATTTTAATGTTTAATTTGATGAGAAGTTCAGCCTAATTTTATTACAGTAACACAATGAATTTCTCTAGAAAAAAGAACACGACAATAAATACACTTCTTCATTGAAAGGTTCGGAAACACATAAATAAGCAGTAGGAAAGTAAAGCTTATTTTAATATTTTATTTCAAAGTCACGAGGTAACGCAGTCTGCTGGTTAACAATTAATTTTATTCATCAGAATAATATTCTCATATCTGACTTCATTTATCATGAAATTCCCTTGAAATTCCATTTATCATTCATTTGATTCAATCCTTAAAGTCTAGTTAGTGTAAAATTGAAAATTATATTCTTGCCTAAGGTCCATACTTGTTCTAAAAGTTCTTGTCTAACATTACATAACATATATTTAACCAAATATTACCTGATATGCACTTGAACTTCCAAATGCGTGGGAGTACCCACTTGTGTTATTGCACAAGGGTCTCCATCTGCAAAAACAAAACAAGCCTGCTATATATGATTGTTTTCGTAATATCTTCCATCATTCTTCTTCAACATTCACATAAAACCTGTATTCCTTTGAAAATGGTAGTGAAATAAGATAGGCCGAAAATATATTGCTGTAAAAGGTAGAGCGAAGTTTTAACATGACATATTATTTATTTATTTATTACTTTAAGACCGATTGCCATTTTCATGGTTGGGTTTTTAACTGAAATTATAAAAAGCCTTAGATAAAACTAAATTTAATATTAATATATGAGAGTTTGAAGCAAATTGTTTTCTTGCATTTTTGATGTAGTGATACTATTGAATAAATAGTTGGCCTAACCTTGTAGAAAAGCTATAACGATGCGAAATAGCCCATGGTCAGTCAGATTGGGTAGAATGAAAAAGGCAGACAAGTAATTTCTGAAAACGTTGTTGTTAGCAATATGGAACCACGTGCATGGCCCGTGAGTGTATAAAGAAGTTTTAACATTATATTGCAAAAAATACATTAACAAAAATGTTTTATTAAAATGGAGTGTCATACTAATGCAAACATCTGATTTTCAAAAACACAAAGACCCATGCCCCAGTCGCCAAAAGTTGTGTATGTTCTATTATATACTTTGTCGACATGAACATCTGGTGACTGCCTTTAGCCATTAAGGTGGGATGTGTTTGTGTTCTCATACCTGAGTACCTGAGTGTGTTGTTAAACTCCAAATCAAATTAATCAAATTACAGTTATTATATCATGTCTAAATAGTCCGGTGAATGATAATTTATATGTTTCGGGATGAAAATCGGAGTAATACATGTTTCTATCAATACTGTACATAGAATTTGTTGTTGACAATTGAGATTTAAACATAATCGTTCAGAAACTGGTTCCTTTTGGTGCTATTAGAATCTGTTTTTAATTCAAGTTTATCATTTTGTTTTATATTGCAACTGTATTTTTGTAAACTAATTCAGGGTATGCGGGCTTATAAACTTGAAAAAACCGAAAATTGTTTTAAAACGAATTATGTTTCGGTTTGAAACAAAAAAAAGGTTTCGACAGCTAAATTATTTGTGGTAGGAAGTAAAAAAAAACCAAGCATTAGTAAAATTAGTAATTCTATTTAAAATGTTACTCTATTTAAAATGTTTAATGCTTCGCAATACAATTTTCCTCATGATGTTTATATTACTATTACAATAGGTACTACTTGGAGATTCTGTTTTGTTGATTTTGTGTTTAGACAGACCGTATTAGTAGAAACGTGACTTTTTAATCTTCATCACAACAGTTGTATTTGACACCTGCCTGTCTTTGTTTACAGCGTTTGTGCCGACATATTCGCAAGCGACTTGTCGATCTGTTTGCCCTTGGCATTCTCATTACCAACTCTGTTTTTATAGACTTTTCTTCAATTTCCTTTCTATTAGAGGTTGATCCTCAGTAAAATTATCGTAAACTTCAGAGAAAAGGAACTATTTTTCTGAAGTTCTCCAAACAAATTCTTGATTTGAATTTGATTTTACATGTACTTTCGTTATTCCTGCTTAGTGTAGTTATCGTTGTAATTTGCTGATTACAGTGAGGAAGCATTATTGGAGGACTGAAGTCTAATGATGGGTTTTTGATTGGTGGAGGGTGAGCCAGCTGGTTCATTCTCCCCAGACGTGACTCACTGACAGATTGAACACAATACCAGGAATGTGTGCTACTCTACCAAATTAATGTCTGAAGGCAACCTACATCAACGTTTGTCTGTTAGTTGCCATTATTGTGTGAGTATAAAATATATTTTCAATGGTAGAATTTTTACAAACATAAAAAGAGTAAATGAAACTAGTATTTATTTTTAAACATAGATTGACATTTTTTGTTTAGGTTTGAATCGAATGAAGAAACGTTTTTGTTCCATGATTAGAATTCTAATCAGTAATATCTCAGGCGAAGCGTTTTAATTAAACAGGAACAAACTTAAGTATATCCGCAAAGTATTGATTTCGAGAACTGATTTCTTGGCATGGTCAAGTGAAATAAAAATTACCTTAGGATTTTAAGATTGAAATATTTAAATTTGTTAATTTTGTCTCCAAAGTATTTAGGTTTTTTTTGTTTTTCTTCCAACGCAATATATATTACACCTAAATTAACACGAAGCAATTAATTTTTCGTTAGTAATTGCTAATGTTATTGTTAGTTATTGTTAATTAATTTTTCGTTAGTAATTGTTAATGTTATTGTTAGTTATTGTTAATTAATTTAACTCAATTAACCGCACAACCTAATTTTTATAAACTCTTGCGCTAACCAACGATTTAAAAGATACCAATATTATGGAGATAAGATGTCTACATAATATTGGTAACTAATATGCAGATATATTTTCGTAAAAGATGAAAGTAAAATATTGCATGAAAATTCGTTTGATTAATTAGAGTTAAACACGGGTCTCTAATTTGATTAGCTTCTGTATTTCCCAGGTTTATTTGTGGATTTCACTGCCACAATTCTAATTATTTTTCCTTAATGCAATATTCTATAATAATTGAAGATAAATTTTGCAAATTAAGGCTACTATTTTGCGTAAATAAATCCCTCACAAGCAACCACTCGTCATGGGTCAACAAGAAAACTCGGCTGAATTGTAAGGACGTAATTAATAGAAACTAAATGCATTGCATTAAATAACCTAACAACTGGCCTTAGGTAGTTGTCCCAATTCAAACGGCACATGTTTAACAGCAATTGCAATTCCAACTAAATGAACCCTTGTAATAAATTACATGTATATTAGTGCTAAATAATAGAGTTTCTTTTTGCTGACATTCAAACTTAGTTCATTTTGCTCACTATATCAAAAGGACTAGACATTTATAATATACATTCAAGTATAATTATTCAAAAAATTATACTAGGGGGCAGAAATATAAAGAGTCCAACAGCAAATAAAAATGATATACAATGCTGAAGTATATTGTGGAGGCGATAAATACTTAATGAACATTTCACTAATATTTCACAGTATCTAAACTCTCTTAAAGCAATTAAAAATTTATTAGTAGATAAATCTGCAATTTCTTTAAGTAATGATAACTACTCCAAGCAACTTTTATATTCCATTTAACTTGGAATATAAATATATTTTTTATTTTAAGAAATGATATTTTTTTCAGTGCATTTAATACTTTCTGGGGTTTTGTAATAACCTCATTACATGGTTAGTAATATTTTAATTATTTGGAATTGCATCCTTCATGAAATTAGCAAAGTTCATCAAATCTTATTGCCATATTTTAGTACAAAGACAAGGAGCCAAACCTCTTCCTTTATCTGCAATAAACTAACTGAAACAAAATCTTTCCGTCAAAACTTAAAACATAATACAGAAATGCATTGAATTACTTTGCAATATTTTTATCCATTATTTAATAGTCGTATTATTTTTAAAAAAGCCCCATTGAAATTGCAAGCAGAACCACTTAAACATTCCATAGCATGTGGGAAGAGTTAGCTGCATTAGCCATTGACAGCCAAGAGAAGTCTGTTGAAAGTGTGACACATTGGAAACTCTGTCAACTTGTCTCACTACACGACAGTTCTGTTAAAACTTGACACTAAAGTACTCACATATGAGACTGGGACATTCGGCGAAATGGCTTCACTACACTACTACGTGACTTAAGTTCCTTATGTTTTCCCTCTTGCGAAAAAGTTTGTTTTTAAAACTGATATCTATACTTATTCTCATTTTTATCTTACGTGGCCTTCTCATAACACTCAGGCACTACTCTAGATTTTGATAAATCATTGGGCCAAGCTCGAAATATAAATACTATTTCTTCCCTCGCTTATTTATCAAGATCTAGGGATCACGCATAAATAAAATATATCAATACTAGCGCCATTTAATGACGATATGTTTCCCAGACATAGCAGTAGGATACCGTTGGATAGTAGCTTCCCATTAGAGTCCATCATTGCATGCGTTCATTCAGGTGCTAATTTGATTAGAGCGTAATTGATGGTCATGAAATGATTATTCATTGGTCTGCGCTCCTCTCCCCCCTCTTCCAAACTTCAGTTGCCTCAACGAATTAAAATAATAATCTTCGTGTGCCCACTACGTTATTTTTTCGAAATTGCAGAATTAATGGATGTGTTTATAATTTAAATTTAATTTTACACTCTTTGCATAACTTGAATAAGTCAACTATGAATGAAAATATCCACTGAACTACATATCCTATGCCACTCTTCTCAAAGGCATCCGATAACATAAATATAAATATATAGAAATATTTTTTTCTCTTTGTTTAAGATATTAAGTTAAATAAATTAAAACCTATTGTTTTTAATTTTGAGGATGCAATTTAATTTTTTTTAAGTAAGGATGCAAAATGTCCTTTTGATTTTTCAATTTTGTAAACCTAATTTTTGTATTAAGTTAAAATTTATGTTGAATCCTTGTTTTAAAATCTTTGTCTTTTAAAACTCTTTTTGGTGATTAAGTTCTTTTTCTATTTAACTGTTCTGTGAGAAATCATGTAATTTAGTTAATAAATGACAACAAAGGTTAATACATTTAACATTTATAGTCATTGTTTGCTGCTACAAGTTTAGCTATTTTCTGTTGTGAATCCCTTTTATCTGTTGTGACTTGAAAACAAAAAGAGAGTTTAGTACTGTAAAACAAATTGGCATAACGCAAACAGGTATTCGGTACTATGTTTACTTTTTTATTCAATAGAAAGTGTAAACACTCCATGAAATGAAATAAAACATTACATACTTGAGAATAAAAACCCCTTTTTGTTTGCAACATTCTTTTTCATGATAATAATATGCAATAGTAGAAAGGTTGTGCTTGCTCATGCATTTATTTTGACACTAAAAATTATTTTGAAAGATAAATAAAGTAAATGCTCTGATTTTTTAAAGTACTTTAAAATGTTGGAATGTCCAAACAAAAACAAATACGAATTTTATTTATATTAAATGGCAGTGATAAAATAATATTGTGTCCGCCAAGTAAAAAATAAAGAAACAAGGATATTCATTTTGACGACAGTGTTAGAATGAATGAGTCACCGGACACGGAATCCTAGTATTCGTCTCTGTCGTCAAGGTAAGCAGAAAACCCAATTTTACATACGCTGTATTTTAGAAGTGTCCCCTTCGATCTCATTTATCGATAAATGGACAGTTTCGCAATGTCATGATTGCATCCTTATTACAGTGCAGTCAATTACTGGTGAAATTAATACACATCGTCATTAAATCGCGCTAGTATGATGGTAATACCCCACAGTGTGTGTAGAAGATGTAGGCGATTTCCCAACGGATCACAACGCCACTGATGAGTGCAGCAGCGGCTTGTTTCGATGCAGTATTCTGATACTTTACGCTTTCTACTGTTACCTGAAATAAATATAAAATTTCTCACAGCTCTGCTTTGACTAAGTTATAATATATAATCGTGTACATTGTTAGGTATGTAATAATCTCATCATGGTTTCGAATTCCCGTTGGTAACCTTACATATTCGGATTCCCGTTAATAGGTAGTTATTTCAAGAGCTAGACACTAGAAACAAACGGCAAGGGATATAAAGAAAAACAAATGACGTTAAAGTGTAAATAAACTGCTATTGAAAGTCCAAGACACTCGTAGTTGACACTTAAACGAAAACAAAGCAATTTGTGACTAATTTTTGTATACTCTCGAATTCACGGTTTTTGTTTGTTTATGTAGGCTACCTTATTTATTTTTCTAGCAACAGTGATTCCAAATATGTATTTAATAGCAATACAGAACGTATAAGTGAGAAAATAACTATAATTTTAATATTCTTTATTACAAGTGTAGTATGTTCATTGTGTTAGCAGTTTTGTTAAAAATTAATTTATAATTAACTTTTTCGTCTTTTCTATACATATACTTTGGTTATACTTCAATGAAGATTTGATATAATAAATTAATAGTAATAAAGTCAGGGCAGCAACATTTTAGAAATAAATATAACTGAAATCTTTGCTATCAAATATAAATACTTTTTGATATAATTTGTACATGCTGTATCAACTAAGTCAAGTTAATTTTCACTAGTTATACAACTGATTAAGTTTATGATGGTTTTTATATGTATAATTCTAGTCCACATTTGAATTTTTATTCGGTTTATAATGAAGCTAATGTGAATAAAAATTGTCAATACGGTAAAATGCAAAGGCGAATTTCCAAAATCAAGGGTAAAAAAATGATAGTTACAGGTTTTAATTGCACCTATCGATCTCACCTGGAACACTGCACCGGAGTAACTATCATTCGGTCTGGGCGTTAATTTGATTACAATTTAATCGAGGGTAATTATCGACCTATCGATTACTGGACACCGTATTGCAGCCCATTACTAGACCTGCCGTCCATTTGTGGCCGCATATCCGAATGGAATATCGTAGTAGTTGTATTCCTGATCAGTGGCATTACCGTACACGTTTTAGTGCTAAGCCATTTGTGAAAAATTTCATCATTTAATATCAGAACTGTAATATGTTTATGAGTCTGCTGTTTAAGAGATGTTGGTAATCGTTATAACAATGGAATTGCCAATAAGGTTACCTAATTCACAATAAAATTTCCTTAAAAAAAAATTACCCAGTTTTCCAAACCCATTGAGTAATTTATTATCTGGACAAATTCATAAAATATATTTTAAAGCATAAGATAAAAAATACTATTATTTCAGGTAAAATACAAATTTAACCTTCAGCGTTACTTAACTCGTTAGACAACGATACGATGAAATTTATAAAAGAAAATTACGAATCATTTTTAAGTTTCACGGCATTGAGTACCCTGCAACTGAAAACTAACAATTAAAAACATAAATGACTGCGGGTTCTAAAACTGATTTTCGATAGGACAGATGATTACTCATCCACTTAAAGTTTAAATATTTTGTTCAGAACCGAATCAACACAAAGGTTTCACAGAATAACAGTCGTTGATACAAATTTTCGTCTGTAATCTTGACACAGGGCGAAACATAATCGCGCTTTGTATAAATCATAGGAGCGATTTCGTTTCCAAATAACGTTCGTGCAAGGCCCAAATTAATTCTACAAATGTGCTTTTCTTATCGCCCATAGGCTAAGCTAATGACCAAACTCTTACTGTTATTGCATTAATGGACTTATAAAGAGAATTAAAAATCCTAATGTAGTTTTAATATAAATTTGCTTACCTAGCAGAATTTTATTTTTACCAAAACACTAATTATTGAATTTTTAGGATTTTAGACTTAAATTTTTAAAGGCTTTAAAGAAAAAGTCCATAAAAGTAGATTTTTTAACCGTCACGTATAAGGGAACATGTTTGCAATAGTAAAATTTGAAATTTTATTAAAGTAAAAAGCTGTTCATCTCAACAGTATGTTTCAATTCTGAAAACACCAAATGATTTTAAAAGCTATAACCATGAACTAAAACACGACACTAAGGTCCCGTTCCGACAGCCACAGTGCTTTATTCAACTTTTGAATTTTCACTTACAGCCATTTCAGTTTGTCAAAACGAGAATACATTACAAAAGGGAGATCAATGGCTTTGCCCTCGTTTGGCACGGAAAACGCCGATTTGTCTAGTCTTGAAATCCTTAAGATAATTAAGTAATTTCCTTACTTTGAGAAAAATCTAATTTCAAGTCCAAAAACTTCGCCTATTTCCATTGTCACCTAGAACAACTACATTGAATACATCCTATAAACAACTAGTGGTAGTGTACCGTTTAAACGTTTCATATAAAAAATATCGAAAAGTTTAGTAGCCTCTAAATGTGTACAAAACTTACCGAATATTCAAATAGTTAAATCGTGAAGTTTTACTACATTTTCTTACTCTTTGATGATGGTAAAAGTAAGGTAGAAACATTATTTCCACACCATTTTTTGATAATTGATTTTTGAATCTACTGGGATATGGTTCAAATATTAAATTATTAAAACATTACACAATACAAAGATTTGTATTACTCAAAATCAATCATAAATCATGTTCTGTTTTTATCAAGAACAGTAACACAAAATTACATAACTATCGTAAAACCTTACCGTACCTTTTGCCTATTAGATCAACTAAAAGTCATATAAGAATCAGTTGTTGTTAATAGTAGTCAAATATATTAGTTTAGGTGACAGATTTATCCATTCCCGTATATTCACTCCCACATTAATTGAAAGAATCGTAATCAACCTAAACTCTATACAATGATATATTTCTGTGCCGGTTTTTTGTTAGCAAATTGTAAACGTATTTTAAAAAGCAACCGCCATATAAAGGCAGTAGTAAAGCTTACCTCCTTCACCACACCGCCAGGAATTCAATTTCACCTATGATTTATTTCAGTCTTATATCATGGCTGTGAACGTAAACGATGCATCCACACTCATGTTTACGAAGCTACAAAATTCAACATAAAATTTAAAAATAAAACTTAAAATCAAAGCATCTCCATAGCAAACGTCTTATGACTTAATGTGCAATTGTAATTTGTGAGGCCTAGTTTTTTAATATCTTACCTTGTTAAGGTATGTCTATGTTTAATTTTAATCCGTTCTTGTGCAAAAGATTGTATTACTGCAAATTTAATTGTGGATTTGTCTGTTCACGTATGGAGGAATGCAAGAAGAGAGATTTAAGCTCGTATAAATAATCAATAAAATTTAATTACAGTTTATAAAAAATATTCAGATTTTCTTTCTGATTTTTCTTTTAGGAAGAAATTCCAATTTTTAGAAAGAGCTAAAGAGAAAAAACTTTACCTTTAAGAGATAAAATATTATAGCGTAAAATATAACTTATCTCAATGCAGGAATCAAATCCGTAAAAGGTGATCAGATTGTCAACGGATTATGAAACACTATTATCCGATATTATATACAATATTAAAATATAGATTGCAAGTAATAAAACTTATACAATTATTTACGGCAGATATGGTAAATGTTACTCATTGTGTCATTGAACAATGGTTTATTCTCCTACATTAACTTTAACTTCATAATTGAAGATTAATTTTTTGTGAGTATTCAGAATATTGGTAACCTCACTCTGTAGGTGCAATGCCATCACTAACGTTGCGGACAGTTGGCGGTGGGGTGATACGTAATTGGTAATTGCTCCAGGTGTTGATTTGATTACAACGTTAATTGGAGATAATTATCGATCTATTACTTATTCATTAACCATCCCCTCTCCTTGTTGCAATATCATTCTCTTTGAATTGTTGATAGAATATCATTTTTCGCCTTGAGTCATTGGTGTGGTATGCGCAACTTAATCCTTAGTAAAAAACAAAATTAATTAAATTTGTGATAGAATTTTGTGCTTTGAAGGTACCAAAAATATTTGCGATTTCCTTATATTAAATTGATCACATCAAAATCAATATTCGCCTTAAGTGGTTTTTTGTTTAATTTTCACACTTACAGACTCATTCAAGGTGAATTCATTGACGTAAAAATTTTACTTGTTAAAACTACATATTTTACAAAGTAAAGAAAGCAGGCGAACTATGCAAATTAAATCTGGTGAATGGGGAGGCTCTCCGTGATATTTAAGGGTGTTTTGCAAACTTTTAATTGCGTGGCTTATTTCCACAGAAATAGAGTTTTCAATTTCCTTATCTTCATATATGCTACGGAAACATCGAAATAGCATGTTTAGCGAAAATAATAGAAAGAATACATTGTTCCGTAACTTAATAAAACATCAACCATCGCAAGGAATAAAATATACCTCATTATGAAAGTTATAACGGTTTTGCGAAGGTGAATGCATTGTTCACGATCACAAGGGTGATATAACACAAGAATAAATCAAAGGTGAAATGAAATTCCTGACGGTGGAGGAGAAGGTTGGCGTTAAAGGTTTTCTTACAAAATTATGTTTTCCTAACAGAAAATAAAACATATTATCAGGCCATTATCTTGGGTTTGATCATTAAATGTGATTTTTATTTGAAGTTTTCGTTACTAATTTATGAAGGCTCATTTCTGCTTCAAATAACTTGTTTTAAATTCTGTTGTTCTAAATTATGATTAGGCCTACAATCCTTAAAACCACCCTAAAAACCTTAAATTACGTTAAATGTTGATTGTTATTATAACTACAATTAAAAGATCATACATCTCAGTTATCTGAAGCCATTTTTAAAATTTGATTTAAGATTTTTTACTTAAACATTTCTTTTATGCTCTTTACGATCAATTGAACAATGACCTCAATTCATGACTGAGAAATATTGCCCAGAGCATAAAACGTGCTCATGCCTAAGCTTTAGGATAGGCTAATTGGTTAAATTAACATGTGATGGGAAGATAATTCACCAATCTTTTATCTCTTTTACATCTTATCCTACAAAACTCCGGAAACCTAATTTGAATACATTGCACAGGAGGTGGGGAATAAAGATTAGAAAATAACATTAACACGTTGAAGTCCGAGAGCTGCTTGGATATGGTGGAGGCTAAGGGCCAGGGGTAGACGTCTTAAATATTTCAGTGTTCGAATTGATTTGAAACTGCATGCAAACGTGTAAAATCTTACTTTACTTTTAATCATAATTTTAAGCGAATCTTAATTGAAAAATTAGATAGGAAAACTGTTTTTTATTTGCTGCTGTCAATTTAATAAACATTTAGAGAAGTGGTTAATTTTTAAAAGATGTAGGCAACAAACGGAGAATGCAATTTTGGAACCCCTAATACAGTATACAGCTAAAATTATCATTCCGACCCATCAGACATTGATATAGTTAGGGCTCATCCTATAAGTCTCGTCGCGGCAAAAGCAGAGGATATTGTCGTCTAGACTCAGGAGATTTATAACTCGCCGGATATTGGGATGTCCTAGGTCAAGAGATTTATCCATTGCAAAATCTGACTACAAGATTTTAACAGAACATAATCTAAAAAAATATTTAGTAACGTTAGTGACTATGGCTGCTCAATAAATGGCAATAACTTATTTCTTGACACGCTGAAGTTAAGTTCTTCTTGGCTTCAATACAAACAATTCATCTTTGCTGATTTTTTTAAATGTTGGTAAAATTTTGAACAATCTGTCCCTATATTTAATTCTTTCTCCATTAATGCCAGTGCCGTTATAGGGGTTAGGTTTGATTTACTGGAACTTAATTTCCGAAATTTGCTCATATGCTTAATTTCATTCCCAATCCATGGTATACTGTCTTCATTTTAAAATCTAACTGAGCTTTTTTTATTTCTTAAAACTATTACATTATCGAGTTATAATTATGGGAACCGTTTAAAGATATAACGCCGCACATTTTACTGAAAATCATTCTGGGATTTCGGTAAAACATGTATTGATCTCGCAACTTCATCATGTGTTTTCTGTTAGTTCTACAAAATAACAACATAAAGATGGAACAAAATAACTCTATTAATTAAACAAAATCCTTGACAGCAGTTTGTGCAAAACTAAAGCTATTAATATTATTTTACGACAGATTTATCAGGGTTGAGCACACCTTAATATCCATATAGTACATTTATCAGATTTATAACAACATTTACTGGTAGGCATTCCAGTATATTCGAATATCAGCCTTAAACATAACAACCATCTTACTTTTGTGTCATCCCATAAGTCTTAAATATTCTCTCATAAAAAATAATTTAATTGAAACTTTCACTAAATAAATATTTTTATCATGTTTTTCTGAGGAATAAATATGCCCGTGTTCATTTTATGTTAGTGTTTAACCTAGAGATACGGCCATTGAAACAACATTGCAAATACATCCAGATTAGAAAATATCAATCAATAAATTTTAAATTCAGATAATATACAGATCAAGAAAAATATTAAATACAAGATTGACGGTGGTTTACATTTTTGGTTTATTTACATTTTAGAAATAGTATTAGTTTAGTAATATATAAATATCTAATTTACCAATTCTATTTGTCATCGTGTTAACAAGTTCAAGATTATGACAAGAGAATACATCTCTTTTGAACTATACGGATAGGATATTTATTTACGAATGATTTTATTTAGCATATTACAACATAAATTTGCTTATTATATGGTTACCATGGTTATTATGGTTATTTGTATTTTGTAAATGGCTTTGACCATTAATAAATGGACAGTGGATATGGATACGTTACTAATGATAAAGCACAAAATTTCAGTTGTTTGTGTTGAGCTTGAAATTCTGAAAACATCCATCACGAAAATTCCTGTCACCAATATTGCGACACTACATCATATTTGACGTGTTGTACAGCAGAGTTCCATGAGAAAGGATTCCCTTCCTCGGGGTTACATTCCCGTTGTTCTATAGAATGGTTTTGAAGAATACAAATTATATCTCGGATATACTGTCATAATTATAATAACACTAATAATAATATCCTTAAGGTACTTTTACGTAATGTAAGTATACTTTGAACTTAACTGATACCAAAAGAAGTAAGCGAAATTTATATATACAGTGTGTAAAAAAAGTCCGTCCCAAAAAAAGTTTCTATCCAAATTTACAGCTTGTCAAAGTTTTGACAAGCTGTATTGTTCAGCGTATGGAACACATCCTTGAAACCTTGCGTCTAGGACGTTTGGAGTTTTAATTCACCTTTGGTGACGTAAAATGAAACGAGCCTGGGAAAAATGTTATTAAATGAAAAATACTCTCTTTTGGTGAATTTTGAAATTTTGAGTGTCCCCGAAAAATGGGGGATTTTGGGGATAGCTCAAAATTTTCAAATGCAAACCTCTTTCGAGTGACCCCTCATTTTAAAGAGCTTTAAAAAAATAGGCGATTGGTGGAAGTTGGAGGTCGCTAACGTGTTTCTGTCGAAATTGGCAGCTTGTCAAATTTTCTAGGAGTCGTATTTAAAACTTTGACAAGCTGTAAATTTTCATAGAAACACGTTAGCGAACTCCAACCTCCACCAATCGCCTATTTTTTAAAGCTCTTTAAAATGAAAGGTCACTCGAAAGGGGTTTGCATTTGAAAATTTTGAGTTGCTCCCAAAATCCCTCATTTTTGGGGGACACTCAAAATTTTTGGTAACGTCAAAAAATAATTTGGGCTGAGTTAGTATCATTCCCCAAAGGTTAATTGTTTGTCTTAACAAACAAAAAAATTAAGGAGGGGGGGACGGACTTTTTTACACACTGTATATATATATATATATATATATATATATATATATGTTTCGAAGCCAGAACCACTATTTAAATTTTTTTATTTGCAATGAGACTTGGTGTTTATGTATTCATTTTCAACCACTCCTTAATTTCTTGAAACCTGATTCGTCGATGGTTTGTAGTTTATTTGAACGAATCTTTTAATATGTGGAAACTTACATCAATAGATTTAATCCCAAATTTTAAGTTTTGAATTTTTTTGGCTTCACTAATAGCTGGGTAAGTATTTTTTTTATTTTACCCTTACCAAGGTTGCTGTAATCATTCCATAAGTCTAATTTTGTATTGCTCTACACACCTTTACGTTCAACATTATATGGTGAAATATCTTATAACATATTGTTGAAGCTAAATTGTTATAATTCCTTATTCTGTAAAAAAGGTACTTTATAGAACATATTAAATGCAAAGATCATTCTTTATTAGCATGATTTGCTCGCAAAACTTTAAATAAAACTAACGTAACAATTTCATCTAAGCGAAGACCATTTTGTGCATAAAGTTTGTATAAAAAACAGATTTTAATGGTGAAATAATTAAAAATGTTAATGTATAAACCCACTAACTACCAAACAGGCTATTTGCTAACACGAATAAGTCTTTACTTCTGGCATGACTACAAGACTTAGCTTTCTAAAGTTTGACTAATGTAAGTGTGTCGAGCTCAGTTTGTAAATATTTTTATTCTTGAACATGTTTTACTTGAAGGATACCATGTACGTAATTAAAATATTCATAGTCCGCCTCAGGTTAGATATATTTAATTTTTTTTTTAACTAAACCATTTAATCAATTTGAAATTTTAAAAATAAATAATAATAAAGATCTGTTGTTTAGGGTAGGTACTGCCCGGAGGAGGTGGATGATGTTTATCATACCTTTTTCCTGTGCAGGTGTCTCGCTGGAGACAGGAGGCTTGTTTCTGCAGGGTGAGATCTGTCCCCGGACGTCGCGTCGTTGTAGGGGAGGTGCTTCGTAACGAAAAATCCTGGGGAGCGGTTTCGCTCTTTGTGCAATCCGTTTTCCGGCGGAAGTGAGACGATGGATGCTTAGGTGACCTCTTACTATGCCGAAACGGTGACTCGACCAGAGCTGAAGTCGTCCGATAAGGGTTCCGGTCTGGCTCGCCCCGCGGCTCCGAAGGAAGTTAAGTGGGTGTGGGAGGGAGCCAGCATCGACCAGCATCTGAGAGGGAGTCCCACTCTGTTCCTTAGGGTTCACGCATAAGACGTTTCTCCTCCGTAAAAATATTACAATAAAGATTTATTCGCTGTTTTTTTTTCACAAATACATTTTTACTTAATATTTCATATTTTGATTGAAAATGAAAAAGATTTATTACTTAAATTGTTTAGTGAGTGAAGAACCACTTTGTTTGACTTTAAAATAACATTCAATATAAAAAATGTCCGTTTATTTGTGTAGATGCGAATAATAATGTGATCTATGTTCAGTATTTTAACGATTCCAACATTATATATCCAGCCTATAAATCCTTTAAAACTCTATATGTGAAAGTTATTAATATAAAATAAGACCAAATATGAGCTGCTACCTCAGCATTACGTTTTAAAATATTGGTTTGAAATAATGTTTTCTATTACCATATAGCTGATTATATATAAACTCTAAATTGAAGGATATAGTCTTAAAAATGCAGCAGCCCCATTAACGTCAGTGCTGTTTGTATAGTCTGCCACGTGTGTAATACAACATTGACAATGATATGATCAAACCAACCACCTATTTGAACAATGCCAGTTTAAATAGCCTAAGATAGATTTGTAACAATATCCCACTGTATCTGCAAGTAAATAGTTATGTCGTTTATTAGGAGTAGTTGATAACTGAAGTTAGAGTGTTTGTTAATTTGAACCGTAAATACACATACGGAACAACAAATTACATGTGTACACCCTCGCACATCCTACTGCTTTAAAGTTTTACTAAATGAGACGTATTGAGTATTTAAAAATACTTTCAAATATGTATTACGTAAGAGTCCGTAGAAGATTACGTAGAGTCGTAAAAAAACGTGTAAAAGATTTATCACTAGATATAGTAATTCGTTCTTCTGGTAATAGGACCTTAGAATATTCGGTTCTCCAACGCGAAGGTGGTGGATAGAGGCTAGAGATCATTACGTGGTTTGAAGATCCCTGCTAAATGAGCTGCAAACTAACCAGCTCGGATGTTAATGTATTCATACCCACCCTCTACCCACCATTTACTTCTTGAGAAAATCTTCTTTACAGTAACCAATACATATGTTTAAAGAAAATTATATGAATATAAACGGGTGGGAGGGGATGGAAAGTAAATTTATTGTTTTATTTATTTCTCAAAATGTTGTAAACGACTACCTAATTTTTCATGTCAGTGACCTACATAAAACAGTTCATGCTATCTGCATGCAATAAACTGACAGAAGACGTATTTTATTCTCTATTGTGTCACAGATATGATCAAAGCAAGAATAAGAGTGAAATAATCTAGTAAATAGCTAGCAAGATCCCTCTATATTATTTCTTAACTTATTAGAAGGGAGGGTAAAAATATTAATTTAGTAATCAAGTCTGTGCGGTGAGTAAAACACAAAAAATATTCCATTTATCTTAATATGTTATACCATTTATGAGACTTTTTGCCTAAAAAAATCACTTATTTAGCAATTTTAGTTTTTAATAAAATTACTCGTCTGCTTTCTTATGCATGCCCTGAAAAATATTGTAAGTTTCTAATACTTGAATTGAATAACTTTTTAACAACCTCATTTTAGTATTATTTATTAGTAGTTCAATTTAATTGGTTTTTTAAGTAGGTTTTTGTGATACTGTAATGCATGTTGGGAAATAAAAGGAAAGATAAATTTCATAACTTTTACGCTCACACGTCTAGTAGACTGAATCTAAATTTGGTTTTGTAATATTTATTTTATTTATTTTTTAGCAAATCGTGTTAAATAAACTAGAACTTATTGAACGTTTAGTACAATAATTTATTCTGTGAATAAAACATATCTTCGATACCACATTATTCCACACATTTATTCGAGGTTAATTACTTTCCAATGTGACTTGCAAGCTATTGATCAATATTAACATGACATGACTCTCTCTATTGTTAGCTGTTATGGAACCAGTCATCATTCCTTACTTATGACGCGACATTTCGTTTCATATTTATCTTTAATACGCTTATATTTTATACATTTTAGACTTGGTATATTTTAAATTTATTAATTGCTGAGTTTTAAGTTAAGGGTAGGCTATATTTACTCTTGAACCCACGTCGGAGTATTTACCAAAGTTTGGTTTGGTCCTGAGGAAGCTGAAAGGTATAGTAAATTGTCCTAGTATTATGTCAATTTATTAGTTTTAATACCAAACGTGAGTGTTAACGAAATGAAACGAATATTCCGTCTTTTGAAGTAATTTTTTACTCAACTTGATATTTTATTATAAGAGTTACCTTTTAATTGCTGGGTAGTGTAGATTAAATTAAAATCGAGATATACTCTTTTTATGTAAGCGTTACATGTTACCAAAAAATGTTAATACTGAAAAACAATTTTTTTAAGTGTGCTTGTTGACAATCAAAAATCCAAAATATTTGCGCAAGAGTCTAAACGCAAAACGAAATTATCACTGATCGAGATTAATATCCATAAGATAAGGCTTTAATTACAAAACCAATGCTATCTAAAGTCAAATTCGCGTTCGTATCGCGCTCGACATGCGGCGGTGACGTCATTACGTCATGATGACGTAAGCCTAACAGGAATGTCACTCATGTCAGAGTTACGTTTACTTTACAGTTAATCCGCTCTTGTGTTTCCCAGTTGCGTGTAGGCTTAATTTGACTTATAATAGTAATGGAAGTTTTAGTAGTAATAGTATTTTTTGACTAAATTTGCACATACTATTCTCTATTTTTTATACTTACGATATTGGGTCCATTCCCGTTTTACATAAAAAGGAAATATCAGCCACAACAACAAACGCACATCAATGACTTACTGTAAATGTGCAGTGAAACTTTAATTTGTATAGTCTCTAATAAGCACTTATTTCTTGTTACCGCTATTTGTACGGTTAAACTGGACAATGGGTAATAACTCCTATAAAAACCAAATACAATTGGGGACATTCCAACAGTATATATGTAAAAGTAGCCCTCAAGTCGAAGTCCAAAGGAAAAAAAGGAATTGAATATGTCTCGTGTTCGCCGGGTTCATGATCTACTTTGGCGCAAAATTTTAGCTCAGTTTGTTTAGTTTTTGCTTTTACCCGGAACAACAAACAGACGGAAACCACCTCCCCTTTTCTATAATATTAAATGTATAAGACACAATATCCCAGCACCACAAGCATAACGCAACCATAGCTAATAAATATTGCGAGAAACCTTAGATTTTTGTAGGTAATTTTTAAAAATTAAACCCATATTTTTTTAACCATGTTTTGTTTAAATATTTTTTTTGTTGATAAAAACATAAGTATAGACATAAAACTATATAGGATAAAATATGAGCAATGCTGGAGTTTTATTAATGAATCATCAACTTTCATGAAGTACGCGAATAGTATCGTACTGGACGCGTTAGCCAGTGATTTGCTAACTGGTCGACAGAGGAAGATAATCGAAACCCAGAATCAATGTTGCATTGTGCTATTGGCAGCGTTATCTGCTCTCAGGCTAATCAGTGTCCCTGTGGCAGTTTTGATGAAGATTTTGGGTTGAAAAATGAAACACGGTTTAGGGCTCTTCCTTGTTTTTAGTCATATCTTAGCAGGTCCAAAAACTATTTTAATGTTCTCATCGTCACATGAAAATAAGGAAAATCATTATATTCATTTTATCACGGATTATAAAGTTTTAAAACAATTAATTAATAGAAATCGAAGTTTTGTTTGTTCCATAAATGTACTTTTTCAATTTTATAATGCTACTACATATGAATACTCTAAAATTGCCCTAACATTGAATTAGAAAACTTTAAGCTTTCGGTTGGATTTGCTCAATCACTTGACAAAGAGACAGCTTATTATTTTCGTATAAATTGGTAATGTGTCATTAAAAACAATTAAGACTCATAAAATTCCACAGTGAGGAGAAAAGAATAAGAAGAAGTGAAAGTTAATTTGCATTAGAATTCCGAGCCGGATATTTCCTAGCTCATTTATCAGATGGGGCAAGCCTTAAAGAAGTTTCTGTCCATAACAGACGAACCTTATTATGCGTTACATAATGAAAACATTTTTCAAAGGGTATACTTTTCAGTATCACTTTCTTGATGTAGTTTAAGGCAGTGCTTCATTTTATGCCAAAGAGTGCAACTCTTTCCTCCAGATAGTAGTTTTTTTTATCATGTGAGTTAGTTTGAACAATGTCCTACTTTTATTGCGTCACTAAGAGTTCACAATATAACCATAAAAAATAATTTTAAAACAATAAATAAAAAAACTTTACCATGTTCAATAAAAGTTTGCGTCTGTATTTATATTATTGAGTATATACATACTAAGTTTGGCTTGGTTTTAATTTTTGACAGATTCCTGAAAAAAACGATTTTGGTCCTGATATAATATTCTCATCCAATCATACTAGTAATACTAGTATTATGAAACTAAATGTAATAATGAGAATGTTAGATAAAATTTAGAGTGGTAAACATAATTTTTATCATTAAATCGCTATAGCATTGCAAGGCCCTTTTCCTCGTTTTTATGTCAAACTCTGTATATTACGTATTCTTCAACGCACCAAGCCCTGTGTGCGCACGTACGGATGTGTTAGTGTTTGTGTGTTTAGTCTGAAGAGTGTTACATGTTCAGTGACAAGTCACGCCACCTCCTGTAATATAGAGCTTTTCTCCAGGCACCGGTTGTCTAATAAATAATGTTTCAAAACCACGCAACTTGTTTTATAGCGGTCTTATAAATGTTTACTACTATGTTTTTGCTAAGTGATTGGATAGTAACCGAAAAAGGCAGGGAACAGAAAAAAAGGGTTTTAAATAGGGTCCTTGAGTTTATATTTTAAAACTAACACTTAAAAAGGCTCTGATGGTAGCAGAGTATGCCAAATTCCTCCGTATGACAATCGTCTATTGACGTTTTTAATAATTAATTATTTTTCAATTAAAAAAATCTTATTACTACCGAAAGTGGTGTCGTGGCCAACTGGGTTGCCATAAAAGATTGCATAAACTCACTGGAATTTTAGCTACAATAGAAAACAGAAAAACGTACAATGTCTAAATAAATAAGTAAATAGTATCAGATCAGAAGATCAGATCAGATCAGCTTTATTTCAAAAATTATTTACAATACATCATTAGATCTAGCCTATAATCCTTACAAATTACATAGTTAACATACATTTACTTAGGCTGTTCTAAAAATATGAAATTTCTCCTACATAGGCTTTATAGCCCGTGCGTAAGAGAGTGTCGTTATCTTTTTTTTTTTTAATAATAATTACTTGAGCTGAGAATTTAAAGATAAATCTGAGAAAGGAATGGAAATCAAATCACAAATGAAAATAATAAAGATTTTTTTTTAACCAACTATATTTTGACAACATTGTAATAAACAATTCTCATTGTTGAACTTACGGTGCAACTTGATAAGGACAGACAGACAGACAAGGTATGTAGGACCCCCCCACCCCCCTCCCACCAGTGGACAAACGGACCCGACTCATCCGCACACTCCAACTCTCACTCACTCTCTCTCTCTCTCTCTCTCTCTCTCTCTCTCTCTCTCTCTCTCTCTCTCTCTCTCTCTCTCTCTCTCTCTCATACACACACACACACACACACACACACACACACACACACACACACAAACCTTGCATACCCACCAACTCGCACCAGCACATCCCATTCACTCCCTAATTCAAGCATCCACAGCATATCGGTCTGTTATCGTCTGTAAACAGAAGTAATTAGATTATCTGAATTTTCCCTTCCAATCGAGTGTAGCCAGTTATTGATTTTTATTTTGAAGACTGGAAACGATAAATCCATATTTTTTAATGAGTTTGGAAGGTTTTTATACAGAACGTGTTAAATATAAAATGAATTTGTCGTAGAAAAAGTTTTAGTTAATTTGGGAATTTGTATTCCTGCACTTCCTTTACTTCTGGTGAGATAATCATGATTTAGAGATTGAAAAATAGTAATAGAATTTTTATATAAGTTGCAAAGAACTGCCCGAATAAAAAGCTGTCTGACGTCTAAAACTTTGACTTCATCGAACAAAGCATCCGTCGGGTCCGCCGACACCTTCTCATTGCTGCCTTGAGTATGGATTTTTGTGTTATCAATAAAGGTTTAATTGTTGTTTTGTATGCCCCACCCCAAGCCAATATCCCTCCCTCTAAAATAGACTGTGCATATGCAAAATAAATTGTTTTGATTTCTTTTGATGTTAAAATGTAACTGAGTTGGTGGAAAGCATAAATTAATTTCCTGAGTTTATTATTAATAAATTTGACATGCACGTTCCATGACATTCTACTGTCCATCATAACACCCAGGTATTTGTATGTTTGAAACCTTTCAATAGATTCGCACCCACAATTTAAAGAACCAGTGTTTCCGCAAACATGAAGTTTGAGACTGGTTATTCTTGTATCGGACCTATCCAGCGAGCACAGAATAGAAACCTATTTCTATTCTGTCCTCGCTGGACCTATCACTCAGAGCTATTGGCATACATTTGGTTTTTGATATATTAAGTGTTAATAAATTTTGATCAAACCAAGACTTAATTGTTGATAGATCTCTCAGTGCTGAATGAAAAACTGAATCCCAATTGTTACCTTCATGTAAAATTGCTGTATCGTCAGCAAAGAGATACAATTTACCTGAAATGTTTAATTTGGCCAGATTGTTTATGTATATTAAGAACAATAAAGGACCTAATGTCGAACCTTGAACAACCCCGTAATCAATATATTTAGTGTCGCTAATGACCCCATTAATTGACGTTACTTGCCTCCTACCCTCAAAATAACTCCTGAACCAATTGTATGCCATACCTCTAACACCTATTAAATTTAATTTTTCAAGCAACTTCTGTCTATCAATCGTGTCAAAGGCCTTAGCTAAATCTAAAAATAATATTTGGCAACGTTTATTTCTGTCAAGTGCTGAATTTATATCTGTAGTGATTTTAAAAAGCGCATCAGAAACATTTTTTGATCTCCTGAACTCAAACTGATTTTCGGTTATTATTCTGTTTATTTCCAGATAATTAGATAACTGGTCTTTGATTACTTTTTCTAAAACCTTTGAAAAAACACTAAGCAAACTAATTGGGCGAAAATTTGACTTAATTGTGATGTCATTTGATTTGTAAAGTGGAACAACTTTGGCAATCTTGAAGGCATCAGGGAACACGCCGGACACAATGCTGGTATTTATTATATGAAGTAACGGTCCACACAACGATTGGAAGTGTTGTTTTAAAAAATCGGCCGATATGCCGTCGCAGCCGGGGGCTGAGCCGCCGCGCAGGCCCGAGACGTAGTGCAGTAACTGGTCCTTAGTGATGGTGTGAAAAGTTAAGTTATTGTCTATCGTATAGTCTGCGTCATTGACGACAGATGGACCGGCCGAATTTATTTTAGAGGCCAAGTTGCTGCCAACTTGGGAAAAATATTCATTGAATTCGTCGGCCACCTGCCGCCTTAAGTCACCTTCCTGCATGTTTTTATTTGAAGTAAATTGATCTAGTGGAAAAGTGTCTTTTTTAGTTAAACTACCGGAGATTTCATTTACTGTGCTCCAAAAAATCTTAGGGTTATTTTGTGAACTGTTTAATTTGGATCTATAATAATTATTTTTAGTGTTCTGGATAAGAACGTTGAGTCTGTTTCTGTAACTTACATAAAAACACCTCAATTCAACATTGAAAGGTTGAGTTTTTAATCTTTTACTTAATTTATCTCGGGTTCTAATTGATTTTACAAGTCCCTCAGTAATCCACGGCTTTAACTTTTTTAACTTATGATTTTTTTTAGATTGTAGTTTACGCGAGCTTTCACTAAATTCATTGAGAAGGGAAAAAAATGTATTACAACTTTGATTTACTTCAAGGATGTTTGTAACTTGAGTCCAGTCACAACTGTCAACTAGTTTTCCCATGTGAGTTTTTTCAATGTATGATGAAGTAACATATTCTGTCTGTGTGCACATGCGCTTTTGTGGTACTTCCAGAGCCACACAGTAATGGTCTGTAACGTCGGTCATAATTACAGCGGTCTTCAAATCGTCAGTATTTACGTGATTTATAAAAATATGATCTAAACATGTCTTGCTGTCAGCAGTAACTCTGGTGGGTTCATTGACCCCACACACAAAGCCTTTTTCAAAAAGTACAGCTAAGTAGCGCTCTGTTTTTTTATTAGTCACAATCAAATTTGCATTTATGTCGCCCATCATTATATAGGTCTTATCCCTGGTCGTATGGTCATAGTATTGTCGCAGCGCATCAGTAAAGTTATCAAGGTCACTGTCGTGAGTCCTGTACACTATCAGCAGGTCAGATCGCCTGCCGTGATAAGTGATGTCGAGACTCAGGCCAAACACGCCGCCCAGCTCCAGCTCTCTACATTCGCTCACATTCACTCCCTCCCTCACATACACAACCACACCATCATTACGATTCGCACTCCCATTTGTTTTATACATTTTATACCCTTCCAGTTGCACCCCACACTTTTCAGAATCAAGCCATGTTTCCCCCAACATTATCAAATCCCATTTAACCGTCCAACTTTCTAAGTATAATAAGAAATTATCGAAGTTTTTACTATAGCTTCTAATATTCAAATAAATACATCTAAGAAAACCTATTCCATTAGAGAAAAATGTGTCAACAAGAGAACTGCATATAGATTTACTAGTAATGTTTCTAAAATTGGCTATGTAATCTGTATTGTCATGCATCGGCTAATTAGTAATTTTATTTGAATAAAAAAAAGAAAATAAAAGAAATGAATGTGAAAATAAATGTGAATCTGCAATAATGATTTCCTTCCCTGCGCCTCCCCTGGCAGTAACATGCACTGACAGGGAAGAGCGGCAGGGCAGGTCGGAGCGGACTAGCTGATAACGAGCTCCGTACTCATCCACGTCCTGATAACGACTGGATCGTTATCAGTCAACGTATCGTTATTGCAGTCAACAACAGTATTGCATTGTTAACTTCAATAACACTGGAATTAAAAAGTCCTATTTTCCTCGTGATGAAATTCCTGGTGTAAGGTACACCAGTACCCAAGTTTAAGCAAATTCGTTTGAATGCCTAGAATTTTAGTATGCCAGCGGCTCATCATACACTCATCAACCGATTACAGAACTTTTGACACCAAAAGGCGTTTTATTCGAGATTTAAATTTATTTAGATTTTTGATCGTTTGATGCCTTCAGAAAGTTTATTTAGAAACTTGACTCCAGCTTGTGACGAAAATGCTTAAACGTCACAGTTCTGTGCTGGCTGCCTAGTTCAAAAAGAGTCCCTTGGCTCCATAGTTATTGGGCTGGCTTACTCGTATCTTTTTACTTATTTATGTTGCTAATTCCTAAGATTCCGACCACCTGTTGTATTTTTGGGAGAATATAAATGATACATCGGTATAGAAAACATTACATGCCAGCTTAGTCAGTACGACATATGAATTATATTTTTTACTGACTAAGACCTGCTGATTCATTTGTAAGGATTGTTAATCGAGAGCACTGATCATCGAAAAATATACAATAAAATAACCATTAAATAACTTACTTCGTAGGGTCCAGTAATTTTTCACGCGGAAATGTAATCTATTAAAACTGATCAAACCAATATTTACGTTTATTTAAGCGAATACGTATATTAAATATTCAATTTTAAAATTAATTATATACGAAGTAATAGTAAAATATTGTCTTTAACCTAAGCCTACATTGGTTTATATGGACCTCCTTCAATCGGTGTTTAAAAGGTTTTCTATTCCACCTCAGTGTTCCTTTTTGGCTGCACCCTTGTACCCTCCATAAATAACGTAAAACAAGGTTGCGATTCTTCATTTAAAAGATATTGATATTCAGTTATCATAGAACTGCATAATTTATTCTTCATTAAAATTTACTGCAGAAAATACCTTATGGCAAAGCTTCGTGAGTTTTGAAGGTAAAATACAAGTATAGTAATAATAGGTAAACTGCATATTATCTATAAATATAGCTATCATGAGGATTTGTTTTGGTATAGTAACGGCTACTAGGATCTTGAGTATCCGTCTTCTCGTACGCATCCTCCCCAGGACTGAATAATATGATACTTAAACCTTTAAAGTATTTCAACCCACTTGTTAGAAATCTAATTGCTATCACCTACATGTCAAGGCCTCTTGACGAATCGTATGAACCTCTTGTATGAAGTGTGCCTGATTAGGAAATAGCGACTTCATGAAAACATTCTCTTTAATTCGGATTTACAATGATTGCACCATGTATGGACTCTATACAAGTATAGTAATAATAGGTAAACTGCATATTATCTATAAATATAGCTATCATGAGGATTTGTTTTGGTATAGTAACGGCTACTAGGATCTTGAGTATCCGTCTTCTCGTACGCATCCTCACCAGGACTGAATAATATGATACTTAAACCTTTAAAGTATTTCAACCCACTTGTTAGAAATCTAATTGCTATCACCTACATGTCAAGGCCTCTTGACGAATCGTATGAACCTCTTGTATGAAGTGTGCCTGATTAGGAAATAGCGACTTCATGAAAACATTCTCTTTAATTCGGATTTACAATGATTGCACCATGTATGGACTCTATTGAACTCTACATTGCGATTTCTTAAAAGGATATTTTTTAGTTTTAATAACAATCATTACTATATAATTTGATTATTACATTAATTTTTTTCAAACAACCATTGCGTATTACATAATATCATTTAGGTCCTAATGTGTACCAAGTAAACATTAATTCTTAATATGAACTAAGAATCTAAAAAAACAAGTTTGTTTGGTTGGTTCTGATTTTTTAGTATTAAATATTAATTAATCCAAACGTTTTTACACTGATTGTGAATAGAAAAAATGTATCGAATGTCCACAAAGATTTTAAAACGTTTCCTTAGTTTTCTTCCCACAACTATTTAAAAAAATAATTTTTCTCATATTTTTTATTTATAAGGATTAGTTTGTTTCATGTTTAGCGTTATTTCTGAGACGTTTTGTTTAGAAAGTATTTCCAACTTTAACTTAATTGATTCTAATGAGATGAATTGATATCTGAAAATTTTTACTAAGTGTTATTACAAACATAGTATTTCATTTTTAACTAAGTTGTAGAGTTCAGGGTTCTTAATTGGATAAGTATTACACCTGACAGAGAGATCGCAAAATGTCCTCCAAGTTTTAAGCTTTAGTACGAAGTTTTAGTTAGAGTTAGTGGCGTTTGAGCTTTGGATGACTATGCCAGTCGGCTTCTACCTTGTGATTTGTAATAATACCGAAAGTATGAATGTTACAAAACAATTAATTGTGGTGATTGTATTATTATTATATTTATGGTATTTAAATTTGTAACTTGATTAAATAAATATACCGTAACCGCAAGCACCAATATTTGGCTGTCCTAAAGACCAAATAAGTAAATTTGACTTACATTTTTAATATTTTTCAATTTTTTATAAATTGAAATCGCAAAGAAAAACATATCCTTGTCTGAGAAACCCTTGTTGATTCGTGATATTGTTTATAAAGCCACAGGATGCATGTCAGCATGAACTTATCATGTTTAAATTAATAATATTTCTCGTACGAAAGCAGAGGGGTAAAAAAAGCTATCCGAGCTTAACAACCATTTACATGACATTTTTATTTTCCTTTGAATTTAGGAACATGAATAGAATGCTGACATACTCTTTAAAACCAGTGAAAGGTGTTCTAAAATGCAATTAATTGGATTCAAACGTACTCTCCTTTTAAATTACCAAGTGACATGAGGAATTTTTAAAAATTAAGTTAAATTTTACCGAATCAGAAGAAAACATACAATTTGCTGATCATAATTTAAGTGAAATATACGATTTTATAATATTGGCCCTGTTTCATGTCTTCTTGACTCTTCCACCTTAAAGAAATTTGTTTATGCCTTTTTTTCTTGATCTATCAAGGTTCATACCAACCACACTCTGTACAATAACAGTCAGGTGCAATGGAGTCGACGTAGATACATGTAGGCCACGTACAACTCACTAAAACAACGTCTCTCAATTTATAACTTGAGCTTACTGTCCAATAATATGTTTGTCAGGTGACGACAATTTATAATTTTTGTTTCATCAGAGTTTTCAAAAAACTAATATTTCTGCATTGGAAACGTATACTTAGTTTTAAAAATCAATATTGATTTGATCGGATTTCGAACAATAACATAAAAAAGCTATAGCTTCAGATTGAAATCGTCTACTTAATGTGCTATCATTCCATTTAAAATCAATTAACTTGTAGTCCTCTGTTTGGTCGAAATATTCATAGTACATAGTTATAAATCTAAATATAGGTAATCCGTATTAAATCAGCTAGCTTGTTTTCAGCAGAATTAATTATGATTCCGATTTTACTTCTCAAATAACGTATATTACCTTTTTGAAGTTCAATGATAAACTTAAGAGTTGCTCTCCAATCGTTCTTTGCAATTTGTTTATGAATATATGAAAAATCAAATCTATCAAAAAAGAAAAAAATGTCTTAAACTATTATATTTATGGACTTCCATTGTTATGCCTGTAGTTTGTTATTTTTGACTGTTCAAATTAACCTCTCAAAAGACATTTTAGTTTTTATTTACTAGTAATATAAATTATTAAGAGGCCAGTATATTATAATTAAATAACATATTGGGGAAGAATAAAATATATAAAATTTCCTTGTATGTAAATTATTTACCTAACTACTTTTTATAAGTTAGGAATATATCATAAAGGTAAAACAGAAGATAATCCGTTTATTGAAATATTACATGACAAATGAAGCAATACTGTGGGCCGTCACATTTATGAAAACCTGCCTCAGGACACGAATTATATTAAGGTTTAGGCCAAAGGAAAACCAATATTGATGATTGTGTAGACCTCTATGAACATTAATCTATACATACAACTACATCACTGTATTTACTAAACATAATTTGAAAAATCCTATTGAATTTCCTGTTTACCTTTTCGTTAACTTAATTAGGTTAACTGTTTTAATTACTTGAGTAGAATAGTAGTGCATTACATTCCATACATTAAGTAAATGTAATATGCACTTTACTTGTGAATGAATGTTGCTTTTATCAATACATTGTAGCGAAATGTAGCAGCTGTTACCTAATGTTAATAATTGATGTCAGGGTGAAATTCTTCGTTTCTTAAGCTGGTGTTATTTTACAAATAATATTCTAATAGAATAGTGTTAAAATGTGACCGAAAATAAGCTAACAAGTTTTGGGGATAGCTTTTTTCCACTAAATTTAGATTTATGCCTATAAATTTAGGATAAAACAAGAAAAATGATAAAATGTGGCTTAAAAATATTCATTAAACATGCACCGTATATTACAGTTATAATGCAGCATCTAAAGTCCATCATAAATTGGTTTGGAACAATAATCATTAAGGTTATTCAATTAAAGACTGAAAGAATGAAACAACTCAATCTAATGTCATTAAAGTAAGCTGGATTATCAAGCGAGAATGATGCGACCAGAAGATGTCGGAAATTACCCCTGAAAGATTCACTGTTGTCCCTGTGCAACGGTGCTCAGCAACTTAAATATACCTCAGTATACTCTGCGGCATCATTCAAAAGAGAGAATATGCAATTGTGCCTTAAACTTTGATTGCTGGTATTTTGGATTTCTCAGCCTGTTTAGAATATTTGTTCAGTTTGGATTTTTTTCTGTACATATTTGTATTCTTTAACTCTTAAAATAATGTTCTTACATGTTTAAGTTACTAGATTTACTTTATTAATTGTTGCTTACTTAACAGTTGATTGTTTGTTGTCTACTTAATTATTAGTTTTTTTTTTGTGAGTTCAAACATCTGCTGAGTTTACTCGTAAATTGTTATAAATTATTGTAAAACCAGCTTTAGGTTGTAATCGAATTTTTTTATGTCATAGTTTGGCATACTTCTATAGTATTACAACTTTTCACTTCGAACTTTTACGATAACAATTATAGTTTTCTCATTTTATGTTCACCACTGGAATCTTTCAACCTACGAGGGAAACAAGAATAGCCTGTATAAATATTGGCAAAGTACTGGCCACAAATAAGCGTAGCCAAACTGCGTTGAAAAGTTACAAAAAATCGTACTCTGCTCAGAAAAGTATTTTTAAAAATAGTTTTTTTATATATTAAGAACGAAAAATGAGTTTTCCTCGCTAAAGCTAAACACTTACCACGCGACGCGTAGAGGAGTGCGGTAAGTTTATCGAAAACGAAAAAAGATGCTTAACTCACGAAATACAAGCTATCTTTTTTTAAACTGAATTTTTGGATTCCTAAGCGCTAAATACAACCACAGTTACTCTCGTCCATTTTAGCTGAATGCGACATGATGGTTTTGAGGTTAAAACCAAGTCGAACTCAGCCGAATCAAAACGGAAGTGAAAGCGCTGGAGCCAACGCCTGTGATTGGCTGAGGCGCGTAGTGTAACAATTCAGTGAGCTGGCGAGTTTATCGCTCGCTCTTCAATATTGTCCTCAGTCTTGTTACTGTTAAAGAGCTTTTTACGATTTTTTGTTCAGTGCGTAACCTGGTAGTTTACGCGCTAATGTAGGAAAATACAATTACCTAAATCTAGCTTATCCTATACTCTTATATAAGTCAGTTTATTATATGATATATGCAGTGTATGCTTGGTTGAACAATTACCTCAAAAACTACTCTGAGGATTTCCTTCTAAGTCTGGATATAACTAATTTCTGGTTCAATAACGTGTCTGTGCTAGTTACTTCCCTAAATAAATCTAATTAACAAATCATTTAAAGATAACCATTTAAAGATAACATAGTTTTCAAAATATTTTGAGTCATATTAGATGCGATGTTAGCAGCGCAAAGAATATAAAAATTTACAAGATTCAAGATATCATTCGTCTACCTAACATTTAAAATTTTAAACATCTGAGTACGAGTATGAAAGAATATTTCAACGATCCAAATCTACATTAGATTAATTACTACGACTGACCTTGTCAATGCAACCCTTTTTAATCGCTTATAGTCTATGCAATGTCGATGAATGGTGGGCGTAAGCAAACTTTACACTGTACACCTATAAATGATCACACTCTTGTCCGAATGCTACAAACGGGGGAATATTTTACGTTCACTCTAGTTAATCGTAATGTGCTTTGGCTTCGATCCTATAACAGAATTCAATAAAATTACTGACTTTTGCTCGGACAGAAATGTTTCATTGAATGTACGAGGATAAAGGATTTCTTCGTGAAGTGATATAAAGAGTTATATTGGCCGTGTCGTCTTTGTGCTGAGGACGGCTCTATAGCAAGGGATTTATTGTGATCTTACTCCTTGGAATTGAAAACTTATTATGTATTGGGTAGTGATTTGAAACACAAAGAATACAAATTAAAACCTCATGTTAATTGTTAGTACAGTACTTTAAGTGATCGTTCAAAACTAAGTATTTTATCAAAGGTCATAATAAAATCTTTTCATTGTTTATAAATCCCGTATAAAAGGAAAACAAATTTATAAGACCTTTAAGGTTAGCATAATTTTTATTTCATGATAAGAGACGGTTTCAACTGAAAACAAATAAGGCGCTTAAGAGTTAAATATACCACTACATAAATGAATAGTAATTGCATAATTTCTGTAACTTGTGTATTTTGATTGCTACGCTAGCCGCGTGCATCAGACAAAGTTCACTACTTGAAAAATTTAGAGAAGTTGTACCATAACCACTACCTGTATTTTATATTTTTTGGCCGGTCATTTAAATACTGGAATGTAATCACTACACTTTAGTTACACCTTAATAATGATGAAAATAATAATTTTACATGTCTTAAGTCAAGTAAGAAGATCATCAATCACTGTCGGAAACCTCTGTCGGTTGATATTCATTGTTCTTGCATTCTCTTACCACAAAAAATAAAACAGTGCATCTATCATCAAATGCACGAGTTTTTTTGTAAAAAAGATCAATTTGGAATAAATTAGGTTTATTATTATTTCCTCACTGTATTATAGATATAATGACTTGTTATAAATATACAAACAAACTCCACTTTGATCAATAATAGATAGTTTATTTTATCGCAAAGCTTTGAGGCCACCAGATACTTTGAAAGAGAATATTCAAGATGTCTAGAAAATTACTGTAGAATCGCTTGAAAGTTTTGTAAGAATCTTGAGATAAATAATTTTACAAACTTCTCTGAACCTTCAAAGCAAATTACTCTGCACTTTTCTTCTATCTCTTCCTGATAATTAGGGTTAGCTGTTTATGTTTGAGATTTTTAAAACATTGTGTTTTGAATATTCACAAGCAAACGATCTATAGCATGTTTGTGGATAGGTCTCGAAATATGAAGTAATTATTTAGCCATTTAATATGGAAATGAAGGAGCAATTAAGCAAATTACGTGCAAATACTTATCTCAGAAAGTTTAACACAAACAAGGTCTATTTGCTTTCCTTGCTTTCCAAGTATTAACTTTTTATTGAAATGTTATTATTTGATCAATGTTATTGTTTGTTTATAAACATTACATTGTTAGCATAAGAGAACCAAATTGTTTTGGTATATAATCGAATTAATCTTTGGTATTTTATCAAGGTTAAAAGTAACTTTAATCATAAAATGCATGATCACATTTTAATTGCTTGGACATTTACGTGAACCGGATGGCAAAAACCGAGTACTGGTTGGATCGTATATTAATGAGCTATAAGGTGTACCTGTAATGGTCTGCAGGAAAAAGACCTTGTACGGTATTCCTATATGAAATCAGCACTTTAATTCGTTAAATAAAAACCAAGTTGAGAAAAGGTGGAAATTAGGCTGTCCAATCTAAACAGCTGAAAGATTTATGCTAATGCATTTATAACTTTTGAATAAATTAATTTTCGCTGTAGTAACATGCATCTTTTAAAGGGAGAAGCAAAAGAACTGCATATGGATTAGAAAATTCTACGGCTGAAAGATATCGAGCTCATTTAAACGAGAGCTTGAACTGTAATATACAATCTCAATTTCTGTTCACCGGTTAAATTATATTTTAATCCAACAGCAATTTAATGTGTTCTGTAACAGAAATTAGAAAAATAATATGTGTTAATCAACGTGTTATTTATCAAGTAATATGAGTTTTTAAATAATTAAAATCATGTAACAAACGAAAATTCAACTTTGGCTGTAACCATCTACAACTTTTCTTGAGAAGTTAACAATTAGAACAAAAAGCCCTCTGTGAGACAAAATCTCAGTGTCTAGAGAATAGTCATAAACTGAGCAGAGGCCGAATTGTTGTCGGGACTCGTCATACTCGTCTTCTGTTGATGGCTGTGTACCTGAATATTCAGTGCGTTCACACTGTGTACCTTCAATTCACGGTAAATGTTCATATTAGCCAAAAAATTTCATATTAAATTTTTCCAAGGGTAAACAATTGTTGAAATATTATTTGGGATGTAATAATTAATTAGTTTAGAAGGCGAAAATTATTAAAATATAGCTATGCATAGCTATATCAAAGCATATTGCTTTGAACTGAGTATCATCGTGAAAGAAATATAAATTTAATGACGCTCCAGATTGAAAAATGTTTAAATGCACAGCGTTTTATCGTTGATGCGTAAACATATTGATATAATACATTGAACATAAAATAAACATACTATAAAAATGTAATAAACAAAAACAGACAATTAAAAAATAGCCACAGTTAACAGATGGCTTTGTATGTACCACCTAAAACCATATGGCTAGATTCGGCAGGCCATCAATTTCCCACAGTGACAGCGTCGCTGCTGGTCAGCATCCGGTAAATGTTTCCGTATCCGGTAGTAGCTAAACAAAGTTGTTACTTCCGGCTCTCGTTGAGTAATTGTTAAGACAGTTATTCTGTTATTTTATTTATGAAGTTTAATTTGATTTCTCTTCAGTTTAAATAAATTAAAATCATTAACGCTTAGAGAGATTTTAAATGAAATGAAATGAAATGAAAAATGTCTTTATTAAAGAGGCGAAGTTAGGACTTCAAAGTCCTCTCTGCCACTTAACCTCATACACAAATTAATTACAAACAACATTCTTAAATTAGTATACGTTTGGAGAATTGAAAGTGACGTAACAGTTAACAATAAAAAAACAATAAAAATTATTCAATTGTAATAATAAAGAATATAAATCTTTCAAGGAGATGATAATATCTAAACTATAAAGTGTAATCTATTTAAAGAGAAAATAAATAAATAAAAAAATAAAAATCAAAGTCAGGATTTATTTTATTATCATGCACACGCTCATTCACACATGTCGCTCAAGACCCGTCTCACCAAAGTCTCAAAGCATCACCGCCCGCCCCGCTGTAGTAAGAGATCTTTCACTTCTGTCCCAAACGGAGCCCGCCTATCTTCATTTTTGATGTTATCAGGAAGGGCATTCCACAGTCGAGATGCAGACACAACAAAAGATTTATTGTAGAGAGAAGTTCTATGGATAGGAATTGATACAAGTCGAGAGCCTCTACGTGTAGTACGAGTACTAATATCGGACATGAAATGAAAACTATCTGAAAGATAACTAGGGACGTTGGACTGCAAAATAGAATGTAATAAACGGAGAGTGTGAAATTCACGAAGATCCTTAAGATTCAGTAAAGTTTTTAATGAGTCGAAAAATTGAGAAACATGATCGTAGCGTCTCAAACCAAAAATAAACTGAATACAGTAGTTTTGAGCACGCTGTAGTCTGTTTGAAAGCTCCACAGTCATGTCGCTAAGCACAACGTCACAGTAGTTGAAGTGGGTCCGTACAAGGGTCTTTACCAGCATAGTCTTGACATTAAGAGGAAGGAAAAGAGCAAAACGTTTTAAACTGTGTATGGCTGAAAAGACCCTGTTGCATGTGGCGTTAACTTGGTCAGTCCATTTTAAGTGCTTGTTTATAAGAAGTCCTAAGTTTTTTACTTTGTCACAGTACTCAAGGTCGTACCATCAAGCTTTAGTCTAGGGGCAGTGAGAAAGTTTATTTTTGTCAGAAGTCGAGGGTAACCAACAACGATCGCTTGAGTTTTGTTACCATTGAGTTTAAGGCCGTTGCGGTTTGCCCAGTGAGTAATTGAGTCAATGTCAGGATTCATTTGTAGAACTGAGGTATCCATGTCGTCGATTGGGAAGTGAGTGTAAATTTGCAGATCGTTGGCATAAAGATGAAAATGTGAGTAGGTGATGTGTTCTGTGATGTCATTTATGTACAGTGAAAAAAGAAGTGGCCCAAGGACTGATCCCTGAGGCACACCACGTGTGACAGGTCTCCAACTCGAGCAGTCATCTCCAACTTTGACACACTGCTGGCGACCAGACAGATAGGACTCAACCCAGTCGAGGCAACCATTAGAAAATCCTACCTTTCGCAACTTGAAGGAAAGGAGAGGGTGATAAACGCAGTCGAATGCCTTTGAGAAGTCGAATAGGGTTAAAATAGTTGCCTGTCTCTTATCCATTGCAAGGCGAATATCGTCAGTTATTTTCAGAAGAGCAGTAGAAGTGCTATAATTGGGGCGGAAGCCAGATTGAAAACGAGATAAAATATTATTTTGTTCAATATACTGGGAAAATTGCTGATGTACTACCCTTTCAAGATATTTAGATAAAGCAGAAAGAATACTAATTGGTCTGTAGTCTGAGGAAGTCTTAGGAGAAGATATTTTAGGAAGTGGGCGAACTATAACGGATTTCCAAGCAGAAGGAAAAGTAAAAGTACTTAGAGATTTATTGAAGATGTAGGTAATAACTGGAAGAGTAACTGGAAGGGTTATTTTAAGAAAACTAATAGGAATATCATCGGCGCCGACTGCGTTACTTGCCATCCTCATAATGGCGTTGTAGACATTAATCTCCGTTACCAGAGAGAAGGAAAATTGCGTTTCAGTCATCTCAAATGGCCGAGACTCCAAGTCGGCAACATGGTCGTGACCCCAGAAGGATCAACAGGGACATTAACAAAGAAATCGTTTAGGGAGTCCAGACTGACAGTCACTTGATGAGTGTTCTCGGAGCTTCCGATGCCAAGATTTTTCAATTTGGACCATAAAACTTTGTTGGATTGGATTTAAGAGAAGGATCTGAAATAGAATCTAGCTTTGGCGTTTCAGATTTGCTGCTGTGTGGAATTGCGAAGCCTTTTATAAAATGTCCAGTCATGAGGAAGTTTTGTCCGTTTGGCCTTTCGAAAAGCAGCGTCTCTTTTTCTTTGGAATTGACGGATTGGATCTGTTATCCAAGGAGCAGGAGGCTTGGAGATTCTTTTTGATACTAAGGGGCAATTTTTGTTGTAGAGATTTTAAAGAAAAAGATACAAATTTTGCGTCTTATAATTTACATTAGGAGCTTGAACAACCTCCTGCCAGGGAATTTCTGAAGCTTCTTGAAGAAGAGCATTAGGATCGAGATCTTCGTGGTTTCTGTATTTAATGAAATGCGGTCGATATTTGGGCTGTTTGAATTTATAAATGCAAAAATCAAATCATGTTTTGAAAGGCCAGGGACCGAATATTGTCCTTGGTCCACGACCAGAGAGGAATCACTAACAGCAATGATATCCAGCAGCGTGTCAGGAGTGGCAGTATGGTGAGTGGCTTGCAACGGTAGTATTGTCATGTTGCAGGAGTAGAACAAGTTGCTTAATGTGGTTTGATCATAAGTAGGTGGTCCAAGTAGGTCAGAGTTAAAGTCGCCCATGACGACATGACTGTAGCGCGGCATCAAACCCACAAGGTCCTGCTCAAACTCTGATAAGAATCCTATGTTTGGTGCCCTGTAAAAGATTTCGATCGAAATCAAAACATTTTTTGTTAATCTTAAAACTACGAGAAAAATATGTAAGTCATAAGGATCGTTGTTGCTGGTTGAAGTTAGAACTAGAGTTTGGGTAACTTATTACGTTGACGAATAGTTGAGGCGTGAGACTGGGTCGAACCGCTCGAGAATTCCACGGGTGTGAGGGATGATAGATAATTACTCATCATGTAATTTACATATAAAATGGCTAAGGAGACCTATTCAGTAAGTAAATTATTCAATAACAATAAATTTTTTGAAGATAATAAATACTAGAGGCTTGAAGGGGCTAATAGCCCCTAAGCATAATCCTTCTTTACTATCGTACAAAATACCTTCTTAGAAAATAGGCTTTTGGATCCACAAAATTGCAATTTCAGTATTTTCCCCGAGTCCCTGAGATGGAGACCCTCAGTTTCAGCCCCCCCCCATCATCCTGCAACCTTCCAAACGCCCACAATTTCTTCGCAAAAATTTCGCTTACGTAATTATATATATATATATATATATATATATATATATATATATATATATATCTATATATATATATATATATATATATATATATATATATATATATATATAATTAGATCATTTGGTATTAAATCTGTATCGTTATAACAAAAACTAAACAAACGTACTTAACTTTTTATAATTTTAAATTATGAAAAACTCAAACCCTTAATTATTATAAAATCAGAAAATCTTAAATTTAAAATATTTTTTGTTATAGTACATGCATAGTTAGCTGCATTTTGAAACAAATCCCACATGTCAACATCTACCATATGGCTTTGAATCAAGCATTAGCACCACATGTTTAATGTAAACAAAGCAGACGTTTTTCAATCTTTTCAATCCCAATGCATTTTAAATGGAGAATATTTTTCGTTACTTCTCATTTTCTGGTATATTTTGACATAATCTGCTATTTTTCCCAACCCCCTGGGGCCGAGACCTTTCATTTGAGCCATCTTCTGTCATCCTGCGAGCTCGCAAACTCTCACAACTTTGATTTTTAAAAATCGCTTACAGAATTAATAATATAGATAGATTTTAATAATAATAAACAAAATTATTCAATTTTTAATTCTATTCATTCATTTTGGGAAAGTATTAAAAAACCTACTATAATAAAATAACCCTAATATAATTAATTTTTTATGGATAATCGATGCCCAATTTACATACTTTACTACTAAAAATTAGTATTTAATAGATGGATGATTGAAAGTATGTCTAACTTTAATAATTTATGGTTGAACCAGAGTTACGACTTTGCTCACGCCCCAAAGTTGGATTATTTTGGGTGGAGCCGTACATTGTCAAATGTAAATCCCTTTTCTAGTAAGATTTACCTGGATAAAACAATAATGCAAATTTGAAGTCAATACCAAAGCGCATCTGAAGTCAACCTAAAAAAATACGCATTAAACTTTTTTGAAAAAAAAACGCTTCATGACAAGAAACGGGTTACAGAGAGATAACTAAACTTGAATAGCATTATGAAATTACAATAAAATTTTCTTTTTCGAAGTCTAAATAATGTAACCTCCACCCCAAAAGTTGGTATTTCGGGGGCAGTATCTTTGAATGTAAACGGTTATTATTTGCACTACATATTCTATGATTTAATTGTAGTTTTAGTTTTTTTTTCATTACACTTAATCGAAGTTAATTTTTCTGTCTATTGCGTTATACGATTTTAATTGTTAAACAAATTATAAATGTTACAAAACAAATATGTTTTCACTTTATTTTGTCATAAAGCACCCACCTTCCTAAACTGTAAGTTGCAATAAAAAACAAAAAGTATTCGTGTCTTTTAATAATTAAAAACATATCACAAACAAAATTCAGTTTTGGCTCAACCAATATAAAACTCTTGCCGAATAAAAATATTCTATATTCCAACTATTCACTATATTTTAACATAAAAAAATGAAATTGGACATTAGCGATTGGAATATTAAACAAGCTAAAAAAACCGTACACTTTTTTCTAAGTTTTTAGTCGTATATGTGAAAGTTGTTGTATGTGTTTAAAATTAAAATATTTCTATTTAAAAAGAGAATTTAGTCAAACAAGATTTTAAAGGACATTCGTCCATGTTAAAGATTTATTCGTGCATTATTGAAATGTCTCATATTTCAAAAGCATTAAAATTAAATTAATGAATAAGATGAAAAAATTATGTATATTATTTATGTTACATGAAAATAAAGCGGGTTACGACTGTTGTGATCTACGTTATCGTTTTTATTGTCGGATTGTTAATGGCACATCATAAGTCTACTAAGGGAAACAAATCGGCCTGTTGTTACTCAGATGATCGATGCACACAATGATGAATATTTGTTTTGCCCAGGGGTAGAACAAAATATTGCATTTTTGCTGTGGTTGGATTTCATTACTGGGTCAATCCATACAAATATTTGTTTTTAGTTTGGCTATCGTTATAGCTTTTGTTTTTATTGCGCTTGAATAGAATTTCAATTTCTTCCTGTCTATTGCGTTATGTTACCTATTTCGTTAGTACTCAAATTGATACTTTTACAAAAAAAGTTTATAGCCTTTGAAGATAAAACACAACAAAACAACATACGTAAGTAAATCTTATATCTTAGCAGATTATAATCAGGATCTAATGATTTTCGGTCCTCTAAATAATAAAAATGCTGTATGATTCCCCAAATCAGCAAATGTTTACCGCTGTAATTTCTAAAACATTTTAATCACTAACCCTTTTGTAAAATTATAAACTTAAGTTGGAACTAATTAGGTACACACTTGAAATACCTTCAAACCATAAAGTGCACAATCAACTCCAATGACTTATAATTTCCTCGTCTTTCCGTTCAATTCATCTCGAAAGCAGAATTCATCTTCCTAATAGCGGAACTCGATCGTCGTATTGTCCGATAACCATTCTCCAATCGGAAGTTTTGGTTTTAAAACATTTCACGAAAATAGGAAACAACACTTTAGAAGATTAGAAGAAAAGGAAGTTAGTCAACTTTAAAATAGTTAACTTAAAAATGTATTTGCATTAATTTAATATTTCTTATAGTTTGATAATATATGTGGCTAAGAGTTCAAATTAAATGAAATCAAATCAAAAATAGTTTATTTCGCTTTCAATTAACAGATATTTACAGAGTTATTACATACGATTTTATTTACATTGAAACTTAACTAATCTTAAACCAACTCTTTTATTAAAGGCGAAATTAATCTCCATGTAGAAGACCCGTGCGTGGGGATGAGTCATCATAATTTGGCATAAAAAAACTGCTTAAATTGATTAATATTGTAATTCTTTATTGTGAATTGGTGATAAATACAAATTTAATCATTTAATTGACTGAACATTGGAAGTTTACATGGTTATGTAAAACACGTACTTAAATTCACTGCAAATCAAGTTTTTGGAATCTCAAATTACGTTAAACCATCTGTTCATAAACAACCATTAAAAGCTTAAATATGCTATTAAAGCACTTTAAAAGACGGGACGAATCGTTTAATGTTGGCATTACCTCATACCTAGACCGTCCTAAAAATATTTTGTAACGATTAATGTCTTGTTTATGTACTAGCAGGAATTATTTTAAGTGTTTAGCCCTGGCAAAACCTATATTGAAGTGTAGTATATAACATTTATGTTTATACATTACACATAAGTTAATATTTTGAAGAAGAAAAAACAAGAAACTAGAAAGAACATAAGAAGTTTATTTTTCCATTTACATATTTTCCAATGTTCAGTAACTACATTCGCTAAAAACTCCAAAACTACCAATAATGAAAGTTTAAGGTGCGATTGCATATTTTCTGTCCGCAAAGTATACTCAGGTTTATTGAAGTTACTGAGTTTACTGAGTACCGTTGCACAGGGATGCTAGTGAATCTTTCAGGGGTAATTTCCGACTTCTTCCGGTCGCATCATTCTCTCTTGATAATCCAGCTTATTTTAATAGCATTAGATTAAGATGTTTAATTTTTCCAGTCTTTAATTGAATAACCCACTTGATTAATGTTACAAAGCTGTTAGGGTTGGAATTGGGTAATAATATTATGCAGTAGATAATGAAAAGGGAACAGGTTAATTGGGGTTGGGAGGGGTATTAGATGCTGCATTAAAACTGAAACGCATATGTCTCATTGATTTTACTATTTTACTTTTCTAGTAATGTTCTTTTATTTGTATTAGATGTCTTAGCCTTCTGTTATTATAAGCCTTAATCTAAATTTAATTATCAAATGTTATCTCTGAAATGTTTGGTTAATCCTATCGACTGTTAACTCTTTTTTCAATAAAAAAATAGATTTCATAAAATCATCCACTAGCTTCTTAATTTAATTTAAATATAAAATGAAGTTTCTATCTTGCAAATTCTTAACAAATAAAGTGTTTACATTAACCCAAAAACTGTAGCTTATCCCTTGTACAGCCTATAACAAAGAATTTAAGCCAGACATTAATATAATTAACAGTTTAGTGTCATCTCAAATGTTTTAAAACTACAATTTTAAAATATGAATTAATAAGTGTTATATTTGGCTAAAATTTATTGGTAATAACTGGCTGGTGAAGTTTATATATAATTTACCTAATGCGTGGAATGTTCTTAGCTATTTTATTCCATAATCATATACATTTAACCTATTTAAAGTCAACGTAAAGTTAAACAATAAATTAAAGAACTTTTTTTCAAATTATATTTAAGTGATACAGTAATGTAATAATATTTCCAGCTCACTGTTCATAGAGGTCCACACAATCATCAATATTGGTTTCCCTTTGGTCCCAATCATAACATAATGGGTATCCTGAGGCAGGTTTTCACAAATGTGGCGGCCCAATGGATTGCTTCATTTGTCATGTAATATTTCAATAAACGATCGTTCTACTATTTTCACCTCTATACCATATTTTAAACTTCAAAGTCCCTCTTTTAAGGAAATTTTGTAATGTTTTACGTTTCCAAAACTATGAAATGCGAATTTAACCTCTTATAATTAATAATCACTAACCGATTTAAAAGGCCGTTTGATATGGTATTCGAACAGTTGAGAATAACAAACTTCAGACCAAACAATTTACAATAAAAACCCCTCTAAAAACCCCCTAAATGAATTAAATCAATTCTTCTCCTCATGCAGTCAGAACATCAATCACATCCAGTAAATAATTATTTAAATGAACTAGTAAATTCACCAAACCCGAATTTCGATTATCCTGTGTTCAATTTCAAACCTATTATTCAGTCTGATGTACTAAATGCTATTCGTCGAATCCGGAGCAACGCTGTCGGGTTTGATGGTGTATCAGTACGATTTATTAAAGACATTCTCTTCGCCATTCTTCCTACCATCACATTTATCTTTAACACATCATTAAGAACTAGTTTTTCCCTTCCTCCTGAAAGTCTGCTCTTATTCGTCCTTTAAACAAGATCTCAGCTCCTGTGACTTGCCAGGATTTCAGGCCGATCAGCATTTTGCCCGCTCTATCTAAAGGTCTTGAAAGAATCGTGCACTGTCAAATTACTGAATTCATTAATGAAAATAATATTCTTTCAGACTACCAGTCTGGTTTTAGAACAGCGCACAGTACAGAAACTGCACTTCTTCGTGTGACAGAAGATATTAGACTAGCAATGGAACGCCGACAGGGCACGATTCTTACTCTATTTGAGTTTTCCAAAGCTTTTGACTGTGTGAATCACAACCTCCTAATTGAAAAGTTAAGGGCCATAGGGTTTTCTCAAAATGTTCTTAGATGGCTGAGATCTTATCTGTCAGGCAGGCGGCAGTGTGTTGAACTTGAGGGCGTGAGATCTGACTGGGAGACTGTGACTTGCGGTGTGCCTCAGGGATCAATCCTTGGGCCCCTGCTATTTGTTCTGTACGTAAATGACATAAATTCGAATATGACTAACTGCAAATATCACATGTACGCTGACGATCTACAGATTTATGCTCATTTTTCAACTAACGACATAAATAACTGTGTCGGAAAAATCAATGAAGACATCTCCCGGATCTCTCTGAGGACTGAAAAACATGGACTTAAACTGAACCACGAAAAAACAAAACCTATCATCATTTGTCACTCACGTCTGCGAAACTCACTTAACTTTCATTCTATAAGTTCTATTATGGTCAATAGAATCACTCTCCCTTACTATAACAAAGTGAAAAACCTTGGACTGACTCTTAACTCAACACTTACTTGGGATGATGCAGTAGTAGAAATCCGAAAGAAGGTATTTGCATCAATCCACTCGCTAAAAAGGTTACAAAGTTTTTTACCATTACATACTAAACTACACCTTGTCAAATCACTTGTATTACCCCACTTTACATACTGTAACTCTGTGATCAATGACATGACTGTGGTTCTATCTGACATGCTTCAACGGTCTCAGAACTACTGCTTGAGATACGTTTATGATTTGAGACGTGTGGAGCATGTGACACCTTTTTACATCCAGTCAAAATTATTAAGATTAAATGATCAAAGAACAGTCAAAATTCTTTCTTTAACATTTTTAATTTTAAATACTAGTCTTCCAAAATATTTTGAAAATGATTTCAAATTTTTATCTCAAGTTAGCATGCGGAGCTCACGCTCTGCTTCACTCACATTGCGAATGCCACAACATAGGACTGCAGTGTATGAAAGAGCATTTGTTGTGACTGCCTGTCGCCTTTGGAATAATCTTCCCTATTTCATTATCCCCCCCACGCCCTTGATAGTCGTCGTCGGTTCGTGGCAGCATTGAAAAATTTGCTTTTCGAGCGGATGTCCTTGGCCGGCGTGTCCTAGGTGGTTGTCTTGGGCGGGGTTGCTGACAGATGAGTGATTGTTGGTGTGAATGGGTTAAATTGTTTTTTATTTTTGTAATTTATAAATGAAAGTATTACAGTTTTTTTTATGTTATAGGCTAGTTAATATATTTTTAAGGTCTTATTTTGTATTATATTATATTTCTTGCTAAGCAGGTTAAGTATAAGAAAGGGCCATGTGGCCCTAACTTTGCCTGTTAAAATAATTTTTCATTTCATTTTTTCATTTCTCTTTTTTATCGATTTTAAACTATGCAGGTAATAATCCATCGAATGACTGGACACAACTAATAAAGTGTATATTTCGGAACATTGAACTGAGCTGAATAAAATTGCAATGAAAGTTAATTAGATAATTAAAAATGCACATTAGAATTAATGCTTGCAGAAAATAAGCCATTATACATGTATTAAAATAACCATATAATTATCAACAATCAAACGAATTTGGGATATTTTTACCATACAGAATCTAATTTACTTGTGCATTAGGTTTCATATGTTATTACAGCACGTTAAGATGATGACCATTTAAATAGCAATGACAGCCACAGAGGGAGTCAGTTTCAGTTTAGACCAATTCTTATAAAACTAAAAAAACCCTTTCTTACTAAAGTTCAAAACATAGGATCTGTTGGTTTACATTAAATAAGTAAATTTCTATTTTTAATACCTCTATATTTTTGTATTGCTTTAGTTCATTCATTTATTTAATATTTAGCATTTGCACATGCTACTAGAATATGTCAAACAACGTAATTTTTTTTACAGCAAAACATTAAGAATATTTCAAAGTAATTTTGCCTTCAAAATCTTATTTAGGCAACAACTTTTACAACTTACATTGATCATATTTTGAACTATTTTAGCCTGACTGGCTATTATAAAAGGTAATAGCAAGTTCTGGTTGATAATATTTAATATATTTACAATCGCTTATTCAAATAACATGGTTGTAATTAATTGAGAAAATCAGATGGAAAAGTGTTTTCATCCAAATTTCAGTAATTTTTCTGCTGGGTCGAAGTCAAAGTTCTGAATGCGTTTCCTAGCTGTATTATAAGTT
Organism: Flexamia atlantica; assembly: GCA_035578135.1. Taxonomy (NCBI): domain Eukaryota; kingdom Metazoa; phylum Arthropoda; class Insecta; order Hemiptera; family Cicadellidae; genus Flexamia; species Flexamia atlantica. Next base: position 29,542,696 of record JAQJVK010000003.1, read on the forward strand.
TGTATGTATTTTTTTTAAACCTTTATTGTAAGTTTTCTTGTTAACGTTATTGTTTTATTTATCTATAATTTAAATTATGTATTTATGCTTAAAAGTTATTGTTTTAAAGTTAACGATATATGATTAATTATTTATTAATCCAATTAATTCCCCATAAAACTTTGCACAAATGGTAGCTATTTACTCAGCTGTTCGATTTATTCCCAAATTAAAAAGAGGTATTTTCGAGTATTAATTTCAGTAACTTATCTCGAGTCTCAAACGAAATTATAGTTCCGTCGGAAAAATATCCATCCTTATCTTCAATAAATTTTTAGCTTAACCAATATCACGGCTTCCCTAGGGAAAGTAAAATAAAATTTGTTTTCCAAAGTTCTTGTGTCTTGAGGAAATTTTCATTGGAGAAAAGTAACGTTATAATATATCATGTAACTAATGTCTGTATCGGCTATTCAGATCGTCCTAGGATGGATATACAATTATTAAGATGAAAATTATAGACTTACAAACCTTGTTACAATTATTTTGTTAAGCGCCAGCCTAAATACTGGATACAACCGGTTCTTAGGCTCTAACTAGCGCTAATACCGAGCTCCCAAATCGCCTTATGACACTTTAACATTAGTTGGTGATCTTCTACTCTTAAAGGAAGACGAGTTAATGAATAGGTTCGATATTCTAGGGAGAACAGTTTGATAATTTCCTTATAAAATAATAAAACCCAAATTGAAGTTTTAGCATTTTGAACGAAAATACATCCAAAACACCGATAAAGTAGCCACTGGGCATTATTTTTTTTATTTTGACCATATTTAGTGATTTTGACGAGTTTAATTAAGCTTGTAACAACAATGAATAAACATAAATTTTTATTTTTACTAGCTTATTTTTTAAACATAGAGGTGTTAAATACAAATTTTCATCAAGAATTTTGAACCAACACGTGAATGAACAATTTGGGTCATAACGGATACCGAGGTAGACTGATGCACCGTTGTTACCTGGGATGACAGAGCATCATCTGTTGGATATATTGGCCTATTTTGACTCCCTACCCTTACGTTGCATCTTAGCAAACACCTGTACAAAATATATGCAATCTGGTGGACCGAATCTAAAGAATTCAGATTATCTTATGGACATAAATTACAGCACACAATGTAACAAAAGTTGTGGATTCTAGATTTTTTAGAGCTTTTATCTCTGATCTAAAATGGTTTGTGATCAATTAATGTTTCTTCATATTATGAGGAAGAAATATTTCAGCAGCCTAAACATATATTTATTCCGAATTTGAATTTATTTAAACATAAATACAAACTTTATCGTCTTAAATTGGCGTTCATCTTTATATGCCATTAAATAGTGAAAGAATTAACAATTAGTTTTTCTGAAGGTGCAAACATAGTAAAGGTACAATATAACATGTGCACAGCAAGAGTGGTGCTTACCTTGACAGGATTAAATCCTTCAAGGTCAATTTCCGGCGCCATCCTGTCAAATTCCCGGTCATTCTCCCTTTGGTAGGTCTAATATATTTAGGGTCGTTAGATGAAGCTTTGTTTTCTAGTTTTATCTTCTTTGAGACCGTTGCTGTTCAATGGTCTCAAATAAAATGTTTGCATAGATACCACATAAAGAGATTAGACTTAAAAGAACAAGTGTAATAGTTTATTCTTATGATTGCAGATTTAGAAAATAATGTTATATTCCTTCATCTTAATTCTTCCTACTGTTTTATTAAATGACTCTCATACGTATATTAAAGCTGTCACCATTTGATACGCAAAAACGTGCTTCAGAACTAATATCTGGCTGGCAAACAAATATTTAAGACTGGATCTCGTGAATACGATCTCGTGTCTTGTATAAGATACATAGGTTATTTGTTTCCTCGTGTTTTCATTGCCCTCACAATTCCAAACTCACGTGCTAGCTACTTAGATAGAAAGCAAACAATTACTTAATCCAGGCTGTATTATTTATCAAATAGATAAATGAACTATGAAATGTTATCAACACTAATTAATTTTATGTTCACATTTAACTTTCTCGCTTTTTCAAATTTTTAGGGTTAAAATAATTAATAACAACGCAACTTTCCAATATTTCCCTCAAGGAATCTTTTTGAATCTATAATATTTAAGTTGAATTAAACATAGTTTAGTATGTTTTTATTTTAGAATTTTAATTTGTTACAGGTACGTTCCTATTGTGAGAGTTGATGAACCTAAGTGTAAGTACGGAACCAATTAATATTTTAGGATATCTTTACTGATGATTTTTTCGTTCATATAATACCGTAAGCAAATTATTTTATAATCTGTACTAAGAAAATACTCTATACTAAGGATAAACACTATAATATCAAACATAAAACACGTTGAAAAATATGGGGAATATAAAAATGAATTTTAAGAAATTGAGTAGCACAAATAAGTGCATTTAAATTTAGACAATTTAAATCTACTAAGATTGTTTTCAGACAGTTGAAAAGTAATTTTCCTGTTTGAAATTATTTATTGAAACACTTTAATGAGGAATCAAACAAATTACCACATTGCAAACTTCAAGTATTCTGTACAACTGTACACTTACAATGATAGTTCCTGTTAAGTCAGAAAAATATATGCCAAGAAGAACAAAGAAGTATTATCTCTAAGATGACTTAAATAAATGAAGATATAAAAGACCAGACGGACGGTGGGATTGCAGGAGCACATCAGTCATTGTCTGATAGACTGACGCCACAGGTGTCAGAACCGCTGATGACATTGTTCATCATAAAAGTACTCACCGCCTTCAGAACAGGTGCTGTCACCAATGTGTAATTTAAATTTTAAATACCAAATATAAACCGAAACTAAATGATTGGTAAATAAATCCATGGTAAATTTACTTTCGTCTAATGTTATCATTAAACGTTCTGTTTTTAGTGTTTTTTGGAAGATAATTATTTTTACGATATTATAGATTCAGGTGATAACCATAAGTTACTTTAACAGTCACAATCCTAAGACAAAGATTATTTATTTAATAGAAAATTATACATTTTTGAAATATTCCCGTAGGTTTTATGTGTGTTTCACAACAATATAAACCCATTTATGAGACTTACTCTGTCTGTAAAATCGTTTTTTAAGTTTGGTATGTATTGTAGATTTTCTTGTATCCATTAGTTAGAGACCTATGACCAGTTATTTTTATCTCTTAGTTTATTAGTTATTTTATACGATTATTATCTTCCTAGCTTTCAGACAGGATGTGAAATCATTCTTGTTGCAATCACTATAGATTACAGATTTTAAATCAATCAGTAGTTTTTGGCTATATGCAGCATGATCGCTCCTATTTTTTTATGCATGGCATATGTAACTAAAAATGTAAGAGAAATATTAGACTTGTACACGAATAGTGTGCCCAAAAAATACGATGTAGGTTCATTAAATAATGTGCAATGTGATGCTTAAAGTAAAATATGGAGCATGCCTCAGTCTATTCAACTATCAGCGCACAGATCAACAATCTGGGGCAGAGCTCGCATTGGATATGAATGGGAAATGACTGTCGCACAGAGCTGCAGAGCGATGCTTGTCATTATCCGGAGCTGACAGTGCAGTGCGATTTGCTACGTCAATGAGACAACGAGAGGGGTGCGCTCTAGTAATACCGTACTCATCTCAAATACGTACAATCCATTGGCTTTGTGTTTTCGTTTTTGAACTTCACGCCTTACCATTATACAGATACAGATATTTTTTCTTGTGCTTATTCATAGGAGTAGTCCTCCTTGCAGGATTTCTCACAGACAGGATGACAATCTTCACGAATAAAGTTAGACATTGTTAAAATATATATAGTAAGCAGCGAAAAACTCTAGATTTAGCTAATGCTCCCGTTACTGTATACCTATATATTCAGAGCATTTTAAATGCATACAAACATGTTCTAATCCAACATAAGCAGGAGGGCGTCAACACAAGGAAGTGTCTCATAGCTACTACTGGGTTCATTATAAATTAACCTAAAATCTTCTAATATTCAGAGATTTTAAATTTTTCTTGATAATAAATTCTACCAACAAGCAATTTATGCATTCAAACTCAAAAATATCGATTTCTTGTCACATTCCCTATCACTATTAATTATTTTTTTAAGGGTAAATGAACATCTCGATAAAAAACCCAGTTTGCAATGAATAAACATGCTTATTATTTTTTCCTACTACGGATCACCGATCAGTTCAACGGTGAAAACAAACTCATAAAGTCTGAAACATAATATCATCTTAATGAAGGCCGAAACAAAATTACCGTGGTTCACGAAACAACATCAAATAGTTGTTGTTAAAGACATGCATTATATATAGAGTAAAGATAAAGTAGAGATGAAATTTTATGTAAAAATTTAAGTCTCCTTAGTATTAACAAATTTATGGTCGGTTAAACGTTTTGCTGCTCAGAAACTAATCACGTCATCTGAAATTGTTACACAAATACCTAAGACCCTCATTAAAGTTAATATAAAGCCAATAAACAGCAAATGGACCAATTAAAACTTAATTAAAAGCACTGAATTTAAATGTATAAGCATGTTTAACATCTGAGAATGTTTAGTAGGGAGGATTTACTGGTGTACTGAAAGTGTCGAAGTAGGCCCCACGTCTGGCGAATAAACCCCTCGCCACGGGAGATGACGGACACTTTATAATTTTATCGCCGGACGTGACACCGAGTGTGGTCCGCGCCGGACACTCTGCGGAGGTTTACGGCTGTTTCATCGTTTTTATGTTTTACGTTGACACTTTGCAGCTTTATGATACAGGTCGAACAGCCGAAATACCGAAATGTCCTGGTTTACTTGGGTGATCAGTTTTAGACTCGTTGTCTTAAACAAACTAAATAAAAAACTGGTTAATTGTTGTATCTAAGATTAATTTTTAATAGAACACTTATAAATAATTAGTTTTTAGTTTTCCAGTTTTCCCTTTACGCTATAGGTTTTTCTAGAAATGTTCATGAAATAAAAAACGCAAGTAGTTTTTCGTATTAATGATCATATCATGTTTTATCAGCAAAAACCCTTTTAAACATAAAATTTTGATAACTCTTCTTAGGATCATTGGTTGTATTAACTTTAATGAGGAGTTTACGGAGTTTTGTAAATCCCTGTAAATAGAAAGTTGATTAGCATAAGACAACAACAATTCATTGCTGAACAGCTGAACACTAACGTAGTTTTTCTAATGCCAAGGAGGCATCTTTCAGGTATACAACCTCATCTAAACCAAAAACATCTCATCTTAATTTTAGCTGCTGTATGGATAATTCTGTCCATTTTAGAGCAATTCAATGTTTTGTGAACTGTTGTCATTTTGCTTCGAATTCTTTGTATCTAAAACCTAACGAAGCAACAAAACTAAACATTTTCTAAAAGTTACATTTTTGTTACTCAGAATACATCCACACAAATTAACCATTCACAGTATAATATTTTTGCTGAGTTGACAACATCACGACATTGTCCTGGTCAGTAAATCGGGTTTAATTATAGAAGTGTGATTACGCTGCGTCGTGGGCCACAGGATTAGGCGAGCCTTGATCGGAAATCTGATTACGTAATGGAATGGGCGTTGCTGTGATAGTATCAACGCATACAATGTATTTATATCCGATTACGTATATCCAATATATATTAAACAAGTGATGTATTATGTAATCCCACGGTCTTAACATTTTTGATAGAGAAAAGTGATATGCCATAAATTTAATATTGTATGAAATGATATAGTTTATTGTCACTATCCCAATTATTTCCCCTACACATTTTTATAGTTCCAGATATTGGAGCACAATCATTATATGACAGTCACTGAAAATTTGTGTGGTAAGGTTCCATTGTTAAATCAAGCAAGCACAGAACTTATTCTGTATTTGCTCGTTCAACCACCGTATAACCAGAAAGTACAAATGATCGAATGTTTGAGTCGAAAGAGGCGTTCGATCAAGGTTTTGTAAAATGCCACATGAGACGAGATTAAAAAAAGGTAAACAAATTGAGTTTATCGGCAGGAGAATTATCCTTCAAAGATGTGGTTTGTAGTACTACGTTTAACTTTATTTTTTCTTATTATATACAGTTTGATTCATACCTACACCCTTCGGCATATACCTCTCCTATATTGGTCTCCTTATAAAAGAAGTCATGTAATCGATTATTGCTCAAAATATAATGTAAAACAAAACAAAATGCCACAAACCACATTTTAAAGAACGATTATTACTGCCTATGCCATTAATTTAAATTGCATTGAATTTTTAGAAACGTTGGCTTACACTTTTGATTTTATCATACGTTTTAGCTCAGATTTTCAGCATTGTATTCTACTCCAAAAGCCCTTTGATTTAATGTACATATCGATCAACCTCATACTTAAGAATCTATTTTGACTCCTTGTGGGCTGACCTCTAGTGGGATTCTTTGAACAGCCTATATACAGCATTAAGTAGTTTTTCTATGAAATACTTCATACCAAAATAACATAATCCTAAAAATGAATAAGACTTAGAACTACCAAAGCTGTCTGAGACTTTTAGGACACATTGAACGAACTAAATAATTTCATATTTTAATGATCTTTGAAGTTGTGGAATGGCGAAAAAAATTCACAGAAAATACAAGGCAAAAAATGAATGAGGAATTTGACAAAAATCATAAAAAGTTTTATTTTTTCAATTAAATTAGATTTTCCTACATGGTATGAACTGAAATATTAATTAATTGTACATAATCATTATGAAATTCACCACGCAATTGTCATACATCAATCTCAATAGTTATTTAAATTTATTTAGAGGATATAGATTTCTTATTCTGGGTACATAATTCTGGGGGGATAAATCGGGTGCAGGTTACATTTTTTATGGCCAGAATGATTACAACTCTTTGTCATACAAACACGTCCATTCTACGTTTAATAACCTCTGCAGTTGTTTGTATAAATCTTTGTTAAGAAGTTATCTTGGATAAACGTAAAAAATATCGAATCAATAGTGATCATATATGCATATTTAAACTTATAATCGCTGTTGGTAATCAACAGCGATGTATTATATATTTATAATTATTATTGGTAATTAGTTTGGTTATTGAATCTGTCTGTCAACAGACAGAAACAACTGTCTTTCTGTCTGTCATGTCAAGTGGTGACACGTCATATCAGCATATATTATGTATTCTTATTTACATATTATTGAGTTTCTTAAATTACCGTATGAGGAATAACCTTCAATGAACTCGATAAAAGGATGTTGCAAAAGCCATCACAGTCAACACAAATATTCATAACTACTTAAGGACTCTTATAAACGTAAATAGGCTAACCAAATACATAAACCATAAAACACACCTTTATTTTTATTAACATAGATTCATATGTTTTTTTGCATATTTCTTTTCACGGTTAATTAAATTCAGAATGTCCGGGCTAGAAGTGTCCTATTAAACTGTTTCAGCTGATGTATTAAATACCCCCGTTGCAGCAGACCTGCATACTCAGCGAATTTCAAAGGCAAAAGAACATATTTCAATCCAAGATAGTGAGATTTATCATGTTTTTGTAATAAGAATAAGAATAACATGGAGAATGAGTGTGCAGGTTTGCTGCAGCAGGTCCGTTAAAACTGGGTGGTTTTAATTCAATATTTCGTAGATCTGTACTAGGAGAAACCATATAGCAACTTTTATCAAGATTTGTCAAAAAATAAGGAAGATATAAATTTTTTATTTCCCATAAGGATAACATGGGAAATGAGTATGCAGGTTTGCTGCCACAAAAATGGAAATTTCGGGGGTTTTAGACTAAAATACATTATATCTTATCTAGATGAAGCCACAAACCAAGTTTTATTTATTTATTTTGAGAAATAAGCGAGATATAGAATTTTACTTACTTCCCATAAGGTTAACATTGGGACAACGTACTGTGTTTACTACTTACAATATCTCGGTAACCAATGGACATAGAGAAATGATTCAAAATACTAAATTGTTTGGTTTTTTGAGCTGAATTTAATGGTGCTAATTAAAATTGGACTATTTTGATTTTGATATGTGAAAACCCCAAAACCCAATTTTTGGGGGGGTTTATCCCCCTTTACCCCCCCTTCCAGTGGTCCGATCGGGCTGGTTTTCGAACTCATCCGAATAATTGCTACTTTACACGCCTATGCCAAATTTCATTCCGATCGGACCATTTTTGCGAGCGCTATCGTGCTTACAGACATGTATATATATATATATATATATATATATATATATATATATATATACAAATTTGAACGAATGGTGTTTTTGGTATCTGGGGGCACCAAAACGAAAAGTTATGATGGTCCCGCACTTAGGTCTTACCATGAGACCTACGGTAATAGCTTCTTCCCTATAGGGGAAATTCGCTAAAAGGCTTTTTGACCCATTATATATCTCAAACGAACGGTAATATTATCAAGATCTCGTGATATAAATTTGAAGGTGATACTCCTCGGCCATGTAATAAATTTAAACTAAATGAATAAATCAACTTTTCCTATAGAAGTACTAAGAAGTAAAGAAAAAATGTGATACAACTAAGACATTATTTCTGGAGTTATCCTCTCTACCGCAGCAACTTTGTACGTCCAGTGTCTTTTTACATGTAGTTTTTTATTTTTTTTTATTTTTATAAATAAAGTCTTTAAAAAAATCACAAGAGATGAATTAAAGATAAGATAAGATTGGGGGATCTTGGTGGCCATGCAATCTTGGTGGTCTCTGCCAATCCAACACTCATTGTGTACAGAAATTGACTTTTTACTAAACTTTAGACATAGACTTGGAATACCGCTTTCAAGATTATACCAAGAAATCTTGATAATATTACCTTTCATTTGATATATTAAGTGTCGACAAACCTTTTTTGGCACTTCAGCTCAACCAGTTTAAAGTACGGTACGTTTAGCCCAGACACCCTGTATTTATGTAAATGTATTCGATCACAAAATTGTTAGTACAGATTTGCCTCCTTTTTTTGCTGAATTAAATAATCATAAAAATAGAAGACTATTCAGTAAACTTTTCTTACACATTATCATAAATTTCTTATAAGTTTTTTAATATGGGACAACCCTATAGTAGAATAATTTTAATTTTTTTTATTCTCTAAAGTTATATAAAAAATAAATAGTTAATTGTTATAATGAATTGCATAAATAAACAGCCGTTGGCCATCGGCGATGGTCGTATTCAGAGCGGAATGGCCGTTGTTATTGACGGGCTGAGTCGATGGCCATAACAACAACCCTCACATCCGCCCTAAGCTCGGACTTGCCCTCACAATTTCCGCCCTCACGGATCATCGCCCTTACCGCATAAAGGGCTGCTTGAACCAACATGCAGCTCCACTGCTCAATTAAATTTTATGTTATACACTCCTACGTTATTACATCGACATTTAAAGCTGGTATAACGCACATTTAATTTTTTCTTTCTGCTTTAGTGATTAAGGTGTTTATTTAAAAATATTACTTTTTAATGATTATGTTAATAATACTTAATCTCATTTCTTAAAAACTGATTATTAAATTGCATAATACTTAAAAATCTAACAGAGACAAGAGATATTGTTTTATTTATCAAGTGTGTTTTCAAACAAAACAAAATACCCCCGTAGCAGCAGACCTGCATACTCAGCGAATTTCAAATGCAAAACAACATATTTCAATCCAACATAGCGAGATTTGACATGTTTTGGCAAGCTTCATAACACTAACATGAGGAATGAGTATGCAGGTTTGCTGCTACAGGTATAATAAAACTGGGTCGTTTTAATTCAATATTTAGTAGATCTGAACTAGAAGAAGGGCTATTTACCAATTTTTATCAAGATATATTGCGAAATAACCGAGATAAAGAATATTACTTATTTCCCATAAGGTTAACATTGGGACAACGTACTGTGTTTACCACTTTCAATATCTCGGTAACAAATGGACATAGGGCAGTGATTCAAAATACTAAATTGTTTGTTTTTTTTGAGCTGAATTCTTTTATTTTTCTATCTAATAAACTCAAAAAACCCATTTTTGGAGGGTTTATCCCTTTACCCCCCCCCCCCCTTCCTGTGGTCCGATTGGGCTGGTTCACGAACTCGTCCGAGTGATTACCACTTTACACGTCTGTACCAATTTTCATTAGGATTGGACCATTTTTACGGCCGCTATCGTGCTAACAGACACATGTATAGATATATAAATATCTATCTATCTATCTATCTATCTATCTATGTATCTATCTATCTATCTATATATATAGATATATATATAAATTCGAATGAATGGTGTTTTTGCTTCTGGTGGCCCAAAAACGAAAAGATAACATGGTCTCGTGCTTAGGTCTTACCATGAGACCTACGGTAATAGCTTCTTCCCTATAGGGGAAATTCGCTAAAATTATAACAGAAGTTTTTTGACGATACCAGTTTACAATCTTATGACTGATAATAATGAATTAATTTTATAACCTCGGGAGTTAACTACACTTTTTGACAGGAAATTTTATAAAAGCACAATTAGAATATTTAGAATTCTATTAGAGCACAATTAGAATATTTAAAGTCATTGTTTTATTACTTTAATACTAAATCAACCCCTGAAGTTTATCTATTCCAGTCAATAGCTTTATTTTAATAATAAATTTAGGCGATTCCACCATCGTGCCAAATCCTGTTTTGCTGTTTATGTTTATGTGTTTACATAATAACTCATCAGGAACTATGTCAAAGTAACAATTGCAAACAACCATAAACGAACGAATAAACGTAATCACTTATATTGATTCATACACACTTCATTATAATTAAATACAGTTGAGAGATGGTCAAAAGCCAAAATAATTAATTACAGCTCTAAATAATTTCCCAGGATCTGTTTATTGAAACCAACTTAATTACTTGAAGTCCTTCTGTATTGAAATTAAATTTAACCCATTCGACTATTTTTTGGATGAAAAATATCGAGGAAATCAATTGCAAAAGCATATTAAAATCAATTAATTACTAACGAAGGTTTAATGGAAAGAGATAGAAACTAGCAAATAAATGTTTGCAAGTTATGGAAGCAGCAGGCTCCATGTATAATAAAAGTTAAAAACTCGACGAGCCATGGGGCTTGTTAAATAATTCAGCCAACTCTGACCTGACTACTGTTGTATTACTTTTTAAAAGTACTGTTTTTGATTGGAGCTTGAATGAATTATTTCCATTCATTATTACAAACAAATCCAATAATGTTTTTTTTCGATAATGGGAGCGAGTGATGTTTGGTAAAGATTTATGTTTATCAATATTGATTTTTTTGGACTTATAACTTTTAACAATAGTGTTGCATGTCTTATTTTTTTAGTTTATTCTTTCAGAAGAAATATAATTTGTTGTAAGATAATCACACTGAGTGAGACTCCAATATTTATAGGCCTGCTGATATTAAATTAACAAAGAGCAATAAAATCGCTTACAGCTTGTTGAGATAACTAAACAATAGTCTAGTTGTGCAAATAGAGAACACAACTGTGTATCGTGTTATCAAAGTACATTTCCCTGTTTTATTGTTCAAGTAAATGTAAATATTTAATATTCAAAGCATGCTATGGTACACAATAAGTAAAAAATTTAAATTAAAATAAAATCTTAAAACAAACTCTTTTGATTTTATAGAGTTAACAGTCCGTTTGAAAATAACGCTTAGAGCCGACGCTGAATACTTTTCCTCTATGTACAAACCTTTAATATGAATGGAATTACGCTTGCTAGGCATAAGCTTACGACAACCTACCTAATGATACAAGAAGATTTCTTTTGTTTTACTAATTCATTTTCAGCTCTTTGCCCTAATAATATTCTTCCTTAAGAGATCCAAACGCCCTATCTGTAATAATGCCGACTCCCCTCAGTTAAATATCAATAGCTGAGTCAGAACCTCCCTCCGCTTCGTGCTTTTGTCAAACCCGAAGCACCCCAAGTAATATAAGGCCTAGCAAGAGGGTTTGATACGACGATCTCAAGTCGTATATAAATATTGCATCAAATCATTTAATGGTCTGGACATGATAGAGAAAGGTTTTTGTTATGTAACAATTTTTCTTTAGGGGTTTTTTTTTGTTATGTAACAATTTTTTCTACTTCATTTGCGTGAGATGAAACGCGCCAAACTATTACTAACTTTTCAGAATTGAAATGCAACCGATATTTTTTGCAACGAAATTCCTGACCGTAGACATCATATAACGAATTGGTTTTCAATGAAATCCTAAGTTATATTACCATAATGTTTTGTTTTCGTTCATTCGACATACGACGAGCGGTCCCGTCACCACAGATCTTGCACTTTTTGCAAGAGACCAGTCAAAAACGGATCAAAGAAGTTTATGCTTTTTATTAAGTATTAAGTATTAAGAAGTAGCTGATGCCTTTTTAAAATTTAGGTTAAGTTAAGAGGAAGTTACAGAAATAGCGTAAGCTCGAAAGTTTGAGCTAGGTCTATCGGGTTTTCGTTTTAGTTTTTACAAAGTTAAAGGTGTTTGATCAAAAAGTGTTTTATCAATACATTTTTGGTTCAGACTCATGTTAATTGGACATGGTTGTGCAATTATATTTGAGCATTTTTGATTTAGGAAGCTTAGCTCATTATCTAACAATCTAAGGTTATGGGCTAAAATGAAAACTTAAAAGATGGAACCTGTAAGTAATTCAAGGTTTGAAACGCTGGTTTTCAAAGATCTCAGGGTAATTGTAATAAATGTTTCTAACTACCCACCCGTTTCTGAAGACTGAAGAACTGATGATTATTTTTAACTGATGATTTACCAAAAGAAATTGTGGATATATTATATTTAACAATACCAAAATACACAATCCTAACTTCCTTTTAAATTTGTTAAATAAAGTGAATTCATTTCGCAAAGTTTATTTACATTTAAAAACATTTTCAATATTCATAAGTACAGATGATTATGCTGTTACATTTGAAGGGACATTTGTTTAGAGTATATATATATTTATAGTATTTAAAATGTGTGTTTCCTTCTTTCAAAATACTGTAACTTCAAGTGTTAACTCGTCTGGTGATATATTTGACTTGAACCAAGATATATGATTAACGCAAATAAAATGGTTTAAAAATAAAGTTTCTACATCAACGCTTTTGTTTTTCCCCAGTATATTATTTTTATACATTACAAGTCTAAACTACTTCATTTGTTAATGTTTGCAAGGAAATAAGTAGTGTCACAAAATTTTTACTTAAACTAATAACACAAGCAAACTTGTATTCAAATTGTTGGAAAACCGATCAAAACTAGACGGCGCTAAGTTTACAATCGTAAATGGTTCGAAATCCAAAACTCAAACATGATTTCAGAATAAACGTCAGTTGCATATTTTAACTGAAGCGTTAAGTGTTCGCCCCACTTCATCGTTTACAAACCAAACTCGAGGGTCGCTTAGCAATGAACTTAAGTAGCCTAATGGAATGACTAGTAACTAGCCTCTTCAATTTTCAGTAATTAAGCTGAATTGAATGTTGACTTGATATAGGCTATTGGATTACAATAACATACATTGCATACATTTTATCTTTAGAGGAAAATATTTATTCCCCCTTATATTCAGAAAGCATTTTCCCCCTGTAATAAGATTACAATAATCGCGATTAGAAGTTTTTCCACCTAGTAATTAGATAACGTTAACATTATAAAGTAGACCGTAAAATTTGTCATAAAAATTAATAGTACGCTTATTTGAGACAAAACAAACATGAAATTAGGTTCTCTCTCGCTTGGGCTTCCGTCTTTTAGTTTGTGATTAATTAATATTTAATAAAAGTTGAATGTCTACATATAAAAGCTTCATTAAAATTAACAGAACCCTCTATTAACTTATACTAATTTTACTAATTGAAGAATAATTTTGTCTTCCGAATAACAGGTGCAAAAGCATGTTCAAACAACGAAAAATACGATTCGGAAACTGTGCCAAAAATCTGGCAAGAGGGATTAGAAACAAATCATAAAATTTAATCCCAGTATCCTTTTACCTTAAATATTTCAAATAAGCCTAATTTAAAAGTTCAAAACAGATGTTACAGTAAGGATAATACAGTAGCACTGAATTTCAATACCCACAATGTGGTAGGCTTATGCCAACTCTCGTATGAATATTGTCCTGGGGATAAGGTTGCTCAAACTGCGAACTCTAACAACGGTGGTCTCACTTTTTACCATGCCGGGTGTTTTAAATAGACCTAACAATTTCGAAAGCCTGTATACACTCAAACTCAAAACGTATAGGCTTTGCTTTATAGGAGGAAAACCGAATCAATTATTAATTCACTTTATTTGTAGCGAGAAGGTGTCATGTAGATATTTAAGGCAATAAAGTGTTATGCACTCTTTCAGTTTTATTTTGTAGAAAATTTTTACCAAGTACATATAGGCTTAATGTGACTTCCATTGTAATAAAATACGTAACACATATCCTATCTATATTTTTGTCATATTTACTGCAGCAAAAATAATTATTCAACTTCGGAGACTGGGATGGTCACTAGTTTAATAATAGTTATTTCGGAAATACTGACAAATAATAATGATTTGTATAAGTGAAACAAAGCGCAGTGGACAAACTTCATTAAAACTATTACCATTAGGTGGATCATATAATGGGTACTGTGGACTCTCTAAAATCAAATTCTACTTCACGTTTGACACGGTCAACTTTAACGTGAATTTTAATGTAGAGAAACGCCATTATAAACAATACTCAGAGAAAAACTGGTTATTTTAAACGCTTTACTCTTTTCATCTGTAATGTAATTACTTAGAAGAACAAAACAGAAAAATTGAAACCTTCACAATGCAATTTCTCTGTGAGGTCCGTGAGGACCCGACATTTCCAATTATTCAGCCTCGGACTTTCGCAGCTAACGATTTCCGCTTCAGTCCCACTTGCAACGTACAGTTGTGAAGTATCCCATTCAGCTTCCCATTTTATTATTGTCCTACTTATTGTTATGTGCTTACACTAAGGTTTATACAGAAGATATTTTAAGTAGCTGTAGCTTTGAAGGCGTGTCACAGAAAATTGGGTTTGGTGAGTAAATGAAATTGCAATTTGATGAGATTATGGAATCTCAGGAGTGTAATGTAAAATGAATGAGAATGCAGGATTTTTAGTCGTTTTATAATTAAAAAAACACCCTTAGATCTAGACGGTGCAACATAATTTTTAAATAAATAGAATATGTACTGTAATAACAAACTATTAGAGATTAAAAATACTCACTAAGGATTTTGAGACATGATATAACAAAGATTTCATTGTGAAAACATAGTTGACAATCCATTGAGAGAAAATCGTTTATCATGGCAGATGTATGTTACTATCAAACATTATTATAGAAGGGATATCAGACATAGAAGCGGTTTTTTTTAAGTAAAGTAAATTTTTTTAAAAAATTAAGTTTTTTTTCAAATACTTAATTCATTTATAATCTTGTCATTCTTTAATACTGTGCATAATAACTCGGGGTCGGGGAAGTGTAATATCAAACCACCAATCAAGCAATCCCGTCGGTGGTATGAGTGCTCATAAGGGATTGGGTAAAGTAGGGGTGCTCGCAGCCACTTTACGCCGGTGTTCAAATATTCATTCTATGTCCAATTTACGGCCATGTGAGACTCTGCCAACTCATGTGTTACTGTGGCTAACGACCAAACTGCTGCATCTCTCAACCGTCATTGTACCCTATGATGCAGTTTCTTTTATTGCAATATGCAATAATATCGGATAAGCGTCCGTAATAGTAGATAAATACACAGTGGATAGTTTGATAAGGTTATTTTTACTCAGATATAATAAAGTATATTAAGTATATTTAAATCAGCTAGAATTTGTTTTGTTTTGTTCGTTTTTGATATTTCTTTAATAAAATTTAAATTTATAAAAGAATAACTGTGTTTGCACTTACAGACACAAACAAGTCAACGAGGATGGGAGGTTTCCAAGAACGATAGTTTCTGGAAACAGAGCTTACTTTACATAAACAGATTTTGTCACATTTTGTAAACAACTTGGAATAGGACATGTGATAACGCCAGTTAACTATCAAGCTTCCGAATAACAGTTGCAAAAGTATGTTCTAACAACGAAAAATACGATTCCGATTCTGTGCCAAACAAATCTAGCAAGAGGGTTTAGAAACAAATCATAAGAACTTTCCTTACAAAAATAGATCCACCCCATGTATATTAAATGGATGTTCCCCTGGTGATTTACCTCTTCCGCAGAAAAATACCATTGGAGGAGAAGATAACTCCCAAAGAGTACTGGGAAGTTACAGAATTTCAAATCGATCAAGCAATATTTCGATCCCAAATAAAGAACGTTAAAACTCAGTGAAATGCAGGTAAGTTGAGAAAATAGATCAGGAACGAATGTTTGGTTAATAGAAGTGCCTTAAAACACGCCAATCAATTTAGCTCTAGATTCCCTTATTCATATCCTTAACTCGGTTAGCACCTTGTTGACTGGGGAACTTAGCTCACCGAGGAGTTGGTTTATGTTGAAATCAGCTGATATTATGTTATGTTTGTGTTTTAAATCTCCTTGGATATATAATTTCAATGTGTAAAATATTAAAATGTATTATTTGGTAAAAATGTACTAACCCACAGCAACACATAGCAAAAAACGTACGAACATTACATATTAACTGAATTAACATTATTCTTTAATCCTATATAATTTCCTTTGACTTCCGCATTTTATACAAATTTATTAAAAGAATTTTTCATGAATGTTTTGTTCAAGTGGTTATCGAATGTAATTGTTTATTTATTTAACAACCGTACTTGATCGAAAATTTAATTTACCAGGCAATGTCGTAATGTTCTAATTCTCATTGAACTGACATATGTAATGGTGACTTTTTTACATAAATAATATTAATGTTGGATTTATGTATTTATAACTTGTAATTTGGTTCATTCAGCCTGGTACTGACATATGTGTTTTAATATTAAAAATAAAAGCGACAGATAAAAACTAAACGCTTATTAAAAATACTTTTATTCTATATTATTTACTTTGACTATTATTGACACATTATATCCAAAGTTATTAAAATGATTTTTAAAATTTTTGGTTCAAGTGGTTAGAAAGTACATGTTGGTTCATTTGAAAATTTAACTAACCAGGTAATATTCTAGTTCTCATTGAGTACGCAGCACTGTTCTCGATCGGCTATTAGGGTCTCAGAGATCTAAGATTAACAGATCATGGCTGATCAGAGGAATCTTCCACTCAAAGAAATTATTTTTAGAGTCAGAATAAGGACTAGATTTTTGCTGTACAAAGGGAGGATGAGATGCGTGATGTACGCATTACACTGGTCTACGCTGAACTCATACAAACGTCGCATTTTAGGTTAAAATGTATTTCAGTAGATTTTGCATTCAATAATCATAGATAGAATTGTTAATAATCTCTCTTCACGCTCTTCCCTGATATGAATTCCTACGGCGTTTTATCCAAGAAAGTGTACAAATATATAAAGATAAATAAGAAAATTAAATATTATATAAACTAAAATAATTGAACAAGTTTTTCCACAATACTTACTGACTGTATAGTTGGTTACATAGTACACTTTGATTTGATAATACACAGTTTGATAGTGCACTATTGAAATACACTTGTTTTGATATCTCTTTATCATACCGTAACGTTCTTACGACCTTCTAGTATATGTCATGAAAGATGGAGCATAAAAATCCCTAGAAAAGTCTGGTCATATTACGTTACATTAAATGTTACAGGCGAGCAGTTATGGGACATTGTGACGTCACATTACAGGTCACGTGACCACCCGCGGGGGCAGTAAGTTACGCCGCTCCTCCCCCGGTTACCTAATAGCCTCCTCTTGTACATGATTATTACAGCAACAAGCCTTGTCGGCGTCTTGGGCTCAGTAAAAACACAGCTAACTTATTTTTGAACTGTTTAATAGATATACCTAAATAGCATCTATATATATAAAAGCCAAAAAACGGTTGACTGACTGACTCACCGATCGCAGTTTCTCAAAAACTATAAGGCTTTGGGCTATGACACTTGGCACAAATATTCTATAAAGACTCTAGATGCGTGCTAAGAAAAAAGATATTTTTAAGATAACACATTTTTAAGATATTTTTAAGATAAGATATTTTGAAGATATGGATTTTAAGATATTTTATCTCAATAGGCTAAAATAGGGTATATTGTAAAATTCAAAATGGCGGCCATTTATATTTTTCAAAGCTTATTTTCTAAGACAATGTAGGTCTTTGGGCCATGAATCTTGGCTCAAATATTCTTTTTTGGCTCTAGATGCATACTAATGAATGATTTTAAAATTCTACATCTGGAAAAGCTAAAATAAGATAAATTCGAAAATTCAAAATGGCGGCCTTTTTAGTTTTAGAGCTATGATTAACAGATATCAAAAGAATTTCTCAAGAATATTTTAAAGAGACAAAAAATAGGAATTCCATTTCCTAAAGATAAAAATTGTACGACACGCTTATCTTATATTAAATATTTTTCAGATACCACATATCTACGCTACTCGCTTTTCACGGATCACCCGAAGTAATCGAACTTAAGTCTTGAGACTGCATGGACATATCATTCCGTTATTTGTTATAGAATCGGGGGTTTTCTCTGAACTAAATTTTAGGCGGGTTTGCGTATTGGCCGAGAGCGATTTAGGCTGTGTTCAATCAAATATACTATTTATACCGAAAATTTTCGCCTCAAGCTCCTAAACCCGTAATCAAATATCCAATGATTGAAAACAATTGGAGAATTAGGTGTCCTAATTTTTTGACTTACACATTAGTTTTATATCCTTTCTAACAGTTTTTGGTATATTAATAAACATACTAAATTCAGATGTTAGGTCTATAGAGTCCGCCTTTTGCAGTATTGAAATTTGTGGCCTTTAAATTTATGGTATTTACATCAGCTATACATCATACATATACCTCTTATTCTTTTATTTCAAATTGGCCGACAGGTTTTAGGGAAAAGGGCGGTGCAATGAAAGTTCTGATTTTAAACCCCTGAAGTTGATACTTTTTTATTCAAACTATTGGCTACCCAATTTAATAGGTTAAATAATAGATTAACTAGGACATTTCAGGATTCTAAAGGCTAAACTGAAAAATTAGATTATGTTAGCACATGGTAGCCAATTCATAACATTTGAGCGGAAAAGGAAAATTCATCAAGGAAACGGTCCATCTTCTCATGTCCATCTGGGATGGAGATGCAACCTTAAGTTTGTAATTAAGCGCTTAAAAATGTATAGTTCAGATAAAATTATTGAAATCGTCAATCTATTTGGAAATTTGTAAAAGTTGCGCATTACAAATGACGTATAACTGAACCAAACATTACTTAGTATCCTTTCAGCGAGCGCGGGTATATCTACTAGTCTAAAATAAATTTAGTTAACATTTTCTTGGCTTCACCGGAGGTCCTCTTCAGTTTCTTCAAGTATTTATTACAGTTAAATAATAGTGAGATCATTACACATAATAATGTAATTACACATAATAATGTCATTAATTAATGTAGTTCTTTATTTTGTTATAGCTTGATGATTGAGTATACTCAACGTGGTGATGTCATATATGTTCTGCTAATAGAAATTATAGAGAAATAATAATTTTAAACATTTCAAACGTTTGTTAAATTTACTTTGATCCTATATTTTTTCCTTTGGCTTCTGTATTTTATCCAAAAGTACCAGGGGACCAGGCTCTGCTCGGGGAAAATGGCTTGCTTTTAAATAGCTGGAAGATGATTTTGATTACGTTTTCGTTGTTTTTCCGTAACCATAACTCCAACTCAAATTATTATCATATAACCTTATGATAATAATTTGCAACTTTGAATTATTTTTTCTAAAGATTGTACATTTTTACAGAAAATTCAACCACGTAAGTGAGCTTAAATTAAAAAACTGCTCCTTCGTGCAAAAAGCTAATAGTATAGTTCAAGGTAATCCGTTTTCGAGATAGAATTTATAAATATACATACAAGCAGTATTGAATATTTATTAGCAGTGTTTACAAGAATTGCTCACCTAATGTAATATGATGATTAATTATAATAATGAATAAAGATATATATTTTAGAACCGTGTATTAAAGAAAGAAAAAATGTGAAAATTTCATCGATATTGTCACTTTTTGGTTATGGTTTGATTTTTTATTTATAATTTATTCAGTAGACTAACGTTGGTCATCCTCAGCGTTTTACAATTTTTTGGTATAAATTGATTCGTTAAATTTAAATATGCCCAAAAGTGTTAACATATATTTCAGTAATGTCATCATTAGTTAATCATTTATCAACATGCTTTTCAATATTCATCTAATATCCATTAGAAATGTGTTCAAATATTTGCAACGAAATAGTATGTTGATGTGCAATGAAAGTTAAAAATTCACAGAGCATTTCTCACCGTAAGGTTGGCTTAATAATTCAGACTGCACTCACTCCACTGCATTAAATATGCTTTTCATATAATGATAGTTCTTTATAAGGTTTATATTCATTTGACTTTCAAGAAAACGTTTCATGTATTTTAAATTATCCGTAACAAGCTAGATGCTGTTAAATATTTTTAATTTAGACTATCTTGGTTAGTGATTGTGAGAGCAATATTTTTTTGCTATTCATAGCCAGTTTTGGTTGTGTCAAAAGTGCATCTGGGAGGTTTTAAAACGGTTGAATAAGTCAAATAGGTAAATGATCAAATGCCTAACTCAATGATTATGCCTAAGTAATCTCAATAAATACTTTACTGTTTGGTATTTTTGTTTATTTTTTTCAAGTAAAGAAATTAAGGCTGAAAACGTTTTAACAGTCTCAAAACAATATATTTCCATGGAACAATTAATAACTAAGGTAGAAAAAAAAATAAAAAATCATTCCTTTAAAATATATGGAACTACTAAATTGTTCTTGGACTAAGTGAAATTCTTTATTGAGAATTATTAATAATTGTATTATGTTTACATATGACTACACAAGTATTCCTCATACTTTTACATTTTAGATATTATATAAACTAAAATAGGCTTTTAATGTATTGAATAACATGCAAAATTATACAGCTGAAATATATTTACAACTATATTTTTCTGAGCCAATATGAAATTATTTCAATGATTATATATAAATTCTACTTAGACCTCATGATGTTTTCACTTTTATTTGCAATTTATTGTTGACGAAAGCAATACTCTTTTGAATCCCAACGATGTTGACTAATCATAGTTCAATACAGCAGCACAGACCGCTTATAGGCCTACAGTAATACACGAGTGCGGTCCAGCTTCATTTGAATGTAAATTGGTCACAGAATGCATATTTGATCATTGGCCCCAAGAGGCTGCTTTGCACTTTACCATCCATCGCTGCAATCATATTGCCACCATGTGTTCTTTGAAATAGCTTTTTTCATTTTTTTTTATCTGAAGAGCATCACAAAAAATATTGGTTCAAAATTATATTATTTGTATGTAAATTTGTACAAACATCCTCCTATAACGAGCACCCCTAGAAATAAATCTAATTTATTTACATTTACCATATTTCTCTGTATAATTTGAGAGGAGAAAAAGAAGAGGAGGTTCCTGATATGTGATGAAGAGTGCTGTAATAAATGATTTCTACACAGTAAAATATAACCAACAACAAATATGTTAAAACTCTCAATTGATAACTTATGATGAATTGTTTGTATCTTTGAAACATTATTTAAAAAATATACATGCATCTCATTATTGGATTTGTAAAAGACTTAAAAACGTACAGCGGATAATCCACTCAAGTCCCGCAACACAAATTAAGACTTGTTTACTCATATAATCTTGTTCCATTGAAACAAAGCCTTCGGCATCAATTTACATCAGTTTTGTTCAGGCGTAGCAAATCTGTCATCTGTTCATATTTCCAACAGAAACGGAGTTCGGTTAGGTTAAGTTAGTTACATTATTCAAAGTGCACTCGGTAGGATAAACTTAATTCTCTATAATATTAGAACATTATTCATATTATAAATAAATATTTAACATTAATATTAAATATTTAAATTAAATATTACATATTAAAATAAATATTTAAAAAATGAAATAAATATTCATATTATATTTATTTCGGTTTTTATATTAAATTAATTGTATTTACTAACCTAGTTTTTTTAACAAATCGATTTTCGATCCTGGAGGCAAACCATGAATAAAATGAAAAAATGAAGGTTATTTGGCTCCAAATTGCAGAGTGAAAAATATACCAATAACCCTATACTCATATATGAACAATGTTGCTTGTTTATCTCAAAAACGGCTACGAGGATTTTCTTCAAAGTCTGGAAGTAAGTAATTTATTACTCAAAAACGTGTTCTATGCAGATTACTTGGCAAAAAAAAATCTTTTAACATATTTAATATTTAAATATGTAGAATTTTAACATTGGCCTCATGAGGTTCCATGATAGCAACGAAATAAACAAGAAACCTGAAAACAAATAAAGTAATTATAACATCTGTTTACGAACTTTAGTCATAGGAAAAATACAGCTTGTAGGATAAATATTGCATGGAGTACTGAAAATAGTTTTTATTTATCAATTGTGGCACTGAAATATTTTAAAATAATTAAATGATTTTTTATCATGAAATAATACCGAGCTAGGCTCGGTGTTAAAAACGGTAGGTACAAAACAATCAAAAACACACCCTTATAGATTTCATTAACAACAATATTGCACCATGAACATATACATTTTTCCTCACCATCATCATGATTAAGCAATGTAGCTAGGTATGTATTTAGGTGATAATATAGGGTAAGTCGTATTTTACGGGTTGTTAAATTGACCCAAGGCAAATCTTGCCCACTTATGCTTTGACTTCCGCCCTGTACAAATTGGCCAACTCCTCATCTACATGATGTAAACCGTATGACCATTTGGTTTCGTTATGATAAAGAATATTTTCTTTGAAAGAGGTGGTAAACTTTTATTATATTAATCTGAAATTCAAATTGTAATTTTTTACTCAGCAAAAAAGCACACAAAATAATAACATGCAAAATTATACAGCTGAAATATTTCCCCACATGGGCAGAGAAGCCTGTGTTTTAATTTATCCGATTAAATAAAATACCCCCGTTGCAGCAGACCTGCATACTCAGCGAATTTCAAATGCAAAAGAACATATTTCAATCAAACATAGCAAGATTTGACATGTTTTGGTAAGCTTCATAAGAATAACATGGGGAATGAGTATGCGGGTTTGCTGCTACAGGTATATTAAAACTGGGTGGTTTTAATTCAATATTTAGTAGATCTGAACTAGAAGAAGCTATTTACCAAGTCTTAACAAGATATGTTGAGAAATAACCGAGATTTAGAATTTTACTTATTTCCCATAAGGTTAACATTGGGACAACGTACTGTGTTTACCATTTTCAATATCTCAGTAACCAATGGACATAGAGCAGTGATTGAAAATACTAAATTGTTTGTTTTTTTGAGCTGAATTAAATGGTGCCCACAAAAATTCGATAAATTTTATTTTTCTATGTAAAAAACTCAAAAAACCCATTTTTGGGGGGGTTTATTCCCCTTTACCCCCCTTTCCGGTGGTAAGATCGGGCCGGTTCACGAACTCGTCCAATTGATTACTACTTTACATATATATATATATATATATATATATATATATATATGTATATATATATGTAAAAATAATAATAAACTTGAGCACCCTTTTATCATTATTTTATTTAAAAATCACGACACGTGTTTCGGTAATTATACCATCATCACGGTGAATGAAGTTTTCATTCACCGTGATGATGGTATAATTACCGAAACACGTGTCGTGATTTTTAAATAAAATAATGATAAAAGGGTGCTCAAGTTTATTATTATTTTTACAAATACTTTTAGCAGCCCTAAGTTGTGAATTAAACAATAAAATATATATATATATATATAAATCCGAAGGAATAGTGTTTTTTTGCTTCTGGGGGCCCCAAAACGAAAAGTTATAGTGGTCCCTAGCTAAGGTTTTACCATGAGACCTACGGTAATAGCTTCTTCCCTATAGGGGAAATTCGCTAAAAGACAAATAAAGAAGTATATAGATGCCGAAAAAATTAAGTCGACTTGAGTTAAAACATGCATGCACATATTCGCACTAATTACCGAAAACCTACGAAATAAATAATTTAATATTCAATAATGATACACTTTACAATTGGTTGAAACTCTTGAAAATACCCAGTTTTTGCGACAAGAATTATATTTTCCTGCCACATTTTCCAACTCTAATTTGGTGTTCGCATAAAAATTTAAAAATAACATTCTTCAACGTAGTAACACTTCTTTTATTTGCAAATTGAATAATTTTATTTAGTTTTTCTTGAATTCATGTGTATTTTTCCCCATTTTTGTGTTATTTCGTAAACAATATGGCAACATATTAGGCCCATGTTATGTTTTATTTCAAATGACTTTTCTACGTATACTTAAGAATCGTGCATATTATGTTTAGATAATGCATATTTATATGAAAATACAAGTTTAGCAGTGCGTTTAGATGTTTAATATAATGATTACGGGCTGGTAGAAAAAAATATCACAAAATCATACTTACGTAGACTACACATGATGACCAATGTATAGACTACACTTATATAAAAAATAACAATTACAATTTGCTACGGTTTTTACCTAAATTTTGTTTTTGATTACTATTTTGATATTATTTTTGTTTGTAAAAATAAACTTTTTATATAATTGAAAATAATTGTGTTCTTAAAAAAATGAACGAAATCGTACGGGTCCCCTTAATTTTTTTTAATTTGTATCATGACGGACATTTTTTTTATATTTATTAATAAGCATTGTCTGTCATAACAAAACCCACACACTCGTATAGTGGTGTTGATAGGAAGAGTCTGTAAAGTGTTTGGGTGCTCGCAGCCACTTTACGCCGGTGTTCAAATATTCATTTTATGTCCAATTTACGACCATGTGAGACGCTGCTAACTCATGTGTTACTGTGGCTAACGACCAAACTGCTGCATCTCTCACCCGGTATTATGGCATTGTACCTCCAAATGATTTTTTCTATTTTTAGTGTTTAGTTAAGCCTTTACTTTACCTGATAATTAATATCATCAACTTGATGAAATCAATCAGTTGTTTAAAAAATGTTGATGGTAATTCATGCCGAACTTCCACGGTTCCACCGAATACCAAAGAAATAAATATCCATGTTTTGAATTTATCCACCAATAATTCATTCATTACGGACCATAATATACGTGCATTTGAGTCGATTGTATGATTAAAATAAATTCTCGTCATATTTTACATACATCTCCCACTAGAATAATCCCGTGCAGCGCAAAGCGCCGCAAAAAACTAATCATCATACTATTTGTTCCACTATATAGACAGTGGTATCATCTGGTAACATTGGTAACATATATAAAATTAAATATATTTGACATGTACATAGAAACTCAAATCTACACGTTTAATCAATACCAAACTACTTAAATGAAGCAATTACAACATATACTTCAGAGGTTAAGAGTTCAAGCTCTTCCCAACCATAGATAATTTTCAAATAAATCTGAAAACACAAATTTTTTTATTCAGCCCAGAACATTTCTCGGTTGTGTTGTCGTCGGTAGATCTGTTGATTATTTCCTAAAGATTAGGAATTTTTGCAGCCATCAAATCGCTTTTATCACCGTTCGTCAATCTTGGCATCTGTCTCGTAATTTCGATCGTAGTCTCTCCGTCATGTCGTGGCCGTCAAATCTTTCAGTCGACATGACGGCCGTCAGCCTCGGCCGTAAGTTCATCATACGGATGCGTTCATGAACTTACGGCCGTAAGTTCCTCGGTTGAGGGCCGTAAGTTCCTCGGTATAGCATGTGACAAATTCTGGTCGCATCGTAAAACAAATATTATATTGATTCGATTACGTCTAAAAAAATTCTTGGTACCTTCTTTGTCTGGGGTCCCTTGGTTGTGAACCGGCTGACAAATATTAAGCTAATGGTCTTATACGGCCACTAAAACCTCCGTTCGCAATATGGTACTAAATGTCTCGTTCGTTTCGAAAAATTATATCGCAATTCTATCGTGGGTAGGAAAACATTCGTCGTATCACAAAACAACAATAACACACTGTATTATGTATTATTACACACATTGTGTATTATTACTTTTTCTGATCTGTTGCTGTTACAAAATATCACAATCTGTAGACATAAGAAACAATTTCGGTTGGAGCTGGAGTGAACTTCAGATCTTACCCGAGATGGGCTTAAAATTTTGCCAAATGACCTGACCCATATCCTGCCCTATGGTCAGGCTTGCTGCCATAAGCTTCAAATTTCATCCACCATTTTAAATCTCCATGAGACCTAATAATTATAAATATTTCTGAAATATAAATAAAACCTGCAAATATAGGACCCCGTAATCACAGACCTTTGGCCTTACACCTCTGTTTTGATACAACCCGTGTAATCGTTCCAGTAGTATGGTCAGGCTCACTGTTATAAGCTTCAAATTTCCTCTTCCATGTTAAATCTCCATAGGAAAAGTTTATTTTCCATTTTGACCAAGTTAACATAAATATTTTCAAAATTAATATATAATCCTGTACATATCGGACCGATAACCTTCGTTGTGGTATAACCCGCATATGAATTGGTCCAGTAGTATGGTCAGGGTCACTGTCATTAATTTTACAAAAGTTGTTTAGTATACAATTTAACCACCATGAGATACTTTTATTTTAAAGGGTGAAGCCTGCGGAACTAAGGGCAAAATTATTTGTATGCTTGAAAATAACTACTTCTGTGTACTTGAGAGTAAGGCGTTTAACGCCTTACCCACCATATCCTGTCCAACTTATAAAAATACCCAACTTTCTAAAAAAAATATTACTTTAAAAAATTGAAAAATAAGCAATTGAAAACAATATAAAAACTCGGTTACAAATATGAATTCATACTTTTCACTGGATTAGTGTATATACACTGACAACTTCGTTACCTTTTTTAATGCTCGCTTTAGACGATGCAGCCATCGAATATATTGCATCATACGGAGCGTGACTTAATTAATGAGATAACGTGACGTCCCGTATAGATCACGTGACCAGCCCCGACAGCCATAACTCACGAGGCACCGCCCTAGGCTGGCTAATAGCCTCCTTAGATACATCAGTATTACTGGATGTGTTAGAAAATTTAAGGATATTTTCGAGTAATTTGTCGGATTTATTTTAGGTTTCTAATTATTTATCACTATTGAAGTTATCAGGATTGATATACACAACTCGCCTGCATGAGAGTGTCCATGTTTAGTTCATTTTACATATAGTATTTCTAATAGAGTTGCCATGTCGCCGGACCATGCAGCGAATGGCCAGTCTTTGACAAGCATTATTCAATTAACAATAATGTTTCTATAATATAATCTAACCATAAATTAGCGTCTACCCAAACCTACTCAGAGTATCAAATGTGTATCTATCATAAAGCTACGTGATATTTTCATTGTGCTCTCCATTTACCTTTTGATTTACATATGTAATGTAATTCATGTTGAATTTTGTCTTAAAATACTAAGAAATTTCAACTTAACATACAGCGCTACACTTTAAAATCTCATAGATGTTGAGATCAAGAAATGAAAACCAACAATACAGTGGTAGTGAGATCTTGGAGATTATGTTATTTTGTGATCGTTACATTATATGTCTTCACCGGCTTTTGAGTTGATGAAGGAGATGGTTCTCATCTACAAGTTCGAAGGTCGCCACATCGACCCTGATAAAAGTAGGAGGGTTTTTATAGGTCAATCCTTGGTAACCTTAATAGATCATAGGGCTTTCCTCTAACGATCCTAGATGGGTAACAGCATCAACATTAAGCATCTCACTCATTTATTAAAATTATAAACTCGCATTTCTCCTATATCCGCCTTACAATTTCCCATACAGGAGGTCGGCGTCTTATACTGATAAGTCCTAATATTTACGTTTTATAAGGTAGGATGTATTCTTAAGGTTAAAAACCCGACGAGGGAAAGAGATTGAAAGGATCTCTCCTGTAAAAACAGCCGATGAAATTACTTTCTTTTGAAGTAAAATAAGAGTATTTTTATCTTCATTCCCAGTACTAAATGAAATAGCGTTACATAGCGCTAAAATATCGCTTTAGTGATGGGATGAATCTATTAATATTATGACAGAAACTCATAAACCTACGTCATATAATAAATTAAATTCCTAAGTTTTCCTCATGAATGAGCTCAAACGTAATCGTTATATAAAACATTCCAGTATGTGAAAATATATTTTTGTTCAACAAGCTACTAAAGAGATTAGATACACTTTACACAATATATTTCACTTTAGTGTCACTTTGGATATTACAAAGGCTAACAGGATAATCCCTTAAGTATTTTAACATAAACGGGGAGTATTTGCTCTTTTAATCCGCTTTCTTTTAAACAAAGCCGTCAGCATCATATTAAACCTCTTTCCTTAATGCTTGTCCTCTTATTTTGCCAATATTCTATACATAATTATACATTTTAATCATAACAAACAGCAGAAAAACATATGTTGTGCAGCTGAGTTTAATCTAAATATTGAGAATAATTTTACGGAGTACGCAACACACTGACGTAAAAGAGGAAATTTAATTTTTGAGGAGCTAAGGTGCATATTTTAGATAAAAAAAATCCAGTTGGGTTTTTTCGTCTCTCTGAATAAAAATAGAACTCAAATAGGGGCGTTCTGATTTATTCCTCCAACTAATTTTCCGGTCAAGATTTTTTGCATAGAAAATAATATCTCTAGGAATATTTAAATGAAATCGAATAGGAATTCGATCACTTGTGTATTAGGCATGGTCACTTGTGTGAATCATGCCTTTTCAGTTTAATTTCCACCTCAATATTAATTGGATAGGCTGCCTTAGACGTTTGAGGCCCTTATTTCTTTTAGTATACAGTCAGACTAAAAAACTGAAAGACTGCAGTGTGCGTGCACTTACAGTGCGTAGTGTAATGATATAATTTGTCAATGATTGTTTATTTATCAATATTCAGACACATGTTTTTTTTCTTTTTCCATTTCTTATACATTCTTGTATCTTAACTCAGATTATCATACCGTAATTTTATATTATTAATTGAATATGAAACTACAAAATCATTCACTCTATATAATTAATTTTTATGTTGGTTAGTTTTTACCCCAATCTATAATGTATTAAATCCCTCTATAAAGTAATACAATTTTACACTTGTAGGCTAATTAGCCTTTTAACACAATGCATGTTTCACTTTAATCATACTGCTGTTCATGAAAAAAATAAATGTTCGAAGTACCTTACATAATGTCCAATCACATTCTTGGATATTTATTTTTATTAATGACGCAATAATAGTTAAGTGATCGAGGGGAAGAAGATGGTATTACTTTGACCATTCCGATAGCCCCACAGACAGAGTGGCGTGCCGTCAGGTCGTGATGACATGGTCGGGAGCATCCCCTCGCAGGGGTGAGGAAGGGGAGGGGGGGAAGGAAACATGAGTCAGGGCTTCAATGGGGCGCGATGATGTTGCCATTAATTGACCTACGTCCCGCCATCCCTCCGGCGCGATAAATCAAATGCGTAATTTTAATATGCAGTTTGTGTCTGCGCAGAATTAAGTGGTCGGTGGTGACGGGATTGGTTTAAAACTCAGTGCCTTTTTTGTTGAGGGTTTTGTAGTTTTGGTGTATTTTTCCTAACAAACGATTATTTATAGATAGTGTACACTTGTCCTATGCCTAAAAAACCTTCTATACAAAAAAGTATCAGTAGTGATTATAGCTTTTTGACTAAATGTTATTTGTTTCTATATGTAAATATGTATTATGTGTGATATGTGATACAGCGTACGTCCGAAAACTGAATTTTACCATGGTCCCATACATCATAGTACCACCATGCGGACCGTTTCAATTGCTCAATATTCCTGAAGAAATTCGCTAGTTATGGATTTCCACATTACACATAAGTAATTGTGGAAACTTTATACATTAAAGTTTATAAACCTAATGTATATATAATGCAATGTACACTTCGGGCAAACGGTGTGGTTGTGTCTAATTTGTGTGATTGTATTGAAATTTTTTCAATAACATTGAAGAAATCCAGTATGCTAAGTAAGTAATCAAATAAATCATAACTAATACAAATCTTTGAAACAAATATTATCAATTTTAGCTGAATGTTTAAATGGTCACACGAACCATAAACCATGTGCTCGTAAACAATTAATATTATTGTTTTAAAACAATAAGAATCTTAATCCTCATCAATTAAACTCAATTCAACTTAAGCATGTCAATATCATATGTAATGTGACAATATTCTAATATTCTCTGTGTTATCGTTGGATGATTCTAGCGAACCGCTTTAAGAAAAAGTATTGCTAAGACTGTGAACGTTGAGTCAAATGACGTAGCCCACTCCGCCCGTTATATTATTGTTAATTTTAGCAATGGGCTTACGGACGGTGTTGGAACGTCATTTGACTTGGACTATAACACAATGAACGTTCCATTCTAAAAAAATGACAGTTAATAAACTTTTCTCATATATTTTATTATATATCACCAAACAACAAAAAATTAAGGTGGCGCGGCGCCCATGGTGTGTATTTTAAAGTGAAAATATGAATGCAGTATGTGGGAATGTAGAATATATGACATGATTGTCGCTCTGTAACTAGTCGGGCAAGACCTGGTGACTGCTCTACAGCTGCGGATGTTGCTCCATTTGTTGCTCTTTGCCTGGATTGACAGCTTTATAGCTTTGCCAAAGTACATAGACGAATTACATAAGAAAGATATAAGTTTCTGACTATGCTCTCTCTCTCTCTCTCTGCAGGAGTGGTGGGGCTGAAGCTAACTGCTCTACACATAGACAAGCACACGGTCCGCGGCAACGACTCCAAGCTGGAGTGTCGCTACGACCTCCAGGACGAGACGTTGTACAGCGTCAAGTGGTACAAGGACGGCCACGAGTTCTACCGGTTCGTCCCCAAGGATCACCCCATTGTCCAGGTGTTTCCAGTCCCTGGAGTGTACGTGGATGTAAGTATTTCAGTTCGATTACTGTTTTTAGCTCCTTGGCAATATATTTTGATTTTTCGTAAGATTGTCTGGTGTCGGTTTTGTTGTTGTGTTCGAGTCATTGTAATTTTGTCTGTTTTTTTAGTATCTCAGTAAATATATATATATATAACCGCCTCTATCCCAAATGAGTGGTAAAACTTGAACGAATTGTACTTGATCTTTTAAAGCTGTGATGAGTACAATAAGGTATATCTTTGCTTCGAATTAGTTAATAAGCAATAAATATGTATACGTTAAAAAACATGTCGTTTTCTTTAATGAGGGGATGTAATATGCAAACCAAACAATCTTCAAAACAATAATATTAGAACATATAATATTTACCCTCTTAATCAGAAACGATGGAATCAGTTTCATACCGAACAGTGAGCACCGACCAGAATAATGAGTATGAGTAAATTAAACACCACCACATAGAAGAATCGAACAGAGGTAGCTTTTAAATAGTTTTAAAGAGGTAGCAGTCTTCTGTTGCGCCCAAGTACTATTTACTTTTAATTCCATGGTTGCAATTAAGTTACTAGATACTTGTTTAATACAGTTACTAGTTACAGTTAAGTTAAATTAGGATAGGGCAGCGACGGAGCTGCTCTCTTGCGGAGTTAATGGTAAACTAAGTCCTCGACACCCGCTGGGCAGCGCTCGACACCCACTTAGAGCAGCATTAGAAGATACCTCAGTTTGATTCTTCCTTATGACACCGCACATAAAATTTAAATCCTAGTCATTGGTCCACAAATGACCAATCGATTATATAATCTAATCAGCCTCACAATGACAACTAAAGTACATTTTGACTGTGGTCACCAGCTGGAGCACAGCAACGAGACGCAGGTGCTTCTGACGGCGCTGGACCTGGACAGCAGCGGCCGCTACCGCTGCGAGGTGTCGGCGGAGGCGCCGTCCTTCCAGACCGTCTCCGACCACTCCGACATGGTCACCGTGGGTAAGTGACCATGGGCCGACCCACGTCCCATACCCACCCACGGCCCATGGGGTGTGAGGGTGAGTGGGCGGGGGTGGGGTGATGGTGGCTGTGGGTGAGGTGTTATTGTTATGTTCGCAACTGCATTATTTATTTTGATTCTGGCAATAATTTACAGCTCAGAAAGTAATCATGGTTTGATGGAAAACGCATCAAAGACCTCTTTCGATAGAATTCCAGACGATGTAGGCCTTTACTATTTGTTTTTGGGACCTTGTATTAGGTGATAAAAAATTCTGATTACGTATTAGATTATATTTTTCAGATTTTATTCTGGTGAAATGAAATTGATCTAATGAAAATACATTTAACCTAACTTCATCTCGGTTTTAGCCTTAGTGGTCATTTACATGAATCTCAAAAATATCATTTAATTCTAAAAAAATCATCTATGTATTTCAATGATCATTTTAAAATACTATGTACCTTAATCCAAAAATAACACAAAACACATTTAATTTGTTGAGTCAAAGCCCTTCGGCCTGAGGAACAATAAGGCGAAGAATGTTAAATTTTATTTTTTTAATCCTTCTTACTAATAAAATAAATATTGTAATACATAAAATCAGTATAACCTAATTATGAAATGTTATTAATCTTTTATTTATTGCTTTTTAAATGTTTTAACTGCTTGAATGAAAAGGAATGAGTATTGTTCATCATATATTTACTACAGGCTGTTCTCATATGTTTGAATATCACTTAGGTTAACGTTACTATCTTGAGTATTGCATTATGTCCTACCTATTCCCCCAGCACTGCCGGACCGAGGCCCCGTCATCACGGGCGGGAGGCCTCGCTACAACATCGGAGACACCGTCAACGTCAACTGCACCTCCGGGGCGTCCAAGCCCGCGGCACACCTCGTCTGGTTCATCAACGGCGACCAGGTAACTATTGAAGTGGCTGTCAAATATTCGCCTTAACTCAGATGTGTTCTTGTACATGTTGCCCCTGATCGCCAGCTGGAGCAGAGCAACGAGACGCAGGTGCTGCTGACGGCGCTGGACCTGGACAGCAGCGGCCGCTACCGCTGCGACGGCAAAACTAAGTCCTTGGGTTGGGTTATTTCCTTGGGTTTGTTGGAAGTGGTAGGGATTATCATTTCATTAGAAGTTGTATATTCAGACAATTACATACGACCGATATAAGGATAAAACTTTAACAGAATGATAATGTTAGCCTAAGTTACTTTATTCTGAATATATCCAATATCGACTGAAATATTTCTATGGAATATCGACTGAAAAATTCCAATGGTGGTGCAATGATATTTATTATATTTTTTAGATATAATTAGTAAGCTTACAAATGTAAGTACAAATTATTTAATGACTTAACTATAACATATCTCTAATGGCTTTGTTTGGGAATATTTAAGTAAGGAGAGCATTGTTAAAGTTGGTAGGTCTGAACTTGCTATCCTCTGAAACCTTACGTTTTTGAACAATTTAATGTGGCCACATCAACCCATTGTTTGCTGGCCTACAAACTTGATTTTCAGGTTT
This sequence comes from Flexamia atlantica, assembly GCA_035578135.1. Classification (NCBI taxonomy): domain Eukaryota; kingdom Metazoa; phylum Arthropoda; class Insecta; order Hemiptera; family Cicadellidae; genus Flexamia; species Flexamia atlantica. The sequence continues at coordinate 29,576,569 of JAQJVK010000003.1, forward strand.
AAACGCCTAAAGGCTTATCGTAATGATTTATTATCCGACTGCCCTTGCTCCACAGTCAGAAAGTCTTTGACGATTGGTGCTGATAAAGAACTTTGGCGGAAAGTTGAAAAACGTTAAATTTACTAGGTTTTATTAGTTTATCTCGTCCATTAAGATAACAACCCGTAACACTCCACTTTACGTCCAGGTGAACAGCTCCTACCTACGCGGTCCCATCCGGACGATAGAGGGAGAGGAGGCGTTGGAGACGACCACGCTGGGCCTACAGTTCAAGGTCTGTTTACTGATTCATTATTTTAACACTTTGCAGGTCTGTTATCTTTGACATAACTTTAACACTTCAGCAATATTTTGGTACGTGGCAAGAGCTAAATATTTTACGGAATGACAGAACTCTGCAACGTCTTGTTTCCAGTCATCTATTTTTGGACACATTACCAGTGATCTTTATTGCGTCATAAATTGAATCACGAAATATTTTGCATGCCTCAACTGTACTTCCAACTTCAATTAGTATCACTCTGAAATCAGAATCAGGCCTACTATTACAATCAACAACATAATTTACAGAGTTAAAATAATTTATAAAACCTCTATGAAATTAGAAAAGTATCAGTTCCAGTAATTGATTATATTTTATAGTATATGTTTTTACCAACAACTTGTGAGTTTTCCTTGTTTCGGTAACTGTTAATTATTGCGCTTTGTTAAATTTTTGCACATAATTTTTATTACTGAGCTATACAAAGTGTTTGAGGCTTAACAATTATGGACAAACGTGTTTTCCATCTCAAGGACAAATACTGTGCTGTACAATCAACTGTATATCTGTATAGCCTTTAAAGTTTAAAACATCTATTATGAAAATAGGTTAAGGTTTAAACTTAGCGGCTCCAGCCAAAGAGGTTACAGACTATACTGGAGGTACCGCGACAGCGCCTTAGTTGATGTAAAAGCAGCCCTTAGTTGATGAGCTTAGTCGACAATATGTGGGGGAGTAATAAGTAATTTAGTATTGAAATATCGTTCTTTGAACGAACGGTTAAAACGAATAAAATCTTAGAAGAATTATCATAGATTCCTTTTAGTTCTTAAAATATGTAATACATGCTGGTATATTGATTAATCTCGATGATTTTTCGGGTGTTTTCTTAAATCAACTCACGGGAACGCGATTAAAACAATTTAAACTTTTTAATTTTTGGAAATAGATTTTTATATTCTATTAATCAAAGAGGTTGTCTCCCATTACTGAGTTGTTTGATTTTGGGTTAGTCATGCAAAGAACGTAATTACCCCACCCCTCCCAATAATTTCGAGAGTTGATCTTTGATCTTTGATTGATAGAACATAAAAAATATTAAATTGGTTTAATTGCGTTCTCGTGAGTTGATTTAAGAAAATAGGACCCCCATTCATATTGCTGACCTGATATAAATAAAATGTGGCAGCCATAGCTGAGTGAGTAGAGTACTGGCCTACCAGCCAAAAGTCCCGGTTTCAACTCCCGACAGCGGCACTGTAGTGGTCGATAGGTCATGTCAGAGGCACTAGTTGGGATCTGAAATCTCTTTAAATAGACTTTGGCCAGAAACTGACTATGAATATAATAGTCGTCCTATTGTTATGGCCCAGCTGTAGCTAGTTTTTGACACAGAATTTAAAGTTGACATATTTTCATCGATAACCAACAGAGGGTGCTTCTATCAACTCCTTATTTTAGCTATTTATTTAAACAATTTGTATTCTACCATGTATAAATCAATAATTAATTGACTATTGCTTGTTTTATGTGTGACTAAATGATATATTACCTGCTCCTGATTCTTAAAGTAAAAGGTGGCATAACAGGTGACATCAGTACACTCTATTGGGAACTCACTATAACTAGGAGCTCTTTCAATCCTGGGCCATTCAAAACCTGGTACACATTTGATAATGCGATGGAAGGTCTACTTCAGATTGAAAGTCAATGCCAGAAGGTTATACAGTATTATTATTATTACCTGATAAAATCCGAGGGCCTCGTAAATACCATTCCGCTTTACCTCCAGCGCTACATCATCTAACCTCGTTGGCTCCAACCATTACATTACGGTTACGAAGTTGTATTACTGGTATTTAACATTTAAGCAACAACTGTGACAATTTCACTGGCACTTCACTGTTGTGTTGCGGCAGGTGGACGCCCGCCACTTCCACAAGGGCGACATGAAGCTCAAGTGTCTGGCCACGATCGCCACCGTCTACTGGAACAGCAACGAGGAGAGCGTGGAGGGCGAGAAGCCGTACAAGCCGCCCGTCATGGAGGTGGTCAAGGACACGAGCCGCGCCGACCGCGTGCAAGGTCAAGGTCATCTCTGGAACTAAATTAAATATAAGGATCAAGCTGATAACCCCGGATTTACCCGGGTTTTTCTTGTCGTATTTTAGTTTCACAGAGAAGAATCAAACAGAGGTGTCTTCTAATGTTGCGCTCAGCGGGTGTCGAGCGCTGGCCAGCGGTGTTGAGAACAGTTCACCATTAACGCCGCGAGAGAGCAGCACCGACGCTGTTCTCTCCTAATTTAACTGTAACTAGTAACTGGATGTAACTAGTAACTGGACTGTAACTGTGACTGAATTTAACTGTTACTAGTACTTGGGAGTAACGGAAGACCCATTTAAAAGCGACCTCTGTTTGATTCTTCTCTGTGATTAAATATTGGGAATTTATCGGAAGTTGTTGAATTGTGTTTGTATTGGACTGCGCTACTTTGTTACTTTTTGGTTTTAAAGAGTGAAATCGCTGAACGATAGTATCGATAGCTTCGATGAAATTGCTGAACGATATCTTCAGGACATTGTCTCAACCAAACAAATGAAATTAAATGAAAAATTCGTTGTTTAATCAGGCAAATTTAGGGCTACATAGCCCTTTCGTACACTTTACCTGTAAAACATAGTTTGAGATATAGTACAGTTTAACTACGCTAAATACAAACGAAATTAAAGTAATATATTTACATAAAGGAATTTACTTATTTCTAGTCAGAAAACTCCAAGATTGCCTAAAAAATACATTAAATATCTTCGTCATATGCAAATTTACAAAGCTGATTCTAAAAAAAAAACTGGATGACATTAACTTGTTTTGAATACATTAAAAAAGAATCCTTTAAAAGAAAAATACTCTTACGAGTAAAAGAAGAAGCAGTCTCCTCAAAGTGTAAAACTGGGAATTCTCATAATCTTCACGGATAATTTGAAATATTTCAAAAATCACAACTAAGAAAATTTAAACATTTTGTTAGCATTTTATTTTAAAACTGTTTCCATCCAATCAGAGAGTTTTTTGCGTCCATCTTGAAAATTCAATAAAAAAATACAATATGATATACAGGTCCAAATATCTTATGAGTAGTTGTTACTGTTGTTACTGTAATGTAAAGCTACTAGATGAAGCACGAATTCCACTCCTTTTAAAGTTTACTAAGAAAGTTGTAAATTGTTATCATATATTTATTTATTGTATTTGTTATTGAACGATGCCTAGAATCAAGTTTATTAATGTCTCGGAGGCTTGGTAGCTACCAGTAGTAGGACTATCTCATAGTACAGTACACCTCGGATTATCCGGATTAATGGGCGGAACAATGATCTGGATAACAAAAAATCCGGATAATCCGAGGTCATTACAATATCGCCTAAATAGCGATCACGTACCTTAGCCCCTGCTAAATGGATGTTGCAAACGAAGTATCAAGACTGTACAACATGTTATTCTTTCAAGCTTGTTCCGCATAAGTACCATTTTTCAAACTGGGCTCGATTCTCCTTGTCACCGTACTTGTCCCACCACCCACTTAGCTTAGCTAATTATTTACTTGATTCTACTGCGTCAAGTCTTTTGACGCATTTAGTTTCTGTTTTAAAGTTAAAACAATTTTTTTCCTTTTACAACCACCCATTTTGATATTCAATATCAGTTCACATAAAGAGTTCACAACTGTAAACACTTAAAGTGGCAGCAATAAACTACCTCGCAAAATTACCGCAGGCTAAGTTTATGTTGATTACTGCTAGCGCCCCAAGTAGCAAATTAAAAGACTACGTTCACGGAAATGCTGTAGTGTACTGTTTTGGCGATGCGACTACTTTATAATTATTGTGATTCCAAATGCGAACTTTTGTTGCATTTGCAGTTTACTTTTAGAAGGCGCATTTCACCCGTGAACTCGCTAAAATCACTTTTTGCCGTGATTTAAATTTTTTAATTTCTCGGATGGACCGGTCCGGATAATCCGAGATCCGGATAATGTGGGGTCCGGATAGTCCGAGGTGTACTGTACATATTGACGATTACTGGGATGCAATAGCTGAAAGTTACTTGAGGCTCTTTAATTGATCATTTTATCCTATCGGTTCCATCCTCTATGTAAAGTTCATGGGTTCATTCTTGAATTCCCTAGAATGTCAAGAGTCTGGCAAGGCCAATTAACCTTTAGCTTTGCCGCAATCGATAAACTTTTGAAGTACTAGAGTAAACCTTAATCCTACTGTCTATTTTGTTTATTAATTTACACTGTACCCTTGAGTAGGAAGCCTTTGATTCTACATGAATATGGTTGTCCGTCAAATATAAGAAATTCCTCGGCAAAAAGAAAATAAGAGTAAAATTTAATTATAAACCAATTCGAGAATAATGAGAGACTCCCAAAATATCTTACTGTAGTTTGTTTATGAGGAATGTATAATCAAACTACGAAGGGGCTTTTTAATTTTACATTAATCTTTTTTTACTCAGATAGATTTTTGAGATTTTCAAGTAATCTTAAACAATGATACAATACACACTACCATTTCCATATTGGAAACATTAAAGAATAATGAACGTAATGAACTGAATGGGATACAGACTATCCAAAAAGAGTATTCAAAAGAAATTACATGCTTTAAAAAATATAAGGAGTGTTACTGAAATCTTTTTTATTTTTATTTAGGTTCAGAATCACAGATTTCAGTTATTAGGTAAGGTTTAATTACCTTGTATCCTGAATCACATGACAGATAAAAGGTAATTTTACCTTTCTTTATAATATTACCAAAAGAAACTACGATCGTTGACTGAACGATTCATGGTGTTCAACAAAAATGTACAACTTCAAACATTATAACTCGTGAATTTCGATTTGTATTCTTCACATATTATCAAACAAGTTGATTTCTGACGAAATTTCTAAAACATTCTTTTCTACAGGTCAAAATAATTCAACAACTTTTCACAACCTAAAGATTACTGTGGTAACACAATTTAAAAAGGTAGATGTTTCCGTGAGGCAGTAAAATTATAGAGTAATACTAGGTTCATCTTTTATCGACAGTTTCATTATTTTCTCAGATTGTGCATAATGCAGCAATTGCGAATGACTTAGTTCTGTGTTGTTGCAGCGTCGACGACAGTTCAGAGCTCGTCCGCCAGGCTGCAGCACTCCCTTGCCGTCGCGATTGCCCTGCTGACCCCAGTGTTTGTGAGGTAGCAGCGCACTTGTTAAACCGAAGCTAGATCTGCCTAAGAATTGAAATGTTATTTTGGTTTACTCTTCAAACCGTGTTTATTTTCTTAGAATGAAGATTGGATTGAATATCATTATGTTAAATATCCTCGCTCAAAAACCATGGAACGGTAATAAAGTAAGCTTTCATTGTTCTGTAATTTTTATTAATGCGGATTTTTATGATTAGATGCATTTATTTTTTATAAATTTGTTAATTATATTAATTTATATTACATTTTTTTACTAATTTGCAAATATAACCTAACGATTTGGCTAACTTAGTTCAATGAATAAAAAAGTAAAGAAAAAGTAGAGTTGTAGCATTTGCTGCAGGTCCCGATTTGAACAATCTACCGCCATTTTAAAGAGAGAATAGTTTTTAATCTTATGGAGGATTAAATGTGGACCTAAATTTATTAAACCAACACTGTTCCAACATCAATACATCAATAGACTAAAAATAACGTTTCAAGGTTGGTGTTTAAGTTATTGTGACAGGGATTGGGGGATTATTCATTAGTAATTTATTAGTCGCTTTCTGATGTTAAATCGTTTAAAGTTAACGTCCACAGCTTAATTATACATTAAAGTACATAAATTTGAAAGGATCAAATTATATGGGTAACTTGGTCACAATACTCAGTTTCTAATTTTGGCTCAAAATGAAACAAGTAAAGCTAGGAAATTGTAAATGTTAGCAGCAATGTAATGTTAGACTTCTACAATATTATGAAATGTTTCAATTAATTTGTTGGATTTACTTTGATCCAAACAAATGCAATTATTAAACTGTTACCTGCTCTAAAAGAGTAATGAATATAACAATCAAATTATATTTATATATTTAAAGCTGCCTGATCTACAACACTTCAATCCAGTCTTCATTTAAATAATTTTTTGTAAGATAATATATTCACTGTAAATAATTCGATGGATTATTGTATACTACCAATGTTTATATAACAGTATAGTTATGAAGTAATAAATATCCTTTAAGGAATAATTTAGTCATAACCTAAAAAGGCGCTAGAGTTAAGGTATATTGTATTTGCTTCCTATTAAGTATATGAATTAATTTACGTATTTGCTTTTAGACGTAGATGAGGTAAAAAACCAAAGACTATGCGTTTGACAGAAACACAAAATTCGAGCCCAACTTGTTTTAACTACAATGAATGTATAAATAAGCATAAGAATTCATTTATGTTGTAGTAATGTTTGATGCGAAAGATTGCCACTAAATTATCAACCCAAGCTAATTTTTTGTACATTTTATTTTTATATGTATATAGCGAAACGTAAAACTATTCGTTCAGCATTAGTGTAGTATCAATGTACAGCACTATCTCGTATTGTAATAATAGTCTATTGCGCTTTACTGATGACATAAATGAGGTCATATCAAACTACTTTGGCAATATTCCATTGTTATTAAAAAAATTTCCCTTCAATACAACAACTAAACTATTGAAGTAATATGTTACACTATGTTAAATAATATGTTTTCGGCCTTTTCCTTAGAAACTAATTATTATGAATACCAACGATTTAAGAACTTGTTTAATATGTTTTATTAACTGTTGTTTTTGAAATAATTTGATATATAATTATTTCTAACTATTGTTAGAGAAAATTCTGGGGTAAATAATTAACTAGTACAATACTTATAGTATAGAAAAAATGACGAGTTAAGTATTATAAATTTAGATTCCGCGTTCCGTAGTGAACGAATGACTCTGCCAATTGTGTTTATGGTTTATAATCTTTTACGTATTAGCTGACCTTGTGTAAATAGAGGCAAACAGTCAATCGGAACTTTATCAATAATGTATGTACTTATTAATGTCGAAGAAAATATTGGAGCATTAACAATAGTTAAATCTGTTTCCGAACCATTTACGTGTGTGTTTTTCAGCAGCTACAGTAAAACATATATTATTTAGTCAAAACCAAATAAATGTTTTCATTTAGGAGTGAAGATAATTACGAGGTTTCCATCATCCGCTGAATAGCTTAAGAAATGGAACATAAATTGAATAAATATGAAACAAATACATTTTAGAACCCAAAATATTTGTTCAACATTAAAGGTACACGAACAGTTATTATCTATAAACAAATCTGTATAATTGAATTTATTTGAATTTTGGTTGGACTGTGTTTTATTTTAGATTTAATATATCACAGATGAAGTTTAAGATTAACTGGAAATAAGAAAAGGTTTCAAACTTAAAATAATCAAACTAAAAGCTCTGCTTAAGACTTATTTTCAGGCACTAATAAAATTATGCGTAAAATTAGCACTACTTATGATTTCTATAGACTTATTTAGAGACTACAAAGTATATTTTGTCTTAATTTCGTATAATTTTAATTAAATTTTCGTAATTTACCATGATATAGTTTTATCACTGCAAAAAATAATCGATTATTTTTATTAATTAAGCTCAAACAAAGCGATAAATGTCGAGAGGCAGACGGAACAACAAACACTAGAATAACAGAGTCAATGTTTACTCTAAAACATATGTTTGTCAGCATACGTTTAACCAACTTGATATAACCGTGGTAACTCTTGAATAAGCAAAATTTGTTTTGCAATGACGACATCATTAATTCTGTCCATCTTTGTACAAAATAATTTATAACTACACTCATTCAAACATACACTGCATGAATGCTTTCGTCTAGAAGTGTTTCTTACCTGTAAAAATCCTGCCTATAGTATTTTACAAAGTATTAGTGTAAATATATAATTATTTGTATAAATTTTGATCTGGAAAGAATAAGTACATTTTAACCCCCTGTGATTTTAAATATTAAACCCGTGTTTATATTATATTTTACTATAAATCAAATTCTTCAAGTGTATTAAACTATGAAAAATCAGTATGAGTTTTATTGAACCTAAGTATATTTGATAATGATTATTGATCTAAAAAGATTACTGTGAAATAAGGTCATTTGCTTTTCTAAATAATTTTTAAATACTCCATAATCATTGTTTTTTTTACAAAAAGAGTATTTAAAAAGACCTATGACCGCCTAGAATAACAATAATTATTATGTAGGACATTCTTCTTGTTCATAAAATACCTTATAATAAATAAATAAATAAATAGCTTGTGGAGTTCGCCATTTGTGTGTTTGTGTTATGTGTTAAAAACTTGTGTGAATGTAGTGTGAAAAAACAAGATTGACAAGAACTTCAAGCTGAACAAAAAATGGTGAGTGCTGCCCAATAAATAAAAAAAGCCAGAGATTAAAATACCTTATCGCATAGTTAAGCATATTTGTTATATGATATACACAAAGTTAGAATTCTATCGATAAAATTACACCAGACGGATTCTAGTGAATCGCACAATCTGAAACAACAGACAATAATAAAGATTAAAAATCATTAATTTACCTAAAAGCTAGTCCAATTATCATTGTTATACATATCCTTTGATTATACAGTGTGTGACACTATCTAAACGTAATAATGCACAAAATTCAATAAAATATTCATATTTTTACTATTTTCTATACAAAAAAAATATTGGGTGATCCTCTATAGAGGTGGATTATACTAGAAAGTGACCTTTGGTCAAACTTCTCTTAATGATCTCAAACGCTTTATGATGATTAAGAGAAGTTTGACCAAAGGTCACCTTAAAGTTTCGTTGGAGTGTAAATACTTCTAGCACCTGCATGCCTATTTTAGTTGAAAATATTTATTTTTATTCACTCAATCTTTTGAGAACTAAACACTTTTATTACTCAAAATATCTTTAAAATTTATTCCGGGGACAAAACGTCAAATTAAAGCACAGGATTATATACTTCCAGAGAAATTATCCCGGGCAGTAGTACTTTCCAAAGGTAACGTTAAGCTCTGCGACAAAACTGCTGCACATGAACGGCGAGATGTCTCCGGCTCCCATTCCTTGCGTCATTAGAAGCTTACACTATCTCCTTACATTTGGTTTTAGCTCCGTCACTAATTGTTTCTCATTAAATTCGTTTCATTTTAAAGTTTTCTTCTGAAGGATAGGATAGGTAGGTTGAGTTGGTTTATTTCTCGACTAGTTAATAACTGGTTACATCATCTCTCAATAAGGTTTGGTCTTTAATTACAATTGAAAACAAAGTGATTGAACATAAAATGTTCACTTCCCAAAATGTCATTTGCTTTCAATACCATGAAACCTTATATACATTTCCTATATACATTTCCTATATACATTTTCCTTATATACATTTCCTACCATTACGACACCTTGATACTACATTGTGCCACATTCTGACATATAAGGTCATGAACGTCGCATTAGCCATGTGGTTATTGCGTTCACGAAAGATAGATGTGCCTTGAGTGTTAAGGTGATTTATATGCAAAGCTGTCGCCAGCCTTTGATAAAGTTTTATCTGAAGGCTCAAAATTTGGCAACGTTTATTTACCATCACATTTGAAGTCTGTAGCCAACGGTGTACAAATATTTTTGTCATAGAAACGATTTCGAGTCATACACAACTCAGCTTTTTCAACCTATTTTATTATATTTAACTTCAGAGATGGCCATAAATTAAAAAACCCTGTTTTGGCAGATCTGCATATCCAGAAAACTTCAAATTAAATAATTTAGTTGAAGCCTCACATCAAGTAAAATCAACGTACATTGTAAATAAGCATGAAAGTATATTCTTCGTAAGAATAACGTGAGAAATGAGTAGGCAGGCTGCCTCGGAAATAGGAGATTTTAGGCTATAATCCAGAAGATCTCAACAGCATAAGGCTGTATACAAAATTGTTTCAAGATATTATGAGAAATAAAGAAAAAGCCTAAAATTTTATTTATTTCTAATTAGGTTAAAATTAGGGTACGCAGCATTGCTGCCTCAGGAATCTAAATATTTGCGGATCTTAGACAGTAATTATTAAGTAGATCTGAACTTGATGAAGACACAAAGCAAATTTTATCTTGTTATGTATAAAAAAATATCAAGATTGATATTACTGTTGAAATGTAAGAAAACTACAAAACTTTTTCATTTCCCATAACGTTAACATAAATGAGGAGTAGGCCCTATCTGCTGCCATTTAAGTGAATGAAGCCACATACCAAGTTGTATTTGGATATAGTCCTAAATTTTTAAGATACATAAAATATTATTTATTTGCCTTGTTTGCGGTGTTGACATTGGAACACCGTACTGTGCTAACTCCTCTCATTGTCTCGGTAACTAATGGGCATTGAGCGATTATATTGAACAATAAACCATTAGTTTTCTCAGCTGAATTCTTCGGTTTAGATAAATATAATGTAGATATGTTTTTCCATTAGAGTCGCAGCTTGCGTCGACATTAATGCAACGCTAAGTACATTCAGTTATGCAACACAGATATTAGCGACAGTTGGAGCTTCTTGAACACGAAAAACAATTAACGAAAATTTGTATTATTATTATTTATTATTTATTGTACGTTATTAATAGGCCCAATGTCTTTTAAGCTGCATGTATACCACTCAATATAACCACAATTATTCTGTTTTAACCTCAGGTCTCCAGTTTCACATCAGATTCACCTGGTTTTCCAGCTCATCGAAGACAATATGAAATTCACGTCAATCTTCACGGTATTGTTGATGTTTTTGGTAACAATGATTCTCGTTACGGAGGTAGTGGTGGAAACTGCGTGCAGGGATAATTTGAATTATTCAAATGACCTGCCAGGTAGGTACTACTGTAATCGATTTTCTTTTATTCTCAGTTCAAATGACTGTTCAGCAAGTATTTACAGATTCTTCGAAGACTCCAAATATAAAAATAAGGTTCTCTAAGAGAAGAAGGAGGAACAGACGAAAGAGTGAGTTTTTGGGAAACTAAATAGGTAGGCCTATGTGAGCTCTAGTGGCAGAATTCTTTTTACATATATTATTCTACAGGGTTTTTTAATGCAACCCATTTTTAAGATTAAATAATGCACATAAAAATATGTAATTAGTATTTTTTATTGGTAGTTAGCATTATGTGCTCAAACAGTCCGCCATTAGCATTTGTATTAAGTTATGCTCTCTCCATCAAATTCCCAACCACGTGCTACAAGGTACCTCTTTGAATTTATTTCATTAAATTTGTTATGTTTGTTTTGAGGTGCTGAATATCTTGTGAATTGTTTTCGTAGAATAATTACTACTTTACATGTTTATGGCAAATCTCATTCTGATCGGACCATTTTTACGCGAGTTATCCTGCTTAAAGACACACACATTAAAAACGCAACCCAAAACTTTATTTTATCGGTGAAGGATTATTTCCCCCCAAGATCCCCGGATAAGACCCCAATATATTATTTTATTTGGGGATACATAAAAAGTAAGGCCTACGAGAACAATTCACAGGATATTCAGCACCTCAAATCAAATATAACGAATTTAATGCAAGAAATTCAAAGAGGTACATTGCAATACGTGTTCGGGAATTTGATGGAAAGAGCATACAAACACCAATGGCGGACTCTTTGAGCATATAATGTAAACTAAATGTGATCAAACTTAAATAATAGGTTGTATAAAATGTAAAGATCAATAAAAAATTATTTATTTCATATTTATATGTGTATAATTCAATCTTTAAAATGGGTTGCGTTAAAAAAAACACCCTTTAATAACAAAGACAAGCAACCAACTTCAACGATAAGCATCAACATTTATAAAATGTATTATATTTTCGTTTATGCTTAGAGTGCTTTCTATGTTAGCAGCGTAACTATGCTCTATTATATATCTTTTTTTATATACAGTGTGTCATTAAGTTAAAGAAGGCTTACATATAAGATTATAAGAAGTTATAAGAAGCAGGCATATTATTTGATATAGTAAGAAGAAATTATACAGTACATATCACAAATAGACATGTAACAAGAATGGCGGTCAAGTTGGCATCGAGTGAGATTGAAGCGTGGAATGGGAGAAGAAGCTGTCTCGGAAATACCTTAAATTGAATATGGTCGACTTTCACTAATGGAAGTTATCATAAGATGTTTAAAGCCTTAATTGTTCAGGCTAGTATTACTTTTTTAAACAAGATCATACGTAAAATCAGAATTATGATAAAATTTTCCACTTCACAAATTTGAAACCTATCAAATTTTATTGATCACCGACCATTTCTTTAACTCAATTCTCACTTTGTGATACCCTATCTCTAGGGGGCTGAGCGACGTCGTTCATCTTGCAAAAAGTTTCATTTTGCAAAGTTCATCTTAAAGAAAAAAATTCCAACTTGTCCATCTTTCTGTATCTACTCTTACTTGCCATTTGTCTTTTTCGACTTTCATTTCAGCAAAACCAGTACAGTCTTCAGAACAGTAATGTCACCCCGCCCCCCTTCCAAAATCAAAACTTGTTTTAAGCATGTGCATTTCAATGCATCAATACGGACGACCTTTGACGAATTGTGAGGCGATTGCTAGTTGAGTAGGCTATTTATAGTGTACGAGTTTTATGATAGATCCTTTCTTATTATTTCAAAGAACTCTTGCAAGTTTAAAAGGTTTATACCATCACTAATGTACGGTTTACTGTTTGATAATAAAAGCATTTTGATTTGATTTTAATTTATCCTTTCTTTCATTATTACGATTTTTATATACATCTAAACCAAGAAAAGGAGAAAAAATTCAAATAGTTGTAGGATAAACCATATACTCTCATAATAATCTTGTTATGTGTTCTGAAAACCTTTTGTAAATACTTTCCAAGGATATAACTTTCAATAGTACGAAGTATAAATAAATCTTAACCAACACTACGACAAAAAACTCAATGGACTTAAAATAAAACACTCTCTTAACAATTTTTGTAAGTTTTCTAAAAATCTGTTTCACGTACTTTCTAAGAATATTACTCATTTATAATGGTACTCCAAAGAGTCTATAATATTACAGCGTAATAATAGAAATTGTATTTTAAGTTCATTATTTGATATTTTTATCAACATTCAGGCTTAAAACGCTCAGAGTTTACAGGCGGGTTTCAAATTACTCGAGTAACTTTAACCCGATGAAGAGTGTTGAACATATCATTAGCAGCTTTGGCAATATCAAAGAAAGCTTAAGAACGACTAAGCAGAAACGCCACAGCAAAGGAGTAATGAGATCTTCAGAGCATAAAGCCGCTGTGCGCTGGCCGGAAACATCTTAATCTCTATAACATTTCTCCTTTAATGGAATAACATCAATGCACTGTAGCCGTAATACTTCCTATCTCTTTTTAAAGGGTTTAATTTTAACTTTTAAATTAAATCTATTTTAAGGACTGACCTTTTACATTGAACGCTTATTCTTGTTTCTTTTAATTATTTAAATACGAACACAACCTCCCACTTGAGGAATTGAGTTTTTTTATAACTGAAGTTGTATAGAGTTTCCTATTTCAGAAACCGTTAAACTCGCTTGTATTTTAGTCAGGTTTATTATGGATAACTGGAAATCCGGTTTAAGAACATTGTGGTGGCGCTATTACAAAGCCCAAACCTAAAAAGATGCTGTGGTTACATCGGAAATGTACTGAAGAAATTAGAAATAACAACAATAATGCCGTCACAAAAGTTTAAGAGCAAAATTCAGGTAATCATATATTTAATTTCGTAAGGCAATTCTTTGCGTCAAAATTGTGGACGTCTGGCAAAGTCGTAGAAAGATCGGAGAGGGCTTAAATTAAAGGTATCTACTCCGTGATGGCGGGAAAAATAATGAAATTGCTTAAAATTCACCAGAAAACGAGAAATAACGTAAAATATCTACCATTTAAAAAAACATTGGGATATAAAAACGTCTGTTTTGTTTACATAAAACATGTGGTGCTGATGCTTGATTCAAAGCCATATGCTAGATGTTGACATATGGTTTTTTCAAAAGGCATCATACGATGTTCAATATACTATAGCAAATAAATATTTTAACTTTAAGATTTTCAGACTTTATAATTAATTACGGGTTTGATAATATATTTATTATTTAAAATTATAAAGAGTTAAGTGAGTTTGTTTCGTTTACGTTATAACGATGCCGATTTAATGCCAAATGATCGATAAATAATATATGTAAGCGAAATTTTTGCGCCGAAATTGTGGGCGTTTGGCAAGTCGCAGGATAATGGGAGAGGGCTCAATAGAAGGTTTTGATGCCGGGACTCAGGAAAAATACTGAAATTTCTTAAAGTTCATCAGAACATAAGATAAAACTTTAAATATCTGCCATTTAAAAATCATAGTGATTTAAAATTTTTAAATTACAATTTTGACGCAAAGAATCGCCTTACGAAATTAAATATATTTGATGATGATTGTAATCTAAAAACGTCTGCTTTGTTTACAATAAAACATGTGTTGTTTATACTTGATTTAAAACCACATGGTAGATTTTGATATATGGTTTACTTAAAATGCAGCAAAATAGGTTGAACGTACTACCATCGATGTAAACAAATACAACTTCGATGCGTACTACATGACGATTTTTTAATTTTAAATTTTCCGTTTATATAATTTATCTTAATCTTAAAAAGCAAGAGGAATTAAATACGATTGTTAATATTACATTGTATCATGTAGTAGTAGTTGATGCTGATTTCAAGCCAAGTGATTTGTAACATTTACACAATCGAATAAGCGCAAGCTACAGGTACAGAGAAAGACTTCATTCATCATTTTTAAGGACCAGCTCAACCAGTTTTATGTGCGGTCGGAAATGGTCATAGGTTTGACCGAGGAAAAACAGAGTTTCTTAAAATTCTGATAGTACTAGCAAATGTCAAAACATCTTTAACATTAACACTTTCAACGTTTAATTTCGTCAAACTGTTACTGAGTTGTGAGTGTGAGGGAAACATTAAATATCCAGCATTTGTATTTTATTTTTGGGGCTTTTGCCCCTACAGGCCACTAGTTGATGTTAATTTAGTTAATGATGTTGAAGGGTAGACTAGGTTCAAACTCATAAACTTGGACAGTCTTGCAACGTTGAGGAAGATTGTTTATGTATTAAGATTAAGTTTATAAATTAACATAATAAACAGTACAACTTACTCAATTGTCGGAAACTGACTGCTTTGAGGAATTCACTTGATGTTCGGAGCAAGTTTTGATAGCTAAAGCACTATCGGTAAACTATTGTTCGGAGCCATGTGGGTAGACGTAAACCGGCAGAGTCCAGTGGTCGAACTCTCAATCAATCCTTTGAGGGCTTTGTAGTTTGCCCGTACCATTTTCAAGAATATGGATCAACTATTACCGGTCGTTCCCATTTGCTGGATATGAAATTTTACTGAATTACGGAAATTAATGTGTGAAGGGTATAAACATTTTGATTCATCCTTATTATAAACGAAACTCAACATTTAATTATAAGTTAAATTTTCCATCAACTCAAAAACGACCATTTTCTACGAAATTTGTATGAAACAATATTTAATATCAATTTCAGTTAACCACTAGCCGGATACACAGCAAGATGTATTGAATTTAAACATCCTGTTCTGACAGTCTAAGGCCTGATTTCACCAAACGTTAAACCACTGGTAAGGCTCGGTTAGTTTAATTTTATCAGCTGTTTAATACTATTTTCCTATCTTTAACGAACGATTTATTAACCGACCCTTAACTGATTTTTGGTGAAATCAGGTCTAAGACATCCGTTGGGAATTAATTTGCTGTATACAAAAAAACAGTCTGCTAGGGTTAAAGCAGTAGTCTTAGCTCTGCTCTGATTTGTTGTCGACGTTTTCTGTTCCCATTGATGAAATTTATGATTTCTGTATTACATTGTGTTCTTGTTTTGTGTTCAAGATTTGTGGTCTTAAAACTTTTACAGTTCTCAGTTGTAGCTATTTTCGTCCAGGTCCTCCTGGTTGTGTGTTACTAATCTTGTTATGTTCCAGGTTCTTTTCGACCTGAATACGGGATCAGATTCCATGTCCCGAAACGGCATGAAACTTATTTGAACTAATTAATGGTGGCAAATGTCCGTGAAAGTCAAAATCAAAATAGAACTCACTATAAGTAACATTGGATCGTTCAAACAAAGGGTCATTTTGCCTAGCGCATTAAAAGAACCTAATGACGCTTGGACTCGAACTCACGACTACCATGACTACGGTTGGAGTCCGGCGTGCTTCCAACTACTCCACCGACTTCTTAATAGCTGAGACACATTCACATCCGGGGACGCTAGACCTGCTTGGAACTGTTTAACACATTAGTTCAAGCTAGGGTTCATGGTGGTTGGGGGGGGGGGGGGGTCATGGTATTATCACACTGCGAAAAAGCCATTGGTGATTGGCGGGATATTAACCCGGGCTCCCGAGACCAAATACCGCGATCCAGCAGCTATATCAGGCCGCTCTCACTAAGTAGCTTGAAAACAATATGATAGGAGATCCCCGTTATTCTTATAAAACTTGCAATGTACCCTCTTTTGTCGTTCATATATTGAGTTATCCTTATTACATGCTGCATATCTTAGCACTGACTTGATCAGCCTTTTCATTATTCCTTTTTTTTCTTGATAAAAGAGTGATTGATATTTTTTAGGTTCATCAGACTCTGACGTTTTGAAGAATGTACATCTGAGAGAGCTTTAAAAGTATTCTAGATTACGTAAATAAAGCAGTTGATTGTTGTGACAAGCCATACGAGCACAACAAAATCAACTATAAAGACAATAATCTTCAGTTAACGTTTCAGTCAGACAAACAATTCACTGAAAACGTATTTCAAAGTGTTCCAGATATAAAGTGTCCATTCCTGATAAAGCAAATAAAACCGTTTGTTGCTGCAGGGTAAACAGTAGGATTCATGTTTGACATGGGTTATGGATTCGTTTAAAGTCAAAAACGACATAATGAGGATCCGCATTAGAGGCGCTTGTGTTTAGTGCGCTTGTGTTTGCCAGAAGACATGGAAAAGGCGGTCATTACTGCAAAATATCTCATTACTGGCATTCTTTTCTCCCGAGTGTTTATTTTGTAGCTCGCCCAATATTTTGATGTTTTTATCCACCATGATTTTATCCACACACATTTTAAATGAAAAAATAAAATATTGGAAAAATAAACAACATCCATAACGACGCAAAAACAAGTTTCTCTATTGACAGTCCCTTGAAAAGGCTCCTAGAAATATAACTCTAATAATAAAACCTTTGCAAATACCCCTTTACAAGTAACGAAAACAAGAAAGATTGTTCAATAAGAAACAAATTTAATAATAACAATTAGTAAGCTTTAAAATACATAAAGAATTATCTAATATGCTATAAAGTCTTATAAAAGTGCCACCGCATATGCTGTTTTGCGGAAAAATCAAGAGTAAGTAAGAGCTGTTATTGATAATTTAATTTTCATTGTTTAGAATAAATTCGCCCTTATATTTATTAAAGTATACAGAGTTTAAACGAAATATCATGAATATCATAAGAACGATTTCTCCTATTAGAGAAAAAAGTCCTCAGAAGATTTTATCCTTATCCTTGGGTTAATTTTACTAACAGAATCGTTGAAGACCACATCTCATAACAATCGTTATGCACATTAAAAAAGGAACATAAGTATTACATTAAATTGACCTCCGAAGATCATAATTACCTTTTAAGCCCTTAAAACTGCTGAGACAAAAATATAAAATAAGAAATTAAATAATCAATGACTTTAGAACATTTAACGTTATTGAATCCGGAATCGAAGCTGATGAGTCAAACGATCGCATCGTTAGAGTAAATGGGACAAAATTACTGGGCTAAAGGGCCTCAACGAGCGGTAATCAATATTTAGGGGATCTTTTGTAAATGATAGAAATTACTAAGAGTGAAAACGATGTAAAATTGTTGGACGGTATGAAACTTGACCAAATCACCCATTTCCAGTTTTTATCAGTTATTATTATATTTGTTATTTCGAGTATTACAAGTATAATTCAACTCTGGGAATGTAATTTCAATTCAATAATAGTAATATACGAAATTATTTATGAAGGTCTTGTTTTTTTAAACAATCAAGTTGAAATAAATATATAGCTTGAATTAAAGCTTGAAGAAGGACTAGTTTTCCTTCGGGTTAAGTTTACAAGTTTTATTTGTCTGAGCTGACTATTTGCAACTAAACATTTTTTTCGACTGTAAATGAAAGGGTTTAAGCTTCTTTATGAGATACTAAATTAATGGTCAGGTAAAAATTACCTTTCGATTCCTAGCTAGAACCAACGTCGTTCTATTTTAATTCGTCCTGAGACCAAGAATTAAAAACGAAATCGTGTATTACTTGGTTGATGTGGAATAACATAATGAAAATAAATTATGATAAAAATTAACAATTCAATGCTTCGGACTTTTGAGGCCGTGGTGGTCAATTTTTGATCTGGTTGATGAATAGTGACATTATCCACTACTATGTGTTTACAGAGGGTAATGAAAGAAAGTTGTGCCAGTTTCAAAAAAGTATAACTAAATACTTACTGGACGCATAGTTATAAATTAAAAGTTAAAATTTTAAGACGACTCTATTATGTTTGTACATACCTAACAAGTTTCATAAATCTGCGCTTCGTACTTCAAACTGATAGTCAATTTCCCGCCAGATAAATTCGATCATCCGTTCATCGCAGGTATTAACATCGCTACGCTACTATCTCAAACATTCTTGTCCGAAGATGGTCCAATTTTTTCCGTTAAGTTTGTCAAGCATTGTAGAACCATCGATGTAAATAAATACAACTGGATAGCACGCTTGCCGTAAGGCTCGTGAAGTGATTTCCGAACCAACGCAGCTGTGCGTTGGGGTTGCAGCCGGGCCGAATTGAAGGGGCGTTGGGGGAAAAAGCGCGAAACCTTATTGTTAACCGTATTGAAACCGCACGGATTTGAGAGCAGTTTTACGGGTAAAGCTTGCTATGATAGATGTATCGATATAACTATTAAGTAATTACAATTAATATTGAACTAGACGGTCAGTACAAGTTGGCCGGCAAAAGATGCGTTCCCCATTGCCCCTGCAAAATCTTAAACGCAACCACTGCCGGCGGCTCGTGTTGCGGGGCCTGAGCTACCAATCCAGTGTACTTATTTTCATCGATGTGTAGAACATCTTCAACATTTAAATATATATTTTATAAATTTACGTGTATAAATTATTTAGCTGTAATTGTTTTATAAATGGACAATCTTTTTCCGATGACTATTTATATTTTGTAACTTAATTACGTTGTAATTTTGTTACATTTGTAACTTAAGACCATTGCTGAGATAATTAAAAAGTTTGTTATACTAACTTTGACATAAATATAATGTCGAACTTATGATTCATAATTTTAACGTTTGTTTAAATGGTTTTACTTTTCCACTTCTTCTAAAAAAACATATACTCAAGTATTTGATATAGTAAATACGCAGTACCGATAATTTTCAAATTATTATAATGATCATTGAATATTATAGATTCCTAAATAACATTCCCTAATGTTAGATTTTTTCTATTGAAATTAAATTACAACAAATTATTCAAGTGCATTACTTTTGGAAATGAAAACTTACATCTAAAACTTTGATATTTAAAACTTGTATGGTTTAATTTATGGCTCCACATTTCATTGTGAATAATCGTGTATGAACGAGCAAGTTTGTATGACATAACTGACTTAAAATCTTATAAAAACACCTCTGTACCACACAACTCCCCTTAATTTGAAACGAGTGAAGACTGTAATGAAGCAGACGACTTGCTAGTGAAAAGGGGTCAAAGCAAATGAAGGGAACGGCCGCACTTTAGAGGAATGGAGAATCATCCCAGAAGATTTTAGTAATTTGATGCTTAACGAGGCTCCTACATCCATTTTAACTCAAAGGTTTACTGTTTATTAGTTTAATGTGATAAATTCATAAAAAGTACTACTAATGATGTGCAGGTATAAAGAGCTATGACAAAATGTGTGGTTGTTAAAATATTTTATGTATGAAACATCAAATGTCGATGATAAAGTTAAATATATCATGAAAGTACATTTTGTTTGTTATTTTAAACTACATTAATAAATGTCAAGTTGTTTAAACAAAATAACATAATTTTTACAATATATTACATCCAATTCAATTATGTTTTGTTGCTTTGTAGGTATCTAAACCAAAGAGACAGTGTTAGCAAGGTAGTTCCACTTCTTTGGATTCATTATCCAAGACGAACTCGTATCTCCCGAATTTTGTCTTCTTGCTGCATGAAAGCTCGTCCACCACTTCGCTGTTGACCCCTCTGTGTGTAATCGTCCTGAATTTTTCGTTCACATCGTCCTTGCACGCCTTTACCATGTCTTCAGCCCCTCTTTGCTCACAATCCTTGATGTTTGCCACATATGCTTTGTACTTCTTGGTGAATGCTGCGGCGGTAATCGGTTTGCAGTCTTCTGGATCGTCATAGGTGGCGGTGGATGCGAGTACCACGAACAAGGATATGCCGAGCTGTAGGAAATTGTAAGTTAAGTTGGATCTACTAAAATATTTTTAAAACTTACCAACCTGAATTTGTCTTGAGTTGCCTATTTTTATTGTTGTTGAAATAAAGCTACTTTTATTACTTTCATGTCCCAGACACTGTTCTATGTAATATCTATTAATTAGAGGCCTAGAGGGTTTTAGTAAGTAATTCAGGAATTACGCTCAACTAATTTTTCATCAATTTTATAACTTATAGACTCACAAAAGATTATTATCAACATAAAATCTACATGTGTTTTGATTTAAAAATTAAAACATGATACCTAATGAAAAACTATTTATTGCAGAGCGTAGATCTCCTAACTTAAGGAGTGTATAGAATATTCAGTGATTAAATCATAACCGTATGAAGTATACAAATGTCTCAAACAGAAACAAATGGATATCCTATAGAACGTTTATAAAACCAGTAAAATAGTAGCTGGTTTTTACCAATTTGAAGCTTATGTTAACCTTAATTCTAACCTCGCCAACTATTATACGAATAATTATCAAAAAGCTACTTATCACACAGAAACTTACCAAAGTCCTTAGCGCCATCGCGACCCGAGTGCCAGACCCGAGTGACGGTACAGTCAACTGTCAAGTGTGTCATTTCTCATCATTTGTCGTAATGGGAGTCTGATTCGAGCAAATACTAATCGGAAACGAATGATTCGATCGGCAGTAAATCGACTAGAGGTTTTCGTCATGACGTTCTGAAATATTACCCATATTGAAATTAAATGTATATAAGAAATATGAATGACCATAAGAATTTTTTTGTCTGGTATGAAAAAATTTCTTGTAATTAATTTTATTTGCTTAAGTGAATGTAAGGGTCAGAATACTTCAGTTGTGATCAGTAAATCACAGAGCGAGTTTCTTTAGCTGGAACTGGTTTCTCTCTTTCGTATTATGATAAATTTCTTCAACTTATTATTAATTTATTTTTCTAATTGAAATAAGACTACAGTATAAACACCTTGTAGGGTTTAAAAACAAAATGCAATTTCGTGTAAGCACAACGGATAATTAGGAGGTTAATTTAAAGGATTTTAAAAGAACATGACAAAACGTTGTAGTCTAGTCAATTTATTTAAGCATGAAAATTTACAAAATTATAAACAGTTATTTACCTCAAATCTAAAATTCCTTAATTGCGTTTATTGATCCATGTCAACCGATGTACGCCGTTCACTAGACAGAAACTCAGGAATTCAGGTTTTTAATTTTAAATTTTAATTTAATTTCAAGTGCGATCCAAAGGCAAAACCACAAAAATGAAATTACTTAAAACTTAAATAAAAACATTTTATATCTGTTGGTTGCTGCTTGGACGGCGCTAGGAGCTCCACACACAGGCGGGTCTTCCTCCTCCCCTCCGTCCTCAGACCGACCTCCACCTAGTTGACAGCTCTTCTCCTCCTCCAACTCTACTTCGGCCTCGTAAGCGTCCAGGACTGGCAGGAAGTCGTCTTTGACCTTCTGGATGCAGGGTGTGTTCGTCTGGCAAGCTGCGAGCTCTTTCTGGTACTTTGCGTAACTGGCGTCCCATTCATCTTGGGAAATTCGTCTTGCAGTTACCTCTCTCCATATCGTGAGCAGGGATAACAGGAGGAAAAGAGTAAGCTGAAAAAATTCTTTTTTGTATTGATTGGTATTTAGGGTTTTGAAATTATTTTATATAAGCTTCGAAAAAAAGTTTATTCTTTACAGTGGATGTCCCCTAACTTAGTAATTAGGTATTTATATGGTTTCATAATTAAAAGGTAATATTGAAGTAATTCAAAAGCTCCCTATTAACACCTTACTTTGAGAAATTACAATATTCACGTACGTAGTTTTCATGTTTTTTAGCAGTGGGACCTATCAATGTAAAGATTCAATTGTGATTTTATATATTTTCAGTAGGCTATTGTATTAAATAAATAAAAATACCCTGCAGCAGACCTGCATACTCAGTGAATTTAAAATCCAAAACAACATATTTCAATCCAACATAGAGAGATTTGACATGTTTTGTAAGCTCCATAAGAATAACGTGGGGAATGAGTATGCAGGTATATTAAAACTGGGTGGTTTTAATTCAATATTTAGTAGATCTTAACTAGAATAAGCTATTTACCAAGTTTTATCAAGATATGTTGAGAAATAACCGAGATATAGCATTTTACTTATTTCCCATAAGGTTAACATTGGGACAACGTACTGCGTTTACCACTTTCAATATCTCGGTAACCAAATGACATAGAGCAGTGATGAAAAATACTAAATTGATTGTTTTTTGAGCTGAATTCAACGGTGCCAACAAAACTTCAATAAATTTTATTTTCTATGTAAAAAACTCAAAAAAACCATTTTTGGGTGGTTTATCCCCCTTTACTCCCCCTTCCGGTGGTCCGATCGGGCTGGCTTCCGAAGCCGGCCGAGGGATTACCACTTTGCATCTCTGTACCAAATTTCATCAAGATCGGACCATTTTTACGGCCGCTGTCATGCTCACACACACACACACACACACACACACACACACACACACACACACACATATATATATATATATATATATATATAAATTCGAACGAATGGTGTTTTCTGCTTCTGATGGCCCCAAAACGAAAAGTTATCATGGTCTCGGGCTTAGGTCTTACCATGAGACCTACGGTAATAGCTTCTTCCCTGTAGGGGAAATTCGCTAAAAGTTGCTTAAACTATTCAATAAATATTTATAATACTGATTTGTTTAAAATATTAGCTAACTTTTTGAATAAAGATTATTATTTAAACTGCCGTAATCCTTTGTAATTATGTTATGGTCAAAGATTGATCATGTCTAACATACACTGTTTCCCTAAATGTGTTTGCATGCGAGTCTTGGGGGCTTAGTTTGTAGGGTAACAAAATCAACAAGTATTTAACTTACCTTGAGGTTTGCCATATTTCGACACAAAAATTAGTAACTCACTAGATCGGATGAAAATGATAAGTGTATATATTATTGAGATACAAACAATGTTAGCTAGAACATCACACAAGAAAACCAAAGCAAATACTACGGTGAGGCAAGCCACATATGTTCATTAGATGGCACCATCGCCGCCTCCGTGCAAACGTCTACACCCGGCTGTGCATGCTATTGAATGATTTCAAATCTATAATAATCCGTTTATATAAAAACGTCTGGCATGTAAGAATATCAGTTTATCTATCTCATTTTAACATTTGAAAAATTAACCTTATGCGAAAATTATACAAAAAAATTAAAAATTAAATACAGTTTTTCTCTCACTGTAGAAATACAAACATGATATACCTTTAGTTGTGAAAACGTTTATCAAGAACTTTTGTATGTATTTGATATTTTATATGAACTCTGGCTTGTTTCACCCTACAGCAGTATAGTATTTCAGTTTAATTCAGTTAACTTGCTTTGGTCATATTTTCTTAGAAAACTGGGATGAGGAATAAAAGTAAACGTTATAAAATAAAATGGCACAGTTTAACATTAACTTTGAATAATCAGTATTTATGCTGTATGCACATTAAATTCTAAAATGCTGAATCCACAACAAACAAAAACAATAGGCTTGACGATATTTAATAATAATCATTATAGTTATAAATCACGTTTCAAAAATCCTACCATCCTTCAAACAATTGTTTTAGTTTTGCTGCATTGAGTAGTTTGCTTATTTAGTACATGACATTCCAACACACTATCTTGCAATTATTATGAATAAAAGGCGAAACAGCAGTTCATTATTTTTTAACTGTCGGTGCTTCTCACTAACGACTACACCTGAGGGCTCCAGCCTCTCAAAGCTGCTTACATGGTAAAGCACACCTTTAATCTTCTCCTCAGTATATTGTGACTAGATAACGTTGGAATATTTAAATGTTTATGTATCTGGAAGGATTGGTAATAATCTTTCGCTCTAATTTAAGTAGCCTATTCATTTTCCATAAATTATTTTTACAAATAACTATTTAATTACATTACGAAATTTTAACTAGAGACTTTCAAGATGAAACGTTCGATTGGAAATTTTAAATCTATTTTTAATGGACTGAAATATTCATTTAAATAATGATTATGTTAAAGTAATTAATTATTCACACAGTGCCTTGAATGTTATCTCTATTCCAATAAATACTGATGATTTCTATTGGTACAATGGTTAACAAATAAAAACCATTTCTCGAAAGCTGAATCATCATATTTAAAATGAAGTTTGAAGTTAGTCATACTTATCTGCATAAATTTTATGATAGTGCAACGGATGAATCACGGATGTTTAAAGTCTTTAAATAATAATTTATGAATGTTATATAACATAAAACTCAGTTTACAACTTTATTAATCAATTCATTCAGAACAAAATTGCATAAGTTATTTTACTCAATTTCTTTGATAAAGTAATGGAAAAGTAAAAGTATTGAGGTGTCATTTTTTGTTTGTTTCTTCACGCTAGACGCTTTTTAGACGGAAGACCATCTATCCTCAGCAGCAATGAAGATCATTAAAATTAGTCCACTGTCACTCCAACGGTTGTCAAAACGCACGGAAAGTACATACACATGTATACTCGGCACAAAACACATACTACACGGACAAAAAATGTAAATTGCGATATTCTGATACACCGCCTACTGGTGTTCGGAGGAAGAGGTCAGGGCTTGATAAGTAGTTGTTCTTTTTCTTATCATCCAATTGAACAGCTAATATGTTATTTTATCGGCAAACTCTTATTTTTTATTTATCATACTGTCTTCACAAATGGTCGTTACTTTCTGATAGTAATTTACTTAACTAGTGCGGACCCGCGGTGTATCGGAATGTCGCAATTTTACGTTTTTCGTCCGTCTCGTATGTTTTGAGTCGAGTATGTGTGTGTACTTTTCTGCTTTCAGAAAACAGTTGGAATAACAATGGACTAATTTTAATGATCTTCATTGCTACTCAGGATAGGTGGTTATTCGCCCTGAAACGCGTCCATCGTGAAGAAACAAAAATAAATGTTGACACCTTGTGGCAGTAAGATTTACGTAAGTAAATTAATTTGAAAAATAAAGATCACAGTTGTCAAGAGTGTGTATTGAATAAATTCTTATTGATATTTGTTCAATGAACTAAAACTGTCTCGACCGTAAAGCTGATTCAAATACACTCAGAAAAAATTATGGTTTCATTTAAACGTTTTTGTCATAGAGCTTTTTGTCGTTCATGTTTCCTTAGTTACGTTTCCGGAACTGTACAGTTTGAAACTCCCCCACTGTTCATAGTTATATTTGATTCCTAAACCACGTCTCACAAGAATAGCTCACGTCTGCTTGCAAACTACAAATCGGCCAAAGAAAGAGCCAAGTTAACGTTATAATTTAGAATTTCTATAACACCGTAAAATATTAATATTTTAAATGTAAAATTAAAAATTATCTTTCAGTACTGTTTACATAAAATTATTTTGGCAAACAGTTTTTTTACATTGTGTAATGGTTGAAACTTGTTCGCAATCAAAGATTATTTTGTTTTCAATCCGTTGATTGTTTGTCACAATTAGTATACAAGTCAATAAGAATAGTGGAGTTCAAAGAATATATTCAGTTTGTATAAATAAATGGATATTCGTTAAATTTTGTCCTGCTCATTGGTTTACTACTCTTGTTGCCATATATTTATTCATAGATTGCTTCAAACTTATGATGTGAAGATAGTTGATGTGAAGATGATGTATTTAATGAATAAATTTGGTTAGAAAATTGTTTATTGTACCATATTATAGAAGTGTTGAAAGTTGAAAATATTCGCTTATAAGAACTTAATTAATTAGTGTACAATATAAAAGTTCTGAACGTTGAAAATGTGTTAACCTAACCTAAACAGGTAGGTTAGGTTAGGTTAGGTTAGGTTAGGTTAGGTTAGGTTAGGCTAGGTTAGGTTAAGTTAGGTTAGGTTAACACTTGTGTTACGGCGGCGTAGGCGCGAGAAGGGATGAACGGGAGGGGTGGGGGGCATTGACCTTGAGACTTCGCAAGAACCGAGAACTGTGGACACACTGTTTTTCATACTTTGCGTCTTTTATGATATGTTTTGCTTAACTTGACAATGCCTATTTCAATGCTTGTATTGGTCAATAGCAATAAATATTCTGATTCTGATTTATACAGCTAGAACACCGGCAATAAAGCGGGAAGCTTGATCAAAGTGGAGATCTATGTGGAAACATCATCTTCCTCCTGGCTGGTCCGTTTTGATCACTATGATTTGATTGATTGATTGACTGGAAACTTAATTGAATAATTATTATCAGCGATGAATAGTCCTGGATATTGTGTAACATGTTACAGCATGGAAATAAAAAATAGCTGATTTAGCAACAAAATTGTTTATCAAATAGGTGTTCGATTTATGATAGCCAATAACATGTATAATCCAGGTGACATCGATGAATCACAAACACTCTGATTCATCACACCACCCACTCTGATTCTTGTTTTATCTCTTCTAAAACAAGAATCATAAAATGTAACGCAAATAGGTATTTTTTGGACACCATTGGACTCTTGAATCAGAATTGAACTTGTATATACATATAACTTCACGACGTCAAAATTATATTGAAATAAAAACAATTTAATAATCACAACGATTTAAGTTAATGAATTAAACGTTTTTTTCCAAAAATATATACACCATATAAAGGAAAACCAAATGTACATCTACATAAGACAAATTGGTAGACAAAAACAATTTTTTCTGTGTCTACAGCGTTACAGTAAAGAAATTTCAGTGGTATTCAACGATGGGTCATAAAAGTTATTTAAATGAAGTATAATTAATTTATTAAGAACTGTGACGTTAAGTCACTATTGTATGGCCACTAAGAAAACATTAATTAATGTTGTTTAAGACGTTAATCAATGTTGTTTTTTTTTTTCAAAACTAAGGGAAATTCAATTGAATAAGCCGTCAATGTTAACATTGTGCCTAGTTTGCCAATCACCTAGAGCTCATAAGATAATGGAATACCCTTATCATATCATAAACATTTCGTTTACCTAGGGATTTTTTCATATTGCTATAAAACATTGAACAAATTATATATTTTTAGGCAGCGAAATAAAACTCATTAGGGTAAAGTTAACATTATTTTACATTACATTATAAAAAAAATTAGATTTAACGTATATATTTTGGTTCATAAATATGCAAACTAATATTATGTAGAACTTAATTTTTCTTATATCAAAGTACAAAACAGCATAAATTTCAAGTTTCTTAGGTGAAAAAATCAAACAACTATTTCAAAAGGGATGCTCTAATCGAATCATCCGTCATTTTTAATAGGATTCCATGAACATCTTTATATTAATTTCAAAGGAAATATCTTGTCATTATTAAGCATATTAAAAAATTTGATGTTTTAACGATCCCGCCTCATTAATATACGACAACAAAATTTGACTTCCATAAAAAATGTCAAAGAAATTTGTTCATCTTCTACTGAGCATAACGCCGCTATACTCAACAACATATTGAGTAAGCATATTAAGAGACAATGGCATGATCAACGACTAAAATGAAAATATCACAGAGTTTTATAAGATAATGATTTATTTGAGATACTCTTAATAAACACAAACATGAAAATCCTCTTTAGCTACAGATGAATAAAAAAACAAAAATTGGATGGTTTGTAAAATTTAATCGTCAAAAAATTAAAGAAACATGAAATCTTGCTTTGCAGGTAATGAGGACTAAATCACACTATCCATTCCTAGTTATCAACACATAAAATACATATTTATATATATATACGGAATAAAACAGCACTATTCGCTAGTTTTATAATAATTTTATAATGTTTTATTCATTGAGTTAGAGAGTTATTGACTGTAATCCATCCCTAAATTCTTAAGTCAAATAAACAAACTGTAGATTATTGTGACCTACTTTACGACTCTAAGACCTACGTAAAGCTCAATTGAAAAACATTCGGGCCAACTCAGTATAAATAACTTACTTATTATTGCATACTGTAAGATTCCATCCGTGTCCCATGTAGCGAGAGTTGGACAGGTCAAAGTGCTCAATATGAGTCACTATTAGCACCGTAGTACTAGACAAAGAATCGTTTTTTTTATAGATATTTATTTTACTAGATACTTAAGAGAGAGATAACACAGTGATTTTATTTGGAAAACTTTCTAGATCATATAAGCACTGCTTCACCAGGAATAGTTTAAGCTCTTTTTTGAAAACTGATATTTTTTGTACGTTCTGAAGATTGGACGGTAAAAGTTGGAGAAACTTTAAGGCTGCATACTTGGTTATTTGTTCATTTTGAAAGTTAGTGGTTCTCTGAGTAGTGATATTTTTTCCTTGTATATTATAATGGTGAGTTTTAGTTAGAGGTTCAATCTTCTGAGACTTAATATAAACTACAGATTCAAAATTATAAAGACTGGGGGCAGTGAGCAGTCCCAGTTCCCCAAACGCCTCCCTACAGCTAGCCCGAGGGGGGAGCCCGAGGATACTGCGAACCGCTCTTCTCTGCCACACCAGAACTCTATCAAGATAAGTCTTACTTGATCCCCATAAGACTATTGAGTAGCTTAAAGGTTGCCCAATAAGAACAAAATAAACTATTTTCGAAATGTGAAGGTTGTTGAAAGAATTTAATCTTCTTAATACAAATATATTTCTGGCTAGTCCTGATTCTATTTTTGTTTATCCTCCCACCTAAATTCATCGTCCAATCTCACTTCCAAGAAGTCTGAAACTGTCGATTCAACTATTGCTCTGGAAAGCCTTACTGGCGGGTGAGTGAGTGCGCTGTTATCGTAATTAGTGTTTAATATCTGCAATGTTTTGGTAATAAATCACATGGTTATTTGTTTATGTAAAGGTACTTTACACAAGAAAAAGTTTTGCTGCAACCGCAAGTGCAACTAATGTTAAGTGCTTGCAAGCTCAACACAATTCATGAAATACGACGACAAAAGTGTGGAAACACATTGTTACATGTAAACAAATCATTTAAGATGAAAGGTTGCCAAAACAAAAAGACCAGCTGATGCACTGCGCAAATATTTTCCAGAAATTTTAATTGCGTAAGAAATCTATCAGTGAAATATTACAGGGCATTCTTTTGTAGTGTAAATGAGGTGAAACGTAAACAAAGTTTTGACAGTTCTACCAAAAAATGTGTTTATTTAGCAGACATTTTGGGAGATTACAATTTTCGCCACCCTCCTGTAAGGCTGTTTAGAACTATAACTTATCCTCTCCCACAAAACAATTTCTGGAGTTTTTGAAACTTTACGGAATGTTGTTAGAATTTTCATGAAACTTGTTTTTTTTGGAATTTTCCATAAAATAATCAGCCAAATCCTGTGCATTTCGGTTAGAAACGATCTCCAGCAGGTCATTGCCTGTACCCCTCGTGACAACCGTTGTCATCAGCAAAGAGGTGCAAACTGCTAACCGGGATCGTGTCAGATATATCGTTTATGTAAATTATGAAAAGGAGAGGACCCATTACCGATCCTGGTGGAACACCCTCTAAAATAGGTTGGGAACTAGACTGTAAAAATTTGGTTTAGGATTTTCATTGATGGGAAATTTCTGATAGGAAACTAACAGACGGATAGATATTTTCCACTGAAGCAATAATATTTCGCTCTCTTCCTACATACTTAAGAGTCCAATTATTCTAACTCAATAATCTGCCTTATTTTCATGATAATTTGATTTGCTTAAAAATCAGAATGTGGTCTTACAATAAAATCATAGGGTACTTTTTTAAAGCGCTAGGAAATTTTTTCTTAGAAAGGTTAATTTCATAATAACAATTTGATGTTGAAACATTGAAGTGATTTCATATTAGCTTTTGAAATATTAATTTAAGTTGTTTCCAATATTGTAACTTTAACAGGCTAGATAATGCAACTAAAAATTGAAAGATTTAGAAAACGGGATTTTGTTGTTAATAGGTCAATATATATATTTATATGTATGCAATGAAGTAGGTAATATAAAGAACACAAAGAGGATATCACCTGAAATCCGATAAAGAACCGATAAAAAGATGTGGTAAACGAGCCTTCAATCATTCACCTCTTATCAACAAGACATTCTATGTCTTATCATACATATTCCACACCTTCGATATATAATACATCATACTTCAAGATAAAGTACATACTTATCCAAACAATATGCTGAATATTTTTATATTTTCTATCAAGAAGATCCAAAGGCAATTTCCTAAGATTATTTTGCAGCAAAATTCAAGTCTAATAAAGTGCCATGAACAATTATTTTACCAGGCGCATATTTTTAAGCACTGATGACTGTTAAGTTTAACTTATTCAGGTTATAAGATAACAAACACTAAACGCTCATAAAATATTGCTAACAAACTGAGGGCATCCAGTTAGGTGGGAAACATTCAAAAACAGCATATCGATACTATGGCAATATTTTTTCTTACCCATAAATGTGCCACATTTGCTATATGTAGATGCCGTATGGATGAATTTTAACATCGGACCTTTAAATTATACGAGGCATGGATTATTCAGGGTACCCCCCCCCCCAAAAAATGGGGTTTTTACATCAAAAAAACTAAAATAATTCAATTTTAATACCACTATTTAATATAGCTCGAAAAGCAAACAATTAAGTACCTTTAATCATTACTCTATCTCCATTGGTTACCGAAATATTCAAAGTGGTAAACACAGCGTCGTCCCAATATTTACCTCATGGGAAATAAGTATAATTATATATTCTCGTTTGTTTCTCAACATAACTTAATAAAACGTGGTTTCAGGCTTTATCTAGATTAGATCTAATGTATATTAGTCTAAAATTCCGAAATATAATTTTTGTTGCTGCAAACCTGCATCCTCATTCCCCATGTTATTCTTATGGAGTCATCAAAAACATTTCTTATCTTGCTATGACGTATTGAATTATGCTCTTTGGAATTTGAAACTCTCAGAGTATACAGGTCTGCTGCAATGAGGGTATTTTTTTATCCATGTTACATTAATGCATAAAATGTAAATTCAAATTATGTGCTGAATAACTTTCGGTGGAACGCTTAAAATACATTTTTTTTCAAATTGAATCTTTAATAATAAATTAATATCCCTTTCTCAAGAACATATAGCACGTTACTTACAGCTGTGTTCTGCAAATAAAGACATGATATTATAACATCACATATTCTCGGCACGCACAGTGCAACCGCTGTTTGTTTCCTGTGTGGCTTACAAAACTTCTCCCAAGATTAAAGGTTTTAATATGTGTAAAAGTAATAACAATGATTAAATAATTTTTTTTAATCAATTCAAAATAGTCATAATACTTATTAAACACATTTGTGTGGTTAGTTGGAGTAAAATAAAGGATCGTAAAGGATTCATTTAAAATATCTTGATAACTATAACAACTTTAAAAGACTCCCCCGGCGCCGGAAAACTCCACCAAAACACACGTTGGCCACTTTGAAACACTTCAAGGGCTCCACGGGCGCCGCGGGCGCCGCCGTCAGCTTTGACGGCGCCTTTCCCCTGTTGGCGTCGGTCTCTCCCCGTGTTCCTCATGGGATTTGCGGCGGCACTGGATACAAGCATACAAAACTAAATGCCTCAGTGTTATTTAATTTTTTTATATTAGCTTGGAAGTGCGCCTTCAGGGAGCTTTCTTTCCTAGGCCTGAGCCTACTGGGCCTATTGGGAAACTCCAAGGTAGCTTTTAGGTGTTTGAAATAACCCCACTCCAGAGACATGTCCTAAACTATCAGCATGATGGATTAATTTAATTGGGAGTCGAATAAATCAGAGTAGGACCTGTATTCTAGGAACAATTGTTTTACCGTCGCCGTTGAGTTTAACCATTTATTCGGCGAATAGAAGCGTGTGTATGCAATAAACAGTTGTACTGGACGAAAAAGTAATAATTTAAGTAACATTTAATATTTTCTTTTCAAGCCTCCCCTGTAAAGATAGCGGTGTACGACACGTGGGTGTTTGGACGATACTTAAATTTGATCAAGCATACTTTCATAACAAGTCAAATTTTACGATAATTGGCAACCAAAACAAAACTCAACTTATAAATGTTCAAGGTTCCAAACTATATGAAAAGATATCAATTACATCTACTTCGAGTCAGGTATCAAAAACTTGTATGTATTATTAAAGTACATAGAGACCCATCCCAAAATTTCTACATACACAGAACAATGGCCGTAACGATTCACCCCACTGGATTGAAAAAAAAAACAAATAAACCTAAGCAAAAATTAAAAAATCACAGTACTAATTAGTTTTCAACATAATATTGTAAAGTTATTTAGCAAAATAAAATATCTATTATACAATATCGTGATTTGTATATATTATATTCTTCAGTGTTACGAAATATCCGATGCCATATCGATCCTTTGTTATAGAGGAAGATATCTTGTTATACAAACCAATATCACGACTGGAGTCACCTGATTGGGTCCAGTCTATTAGAATATGCATTCAGCCGGACGGGGCTGGCCTCTGACTGTTTTTATGAAAACATCTTTTTTGTATTGATCTGCTCTTCTATTTGATACAATTGATCGTAGTTTAGTTGTTTGCTGACTATTTTTAATCCAAAAACATCAAAATTCATTCGGCTATTGCTTAATGTATCTTGAAGTTGAGAGAGATCTATATCTCTTGTATTAAGGTTATTCTTAATGTTGCGACTGGATCAGATAACACAGATAATTTATTTGTAATTTACATAGTACATAATTTGAATTATATGTATCATTATAATTTGAAATAATTATCATCAAACCTTGTCATCATTGTGGTATAAAAGTAATTAGGGACATTCTTAATGGAAACATAACAAATGAACAGTCACGTAATATTAACGGTAATAAAATATTACAAGATAATTAATTAAGTTAATGTATGTTAATGATACTGTAAATATATTTAAACTCGGTAATAAGTACACGACGACTTAAAAATGACTATCTTAATAATATACTTAAAAAAACACTGTGTTTGAAGTTAGAAACTTAGTTTGAGATATACATCTCTTCAGCATGAATTATCAGGAAATTGAAAGTCCTTAATGACTAATAAAGGAGAGATGTTTGCAATTAAAGCACAGTAATTATCCATAACGATCGCCACTAAATTTACAGTTATTAGGATCATCTGGAGGTCAAATTCTGAGAGAAAGCTGAAATAGAGCACTTTGTTACTTTAACTGATAGTAATTTATTCTCTTTTATGACCATTAAGAATCATTTCCACGTTATGAAATGTTGAAAAAGTCGGAAAAATGTTAATAAACATTCTGGCTTACTTTTATGTTTGCTCCATTTCACCTTTATTCATTTCATTTTAATAATTTTTAATATGTTTAAATAATTATTTTACTAATTTTATTTTACAAATTATTTTTTAGAAACAGAGAAACCTACATAATTAACGAGTGTAGGTTAAATATAATCAATTAAATTGTAGACACCAGTTGCATTTTAATCAAATTACCAATATTCATACGTGGGTTTTTAATAGCATCTTACAGTAATATTGGTATATCATACAAAAAATATTCAATTCAATTTACAGTACCTTTATTTAGTTTATATCTAATATATACGTAGAAACATAGAGTAGAAACATTGTATAAGCCAATGAACATCCACCAACCAATAAAAACCAATGAAAACGATCTGGTCACAAAATCATCTAGGTTAAACTAAATTTTGAAATCTACACTTGTTTAATACGCTAGGATTTTTCTGTGATCACGATTTTCTCTTCAGTTTTGAACTCATTTAAATATCCTAGATGTCGTTGAAAATAGCTCGCTTTGAAGTTTTGTAAGAAGTAAATTTTATAAATAATAGACTGAAGGGAAGAGCCCTACATGCCCTTAAGTTTTCACATTTCTCTTTGAGATTAAACAACTGGTGTAGAAATGTAGAGGTCCCGGTGATTTTAATAATCGTAAATTTATCATAGGACCACAAATACATTAAAGCTGCTGTGCAGCACATGAAACAGTATAGAATTTAATAATTTTCACCATCAAAACAACACGCAATTACAGAGCAAATCCTTCAAAAGAGTATATAGCATTGATATTGGTAAACCGTTTCAAATTTGTTTTTAATTTGTAGCACGAATCCTCTGAGCAAATTTATGAAGGGAGATTACTGTAAAATTGTGCAAAGCTTGGTTAAAACATATAAACAATCGGTTAACCGTAGTATAACTCCAAAAATTGGGAATGAAAAGCGTATTCTTAATGAATAGATAAATTCAAAATATTTACTATCGGTCGTTTTGAATTGTTGTTAACCAACACACATAAAACCTAACGGTATGAATGAAATGAGTGTACCTGGCTTATCGAAAATTCCATCTCCATGCGAAATGAGGTGTGATTGCAAGCTTTGGTTTGTAGCCAACGTTATCGAATTTCAAGTCTCTTGGGAAAGAACCAAAGACGTTTAAATATCTTCATCCTTTGGTTAGTTTACTCATGAAAATTACAAAAATGTCCGATTGAAAATTAACATCTGTTTCAAAATGCGCAATTGGCAGTCCTCACCCGTGCCATACAATATTTATGTTATCATTTACTTCGTGTTTGGCCTATTTATCAAATTCTTTAAATACATGTTGGTTGATTTATAGTAATGAGTAATAACCTATATAGCTCAGAGATCATATAATGGGTATTATAATGAATCATTTTAAATACAAACTACAGCACACATACGATTTACAGACTTGTTTGAGCGAATTTCCTTAAAAATAAGCTATTACCGTCGTTTTAATAGAATGGACAAAAATATCCGTTCAGGGTAGCTTCAGCAATAATATTAATATTTATATTGATTGATAGCTTTTTATGTATACTTTCTGGATATGATGTGAGTTTATTATGAAAACGCATTTTTACCTGCACGAATCACTATTTGTTTCAAAATTGAACATAGTCTTATACGGGAAATAGAGTTTTCATTTTTTGAGTGTCTTTAGGCACAATAACTCTCGTAAGTAACGTCCGATCGTAATAAAATTTTGTACACATGTTAAATTATATTCTCTTCACAGTTCTTAAACCAGCCAGATCGAAATATCCTAAGTGGGGTGAAGACTCCATTTTACCCCCCAAAAATGTTTTTTTTTTAGTTTTTCTAATTGAAAAATTAAACTTAACCAAATATTGTTTTCACCATTGGATTCTGCTTGAAGAAACAAACAATTAGGGATTTTAAATAATTTTTCTGAGTACATTGGTCTCCAAGATATTAACGAATTTCCTCTGGAAGGCTCTTTTTTACCCCAAAAAATGGGTTTGTTGAGATTTTCAAATTGATTAAATCTGAAAATTCAATTATCGGATGTACATGACGGTTTTATTGACTAGTTGTAGCCAACGTTGACCCTTCAGGCAATTGAATGTTTTATGAATTTGTTAAAACTTCCTTAAGTGGCCCCACGAAGGATTTCAGATTTAAAGAAACAGGTGATATAACTTTGATTTTTTATTATTAGATTTTTTAAAGCTTAAAGGCTCTTTGCAGCATTGGCTGCACTATAAATTTATTCTCACACTTTTGATAAAGTAAAATAACTAAAATAGAAAAGGAATTTTAGAAATATATCTTGGTATACAAAGCAATATCACGACTGGAGTCACCTGATTGGACCGTGTCTATTGGAATATCCAGTCAGCCGGATGGGAAGGCTCTGGCTTACATTAAACAGATTATATTGTTATTTGAGCTTCAATTTATGTCATTATTATTAACTAGATATAAAACGAAACAAACGTATTAGTTGAGTATTTTCCAACAAGATATGTCAGATGGTAATTTTAATTAAAATTTCATAATATCATATTTATGATTTTTTTTTCAAATTACATAATTCACCGGACAATACCAGGTCTTGTGTAATTGGGGCCAGTGAGTCCGCACGTATGAAGGGATAACTTTGGGTATTTAAACTGTCGTTATTTCAGTTGTTTGCTTCTTCAATTATTCAATATCATAAGTCTCTTTTAAAACTCTTTCGCATGGCAAACTTTTAGTGACGCTCACCATTTCATTAACAATTTTTTTTTATATTTTCTGATTAGAATGTGCTCCACAGTAATAGACACAAAAATCCAGTGATAAATGATATCTTAAATACGTTGATAAGAATTAAAATAAGTTTTACATTAGCTTTTACGCTGGGTGTTTACAACCCATTTTCTCCATTCAAGCAAATAAAAATAATTTCTTAATTCTGGTTATCTTCAACACCGGTTTATACATACATTTAGATTGGTTTCTTAACTAATGCCCCTGTTTACGTCAATGCGACTCACCACCTGCCGGTTAGAGTCAGTTTTCGCTATGATGCAAACGCGGGGCCAATTACTAGAACAACAGCCTCTTGTTTCCTGAACAATGTTCTGCTCTTAGGCCAAACACAGAAACACAGCCATATAGCAGAAACATAGCTTTTCATGGTCTATGCACTCACAGTCACTAAATAAAAGCTAAATGAATGTAGCAAATTCCTTGGAATTTTTCTTGGTATTTAGTCAGAGCTACATGATTTCATCATAGGGTTAGCTTGCAACAAAACAATGTGTACGTCTTTATTTGAATTAATTGGCTATTCTCCAAACTCTTGAGACGGATTTATAAACTTTATACATTTTCAAATTTGATATCCAAAAAAGTTTAGATATTTTAATTTGAAATTATTTTACTAAAAGGCTTTTTGGAAAAATCTGATTCAACCCCTGAAATAGTATGAGGTTTTGTGTATTAAATTTTTTTATTAGTGCAGGTACTGTATAATTATAACTAATAAATTTTCCGTTATAAAGTTAAATTACTGGAATAAAGTTGAAACCATTTAGAGTCATTTGATCCTGCTAGTTTTTGAGGTAAAACTACAATAGTTAATTACTAATCAAAACTGTGTAATTGATTAGTAAAATCTCAAAGAGATAAAAGTCCTTTAGGGTTGATAAACGAGCTATTAGTAAACACCAGCCGTTAACCACCATTACCTCTGCTCCAGAAACTAATGGACTGAGAGGATCGTCCATCTTGCCCCGGCCGTCGAGTCTCTACTGCGATTTACTTATTGAAAAGATTAACATATAATCTTGTGTTACTCTATTCGAAAATAAAAACAGGATAGTTCCTGATTCTTCATAAAAAATCATATGTATCTAAACTTTTCAAATTTGCCGGGAAGTTTAGTGATTAAAACTCCTTCCACAGTTCTTAGTCTCGCTAGACTAAATTGAAGAAGGCCAGACTCAGGAATAGTAGCCAAACTGTCCTTTAATTCTTTTCCTAACTGCCTTTAAAGGTTTTTCCATAAGATTTAACAGGGGAATAGGAATTTAAAGTAATGCAGCTGATAAGAAAAAACACACTTTTACAGGATGAACAAACCCCTGTGTTATTATTGAAACAGTGAATATTTTGGCACCCTGATTTTCATGATGATCGTGATAATAATTTACAGGATTGTATGAATGTACTCCAGATAAAATAGCTCGTTAAAAGCTGGTCAAAAATTGTAATTCCACTTCAAACGGAAAAATAATTTTCGTATACAATACTTTATTCAGCCCAAGATTATAAACCAATGTACGTTTCTTGTTAAGTATCTAAATTTTTAAATCACCTTGCGTCCTCATTTTGAAAAGTACTTTGTCAAGCTTCCGACTGCGTAGTTACCTTCAGTATTTATTATATTTTAAAATTAATATTACAATCTCTCAATTGCAGAATACAATAGACAAGTCAAGGACAAAGCAATTCCAGGCTTGTATAGGCTAATCATTAGACGGGTGTACCCCGTCTAAAAAACCCGTACAGTAAAACTATTTATTTTTACTGTAGTTTGTTTAAGTTTACTTTTCTAAGGTGTACCCTGTACATTTTGACATCAGGATTTTAGTTAAAGATTTTAGCTACTGGCCAGGACTACATAATTTGATTGAATTTAATCTTAAATAGAGTGGTAGACACAGTAGGCGCAGCTCGCGTAGTGGGCGTTTTATGTTTATTCACCTTATTACTTTTTGCTCTCATAATCCTATTCACTATTGATTCACTATAAAGTTTTTATGTTGGTGTTGCTGCTTCCTATAGTAAATATATGACCAAGATATATTATTTATGATTATCCTGTTTAGAAACAAAATATTGGCTGTAAATCAAATTGATGGTTCTACCTTTTTAGAAGCACCAGCTAATTTATTTTACCTTCTTATCATATAATAAATTTAAAGTCAGATAAATCGAAAATCATTGTAATAATAAACGTCATACAACATAAACAATTAAGTTTCCCCTAACCTTTAAGGTCCCTACAAACATAATTAGGCCACAATTACATTCTGTTGTGGGAATTTTGTAAATATTTCAAACGTGTAAGGACATTAAGGCAGGAAGGCCAGCATTAGTGCATATATACGCTGCCAGGTGTCGTGGCTTAATGGCCCACAAAACTGCCGACCTCGTACGTGACACAGTGTTTACCGAATGAACTTCACTGTGAATCCTGTTAGACGTGAAAATATAAATCTTACAAAATAGGTAATTCTGGGAGTAGTGTCGAACATATTTTTATTTAAAATTAAATTGACTGATTGGATACGGCGCGTTTGACGATATTGTACCATGACCCGGGTTTGGATAAAAACAGCCACTTGTATTGATACACTAAATAAAACTAGTTATCCATAAGCTAATTTAATAGCAATGTAGTATGTTTAATACTTCAGTTTGCCTACCCACCATTTAGATAGGAATCTAAGTAAACTATGTTTAAAGGGCTGCTCAGAAAGAGCTAATACGATTAGCAGACAATCAACTGATTTCCTTCCACCCAAACCTGTCAAAAGCGTAGGCTTGACAAAGGATAACAATGAATATGAATAAATTTGTAATGCATGGCTCTTAAAATAATTATTTGTTGTTGAATACAACTTTTTAACACAAACATATGTATAAAACGTATTCGTGTTTGTTACAGCAAATCTATTACACTCTTAAGAAGTGGACCGATCCATCCTTTTAACCCCACTTTGCAACTGTGTTGTCATTCTTATGTTTTGCTCCAACGTCTTATGATCATCCTATATTCAAACGAGGTGAGCTGATGTCATAATCCTAAGGTGAACTGTCTCCTTGAAACGAATTCTTTACGCTTTTATTAATGCCGGACCGCGGCCAACGCCATTAACTGTGACTATCAGCTTTGATAAGCCCGATGGCTTTTTACTTTTTTGAAACACTATGACAGTGTGAGTATAAATTATGTTCTTACCCAAATCTAAACCTTGGGACATTTTTCTATAGGCCAGTACTACAACCCAGTTATAACAGTTAATGTATATGTTTTATTTTCGAGTGTCATAAGGCTTAGTTGCCATACATGCGTAGCCTAAATACTCATTGGTAGTGCATTGATAGAATGGCGTCAAAAATCATCTTCTATCACACTTAACCAAGTCAAACCAAATGTAAACAATAGTATATGTATATATCAGTATTTAACTATTTGTAGAAAGATAAAACACTTTACAAAAACAAATTTGATTACTTTCATTATCCATTTTAAAATATCTGCATTGCTTCTAACGGTTATCTAACGGTAATGGTAACGGTATCTGTAACGTTGCGTGTATTGGTCAACAATTTTAAAAATCTAAAAAAAAATCAAGTAAAATAAGGATAATGATAAGGAATATGAAACCATAATACCAAAATCAGTACATTAATATACACTATACAACAAAGTACATAATTAAAATAGTCAAAACAAAATGACGAATTCCATTTTTAAATGGGCTGTTAATTCAAATTTAAAATCATCGGACTTGATACTGATTTTTCAGGGGAACCACTCAGTAGGTAAAGTGGTCTGCACATAGACCCCTGGGACTGAAGCTTTTAGTGCAGCTTGTATCGGAAGACCAATCAGCCATATAAAGCTTAATGGTGGCCATGGACAGGATTGTGCAAGTAAAACAATATTTCCTACTACTTTCTATAGTTATGACGTTTGGTTCTTCCTCTTCAAAAACTCGTTGCTCTCAAAACTGGTTGATTTTTGCTAAAATCGTTCTATTAATACAATTCGAATGTTACAGGTTGTTTTTGTTCATTCTGTGTGGGTTGTGACCAAGATCTTATACAATAGGGTGGTTTGAAAAAAAGACTTTGGAATTTTGAATCGTAATAGGTCTCAAAAGTTGCGAACTGGCATGTAGAATACTGAAAAATATCTTTAAAAATATCATGTAAGATCTTACGATCGTACATAAGATAATTAGTGAATAGTCGTAATTTTGGGTTATGCTGGACATTGATAATCGCACAAAAGTTTTACCATGAAAAATGGAAAGAGCTCTTTATAGCGTTTAAAAACATATATAATTTGTCCAATTAGGCAACAGCATTATCAATCTATGGCCTTAAAATCCCTTATTTAGTATTTAGGATTTTTTGAAAGTTTTTAATTCTGTTGTATTAATTACTTTAACAAATTGAATTTAACAAATTATACCATAGTTTAAAATTGTTTAAAGAGCCCTTTCCATTTTTCATGGCAAAACTTTAATACGATTATCAATGTCCAGCAAAAACTAAATTACGATTAGTCAATAATTTCTCTTATGGAGTATTATTTAAACAATACTAACTAACAATACATAACAAACTTGAGGACATTGCAAGATCGGAAGATATTGTATGATTTTTAAATGTTATTTTTTCAGTATTCTAGATGCTATTTCGAAACTTTTGAGACCTATTACGATTCAAAATTCCAAAATTTTGTTTTTTCGAACCACCCTAATAAACAAGTAACTGATACCTATTAGTAACATGTTGTATTGGTAAGGTGTTTGTTGTTGCCTCTTTATTACTGACTTCTTTTTAACAATTGGCATTAGGTTAAAAGGTACTCATGATAACTCTGAAAATAAAAGATTGTTTAAATTTTGATGATGGGTTGAATACATTTTTATTACTGCGATTTCAATATAAATTATTTCACAATATATGTTTAGCATGTAAATGTACCAAAAATATTTTCAACCAATTAAATAAACCCATTTTAGACTTTCAAAATAGTTTTAATATATATTTCTTAACCAATCCTGCATTGCAGTCCATAAATGGATATCGTTCTAAAAAAGCAAGATATGACATCGAGTTCGAAGTGAAAACTCAGCTAACGAGCCGCATTATAGACAATATTTTGGCTAACTATAAAGCTAAGTTTTAAGTACGGAATTTACATATCACCAACCTTTGAAGTAGCATGATTAATTCTTTCCAATCCAATAAATATATCATAATAATTCAAAATGAGATATTAAATGTACAACACTGCTATGAAATATAGTTAAACAATATTGATAGAATATATGAAATAGAAAACTGAATCAAGTTAGGAACAACGTCAACCAATTATAAGATATCTTAAACAGAGCGATATTCAAAATATCTTATTGCTTTTTAGCGAAGGACACTGCTTTAAGCAGGAGGTTAAATGTATCATTAAGTAAACTTAAAACTAAAGTGGGTAATGGAAATATGTATACCTCATACTCTCGTTATCAATTGCCATATATATCGGAAATTGAATATGCAATTTTGGAAAATTTCAACCGATGACCTGAAATCGTTGAATGAGGATGAAAATATCTAGTGATTTTAGAGAGAAAATTATCAATATCAGTTACAATTTAACTATTACAAATCGAAAAAGTTCCAGTAATTAATTTTATTTATATTTTTACAAATAGGGATAGAATT
The DNA here is from genome assembly GCA_035578135.1 of Flexamia atlantica. Classification (NCBI taxonomy): domain Eukaryota; kingdom Metazoa; phylum Arthropoda; class Insecta; order Hemiptera; family Cicadellidae; genus Flexamia; species Flexamia atlantica. The sequence continues at coordinate 29,619,489 of JAQJVK010000003.1, forward strand.
TCTGCTCATCAGACGTTAAATAATATTTCGCTTTTTCAAATGGGGTATAAATCATCGGTTTTGGATAATCGGTTGAGGCTTTCTCGATTTTGAAACTTAACATTATACTTATGGTAGAAGCAGGTAAAAATGCGATATTTTTCGCGAGGCAGAGCTCTCTCTCTCTGTTGATTGAGGTGTTGATTGGGGAAATTCAAGAAGGATTCTAATTACTGTAGTGGCTGGGAATAAAAAAGAACTGCAACATCTGATTATAACATTAATTATTTAAGAGTACGTTTGTGGAGTTTATACTATTTCCAATTGTTTTTGTAGTGAAAAACGCATTAATGCAGCATGTGCAAATGTAGACATATTCCCGTTCACAACTACTTATATTTAGAGATAATATTGTTATATTATTTTCCATATTTAGAGCTTTAATATTATGTAAAACTTTATTTAGCATATTCCACTGATATTAAGGATAATAATATTAATCTATAAAAGTTGTTTCAAGTCACGCACTAGTCCATTTATTTTTAGATTTATTTTCTATAGAATGTTCTAGGCGTTCATTAACTAAACTTCAATCGTTCTTACAGCTCGTCTTCAAATCCTAAAGCTTAATATTTTACCTAATCCACAGTAGAATAAAGAATCTTCTTATTAATGTATGTCTATATAAAGTTGATGATTTTTTTCAATATTAGTTGGGATTGTTTTTATCATTTGTTTTAGTATTTGTCTGTAAATGTATTAGGCTATAATATTTGTATAAAACTTTTGACGATCGTCCATACACTGCATTTGTGTTTTATGACAATAAAGGATCTTGAATCTTGAATCTTGACTTCCTTTCCAATAACATTATCACGTATTGGGGCGGCAGTTTTGAAGGACAACGCCACGAGACCAGATGGCACGGCGTATGCACTAATGTCGGCCCCGGAACCTTAATGACCTAATGTGTTTAAAGTTTCACACAATTACCATTGCAGGGTGTAATTGTTGCTTTATAGCGTCTCTTGGTTTTCTAAAGGCTGAGGGAATTATTGATTAGAGTAATTAATTAAGATATTGTTCTCAACGACGTTAACTTAAAAATAACCGATTTTAAATATATGATCTTAAACAAGTTACATCTAATGAGGGTGAATTCATTTTCGCATCTAAGGTAATAAATAAAGTGCAAGAAGCCCTTGAAGAGCTGCAAACACGATACTCCAAACAAAATTGAGGTAAGAACAAATAAAGTTAAAATTATATATTTAGATTCATCAATTATCCAGCATAGAAAACGTTGGTTTTTAAAAAATGAATTGCCTTTTTTCAAACTTGTACACAGCTAATTCATTAAAAGATATAGGCTGTTTCAGGAAAGATGTCCTAAAGAGTTCCTTGCTACAAACCCAGGACTATTCAGGGTGTTTTTTTCTTAACCGTGCCACCATTGGGATATTGTAAACTGTACATCTTACAGTAAACTTTAAATGGGGAACATTGCCTTGTTTTTAAAGAAGTTTAAGTAAATAAAATTTTTTTAAATGGCCGTCATTTTCCAATATGGCGGACAACTTTGATTTTTCTTATGGAACACCCTATATGTTATGGCATATTTGGATTCTACTCTCAATTTTAAGAACTTATTACTCCTTAACATCTTTTCCTAAACCCAATAGTTAAGTAGATATAAGCCCTTAAAGTTTGATTTTACCCCTTTTGAAATGCATTGTGTCCATTTTAACCGTTCCATCCCTTGCTATCCATACGGAGTACAAAACTATTCAAAATTATTCATTTCCATGAGTGAATCTCGAATAATCTGTGTGTTGAGTGAGTAAAGTACAATATTGTCTCATGCACGAGTGAAAAGTGACAATGTGCTTTACTCTCGAAATACACACAACATTTTCCCCCCACATTCAATAATAAATACCCAATCTATATAAATAACACTAACTCAGTAATTAACAAACAATATCCATTTTGTTTTGATCTGAAATAAGCGTCTGCTTGTGAGTAGCTACAACATTCACCTGCGATCGGCTGATTGTTGCAACAATCTTACATGTTTAAATATCAGCTGATTGTCGTCATTTTTGTTATGTGACTATTACAAACTCTTACTTGGACGAATAAATAAATACATAGAGTAAAAACTTACTATTTTACTGTCATGAAACACGCACTGAAATAACTAATAATTAAATGGTTATTTTGTAATAATTATAAATTACTAATACCGAAAATTAGAATAACTTTTTAAATAAATACTGTTCATCTGGAGCATTTGGCAATAACTGTTTTACTTCGTCTAAACTGAAGGTTTTAGCTTTCTTTGGTTTATAGCCAACATTTATACGCTTCAAAAAGTAATTGATTACTTTTGTAAAACCACTGATGTCTATGTTATTTTTGACATGAATTGTAGCTTACAACATAGAATAGATTGTCTATAGGTAAGCTGGGTTATATACTTCTGACTGTTCCAATAAGTCCAAAAGTATTACATTTTCAGAGATATTTTTACTTTTTTTCTTGCACATTCTATAAATTTGTTACTGTAGAGCGTTTCTCGTTCTTTTTCCCTTGTCTATTCCGGTAATAAATTATCTGTAACATTCTTAGCTTCATCAGAAATGTCTGATGGGGTAAACGAGTATTCAGAATCGGAATCCATCGTGTTTAAGTAATGACGACTGTCCCTAACCTCAAAACATTAATTGTTACAAGCTGAGCGCTATCTTCCGTTTCCGCTTTAGGCCAATGCCTCTAGTCAGCTGTTAGCGCCTGCATTTGTTGAGCTGCAACATATTTGCATGTGTGCGTGTGTGTGTGTGTGTGTGGAAATTTGAAGGCGCTTTAATTTTGGAATTATTGATTTCAATGTTATTCTTATGGGTTTACTTTGTCTCCCGCCGGGAGACAAAGTAATCACTTTACTCCCGCTGAATGACAAATTATTATTTTACTCACGGATTTCAAGGAGTAAAATGTGTCTAAACAAAGCAGGTGGGGGAAAAACTATTTATATGATTGGATCTAAACTAATACCACATTTTAAGCAACTTTAACCCTACCGTTATCGATATACTGACTATCGACAATAATGCAATGAATTTTTTATGGGAAAAATCAAACTTTAACTTCTTATATCTACTTAACTATTGTTAGTAGGAAAAAATGTTAAGGAGTAATAAATTCTTAAAATTAAGCGTAGAACCAAAATACGTCATAAAATATATGTTGTTCCATAAGAAAAATCAAAGTTGTCCGCCATATTGGAAAATGGTGGCCATTTACAACAATTTTATCTACTTATTTTTGAACTTCTTTTGAAACAAGGGAATGTTCCCCATTTAAAGTACTGTAAGATGTACAGTTTACAAGATCCCAATGGTGGCACAGTTGAAAAAAAAACACCCTGTATAGATTCTTCATAAAGCACTGCTACCAACCCAGGACCATAATGAGTTTTCTATATTCTTGCAGCCGACCCAGGACTGCAAGTCTTTTTGAAGTCTTTGTCAGTGACATAGGACTACAATGTTCCCTCTTTAGACCTGCCACCGCCTCAGGAACACTGCATAATCTTTCTTCATGCTACCCTTATAAGGGCAACACTTTCATGTCATATATGTCAAGTAAAAAGTGCTATCTTTTCCTTTTGGCATATGGTGTTTCTAATGGTTCAGATTTACTGGATATTGTGTTAAACGCACACTATGTTTACATATATTTTGAGGAAATATTTCGCTTATATTTGATTGAGTTATTGATTTGGCCCATTTGAAATTTTCTGATTGGTCTGCTCAAATAGGATATTTGTGTTTTAAAATTTTCCTATTGACCTACCATCCATATTTTTTAATACGATGCATCATAAGCATGTGTCTTTGGAAGTATTTGATACTTGGGGCTATTGTGAAAACTTAGGCAAAGTTGATTATTAGTTTCAGAATAAAGAGAAGAAAGTGCTATCATAGTAGAACATGAGTTTTAACAGCAGCATTTAATTCTAAGAGGCCATCGATTTCAACAATATTGTAGATAAGTTTTTGTACCTTTGAGTCACATGGTGCACAATACCTCTTCACTTTCTGCTACTTCATTTATCTTGTTATAATCACTTTCGTCGATATTAATACAACTACCGTGGTACCAAATTCACAAAATCCTTCACTTTGAAGGGCAATATAATTCTTTTTAACTCTAGTTTTACATGAGAGACAGGCACTGCCCTCCTTCGCACGCGCTATCTTATATCCCACTTTTCATAATCAAAGTTCGCATAATAATAATATTTACCTTATTGAGGGAAAACTTTATTTCGACGTCCAGGAATGATATCAAAGGAATAAAGAAAAATACGACTTTTTTAATAAATAACCTTTATCTTCCCAAAACCTGATCGGTTTTTTTTACGGGCGTAAGTCAATTTTTTGTATTCAAATTTGTATTCTACACAACTAAATACATCGTTTTTCTTTGAAAGGGCGTTCCTATCATGAATTTTTATAGAAGAAATCAGCATTGCATTTCTGTGATTTCTTTTGAAAGGGCCTATGTCAACATAACGTTTTATGGCGTTTTGGACTTACGCCCTTTTCAAAATATAAACAGTTTTTTATTGAATTCCAAAGTCTTCGTTCCGCGACTTACGCCCGTTAAAAAACCCCGATTATAAACAAACGCTAGTGGCTAAACATTGGCTTGGTATAAACTTTGAAATCACCTTTTTTTAGGACTTCTCGACCCTGAAACACATTGTGTTTTGGATGTCGTATGATAGGTTATGTCAGAAGAAATTTTGTTGCCTGAAAAGCCTAATGTCATGATTTAGGACGAGTTGAAACTTTTGTTTCACTTTTATCATCATTTTACTTTTTACAGTTTGATGACACATATAATAAACCGTTTTGCGAATTTTTTGATAATTATAGCGTCTCATTATAGCACCGTTGAGACTTTAACTTGGCAATTAATATCGTTTAAAATACAGAAGACGAGTTAATTACCTTTTGTTCTAACGCTAAATGACTAATTTAATTCTTTGATCATGATTGTAATACGTCATGGTTACACGGACTAAAAGACTTGTGAATAATAATGAGATAAAGGGAGTAAAATATATCTATTGGATGGTTCAATTTGGAATCGAAGGTACGCTTTCTAACATTTACCAAATTTAAACTAAGGTTACATCATACACATATTTGGCAGGATTTTTATAATTTTTTGGGTAGTGAAATCCAAAATTTTGGAATAGAAGCAAATCATCACCCCTGTGTACTGTTTATACAGTGTGTAAAAAAGTCCGTCCCCCCTCTTTAATTTTTTTGTTTGTTAAGACAAACAATTCAACCTTTGGAGAATGATACCAACTCAAATTCTTGAAGTTACCAAAAGTGTTGAGTGTCTCACAAAAATGGGAGATTTTGGGGACAGCTCAAAATTTTCAAATGCAAACCCCTTTTGTGTGACCCCTTATTTTAAAGGGCTTTCAAAAAGTAGGTTTATGGTGAAATTTGGAGGTCTCTGACATGTTTCTATCCAAATTGACAGCTTGTCAAAGTTTTGTCATCCTTGAAAGCTGGCGTCAAGGACGTTTGGAGTTTCAATTCACCTTTGGTGACTTAAAAATGAAACGACCCTGGATAAAATGTGTTTAAATGAAAAAGTGGTCTCTTTTGGTGATATTACAAATTTTGAGTGTCCCCCAAAAATAGGGGATATTGGGGGCAACTCAAAATTTTCGAATGCAAATCCCTTTCGAGTGACCCCCCTCATTTTAAAAAGCATTACAAAAATAGGCGAATGGTGGAGGTTGGAGGTCGCTAACGTGTTTCCATTAAAATTGGCAGCTTGTAAAAGTTTCAAGGAGTCGTATTCGAAACTTTGACAAGTTGCCAATTTTGATTGGGTCACTCAAAACGGGTTTGCATTTGAAATTTTTGAGTTGCCTGCGATATCCCCCATTTTTGAGGGTCACTAAAAATTTTTGGTAACGTCAAAAAATAATTTGGATTGAGTTAGTATCATTCGCCAAAGGTTAATTGTTTGTCTTATTAAAAAAAATAAAGGGGGGGGACGAACTTTTTTCACACATCATCATAATCATTATAAAAGTAATAGGCCTACTTTAAATAACATAAATGACATTTTTCATTACAACTTAAGATAAGATTGTCGTATCAAAGTTGGATTCAGGACATTAGTGTTAATTTCAATATGTTTTGAAATTATGGACTACTTGATAGGGATTGCTTGAAAAACAACTACCCCCAGAAATTCCTTTTCTGGGGTGGATGTAGGGTGTAGGGGGGATTTCAAAATCACTCCAAAAAGTTTTATTTAGTTCTTTAAAAGTGTCCTAGTAAAGTGTATCAAACCCCGCACGAAAAGTTGCCACCGTCCAAAAATTAAGAGGGGGGCGAACAGTTTTTTAGATTCTAGATTATGTTACCGTAAGCGTCAAAATATCCTAAAAATTGCCCGATCTTTAAAAAAATTAGTGCAAGTAAGTAAGGTACCGGATGCTTACAAATTCAGACTGTTGTACTATTGTTTAGTCTATGAAGGCGAGAGATGCTTGCCAGAATAGTTATAATTTTAATCAATTTCAACCGTTTTTATGAGTAAGACAGCTTTTAATTTTCTGCAGAAAACCCATAATACAAAAGTAGCTGTGGCGGCAACACCTTTTAAATGTGACATGAAGGGTATGTGACATCTAAACGCATTAATTTCCAACGTAAATGACGATTTAGTCTCTATTATTTCAGGGCTATAATGATAATCATTAGCAAAACCTAATCTAAATGCACTCAGGATTTATGGCCATGGAAAAATGCCGATGGGAATGAATGTTGATTCGTTTGATTGTTTAATGGTTTAATTTATTGTGTTATATATTTATGTAACACAATATATTATCTCTGTGTTTCTCTTTATTTATTTCTGTGTTATATATTAATCTCAGAAGTATGTTATATATTTCTGAGATTTTTAAAGAAGTTTTGTAGTGTAATCAGTTTTAAATACACTGTATTTATTTTTATGTTTGTACTTAAGCGTCTTTCTTATTTTAGAGATCTTCCGCAATAGTATATCAAACCTCCTCGCCTTAAAGTGCTGCTGTTAGGTTTGTAAAACCAAACAAAGATGTACGTGGACCGAAATTAAAATATCAATTTTGTAAAACCTGAATGTGAGATTTTTTTCAACTAAATAGATGAAGAATAGTGCTCAACTACTGTAATTGCAAACAATAAATGTGAAATACTGTACATTTTATGACACAGTTCTGTTACAGATGACCTTCACCTACGTAAACATACTGGCCGTAGCTTTTCTCGTGGCCCTGGTCATGGTAGGTATATCATTAAGATGCCAATGGGAACAAATTTTCGCTTATTGAATAATGGTTTGAATAAAGTTTTTACTGCCGATTTGATTCTTCGAATTGATTAATCTTAACTCATATTGCATTTAATTTATCACCTGGATGAAATGAAATAAAATGAAACATTTCTTAATTAATGAGGTGAAGATAGGACCTGCAAGTCCTCTCTACCACTAAACCCCTAAAGAATATAAATACCCTCGTTGCGGCAGACCTGCATACTTAGCGAATTTCATATGCAAAATAACATATTTCAATCTAACATAGCGAGATTTGACATGTTTTTGTAAGCTCAATAAGAATAACATGGGGAATGAGTATGTAGTTTTGCTGCTACAGGTATGTTAAAACTGGGTGGTTTTAATTTAATATTTAGTATATCTGAACTAGAAGAAGCCATTCACCAAGTTTTATCTAGATATATGTGGTGAAATAAGCAAGATATAGAATTTACTTATTTCCCAAAAGGTTAACATTAGGACAACGTACTGTGTTTACCACTTTCAATATCTCGGTAACCAATGGACGTAGAGCAGTGATTAAAAATACTAAATTGTTTTTTTAGCTGAATTTATTGGTGGGAACAAAAATTGGATTAATTTTTTTCTATGTAAGAAACTCAAAACCCCAATTTTCGGGGGGTTTACCATCCTTTACCCCCCCCCCCCTTCCGATGGTCCGATCGTGCTGGTTGAGGAACTCATCCGAGTGATTACCACTTTACACGTCTGTACCAAATTTCACTACGATCAGATTATATTTGCGGCCGCTATCGTGGTAACAGATATATACATATGTATATTGCATATATATATACATATGTATAATACATATAATACATATTCCCTATAGGGGAAATTCACTAAAAATACATTATTGGATTACATTTTCATTGGGAGATAATATAATGCAAAAAACCTTAGAAAACAATTAAATAAGTAAAACAACAATCATTTAAATTCAATCGTGTATTTTTTTTATTTTAACATGTGTATACTAAACTAAATATCTGAAATGTCTTTAATTTCACCAAGCATACGTTCATTCACACGTATCGCCCAAGACCCGTCAAACCAAACTCCCAGAGCATCACCGCCTATTCCGAAAGAGAAAAATTTGTTTTACCTCCACTACGAACCGAGCACGATCATCAGGAAGAGAATTCCTCTGGCGCGAAGTGGACACAATGAAAGATTTGTTGTCAATAGAAACTGGGGATGAAACCCGGACAGTTTAAAATAACGCTAAGTGGCTATTCACGAATTAAAGTTTTGATATCTTAGAGCGACGGTTGGAAGCAGTTGGCTCTACGTTGGTCGGAAACGCCAAGTCTCTTTGTGGACAAGGGATAGGATATGAGAATAGCTCGATGCGGTTGCCTGTATTGCTCATGGAGAACAGTTATTTTCCTAGTTCTTTCACGGCACGGTCGAAATCCGGGTAGGTCTGATCGGCGTTGAGCGTGATAACGGCTGATATTTCATTTAAATTTGTAACGTTTCAGCGGTTTGGGTCGAGGTCGGTCGTGCGAGGACCAAATTGCCTTTCGGTGAATAAATTCCTTTAGTGTCACCCGGCGGCTCGAGCTTTTTCTTCTTATGACTTCGCGTACCATCATGAACGCTTGGGCAGATTGGTTACCCTCCCGCAGGATTCCCTCAAGGATCTGTATCACTTCTAGGTTCAAGTCGGTGTTAGCAGAAATTTGTTTGTAGACGGCATAGGTAGGGTCGAGAAAAATCATCTGCCCGTTGCACGCTCGTCCATACTCTCCTTGGGCACCTTGCGTCGGACGAGCGGCCATTTTCATTCGATGGTAGATCTGGCCCCGGTGGTGGAACAGTAGATTCCTCTGGTATTGTTAGTTCGGTCGTCTTTAACATTGAGCGATATAAACAAGAAGATGGCGTCGAGCTTTCGAGTGCCAGCCGCAAAGTATTTGGAAAGTCCATGTTAGCGGGTGAACGGCAGCGCAAGTTCTTTTGGGAAACTTGATTGCTTGTATTCGTATGTCCCATGTAGACACCATTAATTTTTATTCTTAAAAATTACCCTTGAAAACATTTAACACTAATCCGTACAAAATCTAACCAAACTGTATATAGAATACGTATTCCTTTATACAGTTCCTTCAAAATAACCTTTAAACAATTTAAAATTAGTTTTTACAAGTCAAATATTTTTCTAACCTACATATAAATAAAAACAACCTTAATCAGCTATTTTGGTAAAAATCATCAACAAAAAATGCCCATGACGATGGGCATTTGAATGGGCACTTTGAAAGGCTGTAGGACGCAAGATTTTTCCCATACTTGAGACTAGTTCCAATCCATTTCTGGTGGTCTAAAAGCCCAAATTAGACAAAAAATCTAAAATCCTAGGACGAAAAAAAATGTTGCCCGAACAAACATTGCTTGTTTTAGAGTATAGGATAGGATGTTGCTGATGATACTTACTGAAACATATGCTGCTACGTGCTAAATATTGAAACATGATTTATCAAAAAGTAGGCTTGGGCTAAGAATAGTGTGTTCCAAAAACGAAAACAGTCATAAGGGCATTCAGCCATAACTAAGGTGAAAGTTAAATATCGTGTGAACGTATCCAGTTGTTCTGTTTCAAATACCCTTAAAGAAACGGGTAAGCGAGATTCTCATGAAACAACAAATAGAATTCGGGGTTAAGGGTAGTATAGCGAAGAGTGCAGCCAATTACATTGATCAGAGAATGGCTTCGTACCGTTTTTGCGCGAGGCGACGAACCTGGACGGTTTTGAATGTGTCCTGACTCGTCGAAAGCCTCAGGCGACAAACACGGACTTTTTCAATTCTGTATTAAAACGTTAAAGTCAAGGTACTTAATCCGGACGGTTCTGAAAGTGTCTTTGACGCGTTCCCCTAGAGATCACGAGGAGGCTGGAGCTTCTACGTGTGACACGAGTACTTATATCAGAAATAAAAATGAAATTTTTATAAAGATATTTTGGAGCATTTCAATATACCAAGAATGATCACAATTATTTCCAGGTTTTTTCTAAATAAATTTTTATTTTTAGTGTATTGTCTGTGGGTTTTGTTAACACTTTCAAGTTAAATCAGGTGCAATCATATCTGAGTGTGTTGCGTAAAACATCAAATTCACAACTATTTGTTTATTATCAAACAAATTTAATGGTCCTCCAATGTACTCTTTTGCATCACAAAGCTCTCAGTTAATTTTTCCACTAAAACATTAGAGCATTAATAAATAATTAATCACGTGTAAGGCCGACTAAACCGTGGATGACGTCTTGTTATGCGAGAAATATAATATTTTGCTGTACCAGAAACCTTTTTAATTTGTTTGAATGGGTGCTAGCACGTTGCATGGGTCACCTGCTGTACTACAGGAATGTTTTATGTTGACGAAAAGTAGCACTTTACTTTCATCCAATAAGTACAGAACGCACACACCACATTCGACACGCCGAAAAATATTACGAGGCGCGATGTTTTATCCCAAAAGGAAACATCAAATGTAAACTGAGTGGCTGGTCTAAAATTTTAATTGTATTCTATTTTATACCATCCATAGTAGCCATAATAATACTGTGTTGGCAAAAAGCAGTGTTATTGATTACATGGGTCCGCTGTAATAGTTAGCGTATTCATTGCTTGATATTCTGGTTGCTATTTGCAATATTATTTCCTACCTAACAGTTAAATATAGATTCACTTCTGTTATACGATTTCTTCAAGCTATTCAATTCCTCACCTTATACATTTATTTTATATCACAACTTAAATTTGCCTAATATCTTGAATTTTTTAGCACTCCAGTGTCGCTGAACTCGAGTCTCGCTTTTGGATCTTCGACTCTGACAACAAACCCCCCAAAGGAAAGGGACATGTGCCCACAGTAGAGCCTTGGTAAAGTCAGGCTGATAGCAAGCTGAGGAGCTCCTCATGATGAAATTCACTGCGGACTTCAAAACTTGCAGAAATTTGAAATTGAATGTAATAAAAAATTAATTTAGCCCAGAACGTTTAGATACCCCAATCTCAAATAAAAGAATGAATATAAAATAATTAAGAACCGTGTGTCTTAAAATATTATAGTTAGTTTTTATATAAAGTCAAAAAGATCAGCTGTTAGGCAAGCCTATGATTGTTCCCATAAGTAAACACCACGCGGCTTTACAGCTAGTTTAAGTGTAAAAGTCAGCTGGAACAAGAATATTTTTCTATTAGGTAGCCAAAGAATTCTGGATTGAAAAAGTAGTATTTAGGAAGTAAAATCCAGCTAAGACTTGTTTATGTTTTGTCAGAAGTCAATTTATAATTGTCATATATCTAAGCTAGATGCTAACGGAAGATTATAGAATAAAGTGATGAAAGTTGTAAAATTAAAGAAACAGCTTGCATTGAAATCAAGATTAAAATGTACAGCCATAACTCCCTGTAAAAAGGGCCCTAGGCCCCCACAGAAGCTACTTTGTCGGGGCTGATGGCTAGTTTGGGAGCGCCACTTACGATATAGAAACATCCAAAACGTATGGTTTAAAAATCTATAAAAATATTTCAAACGAATTTAAAGTGAACTAAGTTAATTTTTTCTGTAAATATTATAGTTTTCCTGATTTGTGAAATAATTCAAGGAATTCAAGATATATATATATATATAGGGTGATGAAAGTTGTAAAATTAAAGAAATTAAAAAAATATACCGCGTGTCCCATAATAGTCCCCCCCCCCAACGTTTTCGTATATTTTTCAAATATCAATTCTATACCACCCCCAAACATTATTGGGTAGTTAATACTTAATTTTGAGGGTGTACCCAATTTTTGGCCGCCATCTTGGATCAGCCATATTTTCTTGGATTTCTTGGATCCAAAATAATTTTTTCAAACGTAGAAGTGGTGTTGTAACCCATCATTTCGAATTTTCTTACTGATTACAATGCCGCAATCCATTTTTAATATCTCATTTGGTTCTCAAGTTATAGGTACTTTTAATTAATTTATTTTCAACCAATTTAAACAATACAAATTGATAAAATAGGCCCATAACTACAAAATAATGCTACATAGTGACAAATAACCACCATCAGTCATTGTTGGGCAATTTACACTTAAGTTTCACCACTGTTTGCGAGTTTTGTTCCACGGTTAAGGGTCATTTTGGAAACATCGCTTTTGCTCTAAGGGTCAGCATATATATTTCAGAGCCGCCCGAAACATCGCTTTTGCTCCACGAGAGAGGAGCCTGCGCTTCCTCTCCCCCCAATTCTCTCTTTTGCTAACTTCCAAGCTCTTTCTTGAATACTGTCATCCAAACATAATATGCAACTTTGCTTTTTTGCCTAAAGAAAATATGTATAATGGAAAAATGGTTAAACTACTTCAACTGTAACAGCAACAACAAGTAAACAATATTGTTCAAAAGTAATAGCTTACAAAATAATTTATTTTGTATTTTTGTCAATGTTTACTGTATTCTATGTGTCTGTATATGTTTGTAATCATTGATGTATTATGTATTGAGAAAATAAATAACGATAAAGAAAAAATAAAATAGCATTAAAAAGTCTTATCCATCTTTCGTTTATTTTGTACTAAAAATCACGATTAGAAACAGAGACGCCTTATAACACAAATCAAGCTTTTAGACATGAGCATGAGATCCAAGGTCACTAGATTAATTCAAAGGTATAGTTTTTCAGATTGCTTCTTTTTTTGAATATACCATGTAGCGTTAAAATAATGTGACCTTGAATCTTAATTGATTTAAACTTTAATTTTTATAGGTATACCAATATTGTTCCCAAAATAGCTTCATTAATATAAAACAAAGTAACAGCAGATCTAGAAGGAAGACAACTATACTATGCTTGAATATAGTGTAATTAGGTTATTTAAATAGTGTTTGATGCCCGTCGAAAAAATACTGTTACGGCTCAAACGTGGTTTTCTTCTCCATGCGCATAATTAAAATCTTTATCTTAGGTCAAAAGGCTTCTATGATTCTAATTGTGAATTATTGTAAAAATTAATGAAAATAAGGATAAGTATTAAATAGTAACACATTTTATTATGTAAGTTATTTCTTTAACACAATATCGTTAACTTGCGCTTACTATTGCAATTAAAATTAGGCTAAACATTCTTTTAAAAATCTATTTTTGATTAGGCAAAAAAGTAAAGCTGTAGTATTACGTTTAAATGACATTTTTCAAGCAAGAACCTGGAGGTGAGCGAAAGAGAGAATGTGGGGGAGAGGGAGCGCAGGCCCCTCTCTGGTGAAGCAAAAGCGATATTTCAGGCAGTTATGAAATATATACCTGCCGACCCGTGGAGCAAAAGCGATGTTTCCAAAATGACCCTTAACCGTGGAGCAAAAGCCATGCAGCAAATGTTTTGCCCACCATTTTGGATCCGCCATTTTTAAATGAGGTAAGTTATTTCAAAAATGAAGTTGGTATTGTGTCCCATCATTGCAAACTAGTTTTTTACGACAAATTCAACGCCGCTACTCGTTTTTAGATATAATACTTAGTTTTTGAAAAATTCATATTTTTTGTGATTTTTATTAGAAACATGTCAACATATTGAAAACTAAACACTATAATTTTAAACGGGTTTGATATTTAATTCGGCATATAAGACTAGTTTGAATTGATGGGTCACAATACCAACTTCATATTTGAAATAATTTACCTCTTTTCAAAATGGCGGATCAAAGATGGCAGCCAAAAAAATTACATTGTTGAAAGTTGAGTGTAAATCGCTCAACAATGACTGAGGGTGATTATTCGCCAATATCTAGCATTATTTTGTGGTTATGGGGATATTTAATCAATTTGTAATGTTTAAATTGGTTGAAAGTAAATGAATTAAAAGTACTTACACCTTGACAACCAATTGAGATATTAAAAAACGGACTGCGGGACTGTAGTCAGTGAAAAAAATCTGGTTCGAAATAATGGGTCACAACGACACTTTTATATAAAAAAAAATACTTTGGATCCAATATGGCGGATTCAAGATGGCGGCTAAAATTGGGTACCCCTCAAAATGAAGTGTTAACTACCCAATAATGTTCGGAGGTGGTGTGGAATTGATATTAGAAAAATATAGGAAAAGTTAGGGGGGAGACTATTATGTTAGTTACCCGGTATATATAGAGTGATGGAAGTTGTAAAATTAAAGAAACAGCATTTAGCCATAACCCCCTAGAGTGATGAAAGTTACCAAGACCTAGCGGCTGAAGAATAACTACAGAAGCAAGCTTATAAATTACTGCAATATACTATTGCATAAATTATATTATTATGTTAGTTTTATTAACTTTATATACATATAAATTTTGTATATATATATATATATATATTTATTTATTTATTTATTTATTTACTTATATATAAATTGAACATAGCTCAATATATATAAAGAGTTGTCTGTTGGTATATTTCGGGCCACAGCCAAAACTACATGTTGTTAATACGTGATCTTGTAAAATTTATATCTTGAAATCTCATGAAGAACACCATGGTGGTTTGGTTTTGATATCTTTAAGGACTTTGGCACAGGATCGTCCAAAAGGGAACCATGTCAAGAGTACTGGACGTTTTTTTAAATAGTTACTGTGGTTACCATTTGAAATAGCTACTATGGTTACTAACAGAATTCAGCACTAAGAAACAACAAGAAGAAAATAATCTCCCGGGCCAAGGCGGGGTTATCAGCTAGTTTTAAATATAATTTAATAAAAATTTCGATTATCCCAGAGTTATAAACTATGTTTATTACCTTTTGTTATCCGATGAACGTCTTATTGTATTATTTAATCTTAATGGTGATACCTCACGGTTCTACGGACCGTGACGATTTTTATATAACAAGATTAAAGCGGAATAAAAAGTCTCTTTGGACCGTTGAATACCGGAATCAAAGGTATGTTTGCTAGCATTTACCACATTTTAAATAAAGTCACAGCATAAAAATGTTTATTGAGTTTTGTCGATTATAGATTTTTTTGGGGCAGTGATGTCCTGTCATATAAAAAGGCATCACATCACCCTTGTAACGTTTCTCTATGAACCTTTGAGTGTTTATAACAATTATTAAACAAGCACTCACGCAGCTCGGTGATGAGGGAGCGAATCTCAATTTCAGGACGTTGACCTAAAACCCTTACATTGTGGGGTTTGTGCCTCCCTAGATTGAGTATAGGGGTTTCCGATTCATGCCCACAAACTAACTGGCCAATCAGATCATAGAAAATAATATCTCTTAAAAAATATCCTTCGATATAATAAATGTTTTAAATATCGTAATCGAACCCGCTAGAGAGTAAAATCCCTTTCAGGCAACATACTGCGTTCAGTAAATTCAGATTTTCATTAACATATCGGTTATCGTTTGTGATATATAGTTGGGAGAAGGTTTAAAATTTTTATATTTTTGTTAACATATTCACTTAATTTATATTCGGGGTTAATATCGCCCTTTTTGAGTCCAAACCCCCAAATTTGGGACATAAATGTAGCAAAAATGGGATTTGGGGTTCTCCGATTGTTTTGCCCAATGAAGAGGATCAATGTATACGATACCACAGAAAAGATAACTCCTACAATTAGAATTCAACAGGGAATTAAATTGCGACCGCTAGAGTGCATACACTCTCAAACAACACAGAGGGTATTGAGGGTGAGTCTTAAATATCCCCTCTCTCATAAGTTAGTTTTTTTATATCAATCCCATTCTACCCCCAATCATTTTTGGCTAATAAGTACTTCATTTTGAGTGTTTGCCATTTTCGGCCGCCATCTTGGACCCACCATATTCGAAAGTAAAATTCGAATATGTTCCACATTTCGAATTTGTTTTTAAGTGAAAAGCTGATCTTGTGACCATTATTATAAACTAAAGTTAAACACTGGATTCAATGCCGCAATCCGTTTTCGAATATGTTTCCTCATTCTTGAGATAGGCTTTTTCAAATGTTATTTTGAATTCACATTAACATTGTGAATTCTAAAAAATAGGCCCATAATCTCAAAATAAAGCTAATAACGACAATTAATTAACCACCAGCAGTCATTACTGACCTGCTCTCATTTTGACATTTTGATTTATTTAACATTTTCAGGCGCCATCTTGGATCTGCCATTTTGAAATGAGCTAAGGCCTTGTTTGCACGACGACCAGACAGTAGGACAGTAGAAAAAAATTCTTTTGTTCTCTTTTGTTTAAAGGTGTTACTGTCCACTGTACTAAGGGCCTGTTTGCACGACGCCCAGTACAGTGGACAGTAACACCTTTAAACAAAAGAGAACAAAAGATTTTTTTTTCTACTGTCCTACTGTCTGGTCGTCGTGCAAACAAGGCCTTAATAACACTTGAAGGTGGTGTTATGACCCATCTCTGTCAAATAATTTTACATGATGAATTGCATAATGTAATGGGTTTTGATTATTACGTTTTATTTTGAGATAATGCCGTTTTTTATTAGTAAACTCAAAAAATTGCAACGGATCAAAAACGAAACATAAAAATTCAAAACAGATTATGGCATAAATACTATCAGAGATACTGCGCTAAGATATTGGCACAATTATAAAAGTAAAGAGTATGTAGACATTACAATATCAAAAGTCAAGTTTCATTGTATATTGATACAAGTGTTTTTAGCTATTCGACCTTTAGTTTAAGGCTTTTGTATCTAAACGTACTTCATACTTCATACTTCGCATTCCATCGTTGACCAGATTACACTGGATAGATATCGTCATGACTTTTACTAAAACTAATACTGACTTAATAAAACTAATATTTACAAATGCACAAAGAAGATTGGCGGCAGGACTTTATATTTTACTGAAAAGATTTCATTTATGGCATAGAACGGCTCGCCTTTTAGCCACTCGACTCGTTTCTTGAATGCCCTTTCCTCTAGGTTTCTGACACTTTTAGGTAGCAGGTTGAATAGCTTCATAGCTAGATTTGGAAAACATTCCTTTTTCTTACTTAATCTGCAATAAGGAATATCGATTAAGTCTTTTCCCCGGGTGTTGTGGAGGTGTTGGTCTGCTCTTATTGCTAATGAGGAGTAGGTTTCCTTAATATGGAACAAGCTAAGGAGGATGTATTGGTTGTACACGGTTAGGACTCCTAGGCTGATGAAAATAGGCCTACAGTGGTCGCTGTAGCCTGCTGAGGCGATAATCCGCAGAGCCTGCGATAATGCGATAAAACGTTATGGCATTACAAATTCAAATTGTATTTTGTTAATTATTCCGGCAAATAATTGGCTTTTGACTTATGGCATTCAATTTAGCACGACAAATCTGTTGAAAATTATGGGTCTCAATGCCACATTCATAATTCAAATTCCTGAGCTCATTTGAAATGGCGATCACCTACTCAAATGGCTACCTACTCAAAATGGCGAAAAAAGTTGCATACTCAAAATGAAGTACTTACTATCCTGCAAATGGCTGAGGGTAGTCTGGGATTCAAATCAAATCGAAATCATTTATTGAATCACAGTGAACTGTACAAAAATGTCATTTGTTTTGCAACTACAGTATGATAACAATAATCTCTTGTTATAAAATATAAGATTTATTATAAATTAGCTACAGCTCATAAAAATTTCTAACACCGTAAATAGCCTGCTCACTCAACAATCGTTTCACCTTTCGGCCAAATCGTCCCGCGTCTTGCTCCTCTGATATCCTCTGGGAGTGCATTAAAAATCTTGATGCCGTTAAAATGACTCAATAACTCAATAACTCAATAACTCATTTATTCAACCAAAGTAACAAGATTAAATGCATTGGTCATATCAGATAAGAAAGTTTCTTACAAGGAATAACATACTGTCAATAAAATAACTAAAATAACATAAATTCTTAATATGATATAAAAATTAAAATAAAACGCCAGGTTTTTAATTATCCGTCAGTCAGGAATTCACGGACGCTGTAAAAGCATTTGTCAAGGAGGAATAACTTAAGCCTCTTTCTAAATTTTAAATGGTTTGACACTGCTCTGAGGTGCATAGGAAGTTTGTTAAACAGATTAATTGCATTGAAACGGAGATTTTTTTGGAAGAAAGATGTGTGATGGGCTGGGACTTGAAGATTATTAGAGATTCTTAAATTATACTGATGGTTACGAATAATTTTGAAATGTTCAATGGATTTAGTTAAAAAAGATGATGTCTCGTAAATATAAAGACATGGAAAAGTTAATATATTAGAAGACTTAAAAAACGGTTTACAAGATTGAAGCCTGCTCATTGAAAAAATTAATCTGATTGCTCTTTTTTGTAGGCGAAACAGAAACAACGTTCTTTTGTTCTCACAGCCCCATATGGGTAGAACATAGATGAGATGTGGGTAAATGAGCCCGTAATAAGTAGAAATAAGAACGTCCGAGCTGGAAGATTTTGCTAAAGTGCGGATGGCAAATATTCCTGAGCTCACTTTGCTGGATACATTTTGGATATGGCTGTGAAATGTTAGATTGTCATCCCAGGTCAGTCCAAGAAATTTTGCGTTCTCGATGGGGTGGATAGGAATTTCATCGAGATAAAAACTAAAATCAGTGCTGGACTTCTCAGAAATGTGAAAATTAAGAAACTCGGTTTTAAGTGAATTTACTGTGAGCTGATTACTGTGAAACCATTGTACCAAGGAATTGGCTTCAACAAAAGTCAATTATTCAAGAGACTCTGCTGTGGGGCTGGATAGCAAAAGAGATGTATCATTGGCGTAAAGGATGGCCCTAGCCGAATCATTGCCTACCGGGAGATCGTTGATAAAGATCAGGAAAAGAGTAGGACCGAGGATGGAGCCCTGGGGCACACCACTCAATGTAGGGAGCTCGGGCGAATTGTGCTGCGCTGAAATCCCCACTTATTAACCGACGATACCCTTACACATTGCCTCTTTCCTTTCAAGACTTGAACCAATCCAATGCCAAGCCTCTTATCCCAGAGCGACTCATTTTTTCAAGCAGGAGATCGTCATTGACGGAATCGAATGCTTTACTCAAGTCAAAAAATAGGCCTGTGAAGCATTTTCCGCCATCAAGAGCGCAGACAATAATATCATCAATAAGAGCAAACATTGCACTAGTTGTAGATCTATTTTTTACAAATCCATGTTGATTTTCACAAATTATATTATGTTTTTCTAAAAATGTACATAGACGTAGTGACGCTACTTTTTCAAATACCTTAGAGATACCTGTCAAAATTGAGATGGGGCGGTAGTTATTTTGATCTTTTTTGTCGCCTTTCTTGTGTACTGGTCTGACTATTGCAATTTTTAGAGAGTTTGGGAAACATCCTGAAGAAAATGAAAAATTTATGAGATGGCTGATAGGTTCTGCCATCAAACCAGAACCGCAGAGCCACATCCATGTCTGCTACATCTTTTAACATTCTCACTGAAATCTCATCTGTACCGGCAGAGTTTTTATTTTTTAGATTCGTAATGACATCAATAACTTCTTTGCTTGACGTTGGGTGGAGAAAAAATGAAGCTTTAAGTTGTTCCGCTACAGTTGTATTTAATTTCGACTTATTTATTACTGATGCATGGGCGTTATACTTCATTCAGTGAGTGTGTAAAGTAAAGTCCCTCCCCTTAAATAACATTTGTATAGAAAAGAACCAATCAGAGAAGAGGCAGTCCATATGTTCCAAGGGATGGTTCACAGCCATTCCCCTTTGTGATTTCAATTGAATGAATACTATATGATATGAATAATAATTAAAGCATTGTGTGTGGATGCATTAATTTGTCTTATGAACAATTTATTTACTTATTGTAAAGCTCACTTGCATTTTACGTTCACTGCAAACAAACATAACCATAATTGGCTTTGTCAACAGACATCCAGTTCCAGCTCCAGGTTTAACTAAAGCTCTTTGGAGATTTGTAGCTATAACATCAGGTACTCATATGACACAGCCTGCCAACATTACAGCTGATGAAGGAGGTGTGGCTTTACTTTACACTCTCACTGAATGAATTATAACAAAGTAATCGTTTAATTTATTGGCAATGTGCAAGGGATCGTAAATCAGCTCACCATCAGTTTCTCTAATACACAATTCATTAGTCTTTTCGTTTTGCAGGTCTTCTGTTATTTATAATTTGCCAAATCACTTTTGATTTATTGTCGGACGACTCGATTCTATGCATTGTTTCATTCGACTTATCTTTTTTTACAGCTGCACGGTACCTGTACTTAAGCCTTCTGTAATATTCTCGTAAAAAATGTGTAGACTCTAAATCTTTGGTTCTTTGGTAAAGGTCATTCAATTCCTCTTTAAGCTTCAATGTATCTGGGCTGAGTCTAGTTTTCTTAGCTTTCTTCCTTGTAGCTTTTTTTGTAAATCCAGGAAAGGATAAGTCGAAATAGAACTTAACTTTATCAATAAACAAGTCATATTTTGAGTTCATATCATCAGAATTTAAAACGTCAAGCCATTTTTCTTTTGAGAGGAAACACCTGAAAACTCTCAAATTCGCATCATCAAACCTTCTACAGTTCATAATTTTAAATCAGAAGTGTCATTGAGGGGGGGAGTTTCAATAGTAATTGCTTGCGCATGGTAGTCTGACAAGGCATTTACTATAACGGAATTGTTTGCCTTTGTTTCATTGGTAAATATGGGGTCTATTAATGTTATGGAACCCAAAGCTTCTCTAGTGCAGGATTTTATTATGTTTTGCAGGTTGAAAGAAGTCATCAAAGAAAGTAACTTTTGACATTTGAAAGAATTTATATCGAGGTCTATATTGAAATCCTCCATTACAACAGTTGAAGTGTGTCTATGTACATATTTGTTTAAGCAATCTGAGAAAGTTTGAAAAAAGTCAGAGAGAAGATCGGAGTTATCTGTTGGAGGTCTGTAGCCTGCAATTATCAACAATTTGCCGTGATTAGCTAATTCCACTGAAACTGCAGCCAGTTCACAAACTCCTTCTATTGACTCACACTCCAGTGCTTGACATTTTATGTTAGGGCGGCTCCAGATCCCAACTCCACCCCGACTCATATGAGACCTGCAATAAGCTGTCCGAGTCACATAATTCTCCAAACAAAGGTTCTGAAGATGAGTATCTTAAAGAAAGTGCTCCCTAAAACAAATAAAATCAGGACTCTCCTCGTCTAGAAAAATTTCAACTTCATTAAGCTTGTTGAAAAGGCCCCTTATATTCTGGTGAGCCAACTTTAGAGAGTTCTGCTGGAACTTAACATCCTCGCGAGATAGTGTGACCAAGGGACTCCGTAAGGTTTCTGGGCTATTCCTAAAAAATGTCTATTGTGGAATGTACGATTATGGTGGGATACTATGGCTGGAATACTAGGGAGGGCTTTGGGTACGGCTGTTGAATTAGAAGTGGTACTTGCTGCAGGAGGTTCAGAGACTACATTGATCGGGGTTGGGGATAACCCGCTAATAGCGAGATACAGGAGGTCAGCTAGATGGGACTTTCCCTCATAGTTGAAATGAAGCCCATGTTTTGTGTAGTTTTTTCGGTGGACAGATTCTAGGCATACGAAGGATGTATTGTCGTGCAGAGCTGCTAAGTTTGTTAAGATAAGATTTACTCTGGAAATTTCGGGATTCAGAGAGGGGGAATCATACCTGAAAGGGATCCCAACCAAGACCAACCTCGGCCCCGACAACGAACTCAAGAAACCATCCAGCTCCTCCTTGAACTCAGTACAGCACTCGTTTACAATGTTGTTGGTACCTCCCATCAAAATGATAACATCATCATTACTCAGGGTGGAAGCTTCGATTTTAGCACTTTTGAGTATTTCGTCATACTTAGCATTAGGTTTTACCAAAGCGAACACACTTGCACCACCCTTTGCTCTCGTTTCTAACAAACTGGAAACAAAACTACCATGGCTATCGCTAACTATTTTTACACATTTTTTCCTATTATCAATTACATTCTGATTCAATTGAATGAGTCCTTTGTTTGGATTATGGCATGGAGATCTAACAGAACTATTTATTTTATGTTTGTTTCTTAAAGCAACATCAATTTCCCTATCAGGATTTGACGGGACGTCTAGAGGGGACAAGGATTCTAAAACTGAAAAGGTATTTTTCAGGGGTATATCAGTGCATAGAGACTTTGACAGGGCTTTACTTTTCTTACTCTTTTTACTTTTTACGACTTCCCACTCTCTACTATTAACCTTTCTTCAATTAAGAGCTAGAGTTTTCTTTCCCTCACAAACTAAACCTGACTGACTGACGGATTTTACAGTGGGAGGAGTAATTACATTTGAGGGTGTCTGATTGTTTTGCAAAACAACATTCTCCTCGACAGATTTAGTGCCAAAGAACTGATGGTACCAGTTCAAAAAACTAGCATAATAGTTTGAGCAGTAACCAATAAGTATGACTTTTGCACTTAGTACCACATTAAGACCACACTCAAAGTTGTTGTTTTGCCTTTGACAGCAAACTGAATAGAAATTGTCTCTAATAATGCTTAATGTATCAGACAAGAGTAGAGCATGTTTTAGATTAGCGTCATCTAAGGAGTCCAAGTGAAAAGCTCGTTTATCTACAATATTTACAAATAACAGACTCCAGTGTGAGCCCCTACCAGGTTCAATTGATTTAATATCACTCTTAGCCCATTCCAGCTTATCATTATTATTCATGCAAAAGAATGCATATTTAAAGGAAGTGAACCCTAAATTGTTTAATTGTTGCTTGACAACTTCAGTGGAACTGTGCTTTAAGAGCTCACTGATGGCAGGACCCACAAAAAGTGCTTTGGCAGATAGAGCTGCTTTGCAGTCATTTAGAGATAAAAAATAAGATTGAATGATAGAGTCATCTAACCATTTATCTGATTGTATTGTCTTTAGCCAGGATTGTAGCTTCTCAAGTTCAGAAGCTATAGAGTGCTTTTCCACCATAACATCATTGAGTTTGGCAGATAATAGTTTTAGAGACGTATCTTTGTCTGCAATAATTGAATCTAACTTATTAGCTGTGTCGGTAGGACTTAAGCTAGAAGTTGAACTATCACTGTTTAGCAAGGCAGTTTTCAGCTCTTCATTTTCTTGATAAAGTCTTTTAAGGGAAGCTTCTAATTTTACAATATTACTCTTATAAGTAGCTAGATCCCTACTTATTGCCTCTTTTTCCTCGACTACAGTGTCCTGAAACTGCAGAGAATCATTTAACTCAGCTTTCTTATCCTTTTGGAAGTTTTCAAAACGGGCAAGCAAAATGGATAATTCACAATTCAACTCCTCATTTTTTGACTTAAGTTCAGTATTCTCCCCTGAGAGACTGTCAATGGTTTTAATCAACTGCTGAACATTAGCAATCAATGAGCTACAGTCAAGATCAGGGTTGTTAGCTGCAAATGAGTTCAACTGAGAGGCAATGGAAATCAGCGAATCTTCCATTTCAATGTCAGAAGAGCAATTTAAAAAATCGCTATTTTCAAACACTTCCATAATTACCAAAGCTAAGTAACACAGACAAATATTATACTGGTTGTTAATAATTTATTTAAGTGTTATTTACAGTATTTTCATATACAAACAAAATCATAAAATTAGAGCTAGTTGAGTCCAGTATATGGAGAAATACACGCTGCAGTGATGAAACTCTAGATAGGCAGTATTGCGGTACAGCAGCACGGTCTTAAGCGCTGCGGTAAAGCTGAAGACTCCTCAGACAGGCGAGAGGTGCCTGTAGGACAGATGCCGCAACCAGTGAGACAGGTCTGTGATGAGTGTAGCGTCGCCGGCTGGTGCGGCGCAGAGTAGCGCAATCCACACAGGGTTTTTAGGGCAATTAGTTGCCGTCAGGTTGGTATACGGCAGAGGCAGACGAGCGTGCGTCGTCTTAGCGGCAGCGCTGCTTCTCATTGCATTTGCAGGTTATCACATCCGCTCCCAGCTTACGACGATGTAGAGTTAGTGACAGTTCCCACATTCAGGGCCGCCCCAAGGCTAATAGGCGCCCGGGGCGAAATTTTGATGTGTGCCCCCTTCAAACAACTAATTGGTCTAAATACTATATTTGTAAAAAAAATTAATAATATAATGGGGTTAAAGCTTGCACAATTATTTCTGATTCTTGTACTATTTTGTCGGTAGCAACGGGTCAGGCAAATGGATAATTCATTTTCATTCATACCAGTTTGACTAATTTTGTTTTGAATAACCGATTCAATAGCATCATAGCTTAGACACATCCTCGCTAATAGCAGTACTGTGCATTTTTTCAAATAGATTCCGTGTTCAAATTCATCATCAGACAAAACAGAGGAAACGTACGTTCGATCAGTTCGTCTATCAGACAGACAGATCCGTCAAACAATCAAATGGGCCTCATTTCAAAACGGGCTTCAGGAGTACTATAAACCCATAAACCACAAGCAAAAAAATCACTAACTAGGGTGTAAATTAACGCTATGAAAAATATTTGTGATTGCCAATCGTAGTAATTACAAAGTCAGTATGATTAATTCACCAACATCGTTTTGAAATCAGGTCCTAGCCCCCGTTTCAAAAAGATGCTGGTAGATCAATGATATTGATTTTGATATTTTCAGAACTGGCAATCACTAATATTTCCCAGAGTGTTTACTTCAGTTGCTGATAATGAATTGTTACTTGAGAACTTGAGGTTTACTTTTACAGACAGTTTTGAAATGGGGACCTGGTATAATGAGTCAAGTTGACATTCGTCATTGTAATCATCACAACATCCTCGCTAAAAGCACCGACTAAATGAATATAGTCTCCTAAAAAAATCCAATAACGTACGTAGCAAGGGGGCGTCAACCTACACATTTAGTAAAACTCAATACTATCATGATTTACGAGTTGATGTAATGTAATGCAATGACATGTTTTAATAGTTACCATGAATAAGTGTGTAGGTACTCATCTGAGACTTACTTTATGGTGTTCCAGTTACAATTTCTGATCAGAAACAAAGTTATTGAACGATTTATTTTTTTAACAGCCAGTTGATGAAAATTTTACGATCCTTGCCCGTGAAATATTTTCGCCCTATAGAGCGTCGGCGATATATTTTTTATTTCTCCCTTAAACAGCCGTGGGCCCCTCCGGTCATGGCGCCCCCCTAGCCGCGGCGCCCGGGGCGACTGCCCCGGTCGCCCCGCCCTTGGGGCGGCCCTGCCCACATTAATTTACTTACTATACGGCAATGATGTTGTGCAATAAGCAACAAGGTGTACGGGAACACACATGTCACCACAGATAGGCCCAATAGAGTCTAATTCTTCTTAAAACACCAAATATAACGGGAGTGATAATTCACCCAGCCTTCCTATGCAGAACAGTTCTGCCAATCTAATTTATATTTTTTTTAAAATGCTCGTGTTTTTCAAAGAACGCCGTTTTGTGTTGAGGAATCCTGATAAAGTTACTAATTTCTAAGATCCTCAGTTTTAGTGGAAAAAGGACAAGCAACTGTGGATGTAAATAGTTGGAAACGTTAAGATTCTGTTTTCTTTGAAAATAGGCTTACAAGATGATCGGCACGGTATTTTAAAGACTGCTCTCAAAGCTTTCTCCTGTAGCCTGATTGATATTTCAGAAAACTTTGAGAAAAACGGGGTGGGAGAGGACAAAAACTCGCTGTTAGGACTCTACCACGAGTAAATATTTAATAGGTTTATATTTCACAATCATGAGGTTCTTTTGATTATTACTTTTTTATTTTTGTTATCATGAGAGTTTTTGTTTGAGTTAAAAACGAATTCTAAACTTTTTCTTTGTGAGTTTTAATAGAGTATTTTCACTCGCACTTCATTAAGGTGGTGTTATACTATACATAATTTGTATAAATTGAGGTACCGGATCAATAATTTATCCGGAGGTACATGACTCCCTCCCCTTACCCATTTTGAGGGCATACTTTACTTATCTCAAACTTTAAATAAACAAAATAAAAATCAACCAGACATTACTTTCAATTTAAACAAAAAATTAAGAGACATTTTTGATTTTTGAAATGATTAACCTTGTGTATTTGGGTCATTGTGAAAAAAATCAAAAAGGTACTCCGTCTTTAAAGAGCTTCTTTGGAATTTTTAGACAGCTAGCCTGAAGGGGATATGTGTTGACGTTGGCGAAATGTCTTGGTTTACTTTATTGGGCTTTTGATTTCCTTTTAATACAATGATTTTATTTATCTGACTTATTTTATACGATAGTTTTTAACTTTCTTGATATTTTATTTCAAAAATTCACCAAGATTTTCATGCTTTCATAAATCGTTAAACGAAAAAAACATAAATTGTAAACAGGTAAATATTGAGCAACAGATTTAAACTTTCTTAATTTAAAATATTAAAAATCCACCAAGATATTCGTTCTTTCATAAGCTGTAAACTTATGAAAGAAAACTGTTGATAAATATCAAAGTGACAGAAGGTAGAAATGATGGGTCTTCTCAAGACAACTGTGTATTTAAATAAAAATAATTTCGATGAACCATCTGTTAGATAAATATACTTCTATTTAAAATATATGGAGACTTTAAGTCCAGTGGGGCACAGTACATTGAACTGAGATTATTCCATAACCTCTACAGAAAATTCTCTTTAATTCCCTTTAACAGCTCAATCATCAAAATCGGTTCATAAATTAACCCTTAAGCACTGGCGCGGTTTTTTGTGACACTACTAATGGCGCGGGGGTCTGATGAACCCCCATTTTAAAATTTTTGTAAAAATATTGTTAAACACTTTTTTTTACAAAACCTTTGATTTCCTTATAGTTTGGAATGTTTTAAACCGTTATTTTTCACTTACAAGTAGATTTACTCAAATTTAATTATATAAAAATGAAAAATTTTAAATTACGAAAATTTTGGTTGAAAATGTAAGGGTTTTGTTCAGTTATAATGAAAAATTTAAAGTGCAATTTAAAATGTCTTAAACCTTATATTATTGTAAATTAGTGTTGGAAACATGGAAAAAATTAATGTTTTTAGTATATTAATAATAGATTGCTTATTTTTTGGACCTAAACTTACACATCTAAAATTTCACTAAAATATGACAATTTTTGGTGGGAAAACAAAGCAATCGCCATATATATATATTCTAAAAAAATTTTCAAAGTTTTTATTTCAAACAGATTTAATAAAATCTTGAAAAATACCAGGAATCCTATAAAGTTTTGGTTACAAGAAACAGGTTTTGGAATCTTAAGTCCATACTACTCTGAAGCATCTTGGATTTCCAATAATTTTTGCAAACAGTTTTTATGTGGCTCACACACATCGGCTTTTTATTATTCATGTTTGAAAATTATTACTAAGAATGAACAAAAATGAAAAATAAGCTAAACTTTACTTTCTAATGATAAATAATACATGTGAAAATCACCGCCGTACTAGAACGCAACCACTGGTGCGGGGGTCTAGGTGCACCCCAGGGCAAGTTTCACCCACAGCAGAATGTAATGAACTAACAAAAACTGTGCCAACAGGTGAGGGGGGATGTAACTTGAAGGTACTAGGACGCACAGGTTTGCTGATAACTTATTTCATCTTCCAGAGCAAAATTTCTAGACCTGGGGGTCTTGAAACACCCCGCGCCAGTAATTAAGGGTTAAGAAGTTTTGCTGTACTCAAGACATTCCTTAGGGAATTAATGAAATAGATGGATAGGTAGATAGATAAAGGTTTAAAGTACCTTTACATAGATTATATAAAACCTGGATTTGAGAATTGTTTAAAACTAACAGTATTGTTTGAAACTAACAGGTTCAAGAAATAGTGCTTAACTACTGTTAAGTTTAAATAATAAATCTGAAATAATTGACTTTTTCATGATTTTTATTTTACAGATGGCCTTCACTTTCGTTAACAAACTGGCTGTAGCTTTTTTCGTGGCTCTTTTCATTGTAAGTATATGATTAAACAGCCATAGAGAAAAAAGTTAGTTGTTAGTTGTTAGTTGTAGTTGTTGTTGTTAGTTGTTTTTGATTAAGGATTTAAATAGTTCGACGAGATTCAATTTTGCACAATCTTAATGCATTTAACTCAAAGTCAAAGCCTTGATTTGCAAATAACATTCACAGTTACAAAGTAACATTAAATTGGTGCATCGCCAAGGGTTTTGTTTCAACAGAAAAATAATCATACACTATGATAAACTGGATTAAAACATTTTGCTCAGCCTAATATCTAATCCCAGTAACTGAAAAACTCTTCAACCTTGTCAACACATGATTCCAAGAGCAATTGCTTTAAAAATGACTTAATACTAACCAAATTCATTTATTTTACCTGTACTGGCAATTTATTAAACATTCTGATACCAAGCTCAAAAGTTGAATTGATAGTCCTTTGATAGTTACATTGGTTAATCCTTAAATGAGTATGTTGCCTAGTAAAATAACTGAGAGCTATTGGTCTTGAACTGATCTTGGTTAACTTTAATGTAAATTAAACACTAAAAAATAAACAAAGAGGGGACGGTCATTACTTTGAGTCTCTTAAAAAGTGGTTTACAATCAGTCCTACTACTAACATTAAAAATTACTCTTAAGGCTCTTTTTTGATACAACAACAATTTTCTTATATTAGAGTCACAGCCCCAGGCTAAAATACCATATGCCAAGTGACTTTGAACATATGCAAAATACACCACCATTATTCGGATTCAAATAAATACATACCGATACACCTTGAAAGTTCACAATGATTTCCGAATTCCTTCATACATTTTAAGTTGTTAATGTATTGCCAATGTATTAGTTGTCAACACTCTCAAGCAATTTTAGATACCAATAATTGAACTGGGGTGTGTTTTGGAGGACAAAATGTTTACAATGATTCTATTTATATAAAAGAAAATATAATGGAACCTAACGAATTGAAGGGGTCCCCCGTAAAACGTTCTAAGCGACAAAATTACAAAATCGGAGATATTCAGTGAAAAAGGTTCTCCAGGACATGAGCTACACCGTGGTATATTTTGTTTTGAAGATATTTGAGTTGGTCGCCCTGATTTCTTTGTCAAAGTTTGCGTGCTTCGCGAGACTGCACGGACTTTCTGGGTAATAACGTTCTATTCGCCGAAAGATGGAATCCCCGCCGGTCGTTGCGCTGTCACTCAAGGACCAAAATCGCGTAAATAAAAATAAAAGACGTGAAGTAAATATTAGAAAGTGGAAGGATAAGACCAGGATTGAATATGGAAAAGTTGGATTACCCTATATTTCAAAAAATAAGAAGCCAAGGCCTGGAAATTGCCCCCAAAAGAGGTGGGTAGAATAACGATTTAATCACCACATGTGGATAACTTTTAGTAAAATGACGTATCACGTTTTATTAACAACATTACGTTTTTGTACTTTTACATCAGTAAAATTGTTTTATATTCAGTTTTATTTTTGTTTCTGTTGGTATTCCTACTCTCCCTCGTGTTTTCTTCCAAAGTAGAAGAGCAGTCCGTCAAAAAACGTTCCAAGCGCCAGTCATTTAGAACGTTATAACCCCTAAAAAACACGTAAAATGTTTTAAAATGCTTGATGGCAGGTACAAATTCAATATAATGCTACATTATGATGTTATAAATTGGGTGTTAAGAGATTATACATGATTATAAGTTCTAACCTTAAAAAACCGTAAATTTTAGAATTCAACTTTCAACCCTTGATTACTCAAAACTTGGTTTTTGTCGTTTAAAACGTTTTACGGGGGACCCCCTCAATTAGTTTTACCATTAAAACAATTGTGACGTCTCTTTTATTAGCCGCCTTTTATTCGACTAAAATATGATATTAAGACGAAGAGGAGTATTTAACATTGATGTAACAAGTATGGAACACATACACCATATTCGACACGACAAAAACATTACGATCCCCGATCTTGTTCCAAAAGAAAACGCCGCGTGATATTAAGTACGTGGTCAGTCTAAAAGGTTAATTTTATTTTTAAGTTTTATGTACCTATTTATATGCTTTAATCAATCATTTGGCTACACTGAAATAGTTACTTACTGCCTTATTTCTGGATCTTATTTGTGTTATTACTTCCTACCTAATTGTTAAATATGTATTCACTTCCGTTATTCAATTACTTCGAGATATTTACTTTGTCAACTATTTTGGCTTTTTTCAGTACAGCACTGCCGCTGATCCCTGGTTCTTTGACCAAAAAAAACCCGCCAAGAGGAGGAAAACTAAGCGACAAGAGCCACTTTGACAGGGCTGATACCTAGTTTGGGAGTGACACGTACGACAAAATACACAGTGTACTTCAAAATTTATGGCTTGAAATTTTAAACCGAATGTAATAAAAGGTTAAATCAGCCCAGAACCTTTTTTACCTAAGACTCAAATAAAAGTAAAAATATAAATATAAAAGGCTTATACTTGATTAAAACAAGTCTAATATAAGCCTTCATATTATACTTAACTTTTTATGAGGTCAAAAAGATCAGCTTTCAGGGAAGCTTAACACTTTTTCCACAAGTAAACACTAAGCGGCTCTACAACCAGTTTGAGTATTATAGTAAGCTGGAGATTAGAATGTTTTTTCTTTTGGATAGCAAAGAATTCCGGATTGAAAAAGTAGTATTTATAAAGAACAATCCCGCTAAAACTTTTATATGTAAGATTAAGTCTCTCGATCAGGTTAACAGTTTTCTAACAAACAAAGTTAATTTATTGACAAACGAACTCCTTGAAAAACGTAATTTCTCTTGGAACATAAACAAATGGGTGGATGATGCTGCTCTTGGAGACTATTTTTCTTCAATGTCCAGTAGCATATCACAAAGTGTTGGGTTAATGTTAGGTCCCTCTACCACCCAGATAGTTACGTTCAGTGAATCAAACTCAGCTGTTAAGGAGGCGAACATAACAGGTTAGATAAAGCTAAGTTTATTTTCTGCTGTGTCAGTAATAGTAAGAATCCTGGCAAAGATGACAGCGGCTCCCACACTGGGGTCTTCTTTTTTGTGACATGGTTCTGAAGCACGGATATTAATACGGAATACCAAGGAAAATCAGTCCTAAACGTAGCGATATTTTTTGATTTTGTGACTTCTGAGTCTAGTTCCCGCTGAAAATGAGAATCTTAAGCTTGTAGAGGTTAGTTCTGGTTCTTCTGACGATCTTAAAATTAAGCTTAGAAAAACTGAAAGCAATGACTGGCAAATTGTCAAATCTAAATCTAAATCTTGTAAGAGTGCTCAGAATCGTATCCCCACTCCTATTGTGACCAAAAATAAAATTCATGTTCTCGGTACAGGTGAAGATAAGTCAATTAATCAAGCACCACTGAGCTCAACTACTGAAAACTCCCTTGTTGTGGATTCTGTTTCATGTAATTTGACCAGTACTGAGCCGATTTAATGTATCAAAGTTGTTAATACCAGTAACCGTAGTTCTACTAAAAATAATAAAAGTGCACCGAGGTCCTATACCAAAAAGACTTGTGAGATTTCTGATAATACTTTAAGAAACAATGTTCTTGACAGTGACTCTCATAAAAAAGTAATGGACAGGGTAAAAGTAAGACTTGTGTCGGACAGCCACGATCGTCACTTGGCCGATCTCATCGGCAATAGATGCTCAAGGAAATGCGATGTTTTGTGTATAGTTAAACCTAATGAAACACTTAGCCAAGTAATTGAGAATGTTGCTACTATAACTAATGACATGAACACTAATGATGTACTTGTTGTTTTTAGTGGTACGAATGATGTAAACTCAGGGCACTGTGGAAACGATATCTCAAATTTCAGATTAGCTCAAAATTGTTTCGAATACACAAGTGGTCATTATTGGCCTGCCTTCCAGACGAGATCAGCCTTGTCTTAATAAACGAAACTCTGAGATTAATGTGGGAATCTCGCAAGTCATTTCTTTCTCTAGGTTCTCTGTACAAGCAATATTTTTACACAAAGTTTGGTTTACACTGCAATATGACTGGAAAGAAACTGATTGCAAAGATGATCAAAGTCAAAGTCAAAGTCAAAGTCAAATTCTTTATTGTCGTAAGACTATAACAACTATAGCATTGACAATATGTCATAATATTTGCAAGTGACTGCAATTGCAAAAAACACAAAATAAAACAATGAATTAAAAATAAAATTAGGCAGAACTTATGTCATTGTGATACGATTGAACACTGTAATATTCTTTTTTGATCAAGAGCAGTTTCAATCTTTCTTTAAATTTGTCAACATTGGTCTCTGATTTCAGATTGTTTGGAAGGGAGTTAGTTGTTTGTTAGTAGGGAGTACAGTTTTATTGATGAGAAAAAGGTTTGTTTTTCATAGAGTGTCGTATTGTGACGTGGGATGGAAAGAGAAGATTGGTTGCGGAGATGATAATGACTATTATTTTGAAAATCATAAAGTTGTCTGTTTTTTATCAAAAAGGTCAAACATTCTAAAATATACAAGGAGGGAAAAGTCAAACGATTGTTGGAAGAAACTATTCCCCTACATGAATCCAGCCTTTTCATCCAGCAGATTACTCTCAAGGCCTTCTTCTGCCAACGGAATACCTGCTTATGATTTTCTGTCTCAGAACCCCAAATTGCCAATCCGTATGTAACATGTGGAAGAAAACATCCATAGTACACCGCCATCAAAATTTCCTTATTTGCAAAAAAAGATAGACGTCGGAGAAGAAAGACGCAACTACTTAACCTATTACAAACCTTATCAATGTGTGATGAATAGTTTAATCTAGAATCAATGATAAGCCCTAAGAAATTAGTCTGCTGGCTAGATTCTATCAAAAAATTCCCAACCATAAAAGTTGACTCTAAAAATGAACTATTAGGAGTTTTCATCCTAAAATCAACAAACTGTGTCTTCTCCGTGTTAACAAGAAGATTATTATCACGGAACCACTGCAAGAGCTGACTAGTTATGATGAAAGAGTTAATCTCAAGAGACTCTCTACATTTATTAGAAACACTCAGGGAGGTGTCGTCTGCAAATAAAAAGAGGTCAATACCAGGGACACTGCTAGCAATATCATTTATAAACAACAAGAAGAGAATCGGTCTGAGGACCGATTCTTGAGGTACTCCAGAACAAACATTGATTTCCTTAGACATACGATTCGAAAGATATCCACGCTCATCAACGTGAGAAATTTGAACAAACTGTGAACGCCCATTCAAGTAAGAAGGCACCCAGTCTAATGATTTTCCCCTAATGCCAAATGTGTTTAGCTTCTCAACGAGCAGTTTGTGATTTACCATGTCGAAAGCTTTACTAAGATCCAGGAAGAATCCAAAAACACCCTCTCTACGATCTAGAGCTCCTGAAACGTTACTTACAAAACTAAACATAGCATCAGTGGTTGAGCAGTTTTTTCTGAAACCAAATTGTTTAGTAAAGATTGAGTTGTTATTTTCTAAGAATGGAAGTAGGCGGTTCAAGAAAAGCTTTTCAAGAATTTTTGAAAAGGTCGAGGTCAATGAAATGGGTATATAGTTGTTAAGAATTGTGGGATCTCCTTTCTTGTGAACAGGTTTCACAATAGCTGATTTTAAAGATGATGGAAAGAAACCTTCTTGAAATGTGATATTTGCAAGATGAGATAGTGGATAAGCAATAGTGTCGACTACCTGTTTCAACAACTTTGAGGAAATACCATCACTACCTGCAGAAGGACTCGGTTTAAGGGACTTAATAACATTGGCAACTTCCTCTGGTGTGGTGGGATGTAAATATAGAGAGGATAGAGAATTTGACAACCTATTATTACAGTTTGATAACGCAACTGGATCAATTGAAGCGTTTATACTACCAACGTTTGCAAAGAATGTATTGAAAGAGTTAGCAACAATATCAGGGCTTGTTGTAAGACTTCCTTCATGCACTACCTGAAGATTTCTATGGGAGAAAGACGATTTTTTTGGGTTCATTTCATTTACAATGCTCCACACTGCTTTGACCTATTGTCAGCTTTATTAAGATGAGAAAGAACATTGTTGCCTTAGCCAACTTAACTGCAGCCCTGTACCTTTTTTTCAAGTCAAGATAGGATCTCCTAAGTGGATGATCAGAACAAAGATCTTTATTGGATGAATACAGACTGAGGAGGTGTTCCTTCATATCAGACAGTTCCAAATCAAATTTAATTTTCGTAAAAGACTTCTTCTGTTTGAGCCTGGTCTTTCTACAAGGAAAAGCAAGTTCGAAGTAGTATTTAACTACAGATAGAAAAGCGTCAAATTTATTATCCAAGCCTTGAGCAAAAAAAATTGAGTCCCAATTTCCCCCTTGGAGAATCGACTTAAAAATACGAACATCATCGTCATTGAAGGATCTTTTCACCATGTGTTTGGGTAAACAAGAAGAATAATTGATAATTGGATAATTGTATGTCCATTAATTGCGCATGATGGTCAGAAATTCCAGAGACTATTACTTCAGTGTGTGACAAGGTTGAAGGAATATTACAAAACACAAGGTCAATAAGCGATCTAGAACCATTAAACTCTCGCGTATATGACAAGACCGTATTCTTCAACCCAAAACTAAGCATCAGATTGACAAACTGTTTTGAAGAGCTATCATTCATAGACAAGTCTATGTTGAAGTCACCTGTAACTATAACACTATGATAATGTTTCACAAATGACCCCAAGCAATCATGGAGAGACTCGAAGAAGAGGGCATAACTCTCCACCGTTCTATGAGGTGGCCTGTAAAGAGAAAGTAGAAAAAATGAAGTATTATCACAAGTGAAAGTAACAGCAGCCATCTCACAATAGTCTTCAATTACAAATTTACTCACATCAACCGTTGAGAATGTCAAAGACTCCTTAACAAAAATGCATACACCACCCTTATCCACATGAGATCTACAAAAACTAGCAGCTGTAATATAGCCTGGAAAAGAAAACATATCTAGTTCATTTTCACGGAGAAAGTGTTCAGAAAAGCAGATCATATCAGGGGACATAGAATCAATCAAAATATCTGTCATATATAGTTTTGCCACAATACCCTGGATATTTTGGTGGAGTATTCGCAGAGAGTTATCTCGAATTATCTCGGAATCCAGATAGGAGTTCTGATGTACATTCGGTGATTCCTCCCCATCAGATCCATTCCCAAAAAAGGCCCTTGTGAATCACTCCGCTGAGAGGAGATGGTAGGAGGCTGAGTGTAAGTCGAAATGTGGACTGGGATATGTTGGACAGGATCAGAAACGGATGTTGGCGAAACGTAGTTCCAAATCAGACTTGCAATACGTTTCTTACCACTTAAGTTGAAATGCAATCCAACCCTAGTGTAAAAACAGGAATCAAAAATAGAAGCCAATGATAAAAATTCTGCGTGACTCGTCTTTGAAACTGCACTTGAAATTTGCTCATTAATCATTGATCATTGCTCATTGCTCATTGATCTCGGATTGCTTTTAATCTGTGACTGACTCTGCCTGTGTCCAAACGATGCCAGTACACATCACATCAACAATAAACCTATTTCCATCTTTACAGGTCCATAAAACCTCACCTGCTCCCCCAATCACTGCTTTATAATGATGGTTTCCGGCCGATTCTAGTCCTTATAACATCATCCACCAATCCAAATTCATCCCTTCAGTTCCATAGAAACCCAAGCAACATTGCAATGCCTGTTAGGAAGCACAGCTCCATATACTATGTATAGGGGGGAGAAAGTAAAAATCTAGTAAAATAATTAGTTTGCATAACTTTTTTAATCAGTCAGTTCACTTCTGACCGTTTTAAGTAAATTTTTAGTAAAACCTCGTAAAGTCTGACCCCAACTCAATCCACGTTTGGCAAACAGCTGCAAATCACCACCCGCCGCCACTGTCAGCGCGGCCTGCGCCGGGTCCGTTTGTGGCAGTATCGATATTGGTACGTTCATATTTCACCTTAATTGTTCGCGATATTTTGTTACCAATGAAATGTCAAAGATCAGCTTGTGTGGTAACTGATTTTATTACTTCTTTTACGGATGTTTGATGAAACAATAGAATATATATTTGTACTTTGACTTTTAAATGCAGATAATTTTTGGGAAAAAGACTGTTTATTATTCTTTTTAATTATGAAATAGTTGAGATAATCTTTCTAGAATTTTACTGAAATATTTCTCCTTAGCCTTGGTTTGAGTCAAGATATATCACACTAAAAGGTAGAGTAACACACTAGGAAAAGAAGGAATGGAAAATATTCTCTATGAATCCCAAAAAATAATACGCAATAAAATGAAACTTACTTTTTTAAATGATAAAAATAACTAACAAAAAATTAAATTATGAATTTATTTTAATTTTGTTCAAGCATCAGAAGATTGAAATGGAATATCTGAGCTAGCCACCTCGTGCAGTTATTAATGATGTTTACATGGTGAGCCTAGCTTTCTTTCTAGGGCCTAATGATCTGCACAAAGTTAAGGGGGTTCTCAGGACTTTGAGAGATATTTAACAGTGAAATGAATTTGTCGTATGGTTTAATGAGATTTCTAAATTCTTGAACCTCAATGATTAAGGTGTTATCTGCCATTTAATAAAAGGGGATAATCTTATAACTGAACTTTTGAATACCAACATTATGTTCTGATGGTTAAAAAATTATTTCTCATAATCATACGATATTGATAGCAAGATTGGTTGATAACTTGTACATCTAAAAGAAACTCTGAGTTTTAACGATCCAGAAACGATGGATGAGGGGGTTTGAAAATGTTATATTTGTAGATTTATTTTAGGAGTAAAGTTGTGCTTATTTTTCATGTTTTAAAAAGTTGAACTATTTTTAATAATAAACTGTACATAAACAATCACTATGCAACTCAGTGTTACTTTTTACTGAGAACACTTAAGTTTATCCAGCGGAACAACTTGGCATTAAACCAAAATCTTGCGATCACGGTTCATTAGGCAAAGATGAGATGGACTAAATTAAACTTCGAAGCTTTGTTAGCGTTAACTTAAACTCTTGTTAAAGAAAATTCCTTTTATCCAAAACTACTAAATGCGAATTTGATTCATCATACTCAGCATGTTGTGTACTAAATAACATTTCCCTATAACTAAACCATTTCAGATTTGAACAATGGTTTTTACTGCAATAAATTTGGTATATATTTAGCTATGGAACTAGATCAGACTACTAAATTGGGTTCATAAGACAAAAAACCATATGCACAACGAATTAACAGAAAAACATATGTTAATACTAACTTTAAAGTTAAAGTTCCAATGGTAAAACGTTTAAAAAATAAAAATATACATTAGTCTCAAACCAGTCTTACAAATATAAGCAAGAGATAAAAAGTACTACGATAAACAGAAAATCTGTTTTAGTGTCAAGACGAAGAAAGGGTAGTTGCTCAGTTAGAGAGGAATATCAAGCATAATTAAAGCTATTACGTCAGTGTGAAAGTGTTATTAAAACATACTTTCATAGGCATCGTACACGTTATTTTGGAAAACACCTGTTCCAAATTTCGTATTCAAGATAAGTTTATCAGCTTTGACAAGTTGACGGGAAGAACTAAACGAATGTAGGCAGACCGTATTGGATGACCTAATGGGTCTGAATAAAAGAACTCTGTAATGCCATTGTTGATTCGAGGAAGTGTTTGTATTAGGATTTTTGTTTAGACACCCTGAGCGCAGGTTTAAACATTTGAAAAATGACTAGATTACCCACATTATTTCATTCCTTCACCAGACGGATCAAAATTCGTATGTATCATTTTAATTCAAAAATCTGCCATGAAGTTTTAAAATAAATATCAATATAATACTTAAACTAAACCAAATAAATTAAATACAAATAATCGTACTACTATTTCAAACTTTTTACTTACAATATAATATAATTAAACATGGGCGTCTACGATATTTGACACCATAAAATACTACTTACAAATATGAAGCCTAAAAAAAGAAAACATTGGACATCTTTGGCTACAAAGTGCATATTTGTAAGTAAAACCTTTATGATAAATTTATTGTTATTATGTGTTTACTTTCACCTAATATTTGTTTCTTTTGTTAAACTTTGGGGAACGGATTTAATACTATGTATAAATTTTTAATTAAAAAGAGTCAAATATTAATCGCAACACAATTTCTATAATTTAACATTACAAAAAAAGTAATATTTTCCAATAAGAAATGTAAGTAAATGGTCACATAATTTATTTAACGCGGTGCGGGACCCGAGTATTGCTTTGTAAATATTTGCTCAGTTCTTCTTTGCTGTGCTCTCAAGTACCAGTTGCAAATCTATTAGCTTAATGTAAGTCTGTGATGAGCATTCAATACAAGAGCCAATAAAAGAGTGACAAAACAAATTAGCGTCATATGGTCGCTGCCACAATATCCGCAGCAACGACTACCGTGTCGGGCCACCTGACAGATCTTTCAATTTGTTCAGCTTCGCACAGAAAACGTGCCTGTTTTGTGACGACGCACATCCCTTACAAGTCAACCGGATCACTGAATCACTATAAAAAGGTAGAGCTAAGATAAGTGATGTAATTGGAATAAGTATAGCGTTAGAGTTCACAAAAAGTAACGTCCAATCAATCACCAATCACCAATCAATCAATCAATCATTTATTGTCATCCGACTGTATACAGCATTGACAAACGTCACAAAATAAATGTTCACAGAACATTAAATACAAAGAAATTAGTACAATAGAATATAATGAAAAGAAAAGATAAATGGGGTAACTAAAACTAACTTGTATCATTTAAATAATCAGATACACTGTAAAACTCCTTCCTAATCAAAAAGGTCCTCAGAAGCCTTTTAAAGGTGACCGAATCAGTAACAGATCTTATGTGGGATGGGAGGGAGTTGAATAACTTGATTCCAGAATAAAATGTTTGGTTTTCGAAAAAAGTGGTGTTGTGTTGGAGAATAGTTAGGAGATCTCGCCTTCTAAATTCATATATTGATGAGGGATTGGAATTGAACAGATGTTTATTTTTAACAAGAAATGAGAGGCATTCGAAAATATAAATGCAAGGAAACGTGAACAGATTATTACCAGAAAATACACTTTTGCAAGTTTCAACCCTCCCCAAACCAAAATTGAGTCTCAAAGCTTCCTTCTGTAATATGAATATCCTCTTCGATCTGACAGTTGCAGCTCCCCAGATTGGTACACCGTAACACATATGACACACACGCGAAACACACAAGCGAAGTAGGCAGTGAGAAGAGCCTTCCTATCAGAAAACAAAGCTAGCCTGCGAATAGTGAAAATTCCGCTATTCATTTTGCTTGCAACCTTATCAATGTGCTTTGAGAAATTAAGTCGAGAATCAATTATTAGGCCCAAGAAGTTGGTTTGATCACAAGAATATATCTCAGTATCTCAGTATCCCCAATGATGATGGTCGAAGATCTACTACCCTCATCCCTAAGTTTGAAATCAATGAGTTTAGAAATCAATGAGTTTAGAAATCAATGAGTTTAGAAATCAATGAGTTTATAAACTCATTGAAGACTGCAATTAACTACAATTAACTGAAATACCGTATTTCAGTTAATTGTAGAATAATTTACTTAGATATCTACACAATATCGATAACAGTAACATCCATCTCACGGCGGCTTAGGTCAGGTAGTCTGCGGCTGTATTAGGTTAACTCTGCAATTAACTTAATCGGTTTACAAGAAAGCTTCGTCCAAGAGGATCGTAAAAAATTCAAATAATTCTTTATACATATTGCAGTTTTATTAATATATTATTGTTACTTAGCAGAATGTTTTATGCTTATTTCAGAGGTTAATCTCTATAATTATCTTAATCACTTTACAAGGAAGCTTTGTCCAAGGGAATTAACTGATACTAAACGAGAATTGAAATAGTTAAAAAAACTAGCATAATAATGTTCCTGTAAAACAACTTTTTACGTCCCAAATCCGAAACCGCTTTCCGCTACCGTAATTTAATACGTTTGAATGTTTATTTTCTTATGCTGTGTAACTTTAATTAGTTAAAAGGCTAGTTATGTAATTATATCCTACAAATCGTTAGTTTTGGTTCCTGTTTGAAAGCTGCGTGTAGCTTTTTGATTATTTGACTCTGGACTTAGCTGTCCTTCATCATTTATGATCTAATAAAATGCCTAAAGTCTAAAGGATGAGCTGTTGTGCAGTAGTTGCAATGCTACTATCATCACACGTCCATTGAAACTAATCCTTTATTTATTTATTGATAATTTATTATTGATAAGAGGTATGATTAGCATTTAATTGTTTTAAGCGGACCTTATTTTCCCACAGCCTTTGAAAATATCTAGTATTTATTTATCACTGTAATATGGTTAAAGTAATGATAATGAAAAAATACATCATTCCTCCCAAAAGTAAAATACCCCCGTTGCAGCAGACCTGCATACTCAGCGAATTTCCAGTACGAAACAACATATTTCAATCCAACTTAACGAGATTTTACAGGTTTTTGAAAGCTCCATAAGAATAACATGGGGAATGAGTATGCAGGTTTGCTGCTACGGGTATATTAAAACTGGGTGGTTTTAATTCAATATTTAGTAGATCTGAACTAGAAGAAGCCATTTACCAAGTTTTATCACGATATGTTGAGAAATAAGCGAGATATAGAATTTTACTTATTTCCCATAAGGTTAACATTGGGACAACGTACTGCGTTTACCACTTTCAATATCTCGGCAACCAATGGACATAGAGCCATGATTCAAGATACTAAATTGTTTGTTTTTTTAAGCTGAATTCAATGGTGCCAACAAAAATTGGATTATTTTTATTTTTCTATGTAAAAAACTCAAAAAACCCATTTTTGGGGGGGTTTACCCCCCTTTACCCCCCCTTCCGGTAGTCGGATTGGGCTGGATTACGAACTCGTCCGAATAATTACTACTTTACACATCCATGCCAAATTTCATTATGATTGGACAATTTTTACGTGAGTTATCGTGCTTAAAGGCACACACACACACATATATATATATATATATATATATATATATATATATATAGATATATATATAGTTATTAATGTAAGAGAAAATAAATAGAACTGAGCACCCTTTTTTTGACTATTTTTAATAGCTCAGTTCTATTTATTTTCTCTTACATTAATAACTTTAGCAGCCCTCCACAGTGAACTTTATGCTTATAAAATATATAGTTATATATATATATATATATATATATATTTATGAAAATGAACGAATAGTGTTTTTTGCTTCTGGGGACCCCAAAACGAAAAGTTATCATGGTCTCGGGCTTAGGTCTTACCATGAGTACTACGGTAACAGCTTCTTTCCTATAGGGGAAATTCGCT
This sequence comes from Flexamia atlantica, assembly GCA_035578135.1. Classification (NCBI taxonomy): domain Eukaryota; kingdom Metazoa; phylum Arthropoda; class Insecta; order Hemiptera; family Cicadellidae; genus Flexamia; species Flexamia atlantica. The sequence continues at coordinate 29,661,235 of JAQJVK010000003.1, forward strand.
AAAAGGCAAAAAATAAATATAAATACCCCCGTTGCAGCAGACCTGCATACTCAGCGAATTTCAAGTGCAAAACAACATATTTCGATCCAACAAAGCGAGATTTGACATGTTTTTGTAAGCTCCATAAGAATAACATGGGGAATGAGTATGGAGGTTTGCTGCTACAGGTATATTAAAACTGGGTGGTTTTAATTCAATATTTAGTAGATCTGAACTAGAAGAAGCCATTTACCAAGTTTTATCACGATATGTTGAGAAATAAGCGAGATATAGAATTTTACTTATTTCCCATAAGGTTAACATTGGGACAACGTACTGCGTTTACCACTTTCAATATCTCGGCAACCAATGGACATAGAGCCATGATTCAAGATACTAAATTGTTTGTTTTTTTGGGCTGAATTCAATGGTGCCAATAAAAATTTGAAAAATTTTATTTTTCTATGTAAAAATCTCAAAAAACCCATTTTTGGGGGGGTTTACCCCCCTTTACCCCCCCTTCCGATGGTCCGATCGGGCTGGTTTACGAACTCGTCCGAATAATTACTACTTTACACGTCTATGCCAAATTTCATTCCGATTGGACCATTTTTGCGCAAGTTATCGTGCTTAAAGACACACATATATATATATATATATATATATATATATATATATATATTTATGAAAGTGAACGAATGGTGTTTTTGGCATCTGAGGACCTCAAAAAGAAAAGTTATGATGGTTTTAGGCTTAGGTCTTACCATGAGACCTACGGTAACAGCTTCTTCCCTATAGGGGAAATTCGCTAAAAGGCATTTTTCCTGATGTGCCGTGTAAATAAGGCAAACGCCAGAGACAGTACGTGAGGTGGCATGTTTGTTTTGTTTAGGACTGTACGTGACATTTCTGTATGCTTCTCAATCTGCCCTGTACTGAAACTTTATGTTTTCGATTTAACTCAATTGCTACCTAGGGGAAAAGAATGGGCTCAGTGCGATTATATGTATTATTATTAGTAAATTTTGAAGTAAGAGACAGTTTTTTTTACTAATAAATCAATAAAACTAAAAACAAACACTTAATCCTTGAACACAGGATATTTAAGAAAAAATAAAGTTGCTGCATTTTTCATAATTCATCAACCTCTTTTAACGACAGTAAAATTCAAACGTTATTCATTTTTTTATATTTACAGTTTGATACATATACGTACAGCCGTTTATCTATAGGAAAATAAAACAATGTTTGATATTTATAAGCTATTATAGCTTGAACTCAATAGACAGCTCAAAGAGGCATAGAAAAGTAAGAACTTCTTAGAGCTAAAAGTTATAAAGCTTTCATTTTTTAAACATTAGTTTGCAGGTTGGTTACGTGTTACAGCAGAGGAGTAACATAAAATGTCTATGTTACATTACATATTATTAATTATTATAAAATAAATATAGCACTCTTAGTAAACTCGACCAGTTCAAAGAATTATCATTGTAATAAACAGGAACGAAGCATTATTGCTTTATTCAGACAAAACCTAATCTATTAAGATAATCTAACATTGCTTGATTATGAATGTTTGACTTCACTTGTCAATTATCTTGGATATGAGAAATTATTTGGTGTTTATTTATCCTTGATTATGAGGTATATTTTGTTCGTTTTGTACAATAAACTAAGAATTCTACAATATTTCTGCAATATTTTGTAGCAAAATATCAAGTTATTGTGAAAAAGGTAGTTATGCAGCTTTTAAACGACATTAACATTTTTTTAAGGCCTACTCTTTGTTGGAGAGCACAAAGGAGAACACTCTCTGTTGAAGAGCTCTTTGTTAATATATTAAGGAGCACAAAATGTACTAATACATATTAGAGTTACATTTGTTCGGTCGCTTCTTCACAATTCAATTAGAATTGTCATGATTTGCGAGTGTAAAATTAGTGAGGTTGTTGTGTATTCTCCCATTTATTTTCCCAATACCATTTAGAATATACTAATAAAGAGCTAAGTCAATAATTTAACAGGCTGCACACATTTCAGGGTTTTGCTAGTTACAAAGCAAACATATTAAGCGGCAATGAAATTTTAAATTACTCTTTAATGAACTCTATTTTAAAGAGTATACTCAAAGACCTAAAGTCTAATCGTCATTACATGAGGAGTTTCGAATTATGAAGCGTGTGTAATCCTGCATGAAAGGAATCTTAGGAAAATGACAGTTGAAGGTAGACAGGTTTTATTAAAATTTACGTACAAACAATAAGTAATGTAAATATATAAAAATTAAAATAACTTCCTGAAGCCTTGAATAGATTGTCAGTATTATTAATCATCGTTTATGAACCGATAAAGGTGTTGGTATCGTAGCCCGTGAACAGAGTCGTCAATCACTCTCGTTATCAATATGTATGTGTTTGTACTCTTATCTACAAAATCAAGGAAATCTCGCACTTCTCAAATTGGAATGGACTATTTGATATTTTTTTTAATTCCAAGGATAAAAATATGCATTAATTTTGTGCTAATATCAAGTTAGTGAATGTGTGCAATTTTTCGGCGTTTTCTAACATTACCACCCTTTCATCCCATTGCCAACGTGGGGCTACGGAGGAGTGTCATAGTGTCACTAAGGTAACTATCATATTTTCCCACTGAAAGGATAATTAATTTTTACCTAAAATCATACCATGCAATGTGTATTGTTTGGAATGATTAACAGAAGGATTGATTTGGCTGATAGACCATTGGCGTGCAATACACCCTTAAGGAGCAGCTGGTGATTCCATACTTGATTGAAATGAGAATATGTAACGTTTCCCTTAACACACTCACTACCAACCAGCAGCTCCCTCTGTATCACAGTAGGCGTGACGGTCGGTAGTCAACCTGTTAAAAATGTTTCGCTCAAGATCAGCAATTGTATGAATTAGCTTCCTTCCATTTGCCAACTTAACGAATGAGAGATAACCCGGGATATAGTACAAAAATATACAGTGAGGGCAAATTTTCGACTAAACATAATCTGGATTTTTTATAGAAATAAAAACTGTAAGAAAAAGTAGTACGTTGTGAGTATATTGGACAAAAACCTATTTTCCCTAGACTTTCTTCATTTACATTGAAGATCGAGTCACTCATTTAGTTGAGAGAGGCGAAAAATTATTGTAGAAATAGTACATGTTTTGGAATTGATACCTCCATCACATACGCAACCCATCCTGAAATATATATTTCAAAAATCCGTTTTTAGTAGTTACTCTATACTTTAAATGTAATGGTCATCCCAAGTCTCAAGATTCTAGTTTTAGTATTCGTATATTTAATAAACGCAAAACCCATTTTACAGAATACAATACGGTACTTCCAAAAATAATTAATAATTACTTTAAAAATAATAATAAATTAAAAATAATAATAATTTTCCAAAATATTTCAAAACCGATTTTAAATTTAAGTTTCATGGTCTAAGGCATTTTTGTTTTTGAGAAACTGTGATCAGTGAGTGAGTGATTAAGTCAGTCAGTCAAAAATTTTAGATTTTATATATATTATAGATACCTAAGAACTGAACTAAGAGGTTGCGTCTTGACGCTGCGATCACATCAATTCCGAAGCCACATACATTAGATACATTACTTGAAATGGTTACCTACCCAGGTAGGTATTTTAAGACAAGTATGAATGACAGACGAGTGAAGGTTGATTGTGGCGCGATCTTGTAGTCTTGTTACTGACTAAGGCCAACATGTTCCTTAGACAGGACTGTTAACTAATAGCCCAACAGACAATGGCAACTAAGGGACCTACATTTTAACGTGGAATCCGAACCACAATTTCCTCGGTTAAATGTTTTACGAACTGGTCTAATTATGTGGACGGTCCTATGAACATAGTATTCTAAGGAACACCGCGTCCACAAGCTATCGCTCATAACTATCCACAATTCGTGACCTCAAAGTGGAACCTGTGTGGATTACAGGACACGCCACAGTCCCAGTCTAATCAGCACAATGCCTACTATTCAGTAGGATAGCAAATTCCTGTAACCAAGGAATCCATCTTATACGTCTTAGTAAGATGATCCAAGTTATGTATTATATATATTTACTAATTAAAAAATCTGTGGGAATAAAAAAACAGATCCATCTCAAGAAGTAAGAATTTTTTCACCTGTGACTCAAAATATTTTTACGAATATCAGTACTAACTAATATTGAGATTCCTTTTCTGATTATATGCGTTTCTTAATTAAGACTTATAAACCAATTACTTAAATATTTAATATCTCTTTGGTAGTAATATATTTCTCGGGGCTGTAAACTTGCCTACTAAACCGATTACCTTCATTAGGGGGTTTACTTCGTAGCCAGCACCCGTCGTCGCTTCTTGACGCTGAACCACATGAAACTACACTGTAAGACGTAACATAAGTGAGAACAGACGACAAATGTTCTAGATGATAGGTTAAAATATAAATTAAAATCTTTAAGAAATTTTCAAATTGAACTATATTTTGTTTCTACATTCATAAACTACTATACCCGTTCTTCGCAGCTAGTTTCTAGTGGGGCTCATCAGAAATTTAAGAGAACCTCTCAGCTTGCAGTAGTTTTATAGTGTTCTGACTGACAGAGCTGCAAAGTTCTAGCTCAACAGAATGACATAAACATATTTTTATCACACTTAAATAATAATGTAACAAGTACAAAGTACAGCTGGGATCATAAAACTGACAGGGCATTTTAAAAGCATGAATATGAGCTACTCGCGGGTTCTATCTACGTATCTACCTAATAACAGGAAAATGTATCAAGTATTTTGGTGTGATGGAGGCCGAAACAAACAGTCACAAACCTTTTGACTTATATTTTTATTGGGATTAATTCACTATTTAGTAATAAACTTGACAGAATATATAAATGATGTATTGCCGGGTTTCGTACGTTAAATCATTATTAATTATTAAGCTGTACACTTTATTTATAATCACTGTAAATTTATTTGTATTTAATTTTTTATGAATACAAGCAAAAAATATCGAAAAAACCATCTTACCCTAAAATATTTAATTAATGATGAATAAATAATTTAATAGATATTTTCACAAAAAATATGTTCTTAAAGTTTTACCCTGAAGAATAAATAACTATGGAAAACCAGTAAAACGGGAAAAACATGTAGATATCAAGTCTTGTGAAACACTAAACAATTGAAGTAAAGAAGTACCCTTCCTTATTTCTACGAAGCCTTTGACACCAAAGACACCTTGAGTAAAGTGTTCTGCCACATTTTAATGAGTGCTTTAATGAGGTCTTCTTCCACCACCTTGACCTCTTGTTTAAAGTTAAAGTTGTTTAAAGTGGTTACTAACAAAATGATTCTTGTTTAGTAAATCACTCTCGGATTTACAACAAACTCAACAACGCAACAAACTCTCGGATTTACTTTCCGAGAGTTTGACTTCCAATAATTATATGGCTTTGATGGGTGGTCTAGGATTAGACTCAGTTATCAATTCACCTACAAGAATAACTGAGTTTAGTAATACTTGTATTGATCATTTCTTGGTTAGGTTAACTAATTTAAAAGAATTAAATTTAAATTATACCGGAGTTGTACATCATTTTAATAAAACTGATCACTCATTAATGTCGTTAGAATTATCTTTTGATTTTGAGCAGTTCAATCATATATACTGTAAAAAATTATTAACTTTGAAAAATTAAATGAAAATCTTAGTAACTTTGACTGGTCTGTCATTTATCAGGATAAATGTCCGTCAGTTGGTTTTGAGTTGTTTTTAGCTACTTTGAATGCACAAATTGAGTCTTGTAAAGAAATTGTCAATGAAAAGCCCAGTGTTAAAAAAACTTAAACCATGGATATCTGAACGATTATGTATAAGATGTGAACTGAGGAAAAAATTGTTTAAAAATGTGCGTTTAAGATCACATGATTTAAGATTCAAAAGATATTACAATCAGTTTAGAGATAAGTTAAAAAAATACATTAATCAAGCTAAGGAATCGTATTATTTGTCTCAATTTGAAAAGCATAACGGTAATACAAGAGCGCAATGGAGTTTAATAAATAAACTAACAAAAACCTCGAAAAAAGATTCCCACATTCCAAAATTATTTTACAAAGACAAAGAAGCAACAGATTCACAAGAAATAGCTGATAGTTTTAACGATTTTTTCCTCAGTGTTCCTCAGCTACTGAAAGATACCATATCCAATCCAAAAATAATTCCAGAATACAGGGATGTTTTTAGAAGACGTATTAGTGAAAATTCATTATTTCTCTTACCAACCAACAGATATGTAGTTTTAGATATTGTTAATAAACTCACAGTAGGGAAAGCTTCTGGTATCGATAACATAAAGGCCGAAACTATTAAGAGGATCATTGTTTATATTGTTGATGTTTTGGTACACTTGTGTAATATAAGTATTGAAAAAGGAGTTTTTCCTGAATGCCTCAAGTCAGCTGTGGTCATTCCACTGTTCAAAAAGGGTGAAAAAACAAATCCTTCAAATTATCGCCCAATTTCTTTACTTTCATTATTCGCTAAAATATTTGAGAAAATAATTAAAATCAGACTCATTAAATTGCTTAACAGTAACAATTTTTTTGTGGCAATCAATTTGGTTTTAGATAGGGAAGGTCAACTGAAGACGCACTTTTAAAACTTTTAGATCCTATTTATAAAAATATAAATAACGGCAAATCATGTTCGGCATTATTTATTGATATTACGAAAGCGTTTGACACCGTTGATCACAAGGTACTTATTGATAAATTGTGGTATGCTGGGGTGCGAGGAATCGCATTATTGGTTTAAAAGCTATTTGCTCCAGAGAGCTCAGTGTACAAAAATTAATGGGGAATTGAGTAATATGGGTTATTTAAATCATGGTGTTCCTCAAGGTTCAGTTTTGGGACCAGTATTATTTTTTATTATATTAACGACCTATGTGCTGCAAAGTTCAAAGGTACGTTGACAGCTTTTGCTGACGATACGGCGCTTACATATTCTGCCAGTAGCCTGAATGAACTTGGGTTATGCATGCAAGAAGATTTAAGTTTATTGCACTATTGGTTTGACCATAATTATTTAATATTAAGTGAAAAAAATAAGTACATTATCTTTGGTTTACGTAATGAAAGTAATTTTGAAAATGAACTCTTTAATCATCATATTGACTGTTCCAGGGTTTGTAACTGTAATATAGTATGTAAAGTGGATGAAATGAAGTACCTTGATCTCGTCATTAGCTCTAATCTTGCTTGGAAGGGTCATATAAATAAACTAAGGAAAGAATTAGTTTGCTTATTACACAAATTTTACTTGTTACGAAATCTTTGTCCTGAAAATGTTTAGTATATGTCTATCATGCACTTATAAATTCTAGATTAAATTACGGTTTGAGCTGTTGGGGTGGAACATATATCTCATCCCTTCAACCTATTGTGACCCTACAGAAAACTCTCATCAGAATTATATTAAAGAAAAAAAGAACAGATCACACTTGGCCTTTATTTTGTAAATTATGAATACTGCCATTAAGACATAGTTATGTATTGAAGATTTTAAGATTATTTTACATTAGATTTTACAATGATAGAGACTTTGCTAGAGATGATAAATACAATTTTAGAAACTTAAGAATGGCACGGATTTCTAGACCTAAGCTTACTCTTTTTAGGAATTTTTACAGCTTTAATGCTCCAAGGATGTTCAATGCAACTATAAATCGTATAACTAAAAAGAATACTATCGCTCAGTACACTAACGGCTTGAAGACATGGTTAGGTACAGTTGAGAATGTGGAATTTTATTTCAAGTTACTATCTAGACATAAGAAGTTGTATTTTTGATAACCATTGTATACCGTATTTAATGTTTTTCATCATTCTTATGGTTGTATTGTAGTATTGTACTATTTTGTTGTGATTTATTGCTATATGCTGCATAGTTTTACACGTTATTTTGTTGTAGTCCTTTTTGCAGAAATCTTATGTATTTAGTCAATTATTTTTTAGTTTTTATATTAAAATTTTATTGTTTTTAGGTTAACCAACAGCCTTGTCAGCCTTTGTTTAGTTTAATTTTTTAAGAGAAGGAAGCCTCAAACCTGGCATTAAGCCTAGGAGGTCCCTATATTTATTCATCTTTGAAAATAGGTTTACTCTATTATTGAAATTTGAATCAGTGTAATTATTTGTTAATTTGATGTAATATTGTAATGTACAAATGATGATGAATAAATAAACGTTTTTGACTTTGACTTTGACTTTGATTCTTGGGTATCGATTGTTACCGGTACTTAAGGATTATTTTGGCAGAGAGGTATTTAAACCATTGATTACTTAATTTTTTTTAAATTTAATCCTGAATATGAATATGACAATGATAGTAATATATTGGTCTTTGCAGGGAAACATAACAAAGAATGTTTATACTTAAGATTTCTTAAGGGAAATCGATTTAAAAAGTAGAATTTTTGTAATTGACAAAAAATGTGAATGTAACAATTTACAATAAGAATTTGCTTTAAATATCGTAGATTTTCAATAACATATAAGAAATTCAAACACTGACTCATATACTGAAAACTCGCTAATGTAGATCTAATAACAATGATATCTTAAATTAACTTAATGGGTCCTTGAAAAAAAGCTCGATGTATGCCAAAAATTAGTTGGTGTCCAAAAAAAGGATAGGCCTAATACAATATTCTATTTTTGGGCTTATCATAACACTGCTAAGAGATGTTTATATTTATTTACAGCATACTTCTAAGAATATGCTGATACTGATCAATGCAAAGTCAAGATTAAATTAATTCTGGACGATAAAACACGGATCCTGATGCTGAATTCGCGGCCGATCTCACATTCTTCCAACTTATCATAAACTATTACTTTGTGATTATAACAAATATTTTAAGAATTTGTAAACAATTACATTTGTATAACACTTTAAATTCTAGAACACCTGACAACTTCCGAAGGACAGGCTTATTTCAAATATACTTTTACTATAGATATTTGACAGTTTTTATATAAAAACAAAGATTAACACACCATGGAACACGTCGGTGAACTATTACGTAGGTTCAATCTCTTAATCGAATCATTAAAGCTTATGAAAACCTTCGTAGTTTTAAATAAATTTTTCAAGATAGGTTACTACAAGCTCGTAATAAACGTTTTTGTAATTTTTATGGAACTTGAAATAATAATTTTTTTATTCATTGCTAAATGAACATTCCTTATTTCAGTCATATTTTGAGAATGTGTTGTGATAAATGTTAGCATCTCTAAACAAGCACACGCGGTCTCATAAGAAGACATAATCTGCTGCACAACTGCTGCATTATAAGTGACCTTCGTTGATGTTGGAGAGTATTAAAACTAATTAGAATCACCACTAGTCTTTTAGTTCTATAAGTGGATCATAAACATCGAGCTATTGACGAGATCCAGTTACTTATACGTTAAAATAAGTTATTTTATAGCATTATAGCTCATAAATCTTTTAAGATAAAAACCTTCCACTGAAACTATGCAAACAAATAATATCTGTTTCATGATTTTATATGCAGATACGTAAATTAAAAACAATTTAAGCTTACTGAACTAGTTCTAACAGTAAAGATTGATACTTCAATAAGCGGTTACTAGTATAAAAACATTTATGTAATATCTTATAGTTTTTCATTTAATAAAACATAAAAAGTAACGGTTTTAGCTTTCACTGAATAATAAACGAGTTACTAATTGAAATGTGTCTTCTTACTATCCTGAGGGCTACACAGGGGTTTCAATTTGTCTAACATTATTGTTCATGTCAAATGAACAATGTTGGATGAAAAAAGCATATTTGTATTTTACAAAAGAAATACGCGAGCTTTTATATGTGTCTAGTATTAAAATCAGTTACTCAACGTTCAATATAAAAATATGAGGAGAATTGGAAAATGTACTATTATTACGGATGAACTCAATTTTCATCATAGACTGAATGAATGAATGAATGAATGAAACATTTATTCCAAGAAAATAAACAGCTGTACAAATATAATCCGCAAAAAAAACATAAATCTATACCAAATGCAAAAAATAAATTAAGAGTTTTATCACAATTTTATTGGCTGCTAAGAAAAAAGGAATGGTCTTATGGAATCAGCAGACATAGGCAAATGCCTGTGCGTCTGCTGCGTTGCAGTACAAAAATATCGTAAGTTGAACCTCTTTATTGGAAATTATTGTTTAAAAAAATAATTCATGAAGTTATAATTAGGAAATTTATTGTTTTTAAAAGAAATAATGGAGAAAAAATGATTTTAAAACTAGGTTACGGTTTGTGCTTCTTTATTTTAATGGTCTGATATAAAAGTAATGGAGTGGCTAGGACGAAGTCGGAGCATGAGCCGGCCGGAGGTGGTCATGGTCAAAGGTCAGTCAGGTCTTGGGTCAGGTCTGGCGCGCCGGTAACCCGCCGTAATAATTCGGTCTGCTTCGTCGATACTTCAACTTAGTAGCCATTTTTTACACGAACTTTAAATACATTAAGAGAGGGTGATTCAAACAGATTTAATTCGGGAAAGTTTGTACGAATGTTTCGAAAAATAATATGAGAAATATAAAAAGAATTTGTTGTGGAAAATGCATAGTTTAGTTGCAAAGTAGTAACTCTGACTCTTGACGAATACCTTGTATCATGTGAATGTGAAATTTCTTGAAAAATGCCAGTGAAGTTATTGTAAATGTTAATTAGAATATGTTTAGTAAAAAGTTTTCGAATAGAAAGAACGGATGTTTCATTAAATAGAGCGTCAGTCGGGAATCGTTTGTTTTTACCAAATCCTGCTTTTAGAACTGATTTTTGTACAACATTGAGAGGTTCAAGAATACTTTTCAAGCATCCGCCCCAAGCTACTATCCCAAACGATAGCAAAGACTGAATATAAGCAAAATAAGCCAATTTGATTTCCCCCATTGTTAAAATTCCATTCATTTGTTTAAAAGCAAAAATATATTTCCTGACCTTATTTCTAACAAACTGAATATGATCATTCCATCTGAGTCTGCAGTCAAAAATAACACCTAAATATTTATAAGAAATTATCAATACTTTCACAAGTGCAATTACTGTTTTGAAAATTATATCAAGTATGAATTTTAAGGTCTTGGAGATTATAATTAGTGATTTTACTAATAGAAACCGGCAAAAATTTAATTTTTGATATATTTAAGGATAATATATTTTGATCTAACCATTTCATTACAATCATGAGATCATGTTCTGCTTTGATCATGTTCTGCTAGTGTCGTAGACGCAAAATAGTGTTATTGTTAGACTACAGTATATTCCCCTAGTTTTACACTGTTTACTATGGCGATGAAAAGTCACTTTCTAATACAAAGTCGTTCTAACTGTCTTAGGGAATCCTTTTCAGTTATGAACAATTCATTTTCCATTAAAAGTAAAAAAGGCATTATGGCTAATACAATTTAACTTCAAGCAGCAAACTTGATATCTGAAATTTATTTTTAAACTTGATATATATATTTTCTATATTTCAATAATATAACGACTTTATAATTCAAAATTATTGTGCATCATACTTTTTCACATAGTTTAAATATTAGCTCAACGTTACTTAATATTTGAAGAAATTACAAACCCGTTTAGGAATACCTTATTAGCTTCAGACTAACCTAAGGAAGCTTTTGACAATACTGTACCTTGTTAAGTCTGGCCACAACTCAATCCACGTTTGGCAAACAGCTGCAAATCACCACCCGCCGCCACTGTCGGCGCGGCCTGCGCCGGGTCCGTTTGTGGCAGTATCGATATTGGTACGTTCATATTTCACCGTAATTGTACGCGATATTTTGTTACCAACGAAATGTCAGAGTATGGGCTTGTGTTTTACGTGATAACTGATTTCATTAATTCTTTTACAGATGTTTGATGAAATTATAGACCGATATTTGCAATTTAACTTAAAAACGCAGAAATGTTATGGAATGAAGTCTGTTTACTACACTTTTTTTACTATGAAACAGTCGACATGATTTTTCAATTATGTTATTGAAATATTCCAATTTACTCCCCAGCCTTGGTTAAAGATAAGAAATATCACAATAAAAAGTAGGACAACATACTAGGGAAAATAGGAATGAAAATATTTGTCATTATAACATACAAATAAATATCCGTAATTAAAAGAAATTGTTTACGCTTGTAAGTGACAAAATGACATAAAATTATGTTTTCATTTCATAAATTTTGTTCGGATAACAGAAGTTTTCAAAAGGAATTTCCGAGCTATCCACTTGGTGCATTTAGTAATGATGCTCACATATTAAGCCAAACGTTGCTTCTAGGGCCTAATTATTTACGCAGAGTTGAGGAGTGAAATGAATCTGACGTACGATTTACTGTAACTACCAGATAAAAATTTAACAGCTTTCATCCTCTAATCCCAAGGATTAATGTGTTACCTGCCATTTAATGAAAGGGATTAGTCTTATAATTGAACCATGCTATTCCAACTCTTAGTACTGATGATTAAAAAAAGATACTGTGCGATACTGAAAGTGAGAATGATTGATGACTCTTCAATCTAGAAAAAACGAATTTTAGCGGTCCAGAAAGCTTAAATGAATTGGTTTAAAAATTTCATAAATTTGGACCTTGTGTGGGGCAAAGTTGTAATAGTTTTAATCCCAATTTTAATACTAGTTAATAATCCCTAGGTAACTCAGAAATGATTTAATTTCTATTAAACACTAAAGTTTATCTAGTGAAATAACTTGGCATTAAACCAAAATCTTGCGATCACGGTTCATTAGGCAAAGATGAAACGGAGTAAATTAAACTTCAAAGCTTTGTTAGCGTTCACCCAAACCGTTATAAAAAATTCCAAAACGCGAAAAAATGCAAATTTGATTACTCATACTTAAGGTGACCAGACGTCCCGTTTTGAACGGGACAGTCCTGTTCTTAGTGACGTGTCCCGTTGTCCCGACGAACTCTCTCGGGACGCCCATTTGTCCCGTTTTGGCGTTATTGGTAAGACGAATACTTTAAAAAATACGTTATAATGTAAAAAAAACGTTTTAATAAAATTTTCTGGTTTTTTTGTAGTTTCCTAGTAACTTAAAATTGATGGATATGATGAACTAGTGTATAGCTCATATCTTCAATCTAAAAATCCACCAAAATGCTTCTAATTCTCCTAATTTTCCAGGGGAGGACCCTCGGACCCTCTTTTTGTGGGGCGTATGAAAAAACTTTTTAATGTAAAAAAACTCTTCAATTCATTTTTCCGGTTCTTTTGTAATCCAAGTAACTTAATATTAATGGTAAAGATGAACTAGAGTCTAGCATATATTTTCAATCTGAAAGAGTCTAAAAACTCCCGAGGTGTCCGGATAAGAGGGCGTCTTTTGTATTTGACATTTAAAGCCAATCTAAATTCGGATTCGGGTTTGAATGCGGCTAACCATACGAACTAAAATAGAAAAACCGCATGTAAATATATTAAAACTGCTATAATTTTTAAGCTTCCAGTGATATAAAACTTCAAAAGAAAAAAGAACATACAGCACCAAACAAACCTTACAAAAATAAGGAAGTGATGACTCAATATTACTGATAACCATCAAAACTGTTATGGTGTCAAGATGAAAAAAGGTTATTTGCACAATGAGAGGGAATAACGAATATAATTATAGCTATTACACCGTTATAAATTGTTATGAAACCATATATTCTGGCGCAACGTAGTTGTTCTGTTTAAAAACACGTGTTCCAAATGTATTATTCGAGATAACTAACTGTTTATCCCCTTTGACAAGTTGACGGGGAGAGTTAAACGAATTTAGGCAGGCCGTATTGGATTGACCTAATGGATCTGAATAAAAGAACTCCGTAATGCCATTGTCAATTCTAGGTAGTTTTTGTATTCATGATTTTTGTTTACACAACCTGAGCGTGGGATTTCAAAAATCCGTGGCATTTATAAAATGATGAAATAATTACCTACAATATTACATTTCTTCACCAGATGGATCCCAATATATATATGATCAATTCGATCATCTACGATAAAGTTTAAAATTTATAGGAATTTAATTTCGTTAGAAAACAAAATTCATAACAAAATAACATTACTTAGTAGATACAATTTATTTCTAATTTAAAAGATTTGTAATAATTTAAATGTTATATTCTGTTCTTTTTTGAGAATTTTTCGTTTCGTTGTTTCATTTGTTGTGAGCAGATGTAGTTTATTACTATATATATATATTATTGTAAATATAGTAAAATCATTGACTTAGTATACAGGAGGGGACCTCTCATTCTAATGGCCCAGCTGTACCTATTTTTGCGTTGGTCAGGATATGATGTGGACGTAGTTTGATTACATCACCGGCAGATAGTGCGGTGATAGTGAGAACTGCTATAAGTGATTTGTTTCAGCTATTTATCTGGGTTCTCAAAATCTTATACGCCAGAAAACAATAGTTCTTTAGGTTATATTTCCTCCCTGAACATTTAATTCTCTAAATAACCCCTTTTGAAGGCATAGGAATACGGTGAATGCGTCATATTTAAATCTGTCTAAAAAAATTGCTCCACTTTTTACCATCGCGATTCAAAGAAAACAAAAACAATAACAGTTATACTTCAAACTAAGAAGCGTAATTAATAGACTTACAATGTATTTAACGCGGTACTGGATTGCGAATATTGCTTTGTAAGTAATGCTCAATACTTCCTTGCTGTGCTATTAAGTATCCATTTCAAATTTATCAGTTTTAAGTAGTAAGTTAGCTCAAAGCGAATAGTCGATGGAAATAGTGACGAAAATAAATTAGCGTGATATGATCCCGGATGCAATATCCACAGTACCTGATAGATCTCTCAATTTGTTCGGCTTCCCACAGCAAATTTACCAAGCTGGTGACAACACACAGTCTTTACAAATCAAGAAAAGTACCGAAAATTATAAAAAACGAGTACCACTAAGATAAGTAATAAGTGTACTGCAATAAGAAAAGTCTTATGTTGAACAATAATTCACGTGTCCAGACCGTGTTTTAGTTAATCGTTGAAGCATTTATTTAAATCCACGCAATATCAACAACAGGAACATTCTTCTTTTAGAGGCTAAAGTCAGTCGATCTTTAGCTGTATCAGTTAGTTAAACTCTCTGATGATCTTAATCGGCTTACAAGTAGCTTTGTTCAGGATTATTTATTGCGAAAAATATATGATTCTTCCTAGATAATAAGGTTTTTTATTTATTTTCTTATTCACCAGAATATTTTATGTTTACATTAAAGGGTATTCTCTTTCATAATAAAGGAGATACTAAAACAGGAAACTGAACAAGTAAAAATTAGCATAATAATGTTCCTTACTGAGTACTTCCCAAATCCTAAATCGGCTTCTCATACCCTAATTTAACATGTTAAAAAGTTAATTATTGTTTACAGTGTAAATATAGTTGGCTGGGTGGCTATTTATTTAATTATAGTCTACAAATCGTTATGTTTGATTCCGGTTTAAAAGTTTCAAACATCATTTTGATCGCTTGACTCTGGACTTAACTTTCCTTTTTCGTATAGGATTCTATTAAATGTCTGATGGATAAGCAGTTTCAAAACAACTGATGTCATCTCGTCTACTGAAACTCATCTTTCACTTATATTCACCCAAAATTCCATACAGATGGTTGGTGCCTCGCTTACTATTTATTGATTATCGATAGAGCTATGATCAACATTTGTTTTAAGATCGCTCAGCCACAGCATCGAGAAGTATCAAACTTAATTTCTCTACATTCTTTGAAAATATTGTAGAGTATGAAACGAGAATTAGTCATACAGAAATATGAAAATTATAATATGATATAAATCTATATCTATCCAAAAGTAAAAAAAACATAATAAAATTAATGACAAATTAATGACAATTTCCTATTACCGGTAATGTAGGGTTAAAGCGATGAGAATTAAAGATTTACATCGCCTTAAAATGAAAAATGTAAACCTCCTACTACCCGGAAATTTCTGATTTTGTATGTTTAAATTCTCAGTCTCTTCTAAAAACATGGAACTCCAATCGTAATCAAATGTTTTATGTATGCAGTTTTATAATTTTATAACTGTTTATCAAATTTAAAATTTTTTATTTTTTTAGCTCTTATAGTTTGAATTTAACAAGCAGGTTAAAGACGTGTCTAATAGCGTAGATAACATTTTTCTCTTTAGGTATACCAATCTTCAGTATTTTAATATCCAAAAGCCTAACATAAAATGTCAATGTTACGTTACAAATTGATTATTCTTAAGTGAATGTACCACTTTTGGTGCCCTCGACCAGTTCAATGCTCTGTCATCATAATTAACAGCGACGAAGCCTTGTTGCTTAACTCAGACCAATCCCAATCCATTGGGTTAATCTAACATTGATTTTTTACGTCTGTTTGACTCAACTTGTCAATATACTTGGCTATGAGCAATTTCACGGTATTTCTGCATCATTTTGCCGTATATTTTGTATATTTTTTTCCACAAACTAAGAATTCTACAACACTTTTGTAATGATATTTTGTATAAAAGTAAAAAGTCTATTGTGAGAAAGGTAGGAATGTAGCTTTTAAAGCACTATTTCTATCAAACTATTTGAAAGGCTTTAAAAATAAATCAGCACAAAATGTACCAACAATTCAATTACGTCTTCATATTTCAACTGGGATTTAAAAACAATTCTGACTGCAAAATGAGTGAGTTTTGTCTTGTGTTATTCCATTAATTTTCCAATATTGTTAAGCAATACTATAATAAAAACCCAGCAATACTTATATTAGTTTTCACAAATATAAAGGTTTGATAGTCATAAATCTGAAGAGCTTCGAAATACGAGGCTTTTTTATTCATGTACGAAAGGAATCTTAGTGAAAGGCCAGTTATAGATGCAATGTTTTTACTAAAACCTATATACAAACAATAACAAATATAAATATATGTAAAAGGAAATAACTTCCTGAAGCCTTAAATAGATTGTCAGTACTATCAATCATCGTTTGTGAAACGATAAAAGCGTCGGTATCGTACCCCGGTAAACGAGTCGTCAATCACTCTCGTTATCAATATCGTATTTTCCTCTTATCACCAAAATCACATAAAATATTTACACGCGCACATCTCAAATCGGAGTAGAGTTTTCCTTAGAAATTGTTTCCAAGCATAAAAAATCTTCATTTATTATAAGCTAATATCATGTTATTGTGTGTTCCTTCGCATTTTTTACGTTCTTAAAAAAACTCGTCAAAGGGGTATGGTGGAAGGAGGATGGAGGATTAAAAAACAAATATTTAAGTATTTTCTACTTAGTAGCGTAATAATAACTATAAACAGGAACAAGAGAGTCGCGTTTTGATGCTGCGGCTTTAGCAATTCCGTGGCCGCACGTGTTCAATCAAATACTAAAACCCCTAATCTCTTTCCTAAGTGGGGTCCGTCTTTGTTAGAGCATTTAAAATATAGATATACCAATGTACAAATCTGTGAAAATAAAAAAATATTGCCGTCATAAGAACTCTAAAAATATCGAATTACTTTTGCCCCCAAATAATGCACGAATATCAGTTTCTTGGTTAACACTTATAAACCAGTACAGTAACGATCTCGTCGGCAGGTAACTTTTCCCGGACTATAAACTTGCCTGTTAGGCCGATTAGCCTCATTAGGAGGTTTACTTCGTCGCTTCTTGACAACGAGCCACATGAAACACTTAAGACGGAACATAGGTGACAACTGGCGACAAATGTGCTAGGTCACAGGATAAAATACGTACCAACATTTTTGAGAAATCCTCAAATTATAATTTTACTACCATAATAAACTTAAAATATTAATATAAATAATTTATTTTAAGTGTTTTGTACGATAACAAATTATTCATAATTAACTTAACACTTTATTTACAATCACGGTAAGTTATTACCTTTATTGTATTAAAATGTTTTATAAATACAAACAAAATTAATATGCATTTTAACCAAAATTTGCAGTGGGTAAAAAATAAATAAATAAATATAATAGTTTTTCATTGGGGTAAAAAATAAGTGATTAAATATAATAGATATTTTTACATAAATATAATCTTAAAATGTTATTCTTGAGAAATAACATTTTACAGGAAAAAACAAGATAACGGTGAAAAACATGTAGATGTTGAATTTTGTAAAACACTTAACAATTGAAGTAAAGAAGTACTCCCTTCCTCCTTAATGCGGAGCCTTTGACACCAAAGACACAGGTAAAGTGTTCTGCCACATTTTAATGAGTGCTTTAATGAGGTCTTCTTCCAACCTCTTGATTTCTTGTTTAAATTAGTTAAACTGTTATGCATGGCATTACCTGACTGAATTACCCACAGTTATCAGGAATATACATTGAATTAAGTCTTTTTTATTAAGTTAAGCAAGTGACTTAGGCTACAAACGAGTTAAATTGTAATAAATGTGCTGCATTCAGATTAATTTTCCTTGTGAATAAGATTTGGACCTTCCCTTGTCTTATTTAAACATTAATCTTCAGTTCCTTCCAGTTGTCAATGCTTTAGTAATTCACTCCGGACACGAGTAACAATTTCTGTTTCCAAACACACCACGACTTTTTGTTAGCATAATATTTCATACATTTGTTTACGTTTTAGGCTTTTTAAGATCTTAAGGTAGAAATTCCAGTATAATTTTTTTAGAGTCGTTAAATCAAATTCTTAATATCCATTAACTTCCTCGAGAACAGGTGACAATTTAATTAAACATGTGGCGTGGAGTTTTATTAATTTTTTCTGTATGATAAGGATCGACAGTTTTAGTGTTAGAATGTTATATTATCGATTTTTATGATGCCAATGCAAAATGAATTTGTCATGCCAAATACAATACGATCTTGAATCTATATATTTATATTTAATCTTTAATAAAGGAGCTGAAGTGTATTTGTAAATTAATTACCCAGTGAATGATATACGGCGTAAATATAATCTTAATTTATCTTTAACTTGAATATGCATAAAAATTTATCATAATGTATTATTTTTCGGGAAAATTTTACAGAGAAATTTTGTACTGATGATTTCTTAAGGGAATTCTTTTTTCAAAGTAGAGTGTGTTGTGTTCGAGAGTCATTGTGAGGTGTTTGGTCTGGTGATGTCGGGTGGTTGAGTTTGAGTGAGGATGGTGCGTTGCAGCAGGACTTAGTAGTTACGAGATCAAGTTTAATACGAAAGCCTGCTACTACGCTGGTGGTGTGATTCGGAAGATGTGTGTGGTTTTCGTTTGAGGAGCAGTGATGTGGTATGGATCGGGGACTGACGACTTACAAAAGGTGGGTGATGGTAGGTGGGTTGGTTAGGGTAGGGTCGCTTCCAAAAAATCTCGGTACGGTCGCAGGCCTACGGCCTGTACCGTGCTCTAGTGGTGTTGGTCTGGATGGTTATGATGGAGGTTGAGGCGGTTGTGGTTTGGGCGGGGTTGGGTTGTCGAGAGCTATGAGGTGTTGGCAAACCAATGATTTATAAATGTGGCAAATAAATTATAAGAAATTTGCTTTACATATCGGTGATGTTCTACAGCTTGTAAGAAATTCAGCAACTGATTCATATACCTAAAAATTGCTGACATGTGTAGAGCTATAATTATTAGTTGATATTTGAAATTAATTAAATTGGTCCTTGAAAGAAAGCTCAATTTATGCCAAAAAACAGTTGTCTTCAAAAATTTATAATACCAACAATTTGTTTTTTGAGTTTATAAAAGCATGTTTATGAATGCAAAGATACTTTCTTTTTTTTATTCATAGCATACTGCTGAGAATAAGATGACGCAGAGTTATGCAAAGTTGTGATTAAATTAATTCTGGAAGACGACCCAGATAAAACACGGATCCTGTTACTGAGTTCGCGGCCGACCTCACATTCTTCCAACTTAACATAAACTATTCCTTTGTGATAATAACAAATATCATTTGGGTTTTGTTCATGATTCTTTTCGTGGAATACCTCATCGCCTAGAATTCCAAACATTTCTATATGACAGTCTACATCTTAAATATATCAAACTATTATATAGTATTAGTACTTAGGGTAAGAGGTCCAATTGTTGGTGGGAGAAGTAGTTTTGATTTTTCTACTATAATCTTTAAAATAATAAACAATTTTATTGCTCAGAAGAAACAGATAGGTTTGAGCGTTGCCAGAAGGGTGTAGCTCATGTTCATTCAGTCGAATTACAAAAAAACACCCCACGTGCTATGTGAAATTGTCTACAAGATGAGCATTCTACATATTTTTTAGAGAGGAGTTTCTTTAGAGACGTGATTTATAAAAATAATTCATAAGTTACTGTAAAAAATTCATAATTGATGATTTTTACTGTGAACGTTAATGTTTATTGGTTGATTTCATGTTATACATGGTAACATAACCCTAAATACTTTGATTTTATATGGGGTGGTTATAACTAAACCTTATAAGTCATGATGCCATAGTAAAGTTGGCACTGGTGTGCGAATAACTTTACCTCTCTGAAAATATGCTGTTTTAGTTATTGGCATTATAACAATTTAATGTTTTTTTACAGATAGTAAACCTTTAAATAATTTTAAGGCAACACATAAACCTCTAAATGCAACTTTTCGGCCTTCAAATTCATTTTTTCAAAATGTCTGTTTATAGTTTTCAAATTGATAAAACGTAAACAAATTAACTGTTTTGATTTTCAGTGAATAATAAACGAATTGCTAATTGAAATGTGACTTCTGACTTTCCTGTCGGTTGCATTGGGAATTCAATACTTCCAATATTAATGTTCGTAAACAGTAAATAATGTATTTTCATACTGTGGCATAGTGTAGATTTTAATTTTATTGATAATGTTAATTTGTAAATTTAGAAAAACTTAGGCATTTGTTTTTGTATTTCATAAAATAAATAAATATGTTTATATATGTGACCGAAAAAGCTACTAGATTGCAATACATGCATCGGTAAAATCGGAAAAACATGATGAGTTAACACTTTTTTATCATATTCTGTGGTGTGCTTAACGAGTTATGGTCATGCTACAGTATATTTTCAATTTGCATGGAATTAACATCATATTCATTTCACTGGAATGATATGCTATTTGTCATTTATATTATATTCCCTCTTACAACTAAGTATATTACAGAAGACTATAACAATAATTTATTTTTATTGAGCAAGCTTAAGTCCTATCATACATATTCAAACTGGTTTTGAAGCATCTTTTATCGAACTTCAAGTTACAGGATTCAGGAAATAATTTAGAAATATAAATCACCTCAAAAACAAATATTATGTATACATTTTTTAAAACTATTTATTTTATTTAATGACTGTATTATTGAAATCGGTTTATATTTATTGCTCATTATATTCCCCCTGACTATATTTCAATCGATGAATAAAAAATGTAAAATGGGTTAAGAAATCCTAATAATAGCTGTAAATGAACAAAACGTTCCAAAACAATCTCACTAATGACACGCTCATTGTGCAAGTTTCAATTATTGTCCATCCTCGATCAAGCAATATTCATGCAGTGATATATTTTATCATAACTCCTCTATCTTTTCCAATCGCAAAAATAGTCTGCAAGTTAATATGTTGCTACTGACTAACTGCTCACCCTGGTTTTACTCGTGTGAATATATTTAGTCTCTTATAAAATATTTTATAGTAATTAATAAAAAATATTTGTTAACAAAAATTAAGCTTAGTCAAACGAAAAACTGTAAAAACATTATTTTTTAGCTAATCTTTGTATTTGATACCCAGTGATGGTAAATGTTATCACAAACCCCAAACCGAAACCTAAACCCGTCACCATCAAGAATGTATTTCAAACAATGAATATTATTTGGTTGATATTGAAAATTTGGACCTCTCACGACAGGGAGGGACCCTAGAGCTTTCAAAGAAAACTTATTGTGATTTTTATACCGTAAGGAATACTTTGGGCAAATTTCGTGTCTTAGCTCCTAACACAACAAGTCTCTTTAAACAGATAAAAACTATCAGGCAAATATTATTTTCTTAAGCTGTAAATAGTAAATTCCGTAAAAAGAGTGGAAAGTGAGTTATATATTCGAGACATTACAAATGTTTGAATTGCGAAGTTTATCGGTCACTTCATATGATCAAAAATATGTAAACCACTTTGACCCGTGTTTCGAACGATACTTTTTGCTACATAGCTGATGAAACCATTCAAATATTTGTTTTTTATGTAGGGAACCCCAAAAATATTTGTGAACATTACTTTTGCTTAGCTAACATTGTTTTTGTGTAGCAAACAATGTAGTAACGAATTTTCGTAGGTGATGAAAACATGGTAGTAAAATATATTTTTCGCTGTACTACTGTAAAGTCACCGGTTTTATGTGTCCGTCACCTGCGAAAATTAATCATTACATTGTTAACTACGCAAGCACAATATTAACCATGCAAAAGTAATGTTAACTACGTATATTTTTCCGATAAGAGCAAACAAATATTTGTTATTGTTATTGTTTCATCATTTGGCAGTTCTGTAGCGAATAGTTCAAAACACGAGTGAAGTGGTTTGCATATTCTCGTTCATATGAAGTGCTCAGTAAATCTCCTACTTCAAACATACTGTCTCGGTTATGCAATGGCTCACTCTCCTTTCCTGTTTGAAATCTGTTATTAAAACCTCATTAATAGCCTGTTGTGCGTTCAAAAATGCAGGCGAACTATAAAAAGTATAATACAAAAACTAGGCAATATACTACAACCAGCATCATAAATGATGCTGGAAATGAAAGGAAGTTATTAAAAGTCAAAATGTTTACGTATTTTGTTCCCATATTCTTGAACGTTGTTAAGTCAAAGCTTTCAGAGCAGGGAAATCAGTCGTTTCGGGTTGAAGGGAATCACTCGATTGTTTCCTAATTGTATTGACTCTCTAAACAGCCCTCTAAACATAATTTACTTAGGGTTTGCTCTTGACGATGGTTCAGCATTTTAGTATCCCAATGTTAAATAAGCTTTCAGTTATAATTTTATAATTATTTTTCAAAACGTTTGACAACAAACAATTTTCTTAGTGATCAATATCTTGTTATATATTATTTTAAACAAAAAGCATATTTGTACTAATTTTTAAGAAATAATTTGCTATTGCCGCGTCAGCAAAATATTTTCTTTGTGACAAATGTTTATTAATTAATAACGACTCATTTCCACGCACGGGTCTTCCTTTGTGGAAACTAATTTCGCAATACATGTATTTTTTTAAGTTTATTTATTTTGTATACTCAAGCTTCCTGATTTGTAAAGTTTTCTGTGCGAAATAAACAATTTTGAATTTGAATTTGAAGTATAAATCCAAGGTATGCAAAAACAGACTCTTTTAAAACCTGCATAAAGACATGAGGAATTATTGTTATGTAGGGTTTTATCTGATATATTTATTTGGTGGTATTTTTTATTATATTAATGCTTCCAATCTTCATAACTTTAAAATTTTATGGCAATTTTCGATCATTAAAAATTTCGCCAGTTGATAGCAATGAATAATGTTTTTTATAGTTTGTTTTCTAGTGAAGAATCTAGCGTTTAAAATGGCTCCTAGATTTAAGGAGAGAACCCACAGAATGCAAAAATTTATATAAACTATGGTTCTTTGGAGTTGATTCACTTACCCTATAGCAAGCTGAGGTAGCTCAGTGCATTAATATGCCAGTACCCAGTACATACAGGGTGAGTCTTCTAAGCCGTCCACAACAGATTGTAGAAGAATGGCCTAACATACAAGGACGAAACAAAACATTTCCACACTAAATCATACGCAAGGAACAACGTAAAAATATGTTTAATCTTTTTAAAAACTGGGTGTTCGAAAAACTCAATTAATGGAATAATGAGTAATATTAACTCAATGCTAATGGGTGCAAATTTAAATGCTTTGACTACTGCACATCTAACATGGACGTTATATGGGAAAATAACTACTTAAGATAGGAGGTGAGTGTGAATCGTAAAGTTGTACGTTTTTGCAAGACATTTAAAATAATATCCAATTTGACGTATGTTGTCATTTAAATTTTGGATTTTCAGTGATACCAACATTTACAAAAAATAAAATGTTAAAAAAATATTTATTTTCTTTTAATTTTGGCATGTTGCATATCAAATTAAAGCTGAGTTTACAAGGATTAAGAATGTTCAAACAGAACGAAAAAACCCTCAGTAGTTCTCGAGAGTTCAGGGTATTCCGTAAATACGAATGTTTTTCACAAAAACGGCCGTCATTTTGAAAATAATAAAGATAATTGAGTTCTGTTTTCGACAAATTGTTTGTCTTGATTAGAGATTTAAAATTATGTATAATAATACATATGTTTACTTTTGAAAATTCCGAGATTCGAACGCATGACCCCTGGTTTTTGGAACACCCTGTATTTTAAAAAGGTTAAAAATATTTTTACGTTGTTCCTTGGGTATGATCTAGTGGGGAAATGTTTTGTTCCGTCTTTGTATGTTAATCCGTTCGCCTATAATATTATGTGGACGGCTTAGAAGAATCACCCTGTATAGTACTCAAGGGGTTGAGGTCCAAAGTTGAAGTTTTATTTTGCACCTATACTTTTTAGGCATTGCAAATACGATTTGATCTTATATTTTCTTTTAGATTTTCGAAACTAGGGTTTATTGAGTAACTATTTTTTGTTGGATTGGGTTGGATTAATATTTTGAGTGGAATTAATTATACATATACAAAGCACGAGAGAGAGGGAAATTTCACTTATCTTTGACCAGCGACAGGCTGCCTCTCACGTAAAAAAACGAAAAACAACGAGTAGGCCTACAGTGTGCAAGATCCCGCAAAATATATCGTTGACCGAAACATTTTATTTTTCCTTCTTGACGTCGTTTCATATTAGATAGTTAATCTATTTTTGTTATTGTTTTTATCTTGTTACAAAAAATTAAAAGATTGTTGATTGTCCACTAGATAGTGACTCTTAGGTTATAGAACTTTGAAGATTTTGGGATTCTTGGTGTGTTTTCGTCTGCCTTCGTGGGATATACCGGTCGCCGGTGAGTGTTGAGTATATAAATTACCCATCCTTCCTCGCTTTATGTTTTTATTGGTTCTGGCATAAGCGTGTGTGAAGTAATTAGTGAAACCTTTTATTTTATTCTTTTGAGCTTGAATTGTGCATCGCTTAGAACACTAAATAACCATTGCAAGGTCAGAGGTACCCTCCACTTTCTAATGGGCCCCATTAGAATCTAGTCTGAAGGATCGGGAATCATAAAAAATACATATACCATGGAAACCAGAATCTCAAATTTTCACGGGATTGTTATCACCTCACATTTTAAATTTACGGTAAAAGCATTAATCCGGCTTATCTCAATAAATAAATGAGGTTTCGAACTATAATGTAAGTATAGTTTTAATAATGGGTCGACCCTTAAAATTCAAAATAAGCAATTATATGATGAATCTGAAGTAACGAGTTTGGTACAATAAAACTTTAACACATTCAAATTATTTGTGAAAGAATAATGAATACCAAACAAATTTAAATTATAAAAAACCCATTAATAATTTTATATTTTAATATATTTTGAATATATATTACAGAGATTACAAAGGGGAGATCGTCGGAGTGGTCTTGCTGATCGGAGTAGTGTGTGTGGGGGTTTACATGTATAGGAAGAGGGGCGGAAGTTCGAGTGGTTCTGCAGGGTCGCCGGCGCCCTCCCCACAAATGAGTATCACCCCCAGCCAAAGTGACTTCTACAGATCAGGGCTCTAAAGATGGACATAGTCAGCCCTCTGAGACGAGCTTCCACTTTTCAAAGCGAAGACTTCCAGAAAAAGGAAAGATAAACCTTTGTTTCTCGTAGGAATTTTCAATATGAAAGAATTTTAGAGGCCAAAAAAGTAGCTTTAAAGTTACATATTGAGTACAGAAATTTTAATTACATCTTTATCATAAAGAAAAGGTGTTTCCTGGGATACGGTCGTTTGCTTGTAGTCATTGTGTTTAGTTAGTAATTTCTTACTGCAATAAGTGGCCAACAAGTGTTAGGGGATAAAGAGCGAGCATGAGATACTGCCTCCATACTATTTGCATTAATAACAATTAATTCTACCTTTTACATGTTTAGGTATCAAACTTTACTGTCTTATTCTTCAAGATAATTCTTTGCTAAAACTTATTTCATGATTTTAAAGATTACACATAAAAAATAATACCTTTAGATATGAACGAGACGAGTGATCGTAGATGAAGCTCGAAAAAATAATATTTCAATAGAAATTACTAAAAATTTCTCAAACCTTTTCATGAAACCAAAATAAAGTGTTAAAATTAATACTTAGTTGGATAAAATGTTCTATAGGTAAGTTTGAAAATGACTTCCACACTTGCTGAAAAAGTTTTAAATTTTATCAAAGAACCTACAACCAACAATTTACGTATGACAAACTCTGTCTTAGTTTGCCTTTTTTTTAATAAAAGTATTTTAATTTTTAACTAAACTATAAAGTCAGAGTGAGAGTATGCTACAACCTTTTGCTTAAAAGAATCTGTGCTTTATCTAGCCTGTTCACTCCTCAGCCTCACATAAAACTTGCATTCTTAAACATCATTGTCTCGTGACGAATTGATAAAAGCTGTGATACAGCACACCCCGCTGATGTTTTATCGCAGTTAGGAACATTTCTCATGATTAAAACCACCAATCCATAGTTATGAATATATGCTAACTCTTTTTTGAATGCGTAATCTAACATAATATAGGAAATTGATTGTTATATTACCATGCACACACGTCTAACATAATATAGAAAATTGATTGTTATATTACCATGCACATTAAGCTAATAGAATAAAAAGGCAGTTACGAATAAAAGTAGGCTTGAAATTTATTGACTCATCCCAAATTGCATGTCTGAAATTGTAGATAACAAAGTAAAAAATACGAACAATGTCGTTAATTTTTAGTATTGGAAAACATTATGTCTCAGCCTGGAGTATTTGTAGGTTAATTTTTATATTATTTTCTTCGCATACAAAATGTACTTTTGAAAATCACAAAAACGGGAGCCCTCGCCTTCAACAAAACGATTCATTAGGTTTAAAAAAAACTAGTATTATTTAGATCTCGGATCTCGAATCCGAATCGAAAGTCTAACTCGGAGACATTCTTGCCCGATCTTTGACGAACCATCTCGTCATGGTAAATTATAACGAATTCATAACGCTAGAGATATGTATTGTCTTATAAAACCTTATTTTGGTGGTTAGGTCCTTTGTCAAAGAAAATGAAGAAACAAGGGCTGAGGAAAAGTGATGAGTGTCACCCAAAAAAAAAAAACAACTGAGTTTGAGTAATATCTCAACATAAAAAATTAAACAATGTTGATAAGAAAGAGAAAAAAGTCGAAGAAGTTTAAAAATAACCTGTTCATTGACCTCTTACCATCCAAGTAAATAAACTTACTTCAAGAAATCCCTATACAGTAATTATTTTTCTGCGACCTCTCTTTACCAGTAAGACAGTAGAACTTTATTTTTTATGATGAGGGTATAATCAAATATCTTAAATACGATTAGAAAATCGCAAGACAAAACATGGAGACCGGGGCAAGATGGACGATCCTCCCAGTCCATTAGTTTCTGGAGCAGAGGTAATGGTGGTTAACGGCCCGTGATTACTAATAGCTCGTTTATCACTAAAGGATTTTTAATCACTCGGAGATCTTACTTTGTAACCGGATCTATTCAATTGAAAACCACTACAATTAATCTAATGCTGACAAAAATCTCAATATCCCCGTTAAGTATAACAACAGAAGGTTACATTATACAACAGTATAAACATAATATTGCATAGTGAAGTTGTCATTATATTTATTCATTTGGTGAAAATTATTAGGTTATTATTTTTAATTTCTCAGTATTTCAAAGTGAGATGCCTAACATTAATCAAATATTTTTTTTATTACTAAAAACTAAAGTGTCCACATAATACCAATTTGACAGAGACGCCCTTGAAGTTAGACTGAATTTTTTTTAAATTTATTATTATTAAATTTTATTGCAGTTGAAAATAAAGGCAGTGTTCACATCAATCGAGCTTGGTATTTTTTTCGAGGTGAAAGTAGTTACTGTGAGCATGCAACATATATTATATTATTAGGTCTATGAAACAAATAAATGTACCCGTCTGTTGAAATCGGAGTAAATGTATAGTTAAACAACCAAAACGATAAAATATAATTTATTTTTGAAAAAAATTTAACTACCACCGTTGCAATGAAAACCGATAATAACATGTAATACATCTGACTTGTAACACCATTTGGATGTACATAAGTAAACCCAAAACAAAGTTTCATAAAGTAAATTTTTATGATACAGGAGTCACTTCATGATACAGGTTATCGACCAGTGAGAGAGCTCAGTACTTGACCAAAATAGTGTAATTATAATTAACATTACAATTATAAATATAACGAAATTATAATAAATTTGTAATTATAGTAAATTTCCGCAGCAACAGTAAAATACTTGGTTGTTCCACTACCATTTATTTATGTTATGTTAAGTGTCTAACCTTAAATGTGAGTTGACTTACTCTCACATGAATGAGTTTTGTTCATCTCCGGAGAAAATGTTGCATATCGTTGGTTGTAGATAAAGTACAAGTTGGTTGGATGTTGCATCGTTGGTTGTGTATGCAAGGATTTTATTCAGCCTTTAAGCCTGAAATGCTTCAGAGCACTCGCTTCCCTCGAGTCCTTGCATCCCACTCGTGGCTAAAAAGCGTTCATAATGCAATAAATAGTTATATAAGATATTATTACAAAATTCATGCAACACGATATGGGTGAGCTTTGGAAAAAATCGCAAGCGAATTTGTCCCTGTCCAATATAAAGCAAAGCCATAATATAAATCTACAACCGAAGTACTACGCCAGGCATGTTATTTTATATGTTCACATTTGTCTCTACATCTGTTGCAGATTCACAGCCTCACATTACACATGTTAAGGGATTTCTAGATTTATGCCGGTCAGCTGCCTTTATTTCTTTCTTTCTGGTCAAGAAAATTGATCATGTAAGGAAAAATGTTTCAAATTTAGATTTAATTACCTTTTTATTTTTATGATTTTGAACTCAAAAACCAACATGTAAAATAAATTGAATCAATATCGATGTATAAAAAGAGAGTTGCGTGTTGGTATATTTCGGGCTGCTGCAAAATTATATGTCGTAGACACTTTATTTTGGTGTAAAATTAAAGCTTGAAGTCTCGTGATGTGCACTATGGTGGTTTGGTTTTGATATCTTCAAGGGCTTAGGGAGGAACGTCCAAAAGAGACCAATGTCAAGGATTTTGGAAGATCTTTGAATAGTTCCTATGGTTACCATTTGAAAAAACTACTATGGTTGCTATTGGAACGTAGCACTAAGAAACTTCAAGAATGCGACAAGAAGAAAATCATCTCCCGGGCAAAGCCGGAATTATCAGCTAGTGCTCCATAAGTAAATGAAATATTCCAAATAGATCAATAGGAATTTATAACTACACTAATGCATATTAAAATTTGAATATTATGTAAATCTCACCAATCTCTATAAAGTTGATGATATTTGGTTTGTATTTGTTTCAAAATAAATTGAGCAAATGAAATAGTTGTAAACATCTGTATAAATATCGAGCTGAGTATGCTTTAACTTAATAGTTTTTACCCGATAAAAAAATCATAGTACAAAATAGTATATTTCCCAACAAGGGCTGAAAATGAGGTCTTGCAGGCTCGAGATCGTGTTTTAAATTCGAGACGAAGTCGAGAATTTGAAACGATTGAGAGCTGCAAAACCCTTTCGGCCGAGTTGCGAACGCTATTTTTCACCACACAACACAATGTAATATAACCTAAATAATTAAAGAATTGATTATCATTTGACTCACTTGAAAACAAAACTTTCAGGTTATGAGCGACGATACAACTACTTTATTGTTATTCAAACAAACACAATCATATGATCGCAACCATCCTGTCTTTGAAAACTATTGAATGCCGTATAATTATGTGATGTTCTGACGTTGTTTCAAGCAAATAAACGATCAGCTGACTTTCGGCCCTAGGGCCCCAAACGTTTTTTGTCCTGTGGCGGCAAACAGTGTGTTTCGGTCCGCGTTTGACATATGTAAAACAGGTGATTTCGTCGTAGTGTGGTGAAAATTTATTTACTTGTGACCGGTATATTGTTTTAGTGATTGTGTTATTATTAAATTGTTTTATGTGGAGAAAATTAAATGTTTTGTATTTCCCCTTAAGTTTTAATATGAGATGTCAAAACCCCTCAATGATTATGATTAAGTTGATTTGAAATAAATTAAGTTTTATTAGCGAGGACATATTAAAAACAATTAAACTATAATGAGTTTACTATAATTATTTTGAATCAGTTACTAAATAATCACTTACTAAAATAATATGAGATTGTAATAAACCTTGACGAATTTCGATGTCAATAAGTGCAGATAACAGATAACAGATGAGCGTTCCCTTTAGAGATCCAACGCGTTGAAACTCCTACAATGAACTTGTCATTAGTGCAATATTATAGATCTGTTTTATTCGTTACACACCCAAAGAATATCTTTGCGCTATTCAAATTAATAACATTATACTTATTGTCTTAAGTTTTGAACAGTAAAATCATTTGAATATACCCAGTGTCCACTGTTATCATTTTAATTACAAATGTTGTCATATAAATTGTTTTTATTTTTGTATAAGTTTAAAAACCTGCGTTCTTCGAAGTCGTCATCCAATCACAGTGGTAAGACTGTTGAGGAAATTTGAGATTGTCCTTACGTAGTATATACAAAAACTGTTTCTGATATACATATAAGCTGATAAATTTAATTAATGAATTTGTTTAAGTTTTTTCAGTTGATTGGACTATAAATTATGATTAGAACTTGTTTGTTTACAAAAAAAGCAATAGTAAATAATAACCAATTGATTCTATGTTAACAGACTTAGCAATCTTATGAAAACTCGTCTGAAGAATAAACTCTTTGGCCTAAGAGCCACTCAAACAGTCGGTTCGTGAACCTTATTAATTTTAAACCCTCTGGAGAAACCTATGGCTTGTAATAGGTTTGGTCAGTCTAATTGTAGAAAAATATAAATGGTTACTCGCTTGTGTATTACAGTATCTCAAATTATATTAAATTGTATTTAAGATAAAACTATAACCTAATGTTATAAAATTATAGCATTAAAACTGTATTCAAAGTATATATTTAGGATATATTTGGTCCATATAGCCTTATGAAATATTTGTTAAAATACGTTAAAATTTCCAAAAGCCGATTTTCAAATTAAACTTGAACTTTGAACTTAATGCGTCAAATTAAGTATGTTAAATGGATCATATAAAATTAGTGTTTGTGTAATGCGGGTCATATTTTGTTCTGGTATTCATAATAAAATTTATGCCGTTCAATAAAGGTAGTTAGATTTTCCTTAACATACATGACACAGTGTAGTAAATATTGAAAATGCTGGGCAGAGTCATAATTACTCTAAGTGTATCCAAAAAATACATCCTGCCTTTGCTAGGACTGTAAGATATCATTCTTAGTGGTTCATTCTGCAAAATTATATTGATCAGCTTTTGACTGCAAATAGTATGGTAAAGTTTTAGATTTTAAAAATTCTAAGGATGAAATACAAAGAATAAGATTTACATATTTTATCCATGCTAAAACTATAAAATAAACCGAAAGGATAAGAGTTATAATAATACCTAAATATATCAGCGAAGATCTGAACATGTGTGACGTAGTACAATGACTCTGCACCAGATGTCGAGATAAATGTGAACATATCAACTCTCGTTTCATCCTGGTAATACTCAGAGGTCATAGATTTATATCATGTCATGTTTGCAACTTTAAATTCTGTATTTGTGGAGGTTTTCTTTATAAGATGTTTCCAAATAAAGACATAGTAAGAGGTCTGAAAATGGTTCTATGCCAAAGATCTTTGTAAAAGTAATTGTTAGGCATTAATGGATTCAGCTAATGCGATTTTTGTAATTATTCCTTTAGTTCTTCTGATACCAACAAACATAGCACTTGAACTTGTGTGAAAAATAAGTTGAATTTTATTTATATTAAATATTTTCTACTGTAGCGAACAATTGATACTTTATTGTTTGTTTGTTAATTAGTTCTAGTAATAGTTTATGGTGGTTTATGCGGTGCGGACCACCGCAAGTATAAGTTTATGGTGGATCCGAGGTATAAAAAACAGCAAAAAACGTCATATGTGCAAATAGGCTATCGCCACAATACCAATTCCGGCAATTTCGTTCGTCGTTAGTATTCGATAAATAAAAAGTGTTATTCCAAAACGCTGCAACCTTTATTAAGGAAAAGGATATAGTATTTAGTTTGAAAAAACATCTATAACCGATTGAGAATATTCTCTTCACATTAAATCCTTATACACGTATTAACCCCTCTCACATCTACCCATAACTTAAACATCTTAAGTAGCTAATTACCCTTTGAGGCATATCAAATTGGAAAACATCTAGAATAAATATTTTTTTGAAAAGAAAAATTAAAATTTCTATGTCTTTGGTGTGGTCAAATAAATGTTTCTACATTTTTAACAGAACACCATTTTATATTTTAATTTATCAAAAGATATTAGAGATCTCTTGATAAGGGGCTTTGAGTTCATTCTAACCTTTCTCTGTCTAACTCAAAGTATATGAGGTTTTCAATGTTGTATACTCTTAATATTATGTACTTTCATTTTAATTAATTTTAATCGTTGAACAAAATTTCACAGAGGTAGAGGTAAGATGTTGATATTTAAAGAGAATAAGAGATTTAAAATCCAACACTCCATCAAAATAAATGCAGTTTCTATATCCGTTCCATCAGCAATGACGGCAGGGAATACGACTCTATTGTGGAGGTTCATTTCATGGCCGGCAAAAAGTAATTGAATCATTCTTTACAGACACATTGTCCCGTGCCTCTAAAGTCGTGACACGGTTTCAAAATAATAAATCCGAAGTGGATTAGTAACAAATATTTTTTCGTGGTTTTCAGATAACTCGTTGCATTAGATCAATTTGTTATATTACTTTATCGCCCGCATGTAGTTTTAGGGCTCTTTAGGTAAGAAGATTACACTATCAGGCACTTTTAAAAACAGTCTTTGGATTTATAATGTCAAATGATTTTAGGATTTATGTTGTAAAGTAAAAATTAGTCAGTAATTTTAAAGAAAATAATTTGTAGACCAAAAAAATTCAATAATTTGTAATATAAATCTAATGTAATAAATAGTAAAGATGTTTTGTTAAGTAAGCTATATTACTTGTAGGGTAGATGGGTTGTTTCAGCACAAAACATGTTACATTGCTTAGCTAAAAGGTAAACAAAATTGAGTTAGAAAATAAAAATGATTGTATGTAATTTAATGATTTATCGTATTTGTGTAGGCTGGAAGAGTCTACACATGTATTTCTTTTTAACTAATGTAATGAATTCTTTTACGCTAATCCTATTTAAAATTAACTTTTAAATGGTACCTCATGGCATAAGTATTAAATATTAAAATTGTATTAGAATTAATTTAAATTAAGTAAATTAAATTTTAAAACTCTGGATAAGAAGATAAATTATGTCTTAAAATTCTGCACGTAGTTACTTTTATTGTTATTTTTACCGCGCACGTAACGGTGACTTCTCGAGGGAAATGACGCTTTGCATGACTTTAAGTGCTATTTTCTCTTTCATATTTCTTTTCTTATTTACAATTTCATGATGAATTAGCCTTTGGATAAATATTGCAATAATAAAAAACTGTTTAAGTTACCTTATCGTCAATTGATCCTATTTGAGTAGTCGAACCTGCCAGTCATGACCTGCTACGTACCGATGCCGCATCACGCGTTCTCAATTAACAGTACTTGGCCAAGTTTTTTTAATGTTTGTTTTTCATCTCCGTGTGCGTTTGTGTTCGTTTCATGTGTTTTTTAGCATCAACTGACAAACTCAACTATGATTAATATTAAGTTTTAATTCGACGTTTTTATTAACTGAAGATGTACTCCATAAGCAGTACGAAACAACTGTAGTTTCGACTACTCAAATAGGATCAATTGACGATAAGGTAACTAAAACCATTTTTTATTCTTGTTTACATCGGCTTAAAAAACCTTACAATAAAATTACTGCGCGTAATGTGATGATATTTGTTTCTACTACCTACTTCAGTGACTTATTCGGTTCTAAACCAATTCCAAATGAAAATGTCCAGGAGAGATAAAGCAAACGGTAACAGTTTGGCAAAGCTTTAGAATGAATACTCCCAGTTTGGCCTCTAAACTTACAAAAAATCTATTATTGAGAATTCAAAAGGGTTGTCTTCATAGTGAGCCACAATTTTGACTGTTTTTGTTGCTGTTTCCAAGGTGATAAAAATATATACGAAGACATTACGAATTGTATCAAAATCTATTTTGAGAAGAAAAACATGTTATCAACTAAAGTTTTATTTACGTTAACCGTATGTGTCCTTCTAATTCACTCAGTAGTATCAGTGTACGTGTCAGAAAGTGAATACAAATCTGCTCTTAAAAGGTAACGTCCTGTATATTTTTCTGAATTGGTATTTTAATATTACAACAATGCAAACTAAAGTATTTTCAATATCCGCAGTGGAACTCATTTAGCTGGATGATTTAAGTGCTGGCCCAAAAAAAGGCAAAATAGCCTCAGGATCGTTCTAAACCCTCCCGTTTTTGTGAAAACGCTCCAGATAGCCTAAATCCATAGCGTAAATATATCTAAGACCAGGTCTCATTATTCATTGATGCGGTTTCCTGGCTGGGGTATAAACTGTAGAAGCAGTGTGATGTGCTTTGTTACTGAATTAAGACTAGGTAATAAACATTAACGGGAACAGATTTTAATACTTTTTCCACAATTAACCTTGAAACTCTTTAGGTTTATGTTCAGAGACCACCTTGAGGACCGTTGATCTACTGAGGAATTACTTTAGCCACCAAGCCACTTAGTCAATAGACTATGCAATTGTTTGACATGTAATCCTGGTAAGATTTTGACACAGTAATGCGTAGAATGTGACAATATACTGAAATATTACATTACCTCCAATCCTAAAACCAGAGATGCAACTATGATCTGCAATCAATTATTTTGTGTATTGTTACCTTTTCAGACATGTATAGCTTTAAAAGGCTCATTCACTGGTTGTATCTTTAACTTTGAAAATTAATCATGTTTATTGACTTATTATTATTATTGTTATTACCAGCATCATTATTATTATTGTTCTATCCCTCATCGTCATATTTTGATACATCGCTCTTGAAACTCGGTTCGATAGTCACTGGTTCCTCTGTGTTAAAACTGCGCATTAATATATCAACAATTTGCAGCTTCGCTTACGATCATATTTTAGGTAAACGCAGCAGTAGCCGAATTGCTCCGATGCCTGACAATGTTGATTCATTTGCCTGATAATGCAGTTCTCTTGTAATAGTTTGCTCAAGATTAAATTTTTTAGAGTAAAAATGTTTATTCATAACATGTTTCTAAAACAATCAGTGTCATTTAGATCTTATTATAAAGAAGTTTTGTTTGACGTCTCCTCTACCCGGTGGCATCGCTTTTGGAGTTCTTCTTAACAGAATCGTTGGTCGGGTGTTTTTGTGATTTCAGCGATATTTATTAAGTATTGTAAATTATTAAGTTAAATATTTCATAAAAATACACCTTGACGCACTGAAAAATATGACTTTAATTGTAGTGGGTTTAAAATTTTTTAGTGTCAGGCACTGGAACATAGACATAGACAAGGGTTGAGTTAATATGAAAAATGTAACTAAGAAAATATTTAAAACGCCTTTATTATGATTATTTTGGAAACCAAATTAAAAAATTAAATTCCTGTTTTCCTATGTCAGATACCGGTGCGTGTGTCTTACATGACAATGACAACATCCATATCCATCGTATGGTTTTTACTGTATTAACAGCTACCTATTAGTACATTTTTTAAAGCCTTTAATTGTCATATTGCTGTTATTTGACCCAGGATCACTTATTGAACTTTTCTGTTATCTCACTTATTGAATTGTCATATTGCTGTTATTTGACCCAGGATCACTTATTGAACTTATCTGTTATCTCACTTATTGAATTGTCATATTGCTGTTATCTTTGACCCAGGATCACTTATCTGCAATGGTATAAATTTACCTTAATTCCCTTAACTTTCGACGATCTTAAGAGAGTGATTGGAGCCTGATGAAGAGGGTTTTATTGCCTAGAAACCGGTAGCGCAATAATCTACCTCACTGAATCCTAGACGGAATTAATGTAACTTCATACCATTGCAGAATCCTTTAGTTGTATTATGCAGTGTTTATCCATTAAAATGCATTGATTGGATCTTCAAGGACTGTAGTGTGTAAACCAAAAGACAAACGAAATTTATAAGAAAATTTGACAATTCCACGCGTTGTCTTATGTGATCTGACACATCAGTCTTGAAAACAAAGTCATTAATCACTGAGATTTTACAATTACAAATGTGCATATTCATTTAGAGATTTTATTATGTACCAACTTGTAACCTACCAGAAATGTTCCGCAGGGCTCCGACCGACTTGGGCCAGGCGATGGCGCAGGAGCCGCTGTCCGAGGTGGCGATAGAGGACGCCGACTCGCTGAAGCAGAAGCACGAGAGAGACCTCCTCAACTCGTTTCCCCTGAAGGAGCGCCAAAACGAACTTCAGACCTCCGAAGATGACGAGTAGGATTTGGAAATTTTGATGAATTAAAAACAAACTTATGATCTTTATATTATTTGATTTATTAGTTAAAAACGGTTATAATCTGATATAGTATGGATATTTTATAGTTTATGAAAATAATTTTAATTTACGCTAAGTACTGATTGAGAACCATGGTTGGAAAATGAAGTTATGGATTCGGAGAAAGCAATAAAATGTGTCGGTGTTCTCCTACCGGCCGGTACGCGTCAGTACACTTTTTGTTATTTAAATATTAGTTTTTTTGTAAAAAGTGTTTTTTTGTTCTGATAACATTTTTGGCTTTGTAAAATTAAACCTAAGGATGGGAATTTGTTTCTGAAGCCAGTAGCCGTTCATTGGATTTATTTATAGAGCTGAAGACGAAGGTATTATATATATAAACCTGTTTTTATTTGTTTTATCAGCTTTGTAGTTATAAAAAGTTATTTTTCCAAATATTTTTTTTTGCCTACATTACCATAGTCCAAACCTTACCGAGTCTTCGGTTAACACCATTCTCAGATCACAGAAACTAGTCGCTTTTTGGTCATTTGCCGCATTTCGCTACAGTTTTAATGAAAGAGAGTTATTCAGTTCATTCAAACAGGTTGCAATTGTAGTATCGAATAGTTTAAGTTAATATCGATGTTTTCAATTTCATAGTTCTTTAAAACCTTAACTCATGCAATCTTAAATATTTATCATTTTATCACACATAACATTATCCATGTATTTTGGCCTATAGACTCTTTATCGCATTCTCTGTTTACGAGTTGAAAGTTCCAACAAGGTTGTGTTTTACGACAAAATCTATAACCGTAAATCCGAGTAGCGTTTCATGTTCGCTAAATATACAGCCATCGTACTCGTTAATAAAATAATAATGTTTACGATTAAATTAGGAATTTTTATATCATTTATTTAATTGATGCCACAAAATCTATGTTAACAAATTATACACTTCGAAAACACAATCAGACTGCAACCAAATACGATATTATGATTCTCCTAGATGATGAGATAAGGAGAATCTTATGTAAGGAAAAGCAAACTCTTTTGTTCACCTCAGGTATTCATGAGAGACAACAACAGAGAGAATGTAGTTGTCTAAGCTCAAGTGGCGCTTAGAGAAAGCAGGAACAGTCTCTGAGGGCTAACACGTGGTCGTAAACTCCAGCGAGAATTGGTTGGCGTCCAAGTATTTCGAATGCTATAAAAAATATGAGCATTTCTGTATCTCATAAACAATACAATAGTCATGTTTTTGTGTACAGTACAAAAGAATGTGATTTTATAATGTTAATCTATACATAAAGCCCAAACTACCAGTGACTTATGAGAAAACCAGAAGTCATACCCCCATCAACCAAACACTTCAATGTAAGGTCTCAAGGCCTCGGTGATAAAGTCCCAGAAAAAATATAGATGTTTTGGTCAAGTTTTCATGAAGAGCACAAATATAAAGAAAATGGCTGTACAGCAGATTCATTTGTTTTGACATGATTTTCTTTGTTTACTTTCCCCAGCGAAGGGGGACACCTTCAGCTGGTAATGTAT
This sequence comes from Flexamia atlantica, assembly GCA_035578135.1. Lineage (NCBI taxonomy): Eukaryota > Metazoa > Arthropoda > Insecta > Hemiptera > Cicadellidae > Flexamia > Flexamia atlantica. The sequence continues at coordinate 29,699,773 of JAQJVK010000003.1, forward strand.
GAATACAAATAATAAAATTTTTGTTTGTGGCATTAGTTATACATTACTTTCCGTAATTTCACTAGGTTGTATACACAGTAGGTTGTCCCAATTTCAACCTTCATGGGGAATGAATAACATTTTTCATCTCGCTTATTCGCCATCAAATCCTCATAAAAATTTGCTCAGCTGAGATCTATTGTACAGTAATATTAAATCGTCCATTTTTTAAAATTATCATGGCAGCGAACCTGCATACGTATTTCCCATGTAATTCTGACAAGTTATTGAAAAATCCTAGATTTCATAACACATCTTGATGCAACTTGGTATATTGTTGTAGTTTAAAATCAGGTCTAGTAGTTACTGGCTTTAACCCACCAAGCCACCCATTCATTTGTATACGAGCAAATGTGTTCACCCCCCCCCCTAATTCCCTTTATAATTGTTATGGAGAACACAATACGTATTATTGCGCTTATAATGTTTTGAAATATGTTTTAGGCACTTGATATTCGCTGATTATTCGAGTTTTTACGATGTTATTATTTTAAACTAATTTGATTATGTTTTGGCCTATTACTCATGGGCGGATTTCCGGGGGTGCCAGGGGGTGCCCGGCACCCCCTGATTTTTGCTGGTTTGTTTGACAGAAAAGGGAATCAATTTTCAACGTAACTTTGAATAAGCTATTACATAAATTACAACAGAGCTGTCACGTAAAATGAACAGATATTTATTGGAGTATGCCTGCAAACGAACTATTTGAATAGGAGTTTGATGTTTGAATTTTAGCATGCAATACTTCATGATTGAGGCGACTTGGTACCCCCAACAACAAGACCTAAATCCGCCCATGCATTACTAATTATTTCACGAATGACGAAGGTCGAGTTATCTTTTTAATGTGGACCGTAAAAATAAGTTCTTACTAAAATTGGAAATAAATTGGTAAAACTAATTGCGACTCGTGCAAAATGCCTACAGGGTGTTCAACAAATAAATAAACAATTTAAATTTTACTCGCCTCTCTACGTATCTTAGACAACATAAATAGGCACAAAAACTGTTTATAGGATGTTAGGGGGGTCTGAATTTCCAAATAATGCTATGAAAGTCGTGACTTGACTTATTTTTGAAGCGAAACACATGTGTACTTAATAAGACCAAAACTGCCTCTTTAAATTGAAATTAAATTCAAAGCATTTTTTAAATACATGCAGGTTACGAAATCCCATGTGCCTGCAAGGCACGCGCAGTAAAAACGTTTACATTTATTTCAATACATTATCATACTTCTGACAATCTATAAAATCCTTTTTTTAAGACTTTTTTCTCATGCTCTGTTCGCACAACGCCTACACTTTTGTATTGATAAACCACATGCTCTATTCATTTAAATTTCCCATGCTTTAAATCATCTTAACGACAAATAACGCTAACTAGTACAGTAATATAAGATCCATTTATTTTAATTACAAACTGATTACAAATTGAATGCTATACTTCTTTTAATAAGTGAGTAAAAAATACTTTATCTCTCAGCGGGAGAAACGCCTTAATGGTGTCTCCCGGTGGGAGTAAAGAGCACCCAGAAAAATAAAATTGACATCAGTAATTTACAAATTGAGAGCTTTCATTTAGACATGCAAATATGGCACAGCTTGCACTTTAGCTCAACAAATGCAAGTGCTAACAGCTGATTATAGGCATTGACTTAACTTATTTTTCCATGATTCAAATTTATTATGCCATTATTTTTAATTTTGAATATGAATCTTTTTACAGTCAAATTGGTAGGCGTTTTCATAAACTGCACAAAGGTTTCTAGGCTGGCAAACTTTATACGATTTTCGAGATATTTTAGTTTTCATAGCATGAGGGATTTATTGGGAACCGCCCTTAAAAAATAAATTCCACTTTAAAAATAGTGGTAATAAGAACATACATACCATAATATCCATCAAAATTGGTAAAATGATTGATAGGGAGTAAATTTTTTTATATTCCTCATAAAAATAACACTAGACTGCGTTCTTATTTTGCCGCACGATGAAACCATCCATTAATCACGTTAACCAGTTAACGTATACCGAGAAATCAAAATAGTAAAATTTTTAACATTATTATTTAATTTTTATATTATTAAACCAAATTTAACAATTGAAATAAAAGGAAATTGGAAAACGTTCTAAACAGAATTCTCTAAGTTCTGAACCTGAATTGTTACAGAAACGTGGGACATTTTAATTTGTACCTAAAACATGCAATTTTCATCAAAGTCGCTGGAGTGGCCGTCATTGCGAATTTAATTCTTTGTAGTTTTATATTGATTTCTATGAGTTGAATAAATAGCTTTAAAACATTTTTTGAAAGCGACTCACATCCACAACTACAAGCACATGGGCGGACGGGCAACGCCCTGAAAACCAGTTTTTCGTTCAGGGAGCAAAACACATATATTCAATTTTAACCCAAATTCAAACATTTTATGAAAACAATACATCCCTTATATATTATGTATAGGGGGAGAAACTAAAAATTGACAAGCCAAACAGACGTAAGCTAACAATATTGGATTACTCTAATGGATTGGGCTCGGTTCTGAATAAAACAACTTGGTATCGAAGCTGTCCATTCAAATTAACCAGCAATAGATTTGTTTGGCAGAAAGAAAGCAAAGGAAATGTTTTACATGTTTCAATGCAAATTGTTGTAAATTCATAAATCAAGGATAATGCACAGTAATTCATTCTTATTATGCGTGAAATTATCATACGGTTTATTTTCATGCGTGTCTCACCGTAAAGGTCTGTGGGTCCATGTCTTAGGGAACTTCAGTTTTTAATTTTAAATTACAAAAATTTAAAAGCAACACCAAATAATCTAACAGTATGGTGAAATACCTCAAACAGTTTCCAAGATTATGGGTAAACTTACAACGTTATTGACAACACCACAAACCGCTTCTGAAAAGGAAGACTCTTATCACCTACGATCACAATTCAAAATTTGTCAAATGAAAAATTGAGAAACAGTTGTTTTTGGCTGTTAATGTTTCACCCGTCATTTATTTCAGTTGGATCGGTGGAATTTTAGTATTTTCAAAGAATACGTAGTTTGATCTACATACTAATTTCAAACTAGGCTTAAATTTATGATTTACTAAATGTCCCCCGTGGCTTCGCCCACGTTCAAAATTTATAATAGCTGGTATTGCTCCTGCACATTTTTATTTATTTTTTTGTATCTGTCAGTTGGAATTTTGGGTTTATTTGTTTGCACTCGTCTTCTTGGATGGATACGTTTGCTTTGTCACCGATATTTTTCTTTTGTACATCGTTAATTTACATCTATGATGACTAACTCACATACTTTGACACTTAAAATAATACTAGTATTTCTGAATCTCTATGAGGAGGTAGATCATAGAATGTGCCTTCAAGTAGTATTTTTTGTCAGGAAACAATGTTTAAGTGTTGTTCCATCTTAAATAGTCAAAATTTTAAAATCGTCCCGGTACTTTCCATTTTAAACACAATGTATAACGAGTTATTAATAACCAATAATCTCTGTAGTACTTAAGCTAAAAGCGTTCATGTCTTCATCCCTGTTTGCTCTGCGGCGCTTTGGCCAGAACCATAACAGTGGCGTAACCCTCTCTGGCTAAGTAAGCCTATTACACTGCACTCTGATGTGATTAAAGATTACGACACAAATAACTAGAACACTAATACAATCTTTCTATTGAAAAAACCGTTTATTATCCAAACAAGCTTTAAAATGTTTATAAATAATTAACATTCAGCTTTGAAATTATATCTACGATTATAAGGATATGTTTTTATTTTCCTATAGCGTTATAGAGTTTATAATAGCGTTCACTTCACAGCAAAATTATGGAATTTACTGCTATTGTATTCTTGTTTACACTATTCTAATTATTTTAAGTTAACAACATTCTTCAGAGATGAATTCCATTTTCAGAAAGAATGTTCATATTCGTATCAATTAAATGCAATATTACTCATTATGATTAATAATTATACAAGTCATTGATGTAGTACGGTAACATAGGACGCCCACTTTTTGGGTTTCAAAAGAGCCCTTAATGATGCTGATGCTGATGACCCAGGCTTTTCCTCTAGCAAATGTAAAAGCACAAAAGTTATGGGATTCTGATAGCTTCATCATACAAAACAACCAAAAGATTAATACAAAATTCCATTAAAAACCTTTATACTTATCTACAAATACCAAAACAAAGTAAAAATATTTTTATTTATTTTTAGTTTCCTAGTTCAGTAATTGAAAATGCATTGAATGGATAGGATTCTGTAGGTGTATTTTTATTAATTTATTTAAGGTTTTGTCTTTCAACTCTGGAATCAAATATCATATATTATTTATAAACTGTTTTACTAATGTTTCAACATGCTAATATCCCACAACAAAATATGCCACTGCAATACTACTTAATTATTAAATTAGGTGTTAAATTATGTAAATTTTAAATTAGGTTTCGCCTTTTTATAAATTATTAGTAAAACTATAAACAAGTTATGTGATAAAATTGACCTGAAGTTTTGCATAGGTTCCAAAGATCTACAAAAAGCACAATGCAATACTAACAATTCAAAAAACTGTTTACTGGGTGATAAACATTCCTGGACTGAAAAAAAACGTTTGAGTATCGTTTTGTTTTTCGTGTAAATAATCTTAACTATGAAGAAATTCAAGAGAATGGCATTATAACACGTTTTTAATTTCGATAATAACTTTTTCAAAATCGAACCTCTAATCAACACTATATTTTAGAATTACTGCGAAGTGGAATAGTGATATCAAAGCATATAAACCTATTTAAAACAAAATTTCACCTCTGACTTGTTTGCGGATGACAAAAATAACGAGCGATTGTCGGGCTGAGGCGGTGTCATTATACACCTCATTACAAGAAACAACAAAGCAAGCTTTTAACAAATCTTCAATTTCGAATCTCCGGTAATGATAGCCTTGCGATGAAGTCACAAAGGACAGTTTAATCTTGGGAAACGTTTTGAGCTTTATTTTATTACTCGATGAGTTTCAAAATGAAAAATCATATCTTAAAAACCGCAATGGCTTTGGAACCGAATCGTTTGAATGTAGGTAGTAATACGTTTTTTGTTCATGAGCAAATAACTATCAAGCATTATGAAAAGAGGTGCAGTTGTAAACTTTTAAGATTTTAAATAAGTTTATTAGCTATAAACAGAAATAGATTTATAACATAACTGGAAGGATCTGTTTATTTCCCATTTTGCAGGAATGGTTTATCAAAATGAAATAAACTTTGTCGTGACGAAGATTTGTTAAATATACGCTAGGCCCTACGGAATTTCATACATATACATTTCGATACTAGTTAATAATTTCAGCAACCGGAGAAAATTTTCAGTAAAATAAGCAAAAAGGATTTCCAAGAAGTAAGGTACAGTCCTCTCCTCTGTGTATTGGCGTAGTCAGGACGAAGCGTTTTTTTTTTTCAACAAATGACCATCAGACAGCATAAATCTTTGTACCAATACAAATCAATATTTTTTTCTTCTAAGCCACTTTAAAGAGACATTTCAGGTGATAAATATATCGATCCATGACGAAAATAAAGAGACGTCAGACGACGGATTGGTCACGTACAGTCCCAGACTCTAATAAACAACACGACACGACTGGTCATTATAGTTAGGCCGAATAGTTGGGCCTGCTGAATTAACACCTCATATGACGTTCTTTTTTCAAACGTTGTATGTACAACTAGTAATTAGAGCACTGATTAAAGCAATAATTCAATAGTTGGGATTACCCTTGAAACCTAACTTTAAAAATCTTTATAGTTTTTAAATCTTTACAATAAAATTTAATAATCCTTTACAACTAATCCCTTAGTTGCCGTTTGCTGTTGGACTATTAATTAACAATCCTGCCTAAGGAACATGACGGCCTAAGTCAGTAACAAGACTACAAGATCGCGCCACAATCATCTTTTACTCATCTGTCATTCATACTTGGCTTAAAATACCTACCTGGGTAGGTCGCCATTTCAAGAAAAGTATAAAGTATAAAAGAAAATTATCTCCAGTTGACACAGTAGAGCCCTGCTTTACTGAATCCCTCTCAATTGAGTTCTGGTTATTGGAAGGCCGATTTAACCGGAAGGTGGCTGTACAAGGTTGCCTGGAACCCATCTTGTAGATACTGACAAATATCCTCTATTAACTATGGAAAAAAATACATTAAAGTAATTTGTAAGTTCATAGATTTTTCCTTCAAAATAAACACTATCTTGGTTTGATCAAAGTTTTAATTAGCAATTAAAAAAACAACATAAGCACACATTATTAGGTGGTTATGATAAAAGAAATGTTTCTATTGACTTTTAGTATCATTTGAATAGTTAAAAATTACACCTAAAAATTACATTAGTTAAAGAATACACAGTCTCGTTTTGATACATCTACTTCAAACCTGGTTTTGCTTTTGTCAAAGTATACTTTGGAGTAAATTTTACTTGCCAGTTTGGTGTGGGAGTCCATCGGTGACTATCGATATTAAACTTTGAATAATCTGTTGGGTTAAGAGGATATAAAAAATATTCAATTTCCTGTAGGTGTCTATTCTTAGAAATACAGTAATCCAATTTCGAGTGTTCAAAAGACGATCCTTGCAAATTTTGACCTTTATATTCTCTCTGCCAACTCATTCGCATATTATCTTAATATTCACTGAATTATCTCAGAGCCTCAAGTATTGAAGTGCTGAAAGTCAACGCCTTTTTTCGAAGAATCAGAAAACGAGGTTAAAATCTCCAAAATTTGTAATTCCTGCTCACTGCTCATCCAATGCACCGATTGTTCACCACGAGACATAAATATGTCGAAAACTGCAGCCTGATTTTATTCCTCTTTTAGAGACTACGGTTCACAGTGAGTGACAGCTGGAAAAGGTATGTCCTTGTGTCTTCGTTAGACTTTGAACTACTCGCTGCACTTTTCCAGTTCACATATGCATCCTGAATGGTTGTAACTGGTGAGGAATTTTGCTATTTGTATGAAAACTCACAGCGACCAGGGCAGGGTGGCTTGACAGTTATTAACATAGCGATCTGATGGCAAGCTGAGACTGTTGAAGAGCGCTGTAACATAAGAGTTGTGTATTGAGGAGGATTTAGTTTTATCAATACTTTTCCTTTCCAACTCTTGTTATATTTCTTTCTTCTCCAAAGTAGTATCACGAGGAATGTCTGTATCTCCTCTAGATGAGAGAATTGGCCGTAAACCTTTTCTCGATTGAGTCCTAATAAGTACCACTTGACAACAATCGTTCTTTAAACTGTTCATGTGAATTTGGATAATCTTCTTCAACTGAGTTTTTAGGTTTTTTTTACACATTTGAACGTGTCAAATAAAAGATATAAGAAAACTCTCCGAAATTGAATCCAAAGAAAATGTACCATCAGTTGAATAATACGATGTGTTGCATGCTCAAAGTATTTTTCGTGTCTGGGAAGGAAAAATTTCTACTACGATAGTTTGTTTTTGAATATTCATAGCTTAAATTTTTCTGAGTTGCCTTTTAGTTTAAGTTAATAAATTTAACATATAAAATCACTACCTTACGACTCATGCATTAAGGAAATCCCCATAATACATGGATTCATAAAGACAAAAAGATAAATCAAAACTTTATTTGCTTTTTATAACGGGGCTAAATAAAAACTCAGTTGACCTCCTTTCGTACGCAATTTGATAATATTCCAGAACAAATTAATAAAAAAGAATTAAAATAGACAATAAAAACGTACCTTTTTCATAAAATGTACAAATAATACATCATTAAACCGTATTGTGTTTTCGAATTTTAAAAAAATATCAATCACTATTCTTATTTTTTTAAAGGTGTGACTGCAAGAAGTAGCTGCTCGGCCCGTGAGGTGGTGGCCACTGACGCTATTTGTTCATCGTTTATCTGCAGGCTTAGCCAGAGCCTGCCTAATCCCGTATTGTCTGGGTTGACGCCTGCCCATAAAGCACACTGATTAGGTCTACACCACGCAGCTGCCGTCTGTTGCTGGTCCAATCAGTGATCTTGTCTGTGAACTTTGTTCCATGTGATAAAATTGTTCTTACTTTTTTAATATTTAAGTTTTAAAAGTTTGTTTCCTTACAGTCAGTAAATCAGTTGTAACGTAATCAATGAAAATCATAAAATCAAAGAAAAAAATTTAAATATATATAATGTAATGTTATATATAATGCAACGTGTGTGTGTGTGAATATATGTATATATATATATATATATATATTGTTTTTTATAAGTACATAAATATTCTTACCTTATAAATTATTGAAAATAACTAGGCTAATTAATTCTATTTTAATTAATTTAAATTCCGTGCAAAATTGAAAATATTATCTATATGGACTGATAAAACCAAACTCATTTGCTCACTGCTGGCTGTCATAATGTATGAATGTAAATTAATATTGTAATTTTTACCCTCCCGCGCGCGCCATGTTAGGCGCATAGGAGCCTGTAATTATAAAATAATTTGTGTGAATAAAATTATTTTGACTTTGACTTTGAATGATGCGTTAGGAAAACTTGATTGCATAGTGGAAAACTCACATTACAAATACTGTTTGTTTTTGTTATAGAATATATCTTAGTGATTTATATAATCTAGTCGTACGTAACATTAAGTATTTCAATGGTGAAAGGCGAAAGGCAATGTTGGCAACTTTTCGAAAGCATATAATTGGCTTATCAAAAATTGGTTAGGGCCTATTTAAATTTAAATCTTATAGTTTATGTAATCTTATGTCTATTAAGTGTGTAAATCTGGGTTTCTTTTTTATTTTCTTTTATTTAGTTCAGCATGGTAGGTTGAAATAATTTGTATTGAACAATTCTCAATAAAGAATTGTCATTTTACAGTTACTGTTGACTTTTTAGAATTTTCAGTTTGTTGTAAAGGATGCATTTAACTAAAATGTTGCCAGCTGTCTTTAGGATTTTGTAAGTTTTTTCTTAAATGCATATACTTCTTGTTTCGTGTTCATTTTTAGCCAATATGATGTCCAATAATCAATATCTTCTTTCTCTTGAGGCAATGCATATTTTTTATTTTTATAGATTCTTCTCCATGTGAACTGCGGCTTCTTGTGGTTGTAAAGAGGTGGTCTCGAACGGACCGTGAGGTAAAGTACAGAGAATTTATTACCTTCTGATCATGGCCATAATATGAATTTTCCTTACAGGAAGTCCCAGCTTCCAAAATCCATAGTTCTAATTTTTGTTTGATTCCCAGTTTCTTTCTTCAATTCTTTCGTGCTCGTTCTAATGTCTAAAATTTTTTTTATACAATCCTTACTTAGTCAACGTCACAGGTCAACTCCAGGCAATCCCGCCATTCCCTGGACAATCCATATTTCATCAACGCTATTTGCATTGGGGACTTACTTAATAAAGCCAAAAGGAAATAAAGGAAATAGTTCCTTTTCCTTTTTGCCGATGGTTGGCCCATGATTAAAATTCAATTGTTTGTCTCCAAGTTATGGATACTTAATTACTTCTTTCGTGATAAGGTATTTTGCTTTCTTGTATGAACCTGTAATCATGCATCCCATGCAATCCTCGTTATTCCTAATCCTGTGCATTTCTTGTCAGAATGCAAAACATTTGTTTCAGTATCACTGGAAAGTTTTAACAACATCCAAATAGAACTTCATATTAGTTGGTCTTTGTCTTTGAATAAATTCCTCGGAATTTATTTTAGACAGCCAGCTTGAAGTAAACATGTGTTGGCATTGGTGGAATGTATTGGTTTACGTTATTAGGTTATTGATCTCCACTTAATAAAATTATTTTATCCAACCACTAATTTTTTACAGGAGGTCCCTACTTTGAATAATAAAAATCCATCAAATAACATGCTTCCATAAGTTGTGAACCGATAAAAAACAATAGGCCCCCACCTAACTGAAAACTGTAGATGAATATTCTACAATATGATTAAACTTACTCTCGAAATATTAAATATGAAAAACTACCAAGATATTCATAAGTTTTGAGTTGAAAAAAGTAACTGATAAATGTAAAATAAATATCAACGTGACGGAAAGTAGAAAGTATGGGTTTTCCCAAAACAGCTGGTTACTTAATTAAAAATAATGTATATGAACAATTGAATTAAAACAACACAATTTATGTTAAAACATACTTTCATTTAAAATTTATGAGTTAAAAAAGCCCAGTGGAGCAAAGAACATTAATCTGTGGGAGATCAAAATTATTCCATGGCTTTTACAGCAAAGAAAAGAAAAGAAAGAAAGAAAGAATTTATTTCTCTAATTACATTTCATTACATTATTGTTCATAAATACAAATGAAAAAGGTACAAATAGTACAATTGCAATTAGATTCATTTTAAGATGCCAAGTCTGACTTTTCAATATGTAACAGAGAAATAATTATTCCTCCAACACGTTTAGCCTGTTTGGAGGCTTTATTGGAACAACTAATAAAATCTAAATCGCAGCTGTTAAACAACAACAAAATTTCTTATCATTAACAAAGTAAAATAGTCACATTTAACTAAATAAATCATCAAACTAAATTACATCTCTTCCAAACTTTCCAAAAACTGTAACAACAGTAAGATAAAAAAAGTAAACATTCATCATATTTACAATCTGGGAGCCTTTTTACAATAATACAATTCTTTCCTACAGAAACAACCACATTATTATATGTTATATATTATTATTATTATATTTATTTATTGTATAGAAACAATAAATAAAATACAAAAAAGCATTCAATAAAAAATAATTAAATAAAAAAAAACGAACCCTTGTAGATATTCTCTTTAATTTGATACTTCAATCATCCAAAGGGGTTCATTGATAAAGGAATTTTTAAGTACACAAGGAACTAGTATAATAGATAAAAACAAGGGTTATTTTATACTAATACAAAGTTTTTTTACGGTTAACAGTTAAATTTATAATACAGAAAAAAATAATACAGAAAAATTCATAACAATACATAATATGAAGTATCAAATATCCTAAGGCTACCTTATAAATTCACGTAAGCTTGACGACCGTAATGTTCACCAATTTACCATTTATTTCATTCTCGAATGATCATTATATTTCGCTTAAAAATCATGCGGTGAGTTATAACTTCAAAAGTTGTTTTTTGAGAAATTTAATGATTTTATAGCCGTTCCATATGGCTAGGCGTCAAGAGGCGTCGACCATCGTTGCCTGCTGAGTAAACCCCTTAATGAAGGTAATCGGTTTAACAGCCTAGTCCTCGACAGCAGTGATTAGCTGTCAAGTAAGTATCTGAAGTATCACAATACTCTCATATTGGTTTTGAATATTGAACTTTTGTAGAGATACCTATATAAATTGGAAGAATAGTGAATTCCAAACAATCCTTTTAGAGATTTTCAGACTCGTAAAAATGATTTTATAAATACACTTTCCTCCCTTTTTTTATGATTTTTAGGGTAAGAAAGGAGGTGAATCGCCTTAGGAACTGATTCTGTACTGGTAAAAAAGATGGGTTTGCCAACCTAGTGGAATTGTATTTTCTATTTTATAACTATAATGTATTGTGTGAAAATTTAAACAAATTAAGTGTACTCAAAATCTCAACAAGCTTTAAGTAGTGTTAAGCTTTATAGTAATGAAGAGTGTATTATCTTCTAATTAGAATTTTTTACTTTCTACATTTAATATGAAATTGGCTATGAGGGTCAGTGTCCCTCCTTCAGTAATACAGTAAAACTGATATCAACAGTACTTGCATTCTTGCTGATAAGAATTCAATACGATATGATAGCAAGGGTTACTCGTTTACCGGGCTACGACTCCTTTATGACCTTTTATCGGTTCCCAAAAGATGATTTATAATACTGAAAATAGACCTGGAATTCGTCTTTTTACAAGATACGAATTTTACATCTTTATAAAATTTGGCATAGAAACGATCCATAATTTTCATTTTAAATTATATTCTTTGTAACCAAAAATAATGTTATCGTTGTTGTAAGAAACGTTCTAGTGACTAAGCTTGATTTTTAATTTATTGTTTTCTTTTGGGTAATTCTTGATACATTTAGGGATAGTAAAAACATTTCAATTAAAACATTAAAGTAAAATTTCTGATGGTGAACCATCACGTAAAAATTTAAATTAAAAATAGTTTAAAATGAAAATGTTGAGTGAATTCACAAGTGAAGCAAACAAGCAATATTGGATTAGCTTAATGGACTTGTTTTCTTTGAATGTCACCACAAGGTATTGTTGCTGTCAATTCCAATAACAACGCAATAAATTTGTTTTACGTTTATCTTAAGCCTAAATTTTTATGCATTAAATAAGTCAGTAGTCTAATAATTACTTACAAATTAATAGTACGTTTAGTACATTAGTACGTGTTTGGTTTTTGGTACTAGCGGACCTAGCGGTATGACAGAAAAACTGAGACCGTACCTACACATAACACTTTAATTAAGTTGTATTAACTGGTTTGTATTGTAGTCGTCTTAAGCGCTAGTTGCGTGAGCCCAACTACGTTATACCAGCTGACCCTACACACACCTTTCTTTTTTCCGGACACCATGGAATACACATTTAAATAAAAATAGGAATACAAAAGAAATATATTTTATACTTTTCATGAGAATAAAACATCATGGAATCATGAAAGAATATCAGATGGCAATCCGCTTCGCTGTGCATTTACACTGACAGCTGATCACTTGTTCGAGTAAACTTGTCTTTATCCGTTAGTTAAACAATAACTTCACCCAAGGTAAAATGTGTTGGCCTCTGGGAATGAATTCAATTAAGACGCAATGGATGCCTTAAAAACCTTCTCCATGAATTTTTTTATTATACAGTATATATCATGTTTCGTGACTAACGGCGTCCGAGTCTGTAAACGTTATGTATACCATCATCTTCTTTTTAAATATAGATATATGAATAAATCATTACCTTCAAGTATTAAGAAAATTCTAAAAACTAAATGGAGGTTATAGGCTATAAAAACTCCCGATCGTTATCAAACGATTGCACATGTTTTTATTTTTGGTTTATACGGATTTTCCAAATTCCGTAAGCATTATTACTGAAACATTTATAACCTAGTCTTGATACACTAAGAAACATAAGACTTATCTTCCAAACCCTAGTTCAGGTGAATGTGTTGGCCGGGATCTCTGCGTCACGTACACAAGCGGCAGTTCTGTGGGCCATTACAGCACAACACTGACGTATATCAACACTACACCGACCACTTTGCCTCGATGCCATGCACATATTTAAAAATATTTGTACTAGCTACCTTTTATAAGAACTGGATTAATATTTTGCGATTATTATTAAAATAACTGCCAGGTACTGGTAACTTTGAAAAACCGCCGGTAAATGAGTGAATGCTGTTTGATAGAAATAACGTAAATAAATCGGTTCAAACATAATACTTGCTATGGAATACCAAGAAATATTTTATGCATAGCTCAAGTGATTAATAGTAAGTAAAGTACCAGTCTTGCTAACTGCTAAGTTTTGACGGATGGCGTATGCCTTAAAAAAGTTGTTTTTGGTATGAGATCTATGGATATGACAACGAGACAAGAGGTCTTTATTTAACAATATCTCAAGCTAAAGCAAAATTGTTTTCCCCCACCTGCGTTTTACTCCTTTTAATGGGTGAGTAAAATTTGCCTCCCACGTTGAAAATTTGTCTCCCAGCGGGGTTGAAGTGATTACTTTGTCTCCCGGTGGAAGAATAACATTGAGATCAATAATCTTTCAAAAATTAGAGTACCTTCAAAGTTCCACGCACACATGCAAATTTGTTGCAGCTCAACAATGCAGGCGGTAACAGCTGATTTTGTGGTAGGAATAATCAGATAAGATTAACATTAACAACATTCAGCCGTGAGAACGTCTAAGAATTAAGCATGTAAGAACGTTGCAACTATCAGCTGACCGCTGTTTCATGAATGGTTGCAGCTACCCGTGTGCAGGCACTGTAAGTAGAACTAAACCAAATGGATATTTTTATTACTTATTATTATAAAGTAATTTTTATGGTCAAGGTATTTTTAAATATTGCAGGTGAGGTAAAAATGTTGTGTGTATTTCGAGAGTAAAGCACATTGAAAAAAAATTTCTCCCTCGAGAAAATTGTCATCCTTGCAAGCTCGGGGGCCAACATTTTCACTCGTGAGATAATGTTGTACTTTACTCACTCAACACACAAATAACTATTCATTACTACTTAAACCACAAAGCTCATGGAGTGCACAATGCTCAAGTGAATAGTGCTAACGGGCCTCGTGTGACCTTGGTGAAGCTATGTAAATCATATAGGTATATAAATAATTACTGATCCTTAATTTTTAAGATTATCTTTAAAAATAACTGACTTTTAAGGGACTAGAGGGATGGTAATGACAATGAAAATTTAAATTTAGACTCTTGTATGATCAATGAAGTAGTTCAATTGTCAAAAAATATTTAGTATTTAGCTATTCAAAAGTAAAGCCTAAAATAAGCAAAACAGTAATACAGTATTACAGTAATAATACAGTAATACAGTATATAAGGTGGTTTGTAAATGCCCCCTTCTACAGGGAAATCTGATCTTTCTCTGTGCCCCTTTTCTTCTACATTTGTCAATTATCAATCATAGACTACCTCCACACATTGTTAGGTAGGTAGTGAGTACTTTATTGAGTGGATGGTGATTTATGGCCGCCAAATTAGATTCGTCATATTGAATAAAACATATTCTTTTATAAATTTCAACTTTATGCATAGTCAATATGAATCCATAATTTCGTAGAAAATTTAGGTAGTGACAAGTAACCCCCACCGATCTTTGTTAAGCCCGTTTCACAACATTTTGAGTTTTTCACGAATTTGAATTTTTCGACCGTTATCTTGAAACCGCCATTTTGAAATTCCATAAGTTACTTTAAATACAAAGCTAAATCATTTTCCATTTTTAAATCATAATTTTTCATTTGTTTTTGACGCAAAGTTTACTACCGAAATCGGTTTTCAGTTTAGATTTTTCTTATCCTATACTCTTATATAAGCAATGTTATCTAGCGTGTTTGCTTGTTTGTACAACTATCTCAAAAACGGTTTCGAGGATTTCCTTCAAATTTTGGAAATAGTTTAATTATGATTTAAAAACAAATTCTATGCAAGTTACTTAGCCAGAGAAAATCTAATAACTAAATAAAATTAATTTAAAATTTTAAGAAATTTAACATTGGGCCTTATGAGCATCGAAATAAACTACAAAAACTTTAAAAAAAAGTAATCAGTAATCATAACAACTATTTGCAAGCTACAGTTATATCAAGGAGGAATGCAGCGTGTGAAATGAAGATTGCATGAAGTAATACAAAAGAGTATTAATAAATATTATTACAATGAAATTTTGTACAGTAACTGGATGAAATGGTAAACACAAAGTAACACCAAGCAAGGCTCGGTCCACCAATGACTTTTTTTCAATAGTGGCATCTTTATAATAAACAGAAAAGTCTGATATCAAAAAATAATACGTACAATTGTCATTCGTTAATTTTTAAAATGCATAATATTGTTTTGCCCCAAGCTATCTTCACTAAAGCTCCTTAAAAGAAGATAAAAATATTGTTTTATAATTCTTTATTAAGGATATATGTTTAAATATAGTATTAAGATAGTTTATTTAAGAAGAGATGTGTTAGAAAATTAAGACAAAATTAAGATCTTAAATCTGACCATAATTGTAAGCATTATTCTTCACACTTTGAATGAAAACGCTGCTATTGCGCATTTGATTCGTCTTTGGAATTAACCATTTATACTAGTTAGTAATCTATTTTTCTTACATTATCAATCAAATCTCATCTTCTCATTGAATTTTCCAGCTATAAAGTCAGTTTGAAATATGCAGTGCAATATGTTGGAAGTTCTAGTTTGATACAAACTACTTCTCTAGTACAAATAATCTCCTACAGCTAAAAAAGTTTTAACTTTTAAAAGCAGAGTCTCAGTAATGGTTCCCAGTGTTAACACAAAATAGATATTACAAAGAAGCATATAGAATGCAGAGAAGCATATGGAAAAGTCACGTTCGGTCCCAGACAAAACAAACAAGTCACGTATAGTCTGTAGTGTTTGCCTGATTTACAAGGCACATCAAGTAAAAATACCTCATCGCTTGCTTCCACTCTATTCAGTACATTTCACTACACAATTAACTTTATATGGGCAAAAATAAGCAAGCATGCTTTTTGTAATACTTTTTTCTATGAATGTAAGAGGCCCAGGAAAACTCCAAGCACACGGTTGGGAAGATATTTTCTTGTAAATGTGCAGGAAAAATTAATTTTCATTGTTAAAATCAACATTGGGTTAATACACTACATTTTGGCAACAGAATAACATTAAAATGTAAACTAATAATTTTTATATGTTATATTGCAACAAGGAACAAAATGGAAAACTAAATTTTTTGAGTTTTGACTAGTAGGCGATCTCTAGTGTTTATAATAATGTGTATCGTATATAAAATTCTTATGTTGAAAAATAGTCACGTATAAATGATTCCTTTTATTAAAGTGGACATAGGCCTATATATAAAGAATTGTTATAACCAAAAAGACTTAATTTTAATTTTTTTACAGTATTTATATATTTAAGATTAATATGTCAACAGCTTTTCGACTGGAGAATAGGCTTTCGTTTTGGATAATAAGTAAAAAGTTTTTTTTATTCACCGTAGTTTGTAACCGGTAGTTTTTCATTTACCGTAGTTATTTTACCGGGTAAAGTAACTTATTTCCCGAATTTAATCGATCGATGCATTTTTCTTATTCCTTTGTATTATGTTAACAAAACATTGCTTTAAATAAATGTTGTAGGCCTTATTACACTGAACCTTCAGTATATACTTTAAACTCAATATATTTTATCCATTATCCTCTCAAAGAAAAATGAAATATTCAGGTCGGTAGACAAAATTACTGTAATATGCAATAGGAATCATCTGGATTTTTTTATATCAAGTAAATCCTCTTGGACGAAGTTACCTTGTAAACCGATTAAGTTCATTAGAGAGTTTAACTGGTAGTAGCCGCAGATTGACTAACAGACTTAAGCCGCTGAAAGACGAATGTTCCAGCTGTTACCTTTTTGTTTTTATTTCATTTTTCTACGGGTACGCTGACTTTGGAACTAGAATTGTGTGCAAATTAATTTCAATTCTAACAAGATAATTTATTCTATTCACAATTTTTTCTTCATTATTGGAGTTCATATATTAATAGTTCGTTTATTAATATAATAATTGATCCGATTAATTGTTTCATAACCCCACAATCTCTTTTTGTTCAGTTGTTGAACTTACCCTTTAAAAATATTGACCTTTCATTTGGGTAGTTTAAATAAACCTTACACCTTTTCAAACGGCTCTGCCTTTAGTTAGAAACATGACATTGCCTAAATCTAAATATATTACTAAGATTTATACTAGATTTATACTGATATATACTAGATTTTACTAAGACCTTGAAAATAAGAGGTCACTGGATGGGGGTTGTATTTGAAAATATGGGGCTATCCCTCCAAAATCGCATTTCGGGAACAAGGGCAGATGACATGCTGCAGAATGTGTTTTGTGGTCGAAACTCAAGAGCAAAAAATCTTTAACCGATATTATTGAGTTTAAAAGTTTTTAGACTGGTTTAGTCTGTGATTGTGGGACCGCACAAAATATTTTTAAAACATAAAAATTTCGCGAAAAACCCATCAGAATATAATGGTTTACTTTTTATGAAATGTATTTTATTTAACGATGGAAAAGGATTTCTGTAATCCTAAAGTTTTTAACCAAGGAGAAAACTTCGTTCTTCCACAAGAAAATATACTGAAATATATGATAAGCCTGGATGTAATAAAGTCACATACTTCAATCTTAAGTGTCATAGCCCCAGACCAAAACTTTCAAAATAAACCCCCTTTTTATCAACTACTGTATAAGTATGTTGTTATGTTGTTAAAAATACTGAATTAACTGTTAAATAATTCAGTTGAAGTCACATGTCTTATGAATATGTAAAGTATACTGTTTATTTGGAAAAAATAGTATGACAAATTGAAAGTGATGCGTGATACGTACTTGGACTATATTTTAAATATTATCTAAACTTATAGAACACTTATGTTTTTTCACATAATACGAGCTAGAACTTAGTAGCTTTCACACAGCCGACGTTGATGTTCATTAAAGTAACACCACTTTGCTCTTAGGTCCACACATTAAGATAAGGGTTCGCATAAAAAAATTTAACCTGTCATTGTAACATGTTGTTTGAAATGCAATTCAAAGTTTTTTGGAAACGTTAACCCGATTGTTCTAGTCAACAAAAACAAGGATTTAATAACTATTTAAATTGGTTTTACTACTTTAAAATGGTCTAGTAAAATTTTTTTATTTAAATTAGTATTCGGTATTTTACTGTATTTGTTGTAATTATTAATGGTATTTGAGACTCTTGAAGCGTTGAAAAAATATATACATTATATGATTATATATTATACTTACTTTAATACTTTTAATTGAAATGGCGATCTAAAAGGTATTTCAACCTAAGAATGAATTATCTTGTCGAGTGTAGTTTTCGGTTCAACCAGAACCGCGTTCAACTCTTTCAAAATGAAGAGGACATTTTCTTTCTTCTTGGGTGACTACATTCTATAAGAGGAGTATACATACAAGATTCCAAAATGGAATTAAAGTACACACACATATATACCTTTTTTTGTGAGCCATAGGCGGTATTCACCGTGAAATTCCTTTACATTAAATTTTCCAATAATACATTTTTTCTAGGTATTGTTAAGTTACTCTATTTTAAACTCTACATAGAGTAGGACATGGTAAATCGCAATATTGTTTAATAAATGTTATTTATTTAAGGTAAGATTTTTTAAAATAAAAAAGGAATCTACATTTCACCACCTCAAATAACTTTTTAACTATTGAAAATGTTACTTTGTCCTAATACTTTCATTTATATAAAGATGGGAAAAATTAAATAAAACATAGTTAAGGAAAGCTTGTACATTCCTCTATCTAAAATAATCTATTTAAGTTGGTAAAGAAGCTAAAATATCCAAACAATGAAAACCAATTTCAAGTTAATGGAAATTTTACAGCCTTGCTGAAATGAACACTTTCAAGAATGTGACCTCAGTGAATGATAAATCCATTGAAGTTTCTTACAGATCTTGCTAATATACTCTACTCCTCAATACATATCATAGTATTAATATCTATAAAATAGCTGACAAAACATTCAGTAGAATGATTCTTATATTTTCAAGCTTACTTCAGGCTCTGAAAAAAACTTGATGAATTTTGTGTTAGCTTAGCATGAGCAGTTCTGCACATATACAGTAATGTTTTAATTATAGGCTCTTAAGATGTTTCCAGAGGTGGGGAAGGTGCGTAAACGGATCTTTTTAATAGGTGTCCACACTTGTGTTCGGTCGTTCAAATTTATGGCATCACCCACATTTAAATGTATTCTAATTTCATTTCATAACTAATCCACTTCCTCTCTCTTCTCCCTCCCCTGTTTCTTTCCAGTCCACCTCCCCCTCCCCTCACATACTCTCTCACACACAGGTTGCGGTGACATTGTAATTACTAAAGGCGCCGTGTTGGTAGCCCACTACTGATTGGCGGCTTTAATCTACTCTGTCGGCCACTGAGAAATTGTAACGGTCATTATATGGTAACTGGGTCATTATATCTCACCATTAGTCCATTCACTGCAGTTTACATATTTAATAAAACGCTTCAAAATACTGTAATGAGATTAAATATGAGGGTTTTTTGACCTCAACAATTATACATGTTTGCTTTTTTTTAGGAGTGTCTTAAGATTCTCAATGACAGTGTTACAGCAAGTATTTGTTTTTGTTGTTTTTTTTCATTGGATTTCATAGATTTATCTGAATAGGATATAATCAAAGTACTGCTGTCATTACATAAGTATGGAATTTGTGGAATGGATATAGGGCATGGGTAGGTGTGCAGTATTTTATTCTAAGAAATATTTTTCAAGTAATCCTAACATAAAACAAATCATTTCAATTTATAAATTGAACGCAATTACAGAAACCTTACGCTCCAAAAATAATAAGTATTTGCCCAAAGAAAATGTATATGGGTTTTTCGTCATACCATTACAAAAACAGCAGTTTTTATCACATGTGTTATGGGGCTAAAGAAGCTTTTTTTCTCTGTAGGGAGGAAACGAATCAGGACTGCTGTTCGTTTTTTACTGAAGTAAAACTAAGGTATGTAGACAATAATTGATATAGGGTTAATAGGTGTCTAAGGGTGTGTGGAGCCAAAGCTTGTGACGTTAATGTCGAGCCCTTTTCTGGTTTCATCCTAGCTCTATTAGCTTACTGGGTGAAAAATATAGCCTGAATATAGGTGTCAGCCATATAGTCCCTCTGATTGGTCGAAAAACTTGTCCTCGAACGAAAAGCATCACTTTAGTCATGAAATGTACTATTACTTTAAGGAATCTATACATTTCCTCTAATTTTTTATAAGAACCAAAGAAATTCTCTATATTTTATCTGGTCTACAAGCGCACTATGCCTGAGCAGGAAGACTAATCTACGGGGGGCTCAGCACCGGGGTATGATCGTGTATCAGCTGCTATACTGAATAAAAACTGGGAAACTTTAAGACGACCACTTTTACACATCTTTAAATTAATACCCGAAGCGGTGAATTCTCCGATGCCTTTAAAGTAGCTAAGGTCGTTCCCTCTACAAGGCAGGAGACATCACAAACACCTCAAACCCTAGGCCAATATCGTTGTTGAGTGTGTTCACTTTGGTCCTTGAAAAAATAGTAAAATATCAATAAAATGACTATTTAAATGAACAAAGCATTTTATCTTGTACGCAGTTTGACTTAAGAAATTCAATAAGTATTTGCGACGAATTGTTTGAGGTAAATAAAAATCTAAATATTGCAATCAATGAAGCTAATCGGGTCATGTTGGTATCACCAGACACACTCAACAACGTCTTGTAAATCCATTCAGTTGGAATTTGTCTAAACGATACATGTAACTAATCTGCGATAAAAATAATCTAGAAATACAAATATTTGGTAATAATAATTGATTCTAAACTTTTGAGGGTATATCATGTCGCTTATTTGTACAAGAAATTGAAAAAAATCATTTTCAACCTCAAACTTTGAACTTCTAAAATTTTTCAAATTTAGATACTATTTTGAATATTATTTTGTTACTAGGAAATAGTTATTAGTTTGTCGATACTGTTCTAGTAACAGATCCCTCTTTGAACCCAGAAATTATAAAAATAGATTACATACCTTTCGTCGTCAATTCAAAGTAATCAATAAAATATATTACTGCAGTTTCGATACTCGAAGTATCGTTGTCAAATCTTCTAAAACGTCAAAATTACAACTCACAATTACACGTCAATCTTATAAAAATTACAAGGGCGGCAATGACAGTTCTAGACACCGCGCACATTGGAAATTATGACCCGACTGTCCCATGTGGCTTGGTTTCAGTGACCTTGGGGAGGGGGTGAACAACTGATTATTGTGGGATACTAATAATACTTTTTTGTGCCATTTTAGAGACTTCACTTTAGCAAATAATACATTTGACCAATTTATAGTTTAAGAAGTCAGTAGGCGAGGCTTTCAATGCTGTTTTTATCTCGTAGCTTTCATATACTTTCATTATGGGGCCTTTTTTGTATTATATAAAAATAAAATACTTATATTCTCAGTGTAGCTTCTTAGACAATGATTTTTAATTAGCTAGGTGATCTGCGAAGGTGGAGGTGGCTTTTTAATTAGGCAGGAGGTAGGTGTTTTAGGCAGGAGTTCGCCAAACAACAACACTTCAGCCAATACATTTTTCCACACTTGAATTGAAAAAAATAATTTATAAAAAAAAGGTTTAAAAAATGCAACGTTATTAATTTTTTTCATAGTAATTTCAACCATGTATCTTCGTATCTTGGCTGCAACCGATCCCCTTTTCACATCGTAAGTCTCTAGTGGATCATTTTACGATAGCTCGTTAGATTGGATGATCGTAAAGCTAAGTAAACTTTCCTGTTTAGTTAGGGGATTTCTTGAAAAGATCTAGAGTTTGCTCTCTAGAAGACAAAATATATTTTATAGAATGTCAAAACTAAAATTCATAGATTTAATGACGTACTTGTGAGGTACATAGTCATTTTCTCAACTAAGAGTATTTGTATTTTCCCTGGCTAAAATAAGTAATGGCATACCAGTTGTATATGAAAGTCACAGTGTAAATAGTAACCAAGAAGCTATGCTAATATAATAATCAATATCTAAAATTGTCAGGGAATGTGAGTGATAACGTTTTTTTTAATACACAATGCATCATAAATCACATAATGAGTCACATTTGTATCATGCTTGGCTTGCCTCATAGATGTTTATTACAAGAATATTTTAATGAAAATAACACGCTCGATTTGTCTATAGCAATAGACTGACTGGCGTCAGTATTACACCTGCGAAAAAACCAATGGTGAATTTAAATTTACTATGGCGATTATTACATAACTGGAAGTCTGTGGTTATATTTACTACTACCTGGATGGGCTTTAGTACTTTGCTGATGTATGTGCTTAATATTCGGAGTCACATGACGACTGATTCGTCAGCTTCACCAAGGTTCTCTGCAGTTTCTGTAAGTTACATCAGGTACTTTTTTGGTACAATATCACTGAATATAAAAATTATGCGCTATCACCGCCGCATAGTTTTTACGGCGGTACAGCATTTATATTGTACTATACGGGAGTGAAATTCTTTTTTGATTCCTGATGCATGAATGTTCATTAATTTTTATGTATTAATAAAATTAGCATTCCTGCTGATTATCTCATTTTATAGTAGTCATGAAAAATTTAAAAATATCTAACTGAATTTTGGTAAACGAGTTGCAACGTATTTTCTTTCCTTTCGTGTGTTGAATATGAAGTATAAGGAGATTGGGCCCGAAGAGGTTTTCCTAAGTTCCTCATAGTATTAAAAACATAGTTCTTTCATGTTACTTAGGATCAATTGACAGCCAGGTAATTTAAACCATTCGTTAATATATTAATGATCCAGAGACTAATTCCTCATGGAAAAATGATACTAATTATAGTTTAAATGTTCATTTTAGAAATGATTATAAGATTTTAAATTATTTAATGAAATGAAGTCCTTGTTTGAGCAATAAAGTCCAGGTTGAATCATTTCTTTGTATCCACGCCCTGAACATTTTACGCCGTTCATTTTTCGATAAGTCATTATTAGATCGGGTGGTCTTAAAAGTAAGTAGACTTTCTTGTTTACTTAACAAATATTTCTAAGGATACACAGCAGGGTTAGCTTGCGCATAATATAAAATAAAACAAATGTAATAAAATAAACATGAAGCAATACATTTCAATAAAATTTATAACTGATATGTTTATAAATTAAAATACAAATATACAAAAATGAGGTTTTCTGGTGATTTTAGTACAAATACACAGTAACCCCATTGCAGCATACATGTGTAATCAGCGAATTTCTGTTGCTTAAAATAGCATTTCCACAACATAAACGGTACATGTATTTTTTCTTCATAAGAATAACATGAGAAATGAGTATGCAGCTTTGCTACAACAGGCATGCACAATTTGTCAATTTTAAATTCACACCCAGTGAATCTGATCTGTAAGAAGCCATATACCAAGTTTTACTAAGATAAGTTGAAAAATGGGTGGAATTTCTCGGCTGTTATGAGTGATGAATAGTTTTTACGGCGAATAACCATTTTATAAATGCTATTTATAAATATATTTATGTGTACCAGTGGTTTGCACATCTTCTACCGTTTGTTTGGCAAGACCTATTGGAAATAGATTTAAATAAATTAAAATACAAATGAATAAAAATAAATAAAAATGAAAGTGCACATAGATGTTGGGTAGAAACATAAACATAAACATTCGTTACTTTTGAAAATAAAACTCCAAAACAGAGGGATGAAGATGCATTAAGCAATGAAGATCCATGAAAAGCTAATTCCCAAATTATAAAAAATTAAGTTTTTAAACTGTTAAACCTGCAAAGTGTAGAAAATTTACATAAACACTTTTAAAGCAGATGATATAAATGTTTTTTTTTATTCTGCGAGAAATTTTTTATCCATTTTGAAGTTTCAAGTCTAAAAGTAATTAGATAATTTGAAACGTTTTCCCTGATGAGATCAATATGCACTGGTAGAGGTAGTGAGGTATGAGAAGAAACTTGAGTTTGAAGTTTCAGCAGAGGAGGGGAAGGAATCATTGATGACGTGGAAGTAAACAAAGCCATGTGTTTACGCTACTAGTCTGGTAGATAAAAAATACTACACCAAAACAAAATGTGGGTTCATATTAGAAACAATGTATCGCTCTTTGAATAACAATCACTAAACAGGTGACATGTTTTTGTTTAGCATGTAACACATGACTGACACAGAAATTCGTTGTTGAATCAATTGATCTTATGTAAATATTTATTTTCTCTCCTGGGAAAATCTAAGTTCATCTGGGTTTGTTTGTAAACACCCAAGCTTCATCTCACACCTCACTACCTCTAATTTATTCCAGCGCCACATGCATGTACCTATAAAATTAAATAAAAACACAATGCACACATCTTATTATTGAAAGGAATTTTACGTTGCGAAAGCCCGTAAATAATCAACATGAAACTAAAGCCTATTTTATTAGGTTGTTTTTAAGTCTCGAAGTGACACGGGCTGCTAGTTATTATTTTTCGTTATACTGCTTCAAAAACAGAAGTTTTTAATGCATGTTTTCCGGACCTAAATACACTCTTTTTATTCCTAGGAATTAAAAGCTGATGTACTCGATACCAGCTGACTCTTTATAGTCCTAGGACAATAAAAGTCAAAAAGTGCCGCGTACGTCGTAATAATCGAACAATATTCATTCGATTACAAATAATCTAAACATTCATCGTTATTATCAAAACATTCATTGTTGTCAGTTTAATCAATTTGTGAAACTCGCTCATTTCACCAATCGATTATTACATGCGTTCGATACGTCGATAGTTGTTCATTGTTGTCAGTCTACCCTAATATAAATGAAACAGACAATCAGCTGATTGCTTCACATAGCAAGAACAAGACGGTGGCATCTTTTGAAGGCATTTTTAAAGGTAAACAAGCTGTAACATTTTGGTTTTCTTAAGTAGTTTACGTATTGTATTGAGCAATATAACGAAAAATATAGTTCACCACACGGACCTAAAGCTGCTTTTCGTTACTCGGTCATTTTTCAACCTCGGCTTACAGCCTCGGTTGTAAAACTTGACCTTGTACGAAAAGCGTCACTTTAGGTCCTTGTAATGAAATATACGTAGGCAATATACTACAGTATATTGTACTCGCAATATACGTAGGCTGCAATGATCGTAATTAAGATTGGATTTATAATCAAATAAAATTAAGAATATTTGTGTTTTTTCTGTTAAAAATTGTCTATTTTTAAATAACCAATATTTGCAAGTCAATGAACATCCATCCAATAATGCTGCATATGTGTGCCGTGCTACAAGCGTGAAGATATAATGCGCCAAGTGTAGGTTTTGTTGACCTACTTGTCACTTTTGAAGGTAAATTTGTTCTCTCTGTGTCAACTGGTAGTAGATGAAGAATCATGATTCAGTCAGTTTAATGTGCGGGTCATTTTACAACAAAAATTATGCAACGTGTTTTTTGGTAATTTATTTCTGTTTTTGACATATTCATGCTTAAATATAGTTTGTTATTACTCTGAGTCAAAACTATCATCTGTAATTAATTTTCTTCAATAAATGTAAGTTTCTTATATGACTACGTAAGTTGAATATTCTTTTGTAGCACAAGAATAAAAATTCCCAACAGAGCTATCTTGAATGTTATTCTAAATTATGAAAATGAGCAGGTAATTAAATTAAGTACCAAATACTATGGAAGGTTTATTTCACTCTTTACAAAAAATAAATTATCTAAATAGTCAATCTATAAGCTGTATTGTAAAGTCGTATATCAGTTATATTTCAAACTCTATTAATTTGGACACTGACTTTTATTAACAGAAAAATACTAAAATTTACGTTTTAAATCAGCATCAAACAGTAACTGTATTTTATCCCACGTGTAAAGTTCATAAAAGTAAATCTCTTTTCAGTTTACACCTAGTACTTTAAACAACGATAAATGGGATGTAATAACTACAGAGGGTGAACCTTGCACGAATTTGGAAAATATCATATACTTAGTTTTAACTGAATGCAATATCATAGACTCTGGGACAGTATATAAATGTTTAACTAAACAAGTAATTAAAAGATTTGTATTTTGTATTTTTTTTAAAGCGGGTAGCGGCCTCTTTTTACCTTGCATTTGCCCCCCCCCCCCCCCCCACATGGGCCTCAGGCCTGTGCGTGGATGTTATTAAGCAAACCCAAGGAGTGAGCCAGAACAGTACAAGGATGAACAGTACTGCTAAAAGTAAGCGGCATCATCGGGACTCGATCCTGCGACGCTGCCGCCACAGAACCGGGGCCGAGTGCGCTACCAACTGCGCCACCGACTCACCACAATTTGGTTCTCACCACCGACTCACAAGATAGTTCTAGTTTAAAAAAATAATATACATTACACATGTGCCTTGAGTTTCAGATATCAAAGATTGATAATAAACAGGAATATGTAATGAAAACATTAAAGCAAATCATTAAAACACGCAACGAAGAACAATTGATAAGAAATATGGGTTTATTTGGACCAATCACTAATGAAACCATAGTCATTTTCATTCAGGTAAGTAAATTTAATGAATAAAGTTGTTTGTCACTTTAAATACTTGTAGTATAGTTTTAATAGTATAATTCTTTTCTACACAGAAAATGTAGTATTGTTTAAAAATATACTGGCCATAAATAAAATATGTCTTAAAACACTGATATTTACTTTGGCTTGTTCTTGGGTTTTCTTTGCAGCAATGAAATTGCAATTCATGTACGGATTTTCATAAGGTTTGGCAAAATTTTAGGCAACTTAAAGTGTTGTAAGACGTCCTTTATTTACATCCAGTATATAGAACAGCACGTATCATGCTACTCAAGAAATTATGTTCTTCTAAAACATATCGAGTGTCAAACGCTATCACTTACTTTAAGGTTATTGGGACTACTAAACACAATAATGATTAGTTAAAATTATTATGTAGCAACTCTTATCTGAATGAGGCCAATACTAAGTGGCTTTTTCTTGTAGACCATGTTATAAAAACTATTATTACTGTTACAACAAAAAATAATGTTACGCTTGAACAACTAGTGAGGCCTTTTAATATCGATTACGGCAATCTAATACGCCTATCCAAGGAAATATGGTTACAATTTATTTTTGAGGAGTAAATTATTTAAGATAAGATTGTATTTTATTTATTATTAAGGTCACTAGCTATTTAATCTTATTTAAATCAAGTGACTTAGTATAATTTTCTTTTTTATGACACCAATCGCGTTTTCTTGACCATCGTTGACGAGGAATATGTAGCTTTACCCTTATGTTGGATATGTATATAAACCTAGAATGAGAGAGAACTAAACAAAATTAGGTTTTGGTAGTTTAATAATCCAAACTTTTGCACAAATAAAAAATTGAAGAGCTATTCATAGAGTAAGTACTACGAAATAATTGCCGTATTCAGTAATTCTACAGCTAAAATGTATTTTCAGACAACTAAGAGGAACATGTATCTTAAAGCGTTGATCGATAGCTTAGAAGCAACAAGATATATTAATGAAACTCTGTTGGTGTTCAGCCACAATGATTTCGATGAAGATACAAACAAGCTCGTGGAGACCATCTCGTTCACTCGAGTTCTGCAGTTATATTTCCCGTATTCTGTTCAGACTCATCCCAACACTTTCCCTGGATTTTCTCCCGGTGATTGCCCACCAGGACCGCCGAAGTCTAGGTAAATTATAAATCGCTACAAACCGGGAACGTGCGTTTGCAAACAGTTGTTTCATTCGTAGTTGTGTTCATGTTTAAGAATAGCGGAGCCAGAACGTTTTTCGATTTTAGTAAGGAGAACATTTATTAAAAAAATAGCAGAATGGAATGTTTTACCATTTGTCCTTCAATTTTATTAAACAATAAAAGTATACAACACAGTGTCCTTTAAATAATACTGTACAGTTTTATAACAGTCTCCTTTCAAGTTTTCTTCCTTCCGTAAATGGCTTTTAAACTAAATATATAACACCCCCGTTGCAGCAGACCTGCATACTCAGCGAATTTCAAATGCAAAACAACATATTTCAATCTAACATAGCAAGATTTGACATGTTTTGGTAAGCTCCATAAGAATAACATTGGGAATGAGTATGCAGGTTTGCTGCTACAGGTATATTAAAGCTGGGTGGTTTTAATTCAATATTTAGTAGATCTGAACTAGAAGAAGCTATTTACCAAGTTTTAACGAGATATGTTGAGAAATAATCGAGATATAGAATTTTACTTATTTCCCATAAGGTTAACATTGGGACAACGTACTGTGTTTACCACTTTCAATATCTCGGTAACCAATGGACATAGAGTGATTCAAATACTAAATTGTTTGTTTTTTTGAGCTGAATTCAATGGTGGCCACGAAAATTTGATAAATTTTATTTTTCTATGTAAAAAACTCAAAAACCCCATTTTTGGGGGGGTTTATTCCCCTTTACCCCCCATTCCAGTGGTCCGATCGGGCTGGTTCACGAACTCGTCCAATTGATTACCACTTTACACGTCCGTACCAAATTTCATAAAGGTCGGACCATTTTTGCGGCCGCTATCGTGCTAACAGACACACACACACACACACACACACACACACACACACACACACACACACACACATATATATATATATATATATATATATTCGAACGAATGGTGTTTTTTGCTTCTGGGGACCCCAAAATGAAAAGTTAACATGGTCTCGGACTTAGGTCTTACCATGATTACTACCGTAATAGCTTATTCCTTTAAGGAAATTCGCTAAAAGGACTTAATATTGAATTAAAACATTAGAATATTAACTATTTGTCAGTAATACATCTATACAAATATGAATATATATTATTTATGCAAACTTCTATTGTGCAGACTGCCAAAAGGATGTTATGGAAAACCCCGTGATTTCAAAATCTTGCAGATAAAGCATCACTGGTGGTGGAAAATCAACTACCTCTTCAATCACGTGAGAATCACTAGATATTTTCAGGGTAAGGTCTATATTATGAAGTAAACATTCAATAGCAACTCTTTTAAAAATTTAATGCTTTTGGATATCTTATTTGAATTAATTATCCAACTACTAAACTTGGATAATTAATTCAAATTTCGATTCTTGAGGGATAAGGCGAGGGATCAAGTGACACTGAGAGTTTTTTTTATCAAAGCCAAGTATTATAAAATCACTTCTTAAGTAGTCATTTTTCATATTTTTGTACATGAGGGTTACTGGACTAAACCGTAATAATTGAGGTATTTAATTGCATAATCATCTGACTAAAACGGCTTTTAATTTTGTAGCACATGAAAAATCACTCATGATTTAAGGTATATAACTGTAAGAGTATATTATTTTGGCATTTGATTGTAGGACTAGTTTTATTTTTGGAAGAAGATCATTATGTATATCCCGATGTGCTTCATGTATTAAAGCTCATGAAAGATACCGCCTCTTCAAAT
The DNA here is from genome assembly GCA_035578135.1 of Flexamia atlantica. NCBI lineage: Eukaryota > Metazoa > Arthropoda > Insecta > Hemiptera > Cicadellidae > Flexamia > Flexamia atlantica. Next base: position 29,729,720 of record JAQJVK010000003.1, read on the forward strand.
TGTCGAGACTGCAACGTTTTCGGAGTAGGAAAAGATCCTGATGAGGCAAAATTAAAGCATCACCCTCTTCACTTACAAATGGTTCGTATAGTTGAGAATTGAAAATACATTACCTTAATTTACAGAATTTATCATTGTAAGTATGACATGACTATTAGAGAATAATCATGTCAGACTGACAAACAAAGCCTTGGTTATTGTGGTTTATACAAATCCTTATCAAAATTACTATCCGTTTTGATGTCTCTATTTTTTTAAAGCACTTTAACCATCAATATCATCAAAGCGATAAAAATAAAAATTCTAAAATATATAGGGTGTTTGCTGTTTACGAAAACCCTTCTAGACTTTGGGATATGGTTACTTACATGAAAACTAAGAAAAAATCCTAAACATGGGTCCTAAAATACTCGGTTATCCGTCTTTAGGTATGTATGTGTTTTTAACATGATTTTGCACAACTTTGGAACCAATAGGGATATCAATTTCAAAATTGGTACAAATATGCTGACTCATAGGTCCTATTTTGGTGCGGAGTATCAAGTTTCTGCTTTGTACCATTTAAAATGGCAGCTATTTTTATATTTCAAAACTTAATAACTCAAAAGCCGGAAATTTTACAAAAAATGTATAACATAAAAAAATTTGCGAAATTTGATTTCCTAAAAGGCCATATAAAGATTATTAAGATCAAACAACAATTGAAGGAGTTGTTACAATTTTTCTAACGGAATACACGGTTGTTTAAGGTAGTTATAGATAACATAATAATACATTTTCGCATAAAAATTTCAATAACTCTGATAATTGTGGTTCGATCTTGATAGACCTGTTTTTTAGGAAATAAAATTACGCAGTCATAAGTCATAAGTCATTTATTTGCCAGAATAATTAACAAAAATTCAAATGTCACAAAAATTTGCATTGGCAATGTCATAATGTTTAATTACAAAACCTTTAACTAAAGGTCGATTAACTAAAAACACTTGTATCAATATACAATAAAACTTAACTTTATCCGTCAGCCAAAAATTCTCGGACGCTGTAGTATGCTTTATCAATTAATTTAGATTTCAGGTTCTTTCTAAATCTTTTGTAGTCGGTCTCTAGTTTCAGCTGGAGAGGAAGATGGTTAAAAAGCTTAATGGCATTGTACAGAAGATGGTGCTGAAAAAAAGATGTAGAATGCTTAGGAATTTTGCAGTTTGCAGTTGCCCGCAAAGAATAGATGGTGCAATGTGAGTTGCCCTCGAATTTACTGAAGTTTTGTTTCATAAAACTAAAGGTTTCTAGAACGTACAATGAAGGCAAGGTCAGTATTGAAGCCGAACGGAAAACGTCTTTGCACTATTGAGTCTTTTGTAGGGCAAATATCACTCGAACGGCTTTCTTCTGCAACCTAAAAAGAAACTGAGTCGTTTGGTTCTCTGCACCCCAAACAGGTAGGGCATAGGTTAAAAACGGGTAAACCCAGTGCTTGATTTGTAAAGATTGAGGTAACGGAACTGTAATTTGCCAATTTGTACAACCCCCCCCCCTTTGTCATTTTTTCCCTTAATAAAGTATTGTTTGACTATGTGATTAATTAAGTCGATTTAAAAAGTCCCATTTTATCCTTACGCGTCCGATTACACGCGATCGTCTCTCGTGGCAAATTCTCCGGCCGATTGTACGCTATTGTATTTTGCGGCAAATCATCCGTCCGATTACACGTGATCGTCTCTTGCAAAAAATACTCCGGCCGATTACACACGATCGACTCTTGCGGCAGGAAGAGGTCTCGGAACGGCGTTCCGCCGCAAATCAACCACTGGGTAAACCAATCCGTAATAAGCAGAAATTAAGACTTCAGAGGATACTGTTTTCGCAAGAGTGCGGAGAACGAAAATCCCAACACTAACTTTACGGATGACATGTTCAACGTGTAATCTAAAATTTAGGTTTATATCCAAGATGACACCCAGGAATGTTACAGAGTCGGAAGGTTCGATAATAGTTTGGTCAATAAGAATAGATAAGTTACGGTCAGTAGAAGATCTATTTGAAATAAGAAAATTGATGATCTGAGTTTTATTGGTATTTAATTTCAGAAGATTGTCGTCAAACCATTGGACGAGGCTGTTTGCTTGAATATAAGACGTTTGTTCAAGGGCGTTTAAAGAAGGACAAGACAATGTTAAGGAAGTGTCATCGGCAAACAAGCAGACTTGGGCCTCTGATATACTTGATGGAAGTTCATTTACGTACAGGAGAAAGAGCACGGGACCGAGGACGGATCCCTGGGGCACACCTCTTTGTACCAAGGCTTCTGGTGACTTAAAATTCCTTACACATCCACCGGCATCAACACCAGGTATTTCCACAAACTGTGTTCGTCCTCTGAGAAATGAAGAGAACCAGTTTAATGTAGATCCCCGAACCCCCACGCTACTTAACTTGTCAAGCAAGAGATCGTGGTCAACCATATCAAATGCCTTACTAAGGTTGAAGAAGATTCTCATAGAAAACATTTTTGAATCCAACTCTTTAACAACCTTGTTCACTAATGAATAAATGGCACTTGTAGTATTCTTGTTTTTGACAAAGCCGTGCTGATTTTCAAAAATTGTGCTTTTTTTCTCAAGGAAATTCCCCAACCTCTCTAACACAGCTTTTTCATAAACCTTAGACAAAGTTAATAAAATGCTTATGGGTCTATAGTTACTGCAGTCTTTGGGATCCCATTTTTTATAAATAGGTCTTACTACAGATAATTTAAGTGCTCGAGGAAACTGACCCTTGGCAAATGAGTGATTAATGAGATGTGTGAGGGGTCCTACTAAATAGTCGGATAACTCTTTTATAAGCATCGGGGATATATCATCAGCTCCAGAGCTTTTTTTTTGTTTTTCATTTGCTGGATGATATGTTTTACTTGAGCTTCTGTAGTTGGAAATAGGAAAAACGAGTTTTTTATTGGCTGGCTTACTTTAGGATGACTGAAAGTTGGAGAGGTATAAGATTTTTTCGTGATGTCTATAAAATAATTATTAAACATTTCTGACACTATATTTGGGTCACTGATTTTCATCCCTTCATCACCTTTCAGCTCTACCAAATCTGAAGAGTTACTTTTTTGGGCTTTATTTCTGTTGATTACTCTCCATATTGCCTTGGACTTATTTTCAGTGCTATTTATTTCTTTCTGGACAGCGTCAGACTTAGCCCCTTTAATCATCTCGCAATACTTCTTTTTTAATGACATATACTACTTTCTAAGATGGTGGGAGGAATTTAAGTCTTTGGTTTCCTTGTACCAGAAGTATACATCCTTTTTAACCTTTAATATTTCAGGATTTAAGGGAATTCGATTTCTTTTAGCAGGTTTCACAATATTAGCTTTTTTCGGAAAGGCCACTTCAAATAAGTCTCTCAGCTGATCGTAGAAAGCTTGAAATTGTTCATCCAAGTCATTTGTTCCACAATTCATCCACAGTTCATCCCACAATTCTCTCGATAGTAAATATCGAACACTGCTTTGTTTGATTCGTCAAAAATTCTGCCAAAAGTAACTTTTCTGCCTGGTGGTTTCCTAAAAGAGGGCTATGGTACTAAAACGGACTGAGCATGGTGATCTGACAGAGCTGTGACAAAAACAGAAGCTTTTAAAGATGGATCGTCTGTCACGATGTGGTCGATCAGTGTTTTTGATCCTCTTGTAAAACTTTGGACGATATTTGAAAGTCCATAAGATCTTATAAATGCAAAATACTTCATAGTTTTGACTGATTTTTCCGCCATGTCTATGTTAAAACCTCCCATGATTATCAATCTTTAATGGTTTCTCCTAAAGTTGTCAATCAAATTGGATAGTTGGCTTATGAATATTTCGTATTGGTTGTTTGGAGGTCTGTAACCAGCGACAAGTACAATCTTATCAGCAGGGCCAATAGAGATTGATATGGTTGCAAACTCACAGTCTCCTTCGACACAGAACTTGCCACAATCGAGAGGTCTGCATTCTACATTTGTTCTGCACCAGATACCAGCCCCCTCTTTCCATATTTACTCTGCAGAAAGATGTTTTATATTCATACCCATTTATTTTAAGGTTATCAATTTGAAAGGCCTTTAGGTTGTGCTCGCTTAAGCATATTATATCAGGGTTCTCATCGTCCAAGATAATTTCTAATTCATCAGTTTTTTTAATAATCCCCTTATATTTTGATGGAACAATTTAAGGTTTCGGCCGGCCTCGTGTTCACTATCACGAGAACCCTTTTCACAGTTCTTTATCACGAGTTATTTCGTCTTTTGCACAATTTTTGTAAAATTTACAGCTTTTAAGGTATTAAGTTTAAAAATATGAAAATGGCTGCCATTTTTAAATAGTACAAAGTAGAAACTTGGTACTCCGCTACAAAATAGGTACTATTAGTCAGCATATACCTACCAAGTTTGAAGTTTATATCTCAAGTGGTTCTAAGTTATACAAAACTATCAGATATACCCGCAGTTTCGCCCGCTGAAAGGGTAGCTAAATTCGCGGTATGAACGCCCCAGTAAAACGGTCAGTGTCGGCTCCACGAAAGGATTTATCGCGAGTGAAGCGTAGACGAACGAAATCACCACCTCCACCCACACCAAAGTCACCTGTGATCTATCCGGATAAACTCGTAGAAATACCGAGTCCTGTCATTTACTTGCCAATCACCACACGAGTCATCAGCAACATCACCTTGAAAATCGTTGATCAAGACGATAAATTGGTTGATTTCAGAAAGGAAATAATAACAGTGTGTCTACATTTGCGAAGGTTAAATTGAAGTAATGGGTTACTTATATTTTTCAACTAAGCCTAAAAGACATTCTTTGTCCATCAATCGGCGCACAGACTATTTAATAGGAGGTCAAAGACGTAAGCAGGTCAGTGTTCATCGATCGCCCATACTGTTAACACGGACAAATAAGAAGTTCCTAAGTTCTTTGGGATTTCAATTACTTCAATAATGGATACATTAGACATTCTCAGTAGTGTCCCTTTCGATGACACGGTATCTCACATGGAATACCACACCTACTATCCGTATGCCTCAACTACACTTGAAAACTTTGATGAGATCCGCATTCCACTTCAAAGATCAGACATTTTGACGTTACCATCAATGAGCTATCTTTATATTGAAGGAAAACTATCTGTATCAAATGGAGTACCTTCTAAAACAAAGCTAACTACAAACGGTTTTGCATACCTTTTTGATGAGCTCAGATATGAAATTAATGGTGTTGAAATCGAAAGAGTAAGAAACCCCGGCATTACGACTACACTTAAGGGCTACGCCTCTTTCAATGAAACTACTTTAAAGAAATTGGGAAATTCCGGGTGGCCCTCTAGTGTCGATAGATTGGCATCGACTTTGGAAGCCTATGTAGTAGACGCCAAAGGGAATTTCAGTTTTTGTATACCTCTCAGCAAACTTTTCGGATTCGCAGAAGACCAAAAAAGTTATAGTCAACGTGCAACACGAACTTGTTTTCATTAGGTCGTCGGGAGACAAGAATGCATATTTATGGACTCCCTCCGGGGCTACTGACTCTACACCGGAAGACGTCAGTATAAAGATTAAAAAACTTTGTTGGAGGGTTCCTTACGTCACTTTAAGCGATAAACAAAGGGGAGCTCTTCTAAAACATTTGGAACGTGGAACAAGCATTCCAGTTGAATACAGAAGCTGGTAACTTTATGAATATCCATCCCTTCCTTCTTCCGATAAAATATCTTGGTCGGTTAAGACCGCTTCACAGCTACAAAAACCTAGACACGTCATCATCGCGTTTCAACAGGACCGCAAAAACAAAGCCGATAAATCAGCAGCCTGTTTTGATCATTGCAAGATTACTAACTTAAAGCTCCATTTGAATTCAGTAAACTACCCATATGACGATTTAAAATTGGATATCGATCAAAATCATTATGCTGTTTTATATGATATGTATGCCAGGTTTCAGGAATCTTATTACAATGTACATTCAGAACCCCTTTTGGACGTTAAAACCTTTATAAAATCCGCTCCTATGACTGTGATTGATTGTTCCAAACAAAACGAATCACTTCGTACCGGACCAGTAGATATTCGTTTGGAGTTTGAGGCTAAATCTTCGTTTCCTGAAAATACTTCAGCTTACTGTTTGATCTTTCACGACAAGTCTTTTACCTACAATCCATCCACCAATTTGGTACAGAAAATCATGTAACACTACAACCGGAATTTCATAGGAGGGGAGGGAACAGGGGAGAGGGGGGTTCGGTTTTATATATACCAGTGCTTCTTCTAATGAATTTCAGTTCATCATCTAAACCTACACCTCTCCGGTCATGAATCGTAAAGCAGTGATTGATTTTAGTGCCTTTATAGGCGAAGACAGAAATGTGGTTATCAAAGAACTGACCATCCTGGATTTAGACTCTAATTGTGTTCAACACTAGATTTTTAAACCACCCAAGGAAACTATTACAACAACCTCAACTGCGCATGACTGCGGAGAATGGCATGGAGGCGAGTTCGCAGCTCACAACCGATGGTTGAGTAAACATTACCATGGGATTGGATTCAACACAGGAAGTGCTGATTACGGCTCACTTTCATCCGCGCTTAGAGACATTTGTTGTGGAGCTAAACTTCTTTTCGCAGCTTCATGTGAAAAAGCTAAGGTGCTAGAACAGTTACTCGATAACCGACGTGTTGTGTTCAGCCTTGAAACATTGGGATGTCCTCCTTTATCTAGTGACATGTTGATACTCCCCCCAAAACTTACGGAAAATAAGCAATGTTTGTCCCACCACATTTACGCCACAGGCTTCTACTGTACACAAACTAACGTTCATAAATTGGCAGAGTGTTGTGACAAAAATCCCGAAAAAATTGATATGAACAATCCCGCTATTAGGGTAAAAACCTTTATTGATTGGAAACTCAAATCTCCATTTACTCGTGAAATCGCCGAGGAAGGCTTCGTTGGAATGCTCAGTATGAAGGATACGACAAAATGTGTTTATTACGGTATCAACCTTATCAAGTGGGAAGAAGGTGATAATCCCAGCGAGGATCACCATTATAATTCGCCATTTTGTTCGCTTATACTCTTTAAAGAACAACAGAAAAATAAAGCGACTGATAAACTTCGTGGAGATATCTCCGCTGATCAAGATGTCACCGGCGGTCAGTACATTCTTTCTCTAGACGTCACACGTGAAGAACTCTCCAATATTTGCCACGCATAAACACAATGAAAAAACCTACCTTCACTACACCGACCATTTTCTACTTTCAAGACACGGAAGACAGAAGATCTCCGTACATCAGTGACAGAGAACATTTCAAACTCAGGATTCAAAAGGCGGAAGCACTCATTACACCTTATCTTAATGCAAAGATTAATCATATTTCTGTTTGTAAACTTTCCAATCATAGCTTATGTGAAATAAAGATTTTTTAAATTCATTCTACTTGTATCGATTCATTACATCAAATACACCACACGAACTCTTGACCCACATGGTCCGAACGTTTATGCAGTCGAACCGGTTTCCTCCATAACCTCAGACAACTCGACCTTGCATCGACGCCGCATTCGCCCACACAACTGGTCCATGCACCACGAGACCAAACGACCTTGCTCTGGGCCGTCACACCGCGCTCGCCCAGTGCACGTCTGTAGCTCTTCATTCCTTCCTCCATTTCCTCTTTGAACTTAACTTTGCAGAGTTAAGTTAAAACGCAGGCAAACCATACTACTCATACCGACAGACGGATAATCTAGCATTTCAGGCCCCATGTTTATAGGATTTTTTTTCTTAGTTTTGATGTTAATATTCATATCCCAAAATCTGGAAGGGTTTTTAGTAAACACACTGTATTATTAAAAAAAAAAAAAAAAAAAACCTACATTACATTACTTTCATTGTTTAATTTATGACAATCACAAATAGAGAGTTTTACTTATTAATACAAATCGTTAATAACATTTTGAACATTTTTCACGTATTTTTCATATCGTTTAATAGTTCCATGGTTAGATATATTGGAGGGTAGGGTAATGAAACTCATCGTAAGGCAGACCTGCCTCCAATTATCGGTTCAAAGTCACCTTTCAGTTTTGTCTTGTTAAACTGGTATTGGTTTGAATGTCGACTAGTTCTGTAGATAAAGTTTATTTTATAAAATCTATTATTTTGATAATAACCTATATAAATCTGCAAACTGAAATAGATACTCTAGTGACCATTACTAGGGTAAAATGTGTCGCTTTCGTATGAGAAGTTTTCAAGTTTTAGCTTTATAAGGAATAATGATGAAATATATTGTTCGTTGTACCGCTTAAGATATAAATGAACTTACTTCATATAAAAGATTTTACAATTTTTTTACTTTTCAAGGTTTTTGCGCTCGTTACTTAATTGATAAAACATATTGCTGCAGCGATCACACTCTCGGCTGTTCAGCTGATTGTAAGTTATGTTTGTGCTATGTTATGTAAGACTCCAATGGGGACAGTCATGTCCTCGCTTTTTTTAATTCTAGTTACCACCATTTTAAACTTTTGAGATTTTTGGATTAATAGCATTGAAGATAACTGAAAATGTAAAAATAAATGTCACTTCATATAAATCGAATTTCTCTAATGACACCTCTGTTGAAAGTACAGTGTATGATTCTAGTTCCAATGACCTAGCTGAGCCATAAAGAAATGCTCTCCTCTTTTTTTCGGGAGAGAGCTTCTCTTAACCCTCAACGAATTTAATAAAAACTGCTTATTTTCGCAGCTTTTAAGACAAAAATCTAATTTCTAATACTTTATTCTTAGCAATGTCATGTATTATTTTCTAAATAATATATACTACAACTATCAATATATGTCAGAATTTTCTAATATATATTGATATTGATAGGTTTCCAAGAGAAACACTTATATTCCAGTCAAGGCAAGGTTTGACCTGGTGAAAATTCCGTTATTTTGAAACGTTGCACACTTATTTAGAAGTACCTAAGAATGAAAATACCAAAATTCCCCTTAAATATGTCGCGAGCTCTGGTGGCAATTGACGGAAACAGGATTTTTTATTTGAATAAGTTGGTTACTAACCTATTTATTTTAAGTTAATTATCAAACCAGAAGGCAAATCATCAATAAAGGTTTTTTTGGTTTTTCGTTTAGGTAAAAAAAGTTAAATATAAAAATTTAAGCTTATTAAATTTGCTAAAAAATGGTACCTTCCTTTTTTTTGTACTCTTAAGATTACTGAGCTATAAGGCGCTAAAATTAGGGGGTTTTCATAATATCCCCCTATAAATGAGCAATAAATTGTTTTTGCTCAAAGTTTATCTAACTTTGCTGGGCACCATTAAATTCAGCTCAAAACAAGCAATTTAGTATCCTGGAATCATTGCTTTATGTCCATTGGTAACCGATATAAAGATAGCGGGAAACACTCCTTACTTTGTACCAATGTTATCCTTTAGGGAAATAAAAAGTTTCAATACCTCACTTATTTTACAACATATCATAGTAAAACTTTATTTGTGGCTTGATATGGTAGAGATATATCATATAATAGCCTATAACCCCCCCCCCCATTTTAACTTTCAAGTGGCAGCAAACCTGCAAACTCATTCCTCGTTTTATTAGTATCCAGGTGAGTATGTAGGTTTGCTGACACGTAAATGTGAAAATCGGGGGGTTTAGGCTGTTACACAATACATCTGAATTATATTTAGCCTTAAATTAAATTTTACTAAGATAATTTGCGAAATAAGTGAGATGAAGCTTTTTTTTATTTCCCATAAGGACTTCACTATCTCTTATTGGATTATCTATCTTAAATCTCCGGTTCTAAATAAGATTTGCTGAAAGTTTTGATCAATAGCTCACACATAAGCCGTATCATGTGTGAAATTACATGATATTGTGAAATGTTTTTTTGATTCCAATATCTGAGGAGTCCCAACATGACTTGGGGTTAAATTTTTCGATGATAAAGGTAATCAAAATTTTAGGCTGTAATAATGTTGGTATATCACTGAGTATATTAAGACCAAAACCTAGAGCATATATTATTTAGAACCGGAGATATAAGATAAATAATCCAAAAACATAGTACGGAATATCCATAATGAATTTGTATTTGTGCATATCTTTTTAGCGAATCCTAATTTTTTTAACGGATTTCGGCATTGACTTTAGGGCAATTTAGTCTATAATGATGTATAAAAACACCATCTTTACTTTTGAGAAAAATAATTTATATCCAATATGGCGGGTCCAAGATGGCTACCAAAAATGAGAATCCTGTCAAAATTAAGAATTGAAAAAAAAATGAAAAATTGAAACGTTGCACACTTATTTAGAAGTACCTAAGAATGAAAATACCAAAATTCCCCTTAAATATGTCGCGAGCTCTGGTGGCAATTGACGGAAACAGGATTTTTTATTTGAATAAGTTGGTTACTAACCTATTTATTTTAAGTTAATTATCAAACCAGAAGGCAAATCATCAATAAAGGTTTTTTTGGTTTTTCGTTTAGGTAAAAAAAGTTAAATATAAAAATTTAAGCTTATTAAATTTGCTAAAAAATGGTACCTTCCTTTTTTTTGTACTCTTAAGATTACTGAGCTATAAGGCGCTAAAATTAGGGGGTTTTCATAATATCCCCCTATAAATGAGCAATAAATTGTTTTTGCTCAAAGTTTATCTAACTTTGCTGGGCACCATTAAATTCAGCTCAAAACAAGCAATTTAGTATCCTGGAATCATTGCTTTATGTCCATTGGTAACCGATATAAAGATAGCGGGAAACACTCCTTACTTTGTACCAATGTTATCCTTTAGGGAAATAAAAAGTTTCAATACCTCACTTATTTTACAACATATCATAGTAAAACTTTATTTGTGGCTTGATATGGTAGAGATATATCATATAATAGCCTATAACCCCCCCCCCCATTTTAACTTTCAAGTGGCAGCAAACCTGCAAACTCATTCCTCGTTTTATTAGTATCCAGGTGAGTATGTAGGTTTGCTGACACGTAAATGTGAAAATCGGGGGGTTTAGGCTGTTACACAATACATCTGAATTATATTTAGCCTTAAATTAAATTTTACTAAGATAATTTGCGAAATAAGTGAGATGAAGCTTTTTTTTATTTCCCATAAGGACTTCACTATCTCTTATTGGATTATCTATCTTAAATCTCCGGTTCTAAATAAGATTTGCTGAAAGTTTTGATCAATAGCTCACACATAAGCCGTATCATGTGTGAAATTACATGATATTGTGAAATGTTTTTTTGATTCCAATATCTGAGGAGTCCCAACATGACTTGGGGTTAAATTTTTCGATGATAAAGGTAATCAAAATTTTAGGCTGTAATAATGTTGGTATATCACTGAGTATATTAAGACCAAAACCTAGAGCATATATTATTTAGAACCGGAGATATAAGATAAATAATCCAAAAACATAGTACGGAATATCCATAATGAATTTGTATTTGTGCATATCTTTTTAGCGAATCCTAATTTTTTTAACGGATTTCGGCATTGACTTTAGGGCAATTTAGTCTATAATGATGTATAAAAACACCATCTTTACTTTTGAGAAAAATAATTTATATCCAATATGGCGGGTCCAAGATGGCTACCAAAAATGAGAATCCTGTCAAAATTAAGAATTAATCATCCAACAATAATGGGCAGCGGTACAAAGTTATCAGCCTGAAAAAAATTTACAAAAAGCCTGACAAAAACTGCAGTTGAGTGACTTTTTCAAAGATTTTTATCGGGAAAAGCCACGACTTTTGGGGTTTACCATGGTCCGATTTTGGTAATCTTTGGATCTGTTTAAATACAAATTTTTCTAAATGGAATTCCACCAAAAACTGTCTTCTTACAATTTTTGCAAGATTACCTATGTTATTTTTCGTAGAATGACTGGTATGAACATTTTTCTTATGATTTTGATTAATAAAAAAAATTAACTATACTTAATCGTAAATAACTCAAAAACAGTTGGGTTTAGAGAAAAAATGATAACAATCAAAAAAATTGTATTTTTAGATGGTCTTCATTTTTATCAGAAGTTTTTTTCTGTATATCTAATAATAAAGCAACTTTGGGCAAAAATACAGAAATATGCCGCTATTTTCCAAGATGGTGACCGTAGTAGAGCTTCAATTTTAGGGGACTTTTAGTATGTTCAAAAGGAAGGAACACCCAAAATCTGTACCAAATTCCTTGTTTGCACTATTTTTTTAGGGTCAAAACAGATTTTATTGTACTAAAAATCCGTCAATTGCCACTCGAGCTTGCCACATATTTAAGGGGACTCTTAGCATTTTTATCCTTAGGTACTTCTAAATAAGTGTACAAAGTTCCAAAATTAACGTAATTTCTTCCAGGTTGGGTAATTTATTTACTAAGATAATTTGCTTTTCTAAGATATTTGTTTTTCTATTTAACTAAGTAAGTTTGTAAGTTTTTTGACTAAGCCATTCCTGTTACTCAAACGTAGTATATTTTTTAATTGCATTTTCATTTTGTATTTTACTTACTCCTAACATTACAAAAGTAAATTGTGAGAGTATTTTACATTTTCGTTTCTGGCTTGAAAAAGGAAATTTCAACTAGGCCTACCGTGAACCCGATTGCAATATCCTATCAGGCTTTACAATCCTTTTGTTATCAGTACCAATTGATTAAGTACAGGTCGTACCTAAAACACAACTTTCGAAACGTATCCTAATATTTTACCACCAACGATTTTCACACCTTTTTACCTTTTCAACCAATGACATTCCCCAGGTGGGTGTAACACAATGGAACAACATGGGGTTTGCGTTCACGCGCCAGTTTTGGCTCGGCCTATGGAGCTGTAGAGACATGTTCTGTGAATACAACGACTACAACTGGGACTTTACCTTGGCCTACCTCTCCCACAAGTGCCTGCCCCGGGGGATAACGCCCCTGAATGTAATGTTCCCTAGGGTCTTTCACATTGGAGATTGGTTGGTGATATGTTTTATCAAATATTATTACTTTTACATTGGTATTTTTACGTTTATTAATCAACTGGAGTCTATGATTTAAAGATACATAATGTATATACACATTGTATATTTTACCTTGTATAGATTATGAATATTTTTAGAAAACTTAAGATACTGTTTTATTTACACGTATTACTTTACTACATGATAGTGTGAAATGTTTTTTTGAATCCAATATCTGAGGGGTCCCAACATGACTTGGGGTTAAAACTTTCGATGATAAAGGTAATCAAAAATTTAAGCTGTAATAATGTTCTACTAACAAGCTTTAGAATTAACTTGGTTTGTTAAGTTTAAGCTTTTACTTACAATTTTCAGGACTAATTAGTTCTTCTCTTTTAATAAATACAGCACTATAAATGACATAGTGGTATTGCATTTATAGTCATTAACGCCAGAATCCCTAGACAAAAAAAGAACATGTCTAAATTGTTGAAAGGTACTTAATAGCTAAAAATGTATATGATTCCCAGTTCTCTCGTGAAATTTGTTTGTCTTTGTTTCAGTGGGACTCACTCACACGGAAAAAAATGTGAGGAAATGATATCACTCAACGAAGTACAAATAAAGCAGAAAAGGGTTCGCCGGTATCTGTTTCCATCACGTCTGACATTTTTCCACACAAACTATAAGCAGATTGAAATAGACGGCCGAAACGGTGGCTGGGACGATATCAGAGATATTCAGCTGTGCAAGAACATTTCTAACGATCGCGGGTGGTAATTAAACAACAAAACATATTGACAACATAAAAATGTTTTTCTATTTAAAAAGCTCGTTGATTGGAACCCATTTTTTACCTTGTTGATGGCTACTTTGACATTTAATGTCTAAGCTATATGAGTTGCTTGTTCTGTGATTTGTTTTTCCTCTCGCTTGACGATTCACTCGTGTTTATAGTGTCTAATGTGTAATCGGGTATCGTGTATTGCATTTATACTACTTTAATGTTACAAGTTAGACTAATGTTACATGTTAGATGAATTATTTCTTTACTATGTAACCTGATGCTCGAAATCGAGCAAAACTAAATCATATTGTAAAATATTAAAGAATGAACTATTTACTTATATATACAAGGTGTCTATAAAAGAACTCCGGGGTTTTGAGGCAAAATATTTTAATAAAGTAAAAAACTTATATAAATATTTGATACATGATTAAACAGGATGCATTTCCAAGTTTTTTTTCAATTTAATAATGTTCAATATGAGCCCCGTAAGTGGCACGGTACACATCGTAACGGTATTCCTCCTCTTCCCATGATCTGGCCAGCATTTCTGGTGGGACGGTTCCCACACAATTGATTACATGTTGCAAGAGATGGTCAATATCACGAATTTTCGAAAGTTTCTTTGTACCGTAACAACAGATTTAGATTTTTTTAACAAAATAACACATTGAGCCCTTTGTCGCGGCCCCGGCGTCGCCATAGCGCGGCAATCCAGATTCCAGACAGCACTGACAGCCAAGGTGGACTGGTTGTTTCAAGGTCAACGCTCCGCAGCGCTGTCAACTCCTGACGAAAAGATTCCTAATCGGTATAAGTAAAACTTGATGAGCTACTCATTTCAGACAAATTAACTACATTTTGCTATAATCTACAGTTGTTAAGATTTGCATTTTTAAAATCCCGGAGCTCTTTTATAGAAACCCTGTACTTTTACAGTGTAGTTAATGGGCAAAAATTAATATCAAAATTATCGTCAAGCTACTGAAAATGTTAAAGTTTATTTGATTTACCGCAGGAGTTCCCGCTCCTGCGCATTTGCCCGTAAAACAGCTTTTACTACTAATCGGCTGTTTCCATTTAATTAGCTGTTTAGTACTAATCAGCTGCAGGCCCGATTCCATAACTGGGCACAATGGGCACGTGCCCAGGGGCGCCAGTATTTAGGGGCGGAAAGAGGGTGGGAGAAAAAAATGAACGAACGACGCGCGCCGTGCGAGCGGTGCGTGACGTCAACTGAGTTCGACATCAGAACTGCTGAGAAAGTGTTTGCGCCCTAGCCTCGTGTAAATTTGCCCTCTCCTCCTCCCCACCACTGCCACCAAGCCACCCGCCCCTTTGTATATTTATTGGCACATGCACAATAATGAACTTGCATAAAAGTAACATTGAGAGAGGTAAAATCTAGACGAGTGGGGGCGTTGTCTGAAAGTTTGACCTTGAAACTGTTGCGAGGACGCACGTGCGCCGGATGGCGCACGCTTGCTCGCGACGTTAAGCCTATTTGTTATACAATCGCCAGTCGGTTGCCAGTCCGGGACTCGGCGGGTCCATAGGTGGTGGATAATTGAAACACTCACCAATTTAAGGTGGAGTTAAGGGAGAAATCCCTTCCGAACCAAAACTGGCAAAGACTGAGGTACCTTTTACATTAGGCCACCGGTCACGGTCGTGGTGACAGGTCTGCGTCCTAACACAAAATATGAATAATACTTCAAATGCGGCGATTGTGCGTGTTCACATACGGTGACCCGGGAGGGTTCCCTACCTACCCCAAAATATGCCTAAAACATGCTCCGCGTGGACCTACATTTGGCGCCTACAGTTTTCAAAATAAAATTTAATTTAACAAAGCATTTCAAAGACAAAGAGCTGGAGAATGTTAATTGCTAATCCAAAATCGTTCATGGTAACGTATTCTGAAGATACATTCTGTTGAAGTTGACCAATTTTAACGCCATGTATCGTTTTAATGAGTGACCATAAACAATTTTGGAGAAGTAAAAACACTCTGCAACTTGTTATCGATACAATGTTATTTACGAATAACTTTTATTTTAAGAATTGGAGACGCTAAATGACACCGCGTTTACCCCTGCACCGGCTTGCGCGTCGAAAAGTGCACAAATTTAACATGGAGCCATTTATTCTTATGGAGCCGCAGTTCCAAAAGTCGCCGCTAGTGTCGCAGAAAAATGATAACTGCCGTTGGTAGGGAACCAGGGATCGGCAACGCTATGTTGCGGCCGATCGCTTATTGTAAAAAAGGCCTTATGGTTGGGGGGTGCGCACCAGTTTAATATGCCCATAGGGCCCAGAAGGTAAAAAACGGGTCTGATCAGCTGATTTCATAGTTTACATTTTTATGATTAATCAATTGCATTACAACCCATTATCATTAATAAAAATAACGATTTTCCCTGATTAAAAGCACATTTTAAGAGGAAAATATCACATGTCGGGTATTTTTTTAATCAGGAGAAAAATATCTCTCCAAAGAAAAATAAAATTTTACATGTTGGCATTTAAAATTCTGGACTCTAGCATTGTTCTCAGAAAACCATGAACATGTAATTTCGACTGAATATGTAGATTCAACGTAAAATTTTGTGTAAATTTTAACCCTTTTACAGTATCGTACCTTTAAAAATAAGGGAGTTATGGGCAATTTTAGTTTTGGGGCCAAAAAAGTTTTTTTAGCGTAGCGAACGAGTTTGGTAGAATATTTTTAATTGCTCACCACGATTTTACTTGTCTTATTATTACGTATTACTTTGCTAATTTACTCTTTCTTGTATCTCTTAGCGTTTTCGAGATCCCAATGGTGTGCACAAAAAAATTATCACACTGTATAATACTCCTATATTATATGAAACAAATAAACTGCAAACCGTACTACCTTTGTAAGCATTTAAATTTCATTAGTCTACGAAATTTCAAAATAATTACCTCAATAAACTCCTAATTATATTTGGAGAAGGTATACAGCTACTCATCATTATCGTTCGAGTTTTTCAGAGAGACATCGTTAAGTATCAAATTAATGACATTCTGATCGCCGGAAAGAACTGTATTACCGACTTCATTAACGGCTCCTTCAAAACAACCTTTCACAGATTCTGTCAAAGCATCACGCCATTACTGGTTGTTATCAAGTGTTTTATTTAGGAATTTTTTCATTTACACAAACCTTTTTTGCGAACCAGTATACGTATTCCAGTAGTCACTTAAACACCAAATGAAAAAAGTGACTTTCATTCAGCTGCCTAATGTTCAAATTATTAAATACACGGCCTGTGCACTGATGCAATTAAAGGAATATCGTTTTAATTTTCATTCACCAGGTGATGATATTTATTGGCTATATTCATTAGCGCTGCGTATAACTTGTGTCGTGCTAGGATTTGTGTTAGTTTTCCTCTCTCTGCATAATACTGACTAATATAGCCAGGTTAAGTAGACCGGAACAATTAGTCAGACTTCTTTTATTTGGCAGATTTTCAGCTAAAGTTATGAACTCAAATAAAACAATAAAGTTAAACTATAAACGTTAGATAATATCCCTGTGTTTATTGACAGAATTGAGGCAATTTAATTCTACCCAATTACTGATATTTGTGTAACCTTAAAGCGCACCTTATTTGCAGTACCTTAAAGTGCTGCTGTTTGCCGCCATCCTAAACTGGAGTGGGTGTAACAATAAAAAGGAGCGGAATTCGAAGGGAAGCTTTATTTCCGGAACCCTCGATAAATGCATAAAGAAACAACATCCAGTTCTTTAATATCCTGTTCAGTGTGTTTTTCATTCAATATTTTATAATTAATCTATTATTTTCTTGTAATTTATTAGTCCACTGCTACAAATTTAATTTTCTTTATGGGGGAATAATCTGTGGGTGATATACATTTTACATTGCTTGAAATGGCGACCTACCCAGGTAGGTATTTTCAGCCACGTATGAATGATAAATGCGTGAATAATGATTGTGGCGCGATCTTGTACTCTTGTTGCTAACTAAGGCCAACATTTTCCCTATACAGGACTGTTTAGCCCGACAGCCAACGGCAACTAAGGCCAACATGTTCCCTATACAGGACTGTTTAGCCCGACAGCCAATGGCAACTAAGGCCAACATGTTCTCTATACAGGACTGTTTAGCCCGACAGCCAATGGCAACTAAGGGACCGAAATTTAATTTCGGGATCCGAACCAAAATTTTGCCTGGTTTACAATTTACGAACTGTTCTAATTATGAGAAAGGATATTTTGATTAGGATTTTTGCGGACATTTGCCATCACTGATTAGTAAAAAACAAGTTTCACGACGTTTCGGGATCTGGAATCTGTCGTTTCCAGATCCCGAAACGTCGTGAAACTTGATTTTTACTAATCAGTGATGGCAAATGTCCGCAAAAATCCTAATCAAAATATAAAATCACCATCACCAACAATGAATTTCAAACAAAGGGAAGGGATGAGAAAGGACTTATGAACTTTGTATTCAATAATGCAAATGTTAACCCCCACTAGGGAACACCGCGTCCACAAGCCATCGCTCATATCTATCCACAATTCGTGACCTCCAAGTAGCTCGATTACATGAAACGCCACTGTCCCAGGTTTATTTTTTTTTAGTTAATCTAATTTTTTAATTTTGGTGAATCCAATCTAATTTTATTTCTATAACATCTGATAATTTTACCTTGGACGAATCTAAAGTTAATTTATTATCAATTGTCATTCGGTGTAGTATTACCTTGAGAAAATGGTTTCGTAGATTCACATTTGAAGCCTTTAGCCCGAATGAACTTTTTCATCCCATGGTTCATGCCTTCTTCTGCTAACGGAATTCTTTCAAATGATTTCGTGTTTCAGGACCCCAACTTGCCAATCCGTATGAAACATGAGAAAGGAAGCACCCATAATACAACACCATCAAAATTACCTCTTTTGCAAAAAGAGATAGTATAGTTAAGTAAGAAGACTTACTAATGACTTACCCCTAATACCAAAGCTGCTTAGTTGCTCAAAGAGCATATTGTGATTTAACACGTCAACAACTTTGCTGAGGTCTAGTAGGAATCCTAAAACATCCTCTCTAGCCTTTGAAACTTTATTTACAAAACTCTTTGGTTGAGCGGTTTTTTTCTAAAGCCAATATAGTTGTTTAGCATATATTTCGTTTTTGTTTTCTAAAATGGGAGCAAGCGATTTAAAAAGAGCTTTTTAAGAATTTTGTAGAAAGCTTTTTTTGGAAGTTGACAGAAGGACTCAGTTTAGGGGACTTGATAGCCTTGGCAACCTGCTCTGGTGTCGTGTGGTGCAAATATAGAGAGGATCGAGAATTTGACAACATAGTACAGTTGGTGAAGGCAATTGGAACATTTCAATCGTTCATACTGCTTACGTTGGCAAAGAATGTATTGCAGGAGTCAGCAGTAATTTCAGTACTTATAGTTAGATTTTCAGCATGCAGATAATGATCTAAAGATTTGAATGTAATATACATGTTTGAATATTGCACTAAGTGAGAAATATAATTACTGTCTTTCATGTTGTTACAACATTATTTTATCGTACAATCATCGCTCTCAATAAAAAGGTAAAATATTATAAAAAAAACCTAACAAAATACACTAAGCCACAAACTCACATTACAAATAGGACGGAAATAAGAAAAGTAACTTATAATTTCCTCATTGATGAAGATAAGATGATATCCTTAATACCTGGAAACCCAGTACACATGAAAGCACAACCAATATCACTGGCCGAGGCTTACTGGGGCAGGCAATATCTGTTAAACCATTTGGGGTAGAGTTTCCAATTCATTTCAAATTATTACTATTATTATTTCAGATCCGAATCTGAGGCGTTATAAAATGACCTGAATTGAGTTTCAGCTCGCTCTAAATACGATATGAGTCTAGTAATCTTATTCTGTCCCGTACCGCGTAAACATAAAACAATTAACAACAAAACAAATAGGACAAATATAAATTACGTTTAACCTACTCATCCCTACTAATGTAGATAACTTGGTTTCTCCAAAGGCCACCTGAATAATTCAAGGCCCTGAATTCAGGGCCTCAGCCCTGAATAAAAAGTACAAATTCAAGAGCGGCATGATTTAGGATACAACTCGACATCAGACACTTTCCCCAGTATTCCGGTCCGTGTTGTTATACCTATCACCAGTATGCTGCCTAACCATCACCAGTGTTGGCCTAGGTTCGTATTATTTTCATCCTTGAGCATGTCAATCGAGCATAAGAGCACTGCCTTCAATATATTACCTTATAGTCTTCCCTTTGATACTTGCACTCCTTATGTGACTTCAGAGATCATCTGGCTTTCCACTTCCGTTTAATCCTCAACGAATCGTGTTTATTACCTAGTTGTTTGCTTGAATTAACGAAGGGAAAATAATTTTTTAACACGTACCGAAGCGTGGAGTGAAGCTGCAATCTCAGTGTCAGCTCGTTTATCCACAAGATTACCACGACGTTTTTAATCCCGTACCGTCATGAACCACATCTTTGGATATCCGGGAGCCGTTGGATAATGGCTTACAATACGTTACTTATTGAGAACAATTTCATTAAAGTACTCCGTTAGCTTATTGTGTACACCATGATGAGTTTTCATTAGGGTAAGATACTAAATTTTGATTTTATAGCTCGACATTCTTGGTAAAACATATTTATGAACCATGAAACATTAAAATTGAAAACGAGTTGGATTTTTAATTAAATACTATTTTTACTATTAAAAAGTGAGTTTTATGTTTGTTGATAGGTAGTCTCTAGGTAATACTACAAATTACAAATAGTACAGAGGGAAACCATCTGTAATGAAAGGTTATATTTGATTATGATTGGGCTTCACTTTCCTCAAGAGTTTGAACTGAATACTGTAGCTTACTTTCCAAGTGTTATGTAATAGTAGATTGTGTTTACTATGCTATGGAAGTTGCAATCGGTAATTTAATCGTAGTTAATGCACGAACCCAACATATTTGTATTTTAATGTTAAAATAGATAAATTATATAACTTTAATGCATTTTTATTTTAAGAATATTTTATGAGTAGCTAAACGCTGTGTTGACATGTAATGAGAAAATATTGAAATAACTAAATTTCATTCTATAAACTAATCAATCCTTCTATATTCCGAGTTCACACATATAAATGAAAAAAGCATCTGAGTAGTGATCTTTACGTTCTTTATGGAATATAAATGAGTTTTAAAAGTTCTTTGATGTGGTTTCTCTTTAATCATAAGCAAAACCACAGCGGATCCACAATGTTGTGTTTCGGTTCCGTTAAGCACTCTGGAGTATTATGATATGAGTTGGTAATATTTTTTAAGATACCATTTTATCGTAATGCTGACTAATTTCCTGGTGCACTTCAGAATACTCTAACCTTAGGCGTGATTTGAATAAATGGAGGGTAAAATATTTTTTTCGTGTTTGTTATTTCAACATAATTAATTGGCAAACACAAAAATTTTTTGGGTTTTGTGTTTTTTAAAAAGAGGGTGGCGGCCTCTTTAACATTAGTTTTATTAAATTAACACTAGTTTTATTTTCAGAGCACACATTCTCTTGTCCGTACGCTTGGTAGATTGAATACAAGCTATCGTAAGATTCTATAGTATAGGAACCTGGAGCCATGGGTTTGCCGCGACCTCGGGGAGGTGAACTTTTACCTCACCCAGTTCCTGACAGGTCATGGCTACTTCCGTCTGTACCTCCACCGAATGGGCAAGGTCAACTCGCCCAGATGCAAGTACTGCGGACACGACGGAGACGACGTGCATCACACTTTCTTCGTGTGCTGTCGCTTTGACGAATAACGGACTGCCCTCGCCGACTCGGTCAGCGGTCATCTGACCCCGGACAACATCGTGGGGAAGATGCTGCAGGGCAGCGTCAGCTGGAACGCAGTGGCTGACTTTGTCATGTCCGTGAGACTCCTTGGCTTCCAACTGGATAGCCGGCTGGACTGGGACGAACATGCAGCCTCCATCTGCAACCGACTCGCTCGAGTCAACTTCCTATTGAGGCGTCAGCGCAAATGTGTCACCGAGCAGTACCTAATCATGGTTTATCACGCCATGTTTCACTCACACATAACATACGGCCTGCATCTCTGGGGTCATGCCACTGAAGTAGCTGAGGTGCTCAAACTGCAAAAGACAGCTATGCGCATAATTACACGAAGTGGATTCCGAGAGCACTGTAAACCTATCTTCGAGAGACTGGGCATATTTACAGTCGTCAGCCACTACATCTTGGCCTGTCTAACCGAAATTAGGGACAGTGTTCATGTGCTCAGTACGAGGGGTGGCTTCCATCATTACTCCACCCGGAACCGTCAGCAGCTGGACGTTCCTCGGGCGAGGTTCGTCCACCAAAGAGCAGAACTTTGAAGTCCTTCCCCACCATGGCTATTAAGATGTTCAACGAACTACCCGCATCAGAGAGAGACTTGGACAGCAAGAAGTTCAAGGTTGAAGTAAAAAACTTGCTAAGCCCAATTATCATGTTGAGGAATACTTTGGGGACAACTGGAGTTTGAGAAATAGGGTGCAACACGTCCTGCCATGGCATGCATGTTAGTTTTAAATTGTTTTTTTTTTGTGAGTTTATTGAAGCAGTCTATTACCCCGACAAAAGGGTTAACGATGAAGAGGAAGGTAAAAGGTAAAAGATAAAGAACAAAAGGTAAAGAAAACTATACACATTACTGGATTGAATCAAATGTAAAATATCGGATATCAAAGGCTTCTTTTTTTTAAAGAAAACCTTAGGGAAATTAATTGTAAACAATTGATTTGTACATAAGTGATAAGTCAAACTCTCACTTGTAAAAAATCAGGATTCATCCATTAAGATCTATTTATTAATTTTTATCAAAAGGATTTTTATGAAGTAATCTGTAAGGTAAGCATTGACTTTGAACAGTGAAAGGCATAAATAAAATTTATAATACTGGAGCTTTAAGTCCACATGTTTTCCCAAGCATTAAATAAAGGTATGATAGATTAAACCCGAAAAGAAGTGAATGAACTGCTGGACTCTAGGGAGCGTGAGGAGACGTGCAACGAATGCGAGGAGAAATTTATTTGAATGCGGGAAACATTTTCGGAGGATTACTAAAAAGAATTGTTAAAAAAAGAGTTTCTGTGTGTTCATATAGTATGATAAATTCTGCAAAGATCATGAAAAACTCCCATGGTAATAAATATGAATTGAAAAAAACGCTCATGGTGTAGTTACCCTTTTTATTGCATACTTTATGCTAACACGAGGGATAAATATTAAATTAATTTGTGACGTAGATTGCAGATTACTAAATAAATTATCTACTTACGTCTTTTGAAATCTAAATTTTTCTTTAGTGTGCATGTTTCGGCATTAGGACATTTTCAGCAACTCACTTTCCTGTACATTAGGTTGTACAGGTGCTGAATATGGCCCAGGGCCGAAACAAGTACACAAAAAATACATTACGGTTACGAAAGACTTAATGAAATACATTATAAATATTCAAGTTTAATTAAATATAGCATGTGATCATGTAACAATGAAAGTGTTAAATAACTGAAGCCCAAACATTTATCCACTTGAAAATAAAGTTCACATACATAACTAAACATGATTCAAATTTTAAAACCTTTATTTAAAATGTCATCCTCAGTTAAAGGCTATTAGATCAAACCGCTCAAGTATTTCATAGTTGTTAATATCCAAGACTATGTTTTATTTTACTTAACTTCACAAACTATGATCTCTGCAATCACGTGTACCCGCTGCATGATAAGTTCTCTTTCGAGTCTTGGCTAGTTACTTACTCACTAAGTAATTAATTAATTTATTTACTACGTAGTAATTAATTTACTACGGGGTAAGTAGTTAATAATAAAATAGCCATTAGAAAAGTTTTGCTTCATCAACAGTAAAGCACGTTGGTACTTTATACGTAAATATTCCAGCCAACATAGCAATCACGTAGCAAGTGGTCGCTGCGTGGGTACAATTGTGTTTAACACTGCCTGATGCTAGTTGATGCACCAAAACCCGCTAGACCACTCATCACGATTTAGGGTTTGCGGTATCTGTTATTGCTCGAAGCCAGGCAATACTAATAACACTAATTAGAAAGTATTATGTATTGTTATGCGTATACGAATGCCTGCCAGGAAGAAACGTGTATAAGGTTTATGAATCCCATTTTGTTTGTAGTTGAGATTTTTTCCAGTTAACAGTGAATTAAAATTAGTTATTACTAATAGATTAATTTACTGCGTCTTACAGGGTACATAGGTTATTGGTTGCTTTTGTTTAATAACTCCAAAAAACAAATTTCCACCGCTAAAAATTTAGTTCGTTTTTTGTAAATTTATTTTATTCTAAAGTCCAAATTGTATATATAGTTTGTTTTAATAAATGTTCAACCAAAAATTAAAAAAAAAAAAAAACTACTCGTATATGTACAAACTTGTGCTTTTCAAAGTCACTGATGGGAACACAGCAACTAAGTCAGCATATTAAAAAATAGATTCACCATTGTTTTATTCTACCATTAATGTTTAAAAAAAATGCAGGATATTGTTTCATTTTTTCAATCAATAAATTTTATAAACATATGTATATGACAACATGAAGAAAATCAAGTAATACAGTAATTAGGTTGTACAGCAAAGCAAAAAGACTGAAAAATTCCGTTATAGTTGAATAAGAAATTCAATTTAACTATAAAACCCACAACATGTTTTATTAGTACTTTCTTAAAGCCGCAAGATACTTGGTTCAAATTAGGGTTGGGATACATCGCCACGTTTATTCAAAGTCACTCTTTCATACCTGATTTTCTCTTCGATAATTAATAAAATACATAAATACCCGGTATATTAAAACTAATTTTATATCTGCAGTAACACTTTAAGTCAAATTTTAAAGTCAACTATATTTTTCAGATAATGCAAATTAGGGAAAGGACATTTTAGCCCGGCTTCGGTGGTAAACGAGCCGGTCAGTGCTGATCAACTATCCTTGTTGAGGAGAGAGAAGCTTAAAACTGTTGAACTCTACGCTGTTTAACTCCAAAACAAAGTTTACCGCGTGAAAAACGAGCCTTTCGTTATAAAATACTCTTGGTTCTAATTAACTGGCAGTTGCGAACTCCCTGATTTCAAAGGGTGTTTTCTTAAACTTAGTAAGTAAATTAAGACAAATTTTGGTTCGAAGTAATATTTTTTTCATCATACTGTCTCGAAAACAGCCGTTTTTAGTTCTCTAAATCGTACGCAAAATGATCGTTTTTGGATCATTTCGAATAAGAGTACTGAAAAAACATATGCTAAATTTTGCCGTACTCTAATGTCAAAATTTGTTTATGTTACGTTTGAAAGGTTGAACGATTTCTTAACTTGTGTTTGTAAACAACTAACAGTTGTGTAAATGACGATGACTATTTTGGATAACCTCAAAATTATGTAGTCTAATTTTTTAACGATTAAATGGTTATTTATACATAATGATGAAAATAGTTGTTCATCACACGGAGCAAAAATGTCTCCTTGGTACTCGATCGCATTTCCAAGCTCGGCTGCGCCTCGCCTGTAAATTACGATCTCGTACCAAAAAGAGCCACTTTCGCTCCTAGTAATGAAACTACAATAATTTTTTTTAGATAGCCAAAACAATAAAAATCAAGTATGTGTTATGATATTTTTAAATTAAATTAAAAAACTGGAAAACTCAAAACAAGCTTCATAGATTGTGAAATCCTCTTTGCAGAAGAAAAAAATTGTTTATATTGAAAAATAGAAGGTTTGTAAAATGTTTAAAACCAGTAACCTGGCAATACAGTTCATAATGCAACACTAATTATCCAAAAATCTATGAACTTATCAGAAACATAAGGGCTTCATATAATTTTAACTCTATAATTAACCATAAAAAAACGAAGTTAAATGTTTTGTGGATGGTACTCTGATTAATTTAATCATCAGCTTAAGGGAAGTATGTATAAATACTTTGCATTCTGTCAAATACATATGCAAAGTTGGCACTACTGGTGCAGAATAGCAAGTATCTGAGTTATATCGTCTCTCATATTTCACCATCTTTATAGTATTTTTAAAGTCTTTTATTAGGAAATTCGTATTTAAAGTGCTTCAGTAGTAATCAGTGCTCACAATAATCAGTTAATATATCTCTCAAACCAGTTTGCTAAGTAAATCAGTTGATTTTCCGTGGGTAGTGATAACGGCGTGGTCATTTTTCAGTCGTGACCTGGTCGTGTTTGGCGATTATAGGACAGTTACAGTTTGTGCGCGCATACCCGTATAACCGCCGTGGGACTTTGTTCAGAGTGTTCTGTGCTGTGTTTTGCGTATGTCGAATAAAATAATTAATTATTTTACACCGACGTCGAACACTCCGAAGCGGCCAAGAGCTCCAAGTACGCCAGAAGAGGTACCCGCTGAAATGGAAGAGGAAACAGCAATCCGTGAGCAATTACTTGTAGATTTTGGTAAGCTACTTGACGAAAAACTTGCCAACTTGGTCACCAAACAGGACATTGGTAATTTAATTACCCAGGTTCAGGGCTTGAAGGTAGAAAACGAAGCACTAAGAGCCGAGGTATTGAGCCTAAAAGCTAAGGAAGAGAGGATTCTGGGTAAGCTGGTCGATCTTGAGTCAAGGTCGAGGAGAAATAACCTAATATTTAGAGGCTTAAATGTAACAGCTCAGACCAGAGATTTCAAACTAATAATATTAAGGTCCTGTAGTGAAAAGTTTAACATGAACAATGTTTGGGTCAACAGAGCCCATCCTCTCGACGAAGCCAAAAAAGCTGTAATTGCTCACTTTCCGGAGGACGCAGACATCGAGTACATCATGTCAAATGTAAGAAATTTGAAAGGTGCCGGCATATCCATACAAAGAGATTTCTCCCGGGAGATTAGAGAGAAGAGGCTGACGGCGGTGCGGACAGGGGTCGAGCGCGTGGCCGGTCGTGTACGACCACATGTACGTAGACAACACCAGGTTCACATGGGAAGGCGATAGACTGATGGCGGGCGAAGTGGATGGTGCACAAAAGTTGCAGGAACTTTTTCGACACAATTTTAATGACTTTTTGACAGAGCTCAAAAATGGAAAGATACAGCAGCGGAAGCAGGAGCATCCCTCATCATACGCGACGGCGGCGGCGGCAGGGAGCAAGGAGAGTAACCAGCCTCCAAGCCCGAAGTCATCGGAACCAGCGACCACTACCCCAGCGACCCAGGTCAACACCTCATCAGGTTGAGGAGGTGACGCCAATCCTGCAGGCAGTGAGGACGATGACGACGGACGACGGACCAGCGACACACCAAGGACGTTGATAAAGGATAGTAATGTAAATATTTTATGTTACAATGTTTATGGTATTAAGAGCGTGTTAAATGATTTCGGTTTTATAGATATGTTAAATAACTATGATTTGGTAGTATTTATTGAAACATTTGTGACACAAAAAGAAAAAGAATATGTTTTGAGTAAATTTTATAACTTTTCAGTGCATTTTGTTTTAGCAAAGAGAGAAGCAAATTTTGGTAGTAGTAGGGGAGGATTAATGATATTATCTAACTTGAATTCGCCATTGGTAAAGCAATTTAAATTAGTTGAATTGGATGATTTTGTTTTTATTGAATTAAAGAATGAAAAATCAGGTTCCATCCAGAAAATTAATATTTTACCTCTTTATTTAAATTTTAATGACTGGGAGACAGATTATAATAGCTTAACTAATTGTGTTGATTTAATGTGTCTGAAAAATATAATAGGCTAATAATAGGGGACTTAAATGGACGTATTGGCTGTGAACAAAGTCTTGAGGATGGTATGATTGTTAAGTTGAAAAATAAATTAAAAGATTCTAGAAAATCAAAAGATCCTGTTGTAAATCATAAAGGGCGAAAATTGTTAGAGTTATTTGAAAATTTAGGTTTGGTTATTTTAAATGGGAGGACGGAAAGTGACGCTGAGGGCGAGTTTACATTTTTGGGTGGGATGGGAAATTCTGTAATTGATTTAGCTGCAGTGTCTATAAATTGTATAGGTGTGATAAATGATTTTAAGGCAATGGGTTTTCCGGGTTCGGATCACATGCCTATTGAAGTAAGTTTAAGTTTATTAACTGAGGGGCAAGATAACTCAGTGGAGGAGAAGGAGATAATACCTCTTTTACCTAAACTGAAATGGACTAAAATGACAATATGTTTTCGGTATCAAACTGAACAAAGACATGTTGCAATTTACACTGTCTCAAGATAATCAAAAAGATGTAGAGGAGCTAACTAACTGTATTATTAACGCAGCAGATTCCAAATTAGATTCTTATCGCAAAAGACCATTGGTTAAAAAACAGCCTAGGTTCGATTACGAATGTGCAGCTCAAAGAAAACTAGTTTTTAAGTTGTTAAATCAGTTTCGTGTGACAAATAGTAGGGGGGTAAAACTTCAGTATAACAGAGAGCAAAGAAAGTTTAAATGTTTATGTAAAGAAAAGAAATAGTTTCATTACATACAATTAATAGAGAGTGTGAGGAAAATTACAGACAGAAAACGTTTTTGGGATGCAATAAATAGCTTTTACAAAAAGGAGGAGAAAAAGGTGGGAATAATTGCGCCGGTGTAATGGGTGAGACATTTTTATAACCTGCTCAACCCGGCACTTTTAGCTGATAAGATAAGTTACGCTGAACCTTTTGTTGCTAATGCATACCTTGATAGTGATTTTGACTTACCGGAGCTTTTTTCAGTTTTATCCAAATCAAAAGTAAACAAAGCGCCTGGACCGGACAGAATTCCTTATGAGTTTTTGAAAAACGCAACTTTATCATTTCATAAAAATCTATTAAAAGTGTATAACAATATTTATAGCACAGGAAAAATTCCAGATTCATTAAAAATTCAATAGTATTTCCGTTACACAAAAAAGGGGATTTTAATCGTGTTGATAACTACAGAGGTCTATCTTTTATTGACTGTATTGCAAAGGTTTTTACGGGGCTGTTACTCAAAAGAATTAATAATTGGATTGAAGAGCAAAATTTATTAACAGAGTTTCAAGCTGGCTTTAGAAAGGGATACAAAAATGTTAGAAATATTGAAAGACTATTACACAGCGACTTCATCTTCAGTCTGGGTTCCTGGTGGGGTACCCGTAATTTTTTACACAACTATGGGCTTAAGACAGGGCTGCCTGTTGAGTCCTGTCAATTTCGCATTATTTGTCAATGATTTGCCAGAAATATTAGAAGGGGGGTGTAATTTTGGTGGGCATAGGGTTAACTGTTTGATGTATGCATACGACATAGTTATTTTATCTCCAACTGCAACAGGGCTTCAGCATATGATCAACAGATTAGAAAGTTACTGTGAAATGTGGAATTTACACTTAAATTTACAAAAATCAAAAATTATGGTATTTAGGAAAGGAGGAAAATTAAAAAAATAGTAAGTGGTGGTACAAAGGGGAACAGATAGAGGTAGTAAACAATTATAAATATTTAGGAATAGAATTCACTTCAACCTTTTCGTGGAACTTACATTTTAGGAGTAAAAGTAGTTCATCCAAATTGGCAATAAATTCTGCTTGGAAAAGTTTGTTTCAGAATAAAGATATTCCTCTTAGTTCAAAATTAATTTGCTATAACACTGTTGTTAGATCTATATTGTGTTATGGGGCTCAAGTTTGGGGTTTTTTTAATAATAGTGTGGTTGAAAATTCTCAAAATTTCTTCATAAACATTTTTTTGTTTGCCTCAAAGTACACCAAACTATGTACTGTATTTAGAGACTGGTTTTGACAGAATTTATTTTTATACTTTGGCCTTGCATATTAAATACATATTAAAAATCCTGAAATCCCCAGAAAATCGCCTTCCACGAATTTTAGCGAAGCAAATTATTACAAAAAATATTTACTGGAGTAAGCAATTAAAATCAGATTTTTCAAAACGGAATTTGACATTTGAGTTCGATTTGAATAATCTTGATGCGCTTCAAAACGAGTTGTTCGATATGGTGGAAACAGAGCGACGTGCGTGGAGGGAAGAATGCAAGGGAAGAGCGATTACGTCGTTGTATCACACACAATACTTGTCCCTTGACCTTGAGCTCTGCCAACGAACCTTCGTCACCGATGACATAGATATTAGAACGATTTCTTGGATTATTAAAACGCGAGCTCAGCTTATTTATTTAAATTATCAACCTTGGGTAAAAGACAAAAACTATTTATGCTCTCTGTCTAATACTGGACAAATTGAGTCCGTGTATCACTTTGTTTCGGTGTGTCCAATTTTGAAACCTATCAGAAAATATTGGTTGAAACAAGATATTCTAAATAAAGATGATTTTTTTATATTTTAAATGGTAAGGATTGGCGTATTTTTCGAAACTATTTAAAAGATGCCTGGGCTAAAAGGTGGAGCTTGATTCAAGAATTTAATTATTAAGTTTCCCGCAAATGTTTTATTTTATTTTGTTTTTATTTTGTATTGTTTACAAGTATTAGTTAATGTCAACCAAACAGACGGTCTTTGACCATTGTTTTATGTGCTATCAGCATAAAGTTTTGTATTTGTAAACATGTATGATGTTTTGAAATAAATACACTTTTTGATTTTATTTTTTATTTTTATTTTTGAGAGGGTTTGTAAAATGTTTAAAACCAGTATCCTGTCAATACAGTTCATAATGCAACACTAATTATCAAAAAATCTAAGAACTTATCAGAAACATATTGTTGACGATGTCAATACTATATAATGTCAATTATACATGAACTTTTCCGCAGGAACGAAGTAGACACTTTTAGCCGCTTACTGTACTTAACTTAACCATAATTATTATACGTAACTGTACTTGTAAAAGCTACTAATACCCCCGTCGCAGCAGACCTGCATACTCAGCGAATTTCAAATGCAAAACAACATATTTCAATCCAACATAGTGAGATTTGACATGTTTAGGTAGCTCCATAAGAATAACATGGGGAATGAGTATGTAGGTTTGCTGCTACATGTATATTAAAACTGGGTGGTTTTAATTCAATACTTAGTAGATCTGAACTAGAAGAAGCCATTTACCAAGTTTTATCAAGATATGTTAAGAAATAACCGAGATATAGAATTTTCCTTATTTCCCATAAGACTAACATTGGGACAACGTACTGTGTTTACCACTTTCAATATCTCGGTAACCAATGGACATAGAGCGGTGATTTAAAATACTCAATTGTTTGTTTTTTCGAGCTGAATTCAATGGTGCCGACAAAAATTCGATAAATTTTATTTTTCTTAGTAAAAAACTTAAAAAACCCATTTTTGGGGGGTTTATCTCCCTTTACCCCCCCTTCCGGTGGTCCGATCGGGCTGGTTCACGAACTCGTCCGAGTGATTACCACTTTACACGTTAGTACCAATTTTCATTAAGATCGGACCATTTTTACGGCCGCTATCGTGCTATAAGACACATACATATATAGATATATAGATATATATCTAAAAATTCGAACGAATGGTGTTTTTTGCTTCTGGTGGCCCCAAAATGAAAAGTTATCATGGTCTCGGGCTTAGGTCTTACTATGAGACCTACGGTAATAGCTTCTTCCCTATAGGGGAAATTCGCTAAAACGTGAAAACATTAGCTAATTAAATACAAACAAATATTTGAAATATAACTATGCATATTTTATAAATTAAATTTTCTATTAATAAAAAGAAAACTAATACTCGGCACCGGTTTAAACGCATGTGCAAGGAATTAGGTTAGTGAGGTAGAATAGCTATTTTTTGGGTCGAATATTAGGTTTCTGGCTACCACCGTAAAACTTTACATAATCAATGTTCATGCATTTTGGAACTAAATCCAGCCCAGACCCCAAAAATCACACACATAATTTTCAAAATGACGGCTAAAAATTGTTGTAAGAGGACAAAATTTAACTATTTAGACCATGGGCCGCCAATATGAAACCCTCCCGCCGCGGGAATTTTCGACACATGTATTTTTTTTGCTGCTAATGACATGTACTTTAAGGTTTTGCTTGTTTGCGACGTTTAAATTACAGCATAACCCAGAAAAACAAAAAATATCATTGATAAATCGTTGGAAAAAATAACATGGGATTTTTTTGAAAAAAAGTCACCTCACTGCATTTTTTACATGCACTTTTTGAGATATTGACTCGGGACCAACGCCTATCATTGTTGGGTGACTAATCATTTATTTTGACAGGATAAAAATGTTTGGCCGCCATCTTGGATCCGCCATATTAGATATCAATTTATTTTTTTAAATGTAAAGATAGTGTTATGGCACATCATTATGAACTAGATTTTTACGCTTATTACAATGCTGCAATCCGTTTTTGAAAATATGCATTTATTAAAAAGATATGCACTAATAAAAATTTATGTTTACATTTCTTATGGACGTTTCGTATTTTCAATTTTTTTTTGATTATTTTTCTTCTATCTCACATTATAATAAACATATGAAGTTCGTTTTAGTCTTAAAATACTCAGTGAAATACCGGCTTTAATTTGTGATATTAATAATCAACATCGGACAAGTAAGAGACGAGCTATAAGGCTCAATTTAACTTAAAAATAATTTTTTCGGAACCTTTTTTTTTAATCAAGTATGTATATCTCCGGTTCTAAATAAGATATTGAGTTCATTTTGGTCTTAAATTATTCAGTGAATCATCAGCTTTTATTCAAGCTGACTTTCAATAATATCAGACTGAATTTTATGTAACTTTTGAGCTTTCACTCAACATAAATTTGTTTTACTTGCGTAATTTTACATGTCTTGAAGGATTTCTCTAGTTCCAAAGAAGACTCAGAAATCTTAAAGGTCTTAATAGACTTATTAGATTATTGGCTTTCATTTGAGTCATAAATTATTTTTATTCTATGAGTTTTAGCTGAGTTGTGGTTCTAAAACCCACATAAAATTAAAATTTTCAGACATTTTCATTTATATAAAGACTGATAACTGCAGTTCCAGGAAAGGTCTGGAGTTCTGAATGTTTCAAAAGACTCAGTATAATATTAGATTTCGTTTGACACTGTTATAATACAATGCAAACACATTCGGGGTGATTTATAATCCAAATTAAGAGTAAAATTTAAAAATAATTAAACTTTATATCGTGACCCACCTTAAAATTCTTTACAGCTTAACCGATTTTACGTATCAGTATTTTAAATAAAAGCCGACATATCACTGCTTATTTTAAGACCAAAATTAACTAAATACCATATTTAGAACCAGAGATATACATACTTGATTAAAAAAAAGTTTCCGAACTATTGATTTTTAAGTTAAATTGAGCCTTATAGCTCATCTGTTACTTGTCCGATGTTGATTATTAATATCACAAATTAAAGCCGGTATTTCACTGAGTATTTTAAAACTAAAACGAACTACATATCTTTATTATAATGAGAGATAGAAGAAAAATAATCCAAAAAATATTGAAAATACGAAACGTCCATAAGAAATATATAGATGAATTTTTATTAGTGCATGTCTTTTTATCGAATGCATATTTTCAAAAACGGATTTCAGCATTGTAATCAGCGTAAAAATCTAGTTCCACGGGGGAGGATTTCATATTGGCGGCCCATGGTCTAAATAGTTAATTTTTGTCCTCTTACAACAATTTTTAGCCGCCATTTTGAAAATTAGAAGTCTAATTTTTGGGGTCTGGGCTGAATTTAGTTCCAAAATGCATGATCATTGATTATGCAAAGTTTCATACTGGTAGCCAGAAACCTAATATTTTCATACTAACCTACCTCACTAGGTTGGTATTCATGACTCAAGGAAATCTGCCTTAACCAGGCAAAAAAACTGACCTTGATTACGTGGATCGTTGAGTGTTGGAAGTGCTAATCACCAGAGAGTACATGTTATTATTGCATGCACCTCTAATTATTCAATGCATTTTTTATATGGAACTGGTTTACCTTGTGTTGCAGTTGCATAAGGCCAATTACGCGAATATGTAGACAAGGATTTGAGGGGCAGTGAGTAGTCTTAGGTATCGTCAGTCTTAGGTTACTTCACCATCGTTCCGGTAAGTCGTCTCCACAAGCCAGCGTAAATTTTAAAAGTAAAGTTTCTATATTTACTGACATATATTTTTCTTTTAACAACGTATGGGATTTTCAACAGCAATAACTGATATTAAATGTTGTTTGTGGTTTAAGTAGTTTTTCATGTGTTCCGTAATAAATACGAAGTTTGTTAGTATGCGCGTTGGTTCAAAGATGTATAAAAATACCTTATCCATTTTAAAAAAGAAAATACCCCCGTTGCAGCAGACCTGCGTAGTCAGCGAATTTTAAAAGGATTTATTATTTATGTGTAAGCATGATGAAGACATGTAAGGGAAATATTGCTTTGAATATTTCATGTAAATAATACACTAAAATAAACGGTATCAGGAATCTGACACATAATTCCTCCCATTTAGTAATTTAAAACCAGAAAAAAATATAAGATGAGATAAACAAATAAACGATCAATTATCCCACAAATACATTCAAAATTTTATAAAAATGTGTTTGGAATGAACGGAAATATCGGGTTTTAAATATTTGCCATAAGAATAACGCTTACTGCGCTTATCGCCAACATGAAATATCAATTATCTCCGGAACCTGTTGACGTAGACTAATAATTCAAAATACTGGATTATTTATTTTTTCAATCAAATTATGACGAAAACAATACTTTCTCCATATATTATGTATAGGGGGAGAAAGTAAAAGTAGATTCAGTCATTCATTAAATCTACATATGAATACGATTAGTTTATAAGGGGATCACATTGGTTTTCAGTGCAGTAATATGCACTTTTTGTATTGTAAATATTGATAATTAGTCTTATAATTTTTTATTAATGTAATCTTGTTATAGATTATAAATGTCAGAAAACATATAATCATTGGATTGTTAAAAATCACACGAACAAATTTTATTGTATCATTTGTTAATTAATAACGAAAAAGTGATTAACGATATCATTATAAAATTCATAGTAAAATAATAAAATTAATAGATGAGAAATCTACTTTATCATGTTATCGTGCCTACGGACAAGTATATATATATATATATATATAAACGGTAATATTGGAGTCCAGAGCTTTAAAAAATGAAAAGTTACGGTGGTCTCGGGCTTAATTCTTATCATGCCGCCCACGGTAAAAGCTTCTTCCGTACAGGGAGGAATTATCTAAAACGATAAATTATTCTTTTATCGATGAACCATTATCAGACATACATTTTTTTATTTAGTTATTTTAAAAATTCTTTTTTTGTAAGAATCTTGACCCTCAACTAATAGAGTAGATTTTGTAACATTTTATCATTGATTTGCAAATCTTGAGGTTTTACTTCCAAAACACAAAGCTTACAGTTCCTAAGCATATATCAATCCCTAATAAAAGACATTCATAAGGTAATAAGTAGAGAGAAAAAACTAAGTTATCCACTTACCATGTATATATGGTTTGCCAAAAGACAAGGTGTATTAAAGAATATTTGGTGTAAATTTGGGAAAAATATTTTTATTCTAAGTTAATATTTATCATCGAATTTCGAGGGGTCAAGTTTTGAACATATACGCATGATAAAGTAGATTTCTCATCCTAAGATTGTTTATAGCAAATAGCTAAAGCGTAAAGTCTAAGAATGTTGTTTTATTATCTACTAGAGAGCTTTGAAAATTAAAATTGAACTATCACGTATGGTTTAGAAAGGTTTTAATTGCCCTGAAACAGTTTTTGTAGCAGAGCAAATATTAATTTTCTCCTAGGTCATCATGAGTGACGGCCTATGGACTTTGGGAAACGCACTGTACTGCGGCCTGGCTCTAGCCTTAGGCCTGATCTGCTGGTTCCAGTGGCGATACAGAGATATCCTGCGGGTCGCCACCAAACTGCCCGTCACATTCCCAGCTTGGCCGCTGCTGGGGCATGGCTACTTCATGTTCTGGGGACTGGAGGGTAAGTCTGTACTATCCGGCTCTGGATTTAGACATGTACTGTTTATTCAAGAGATGGTATAGAGATATCCTGCGGGTAGCCACTGAATTACCTTACGTTACGCCCTGAGTGCACCCTGGTTCCGATTCAGATTCACGGTACGTCCTGAGTGCACGCCGGTTCCGATTCCGACTCAGATTCAGATTTCCGGCGACAGGAATGACACTAGTATTTTAACGGAATTGGCCATTGTGACAGCCGGAAGCAGAGCTTGCGCGCAGGTGCCTGCTTACCGGAATGTATTATTCATTCCGGTTGCGGATTCCAGTTTCCGATTGCTCCAGCCGCCATTTTTAATAGCAACATTTAATTTTGAAATCTAATTAATTCAACAGTTTAATGGATTTACCAGCTATAATCTTTTATATTGTAAGAAACCCAACAATCTGTATTAAATACTCATAGTATATTCAAACAGAGATATAATAGATAAAAGTTAGAACGAAATTTCATTGGAGCTCGGCACTGAAGGTTAGTGAAACAACCTATTTGTGCAAGATCATTTATACAATACTTATTTTATGTTCAATGACTGAAGGCCTAAGGGATAAGACAAAACAAGGATTTTCTTACAAATAAAGCAGCTTATTCAAACTTAAAAGAAAGTATATAATGGTCTGATTTAAGTCACAGAAACTAAAGGTCAAAATTTAAATGATAGGTTATAAATAAACAGGGCCTAAATATTTTTATTTCGGAAAAGTACAAGATCTTATACAATAATACAGATTGATCACTTGTGTTGCTTACAGCATTGCATAATTTTTTTTTTTTTTTTAAATTGTCCTCCCTTCACATCCCAGGACGCTAGACCTAGCCCGGAACCGTTTTACACATTACTTCAGGCTAGGCCTTGTGGGTCACGGTATTATCACATAGCGAAAATGCCATTGGTGATTGGCGGGATTTGAAACCGGGCCTCCGAGATCGAAAGCCCGCGCTCTAACCACTATGCCAGGCCGCTCCCCATAGCATTGCATACAATACAGTACTTTGGTAACTATATTCACTTGAGTAACATTTAATTTTCTCAAATTATGACACTCATTCATATATACATACATACTGTGCATATAAATAAATATTAAAGAATCATTAATAAGTATAAAAATGTTAAATTAAATTATTCTACTTCACTGAATGTATATGTACAAACAAACTGGTAACTTTAGTTATTACATAACTTAAATTGAAAAAAATGCAAAACTGACTAAAAAACATTTACAACACAAGTTTACTGACTGTATTAAAAAAGAAACATTACATTAAAATTGACTTCCCTGAAATTAGGTAGCCCCTTAGGAAAATCCTGTATTGGGGTACCAATTGAACAAAAGACAGTGGCGAGTGGATATGAATAAAATTTACAATAACAAAATTTAACATTGTATAACAAAAGAATAATATTTTTTGCCTTTTTATAAAATAATAACTTTCACTATGGGAAGGATGGAGCAATCATAATGAGGAAGAGAAATTATTAACGAAAAAAGTCCATGTTTTATACTGTTAAAAGCCAGTTGTAGACTGCAATTGAAAACCTACGTAGTGTTTTGATGTTTCGTACAGTTTCGCGTAGTTTATTAAAGAGCTTAGGGCCTGCAAACAAGAAAAATGATTTAAACATTTCCAATCTAGGCCTAACTACATAAAATGTTCTATCCCTTCCTCCTCTTAAACTATAATTGCTCACAACCATATCCCAGTTCCCTGATTTCACGTAAAAAAGCCTCGTGACCTTAAAGATATATAGATACCTGAGAGGCAAAACTTTTAGTTTCCAGGTCATCGGGAAGTCGATTAGAATTTGTATACCTGAGTGAGTAAGTCAGTTAGTCAATGCAATTTTTTAGTAGCGGAGGATTGAATAGTCAAAAATGCCTGCAAAAACGCCTATTTTATAAGTCATTCTACCTTTTATTTAAGGAAGTAAGTTTCGCAATTAAGTCAATTTCAATATATTTTTACAGTGGGGACCAAATATATCATGGACTGGATAGAGCGGGGAATAGAAAAAGGCCACAAAATACAATGCTTCTGGGTTGGACCAATGCCTTACATCACGTTAATGGACATGGAAGACATCCGGGTATGTTAGCATTAAACAGCAAAATCTATACCATGTGTTCCTAAAGCCTCACCCTCCTCTATATAAATTGTACTATAGATTGAACGAATATAGAATAGAATACATTTTTATTTGCTCAATAACAATAACTATTTTACAAACAGAAAATATGTCTAGCTAACCTATACACAAGATATTTCAACAAAGAAAAATTATTATAAAACAAAATAAAAATGTCCTCACTTGCCAGGCTGTTACAAACATTTCAAAAAAGTTAGAGAGAAAATAAAATAGGGCCTCATTAGGCAATGCCTGATTTGAGGTTCCTTAATTTATAAATAAAAATAATAATAACGCTCAGAACTAATCCAAGAAAATAATAAACATTTTCGGTCTCTTAATCATAAATTAAAAATAAATAATTCAAAAAAATGAATATTTCTACGTGCTATAAAACTCAATATAATTTTTATATAACAATTAAAACTATAAAATAACATAACCTAATTATGAATGCTATTAAAAATAATATTCTTATTGAAATTAAATTTGATTTATTAAACATGTTTGATCCTGCAAACCGCACACCGCACTTATGCCACCAGGCGGCTCTGGCACCTCTCCGGGGGCCAGCCTCCGGAGTTGGTCTCCCCAGGTGCCGTCAAAGCTCATTGCATACAATGCTTAGTCCCTGTATGGCACAGCCCTCCAAAGTGTGCATTCAAAAATAAGAAAATAAACTAACCTCCCATGACTTTAAAGTTAGTTCAATTAGTCAAATTAGTCAATGTTGAATTTGTAACAAATTATCTATATCCTCTAACTGAAATAACCATTTTTTTACTTTACTTAAAAAACTTCTAATATTATGGGCATACTTTATATTTTCTGGTAGTTTATTAAAAATTTTTGGCGCAATGAAACTGTAAGTTTTAGTGAAAAATGTGTTTGAAGGCTTCGGAACGAAAAACTGGTTTACGTGTCTGAGTTTTTTCAATACCCATTTTTATTTTGCGGATGATTCCCACTTTGAGATAAAATAGCTCAAGAACTTTAAAAACGAATAAATATTTAAGTGGAAGTATTTTTTGTGATTTGAAAAGTGGTTTTGATGGCTCGAATCTTTTCTTATTTGTAATCAATCTTAGTATGTGTTTTTGCTGTATAAATAAAGGTTTTTTATATGACTCGTAAGTGTTTCCCTAAAACATTATGCCATAATCAAGTCTGCTTTGTACTAAGGAAAAATATAACATTCGCAAAACATGACCATTACGTGTGTATTTCCCAATTTAATTTACTATCAACATGAAGACCAAGGTATTTTATACTATCAGCTTTTTTACAACAGCACATTTTTCAATGCAACAAATTTTTTTGACTAGGCAATCCGAACATTTATATTTAATACTATCAGAAAAATTAATGTTTTTCTTGAGACTAAAGTTAATATATCTTGTTTTTTCTGGACTTAGCAATAAATTGTTAACGGTAAACCACCACTGAAGAGCTTCAAGATCTTTTCGCATTGCCCTTGGAACTAAATCCCAGTTATTTTCTGAATAGCAAAGTGCTGTGTCATCAGCAATAGAAGTTAAATTTCAATGAAAATTCGCTTGACAGAGATCATTTATATATATTATAAATAGTACAGCCCCTAATACCGAACCCTGTGGAACCCCAGTTTTAGTAATTTCAGTTTCGCTCAAAGTCAAATTGATTTTTACGCATTGTTTTCTATTTATTAAATAACTTTTTGAAGCAATATTTTGTGGTTTACAGTGTCGAAAGCTTTTTTGATGTCTAGAAATAACCCACTTACACATTTACTTTCATTTAACCCCTCATAAACATCTGTTAAAAAATTTAACAATGCATTTTCAGTATTAATGCCAGCTCTAAAACCAAATTGTTTTTTGCTAAAAAAAGCAGTATTTTCTAAAATGGAATTAGTTTTTTCTTCATTATTTTCTCAAATATCTTAGAGAAGGAAGACAACAGAGATATCGGTCTATAATTATTGCATTTTGATTTTGGCCCACTTTTAAAAATTGGAACAACTAATGCACTCTTTAAAGAGGCTGGGAAAATACCACTCTCAAAACTGTAGTTAATTATGAATAAAAGAACATGCAAAATATTTGAGGAAATTTCTTTGATAAAATAGGAATTGACACCATCAATTCCTCATGATGTTTTATTTTTTTAAACTTTTATTTCAGTAATCAATTCGTCAAATTTTCATTGTTTGGGTGATTTTTAACCAATTTCAAGATTTTATTTCTTTTCACATTACCACACAAAAGTTTACAAAAGTTTGCATATACACACTGCGAAATTAACAAACCTCGAATACGGCAGACGACACCGTGTAAATCTTGCAGAAGCACGTGGCGCACGCGAAAATTAATAACCACAAATCTACGAGACCGGAGCACTATCTCTACGATCCGTCTCCACTGAGCGCTCACTCATGACTCAGAATTAGCGCTCATATAGAATTAGGGAAAGGTTTTTTCTGTTACCAATGATGTCACAAGCGTGGTTTATTTCTGTGTGCCCATCTTGAACATGGTCGCTGTCATGGTCATCGGCGCCCCCTGTCATGGGTGTGCCCTGTAGGTTTCCGTTCAGGGCGCTTTCGCTGTGATTATCTTGTGGTCCGTTATTTTTGTCTTTGTCAGTCATAGTGTTGATTGCCCGAAGTAGATGTTGGGCTAGGGCGCTCTTACCATGTCTACTTAGGTGTAGTCCATCTCGGCTGATGGCTCGGTCTCCAAGTGTTATATTTGGATCAGTAAAATTTATATTTAGTTCATCACACATAAATTTATAGGGGGCGTTTATTTCATCAATATAGTTTTTTGCTATTCCTCGCCTGTAGAGAATTCCGCTGATTAACCATTTTGTTTCTGGGAATATTTTTTTGGCTGCTTCTAGACTCAGCCATAGTGGGCGCATGATATGGTTAGGGGTTAGTGCGTCACGTATATTATTTGTGCCAATGTGTAATGCTACTATCTTAGGTAGACCAATAGCGTACTGTTCATGAAGATATCTGCTGATGTCTTGGATTCGGGCACCACCGGTATAACTAATTCTAATATCATCATCTGTGACAAATTCTGATAATCCCCTCATAATGGAATCTCCTATGACTAGTTTCTCTTTTAGTTTCTCGGTTGATTTATTTTTTATGCATGGTTGGACTTGGGTGTAGTCTGGTCCGAGCCTTTGAGCGTCTTGTGTATTTTTAGGCGTACAATGATATGTGTCATGTTTATCATTAGGCCGGCAGCCATTTATGTCATTAACAATTTGTGTTGTATTGGATATTTGATATTTTGACGGTGTTGAGACGTTTAGAAATGTTTGGGAAATTTCTGTAATCTTAGTTTGCAATCTTAATATAGTTTGTTCCGCTTGGAATAATTCTGTTTTCATTTTAAGTTCATTTTCATATGATTTTTGTAATTTTTCGCTTGTTTGGTTTAGGCTAGTTTGTTGTTCGGTGATTACCGCACATAATTCTTTGTTTTTAATGAGAGCGTCTAATAAAAAGCAGCGTAATGAGAGCGTATAATAAAAAAGTTAGCTATTGGTTCACTTTAGGTGAAACACCCGTATATAGTGCAGTAGAATTAAGTGAAAAAATAGGTGGAGGTAGAACTAATTGGAACAAAAATAATTCATGTTGTAAATGGTCCTGCCTTAATTGATCCTATTTGGCATATTGAAAGTATACATCCGCAAAGTCGCTGGAAACCCTTTAAAATCACGTTTAAAAATGGCGGCTTTTCCCACTGTAAAAACATTCTTGAAAATAATTGGAACAAAAATAATTCGTGTTGTAAATGGTCTTACGTTAATTAATTGATCCTAATTGGCATATTGAAAATATACATCCGCAAAGTCACTGGAAACCCCTCAAAATCACGTTTAAAAATGGCGGCTTTTCCCACCATAAAAACATCATTAGTCTCTCGAAAATAGTCTCTCGACTGCATTTTTTATCAATATTTTTCGAGATATTGACTTTGGACCACCGCCAACTACTGTTTGGGTGATTGGTTCTTAATTTTTACAGGGTACTCATTTTTGGCCGCCATCTTGAATCCGCCAATTTGGATATAATTTTTTTTCAAATGTAAAGATGGTGTTGTGACACAGCATTATAGACTAGATTTTTACCATGAACTCAATGCTGAAATCCGTTTTCAAAACTCTCGATTCGTTAAAAATCTCGATGTGTTCAAATAAAAATTCAGCCCTGTACATTTCTCATGGACATCCCGTGCTTTGAATATCATGTTGGATTATTTATCTTATGTCTCCAGTTCCAAATAAGATATGCTGTACGTTTTTGGTCTAAAAATACTCTGTGATTTGACGGCTTTAACGTGAGCTATTGATCATTAAAATTGGACAAGTGTTGGACGAGCTATAAGGCCAATAGCAGCTTGAAATTTTTGTAAATTGATTTTTAGTGAAAGATTTAGACGTTATCCTAATTTTGTCCGATTTTCATTACTTATAGCTCAAA
The DNA here is from genome assembly GCA_035578135.1 of Flexamia atlantica. Taxonomy (NCBI): domain Eukaryota; kingdom Metazoa; phylum Arthropoda; class Insecta; order Hemiptera; family Cicadellidae; genus Flexamia; species Flexamia atlantica. The sequence goes on from JAQJVK010000003.1 coordinate 29,772,280, forward strand.
TGAAAGCTGATGGTTCAACGGTTGTCTTAAAACCATTCCGACCTACAGGCCATAGTTGGAGCTGGGGAGATCAGTCTTTAAATAGTTATGACATTTTTGAAAGTTGAATTTTAGATTGGCTGGAGGTCCACACCTTACCCCAATCTCAACCGATTTGAATGAATTAAAGATTAAATGAAAGCCAACAATACAAAATAATTACAAATTCATTTAAACCCAAAAATTGTGTTGAGTTTTGATTAGTTTTGTCTCTTTTAGCGAATTTCCCCTATAGGGAGAAGCTGTTACCGTAGGTCTCATGGTAAGACCTAAGCCTAAAACCATCATAACTTTTCTTTTTGAGGTCCTCAGATGCCAAAAACACCATTCGTTCACTTTCATAAATATATATATATATATATCTATTATATATATATATATATATATATATGTGTGTGTGTGTGTGTGTGTGTGTGTGTGTGTGTGTCTTTAAGCACGATAACTTGCGCAAAAATGGTCCAATCGCATATGGTGTAAAGCCATTTTTTTAGTTTTTTATGGTGTAAAGCCATTTTTTATGGTTTAAACCATTTTTATGGTCCAAATTGGACCATAAAAATGGTCCAATTTGGCATAGACGTGTAAAGTAGTAATTATTCGGACGAGTTCGTAAACCAGCCCGATCGGACCACCGGAAGGGGGGGTTAAGGGGGGTAAACCCCCCCAAAAATGGGTTTTTTGAGATTTTTACATAAAAAAAATTTTCGAATTTTTATTGGCACCATTGAATTCAGCCCAAAAAAAAAACAATTTAGTATTTTGAATCTCTGCTCTATGTCCATTGGTTACCGAGATATTGAAAGTGGTAAACACAGTACGTTGTCCCAATGTTAACCTTATGGGAAATAAATAAAATTCTATATCTCGCTTATTTCTCGACATATCTTGATAAAACTTGGTAAATGGCTTCTTCTAGTTCAGATCTACTAAAAAATTAATTAAAACCACCTAGTTTTAATATACCTGTAGCAGCAAACCTGCATACTCATTCCCCATGTTATTCTTATGGAGCTTACAAAAACATGTCAAATCTCGCTATGTTTGATCGACATATGTTGTTTTGCACTTGAAATACGCTGAGTATGCAGGTCTGCTGCAACGGGGGTATTTTGGTGGCCATCTTGTATTGGGGTGTATATAAGAATGAAAATATGGTAACAATAAGGTTTTTTTTATCCTAAGGTACTCATTAACAATTTTCAAAATTTATTTACACAAGCTTTTATTTATTTTCTAACAAGCCAGTCGAGTGAAATATACATACCAGACCCCACTAGTAGTTTTAAAGAAATCAATGCATTTGGATTAAATACTTTTCCTAAGAAAATAATAGGCTCGTAGTATGATTTTGAAGTTATCTGGTTTCAGCTTATTATGAACAGCTCTAAAACCTTAGACAAGTCTGATGAATATCAACTCATGAAAGAAGGGCTTGGGACCGTCGATGGACCTCTGAAATACGCCATTTTGACCGCACCAGGTAAGTGAGACTAACGATACTTCGCAATTTAATTTTAAAATGAAGTTGCTACATTTGCAATGAAGTGTTATGTGTGTTTCAAGAAAATGGTTTTTAACATAAAATAATAGCTAGGTTTATACTGATAACGAAATTAACAGTAGATCTATATATTTACAACAAATATATATTTGGCTTTGTTCCAGTGGGAAGTGGAAAGTCTTGTAATTTACACAAACCCGGTAAAAGTTAGTAATGTTTGCTATTATAATCAATCGTCAGTTACAATGTATTTTTGTTCTTGCTTGTATTTTTTTTGGGACGCTGTATTCAAATCCGGTGTTTGGCAACAGAATGTTATGACGCAACGTTAACAAAATACCACCGTTTGCAGCAGTCCTGCATACTCAGCGAATTTCAAGTGCATAAATAAATAATTTAAATGAAGTCCTGCATCAAGTAAAATCAATACGGTATACATTAAAAAGAAAGCATGCAAAAATACTCTCCTAGTGGCTTTTAGGAGCAAAAGGCTATAAAAAAAATAATTGCCTATACTTGCACGAAAATGCAATGTTCAAAACTTCAAAGCAGCTGGCTTTTCCAATTTAATCATATGGGGAAATGATCAGCTGTTTAAGTTTGAGTAAAAAATTTCGTGAAAATCATCAGTAAAAATCTGTATTCGCTATGGTACATTTCTTTGACATATTTAGTTATCTGCCCTTTAAATAAGCCATAGTCTGTATCCACCATATGGCTTTGAATCAAACATCAGCTCACATATTTTAATGTAAACAAAGCAGACGTTTTAGATCCCAATTATACTTAAATGACAGTTATTTTATGTTATTTTTTGTTTCTAGCAAACTTTAAGAAATTACAGTACTTTTCCTGAGTCCCTGGCATTAAAACATTTTAATTTGGGCCTTTTCCCTCATCCTTTGACTTGCCAAATGCCCACAATTGCTATTCAAAAATAAATTATTCTCCATAAGATTAGTATGGAAAAATGCAGGTTTGCTGCCACAGAAATTTGAAAATGAGGTATCATTGGCTACAATCCAATATATCTAAACGATATGAAGCCACATAACATGTTTCATCGAGATATGTTGAGGAATAAGAGCTATCCAATTTTATTTACCTCGCATAAGGTTTAATATTGGGAAAGAGAGTACACAGGTTTGCTGCCTCAGGAATTTGATGATTTGGGTATTTTAAGCCATAATCAAGTAGATATTAACTGTTATGAGGCCCCATGCCAGTTCTTATCCGGATATTATGAGAAATGAGCAAACTACACAACTTTTTTAATTACCCATAAGGTTAACATGGAGAATGAGTATGCAGGTTTGCTTCCATAAAAATGTAAAAATAGGGTATTTTAGGCCATAATCCAGTATATTTCAACTAGATGAAGCCACATGCAAAGTTTCATCAAGATGCGTTAAGAAATAAGGAAGATAAAGGATTTTTTTATTTCCCATAAGGATAACATGGGAAATGAGTATGCAGGTTTGCTGCCATAAAAATGGAAATATTGGGGATTTTAGACTAAAATGCATTAGATCTCATCTAAATGAAGCCACAAACCAAGTTTTATTAAGATATGTTGTGAAATAAGCGAGATATAGAATTTTACTTATTTCCCATAAGGTTAACATAGGGACAACGTACTGTGTTTACCTCTTTCAATATCTCGGTAACCAATGGACATAGAGCAATGATTCAAGATACTAAATTGTTTGTGTTTTCGAGCTGAATTCAATGGTGCTAAACCAAATTGGATTATATTTATTTTTCTATGTGAAAAACCTAAAAAAACCCATTTTTGAGGGGGTTTACCCCCATTTACCCTCCCTTCCAGTGGTCCGATCGGGCTGGTTTTCGAACTCATCCGAATAATTACTACTTTACACACCTGTGCCAAATTTCATTCCGATCGGACCATTTTTGCGAGCGCTATCGTGCTTACAGACACATAGATATATATATATATCTAAAAATTTGAACGAATGGTGTTTTTTTGCTTCTGGGGGCCCCCAAAACGAAAAGTTATCATGGTCTTGGGCTTAGGTCTTACCATGAGACCTATGGTAATAGCTTCTTCCCTATAGGGGAAATTCGCTAAAAGGAAAAGGTTTAGAATACCCCGGTATTTTTACGTATAACTTTACGTATGCTGTATTTGGTTTGCAAAGTGTCTCAGGTGGAAGGTTGTTGATTATTCGGACGGTTTTCTTTTGAAGTACCGTTTTTACAGTTTACAGTGAAGTACAGTTTACAGTAACAGTTTTAAGTTTTCTCTAAAAAGTTAATTTTGTAACTTTCTCTAGTTTTTTGTCAATACTATTACCCTTAATCCTTGCAATTTTCAATTGATTAAATGTGCAACGATTACTTGGTTGAAACATGGCCGTGTATATTGCTTTGGTTCGATATAGCTTAAGTAATATTACAGTTCGCGCACGAATTCGATTTTGAAGGAATAACTCTTGAGTGCTGATCAAATCAATCGAAGATTCAAGGTCAAGAATATTGTTTTAGCGAATTTCCCCTATAGGGAGGAAGCTATTACCGTAGCCAAAACCTAAGCCCGAAACCATGATAACTTTTCGTTTTGGGGCCCCCAGAAGCAAAAAACACCATTCGTTCAAATTTCTAGATATATATATATATATCTATATATATATGTGTCTGTAAGCAAGATAGCGCTCGCAAAAATGGTCCGACCGGAATGAAATTTGGCACAGGTGTGTAAAGTAGTAATTATTCGGACGAGTTCGTGAACCAGCCCGATCGGACCACCGGAAGGGGGGGTAAAGGGGGATAAACCCCCCAAAAATGGGTTTTTTGGGTTTTTTACATAGAAAAATAATTTTATCGAATTTTGGTTAGCACCATTGAATTCAGCTCGAAAAAACAAACAATTTAGTATTTTGAATCATTGCTCTATGTCCATTGGTTACCGAGATACTGAAAGTGGTAAACACAGTACGTTGTCCCAATGTTAACCTTATGGGGAATAAGTAAAATTCTATATCTCGGTTATTTCTCAACATATCTTGATAAAACTTGGTAAATAGCTTCTGTTAGTTCAGATCTACTAAATATTGAATTAAAACCATCCAGTTTTAATATACCTGTAGCAGCAGACCTGCATACTCATTCCCCATGTTATTCTTATGGAGCTTCCAAAACATGTCAAATCTCGCTATGCTGGATTGAAATACGTTGTTTTGCATTTGAAATTCGCTGAGTATGCAGGTCTGCTGCAACGGGGGTATTTGCATATTACTTCTTATTATATATAAACCATATAAATAAAATATTGTGACCTTGAACCTTCAAATGATCTAAACTTTACTTTTTAATTGGAACCAGTATTTGTTTCTCAAACCAAAACAGCTTTATAAATATAAACTAGAGTAACCACAGATCGAGAAGGAGGACATAAGTTTGAATTTGGTGAAAAAAACACATTTAAATAATGTTTTATGTCCGTCAAAATATACTCTCACAGCTCAAACATGGTTTTTTGCTCCATGCTCATGCGTAAAAGCTTGATCTTCTATCCAAAGCTTCTCTGATTATATGATTGACTATACTATTATATTTTGTAAGATAAATAAAAGATGGATAAGTAATAGTAATACGATTTCATTATGTATGATTATATTCCTTATACAAAATATCGGTTACTTGTACATATTATTACAATTGAGGTGGTTTAACAATCTTTCTATAAGCAAAAAAGAAAAGTTGCATAATCGTTTAAGTGGCAGTAGGCCCTATTTAACTAATAACCTAAGCGAAAGAGAGAATTTGGTGGAGAGGAAGCGCAGGCCCTCTCTCATGGATCAAAAGGGATGATTCGAGTTTTGAAATCTACCTGCTGACCCTTGGAGCAAAAAAGATTTTTCAAAAATGCCCTTTAACTGTGGAGAAAAAGGGGCCAACTCATCTTAACCGGCTTTAATCATCATATTTCCGCACAGATGAAACGCCTTTTGACATAAATCACAAGGACTAGCCCAATGTAATCTTCAAAATACGTAGTTTCACGCTAGTGTCCTCGGTGTTGTGGGGGGTAGTTAGTCGGTAGTTGGAGAAACTGAATAATATACGTTTTATATTGTGCGTGTTCATGTTTGTGTTAAGGTCCAGTATGGAAGGTGACGCGCAAACACATGAACGCCATGTTCACGCCACGTAACCTCGAGCAGATGCTGCCCGTGTTCAACGACAACGCTCGCGTGTTCGTGGCACGTGTGGCTCAACACGTGGGGAGAGGGCCTGCGGAAGTGAATATGATGGACTTTGTCATGGACGCTTCTTTAAAATCGATATGTGGTAAGACTAATATTTATAACCTTTCTCTGCTGTTAGTAGGGATTTTTATTGATGATGTATCATTTGGTCTGCTTTGTCAAGGGAAATATACTGTTCTCGTCGATTGTCAAATAATGTCTGGTTTACATTTCTCGAGCCAGTCTGATTTTTTGAGTGAATATAATATTTTAAACATTACATTAGTTGAGTTTGACACAGTGTTTTCTTAACAAAACCGTTAAATTATCTGCTAGGCTCCTCATCGCATTTATATTTCCTGCAATCCAGGAATGGTGAACTTAGTCTGTCAAACGATGATAATAATAAAAATTGTTTTTTCCAGATTTTATTTTCGGAAGAGATAACAAAATCGACATGGATTCTACAGAGTTTCGAGGCATGAAGAGTGTTGCCGAAAGGTAAATTTAAATGTTTCATAACCATCCCTGCAAATAAGTGCAATACTCTAAGTAATACTCAGGTTAGCGTGACGACCGAAATTCCTGTAACGTATGACGTGCAATTAACCTATTCATAACTGATAACTGATTCCGTAAGGCTTCAACATGAGTAAGCGTACTAAGTAAAACCTACCATCTTAACGGCAATATTGGTAGCGTTTACAATTTAAAATTTTCACAGTAATACTGTTGCTTTCATGTTGATTTCATCTCCTATGAGATGGCGCTCAGTTTATTCAATCGGTCGGAATCTATTACCAATTTCCAACATACATGTATTTTTCTATATTGAATGTAAGTAACCATTATTGTTTTTATTATTTTACTTTTGAAAGCTGAAAACGTGTCAAAGTAAAATCGATGTGAATATGAAGTCTATGTTACTGTATATCAGCTTCATCACCAACTGAAATCAAATATATTTATATATTATTAAGAGTGTAAAGCTGTTCTTTCTTGCTGAAGCTAAACAGCTACCGCGCGACGGGCAGCGCAGCGCAGCTCGGTATCTTTAGCGAAAGCGAGGTAGACTCTTAACATGCGAAATATATACAACATTTTTCCTACAACTGCAGTTTTGGATTCCCAAACGATAAATAAACTCACAGTTACTCACGTCCATTGTACCGGAACGCACCAGTTTAAAGTTATAAACATGTCGAGCTCAGTCGAATCAAAACATAAGCGGAAGGGCTGTAGCGAGTAGAGTAACAATGCATTTATTTGTTTTTGGCAATCAGCTGGCGAGCGTAAAAGTAAAAAGCGTAAAAGCTTTTTCGCTCGCTTCTCAGTAAGCAGCTGTTTTACGATTAGTCTTAAGTGCGTAAAACACATACGCGCAGTTGTAGGAAAAAATATATCTAAAATCCTGCACAACATATCATTGAATTCCCTTTAGAATTTCAGAAGCCTTCTCGAAACGGATGTTGTATCCTTGGCTGAGAATTACACCACTTTTCTTATTTATTTACAAGAAAGAGCTGGAAGAGATCAATACTCTGTGGAATAATTTTACTACTGCCCCATTGAAGGTAATTGATTTATAAATGATTAAATATTGATAGTTAATTAATTGGATATAGAATATTAATATCATTCCATAAGCTATCCATGTTGAAAATTAGTATGACAATCAGGAATAATCATCAAGAATAAAAATAAATTAAGCAAATAATGCGAGACCAATTTTAATATTGAAAATCATATGCCCTTTTCATGTCATCCGGTTTTGTCATCTGGAAGTGACCGATGCTGGAGTGAACAACCGGAAACATTCCGTATGTCTTCCCGCTGTGCATTAAAAATTGGAATATAAATTAATTTCGTCTTTGGGATGATGGTATGGTGAAGAGTTAAAATTACCATGTAATTTTTGAAATGTAGCATAGCACACGAACATGGGGGGGGGCAAATCTGATCCTGTTTACAGGGCCCACAGTCGAATGTGGGGGCCATACAATCCAGCTACCAATTCATCCATCTCTCCAGCTATATATCCATCAATCTATATATCCATCTATATGTGTGCCCGTAAGCAAGATAACTCTCGTAAAATAGTCCGATCTTTAGTTAATTTAGTTTAGAAATGACAAGTGGTAATTATTCAAATGAGTTCAAAAACCTGCCTGATCGGACCATTAGAAGGAAAGGTACGAAAGAGTTAAACCCCCCAGAAATAGGATTTTTAATTTTTTAATTGGAAAATCAAATTCATAAATTTTTGGTTTTTACCATTGAATCCAGCTTGAAGAAAATTTATAGTTTTGATTCATTGTTCTATTAACACTGATTACTGAGAAATCTTAAACACTTCACCCTGTCCCAATCATCCTTATGGGGAATAAATAGAATTTTTCATCTCACTTATTACTCAACGTGCATAATGAAATATGGCACGTGGCTTCAAATAATTACTTTCCGTACCATAGTAGCAAAAAAATCCTAATTTTTACATTCCCTTAGTAGGAAACCTAAATGCATACCCCATTCTTAAATACCTCCGTTGCAGCAGACCTGCATACTCAGCGAATTTCAAGTGCAAAAGAACAGTTCAAGCCAACATAGCGAGATTTGACATGTTTTTGTAAGCTCCGTAAGAATAACATGGGGAATGAGTATGCAGGTTTGCTGCCATAAAAATGGAAATATTGGGGAGTTTAGACTATAAAACATTAGATCTCATCTAGATGAAGCCACAAACCAAGTTTTATCAAGAATGTTGAGAAATAAGCAAGACATAGAATCTTACTTACTTCCCATTAGGTTAACATTTGGGACAACGTACTATGTTAAACACGTTCAATATCTCGGTACCCAATAGACATAGGGCAGTAATTCAAAATACTAAATTGTTTGTTTTTTCGAGCTGAATTCAATGGTGCCAACAAAAATTCAATAAATTTTATTTTTCTATGTAAAAACCTCAAAAACCCATTTTTGGGGGGTTTATCCCCCTTTACCCCCCTTCCGGTGGTCCGATCGGGCTGGTTCACGAACTCGTCCGAGTGATTACCACATTACACAACTGTACCAAATTTCATTCCGATCGGACCATTTTTGCGGCCGCTATCGTGCTAACAGACACATATATATATATATATATATATATATGTATATGTATATGTAGGATATATATATATATATATATATATATATATATATATATCTAAAAATTCAAACGAATGGTGTTTTTTGCTTCTGGGGGCCGCAAAACGAAAGGTTATCATGGTCTGGGACTTAGGTCTTACCATGAGACCTACGGTAATAGCTTCTTCCCTATGGGGAAAATTCGCTAAAAAGAGGTATACTCTTAATACAGCGGTGGGTGTGGTATATTCTTTATTTACTAAAAGTGCTAATTACTTAAAGTGCCCATTTTTTCTCACCATGTAACTGATAGCAAATGTATCGCATCAGTTACATCGCAGATCCGGCGTCAACAAACAGGTGCTTGGTGATACCATCCAACAGCTGCCGGGCATTCAGCCTAACCTAAACTAACCAAACCTAACCTAACATAGTCGGATTAGCAACATTTCGTTGTTGGAGAGTGAGAGGCTCAATAATTTCCACTGTCCCCCAAAACTTTTCTGGAATCCGATTTTTTTGCCGGAGGACCAAATTGGATAGTGTCAAATATCTTTACAGTTTAATTCAGAAGTTAATAATCCGCATTGTTGGTAAAGGATTAAAATTTTTCGTAATTTAATGCAAGTTGGATGGTAAAGCTAGATGCACATAACACTTAAACTTGGTATAGCGGTTGATAAGAGGATGATAAGAATGGTAAAATGTAATGCTTCTGTTTTGAAGGGGTATTAGAATCTCTAAATAGGCCGGTACCGTAAGTGTAAGTCATAACCCTCTACCGTTGAATATGACTGAAATCTTTCAAGAAAATGACGAGATCTCTCATTATTCTCTCTTTTCATAATGTTGCTATTATTGTTGTTTAGTATATTAAATAAAATATTAATCGTTTATTTTTATGAAATATTTTTGATGAAACAACTAACATGACGTAATTTGTAAAAATATCCATGTTCTGCAGGAGACCGAGGACAGTTACGAGCGGAGGTTAATCAAAGAAGACAAGCAGAAAGGTGAAAATGACAAAATCGAACCTCTTAACATTGTGGAAGTTTTCAGGAAATTGCAAGAAAATCATCCGGGATTCACAAAGATTGATTTGATGGGCGAAATATTGAATTTATATGAGACGGTAAGACTTTCAAGGTGAATAACGTTTTATTTGTAACTAGCTGATCAACACGTTTTTATCCATGGAAAAACAGAGAAACTTCCTTGGATTCATGATTTAATTTTAAGGTTGCCATGACAACTACATGAGCTTCCCTATACTTTAACATTGAAACTATGATGTATCATGGGGCGTAGCCCTGAGGGAATTGTTAAACATCTGTTCTTAGTGGACGCCTATGCCCTTGAAAGGAATGTTCATGCAAAGTTTCAGGGTTCTAGGTCAAGTAGTTTGGGCTGTGCGATGATAGGTGAGTGGTATTCGACAAATATAGTAGATATTCACAATAAAAATCGTTCGCAAATTGATCTATGGTTTTCCTGTTTTAGGTGGTTAAAATAAATAAATATTTTATTTCAGATAAATAAAATATTTATACATACATATAATTAAATAAATAAATCATAATATTCATAAATAAGTATAAAAAAGTAAAATCAAATTATTCTACATCAGTTTCTAAGTACAAACAAACTGTACTTTATAATAAATATTAATTAATTGAAGTTGGAAAAAAGCAAAGTCTACTAAGAACATTTGCAACACAAGTTTACTCAGTATATTAACAAACATCGCATTTAAATTAACTTCAATGAAATTAGGAAGCCCCTTAGGAAAATCCTTTGTTGGGTTAACAATTGAATAAGACAGTGGCGGGTGGATATAAATAAAATTTACAATAACAAATATTTTCATTGTGTCACAGAGGGGGGTGCAATCATAATGCGGAAGAAAAATTATAAAAGGAAATAGTCCGTGTTTCATATTTCAAAAGCCAGTTAGTTGTAGACAGCGATTGAAAACTTATTTAGTGGTTTGATGTTTCCTACAGTTTTGGGTAGTTTGTTAAAGCTTAGGGCCTGCAAATAAGAAAAAATTATTTAAACATTTCCAATCTAGGCCTAACTATTTGAAAGGTTCTATCTGTACCTCTCCGTTAACTATAATTGCTATCAACCATATCCCACTTTCCTAATTTTACGTAAAAAGCCTAATGACCCTTTAAATGAACACTGGGTAAGTCATTCCACTGGGCACATCTAAATTATGAATCCTGTAAAAAGGATTGATGAATGAGAAACATTTATTCCGTGAACATGCTTTACATGCTTGGAGAGAGTCAACTTCCGATTCCGAATTTCTTAAACAAAGCTCAATAGAGTTTTAAGTTGATGTCTAAACAAATCCTGAAACGTTTCAGCTTGATATAAAAACATAATATTAGGAGGATAAAATAATATTTGTGCAACAAATTTTGGTTTTGTACATCTGTTTGTACCGTTTTAGGGCAGTGATACTGTAGCTCATGTTGCGTGTTACTGCATGATGGCGCTGGCTCAACATCCGGACTGCCAGGTAATTGATATTAGCGAATTTCGCCTATAGGGAAGAAGCTATTAGCGTAGGTCTCATAGTAAGACCTAAGCCCGAGACCATGATAACTTTTTATTTTGGGGCCACCAGAAGCAAAAAACACCATTCGTTCCATTATCGACCATTATAACTTTTGGAGGATAAACCCCCCCCCAAAAAAAAATGGGTTTATTTTAGTTGTTTACATAGAAAAAATAAAATTTATCGAATTTTTGTTTGCACCATTGAATTTAGCTAAAAAAAAAAAACAATTAATGATTTTGAATCAATGCTCTATGTCCATTGGTTACCGAGATATTGAAAGGCACAGTACGTTGTCCCAATGTTAACCTTAAGGGAAATACAGTAAGTAAAATTCTATACCTCGGTTATTTCTCAACATATCTTGATAAAACTTGGTAAATGGCTTCTCCTAGTTCAGATCTACTAAATATTGAATTAAAACCACCCATTTTTTTACATACCTCTAGCCGGAAACCTGCATACTCATTCCCCATGTTATTCATATGGAGCTTACCAAAACATGTCAAATCTCGCTATGTTTGTATTATGTTGTTTCGCATTTGAAATTCGCTGAGTATGCAGGTCTGCTGCAACGGGGTATTTTTTCTAGTTTTTTCCGTGATCAAGATAGCTATTTATGCGACAAGAGGGCCAAGTGCCTCTTTTTCCTGCATTTAAGGGAAATGTTTACTCGCGAACCGTAGATGAGTGCAGTATAGTTTTTAGCGTGCAGCATAGACACATTGCACATATAATTTGTACTTGTAATTTGCACTTTAGATTTTTCACACAGTCTGGGGAAAAATTCGGAAATTCTTCCTGTATAACGTTGAACGTTGTGTTTTTTAGGTTAAAAATAATCTTGTTGTAGATGTTCGATAACACAAACATTGATCGTCAGATGTTTATTTATAATCAATATTGCCAACTTCAATTCACACTTAAACAACGTTTCTATCTGGCAATGCAAGCTGAATTTTACTATATTGAGTTCTTAAGTTGGAACTCTGGAATACGCAAAGTTCATTGACAGTGCTTAAAGTAAAGTGAAAACGATACTGTTTTTTTTCACGATATTGCATGTTAAAAAAGCTGCTTTCTCGGACAGGCATGCGAAGTAGTTATTTATACAACAGGTGCACAAAGTGCCACTTTTCTGCACTCAAAAGAAATGTTTACACATTATCCATAGGTGATTGCGGAATAGTTTCTCTCGAGAGCAAAAAAGACACTTTGCGCACGAGTTGCATATTACATTTTTCCAACGTCTGTAAAGTGCTTCGTGAAATCCCAGTAGCGTTGTCCTTTCCTTCCCTTCCGTTCCTTTTTTATAGTTTATCGCAAACACTATCTATTGATATTTACAAACTCTCGCCATCGCTATTGGCAACAGAGAGCAGCTGAACAGATGTTTACATTCAGTTTTGCCAACATAATTCATGGGTAAATGACGTTGCCTGGCTAATAAATGAATATATATCTTGTTTATTTGTGTGTTCTTAAGTTGACACACTGAGGTACGCAAAGTAAATCGAGCATGCGCAAAGTAAAATAAAAACGGGAATAACCTGGTTTGAGATGAATATTGGGTCCAAAAACAGCCATTTTCTGGGAATGGCGTAGAAAAAATACGTATTACGTAATTTTTACACCTCCAATTTAAAGGATTTTTAGTCTAAAGCCTCCAAGTTGGATTTCAATGCAGTAATTATATTAACTAATGATACAATTTGGACCCAAAACCAAAAAGTATTTAGTGGTATTTTGGTAAAATTAGTAGTCTGCCGTAGCCACAGATAAACAGTTTCCTTCCCAACAGGACAAGGCATACGACGAGATACTCTCGGTGGTGGGCCCGTCTGCAGACGTAACTCTGAACCACATCAGCAAGCTGACGTATCTGGAGCAGTGCATCAAGGAAACTCTCCGCAGGTTTACACTTCTACCGGTACTGCTGAGGAAAACGTCCGAAGACATTGAACTCAGTATGTTGAGTTAATAAAACCTCTTCATTTAGGCTGGTTCTATGCACAGCGTTCCAAAACTGATACGCTAAGGGTCGTTTGCACCATTCTGGTTTAAACTATTTTTTCTTATTCTCAAGATTAAACTAAAAGTTAGTTATACAGATACAGATTAAACCAAATTAAAATAAGGAACTCCATCAGCTAAATTAGCTTTTAAATACTCTTAATATAGATTACATTAAACCTGGTTTAAACTAGAATGGTGCAAAATTCCCTAATTATATCTTTCAGTTTGTACTTGACTGTAGAAAGGAAAAATTTACCTGCAAACATATAAGAGAAATCAACACAGGCTTAAGAACAGGTTTAAAGGCTGTAACTTGACAGTAAGCCTCTCAATTTGTGCTTAATTGCAGGAAGGCTGTTCTTTAAGATAACTCTGAAGGCTGCAAAGTAAAAAAACTACTGTTTAACAATAATATATATCCTTTAAAACTTATTGAAGCCAAACAAATACACCACCCAACTTAACAACAGAGAAGTAGAAGTGGGAGTGCAAAGTCTTAGTTGTGATGGTTAATTTCAAAGCCATGTCCTAGAAAAATTCGAAATTCGTTAGCTTAGTCGAAATTGTCCATCGTCCTATTTTTAAATAAATAATATATCGCAACTAGGGCCGAAATGAGATTTTGCACGCTCGAGATCGTGATTCAAATTCGAGACGAAGTCGAGAATTTGGAACGATCGAGATCTGCAAAACCCTTTCGGCCGAGGCGCAAACGATATGTTTACGACACTAACAATGAATCCACCCTATTTAACATTGGACATCTGATTATTTAATTGAAACACTTGAAACAAAACTTTGAGGTTATGAGCAATGATACTTCTTTGTAGTGGTTTAAGCAAACGCAGGCATGAAAATCACATGATTGCAACATCCTGTCTTTGGAACCTATTGAATGATGTATAATTATTTATTGTTCTCACGTTATTTTAAGGAAATAAATAATCATCTGACTTTCGGCAGAAAAGAGCTGACTTCGGCCACTAAATTATGTTTGTCAAACAGGTGATTACGTCGTAGTGTAGTGAAAAATCAGTTAACGTCCAAGCATGTATCTTAAGTAAAAGTCAAAAAAGTCCTCCTTCTTTATATTTTGCATTATAGTTTTAGTTTTATTAATAGTTCGTCTCCTATTTTTGTTTCCAAGAAATGTCTCAAAGACAATAAGCCAACCATCGATGCCTATGTTTATTCGCAGGCGAGTGCACAGTGCCAGCAGGCCATACAATCGCGTTTTCCACCCACGGCGTCCACATGAACCCTCGCATCTACCCAGACCCGAAACGCTTTGATCCTGACCGATTCTCTCCGGAAAATGTCGCCTCCAGGGACAGAAACTCTTTCATGGCGTTTAGCAGTGGACCCCGTGACTGTATAGGTGATATAAAATACGTAGTAAATTTAAGTATTTTTAGAAGAGTACAGAACACAATTTACTCTTGCATCTCTTAAATTATGTAATCCTAGCATTAATTTCTCATCTCCTTTAGTACTATCTACTTAAATCCTTCACAGTATAACGTTGTCTAATAGCCTTCTATGGCATCCGTATGAAAGTCTTCCTATAGGTAGGTGCTAATAAATCTAGAATTACAACATGAATCTTAAATATAACCTTTAGATAACGCTACACTAGTTTCTCTGAAGACTCATACTTTTTATATCGTAGTTTAGTTTCTTGTAAACTGAAATACACCGTTACCTACAGCTAAATATACTTTATGACTGTTGCAGGAAAGCGGTACGGCGATATGTTTATGAAAGTGCTATTTGTAAACATCTTGAGGAAGTACAGAATGAAGCCTGTTTTGGACGTTCATAACTTAAAGTTGAAATTTTCTATAGTACTAACAAGTACTGAGGGTTTCCCTGTGGTATTGGAGGAACGAGCACATAGTATTTAGTTGTAACGATGAACTGACTACTGACTAAAATAAACACTGCGATTTGATTTAAATCTTAAATATTTATTTAAAAATAAAGTGTAATTAGAAGTTACTACAGTTCACGCATGAAAATCCTGACCATTTTAAAGAACGTGTGCGAGAGAGATGGATAATGAATGTTTAGAGAGAGATAGACGATTCCTAAATATGCGTATGTCATTGGTAGTCCAGTCAATTTACGCGATGACCTCGAAAAAACTGCAAGAAAACATTTTTTGATGGAATTCTACTTTAAAAAAAAATATGAATTTCAACATATCCAAAGTTCCAAAATGGGACCATGGGAACCTCACTAAAATCGCGATTCAAAATGGCGGCTTTTCCCACCATAAAAAATGTTTGAAAAAATACATTCAACTGCATTTTGTATCAATGTTTTTCGAGATATTGACTTTGAACCGCCGCCAATCATCGTTGGGTGATTGGTTCTAAATTTTGACTGCGTTTACATTTTTGGCCGCCATCTTAGATCCGCCATATTGGATATAAATTTATTTTTTCACATATAAAGATGGTGTTGTGACGCATCATTATGGACTAGATTTTTACCCTGAACACAATGCTGAAATCCGTTTTTGAAAATATACATTCGTTAAAAAGATATGCTCAAATAAAAATTCATCGCTATACATTTCTTATAGACGTTTAATTTTTTTAAAGATTTTTTAAGAATTATCTCTTATATCTCCAGTTCTAATTAAGATATTTAGTTCGTTTAGGTTTTACAATACTTAGTCATTTAACGGCTTTTATATGAGCTATTGATCATTAAAATCGGACGACCGCTGGACGAGCTATAAGGCTAAAATCGACACGAAAATCCATTTTTTAGAAATTTGTTTTTTGTCAAAGATTTATAGCGCAGGTCCTAAATGGATTAAAAAGCTCGTTCTACCCTCAAATTACTCAGAGGGTTCTTGGCTTTCATATGAGCTATGGTTCATTAAAATCGGACATACTTAATTTGAGTTATGAACCTTCATTTACTCTGTCAATGAAGTCTGACCTTGAAGTCTGTTCAATTTCGTCAATTCAAAACAGTTTTATGTTTTACTTAACTTAGTACATTATTGGCTTTCATTTAAGCTCTTTATCATTGAAATCGGTTGAGTTTGAGGTGAGACCTCAAACCAACATAAAAACATATTTTTCAAAATCTCATAATTATTTAAAGATTTATAGCTCAAGTCCCGAACATGGCCTGCAGGTTGGATTGGTTTTGAAACACGCGCTGATCTACTAGCTTTCATTTGACATATTGATAATTGAAATCTGACAAAAATAGGTTGAGTTATAATCTTTCATATCATCTTTGACGAAAACACATTTCTAAAAAATGGATTTTCATGTCGATTTTAGCCTTATAGCTCGTCCAGCAGTCGCCCGATTTTAATGATCAAATCTCATATTGTGACGACGGGGCCCATTTTCCCATCGTCGGGGAAATTGTGCGGGGTAACTTCCCCAGACAAACTGTAATTTTCCCCGGGTAATGAGGAGAGGGGGAAGTGAGACAGAGAAGTGCCGGAGGCAGCGGGCGGCGAGTCAGTTGACAGTCAGACCCGAGACGGAGTGTGGTGTTCGGGAGTCGGGCGCCGTGTTGGAGGAGCGGCCAGCGAGAGGCAAAGCGGACGAGTCGAGATGGACGGAGTCGACCCCCATAAATTGGAATTGTCCGCGTAGGGCCTAGTTGACAGCTCTTGATGTATCCTGTAGGCATCGAAGGGAGACCGAGGGCACAGGAACCAGTATGAACTAATAAAGACGCAATTTTAAGGTAAGATCGACTTTTTATTTTGGAACTACACCCCCCCTACCGTTGCACCCCTGAGGGAAGGGGGTGTGACAATATAAAAGCCGTTAAATGATTGAGTATTTTAAGACCAAAACGAACTACATGCCTTAATTAGAACCGAAGATATAAGAGATAATGCTTTAAAAACCTTTAAAAAAATTAAACGTCCATAAGAAATGTATAGGGATGAATTTTTATTTGAGCATATCTTTTTAAAGGATGCATATTTTCAAAAACGGATTCCAGCATTGTGTTCAGGGTAAAAATCTAGTCCATAATGATGCGTCACAACACCATCTTTACATTTGAAAAAATATATTTATATCCAATATGGTGGATCCAAGATGGCGGCCGAAAATGTAAACTCTGTCAAAATTTAGAAACAATCACCCAACGATGATTGGTGGCGGTCCAAAGTCAAAATCTCGAAAAACATTGATACAAAATGCAGTTGAATGTATTTTTTCAAAAAGTTTTTATGGTGGGAAAAGCCGCCATTTTGAGACATGATTTTATTGAGGTTCCCAGTGTCCGATTTTGGTAAACTTTGGATATGTTAAAATTAATATTTTTTTAAAGTAGAATTCCATCAAAAAACGTTTTCTTGCAGTTTTTTTGAGGTTTTGAGGTGACTGGCCTATGGATAAAGCAAAGTAAAAATTAATATTTTTTAAATTATTATTTTTTAAATTAAAATTAATATTTTTTAAAGTAGAATTCCATCAAAAAACGTATTCTTGCAGTTTTTTTTAGGTTCCCCATGTTACTTTTCGTAGAATGACTGGCCTATGGATACAGCAAAGTATTTTTTTGTTTTACCTATTTGTTTCATTATTGGAAGATCATTTTTTTATTGTTCTTGAAGTGTTTTTATGATCCGCTAGGTAGTGACTCTTAAATCGAGTTGACAGCTGTCATCAATCAAAGAAGATTAACAATATTTTTTTACTTCTAAAAAAATTATTTAATTATTAAAACCTAAAAAAACATTACTATTACGAGTTTAAACTCTAATTTAATAACAATTAAATAAATACAAATACGGTTAATACAATGAATATTTACAATTTTATAGCTGAAATGACAAAGATAAAACTTACGTAAACAAAACCTCAAACCATAACCTTATATATTTTTGACAATTATTAGTTCACTTATTTACCGCTTCGTAGCATCAAGGGGCGGGGCTTGAATAAGGGAGTAGACTTTCCCTCTTTCCCCACACCCCATACGACAAAATTAAAGATTTTTAATAAAGTCAGTGCCATGTGGTAAAAATTCAAAAATGGGCCTAATAATTTCCTTGTAAAATTAAATGACTGGCTTTTAGTAAATCCTTTTTACTCAGATTATGAATTTTTGTCTTGTAAAAATTTTATATTTTGGCCCATTAAATGCTGTTCTGTTTCAAACTTTGCTATTCCATAGGTTACTTCACATGTTTGTATTAAAATTTTCAGTATTATTAATTGTTGTTGTACTGTCTATTTGCTTAGTATCTTTGAAATGTAATACAATGAAATTTTAAACTTTTAGAGTGTAACTGTTAGGCCTAACTGTATTTATAAATATATATATTATGTAATGTTTCTATGATTACAAGAAGACCCCCCCACCAAGGCGAACAGAACACAAGAAGAGTTGGCGCGTAGCTGGCGTTATTGTACGCCTAAGCTAGTAATGTGATTTCAACGTATTTTATGATCTCTTAAAGGAATCCGTCGGACAATTGATTTATCATGCATACTGTGACTATATCAGATACAATAGTGCATTGTACAAATTGTAATAAAGAAATTTAATTTGATTTTCCTGCGTGAACTGTAACCCCATGCCGTGATTTTTACTTTCTCCCCCCCCCATATACATAGTACATGGAAAAAGTATTGTTTTCGTCAAAATGTTCGAATTTGAGCTGTTAGTGGATATATTCGTTTAGTGCTCCCTGAATCCAAAAAAGTGGTTTTTGGCGTGGTGTCTGTCTGTCTGTGTTTGGTGTGTGTGTGTGTGTGTGTGTGTGTGTGTGTGTGTGTGTGTGTGTGTGTGTGTGTGTGTGTGTGTGTGTGTGTGTGTGTGTGTGTGTTGATGTAAACAAAGCTAGAGACGACACCAGTGGTCCGATTTTCATGAAATTTGGCTTGTAGGTATAAAGCCCTGGTATCTCCAGGTGTATTTTTCATTTTTTTGAATTTTTGATTTTTAAGGGTATTTACCCCATAAAAACCCATAAAAAATGACAAAAATCCAAATTTCTCAAAAACGATTTTGATAAAAATTTCATGGTTTTTAGTGCTTAAGATGACAAACAAAATGACACCTCCCGCATGTCTGTAAAAATTCAGGTTTAGAAGTTATGGGGGTTTAAGTGTTAAAAAGTTCATATTTTTCAAATTTCACAAAATCTGTGACCTCTAAATAAAATATACTTGCAAATATTAAATTTGACTTGAAAACTAAATAATCTAGAATTTTGAATCATTAGTTTACGTCTACTGGTTGCGGAGATAATTGATATTTTAGTTCGGCGGTAAACGCAGTACTTTGTCCAATGTTATTCTTATGGAAAATATTTAAAAATCGATATCTCCGTTATTCACTAACCGATTCTGATACCATTTAGTATATATTTGTGTGATAATTAATTGTTAATTTGTTTTATTTCACTAAATATGTTTTCTGGTTTTAAATGACTTGAAGGGAGAAAGTATGTGTCAGTTTCCTGATACCGTTTATTTTAATTGCATCGAGTCGAGTAGTAAAATATCTAAAAAGTAACACATGCACCATCACTTTATCCAAGCTGTTAATAGGTCTTAAAATTGACCTTGAAAGAATTACTAGTAACTTATTATGATGACTAATGTATTTTAAAAATAGCTGAACTATTTAGAATCTAATACCATGTAACATCTATATATAACCAGCTGTTTAATATATTATATGGATAGGTTACCACACAACCTTTATATTTGGGAAAATATTTCTTATCGAAGATTGAAGATCCAAAATGACGGTCAAAAATGTCCACCTACTCAAAATGAAATACTTATTACCTAAGAATGTTTTGGGATACTGGAGTTTTTTTAAATTCATACATTTTTCCAAAATTAAAGAAAATGTATGATAGATTAAACCAAAAATGAAGAAGGTGAATTACTGGAAGGCAGCGAAAAGGGACTTGCAACGCGACCTAATAATGCTCCAAAGGAAATGTTATTTGAATGTGGGTAAACATTTTCGGAGGAATATGTGGTTATAGGTTCAAATAGTACGGTAATATTTGAATAGAAATCGTATAACAACTTCCATAGCATGGTTGAATAAATATGAATTCGAATAATGCTCGCTCTTAGTTTAGTTAGCCTTTTATTTAATTCATCATACATATAAGAGACATAATTATTTAATTAATTTGCAATGTAGCACTAAATTATCGTATGGCTTTTAGAAGAGGGAGGCCACCAATTAAGTGACAGTTCTCTTTTCCTAATACCTTCGCATTTTTGTTTTCTACGCAGGTGGACTAACGACTTAACGTGACTTCCACCATGGGAGCACTTCCGTATGATTAAATGTAGCACTGATCGCAGATTACTAAATAAAATATTTACTTACGTCTTTTGCAACCTTCATTTTTCATTGGTGTAAGTGTTTCGACACTAGGTCATTGTTAACTACGCCCTTTTCAGTTGCAAATTCCCTAATGTACAGGTGCTGAAGGCGGCCGAGTGCCGGCAAATGAACACTAAAGAATAATCAAGGTTGCAAAAACGTAAGTAAATACCCTATAAATATTAAAGTTTAACTAAATACAGTTTGTGATCACGTAAAACTAGAAGGGTTAGCTAAACCCATAAAATTTATGAATTCAAAAATAAAATTTACAGCCATAACTAAACATAATTAAAATGTTCAAACTTTTATACAAAACGTCTTAAAATGACACCCCTAGCTAAAGGCTCAAACTGTTATGGCAGTTATCAAACATTTCACATTTGCCAATATCCATAGGCTATGTTTTATTTGCCTTAACATCAGAAACCCTGATTCCTGTAAGCACATACCCGCTGCCTGAGATCTGCTTTCAAGTCATGGCTAATTACCTACTCACCAATTGGGTAAGTAGTTCATAATAAGATAGTCATTAGAAAACCTTTGCTTCATCAACAGCAAAGGTACAGCACATTGATACCTTAGAGTAAATATTTCAGCCAACCAGCAATCACGTACCAAGTGATCGATGTGTGGGTACAATTGTTGTGTTTAACATTGCCTGATGCCAGTTGATGCACCGAAACCCGCTTGACCACTCATCACGTAATATGGGTTTGCGGTATCTGTTATTTTTCAAAGCTAGGCAATACTGATAAGACTAATTAGAAAGTATTAGGCCTATGTATTGTTATGCGTATACAAATGCCTGCCATGAATAAACCCCTGCCGTGTATAAGGTTTATGAATCCCATTTTGTTTGTAGTTTAGATTTGTTTCCAGTTAGCAGTGAATTAAATTAGTTATTACTAATAGATTAATTTATGGCATCTTAGCGGGTGCTCAGGTGGTTGTCTTTGTTTGATAATTTCAAAAAAATTTCACCGCTTAAATTTTGTTTGTTTTTTTGAATTTATTTCACTCTAAAGTCAAAATTATATATACATTTGGTTTTAATAAATGTTTATAAAAATAACTACTCAATACATGTGCAAACTGGTGATTTTCAAATCACTAGTGGTGACACAGCAACAAAGTCAGCATATTAAAAAATATATTCAACGTTGTTTTATTCTACCATTAATGTTAAAAATAAAAATGCAGGTTATTGTTACATTTTTTAAATCAATAAACCTTACAAACTTATTTAACAACGTGACGCAAATCAAGTCATAATCAGCAAAAACTACTGAAAAATTCCGTTATAGTTAAATAAGAAATTAAATTTCGTTCCACCTAAACTTCGTTCGAGGTGGTCGCGAACACAAATCACTACAGGCTTGAAACACTGTCTTTGATTTTATATTCACAAATAAATAAAACTAAAATTATGCTGCGTGCACAAGGTTAAGAATTAACATCTATATACAAGTGGTAAGTTAAATTGATAATATTATGGGTTGGACTTTTGGAAAATAATCGTTTACTGATGGACGAGCTGCAAGTGAACAGGATGAGTGGACTGTATGTAGACACTGACCGGGAAGCGAAAAGTGAGGGAAAATCCTGAGTTTGGACTTTGCCCGACTTGCAGACTCTATTGAAATATGAACTTAAAAGAATCTTGTAATGGCGGCTACTATTGTTGTGTACTTTAAGTAAAATTTTAAAGTCAACTATATTTTGCAGATAATGCAAATTATGGAAAGGGAATTTCAGTTCGTTTTCGTTGGAAAACGAGCCGGTCAATGGTGATTAACTATTCTTGTTGAGGAGAGAGAAGCTTACAACTGTTTACGCTGTTTAACTCCAAAACCAAGTTTACCGCGTGAAAAACGAGCCTTTCATTATAAAATACTCTTGGTTCTAATTGACTGACAGTTGCGAACTCCCTGCTTTCAAAGGATGTTTTCTTAAACTTAGTAAGTAAATTAAGACTATTTTTTGTTCGAAGAAATATTTTCATTTTTTTATAACCAAATTAATATAAATCAGGTATGTCTATAATATTTTTAAGATAAAACTGGAAAGTGGCAAACTCAAAACAATCTTCGTAGATTGTGAAATCCTCTTTGCGGAATACAAAAAATGTTTATCTTGACGAAGAGAGGGTTTGTAAAATGTTTGAACCAATAACCTGGCAATACAGTGCATAATACACCACTAATTATCTTAAAATCAAAGAACTTATCAGAAACATCAGGCTTTCATATAAATTCAACTCTATAATTAACCATTATTAAAAAAGTTAAATGTTTTGTTGATGGTACTCTGTTTAATTTAATCAGAAATAAAGTATTCATAAATATTTTCTTTGTTGTTTGATAAATCTACAGAACAAATATTTTTCAATCCAATTCGTAACTGATATCGATGATAACTAAACAATAAAAAATACCTCCTAAATATTGATTGAAAATCATACTACTTTTTTAATTTTTAGACGTTTTCAGTTATTTGTATGAGCCTATAAGGCATTCCATTTATTTAAAAACATATTTGTCAAAGCCAATTTGTAAATGATAACGATGATTCCTAAATAATACAAAGTACTTCCTGAATATTGATCTAGAATCATACTACTGTTTTAGTTTTTGCACTTTTTTTAAATTATTATTTTGAGCCTACAAGGCACTCAAAGTATATTAAAACACATATTTTTTAAGCTAATTTGTAATTGATATCATGATTCCTAACCAATACAAAATACTTCCAAAATATTTATCTGGAATCAATTTATTATTTTTAATTTTAGCACTAATTGTTTAATCATGTCAATGGCCTAAAGTCACTGCATTTATATTTAATTGGTGCATGTATATAGCAGTATTGACAAAACAAAAAGTTAGCAAAGGAAGCCAGATTGTAAACCCCAATAAACAATAATTGACAGATGGATTGTCATTCAATTAATTCTACTGTTAAATATGTAACAGTGTAACTTGTCTGATTACGGCAGTTTTTCTGTAACATTGTTGCAAGGTCTCAACTTTTATTTTATATATCACTGCTTCTTTTGTACCACAAATTCAATCTATTTACTAATCTAACTATGAGTATTAAAGAGAAGTTTTAGTTAGAAATATGGACAGACATAAAGACCTAAGCACATGTACTTAGAAATGTGCAGTCATACTTCAGATGATGTCTGCTTGAAGTATAAAGGATAAACGGAAAACAACTGAACCGACCAGAATGAAAATTTCACACAACGGTTGATCACTATCCCAGTCAGAGTAGTATTCACGTTCTTAAAATCTTCTCATATGCATTTTGTGAGCATTGCTATTTTGCCGTTCAACCGAGCGAAGAATGGGTTCAATTACTGCAGTTAATATATTACAAACAAAACTGATCATTTGATGTAGGTATCTTGTTGACCTATATCAATCATCAAGTTAAATCAATAGTTTCATAATATCACCATACGTCTGAGTCCAAAATTTGTTACAAAACCCTTGACATCCAATGATTCCTGCTTGAAGTAAGACACCAACAGGAAATACGTATCTTGCAGCTTTGCTTTTCAATCAAACGAATTTGTACAAAAAACTTGTGTCGAGATCTCAAGAATGTTATTATGGTATATTATCTATCATAATTTAAAATATTTCACAAAATTCAAATTGGTAAAAAACTTATTACAACAATACAGGCGTGAAAGGAAGAAAACACATTATTCTAATGCACTATCGTAAGGAAAGGACATTGCGAGGCGAGAATTTTCCCGCGTCTCAGCCAGACAGGTGTATAATGACGTCATCAGAGTCAGCGGGTGACGTCAGTGATTATTCCGTAAATTGAATTTCTGATGAAGTTTTCCAGCTGGGTGCCCGGATAAAACTACAAACGGACAAAACTACAAATCTAAAGAATGCGGACAAAACTACAAATATTCTGGGTCTGCTACCTGGGGATGGTCAGTAAGTAACTCAAACAAAAATGTAGCGGAAAAAACTACAAAGATTCGGTCAACCGATTTTGATGACCTTAGTGATTCTTAAAGTAGCACAGTTATAGCTCATACTTCGTATTTGATGACGAACGACTAGAGAGAATCATGGATACGTATGAGAGAACGGGGAACATGCGATCATGCTTAACGGTACGTCCTGAGTGCACGCCGGTTCCGATTCCGACTCAGATTCAGATTTTCGGCGACAGGATTGACACTTATATTTTAACGGAAGTGGCCATTGTGGCAGCCGGAAGCAGAGCTTGCGCGCAGGTGCCTGCTCACCGCAAGGAGGTTATATTACTATACTGGAGGCAGCACTCCATAGTAAAACAGCGTGCCGGCTGTTTAGAACAAAATATCACAAAAATGGTACATCAGTTAGTACCAACCTTTGCAAAATACCTCAATTTCACCGACTTCCCAAAATGAACGAATCAATCGAGTGATTCAGTCGAGTCACGACTCAATTTTGAGCTTGGTTCATTCCGGAACCGGAAATCAATAATATTTTAAACAACGAATTAAACACTCATAATAAACTGCTAACGAGTACTTATTAGGTGATTTTTGTTTGAAAATAACTTCACCTAATTTATTTTTGGGTATATCTTTAATGGCAAAATAAAGTAAAAATAGCAAAACCGATACCTGGGCTAAAAGTAATTGATATAATCAGTCACTATGCAAATACGAGAATTATGGTAGAAACTTGGCAGGTAAGCAAAATAAATAGTAGGACAATTTTCTTTTAGTGGTACAATATTGCTGAGCGACAGTAATGTTTGTATAATAACATGGCTGATGGCAATATTGTACATAAGGAGTGAAGTTGTCATTTACTGGCCGGATACTAACACTTATAAATTGAACTTTAAATTAATTATTCTTTATTCATAGGTTTTAAAAAATAACATTTTCTATTCTATTATTTATATAATATCGTATTTGGCCTTACCTGTTCCAAGGCAAAGAAACCGTTCAATCATAATGAGAATCAAATCAACATGATTCAACTCTCCGAATGATTACATCAGTTTTTGTATCAGTTGAATCGACTCAAAGAACGGTACATCAGTTAGTACCAACTGCGGCACGCTTTCCAATGCTGTTTGTGAAGACAGTGCTACCTCCAGTATAGTAATATAACCTCCTTGGCTCACCGGAATGTATTATTCATTCCGGTTGCAGATTACAGTTTCCGATTGCTCCAGCCGCCATTTTTAATAGCAACATTTAATTTTGAAACCTAATTCAGCAGTTTAATTAATGGATTTACCAGATTTAATCTCTCATATTGTAAGAAACCCACCAATGGATTTAATACTCATATCATATTCAAACAGAGACATAGTAGATGTTGGAAAGAAATTCAATCGGAGCTCGGCGTTGAATGTAAGTGAAACAACCTATTTGTTCAAGATCATTTATTTAATATTTCTAAATTTATGTTCAATGACTGTAGGCCTAGTGGATAAGACAAAATAATGATTTTCTTACAAATAAAGCAGCTTATTCAAACTTAAAAGAAAGTATATAATGGTCTGATTCAAATACAGGAACTTAAAGGTTAAATTTGAAATTAGGTTATTATATCAGTCAGCAAAAATGGTTTGTGAAGTTAAAATATTCCTTACGCGCCTCCAATTTTTTGTAAGTCCACTGTTGTTCCCTTATCTGCTCGTCGCACTATCTCAATATATTTTTTGTTGATTTCCACGAACTAGAAAGACTTGAGATAAAGTACACAAATTAAATCCTGACTATGTCGAAGTTGCGATCATAAATTATCTTTGTTGTTAAGCTTGCTTTGATGTCGTTTATCATTATAAAATAATTAATTGCTTCGTGGTTTTTTTACCACTCCCCGACATCTTTTCCGCAGTGGCCTCCTAAATTACCGATATGCCGTGTTTAGTGTTTTTATTGCATTTAATAATTAGGTATTTATTACATTAGCTGTACAATCAATGGTGAAATAATGTACACAACATTGGTAATTCTATTGCCTGCTCGCCGAGTCGGCGAAGCCTTTCATGCCTCCACTATGGCCACCGACTAAAAATCTGATTCAGCCTAAACAGGCGCCGATAATCTGAAACTGAATCGGGATCGGAACCGGCGTGCACTCAGGACGTACCTAAGAACGCTATCGTACTCGCAAGCTCTGCAGTGAAGCGATGACCATGGACAGTAGCCTATAGTAGAGGCATTTTTGTAATTATTTCTCATCCGTCTTGAATTGTATTTAATCCAGCGACCACATAGTACAAATAGATTGAGCACACGATCCGCGACTTGTAGCCTAAATTTGCATCTAGTCCCTATGCACGGAAAAAAACAAAGTACGTAAAAAATTACAAATACGGTATCAAATTAAAGCTCTGAATCTCAGAATTACTACAGTACCAAATATAAATGGTTTACAGGTAGTTTACCCATCGTAAACACTGACAACCTAGAAGCTTGTCCTGACATTTTTAAAGAGAAGCTGCCGGCACCTGTAACGTTCCTATGATGGAACAACTGTTTCAAAATAATTTATAATTGGTACAATAGTAATTGGGAGATTCAGACCTTTAATTTGATACCACTTTTGTATTTTTTTAGTCGAATATTTTTTTGTAAACAACAGTTTAGGATTGATTTTGTTTTTATGCAGGTGCCGCACGGATAAACTCTCCCACAACAACTAAGTTATCAACCAAACTATGGCAGCTATTTTTTTCAAAAATATGATTTTAAAATTCAACTCTTTAGCAACAATTTTACCGTTTTTTATTTTACCTGACCGAAAAATAATACCCCCGTCGCAGCAAACCTGCATACTCAGCGAATTTCCATAGGATTTACTTTGTATATGTGAGCATTCAACCTATTTGAAGGAAAGTATTGTTTGAAATGATACGTTAAGTAAATAATATATTAAAAACGTATGTTTAATCATTCATGAGCTTTGAACATAAAGAAAATTAACAAAGAGACCACTTTTGTTTTCATTAGTAATACATACACTTTTGTATTTTATGTAATTCTTAGTCTTATAATTTTTAATAACTGTAATCTTGTTATAGTACCTATATAAATGTCAACAAACATATAATCAATTAATTCAAAACACTCAAAATAAACAAATAACTTAAACTCATGAAAAAATTAAATTCAATCATATGGTCAGTTTTACAGTAATTAAAATATTCCTGTTGAAACAGACCTACATCTTCAGCCAATTTCAATAACACATATTATCAATCCTCATCATTGAAAACATACCATATATTATGCTACATTTTCAGGCAGTTTAGGCCAAGACATCCCCCCCTCCAAATGCTCACACTTTCTTTATTAAATTTAAAAATAATTTGTTTTTTTATATAGTATATATTTTCTGCTAAATCTTGATCAATGAACTAATAAACAAAAATAAAATATTCATCACCTGAAAATTTAACCATATGTTCAGAGTTGTATTTTTTTAAATATCTTAAATCAGGGAGACTATACTTTTTGGAGGGAAAAATTAAAAATAATATTGGACAACGTACTGTGTTTACCACATCCAATATTATCCAATATCTAAGCAACAGATTGATGTAGAATAATAATTCAAAATGCTAAATTGTTGGTTTTTTTAAGCTGAATTCAATTTTGGCAATGAAATTTAAAAATAATTAGTAAAAAGGTGCTAAATCTTGAAAATAAATTTTATTTTGTCAAAAAAACCTTCTTAGAGTAAACAAATCTTGCTGGTTTTCGAACTCGAAGTCATGAATGACGCTTTACACGTTTGTTCCAAATTTCATCAAGATCGGACCTTTTTTACAAAAGTTATCGCGCCTACGGACTGATATATATCCCTATATATATATATTTATATATATATGAAAATGAACGAATGGTGTTTTTGGGGTCTAGGGACCTCAAAATAAAAAGTTACGGTGGTCCCGCGCTTAAGTCTCACCGTGCCGCCTACGGTAATAGCTACTTCCCTATAGGGGGAAATTCGCTAAAAAGGTAGCAGCCGATTACTTTTTTCATGTCAAGTTTTAAAATTGAATAAAAACTTGTGACTTTTTATCATTTTTTATCTTAAATAGAAAGGAAATTATTTTTGAAATATGATTGATGCTGTTAAAAACTAAAGGACTCTTCACATGCAAAATTTCAACCTTAAGCCTCAATGATAAATGGTTTTAGGCGCTGTTTTATGTTCCTATACCTACACAATATGGCGGCCTAGGCTACATTTGTTGTAATGCAAGGAAGATAGCTATGCTCCGCCTATTTGTATGTGGTCGCTGATTTAATCTAATGTAAAAATTAACTACATTATTTTTATTATAATTTTTTGTGATAATTTGTTTGTGATGTTGTAATTTATTTTTAGTCAAAGTAGCTGTGTCAAATTTTTATCTTGTGTATATCTTAGTAGCCTTTAATGCAAACAAAGTTGTTTCTTAAATGCTTTAACTTGAAACGTTTTTTAATTCATTAAAGTTTTTAAATGTTATACGGAGCATAATTAAATGTTTACTTAATATTACAAAAAAACATTTAAATATAGTTTATATATATCTTTTTATTTACAATATACCCCGTGGTATTGTATGTGATTTTGACTCGTCAATTGTTGTCATTGAACAAAATGCCATTAAATATCTTGTGTTATACGCCTTAGTCATTTTTAACCAAACAAAAAATGATGATAGGTTAACCACGCCAAAGTGATAATAAAGTTTTACTATTACTTTGCTAGTCGAAATCACAGACAAAAAAATAGTATATTTCACTACTTGTCACGAAAGTAGCCTATTTCGGGGCAAGATAGTGTTTTACTTGCGAGGCGTAAGCCGAGCATATAAAACACTATCGAGCCCCGGAATGGGACTTTTGTGACGAGTTGTGAACAATACTTTTCATCACGATGCAAATAAGTAACCAAACTTATAAAAAATCATCCAACATTTCATTATTCAATAAATTTTCTATAAGCAAACACAATACGGCTGAACTGTCTATTTTTGTTTAGAGTCAGCTGATTGAACTGTCAAAATAGGAAAACCGTTTTTTTGGGTACTGCCACATTTTGTTTTGGTACGGAAATGGTTTGATTGGGTACGGGAATGAAATGTTTGGGTACCGAAAAAGCAGCTGCTCATTATTTATTTGTTTTGACGTGAGGAAATCGAGAGTTTTCGCAGATTTTTTCGTATACAGAGTGATGAAAAAAACTTTTTATATGGTCTGTGGTCCAAAGCCTGGATAAAGGGTGATGTAAATCAGAATTTTCTTTCGCTTCACTTAATGTGGACAGCTACCTATATGAGCTATAACTGTGCTACTTTAAGAATCACTAAGATCATCAAAATCGGTTGACCGAATCTTTGTAGTTTTGTCCGCTACATTTTTGTTTGGATTACCTACTGACCCACCCTAGGTAGCAGACCCAGGATATTTGTAGTTTTGTCCGCATTCTTTTAGATTTGTAGTTTTGTCCGTTTGTAGTTTTATCCGGCATTCTAAAGTGATATAATTAAGCGATCATAGTTATCAGGACCTCTTGAGATTTAAATATTTCTCAGAACCTTGATCTGTGACGTCACCCGAGGGCTTGTAACGACGATATTATACACCTGTCTGACTTGAAAAATTATTCCATTATGAACCGCAGTAGAATATTAGCTTTTCTTGACACTGACTCTACAGAAGAAAGTCATAAGTTAGTCAAATATAATGCTTTGTAAATGTTATTAAAAATATAGGCCAAAATATGTATCAACAATCAATAATCCTACCATATATACTTTGCCGTAGGATTTTTCCATAAAATATCTTACACCTAAAAGACAAATTGGTATAAGATATTTTAACCTAACTTCTTTAATTAAAGACTTCGACCATCGTACTTTTTAAAGACACAACTTTTCAATTTACACCAGAGATTCCACGTTGCCCCGCAGCAGTAAACTTTAGTAATAGTCAAACTTCAATGTGTCTTGCCTGATATTTGCCTAGGTCAAAAACAGGTACATGACGCTGGCCCGATCAAGTTGGAATTTAAGAAAACCAATTAATTATACCACGATTAATATCAAATAGGTTACACAAAGGAAAAGTAGGTACTTCAATATTTAATTAGTTTTTCCGTACTAGATTTTCTGGGACAGGGTCACGCCAAGCAGGTACATTTACGTTTGTACGAAAAAGTTTATAATTCGCCCTAAACCTTCCCAATTTAAATTGCTTATGACTCAACTTAAAGCCATGAGGGTTTTCAGATCAAAACAGATAATTTAAATAATTCTGGTGATATTTTTTAATTATTGAGGACAAATCCTAAAAAAATAATTTATTTGTTGTTTGGAAGTCTTCAGTTTGCTTTGTATTCATGAGAATTACATGCAATATAGCTCAAATAAAGGCTTGTAATTCACGGATTGTTTTCATAACAAAACAAAAAAATCAAAAATAAAGGAGGAGCAATTGATCTTTATTTAAAGCATACACTTGGAAAATTTAAAATTTGTAATCGTTGTTTACGGCATATATGTTGATATGTAACTGAAGCAAACTTTAACAAAACTTTAAATTTTTGTTATTTAGAGACCCATAAATCCCCTGAACCTGACATGATATCCATCCGAATGATCTCTGTCTCATATGAAAGCCTGTAATTCATTGAGTATTTCAAGACCAAAAATAATTACACACCTTGCTTCAATTCGCAGATATAAGAAAAACAATAATAAGACAACGATGCATATTGAAACTCGAAATACATTGAGAGGATTTTTTTCCAATATAAGTCAAGTTATGCGGTATTTAAATGAATGCGGATGCTTGATTGCTTTACTCATGCATTTACCTTTAATTTAAAACGTCAACTATGAAAATCGGACCAATAGAAGAAACAAACGGACTCGGAAAAGAAAAACCGAAATCTTTTAATATATAAGCAGGACCATTTGACTTTGGTTTTGACTTCTATATGAAATAGGTTACTCGCACTCCAGTCACTCCAGTACACAGGAAACAAAATGGTTGGCTAGTCATGATTATTATGGCATCTTTCATTGTTAGTGTGAAAAAAATACCCCCAAAAACCCCCAAAATACCTCTAAATACCCCCATTGTAGCAGACCTGTACACTCTGTGAATTTCCAATGCATAAATAAAACATTACGACGAAGTCTCACATCAAGTAAAAACCACCTGTTTTCAAATAAGTATTCCTTACTAGAATAAAATGGCAAGAGGTTTTGCACGTTTCCTGTCACGAAAACTAAAGGTGGGGGTTTTCAGGTGATATTCTAGTTGATCTAAACAACATGAAGCCATATACCAAGCCTTATACCAAGTTTTATTTTATAAATATGCGTTCAGAAATAAGCGAGTATACAATGTTTTCTCCCCTTAGATAAACACGGGAAAGCGACTTCGCAGGTATGCTACCAAGGGATTGTTAGAATGGAATGTATTATCCAGTAAGCAGAAGTAGATGAAGTTTCATCTGATGAATGAAGGCTCTTTCAAACTACTTCATAAAATCATGAAAATTGGTAAAGAACTGAGTTTTTATCACATGAATCGCCTACTGTATAATATAGTCTTAATACGTGATTTCAACCATGGTGCAAATACTGTCATAGCAAAATTTTAAAAATTTTTAATTCAATAAATACTATCTTTATTCCTATTTATTTTCTTCTCTTTTTATATGAGTCCAATAATTTATAACTGGCCTACATATATTGGAATCATCTCAACGTATCCTGCAAGAGAAGCTCCTCCAAGGGATCAGCAGGAAATAAACATGTTCTCGCTGAATTGTTTATATATTTCTTCACCCGTCAGAATCCGACAACAGCAATCGACTTTGAGCTGTAAAGTATGGGGTATTTTCAAAACTAAGATGTTATAAGCTTAAGGAAACAAATAATTAAATAAAATTTGTTGTATATTATTTTAATCCTTTTGGAGTTATTGAAAAAAAACCTGTTATAATAACTCCAGGTCAGATCATAGCCTAAATTTAATAGCATCATTAATATATACATATATAAAAACAGGGTACTCTGGCTGAGTTTATACTTTAAAATTTTTAATGAAAGCAGTACCTCAAGTCTATCTAAACTTTGACTAAGAAATTAATATTACAAACGTTGTCATACTAATGATAGGCAATAATTCTAGCTACACCAGCCTTATATAAGTAATATTAAAATAATATGATCGTTTGAAAATCATTAACAATGCCATAAGCCATGAAGCACCACCTCGGTCTTCAAGTTATGACTTGGCTTAGCACTAACCCATTGATTGAATTTGCACACGAACAGCCTAGTTGATTCTTCCATATTTTCTAATTTATGTCCTGAATAAGTCTTCTGAAACTTTTACTGTTGGGTTTTAATAGCATTACACCTTATTTTACGTCATAAATTGAAGAGCTTATTAATGAAATAAAGTTTTGCTTGATGTAAAACTATGTACGGCTTTATATTCTACCTGCCAGATGTATGAAAATTATAAATCATAATGTTAGTAGAATGCAAAGCTACTAGTGACTACTTTATCGTTCAGAATAGTTTATGTGTAATGGACATTATAGTTTAGACATAGTCAACAATATGCTCTATCTGCGATTAAATAAATAGGTACTTTGGTATTATACGGAAGCCACTATTTTTCAAAGTTTTTTTTTAACTAGATACCAAAAATAACTGCATAATTGGAGAGAACATACATTGATTGACTTACTATCCAAATTTGACATAATTATGATGAGCGGTCTTTGTGTTATGTCTCCCAGAAGGCAGTGATGTCGGCGAGCTAAAGCGTCACCGCTTCTATAGCGGCAACATCCGATCGCCACCCTTATACAGCGCGCTGCGGCGGTTATGTTAGGTTAGGTTATCATAAATATGTTAGTAGGACTTAACTCGTTTCGTTACAAATCAAACTATACTGAATGAGTCATACTTTCACCCGCCATATCCTGTAGGCAAGTGATGCACACACTCCGGTCAACAACCCGACATAGGACTACTCGGAGGGGATTTGGCGTGCGAAGGTATGACTAATCTGGTATCGTTCGATTCGTTACGAAATGAGGAAAGTTCTTCTAACGTATTTATGATAACCTAACCTAACATATCCGCCGCAGCGCGCTGTATAAGGGTGGCCTCCCTATAATACCAAAGTACCAATAAGTATGTTAAAGACCCATATATGTCCTGTGTAGCTACAGTTCGTGACATCAATGCGGGATACCCTCTTCTGGGTTCATCTTAGCCTTTAAGCCTATTGGTTGAACGTGTAGTATCAATGAGAATTGTACATACTCCCTGATTGGCCACGATAGCCTTACAATTTATTTTGCTTTTTGAATCGAAGAGGTTATTGAAGAGACTTGCTTGATGAAAAAGTTTTAAGGATATCTTTTGCCTGTCTGATGTATGAAAATTAAAAATTGTAATACACGTTTGCAGTCTCTTGTTGGAGCAAGAGCAACAATAATATCAAACAGGAAGAATACTTCACCACTTTTTATACAAGTTAAGCGTAATTGATGACAACAACAATAACAATATCAAAAAATATAACAATAACTCTAAAAGCAATATTTTAATAACAGTAAGAACTAACAGCTTATACTAAAAGCAGCTGACAGGAAAAGACGTAATAGAACTAGTCAACAATGCAATATATTATTTATGATAGCGAATATAACTAACAGTTATTTGGTGCTGGTTGTTATGTGGATAGACAACCATGACGTGTGGTGGTTTGATGGATGGAGAAAGATTAGTTCAGCTTAACGGTGCGTATT
This sequence comes from Flexamia atlantica, assembly GCA_035578135.1. Taxonomy (NCBI): domain Eukaryota; kingdom Metazoa; phylum Arthropoda; class Insecta; order Hemiptera; family Cicadellidae; genus Flexamia; species Flexamia atlantica. Next base: position 29,806,924 of record JAQJVK010000003.1, read on the forward strand.
TTTCGACCTCATCAAAAGTGGAAACAGTGCAAGTAAAGACTATTAAGCTATTAATCTATTAAAGATGAACATTTTTAAGCTTGAGTGTTTGTATGAAAAGCAGTTCAAACAGGAATAGTTGGGATTCGTGAAAATGAATGACATTCATTCTTTGAATTCATAACAATTTTTTTGGAAAATGTAATTTGTTGTCCTTCCGACCAAATAAATCCAGTTGAAACCACTTTTTTTTTTGTAAAAGCCCACGTTGCTTGAGATTTATATCTTCATAAGATACTACCACTATTTTTAGAAACTATGCTTTTTTTAATGATTTTATAAATATTTTCTTTCATAAATTATGCCAAAACCCTACAAAAGGAGGGGTGAGGAAAATTCAATTATCATGAAGACTGAAGATATGGGTTTCCTTGAGCATTAACTTTTTTACTGTCAACATGTTAAAAAACTCCATATGTAAAGGTTTTTCCATTTATATCTAGCAGAATGTAACTGACCAAATTAGGGATGTAAATTGGTAGATTTAATTAAAGTTTAACTTAATCTTTGGTATATTGAATTTGGATTAGTATTTTTTTACTGAAAAGAGATAGAAATCAAATCATTAGATTAAATGTAAAATATGGTTATATGGGATGGGACGGAATTGTTCCCCACTACTTCCAAATTCAGCATATCACACGTATTTGCGGCATTGGTATAATTGAAGGAACCACTTGGATTTGAACCTTGTTGATTGGTGGTTTCAATTTGGTTCTCACCTCAAATTGCTAGAATAAACACTGATCAGACGTGAATTTTATAGATCGCCAAGTAACATATTTATATACAAAATATTACTGTACAGTTACGTAATTCCCTTAGTCACATCTCAGAAAAGATTCAATAGCTCCAGAATTTAGTTTAACCACGTTTATAACGTTTACCACTTAATATATCAAATCACTAAATGCTTGGAGTTAATAAGAGGTTTTGAAGTGGAAACTTTAATTTTCCCCTATTTTATTTAAAAACGAACGTAATTTGGCCCGGACTGTGAGATAAACCTGAAGATTGAGTTCATAATGATCCTATCAGCTAGAAAACTTCATCAGAAATTCAATTTACGCAATAATCACTGACGTCACCCGCTGACTCTGATGACGTCATTATACACCTGTCTGGCTGAGACGCGGGAAAATTCTCGCCTCGCAATGTCCTCTCCTTACGATAGTGCATTAGAATAATGTGTTTTCTTCCTTTCACGCCTGTATTGTTGTAGTAAGTTTTTTACCAATTTTTATTTTGTGAAATATTTTAAATTCTGATAGATAATATACCATAATAACATTCTTGAGATCTCAACACAAGTTTTTTGTACAAATTCGTTTGATAGAAAAGCAATGCCGCAAGATACGTATTTCCTGTTGGTGTCTTACTTCAAGCAGGAATCATTAGATGTCAAGGGTTTTGTAACAAATTTTGAACTCATACGTATGGTGAAATTATGAAACTATTGATTTAACTTGATGATTGATATAAGTCAACAAGATACCTACATCAAATGATCCGTTGTGTTTGTAATATATTAACTGCAGTAGTTGAACTAATGTTTCGCTCGGTTGAACGGCAAAATAGCAATGCTCACAAAATGCATATGAGAAGATTTTAAGAACGTGAATATTACTCTGGCTGGGAGAAGGTGTGAGGTCCCTCATTAAACAGTGTTCCCCGATTTCCGCTGACGAGACCCACCAAGATTACAGCGGGCGTTCACCAGTGCAGCGGACGATCCCCAGTGCAGCGGAGACAGGTGAGATCCTGCCTTTTTCCCAGCGGAGGCTATATATACCGGGGCCAGAGCAGCCCCCAGTCAGTCGCTCAGTCGCCGTCGATCGAGCCGGACCGTCTCCGAGTGCTCTGGTAAGTATACTACAGACTTGCTAGAGCAATCCAAGCGATCCGCTCACCTGCTAAAGAAGTCCAAGCAGCCCGCTCCTGCTAGAGAAATCCAAGAAATCCGCTCTCCTGCTAGAGAAATCCAAGCAGTCCGCTCCTTTGCTAGGGAAATCCAAGCAATCCGCTCTCCTGCTAGAGAAATCCAAGCAGCCCGCTCCTGCTAGAGAAATCCAAGCAATCCGCTCTCCTGCTAGATAAATCCAAGCAATCCACTCTCCTGCTAGAGAAATCCAAGCAGTCCGCTCTCCTGATAGAGAAATCCAAGCAATCCGCGCTCCTGCTAGAGAAATCCAAGCAATCCGCTCTCTTGCTAGAGAAATCCAAGCAATCCGCGCTCCTGCTAGAGAAATCCAAGCGATCCGCCCTCCTGCTAGAGAAATCCAAGCAGTCCGTTCCTTTGCTAGAGAAATGCAAGCAACCCGCTCCTCTGCTAGAGAAATCCAAGCAATCCGCTCTCCTGCTAGATAAATCCAAGCAGCCCGCTCCTGCTTGAGAAATCCAACCAATCTGTTCCTTTTGCTAGAGAAATCCAAGCAATCCAATCTCCTGCTAGAGAAATCCATGCAATCCGCTCTCCTGCTAGAGAAATCCAAGCAATCACACATCCCGCTAGAGAAATCCTTAGCATACAATCCAATCCTGCTAGTGCAAACCAAGCAGTCCCTAGGTGGCAGTGATGAATTGATCTTCGTCTGGCAAGCCTCGCTTTGCTAGAACTGTGAGATCCTTTTGTGGCTCTTTTGATCGATCTGTCTGAGCCACCTTCCTTTTTCCCCTCAAACCTGACCTTCGACTTCAGGAAGTTCCCAGCACACCGCAGAAGCTATCCTCGTCACAAGTGATCAACCGTTGTGTGAAACTTTCATTCTGGTCGGTTCAGTAGTTTTCCCGTTCATCCTTTACACTTCAAGCAGACATCATCTGAAGTATGACTGCACATTTCTAACATGTGCCTAGGTCTTTATGTCTGTGCATATTTCTAACTAACCCTTCTCTTTAGTTAGATTAATAAATAAATTGGATATGTGGTTTAAAACAAGCAGTAATAGATTAAATAAAAGTTAGACCTTGCAACAATGTTACAGAAAAACTGCCGTAATCAGACAAGTTACACTGTTACATATTTAACAGTAGAATTAATTGAATGCCAATCCATCTGTCAATTATTGTTTGATGGGGTTTACGATCTGGCTTCCTTTGCTAACTTTTTGTTTTGTCAATACTGCTATATACATGCACCAATCAAATATAAATGGAATGACTTTAGGCCATTAACATGATTAAACAATTACTGCTAAAATTAAAAATAATAAATTGATTCCAGATAAATATTTTGGAAGTATTTTGTATTGGTTAGGAATCATGATATCAATTACAAATTAACTTGAAAAATATGTGTTTTAATATACTTTGAGTGCCTTGTAGGCTCAAAATAATAATTTAAAAAAAGTGCAAAAACTAAAACAGTAGTATGATTCTAGATCAATATTCAGGAAGTACTTTGTATTATTTAGGAATCATCGTTATCATTTACAAATTGGCTTTGACAAATATGTTTTTAAATAAATGGAATGCCTTATAGGCTCATACAAATAACAGAAAATGTCTAAAAATTAAAAAGGTAGTATGATTTTCAATCAATATTTAGGAGGTATTTTTTATTGTTTAGTTATCATCGATATCAGTTACGAATTGGCTTGAAAAATATTTGTTCTGTAGATTTAACAAACAACAAAGACAATATTTAAGCATACTTTATTTCTGATTAAATTAAACAGAGTACCATCTACAAAACATTTATCTTTTTTAATAATGGTTAAATATAGAGTTAAATTTATATGAAACCCTGATGTTTCTGATGAGTTCTTTGATTTTAAGATAATTAGTGGTGTATTATGCACTGTATTGCCAGGTTACTGGTTTCAAACATTTTACAAACCCTCTCTTTGTCAAGATAAACAATTTTTGTATTCCGCAAAGAGGATTTCACAATCTACGAAGATTGTTTTGAGTTTGCCACTTTCCAGTTTTATCTTAAAAATATTATAGACATACCTGATTTATATTAATTTGGTTATAAAAAAATAAAAATATTTCTTCGAACAAAAAATAGTCTTAATTTACTTACTAAGTTTAAGAAAACATCCTTTGAAAGCAGGGAGTTCGCAACTGTCAGTTAATTAGAACCAAGAGTATTTTATAATGAGAGGCTCGTTTTTCTCGCGGTAAACTTTGTTTTGGAGTTAAACAGCGTAAACAGTTGTAAGCTTCTCTCTCCTCAACAAGAATAGTTAATCACCATTGACCGGCTCGTTTTCCAACGAAAACGAACTGAAATTCCCTTTCCATAATTTGCATTATCTGCAAAATATAGTTGACTTTAAAATTTGACGTAAAGTGTAATTGCATATATAAATTGTTTTAATGTATGTCAAGGATTTATCAAATAAAATCCAAAACCTTAATTTTAATTTTCAAGTATTTTATTTTAGACATTTTCGACCACTACAACAACAGTAGCCGCCATTACAAGATTCTTTTAAGTTCATATTTCAACAGAGTCTGCAAGTCGGGCAAAGTCAAGGGTGTAGTGTGGCCTTGGCAAAGTCCAAACTCAGGATTTCCCCTCACTTTTCGCTTCCCGGTCAGTGTTTACATACAGTCCGCTCATCCTGTTCACTTGCAGCTCGTCCATCAGTAAACGATTATTTTCCAAAAGTCTAACCCATAATATTATCAATTTACCTTACCACTTGTATATAGATGTTAATTCTTAACCTTTTAAACGCAGCATAATTTTAGTTTTATTTATTTGTGAATATAAAATCAAAGTCAGTGTTTCAAGCCTGTAGTGATTTGTGTTCGCGACCACCTCGAACGAAGAATCATGCCTAATTTGAAAAGAGTAACCCATCATTTGCCTTGAATTTTGACAGAGTTTACATTTTCGGCCGCCATCTTGGATCCGCCATATTTAAGCTCTTTAAATGATAAAGAGCTTAAATGAAAGCCAATAATATACTGAGTTGTTAATCTTCTTTGATTGATGACAGCTGTCAACTCGGTTTAAGAGCTGGGTGGCCTTCATCACCAGTGCTACATCCCCAAGGGCGTCCCTCTACAAGATATTCATCTACGTCCTCCCGCCGTTTTAAAAGTTTAAAATTTTATTGTATTACATTTCAAAGATACTAAGCAAATAGACAGTACAACAATAATTAATAATACTGAAAATTTTAATACAAACATGTGAAGTAACCTATGGAATAGCAAAGTTTGAAACAGAACAGCATTTAATGGGCCAAAATATTAAATTTTCACAAGACAAAAATTCATAATCTGAGTAAAAAGGATTTACTAAAAGCCAGTCATTTAATTTTACAAGGAAATTATCAGGCCTATTTCTGCATTTTTACCACATGGCACTGACTTTATTAAAAATCGAATTTTGACGTATGGGGTGTGGGAAAAGAGGGAATGTCTACTCCCTTATTCAAGCCTCGCTCCTTTACTACTGCTACGAAGCGGTAAATAAGTGAACTGATAATTGTCAAAAATATATAAGGTTATGGTTTGAGGTTTTGTTTACGTAAGTTTTATCTTCGTCATTTCAGCTATAAAATTGTAAACATTTATTGTATTCACCGTATTTGTATTTATTTATTTGTTATTAAATTAGAGTTTAAACTCATAATAGTTATTTGTTATTAAATTAGAGTTTAAACTCATAATAGTCATGTTTTCTTAAGTTTTAATAAGTAACTCATTTTTGTAGAAGTACAAAAAATATTGTTAATCTTCTTTGATTGATGACAGCTGTCAACTCGGTTTAAGAGTCACTACCTAGCGGATCATAAAAACACCTCAAGAACAATAAAAAAATGATCGTCCAATAAGGAACCAAATAGGTAAAACAAAAAATACTTTGCTGTATCCATAGGCCAGTCATTCTACGAAAAGTAACATGGGGAACCTCAAAAAAACTGCAAGAAAACGTTTTTGATGGAATTCTACTTTAAAAATATGAATTTTAACATATCCAAAGTTTACCAAAATTGGACACTGGGAACCTCACTAAAATCATGTCTCAAAATGAGCGGCTTTTCCCACCATAAAAACTTTTTGAAAAAATACATTCAACTGCATTTTGTATCAATGTTTTTTGAAATATTGACTTTGGACCGCCGCCAATCATCGTTAGGTGATTGGTTCTAAATTTTGACAGAGTTTACATTTTCGGCCGCCATCTTGGATCCGCCATATTGGATATAAATATATTTTTTCAAATGTAAAGATGCTGACGCATCATTATGGACTAGATTTTTACCCTGAACCCAATGCTGGAATCCGTTTTTGAAAATATGCATTCTTTAAAAAGATATGTTCAAATAAAAATTCATCCCTATATATTTCTTATGGACGTTTAATTTTTTTAAAGATTTTTAAGAATTATCTCTTATATTTCCGGTTCTAATTAAGGCATGTAGTTCGTTTTGGTCTTAAAATACTCAGTCATCTAACGGCTTTTATATGAGCTATGATCATTAAAATAGGGCGACTGCTGGACGAGCTATAAGGCTAAATTCGACACGAAAATACATTTTTTTGGAATGTGTTTTTGTCAAAGATAATATAAAAGAATATAACTCAACCTATTTTTGTCAGATTTCAATTATCAATATGTCAAATGAAAGCTAGTAGATCAGCGCGTGTTTCAAAACCAATCCAACTTGCAGGCCATGTTTGGGACTTGAGATATAAATCTTTAAATAATTATTAAATTTTGAAAAAATTGTTTTTATGTTGGTTTTAGGTCTATATCTCACCTCAAACTCAACCGATTTTAATGATAAAGAGCTTAAATGAAAGCCAAAAATGTACTGAGTTAAGTAAAACATAAAACTGTTTTGAATTTACGAAATTGAACAGATTTTATGGTAAATGAGGGTTCATAACTCAAATTAAGTAAGTCCGATTTTAATGAACCATAGCTCATATGAAAGCCAAGAATATTCTGAGTAATTTGAGGGGAGAACGAGCCTTTTAATCCATTTAGGTCCTGCGCTATAAATCTTTGACAAAAAACAAATATCTAAAAAATGGATTTTCGTGTCGATTTTAGCCTTATAGCTCGTCCAGCGGTCGTCCGATTTTAATGATCAATAGCTCATATAAAAGCCGTTAAATGACTGAGTATTGTAAGACCTAAACGAACTACATATCTTAATTAAAACTGGAGATATAAGAGATAATTCTTAAAAAATCTTAAAAAAAATAAACGTCCATAAGAAATGTATAGGGATGAATTTTTATTTGAGCATATCTTTTTAACGAATGTATATTTTCAAAAACGGATTTCAGCATTGTGTTGAGGGTAAAAATCTAGTCCATAACGATGCGCAACAACACCATCTTTACATTTGAAAAAATATATTTATATCTAATATGGCGGATCCAAGATGGCGGCCGAAAACGTAAACTCTGTCAAAATTTAGAACCAATCACCCAACTATGATTGGTGGCGGTTCAAAGTCAATATCTCGAAAAACATTGATGCAAAATGCAGTTGAATGTATTTTTTCAAAAATTTTTTATGGTGGGAAAAGCCGCCATTTTGAAACGTGATTTTAGTGAGGTTCCCATGGTCCGATTTTGGTAAACTTTGGATATGTTAAAATTCATATTTTTTTAAGAAGAATTCCATCAAAAAATGTTTTCTTGCAGTTTTTTTAGGTTATCGCGTAAATTGACTGGACTACCAAAGACATATGCATATTTAGGAATCATCTATCTCTCTCTAAACATTCATTATCCATCTCTCTCGCACACGTTCTTTAAAATGGTCAGGATTTTCATGCGTGAACTGTAGTACACTTTACACTTTATTTTTAAATAAAAAATTATTTTTAAAAATATTATTTAAAAATATTATTTATTTTTAAAAATAAATTACACTTTATTTTTAAATAAATATTTAAGATTTAAATCAAATCGCAGTGCTTATTTTAGTTAGTAGTCACTTCATCGTTACAACTAAATACTATGTGCTCGTTCCTCCAGTAACACAGGGAAACCCTCAGTACTTGTTAGTACTATAGAAAATTTCAACTTTAAGTTATGAACGTCCAAAACAGGCTTCATTCTGTACTTCCTCAAGATGTTTACAAGTAGCACTTTCATAAACATATCGCCGTACCTCTTTCCTGCAACAGTCATAAAGTATATTTAACTGTAGGTAACGGTGTATTTCAGTTTATAAGAAACTAAACTACGATATGAAAAGTATGAGTCTTCAGAGACACTAGGGTAGCGTTATCTAAAAGTTATATTTAAGATTAATGTTGTAATTCTAGTTTTATTAGCACCTACCTATAGCAAGACTTTCATACGGATGCCATAGAAGGCTATTAGACAACGTTATACTGTGAAGGATTTAAGTAGATAGTACTAAAGGAGATGAGAAATTAATGCTAGGATTACATAATTTAAGAGATGCAAGAGTAAATTGTGTTCTGTACTCTTCTAAAAATACTTAAATTTAGTACGTATTTTATATCACCTATACAGTCACGGGGTCCACTGCTAAACGCCATGAAAGAGTTTCTGTCCCTGGAGGCGACATTTTCCGGAGAGAATCGGTCAGGATCAAAGCGTTTCGGGTCTGGGTAGATGCGAGGGTTCATGTGGACGCCGTGGGTGGAAAACGCGATTGTATGGCCTGCTGGCACTGTGCACTCGCCTGCGAATAAACATAGGCATCGATGGTTGGCTTATTGTCTTTGAGACATTTCTTGGAAACAAAAATAGGAGACGATCTATTAATAAAACTAAAACTATAATGCAAAATATAAAGAAGGAGGACTTTTTTGACTTTTACTTAAGATACATGCTTGGACGTTAACTGATTTTTCACTACACTACGACGTAATCACCTGTTTGACAAACATAATTTAGTGGCCGAAATCAGCCCTTTTCTGCCGAAAGTCAGATGATTATTTATTTCCTTAAAATAACGTGAGAACAATAAATAATTATACAGCATCCAATAGGTTCCAAAGACAGGATGTTGCAATCATGTGATTTTAATGCCTGCGTTTGCTTAAACCACTACAAAGAAGTATCATTGCTCATAACCTCAAAGTTTTGTTTCAAGTGTTTCAATTAAATAATCAGATTTCTAATGTTAAATAGGGCGGATTTCATTGTTAGTGTGGTAAAAATATCGTTTGCGCCTCGGCCGAAAGGGTTTTGCAGATCTCGATCGTTTCAAATTCTCGACTTCGTCTCGAATTTGAATCACGATCTCGAGCGTGCAAAATTTCATTTCAGCCCTAGTTGCGAAATATTATTTATTTAAAAATAGGACGATGGACGCTAACGAATTTCGAATTTTTCTAGGACATGGCTTTGAAATTAACCATCACAACTAAGACTTTACACTCCCACTTCTACTTCTCTGTTTTTAAGTTGGGTGGTGTATTTGTTTGGCTTCAATATGTTTTAAAGGATATATATTATTGTTAAACAGTAGTTTTTTTACTTTGCAGCCTTCAGAGTTATCTTAAAGAACAGCCTTCCTGCAATTAAGCACAAATTGAGAGGCTTACTGTCAAGTTACAGCCTTTAAACCTGTTCTTAGGCCTGTGTTGATTTCTCTTATATGTTTGCAGGTAGATTTTGCCTTTCTACAGTCAAGTACAAACTGAAAGATATAATTAGGGCCGTTTGCACCATTCTAGTTTAAACCAGGTTTAATGTAATCTATATTAAGAGTATTTAAAAGCTAATTTAGCTGATGGAGTTCGTTATTATAATTTGGTTTAAACTGTATTTGTATAACTAACTTTTAGTTTAATCTTAAGAATAAGAAAAAAATAGTTTAAACCAGAATGGTGCAAATGACCCTTAGCGTATCAGTTGTGGAACGCTGTGCATAGAACCAGCCTAAATGAAGAGGTTTTATTAACTCAACGTACTGAGTTCAATGTCTTCGGACGTTTTCCTCAGCAGTACCGGTAGAAGTGTAAACCTGCGGAGAGTTTCCTTGATGCACTGCTCCAGATACGTCAGCTTGCTGATGTGGTTCAGAGTCACGTCTGCAGACGGGCCCACTACCGAGAGTATCTCGTCATATGCCTTGTCCTGTTGGGAAGGAAACTGTTTATCTGTGGCTACGGCAGACTACTAATTTTACCAAAATACCACTAAATACTTTTTGGTTTTGGGTCCAAATTGTATGATTAGTTAATATAATTACTGCATTGAAATCCAACTTGGAGGCTTTAGACTAAAAATCCTTTAAATTGGAGGTGTAAAAATTACGTAATATATTTTTTCTACGCCTTTCCCAGAAAATGGCTGTTTTTGGACCCAATATTCCTCTCAAACCAGGTTATTCCCGTTTTTATTTTACTTTGCGCATGCTCGATTTACTTTGCGTACTTCAGTGTTTCAAATTAGGAACACAAAAATAAACAAGATCTATATTCATTTATGAGCCAGGCAACGTCATTTACCCATGAATTATGTTGGCAAAACTGAATGTAAACATCTGTTCAGCTGCTCTCTGTTGCCAATAGCGATGGCGAGAGTTTGTAAATATCAATAGATAGTGTTTGCGATAAACTATAAAAAAGGAACGGAAGGGAAGGAAAGGACAACGCTACTGGGATTTCATGAAGCACTTTACAGACGTTGGAAAAATGTAATATGCAACTCGTGCGCAAAGTGTCTTATCTGCTCTCGAGAGAAACTATTCCGCAATCGCCTATGGATAATGCGTAAACATTTCTTTTGAGTGCAGAAAAGTGGCACTTTGTGCACCTGTTGTATTAATAACTACTTCGCATGCCTGTCCGAGAAAGCAGCTGTTTTAATGTCGTGAAAAAAACAGTATCGTTTTTACTTTACTTTGCGCACTGTTAGTGAACTTTGCGTATTCCAGAGTTTCAACTTAAGAACTCAATATAGTAAAATTCAGCTTGCATTGCCAGATAGAAAACGTTGTTTAAGTGTGAATTGAAGTTGGCAACATTGATCATAAATAAACATCTGACGATCAATGTTTGTGTTCTCGAACATATACAACAATATTATTTCTAACATAAAAAACACAACGTTCAACGTTATACAGGAAAAATTTCTGAATTGTTCCCCAGACTGTGTGAAAAATCTAAAGTGCAAATTACAAGTACAAATTATACGTGCATTGTGTCTATGCTGCACGCTAAAAACTATACCGCACTAATCTACGGTTCGCGAGTAAACATTTCCCTTAAATGTAGGAAAAAGAGGCACTTGGCCCTCTTGTCGCATAAATTTTAGCTATCTTGATCACGGAAACGGTCAAAACTAGAAAAAATACCCCGTTGCAGCAGACCTGCATACTCAGCGAATTTCAAATGCGAAACAACATATTTCAATCCAACATAGCGAGAATTGACATGTTTTGGTAAGCTCCATATGAATAACATGGGGAATGAATATGCAGGTTTGCTGCTACAGGTATATAAAAAAATGGCTGGTTTTAATTCAATATTTAGTAGATCTGAACTAGGAGAAGCCATTTACCAAGTTTTATCAAGATACACTATGTTGAGAAATAACCGAGATATAGAATTTTACTTACTGTATTTCCCATAAGGTTAACATTGGGACAACGTACTGTGCCTTTCAATATCTCGGTAACCAATGGACATAGAGCAGTGATTCAAAATTATTAATTGTTTTTTTAGCTGAATTCAATGGTGCAAACAAAAATTCGACAAATTTTATTTTTTCTATGTAAACAACCTAAAAAACCCATTTTTTTTGGGGGGGGGGGGTTTATCCTCCAAAAGTTATAATGGTCCCGAGTCTAGGCCTTACCATGAGACCTACGCTAATAGCTCCTTCCCTATAGGCGTAATTCGCTAATATCAATTACCTGGCAGTCCGGATGTTGAGCCAGCGCCATCATGCAATAACACACAACATGAGCTACAGTATCACTGCCCTAAAACGGTACAAACAGATGTACAAAACCAAAATTTGTTGCACAAATATTATTTTATCCTTCTAATATTATGTTTTTATATCAAGCGGAAACGTTTCAGGATTTGATCAGACATCAACTTAAAACTCTATTGAGCTTTGTTTAAGAAATTCGGAATCGGAAGTTGACTCTCTCCAAACATGTAATGCATGTTCACGGAATAAATGTTTCTCATTCATCAATCCTTTTTACAGGATTCATAATTTAGATGTGCCCAGTGGAATGACTTACCCAATGTTAATTTAAAGGGTCATTAGGCTTTTTACGTAAAATTAGGAAAGTGGGATATGGTTGACAGCAATTATAGTTCACGGAGAGGTACAGATAGAACCTTTCAAATAGTTAGGCCTAGATTGGAAATGTTTAAATAATTTTTCTTATTTGCAGGCCCTAAGCTTTAACAAACTACCCGAAACTGTAGGAAACATCAAACCACTAAATAAGTTTTCAATCGCTGTCTACAACTGGCTTTTAAAATATGAAACACGGACTATTTCCTATTATAATTTTTCTTCCGCATTATGATTGCACCCCAACTCAGAAAGTCATTCTGTGACACAATGAAAATATTTGTTATTGTAAATTTTATTTATATCCACCCGCCACTGTCTTATTCAATTGTTAACCCAACAAAGGATTTTCCTAGGGGGCTACCTAATTTCATGGAAGTTAATTTAAATGCGATGTTTGTTAATATACTGAGTAAACTTGTGTTGCAAATGTTCTTAATAGAATTTGCTTTTTTCCAACTTCAATTAATTAATATTTATCTTTAAAGTTCAGTTTGTTTGTACTTAGAAACTGATGTAGAATAATTTGATTTTACTTTTTTATACTTATTTATAAATATTATGATTTATTTATTTAATTATATGTATGTATAAATATTTTATTTCTCTGAAATAAAATATTTATTTATCTTAACCACCTAAAATAGGAACGAAAACCATAGTTCGATTTGCGAACGATTTTTATTGTGAATATCTACTATATTTGTCGAATACCACTCACCTATCATCGCACAGCCCAAACTACTTGACCTAGAACCCTGAAACTTTGCATGAACGTTCCTCTCAAGGGCATAGGCATCCACTAAGAACAGATTTTTAACAATTCCCTCAGGGCTACGCCCCATGATACATCATAGTTTCAATGTTTAAGTATAGGGAAGCTCAGGTAGTAGTCATGGCAACCTTAAAATTAAATCATGAATCCAAGGAAGTTTCTCTGTTTTTCCATGGATAAAAAGGTGTTGATCAGCTAGTTACAAATAAAACGTTATTCACATTGAAAGTCTTACCGTCTCATATAAATTCAATATTTCGCCCATCAAATCAATCTCTGTGAATTCCGGATGATTTTCTTGCAATTTCCTGAAAACTTCCACAATGTTAAGAGGTTCGATTTTGTCATTTTCACCTTTTTGCTTGTCTTCTTTGATTAACCTCCGCTCGTAACTGTCCTCGGTCTCCTGCAGAACATGGATATTTTTACAAATTACGTCATGTTAGTTGTTTCATCAAAAATATTTCATAAAAATAAACTATTAATATTGTATTTAATATACTAAACAACAATAATAGCAACATTATGAAAAGAGAGAATAATGAGAGATCTCGTCATTTTCTTGAAAGATTTCAGTCATATTCAACGGTAGAGGGTTATGACTTACACTTACGGTACCGGCCTATTTAGAGATTCTAATACCCCTTCAAAACAGAAGCATTACATTTTACCATTCTTATCATCCTCTTATCAACCGCTATACCAAGTTTAAGTGTTATGTGCATCTAGCTTTACCATCCAACTTGCATTATATTACGAAAAATTTTAATCCTTTACCAACAATGCGGATTATTAACTTCTTCCGCTAGGAAATTAAACTGTAAAGCTAGGCACATTTGACACTATCAAATTTGGTCCTCCGGCAAAAAAATCGGATTCCAGAAAAGTTTTGGGGGACAGTGTAAATTATTGAGCCTCTCACTCTCCAACAACGAATTGTTGCTAATCCGACTATATTAGGTTATGTTAGGTTAGGTTTGGTTAGTTTAGGTTAGGCTGAATGCCCGGCAGCTGTTGGATGGTATCACCAAACACCTGTTCGTTGACGCCGGATCTGCGATGTAAATGATGCGATACATTTGCTATCAGTTACTTGATGAGGTAAAATGGGCACTTTAAGTAATTAGCACTTTTAATAAATAAAGAATATACCACACCCACCACTGTATTAAGAATAAACCTCTTTTTTAAGAATGGGGTATGCATTTAGATTTCCTACTAAGGGAATGTAAAAATTAGGATTTTTTGCTATTATGGTACGGGAATTAATTATTTGAAGCCACGTGCCATATTTTATTATGCACGTTAAGCAATAAGTGAGATGAAGAATTCTATTTATTCCCCATAAGGATGATTGGGACAGTGTGAATTGTTTAAGATTTCTCAGTAACCAGTGTTAATAGAACAATGAATCAAAACTATAAATTTTCTTCAAGCTGGATTCAATGGTAAGAACCAAAAATTTATGATTTTGATTTTCCAATTCAAAAATTAAAAATCCTATTTCTGGGGGGTTTAACTCTCTCGTACCTTTCCTTCCAATGGTCCAATCAGGCAGGTTTTTGAATTCATTTGAATAATTACCACTTGTCATTTCTAAACTAAATTAACTAAAGATCGGACCATTTTACGAGAGTTATCTTGCTTACGGGCACACATATAGATGGATATATAGATTGATGGATATATAGCTGGAGAGATGGATGGATTGGTAGCTGGATTGTATGGCCCCCACATTCGACTGTGGGCTCTGTAAACAGGATCAGTTTTGCCCCCCCCCCCCCATGTTCGTGTGCTATGCTACATTTCAAAAATTACATGGTAATTTTAACTCTTCACCATACCATCATCCCTAAGGCGAAATTAATTTATATTCCAATTTTTAATGCACAGCGGGAAGACATGCGGAATGTTTCCGGTTGTTCACTCCAGCATCGGTCACTTCCAGATGACAAAACCGGATGACATGAAAAGGGCATATGATTTTCAATATTAAAATTGGTTTCGCATTATTTGTTTAATTTATTTTTATTCTTGATGATTATTCCTGATTGTCATACTAATTTTCAACAGGGATAGCTCATAGAATGATATTAATCTTCTATATCCAATTAATTAACTATCAATATTTAAACATTTATAAATCAATTACCTTCAATGGGGCAGTAGTAAAATTATTCCACAGAGTATTGATCTCTTCCAGCTCTTTATTGTAAATAAATAAGAAAAGTGGTGTAATTCTCAGCCAAGGATATAACATCCGTTTCGAGAAGACTTCTGAAAATCTAAAGGGAATTCAATGATATGTTGTACAGGATTTTAGATATATTTTTTCCTACAACTGCGCGTATGTGTTTTTACGCACTTAAGACTAATCGTAAAACAGCTGCTTACTGAGAAGCGAGCGAAAAAGTTTTTACGCTTTTTACTTTTACGCTCGCCAGCTGATTGCCAAAAACAAATAAATGCATTGTTACTCTACTCGCTACAGCCCTTCCGCTTATGTTTTGATTCGACTGAGCTCGACATGTTTATAACTTTAAACTGGTGCGTTCCGGTACAATGGACGTGAGTAACTGTGAGTTTATTTATCGTTTGGGAATCCAAAACTGCAGTTGTAGGAAAAATGTTGTATATATTTCGCATGTTAAGTGTCTTTCTCGCTTTCGCTAAAGATACCGAGCTGCGCTGCGCTGCCCGTCGCGCGGTAGCTGTTTAGCTTCAACAAGAAAGAACAGCTTTACACTCTTAATAATATATAAATATACATATTTGATTTCAGTTGGTGATGAAAATGATATACAGTAACATAGACTTCATATTCACATTGAATTTACTTTGACACGTTTTCAGCTTTCAAAAGTAAAACAATAAAAACAATAATGGTTACTTACATTCAATATAGAAAAATACATGTATGTTGGAAATTGGTAATAGATTCCGACCGATTGAATAAACTGAGCGCCATCTCATAGGAGATGAAATCAACATAAAAGCAACAGTATTACTGTGAATATTTTAAATTGTAAACGCTACCAATATTGACGTTAAGATGGTAGGTTTCACTTAGTATGCTTACTCATGTTGAAGCCTTACGGAATCGGTTATCAGTTATGAACAGGTTAATTGCACGTCATACGTCACAGGAATTTCGGTCGTCACGCTAACCTGAGCATTACCTAGAGTATTGCACTTATTTGCAGGAATGGTTATGAAACATTTAAATTTACCTTTCGGCAACACTCTTCATGCCTCGAAACTCTGTAGAATCCATGTCGATTTTGTTATCTCTTCCGAAAATAAAATCTGGAAAAAACAATTTTTATTATTATCATCGTTTAACAGACTAAGTTCACCATTCCTGGATTGCAGCAAATGTAAATGCGATGAAGAGCCTAGCAGATAATTTAACGGCTTTGTTAATAAAACACTGTGTCAAACACACCTAATGTAATGTTTAAAATATTATACTCACTCAAAAAATCAGACCGACTCGATAAATGTCAACCAGACATTATTTGACAATCAACGAGAAAAATATATTTCCCTTGATAAAGCAGACCAAATGATTCATCATTAATAAAAATCCCTGCTAACAGCAGAGAAAGATTTTAAATATTAGTCTTACCACATATCACTTTTAAAGAATCGTCCATGGCAAAGTCCATCATATTCACTTCCGCAGGCCCTCTCCCCACGTGTTGAACCACACGTGCCACGAACACGCGAGCGTTGTCGTTGAACACGGGCAGCATCTGCTCGAGGTTACGTGGCGTGAACATGGCGTTCATGTGTTTGCGCGTCACCTTCCATACTGGACCTTAACACAAACATGAACACGCACAATATAAAACGTATATTATTCAGTTTCTCCAACTACCGACTAACTACCCCCATCAACACCGAGGACACTAACGTGGAACTACGTATTTTGAAGATTACATTGGGCTAGTCCTTGTGATCTATGTAAAAAGGCGTTTCATCTTTGCGGAAATATGATGATTAAAGCCGGTTAAGATGAGTTGGCCCCTTTTGCTCCATAGTTAAAGGGAATTTTTGAAAAATCTTTTTTGCACCAAGGGTCAGCAGGTAGATTTCAAAACTCGAATCAACCCTTTTGATCCATGAGAGAGGGCCTGCGCTTCCTCTCCACCAAATTCTCTCTTTCGCTTAAGTTATTAGTTAAATAGGGCCTACTGCCACTTAAACGATTATGCAACTTTTCTTTTATGCCTATACGAAAATATTGCTTATAGAAAGATTGTTAAGCCACCTCAATTGTAATAATATGTACAAGTAACCGATATTGTGTATAAGGAATATAATCATACATAATCTATATACTTAAAACAATAAGGTTTTTTTCTGTTAGATTTATTTTTCAGGAGTCCTACTGAACCGATTTTCACGATTGAGGTGTCATTTTAAAGCTTATAATGTAGCGCACCTGCGACAGACAGTTAAAATAGGCATTTCTTTTTCGGCTTCGACCCCCAAGCCTTTGATTTATTTGTAGAGGGCGCTTTCAACGCTCAAGCGCTGAACAACTTGCGTTATAACGCGTTTAAAATGTGATTTTAATTTAACAGCTGATTACCTTCAGATGGATTTGTAACCTATATAAGTCAGATTGTAAACAAAATAAATAGTCTGCAACTAACATTTAACAAGATTTGATACATTTGATGATTAACACATTGAGTGCCACCACTATGGCAATGAAACCTACTCAGGGGCCAAACGTAAAAAAGTGCAATAACACATTCCTTTCATTATATATGTTACTGCAGATAATTTTAAAGTTTACCATAATTAGTTTTTATTACGTTTTATGACGTCATAATGAAGCGGTGCATTTGCACCGGTTGGCCACTATGCTAGTCTGGTATAGGATATAGGCCTATTCCTCCTACTATATAAAATTGTGTATTGGTGAAATCTAATAAAAACTCAAAAAAGTAGATCATAATTAGTTTTTATGACGTTTTATGACGTCCAATACAGCGGTGCACGAAAGGGATGCTGGAAAAAGACCAGCTCTCAATCATAATAAATACAGCAGAGCCCCATGCGGCCAATTTTGTAAACGCTGTGTTCACGAATGGGATGCTGGAAAAAGACTAGTTCTCAAACACAGCAGCGCGCATTGCGGCCGATTTTGTAAACGCTGTGTTCACGAATGGGACATTGAAAAAAAAACCAAGGTCACCCAAATAACTATTAGAACCCTACCAAGTGGCCAATACTGAAAATAGTGTTTTTATAAGAGGCCTCGTCGTCATGGAAGCTATGTTCAACAATGTGTATTAGCGGTGCATCTGCACCGCTCGGCCCCCGGTTAGAGATTCGGCGCGGTGCAAACGCACCGCTTCGCACTCAACGTGTTAATAATTCTTAAATCAACATTAGTTTTTATCTAATTGAGGAGAGAGAGGCAAAGAGAAAACCGAGTCAATTAGATTAGGGAAAACATAATATACCTTCGACGAGAACCGAGAACTGCCGAGAGACGAGGGACACTGCATCACCTATCTATATTATACTTGCAGCGACTTGCGATGATGTACGCAGATCTAATGGTATGAATACGCGAAGAAAAACTTCCAGGAAAATACTGTTGTGCCAGAAGACAAATTAAAGTACAGAGTGTGATGAACAATGTGTGTGTTTTGTTCAGCTAAGCTTTTATTTATTTAGGTGATACCTTTAAATTTCACTTGAAATGCTTACTTGATTAATAACGGCGAGTTTAAAAATTTATAAAATTTCTTCAAATCGTAGGTGAGTTTCTCACAAACGGAAATAATATTAAAATGCGCAATTTGCGCATGGGGCCCCTAGTAAAATAGTATTACTATTACTTACCCATCTTTTATTTATCTTACAAAATATAATAGTATAGTCACTAATATAACCAGAGAAGCTTTGGATTGAAGATCAAGCTTTTACGCATGAGCATGGAGCAAAAAACCATGTTTGAGCTGTGAGAGTATATTTTGACGGACATAAAACATTATTTAAATATGTTTTTTTCACCAAATTCAAACTTATGTCCTCCTTCTCGATCTGTTGTTACTCTAGTTTATATTTATAAAGCTGTTTTGGTTTGAGAAACAAATACTGGTTCCTATTAAAAAGTAAAGTTTAGATCATTTGAAGGTTCAAGGTCACAACATTTTATTTATATGGTTTATATATAATAAGAAGTAATATGCAAAAACAATATTCTTGACCTTGAATCTTCGATTTATTTGATCAGCACTCAAGAGTTATTCCTTCAAAATCGAATTCGTGCGCGAACTGAAATATTACTTAAGCTATATCGAACCAAAGCAATATACACGGCCATGTTTCAACCAAGCAATCGTTGCACATTTAATCAATTGGAAACTGCATGGAAAAAGGCTAAGTATTTACAAAAAACTAGAGAAAGTTACAAAATTAACTTTTTAGAGAAAACTTAAAACGGTTACTGTAAAATGTACTTCACTGTAAACTGTAAAAACTGTACTTCAAAAGAAAACCGTCCGAATAATCAACAACCTTCCACCTGAGACACTTTGCAAACCAAATACAGTATACGTAAAGTTATACGTAAAAATGCCGGGATTTTCTAAACCTTTTCCTTTTTTGTTAACGTTGCGTCATAACATTCTGTTGCCAAACACCGGATTTGAATACAGCGTCCCAAAAAAATACAAGCAAGAACAAAAATACATTTTAACTGACGATTAATTATAATAGCAAACATTACTAAAGTTTACCGGGTTTGTGTAAATTACAAGACTTTCCACTTCCCACTGGAACAAAGTTCAATATATATTTGTTGTAAATATATAGATCTACTTTTAATTTCGTTATCAGTATAAACTTAGTTATTATTTTATGTTAAAACTATTTTCCTGTAACACACATAACACTTCATTGCAAATGTAGCAACTTCATTTTAAAATTAAATTGCGAAGTATCGTATCTCACTTACCTGGTGCGGTCAAAATGGTGTATTTCAGAGGTCCGTTGACGGTCCCTAGCCCTTCTTTCAAGAGGTGATATTCATCAGACTTGTCTAAGGTTTTAGAGCTCTTCATAATAAGCTGAAACCAGATAACTTCAAAATTATATTACGAGCCTATTATTTTCTTAGCAAAAGTATTTAATTCAAATGCATTGATTTCTTTAAAACTACTAATGGGGTCTGGTATGTATATTTCACTCAACTGGCTTGTTAGAATGTAAATAAATTTTGAAAATTGTTAATGAGTACCTTAGGATAAAAAATACCTTATTGTTACCATTTTTTCATTCTTATATATACCCCAATACAAGATGGCCACCAAAAAAGAGAAAAACTAATCAAAACTCAAAACAATTTTTGGGTCTTAATGAATTTGTAATTATTTTGTATTGTTGGCTTTCATTTAATGTTTTATTCATTTAAATCGTTGAGATTGGAGTAAGGTGTGGACCTCCAGCCAATCTAAAATTATACTTTCAAAAATTTCATAACTATTTAAAGACTGATCTCCCCAGCCCCAACTATGGCCTGTAGGTCGGAATGGTTTTAAGACAACCGGTGAACCATCGGCTTTCATTTGAGCTATAAGTAATGAAAATCAACAATATTAGGAAAACGTATAAATCTTTCACTAAAAATCAATTTTAAAAAATTTCAAGCTGCTATTGGCCTTATAGCTCGTCCAACACTTTTCCAATTTTAATGATCAATAGCTCACGTTAAAGCCGTCAAATCACAGAGTATTTTTAGACCAAAACGTACAGCATATCTTATTTGGAACTGGAGACATAAGATAAATAATCCAACATGATATTCAAACCACGGATTGTCCATGAGAAATATACAGGGTGAATTTTTATTTGAACACATCGAGATTTTTAACGAATCGAGATTTTTGAAAACGGATTTCAGCATTGAGTTCATGGTAAAAATCTAGTCTATAATGCTGTGTCACAACACCATCTTTACATTTGAAAAAAAAAATTATATCCAAATTGGCGGATTCAAGATGGCGGCCAAAAATGAGTACCCTGTAAAAATTAAGAACCAATCACCCAAACAGTAGTTGGTGGTGGTCCAAAGTCAATATCTCGAAAAATATTGATAAAAATGCAGTCGAGAGACTATTTTCGAGAGACTAATGATGTTTTTATGGTGGGAAAAGCCGCCATTTTTAAACGTGATTTTGAGGGGTTTCCAGTGACTTTGCGGATGTATATTTTCTGTATGCCAATTAGGATCAATTAACGTAAGACCTTTTACAACACGAATTATTTTTGTTCCAATTATTTTCAAAAATGTTTTTATAGTGGGAAAAGCCGCCATTTTTAAACGTGATTTAAAAGGTTTTCCAGCGACTTTGCGGATGTATACTTTCAATATGCCAATTAGGATCAATTAAGGCAGGACCATGAATTATTTTTGTTCCAAATATTTCTACCTCCACCTATTTTAGTGAATTTCCTTAAAGGAATAAGCTATTACCGTATGTCTCATGGTAAGACCTAAGCCCGAGACCATGTTAACTTTTCATAACTTTTCATTTTGGGGCCCCCAGAAGCAAAAAACACTATTCGTTCGAATTTATATATATATATATATATATATATATATATAAATCGAATTTATATATATGTCTGTTAACACGATAGCGGCCGTATATATGGTCCGATCTTAATGAAATTTGGTATAGACGTGTAAAGTGGTAATCACTCGGACGAGTTCGTGAACCAGCCCGATCGGACCACCGGAAGGGGTGGTAAAGGGGGGTAAACCCCCCCAAAAATGGGGTTTTTGAGTTTTTTACATAGACAATTAAAAGTTATCCAACCTTTGCTAGCATTATTGAATTCTGCTCAAAAAAACTAACAATTTAGTATCTTGAATCACTGCTCTATGTCCATTGGTTTCCAAGATATTGAAAGTGGTAAACACAGTACGTTGTCCCAATGTTTATCTTATGGGAAATAAAGAAAATTCTATATCTCGCTTATTTCTCAACATAGCTTGATAAAAATTGGTAAATGGCTTCTTCTAGTTCAGATCAACTAAATATTTATTTAAAACCACTCAGTTTTGATATACCCGTAGCAGCAAACCTGCATACCAATTCCCCATATTATTCTTATGGAGCTTACAAAAACATGTTGAATCTCGCTCTGTTGGATTGAAATATGTTGTTTTGCATTTGAAATTCGCTGAGTATGCAGGTCTGCTGCAACGGGGGTATTTTCACTTAATTCTACTGCACCATATATATAGAAGTTGCAGGGCAAAATAAATTTGTTGAATGTTAAACATTAACACATATATCGTAAAAGCCACCATCAATGAATACACAATCAAAAGCCCAAATCAATGCTATTTTTAAAAAACTTAAACATTATCTGCCTTTTCTATTCCTATACAGGGTGTTTTTTTTAAACTTGCTTCTTAATTTGTTCAGAAACAAAAATTAATTTGAGTATTCTGTTTTCTGCAAACGTCTACCAACGCAGGGGGAAGTCAATTTCACAGAAAAACTTTATCCCCCCAACTACCCCCTTCTCACCCCAACCCCTAACTTAAAATAATCAAAGGCAACATACCCTTTGTGACATATCAAATTAAAGAGCACAAAAAAAGAAAAGTTTTGGTGGAAGAAACATTAAAATTGCCTCATGCGTTATCGAGTTATTCGGTTTTTAAGTGTATTTCGTTTAACTTCAAATATTTATTATTTAAAAATTAACACAGACATAAATATGATGTTAGCCGGAAACATCTAATTAATGACAGGGGAGTGTGTGGTGAACTCAAAATCAACCCTTATTTCACCCCCTTCCCCCAAGCCCTTTGTTGAAGATGGAGACTTACCCCAAGTGATATATCAAATTAAAGGGTATGAAAAAACTAGACTTATTGCAACAACTAATTTGAGATCCAATACAGAATTTTTGATATCCTCATATTTTACAATCTGACAATTAATTTAAGTGCAAATTATTTTAAATTCGTCCTTCCTGCAAACAAATTATTTCTGGCTAGATAAATAAAACGTTAGCCCCCTTCCCCGCTCTTTTTATCCTAATTTTGAGAGGAAAGGTACATGATTCCAACGGAAAAAAAACTTTCCCTAATTCTATATGAGCGCTAATTCTGAGTCATGAGTGAGCGCTCAGTGGAGACGGATCGTAGAGATAGTACTCCGGTCTCGTAGATTTGTGGTTATTAATTTTCGCGTGCGCCACGTGCTTCTGCAAGATTTACACGGTGTCGTCTGCTGTATTCCAGGTTTGTTAATTTCGCAGTGTGTATATGCAAACTTTTGTAAAACGATATTAATTAAAATGGCAACCTGTGGTATTTGTGCTAAGGCTTTTAAGTCATTTTCAGTTTTTTAAGTCATCATCAGAAATCAAACAGAATCAAACTGCAATGTAGTGACTGCAAAAAGGAGTTTCACGGGAATTGCTTGAAGATGTCGAAGGCGGACGTTGACTACATTACTGCTGAAGGAATGGCGTGGAGGTGTAATCCGTGTGCGGCAGAGAGAAGAGCTAGCCTAAGATTCGATGCGGAGGTGCAGGAAGGTAAGCTTTCCCTTGAGGACATAATGAAAAAGAGAATGGAAATTTCAGAAAACCAAAAATTACAGGAACAAAATTTCAACAGATCCTACGAACTTTTAACTGAAAAACTTGATGAAAACGTAACACAAGTTCAAAAACAAAATGAATCGTTAGAAAAACACCTCAATGTGATCGACAATCTTGTGTCTGAATATAAACAGTTAAAGAAAAAAGTGTCGGAGCTGGAAAAACGGGTTGACGACATGGAACAATATTCGCGGTTGAACGCTGTGGAGATTCACGGTATCCCGATACTGCCTAGTGAAGATGTTGTTAGTGTTGTGAAGGAGGTGGGCGAAGCAATTGACATGATGGTAACGGACAATATGGTGGACACCGTCTAGGAAATGCAGGAGTGAATAATAAACCACCAGGAATTATATTTAAGTTCATCCGGCGGCTGGACAAAGAAGAGTTCCTCCGTAAACGACGTGTCAAGCGCAACCTCTCGACGAGACACATGAACATGGCGATGGACCAGGCCGTGTACGTCAACGAGGCACTGACTCCGGCGAGGCGACGGCTCCTGGCGGCGGCGCGGCAGGTCAAGCGGGAGAAGAACTTCCGGCATCTGTGGGTCCGCGGGGGAAAAGTCTTCAGGCGGAAGGAAGATGGATCAGCTGTGGTACAGGTGACTTGCCAGGCTGATATCGATAATATTGCCTAATTAATTTGTTGTTTTTCATTCGAAAAATTAAATAAAATGGATATCATGCATGCTTAATTTATTATTTATTTGATACTATTAACATAGTTACAGATACGTTTTTTCTTATACTTGTTAAATTAATGAATTTAGTTAATAATTGTTTTCAAAAAGTAAATACGAACTCATGTTATAGTCAATGGTAATGAATTGTAAATTGGAATATAATGAATGTAGTATGAAGTCGTTTAATGTAAGTAAAGCCATACGTTATTTTGCAGTGTTTTGACGATTCCATCAGACTATTGCAGGCATGAATGAGAATACCTTATTAATTATTCATCAGAATATTAGAAGTCTGATAAAAAACTTCGACCTTTTCATTGCACAATTATCTAATTATAAACAAGTTCCAGATATTATAATTCTTCCAGAGATTTGGATTAACTCAAATGAAGCATGTTTATATGAAATTCCTAATTATTTAATGCATGTGCGATGTAGCGACAACTATAGAGCAGGTGGTATTATTATTTATTTGAAAAACATCTCATCAGATATTAAATGTTTAGATTTTAATTGTGTAACAGCAGACACTTTGCTTATATCTTTCAAATTTCTTGGACAATTGTTTCATATTTTAGCAGTGTACAGATTTCAATTTCTTTCAGTAGATGCATTTAATAACGAGTTAAAAAAGTATTTTAATGAAAAAATAGTATTTTTAGAAGCATGAGTAACAATTTTTTGTTATGGGATGTCAACATTAATTTATTAGATTGTAATATTTCCACTGATAGTTATAAAATATTGTTAGCAAGTAACGGATTTGAAAGCCTTGTAAATGAGCCGACCCGAATAACAGAGCGATCTGAAACCTGTTTAGATCACGTTTTCATACGAGTAGGGAAACAGAGCAGGATTGAGGTGGATGCGTCTGTCGTACACGCGCACATTACAGATCACTCGCTGATAAGGGACGCTACCAAAGTCGGACAGCGCCAAATCGGGACTGTTTAAAATTCCCAAAACACCAAAGTCGGACAGTGCCAAAGTCAGACAGCGCCAAACCCGGACTGTTTTGAAACAGTCTCGATTTGGCGGGAGCCTCAGGTGCCAAACCGGGACTGTTTCATTTTTGCACAGAAACGTCAAAGTCGGACGGCGCCAACTCAGGACTGTTTTGAAACAGTCCCGATTTGGCGGGAGCGTCAGGTGCCAAACCCAGACTGTTTCATTTTTGCACAGAAACGCCAAAGTCGGACAGCGTCAAACCCGGACGGTTTTGTTTTTGAACCTTACTGTACCGGGCTCCTCCCCTTTGTTCTCATTGGCTCGCTGTAAAGGGGACGATGACAATGGGCTAGTATTGCGATTTTAAATTATCAGATTGTATATAATTTAAGAATAATTTTACGTTTAATCCAACCCTTTTCTCGATCATAATTGGTTTTTCTGCACTCATTGTTGAATAATGTAATTAATTTCCTTTTGAACTAAATATGCTACGTAATTTATTAAAAATTAATTTTACAATCTCAAGAATTTTAATTGTGTTTCATTTTTTACCCTCTGTAATTAAATATGAGGTAGACAGAATTTTAATATTAGCCATTAATGGGCCAATAAGTGATTTTTAATTTAATTGAATTTAATTGGATTTTTAATTGTGATTTAATTTAGATTGTATTAATTTAAATTGATAAAAGTTAAATACAACCCATTTTCGACAATAAATGAAAAATATCCTATTAGGTAAATTCTCTTCATACAAAAAAATGAATAAATCCTATACCCGTACTTAAATTATGAGCAATAAATATATGAGAATACTCTTGCTTGCTCAATTATCTTAAAAACGGCTACCAGGATTACCTTAAAAGTCTTGAAATATCTAATTTCTGACTTAAAAAAAGTCTCATGTAGGTTACTTAGCTAAAGAAATTCTAATAAGTTAATGAATTTCATTTTAAAGTCGAAACACTTTACATTTGAAGTTGCCATGATAGCAACCAAATAAACAAAAAAATAAACAAACAACTTTACTGCACCGTACAGCTGTATACAAACTATACAGCCATGTAGGACAAATACGGCATGTGGGATAAAGTTCGCATGGAGCAATAAAAAATGTGCATTTATAAAAATTGTGACACTAACATGTTTTATAGTAATTTGATGAAGTGGTAAACATGAAATGATACCTACTAAGGCTCGGACCACAAGGGACTCATTATATAAACACATTAGTCCTTTTTGGACCATATAAGTTCCAAATTAATTTTTCGGATTTTATGTAAATATTTAAAGCCTTTTTGTTAACGGTCAGGTATTGTCTGTTAAATGTATAGGTTCTAGAATGTATGTTTGGCAATTTAGAAAACTCAAAAAGGAAAACGTAAAATATATTTATAAAATATATCTATAATAGCATAGTCTATAAAATAAGTAGGTGCCCATTCAAATATTTGCATCCAATGTGATTTACCAAAGTACTAAGGTATTTTAAATAACAACAAAACTTACACAGCAACTTTATTTATTATATAAATGAATTGGAAATAACTGCTGGAGTACCACAAGGATCGGTTTTAGGTCCAGTCCTTTTTATAATATAAGTCAATAATATCAATGAATCCGTGTCAAACTCAAATTTATCTTTTTTTGCTGATGACACAACAATAATTATAAAAGACCATGATAAATCTAACCTTGAAATTAAAAGTTATATAAATTCACATAACATTTTGCAATGGTTTAAAAAAATGAATTTTCAATTAATATCGAGAAACGAAATACATAGCAACATGACAAAACACAAAATACACAATTTCAAAACAACACATTGAACATAGAATTTTCAAAATAAATGGAATCAAATTATATAATAAATTACCATCACATCTAAAAAAAGAAAAAGAAATTAAAAATTTTAAGAAAAAATTGAAAATGATTCTCATGGAAGGAATATTTTATAATGTTGAAGATTTTTTAAAGAAAATATTGAAATAACATTAAGATATTGAAACTAGGAAGATGTACAACAAAAAAAATGAAACAAGGAACAAATTGTGGTAAAGTTATTCAATAATACAAAAATGGTTTAGATACCTTCTAACGTCAAGTGATCCTAGAGTAGTCGTTTGGCTACTGCAGTTTCAATCCAACTAAAAAAGTCGTAGTCTAACTGCAGTAGTCGTTTGCTACTGCAGTTTTAAAATAACTAAAAAAGTGATTCGGTGGCTAACGACAGGAAATAATACGAAGAACATGTTCAATCAAATAAAGAAAACTATATCCAATGAACAGGGGTGCCTACAGGGGGGGATTATGACGTCAATGGCGTCATAGAAATTTTAGAAGGGGATTTTTTTTGTTTACTGTACAGGTAAAACGTACTACTGCTAATTTTTACCAATAAATCGTCAAAAATAAATTAATTGCTACACTATTTAAATTTGCATATAAATTAAAATTATTATTTTCAATGTACGAAATAGGAATACACAACATGGACATGCCCGCACGGCACGACTGTCCAGTGTATACCGTCAGCGTTCCTGTACGCACTTTTGTTTCTTCCGTGGCGGCCGCGGCACGCAAGCAGCCGAACTGGCTCAATCCACGAGACTCCTCCAAACAAACACAAACAAATTAATTCTTTCAACCTGTCCTATTTCCTATCGATAAATTACTCAACTACTTCTAGGGGGGAAATGCAAATTTGCTTTGGTACACTTGAAAAAGTAAAATTAATAATTCCCCCCAATATAGCCTTGACGATTTAAAACTTATTTTGAGGAGGGAGGGTGCATTGAAATGTATACTGTAAATAATTTTTACCGGGGAAATGTAAAAGTGGCAACACAACAAAATCTTCATGCAGTCATCTATAATAGCAAAATGAACGATTCCCCCCAATGCAGCATTGACGTTTTAAGGATTATTTTTAGGGGGGGGGGGGGAAGGTTGCGTCGAAATGGACAGTTACTTTTTAGCGGGGAAATTGTAAACTGGTAACACAACAAAGTCTTCAATTGGTCACCTAATAGTAAACATTAATGATTCCCCCTCAATATAGCTTTGACGTTATAAAGATTATTTTTGGGGGGGATGGGTGTGTTTAAATGAACAGGTCCTTTTTATGAAGGAAATTAAAAAATGGCAATACAACTAAAACTTCAATCAGTCAACTAATAGCAAAACGAATTATCCCCCCTTCCCCTTGACGTTTCACAGGTTATTTCTAGAGGGGGACTTTGAAAAGAACTATCACATTTTAGGGGGGAAAAGTAAAAATGGTGATAAAGCAAAATTTTAATCGGTCATCCATTAGCAAAACTAATTGTTCCCCCTAATATCGCGTTGACGTTTTAAAGATTATTTCTAGGAGCGAAGAGGGTGTTAAAACGTTTTTAAATATTTAGGAGCAGGGGATTGTAAACATTTTAAAACTTCAATTTCAAAATGCAGAAATAACAGCAACAGCTTCATGACGGAATGACATTTTTTCGCCAACAAAAGGATGAAATCATTCTTAATTTATTCCACTAAATTATCGACCAGATACGTAATGTGGAATGAACTCACAAAAATTCAGAATTTTAGTGCTTTTTGTAAGTTGGAAAAACTTGGGATAGTGGATAGTGGCAGGGTCAGTTGTTGTGGGTGTTGCTATGTTGACATGTTGTCAAGTTGCCTGCTGTATAGGCCTACATGTGATGGGTGTTTATGATTAAGGGTTAGATCATGGCCTTGTAGTACAAATGAGAGCGTCAGTCGTGTATTGGGACAGTGGTTTAGTGAAAGGTTGAAGTGAAGCTTATGATAGAAGGAAATATTGTCTTTTTGTAGGTAGCTACCTAATGTCCTCGTTTACGTATTTTAGTATTTGTGATAAGACGAAATGCCTCGAGTTTTCGGGCCAAGGCTCAAGAACGGTAAAAGGCTACACTTGTCTTCTTCCTCCAGACGATGTTCCGGAAATAACTGACGACTAATAAAATCGAAGTTTAATAAAAATAATAATTTTTAATTAATTAATATTATTAACTTTTAGTCAGGAAAATGTTTAAAATTTGAAAGTGATGTAACTTAAATTAACCCAGATAATTTTTAATGTCCTCTGCTTAAATAGGATGTCATAAATATATGTTGTGTGGAGGGGGGATATTTGATAGATTCTGGAAATTTTTGGGGGGGATTGGCGTCATAGCTCTTGGGGGGGATCGGCACCCCTGCCAATGAAAACGCCAAAAGCCCATTAAATACACCTACAGAGGGAGGAACGGTACATTCCATCAGGTCCACTCAAGAATTCTAAGGGCATTTGAAAATATTTTTTGAACACCTGCCTCTCGGGAAACCCCAACGCAGCAAGAAAACTGTTATGTACTTCCGCCCTTCGACGTAGAGTTCTATTACATTCCAGATTGATCGTTGAACACCTAATAAGGTTGAATCTCTTTTTCAATTAATTTGTTAAAAATGTTAGTTTTATTTTAAAAACGTGGGTACAAATCCTGGTGTACAATTCTGAGGTCGGACTTAAGAAGCCAGGTTTAATTGGATTTATACCAATTATACAACTGTTCAGACAACCGTGAAACGTCAGTTTATTAAAATTCATAGTAATTTATCCGTCCTAAAAGTTCGCGCCCAGAATCGTACCCCCCGATCTGTGACGTCAAAATGACGTAGGCGTTTTTTCTGTGGGTGTACAAAACCGGGGGGTAAAATTCCGGCGACCCATCCGTCGGCCAATAATATTATAGTAACAATATTACAAGATCGTGCCACAATCATTCTACGCTTATCTCTCATTCATAAATTGGCTTAAAATACCTTGTAGGTCACCATTTAAAGGAAAAATATTGAAATAGTATCAAAAGTATAACAACAAAATGTCACATTATTTATTGAAGCAATGAGTAAAAACTGTAGTAAAATATTATCTGATTGAATTTCGACCTTTCGACCCGTAGGCGATCTCTAATATTTATAATAATAAAGCCATCGATCTTTATTTAGAGAAAATCCTTGGAAAAAATCAAATTTATGTTGGTAGTCCACAGCGTGATCGCTTGAAACTCATCTAATTTCAGTAAATTAGGTGAGTCAGATTCAGATTACAGCGAGGGTTCTTTCAGAGAAAGTTGTTAGACCCAATTTTACTGTATAGCTTGATAAGAACTAAAGATATAGGTCTTTAACCAAAGAAAAATCTTTGAAATAATGAATGTTAGTTGGAATTTTATAACACGCCTAAAACATGTCCGATTTAATTTACTTGTCCAATTGCACATTTGAATTGATATTTCTGGATTTACAATGAAAGAAACAAAATTGGAGTTCTAGTTTCTCTACAAAGCGTACATTTTCTTCAAACGAAGGCTATTAATTACAATTCAACATTTGAATATTGGGTTTTATTTTCCAATTCAATTTATGTATTGAACTACTACATTGTTTCAAAACTCAAAACTACTCTTAAATATTTCTTTAATTTCTATTACAGCGCTATGGTATAGTACGGTATACCGTAGTATGGTATAGTATAGTATGGATAGTACAGTACTATGGTGAGAAATAGAACCCTTCCATATTCCTTATACGGATTTACAACTAATTTAATAGCAAAAGGGTTTTAATTTTATTAGTTAGATTTTAATTAAATAGATTTTTGTGCTTACTCAGCTTAAAACCTAGGTTTGGAAACAAAGCTAAAAAGGATTGGAAAATTTATTTTTTTCAAAAGTTTCAAAGCGTATAACACATACTCGGCATACACGTTAAGTAATATTTTATTCTCTAAATCCAATTTAATTTCTTGAAGTGAATTAACTAGGTGTATACTGTTTATTAGTTGACTGCAAAATACGGAACTTGGAGTGGCTGCTTAATTTTTAAAATATAACTAAGTTTGAAATTTTAGTTAGTAATAGTAAGTTCTGCAACATATTTATATTGCGAATTTAAAGGTGCTGCTATACATACACGTCACGTACGTCCACACGGGGCCATAGAAGGCATATAAGGTCCCATAACTGCTATGGCTCCGACGCCGACGTCCACATACGGCCAATACGGCGATTCCGGAGAGGGTTCTATACATATTCACATTCGCACGGTACGTAACGTCCTCGATCGCATGCGCACATGAGGATGCGACATCCAAAGTCGCGGTGAAAAGCGGATTAAATAAGTACCCCTGGCGTGAGAATTAAGTATATATGGAATACAGATAAATATGATAAATATAAATTTTTTTTGTTACATGCTTAATAAAACACAAGGTATAAACTTAAGGTTTGCTGTTACTCGTTACTCTAACGTTTGATATTGACACTTTTATATATTCGTAACCCTTTTATTTTAAAGGGGATACATCTTACTGACATTTATAAGATATTATAAGCGATAAGCATCAATATAATTAATATAAATAATGAACGCCAAAACAGCACTTTGTACAGTTTTAGTATAAAATTTGCTTTCATAACAGCCGCTTGGGCGAATGGTATTGATAGAGGCTATAGGCTACACGTCACGTCACGTCGCGTCCCCATTCGGCCAATTCGGCCGTGTAACTAAGAAAATGGACTTGACGTGAAGTTTAGAAAGGTTATTAGAAAGGTCATTCACAGGTACTGAGAACGGACACGACAATCAACAAGCACAAATTAATTCTATCACTTGGAACGGCCAAAACACATTCCGACTGCAACATTCCTTAGAACTATCAGGTCATCCCGGCGTAGTTACCGATGTATTTCCAGGTTGGCGGGAAATATTTGAGTTATTACCTGCCATTCAACTCAAAAAGTCTTAATTCCTTTCTAAAAAGGGGTGGTTAGGGAAAAACAATTGTAAATTCTGGTTAATTCGTAGTAAAAATATAAAATGGTTTCAGAATTTTCAGACTTTCCCGTAAGTCACCTCCTTATTCTTAAGACATGCCGCATAAAACATTTACTAAACTCAAGAGTTAACAAAAATGTTGCAGGGATTTTTTTTTAACAGGGACAGTCAATTGTTTGACATAATAAAATGCCCTAAATATTACCCAGGAATATATTACAAAAACATGTTATCTAACTTGGTCTTGGTAAACCGGATTTCTGGCGGATCTAAAAATAGGCCTATATTAAATGACTCATTGCACGAACTCGATTAAAAAACTGCCACTTCATAAACAAGAAAAATCACGAGGACGTTCACCACAGTTAAGAAAATATCGTGTAAACGTATCCAGCTCTTCTGTTTCAAATGTCCCTCGACGGAGGAGCGGGATTCTCATAAAACAACCAATAGAATTTGGGGGTGTGGTTTAAATACAGCGATGGGTGTGGCTAATATGGCGGAGAGTACAGTCAATGACATAAATCGGGATGTGGCCAAAAGTGCTTGGTTCCGTTTGTGCGCGAGGCGCCAAACCGAGACTGTTTTAAAACAGTCCCGATTTGGCGGGAGCGTCAGGTGCCAAACCGGGACTGTTTCATTTTTGCACAGAAACGTCAAAGTCGGACGGCGCCAACTCAGGACTGTTTTGAAACAGTCCCGATTTGGCGGGAGCGTCAGGTGCCAAACCCAGACTGTTTCATTTTTGCACAGAAACGTCAAAGTCGGACAGCGCCAACTCAGGACGGAAAAACAGTCTCGATTTGGCGCTGTCCGACTTTGGCACTGTCCGACTTTGGCGCGTTCCCGCTGATAAGAGTCGTGGTGAGCGTGGCGATGGCGAGGACGGCGGCGGCGAGTGGCGATCCTGGGTCGTCCCCTCCCCCCGCCGTGCCTCGCTACCGCACCGACTACCGCGGCCCAATCAGCTGTAGGCCAACACTGACTGGTCTGCCGTGTATAGTGCGACTGATGCTTCAACTGAATTTGATATTCTTTTCAACATTTTAAAGAAATCTATTAACGAAAGTAAAGTACAGCTGTGTGAAATAAATAAAAAAGTCACAAAATTAAAGCCATGGATAAATAATGTAGTTTGCCTCAAAATACAGAAAAGAAATAAAATCTTGAAATTGGTTGAAAATCACCCAAACAATGAAAATTTGACGAATTGATTACTGTAATAAAAGTTTAAAAAAATAAAACATCATCAGGAATTGATGGTGTCGATTCCTATTTCATCAAAGAAATTTCCTCAAATATTTTGCATGTTCTTTTATTCATAATTAACTACAATTTTGAGAGTGGTAATTTCCCAGCCTCTTTAAAGAGTGCATTAGTTGTTCCAATTTTTAAAAGTGGGCCAAAATCAAAATGCAATAATTATAGACCGATATCTCTGTTGTCTTCCTTCTCTAAGATATTTAAGAAAATAATGAAGAAAAACTAATTTCATTTTAGAAAATATTGCTTTTTTTAGCAAAAAACAATTTGGTTTTAGAGCTGGCATTAATACTGAAAATGCATTGTTAAATTTTTTAACAGATGTTTATGAGGGGTTAAATGAAAGTAAATGTGTAGGTGGGTTATTTCTAGACATCATAAAAGCTTTCGACACTGTAAACCACAAAATATTGCTTCAAAAACTATATAAAATTGGGGTTAGGGGGGTCGCATACAACTGGTTTGAAAGTTATTTATTAAATAGAAAACATTGCGTAGGAATCAATTTGACTTTGAGCGAAACTGAAATTACTAAAACTGGGGTTCCACAGGGTTCGGTATTAGGGGCAGTACTACTTATAATATGTATAAATGATCTCCTTCAAGCGAATTTTCATGGAAATTTAACTTCTTTTGCTGATGACACAGCACTTTGCTATTCAGAAAATAACTGGGATTTAGTTCAAAGGGCAATGCGAAAAGATCTTGAAGCTCTCCAGTGGTGGTTTACCGTTAACAATTTATTGCTAAGCCCAGAAAAAACAAAATATATTAACTTTAGTCTCAAGAAAAACATTAATTTTTCTGATAGTATTAAATATAAATGTTCGGATTGCCTAGTCAGAAATATTTGTTGCATTGAAAAATGTGCTGTTGTAGAAAAAGCTGATAGTATAAAATACCTTGGTCTTCATGTTGACAGTGAATTAAATTGGGAAATACACACAAAAAAACTCAAAGAAAAAATTCAAAATTTGTTAAGATGCTTTTATTTTTTTTAAAACCTAAGTAATAGTCATGTTTTGCGAATATTATATTTTTCCTTAGTACAAAGCAGACCTGATTATGGCATAATTGTTTAGGGAAACACTTACGAGTCATATAAAAAACCTTTATTTATACTGCAAAAACACATATTTCTTATTGATTACAAATAAGAAAAGATTCGAGCCATCGAAACCACTTTTCAAATCACAAAAAATACTTCCACTTAAATATTTATTCGTTTTTAAAGTTCTTAAGCTATTTTATCTCAAAAGTGGGAATAATCCGCAAAATGAAAATGAGTATTGAAAAACTCAGACCGCAAACCAGTTTTTCGTTCTGAAGCCTTCAAACACATTTTTCACTAAAACTTACATTATTTAATATTTAATCTTACCTTACGATCCAATATTTGTATAAAAGGGGAAACCTAGGTTTCAGCACCGCAATGCCACAGAACATCAAAAACAGAGCGATCAGTCCCATTTTTGTTATGTATATTTTGGCAAGCTACAACTTTTCATCTTCTCGGTGTGAGATTTCGTCATTTATTAAAATATATTTCTTCACTTGAACATTTATAACATAAAAGACACATACAACACAAATTTTTCATGATCATGAATTGTTCTCCACTTCCAAACAAACATAACCTCTTCTTGGTCCTGATAGCAGAGGGACAGGTTGACATGTACTGATTGGTTATCCACATATACATAGAGTTATTTTTAAAGGGCAGATTCATCTTGGTATTATATTTTAGTTTTATTCTTAGTTATTTCCAATAGAGAGTCAAACATGATGTTAGCTGCAAAATTCTTTTGATCATTCAGTATGAGAGATGGGCTATTTTTTGTTGCACTGTATATATGAAATTGTTCTATTGTATTGAGTCTGTTACTTTTTGGGGCTTTATGGATGATTTCTAAATTTTGGTCTATTGTTGAATATGAATGATTTTCTGATGTGAGGTGTTCTGAGAATGCTGTAAGGTTTCTTAAATTTTTCTTAGGTAGGTGTTCTTTATATCGTTGGCGAAAGCTCCTTCCTGTTTGACCTATATAAAATTTGGGGCAGGATCCGCAGGTTATTTTGTAAACACCTGTGCTGTCAAAAATATCAGGTTCTTTAGGTTTAGGTTTCTGTAACAGTCCACCAATATTATTATTTGACCTATAAGCTACCTTATGTCCTTGTTGTTTTAAGATTTTATGGATTGGGTTGTTGATTTCTCCATGGTATGTCATAGTTACAAAGTTCTGTTTTTCTAGTTTTTCTTGGTTGGTTTTCCTTTTGGTTTTGTGGTTTCTTATTAATTTACTGATGAGTGTAGGTTGATATCCATTATTGGTTGCAATTTGTTTGATTACGTTCAGTTCTTTATTATAATTTTCATGGCTGAGAGGGACATTTAATAATCTGAAAACCATACTGTGGAAAGCAGCAAATTTGTGTTGAGCGGGATGGTTTGAATCAGCATGTATTACATGGTCGGTTGTGGTAGGTTTCCGGTAAATGTCAAAGCAGAACTTGTTATTTTCTCTGGTAACTTTAAGGTCAAGATAATTAAGGGATTTGTTGTCTTCTATTTCTGAAGTGAATTTTAGTTGTGGGTGAATTTTGTTGAGGTAGTTGGAAAGAACTTCGACTTGTCTTCTGTTGCCACTAAATAAGCATAAGATGTCATCTGCATACCTGTGATACTCAATAATTTTGGAGGCTTGTTTGTTTTTTGAGGTATCCAAGATGTACTTATTTTCTATGTGGTTTAGAAAAATCTCAGACATTATAGCAGAGAGAGGGGAACCCATTGCTAATCCCTTTGCTTGTGAATAAAATTTGTTGTTATGCTCAAAATAATTTTGCTGGAGAACAACTTTGGTTAAGGCTATCAACTCATTAATGTAGGATTTGTTCCTTATCCCTTGATTAACTAGATTTTCTTTTAACATGTCTAAGGTTTCATCTATAGGGATATTAGGGGGATTATTAAATGTCCCTCTCAGCCATGAAAATTATAATAAAGAACTGAACGTAATCAAACAAATTGCAACCAATAATGGATATCAACCTACACTCATCAGTAAATTAATAAGAAACCACAAAACCAAAAGGAAAACCAACCAAGAAAAACTAGAAAAACAGAACTTTGTAACTATGACATACCATGGAGAAATCAACAACCCAATCCATAAAATCTTAAAACAACAAGGACATAAGGTAGCTTACAGGTCAAATAATAATATTGGTGGACTGTTACAGAAACCTAAACCTAAAGAACCTGATATTTTTGACAGCACAGGTGTTTACAAAATAACCTGCGGATCCTGCCCCAAATTTTATATAGGTCAAACAGGAAGGAGCTTTCGCCAACGATATAAAGAACACCTACCTAAGAAAAATTTAAGAAACCTTACAGCATTCTCAGAACACCTCACATCAGAAAATCATTCATATTCAACAATAGACCAAAATTTAGAAATCATCCATAAAGCCCCAAAAAGTAACAGACTCAATACAATAGAACAATTTCATATATACAGTGCAACAAAAAATAGCCCATCTCTCATACTGAATGATCAAAAGAATTTTGCAGCTAACATCATGTTTGACTCTCTATTGGAAATAACTAAGAATAAAACTAAAATATAATACCAAGATGAATCTGCCCTTTAAAAATAACTCTATGTATATGTGGATAACCAATCAGTACATGTCAACCTGTCCCTCTGCTATCAGGACCAAGAAGAGGTTATGTTTGTTTGGAAGTGGAGAACAATTCATGATCATGAAAAATTTGTGTTGTATGTGTCTTTTATGTTATAAATGTTCAAGTGAAGAAATATATTTTAATAAATGACGAAATCTCACACCGAGAAGATGAAAAGTTGTAGCTTGCCAAAATATACATAACAAAAATGGGACTGATGATGGCATTGCGGTGCTGAAACCTAGGTTTCCCCTTTTATACAAATATTGGATCGTAAGGTAAGATTAAATATTAAATAATGTTGTTTAACGATCCAGAGGCTTCTAGTAATAATAAAACTTACAATTTTATTGCGCCAAAAGTTTTTAATAAACTACCTGAAAATATAAAGTATGCCCATAATACTAGAAGTTTTTTAAGTAAAGTAAAAAATTGGTTATTTCAGTTAGAGGATATAGATAATTTGTTACAAATTCAACATTGACTAATTTGACTAATTTGAACTAACT
The DNA here is from genome assembly GCA_035578135.1 of Flexamia atlantica. Lineage (NCBI taxonomy): Eukaryota > Metazoa > Arthropoda > Insecta > Hemiptera > Cicadellidae > Flexamia > Flexamia atlantica. Next base: position 29,844,558 of record JAQJVK010000003.1, read on the forward strand.
TTAAAGTCATGGGAGGTTAGTTTATTTTCTTATTTTTGAATGCACACTTTGGAGGGCTGTGCCATACAGGGACTAAGCATTGTATTCAATGAGCTTTGACGGCACCTGGGGAGACCAACTCCGGAGGCTGGCCCCCGGAGAGGTGCCAGAGCCGCCTGGTGGCATAAGTGCGGTGTGCGGTTTGCAGGATCAAACATGTTTAATAAATCAAAATTAATTTCAATAAGAATATTATTTTTAATATCATTTATAATTAGGTTATGTTATTTTATAGTTTTAATTGTTACATAAAAAATTATATTGAGTTTTATAGCACGTAGAAATATTTATTTTTTGGAATTATTTATTTTCAATTTATGATTAAGAGACCGAAAATGTTTATTATTTTGTTGGATTAGTTCTGAGCGCTATTATTATTTTTATTTACAAATGAAGGAAACTCAAATCAGGCATTGCCTAATGAGGCCCTATTTTATTTTCTCTCTAACTTTTTTGAAGTGTTTGTAACAGCCTGGCAAGTGAGGCTTTTTTTGACATTTTTATTTTGTTTTATAATAATTTTTCTTTGTTGAAATATCTTGTGTATAAGTTTGCTAGACTTATTTTCTGTTTGTAAAATTGTTATTGTTATTGAGAAAATAAAAATATATTCTATTCTATTCTATTCTATATTTGTTCAATCTATAGTACAATTTATATCGAGGAGGGTGAGGCTTTTGGAACACATGGTATAGATTTTGCTGTTTAATGCTAACATACCCGGATGTCTTCCATGTCCATTAACAAGATGTAAGGCATTGGTCCAACCCAGAAGCATTGTATTTTGTGGCCTTTTTCTATTCCCCGCTCTATCCAGTCCAAGATATATTTGGTCCCCACTGTAAAAATATATTCAAATTGACTTAATTGCGAAACTTACTTCCTTAAATAAAAGGTAGAATGACTCATAAAATAGGCGTTTTTGCAGGCATTTTTGACTATTCAATCCTCCACTACTAAGAAATTGCATTGACTAACTGACTTACTCACTCAGGTATACAAATTCTAATTGACTTCCCGATGACCTAGAAACTAAAAGTTTTGCCTCTCAGGTATCTATATATCTTTAAGGTCACGAGGCTTTTTTACGTGAAATCAGGGAACTGGGATATGGTTGTGAACAATTATAGTTTAAGAGGAGGAAGGGATAGAACATTTTATGTAGTTAGGGCCTAGATTGGAAATGTTTAAATCATTTTTCTTGTTTGCAGGCCATAAGCTCTTTAATAAACTACCCGAAACTGTACGAAACATCAAAACACTACGTAGGTTTTTTTGTAGGTTTTCTACAACTGGCTTTTAACAGTATCAAACATGGACTTTTTTCGTTAATAATTTCTCTTCCTCATTATGATTGCTCCATCCCTCCCATAGTGAAAGTTATTATTTTATAAAACGGCAAAAAATATTATTCTTTTGTTATACAATGTTAATTTTTGTTATTGTAAATTTTATTTATATCCACTCGCCACTGTCTTTTGTTCAATTGGTACCCCAATAGAGGATTTTCCTAAGGGGCTACCTAATTTCACGGAAGTCAATTTTAATGTAATGTTTCTTTCATAATACAGTCAGTAAACTTGTGTTGTAAATGTTTTTTAGTCAGTTTTGCATTTTTTTCAATTTAAGTTATGTAATAACTAAAGTTACCAGTTTGTTTGTACATATATATCAGTGAAGTAGAATAATTTAATTTACTTATTAATGATTCTTATACTTATTAATGATTCTTAATGATTTCTTTTTATACTTATTAATGATTCTTTAATATTTATTTATATGCACAGTATGTATGTATGTATGTATGTATGAATGAGTTACATAATTTGAGACAATTAAACGTTACTCAAGAGAATATAGTTACCAAAGTACTGTATTGTATGCAATGCTGTAAGCATCACAAGTGATCAATCTGTATTATTGTATAAGATCTTGTACTTTTCTGAAATAAAAATATTTATTTATTTATTTATTTATTTATGACCTATCATTCAAAATATGACCTTTAGTTTCTGAGACTTAAATCAGACCATTGTATACTTTCTTTTAAGTTTGAATAAGCTGCTTTATTTGAAAGAAAATCCTTGTTTTGTCTTATCCTCTAGGCCTTCAGTCATTGAACATAAAAGAAGTATTGTATAAATGATCTTGCACAAATAGGTTGTTTCACTAACCTTCAGTGCCGAACTCCAATGAAATTTCGTTCTAACATTTATCTATTATATCTCTGTTTGAATATACTATGAGTATTTAATACCAGATTGGTGGGTTTCTTACAATATAAAAGATTATAGCTGGTAAATCCATTAAACTGCTGAATTAATTAGATTTCAAAATTAAATGTTGCTATAAAAATGGCGGCTGGAGCAATCGGAAACTGGAATCCGCAACCGGAATGAATAATACATTCCGGTAAGCAGGCACCTGCGCGCAAGCTCTGCTTCCGGCTGTCACAATGGCCACTTCCGTTAAAATACTAGTGTCATTCCTGTCGCCGGAAATCTAAATCTGAGTCGGAATCGGAACCGGCGTGCACTCAGGACGTACCGTAAATCTGAATCGGAACCAGGGTGCACTCAGGGCGTACCGTGAGGTAATTCAGTGGCTACCCGCGGGATATCTCTATACCATCTCTTGAATAAACAGTACAGGCCTAAATCCAGAGCCGGGTACAGACTTACCCTCCAGTCCCCAGAACATGAAGTAGCCATGTCCCAGCAGCGGCCAAGCTGGGAATGTGACGGGCAGTTTGGTGGCGACCCGCAGGATATCTCTGTATCGCCACTGGAACCAGCAGATCAGGCCTAAGGCCAGAGCCAGGCCGCAGTACAGTGCGTTTCCCAAAGTCAATAGGCCCGCTCTCATGATGACCTAGGAGAAAATTAATATTTGCTCTGCTACAAAAACTGTTTCAGGGAAATTAATTAAAACCTTTCTAAACCATACGTGATAGTTCAATTCTAATTTTCAAAGCTCTCTAGTAGATAATAAAACAACATTCGTAGACTTTATGCTTTAGCTATTTGCTATAAGCAATCTTAGGATGAGAAATCTACTTTATCATGCGTATATGTTCAAAACTTGACCCCTCGAAATTCGATGATAACTATTAACTTAGAATAAAAATATTTTTCCCAAATTTACACCAAATGTTCTTTAATACACTTTTTCTTTTGGCAAACCATATATACATGGTAAGTGGATAACTTAGTTTTTCTGTCTACTTATTACCTTATGAATGTATTTTTTAGGGATTGATATATGCTTAGGAACTGTAAGCTTTGTGTTTTGGAAGTAAAACCTCAAGATTTGCAAATCAATGATAAAATGTTACAAAATCTACTCTATTAGTTGAGGATCAAGATTCCTACCAAACAAGAATTTTTAAAATAACTAAATAAAAAATTTATGTCTGATAATGGTTCAACGAAAGAAGAATAATTTATCGTTTTAGATAATTTCTCCCTGTACGGAAGAAGCTTTTACCGTGGGCGGCATGATAAAAAATAAGCCCGAGACCACCGTAACTTTTCATGGGCGTACATCAGCGTACATCATTTGCGCGGTATGCGGAGAGCCAGGTAGAAGGGTTGCGTGTTCTGCGCGGTGAGTTCCAGGGGGCTCTCAGGTATATGCATCATCTGCGCGGTGAGGGGTGGCGGAAGCGGCATTCAAATTACTAAATACTATATAGTTAAAATCCATCTCGCAGTTGTATCTTTACAGTCTTGAAACGGCACCTTAGGATTACAAAATACAAAGTCAACATTATTAATATACCGACATCGTTTAGAAACAGCCCCCTGTTGTATCGATTCCCATAGAGTAATAAAACTTCAAAATGTCTTCCATTCCTCGGGATTAGATTTCTTCTTTCGGCTCTTTTCCACGTGGCGAAGGTTTAATGACTGTATCCATAATTATTTCAATAATTAACTTTAAAATAAATACACTGATGGTAGCTGCAACCTTTAGCAACTTCAGTAAGTCGAGATGTAAACAAACTGAAAATCACATGATCGTAAGCTGCGACACCATTGGTCGGCTGCAAAATTACCAGTTTTGCAACCAACAGTCGCGATGAAAAAGGCGAGTTTTGCTTCAACCGCTAAACTTTAATAGTTTTTAAATAGAAAATAACAAGTTTTGACATAAAATGAGCACACAGTCTGATGTATCGACTCCCATAAAGTAAGAAAACATCAAAATCTCAATTTCGAAAAAAATGTCACTTAGCCAGTTTTGCTATGACCCGCCTCATGTACGTGCGGGAGGGCGGCTGTTGGCGAATTGTTGTTGGCAGGCTGAGGCTATACCTGGACGGGACACCGCGCAAATGATGTAAGGGGATTAGGCGACCCTTCAGAATATTTCACAGCAGGCTTACATACCGCGCAAATAATGAACGACCCTTTTCATTTTTTATGGCTCTAGACCCCAATATTACCGTTTATTCATTCATATATATATACTTGTCCGTAGGCACGATAACATGATAAAGTAGATTTCTCATTTATTAATTTTATCATTTTACAATGAATTTTATAATGATCTCGTTAATCATTTGTTCGTTATTAATTAACAAATGATATAATAAAATTTGTTCGTGTGATTATTAACAATCCAATGATTATATGTTTTCTGACATTTATATTCTATAACAAGATTACATTAATAAAAAATTATAAGACTAAGTATCAATATATACAATACAAAAAGTGCATATTACTGCAATGAAAACCAATGTGATCCCCTTATTAACTAATCGTATTCATATGTAGATTTAATGAATGACTGAATCTACTTTTACTTTCTCCCCCCTATACATAATATATGGAGAAAGTATTGTTTTCGTCATAATTTGATTGAAAAAATCAATAATCCAGTATTTTGAATTATTAGTCTACGTCAACTGGTTCCGGAGATAATTGATATTTCATGTTGGCGATAAGCGCAGTAAGCGTTATTCTTATGGCAAATATTTAAAACCCGATATTTCCGTTCATTCCAAACACATTTTTATAAAATTTTGAATGTATTTGTGGGATAATTAATCGTTTATTTGTTTATTTCATTATATATTTTTTCTGGTTTTAAATTACTTAATGGGAGGAATTATGTGTCAGATTCCTAATACCGTTTATTTTAGTGTATTATTTACATGAAATATTCAAAGCAATATTTCCCTTACATGTCTTCATCATGCTTACACATAAATGATAAATCCTTTTAAAATTCGCTGACTACGCAGGTCTGCTGCGACGGGGGTATTTTCTTTATATAATGGATAAAGTATTATTATACGTCTTTGAACCAACGCATACTAACAACCTTTCTATTTATTACGGAACACATGAAAAACTACTTAAACCACAAATGACATTAAATATCAGTTTTTGCTGTTGAAAACCCCATACATTGTTAAGAGAAAAATATATGTCAGTAAATATAGAAACTTTACTTTTAAAATTTACGCTGGCTTGTGGAGACGACTGGTGGCTTGTGGTGGACAGTCTTTGTTTGAGAAATAATATTTATTTAGATTCCAGAATTTTTATATGATTCCCTTTACATTTTATTTATTTTTTATTAGCTCCAAAATCCTTTCCAAAAACTAAATTTGTAAAGTCAGCTGAGATAGGCTTAAAATATTCAAAATTAAAATAGTGAATTGTGATTGGTTTACATCAAGATTTAATTGTGTTCCCTGTCTCCTGTTTCCTGTTCTTCTTCAGTGTGGTGTTGGATAGACTCAAGATCAAGAAGCAAGATTTCTCAGCCCTCTCAATAATTACATTAATTACTTTACTTGTACTTTTCTAAATTGTCCCCACATCAAGATTTGAACTATTATTATTTGTATCTTATTTCTAAAACTCAAAAGTATTGTAATGTTAAATTTGTACCGTACGTATCACCAGTAAATTATTACATTTTCCCATGGATCAATGGTGAGTTTCATTATTTTCTATGAACATTCAAGGTTACAACACATAATTTTGGCCGCTCTCGTTCCGGATCATTGAAACAGTCCAATTGAAATACAGTCCACAAACTCAAATTTGGTGAAAATTATCTTTTGAAGACTAGAATTTGAATATTTTTTTAATCGTGAAGGAAGAAATATTTTTTGTTGAACAGTGCCGCCATGTTGACTTTCCAGTGCCCATCAAATCGGCAAACAACAATAATTTTATCACCACTCAGCTGACTAGTTAGGGTTAGAATGTTGGCAACACTGTAAAATCTTTCAACTTCACTTGTTTGTTTATGTTTATGTTTTGATTCTCCTCATAAATTAGGTTAAATATCTTAAAAACAATCAACAACGTAATTGAAGGTATTTATGGGAATCTTAAATAAATATTAAATATATTATTGCTTAGGCCTACCTCAACTCAATTATTTATTTATTTTGATTACCTTTCAGGACCTGGCAACAAACTACTTCTAGGTTACTACTTGCTTCTTGCCCTCTTAATACAAGTATTTCTCTCAATTATATGAATAAATGTGTTTTTGTGTTATTTCTTAACTCTTTTAGTTTAAGTTTGTGTATTTGTATGGTTCTGAGCTCAAACATAGATAGCCTAATTTGAAAACTCTGCTCCCTAGTATATTGCCTTGGTACCTATTACTACAAAAGTAGCCTACCTCGGATATAATCCTCTCATATCATTTGCACAATTATTTTTGCTTCAAGATTAGTTTATTCTCAATCTGTTAACTCAATGTTTGTTATTTTTACTCACTTTAGGCTCAGTCTACAAAAGGTATTTCAAGTGCAGTAATCTTTCATAGGCCCTTGTACCAAGATACTTGATATTTTTATGTTCTGTTTGTATAGGCCCTACCTATGTCTCTGTAGTTCTCTAGCTTAACTCATTTCACCACACTCAAGTTAACTTTTGTATTTTTTCTCTTTTGTTTGTAATAACTTATAGGCCCTAGCTTAGATCTTTTCAGTTTATTATTGTTAATTCTCATTAACTTTAGCTCAGTTTTTCCCTCTTCATACTGTTGTTACTTTTTACCCTCTTTAGGCCTATTTAAAATGCACATATAGCTTAGTTACTCTCAATCTCAATTTGTTTGAATAGCCTAACTTAGTAATTTTAAAACAATGGTGAACAAGGAAATGAAATACAGTACTTATGAAAGACTGACCACTCTCACTAAAATTCGTTTTAAGGTTGTATTAGATTCTGTCAAACAATTGTCCCAGCAAGTTGACCCTCTCACACCAGTTCAAATAAAAACTCTCTCCAATTACTCTAAAGAAATAAACAGAAAACGTGACGATTTTGAAGCAAACCTTCTAAAAATTGCAGAGCATGTAACTGCTGATGAAGCCCCTGATCAAACTCTCGCTAAAGATGAAAATGAGATAAATGATACTTTTAATTTGATTGACAGTATTATTGCCACTCTATTACCTCAAGATGATCCTTCCTCTGTTCCTACTGTTGATTCCTCATCCGCTCATTCTGAATCTCAGTTACATATCAGACTTCCTAAACTGGAGCTCAAACACTTCAATGGTGATTCTCTCGCTTGGGTGTCATTTATAAATTTATTTGACACAACTATTCACAACAACCCCAACCTCTCTAATGTAGTGAAATTTCAATACTTGTTAAGTGTTTTGTCAGATGAACCTCTCAACCTCATAAAATCATTGTCAATCTCAGACGGAAATTACCAAGTAGCCTATGAGCTGCTTATGGATCGCTATCACTCCCCCCGAAGGCTCACTACATTACATCTCAATAACATATTAGATTTACCCAATGTATCTACAAACTCACCCAAACAGATGAGAACTTTTGTTAATCAGTTTTATGAGCATACTCAAGCACTTAAAGTTTTGTCGTGTGACATTGCAGAGAACAATCCTCTTCTCTCTGCGCTCCTACTTAGGAAAATGGATAATGAATCACGTAAAAAATTGGAAAATTATCGTTCTAGTATTCAAGATGATGCAGCTACTCAAATCTCTCACATTCTCCCCACAGTGAATGAAATCATTAAATTTTAAATAATGAATGTAACCATATGGAAGATGCTAGTCTACACAATGTTAACAAAAACAATGCTTCCTCTCTTTCACACTCCAACACAAGTAAACCTCATGTACCTAAAAGGCCTTATCCTCCCTTGAAAAAAGTATCGTTAGCTGCAACCAACCCATCGAAAGTTTCAAACCCCTCTTCTTTACCCTGTTTTGTTTGCAATGAAATAGGGCACAAAGTGTATACATGCACTGTTTTCAAAAGTAAAACTCCTCATGAGCGCTACCAACTAGTGAAAAATAATCATCGGTGTATATCATGCCTAGGTACACACTCAATCAAAGCATGTAGATCTAAGTCAAAATGTTTTACATGCCATAAAAAACACCATACTCTCATACATTTTGATCAGCAAAATGAGGATACTGTTACATCAAAACCTCAACTAGAACAAAAACCTTGCATCACAGTTCCTTCAAATGATTTTGTAGCCATGTCAACTCAAGGTGGGAAACTTAGAAATAACCCACATACTGTTCTCCTAGGCACCACTTTAGTAAAACTAACAGCATCAAATGGGAAAACTCATGTTTTTCGTGCTTTGTTGGACTCTGGCAGCATGTGTGACTTTGTTAGCGAACGTGCAGCTCAACTGCTCGGGACCCGTACACACAAATCTTCCCAAACTATAAGTGGAATCTCTCAAACCTCCTCACAAACCAAAGGATGTTCTAACCTTGGTTTATCTTCCCTTAGTGGTTGTGACATCGCCTCAGACCATCCGTTCCATATACTGGACAAAATCACGAGCAACTTACCTCGAACTCAACTCGCACCCGAAGTATTCAAGAAGGTCAGACCTTATGTTCTCGCTGACCCCACATTTCACAAGCCTGGTCCAATTGATGTACTTGTTGGAGGAGCTTTGTTTCCTAAGATTTTTACTCAAGAATCTTACTCTCTTGGCCACAATATGCCCCATGTTGTTGGCACTCTATTTGGCTTTGTTGTCATGGGATCAGCCCCTTGTATACCAGACCCTTCGCAACTCACGCATCCTACGGCAACTCATGTCACATCCTTTGTTACAACAACAGATCATGACCTCCATTCTTCATTACAAAGATTTTGGCAACAAGAAGAACCTCCTCCGTGTAATAAAAGGAGCGAAGAAGAAAACTTCTGTGATTCACATTTTGAAAATACTCATTCACGGGATTCAGATGGTCGTTATGTTGTCCGCCTGCCTTTCAAAGAAAATCATCCGCCTCTGGGTTCATCACGCCCAATAGCCGAAACTCGACTTCACTCTTTGGAACGTAAATTTAAAGCCCAACCAAATTTCTCAAAGCTTTATCATGACTTCATTGATGAGTATATCTCACTCGAACATATGGTGAAGATTCCTGATGAAGATTGCTCCACTCCCCAATATTTTCTCCCTCATCATGGGGTCTTAAAAGAAAGCAGTAGTACGACTAAACTCCGCACTGTTTTTGATGCAAGTAGCAAAACTAGTACCGGTGTATCTTTGAATGACATTCTCCTAACAGGGTGCAAACTCCAAACAAATATTTGTGATATATTAATGCAATTTAGAAGTCATAAGATTGTTTTCTCATGTGATATTCGTCAGATGTATCGACAGATTAAAGTTCATCCTGATGACCGGATGTATCAACTCATTTTGTGGCGTGACAATCCAGATGAACCAATATCTACATACCAACTTAATACAGTAACTTATGGTATGAACAGCAGCCCCTACTTAGCTATCAAAACCTTCCACCAACTTGCTGATGATGAAGGCAACTCCTTTCCTGCTGCAGCTCAAGTATTGAAAACCCAAGCTTATGTAGACGATATAATAACAGGTGCTGATACAGAAGAAGAAGCACTTCAACTCCAAGATCAACTTATCCAACTTCTTCATCGTGGTGGTTTTGAACTTCGTAAGTGGGTATCAAACTCCCCTCGCCTTTTGGAAAATCTCCCTGAGGGACACTGTGAAACACCAAGATTCCTTCAAGAATCTCAGCAACCTCATTTCTCAATTCTTGGCCTTCATTGGTCTCCGACTAACGATTGTTTTACTTACAGTTTGAATTTCCCTCACAATCCGCAACCTACAAAACGTTCAGTTTTGAGTTTAATAGCTAAAATATATGATCCTTGTGGCTTTCTCGCTCCTTGTGTGATGTTAGCAAAATGCTTTATGCAGCTTTTGTGGGCATCAGGCCTCAACTGGGATGACCCTTTACCCACTGAACTTTCCTCTAAATGGCAAACTTTCATTTCTGAATCTGTAGCTATTTCAACCATTCAGATACCAAGAGCTATTGAACTGTCTCTTACAGTCTCTGTGCAACTTCATGGTTTCTCAGACGCATCAGAAAGTGGTTACGCCGCAGTCCTCTACCTTAGGTGTCAATTCCCCAACAATGAGGTAATAGTGCGTCAAATCTTAGCGAAAACTAGAGTAGCCCCTCTCAAGCGAATAACGCTCCCACGTTTAGAACTCTGTGGTGCTTACTTACTTGCACAATTAGTAGCATACTGTTTCTCTACCTTCCCTGGACATCTGAACTTTGAAAATACCTTTTTGTGGTGTGACTCTTCTGTCGTTTTAACCTGGCTCAAAACTCCCTCCTATAGATTAAAAACTTACATAGCCAATCGAGTAGCTCAGACTCAAGAAATAATACCATATTCTTGCTGGCAACATGTCAGAAGTGAAGACAACCCAGCTGATTGTGCCTCCAGAGGAATTTCTCCATCACATCTCCCTAACCATTCCCTTTGGTGGAATGGCCCTGAATGGCTCCATTTACCTCAAAACAGTTGGCCGTTATCTCAATCAACTCCTGATGAGCTCCTTGTTTCTGAAGAAATTAAACCTATACCCCTCTCCGTGTTGGTTTCCACACCTCCAATAGAATGGGAACTGTTAGCTAAATTCTCTTCATGGACAACTCTGAAATACGTAATGGCCTATATATTGCGTTTCATTCATAACTGCAGACAGCCCAATAAACTCACAGGGCCGATATCCTCTAATGAATTAAACGATTCTCAATGTAAGATAATAAAAATGGTTCAGAGCTCATATTTTGCTGAAGACATCGAAAATTTGCGTAAAGGCCAAAACTGCTCCACAAAGCTAAGCCGCCTCACTCCATTCTTGGACCCTCAAGGTATACTCCGTGTTGGAGGACGCCTCAGAAAAGCTCCAATCTCTCCAGATACAATGCATCCCATAATACTTCCCAAACGGCACCAAATAACCAATCTGATTATAGATTATTATCATCAAAACCACTTGCACAGTGGTCCTCAACTCACACAAGCTTTAATTTCTCAGAAATTTTGGATTTTATGCGCCAGAAGTGTTATAAGATCTCAAATTTACAAATGTGTTAAATGTTTTAAATCCAAACCCAAGAATTGTCCTCCTCTCATGGCAGACCTACCTGCAGCAAGGGTAACTCCAGCACGTCCCTTCACTTCCACAGGAATAGATTATTGTGGACCGTTCACAGTAAAAGTTGTTAACTTACGATCGACACGTCATATCAAAGTGTACATTTGTGTTTTTGTTTGTTTGGTGACAAAGGCAGTTCACCTCGAGGTTGTAACAGACATGACCACTGAAGCCTTTATTGCCTCTCTAACACGCTTTGTGTCTCGTCGCGGATTATGCCACGACATATACTCAGATTGTGGTACAAACTTTGTTGGTGCAGATGCAGCTCTCCGTCAAATTGTTGAGGAAAATCTTAATTCTGTGGACTCAAAAAATAAAATTGATCGCTTTGCAACTGTAAAAGGGATACAATTTAATTTATAGTTGTAAATATTTTAGTTTTCTTAATTTCACAAATATTATGTTTAATGGTCTAATTAGTTTGTTTTAATGTTTTGTTGAAGCAAATATTGCTTCAAGGGAGCCGGTATGTTTGAGAAATAATATTTATTTAGATTCCAGAATTTTTATATGATTCCCTTTACATTTTATTTATTTTTTATTAGCTCCAAAATCCTTTCCAAAAACTAAATTTGTAAAGTCAGCTGAGATAGGCTTAAAATATTCAAAATTAAAATAGTGAATTGTGATTGGTTTACATCAAGATTTAATTGTGTTCCCTGTCTCCTGTTTCCTGTTCTTCTTCAGTGTGGTGTTGGATAGACTCAAGATCAAGAAGCAAGATTTCTCAGCCCTCTCAATAATTACATTAATTACTTTACTTGTACTTTTCTAAATTGTCCCCACATCAAGATTTGAACTATTATTATTTGTATCTTATTTCTAAAACTCAAAAGTATTGTAATGTTAAATTTGTACCGTACGTATCACCAGTAAATTATTACATTTTCCCATGGATCAATGGTGAGTTTCATTATTTTCTATGAACATTCAAGGTTACAACACAGTCTTTTTGCCTGGTTAGGGCAGATTTCCTTGAATCATGAATACCACCCTAATTCCTTGCACATGCGTCTAAACCGGTGCCGAGTACTAGTTTTCTTTTTATTAATAGAAAATTTAATTTATAAAATATGCATGGTTAAATTTCAAAGTTTTGTTTGTATTTAATTAGCTACTAATGCTTTCACGTTTTAGTAGCTTTTACAAGTACAGTTACGTATGTACTGTACATACGTAAAGTACTTATTATGGTTAAGTTAAGTACAGTAAGCGGCTAAAAGTGTCTACTTCGTTCGTTCGGAAAAGTTCATGTGAAGTGGACATTATATAGTATTGACATCGTCAACAATATGCAGTAATAGCGATTAAATAAGTGTATAAAAGGCCATTATATGTCCTGTGGTACCAGAATTTGTTACGTCAACGTGGGAGACCCTTTTCTGGTTTCATTTTGGCCTTTTATCATATTGGTTAAAATGTATTATCAATCGGAAGTGTTCTTACTTTCTGATTGGCCAAGATAGCCTTACAATTTATTTTGCTTTGTAAGTTAAAGAGATTATTAAAGAGACTTGCATGTTGAACAAGTTTTGACAATATCTTTTTCCTGTCTGATGTATGAACATTAAAACGTTGTAATACACGTTTGCAGTCTCTTTTTGGAGCAAGATCAACAGTAACAACACATAAGAGGAATATTACAGTACAATATTTTGTTTACAAGTTAAGTATAAATAAATGATAATAAAAACAAATAACAACAATATAAAATAACTTTAACGGCAATATTTTAGTAACAATAATAACTAACAGCTTAGACTAACAGTAGGGGACAGGAAAAGACGTAATGTTCTAACAGAATTCGTTGGATTTCGTGAAAATGGATGACAGGCCCCGAAAGGCAAAGTGGACTAACCCCAAAAAGCCGGTTTTAAGATATTTAGAGGTAAAGTTAAAGTCACATACCTCAGTACAGGAATTGCTCTTTTGAATGATTGTTCGACTGTACAATACATAAAACCTATAAAATTATATTTTTAAATAAGTTTTTGATTTATTTTTATTTTTTTGTACCTAAAATGGCCTACAATAATGAGTAGTCTATTTTACCTTTAATAAAAATGTGGGTTAGTCCTTTTTAATTTTTAGGTTAGTTCTGCTCTTATTCTCATTTGGCTTAGATTATTTTTCTACAAGTTTAGTCCACTTTGCTTCTTATTTAAATTTTTGTTTGTATTTAATATTTTGGAATTACCTTAATTTCATAGAGAATCTATAGAATTTCGAAAACGACAACACTTTAAAAAGCGTACTCCAGTTCCATATAAAATTATATTGATTTTAGACAATATTTCGACATGAATGACCTTTGATTACAAGATATAAAATTATACCTTTTCCCCTTCCACTTTCACTCCAAATATCGTGTCATACTGAAGGGAGTTGTTGGCCCATAGTTTTAAATAAAACTCATGGTAAATTGGAGGTATTTAGGGCAACAAAATCTGTAGATATATTACCTAAAATAAATTCTAAATGAATTAGGAGTGGCAAGTAGGCAAGTGGCAAATGGCAAGTTTAGAATAGAACTGCAAAATGGAATAGGATAATGATAGGACCTATCATCGGTTTCGATGTATAGTTGTTTTTGGAAAGTTGGAAACGATGAAAAAAACGGGAAACCAAAACGAATTTATAATACTGCAAATCTAATAACAAATATGCTGATTACAATTATATTTCCGTGAGACGATTTGCACGGATGACTCACCGACTCACGACGTCTCAAACCGTTCTTTTTGATGAAAGCTAAACCAATTTGAAAATTTTATTAAAATATAACAACGCAGCACTAATTAAAAAATACATCCAAAGTAGAAAACTCAATGTCCTCAAATGTTGTTTTATTTTACACTTTCAAGATGTTGGCTAAACTTCGGGTTTTTAATATCTCCTGATAGTTTTAATACGAAAAATGTTGCTATAAAGTTATATAATTGCCTTGGTCACATCTCAGGAAATATTCAAAAGCTCCAGAATTTAGTTCAACCACAATAAATAACGAAATTATTAAACAATTGGGGTTAATAAAATAAGACGTTTTGTAGTGAATTTTTTATGTTCCCCTATTTTCTTTCAAAGAGATTGTAATTTGGCCTGCGCCCTGAGATAAACCTAAAGATTGAGCCCATAATAACGCTATCAGCTGGAAATTGTCATCAGAAATTCAATTTACACAATAATCACTGACGTCACCCGCTGACTCTGATGACGTCATTATACACCTGTCTGGCCAAGACGAGGGAAAATTCCCGCCTGGCAATGTCCTCTTTTCATGATAGTGCAGTAGAAAAATGTGCCTTCTTCCTTTCATGCCTCTACTGATGTTGTGTTATATTGTAGTCTGTATAATTACAGGTGATTATATTTTTACTGTAAAATGTTAATGTCATAATAGTAGAACGTTCATGTTTACCTGATGGAAATAATGGATACATTTTAGTTGTGAGATTTCTAAATAAATATACGATCAGAATTTATATATTTATCTTTGATTTTCTTTGAGTTAAGTTAAAAAGAAAACATGGTGTCAGGTATTAATATTGGATACAGCTGCTGAACATATATGTCATTTGGTACAATGGAGAATAATATGAGTTTCAGAGCACCAGAGCCCATGTCATTTGTTGGAAGTCTTAGTGACAACTGGAAAAAGTTCAAGCAAAAGATTCAAGTTTATCTTTTGGCTTCGTCAGGTGGGAAAAAAACGAAAGATGAGATAAAAGTAGCTCAGCTCTTACATTTGATCGGAGATGAGGGGCTGGAAGTATTCAATTCTTTTGATTTGACGATCGAAGAACAGAATGATTTTGAATTGGTGTTAAAAAAGTTTGACGATTATTGTAGCCCTTATCAAAATATAATCTTTGAAAGATATGTTTTTTAAAATTAAACAGGAAGAGGGGGAAGAGTTTAATTCGTTTTTAAAGCGCCTTCAAATTGCCTCGCGGCATGCGAATTTGCAGAAAAAGGAAAACACGATTCGTGACAGAATTGTAGTAGGAATCAGGAATAGTGCAGTGCAAGAAAAGTTGATGCAGGCACAAAATCTTGATTTAAGCAATGTCATCAAATATTTTAAGATTAATAAGGAAAGTAAAAATCAGGTTCAGTCAGTAGGCAGCCATAGTGACATTCATACCATAAATAAAGGGAATCGAACTAGTCTGCCTGCTATGAGATGGGTATAATCCTCAAGAAACCCAAGAAGAAAAGCTTTGTGATTTTTGTAGTGGGAAACACGTAAAAGGCCAATGCCCTGCTTATAGAAAACTGTGTGCTAAGTGTAAAGGCTGGAACCATTTTGCACGTTTATGTAGAAAAACAATAAAAAGAACTCAAGAGGTAAATAAGTCAAGAAAAGAGTAAGATGAAGCGGATGACGATGACTTTAGTCTTGGGACAATAATTATGATAGTAAATGGGGTTTCTAGAAAGAATGCTTGGTTTTCAAGGCTGAAAGTTGACAATAAATTATTTTTTGATTTTCAGTTAGATTCTGGAGCGGAGGTTAGCATTTTACCCCTAAAGTTAACGAAATCCTTAAATTTGACGAAGATTAAAAGGAGTAACTGTATTTTGTTATCTTGGGGCAACAGTGAGTTTAAAACAAAGCCCATAGGACATGTAGTTTTAGATTGTGATACTGAAAGCGGAGCAAGTGCAAAAGCGGACTTCATGGTTTAAGATTTAAATGATCCACCCCTTCTAGGATTAAAAGACTGCATAGCTCATAATTGATAAAGGGAATTGAAAAGGTAAATACCAATGTCGGAAGCACGTTTTGTGGAATTTTGAAAAGACTATCGGGATGTGTTTAACGCATAAGTCAATAAGTCAATAAGTCATTTATTAAGCCAGATTAACAAATACTTGCATTGGCCAAGTCAAATAATACATTATTTGATAAAACATCTTGTTTATCTTACAGTAAAAATAACTGAAATATTTACAGTCTTAACTACAGTTTAATACAACCAGTATTTACGAGTCAAGACTACCAGTTTCCACGGGTGCTGTATACTGCCTTATTTAAAAGGATGGACTTTAATTTGTTTCTAAATTTACCAACATCCTGTTCAGCCTGTAATGAGAATGGAAGGTTATTGAAGAGTTTAACTGCATTGTAGTAAAAGTGCTTTTGAAAGAATGAAGTTGAGTGACGGGGAATGACAAGGTCGGAAGTGTTCCGGAGAGAATATCTGCAATTAACTGGAGTAAGGAATGAAGATAGGTTGCTCTTGGTATATGATAGAGTTTCCAGGATATAGATAGATGGAAAAGTTAGAATTCTGTATGATCTGAATGTTTCTTTGCATGATTGTTGTTTTGGAAGGGAGAACACAATTCGAATCGCCTTCTTCTGAAGTCTGAATAAGAGCAGCGTCCGTTGTGTTTCGCACCCCCAAACTGGAACAGCGTAAGTCAGGTAGGGGTAAATGAGTCCATAATAGGCAGATAAGAGTACCTCAGTGGTGGCTGTTCGGCGAAGCATCCGAAGCATGAAAATACCCACAGATACTTTTTTGATTACATGCTCGATATGTTGATGAAATCTGAGGTTTTCATCAAGGATTAGTCCAAGGAACTTCACCGTTTGGGAGGGACAGATTATGGTTTCATCAAGCAGTACATTTAGGTGAGCGCGAGTCTCCTGGAATCGTCTTTTGGAAATGTGAAATTGAAGAAGCTGGGTTTTCTAGGCATTCAAGGATAAACGATTCTCTTCGCACCACTGAAGCAAGCTGTTTGATTAAACAAAAGCGGTCTGTTCTAACACCTCCATACTGGGATTAGAAATAGTGAGGGAAGTGTCGTCGGCAAATAGACAGATATTTGCCTTCTTCACACTGGAAGGTAAGCTATTAATAAAGAGAAGGAAGAGGATTGGTCCCAGGACGGACCCCTGAGGCACACCTTTCTTGACTGAAGCCTCTGAGGAGTAACAATTCTGCATGTACCCCTTTGCGTCAACAGCAGGTATGGTGACTGACTGCCTTCTCCCTTCCAGATATGAGGAGAACCAACTAAGAGCAATGCCCCTAATCCCTATATCACTCATTTTACTCAAGAGTAGCCCGTGGTCGACCATATCAAAGGCCTTCGTAAAGTCAAAATACCCCCGTTGCAGCAGACCTGCATACTCAGCGAATTTCAAATGCAAAACAACATATTTCAATCCAACATAGCGAGATTTGACATGTTTTTGTAACTCCATAAGAATAACATGGGGAATGAGTATGCAGGTGTGCTGCTACAGGTATATTAAAACTGGGTGGTTTTAATTAATTATTTAGTAGATCTGAACTAGAAGAAGCTATTTACCAAGTTTTATTGAGATATGTTGAGAAATAAGCGAGATATAGAATTTTACTTATTTCCCATAAGGTTAACATTGGGACAACGTACTGTGTTTACCACTTTCAATATCTCGGTAACCAATGGACATAGAGCAGTGTTTCAAAATACCAAATTGTTTGTTTTTTTGAGCTGAATTCAATGGTGCCATCAAATATTCGACAAATTTTATTTTTCTATGTAAAAAATTTAAAAAACCCATTTTTGGGGGGGTTTATCCCCCTTTACCCCCCCTTCCGGTGGTCCGATCGGGCTGGTTCACGAACTCGTCCAATTGATTACTACTTTACATGTCCGTACCAAATTTCATAAAGATCGGACCATTTTTGCGGCTGTTATCGTGCTAAGAGACACATAGATATATATATACATATATATATATATATATATATATAAATTCAAACGAATAGTGTTTTTTGCTTCTGGGGGCCCCAAAACGAAAAGTTATAGTGGTCCCGAGCTTAAGTCTTACCATGAGACCTACGGTAATAGCTTCTTCCCTATAGGGGAAATTCGCTAAAACATGCCCACTGCAAACTGCTTTGAATCAATATCTTTTACGAATCAATATCTTTTACACGGACTTGGTAGTTTCCCAAAGACGCACCATATTGAGGTGGAGGAAGGAGCTGTGCCACAGTTACAGCAATGTAGAAGGGTGCCATTCAGTTTGTTGGATCGCCTGAAGAATAAATTAGATGAGTCAGAGGAGTCAGGTGTACTGCGTAAATTTGGCCGTCCAACTGCTTGGGTGAACCCTTTAATCGTTCACCAACGGAGAAACCAAATGGAGATCTGAGGATTTGTATAGATCAAACTCCACTTAATAAGGTAATTCGGCGAAAACACTATTTGATGCCTCATACTGATGAGATTTAGGTAAATTTAGAGGGGTACAAGTTTTTCTCGGTTTTGGACTTGAAGCTTGGTTTCTCGGGTTTTTCAGATCAAGCTTGAGGAGGAAAGCATGGAAATATGTACAGTAAGTACGCCATTTGGGAGGTATCAATTTTGTCGTTTTCCTTTTGGTACCAAATCAGGACTCGAACTTTGTAAGAAATACAACTATCAGTGGAGGACTTCCTGGAGTACACATTGTCCATGATGATTTGATTATTGGAGGAAATACTGAGCAAGAACATGATGAAAACCTAAAGGGTGTATTGAAGATGGCTCGTAATTTGGACATTTGGTTTAATGCAAACAAAGTTCAATACAAACAAAAAGAAATCAAGTCTTTAAGGCATATTGTTGGTGAAACCGGAGTAAGGCCAAATAAAGAATTCGTTAATGTCATCGTAAATATGGAAGCTCCAAAGGACAAGGAAGGAGTAATGCGACTTTTGGGAATGTTGAAATACTTAGCAAAATTTATTCCAAATTTGACCAGAATCTCCGCACCATTACGGTTATTGACTAGGAAGGATGTAAGCTGATGTTGGAACGAGGCTCAAGAAAACGCCTTTAAAATTATTAAAAATGTTCTTACAGGCAGTCCTGTGTTGTCATATTTAAGCCTAGGCACCCCATTGAGATTCAAATGGATGCGAGTACTTATGGGCTCGGATCTTGATTACTACAAGATGGTAATCCGATAGCGTTTCTGTCCCGGAGTCTAGGTCCAGGTGAACAGCGGAAAATGATATGTTGGCAATCGTTTACGCGGTAGAGAAACTGCATACATTTATTTATGGGTATGAAGTTAAGGTTTGCATTGACCATAAACCTCTTGTCAGTGTTTTCAGACAGCAACTGGATAAGGTTCCAGCATGACTTCAACGAATGCGAATGCGCTGTATGAAATACAATTTGAATGTTGAGTACATGCCTGGGCGAGATCAGCTAATCGCTGATATGCTGTCACGTGCGCCGGTGAAGTCTGAAGGAGAAGTTGATGAACCAGAGTGGTTAGTTCATTGCCTGGCTCAGAGTATAAAAATAACTCCAGAGAAAAACAAAGAGTACGAAGTAGCCGTTGAAAAGGATGAAGAGACCCGACTTTTGAATATTTATATCAGGATGGCCAAGAGAAAAAAGATAAATGCCTTCTTGTGTTGTAAAATACTGGAACCTTAAAGACCGAATCTCTGAAGTTGATGGATTGGTGTTTTTGAACGATAAAGTAATAGTCTCCGAAACATTTGAGACGTGAAGTGATGGAAAAAGTTCATTCTAGTCATTGTGGCATAGAAAAATGTAAAATGAGAGCTAGAAAAATAGTTTATTGGCCAGGGATATCAAATGACAGAGCAATATGTCAAGAACTGTTTGGCGTGCCAGAGGTTCGGCAAATGTGTCCAGAAAGAACCTTTGCTTCCGTATCCGATTCCTAACAGGGCTTGGGCTTGGGAACGAATTGGCTGTGATTTTATGTCATCTGCGGGGAAAACTTACCTCATAATAATGGACGCCTTTTCAGATTGGCTTGATGTTATTAAGGTGAATGATAAATTAGCATCAACTGTTGTCAGAGCATGCAAAAACGTTTCTAGTCGTTTCGGTTTCCCTGATGTTTTTGTGGCTGATAATGTTCCATTTAACACCTCTGAATTGAGGAGCTTTGCCAAAGAGTGGAATTTCCAACTAGTTACTAGAAGTCCTGGTTACCCTCAATCTAATGGCCTAGCAGAGAGAGGAGTAGGGATGGCCAAAGATATGTTGAGAAAATTAAATTGGGATGGCCAAAATCTCTCAAGGGCTCTTCTAGAACATAGAAATCTTCCTTTAAAACATATTGGTTACTCGCCTGCGCAACTGATGTTTGGTCGAGTATGTAAAACCAATCGTTCAGCTAAATATTTTCCAGTATTGGCTCAAGGAGAACCTGTGTTGTTCCAAGTGGATGATAAATGGAAACAAGGTCATGTGTTGGCAAATGCAAATACGCCACGAAGTTATTGGGTTAAAGGGGAAGATGGGAGTGAGCTGAGAAGAAATAGAAGACATTTAAAAAGACATTTAAATATCAGACCTTGCAGCCCTCAAAGAAGAGAACAAAATGAAAGCCAGAAGGAAGGTGTAAGTGTTCTCTATCAATGTGGGAGAAATTTATTTTTGTTTTGAGTTTTTTTAATCTAATTTTGTTTCTATTAATTCTTGAAAAAAGCTATTTTCCTGTAAAGAGGAAAAATGTGTTATATTGTAGTCTGTGTAATCACAGGTGATTATCTTTTTATTGTAAAAAGTCAATGTCATAATAGTAGAATGTTTATGTTTACCTGATGGAAATAATGGATAACTTTTATAGTTGTAAGATTTCTGAATATATATGCGATCAGAATTTATATATTTATCTTTGATTTTCTTTTAGTTAATTTAAAAAGAAAACAACTGTTGTAATAATTTTTAACCGATTTCTTCTTTGAAATATTTTAAATTTTGATAGATGTTATGCCATGATAACATTTTCTTGAGATCTGAAAACAAGTTTTTCTGTCAAAATTCATCTGTTGCAAAGAAATGCTGCAAGATATGTAGTTCCTGTTGGTGCCTTCCTTCAAGCAGGAATCAATGGATATCAAGAGTTTTTTAAATAATCTTGAACGCAAACACGAGTAAAACTATTAAATTTATATGATGATTGAAATCAAATCATCAAGCTACCTCATCAGATGATACGTTGTGTTTGTAATATACTTGCTGATATATTATTTTCACCGGGTTTTGTCTGGGAGATTATTTTCTTCTTGCTGTTTCCTCGTCCTGAATTCTGTTAGAAATCAAAGTAGCTATATCAAATGGTAACCATAGTAACTATTCGAAAACTTCCAAATCCCTTGACAGTCCTTAAAGTCCTTAAAGATATCAAAACTATAATAGTGCAAATCATGGGATCTCAAGATTTAATTTAACACTAAGATCAGGTATCTACGACATTTAGTTTTGACTATAGCCCGAAATGGACCAACACACAACTCTTTAAGCATATATATTTGATATATAGATTATCTGTAACTATTGTACCCATTCTTCGCACGGTTAGATTTTAAATAAAAAATCGTCCCAATGGGAACCAAATAAAATTTCTAAAATCCCTATATAACTTCCATTAGTGTGTTTTATCACTAATACACATAAAACTTTACGAAGTGTTTTTAGAATTTGAATAAGAATATAATATGGCTGGGGTCATGATCAGCCTATGTTCAAAATATCAGTCTGGTCAGTTCAGCAGTTTTTCATTTTATAGCTTACACCATTGACTCAAGATCTTTCAGACTACGGAAAACCTTTGCAAACTATATACTAACCATGGATTAGTAATAATGTAAATATAATTTGGGGTTAAACAAGCGGTAATAGATAAAACAAAGGTTAGAACCTGCAAATATGTTACAGAAAAACTGCCTTAATCAGACAAGTTACATTGATAAATATATAACAGTAGAATTAATTGAATGCCAATCCTTCAGTCAACTATTGTTTAATGCGGTTTACGATCTGGCGTTCTCTGTTAACCTTTTGTTTTGTCAATACTGCTATCTACATGCACTAATCTTTATATTAATAGGCAAGCATTTTTTCCATAAGTTTTTGTACTCCTTTTTTCTCAGCCAGTGTGCATCGTAGCAAAAATCTAAGCACACCGATAGAATTGTATTTTCCTGTAGATTTGCAGAATACCATTGAAATTTATATTAGTCTTTTAGACAAGTAGAAAATAGAATTTAAAATTTCAAAAAAATTAACATTGGTCTTATGACTTGCTGTTTTGGTGATAGAAAAACAAAACAGAACTGTGCTTTTGTCATCATATGTAGCTGCTATCACATGCTATTTTTCGTAGAGTAAAGATTAGATGTAGAAATATTATGTGAGGGCGAAAAGTGGGCAACAATTTTACGCTGTTTTTCTGTCATCTGATGAGATATAAAACCCAAACAATAAGTTTTATCAAGCAATAAACAAATGTAAGGAATTCATTAATGACACGAGTTAGTATTTCTCCAGTAAAAAATCCAAACAAATTATTATTTTTAAACAATTCCAAGCCACATGTTTTATTGGGGCATGGAGTAAATATATAGTATTTGATTGAAATCCAGGGCCATTTAGGGAAGATTGAATGTGTTTCAAATAAAGTTTGCTCACTTCCATAAGATTAAGAGATAAAAAATAGCTAATAAAAAGGGAAGAAAAAGGAACATGAAGTTGAGTCTCTACCATCCGATGTACTGTCGTGCAACTGCAGTACAGATCATGGGCGGATCCAGCCGGTTGTAAAGGGGGGGGCTGGAGACCAATCCGGGGGTCTGGGGACCCAAGCATTTATATTTTAAATGCTTGAAAACGTCTATTTTAAACTATTTAAAACCCTGAGAATCACACCTGAAAATATTGTAGAAAGCTAATGGAATTATATAAAAATGGTAAATAAATTTATTGTTTATTGATTATTATTTTTTATTGAATTTGGATTTTTATTCTTTCTAATTTGAATACATTAAAAAAAGAGATATATAAAAATACGACATAAATACACATAATATACATTTTTTACTTTTGATAGAAACACTATAGTTATTAAGTTTTTCCTTTTAGTTTTATTGTTTGGTTTCCAAAAAGCCAAAACTACTAGAGTGGTTATTGCATGATGACAATATACTGTCATGTATAATCAGTAAACATGTTATTGTGTTTTTATAAACTTTGGGCTTTGGAGTTTTTGTTTTAGGAAATTACTCTATGACTCATAATTTTTCCAGCACTTTAAACTACGGTGAATAATAAAAAAAATTTAGTTTCAAGATGACAACCATAAAGATTAGTTTTTCCAAGCTTATAATTATAAATTTTAAGTTCACAACTCCCAAACCTAATATTTCTTAAGTTGCATAAAATATTAATTACCTATTTATTAGGAATTTAATTTAAAGTCAAAGTCTTAACTTTTGTCAACTGTCTAAATTTTTTTTCATTTATGAAAAATAATTATACTTTCTGCTGGGATTTAAAGACATCTGAATTAGTTTATACAATTGAATCCATGGGCAAAACCACAATTTGTAGAAGACCAATGTGGCCGACAATATGAACAATCATCACTGTCACAATTTATAGCAAGTTATATCTGTCCATTAACCGCTATCAGTGAATACCTAAGATTCATTTTTAAACCCAGTTGCGAGTAAGCAAACCCACATTTGCCGTTTATCAGCGATCGGTAAATACGCGCGATCGTTTTTCACAACAGTTGCGAGTTTCGTAAAGCAACAGTACTGCAAAACCACAATTTGTAGAAGACCAATGTGGCCGACAATATGAACAATCTGTTCATAAAAAGCTGTTAAATCACTGAGTATATTAAGTCCAAAACATGCAGAATATCTTATTTAGAACCGAAGATATAAGATAAATAATCAAAATATAATATTCATATTATGGAATATCCATAAGAAATGTATAGGGCTGAACTTTTATTTGAGAATATCTTTTTAGAGAATCCAAATTTTTAAAAACGGATTTCAGAATTGAGTTCAGGCCAGAAATCTAGTCTGCAATGATGTATCACAACACCATCTTTACTTTTGAGAAAAATAATTTATAACCAATATGGCGGATCCAAGATGGCGGCCAAAAATGAGAACCGTATCAAAATTGAGAACCAATCACTCAACAATAATGGATAGCGGTTCAAAGTCAATAGCCTGAAAAAAACATTGATAAAAACTGCAGTTGAGTGACTTTTTTCTGAAATTTTTGTATGAGAAAAGCCACGATTTAATTATACTTAATCGCAAATAACTCAAAAACCGTTGGGTTTGGAGAAAAAATGATGATAACCAAAAATGTGTATTTTGTAACGGGCTACAATTTTGATTTGAAACTTTTTTCTGTATCTCTAATAATAAAGGAGCTAAAGGCAAAAATACAGAAATTTGCCGCCATTTTCCAAGATGGCGGCCGTAGGACAGCTCCAATTTTAGGGGACTTTTAGTATGTTCAGAAGGAAGATATACCCAACATCTGCACCAAATTCCTTGCTTGTGCTAATTTTTTGGGTCAAAACTTATTTTTACTGTACTACAGCTGTTGAGTCACCGGCAGACAGTCGTCGTTGTGGTCATGTTGCGTCGCGCTGTTCTTCTATCCAGACAGCCGGTGGTGTGGTCACGTCGCGTTGCGCTGTTCTTGTACCGCGATGAAAATTTGGGAGTTACCACAAACGGAGCAGGAGCACGCTGCGGCGGTTATGTTAGGTTAGGTTATCATAAATATGATAGTAGGACTTACCTCGTTTCGTTACGAATCAAACTATACCAGATGAGTCATACCTTCGCCCGCCAAATCCCCTCCAAGTAGGCCTTGGTCAGGTTGTTGACGGAGTGTGTGCTCACTTGTGTACAGGAATTGGCGGGCTAAACGTATAAACGTTTGAATTTGAGAACCTTAGTGAGACGGTGTGGTGTCGGAGTAGTGAAAAATTTATATTCTAAGTCAAAGGTTATAACGTGTTAAATAGTAGACACATAATTAGTTAAATAAATACTAACCAAGATCATCAGCAACAAGACGACTTCTCCCAGGGATGTGATGAAAGCCATAGTATACCACACTACCACTACCTGCAACACTAAGGACCTAATAGAACTATGTACAATGATAAAGTGCAGTTATTTTACAACGACATTGCTCAGCTCCGTTGGTTACCAACTAATTGTGCCAATTAGGCCACATGTGCACTTGAATGAACAAATACATTAATTTTCATCGAAGTAATGGAATTTCTTTACAACAAAACTTGTATAGGTTTTTAAAAACGCAAAATGACACGGTTTTTAGCTTTTAGCAGAATAACCTATACATCGCATTTTAAATTCATTAAATTTACAATTTATGAAATAAATATGGCTAAAAGATAAATGATTAAGCATTTAAAATATGTATATACTTATAATTTATTAATTTAATTATTTATAATGAGCCAAAAGGACCTAACTGACAAAAACCCTTAGTTGAGTTATGGCTGTTTTATTTTGTTTGTCAGAAAAAAACTTCTTTCCAATATAAAAAAATAACAATTTCTATTAAGAATTTACGTGTTACCAAGTTGTGAACCATATCTGTTTTAACATGTCTAGGGCCTAATTGGTCAAACTTTTCAGTTTAACGTTGCTTAATTATTCTGTTTTAAAATCCGTTTAATAATTTACTATACAGTACCCCGATTGCCTTCACAAACAGCCGTAGCACGAGCACTCCCGCGGTCGCCGAGCGATATCCATCGATGTAAACAAATACAACATGGGGGTAGACGTCTAGGTGCCACCCCGTCTAGTCGCCACCTAGCCATAGCGTCAGATCATCACCACATGAAAATACACACATGCCGTCAAGGTGTCACCCCGTCAGATCGCCACCTTTCTAATCCGAAGAGGTGGCGGGTTGACGTTGGCGTACACGTCTGATCGCCACCTCCCCAGGCTCGCGTCAAGGTGTCACCCCGTCAAGTCTCCACCTTTCTAGTCCGAGGTGACGGGTAGTCGTTGGCGCAAAAACCGTTCAGCGTTATTGGGGTTGGACTGTGAAAAAAAACCGCTTGCGTATTAATATAGATAATGTCACCGATGAAATGAATTAATTAATTATAACGCCAATGAGGGCAGTTGTAAAATCATGAGATTGACATTATTTATTTCTTACATAAAGGAAATCTGATAATAATCAGTACATTTCAACTGAAAAATTATTTGATCGAAACTAAATAATTACTAGGCAAGCATGATTTGTGTGATCCCATTTTCTCAGCCTGTATGCAACGTGGGAAAAACACAAGCACATCGTGAAAAAGTTCTTTCCTGTAAATTTCCACAATCCATAGGCCTAAATTGCTATAGTTTTAGAGAATTTTTGAAAAATTAATTTGAAATTATAAAAAAATTGACATTAACTAAATGTGTTGCCGTGATGGTTGCAGAATAACAAAAAATGTAAACAAGAGCAGTCACATGTTCTAACAGAGCCCACATATTTTCTTGTTGAATTTCGACCAGTAAGATATCTCTAGTTTACTCTAATTACGATCCTGAAATGTAAATTTTATCATTTTTCATTTTTGTAATATACAATTTCATTGTTTGTCCAAAATCCTATTCTTTCGAAGAAGAAACAATGTGAATTACTACGCAAAATAGAATAATATAATAGTATAAATATCATGATTTGGTCACCCTCTTTATTCCAAGGTGGCGATTGGACGCCACCGCACACGAGAGATCGTCACCTTTCACGACCGCGTCAAGTGACCACCCCGTCTAGGAGCCACCTCTCAAACGGTGTCGATCTGACGTCGACGCACACGTCAACCCGCCACCTCAAAATCGGTTTAAAATGGTGGCGATCTGGCGGGGTGACTACTTGTCGGGGTGGCACCTAGACGCGTTCCCATTTGCGGCATTGGTATAATTGGAGGAACCACTTGGATTTGAACCTTGTTGATTGGTGGTTTCAATTTGGTTCTCACCTCAAATTGCTAGAATCAACACTGATCAGACGTGAATTTTATAGATCGCCAAGTAACATATTTATATACAAAATTTTACTGTACAGTTACGTAATTGCCTTAGTCACATCTCAGAAAAGATTCAATAGCTCCAGAATTTAGTTTAACCACGTTTATAACGTTTGCCACTTAATATATCAAATCACTAAACGCTTGGAGTTAATAAGACGTTTTCAAGTGGAACGTTTTATTTTCCCCTATTTTCTTTAAAAACGAACGTAATTTGGCCTGGGCTGTGAGATAAACCTGAAGATTGAGTTCATAATGATCCTATCAGCTGGAAGAATGCCGGATAAAACTACAAACGGACAAAACTACAAATCTAAAAGAATGCGGACAAAACTACAAATATCCTGGGTCTGCTACCTAGGGTGGGTCAGTAGGTAATCCAAACAAAAATGTAGCGGACAAAACTACAAAGATTCGGTCAACTGATTTTGATGATCTTAGTGATTCTTAAAGTAGCACAGTTATAGCTCATATAGGTAGCTGTCCACATTAAGTGAAGCGAAAGAAAATTCTGATTTACATCACCCTTTATCCAGGCTTTGGACCACAGACCATATAAAAAGTTTTTTTCATCACTCTATATACGAAAAAATCTGCGAAAACTCTCGATTTCCTCACGTCAAAACAAATAAATAATGAGCAGCTGCTTTTTCGGTACCCAAACATTTCATTCCCGTACCCAATCAAACCACTTCCGTACCAAAACAAAATGTGGCAGCACCCAAACAAACGGTTTTCCTATTTTGACAGTTCAATCAGCTGACTCTAAACAAAAATAGACAGTTCAGCCGTATTGTGTTTGCTTATAGAAAATTTATTGAATAATGAAATGTTGGATGATTTTTTATAAGTTTGGTTACTTATTTGCATCGTGATGAAAAGTATTGTTCACAACTCGTCACAAAAGTCCCATTCCGGGGCTCGATAGTGTTTTATATGCTCGGCTTACGCCTCGCAAGTAAAACACTATCTTGCCCCGAAATAGGCTACTTTCGTGACAAGTAGTGAAATATACTATTTTTTTGTCTGTGATTTCGACTAGCAAAGTAATAGTAAAACTTTATTATCACTTTGGCGTGTTTAAAATCAGGTGTGGTTAACCTATCAATATTTAAATATCAATATTTAAAACAATAAAATATGTTTTATCATATACTATTTCCGGATCTTTTCCGTTATACGTATACCACCATTCCAAATTTACCCTTCTAGCTTGATTTTTGACCGAGCACCATAAACTGGGTCAAATAATAGTTAATAATGGTTTTAAGTGGAAATTCCTTGTAAGAATATTTACCTGCGGTTTCGTTATCTAAATAAATAAATAAATAAATAAGGTCTTTATTTGCGAGCGAATTTCATTTTAGCGAATTTCCCCTATAGGGAAGAAGCTATTACCGTAGGTCTCATGGTAAGACCTAAGCCCCAGATCATGATAACTTTTCGTTTTGCAGCCCCCAGAAGCAAAAAACACCATTAGTTCGAATTTTTAGATATATATATGTATATATATATATATATATATATATATATATATATATATGTGTGTGTCTGTTAGCACGATAGCGGCCGTAAAAATGGTCCGATCTTGATGAAATTTGGTACAGACATGTAAAGTGGTAATCGATTGGACGAGTTCGTGAACCAGCCCGATCGGACCACCGGAAGGGGGGGTAAAGGGGAATGAACCCCCCCAAAAATGGGTTTTTTGAGTTTTACCATATAGAAAGTTTTTTATATAGTTTTTTTTATAGTTTTTTTTTCTATATAGTTTTTTATATAGAAAAATAAAATTTATCGAATTTTTGTTGGCACCATTGAATTTAGCTCAAAAAAACAAACAATTTAGTAATTTGAATCACTGCTCTATGTCCATTGGTTACCGAGATATTGAAAGTGGTAAACACAGTACGTTGTCCCAATGTTAACCTTATGGGAAATAAGTAAAATTCTATATCTCATTTATTTCTCAACATATCTTGATAAAACTTGGTAAATGGCTTCTTCTAGTTCAGATCTACTAAATAATAAATTAAAACCAACCATTTTAAACATACCTGTAGCAGCAAACCTGCACACTCATTCCCCATGTTAATCTTATGGAGCTTACCAAAACATGCCAAATCTCGCTATGTTGGATTTGAATATGTTGTTTTGCATTTGAAATTCGCTGAGTATGCAGGTCTGCTGCAACGGGGGTATTTACAAATGTTTTGCAAATTGACTCATGTCAAAAACTGTACAAAAACAATGATTCTTAAAACTAAAACTAAAAATAAAAATATAAAATACTTTATCAAAATACAGCTTTGAGGGCAAGTTTAAATTTACTGCAAGACAGTGCCTTCATTTGAGAGGACAGTGTGTTGTATTGGGCCGGCCCAAAGTAGGAAAACCCCTTTCTACCTGCTTCAAGCCTAACCCTCGGTATGTCTAAAAACGCGTCCTGCCGTGTTCGACGCTCTCTCATAGTTGATCGCTGTCTTAGCTTTTCTTTTAAATATTGTGGTGTCCCCAAGACCAGTGTTTTGTGAACAATGTACACCGTCTGCATGTCACAGCATCTTTGAATGGACAACATCTTTGCCATATTCCGGTAACTAGTTATATGGTCAAACTTTTTTAGATCGTATACAAACCTTAGACCAGCGTCTACCGTTTGTATCTAATCTCTAGATCTAATCTACCGTTATCTTTGTTTAGACGCGATAAGCCAGCGTCTGGCCGTCTAATGGTCCCAGCTTTAGTTGGTTATAGTTCAGGTTAGGCTAGGTAAGGTTAGGTTAGGTTACGTTAGGTTAGGTTATCTAACTTAACCTATCCTAGCCTAACTTACCAAAATCAAGCTTGAAAAACAAACCCGAAACAGTGGTATACGCATAATGGAAAAGATCCCTATTTCCATTGAAGCAAGTAATTATATTGATTAATAGTCGTATTCATCAGTACTTTGGTGCAATTAGTTTCAGCTGGCCTCCTTCAAATATAATTAAGTATAATTTATAATAACTGATAAGTACAAAACATAACGTTGTAAAGGCCTAAAATGTTGTAGGATTTTAACTAAGCCTAATGAAGTAAATTATGAAGAAAAAATAAATTTAAGTTTAATTTTAAATCGGGAAGCGTGGAAGTCACAAAAATCCCCGTTGCAGTAGACCTGCATGCTCAGCGAATAGCGAATTTAAAATGTGTAAATACATGATTTATATGAAGCCACACATCAAGTAATATCAAGTATAAAGTGCCCAATTACAGAAAGTGGCTACGACATGTCCATAGATGAGCATAATCCAATATTCACTATGGGGATAATATGGGAAATTATTATGCAGGGTTACTGCTACAGACATATAAAAATAGAGGTCTTATGCTATAATCCAGTCGATCTCATCTATATGAAGTCTCATACCAAGTTTCTTTAGTATATGTTGTGAAGTAAGCGAAATATTATTCAAATTATAAAACATTTAAAACTAGGTTCTTGTGTTTTTCTATCTATTTGAACTTAATAATATAATATATAGGTATTTAAAATATGTTTTATCCTTCGATATTTAATTTGTTTTTGGAAATCCCATATGAAACCAAATAACCAAAAAAACACTCAGTTTCGGATATCGCATCAATTACTAACTCGATGTCTTTTAACGAAATGGGTTTAACGAAAAATGTCCCTTAATATCCCTAATTGTTCTAAGCTCTCCTGTGAAATGGAGGCTATTAACACTGCAGCAACCCTGCGGAAGATTACTGAAGCTTTTCTGCGTCCTTCTCATATTGCTGCTACCAAGGAGTGATGTTAACTAAAACATTCTTGTTTATGTTTATTAATACGTAAAAAATCATGTCCATTATTTCAACTATTTTAAGGAATAATCTTAAGCCTGGACATTTCAAAACTTGTAGCTTTGACGGCAGGGCTTAGTGGGGCGGATTATGACAAATGCTGAAGACTCAACTTCACATCTAATCTTACGCTTTACATATAAGTCAAAAGTCAAATTTGATTACTGCTATTGTTTTCTAAAATGGTATATGTCCTGGAGGACAGATTTTGCTGCTCTATATATATGTATACCGACGGAACCATAAAAATTGCTGTTTTAATTAGTTGTGATAACCAACGAAATAATACCTCGTAAACTGCAGTTTTTAAAAGAGTTCAGTATCGTTTTTAAGGTTGACAGACGTATCACTTAACGACAGCTTACTTCTGACAGGTTTGTATATAAAATTATGAGGTAAAATGAACATGAAAAAGGTCTTCAACCGTTAAACAGTAACCAGGTTTCGATTTTATGGTTATGTTTAGCACCACTCATTTACTGCTTTAAGACACTAACAGCCTGATTCATTTTACCACCACTTTATAGGTCTATGAATGTTGTTTGATATTAATACAGTCTTTTACAGTTGTTTCAAATGCTTGTTTGGCTCTTACATAGCGGAATTTGCTGTACTTCTTAGGTTTTTGACTTAGTAAACGTTAGTAAAAACGTTCCCACAAGTAAATAAACAATTGGCGTTACTGCTTTACTTACTACGTATTTAACGTTGCCTAGAAAAATAGTTTTTTTCATTACACCTATTTGTCGAACAAACTGGTCCAATTCTCTACGACTGGCGATCTCTATTATTAATTATTTTGCCATTTTTTTGTGTGTTATTACCAGCTGGATTTTAGTATTTCGACTGAATACTTTCACAGAATACAATATAAAAAATATTTATTCACAAAACTAAAATTTTTTTCCAGACCAACTTTTCCAGCAAGGCAGGCAGGTATCAACAACAGGTCTGGTTGTGCGGTGGCCTGAGTAAGATTGATTCGACTTAATGATGCGTTATTTACTTTACTATCATCGGTTAACATAGCACTTTAAAGGATTTTTTCAAATTTAATTTTAAAATGTTATAATGCTTTAGATTGATTACAATGGGTCGGTGATATGTCAGTCTACTTGGTGGATGAAGTACTTGTTATTTACGTACAAACTTGAAAGCCTTGAAAGAATGATGATGATTTCATTTTTTTATATACAGGTCTTCCCACACTCATTTAATTCAAGATCTGTCGCACGAATCAGATTAGCGTGACTTAATCGCCCTGAAGATATATGATAGTTTAAATTGACTACATTATAAATTGTATAATCAGGTAAATTCAAATCAGCTTGAAAGCTTCATAGCTGACCATGCACTTATTCAAGCCATCGGATCTACATCAGTCAATACATCCTTTCTCTTCCTGATTTTTCAGTAGGAAATTTGAAAATAAAAGGAAGTAAATTAGAATTTTAAGGCCCACAAAGCGAAAATCATGCTAATTACTTAACAAACTTCATGGCTACTAATATAATAATTATTAAGTTTGAAACAAAGCACCCTTTTACATCGACAATACAACTACATATCAATGAAGTATAACTTCTGTTCTTGTTACCCGCTTTATAAATTTTCTGATTGCCACATCAATTAGAACAAGAAATATGCAGTAAAAGTATTCAGCCGTAGCAACAATCTTAATTTAAGATCGATTAACTTTTCCCTTTCATTTATCCATGGTCATGGTGAGATAAAGCTTTTCTAGAATAAATCCCCTGGTTGGCAAAATTAAATGCCACAGTATTTTTTGAATAGTTTAAAGCCTCATTGTTTGGTAGTTATTACAATTATTTTCTATCTTGGTGTTACTTTACACTTAATTCCGTCAAAGGCAAGAGTAAGAGTGGGGCAGTCACGTAGGGAGGTCAAATAGAGTCAGACCCAGAACCGACGAAACACGCGCTCTCGTCGCCGCTTGATAGATTTACGAGATCACTCGCTAAATATTAAGGACAACGAGTTCTTTTGCAGCTGACTCTTCAAAGATTCCTATTGAAAAAGGATCAATAGGATTAGAGCAAACAATCGTGTCTTGCCCCTTTTCTCTTTTTACAAAGTCTGCTTCGGTCTTTCACTGCTGACGAGTGTGTTTTAATTTATTTATTATTCATCCCAGGAAATTTGTAATTGGTAAGTAGTTTTATCTAAAACAAATTATCGACACTAGATTGTCGAAGTGATATAATCTTCGTGAGTGACTGGAGAGGGTGACACAGGTTCTTCCAAAGTTCAATACAAACATTATTTCGGTACAAACATAAAAGTGATTGGGAGTGTAAGTCAATGATCGGGCTTTTTATACAATAATGTAAATTCTTGAATATTGGTTTTTGCCCAATTCAAAAAATAAAGTCGATAACCATAAAAATAGACTCTAGACTCACTGCTACGATAGGTTTTTAATATAAACAATGTATCTCACTGATTACAAAGCTATCGTATGTAGAATGGTAAAACCTCGAAGTAAGGCCTAATCGAATGCAGTTTAATATTAGAATAGAATAGAATAGAATAAACGTTTATTTATCCATAAAATTACATGATACAATTTACATATACATACAATACAATACAATATACATTAATATATACAAGATACTATAGAACTATCATGAATTATTAGTATGGATAAATCTAGGGACCCCCTAGGCATAGCCAGTTTTGGGGTCTCCATCAGTTAGCATCATTACAAAAGGCTGAAGGATTAAGTAACTTATAAAGTAAAAATAGACAAATTCTTTAACATGCAGAAAAACAAATTTTTAGGACATTTGTTTGTAAATAATGTGTTGCAATTTTTTCATTAATTTATATATATATATATAAATAAATAAATAAGTGAGTAATATCACACACACGACTGAAGTACCAAAATTACAGTGATTCATTACTACTAAAACACAAGAACTAATACATAACTGTTACATGAGAAGGATATATAAGTGAAGGGAGAACTAAATTAACCTACAATTTGAAACAGAAATTCTACATTTTCGTATTCAAACAACCATCCTTTTAGACACCGCATATACTTCACAACTGAGTCAAGACATGTTGACTGTTGTAGTGAAAAAGTGTTATATATCCTTGGGGCATTAAATTTATAAAAATGTCTATAAAAAAAACGCTTTGGCCTGGGAACTGGTGCAGGATTAAAATTTCGAAGATTATATTGACTTTTCAAAACATTACATGGATAGCTTGAATTTTGAATATAAAATGTCTTTAAGGCCTTAAAAATATATAAATGCCTCAGAGGAAGAATTTTAAGTGAAAGAAATAATGGCCAAGAACGTTCAGTTCTTTTTTTCTTCAAAATAATTCTAACAAATGCCTTCTGTAAAATTACTATGGGTGATAATGTAGTCAGGTAGGTTCCTCCCCAGCAACACAAACCATAATTTAATTTTGAGCTGACAAGTGCATGATAAACGTATAACAATACCTTCTCTGGACATAAGTTTCTTAGCAAGTAAAATTTACGTAACAATCCACATAATTCTTTTCTTAATTTATCTATATGACCTTTCCATGAGAGGTTTGAATTAATTACCAGTCCAAGGTATTTTATTTGACTTACTTTCTCTAGAACATTACAATGACAAATGCCAGAACAATTAGGAATATGGATAATCAATTCTTCTTCAAACCGCTGTTCATTTTTGAGGCTAAAAATCATATATTTTGTTTTTTCACTTAATAATAAATAATTTTTATCGAACCAATATCTCAATGATTTCAAATCTTCCTGCATTAATGTATTAAGTAAATTTAAGCTTCCACCAGAATACGTTAGGGCTGTATCATCTGCAAAGGCTGTTATTCTGCCGTGAAGATTAGCATTGCACAAATCATTAATATAAATGAGAAATAATATCGGTCCCAACACGGACCCTTGTGGAACTCCGTGCTTTAAATAACCTATTCCGCTAACATTATTATTGACTCTTGTACATTGCGACCTGTTAGTTAAATAGCTGGAAAACCATTCTAATGCAATTCCCCTGACACCCGCATACCACATTTTATCTAAAAGAATTGAATGATCCACTGTATCGAAAGCCTTGGTTATATCAACAAAAAATGCTGCACTGAATTTATTTTCATTAAGGTCATTATAAACTGGATCTAGAAATTTAAGCAGTGCGTCTTCAGTTGACATACTTTCCCTGAACCCAAACTGGTTTTTACTGAAAAAGTTATTAGAGTTAAGAAAATTGAGAAGACGCTTTTTAATCATTTTTTCAAACAACTTTGCAAATGATGAAAGCAAAGAAATCGGCCGATAATTGGAAGGGTTTGATTTTTCACCTTTTTTAAAAAGCGGTATGATCACAGCAGTTTTCAGACATTCAGGGTAAACTCCCCTCTCTATACTAAAATTAAACAGGTACACTAACACATCAACAATATTAAAAATAATCTGTTTCAAAATGTCACTTCCAATACAATCCAGACCAGGAGCCTTACCGATTTTAAGTTGTTTTACAATATTCAGTACTTCATGGTTATCAGTTGGCACTAAAAATAAGGTTTTGTTGACTAGAGGTACACTAAAAACATTATTATATGCTCTACAACTTTGCTGGTTGGAAATTGTACTCTTAAGATCATCTGGCACCTTGAGGAAAAAATAATTTAAACTCTCTGCAATGTCAGAAGGATCGGATTTATTTTCTCCATTGTAATTTATTTTGTCAACAAACGATTGTGTTTTGGGATCATTAATCAAATTATTAATTAATTTCCATTGTGCTTTAGAGTTACCCTTGTATTTTTCAAATTGAGATAAATAATACTGTTCTTTAGCTTGATTTATTTCTAGTTTAAGCTTGTTTCTAAACATATTGTAAAATCGTTTTAGTCTAAGATCATTTGGTCTCAATCTAACACTCTTAAACAATTTTTTCCTCTGCTCACACTTCATGCACAGTCTGGTCGTTATCCAAGGTTTTAATTTTTTGAAACAGCTTTTTTCAGCAATTGACTCTTCGGAACTTTCAATAATGAAGCTAAGTTGTTCCAAAAACAAACCAAATGCACTCGAAGGGCAGTTTTGTTGGTATATAAGAATCCAGTCAGCTTCCAAAAGTATTTCATTATATTAACACGACCTTTCATTTTCCTCTTTCAAAAGAACCAATTTAACCAAGGCTCACAGATAAACCTGAAGATTGAGTTCATAATGATCCCATCAGCTGGAAACCTTCATCAGAAATTCAATTTACGCAATAAGCTGTGACGTCACCCGCTGACTCTGATGACGTCATTATACAGGCGCTTCAGCAGGCACGTTCTCTCGTTATGATGCTACTGAAAGATGGTGCGTCTTCGTCTTCTGCGTTTCTATTGTATTTACGAAAACGTTAATATTTATTTAAAATGCAATATTTGTAAGCATTTCTGAAGATCTAGGAATGTTATCTTCATTACATAAGAAGGATGCGTCAGACTGAAAGAGATAAATGTATATTTCTGAAGAGATTTGACAAGTATTTTATTTTAAACATATATAAAGCCCCGTTTACCCAGGAACTTTAAGGAAAACCATAAGTTTTTCACCCATTAACCCCATATTCGGATGACGTTTTTGGTGGAATGAAGGCAAACTAAAATAAGTTTGTCAATCAAATGTTTTCGGTGCAAACATGGTGCAAACATAACAGAAAAGGGCTGAGTTGAGCACAAACCTTCGCTGAGTGGTTAGCTGGATAAAACTGTGCAAAATTAAAGAAAAAAATATGTCAATACGACGAAATATTTCAAGAAATATTTGTTAATAAATCAAGTTAAAGTTTGTATTTGATAGACCCTAAAACTTATGTCACTTGACAGGCTACTCTGTTGCATACTTAATTAGACAATTTGACCAATAGAATGCCAATCTGGCTGTCAATTACTGTTCATTGATGGCTTACAGTACATTCACATTATATTCAATATATTATGCAAATATGGATTATGACGGCCAGTGTTTTCAATATAGTTTTTGTGTTGTCTCGATTATGGACTCAAGGATGAAAGAAGAGCATTATAGACACTGAGAAAATTAAAATGGTGAAAAAATGTTTGATTATACATATTTTTACTTACGTATATACGTCAAGTAGGTAAGGCAATATCAATACCTATTTATCGGCTGGAAAAAACTACATTTTGGATTCATTAAACAACTCAAGTATGAAAATTAATATTTATGTGTGAAACTCACCTTTGATTATAATCAAAGCTGAGTTCAAAGTGAGCTCGCTCACTTGATGACCCATTTGATGTCATCAAAACAAGTGTTACTTGAATATCTAATCAAAACAAGTGAAAAGTTTGGAATTTGGACAAATACTTATATTCAAGGCTTTTAATACAAATACCAGAACTTGTATACACATATCAGGAAAAAGCTAACAAAAATCTTCCATTGACTAACTTTGGAAAACATCCTATGTAAGTAAGGAGTTCACTGGAGCCAGTTAATTAGAACCGAGGGTATTTTATAATGAAAGGCTCGTTTTTCACCCGGTAAACTTTGTTTCGGAATTAAACAGCGTAGAGTTAAACAGTTGTAGTATTCTCGCTCCTCAACAAGAGCGGTTAATCAGAATAGGCCAGCTCATTTGCCTTGAACACAGCCATCAAGTAAAACTATGTTGAAAGTCCTAATCCTTGAACTCGATGATTATCTAAAGGTATATATATTTTTTATTTATATTAAACGTAGCTTTATTTTTATTTATATAGAAGAAAATTATTTATTTAAAACATTTAGAATGAAGAAAAAATTGGGAAATATGTTAAACGATATAAAAGAGGTTAAACACTGTGTCACTCTCAATAGCGTCGCAGAAAAATTAAAATCGTAGTTTAATTTTTCATTGCAGGATCCGTAAATAAAGTGTAATATTTTCACCTGAAGGACCTATAGAGGAAAAAATGAAAGCATAATTAAAGTAAAAAAGTTAAGGTACATATAGTAAAAAAATATCATACAGTGAATCAAAATCTATATATCATGTATTGAACAAAAAATATTTAATGAAACAAAAAATCAATATATTTAATGAACAAAAAATCAATAATGAAAAAAAGTTTCTATGTTAATGTAAGCTATTTCATTGAGAACGTTTTTTTTGATTATGATGGTAAAATAAAAAGTTGCATACGTTAAAGGCGGGAAAATGCACCATAGAATCCCTTGGGAGTGACTTTTAAGCAACGATTACGCAAAACCCAACAACACCTGTTAAACTGATCATTCCACTTGAAGGTCAAAAAAAAGTTAGTTAAATTGTGTTAACATTCCATTATTTTAAAAGTTCTTCAAAATTACATTCTATTAAAAAATATTGATTTGCTTTGTCTTATTAACGTTTATAATGATATGCTCTTCGCTGTATTTTTTTTAAACTTCCACATATTTGAACTTGTGATTATTGAAATAATTATTAACCATCTAGGTAATGTTAACAGAAGCTTATGACCTGGATCTTTAGCGTTTCAATAAAGAAAATATTGTAACTTGGTTTCTAAGATCACAAGTCCTTAATACGTTTTGACTAAATTTTGAATTGTCATTTTAACAAGTTCATTGCGCAGCCTCAAGATCAATGATTCATAGTTTTAAAGTCCTTTACGGTTCAGGATTACGAGCTTTAAAAGTGAACATCTATAAATTGGTTGGTTGTTTTACTAATTGCTGACCTATAATAAATCCCAAGTTCTTAAAACAGCATAACACATAACATAGCAAAATGTGGTTCATACGTCTTGCTTACACAAATCTATTGATTATGAGTGAGTTTATTACCTTATTTAAAGATAGTTTTGATGTGGATGGCAGTGAAAAGGTTTTTTAAGAATCATAATAAGAGCATATGTATTGTGTGCCTATTATTCAGCTAAATATTAGGTTTAATCTTTCAAAAATATTCTTATCCACTATAAATATTTATTAACTTAACCTCTCTTTTCTATGGGAAATGAAAATTTCACTAGCACTTTTTAGAAAATATTACAAAAAATATAACTTAATTGTCAATATGAGCGAGTTGCTATTGTTCTTTCACAATTATTCCTAATCCTCTTTAACGTGTAAATAGTTGATTGTAGCCTATGTTGGAAGACATTATAGAACTCAACCTCGTGTTTTCAAATAATTTAATTCAACTTCTACTTAGTACTCTAAACGTTCTAGCTAACGCATTAGTCATATGTATATGAAGAAGCTATAAAACTTACGATGCATTATTGCTTGTAGGCCTAAAGATTTTTACTAAAGATCGTCTACTAGTCGAATTTCAACCAGAAAATATTTGGGTTAAATTTTTACTCATAGCTAAAAAAACATGTAACTACATTTATTTACATTTTATTGTTAGTTCGTAGCCAACATGCCAACTCATAAAGCCCATGTCAACTTTTTATGATTATAAATTTATTTGTCTACAATTATCAAAAACTTATTAGATTGTAATGGATTGTGCAGATCAAGAGGAAGTACTTTTCTAACGGCGTGCTTAGATATTTCTTACGTTGCAAACAGGCTGAATTATCAAAAAATTTAGACTTGCCTGTTAATAATTTTTACTATACAATTTGACGAAAAGAACACGTCCTTGCCATAACCGTAACAAACATTTAAAGGCATTAAGGCGACACCTGGCAACATCAGTGGCACTAATGTCCTTGTGTTGTACTGCAGCCTTGATGGTTATTTAAACACCTATGTGCATGATACAGCATCAGAAATTCCTCAATGTTTATGTGCGCTGTTTACGTACATTGTGTGCTGTGAAATGTACATTGTTTAGTCAGGTCACAATTTGCATTTATTTATTTTGTCTAGCAATATTTTTGTTATAAACAGTTAAATTTATAAAAATTGGATAAAGTAAACTCTTTAATGATTCTGCAGATACAAGTTAGCTGAATTCCCGATCCATAACACAAAATATCAATCGGCGCCCAATGGCCGACTACAGTACTCACCGCTAAAAAAGTGCTGACTTCTTCAGGCAGGAAAAACCTTAATACCACTCAATTTAGTTCATTTTATTTATTGTTGTGCTACTAGTAATATATAAGCTGCCCAAAATCACTTATCTTAGTCAAAAGTAAATATATTAATTTAATTAATATAATCATTGAAATATTATAAATATACAGTATATTAAAATATTTATAATATGCTTGAGGGCTCACTATAATCTAATATACTGTATAAAGGTTCTCACCTAAGGTGTCTCAAATGGATTGCGGACAAATTAGTGGTCCTACATAGATGAATCAAAACCATTCCCCACTAAATACACCCCAAGGAACAAGGAAAACATATTTTTACGCTTTTTAAAATACAGGGTGTTCCAAAAACCGGGAGTCATGGGTTAAAATCTCAGAATTTTTATATGCAAACATATTTTGTGTGATGCATAATTTCAAACCTCTAAACAAGACGAACAATTTGGCGAAAAATTAATTAATTTATCTGTATTCATTTCAAAATGGCGGCCATTTTCGTGAAAATTGTTGTTATTTGCGGAATACCCTGTATCTCGAGAAACATTAGAACATATTTTTGTTCTGTTTGAAAATCATTAATCCTCATAAACTAAGCTTTAATTTTATATTCTTTTAAAAAATAAAAGTGTTTGACTGTAAATCTTATTTAAATGGCAGCATATGTCAAATAGTACATCATTTTACAGGACTTGCAAAGACAAACAACTTTTCAACTTAAACCTACCTCTTACCTTTAGTGGTTTTATAGTTATAAGTAAAAAAGTGTATGTTACCATATAAAGCCCATGTTAAATGTGCAGTATTTGAGTTAAATGGATAAAATTTAAATGCCTTGAAGACTAAACATATGGGCTTTATGTGATAAAATGAACTTTTTTGCTTGTATCCACAAAATCTTTTAAGATAGGAGGCAGGATTAATTTGGAAAGTTGTTGCAAGACCTGTAAAATGATATGCTGTTCGACATATGCTGCCAACTAAATTTTTTAATTTTCAGGGCTACCAACATTAAAACAAAATAAAATTTACTATAAAAAACGTTTGTTTTTTAAATGCTGGCATGTCGTATATCAAATGAAAGCTGAGTTTACGAGGATTAATAATTTTTAAACACAACAAAAATATATTTTTTGGTTCTCGAGATACAGGGTAAGCCGTAAATACCAACTTTTTTCACAAAAATGGCCGCCTATTTTGAAAAGAATACAAATAAATTAATTCTGTTTTCACAAAATTCTTCGACTTGTTTGGAGCTTTAAAATCATGCAAAACATGACATATGTTTCCATTAAAAAATTCTGAGATTCGAACCCATGACCCACGGTTTTTGGAACATTCTGTATTTTAAAAAGCTTACAACAATTTTTATGTTGTTCCTTGTGATCGATTTATTGGTTTGTGTGTGTGTGTGTGTGTGTGTGTGTGTGTGTGTGTGTGTGTGTGTGTGTGTGTGTGTGTGTGTAATACATATATTTATGTATTGATTAATAATAAAAATACAGATATTTAATAAAAAATTGTATTTATATTTAATGCATCTATACAAACGTATTTTGTTTTCGAGAGCATGACGGAAGACGAAGTTAAATATTTATAAATGGACCATAAAATGTGTAACATCCATTACGTCTGGTCTGGGAACTAATGGTTTGTTGGAACTATTGATCTCCTTGACTCCAAACTATTACACTGTTACATATAAAATATTAAGAATTACATTTCTTAGACGAATAATGTTTTATTAACTGTAGACTATTAGGCAACTGAATAGAATTATTTTAAGCTATTTGTTTAAATATTCAACTAAATTATTAATATGCTACACATGTTGATGTGTATCATATTAATAATTACTTGAATATTATTAAAATAGTCATCAGGTTTTTTATTCTACCATCAACGACTTATCTCATGCTTACAGTGTATGCGTCAGATGTTAAGAAGCAACGTACTTCACCAGGCGAGGTGTTAAAGACACATATCCAGCGTAACAAGGAGAGTTACGGCGGCGCCGGATCGTTTATCTACAGGATTACCCCGAGCCTTCTAATCCCGGGACGTCGTGGTCAACGCCGCTGCCGCGCTGCCTGATTGTGTCTACGGCTTTAACAGACTTTAATGAGGAAAATCTTTTTAAACTGACATTTCAGCTCGGCTGGAAAGGTAAAAAAAACTAAATGGCGTTATCAATGACAAAAAGCGTCACCCCTGGATAAAACATGTTGTAGCATACTACACCTAGGTTAAGTTATGTTTATTAATACTACTTTTTGATCTATGCTAAATATGTAATCGTTTAATTATTGTTACGTAAAAAGCAAACTCGTCCCATGTTAAATAACAGGCGGTACCGGGAGCGCGGTGGTAGAATCCTGCCGCCTCTTAAAACCCTGCAGTATGGCATCAAATGGAAGCTAAGAATGGACATTTGTTTTTCAGGTAAAACATCACCTCGCTCCGAACATAGTCATTGCACCTATATATACCATACCCAACTACAAGAGCTTTATATAAATAATAAACTTCGTGTAAATTCACAAACAAATTGCACTTTGTGAGTTTCCAAATGTTATACAAAGTTTTATAAAGGTATTATACCATACTAATAGAGATTTATATTTTACTAACAGTTG
This sequence comes from Flexamia atlantica, assembly GCA_035578135.1. Lineage (NCBI taxonomy): Eukaryota > Metazoa > Arthropoda > Insecta > Hemiptera > Cicadellidae > Flexamia > Flexamia atlantica. The sequence continues at coordinate 29,887,497 of JAQJVK010000003.1, forward strand.
CCCGTGGCTTCGCTCGCGATAAAAAATTACAGCTGATCTTGAAATGTCAAATTTTAGTATTCACAGCTGTTTACAACTCAGTATTTGAATGTTTAAATTTTTATAAAATGTAAACATTGAAGCCAAGGACGTTCACGGGGCGCAGCCCGAGGGGATAAGGAAGTGAATAGGCCTACGTCCTTTTCCGAAATAGTGGCTCTATTCCTGCAAAATTTCAGCTCAGTTGGTCCAGTATTTTTCACGTGGTTGAAAGATAGATATTCACACAAACATCCATACTTTCACATTTTTAATATTAGTAGGAAGTAGGATACTGTTTAATGTATATTGATTTATTAGCAAGTGAAATTCGCTGAATATGCAAGTTTGCTGCAACGGGAGTATCATTTCTTTGTGCGTACATTCATTCAAAGTATTATGAGACATTTAAAGAAGTTTATGGGGGAATTTTATTACGGTTTATTTTAATTGGAGTCTTAAATCAACTCTAAAAAATTCCTCACTGCTGTAAAAACGAAGAGCGTTATAGTGCCGTCTTCATGAACTTCAGTTCTTTTATAGCTTTAAGTTCATACGAACGTCATTAACTCAACGTTGAAGATTTTAACAAAGTTTTCTTTAAAAAAATTATCTGAGAGTTATATTGCTTTCTGATTGCTACAATCTAAAACCGCTTTAATAAGTTCAAATGGTTGGTTTATACACATTTTAACTTACATGTAACTTAACAAATTCCGTTTCCTGTAAAAATTCCGTTGGTATAACTTAAAAAAACCGCAAGCAATTAAAGGTTATTAATTTAGAGATTTGAATATTGAAATAATACTGATTACAATGTTGTAGATGTGTACACTGGTATTTAAATACATAATTTAACCTTTTTTAAAAAAACTTTTAGGCGGCCTTACTGCCTTAGCAATCCAATATATTAAATGTTGTGACGCGTTTCGCTAATTATAGCATCTTCAGACAGTCACGCATTATACACAAACTAATTGTTCATTATATGAACACTGCCTTGCGGAAATTTTTTTTATTTAAATTGTAAACTGTTTAGTTTTAGTCAATTTCAGCTCAAATAAATAGGATCAGAAATTGTCTAATCTGAAATCATGTAGTACAGGGTGTTTTTTTTTAAAACGCAACCCATTTTCAAGACTGAATAATTCACATATAAATATGAAATAAGTATTGTTTTACGGTTCTTTACGTTTTATGCACTCTATTATTTAAATTTGATCACATTTAGTTCACCTTATGTGCTCAAAAAATCCGTCAGTGGCATTTGTATGAAGTTATGCTCCCTCTATCATATTCCCGAACACGTGTTGCTAGGTACCTGTTTGCAACACATTTGTTTTGTTTGTTATGAGGTACTGAACATGCTGTGACTTGTTTTTTAGGCCTTACTTTGTATGTATCCCCAAAGAACATAATAATATAGTGGGGTCAAATCCAGGGATATTGGGGGGAAATAATCCTTCATCGATAAAATCAAGTTTTGGGTTGCGTTTTAATGTGTGTGTCTTTAAGCACGATAACTCGCGTAAAAATGGTCCGATCTGAATGAAATTTTCCACAGACATGTAAAGTAGTATTATTCTACAAAAAAATTCACAAGATATTCAGCACCTCAAAACAAACATAACAAATTTCATACAAGAAATTCAAAGAGGTACCCTGCAACACATGTTCGGGAATTTGATGGAGAGAGCATAACTCTATACGAATGCCAATGACGGACTGTTTGACCACATAATGTAAATTAAATTTGATTAAACTTAAATAATAGGTTGTATAAAATGTAAAGATCAATAAAACAATCCTCATTACACTTTCATATATGCATTATTAAATCTTAAAAATGAGTTGCGTTTTAAAAAAAAACACCCTGTATATTTCGCATATAGAGCCGAGAATAAGGTTTTGCGGGCTTGATCGTAACCTTTTTGGCCAAGGTGCGAACACCACCACACTACACAATGAAATATACCCTAAATAACATTTGAAATCTGAATATTTATTTGACACACTTGAAAACGCCGATATAATAATCGATTGCACAACTTCTTTTTCGTGGTCACTAATCTTTAAATACGCAATTGAAATTCTGAGTTGTCAATGACTACTGAGCCGATCTGCAAGGTTTATGTGTCAAATTAAAAGTGATAACACATAGATTTGCCGAATTTCCTCAGAATTTACATTTTTTTCAAGGGCTTCGTCCTCATTCAATTGTAATCTAAGTCATTACAATTCTTATGAAAGGAAATTTCAAGTAAAACAGCGGTTTTGAGTAAACATTGTAAGCAAAGCTGCAACATTAATCTATTCAAATGATCGCCACTAATCTGCCATTGGAAACTATTGGATACCGTACAGTTTTGTGATGTTCGCACGTTGTTTAAGAAAACTAACTTACGGTGTCACGCTTCGCTAAAAAAAAGGAAAAATAATTGTAAATAAAAACAAATGCAACTGCTGTTCAGCCTTTTTTCATATTTGTGATTTTAAGGAAAATTTTATCAAATATTTTCAAATATAGGATAGGGTTGATGGGTGTCGGACTCATGGTTTTCCCAGTAGTTACGGGTAGTATGGGCTTCATAGATAAACGAGATCAGCTGACTAGGTCCTAGGGCCGAAGATTTTCAGCCCTCTGACAGAAAAGAGCTATTTTTGACTTCGATGATGTGCTTCTTTGTTTGAAATTAACTGATGGTGATAGTGAGTTTATATTTTTATTCTTACTTTTGTGGACATTTGCCATCACTGATCAGTCAAAACAAGTTACAAATGTCTGCAAAAATAAAAATCAAAACATGAACTCTGCTTACCTTTACAATTGTCCAATGTTAAGTCTAAGATCGTAAGATGATCCACTTAAGATATACGGTAGGGAAATGGGACCGTTTGAAGATTAGATGTAAGTAAATGTGCCTCAAAATGTAAGCGCTATGAGCCAAATAGATTAATGAATTTAAAAATATAAATATTTCCTGACAATTATTAATTTGCCCATCAGAAATGTTTTTTTGTTTGGATGCAAAACAAATACTACACTTATTATTTACCCAGTGGCAAGAACTTTAAATCATAATTTAGTTTACAATTACCTTGTATTTGCCTATGTTCTTGCAAGGATGAATGTAGATCTCCGATGCATTTCGCCACAATTGTGGCATCTTCGGGGAGAAAAAAACACTGCTACACTAATCACATTTTCACTATTTACATGTCACTTTTCACTATTTACAGTTCACTAGTGTAGTAGTGTTTTTTTCTCCCCGAAGATGCCACAATTGTGGCGAAATGCATCGGAGATCTACATTCATCCTTGCAAGAACATAGGCAAATACAAGGTAATTGTAAACTAAAATACTACACCATATAATTGCAAGCTTCGACGACATTTACATAGCTGGACACTTTGCTCTATGAGACATAGGACTGACCAGCAGTTTGTAAAATGTCGGCTACTGTTAGTAAAATGACAGTATGATATTTGTCAGTGTTTTTATATTTTACTGATGAAATCCACATGATGTCAAACTAACCAGTTTTCTTTTCAGGCAATGCACGGTCAAGTCCAAATCTGATGTATGAGTCAGAGTGCATCCAATGTAAAGCGCATGAAATGTAAAATGCATGTAGGTAAATCCTTTACCTACCTAACGGCGTTTAAGCAATTATTACCTCTTAAACGTTCCACCTCAGCAAATCTTTTCTGGTGAGGACTAACACGTTAAACCGATTACCATCATTAGGGGGTTCACTTGCAGCCAGCCAGCGCCCGGAGATGCTTTTTGACGCCAGGTCACGTGGAACGCCAATGCCTTTATAATGGTTATGCTTTATTGAAAATATATGTCAACGGAAGGATATAAATGCGGGAGCTATAAATACAGAAGTTTTGATGTTAATACGTTCTTCGTTGAAAAATTTACAAAGTAATGTTAACAATTATTTTGTTCATTTGTTCACATGTGGAGAATTGTTGCGTGTGCTAAACATACAAACTTGAGTTGTTAGTTTGTAAATAACGTTCTTAAATTTTTAAAAGGCTCGTCTCACCTCATTTTTGCAGTCTTTCTGGTGAACGCATATGTGTCAAGATAATGGAGGATAATGGAAACCGGGGATAGGTTTGAAACAATACTTTTAGCCTTATCCAGAAATAAGTTTGTAATTACATTTTTTTTAATATAGATTACAAAATATCCTACTCATGGTCTGTTCTCATTATTAGAATGTATTGTACAAGGAAGAATAAAATAATACAGTAGTTTATAGCCCACAGTTGGTTGGATTGAATATAAAATTATCGCTATATTTTCAAAAGATTTATTTGAAAACCTATTGGTGGAATCTGAGTTTTGTTAAGCAACTTTATTGATTTTTTTTGTTAGTTTTATTCAAAACTGTGAATATAGATTAATAATGAAAAAAAAACTTTAGAAATAACTCTAAGTTAATATTTTTTGAGCAGGTAACAAAATTGTGGAAATTAAGATTCGTGGCGTATACAGTATGTTAATAAGATTCCGAGAAGAATTCAATGGATTTATCATTCACTGAGGGCACATTCTTGAAAATGTTCATTTCAGTAAGGCCATAAAATTTCCATTTACTCGAAATTGGTTTTCGCTGCTGGGATAGATTCACTTCATTACTGAACTAAATAAATAGTTATTTCGGGAGAATAATGACTAGTCACATTTTATTAGTATATTACATTTAAATAATATTTTCTCTTTAATTAGGTTTGAAATTGGATAAAGAAAACATATTTTAAGAAATTAGTATCTATATAAATATATCCAAAGTTGTAAAACGTGTTTCGTACGGTCACCTATAGCAACTTATGGAAAGGCGAACCCCTCACTCACTGACTCACTCATCACTAACTCTTCTACTTTCTAGGCACTTAGAAAGCTGAAATTGTGTACACTCATTCTTTAGGCATAAAATGGATAATACGTAAGTGTTTTTCACCCTGAACTTACCCTCCACACACCCTCGAAATCCACCGTAGACCCTTTCTAAGAACCCACATATTATCCTTGTACCAGGATATAGGTCTAATTGATGAAATGATAATGTTGAAAATAGAAGGTTCTATAGACGTAAACTTGAAAGTTCTATTTTGCATTAAATTCTAAGGGATCCTAGCAATACCTGTGGCTATCCTAGCAATACGTTTGGCTTCTCTAACGATAATAATTTAACACACTACTCCTCAATAATATAGTTTTGTGTTATTCTTTTTCTTATAAAAATTAATTTCTTTAAACTTGTTAAATATATTTTCATGAAGCAGAAAAACGTATTTAGAAATTCGTTAAGTACGCAGATCTGCTGCGACAGGGGTATCTATATTCCTGCCTAAGGGCCACTATAATATACATGCGAGAAGATTCGACGCACCACCCCCCTACCCCTTTAGGGGGTCGCTTCCCCTCTTGTGCTCCGAGATCATGATGAGGGCGAGCTCGGAAACCCTGCGGTAGGCAGAAGCTATCATCAATGCTTTTCGTCGCTTGACACTGGTAACTCGCTTCTCGAGTGCGTGAGCCCAAAATCCTATGTACAGTAGGGTATAGCAAGACTGGACGGCCAACATCAGCAGACGGCGCTTGCAAGAGCAAGGACCGCCGATGTTGGGCATAAGCCTACCTAGGTAGCGACACCCTTGGGGTCTTTGTCGGAGGTGCGCTGAATCTGCTCGTAAGTATAGGATAGCAATAGAAATATCCCGTCGCAGAAAACTAGAATACAAAGCGAATTTTAAAAACTTTCTGTTTCATGAACGTATACTTAACTTGGAATGAGTTTTACAAGAATAAGGAATGGGTTTTTACAAGAATAAGAGTAACAAGTGATACATCTTTATCTTGAGTGATGCCACAAGCAACTTCTAGTTTGTGGTAGATGTTTAGTGCTCAAACAGGTTTAATTCTTAATCATTAATTTTATTTTTGTCTAGCCTCATATTCCGTGCCATTGGTAGGGAATCCTAAAAAAATTATGGGAATCTACTGTGATTAAGAAAAATCGTTTTCATTACTCTACACACGAAAGTACACTTTCCAAACGTAAAATGAGCTAAGAAAATAGGTTATTCCCGCTACTACATGGCAAAATTACATAAAGTTAACTTTCTGTGCATATGTGGTGGACGGAAAGTAACCGTTATGGGACTTGGCGGTGCGGACCGATCTGCTGTTGCATTACTGTACCTCCCGCTAATGCACGGCAAAATTACATAACGTTAACTTTCTGTGCGTATGTGGTGGACGGAAAGTAACCGTTATGGGGTTTTGCGGTGCAGTCTGATCATCTATTGACCTCGATGCATTACTGTACCTCGACATAAGCACGGAAACTCAGCGTTATGAGTTCGGTTTTTTTCTTAATACTTAGTTGAATAAACAAAAATATTCATGTTGTTTACAATTTTTGTGATATTGTATTGAAAAATAATGTTCAATACTCGTCTCAAAAGTGCTATTGCGGGGCTCGATAGCTTTTCCCATGCTCGGCTACGCTTTGCGCGTAAATGCAATCTCTCCCCGCAATGTTCACTTTCGAGACTAGTAATGAAAACAACTACTTAATAATTGGTATTATTGTAAATAGCTCCACAACTAAAAAATAAAATTAATACTGAACGGGACTATTTTACAACTAAGCCACAGAACAGAATGACAGGTAACAAATTGGCGTCATACGGTCCCTGCCACAATATCCACAGCTAAACCGGCCAGTTGTCGAGCCACCTGACAGATCTCTCCATTTGTTCAGCTTTCCTCAGCAAACTTATCTTATCGTAACGGCAATATATATATATATATATTTTTTAATTTGATGGATGTTTTTTATGAACCTTTAGCTTCATCAGGAAGTTCAAATGGAGACTTGAAGATTATTGTCTTTTTATGTTTTAAATTAAGAGACAACATAATTATTTATTATTCGTTTACACAGTACAAATTGCTTAACTCCATATATTGACATCCCAATCTCTCCTAATCTTTTACTACGCCAAAAAAGCTTAAGAGATTATTTGGAGTTGGGACTTTAAATAGAGATGTATTAAAGCACTAGGTCGTTGTCCTAATAATTTCAGCATTTTTAGGAGACCCGTATTATTAATGTATGGGCTTAAAAGCAAAGCGGTGTTGCTCTCATGAACAGCAACATTATACAGCTTAAGAGTGTGTCTAACATTCCCTAGTTTTTATTTTGTAGAAATAAACTGAACAATTATGTTGTGTAGGTTAAATGAATCCTTTTAAAAATACTAAAATATTTTAAAACTATTGTTGATTATCTTTACGATTGTTGGTTTATGTTCTTTTAAGGACTACTATATTTTAAACGTAAAATGATTTACCAATACTATAAACAGTATGAATATATTGCATCTGGATGTACAAGTATATAATTTAATGATTTAAATCATACTCTATAATACTAATTAATCAAAATACTCAAATAAAAGTCACTTTAATGAAAATTTGTAATCCATACAGTTATAAATATTAGATTTTCGACGTGGTGCTGCCCGTCAGCAATGGATGATTGTATATAAATACTTATTTACTTACTTACATTCATTTTTTAGTTACTTAGTTTTAGTAATGATTAAAAGGGGAAAAAATATTAACAAAGTACCCTTTTCTTTGAAATTGTCATAAAAGGTACTTTGAAATGTTTAATTGAGTATAAATCCTAAATATTAATACGTTAGAGGGGTTTTCCTCACAGCCTTAACTCTACAACGGTTTGTCGTTGAATAAAGGACTGATTTTTTGGAACAGTGGTTGGCATCTGAGGTCGTTGAATCGACGTTGAACTCATTTCACTTTGTTTACAACTAAAGATAAGGAATCACATGAGATAAGGAAGAACATGGTTTAAATCAATCTGAAGGTTATCCATAGATTGCAGCTCTTATAATAATAAGAGCTGCAATATCCAGACCAAATATTAGGCTATCATCAGGATCACCAGGAAGTACATTTACAATAGGCCTCATTGAGACATCTCAACTAAAAAACAAAGGTTACAAAAAAGAGAGGATTTATACTTCAGCGCGAGCAAAACTACCACAAAAATAATTTAGACAGAAAAGAGTTTCTTAAAATAATTAAAGTATGAATTTTTTATCATTAAATTCAATAGGAATTAGACTTATTATTTATATATTCCCGTTTCATCCAAACTAAAATACAGTTAACAAAATACGATAAGGATTAAATGTAGGGATTAAACAGGTGTTCTTTTTAAGAGCATGTGAGTATTCACATCCTCACCGTTACAGTAAATATTTTTTTATTTAGAAAGTTTTCGTCTTTGGGCATAAGCCACTTGAGATTGAAGAATGTGACTTTATTACATCCAAGCTTATCATAAATTTAAGTGACTTTTCTTGTTCAAAGACGAACCTTTTTTCCACCATATCTGGGTGAATAATAGAAGTCTTTAAAAAAAATGAGAGTCTAATAAATACAACCCAAATAAATAAATAAAAACCAAGCTTTGTAATAGCAATAAATACAAATTAAAAGAGTTAGGTGTCTACACATGTTTCCGGTTTGTTAGACTGGATTTAGAACCAAAATTTATATGAACAAACAAGCTAAAAAAGTAAGTTTATTATGATCATAAAGGTCTCAGCGCCTCCACGCTTGTCATGTCTCACAATTCCGAAATTAAATAATTCATATAGTAAATATCCTGAAAAAAGTTCTTATTCGTCGGCTAAACATTGCACAAACAACTTTATAATTAAATACCCCCTTTGCAGCAGACCTGCATACTCAGCGAATTTCAAGTGAAAAACAACATATTTCAATCCAAAATATTTACATGTTTTTGAAAGCTCCATAGGAATAACATGGGAAATGAGTATGCAGGTTTGCTGCTACGGGTATATTAAAACTAGGTGGTTTTAATTCAATATTTATTAGATCTGAACTAGAAGAAGCCATTTACCAAGTTTTATAAAGATATGTTGAGAAATAAGCGAAATATAGATTTTTTCTTATTCCCCATAAGGTTAACATTGGGACAACGTACTGTGTTTACCACTTTCAATATCTCGGTAACAAATGGACATAGAGCAGTGATTCAAAATACTAAATTGTTTATTTTTTTGAGCTGAATTCAATGGTGCCAACAAAAATTCGATTATTTTTAATTTTCTATATAAAAAGCTCAAAATACCCATTTTTGGGGGGCTTTACCCCCCTTTACCCCCCCTTCCGATAGTCCGATCGGGCTGGTTTTCGAACTCGTCCGAATAATTACTACTTTACACGTCTGTGCCAAATTTCATTCAGATTGGACCATTTTTACGGCCGTTATCGTGCTTAAAGACACATAGATATATATGTATGAAAATGAACGAATAGTGTTTTTTGCTTCTGGGGGCCCCAAAACGAAAAGTTATCATGGTCTCGGGCTTAGGTCTTACCATGAGTACTACGGTAACAGCTTCTTCCCTATAGGAGAAATTCGCTAAAACTAATAAAGGCACAGATTGAAAGGGCTTTGACAACTACAGAGCCGTTGACAGAAAGGAAACAGAATCAAAATCTAAGCAAATTTGTTCGCAGTTCAAGTAAGTGATGGAGATATTTTATATTTCAATAAATCAGACGAGCCTTTCGTGGACAAAGTGAACTTCAATGTAATATTGTAACATGCACATTGAAAATTAGATTAACAGCAAGAGAATTCGTCTTTCAGCTGCTTAAGTATGTTAGTCAATCTGCGGCTGCTACCAGTATACACTATAATCAACTCAATCGGTTCAAAACGAAGCTTTGTCCAAGAGGTTTAACAAAAAAAGAAGTTAACAGTTGCCCTTTTTATGAAAACATTGAATTCTTTATTTCATAGCAATCCAACTCATTACTAAATTTGGCTTTATATTTTAATAGAAAATCACTATTTAATTAAAACTTATATTCCAAATTATCCCAAAGCAATTATAGGGGAAAAAATCTATAGGCGATACTCCTACCGCCATCTTGAAACCACCATTGAACGTAGCTTGTGATCAATCATTTTGTGTCATCATTAAACAAAATTGTTATACCGATTTGTATGTTCCAATCCTTTTCAGTAGTCTTTATTCGTTCCCAATTAAGGGATTAGGGAATTTCTTAAACTATGTTTTTCACAGATTTTAGCATGCAAAAAATATAAAAATATTTACTTAAATTATAATAGATAACGGCAAGTTGCCAAGCCAGGTTTTATGTAGTCTGACGAATATTAACTTATTAACAATTTGAGCCTTTCTCTCAGATGTACCGATTTGAAATCAATCAAAATTACCGTTTTTGTAATTTATATACCCATTACTCTTTGTTTAAAATTTATTTTTGGTGATAGTAATTTTATTTTAATTATTTATTTTTTTCAAACAAATTTCAAGACTTTTGGAATCTGCTGGGACCTGGCTATGTGTTTCTAATCTTTTTATGTTTTAGGTTCCGCCTGGAGGTGGGATCAGATGCTAGATCCCGCAACGTCGAGAAACTTGTTTATAAAAATCAGTGATGGTAAATGAAGGCAAAGATCAAAATCAAAACTCATCCACATTTTAATTATTTATCGCACTTAATAAAAAATAAATATGCCTTTCAAATTCAATATTTCATGTTTGAAATATTTAATTATTCTGTAAAAGTTCACTAAAAGAGTAACAACAAATATGATATCCCGTATAATGTTTGTAAGGTTTTTCTTTTTAGCTCTAGAAAGTAACTTATAAAAGTAACGAGAATAGGCCACAGAAAAAGAATTGTCTTTGAATAGGCCTACAGAGAAATCATCTATACAATAATCAAATTTTCGATCCAAAATTATAGGCACAGAAATAAACTGTGTACTCAAACATTTTAGGCCTATAAGGTGGTAAAATCAATCAGGCTGTTGGTGTGCAAACACAATCAATGTCTAGTGCTAAACCAAGCCATAACTTTGAAACCGTGCCTTTGCCTGCTCAGAGTTTATTACCATTTTCATGTTTGTTCACCTCATATTTTTATATGCGATGCCGTAAGGTTTAAGCTGTTGTTGAGTGATATGAATTACACACTTTTGTAGCTAGGTCTGCCACCAGGACATAAAATATTTACTAACATTAAATGTGAAACGGCAAATAAAACCTAGTGACACATACACTGTGACACACTGAGAACTGAGTGACAGTCGTATCGGTTTAATCCAACGACTTGAGGCATCAGTGTTGTGTACACACATTTTGCTCGTCATATTTAAAATATTTTGCTATTTGAAAATTTTAATAAACGTTTTATGCGTTTTACAAATAAAAAGAATGAACTATTGGCTTTAAACCTAGTATTACATGATTTATTTCACAGGAAATTAATATTGAACATATTCCTGACTTTTGCGCATCCAGCGAGGGCTTCCTCGATTCGAGATCAGCCGGAAATGAACTTGTCTTGTTCTCACTGAGTTGTTTATGATTCCTTACACACCAAAATCCGATAGTAGCAGTCGAATTTGGGTCATATAAAAATGTTGAGGTCTTAAATACTTCTCTTTCGCGTTCAACATACGGTACATACATACATATACGAGATGTATATCAGATTTTAACGAATTTGCGCTATAGGGAAAAAGCTGTTGCCGTATAGTTCATGGTAAAACATGAAGGCCCGGGACCATTATAACTTTTCGTTTTAAGGTTACCACATGCAAAAAATTCCATTCAATCATTTTCATATATATTAAAATGAATAAATAAATATATATATATTTTTTTATTTATTTATTTATTTTATTTGTTTATTTATTTATTTTATTTATTTATTTATTTATTACTATTACAGAAAAATTACTTGAGTTACCTTTGAATTAATTTTATTTGCGAATCAAATGAATTTAAAGGGAACTCAGTTATTTTTTTCTGTAATTATTACAGTTACCCTCATTTTTATATAATCAAGAAATATATAGATATGTATACAAATATATGTGTGTGTACCGTTACATCTATGTAACGAACGTATGTATATATCATGTGTCTTTAAGCACGATAACTCGCGTAAAAATGAACCGATCTAAATTAAATTTGGCACAGACATGTAAAATAGTAATTATTCGGACCAGTTCGAAAACCAGTCTAATCGGACCATTGGAAGGGGGGTAAACCCCTCCAAAAATGGGTTTTTGGGATTTTTACATAAAAAATAAGAAGTATAAAATTCTTGTTTAGACGATTAAATTCAGCTTGAAAAAAAATTTAGTATCTTGAATTGTTGCTCTACGTCCGTTGGTTACCGAGATATCGCTAGTGGTAAACACGGTAGGCTACGGTTTTGCAATGTTAACCTAATGGGAAAAAATCCAATTCTGTATCTTGCTTATTTCTCAACATATCTTAATGAAACTTAGTATATAGCTTCATCTAGTTGATATTCACTGGATTATTGCAAAAATATCTAAGTTTCACACTTCCGTGACAGCAAACCTGCACACACATTTCCAATGTTAATCTAATGGAGAAAGTTGTTGTACGCTCAATGTTAGTATTTAATTAAGATTTTTATTTTTATTTACCGCTAACATGTGGATTGCTTAATCCACATGTTATAAGCTTTCATAAGCTTACGTTTTAAGATATCTTACAAACTATATTGGCTTAGATTATCTATATAATGAATGTAAATTTATAGATGGTGCAGTTAAAAAATGGCCCTCAATGCATTAATTGATGCTAATGGATGCATTAGTTTTTAAATCAACCTTTAGCAAATAATGTTATTATAGCGTCTAATTGTTTGGATATCCCTAACGAGAAAAACGCGTCATTAAACTGAATCAATCTTACTCACTCTAACAAATTGCCAGACGCATTGCTAGTTAAGTGCTTAAACATGCCTCACAATATTGATTTCCACAGTTAATGATGAGACACAACTGTTATTCCCTTTCCTTCAAGTTTAATAAACGGTGTAGTTTATAATATATGAAAAGAAGGTTATAAAATGTTTTGCTACTGTACTCTTTTAAATACAGAAAAATATAAGAAAATACAGAAAATTATATTACATTTTTGAAAATTTATTTTATTTATCTATTTAACCTCCCTAATACTACATTTAGATGGATATAAATAGAATAACTGTAACACTCCAGATCATTATCTAAAAGTAAAATAATATTTTAAAATACCAACGCGATTAACGAAAAATAACCCTAATTTTCCTAATTGCTCTAAGCTCTTCTGTGAAACGGCGGCCATTAACGTTGCAACAACCCTGCGGAAGATTACGGAAGATTCTCGTATCCCTGCTTATACTGCGGTTGTCAAACACCAGTATCTATCTTAGTGTGTGTGTGTACATAATGTAATACAGTGTAAAATATTATTACTGTCGTAGGATTTTAAAAGTGTGTCCTGTATATCCGTCATACATTATGCAAATAGTAAATGAAGAAATTCCACACCTTAAAAACATTAAAACTCATAAATAACCCCTTTGCAGCAGACCTGCATACTCAGCAAATTTCAAATGCTTAAATAAATCTTTCAAACGGAGCCTCGAATCAAATAAAATTAACCTTTTTAAAGCCGTCAATAATTATGGAGTACATGCTAAAAATGCCAGCTCTTTAACTGGAACATATGCTAAGAAGGCATACATTTTTCATCTGCGATGCATGGTTTTTGTTTAAGAGCTATAATTTCAACAATTGTTATCACATACTCAGTTTTATTTACTGATCCTCATTAAATATGTTTTAAATTGTATATATATATATATATATATATATATATATATATATATATATATATATATGTTTATCTATATAAATACATACGTTTGATTGATTTTTGTTTATTTTACTATTTTACATCTTTGCCTAAGGATAACGTCAACACTTGGCACATGTTCATGCCATCGATGTAAATAAATACAACATCGATGGTTCATGCCAAATTACAAAAGCTGTCATCAATTAAGCATATTTAGCTTTCCCTACTATAGTATTATTATTTTGATTTTTCATAAAATTCCCACTTATAGTCGTGTTTTCAAAAATGCATAAGTTTATTGGAAGCACATTCCCGTCCCTCCCTCGAGGGAGCCGAGAGGTCGTGTGGAGTGTGGAGTGTGGAGGGATCACGTACAGTCACAGGGAAAACATGTCACGTCCGCTCCCCGCCGCCGCCGTTTGACAGATTTACGGGATCGATTGTTTAATATGTAAACAAAAGATTTTCCCTGCAACTGCCGTTGCTTTACAGAGCTTCTTATTGAAGCGAGGTTCATTTATTAATAGTATTGTAATAAGTGTTTCTTAGATATTTTTTCTCAACTTGATGAACTGCCACTTTTAATATTTTTATGAGATGCCGTCAAGTTTGTTATTAAAATGCTTACTTTTGCGTTAAAAAGAGAAAAATGCTCACAAAATTCAAGCACTTAAGAGGTTAAATCAGAATGAAAACCCTAAACAAGTAATATAATTAGTTGATTAAACTTAACACTCATAGAGAAGTAACATGACTTAAAACAAAAAGAGAAATAAATTACAATAATCCTTTTATTTTTCTCTTTACGGCAAAATAATTCCATCAAGACTCGTTGAAAAACCTGAAGATTGAGTTCATAATAATCCCATCATCTGGAAAACTTCATCAGAAATTCAATTTACGCAATAATCTGTGACGTCACCCGCTGACTCTGATGACGTCATTATACACCTGTCTGACCGAGAGCGGGAATATTCTTGGCTTGAAAAATTCTTCCATTATGAGACCACGGTTGAATGCCAAGTTTCTTTTCATTTCTTCTAAACAGATGAAATGCATTATTTGTGAACAGATAACCTGTTTTATAGGTGTTCTGTGTTGCAACAGATAATCTTGCAAAGGGCAATTATTAATACCGCGCTAAACAGAGCATGGGTTTAACATATAATTGCATGATGATTTAACTAGCTGTTAGAGCAGGATTCTTCGAGAAGTGATTTTACTTAATAGGGGAGCAACTAATGCGTTATAACTAAAGCAAACTTCTTTGTAAATATGTTATGTTATATTTCTACACAGTTCCAAACAGCTGCCGTGTTAAAGATGTTTCGTGATTTATCTTCATAGAAGCTGGTGATTATGGCTCCGCCCGAGAGAAAATTGGCTTGAATCATATTTTAAACAGGCTATAAAATAAATTCAGATTCACCAATATGATGGCAAGTGGCAAGTGGCCCAGTATCGTACCTATACAAAATTAGGCCTACATTGCGATTTTCGTAAGGTCTGAACTGGTAACCTTGAATAACAAAGCGTGCAAGCTTCATGAACCACCTAATCAACCATATTTTTTCGAGTTAAGATAAATACTAAAAAATGAGCAAGTTGGAAACAGATTTAAAAATACAAATTATATCATGCTCTCCTCATTATTTTTTTTTTATTTCATCTGTTATGTAATGTTATATTATGTCTCTGTTATGTCTGACGTCTTTTCCTCTACTAACACTGCCAATCGTGACTTTCAAAGAACAATTCAACCATGGGTTGGCTTAAATAGGACAAATCTCAAAGTCTCTTTAAAGGGTATTTATTTAAAGGTATATATTTAACAAATTTGTTTTCATGTGACACCTTTGATTGGACTATTTACTTATAATGAAAAGGCTAAAGAACTTAACGCCACTAAAGTAAAGAGAAGTGAGGATAAATAACTTTTTAAATTGAGTCTTTTAAATTGTTTGTAGTTTAAACTTGGTTCTTCGGGTTCAAATACTGGGCAACATTGTTTCTTTGGCGTTTTCCATAGGCATATAATTTATATGGATGCATGTGACATTGAATAATATGACTTTCACACCAGATTAGCTATTTTAATGTCATTTTTGTTTTAATAATAGCCCGAAACTCCAAGATTGTTCAGTAAAACCAAAAACAGTAACATTCAGTAAACATTTGACAAATAATCGCACTTTCTCAGGTTAAAAACCTCGAATCTAAATAGCTATTTGGATCAAAATACTATTCTGAACTATAATTTATGTTCATAATATAGTTAGATAATCTGAACATCAATTATTTTCAGTTGAAAGTGGAAAGTATAAGTATGTCCATAACTTTTTATAGCAGTTATGAGCTGTGTGAGTATTGCCTTCAGTTCTCTTGGTATATTTGTCTCTTTCAAGAGGATAAACTGAGCAAAAGTAAAACGTGACGTAAATAGCACTATAAAGGTCACCAAGGAGTGTCTGAAATACTGAACATAAAGTCCACATGTAGTGCAAGGTGCTGACCTAGCCGGGGAAATATATCAAGTATACTACCGTATTATCCTAACTTACAATCGTCTTGGTGTTCGTATGAAAAAAGACCCGGCATTTCCGTTTTAAACTTCAAATGCAGTTTTTACAATAATAAAAGCCAGAATTTTTGCTACCACCAAAATATATTAAGACCCCTTCCCATAATTTTTTACTTCTATCGGTTTGAACTGAATGATTTAAAAAGTATTTTCAAATCATAGCATTGCATTACCACACTGCACTGTCATTGGTTTTAGTTTAGAAATATACAAACAACCTATGCCGTTTTTTATACAAACTGACATCCCTACATAATTTGTACATACTTTAAAAAGAACAACTTAGGAACTTATAACTTTGGTGAAGTAATGATGAGTGAATTTAAGATACAGAGTAATTTTACATTATACATTGTATAACGTTTTAAAATAACCTTGCATTTTCTGTAGCTACTGTCGGTGTAAAGTTATTTTGATTTTCTTTTGACTTGATCATAGAATGCAGGATAATACTATCAAGATTCGTTTTTCTGATAAATGTTGAACAGAATTTATCAGACGAAAATCTTCATCCGCAGTTTAATTAACGCAATAGCCCATGACGCCATTACACAGCCGTCTGGCCGAGACGCGCCAATATTCCCCGCTTGAATGATCATCCTTTCCTTTAAAGTATGTGCTTAATTTAGTCACTTCAGTGTTTTGGCTTTATAAATGACGCAATAACAGCACCAACCTTTCCAAAAAAATCTCTAATAAGGTTTTTGATATAATGAAAGCCATTTTCGTACACTTTCTTCATACAGTTAATGATTACTGACTTGATTTCTCCCTATTTAATATGCATTTCTAGTATACCGACCTTGAGATTTTTGGAAATTGATCTATTGATATTCATTGAAGATACGTATATATTCGTGAAACTTGTTTTTTTCTAATTCCTGATGACAAAATGTTCGCAAAAATAAAAAAAAGATAAACTCACCATCATCAGAAAAAACATTCCAGCAATGTATATTGAACATGATAACTATAACGATGCAAAGCACTTTTATAGGTGAAAAATGCCCTATGAATGTTTTAGCCTATGCATGTTTTAGCCCACTCAAAGAAGGGTCGTTCAATGCTCAGTGTTTAATTTGTAAATAATATTTTGTTTTTAAAGGAAAAAACAGTTTTATCAGCTTCAACTGATTGTTAAAATTTATAGCAAATAAATTATAAACTTTTTACTTTAACCCCATATAACTTATGAGCAGATTGCAAAATGCATAAGATATTGTAAAGCCATAAAAAAATCTTTAATATGTACCTTAAAATCATGCTGACCAATATTTTGTTGAGTTGTATATAAAGGCATAAAAATTAGCTGTAACATGTAACTTAAAATTATACTGACCAATATTTTGATGAATTTTATATAAAAACACTGAACCTACCCCACTTAACCAGTAACCACTTAATTAATAACTACAATTTTGCAACCTACAATTAAGGAAAACAAAGAAGCATAGCTATTACTTAAATAACAAAGGATGGTTACTTGGACAATGTTAACTAAGTGGAAGAAAAGATAAGGCCTTGGAGATGAGGGTTTGTAAGAGATTCAATTATTCAGCTAATAACCCCCACACCGCGCCGACGGCGGGACATCGGGGGTAGATGGCTTCCTAATGCCCTCCTCCATCTCTTCATACTTTCAATTGTGTTCCCTGAGTATCTTAGACCTAAACATCTTTAGTCCTCGCCATTGGTGACTAACAGTTTAGTTTGGGATATTTAGTGCCCAATTAAACAGGAATTTATGCATTTTAAAACCTCGATTTACCTCCATAATCTGCCCCTTTTTTAGTGTGCATACTTTAAAAAAAGAGCCAACAGAGTATACAGGGCATTAGATACTGTTAATGAAATTAGCTTAATAAAGGACCAAAATTGTGGTTTTAGTTGATAAACTGAACCTTTGATTGGTCAGAAAATTCTTTCTAGGAATTAGTAAGAAATTTCAGGATATAAAATAACAGTTATTGTTTATTTCATTACATCAAATATTACATAATCATTACTTTCAAAAGTTCTTATATATACACGTTTTAATCCACACTAAGAGCAACAGCATTTTATTCTAATAAAGGATTAAGTTATTGATGCATTCAATTGCGTTCTTAATGTGACTGGGACATTACATTTAATTTATGGACTTCATTATGTGAAAATTCCTTGCTTAATGTTTTAACAAAATAGATTGAAACAATATATTTTTAGTTTATGGAAAATAAAATAAGAAGCTGGGATTTTCATTGCGTAGTTTTCTGCTTCGAACTTCGAAGAGGAAAGCAAATTACAAAATATTTACATGGAAATTGCCTGCTTTGCTTCTTTTTCTCAACTGAGTTGATGTTAATGTTTTACTGTCATCATATGAATATTCAAGCCTTTTTACAAAATGCATAAATTTCTTTTGCCCCTACAATTTTGTCAGCATTGATGGATGTTAAAAGTCAGAGATTTCTCTCCTTTTATATATTTCAATCATATTACACAAGATAGAATTTTTTAATCTTACTTAATCAGTTTTATATACACAACGAAACAATTTTAACAGCTACATTGGTTAAGAAAAAAATTATGAAATAAATAATATGAACATTTTCATGAACAAGAAACTTTTATCTAATTTAAGTTTGATTAATTTGACCATTTGTGGTTTTAATGGAACACTTTTAATACCTAAATGTGCCTCTCTAGAGACCTAAGTCATAGACCACAGAATAAAAACCGATAGAAAATGAATTAGATTAGGTGCTCTGTCTGGTTTTAAGCTAACAATAATGTATAATCTTAGATTTTAAACACCAGCCAAATTTATTGCTGGATGAGATACAGTGTGCATTTATGTAGGTCTCAAATTGGTAATAAAGTGGCCACTGTAAATCCTGTGGTAATTTTAGGTAAGAAAATTCATCTTTGCCTCTCAATATCTCCCTTAAATCACAGCAGGAATCTATGAAACAAGTAAAATAGTGAAATACAGTTCGTCAGTTTTATCTTGAGCTTTAGGATCACTTTTCAGTTGGATTGAATTGGAAGTCAAAAGAACTCCGCAACTGACCTCTGAAGTTGTATTACCCTGACATGTTAATGTTTTCTAACTGCTGTACATTTGCATACTTATTCTAGTTTGTAAACAAACACAGTTGATATTTGTTGATGAAATTAATTTCTACATTGTTTATTGTCCCAGGTCATTGGGAATAAACAATGTTTGACTGCCCCGGCAACGGAGTAGGTCTTTGCTCAAGGTTCTACGAACGAACTGTACATTTCTAATAATTACACTTGTGCTGAACTATATGTCTCTTCTCTGTGTCTTCTTCGATAGTTCATTTTTCCTCAGTTTTACTCATATTTTGCTCATATTTTTTTACTCATCTTTTTTGCAGTTATGAAACACAGTAACCATTATTAGTTTGACTAATCAGTCCTAGTTTTGTTTATGTTAAGTTTTTTGTAATTTTTTTATATTTTCATTATGATTCTGTATGATAATTTTACAATTTGTTAACGTCTTTCCTTCTATAAAGATAGCTTTTCTATTACCGTGGCTGGGTACAAGATTATATATTGAGTACTCTTTCATGGGACCATCCTCATAATTAGACCAGTTCGTAAATTGTAAACCGAAGCGAAATTTTGGTTCGGATCCCACGTTAGGTCCTTTAGTTGCCATTGGCTGTTGGGCAGTCCTGTCTTAAAGAACATGTCGGCCTTAGTCAGTAACAAGACTACAAGATCGCGCCATAATCATCCTACACTCATGTTCCGGTTAAAATACGCAGCCAGTGCTGTGTCCCGGTTTTAGAGAGGTATTCAAGGTATTTTATATTGGTTTACAAATGTCCATATTATGTTGTTATAAAACCATCAGCTGATTATAACATCATTTGGCTAGTATAACTTAAATTGCCATTTGAAATACCATATAGCCATCTCAACTATACTCGATTCTACATTCGGCCTTCAGTGTGGAATTCCCATGAGCTGTGTATTTCAAATGGCAATTTAAGTTGTACTAGTAAAATAATTCTATAGTCAGCTGATGATTTTGTAACAGCATGATATGGATATTTAGTAAAGAAATGTACCCTGCAAAGATAATAGAACAGCTACCTCTCATAAGACCACTACTGAAAGGTGAACGTGGAATCAAGCATAGAGGTCATGGTGCAAAGAACAAAGAAAGATGTGTAGATATGTGTTTGCCACTCAGCTGCCAGTCAGCTGGTATGACGTAGTTGGGCTCATGCAACAAGCGGACCATTCTATATTAAAGATAAACTATATTAAGATAAGACAGTACATATAAATATTTTTATTGAGTTGTATAAACTATTTTGCACTATAGTCCTTGTAAACGCTAGTTGCGGTGAGCCCAACTACGTCACACCTGCTGACTGTGCACACACATTTCCTTTTTCCTTACACCATGCTAGACATGGCTATGGAAAGACAAAACTGATGGAAACTCCTTCCTGTAAGGTGTGCATGGAACGTAGATTTTTTGGCCAAGTAACCTATATAAAACACATATTTGAGCAAAAAAATATTATTTAAGAAGTTAAATAAATAAAAAATACAGGCGTATTGTTTTTATTATAAAAGTAAAAGATAAATATGTAACATTATATATTTAATTTCGTAAGGCGATTCTTCGGGTCAAAATTGTGGGCGTCAGGCAAGTCGTAGAAATATGGGAAGAGGGCTCAAATTAAAGATCTCTTTTCCGTGATGGCGGGAAAAATAATGAAAATGCTCGAAATTCACCAGAAAACGAGAAATAACGTAAAATATCTGCCATTTGAAAAACATTGGGATCTAAAAACCTCTGTTTTGTTTACATAAAACATGTGATGCTGATACTTGATTGAAAACCATGTGGTGGGCTAGATAACGATATAAGGTAAATTCAGTTTGCTATGAAGGCATTTTTTACTATAGTAAATAAGGATTGTTTAGATTTTCTCTCATTAGGGGCTTTTAGCCCCTTCAAGCCACTAGTATTTTTTAAATCACTATAAATTTGATGGTTGTCAAACAGCTGATTTATGCCATGGGCAAAGTTGAAACACAGTTTGATTGAATTATACACATTGTTGGGATTTAGCGGATTTAAGTTTATCCGGAAATAAGTTTATCAAAATCCAGAGTATTAAGTATTATTATGTCCCTAGCTATCGACGTTTTAAATTAGTAGTGTAAATTGCCTTGCATCATCCAGCTTAAAAATGTTAATAAAACATCTTTAAGATATTGAAACTGGAATGGATTTTCCCTATGGGCAGAGGAATTAACAACCAAGAACAATTATTTTGTACCTATTTAAAAAGTGGGATCATCCTCTTACCTAAATATTAAAACGCTAGGAGTTTTATTCATAGACATAACTTGATAAAGACTGGACAGGCAAATTCAAGTTTATGGGGGGAGGGGCGAATTTCAACTGTGGCTGTGGGGTTCTGTCGTTGACATGCAAGACTCAGTATAAACTATTCAGTGAGAACAAGTTGATTTCTGGCCATCTCAACTCCCACAGGATTTGACTCGTGTATTCTCAACAAAGTATTGCCCCAGTAAAATATCCTTGGCGTTTGTTCATCAAATTTGTACTGCTAACTTTCTGCATCGGTCTATTAATAAGTGTTTAATTAACGATGTTACTACTATGTTCACCATTATTGGAGTTGATCATTTTCTGATATGGGCTAATTCAAACTAATAAATGTGAATGTAAGTCAATTTATGTGTTATATTTCATTCCTTAAATACTTCACAGATTATTATTGTACGAGGCGTCATGAAAAAAACAGGGAATTGCAAAAAACAGCTTATTCCCTGTGTTGGAAATCAGCTGTTTAAGTAGTTTTGAAAATCACAATTTCATGATGCCTTGTTTAAATTGTTTACCAGCGTTGTCAGAGGTATAAAATCATTGGTGTTGTATATTAATAATATAAGGCTCATAAGCGAAAGATTAATTCACTTTAACCTGTAAAGTGATTTATCAGTTAATTTTTAATAATAAACTTGTAACTTTCTATTATTACATAATTAATTAGTCCTAATAGTAAATTAATCTAAATCATTTCAAGCTCCTGTAATCACATTTTTGAAGATTTAGTTCGTTTTTACTGGACTTCCACTGTAAATAGAGTTTAATGTTTTTATGAAATATCTTACATCTTGAAGCAGAGCAACGTTAATAATACACATCACTTTGAATAAATTTGCATTCAAAAGTACTTTGTACATCAAAAATTTGCCAAGCAAAACATGGTGAACATGTTTTGCATATTAATTGCATAATGGTGTTTATTTTAAACTTTCAAGCATGGGTTTTAATCTTATAAACTACTGTAAAACAATTCTAACGCATAAGTTGGGAACTTAAAAAATACACTCCATACTTGACTTGTGAAAAACATTACTCCATATTGTTCCGCAATAATGCATACAAATTAAATAATTTTAATGAAGAACAATTTGCATTATTAAAAAGCCATCTTTTAATTTTTAATCTATTACAGCCCTTTTGCCCCTATGCTGAAAATAATTTCAGAAAAGCTATCATTCATTGCTAAGGTGAAATAATTTTTCTATCATTCATTGATTCATTGCTATCATACTTCGCTAAGATGAAATAATTTTGTTAAATCTTCTAGCTCTTATGCTTATCATTGAGCATTAATTATCTTGTGAATCACAATCACAATAACAATTATCATGAGACATTTCATCAGACTTTTTATTTTTAGTCACAGTTCCAATGTTCCAAAAATGTGTTTTCAACTTTGAAATTTTTTGTTTTATTTTTCTGCTGAGGCGTTTTTTATTGTGATTTTCCTCAGAAGGTGGCATAAGGTCAGTAGAAGATATTTTGTTTGCTTTTACTTCACTACAACCTTCATTGTTGTTGAACTTAACTGACAAATGTTGAGTTGAACCCTTCAGATTATTTGAAGAGGTATCCATGCAATCAGATTCATATATCGTTTTGATGCTGTTCGAAGAGTAACTGTTTATTCTTGGTTCATAAGTGAGGCCTTTCTGGTCCATGTTTTGGCAATGAGACTCTTGATTAAATCTCACACAAGGTGTGCGAGTTGCCTCAGCTGATAAATCAGTTGTTTCTTCATTATCTGACTTTTGAGGCATCCAAACATCATCTCTTAAAACCGTGTAGCTCGCCTTACTTTCAGTTAAAATATTGTTACCACTTTGTGATTCTACCCTATGTAAATTAGAAGTATATTTAATTTTAAATGCCCCATTTGCAGTAATTTTAGAAGCTACCTTTTTTTTATATACATCGTT
Organism: Flexamia atlantica; assembly: GCA_035578135.1. NCBI lineage: Eukaryota > Metazoa > Arthropoda > Insecta > Hemiptera > Cicadellidae > Flexamia > Flexamia atlantica. Next base: position 29,911,196 of record JAQJVK010000003.1, read on the forward strand.
AAAAATCGGTTCCCTTGTTTCAGAAAAATTAATAAGTGATTGAATTTGCCTTAAATCTTGGAAAGTTACTTGATTTTCTGAGGTCTCTATTTTGTTTGTGAGATTCCCTTGTTCCTCGCTAACATTCTTACTATCTCCTGCATCGTACACATTGCTCTCATTTAAAAATTCTTGGTTTGTTTTTGGAAAACATTTGGGATTATTTTCATCATTAAAATTGTAAATTTTACCAAACTCATTTTCTCGGGCAATAGTTAAGATGCCTGAATTGGTTTCTTTTGAACTTATGTCAGTAATTTTGTCCTGTTTGTCACATGAATTTACAGCCTGATCGATTTTTGTATATTCTCTAGAGTCTGACTTCTTTGAAAGGTTTTCTATTGATTCAATTACTGAACGGAGCTCATGTAAAGATGTAGTTGCTTTATCCAATCTCCTTTTAATTTCGAGCATTGATATACAGCTGCATTTACTGTTTGTTGTTTCATTTGTGCTTTTTTCTCCTATGGTATTACAACTGGCAATCTTAGTTATGGGTTTTATTTCCAAATTATTGTGTTGCTGTTTACTACATGATTCTAATCCACCAGTAATAGAATGATTGCTTAAACATGGCTGTTTGTATTCCAGGCCTTTTGGATCTTTGTAAATTGATTGACTATTTGACACTGATGACAAACATTGCTTGACAGACAGTTTATCGTTTGATGTTTTGCTTTTTTTACAGGTCTCGAAGTTTTGAAAATTTTGTTGGCTGTGATTGTTGTAAATGTATATCGTCCGGCCATTTTTTTCAGTTATATTTTCAAAGCTCTTTTCACTCGATGAGGATATAGATAGCTTTCCTGACGAACGTTTTCTAGATCCAATATTTTTTACATGATTACCTTCTTCTGAGAATGATTCTAAAGCTTCTTCCATTACATCAGGCTCTGAATCATTTGAAACTGATTCTGGATTACTATTTGAACATTTGGGTCCTTTCCTCATATAATTTTTATGAATGCTTGAAGCTGATTCCTCACCCTCGTTCCTGCCACTCAGTGTTTCTTGTGAAGAATTATGTTTAATATCATTATTCTCTTCATCATTCAATTCACAATCTTGGTTAAAATTCCTGAACTCAGTACCGGTATTATTAGTTTTTAAATCAATGTCAGCCTCTTTAAGCCCATTGTTTGTTTCAGAATTTTCTGAATTACTTTGGGTTTCTTGATTTCTCTGTTCATAATTAGACAAGCTACTGCCATCTTCGTTCTTTTGCTGATTTGATTTCTCTGAGTCAGCATTTGAGGTTAAATTGTGAGAGATATTGACATTGATTACATATTCACCAACAACTATTGTAAATGGCTTAATAACTGATTTCGCTCTAAATTTAACAGTACCATCTTCGCCGAGGACACCATGATACTGAATGTTACTCAATTTTCCTGGAATATTTAGATTAAAAATACCATCTTTGGCAAATTTTGAATTTGCAACATATATAATATTAGAGTTTTGAAAATCCACTGTTGAGCTACCGCTGTCTTCATAAACATCAAAACCAGGAATATTATTATGTAGTTCCTTTAAATATGGCTTAAGATTGTGTAGTTTGACTAGTGTTGGGTTACGTTTAGCAACATAATATTTTTTCCTGTTGTTGGTAAATGATTTGGCTGAAAGAATACAAACATCATCATAGTCAAATGGGTTAACCTCTATATAGGATTGAGATACGTGAAATAATTATTAGTTCATTTATTTAGATGGTGTCCTTCCATCAAATTTGTTTCAAAAGGTAAATTAACTATTTCATAAAATGGCTTGGTAAAATCAAATTTTAACTTTTTCATAAGAAATCTAGTCACCAAAATATTATTCATTCAAACTGAAGTACTTATCATACTTATTAGCAAATTTCCCCTGTAGGGAAGAAGCTGTTACCGTAGTACTCATGGTAAGACCTAAGACCCAGACCATGACAACTTTTCATTTTGGGGCCCCCAGAAGCAATAAACACCGTTCGTTCGAATTTATATATATATATATATATATATATATATATATATATATATATATTTACATATACCTATATATTGGGTGTCTCACCTAAAGTGAACCAATAGCTAACTTTTTTATTATAAATCTGACAAAGTACATCTTATGAGGGACTTCCCTTTATTTTTAAAGCTGCTTTTTGGAGTGACTTCGAAATTTTAAAATATGGCCGCCATTTTCCAATATGGCGGACAACTTTGATTTTTCTTATGGAACACCCTGTATTTTATGGCGTTTTTGAATTTAACACTTAGTTTTAGGAACTTTTTATCCTTTCTTATTTTTTTCTAAACCCATTGGTTCAGGAGATATGAGCAGTTAAAGTTTGATTTTTTCCCATTGTGTCCATTTAGCTGTGCCATCCCATGTATTCATTATGCAGTAAAAGCATATTCGAAATAATACATTTCTATGAGTGAATCTCGACTGAAAATTATTTTATGATTAAATCTCAACTAAACTCTCATTTTAAGACACTTTTACTCTTTGGCATGTATTTAGTCCAGTAAATCTACGTAAAAAACACCCTTAACCTAGAACAAATTGCAACACGAGCGTTTTTGGTGGAAATCTGTCCAAATAAATGTTCTTTTTAACATATCCAAAATCGGACAAAATCGGTCCATGGGAAACTCCCTAAAATTACGTTTCAAAATGGCGGATTACAATGGAAAAATTTAAAATTAAGTTTTACTCTTAGTTTTCAACCACACCTCCAGAGATATAAAATTAGGAACGCTACAGAAAACCGATAGGGGGGTAATACTTCATTTTTATAGGATTTTAAATTTTGGCCGCCATCTTGGATCCGCCATATTGGATTCAATATTTTTTTTCAAATACAAAGATGGTCATGTGACACATCATTTAGAACTAGATTTTTACGCTGATTCCAATGCTGAAATCCGTTTTCAAAAATCTGTTTTTGTTTTTAAGATACAACAAATTTTTTTTTATTTGTTAAAATGCTCACCAACTTAGACCAAACTGCAACAAAACTTTTTTTCATGAAAATATAAACAAAAAAATACTTATTCAAACATATCCAAAATCTAACAAAATTGGTCTATGGGAAACCCCCAAAAATCACATTCCAAAATGGCGGTTTTTTTTACATTGGGAAGTTTTTGAAAAAAGCCACTCGGCTGCATTTTTTATCTACATTTAACAAGATATTGAGTTGGGACCACAGCCAATAACTTTTGGGTGGCTAGTCGTGCAATTTGTCTAGGTAAAAATTTTTGGCCGCCATCTTAGAAACGCCATATTGGATCCAAAATAATTTTTTCAAATGTAAAAGTGGTGTTGTGACCCATAATTTCAAATTAGATTTTTTCACTGATTACAATGCCGCAATCGGTTTTTTTTAGTATCTCAATTAGTTCTCAAGATATGGGTACTTTTAATTAATTTATTTTCAACTAATTTAAACACTACAAATTATAAAATAGGCCCATAACCACAAAATAATGCTAGATAGTGGCGAATAACCACCATCAGTCATTGTTGAGCGATTTACACTTAACTTACACCGATGTAAATGTTTTGGCCGCCATCTTGGATCCGCCATTTTGAAATGAGGCTAGTTAGCCTTTAATTTGTTCCACAGAAGGAGTCCCCCATAATAACTAATTGAAGTTGGTATAGTGACCCATTATTAATTCAAACTAAAATTTTACTATTATTCATTATTCTTTCGCCTCCTGAACTGCTATTTTGAAATATTCTAGGTTACGTACCTCTCAGTCAAACAGTTCACAAAGTTTATTAAAAACTATGTACATTTCAGGATTAAAATTCCATCTTCAGGTTTTTGCAAGAACGTCAATACATAGTTTGTCAAATAATTAAATAATACAAATTTTTTACATTTAAAATTTTCACAAACAGATACATTTAAGGTCTACACACTTTAAAACTGTACATGTGCCAGCCGGCGATAGACTCCGACTCAGTCTATCGGTTGTGACTCCGAGTGTAGGAGTCTATCGTCGGCCGGCACATGTACAGTTTTAAAGTGTGTGTTAAATGGATCTGTTTGTGAAAATTTTAAATGTAAAAAATTTTAATTATTTAATTATTTGACAAGCTATGTATTGACGTTTTTGCTAAAACCTGAAGATGGGATTTTAATCCTGAAATGAACATAGGTTTTAATAAACTTTGTGAACTGTTTGACTGAGAGGTACGTAACCTAGAATATTTTAAAATTTTATGCCCAATTCAATGCCGCAACCCGTTTTTTATTATGGTGTTTAGTTTTCAAGATATTGACATGTTTCTAATAAATATCTCAAAAAACATGAATTTTTCAAAAACTAAGTTGTATAGCTAAAAACAGGTTGCGGCGTTGAATTCGGCGTAAAAAGCTAGTTTAAAATGATGGATCACAATACCAACTTCATATTTGAAATAACTTGCCTCATTCGAAAATGGCGGATCCAATGTGGCGGCCAAAACAATTAAATCGGTGAAGTTAAGTGTAAAGCGCTCAACAATGACTGGTGGTGGTTATTCGTCACTATCTAGCATTATTTTGTTGTTATGGGCCTATTTTATCAATTTGTAATGTTTAAATTGGTTGAAAATAAATTAATTAAAATCTACCCATATCTTGAGAACTAATTGAGATACTAAAAAAACGGATTGCGGCATTGTAATCAGTAAAAAAATCAAATTTGAAATGATGGGTCAGAACACCACTTTTACATTTTGAAAAATTATTTTGGATCCAATATGGCGAATCCAAGATGGCGGCCAAAATTGAGTACCCTCTCAAAATGAAGTATTAACTACCCAATAATGTTTGGGGGTGGAGTAAAATTGATATTTGAAAAAATATAGGAAAAAGTTAGGGGAGCTATTATGGTACACCCGGTATGTATATATATATATATATAATTTATTTATTTATGTATGTATTTATTTATTTATATAATATAATATGAAATAAAGGTCGTTTTGGTGTTGTTTTTGTGTAAGTTGTTTCAGGCAAATGCAAAAACTTCCGAGGGGAATTGGCTGAAATTTCTCACCAAGGTATATCATCTACCCAGGCAAAACATGGGTCTACCCAGGTCCTTAATATTCCTTCAAGTTTCACCCCGTATGCATTATTTCTCACTAGTGTTTTGAATAATGTTTGTAGTTTTTATTTGGTTTCCATAGGAACTATAGTTGATTATAATAAGTAGATGGTCATAGCAGTTACCATAGCAAAACTGAGTTGACAAGGATTAAGAATTTCTAAACAGAACTAAAATACGTGTAGTGGTTTAAAAAATCCAATGTTTTCCGTAAATATTGAAAAATATCTCTAAAATGACCCAGGCCCGATTCCATAACTGGGCACAATGGGCACGTGCCCAGGGGCGCCAATATGATAAAGCAGCCGAGGACATCAGAGGAAGCTTCACACCTTTAATTTGTTCCACAGAAGGAGTCCCCCATAAAGAATATGAAGCATTTCAGAGGAGAACAAGCAAGGCCCTGGCTGTAAAATGGAGAAAACCATACTCCCAGATTATTGGATGGCTAAGAATCCAAAGCCAGCTTTCCATCATTCGGGCAGTTTCGCTTAGGCTTCGAGGAACAAGACGGAAAATTCGAGGCATTCCGTTTGAAGATGGTGCCGCACTTCCCCCATTGCTCTATTGAGCCTTTATTTTATTATTTTATATATATTATTAGTCTTCTTAATATTAATTGATTTATATTAGGGAATTATCAATAAAATTATGTTATATTTCGAAAAAAAAAAATAATAACTATGACATACCTTCATTACATCTGTTTTCTAGAGCAGGGTTGATACATTCTTTAGATTGACCATTTGAAAATGTTTCCCCCGGTACCTTGATTGAGTCCGAAGTAAATTTGATCATAGATTCAACACCAGTCACTGAATCAACTGTTTTAACAATTATTCCACTTTCTGTCCTCTTCATATAAGCATTGTATCGCTTTCCTTTCTTAGAACACAACATTTTTAACTGCCAAATAACTAATTTAAACCAACATAAAAAAAACTGTGGAGATTTAAAAAAATAAATAAACAGAAGCTCAATCAAACAAAATATTTTGATGGGAAAGCTCAGCTGGACCAATGGACTGTATTTTTATGTACGACAAAAGAACTAAATAGAAAGTCCATCTGTGCCATATAGGTATTTATAACTTAAGAACCTGAGCAAAATCATAGACAAGAAAACTAAAGTAGGTTTTCCATAAGCATTATAAGGTGAACCTGTTTTTGTGTGAGATGAAATTTAAAGGTGACATTTGCAACAAAACTAAATGGGGATCAGAAACGCTCTTTGGTGGGATTCTTGTGCCAGATTTAGGAAATAAATATGGGTATTTTTCCTCAATATTAATGTTATGGCAGTGGAAACGGCAAGCTTTTGATTGTGAGTTCATAAAATTGAGTAATAGAAGAGTGTATGCCTAGTTTAGGTGTCATTGGGAAGAGCTTTGGCAGGCAGTTTTGCAGGACACAAATTAGATGCCCTTGAAGGATGGTATTTCTCCTTAAGGTTTAATATTGTAAAGGATATTTCAAGTAAAACAGCTGATTGGAGTAAATGCACTTCTTGGCAAAATCATTTTTTTATATATTTTCTCAGTGACTACTGAAGCAATCCTTTAAGATTTATGTGTTATGGAGGATAATATGTAGGTTTGCCGAATTTCCACAGAATTTACGCTTTTCCTAAGGGTTGTGCCCTACAGCCCTTTAAAGGTCAAGTCAATACAATTCTTATTGAAGTATGGAAGTAAAACAGCTGATTATAGTAAACATTGTAAGCAAAGCTGCAACTGTAATTTAGTATTATGTTATTACTGGAATTTGGGATTAACAGCAATCTTGTGAACAGTAAATTGAACAGTAGGTTGAATGTTTTTTAAACATTTTTATTATAGCCATTACACTTAAATAGAGAATATTTTTTACATTAAAAATGCACTGTACTAATTAGAAAAAAACATCAAAGGGCCAATAAAACATTGATGACTTTATCATAAACCAAAGTATCGATATTCGGATCCCACATAAAACTGAGATGAGCAAACTTGTACTTGGGCACAGAGTAAGCGAGAATCGTGTTTTTCAGTTGGGAAGACAACCATTCTGCATCCTGCAAAATTAAAATGAATCATGAAATAACTTAATGTTTTGTATAAAGTCACTTTTTTCAAACAAACAATCGTTCAATCTGATATTTTTTCATTCAGTTTTTTATCTGCAGAGAGCTGAATCCTTCCTGCAAGGATTTCCAAAAATATCTTAATAGATGGCCTTAAACCGCTTGGGTTAGGGCACAAGGGAGACTAGTGGGAACTTTTCTAAAAAATTAGCTCTCTCGGTTCATAATAATAAGTTTTCTATATGTTTTTGTCTATAATTATTACTTGTAAATAATGATGAATATTCATGCTCCTGTATCAGGAATATATAAAATTATAGTTATTCAGCTTGAAATTATTATGATATTTGATTGATAAAAGCCATTGACAATTACCCATCAAGATAAAGGCAGACAATAAGTGAATTTTACTGCATACAGTAAAATATAATTAACTAGCAGTTACCCGTGGCTTTGCTCACGATAAAAACTGTAACTCCCGCTGCCTACATGAAGATAGGGCCACATACTGAGTTTATGATTAAACAGATGAGGTACAAAAACGAATGACGACTTTAAGTTAACTAACTAAACTAAATTTAATTTAACTTTTATATCTTTAACATAGTACATATCACCTAAAAAATCAACAAAACAACTATAAAACCATTATGAAAGTAACCAAATTATAAATCAGCTGTAAAACCGTATCCATATGTGAAGCTGAACCACCTGCTTGTTAAATGAACATTGAAAATTAAACAAAAGATCATCCATTCCACGTGCGTAGGAAAATTTATAAACTTCGACTATGCCAAAACCCTTAAAACTTTGAATTAAAAAACCCGTTCTTAGGGGATGCTTACGCCCTTAAGATCGTCCATGCAAAGGTCCAATGTTCTAAGTCTTGTAGTTTGGGCTGAGCAATGATAGGTAAGTGGTATTGGACAAATATTAAGAAGATGGACTTTCATTAACCAGAAAGATGTTTTCAGGAATCCTCAAAGTCCGCAGGTCTGCTGCGACTGGAGTTATTCTATTGCTGCCCCCCGCAGGAGGTATTTCTATTTGGCCTTCCTGTACAATACATATGAGCAGATTCAGCGCCCCACCGATAAAGGCCTCAAGGGTGCAACTGCCCTGGGAAGGCTTATGCCCAATATCGTTGAATCTGCTCGCACGCATGGTATACTGTATAGTGGCCCTTAAGCAGGAATATAAAATCTCGGTCGCAGCAGACTTTGCGTACTTAGAGAATCCTAAAACAGTTTTCTGTTTAATGAAAGTTTATGTACGTAAAACGTAGAAATTGCCTTGATTTAATGTCAAAAAATTCTAAGGTTTTTAATCTTGAACATAAAAATATCCCCGTTGCAGCAGACCTCCAGACTACGTGCATGACCTTATTTAATTTCTTCCATAACAATAAAATGGGGAATGAGTATACAGGTCTATTGCAACAGTCATTCAAAAATTTGGTGGTTTTAAAACAATATCAGGTGAATCTGAACCAAAAATAAAAAAAAATCACATACCAAGTTTTATCAAGATATGTTGAGTAATAACAGAGATATATAATTTTTCTATAGGGACAATGTACTGTGTTTTCAGCTATAAATATATTTTGAATAGTGTTTTTTGCTTCTGGGAGCTCCAAAATGAAAAATTATCATGGTCTCGCGCTTAGGTCTTGCTGTGAGACCTATGGTAATAATTCCATCAATGAAATTTTCTAAAAGACAAAGGCAAAGTATTTTTTTCTAATGATGTAGATAAAATAATTGGTTTAAATTAGCTCTTTCATTAACAGCTGTTACGGGGAAGAAAGGTCTTATAAGTATCTCTAGTCAGTGATTTATTTTATGTTCTATTCCTGACAGCTGGTTTGACATTCCACTAAATTTCTTGCATTTTACATCTGTTTAAATATAAACATTTCACCAATTTTTATTCTGCCATAAGGATAATATGGGATCTTTGAGAGGGTCCATGGCGGAGTCCGAGGGTCAGATCAGAATGTAAACTACTTAGTTTTCCTATTTAATGCCTAAAGAAACAGTGTACCAAATTTCAGCCTTCTGGGTTATTGGGAAGTTGGAGAATTAGTGATGAGTGAGTCAGTGAGGGCTTTGCCTTTTATAGGTATCTATATAAATAAAATTAGAGTTTTGTCTGTACATTGCTTAGAATTATGAAATGTTTGGTTATTTTTGCGTTTTGAAGGTCAGAGAATCCGAATCAAGCCTTATCTCAATTTATGTCATGATGTGTGTTGGTAACGCTCAACATCACACTTTAGACCGCCTTTCACGCAAAAACTAGATTACTGTTATGGCTGAAACTTTTTTCCAGTGTAGTATGCACATATGAGAAGGTTTTAGACGACTTAAAACTAGCGTACGTCTTTTGAAATTAAATAGCAAGCTTCTAAAAACCGAGTTTTAATTGATTTCGACCAAGTTTGTTTTGAATTTTCCCATATTCAAGGGGATGACGTTTTGTTTACATTTTCAGTGTTCCAAGCAGATGGTAGTTACCTTCACTAATGGATTCGTCGTTACAGATGTTTTATGGTTTCATTCAGTTTTATGTTTTGGTTTATAATATTTCTTTTTAATTGACATGTACTATATAAAGTTAGTATTTTCCCATTCATTATACATTTATCAGGATTTTCATCCTGATCTGACCCTCGGACTCCACCACAGACCAAGGTCGCGCACAGACCCTCTCAAAGATCACATATTAATATCCTTATGCCACAAATAAAAGTGATGAAATGTTTATATTCATTTACATTCATTTCATAGAATGTAAAACCAGCTGTCTGTAAAAAATAAAATAAATCACTGACTAGAGATACTTAAAAGTCCTTCCTTTCTTATAACAGCTGTTAATAAAAGAGATAATGTAAACCATTTTTAAAAAATTGCGGGACGGCTCTGTTATTTTGTTGTTGTTCAAAATAGACCCTAAAAACATTAGAAAATACTTCGGTGGCATTTAATCAAGGCATTTTCTACTCTACGTATATAAAATTTCATGAAACAGGAAACTGCTTTAAGATTCACCAAGTACGCACGGTCTGCTGCGAAGAGGGTATTTCTTGCCTCAGGGTCACTCTGTACTATAGCACAGATTCAACGTTAGGCCTACTGAGTATAAGCCTTCCCAGGCATCGACACCCTTAGGGGTTTTATCGGCGGGGGTGCTGGAATGTGCTGACATGTGTAGTATAGAGAGGCCAAATATAAATGCCTCGTGCGGCGGGGCAGCAATATTTCTACGTACTCCCGTCGGCAGCGACACCCTTAGCGGATTCCTAAAACATTTTTCTGGCTAATGAAAGTATATCTAATTTACATTTGTCAAATACCACTGACCTATCATCGCACAGCCCAAACTACTTGAACTTGACTTCGAACCATGAAACTTTTCATGGACGTTGCTATAGAACGTGAGCATCTGCTGAGAACGGGTTTTTCAAAATTCAAAGTTTTCAGGGTTTTTCGGTGGGGTCAATGGTCTATAATCTTTCTGTATAATTTAATGGACGATCTTTCCTTGAAATTGTCAATTTTTATTTAATCAAGAAGGCGGTTTCCGCTTCTCGTACAGACAGGTCTCTACAGCTGATTTATAGTTTGGTTCCTTTTATCATGGTTGTTTTTTCTTTATTTAGGTGATATGTACTATATTAAAGTCACCAATAGTTTTTGTACCTTATCTATTTAATCATAAACTCAGTATGTGGCACCATCTTCATTTAGGCAGCGGGTGTTAAAATTGTTGTCGTGAGTGAAGCCACGGGCAACTGCTAGTAGATAACTACAGTAAAATATTTATTGGTGCATATTATTGTGCTGTAAGAAGTTGATAAATTGTCAGTTAAGATCTTAACTAATTATTGAAAATCTTATATGAAATAATATAATAAATAAACAAAACAAAAACTACTCAATATTTAGTTTTTTGTATTAACATCCTGGTAAAACATACATTCATTGAGAAAAATTTAAAAATTGTTACCTGAGTAGACTGGGTGAATCATGGGGAGGGAAGAATTACTGATGAACATAATAATCTTTGAATTTCCCAGGTTCCTTGAAATCATAACTAGTAAAACAATCTTTGCCAATGGAAGACTAAATCAACTAACCTTGTAACTGACCATGGTGTCCCATTTGCTGTAGAAGATGGCTACTGGTATTGTGACTCGTGACAGGTCGTAATCAGGGGGTGTCGGCTGATTGTACCTGCTCAGGTTCTCCTCAGTGCCGTAGTCAAAAGCACAGAACCTGCCTGGAAGACAAGGCTGACTACTGAATTAGGTAGAAAATATTTTAACTCTGTGAGAAAATACGAGGTGCAGTCAAAAAGTTCCCGGAATGAATTTTTGTAGACATTTAGCACGATCGCCAGAAGGAAATTCGCATTAGTTGCATTAGTTGGTACGACTCCTGGGGAGGGCATATCGGTAGTGGGGGTATAGCTAACTTTCCGTGGTGCAGCACTGGAAAGCCCTTTTCGTGTCCCTGCAAGTCTACATTGTCGAATTTTTAAAAATAGTATTTCATGATCAGCGCGGCGAACATTAAGTTCTGTATTTAACTTAAAAATCACATAGTGAGACTCTAGAGTTGTTAATTCAAGCTAATGTAGAAGAGGCGATGAAGAAAAGTCAAGTTTATGAGTGTCACAAACGGTTCCGTGAAGGCCGTGAAAGCATTGAGGATGACCCTCGTAGTGGACGACCTTCAAACATCAGTTAATGACGAAAACATTGAGCGAGTACGACAAGTTGTGCATGAAACTCGGAAATTAACAATCGATGAAATTGCATTTCAGGTAAATTTATCACATGGAAGTGTTCCTTCATGATCATTTGAACATGCATCGAATTTCTTCACTTAACAAACAAATCAGACATTTTGGACATGCAGGTACACAAAAAGCGCTTTCCAATGCTGCTCTACGGCAAGTCAGCTATACCCACATTACCGATATGCCCACCCCAGGAGTCGTACCAACTACTGCAAGGCGAATTTCCCGCTGGCGATCACGCTTAAAGTCTACAAAAATTCATTCCGGGAACTTTTTGACTGTACCTCGTATAACAATCAAATTCAACCGCACTTCCCTTCTGTGGCCGTTTATTACAACAGTACGTCGTCGTCGATATGTTTATCTGTGTTGAACAAGACCGAATCAACTCCTTTTTACTAGAACAGAAAAAGCGGAAGGCACGGCTGTGTAAAGGCGTTGATACCATGCTCAAATAGTGTTATACTTATATAAGTGCCTATGTTATAGTTATGGAAAATTTTAACTAAAACAGCTGAATCAGTCGGTTGGTTTTGTATAATCCGAGCGAAGCTCGGTCCCCGGTACTAATTTATAAACGATAACAGCTATATATTACTTAAATATAACTAAATAAGATTATATTCTACGATACCTGAATTCATAATCTGCAGAAAATGGACAACAGATTTGGTGGACCCAGGATGGGGGTAATGAGAAAATACCTTTTGCACGAGTTCCTGAAACAATCAAGACTCCACAATTATCATGACATATGTTTCTAACCACAAAAAATTAAACACTAATAATTTTTTTCACGCTGGAAAGGGGAAAAAGTAACCCATCACATATGAAATGCAGGAGCTCTTCACAGCTCCACTCTGTGAGCAAAGCGATAGGAACAAACAACATTAAAATTTTAATAAAAAATATTAAAAAATAAATTTTAAAAAACACTATTAAATTAATAAATACTTTTTTTCTGTAACATGGTCTTTTTCAGTAATGGTCTCCAGGTTTTTGCCAGTATTGAGGCTTTTGCTAGAACCTGGCCCAGAATATTTTTTCATACATGGGTCAAAATGTAATAACGATGAACAACCTTAACTTTAGTAACCTTATATGACAATGTTTTTTCATTGATGTTGATGGAAGAGTTCAAGAGATGTAAAGAAACTGACCTTCTCAATAGTGAAGACAATGCTTTCTGTTGTGAACATGAGAGAGGCACACAAGAAAGGTCCAATGTTACGCAGAGAGCACACCGTAGACATGAGGCGGTGAAAGATGTCCACTTGGATGAAAGGAATCCAAGTTAGTCCAGTGGCCTTTATTAATCTCTGGAAACATTTTTGATACATTAAGTTGAAAAATAAATCATTCAATTGGTTAACTACAAGAGTCTCTCAGTGTGAGATTACTTCTGAGTCTTAACTGGGACCACAATAACAAGACTTGTGAAGAGTGCAACACATGAAACTTGTCAGTCTCAATGTATGTTTCGAGCATCATCCATCTTACTTTTTAATATGCTAGGTTATTTTGTAATCCAGACTTAGTTCTGTACCGATTATAATATTATAGATGCCTTTGAAAAACGTTTCGTATTAAGTTTTGCAGGAACTTTTTTTTTGGGCCCAAGACGTCCTCAAAATTTTAGCTTGGGAATAGAAATCCCAAAGAACAGTTGATCATATACATTTAGCAGAAGGCTGAAAATATAAATAAAAGATGCTAAGATCAGCGCTTGTCCTCTTTAAAGTTGTTTTTGTTATCCCCTCCACATTCTTCTCAGACATTCCAGACCTTTTAGAGTAAAAAATTAAATATTCAGTCTTTACAAGTTACAAAACCGTTGTTTATGCAACATTTTACATTTCTTCTCTACAAGCACATTTTCAAAACACAACGGATTTGATTTTATGTTGTTTCAATATTTTATTTCTTATTTATTTTTTTATGTTTTAGATACAACAAGTTATTTCATCCCATAACCTTTTGCTGTTTGAATCTTAAAGCATAGTATTCCTGAAGTCAGCTTTTGGACATTTAGATATTGACAACTTACATGGATCCGCTGCCAGTGAGGAGCCGCCATCTTGACGATGCTGCGGGTGTACTTCATCCGAGCGGTGGGAGCCAGGAACACGGCTCCGGAGAGTCTCGCGTTGTACTCCGGCCGCAGGGCGAGACCTCCGAGCACCACGTTGGCTGCCATCGACAGACCGACCACAGACACCTTCTCATTTCCCGACGCAGCCACCACGTAGTCTACTATGGCTGGGAAATCGTAGAGAGCGTTTTCATCCCAGCTGGAGACAATATTCTACTTAAAGTGTGCTGGTTTGTTTTATCCAACAATTATGTTTGCCTTAAAATACCCCTTACATGTGGCAGGTAACATAGTTGGAACAGTGAGATTTAAAAAAAAGTTTGATTCGGGGTGATGATTTCTTATGAATAGCTTTGTTACAATTTTCTCTATTATACTTTGGTTTTTAATTTTAAGAATTATTTGAATATATCATTTATAAAATTTGTAGCTTAAAATACAGATGTTTGCCCTGCATATCACGGTAAAGTAATGACATCCAACAACTTTCTTCTGTGAATTTACAGATTAAACTGTAATGGTGGATAAATAAACAATAATGAATGAAACGATGGTTACCTGAAATCCCATGGGTTGTCTTTGGTCACATTCACAGTCATTCGGCTGCCTGCACTGCCTCTCAAGTTTGGCAACCACACATCAAAGCCAACCTGAGAAAGCAGGAAAGCTGTGAATAACAATAATCTTTATTATCATTACAATATATATAATGAGAAACAGCTGAGCATGATTTAATTTGACAGAAAAGATTGGTTAAGTCATTCACTAAGAGTGTTTTCCAATGTGCATTAATAGGAAATTTAATGAAAATCATAATTTAAAAAACCTCACCTAGTCCTTTTTTTCTGCCTCTGATGACGAGGTCAGTCGAGGCTCCAAACAGTCCGTGGAAGTAGATGACGACTCGATTGTTATATCTCCAAACAGGTGGAATGCGATGCAAAACAATCAGGTAACCATCCTGTGTAACTGTAAGATGTTCCTCTACAGGGAAGCCAGCAGACTGGATCATCTTAATCTGACAACAGATATGAGGTGCTTTGATTATTACTTGAATAATTTGGTAAATGTAGAACAATCCATGATTTGTACACAATGCAAAGATTTGCAAGATTCCTTATTCTAATTGCTAGGAGCTACATAAATCTTTTTTAAGGCGGGTTGATATGGTATGATTAATCTTGGACCGAGCTTGACTTTTGGATGGTCCGATTTTTAGAGCTTGTTCGGGCCGAGATTAATTGGAGGATTGTGAGCTAGCTATTGTGCTCGGATTGAATTGTTGAACTTATCCTAAGTTGAATCAATTTCAAATTAACATCCATGGGGATTAACGTCCGCACTATTGAGTACTAGTTCATGTGACCGTCTTAATAGTTCATAAATTGTAAACCAAGGGGAAATTGTGGTTCGGATTCCACATTAAAATGTAGGTCCCTTGTTTGACATTGGCTGTTGAGCTATTGTCCTGTCTAAGGAACATGTCGGTCTTAGTAAGTAACAAGACTACAAGATCGTGCCACAATCATCCTACACTCATTGTTCACTCATATTCCGGTTAAAATACGCAGCCAGTGCTGCATCCTGGTCTTAAGAGGTATTAAATCAAAATCCGTATCCTAAAAAATATCTGCATCCGACTAACTCTGAGCGAGTTGTTTACGTAAGAGATGCATTTTGTTGCATGGTCCGAGTAATCTTCTGAGTTCAGTCAGTCCGAGATTAATCGTCAAATTCAAAGTCAAAGTCAAACATTCTTTATTCATTGAAATGTACAAGTACATATAGAATAGTGTCTTAGATTTTAACTTAATCTCTAGAGGTACTCAAAATTTTAAATTCAAAATATTAAATAATAAATTAAACTCTTGTGTTTTCTTTATTGTTCCAAAAATCATCAAACGATTAAGGTGAG
The DNA here is from genome assembly GCA_035578135.1 of Flexamia atlantica. NCBI lineage: Eukaryota > Metazoa > Arthropoda > Insecta > Hemiptera > Cicadellidae > Flexamia > Flexamia atlantica. Next base: position 29,927,199 of record JAQJVK010000003.1, read on the forward strand.
AGCTGCAAAAGATATTCTTTCAATTGTTTTCTAAATTTTATTAAGTTGTTTTCTTCTAACAAAATTTTAGGCAAATAAAATAAAAATTTATTACCTATGAAATGAGTTATCTTTTCATAAAATCGTAAACAGTGTTGCTCCACCGAGGGTACAACCGGTGTACTCGGGTGTTGCATCCGAGGGTGTTGCGGGTCCAAGGGTGCTCGGAGGGTGTTGAGGGTTCATGTTCCTTATGAACCCTCATGCTGTGCTGGTGACTATTCACAATGGGAGTTGGGTTTTGTTTGACGTACATTATTGTTTCAAAATTATATAAGCCATCTATTATTAAAATACCAATGAGAGATACTGTTTTACTGAAACTGTTCTTTTTAAATTAAAATAATTCTTAAAGCTTTTGTGCAGCAATGATAAACTGTCCAAATTGTTTTCGTTGTTGTTGTCGTAATGTGTCAACACACCCTTAGGATTAAATTTTAACCATATCGAACAGTTTTAGCTTTATTTGAAAATCTTAACCTGTTAAAAGGTTTTGAGAAATATCTACTCTTTTTGCCAACCCTCTTGAACATTGGCTAATGAGTTTTTTGAGATTTGTTTCCTTTTATTGTCAATGCCGGCAGCATGTTCACAAGAGAAGAAACTCAATCACCTTCAAAGGAAGTGGTCCAAATCCTTCAAATGTTTGTGTTTGTATATGAGTTTAGCATTTGGATTTGTGTCTTCTAGAACTGAAGACAAGGACACTGATCATTAGGCAATTTACATTCTCTCTATATCATGTTTAATCATGATCGAGAAGAAACATATTATATGATATAGTTAATGGTAGGCTAAAACATTTTCGGATGAAAAATATTCTCATGTATAATTTTTGTATAAGGTTTAGTATCAACACAACTTTTTTATTTTTATACTTTTATATTTTTTGTAAATATTGACACAGTCAAAGATTAGATATCACAGGTAATTTTGCAACAACCATGTAATATCTTAATACATTCCATTTATCAAAACATTTTGATCCAAAAATCCCCTATCACAAAAGAAACAAATCCACAATATTTCAAATTCAACTCTTCCCTAATCATTCATAAAAACTACTTTCACTCAAGTAAAAACTGTGTTAAGGCCACAGGAATCATCGCATAGCAATAAAGAATTACTTCACCACAAGTAAATTACGGGGCTGCCAAAACCAGTTTCATCCATTATTTAAACAGGAAGACAGCCTTGTCTTCCTGTCGAGCCCTTTTTCTGCCAAGCTGGGACTTCAGTCAACAACCTGTTGGCCTTGAAGGGTCAGTAAACCAGATTGATAAAATACTGGTCCTTGCCAAACTGGACCAACAGTCAGTCGGTAAATGGTTTCAGAATTTTTCAATTGTTTTAGTTCCCGTATTTTGAGTATTTCCTTGAGCTTTAGTTTCGTAATCGATAAGAGCAAGAAAGTCCATAAAATATTCATATTTGGGGAAATCGTATTTTATCCAAAATATTTTGAAATTCATTGATTTTGACAGAATATTACAACAAAGTATGGATTGCTACAAATGATAATAATGCACTTTGCATACTACATAATAATAATAATACCCCCCCCTTGCAGCTGACCTGCATACTCAGCAAATTTCAAATACTTGAATAAGTCAGGTAGACAGAGCCTTTTAAATCAACGAGAATCAATTAAAAATCCTAAATTGAGCCCAACAATTGGCTCGGCAATAATAACATGGAAAAAAGTGTGCAAGTTTGCAGCAGTGGCAATATGAAATGAGAGATTTTTTGCAATAATCCAGTAGATATCAACTGATGTTCATTTATATCCCATAAGGTTGAGATAGTAACAATGTTCTGTGTTTGGCCACAAGTGATATTTTAATAACTAATGAACATATGAAGCAATAACCAGGCCTGGTGACAGGATTTTCGGGCCCTTGTGCAATTTTTAACCCTGGGCTCTTGCCCTGGAGACCTTTTTTTATTACTTATTTTGGGAGGTCCCAGGCCACCCTTTTTTACTTATCACGAGTGGGGTGGTTATTTAAGTAAATAAATAAATCTATCTTTATTTTTCTGCACATTACATAAATACAATATTTCATATAAATTACAACAAAATAATATTTCCAAATAATTCAGAAAGCAGGCTGACCATACTACATTTGTACAGAAAAAATAGGGTCAGGTCGTATGCTGTTTAATCATGCGTGTCATCAATTAAGCCTAATATACTTGTATTTAGCCAACTAGAACTAATTTATACTTTAAATAGTAAATTTAAATATTTATTTTGTAAAATTATGTTCTGATTTTCTAAATATGGTGATAAATTATGTTCCGAAAACCAGAAAAAGAAGAAAAATAAGATAAAAGCTAAAAGACCAATAAATCAATTATAGATTATTAACTAACTGTATGTTATTTCCCATTTTTACCATTTTGTAGTATAAGTAAATGTGCCCCGCTTGATACGTAAACCTGCCCCGAACCCAGGGTACGTTTACGCACCCGACATCAACATGAATAATAATTTGTTGTGCTGTAATAAAAATAAAAAAGTTAACATTCTATATATAAAATTAAACCTTATTAACCACTGAATAAAACTGTCATGTTTAAAATTTCAAAAGAACGACCACGAAATGAAAAAAGTTTTTAAAAAATCCGCGTAAATGTGCCCCGGTCTACCCTACACTTTTTTGTATAAACTATATTTACTTACTGTTGGATGAACTGCAAGCAAACTTTTCACCACACACAAAAAAATAAAAGCCCCCCAAAAAAAGTCTGTAAAGCTCATTTTCTTAATCAAGAAATCATTACAGGTATCCGACCAAAGCGCCCAAAATCCAATACCGCACTGGCAGACTAGCTAGCCTTGCTGGGCTCCACGTCCTCCTAACTGTTTCCTCACAACTAAAGCTTTGTTCAATTTTCCTCATCAGTAAAGAGCAAATTAGGTGCTAAAAACTTAAATGGTGTGACTTATTTGCAATGTTTAAACTATTTTATTTGTACACCTAAACGTTTATTGGTTTATTGGTGTAATAGCTGGGAATCACTGTAATTACTGAAGTTGCTAACCCTGACACAGAATGCTACAGCAAGACAATGCAAATATTAACAATAGAGACACATGGAAGTTAAGCGATAAACCACATTTTCAATGTTGTCACTTTTTAGCTAGTTACCAGTTTTTTGGAATGCAACATTAGTCTGAAGCAAACCATTGATTCCTCTGGAAAATGGCTAAAATGGGATTTTGCAACTAGTACAGTAAAATCAGGGTTCTAGATCAGCAACTGATGTACAATCTCAAAAATTTGAAAGGAGCTTCTCAATTAAAAATCCGATGAGTCCCCAAAAAATGTAGTTTTTTTGGGGTATAGGGATGAATTTTGAAAAAAGTTTCCTGTTAATTTTGTTACCTCAATTTTTTAATATAATGGAGGTAATATGTGACCACTTAATACTAATTATACTTAATACTAACTAAGTATTTGTATAGTACTTAATATTTGACCACTGCTGATTATTATTGGGTGTTAAATACTTCATTTTGATCAGTTGTTAATTTTTGGCCATCATCTTGGATCTGCTATGATTGATCAAATTTTTTACTTTCTCCCCCCTATACATAGTATATGGAGAAAGTATTGTTTTCGTCAAAATTTTCGAGTTTGAGTTGTTGGTGGATATATTCGTTTTAGTGCTCCCTGAATCCAAAAAAGTGGTTTTTGGCGTGGTGTCTGTCTGTCTGTCTGTGTGTGTGTGTGTGTGTGTGTGTGTGTGTGTGTGTGTGTGTGTGTGTGTGTGTGTAGATGTAAACAAAGCTAGAGATGACACCAGTGGTCCGATTTTCATGAAATTTGGCATGTAGCTATAAAGCCGTGGTATCTCCAGGCGTATTTTTCATTTTTTGAATTTTTGATTTTTAAGGGTATTTACCCCATAAAAACCCATAAAAAATTACAAAAATCCAAATTTCTCTAAGACGGCTCTAACGATTTTTATAAAAATTTCATAGGTTTTAGTGCTTAAGATGACAAAAAATGACACCACCCGCATGTCTGTAAAAATTCAGGTTCAGAAGTTATGGGGGTTTAAGTGTTAAAAAATTCATATTTTTAAAATTTCACAAAATCTGTGACCTCTAAAGAAAATATACTTGCAACCATTAAATTTGACTTGAAAAACTAAATAATCTGCTATTTTGAATCATTAGTTTACGTCAACTGGTTGCGGAGATAATTGATATCTTAGTTCGGCGGTAAACGCAGTACGTTGTCCAATGTTATTCTTAAGGTAAATACTTAAAAACCGATATCTCCGTTATTTGCTTACCGATTTTGATAACATTTGGTATATATTTGTGTGATAATGAATTGTTAATTTGTTTTATTTCACTTAATATGTTTTCTGGTTTTAAATGACTTGAAGGGAGAAAGTATGTGTCAGTTTCCTGATTCAGGAAACTGACACATACTTTCTCCCTTCAAGTCATTTAAAACCAGAAAACATATTAAGTGAAATAAAACAAATTAACAATTCATTATCACACAAATATATACCAAATGTTATCAAAATCGGTAAGCAAATAACGGAGATATCGGTTTTTAAGTATTTGCCTTAAGAATAACATTGGACAACGTACTGCGTTTACCGCCGAACTAAGATATCAATTATCCTGATACCGTTTATTTTCTAATGTGAATATTTAGTTTTTTGACACATCATTTCAAAGTAGATTGTTACGTTGATCATAGTGCCACAACCTGTTATTTTTGAAAAATCTTGGTTTGTTTTAAAAATAAAACTTAAAATGAAAATGAATTCCTGTACAGACAATCCATACTTTGAATTTAATTGTTAAATTTTTTGTTAAATTTTTTTATAGCTTTAGTTATAGTGAGTGAGCATATGCAAATAATTTTGGTCTTACAAATAATTGATTTGATCAGTACTGGGGCATTTAGAGTTGAAAAAATTGTGTCAAATCTATTCAGTAGTGTAATCAAATTTGTTCAGGCATTTTATCATATCTGTTCAAGACCTAAGTATATAAGAAACAGATTTCCAAAAAAAAAGAAAATTTTAAATAAGTTAAATTTTAAAATACATTTTTGGGGGATTTTGCTAATGTCCATAAAAATATTACATGTTATAACATGATTCTTGCAATGCAAATTCTAGACACCTGGCTCTGAATTTGAACCTTGTAACCAGGGGTGCCAATCCCCCTAGGCTTACGGTGCATTCTCCCCAAAAACAGCCAGCAACCCCCCCCCTCTAAACTAAAAAAACAACAAACTAAACTCGAAACTACGAAAATTGAGGGAGTAGGTATTTACGCTGCACTACAATAATCTGATGTGGAGTGTTTTTTTAAACTTCAGGTCTGGTATCAAAATAAGTATTTATTAGCGAATTTGCTAATAAATATATTCCGTAGGTGTCAGCTGTTCCGTAGGTGTCAGCTGTTCGCTAATAACAGCTGACACCTACGGAAGAAGCTGTTACCGTAGGTCTCATGGTAAGACCTAAGCCCGAGACCATTATAACTTTTCTTTTTGAGGTCCTCAGATGCCAATAACACTATTAGTCCATTTTCATAAATATATATATATTTCTATATACTGTGTGTCCCAAAAGTCCTGGAACGGTTTAATATCTTTTAAAAAAAAAAAGCCAGATATCAAAACAATATTTTGCATACCTTTTAGTACAAAAAAAACTACTTTTTGATGTATGTGTCATTTCTGCCCCTGCCCGCAAGATTGGATTTTGGGGGAGTAGCCCCAAAATTTTTAATGTAAACCCTCATCGTGCGACTGCTTATTTTAAAGGGCTTGTTAAAGAAACACAATGCCGCAAACCGGAGGTCGATATCATGCTCCTGTACAAAATAGCAGACATTCAAAAATTAAAAAATGCTGTCCGTAAATTGAAATTGAGTATTTTTTGTGTTCGGCAATTCACATTTAAATCGAATAAGAACCACCAGAACACATTTTAACTACCGTACTTAAAAGATACAAAAATAATAATTTCTTGTTGTCATCATCAAGGCACAACCCTCCAAAATTGTTTTTGGGGGGTGGGGGTTTTTCCAACCAATTCCAATATCAGCTCACATCGTATGACCACTCGTTTTAGTATGCTGAATGAGTAAAAAAATAACCCAAAGCTTGTTTTAATGAAATTTTAAAAAAATAGTTATTTTTGTGGCAAATATTTGGCACTTCATGTATGGGGATTTTTCTAAAAGGTAACGCATAGACGACCCTCCGCAGGTCGCATTAAGGCAGATATCTATTAGTATGCTAGTTAAATAATTTGGACCCTATCAAAATTAATTTATTTATTACAAGTAAGGTAACTTTTTTGAAATTTAATTAAAACAAGCTTTGGCTTATGTTTTTACAAAGCAAATTAAAATGAGTGGTCATACGATGTGAGTTTGGTTGGACAAACCCCCAGCCCCCCAAAACCATTTTGGAGGGTTGAGCCTTGATGATGACAACAAGAAATTATTATTTTTGTATCTTTTAAGTAATTAAAATGTGTTATGGTGGTTCTTATTCGATTTAAATGTGAATTACCGAACACAGAAAATACTAAATTTTTAATTGACAGACAGCATTTTTTAATTTTTGAATGGCTGCCATTTTGGACTGGAGCATGATATCGACCTCTGGTTTGCGGCATTGTGTTTCTTTTAACAAGCCCTTTAAAATAAGCAGTCGCACGATAGGGGTTTACGTTTAAAATTTTCGGGCTACCCCCCCAAAATCCAATTTTGGGGGCAGGGGCAGAAATGACACATACATCGAAAAGTAGTTTTTTTTAGTACCAAAAGGTTTGCAAAATATTGTTTTGATATCTGGCTTACTTTAAAAGATATTAAACTGTTCCGGGACTTTTGGGACACACAGTATATATCTGGCATGCTCATGCCAGATCATCCTTGAAGCTCTGGAGCATATGCTGTCAAAATGATCGTCAGGTGTTGGGGGTAAATTGAGGTACACACCCAAGTCTTTTGTCACAACACAACGGGAGACTTCTTGGTCTGTTTTTTGTATAGTGGATGATTGGGCCCCATATATACTGTATATGTGTCTTTAAGCACAATAACTCGTGTAAAAATGGTCCGATCTTAATGAAATTTGGCATGGATGTGTAAAGTAGTAATTAATCGGACGATTTCATAAACCAGCCCGATCGGACTACCGGAAGGAGGGTTAAAGGGGGGTAAACCCCCCCAAAAATGGGTTTATTTTTAGTTTTTTACATATAAAAATAAAAATTATCAAATTTTTGTTAGCTCCATTGAATTCAGCTCAAAACAACAAACAATTTAGTATCATGAATCACTGCTCTATGTCCATTGGTTACCGAGAAATTGAAAGTGGTAAACACAGTATGTTGTCTCAATGTTAACCTTATGGGAAATAAGTATGTAATAAGTAATGTTTTATGTACTTCATACGTTAGGTGAGCTGGTACCCCCAAAATAACGGAAATCCACCCATGTAAGGCCGCTAAACAACAGAGAATTCAAAACACATTCATAAGCCAGAGAGAGGATTGCAAATTTTTGAATTAATTTTAAGAAATGTTCCGTATTAAGGCAGATATTCAGAATGTTGCATCATATTATTATACTGCATCACTATTGCAGCATACGGCTCATGTTAATGGGAATTCGTAATGCAATTCATATTGATAAAAAACTTTATTTATAATATATACGTTCAAAAGTGTGCTTCCTATATTTCTATTTTTTCTCTAGGGTCATTCCGCTCCAACTGAAAAAAACTAATCGAGAAGCAGGAAAATGCAGTCAGCTGTTATTACTGTGTAACTGCATAGCCGCCAACTGAAATTTTTGAGGTTAGAGTTAGGTTGCGTTAGGATGAGCCTCTATGAATCAACCAAACTAAGTCTAACATAATGTAAAGTGTTGTGCCCATAATGCTAGTTTTATCTTCAAACTATTGAGTTGGGTGCAGTTGATGAAATTACTATGTCTTTATTAAATCCTAGGAATCTTTTATTCGTCAGACCTTTATTAACCAAAAAATGTTATACTGATGTTCGCAAATTAGCCCAGTTAAACCTGCCATCGGTAAGTAGGGCCTAGGTTGGTTACAATAAATTGAAGATATATTTTGCATAGTTTGTTTATAAATGGCATAGACCCTGTCACTTGGTTCAGGGTCTATGCCTGTACCAAGTGTACAGGGTCTATGCCTGCACCAAGTGCACAGGGTCTATGCCTGTACAAGTGTATTATACTTTCAGGTTGCTCACATCCCATAAGACCTGTGGAACCAAGCAGTTGTAGTCTTCTAGTCTTTATAAGACATCACAATTTGTTTACATTTTTGACTTAGGCTAGATAATCTGATATTAGTTAGTTATTCTTTTATCTTCTTCTCTATGGACCTTGAAGAAGGCCGGACCCTAACAAAACCTTAAGGAGTTAGGTGAATGCCTTAAGGGCCCGGCCTTAAGTTTCAGACTCTCAGCAGTCATATCAGCTTAACTATAAAAACATGTGATGCAATATCATTTTTCCAATTGAAATTAAACTCGAGCGTTTATAGAAATATAAAGTGAGAAGTTGGAAGGTAGAATACCTTCCAGCGTTGAGAGAACTACGCTGTTGAATTGGTGGTTTTTGGAACTAGACAAAATTCTTCTACTAGGCTATGATAAAATTTACTCATAGACGCTGATAGAAGTCGGGAGAGACTAGCTTTGTGATCCCAGGTGATGTCAGGCGGGCCTGCGCATTTGAATAAACAGGAGTTTGTAAGTCAGTGACATTGTTATTTCCTATAGGCCTTGGATATGAGCAACAAGAGGTCCTTTTTCATATGCTAAGTTCTTCAGGGCTATCAGACCTTTATCACTAAAATACAACCAAACAAACCTGCCAGAAAGAGCGAAGAATTGTAATTCAATAAAAATCAATGAATCAATATTTTTATCAAGTTCAATTGATAAAACCCCTTAGGCCTACTGGAAACTTTCCCTTATCCACAAGAGGTCCTTTTTCACTTTTCACATGATATGTTTAATGATAACAAAGATTAAGTCTACGAATTCTGGAACAAACTCCCTTTGTCTTGAAAATGTAAATGGGAAATAAACTAGTGAACTCTAGAAGGATGTGGGCTTATTAAAATACAGTGGTTGATATTGGTAAGTTACTTGTTGTCTGTGGGCGAGGGAACCAAAAGTCAGAGAATCAGGTTGACTTGGTTGAGTAACTGACCAGCTTGCCATAATCAACACACGGCTTAATCCAGGTTTAGCAGACTCGCTTATAGGCTAGATTTCCACTGTTTGTGACTTTTTTTTTAACCTGTAGAGTAAGGAGAGTAGGCTATCTAGGCCTATACATTTTTAAACTGCATTTGCAGAGATTTTCTACAATTACTAAAGCAGACGAAGCAGATGTAATAGACAACATATTCCCCGATGTAGAGGGATCTCCTACAACTCTCCCTGCCAATTATTTTAAAACACCAAAGAAAACTAGAACAAAAAAATCTGGCAAAATATCAGCAAGCAGCACCAACAGTGAAGAAGAATCAAATAGCAGTAGGGTAAGTATTTTTTCATAATACAAGAAATATGTTATAGTACCCGACCAATACTATACCAGTACCAATAAGTTAAACTTTCTTTTTCCACTTTTATACTTATTCTGTTGAAACAATTATAAAATTGTTTCAATTTATTTCTGAATTGTTAACAATTCAGAACCAAAGTTTATTTTGACTTGTTTGAAGCTTTCGGTAAATACTAAGATATAGGCTAGGCTACTTACTCCATTCCAACAGTCGTGACACCTGATGGATTAGTGGGCCTCGCTGTCACACACCCTCTTTTAGGTGCCATGGCAATTGAAATAAAGCATATAATATGCCTTCATATGACTTTTTTACTACAAGTGATGGAAATCATTCATATTTTCAGGTCCAATAACTTAAAATGTAAAAAAATTTGAGTTAAAAATTGTTTAGCCTAAAGGACATTTTTACGGTTTGGTTTGTGATAAAAGTACATCGAAACGGTAAATTATTGTTACATTATGGTTTAAAATTGATTTTTAAGACATTAAACCAAGTTTTTCAAGCCAACAATGTTTTATTAGGTACTCATTTATAGTCTTAAATCAGTAGATTATCATCTTTGATACAAACAATTTTTCATGCTGATCTCGCCAGCATGAGCTGCTCGGCATATATTGTTTCTTGTTTGACCTGTCGTGTATTTTTCAGCATGTAATAATACAATGCAAAGACAAAACACTGAATCACTATATCAACCAAAAATATGACAAATTCAGTGCAATCCCTCTTGCATCAAAGGGATGGTTTAACAAGCAGGCAAGAGGTGATCATTTCCAAATCAACATTCTTCCTCAAGTAAGTATTGTGTTCACTTATAGTTGTTTTATTTTGAGTGCAGTAGAGCATATGTGCTCCAAAAATTATTTGTTAACATTAAATTAGGCTGCATAGCAAAAATTTATAAACACGTGCTTTTCCTACTTTTGAAGCCAATATGCCTTTGGCCTCACCAACAATCCAACTCTACAGTTCTATAGTCTCTGCACCTTTTTAATTTTAAATCCTTAACATTCCCACTTATTAAGTATTACATTATTAAGTATTACAGATTTTTGGAAAATTGCTAAGGTTGTCCCGATCCCAAAAAAAGGAGTTTCGGGAGATATACGTAATCAAGACCAGTTGCAATTTGATCTTCCCCTGCTAAGGTTTTTGAGTGTATACTATATAATAGACTGCTTGCGCATGTATCAAATTTCACCACTTAAAATCAACATGGGTTTTTCCTGGTTGATCAATTCATTCAAACTTAATTAATTTTTCTCAGTAGGCTATACAATAAATTCAGTAGATCAAAATATTCAAGTTGACTGCATTTATACAGATTTTGAAAAGGCTTTCGACAGAGTTAAAATCATTTAGTATTATTGTCTAAGCTGCATTACTATGGTTTTCCTGAGAATACCCTGAAACTTTTTTCATCCTATTTATACAAAAGGAAGCAATTTGTATCATACAATGGTTCTTGTTCAAAACATTTCTGTGTGGATTCCGGGGTGCTCCAAGGCTCAAATTTGGGCCCTTTGATGTTCATAATTTTTATCAATGACATCACCAGATGTATCAAAAGTAGTCAATTATTAATGTACGCTGACGATTTAAAAATTTATAAAAGTATTGAGAGTATTTCAAACTGTCATCAACTGCAGGCTGATATTGAGGAATTAGTTACTTGGAGCAAAAAAAATATCAGCATTTAATGTCAAGAAATGTGCTGTTATGACATACCGCGGAAAACAGGACAGAGAGTCCTCCATTTTGATTACAACATGGGAAGTAAATTACTTGATAGAACGTCGACTTTTAAGGATCTTGGAGTTATATTTGATTCCAAATTACTCTTTTCTGATCACGTGATAGGTACTTGTAAGGCAGCTTATTCAATCGCAGGTTTTATTTACAGATCACCAATTTTTTTGAGAATATAAATTTAATTAAATTGCTTTTTTGTTTAGTAGTATGACCTCAGTTAGAATATGCGTCTATTGTATGGTATCTGCATCAGCTCTACCTCAATGACATCATCGTGGCTATTCAAAAAAGATTTTTAAGATTCCTTTTCTTTAAAATATATGGCTACTACACATTTAATATTCCGCACAGACAGCTTTTGTATATGTTTGAACTGACTAGCCTTAGTGACAGGAGGAAGTTGAGCGCCTTATCTTATCTCCATAATCTGGTGAGCGGAGCCCTGGACTACATTAACTTGCTAGGACAACTGGACTTTAACATTCCACGACCCAACTCTCGTAGCACTCTTGTATTTTCCCCTCGCTTCTCTCGCACTAATCTCGCTTACAATTCTCCTCTTAATATCAGGTGCAGATTATGTAATGAATATTATCCTTTTGATGTATTTAATTTAAGTTTAAAAAATTACGTAACAAGTTTAAAGAAGGAGATTAGGAAATCATATGTTGAGCAGTAGATTTTTGTCATTAGTAATTTATTGATTTATTGCATGAATATGTATGAGTATTTTCAATAATTTGTTACTATTTCTTGCATGTCATTGTTATCTTGGATATTTATGTATATTTGAAGATGAAGATTAACTATTGTTAAGTTTGTTGTCACTAAGTGATTTCAAGATGGTGAAGAAAAAGATGGTCAAAACACAATGAACATTTTGTTATTCCAATTTTTTTTACTATGAACTTATTCTTAATGCTGTAATGTAATTGGCCTTGGCTGTTTTATAGCATTATCAAATAAAATAAATAAATAAATAAATTATTATTACATTAGGCTATTTTGAAATGGCGACCTACCCAGGTAGGTATTTTAAGCCAAGTATGAATGACAGATAAGTCTAACCCCCAAATACCAGTTCAATTATTTCATTATATTTATAACTTCTCTAAGTTATTAGAGCCATTTTAAAACAGTGTTTATTCAGGGTGGCAATTACAGCAGAATCTATATAGGCCCTAATTTAACTCCACTGTTATTAAGGATCATTAGGTTCTGTTCTTTGCAAAACTCATTGCTGTTTACCATATTTCCAGGACAAAAGAAGTGATGTTTTCTGGTTCGATGGCATTGAAACATTCGGCAATCTTGGACTAGATGAGAGAATTGTTGAAGCATTGAAGAAGCTTGGTTTTACTAAACCAACATATGTGCAAGTAAGTATTTTTTGAAGAGAAGTTTAATTCATTAACTTGCGTAAAACTCATAAATTTGTTTTAATCTGAAATACTCCGGGTTCATGGATACTGAGGAGCAATAAAAACAAACTGTTGGGGCCTACAGCAAACTCCCTCTTATCTGATACCTCGGGACCAAGACCTGTTTGGATGATGGTTTTTCCGGTTATAGTGACGTGAAATTCTAATACCAATGCTAAACACCAATTGTACCGGCCAATACTCTGATTTAGACTTGTGATTACTGGTCTTAAATCTTTCCCACAAGAATCGTCAATACAGCACTGACTATTTCCTGCCAATCACATCCTGTTAAATTGATATGAAAATTGTTCGTTTATGAAGGTGTCACTCTCTGTGAAGTGCAGTTCGGTTAAACCAATGTCTGGTTAAAAGGTGTGCGGATATGAGGGAGTTTACTGTAAGCTGTTCATAAAACCTGAGGCAAAATTTAACTGATTAATTATTCAACATTAAAATTTTTTTGTACTTCAGTAAAAGAAAAAATCAACCATAGCATGATTCAGTGACAAATTAAAAGAGTAAATATTAAAATCACAACTTCTTTTAGGACTTTTTATTGGCCTAAAAGTCCTAAAAGAAGTTGTGATTTTAATATTCTATATCCCCATATCCCCTTCTTTCCCCTTCTACCTCTAGAACTGTTTGTAGATCTGTGGAGTTCTGGAGATCCTGAACAACTAGAACACCTTGCTTCCCCTTCTAACTCTAGATCTGCTTGTAGGCCTTAAGAGTTCTGAGATCTTGAACAATCAGAACACCTTGCATCCCCTTCTACCTCTAAAACTGCTTGTTCCTTCGTATTTCCAGAGATCCTGAACAACCAGAACACCTTGCTTCCCCTTCTACCTCTAAAACTGTTTGTAGGCCTTTGAAGTTCAGAGATCCTGAACAATCAGAACAGGTTGCTTCCTCTCCTACCTCTAAAACTGCTTGTAGGCCTTTGGAGTTCCGGAGATTCTGATCAACCAAAACACCTAGCTTCCCCTTCTACCTCTAAAACTGCTTGTAGGCCTTTGCATTCCGGAGATCCTGAACAACCAGAACACCTTGCTTCCCCTTCTACCTCTACAACTGCTTGTAGGCCTTTGGCGTTCCGGAGATCCTGAAGCACCAGAACACGTTGCTGGCTGGCGAGACGGGGTGCGGCAAGACGTTGGCCTACATGCTGCCGCTGGTGCAGCAGATCCTGCGGTGGCGCACGGTCACACCCCACCGCAAACTCAACTGCCCCCTGGCCGTGGTGCTGGTGCCAGGCAAGGAGCTCACATATCAGATCGCAGTAAGTCGTCAGGTTACTCCGGAAATTCGGAGTACAGTCAGTGCGTTATGACTTTGCAGTTATGGGACCAGGGTTGTTTATTGGAGTATTAATGGCAGGTTTTGTTAGAAAACCTGAGAAATTAGTTCCCACCTGGGGATTACACGCTCAGTTTAGGATTAGGCCTAAACCAGGGGGTTTAGTTTCTTGAGTTAAGGAAAATTCAGTTTCCTTATATGTGTAGCACTTTGTATAAGATTTAGCCATTTATTAAAGAAAAAGTAGTTTAACAACAGCTACAAAAGTTGCCGCAATTACAGATACAGCTTAGATTTATCTTTTACAAACTGAGTTGCAGTTCAATTGAAAATGCCTCCAGAGAGCATTAGTTTTATTGTGCATTCGACCTCAGTACTTTTCTTATGATGTATTTCAAAATGAAAATAAAGTACACATTCCTTGCGTCAGGGCAGCGTCAAAGAGATTTTAGGTGTCATAGCTTCATCACAAGTCAATGTATTTTTCCTACAACCGCGCGTAAAGCGTCAGTTTACGCACCGAAACCCAATCGCAAAACAGCTGTTTACCGAGGAGCGAGCGATAATGTCTTTGAAAGTCTTTGGAGCAAGCGTTAAAATCTTTAACGCTCGCCACATGATTACTTTAACGCTTGCCGGCTGATTGAATTGTTACTCGGCGCGTTACAGCGCTCCCATCTGCTTCCGTTTGAGCTTGACTTGTTTATAACCTCAAACTGGCACATTCAGCTACAATCAAGGCCGTAGCCAATGGGGGGGTTAGGGGGTCAGAACCCCCCCGAAATAGTAGAAACAGCCTTGGAATTGTATTAAATGGGGGTGAAAATCCCCCCCCCCCCCGAAAAATTTCCTGGCTATGGCTTTGGCTAAAATGGATGTAATAAGTGATGACTAATTTGTGTTCCTATTATTTATAAGCTAAAATATGTATTCTATACGTTTCAATTCAAGAATCGTGTTTGTTATTGTGAATTTCTTTATTTTTATTCATTGTTTATAACCTCACAATCATAATAGCGCATTCAACTACAATGGACGTGAGTAACTGCCATTGTATTTATCATTTGGGAATTTAAAACTGCAGTTGTAGGAAAAATTTAGTATGCATTTCACGTGTAAAGCGTCTTTCTCGCTTTCGCTAAAAATACCGTGTGACGCGTAGCGGAGCGCGGTAACTGTTTAGCTCAAGCGAGAAAGACCTACTTAACGCTCTTAATACATAAATAACTATTCTGTGTTGTGAATAAAGAAAAAAATTTGTCACTTTCATTGTCATCTAAATTATAGTTACTAGATATTACGGCACAATATTAAATTACTGAGTTGATCAGATTGTAAACTATTGGTTTGTAAGACATCAATCATAAAAATTTTTCAACAGCGTGTAAAGGGGCTCCTTTATACATTTTGTTTCACTTCAGAGAAATAACTTTTTGGAGCTTACAAGTGTGGGACTGAAAGCAGTGGACAATGCAAAGCAGCCTCTCCTGGTCACTTATTCATAATGCATTTCCAAAAACATCCACCCTATTTCTCTTGTAATAAGAAATCTAACTAAGTTAATTCAAGCGGTAAACTGTAACTTTTTGAAAATTTGTTGCTTTAATCTCGGGTTTAGAAGGCAGGAAGGTGGTGGTAGAGTAGCATTTTTCATTAAACATATTTTTAGCATGGCTAGTACTGTCGTTTTGGGGGGAGAGCAGGCGCTATCCCACACCCGTGAGCTCACCACCATATTATGTAGTCAAAAGTTTAGACAATAAGTAAACTTGTCGTGTTTTGTTGGCAGGACGTGGCAGACAAGCTGGCCAAGGAGCTGTTGTTTGACATGGATGTAGCAGTCGGTGGCCATACAAAAAGGCTCATCACTCACCCCAACTTCCGACCCGTGGATCTGTTTGTCTGTTCCATCGGCGCAGCTCGGAAACTCACCACGTCAGGTTTGTGCCAAAGGATCAACTCAATAAGTAGGCTATGCAGATCAATTCTAGCTAAAGGGTAGGGTATCGTGGCATGCTGTCTCAATGCTTATAATTTGGAAATCGTCTCATAGCTTACAATGTCGAACTGTATCATAGCTTATCATTCTAAGCTCCCATTGGGAATCATTCCTAATGTCATTTTAAGTTATGATACAAAATGTACATTTTGAGTTTTGAGATTAGAACCTATGAGCTGTTTGACAAATACATTATAAGTTATGAGACAGTTTGTCAATCGTTATAAGCTATGATACAATTGGGATTTTATAAATTTTGAGGCACTTGACGCATTTTCATCAGAAATTATGATACATTTGGACAATACAAACTATGATGTGAAATCCACAGTAGGCCTGTAAACTATGAGACAGCTTTTTGGAACTATTTTACGACTTAAAAAATGTCCCATATCTAATGACACTTTTGACAAATTGTATAAAAGTTTACAGTCTGCAGTTTAAGTTGTAGTACTGCATCTGATAGATTGAATTTAAATTAGGAGTTGTAACTACTAATGCCATTATAAGCTATGAGACAAAGTGGTTTTTATAAATTATGATACACAATTGTTTGAGCTATGGGCCTCCATGTTTGTAAAGGAATAACTTCTAAATCCTTTTGGGTCTAGTTAGTGTTATAAAAACTAGTTTTGTTACTTTTTAACAGTTTAAATTTTAATTATCATCCCAAATACTTTAAAATTATTCTTGGAAAGAAGCATTATTGGGTAGATAATCCATAATATACTCCTTGTAGTTTTCTGGCTTTACATTTAAGGCTTGAGTTGTAGGGATGAATATTTATTGTTATAGTTATGTTAATTTAATTGTAATTTCAGGCGTATACAACATGAGTTGTGTTCGTCATGTCGTCCTCGACGAGGCAGACACGTGTTTGGACGACAGCTTCAACGAATCTGTCGTTAGTTATCTCAAAAGGTTCCCGGTAAGTTTCTCTTGTTATTGAATGTTTTGCCTTAGAAATTTCTAGGGGTGTGCGAATAGTGATTTTTGAACTCGAGCCGAGCCGAGCCGAACTTTTTCAAAAGTTTTCGAGCTCGAGCTTTTTCGAGCCGAGCTTTTTAACAGCCACCGAATTATGAAGCTTGATTTTAATTTTAAAAGATACAATAGACTAATGTTTGCATACCTTAAGTGAATGCCAGCTCAAAACTAGAAAGCTTATCTCAAAAACAAGTTAATGATCTGATAGGTTCATCAATATTTTGTATTATATTACATAAAATTGATCAAACTGGCTCAAAAAATTATTTATGTAGAAAAATAAAAAATTTTACATTTTTAATTTGACTTCCCAATTCCACAGTACTTTCCCTTTAAAATAAATAGTTAAACTTAAATAATCATTCTAGTTACATATAGGTACTACAAAATTAATTTCAAGTGTTGAATGGAAAGGTTTTAAATGGTTATATCTTTAAAAAATAACATATTTACACTTAGTCAAAAACAAGATTGATTTTCTTCATGTTCACAAAGTAAAGACATTACAAATAGCAGTCCCAATTGTGGCATAATAAATATTGATGGTTAAACTTATTATTTCAGAATATGAATGAAATAATATTTAATAACAAAAATAATTTATTTTCATCCTAAAATTAATTGCATTTATAAGATTTTGTTAAGAAAATTATGTACGGTTTAAAAAAATTAGAAAGAAGAAAGATCAGAAATTAGGATGGAATAAAGGGAAAGAAAGAAACAGCTATCTCACTCACTCTCCTTATCAGTGGCCAGGGAGGGGGAGGGGTGGAGGTTTGTTTACTCCAAGCCCCTCTGTCCCGGTTTTTTTGTCATTGTCTGACAGGGAGCGTGAGTTAATTAGGAGATAAGGAATCCTTACTACAACAAGCAAAAATACAAACTACTTGGCATACAACTAAAATGGGCTCATATTTTTTGTCTTATTTTTATAAATCAAATGCAACCAAAATGAAACTTGACCGTTAAAGAGATAAGCCGTGATAAAACAATAGACTTTATTGCTGTATTTTGGGTTCTCCAAGGTCAACTAAATATAGCTCCGATTTCCGTCTGAATGGAGATAATATTTCTTTTTACCTGTCAATGTCCTTTCCTTATCACTAGGGAATATTTTTTGTTTGTGTTTTTCTTGGGAGAGAAATGCTCTTCGGGTTTACGGTGTCCAAAAATAGACCGCAATAATTATCTTCCCGATAAGAACACTCTCATCAAGCTCGGCTCGAATGTCGAGCTTTTTTGAAAAAAGTCGAGCCGAGCCGAATACTGAAAAGCTCGACCAAAAAGCTCGACCGGTCGAATACTCGCACACCCCTAGAAATTTCCAATTAAATCCACATGGTACTATACTCATGTATACACAGTCTCTTCATAAAATCCATTTAGCTTTGTTTTTAAAACGGTTTGCTTTAATTGGCTTGTTTTAATACCTGTACGTGATTATTGAAAATGTTCAGTTGTATTGGTAACAAGATTGATCTGAAGGATTGTCAAGGAGCATATCACATCATATGCTGTAAAAATTCAATATTTTTTCAATTTTCTTTTCCTTTATAAAATTGAACGACATCAAAGTTAAAAATGTGTTATATTTCCTTTTAGATTTCATTTGGAAAGCACCCAGAAGATGAAGAAAATAGATTACCACAGCACTGTAAACTGACACTAGCCAGTGCTACCATGCCAACTAGCATAGCTCCTATACTGGGACATATCATCGACGTAAGTAACTCCAATAATAAATTTTATAATATTTGATTATGTCAATAATTTTAGCTCTGAATAATTTATCGTAAGTAATTTAAATTACCCTGGAAAATTCATTACAACATGAGAAGGAAGTACAATATAGTTTAATTTAACAGTCCATTGTCTATCAAAGATTTTTTTAGCAGTCTTTAACTATTTGATCAAGGTTCTTTGATATGGTTTCAAACTCAGACTGCTAGTTGGGTTTCAAGGATTAAAAGTTTGACTAAACCCCTATAAACCCTAATAAGTAAAGTTAGACTTCCTATTTTCTGTATCATATGTATGGCTGTTGATGGGTTTCAAAGTCACGGAAGTCCAAATTGACTGCAACACAGTTGAAAACATAAATTTATAATTTTGTAAAACTAATGTAAGTAATATAAAAAAGAGAGTTTAAAAATTTCAAGTTTAAACTAAGAAATCTGATAAAAGCTTCAAACAAAAACTGGGAAATCCATAAAATTACATCAGACTTTAGTTAGGAAAGGAACATAATTCAAATAGTTTATCTGAAGAAACAGTTTTCGAGGAGTTTCAACAGTTTTATTTTTATAAACGAAAATAAAACTCAGCATAAAACAATGTTATTTACATAAAAGTACAAAAAGGTCATTTTGTATAACGTGATACGCATTTCTGCTAAACATTATCCAAAGGTAGAGCTTAAAACCAGCATTTTTGTATTCCTTCCTGGTCTCATCCCCCTACTTTGCAATATTTGTTATGTGGAAAGTGAAAAGGGACCTCAAGTCGGAATTTTCTGGTTTTGAGTTATTAATATCCTGAAATTCAGCATTAAATTACAAACAATTTGATATATAATTTATAGTACTATGATTTTTGTCATAGAGCTTTTGGCATTTGAATTTTAACTAGTCAAAACGGGTATTTTATGAAATCAAGGCCCAAAACTTGAAATGTTTACAGAATATTTATTTTTAACATTAAGAAATGATTTAGGTATCAAAATAAAGTTGGAAAATATACCTTTAAATCTAATCTAAAACCACCTTGACACACTTACAAATTCATTGTCAAAAAAATTAAGAAAGTGAGAAATTTGAAAAGGGACCTCAAGTCGGAAGGCAGAATACCAAGGAATAAAAGAGAAATACACCATCAAGACGGTGATTTTTTGACTTAGACAATATTCTTCGACAACGAACAACTTGAAGTTGTTCACTTATCCATCGATAGATGTCAGGAGGGACTAATTTTGTGATGCCCCTGACGACTCAGTCAGTACGATCCTGCACATTTAGGAAATGGAACCTGAAGTCGGGGGCCATGTTATTTCCCATTCAAGCGACTTGAAATCCCTTTTCGTATGCATGAAGGCACTAAATTGATTATTTTTTAATATTTCTCGAATTCTAATTGATAAAATAACCGATTGAATGTGTACAGGAAAGATTAGGGAATCATATCCATTCGAAACCTAAAAATCGATATTTTTGACCCGATTTGACAAAAATGCCCGTACTGTAAAATTTACTCCAGCGACTTGAGGTCCCTTTTCACTTTCTGCATCACATTTACTTTTTGTCTTTTATTTTTATATATGCAATTTTGGTCGTTGGGCGACAACATAATCACCGGTGGTCAGTTCATCTTTCGGAAATAGAACGTTATACCTCAGAGAGTCCATGGAGTCCCGCGAACTGTGCCAACTTTGGCAGACAAAGTCAGGGCTGTCAACTCAAATATCTTCAAAACAAAATATACCACAGTATAGGTCCTACAGAACCTTTGTTCCTGAATATCTCCAATTTTTAAATTTTGTTGTTTAGAACGTTTTACAGGTGACTCCTTCAATTATACTGGTAAGTACTTTCAGTAGGTTTTCTGATATTTCATCAGAAGAACAACTAATTATTTAAAAAAAAGACACTAATTAAAAAAAAACACTAATTATTTAAATTGAATTTAAACTGTTTGCAATTGTATTATAAACAGTTAAATATAAACTTTAAATTAATAGGCCCTTCCTCTCTTAGACTCCCTTAGAGGGACAAAGTGTCAGAAAAAGTATGCGTTTTTCTATTTTATTTCTGCGTTGTTAAAGCAGTTTCTTCAGGTAAGCTACTTGTTCCTTTCCTTAAGAAAATTCTACTCATCCCAAGGCTTTTTCCAAAAATAAAGAATAAAATTAGGCTACAATGTTACACCTTACTACATAGGTGGTTTTTTAAAATTTATTAAATCATTAATATTAATAAGCCCACTAGTTAATTTATATAACATAATTATCTGCTTTAATAAATTTATTAATGTTTAAAATTATGTCTTTAAAGTTAAAACTTTCTGAGAACGAAATCAAATTCTAAATTACTTACGAGAATGAAATACTTTATATCGGAAATCATCTATGTATTGTTCATTATAAAACACTACTTTGTCTACTCTTGCTTCGGGAGAACCCCTCTCTTGCAGCCACTTTTTCCTAACAGAATAAACATCCATCAATCTGCATAATGTCATTCAAGTAGGGGTGTGCGAATATTCGAACTTCGAACTTTTTCGAATCGAATATCGTGATATTCGATTCGATTCGAGATTGCAAAGAAGTTCGATATGACCGAATCGAATATTTAAAGGACTGGCATAAAATCAAAAGTAGGTGAAAACGTTCCCATTTTCAAAATAAAAGTACGTTTTTTTGGTTGCAAACAACTACGAATCCATTTTTTACATCAGAAACAGTTGCGTCCTCACGTAGACAGATAACAGATGAATAACTGCTGTAAAATAATACTGACATGGCAGTTTTGCCACCAAATTCCCTCTGCCGTGTTGATCAGTCGTGCAGTACTTAGGTTAATATACTGGACAATACCCGACACGACAACGAATTTTTTCGTAAGATAAATTCTAGTATCACAGCATTAAATCATATAACAAATAGTAGTCCATCCTTCATCAGTTCTGTCTCGACCAGTATCTGTTACCGACGAAACATCAGTTGAGTTGTTGAGTTGGTAAAAGAAAGAATTGCAATCAAGACCAATCAGAGTTCACCGATGACCGACAGTGTCCAGTGTCGTCTTCAGTTGCCAAAACGAAATATCCCATAAACACCCCATAAATAATTAGTCGTGTTGGTGTTTCGTACGACTTTTTCAGGCCGTGAATATCTTAAACGGAATCCGGGATCACCATCGCTTCCAACTTTGATACGATGAAGTACAATAATTTTGGGCTGACAAAGAGTTGGCGGACCTGTTTATTATTTGTCTTTTCGTTTTCGAATTTCGTCGTCGTTCAAAACTTTGTCTGCTTTTGCTTTTGAAGTTTAGTTGTTGTTAATAACTCGAGAATGTCTATCGCCTGTTAGTTTCAATCACTCAGATTTCTTTATTTTTCAAATAAGCAATTACGTAGAAATAGAAACGTTGAAAGATCAAAAATTGGTTTTTTTTTGTTGAAGTCTGACGAATCAGGGGAGCATGTTTATTTTGATACGTGATTAAAATGGTCATTTGGTGATAACGTACAATGTTGGTTTGACAACTTAAGCCTATCATAATAATTAATGAGTTTGCTTGCTGTTTACAATGTAAAACAAATAAACTTTGTTGTAAGTAAATGGCAATTGTAAATTATCTTAAAATTTAGGTTAAGTTTACTGGTCTGACTTATTATTATTTTATAGTATTAGGCCTACTTTAGGAGAATCAAAATCTTTGTTCTCAGGCATTAATGCACAAATAAAATTGTAAGGCTTTCTTCAAATATGAAGTAGTTGGTGAACCAAGTTTTATATGTAATTCTTTGGTCTATCCCTTAAGCCTAGTCCCTGATCAAATAATTTATTGGTTCATTAAAAGGAAAAGGAACAAAGGGATGCAGAGGCCTAAAAGTGAACAAATTTAGGTTGCAGTAGAAAAGGAATTGTTAAGTAGCCAAATCCTGAAATTGCTACTATAGGCCTAATTATGCTTATTCAAATGAATATTACCTATGCTTAAGGGGAATTAATAAATTTCTAAATTCTTAACAATTGATTAGTTGTACCTTTGTGTACCTTAGTAATTGATATTTTACCTATATTATTTTGACCTGTTATAATGCTATTAATAATTAAATAAGATAAATACAGGGAGGGGAAGGAGAAAGTAAGGACAAGAGTAAAGAAAACACAATGAAATAACACTTTTGTTTTGATAACATTACCTATATTAATTATTGAATAGTTGCTAAAAAATGCTTGGTAATTTACTCAGTATACAGGTTTGCTGTGAAAGGGTATTTATACTTACATGCTGTGATTTAAAATTTGATCTCATTTGAACAAATAACCATTGATATAAATATTCGTTTCGAAAATATTCGATATTCGGAAAAGTTATAAACTATTCGATTCGATTCGATTCGAACCAAAAAATCACTATTCGCACACCCCTACATTCAAGTAATGTTGTTTTTTTAATATTATTAAAATTAATGTTTCATCATCAGGTGAAAAATTGCTTGGCAAGATTTCAACATTAATTTTATCTACGACCATTGCAATAATCACCAATAACGATGTTACAACTAATGTCATAATGAGGTCCATTATTAAACCAAATACAAACCCGTTGCATAAAGTTAACTTTATGCATCTGGTGTCACTTTATAATACAGGTTCTAGACCAATGGGTGCGCAGCATTTGACGAAAGTAGTGTCATAACGACAATTACGCACTTCACACATCAGCTGATTGTTGCATGACGATACATGTTTGAGTTGACTTATCCCATCAGCTGATTGTTCCACAACGATTTATGGTTAAGTCTGCCTATGAGCCTAACCTCAAATTTGAGTTGACCTTACATCTCACTCGTGGCTTAAAGACATTCATACAATCGTTGCATAAACTACTATTATGAGGTTTTTTTACATTTCTTAAATTATAAATATTCTTAAAGAAATTTGACTTGCTTTCCCTGAACTAATTTGATTCAAATGTAAAGCTGAATTCAGTTGCATACCATATTGGGCAGGGAAGGGGGGGGATTGTATACCGAAAGGGGGTGTCTTGTTTTTATTTAAAATTTTGTTTATTGAGTTTAAAATGTTAGTGGCACTTGATTTGATTTTATTGCCTGAGTTTATTAGCATGGTTCATCATTGATCCAATTTGTCTCCCCCATGATATCACACTTACATGTGGTGGTGTTATATAAACCATTGCCACAGCTGTTTTACTGCTGTTTTATGGAAGTTTTATAGAACAAGTAATATATTATTTGTTAGTTCTTGGATATGAGTATCAGTAGATTCTATGACTTGAGATTGGAAATTAGATTGAACACCGGAGTGCATGATCCAACGCATGAGTAAATAAAGCATTTCAAGTTTTATACAGTTTTCACAGCTGCTTTTGACTTTTCGATGCTTTATCTTTACAAAAAATAATTTCAGTCTAGGAAATATCGTCATACAAAATAACAAGATACAGTAGCTCACATGTAAGGGACGTAGTTGGCCGGCCCCTCTACATAGCCTCGCACTGTGTGGTTCTTAGTGTAGACTACGTAGCCTCGCAAACTGTACTCCTCTGCTACTCTCTGGGTGTACTGAAAATGTAAAGAAAATTAAATTTTGGTTCAATGTTTATGAATAATTGATTCAGGAATAGCATTTAGATTAAAAATTGCATTTATAATAGACTACCCATTTATTTTTTTTAGAATGAAGACAAAAAGGTATTAAAGATTATTAGGCGATGAATCTTTTGCTGATCTTAAATTAATATGCAAGACTAGATAATATAAAAGTTACCTTGATTGAAAACCCTCAGAAATTGTACTTGCCTCTTTGAAATTTACATCTGAAAACAAAGGAAAAGACAGCGGTTAAGTTTTACTAGATAACACGTAGCTCGAAATCGAGCAAAAATCATGTGGTAAAATAATGAAGAATAATCAGCCTACTTATATACTTTTAAAGTTTAATCAAAGGGCTAACTTCATTAACAATATTATGGCTTAACTACTGAAACTATTAAAGTTAATTTGATCTACCGCAGGAGTTTCTGGTAAAAGTAAACGATTTTTTAGGGAACACCTTCCCCCCATGTCCTCTTTTTTCTGAAATGTATATTTTTTCACCGGCAAAAGATCACGCTCTGATTACAGCAACATGTAGCTGACCAAGAGCAAACACTGGCGCTGTGAGCAATGACTTCCTTTGTTTAGGGATTGCCGCTGCAGTTTATTGATAATTATCGCCAAAACAGATATTATAGGGAACGGCTGTCTTTATAGGCAACATTTCCTTTGTGGTAAAATCGTGTAAATGACCCATTACTCTAACAGTCTTTTCATTCTTGAAATGCAACCCCCCGCAATAAAAACATTTTTAGTTCCTTGGTCTGAGGTTGGAAGGAGCACAAAATGTAACATCGGGAGGGTGATGTCAGCGGTTGCGATCGTGTTCTTTCCGACTCCTCCGACCGGTCTATGTTTGTCTTCTTCTTATCGGCGGCATTATAAATGCACCAAATCCAAAAATAGATTTGCTCAGGTTAATATAACTTCAAAAAACACTATGAGATATCGTAAACTACATTGTAAAACTGGTAACTGCAATGTATACCAGGTAACTGCTTTAAAACTTCATAACATAACCTAAATTACATAATAAATCTTAAAAAAAGAAAACTGTTGAAAACAAAGCCAAACCAGCTGAACAAATAAAAACTGCTCTTTTCGAAAAATTAATTGTAATTCATTGCTGCTATCTGTGGTTTACCTGTAGAACTATTTCAGAGCTTGGCCATATGTTCAGTTCGTAAACAAAGTAAACTGAGCTTGCTCAAATGTCGATGAATAGCGCCACTGTTCCGAAACTTCAGCCCTTTACTGTACTTTAGTGACGCGCTTTTTTAAAATTCTGATACTTGTTGACAAATCTACGTAAAATTACCTTTAATTTGATACCTCAAACGTTAAAATCGGTCCAGCCGTTGTTGCGGTTGGACTGTGAAAAGAAAACCGCTTGCGTATTAATATATAGATAAAATGGAATTAAATGTTTTACAAGCAGCTACTAAAAACGCGATCTACCCTGTACTAAAAATGTTTAGGACTAAAATTAATATTCTACAGTGCACACACGCTATTAAAGATACAGATTTTTTTGCAAAGTTTTTGCAATAACAACATAGTATTTAACTGCAAGATTCACATTCATCAAATTTTTTATTCAACATACTTTTGAAGGCCTGTGTTGTTTTATTTTCAAGTCCAAAAACACTGAAATCATTTTGCACTCTTCAAATTATAAGTTTTATTTTAAGTTGGATGTTTATTGTTTAACTTGTTTTCTATCTTTGATGATACATTTTTATACCTAAATACTTTTGCCTTTAAACTATAAAATAGTAAAAATTGTGTTGCAGTATTAACAAAAAAATGGGTTAAATAAAAAAAACTTACTTTGAACGTGGCCAAATACTTCAAAGTGAAAACAAGCGATTCTGTATGGTCGTGGTCCAGGCCATCGCCAGCCTGATAAACCTTTCAGGAAAAAACTATAGAAGATGAAAACTATTGTTATTTGAATAGGAGCACAAAATGTATGAGTTGTCATTGTTTTTGATCAACTGTACACTAGACAATCTAAGAGATAAAGAATGACTGATTGTAATTAATGACGTCATAGCATGTAAAGCAGCAAGGGTCTCATTAATACAGTCTATTAGTATGAGTACCAAACTTACCACGGCCCTATAACTTTTGTCTATGTGCAGGGCTTGTAAAGGGTTATTTTTTTTATTATTTTGTTATTTTTTTTGCTCTTGGTTATTTTTTTTGGAATTCGGTTATTTTTGTTATTTTTTTGGAATTTTGGTTATTTTTTTTACTTTTTTTCTACCTCAAGAACTGCTATAAGCCCTATTCACACTATTCGTCTGTCAGACGATCTCGTAGCAGCATCGCGGCAGACGAATCTCGTTAGCCTACATTACGTGAAAACCAAGTCTCGTTGCGTGAAAACCAAGTCTCGCCGTCAAATCTAGGCAGATTAGTGATTAGTCTGTCGAGATTTTCTTTTTTACCAAAGTTAAGAATGTATTATCCCCAATATAACGCCAGTTTTCTAATTTTTAGCAACATTTTTTGTTTACGGAAGGTTACTTTTTTGGTTATTTTTTTCTTATTTTAGTTATTATTTTTTTTCAATTTCAAAAACTGTTACAAGCCCTGTATGTGTCATTCTTTTATAAAGCAGAACTTAAAGTACAAATTCTTGCTCATTACGGACTGTGATTTCTTATTTGAGTTAAACTCTTGCTCACTCTCCCCTTTTTACAATAAACAAACACTTAACCAAAAACTTTTTTTTCCTAATGAGTAAATTAAACCCAACTGCCACTGATTTGGCAAAATTTAACTAATAATTTTGTCCAAAAAATCCCGCTCTTCGACAGTATCAAAGCTACATAATTGATTAACCTCACTTGTTAACTAACAATTCACTATAAATCACTAAAACACAGAAAAATATTTGGGTCAGTGTTTCAAACAATGATGACGGCGATTTGTTTGTACTAAAAACGTTGAGGAATAAAATTAATATTCTACAGTGCACACACGCTACTCAGCAGCTATAGTTTATTATAGTCATCTATTCCTTAAAATATCTATTTCCATATTAAATCTTATAACTCATCTTTATATTTGCACCCTCGGGAAATAAAAATTCCTCTTAGACTATTTTCTTCCAATCCACTCACCAAGACCTTCCATTCAAGTTGGGGTATCAGATTTATGGTTTGCTCAAACGTTCCAGGGTAACTGAGGCTCTGTACATAGATTCCTGAAAAATGATAATTTGTTCTTGAATGATCAAAGAATATTTTATTTTCATGGAACAAAAATCCACCAAATGTATTCATCGAAGGTGTTGTTTTGTTCAGCCGGAATCACTGGTGAAGATCGAGTCCCCCCGGCTTCATCAAGTATTAGTCCACGTACCCCAGAAATTCTACAGGTTGGGCCAATCCCAGAAGCCCGCAAAACTGTTGGAGCTTGTCAAGAGGAATGCCAACAAAGAGACCCCCACAATAATATTCAGGTGTTCTTTTTTAATGAGCTTACTTTAAAATTATCATCCACAGGGAATTTTCAAGCATTTATTGCCAATTTAATAAGTTATTACCAGGAGAAGTAAGCCTTTCTCGGTAATAAAAGGATTGATTTATTTTACTATTATGAATAAACTGATACCTCATCAGAGCTTGTGGTTTGCAGATAATATTCAAATCTAGATTGGCATGATCTACAACATTTTTAACACAAGTTATTAGGCCTAACATAATAAAAATTAGTTTTTGGAATAGATGGATTGGCAGCTAGCTTACCTTTGAAAGAGTTCAGGCAGGCCATAGGACACTTGAAGAAAACACAATAAATCACAATATTTCGTTCCAATCAGGGACTTCATCAGGAACAAAAGAAGTTACTCTTTCAAAGGAAAATAGCTGCCTATCCATCTATTCCAAAAATTAAAATCCTGTCCTTGAGTCGTTCCTAAAAAAACTAATAATAAAAATTTGGTTTTTCTGGTGATAGCGACAAATCTCAAGTCTTGGATTTAAGATTTGTAATCTTAAATAAGGATTTGGTAAATTTTACCTTATTTCAGTACATGATATAGAAACAATATAAAAACAACATTTTAAGAAAATAGTGTTTTTTGCTAAAATTGGAGCAGCAATTACAATTTTTTAACTTAATTTCACATAAATCGTTTAAAGTATTTTTCAATCACTCTGTTGCTCAAAAACTTGTTCAAAGATTAATACTTTCAATTGTTTTTTCACTGCTTTCCTATATTCCAATTGACTTAAAAAAACTTCTGTATTCTTATTTTCCCAGCAATCGTTCCAAGGTGTGCGACTGGGTCTCGATGTTTCTCAACGAGAACGGCATCAGCTGCTTGAACCTCAACGGAGACATGCCGGTGGACATCAGGGCCGGCAGGTTCGATCAGTTCCAACGAGGATTTGTCGACTTTCTGTCATGTACGGACATGGCCTCCCGAGGGCTTGACACTATCAGGGTAGGTTTTGGGTTTGTTTTTTGAATTGTTAAAAACTTTATTATCTTAGTCTTGAACCATGTTAAGGGCCGCATCACACTGGTTGAGTAGGAGGGCGAGTTAGACTGAACCGTCAACTCGACCAATGTAAACCGACGTTTTTAAATAAGCGAGTCAAGTTGACAATTCTAAACTATAGGAATCAGCTGATCCTGTAGCAACTCGGCCAAGTTAGTCGACCAATGTGATGAGGCCCTTAAAGATTTTTGGTTACAGATGATTATGGTCAATCCCTTGTCAGTTGTGAAACAAACACAGTTGTGAATTGCACAGAGAAAACTCTGTGCAAGTTTTACTGTGATAGTTGTATTTTGTGTATCCTACTCAATATGTGAGCAGTTTGATTGTTTAGAAGATTATTTTTATGTGTTGATTTCTATATCCAGGGACTTTAGTAAAGTCGCCGACTTTGGCAGCAATAGACGCATTTCGTTTTACTTCTTTCACTGTCAAAAAAGTGGTGCATGTATCAGCATTTGATTTGCATTGCTATTTTTTTCTATTTAGTTCAATATACAATCATTTGAAGACATATTATGATAGTGAGTCTCTTATCAGCTCCAAATACCTTTGACCCTTCTCGAAATATGGATGACCCTACTACCTACATATATTCGTACATTGTTCTATCTTTACTACATTTTGTTCATTATTTAATTTTTTTATAGCATTTTACTTTATAATATATGATCTAATAGTGAATTCTTGTGAGCATAATTACTCACGCTGTGCTTTGGTTCGCTTTAAATAACAACCTGTTTAGTAATATTGTTGCTGTATTTTTTTGTGTTTTTGTAATCATATAATTATGATCATTTTTTACAATTGAATATTTTGTTATGGTTAAAAGACAAAAGATAACAGCATATCTTGCACACAGATATGCCTTCTGAGGTCCATGCAAGATTATTTTTCTTACAAACCCTTTTGTAAAGAGTTAATTCATTTTTGGATTTATTGCTCCTGGACTGGTGGGATTATATATGGTTTTAAATTACCTGTTTCCGTCTCAGTTCAATATTTAGCCGTTTTTTTACGACCTAGGTTTCAACATATATTGCATCATGATCACGTAGTAGTCAGTGGAGAGTAGCTGTCATGATGACGGCGTTGTCGAAAGTTTACAGAACACGCACACGCACACATTTAAAAAACAACACATTACATAAAAACATATAGATACCGGACGGTCAACGGGCCGCGCAATGTCGATTTAGTTTAATTTCTTCCGCACGCGACCGGCGAGGAAGAATTTACTGGTTTTTTCAACTCACGGTACCGGCGAGACGACACTGGCGACGGCGGAGGTGGTGTCTCGGTGATCTTTGCCCCCTTGGCCTTGGACTCGTCCTGCGGGGGGTGTTACCTATCAATGATGAACTCGTCCGGTGTGTTTGAGTTTCCATAATTTGATTAAAAATTAAATGAGAGCTGTAATTAAGGTTCTCATTTAGGACAAGGTTGGGGTTTTCTTTGAGGGCTTTATAAATTTGAAATTCTTCCAACGTATCTAGAATTAATCCTTTGTTGCACACCTCAACCACTTCAATATTACTTTCAATGATATCATGGCTGTGGTTTTCATCAATGAGATGTTGTGCGTAGCTGGATTTCTGCGGGTTTATTCTAGGGTTGGGTTTATGCTCTTTAGCTCGTTTGGAGAATGATCGCCCGGTTTGACCCAAATAAAATTTGTCACAGCTATTACAGTTTAATTTATAAACTCCGGTTTGGTCAAGTTTGTTTTTTGCTGGTACTGCTTTAGGTTTAAATATGCGTTCAATTTTATTCGATGTTCTTGGGGCTGGAATAATATTGTAAGGTTTGAGTTCCTTCTTAAGTATATTATGGAGTCTGTGGCCGTACTCAACAGGCACATATTTAGGTGGCAATAAATCTTCTGTAGCGTTATTCATTACTGTATTTTTATTTAGAAGTTTCCTCAAAAGTGTCTCAATCATGCTGGTTTTATAACCATTGGAGAGGGTGATATGTTTTATTGTATCTAATTCAGTTTTATAGCAGTCAGGAGTTAATGGTAATTTAATTAATCTGTTCAACATGCTATTATATGCAGCCATTTTGTGGCTGAATGGACGTCTACCATCATACCATCCATTCAGCGTCATACCAGACCATTCTACGTCATACCATCCATTCAATCGCTCCCATTCAGAACCCTAATGCCATCGCTCCCAAGCTGCAACTTGTTACAGTAAGATTTATTTTAAAACATGATCTGAGCTTGAAATGACACTTGAAATCAGTGCTGCTCCCACAATAAGCGTGGCAGTTACAGTAACTATTAGTCAGAGCACCAGAATGGCGGCAAGGAACACAGAAACTCGTGCCGCCGCGAACGTGTTAACAGTGTTCCAATTTACTGGTTTTTGGCAGTAAAAAACAAGGGCAGAAAAAA
This sequence comes from Flexamia atlantica, assembly GCA_035578135.1. NCBI lineage: Eukaryota > Metazoa > Arthropoda > Insecta > Hemiptera > Cicadellidae > Flexamia > Flexamia atlantica. The sequence continues at coordinate 29,958,574 of JAQJVK010000003.1, forward strand.
TTAAATTTGTATGGTAATTTCCTTTCCGATTAAACTCTGTTTTACCGACAATAGTAAGAAATCAGGGTTGGATAGGAGAATCAGCAGGCTTACCTGATGGTTAACACTGCTGAAGAGCACACAAAAAAGCATAAAACATAAAATCAGATCAGTTTCCTCCTTCTAGAATCCAACTAGCAAGTTAGTGCTCTTTGGATTCTAGAAGGAGGAAACTGTTCTTCTTCTTCCTTCCTAGTATACAATGAACCCCCTACTATCTGAAGAAGGAGCCAGTGGCTTTGAAATTCATTCTGATTTTGTATTTTAAGGATTTTTGTGTGCTCTTCAGCAGTTTTAACCACCAGGTAAGCCTGCTGATTCCCCTATCCCACCCTGAATTCTTACAACTTAGGCCAAGAGCCCATACTTCACAAAAATGATTTTACCGATAATAGTATCATTTTTTATAAGGAAATAATGTAAATTAAGGAAAAAAAATCCTGAAGAATGAGCTATGAGCAAAAAAACCTCCCACCACTCTAGGAAGTTAGAAGAAGGGGCGGGGGGGGGGGGGGGTAGTAGTAGGGTATCACCCTAGTTGAAATACTCATGTAAGCCTTCTATTATTTAAGTTTAAAATGAGTAACGTGTAGCTCATGAGTAACATTTAGTAACATGTAGCAAGTGAGTAACGTTAGCATTCCATAGGCTAAGCATGTGATCAATTACGACTTCCCCGTGTACATGGCGGACTACATCCACCGCTGCGGCCGCGTCGGCAGAGTCGGCCACATCGATGACTGCCTCATCACCAACTTTGTGGCCAGTCCAGTTGAGATCGAACTCACTCAGAAAATCGAGGTAAGGCAACAGTGGAGTCTCGTTAACCCAAAATGATAGGGACCAGACTGGTTTTTGTGTAAGGAATATTTTGGATTGAGCTTAATTGTTACGGAATCAACTAAAATGATTGAATTACAATGTATAAATTACGTAAACTAAGCTACTACCATTACATCCACAGTTAAACAATGCACGATTAAATGCTAGTACATCTGGGTATTTTGTCAATTTTTCTGCGATAGCACTCGTCTCTTTTAAACCTGCAGTCGTTAAATATGTGCAATCCTGTTTGATTAAATATGGCCATTTTACGTCTGTTGCAAAGTTACTTTCCTGCCTTTAACCTGTGATCAGTAAAAACATCTCATTCTTTGATCACTTTTTGGATGAAGTACACCTACGGATTACCGTGATTCGGATCATCAGGTCTCCACTTTATAATGAAGAGAATTTTCCAGTAATATGAAAAAAGGAAGTTGGTATGTAATCCAAACTGTACTACTAATCGTTGTGGTACTTGGCTATGGTAGGCTTTGAACATTTTCTAAAATTTTTGGACCCATACATCCCAAATTGGATGGGATAATACCTCATTAAGCAGTGTTTGTTCTTGTTTCAATAATTAGATTATGGTATCAAAATTAGGTTAGATATCCTCAAACCTAATCAGAAGAAAATAAAAAGTTTATCTCAATATTTTAAATTTAATTTTTTTTTATATTGGGTGTCCTGGCAATTTTCTACTCATATCTAAAAACTCTGCTTTGGTTTGGCAATATTTAAATATATAGTACCACTTTAATCTTCAATCATAATTTACAATATTTATAGGCAATAATTCTATTAAAACAGTCCTTTCTATTTAAATGGAAGTTATATCTCAATCTAAATTTAGACCAACTTTTTTCAGACTTCTGTGAGGACCATGTCAGTGCTACCCAACGTGAACGCCAACATAACAAGAGTGATTCACCACAAAATTATGAAGAATGATTTTTTGCCTAAATAAAGGCGCTACTTTGTTAGTTGTATGTAAGTGATGTAAATAAATTTACTTTAAATAATGAGTGAAATCGTCATGTTTTTATGATTCAACCCTGCAAACATCAACTCAAAAGTGAAAGAAAATAATTTTAAATCCCTAAATTTATAAAAGGGTAGAAACTTTTTATTAAAATTAATATAAAAGATAAGTTTAAAAAGGCAAGTTAGAGTAGAATTAACTCAACTATGAGGGGGGAGAGGGAGGGTAATTTATATACTTATCATTCACCAATGACAGGCCAACTCCATGAAGGCAGACAAACTAGGAATCCCGAAATATCTGGAAATTTAATAGTTCAAGTGTCACTGTCTAGCGGACAATAAATAAACATTAAGAACAAGGTAAAAACAACAATAAACCAAATAAATCATCCAATAGGAAACAACGTCGTGACTAAAAAAAAATGCTCCAACCAATGATGTACTTGGTGGGATCTTGCACACTATACTCATTCTTTTCATTTGTTTACATCAGAAACATGCCTGTCGCTGGTGTAAGATAAGTAAAATTTCCCTCCTTCTCCTACTTCATAGTTGTATTAATTCTACTGTACAAAGTATGTACATAAATATAGAAAAAGATAAATTGAATAAGTGATAGAGCATCTATAAGAAAATAAAAAAATAAAAACTAATATAAAAGAGATCGACAGGGAATTTGAAATGATAAAACTCTAATTAGAAAAAAATGAAGACCATTACAATAAAAATTTTCTTATTTCTATATGTAATGTTTTGGTAACATCAATAATTACAAAATAGAATGGAGTTTTTGGATATTATTTACAAACTTACTTTACTAAATATTACAATCCTACCTTATAAGACTAAAATTAAATAGTAGAAATCCTACTAGTTTTATTTTTTTGATTCTCTTAAGTTTGTAACAAGAGTTTCATAACAAGAAATATGGCATAATTCTCTAGTGGTATTAAATAAATGACAATTGACTGGCAAGAGTATTTTTTCTTAATTGATTTAAAAAACAAAGTATCAATTTTTATTTTTTTTAGAATTAAGCATTTCTTAAAGTCACATCATGTAACTAACTTGAATTTTCACCATATTAGCCATAAAAATTCATTCCCTGTAATAGGGTAAGGATAAAGATTCTTAATCATGCCATTAACAATTAACACAATAAATAACTAGTGATTGAGGTTTTAAGTTTAAAATGTCTTGGACCATTAATGTGTTTCTCCCATGTTACCATTAATTAATTTTTGCTCCATTAGTAATAAGTAAAAAATTAAAATGCAATATACTTCATCAAATTCTTAATTGTAGACCATTCATTGAAATTGTCATTTTTATTGTTTTCTTATTTAATTTTCCCTAAAAATTTTACCAACACAGTTAGTTATTAATTTATAAGAAAGCCAATAGCAAATTCAATTAATTCAACTGTAATCATCAATATTTACATCAGTTACATAAATTTATACATAAATAACACCAATGTTTAATTTAATAATAAAAAATACATTTGGTATTTGTAATAAAATACTCATCATGCCCGAGTTCAACTATTTCTCGGGGTCAACTTCAGCTTTATTCCCGTCTTGGGAACAAGAACTGTGTTAGGGACTACAATCAGTTCTTGTCTGGAGTGAAGTGACCGCACCTCATACTTGCGTAGAATCGCTGACAGAACTGTCTTTTCAGCCAGTACAGCAAACTTTTGACCTAAAATTAAAAAATAGAAGTTCACTCACAGCAGCTCAACCTCTTTTCTTTCCACCTTTAAACATTTCAGTTACAGGCAGACATCTCAATGCGAACAATCTAAAGTTTTTTTTTGTACACAGCCTGTCCTTGCTGAAAGGCAAGCGAAAGTTAGGACTAGCTCTGTCCTGAAAGCATTCATTTAAATTTTTTTTAGCATAATACTAGCACCTTAGGGATGTGTCGGTACCTGAACTCGGTTCTCGGTACCACCGGTTCTTGGCAAAAGAACCGGTACCGAGAACCGACGTCAAAATGTCGGTACCGGTACTTCGGTACCCATGGTAATCGGCGGGAGTAACTACCGGTCACGAAAGACGATCGATCGAACCGCGCATTGCCGCGGGCGTTGCGCTGGTGGTAAATGCCACTGCATACTGGATACTACTATTTAAGGTCGATAATATTTCTAAAATTACTTTTGATTCAAAATTTATCTTAAATTTTTTTACTCTTGATTGATTTTTTACTCTAATACCTAAAATTAATGGGAATGGGGTTATTTTCTTTGGGAATTAATTGTGAGATCATTAGTGGAAACTGATTTGGAAACTGTTATTTTTCACCTTGCAATTTGTTCTTGATTGATTCTTTACTCTCATTTTAAAATTAATTGGAATGGGGTTATTTTTCATGGAAATTGTAAAACTATGAATGGAAACAAATTTGTAATCTGTTATTTATCACCTTGGAATTTGTTCTTTGTTCACATAGTATATATATTTTTTATTATTTGTCAACAGAAAAGTAAACAATTAAATTAATAAGTGTATAGTAGTAGTATAGATAATAAGTGTATAGATAGTATTTTACGTCTTGGTGAAACGTACACTTGAAAATTAAAACATTTTTTAAACAGTAACATACAACAGATTGTTTGTAGTTTTGATGGTACATTACATTTTATAACATGTTTTGACAAACACTTGGTACCGGTACCGAGAACCGAGAACCGATCTTGTCAAGAACCGGTACCGGTGCCGACTTTGAAAAAAGTGGTACCGACACATCCCTACCATAGACACTCCTCCGGACTTATGGTGTAAAAAATGTCCCAATGCTTATAGCATATTTTGCTGGAAAAAATTTTTAAACATTGAAGGCAATCTTGTAAATATGAAAAAAGACACATAGACTTTAGGTGGTACATCTAAAAAATGTGGCTTCATTTTTTAAGTCAACTACTCTTCATATTCAACTAATTGGGTCCGAAATCCTTATTCCAAAGTGTTCTCTATCTGTGACAAAAATATTAAGCCTTTTTTATTTTTTATTTTTTTAATTTTTTTATTATGTTCACAGTATTTGAACACTGTTGTTTATTTTATTGCTTAAAGAAACGTAAATTAATATACATACCTATGCAATTACGAGGTCCAGCGCTGAAGGGAATGTAAGCATATGGGTGCCTGGATTTGACTGCTTCTGGCAGAAAATTGTCTGGATTGAAATTTTCTGGATTGGGGAACTGAGAGGGATCCCGGTGCAACACGTACGGCAATACCAAAACATCTGAGCCTTTCGGGAGCGTGTATTTACCTAAAACATTAATTTATTGTAATGGAAAAGAGGTTTATCGATGTGTGAACGGATATTACACATCATTTTTCATTGAAGTGACAAGATTTTACTATACAGTAGAGTCCCGCAAACCCGGACTTCGATAACCCGGAATTCTGGATAACTCGGAAAGCCTGCCAAAGCAATAAAGTGCATTGAGATTCAAGGCCAGAGCACGGTGTGACACATTTAAAACAGTTTTAGTTTTTCTTTAAGTTTTTTTTTAACTAATACAGTTGTTATATTTTTTACTATGCAATAAATAAATGATTTCTTATAGGAATAACAGAAACTATTCTTATTTTTTTCTTATTTTTACTCATTTCCCGATAACTCGGAATTTTCACAAACCCGGACACCGTTCGGTCCACATCACTCCGGGTTTGTGGGACTCTACTGTAAAAACAAGCAAATTTTGGGTTCCTAATCTGAGCCTATCTTCAGCTTTCAAAAAACAAAACAATGATAACAAAAATTTATTTTGTTTCTTTAAAATTAATATGATTTAGAAAAAAATTAGCTGAATGTTGAATTTGAGAATACATAAAAATCTATTTGTCATCATTATCTTTACTTTTCTACTAACCTACTTTTTCCTTCTCAACAAAAATTATGTTATAATTGTAACCACTTTTTTTAGCCTGAAGATAGGTGCAGATTCAAACCCTAGAGTACTTGTTTTTTATAGTAATATATTTTATTATAACAGTGCTAATGTTGAGTGATGACCTAAGTGAAACTAATGTAAATACCATTATGAAAAACCAATATAAAAATAAACTTTAACAGTCGTTAGGTAAGTGGTATGATTCAAATCAGTGAGTGGCTCCTAATTGAGTGAACACACCCAAAGAGGAATTTTTTTTAAAACATTGTACCAGAATTTTCCTGGTGATTCATTGAAGAATAATATTTTAGAGGATTTTTTTAATAAAAAAACTTTTAGTTTAATACGTCATAAAGGATTCGATTTTCTAATATTGTATTGCATTAGATTGTTTAAATAATAATACTTTCAGTTTTAAATATCAAAGAGGGAAATGTTTGGTTTTCTAAGAGAGAAAATGCAGTTTATATAACAAATTTTCATCATAACTGACTTCAGTAGATGAATAAAATTTTAAAGAGAAATAACTACCGAAGGATTCATCCTCAGTGAGTTTCCTCGCGATCACCGGGACACTTGGGAACAGCCTGAGAGCATCTTTGATGCAGTTTTCCAAATATTTCATGTTCTTCAAGTCTTCCATTGTAGGCTGTCTCTCAGAGTCACCAAAAATGTCGTTTATTTCAGCATATGCTTTGTCCTGCATCAAAAAACCTTAAAATAGTCTTCCACTTTGAAATAATAAATTTATTAGTTAGAGATAATTTAGGGCAATTAAAATAGTATGTACAGAATGGCTACATCCACAATGTCTGCTGTATGTATGATTCAATTAACAAAGACTCTTTTTCAATTTGATATTTTTGGGATCAGACTATTTCAACTATAATCGTTTGTATCATCATTTATGAAATATTTGTATCACAAATTAGTAAGAATAAACAAGGGTAAATTTTGTTTTATGTTATAAAAGTAATAGTTTTGTATTGAATGTTTTTTTACTTGGTTCCAAGATAAAATCATTCTTTCCTATGTAGCTACTAGTTTTTTAGGATTTCAGAAACAAACTTTAATAAAAAAAATTTTATTAATTTGCCACTTTCTACATTTGTTTTTTGCCAAATTACCTGGATCTCAGGGTTTTCTCCCAGCAGATAGAGACAGTAGTTGATAGCTAATTGTGTTGTGTTTTGACCCTGAAACAAAAGTTTTACACATTATCTTAATTTCAAACAATGAGTAGCCTGTAACAGACCATTATAAAAAAATATTAAAATTATTAATAATATCAAATGTTAACTTCACTGGTTATGTAAATTCGTTGGCAGGATTTCTACCTAATGTAACTAAATTAATGTAAACTAAATCAACTCGTGATTATTATATATTCTTGTAATTGAAAATCCAAATCCATGAAAATGGTATCTTTGTACATTTTTGAGACCATTTCACCAGATTAAGGTCAAAATATTTTTCAAGAACACATTCACAGCTGCAAACCAGACACAGAAATGAATTTTCCACCTCTCATAGACTCCACCTCTCCAAAATAAATCACTTCATTGAAAAATGCTATGACTTCCCACATAATTGCTCTTCTAGCCTATTCAAGATAATAAGTAAATAGTAAACAAACAAACATGATTTTTTCTTATTAATAATCTATCTCTAGTTTTAGTTTATGATGGAGAATTTTCTTAGTTTCAAACACAACTACTTACGGCAAACATGAAGGTGTTGACTTCCTCCCGAATGTCCTGGTCAGACAGTAACTTGCCGCCATCAGAGCTCGCAATCAGGAGGTCCATGAATATGGCTCTCTTCTTCAGCCCTGCACAGACAAAATCTTCTTAGGCATGTTAAGGTAACATCGGTGTTAATTTGTAAAAACATAAATTGTGTCCTTGGCTGAATACTTTTTATTTTTACTAACTTCTATCTCCATCAAGGACATGTTACTGTAGTTGAAGTTCCAAAATCAGTCCTGCGGTGCCAAAGTAGTGAGACCCAGATTACATGTTTTAACATAAATGACAGTACATGTTTGTACAGCTTCAAAAGGGAAGGAGGGGATAGTTTTGCAAGAAATTATCTTTACACTGAAAGAGTGAAAGGTAATCTTGTAGTAAAAAAATTTATCTTACCATGTTCGATGAAATCTTCACAGTATTGTTGTTTAGCCAGGGCTTGTCTTCTCATTTGTATTACCTGCGAACAAATATTTTTATTTTGTCTGTTCTACTCAATTATACTTTAGATGAAATATGCAGCCACAATCTTATTTAGTCATGAATGGGTATTGATAATTATTAGCTATAGGGTATAAACTTTCTATTATCTTTTGTATGTGCCTATTATTAGTCCTTTAACGAGTTGATTAACTCCTAACATTAGTTTAAAAGGTATTCAATATTTTTTTATGCTACGAACAAGTCCTGAGGAAGATGTATTCAATTTTTTCCACAAAAGAAAATGAAATTCATTGAAATTAATTCCTACACAGTTGGTTCTTGAAACTTCTGTAGTGCAGTTTGACTCAGTGTGTTTTTGCTCATCTGAATAACATTGAAAAAATAACTTAGGGATTGTGCCAAATTTGATTAAGCCAATTTTTATTTTTTCACCTAAATTACCTGTGTTTTCTGAGTTTTCCCTATTTTTTTGTCGTTTTAATTTGTTCACATTTTTACTGGCCAAACTCAGTTTAAATCACAATGATGATACTCTGTAAGGTAACTAGCTGGTCAACACGGTTTCACCCATAAAAATAATCCAGTGAAAAGCAGTCTATGCAAAGCTTTAGTGTTCTAGGTCAAGTAGTTTGGGCTGTGCGATGATAGATGAGTGGTATTCAATAAATGTGATGCGGAAAGTGAAAAGGGACCTCAAGTCGCTGGAGTAAATTTTACAGTACGGGCATTTTAGTCGAATCGGGTCAAAAATATCGATTTTTAGGTTTCAAGTGAATACAATTCCTTAATCTTTCCTGTACATATTCATTCAGTTATTTTAGCGATAAGAGTCCGATAAATATTAAAAAATAATTGATTTAGTAGCCTATGTCATGCAAACGAAAAGGGACCTCAAGTCGCTTATATGGGAAATAACATAGCGGGCGACTTCAGGTCCCATTTCCAAATTGTGCAGACCCGTACTGACAGTGTCGTCAGGGGCCAGGGGTGCCCAGAAGGGGGGGGCATGGCGTAATTTGCGCCATCAAAATTTTTGGGGGGGCATGAATTTTCGGGCGGAATTTTGTTTTTTTTAGGAATTTTAAACCAGCGATTAAGGAAAAATTAAAAACAAATAAATGTCCATAACCATATACGCAACAGTTAGTTAAAAGTATTGTTTATTTATCTAACCATTTCATCAGGATTGCCATCGTCATGTATTCAATTTCGCCATCCCCGGAATCTCCAAGTTAATCTATAATTGTTAAATTATTTTGAAGGGCGGTTGGCTCGACTGGCAACCCTGTCTGACATCAGGCCCATAAGAGGCCCATGGTATCAGACACGGTCTGTGGCCCCAGTCTGACACATCCGTTAGCAATGTTGCCAAAAACCTGGTATTTACCCGGTTTTCGGGTATTTTTGAGGCCGTGCGGAGATTTGGCGGTGATTAAAAAAAAGGTTTAACCGAGGATGTAAGACTTGGGTTGAGGAAATTTACTCAACAAAAAAATGGGTAAAATCGGGGATTTTTGACGAGGTACAAGCATTATATGGAATTCAAGATATTTTATTTTTTGAACGAAAGCTGGTATTGTATTTGCTATAGTTGTCCTGTATTATTGGTTATTTCGTTGCAGTGTTACCAGAAACCGGGTATTAGCCCGGTTTGCGGGTATTTTAATGGCCGTTTGGGGACTTAATTGAGAGGATTAAGAAAAATCGAGTAAAATCGAGGATTTTAGACTTGAGCTGCGGGGATTTACCCGGTAGGCATCCTAAATACATAAAAAATGGCTTAAGCCGGGGATTTTTGAATTATGGTTTGCTTTGCAAATATCCAATGTCCATGTAAGGTGAGAAAATAATTTGGGTTATTTGGCGCACCAAATTAATTGTAGCTGTTTCGGCCCGCGTTTGACGTTTGTTAAACAAGTGATTTTGTCGTAGTATGGTGAAAAAGATTTTTGCCACACAACGCCACGACGTAATCACCTGTTTTACTAACTTTATTTGGTAGCCGAAACCAGCTTTTTTCTGCCAGAGGGCCAAAAACTTCCGGCCCTAGAACCGAAAGTCAGCTGATCATTTATTTGCTTGAATGCTTGAAACACGATCTCGAGCCTGCAAATAAACCTCATTTTCATTTTCAGCCATTGTTGCGAAATATATTACAACACTGCTTATTTGTATTGTATTACTAGTATCACATACTGTAAAAAAACTTCATTATTTTCATTAACTAGCAACATATTTGTGACTTTTTTTTTTTACTGACGCTATTGGAACTAGACTTACTTATAAATACATATGTTTTATATATTGAAGTCATATCACTTTATTACCTAATGCTGGTATGTTTTATTATTGTATGCTTTATCACTTTATTACTTGATGCTTAGTAGTCAATTGTGTTTTAGGAATTTGGTAAATAAAACGCAATAATACCCTTTGATAGGGGAGGATATAAAGTGTGTGATTTAATTGACATACTAACTAATGTTAGAAATTAAAGGGTGGGGGTGGTTGTCATGCTTTGGGGGGGGGGGGGGCATTAGGCTTGGTTTGGGGGGGGGCATGCGCCATTGCTTTTGGGGGGGCTGGGCGAATAAGTGAACTACTTCAAGTTTTTCGCTGTAGAAGAACATTGTCTGAGTCCAAAAATCACCATCTTGACAGTGTATTTCTCTTTTATTCCTCAGTATTCTGTCCTCCAACTTCAGGTCCCTTTTCAAACTTCTCACTTTCTCATTTTTTTAAACAATGAAATTGTGAGTGTATCGCGTCTGTTTCAGTTTAGATTTAAAGATCTAGTTTTCAGCTTTATTTTAATACCAAATTCATTTCTTAAATATCAATAATAAGTTTTCTGTGAACGTTTGAATTTTTGGGCCTTGATTTCCTAAAATATCCGTTTTGACTATTAAAAATTCAAACGCCAATAATTCAAAGACAAAAAATCATAGCACTATAAATTATATGTCAAATTGTTCGTAATTTAATGTAGAATTTCAGGATGTTAATAACTCAAAACCTGAAAATTCCGACTTGAGGTCCCTTTTCACTTTCCGCATCACAAATATAAAATAGATATTACTGATATTAATCTCTAGTATTAGCATTGCATTTTAAATCACATTTACAACTCTGTGTAATTAGTTCAGTATTAGTGGTTTTGTCTTTTCAAACACTTAGATAGTTTATCAGGATTTTTACATTTTACAATCATTCCATTCGCCGAAAACAACAGATAACATTGATTTTGAGTTATACATACCTGATCCGTAAACTGGTGTAGAATATTTTTGTACTTTTCTTCCTCTCGACCCTTGACAGTGAAACGGAATACAAAGTCTGACAACAGCCACGGTCGAACCATCCTGTATATGCCAATTTCTTCAAGTCTAAAGAGGACATAGCAAAATTACCATAATTACAAGTAAGCTGCAAGGGGGCGGGGTGTTTTTAAATCTTAAGAAGTTGAGAATAGAGAAGTAGTAATTGATTAGAGACAAAATTTATTTTTATTTTAAGTGAAGAAAGTCTGCAGTAACATAAAACCACTACTTTCAGAAGTGTTTAAGTTTAAGAACCTGTTTAAGACTGATGAGTTTAAGACTCAACACTCAATCCAGTAAAATGGGCATCATCCATTCCCAATAAAATAAATATTCCAAACTTCATTGAAATGTATCGTAACTGTGGCCTTACCTATGCATAGCATTCACAATTTCCTTGTGTTCGTACGGGTTTGCATCTGCAGGAGTTCCCATTGCTGTTTCTGCAATAGTGCAAAAAGATTTAGCCGACTTATCGTGTGATTCGGGAAATCTTTATACATATTTCTTCAGGTTCAACGTCATCACAAAACACTAATTCAAAAGAACTCAAAATAAAATTTGCAACTTATTGTATTTTACTATTGTTTGAGTTTGAGTGTGACTGGTAGTATGTACAATCTGTGATCAGATAAGCCAGAGACACACGGGGCGATTTTTATTGCCACGGCAAAACTGCAGCTCGCCCGTAATGCATAGATTTAAATGGGCCGTGGCATTATTTTCCCGCAGTATTCCTACTGCCCTGTGTGTAAGCGTCCATTTAAATCTATGTACTACAGACGAGCAGCAGTTTTGCTGCGGCGAAAAAAATCGCCCTGTGTGTCTCCGGCCATATTTTTTCTATTGTAAACCTGTCCCTATTTATCAAAAATTCTCAATTAAATGAGTTGGATGGTGGATATTAATCATCTGTGTGCACTCTACCCCCTTGCCCAGTGTTATTACCACAAGATCAGCTGCAATGTACTTCTTGCATAAATTAAATCAAATTAGCAGCATATGAGTTCATTTGAAAGTTTGCAATGGTACAAGCTGAGTTTAATCCCAGTTGTTGAAAGTGTCCTATAGTCTATAATAAGGATTTTTTTTATTATTATTAACTGTGTTTAGTTGGATTTTATCTTGAATTTGTAGTTCTAACAATCAAGTTAAGTAATAAATAATTTCTCTCCCCAAATAACCTTAAGAAAACAATAAACCACTAACCAAGCCACTAAACTAAAAGATGATTAAAATTAATCTATTGAAAACTATAAAGTGAAAGAAAAAAGTTTAAAATAAAAATTAATGAACGTTACTTACCACAGATGAAGGCGAGGGTAAGTTTCCTGGTGAAGGGACTGATGTCAATGAACTTGCCCTGATTGTCGGTCACAGCCACTTGCAACTCCTCCATAAAGTCCTGGGTCCGAGCCACAAACACATCCACAAAGCTCTCCAGGATGTTAAAGTGAAATGTCGGCGTGATGAGCTTGCGATGGCTGTGCCACCTCTCTCCTGGAAATTGTTGTATTCTTGATATTTTTTTAATTGATCCTTTGTTTAATGTTGATAAGTCTTTCATTAGCTTAGTGAAAGGTACACACAAATGGTAATCTTGTGTCAAGGTAAGACAAACCTTGGTTGTACCTTAGAGTGTATTAAATCAGTGCCATGGCAAAAAAAATTATCAGTACCCTCTAGTTTTACCTTTTAGTAAGATCTATAGGATTTTCAGAAATTACTGTAATAATTTGTGCAAAGCCATAAAATGATTTTATTTAATTTTTAAACTTTCAAAATTTTTCTAACTCTAATTAAAAGTCATCCAACTTATATTCTTCCCAGGTATTGTTCACAGAAATGTATGAAAAAAGATCAAAATAACCGCTGTAAAAGCATAAACAATAATTTCACTATAATATAAGCCCCATTAGGTACTTTGAAGACAAAGAATAATTTCTTAGTTTAACTATACAGGGTGTCTGTAAAGTCCGTCACCAAACGCCATAACTTTGTTTATTGGGTCAAAATAAGCAAAAAAGTTCCTGTGAAGGTATGTCCTAAAATGCATATTTACCCAGATATCCGCCATTTTGTATTTTTCACAAAATATTTTTTATCTCCGAAGTTTGGGAATCGATTTTTTTGAAACTTGGTATGTACCTATAACTAGTCAAGGTTAGTTTATGAAAAAATAATCAGCATGATCGAATGGTAAATTTCAAAATGGCGGCCGTTTGAAACCTTTAATTTGAAATATCGGAAAAACCTTACGTAGTTCAAAAAAATATAAAGAATTTAAATTTTTAGAAAATTTAATTTCCTGTCTATTGACACCAGAATTATGAAAATCGGTTAATAAATGACTGAGTTATGGTCAAATTTATCTACTGAGGCAGCGTAATTGACCTATGTCAGCGCATGACTCAATGCAACAATGGGCCATTCTCCTTCCAATTTATGCTGCCTCGTTGGATAAATTCGACCATAACTCAGTTATTTATTGACCGATTTTCATAATTCTGGTGTCATTAGACTGGAAATTAAATTTTCTAAGCATTTTAATTCTTTATATTTTTTGTACTACGTAAGGTTTTTCTGGTATTTCAAATTAAAAATTTTAAGCGGCCGCCATTTTGAAATTTATCATTCGATCATTCTGATTATTTTTTCATAAACTGACCTTGACTAGTTATAGGTACATACTAAGTTTCAAAAAAATCGATTCACAAACTTTGGAGATAAAAAATATTTTGTGAAAAATACAAAATGGCGGATATCTGGGTAAATATGCATTTTAGGACATACCTTCAAAGGAACTTTTTTGCTTATTTTGACCCAATAAACCAATTTATGGAGTTTGGTGGCGGACTTTACAGACACCCTGTAATTTTCTAACTCTACTGAAAAGATTTGGAAAAAAACTAAATGTCAACTGCTCTAGGTAAAGTAATTATCATTTATATAGATTTCCTATGCAGAAGACTTAAGACTTGTCAATACAACATTGTTTCAAGATACACGATATGAGAAACTATACTATTCGGTCTTATTTATCAAATTATACAGCAAGTTTGCAAGTAGCTTTCATATCAAAATCAAGGATATAAATTAATTAGTGTTCTTGTTATTTTAGAAAGTTGGAATTTTGTTGAGCTAAGTTTATTGCATTCATACCTTTACTTGTGATCAGACCCTCTCCTAGGAGTGGCTTCAGTCCATGGTAGATGAGACCCTTCTCATTGTGTTTATGTTTCCGGCTCAAAACTGCCTGAAACAATGAAATTTGTCTAGGGGTGGGCGAGTACTCGACAGTCGAGTAATTACTCGAGTAGTTGCTACTACTCGAGGTCGAGTCGAGTAGTTCCAACTACTCGACTCAATCAAGTCGAGTAGTAGTTACTCCCGCCGTTTACGCGGCGGCCGAGTTTACGTGCGATTTACGTTTGTGCGATCAAATTTTACAACAGATCGCGAGTTACGCAAAGCTACTTGTGCCGTTTAACCGCAATCGGCAGATTGTTCATCGCAGCCGCTCGCTAGTTTCACAATAAGCAGTATTTTCTGTTCATTTATGGCCGGCAAATACACGCGACTGTTTTTTACGGCCGATAGCTATTTTCACAAAGTTACATTTCGTCTATTTGCGATCGGCAAATACACGCGATCGTTTTTCGCGGCTGACCGCGACTTTTCACGGCTACATTTGCCGATTTTCGGCGATCAGCAACACGCGCGCTCGTATTTCGCGGCCGACCGCGACTATAGCAACGCTACATTTCCCGATTTTCGGCGATCGGCAAATACGCGTGGTCGTATTTCGCGGCCGACCGCGACTTTAGGAACGCTAAATTTGCCGATTTTCGGCGATCGGCAAATACGCGCGCTCGTATTTCGCGGCCGTCCGCGACTTTAGCAATGCTAAATTTGCCGATTTTCGGCGATCGCGAGTTTTGAAAAGCTACATCTGCCGTTTATCCGCGACCGACAGATATGCTCTATCATTTTTCGCAGCCGTCCACGAGTTTTTCATAACAATAACCTCGACAACATTTCATTACCTCATAGGAGAATGGATTTTGACAGTTATCTAGAAATACCAGATTCTGAGAGATTGAACATGACCTCTCAGAATTCGGAAATTGAAAACTTACAGCTATATTTAGCTCTGACCTTACTCTTAACAACTTCAAATTTGTAATAATATTTTATCTTTTGAATAATACACAGCCTTCATTTCTGTCTCATTTGATTTGTAAAAATGAAAAGAAAACTGTGGACTTAATTGGTAAAATGGACTTCATAAAACAATTAGTTAAGGTTTTGTAATTTTTGTATTGGGGGATTATCTTATTCTTATCTGGTTGCAGCTATGACACTCATGCTCAAGTGATTGGATGTTAAAAAACAATAGATCAGCAGTCAGGCAAGGGGGTGGGGTTGGGTTTAGAGAAGTAAACAAATAACTGGGCATAGGCATATAGCTCTCCTCCCTGATGTTTTTAATTCTTTCTTGCACAATTTCTTGCCTGAAGTTTTAATGAGGGCCAACAATTATTTTTAGGAAAAATATAAAACTGTTTTTGACTGTTAAGATAATATGCTAACAATTAAATCTTATTACTCCTTAAATTTTACAACTTTGCATATTCTTCATAAATTTATTTTATGATCTTGTTACATTAAGTGATTTGTTATTTTGAGTGATTTAGCATAGTCAAATTATTCATTTAAAAGTAGGGTTTATGCAATGTAGGGTATTAGAATATCAGAGTTTTATTCTTCCAAGAAAAATATAAAAACATAAGCTTAAATTAATTAGACCAATTTTATAAGTAAAATTGAAGAAAGATTTTAATTAACTGTAATTCAAAGACATAAATACTTTAAAAAATGAAGATTTCATTACTTTTCACAACTACTCGACTCGACTCGACTCGATACTCGAGTATTTGGCTTAATACTCGACTCGACTCGACTCGACTTCAAAATCCACTACTCGCCCACCCCTAAATTTGTCACATGAATATTTTACATTTAAATTAACGTCGTTAAATATTTATGATGGACACAATGTACAGGTAGTTTTCACTATATATTTTTTGAAAATAATACAGAAATGATTTTCAAGTTTATTGGCCGGCAGAGAGTAAATTTTTAAAACTATGAGAATAATGATTCTCTTAAATGTTTTTAAGTATTAAAGTATTCAATTTTTACAGTTTTTGTTACTACCAAACTTTTTATTGATTTAAATTTAACAAAGTTGCACTTATAATTGGGCTTACTGACATATATAAAGATAATTTATTAAGTAAATAATAAATTAACACCTTCTTGTGATTTACAAGCTGCTGAATAACAAAGGTTGCAGAATAACAAAGGTTAATGAATTTTGAAATATTATAAAAAATGGTTGAATAATTAATTATTGGTATTTACTATATAAATGGTTCTTTAAAATGTTAATTGAATATCTGATGGCTGTTGTCAAGATAATTTTTAAAGATTCTTTTGGGAGGTGGAACTGATTCCAGAATTTTTTGAAAAAATCTGGAACAGTTCCTCTTGTTCCAACCATCAATCCAATGACTTCTACATTAGAAAGTCTGTATTTTTGTTTAATGTCATCTCTTGTTCCACTATATATATCTTTCTTTTCGTTGTGTTCTAGAGGTGGTTGATTATGTCCTTTTTCAAATCGGACAGTTGGATCAATAATATATCCATGTTTTTTCTTCTTGTCAATGGCAATGATATCACACCTTCTGATGGATCCATTGTTTTTCACACATGTCACTTCTTCGAAGACTTCAAAGTTCTGCTTTTTCTTCAATTCATTTGCTAAGATTGATCTTATTGTGTGGTGGCGTTTATTTCGTAATAGTTCCCCATGGGGGTAAGATCCAAGGACGTGTTCAATAGATTCAAATTGATAAGTCTCGGTGTCAGGACAATGCCTGCACCGGGTTCCATCCTTGGATCTGCCGGGGACTGATCTCAGAGGTGCCACATCACCAATGATTTTCAAAGCGTCTTTGTATTCGGAGTTTGACAGTCCACATTTTCTGTGAAAATGGATATTTTCCGATTCGCTCTCTTGGAATAAAATGACGCCTCTACCCTTATGGGGAAGAGAGCACCATTTTTCATACTCTTCTTGCTGTAAGATATTTCTTAATTTTTTTGAATAGAAACGTTTTGAATTATAAACTTCTCTACTTAATCCTAATTTATCTATGCAAGCTTCATTTTCTTCATTAAAATTTTTGTACAGCTCAATGTATGGGTCCTTAATTTTTTCGATCACATTGTTAATGTTAATCTGTTGAATTTGTGCTTCCCAGGCTGCTTTTATCATCCCCAATCCTTTATTTCTTCTTGCAGTGTAACATAGAGTTTGGCAGATCGGCAGGTAGATCTAAAATTTCATTTACTGAAGATCGAATAATTAAGTCAATATCGTTTAAGAAATCAAGGTTTAGTTTGTTAGTCGGAGCCGTTTGAAAAGGGAAAATGAGCGAAGATAATACTGGGACCTCATTAATAAGTTCAAAGATTAAGAGGCCATACCATCCAATTGTAGAATACTTGAAAATTAAACTAAACCAATCTACATTAATCACCACGACAAAACAGTGCTACTACTGAAAGACATCCAGGTATTAAGTATGTAGGAATCAAATGCATTAAAAAATGAAGGATGTGTCATATGTGGTTGCTAAAAAATGAATTAGTAGGGACATTTTCACAAAAATATTCTTGATATGAATAAAGATGCCCTTCTCTTTAAAAAGGATCCTGGTGTCTGGTACCTAATAAATGATTAAATCATCCACTCTTAACTGATACCCTCTTTCAGAAGAACCCACTTACCTGGACAGCATCTGGAGACTGCATTATGATCATTGGATGGAACAGAATGAATGTCTTGTGGAAGGCTGGAAATTCATCTCTCCATTTGGCAGCATAGTGGAAGAATCCTGGGAAAGTTGACCATTTAAATTCAGTTTTTATAATTTTAAACTACAATAATAGCATTCAAAATAGATAACCGGAAACCCCTACTTTCTTTCTAAGGGTTGAAGCGAATTAAAAACAAACTCAATCCTAAGATGATGTTAAATTATTTTTTTAATTTGATTAAATTTAAACTCTAAAGCTCGATAATAATATTCTTTTCAGCACATTTTGTAAATAAACCATACATCCAGCAGTTTAAGTAGTAACATGTTAGTGTGATAACAAAGTAAATAAATTCTAAGCATTCAACAATTTTTAGGACTTTTATTAGTTTAACTGTAGCTAACATTTTTTGAAAAAATTTGCCCTCGAATTCTGGACTTTTCCTCTTCAATGTGAACTTTAAACCAATTGATCGAATTATTAGTTGAGGCTGCAAAGAATTAAGAAGTTAACATTGTTCTTTGGGAGAGGCAGGTAGCAGACGGGAAGGGGGGTGATGCTAATCATGGAGTGTGGTGTAACTTTTCATTTTGAAAGAAACTGAAGCCAACTTTAAAAAATTAACGTAAGGTGAAAAGAACTAACTGTGTCGTGAGAGGTACGCCTTGGCGTTCCCGTAGATGGGATGACCCTTTGGCCCCGGCAACTGCTGAACCCTGAGGAACACCCTCAGCCAACCTTGCAGGGCTGCCACCATCCAACATACACAGAACAGGAAGGCACTCCAGAGCAGTGTGACCACCCTGCCTCCGGCTGACTCCTGAAACACAAATTTATATTCAATGCTATTTTTCTTACGATAGTCACCAAAGGTTGGAGCAATAATAAAGTGCCAATGTTATTTTTCCCAATCTTTCTTAGGGCAATAAGTAAGACTCTGCATTCAAATTTCAGTTGAAATTGAGATTAAAAAGCCAAAACCGGGGAAACTAAAATTTCTTCTCCAGAATGAGGTTGCTCTTGAATACAAGGGTGGTCCAGAACAGTAGCTATTAATTTAGGGCAAGACTATTATTTGGAATAATATCAGTTCTACAGTGAATTTAATAAGATTTTTATTTTTAAGACTAGGTATACTTTATCATATTTATTTACAAATGAAATTTTTCCATCGAAGAGTTTGCTCAGCTATACAATCGTTTTTTGGGGTAGGGGTCCAAACTTTATTGGACATTCCAATCTTGGTGAAGTCTAAGATGTCAACGACAAGGTTAATACAACATTAGTTCCAGCAGGATAATGAAGAATAACATTTACAGTAGACTATAAAAAGCCACAGAGGGAACTATAAAATCCTTTGAATCCTTTTTACAGTTCAATACATTTTAATTAATTACTACTACATTAGTGAAATAACTAATTAAAAAGTATTGAATGAGAAACAGTAATTACTTCAAAAAAATTAATTCTAAGCTTGTAAATAGATTTAAAATCACAATTGAGGGTAAATCAGAAAACTATTAAAACAAAACAATTTATTTATATTATTATCTTGAGGAAATTTTCTCCGCTACAATAGCTTATTTTCCCCATGGTAAAAACTAAAAATTGTGTAAAACTGTCCATGTGCTAAACAGAATTTCTTTATCTATATTTACTTATATATTTGTCATACTTATTACATTGGTGTTTCTATTTATTCCTTTTCTTGTTGCAATTAATTTATGTTTACTATTTATTCTCTAGATTTTAAATATAGCCGTTAAACTTATAAAAGTGGACAAACTATACTAAGATAACAAACAACATAAACTTTTGCAGGCTTCAGGATAAGTCCTTTTACAGTTATTTATCAGAATACTCTTAAGGAACTAAATTTCAAGATGGAAAATTTCCTCTAACAGAAATCTGATGCATAGCCTACTCTCTCCCGCTTTAGCATTATTTTTTATCGTTAGGCAACTTCCAACTTGATGGATTCTAATATTTACAGACATGCAGGTGTGTTGCACATAAAAACTGCAACACATTTATATCATTTTATTTTTGTTCAAAATATTTTTGGGATGGGTTATTTAAAAACTAGATGTTATTATTAATAAAACAAATTCCAAACAATGTTATTTTGCTTTTGATAAAATGCTAAAAGCATTTGTAGCTCATATAACGTGATTTTATTCTTTTCTTCAAAATTTAACAAATCAAGAAACAGTCCAGCTTGCAATCCTAAATCCAATTTCGTACAATAGCCGGAAAATTTATTTTTAAATATTCTGAATAAAAGATTCGGCGACTCATTAAGACTGTGATCTCAAAGCTTTCAATTTTTCAGTTTTAGGGCCACTATTAAAAGAATGTTGCGAGGCTGCATGTTTTTAGTAACAACGATTGTTCCCTAACATTTTTTTGAAATGTAAAACTGTTTGCGAATTCGTAAATGTAAGATGAAAATTACAGAACTGATACACAATATTGTAACAAATGCTTCTTGTAACGATCAGGAAGGGAACTCCAAGTTCGTCATTGCGATTGACAAACTATAAATTAAGTCAAACATTTGTGTGGATTCATTAGCAAGTGCCTTTGTATGAGAAAAAACCAAGGCTAAAGAACCGAAGTCGCCGTCGCCTCCACCCAGAACAAAAACTGGACATGCTCTACGTCGAGGCAACGCTGACGTCCAAGTCCGAGTCTGACATTCAGCCAGAACTGTGTTGAGCTGCTCACGTTACATAAACAGAATTAGGCAGAAGAAATGTAACAGAAAACCTTAGTTAATATTTTAACCATAGTACAGCGTTACCTGGAAGGCACGTATTTATAAGTTACTAAACTAGAAAATCCCAAAGAGATGCATATAGCGTAAGTGTGCCATAAACGGTGGATTGTTATATTATTATATACTATCCACTTTGTATATGCGGTATTCCCTGGTGGAGATAATCGTCCGTAGGCCTATTAGTGAATACTTCGTTCATCCGTAGAGGCCATCCTCATAATTAGGCCAGTTCGTAGTTGATTGGTGAAATCGTGGTTCGGATCCCACAGTCTAATTGTGTAGGTCTTTTGGTTGCTATTGACTGTTGGGCTATTAATGAACAGTCCCGTGTAAGGAATACCTCGGCCTTGGTCAATAACAAGACTGCAGGATCGCGCCACAATCTTCCTCATCTTTCATTCATATTTGGATGGCTTAAAATATCCACCTGGGTAGCTCGTCATTTCAAAGAAAAATTATAAAGCACAAAAAAGGCATAAATGACACTTGACACTACATCTTTGAAACTAAACTTCAATGCTAATTAACTGCTCTATGACTGTTATTGATTAGGTTCGCACCAGTTGCATTGTTTCATTTATGTTGATCGGGCTTAAATGCCTCCCCCCTCCCTCTAAACAATTTGTCACTAGTAAATTCCAGTTTAAAATACTCAAAATTTAAAAGCAATCATTAAATAATGCCGAACCATCGCCAGTAACTTATAAGGTGGATAGAAGTCCTACAAAAATGTCAGAATAACTTTGCTTCCCATTAATTAGGACTGTAAAACATCCATTTTAAAATGGTACATCACCTAGGATTCGTATCAAACTAAAAAGTGTATGCCTGCAAGAGTAAAGGAAGGATAATGTTAAAAACCCCATGGAACATGTAACTTCTTCCACAATGTACCAAACTATCATAGCAGTTCGTGAGCCCGTTGTGTGCATGGGTTGGATAATGGACATTATCGCCTAAATCTTCTAAACAATGTAATATCAAAACCCAGCAAATAGAAAAATATAGCTTGTTGAAATCCGAAGTTAAAGTTTTGGAAATTAAGAACTTGTTAGCAGGGATTTTTTAAACAAGAAATTTTAACAAAGTTTTTACAGCAACCAGAAGAACAGTTTTTAAACACATTTTGAGGAACAAACACGCAGACACACAATCGTTTCTATAAAAGTTTGAAAATAATTCAACTTTTTGTAAAACATGAATAACATTGCTTCTAAGACCAGGGCAGACAATCCATCTGGTCCATGCAACAAAGCAGTTTTTTAGGCTGCCATTCCATTTCAGTTGGTATTTGCTGGTTAAAAATAATATAAGTCTAAATAATTGAAATGCACGAACAAATTTAGCTCGTTTTTTTCCTTTGAAAAGGGAGCAATCATTTTGGAGGTCTGCCAGAGTTTCTGGCAAGTAAAGCTCGTTTTTCTCTTGATGCATGAAACTTGTTGTAGGCTACAAGTTTATGAAACGTGCATTTAAAGGTGTGCTACAAAACTTACAAATGGTAGTCCCATATTCCATAGAAGGAATACTATTTCTTCTCTGGTATATGAAATGCAAATATGAATAAATGTTACAAATGTAAAGACAAACATATTGTTCATAGTTTTCACGGGGGGGGGGGGGGGGGTTACTGGAGACAGAGACTTGCCTGTGAACTATTGAACTATTGAAATATTGGAAAAAAATGGAAAAATCTAAAGACGTTTGTACTATTAAAGAATACAACCAAATTAAATAGTTATACGTTATACGGTACTTCAGGATCTCCATTGAAATGGACGTCGCTGGGTCGTCCATGATCTTTGTTGGGCAGGAATGAGTTTCGTAGTTTAGATTTATCTACTATACGCTGCCTGGAATTGATCTCTGAGGAACTGCTACACGATCGTTCAGAACACGAATTATAAAATGTATTTCGTTAAATTTGGTTTCCTTTAAATCCACGAGGTAATATTACAATGCTACATTAACAGCATGCCATATGCAAACAATTTATTAATCAACAGATGTATTAGTTAGTACTAGAGGACCCACGCTGCTCCGTAGCAGTAAATTTTGGTACTAAGACACAAAATAACTCAATAATTCAAATAATTCTTCATTTACAAAATTAATGTTAAATGCAATGCATTTGGTCCGTTCCCGATAAAAGCGTTAAATAATTATTCTATCATCTTCTTTTTAATTTTTTTATTTTTCGTTGACATGGTAATAAAAAAAAGTGTTGTGGATGTGAAATAAAATAAACTGAAGTGAAGAGATCCCATGAAACATTCAAAAAAGTTACAACGAACATTTACTCAAAAGATAAAATAAATCCAATGGACATGTCTACAAATGATATTAACCTGGGTGAGTCCAATCCAATTCTGCATTGAACTAATTTGTGTTTTGTGTCATAAACAGTTATAATAAACCTATTACCATGTCAAAACTTCCAAATTAAAATTTATCTAACATATTTCTCATTTTGTTATTGAATCAATAATTCTTTATTTTAATTTACATTCAAAATATAGATAATTTTATAATACTTTTACATCTGCTATTTTCCTCATTTGTTAAATGAAATGAGGTGGTCCTTCAGCCCTAGAATAATTTCATAATATTTCTCATATCCCCCCAAACATCGAGTAATAAAAACAAAATGCAGTTATGCCTTATAATACATGTTTTCTTCAGAAATTTGTTAAACCTTTTTTTCTCACGATTTGCAGCTGTAAGGGATAATTTTGGATTAATTGATAGTTTCATGGTTATTATTGACATTGTTTTGTTTATGCTTCTGTTGATGTTTAATGTATCTTGCAGAATTTCAAACTAAACATGATATTATTCCCCGTGAAAATAATAAACACATAATTTCCCATATTTTGTCGATTTTCCGTGATATTTTCATTGAAGGATTCTTAGACTGGATAGTTTTAGACTATCCGCTGTATGAAATTGTATCTATCTTTTTTTAGGCGAAAGATTTTCAACCAAGCTTCTCCTGCACCTTTCATTTCAATTCGAATTGTTCAGTTAAATTTTAATGTAGTTATTACCCCCTGATACTTGACATATTGATAAGTGTTATGTTCTATTTCTTTTATACAATTTCATGTCAAGGAACTTGTTGTTTGTTTTTATAGGAAGGTCAGTAGTTTTACTAGTATTTGTAGGGATAAATTACTCTGAACGCTAAAATGATACACGCAAACATATCAATGTAGAGAAGTAATCAAACTCAGGTTCAAGTAATCAGTGATTTTGGAAGGCAAAGATAAGTCAGCTCATCCCCGAGTTCATAGGAGGTTAGGCCGATGATGTTTTAGATAAGTGTATCGTATCAAAGGATTAAACTTTTTTTAATTCTATTCTCCGCACCAACAAACGCCCACATTTGTTTGGTCTATTTTCAGCCCTAGTTTTCTTAGGCCAGTCCGACTAAAATAAAATATACAGCGTATACCAGGAGGTGTCCCATAATAGCCCCCCCCTTAACTTTTGTTGTATTTTTTTTCTATATATTAATCTCACACCACCATTTGATGAATTAATTGTTTTATGCATGACGTAGCCTATTGTACATAATTGTATCTAATGGCCTGATAAAGACTTCACTTATTGACCTCCAAACATTGTTGGGTAGTCAATACTTGATTTTAAGTGGGTACTAAATTTCTGCTTGCATTTTGGATCTGTCGTATTGGATCCCATTTTTTTCCCAAATGTAAAAGTAGTGGTGTGACTAGGGTGACTAGATTGTTTCAAAATAAAAACGGGACTCATAAAAAAAAACTCACCCCCCCAATCCCCAATTTAACACACCATACACCACACACCAAGATGTTTAATTATACGGGGGTCTCTGTAATTTACAAATTTTGTAATTGAAGAAATTAAGTATCAAACTGTTTTTGAAGCTTTTAGACCATGAATTTTATCATCCATTTATTGAACTTATTACAGCGAACGATTGTTACAGTTTTTCTTTAAGAATACAATAAATGGCACTAGCAATCAGTAGCCAAGAAAGGTAATTTTTTGAATCGCCACATACTTAGGATTAGCAATAATCAAGTCACATTTTTAAGATCTTAACAACTTATTATAAAAGAAGAAAATATTGTCTGACAATAAATTATGTAGGTGGTGTATATAAAATAGTAGAATCAAAAAAGTATCATGATTTAAACTTTAAGTCCTTATTGTTAGTTGTTATTATAGTAGGTGGCGTAAAACTAAAATCTTGTTTAGCATTTGGCAAAAGTTCGTAATTTTCTTTTATAACAGTAAGTATTGTCAGATGCCTCTAAATTTTTAAATCATTTTAAAATAAAATGTTAGGTATGCTTTTTTATAAATAGCCTAATTTTTAAAAAACGGGACATTTTGACGTCCCGACAAAGTTTTTCGGGACAACGAAACGCAACGTGAACAAACGGGACTTTTCCGTTTTTACGGGACGTCTGGTCACCCTAGGTGTGACCCATTATTTCAAACTAGATTTTTTTCACTGATTACAATGCTGCAATCCTTTTCATATGTACCGATTGGTTCTCAAGATACGAGAAATTTTTAATAATTTATTTTCAACCAATTTAAACATTACAAAATTATAAAATAAGTCCCTATATCTACAAAAAGTTGATAAACCACCTCCAGTCATTGTTGAGTTATTTCCACTTCGTTTTCACCAATTTAATTCTTTTGGCCGACATCTTGGATCCGCCATTTTGAAAAGAAGTAAGATCATTCCAAACTAACTTTGTATGCTGACTTCAATGCCGCGACCCGTTTTAGTTATTACTTATTTTTCTAAAAGTTCGTATGTTTTTAGATTTTTATAGGAAAAATGTTAATATGACGAAAACTTAACACCATGATTAGAAGCGAGCTGCAACATTGGATTCAGGGTAAAAAGTTAATTCGAAATCATGGGTCACAATGATATCTCCATATTTGAAATAACTTACTTTTTTCAAAATGGCGGATCCAAGATGGCGGCCAAACATTTTATATTGATGAAAACTATGTGAAAATACTTCAACAATTACTTGATCGTCATTATCTAGCATTTTGTTTGTGGTTATTCACCTACTTTATCAACTTTTACCTACCACGAAAAAAATTGGTTTAAAAAATCTTAGTTTAAAATTGGTTGAAAATATATGAATAAAAAGTATTCAAATCTTAAATACCAACCAAGATATTAAACATGGCTTGCAATATTGTAATCAGTGAAAACATTAGCTTGAAATAATGGGTCACAGCACCAAATTTAAATTTGAAAAAATGTTGGATCCAATATGGCGGATCCAAGATGGTGACCGAAATTTAGTACCCACTCAAAATTACCCAAAAATTTTTGGGGGAGGTGAGGATTGATTTTTGAAAAAATATAGAAAAAATTAGGGTGGATTATTATGGGACACCCGGTATAATATCCATTGTATACCCACAAAAAGAAACCATTTTTTAAACATCAGAAGTTATCCCGCAGCTGAAAAAAAATAATTAACGGTTTCCAGCCAATTCTCGATTAGGCCCTACCATCATCCGGCTGTTGGAAATAAAACCTGAATTTATTAAAATAATTATGCAATTTTTACCTCCTCTCTTAGGAAAAATGTATTGTTTATCTACAACATTTTGGAATTCGATGTGATAGTGAAAATATGAATTTTGAAGCTCCCTGAATGCAAAAGAAGTGGTTTACGGCTTGATATCCATTCGTTCGTAGTGTGTGCGAGTGGATGCAAACAGAGCTAGAGACGAAACCGAAGTCTGATTTTGATTGAATTTGGCATGTATGTTCCAACCTCTAAAATTTGCAGACTTTTAATTTTCATTTTTATGGTATTCAACCCCTAAGAGCCAATAAAAATACATCAATCCAAACATCTTAAAAATACTCTAAAAATTTTGATGAAACCTTTATGGTTTATAGTATTTAAGAAGCTCATCAAAATTACGCCACCTTCATTATTGTACAAACATCAGGTACAAAAAAAATGCAATGAAGTAGTTTTCAAAAAACTTGCAACTATTAAGCTAGGCATACAAATTTAAAATTCAGTGCTAATTTGTCCTCAGCCAACCGGAGCCGGGTGTAAAACTATTCTAATGTAGAGTATTTAAAAAATTAATACCCCCCTAAATAACAAACCGGTTTTGATAAGAATTTGAATATAGGCACTGAATATCAATATCTTTTTTAGCAAGTTAGAGCTTTTAAATTTGTAAGGGTTGCTACCCCTAAAACCCCTAAATATGTAAGCGTAAAAACGCCGATTACCGGCCCATTTTTTATTTTGTGTGAACGAG
This sequence comes from Flexamia atlantica, assembly GCA_035578135.1. NCBI lineage: Eukaryota > Metazoa > Arthropoda > Insecta > Hemiptera > Cicadellidae > Flexamia > Flexamia atlantica. The sequence continues at coordinate 29,985,826 of JAQJVK010000003.1, forward strand.
ACTTTTTTTAAGTGCAGTTTACAATTATTTGACTTTAAAAAAAATTTAATCTAAAACTTGTAAAATTGAAATGTACCTGTTCATGCATCCTAGATCCAAGCACTCACGCACACTGGGGCGCCGCGCCCTCCAACGCTTATATACGGGCAAGTTTTTGGAACGTTTTTGTTTCACCCGCTTGCCTTGTGGCACGCTCGGCCGCGCTTCCGACTGAACAACGGCACCTGACTGCGATCCTGGCGTTTTGGGATTTTGGATACAACTTTTGGAAAATATACTGGCTAAAAGTGTCTAAATACGACTGTAAATGTATAAATTATAGTGCTACTAAATGCATATATGTGGTTGAACGGGTTAAAGACTACTAATGTAAATATAATCATGGAAATTAATTGTTTCGAATCGGTTTATTTTGCAAACCAAATAAAAAACGATTGATTTATATACTTTTTATTTCATGTACTCTGAAGTACTCAAATACTCTCTTTATTCAGCATTTTGACAAATACATGCATATGCCAAGTCATAAGGTACAAACAAAACAGTACTTACATCTAAATACAGTAATTTATCAAATAAGGGCCTTATCACATAAACTCTTGAACTATGGTACACCTTGTCAATTAATACGCTTTTCAACCTTTTCCTGAATTGGTACAATTTGTTTCATTTTCAGGAGGTCTGGGAGCCTGTTAAACATTTGAAATGCGGAATAAAATAAATTATTTTCAAAATGAAAAGAGCTTTCATGCTGTTCATTTTTAAATATATAATATAAATAACACTGACAAAACATGTTCTAAGTGACAATGAATTAACTTTTCAATCTGCATCCATGATAGTCATTGGAAATACATCCGAAGAAAACTATTGACTAATTTTGCCATAGTACTTTTATCAAACTAGACAGACACAGATACAATTCGTTGAAAATTGTATGTAGTTAAAAACCTAAAACATTTTCTTCTTTGTAAGTTAATTTTTCATGCAATAACAACGATAATATAAATTTAGTAAAGCTTTTTATATTCACAGTACACGTGTTCATAAATTGTTTAGAAAATTTGTATTTTTTACAAAATTAAACGGTAGTAATGTAATATCTTTCATCCAAGGAAATCTAAAATATTTTAATGGGGGAGGGAGAATTCAATATTCCCATTTCCCTCGATCCTTACCTCATTTTCAGCACCCATCTGCCACAGCGGTCGTGGATTTGGACATTTCGTTTCTTGCGAGCTGGCTCTTTCTAATCCTCACTAATGATCCTGGTTATTCGGTAATTTCAGATGGAACCAACAATTCGTAATGGTTATTCCGTAACAACCGTTAGATTAATGCGTTTGAGGGTGATTTTTCCCTCCCCTCAGCCCTGAGGATAGGTTGGGAGCGCTTCTCTCTTCCTTCAGTGGCAAGGCTGGCCACGACGTACTTCCCCATCCTTGCTGCTGCTACCTCAATCAAACAATGAATCATTTATTGTCATCCGACTGTGTACAGCATTGACAAACGTCGCAAAATAAATGTTCACAGAACATTAAATACGAACAAAGTAGGTAAGTACAATAGTATGTAATGTAAAGAAAAGTTGAATGTGGTAACTAAAACTAACTTGTATCATTTAAATACTCAGATACACTGTAAAAGTTTTTCCTAATCAAAAATGTCCTCAGAAGCCTATTAAAGGTAACTGGATCAGAAACAGCTTCAGGTGGGATGGGAGGGAATTGAATAACTTAATTCCAGAATAAAATGTTTGGTTTTCGAAAAAAGTGGTGTTGTGTTGGGGAATTGTTAGGAGATTTCGTCTTTTTAAGTCATATATAGACGAGAGATCGGACTGGAACAGATGTATAACAAGAAACGACAAGCATTCGAAAATATAAATGCGAGGAAATGTCATCAGATTATTGACAAAAAATACACCTTTGCAAGTTTCAATCCTCCCTAAACCGAATATAAGTCTCAAAGCTTTCTTTTGTAATGTGAATATCTTCTTCGCTCTAACAGTTTTGGCTCCCCAAATTGGTACACCGTAACACCTGTGAGGATACACACAAGCGAATTAGAAAGGGAGAAAAACCTTTCTATCAGAAAACAAAGTTAGCCTGCGAATAAACCCAGCTTACCTCCTTCCGTAAGCTGTACAATATCCCATAGGTAGACCGGTAGACGTGCCTAGCCAGAAATGGGCTTTCAATCCATCACAATCCAACAATATAATAAATAATATATTGATAAAAAAAGACTGAAAAATAAGTAAAAGTTTTCACACGTAGGCCTAAAACTCCTACGTTCAGATTTCTACGCAATGCGTAATTATATCTAAGCAATGAATAGAAACCAAAGGACCTACAAAAACAATTCAAAAAATAGAATTATTATATAGCTGAATCCATGAAAATAACTTTTTTGTAAGTTTCATTTCTATGAGCTGATTCCTCTCACACCAAATATACCTCATTACGTTTAGATTGATACCCGTTGCTTGGAACTTAAGTAACAAAAATAGTTATGATTACTTACCTCCGATACTGTCGTCTATTCCAAGTATAATCAGCTATGACTTAAGTTTCGGCCTCGTTAAAGTCATTATCAAATCAAACAAAAACTGCCAGGCTCCATTTATTCCATTTTAGTGATGTGAAGGTCGTCATGATTTTCGCACTTTTTCACATATTGAAACACAAACATCTCATAACTAAAATTTTAAAAATACGTTTTCCAAAAACACATGGATTGCGCACAGTTAATTATTTGTTTATGTTTCCGGCCGGCCGCGCGATACCAAAAAAACTCAGTGCGTGTACGGTACGTACATGTAAATAGCTGTATTCTGTTTGAGAACGCAATAACTATTAAAAAAGGTCCGATGCAAAAAAAATGGTGTAGACATTAAAAATGTTATTCTAAATCACAACTACTGTATTTGAGAATGGTTTTACTAAAATAAAATCTCCAAGAACACTTTGCTTACTAACTCATTCATAATTAAAAACAAATTAGATTCATTATTTCAAAATTCATTTCGTATTAGTCAAAGTTGGTGTATTGTTTTTAAGCTTCGCTGACATTCTCGTCTTCTTGTTATGAAAACAAATTATAGAATGCTAAATAAAAGGTTTTCTTATATTCTCATATTACACCTATCGTGAATCGTTAAACAAATTGACACTGCCATTGCTTTAATTTTAAGGATTGATTTGTAATACTCTCTTAATTTACGAAACTGAGAATTAATTATTTAAATGTAGTAAAAAATATTACATTTGTCACTTCAAGTACAAAATTATAATAAACCAATTGTAGTACTTCGTTAGTTTTATCCGTGGCAACAAAACCGCATGCTATTGAAAATATAGTTATTTAAGTTACAAGGCCCAGTGATTTTTAAAATAATAACGTCAATAGTAATAAATTTTAAAACCAACTGAATGAGTTTTGATCTGGGGGGCTGATTCTAAAATTTCCAGGGCCTGTAATACAGGGGATTTCCCTGAATTATCGGTAAATATTACAATCACGTGTTTCATAATATTTGTCAACTTTAAAATTATTTACCGGGGATTTACTACTGCCTTTCTGATACGTACCACTTTTTGCAGTTCTAATTTTTTTAATAGGTTAGGGTTAGGCAAATATATAAATGGTAATAATTTAAATTGCATTACTGCTACTAGGTTCAGGAACATTTACGGTTGAACTCAACATCTACCAAAGTAAATTGACCGCTATTAATAAGAGCTATATTTTATTCATTTTCAGATGTTAGTTTGAATAAATTATCACTGAGCCTAATTTGGATTTACATGGAAAATGTTAATTTTCTCTTGTTTTCAATCATTTATTGCATATTTACTCACTACTCCAAACATTTTCTGAAAATATATAAAAAATCATTGGTAGTAATAACCAATTATTTATTTTCAGGGGGAAAGTGTTTGGAGCGATGAGTAAGGATGCCATAAATAATTGAAAAGAAGAAAACAAGATAAAACTGAGATTTTCCAAGTAAATCCAAATCTAGACATCCACGGATTATGATTTATAAAATTTCCCCAATTTAAAGTGTTAAATATTGCCAATTTTCATCTTTCCTCAGGAGCAATCGTAATGTTGTTTGAATAGGGTCTGTATATATCTTAGATCTGAGCCACAGATTGAAATCGCCCTATACAAGTTGGGTGAGACAGGAATTCACTCATACAGTTAGGTGTTGAATTTTCAATTAAATATAAAAGAAGGTGAATTTTCTTTGTGGATTCAAATATTTCAAAAAAAAAATACAAAAATATCTAGGATTCCGATATTTTAATTATTTTTCTAGATTCTTCGGAGACTATGCACTAACATTACATAATTACGTAGGGCGTAGTCAATGTGTAGAGAAATGTTTTACGGAAAAAATAACCTAGTTCATTCATTTTTTTGTAAATCATTATTACACCAGTCTAAATGAATTATTAACTTACGCATATTATTTTCGAATCAACTAAATCATTTACACTCGTTCACGTATTTTAAGTTATCACTTGTTAACATTATCGATAACCTTATTTCAGAAGTAGGCTATTTAAACAATATTTCAGTCATGAAGAAAGTGAAACATTTTAAATAATATGTTTTAGTTGTTATTAGAACCTGTTTTATTTATTTGAAACATATAATGTTAAGAGATAGAAACCGCAATAAACAGGGTATCCGGAAATTATGGTAAAAAGAAAAAAAGTTTATATAAACATAGGTCCAAAAGTGCTTCGTTTTCTGTCTGTGTGTTTGATTGTGATTTTTACATATTTAATCATACCTCACGAACCTCTTAACGCATAGGCCTAAACTTCAAACTTGGTGTATGGGTGACCACTATTAAGAAAAATTTTTGGAAGAAGTATAGAACTTCTACTTTGTACTATTTCAAAATGGCAACTGCTTTTTTGTTTTAAAAACTAAATATCTTAAGAACCGTAAATATACAAGAGACAAAAAAGTTGTAAAATATAATCCAGTTAACGCCGATACTAAGATTATTATGATCAGACTTCTAATAAGAGAGATATGTTTACTTTTCTGAATAAAAACATGGTTCTTTAGAACAAACTGTCTGACATTTGTAATATCCGTTATTAGTATAGTCTGATCATCATAATCTTAGTATCAGCATTAATTAATTGTATTAAATTTTGCAACTTTTTTGTCTGTGCGGTGTATTTTTTCTAAAATTTATGATTTTAATGATAATTATCTTTGAAAACAAATAACAGTCGCCATTTATATATGGTACAAAGAAGAAATTTGATACTTCTTACAAAAGTATTTCTTAATAGTGGTCATCCACGTATAAAGTTTGAAGTTTATACGTTATAAGGCTCATGAGATATGATTAAATATGTAAAATCACAAACAGACACACAGACGGAAAACGAAGGACATATGCTTATGCAAATGTTTTCCTTATTTTTACCTATACTAATATATACTAAAATATTTTACCATAATTTCCAGAATTCAAGCAAATTTGCTATGACTGTCATAAAACAAGCATGTATTCTGATGGAAACATTGCATTAACTCCGCAATTGTAGTTCAATCTTAATAATCTTCATATCGTGTTGTAGGAAATGAAATTGCGCAACTGCTTTGTTTCTTGTGCAATTTTCGTAAAATTTTTGTTTTTGAGATATTAAGTTTTAAAATATAAAAATGGTTGCCATTTTGAAATGGTACAAAGTAGAAACGTGATACTCCGCACCAAAATAGGTCCTGTTAGTCAGCATATACATACCAGGTTTGAAGTTGATATCCTAAGTAGTTCCAAAGATATGCAAAATCATGTTAAAACTTCTACATACCGACTGACGGAATAACCGAGCATTTTAGGACCCATGTTTACGAAACCTTTTTTCTTAGTTTTGATGTAAGTAACCATATTCCGAAGTCCTGAAAGGGGTTTTTGTAAACACCTTGTATATAAAAGTTTCAACACAATAAATTAAAGGTCCCTAATTATTCAGATTTCTCTTTGTAAGAAATTTGTTTGCGATTATTTAAAACCAAAATAACATGTAAATTTTATAACCTTAATCTTAGCAAAACAGACGTCTTCTTAGTACAATAAACAAAATTCTATAACATTAATCTATGAAATTTTTCTGAAGCAGATACAATTTTGATAATATAGGGGATGGAATGCACATTTATTTTTTTACCATAAGGGTTACTGATGGTAAGAAGTACTTGTAAATCTAAGACTAAATGTTTATATATCGATTGCAAAATTATTAACCAAACTTCCAATACACTATTTTATTTTATGACAACTCATACCCATTTTCATCAGCAGTTTTAGACAAAGATAATCAATTGTTCCAACTGTATTTGCTCTCCATTCAGAACTATCTCCGAACAAATAGTTCCTCATTAAAATTCCAAGCTATCATTACATAATGGTTACTAAAAATCCGGACGATAGAAACAGGTTTCGGACAAAAAATCAATCTTGAAAATCTATATCGGCCAGGAAGCAGCCGGGCCTTGCACACGATATGGCGCGAGACGTACCGGTTTGTTCCGTAAAAACCCATTGAGATCGGAACCAAATCCGGTCCATAAAGGATATTGTTTTATTATGGATGTTGTGTCAAGTTTCATTTCGGTTGAAAACATATCTTAGGTACTAACCCATAGGACGAATTTCTTAGTTATTTAATGACTAGGAATCGTCTTCCAAGTATTTTCTAGAAAGAAACAACAATGTTCTTAAATTTAAAATTAAAAGTTATATATCAGAGGTTTTCGTTCGTATAGTAACCCCTACATATTATTTTCATAGCGAATATTAAGATTGTTTGCTCTCACTTATTATTATAATAATCGATTTATCTAAAAACAAAATTAATAAAAAATGTTTATGTTTAAGAAAATTATTGATTTTTGCTAAAAAGATTGGAAAGACATATCATTCATAAAATAATTAATCATAAGAGATTCGAATCATGAGTTAATACTTGAGATAGTGTTTCAATCGAAATTAAACTTGGCATAAGTATAGCAGTAAAATACAAACACATGCAATGCGAAGCTGAGAGGAAAACGGGTTTGCTGCGACGTTTGAATGTTATTTATTTTGGTTTCCTTTCCCAGCTTGCGCTCAAAATGTAGCGGAGGAGTTATCCTTGTCAAGAACTGGTTGGGGATCAAATATTACACAACTCGCTTTGTTTCGATTCGGCAATTGTCCAACATTAACTATTTATATTACATTATTGCTGAGTCACTTATACATAGGACCTGCTGTTCGACCAAGGTTAAAGCAAGGTTTATGCTGACATAGTTTTTTCGAACCCGATAAACCTTTATAAAGTCCACGTAGACCGTAGCACCACATCGTGAATGATATGGTTGTTTTTCGTGGTTACTATTTGAGCAATGTCGATGTCGTAGTCCTCGCAGACTTGTTTTCTTTACAAATCATCCGTTTTAAATTATTTATTTGAAGTTTTGATTCTCTGTTGATATATTAAATTATCGGTAAACAGCCTTTGATAGCTGCAAATGTTAAGAAAAATCTGTATCATGCTAAGCTCCGTCTCTTAAAATTATGTCTAATACAGAATTCAGCTTAGTGGTACTTGAACATAGGAGTGACTTATTTAGTCACTGTAATTGTGTATTCGTCCTTTTTTTATAAATTGATGTAACAAGAACTACAGAAGACCCCCTCTTAACCGACCCTTACGGGACCGGACCTAGGTCGGATAAGTTAAAAGGTCGGTTAAGACGGGTAATCCTTTAAACACATAACAATAAAAGCTCTGTTGATTTAGGATTCTATTAACATCATTATAAAGCAGTTCTTGGACTATTTAGAAAATAAACTACAAATATCAACCTATTTTCCAAAATTATGCCTATAGAAATGTCACAAATAACCCCAAAGCACGATTAAAACAAAACACGTCAATAAACTAAATATTAGACGTAACGTTCCCATCGCCGGGTATGGGAACGGAAATGCCGCAATTCCTAGAAAAGGGCGGTTAAACAGACCGCCCTGTTTTCTCAAAACAGGGCGGGTTAAAACGATCTTTAATATTTGACAAGCAAGGGCGGATAATCCGATCGTCGGTTAAAACGAGGTCGGTTAAGAGGGGGTCTACTGTAATAGGACATGCAAATAGTAGACGTCTAGATAAAGCGATCCTTTTTCACTGATATTCTAAAAAAAATCTCTTTCTAACTTATTTTCTCGATTTGAATCTTACTTAATTATTTATTAAACTTGTAATTTAATGTTTACACTATATACCTTTCTTTTTTCTTACAAGTTTAAATAATTGTTGACAGAATTGCTTCCGTTCGTTTCTCAAAACCCTAAACAGTAACAAAATTGGAATATGAAATAAAAATAACGACACTAGTCCTATGACCAATCAAGAGATAAAAATAAGTGGTTTTTGATTAAGTAAATTAATTAGTTACAATACAAAAAACGCACAATATTTTGATAATATTTTTATCAACAGCTTTAGACAACAGTAAGCAATCATTCCAACGGCATTTGTTCTCCATTCAAAACTATATCCAAACTAAATGGTTCCGCATTGAAATTCCAAGCTACCATTACATAATGATAACTAAAAACCGGACGGTAGAAACAGTTTTTAATGTAAAATTAGCATTAAATTAACTTAACAAATCTACAGCACTAGGTTAAAATTTTCGGTCGGAGTCTATATTTATATTTAATTTTCAATAATGTATTTGATTCTGTCTAGAAAATCGTATAATTTTACAATGTAAACAAAATTATTTGGAAATGAATGTCATGCATTTTATTCAGGATGTATCCGAAATACACCGAAAAACGTTGGGATACTGTTCCTGAGGTTAAAACAAACGAGTATTGTCATTATATAGCCTTGCACTGTTTTCCGTCCGTCGTCGGTCTAAAGTATTTTTACACGACTGATCACACATTAATAAAACCCGGAGACAAAAATTGCAAAATTTGATTTCTTTAAGGAAATGTATAATTTTAATAGCCTAGGAACATATCACAAGTAACGGAGAAAAATAAATGTTTATAATGTTTCAAGTGTAAGTTTGGGCAAATTTAATAATTTAGTAAGTAGTAGAGTTATAAAATTTTAATTTTCTCCGTTGTTATAGTGTTATAACCTGTACATGTCTGACAAATTGTACATGTCCTTGAAGAAAATTAAATTTTGCAACTTTTTTGTCACTTATTATTTTTTACGAGATTTTTTATAGTTTCTGATTTATTAAGGTTTTAAAAATAAAAACGGCCACCATTTAGAAATGATGCAAAGAAGAAATTTGATGATCCGCACAAAGAGGTCCTTTTAAAACAAATCTGCACCAAGTTTGAAGTTAGTACCTCTGGTAGTTTAGCAATGTAAAAAATGCGTTCAGATCTATAGACGGAAAACGGAGCGAGATGGACTCTGTACTTTCAGGGTGTTTTTTTTTAACGCAACCCAAAACTTTATTTTTTCAGTGAATGATTATTCCCCCCAAAATCCCCGGATTTCACCCCTTTATATTATTTTCTTTTGGGATACATAAAAAGAAAGGAACAAGGCCTACGAAAACAATTAGGAGGATACTCAGCCCCTCAAAACAAACATATCAAATTTAATACAAGAAGTTCAAAGAGGTCCTTTGAAAATCGTGTTTAGGAATCTAATGGAGAGAACACAACTTTGTATAAATCACAATGGTGGATTATTTGAACAAATGATGTAAGCTAAATGTGATCAAACTTAAACATTATAGGTTGTATAAAATGCAGAAATAACCAAAACAGTGCTCATTAAATCTTTATACGTGCATTATTCAATCTTAAAAATGGGTTGAGTTTTTTTTAAACAACCTGTTTATGACTTTTTTTGTTTGTTATGACCTCAGGAGCAATATCCCAAAGTTTTTTCTTGTATTTCGGTTACACCCTGTATGGTTCGTTAGGTGCACTTTTCTCCCCAGCCTTAAAGTATATTTGAATAAGCCCCGAAAAAAAAGAGTTAGATCTATTAATATTGCTATTAATCCCAAATAAGATACACATTTGCACAGTTCCTTCAGAAACTCAGCGTCAATCTTTTCGTACAGATTTGGTTGTTGCTTGCAACAAAGTGAAGGCGTTTGTAAATAAACACGGCCTGACATGCCATCAAGGGAACTTTTAAATTAAATTGGCTGTATATCAAGTTATCCAAAATAGTATATAAACTTATATAAATCGTCAGATTAGCAAAAGAAGTAAATTTATATTTGTACAAAGAAAAAATAGATTTGTTGGAACAACAAAAACATTTTCAGATATACAACCTGCAAATGTTTTTGCCCGGTTTATCAATGTTTTTGGTCGGTTTACCCATTTTTTGCTTGGTTTACCAATGTTTTTGCTCGGTTTACCAATGTTTTTGCTTGGTTTACCAATGTTTTTGCTCAGTTTACCAATGTTTTTGCTCTGTTTACCAATGTTTTTGCTCGGTTTACCAATGTTTTTGCTCTGTTTACCAATGTTTTTGCTCTGTTTGCCAATTTTTTGTTGGAACAACAAAAACATTGGTAAACCGAACAAAAACATTTGCAGGTTGTATATCTGCAAATGTTTTTGTTGTTCCAACAAATATTTTTTTGTGTGTAAGAAGATGATACCAACAACATTAAATGTAAAACATTTTAATAATTAGTATTTTATATCCCCATTAAGCTAATAAGTTCCCTTTATTCAAAAGAAATAACGGTAGAGAAGTTGTAAATTAAATGTAGAAAAAGTATATCGATGAAAAAGTCTTATATGACAATTTTCTGGTTAGTAAATCAAATGTACCTATTTTTTATTACGTAGTTTACAACTATAGGGGAAAAGCTAATATTTTATATTCTGAAGCATTGGTAAGACCCAAGTACACAATGTTTCTTAGTTTTTATACATGGGGTGAACATAATTAGACATATAGGATTTTATTCGACCCGAAAAAGATCAACATCTCAATAGCAAAATACACTGTAAACGTAAACCCTTCGGTTTTCAGTCTGACAATCTATTTTTTTTATATTTAAACTCGTTTCATGTATGATCCCCTTCAGAACTTACAGTATAAGGTACTCCTAATAAATACTCCTGTGTCAACTCAAAATAATTCCATTTTTGAAGTAAACTTAACTGAGAGTTTAAAACGTAATAATAAATAGCACGATAAAGTAATTTTATGCGCAACTTCTTATGATAAATCTAGAAACAACCTTATTGATAAACGAACTGGCTTATCACTACACGAAATGCCCTATACCAAAAACCATAGATTGAAAAACCCAAAAATATTTGTGATTTATTTCCCTACGCTGTTTCTGGGCGGACTTTGATGGCAGTTATGATAACTACGTTTCTTAGGTAGCAATTCTTTTGTACTCTTATTTGAGCAATGCTTGCTTGCTTGCTTGCTTGGTTGATTGTTTGATTTATTTATAGATAGTCTGCATTTTATAGTGAATAGAAGGATTGATTCATTGGTTAAACCATCCCAAAAACGGCTCCGAGGATCTCATTCAAATACAGAAAATGACTTATACGTGGCTAAAAAACATGTTCTATACAGATCCTTCTGCCAGTAAAACTCTAATTACGAGAAAAAGTTGTAAAGTTTTTACATTGGGCTTTAAAGATTGCCTTATTAGCAACGAAATGAATAACAAATATATAAACAAGGTAATAAAATAATTAATTATAATTGCTGTTTGCAAACTCAGCCAAATATAAAGAGTAATTCTGTTTAAGTATGATGAAAAAAGATTGCATGAAGAGTTAAAAATAAATGCAGAAAGAGACTAATTAAAAAATATGAGTAGGATGTAATGAAGTGATAAAAATAAACTTTTCCCGAGCAAAGTTTACCAGTTACAAATAAGCATGATGAAAACATGAATACGAAAAGAACTTAAATATAATCATAAGAAATAAACATAGATAAACAATACTTCCAAAATAGTAAATAAACCTGAGTTATAAAACTCAGTCACATATAAATTAGTCATCGCAACTGTTCAGTTTACTAAATGCCAATTTTACGGAAGATTAACAAAATGCAGTCCAATTTAATTATAAAATTAAGATAACGCTGTTCACTACTTAATTTACAGCCAAAACCGTCCAAAGAATAATAAACTTAAGAAATATCCATTGCCAGGGTAAGAGGAATGATTAAGAGTAGTTCCTTGAAGATTTTTAAAATATTACCTTATATAGGAGACCTACGGTAAGTAGGTCTCCTATAAATGAATTACAAACCCCGAAATCAATATTTCAACCCAAAAGGGGAGAAGATCACAATATTTGTAATATTATTCACAAAAATAGCCAAGGAAATTAATGGGACGCAGGGTTGCTAAAGCAAAAAGTCAAAATTGGTGATTCTAAGCCAAACTTTGGCTTACAACAAAAGAGGTAAATCACAGAACAGATCCATTACATTTTTTTAAATGCATATATGTATGATAATATCATGAGCTTAATTAACATTGGATCACGTAGTGTGTATTACGAAGGGGTGCATTGCTTATTGAATATGTTCATAAGCAATAGTAAAAATATAAAATAGTTCAAGGTATAGAACCAAAACTAAGAAGTAAATACACAAAACAGCATTTGGGAGATTCCCCTCCATCCCAAATTAGGATGGAATAATCAGGTTCTCCGAAACTTATCTGTAAAAGTAAAAAACTATAAACATGAAATTCTGAAGTGCAAAAAACGTTAATACAATACATTAAATTACTCAGGACGCCGCCAGATAGTAATGTTTTTTTTTAATAATAATAAAAAGTATTTTAGTATTTTCCGATCTGACGGAACCTTCAAAGCGTTTGTTACATAATTTCAACTACAATGAAGATATGTTTCTCCATCCAGATTTCAAATAAAACTTTCGTATTACATACTAGCTGATCAACACGGTTTTACCCGTGGAAAAACAGAAAAACTTCCTTGGATTCATGATTTAATGTTGAGGTTGCCATGACAACTACAAGAGCTTCCCTATTCTTTAACATTGAAACTCTGATGTATCATAGAGCGTAGCCCTGAGGGAATATATAAAAATATGTTCTTAGTGCATGTCTTTATGCCCTGAGAGGAACGTTCATGCAAAGTTTAAAGGTTCTAGGTCAAGTAGTTTGGGCTGTGCGATGATGGATGAGTGGTATTTGACATAGAAATATATAGAATATTTTAGGTGGAATCAAATGAGTTGGCCCATAAAACGTTCGTCCATAAGACTAATGTTAATTTTTGCAATGGTCTTACGTTTGGCCTAGGCCACGCCATTTGAGGTGACCTGTACATTATCATTTAAATGTTCAGTGCCATTAGAACATATAAAATCCTCGTATATGAGATTTTGAACTTCATTTTTTACTTGATTCGAAGCTTTCTCTAAGTAATTTAAAATAGTATCCTAGTGATATATTATTACTAAATGTAAATTTTTATTTATATTTTTACCACTTTTATCTATACGGGCTAAATTTCAAAGTTAAATATGTACTTCCATTTGCTTAAAACTTTAATTTCAAAACCTGAAGGGTAAGGAATTTCAAGTATGTAAAACTCAGATGTTTCTCGTATACATCAGCTACCTTATTATCAGTTTAATATCGGCTTACTATCAGTTTAATATCAGGCCAATATTTCTATGTGTTAACGTTAGCCTACTACATAAGTTATCAAAACAAAAGCATTGAACAAACTTTTAAAATGTGTCCGAAAATGAGTTTGTTGGCAAAAAATGCAGGTAGAAACCTCATTGTACATTTAAACAAGTTCCTTAAACAAATCAATATTCAATTAAGACTTTAAAATATTGGGTTTATTAGACCACAGTGAATTTAATCACGTTTGAATTCATTAAGAAATTGAAGATTGCTTAAATTTGACAATAATTTAAAGTTGTAATTCGTCATGCGTGCTACTTGGTAATACAAACATGAGTACACTATTTTGTTAAAACTTCAATATGTAGCACGGGTTTCAAAAATCCTACATACATACATACATACATACATACATACATACATACATACATATCCTCTTGGACCACGTAGACTCGGAGTAGTCGAGCATGTGGCGAGTCAACTTATACTAAAAAACATCTTGATGACTTTTCACTACTACTTACACCACATTCAGTATGGAACATCATTCACTTTTAAACATACACACCATTCTCTATTTTCCACCGTTCACTCAGCTGCATTCACGATGAAAAAGGCAGGGAAAACCTAGCGCAACATTAAAATTTGACGAATATCGAGGAACTCCGTTAATCAATTTAATATGTAGATACAAAAAACTGACTTGTTAATGTTTTAGCCTTTATTCACTTATTTTTGTGTTCCTTACATTCCTCATACACCCATGTTAGGTCATTATTTAATTTGTTGTATTGTTAAATTTTGTCCATTTTTTGTGAGTGTAAGATATGTTGATCAATGGAATCACTGTTACTTCGTTTTTAGCGAATTTCCCCTATAGGGAAGAAGCTATTACCGTAGGTCTCATGGTAAGACCTAAGCCCGAGAACATGATAACTTTTTGTTTTGGGGCCACCAGAAGCAAAAAACACCATTCGTTCGAATTTATATATCTATCTATCTATCTATCTATATATATGTGTGTGTGTGTGTGTGTGTGTGTGTGTGTGTGTGTGTGTGTGTGTGTGTGTGTGTGTGTGTGTGTGTGTGTGTGTGTGTGTGTGTCTGTGAGCACGATAGCGGCCGTAAATATGGTCCGATATTAATGAAATTTGGTACAGACATGTAAAGTGGTAATTGATTGGACACGTTCGTAAACCAGCCCGATCGGACCATCGGAAGGGGGGGTAAAGGGGGAATAACCCCCCCAAAAATGGGTTTTTTGGGGTTTTTACATAGAAAAATAAAATTAATCAAATTTTTGTTAGCACCATTGGATTCGCCTCAAAAAAACAAACAATTTAGTATTTTGAATCATTGCTCTATGTCCTTTGGTTATCGAGATATTGAAAGTGGTAAACACAGTACGTTGTCCCAATGTTAACCTTATGGGGAATAAGTAAAATTCTATATCTCGCTCATTTCTCAACATATCTTAATTAAACTTGGTTTGTGGCTTCATCTAGATGAGATCTAATGCATTTTAGTCTAAAATCCCAAAAATTTCCATTTTTGTGGCAGCAAACCTGCATAATCATTCCCCATGTTATCCTTATGGGAAATAAAAAAATTCTATATCTGTCTTATTTTTGAACATATCATAATAAAACTTGGTATATGGCTTCTTCTAGTTAAGACATACTAAATAATGAATTAAAACTAACCAGTTTTAACATACCTGTTGCAGCAAACCTGCATACTCATTCTACATGCTAACTTTATGGGTAATAAAATAAGTTGTGTAGTTCGCTCATTTCTCAAAATATACTGATAAGAAATGGCATGAGGCTTCATACAGTTAATATCTACTTGATTATGGCTTAAAATATCCAAATCATCAAATTACTGAGGCAGCAAACCTGTGTACTCTCTTTCCCAATGTTAACCTTATGAGAAGTAAATACAATTGGATAGCTTTCTTATTCCTCAGCATATCTTGATAAAACAAGTTATGTGGCTTCATATAGTTTAGATTTATTGGATTGTAGCCTATAATATCTCATTTTCAAATTTCTGTAGCAGCAAACCTGCATTTTTCCATACCAATCTTATGGAGAATAATTTATTTTTGAATAGCAATTGTGGGCAGTTGGCAAATCACAGGATGAGGGAACAGGGCTCAAATTAAATGTTTTAATGTCAGGGACTCAGGAAAAGTACTGTAATTTCTTAAAGATTGCTAGATAACAAAAAATAACATAAATAAGTAGCATTGGGAAGTAGCATTGGGATCTAAAACGTCTGCTTTGTTTACATTAAAACATGTGAGCTGATGTTTGATTCAAAGCCACATGGTGGATACAGACATATGGCTTACTTAAAGGCCAGATAACTAAATATGTCAAATAAATGTACTATAGCGAATACAGATTTTTACTGATGATGTTTATGAAAATGTTTACTCAAACTTAAACAGCTGGTCATTTCCCCATACGATTAAATTGGAAAAGCCAGCTGTTTTGAAGTTTTGAACATTGCATTTTCGTGCCAAGTATAGGCTATTATTTTTTAGAGCCTTTTGATCTTAAAAGCCCCTAGGAGAGTATTTTTGCACGCTTTCTTTTGAATGTATATTGATTTTACTTGATGCGAGACTTCATTTAAATTATTTATTTATGCACTTGAAATTCGCTGAGTATGCAGGACTGCTGCAACGGGGGTATTGTTACATGTAAAGCAAGACATATAAGGCGATCGAATAAACATGTTTTACTTTTATATATCATTCTAATTTGGTTTAAAGAGAGTTACCTGCCACATTGTCCTTGTGATAGCGAAGCAACCTCTACATAACAAATGCTAAAGAGGAGGCTGTGCGAACGAGTAAATGGAAGTGTAGGCCTATACATTTTTGATTAGTTATGGTATTATAATATGTATTTACTTATTTGTACAGTAAATGCTGTAAAATTACATGCACATTAAAATTATGTCCATTACCAAAATATATAACTTATTTATTTATATTTTACAGTTAGATATTTATTTAGTTGAATTTCATCGGCAAAGCCAGTATTTAACATACAATTAATGTCCATCCCGGGATTATGATAATAATAGCATATGCCAAAGATTAATGCACAAAATAACTGACAAGCAAATTACGATAATTATTTATTGATGGAAAGGTAAATTCTGATGAGACAAACAATCATTGGAGATCGAAAAGTGGAAGAAATTACATAAAAAAGGTATAGTAACAAATCATCACGGCATTTTAAGAGCCAAGAAATACAACCTATAGCTACAATCAAGAAAATGATAACAGCGTCGTTGTTGTGAATAGCTCAGCAGAGTATGAATATCAACAATAGCAAAGCTATAAACAACTTTGGGAATAGATTATGATATTTGCAATAGTCTATATGATTAATAGACAAGCATGGTTTTTGTGATCCCTTTTCTTAACCTGTGTCCAACGTATGTAATATATTTTTTTTGTAATAATACCAGAAATAAATAAATAAATGAAATCATAACATTTCCTCATGATTCATTAAAGTAAGAGGGGTTTGAATTTAAGTGGTACTTTGGGCTATCATCATTATCCCTACTTATTGGAGCTAGGAACGCACATCTAGCCCAGTCACTGGGGATAAATGAAATAAGGAACCGTGTCCTTGAATTATAACCAATACGTACATATTTACACTCTGAAGTTCAAATTCAGAAGAAAGAGATAGCACTCATGCTTTTAATCGTTGTATATGGGATTCACACATCTTGCTGAATTTTAGAATTTTGTGCTAAATGAAATAATATTATTATTATTATTGTGACTTCCAAACAATACTTATAATAATAATAAAATAATAAATTATTTAGGCCTATTTAATTTATACTACACATTATACTTTATGAAATTGTTTTTCATATATGCCATGAATTTGTAAAATTGTTAACTTATAACTAAATAAATACTAACTGTCTTAGGGGTGATTTTTTGAGGGATGGTTTGTTGATAATACAATAATTCAAAGGAATACTCAAGAACAGTATATTAAGTAAATTATCAATCCATAATAAGTACATGAAAACTCTAAATATTCAACACCTTAATCCTGGTATTATTTTAGGAAGTTAATGAACAAGGGAATAAATATTACAAGAACAATACAAATAGGGATGTGGTGACATGAGCAATCTAAGTACACCGTAGAAATTGTGTTTTCCTTTAGATGTGCACAATCCCATTGTAATTTACTATAGTTTTTTTAAAAATTTTAGCTGATTAATTTTAAATCTTATAAAAATTAACATGGGTTTTATGAGTTCCCATGCTGGTTACTGATTAACGACAAAATGTAAACCAATGCAGTCACATTTTTTATTAGAGAAATGAGTATATAATAAAACATAAAGAAAGAAATAAAAACCCAAATATTTTCTGTTTGAATTTAGACCACTTGGCTACAAACTAAACCCAAATAGTTTCTGGTCAAATTTCGACCATTAGGTGATATCTAGTATAGTAATTATTATAAACAGAGAAATCTTAATGTAATATATCACACCATAACACTGGGGAGAATTAGGAAGAAACTAGTTTAACGTCAAATACTTCTAGATTTAAGTAGCTTTAAAAAACCACCAGAAACAAAAAAACTGATTTCCGCTATGGCTACCTGCATTTCTGAGTAGCCCCTTGGAGGCACCACCACACACGACACAACATTGACCTGCCATATTCTCGGGCGAACTCCAGATGTTGATGTGCAATTTTGAAAGAGGTTATTTTTGTGTAGACTAAGTCGATGTGAACTTCACTTCATTTATTCTCTTTTCCTAGCTAATGAGCCCGATTATGTGGGAATCTTTTTTATTCTTTAATTAGCTGATAACCCCGGCTTTGCCCGGGAAATTATTTTCTTCTTGTCGTATTCTTGTTGTTTCTTAGTGCTGCATTCTTTTGGTAACCATATAGTTGCTATTTCAAGTGGGAACCATAGTAACTATTCAAAGCATTTCCAAAATCCTTGACATGGGTCCCTTTCGGATGATCCTGTGCCTAAGCCCTTATAGATACCAACACCAAACCACAACAGTGCACATCATGAGATTCCAAGCTTTAATTTGACACCAAGATCAAGTAATTGTCTACGACATGTAGTTTTTGCTGAAGCACGAAATATACCAACACACAACTCTCTTTATAAACATAATAATTTATGTTTTTTCTAATTCAAGGTTACTGTGGTAACATTAAAATATTACGAATTCAATAATATAAAATTCTAATTTTTGAAATTTTGAAAAAATATTTTTTACAGTGAGCACTTACAACCAAAAAAAGATAAAATCTACCGAACTCCCCGTTTGAAGCCCTTCTGGTTTCGGAAATATGATGTCAAGTAAGTAATATTTCGACATTGTATAAATAAATATATTTATATAGGAATTAATAGGCTACAAATATATTAGATTAAGTACACATTAAATCAAACAATCAACCTCTACTCCTTCGTTTTCTCTCCTCCATCAAGTCTCCCACGCGTCGTGGGAGGTTGAGGTACAAGTAGATTTTCACTTTTATGAATGAGGAAGCGAGCCTGCAAACGGGGAAACAGGAGAAAGGAAGGTAAGGCACGGGGAGTGGGGGGATCCATTCATGGCGAGGTGCGAGTCTGGCGACGGCTAGTGAGGCAGAGCGATGAAGTCTGTACAGTGGTGTGTGTGTCTGGCCGCGCTCCTGCCGTTGGGTAGGTACCATATGTCACACTTTACTCTAAATTTTGTTTATACTTGTCTTGCGTTATCGTATAATCGTTAATTTTAGTTTCAAACATCGTGGCTGTAATAAGTGGTAAACTTAAGTGTTTATTTGGGGTTTTTAGTGGCTACTCCTTCTTTGTGAGCGTTAAAGATTTAAATTGACGGTGAAATTGTATTAACTAACATGTGAATATAAGCTCTCAACAGACAACTTAATTTGAGGAAACCTTACTGAACTGGTGGCGGAATACTGTCTAGCAAAATATGGTTTTAGGATTATTTAAGAAAGCTTGGTATTGAGGGTTAAAGTAAAACTATTGAGCAAATAAAAGCGTTCCTAAAGTATTCTTATGGTAAAAATACAATGTGTTAGGAAAAAACATTGTAATAATTAAGCATTTTACTGCACATGAAAAAATTAGCAAAAAATCCAGATGAACTTGTATCTTACAACCTGAACCTATAGTTTTCCGTCTGTAGAAAAAAGACGGAGCCGTGGAGCTGTATGTGTTGTTTACACAATTGAACAAACCTTAACATAATCCAAGGTATGAACATCAAACATTAAAAATAAAATCTAACGGGTGTCCGCAAAAGATCTACGGGGTTTTGATGGCCGATAGTGATGCTAAATAATAAGCGTTGTTTTATATTTAATACATTATTATTTAAAGCTAATATTCTGTAATTTTATTTAAAGCTCAGTACAACTCAATATGTACACCATTAGTGTCACGGCAAAGGTCCATAACCCCATAAGAAATTTAATTTCTTTCCAAGTGTCCGCAAGCATTTCTGGAGATATTGCAGCCATGCACTCGCGTTTCAATTCTACTCTGGGGTGGTTTAAAAATACATTTTTTACAGAGTACACATAATTTTCCACCAACAGAAAGGGTCTAAAGGAGTCATATCTCGACTTCTAGGAGGCCATGGCATGGGTAATTTCCTGTCATTCCACCTATCGCCGTAATAGCCAACACACTGGACATTTTGCTGTGGAGCCACCATTGCACTGCAAGTATGTGTGTGGTGGACGCTTCTTTGGACTCAATCACAGCTGAATTATCTTTAACAATTAACGAATCGAACCTCAAAAAAATCCCGCGCAAGTATTAAGCAGGAATACTAAGCATTTTAAACTAAATTGCATAAAAAAGTGTCCATGAAATCTTAAAATGGAACAAATAAGTAAACAACGTGTTGGGATGTCAAATGTGTATAAAAAATTCAAAATTGTCTTAATAAAACTTGATGAGCTGCAAATTTAAAAAGAATCAACCCTCATTTGGTTAACTCATCCCGTTTGGCTAGGGCACTTTTTTAAATACCGGAGCTCTTTTGTGAACAACGAGAATTAGGTACTATTTATTTAACACTATGGATATTTTGTGATCAAGGCTCCTCCTACAGATCTGAACAAATTTCATTAATTTAGGTGTCGTTGAAAAGAGCTCGGTGTGAGGTTTTGCGGGAAATAAAATATTGAAGGTTGGATGAAAGGGAAGAGCTATAGCTGTCCTCAAACATTGGAGCAAAACATCAAGGAGCTGTTGATTTTAATAAATATTTATCAGCAGACTATAATCATAAATTACAGCTGCTGAGCTGCTCAAGTTCACTAGTAAAGACTAAATTGGACCAGTTTTTATACGGAGTATCAAGTTTTTAGTTTGAACAGTTTCAAAACAGATTCTACATGTAGTTTTCAAAGCTAAACATCTCTAAAACTATTAATTTTACGAAACATTATCAACAAAAACAGCAAAAAGATACACGATTTAAATTATTTCAAAACAAAATATGGTTTATAAGGATTTGAAAACCTCTTGAACGTTAAACTGTAAGCTATTTTGAGGTAGGCTAAGTTTATTTATTTGGAATTGATTGTTTGCATTTGAGAGTGTTGTAGTTTAGATATGAGGAAATAAACTACAATTTATAAATTATAGCCGAAAAAATTATTTCGAATCCGACTGCAGCATAAAAAGGCGTATTATCATTTACAACAAACCGTTATTGTGCCTTTTGACAAAACGGCTGATGCAGAAATACGATATTTTATAATATGGCAGATTGTTTTCAAGCCAGTTTGTTGAAAATAACACATCTTACGAAAAAGCAGAAGCAATTTTCTTTGAAATTGTCTTTAAGTCGCCTTGTTTAAAAATCCCAATAACTAATCTCTCTCCAGTAGACTGAGACTATTTTTAGAATAAGGCAGCGCTTATTGGAAAATCCTAGACTTTTTACATTGCTGGTCGCTGTTTAAAAGTTTTCCTTTGTTATAATGGATAAGCGTTCGTAGTGACTGTGCAAAACTAATAATATAAATGCGGAAAACTACTGGTATTTAAGGGCTTTGGGCAGTTTCGGAATCCATTAAGTTTGTTTACAAACCTGAGAATATGAGAAAATATGCAAAACAAATACATTGTTAGCTTACGTAATTCCCGCTCTGTACATTCCCTGATTATATCGGTATAGATTTACCGGGGTTAGAACTACGATTACATATTTATTTGTTTGCTAAAATTTTGTTCCGGCTACTGATAATGGTAGCCTATTAATAATAATAAATGCTGAGATAAATAGCTGAGTAACCTTTATTCATTTATAATCCGTACTATTTTATTCGATCGACTAGTTTCGGCTCTTAGGCCATTTTCAAGATCTAAAATAAATGAACTTAGGCCTAAGCTTATTTATCAGCAATTAACTATTAGCTATTAGATTTAGAACTATTGGTAGCTAGAACAATTAGTATATTGGTATACTAATTGTTATATACAATAGGTATATACAATATTGGTAGCTAGAACAATTAGTTAGCTTATAGTTAATACACATTAACTATAAGCTAATTAACTATTCAACGATTATTTTAATGTTGAATTAAGACACATTCAAGACTTATCGATTTATATCGAGGCAAAAAGAGTCTAAGAACATTAATGTTAAAGATTCTAAAAAAGGGTAAAATAATAAATAAGAATTTAAAATTTTATTCTCCCTTTTACACTTACAGTTCACTGTTTACATTATGCAGTATTTACAAAATAAAAAATTGATTTGCCAAAGCATGACCTTCTTAACTATAATACATACAGACTTAAAACGATATGCATTATTATTTGAAAGTATAAATTCACGATCAGTAACTCAGAGTCATAAATAAATGATAGATCTAAATTTTATTAAATTTATAAAGGTTTTCGCATGTCTTGAAACTCAATAAAACAAAAAGATTTTCTTTTCCTTTTATTTATTTTTTATTTAGTACCCTCGAGGCCAAGGAATGGATGCTGCATTGCACTGCACTATTGACCCAATATGAGAATTAAAACAGCTCTTAGATGATAACTATATAATTTGAATTAACTGAAAGCAAATACTAATCCTGCTTGTTGGAAACAAATAAACAAACTTAAAAATAAAAATCATTTTTGCTGTACAATTTTTAATTCAATGAAAAATCTGTGCCAATAAAATGATATTTAAAAATTACCTATATTATAGGCCTACCTGTTAATCAGGAAGAAAAGTGATGTTTATTTGTAAAAATAACCGCAAACGTATAACTGTTTTGGAAACAAATCATCAATAAAATTCACTTTTATACAATCTGTTGGACATGCTTTGTGTCATAAAAATAGATTTTTTTATAAAGAAAGCGCTTACTGGTTTTGACAGTTCTTAACTTTTTTCATCTGTAAGTTCCAATAAAATCCAAACTGCCTTTTTGACCAAAAAATATTTTAAAACAAACAGATTAATATATTTAATAGGAATGAAATTTTATTAAAAATAAAAGTTTCGAAGGTTTAGCATAGTAATCAAAGTTTTTTAGGTTTAGTCTAAGAATCAAACCAACCAATCCTTTTGCTGTAAAAAGCTAATTTGTATTACGTCCCGGCCCTAGCAAGTCAAGTCCTATTCTAACAGACTTGTAACCAAATAAAAAGAAAGTATTTTCAAAAATTGTCCATCGCATATATCCCTTTAAAAAAATTTTAGTACGTTATTTCGTTCTCTTTTTTTAAGACAACACTCGTTAGTAAAAGAAATATATATATATATATATATATATATATATATATATATATATATATATATATATATATGTGTGTGTGTGTGAAACACAAGACTTTATTCAACTCATGAAGGCCCGAATGATCTCTTATAGTAATTAATTAGTTTAAGCCTTAAAAATCCAAAAATAATCAAAACTATATTTACATTGTTCGTTATTTCATGAGATAGTCTACAATAGTAATTTAACAATTCCCACTAAATCTTAAGAGGGTCAAATGTTCTTAATAAACTGTGAAAATGAGTCTAGAAACATCAGTGAGAGATATCTTCAAAGGTGAAAACGTATAAAGTGATAAACCCAACGCGGCCAACTTACTCTTAATTTTGCTTGTCATACTTTTGGCAACCCGGGGCTCTTTTCAAACCCATAAGGCACATGTCACTCAATCTCAGTTTGCCTTACTAAACTGTCAACCTTGTTTTTCTTTTCTTTTGTTATATTTCCCTGATTCGTCTAATTTTTGTTTGTAAACTCGTTTTTCTTTTTTCGTTCTTTTGAGTATATTACTACTGGATTCCGGATATTTTTCATTTTGGTTGTTACACAGCTCAAATTAATCCCTGATTAATTAATTATGAAATTGGTTTTTTATTTGGAAAATTCAGCTTTTGAGTGTTTTTTCGCATTAGGCTCATTGACTAAAGTCAACCTAACGCTAAATCTTTCAAAAACTATTTTATAAAAACACGTTATAGTTGTTCATTACCATTATATTTCTGATAATCGTTCAACCATCGTCATGGCGCTGTCGTAGTTCACTGCGGTCATGAATTGCTGAAAGAGAGAAATTATTTTTGGTTTTCTAGGAGACATCTCTGGTGATATAGTAAAAATATCACCACTATACTACTACTATACTACTATACTATACCACTATACTACTTTTTCTTTTGGCAGTCAGCTCTCAATGTGAAACTTGTTATCACCGCTCTTCAGAAGGGACAACATGATTAATATTTTATACCAAATCTCATTCACATCTTTGTGTAATCTAAAATTGGGAGTCAAAAGCCTTATGAAGTCAGAAGCATCCAATATTGATCATATCACCTATATTTCTCTTTGTTGTTAGTCTAAGCTAATTGCTCATAAGTTTTTCTACATGACCCGTTTCGTAATCATATGACTTCAATTACGTAAATTTGTTTTTATTTTATTTTATTCAATTTCATAGTTGAACACACCTCCCTAGTGCTCACGATACATTGAAATAAGCTTCAGATATCTTTCGCCTTCTGACTCGTAATTAATCACGGCACATTTAGACTTTGCTCTTGACCAATGCGACATTTGTCAAGTAGTATTTATAGGGGGAGATCCGCAGTTGCAGCGGTATGCGCATTGCTACATGCTTGGCAGGGCAGCGCCGCTAGCCTGCACCGCGTCGCCACGTCTGCAACGGTCTCAAGTGAGGCAGGGTTGAGAGGCGCTGAATTTCTTTCGGTGGCCGTTGAATTAGTCAGTTTTTCAACTAAATTTCTCATTGGGTTTTTTATCCTGAGAATATTGGATATATTCTACAACGTGTGTATCTTGCGTATCGTGTATCTCAACCGTGTTGGTGTTGATGATCTTATATGAGTGAAAAAAATTAACGTGTGCGTATCATGAGATTTAAACAATAATAGAAATTATATTGAGCTATAAAAAACCATTTACTCCGTTTGTAGTGTGTGCCACGCAAAATATTTATAGGTGTGGCCAACGGCTTCGTTTATGAAGACTATTCTCCACCAATGAAATCGTCCACCAGTGATAGAAAAGGGGGTTCGCATGGATCTCAAAAACAGAATTTAACATGAGAGTACGGTTGGCGATGGCGATAGCCTGCATACATTCTATTTTACTGCATAGGCTTACATATGGCATTTCACATTAGGCTTCTAATGACAATTTATATATTTCTGTTTTCAATGAAAATCGCGCTAATATTAATTTTAATGTTGCGATCAAGTAAAATATACGTTTCTGAGTTCAGAGTGGATCACAGTCAGAGGGTGCCATCGTAGGGACAACTATACAGCGTAAAGTCTTTTGTAGATTATTTCAGGTACAATAGTTTTGAAACCACCTTACCACAGAAAACCACAGACTGTTAAATTTCATTCAAATGTTAATGTTAAGATATATTTTGACTCTTTAACCATTTCAATTATTATCGTACCATCGCCGCCAACCAACGTGCACTCTCGTTTCACCACTAGAAGCCCCGCAGCCGCTACATGTATAGCGCGGTTAACAGCCGAGACGTCCAACAGGTAGCGACGGCTCCTTGAGTCTTGTTTACAGCTTCGGTCTCGAAACAAAGCGAGTCATTCCCGGCCATTCGTTATACTGGTCGCATTCTCTTCTGCTCCGTAATCCAATTTGACCGGCGGCCAAGCAGTTTGGCGCTGCCGCCGCCCCCGCCTCCAGGGACATTCCTCCTAGGGCACTCGAGTTACAACGCCGCAACACCACACGGGATTGAAGAACACGTTTTTAAGACTTTTAAAGTGGTTTAGTAACAGCATTTTAGTTTTATAAAAAAGTACAGTTTTCCGATTTTAGCGAATTTTTCCTATAACGAAGAAGCTGTTACCGTATTACTCATGGTAAGACTTAAGCCCGAGACCATAATAACTTTTCGATTTGGGGCTCCCAGAAGCAAAAAACACAATTCGTTCATTTTTATACATATATCTATATCTATTCCGCGGTTTTGGAGCTATTTCAAACCTTGTCCATATAGTAGCAAGTTGTTCATTTTAGTAGCAAACAAAATGAATTGATCTTAATTCGACGTATAGTTCCACTTTTCTAACACATCTTTCCTTCACTATACTTAAATGAAGCCCTCAAGTGAAGCTTCCTTGCAATTCTCAGACGTTTCGGCAAGTCTACGGTGAAACACCTTTAAATTGACACCTCAAACATTAAATCCCGTCCAGCCGCTGTCGAGCTGCGGACTCCGAAATGAAATCCCCTCGTGCATATGTAGAGATGATTAAGTTATTAAATATTTTCGCAAGGAACTCTGAACATTGATCTCGGATAGCCAAGACCACCGAGGCCCCGCGACTGCCGGCCAGCGGCTGGTATTGTCTCCGATCGCGGACCGCAGCTTTCTCTCACGGGTCAATTTTGTTTATGTAACCGCCTCTCCCACGCACGGCGGGTGGAGCGTGGTGAACCACTTACACTTACCTCCCTTTGTTTAACAATGGCTTTTAAAACGATTCCAAATGTTTTGCTATTTGTTATCTTCAGAATATTTGTTTTTAGTTTAAATCTGATCTTATAAAGGTTTAAATGAGGAATATTAACACTTCTTAATATTTGCCTGCATATAAACTCAGGTACTGCTTTCTATGCTATGAAAAATCGCCTACTCTTTGCTTGTCGTTTGCTGTCATTAGATTTCTGGCTTAATTCTGGTAAAATATAATTCTTTCGTGGTCAAACTAATCTATTACTTAATTAATACTTTGGGTTGTTAGTGATTGCGACTCCAACTACGGTTCTGTACCGATTTTAATAATGTATGTGTCGTTGGGAAGAGATCGGTGTGAAGTTTTGCTGGAGGTAAAACTTATGAAGTTTAGTTTTAAGTGAAGTTCCCTGATCAACACTGAAGTTTCGTATTTTTCCATAAGGTTTAATATGGTTTTAAGGAACAGCTGGGTATGATATGTATTATTTTATCAGCAGACTAAGCGAATATTGAAAGCTGCTGAGCAGGGCGTGTCCACAATTTAACTAAAAAATTCTAATGACGAACATAATTGTCAGAAAATACAAATCTAATTGATTTTATGAATTAATCGCTCCATATAGTAAGAACATTATGATTAATGTTCTTACTATTACAGTATTCACTCATTGTTTGATGATTGAATCATTTTTCTCAGTAGATAAAACTACAAGAACATATCGGTCGCTTTTAGACTTAAAAGTTTTCTACATTGTCTTTTAAATTATTACCCGAAAATAATGTTACTAAAATTCAAGAGTGACTTACTTTGGCAATGACAATGACACCGGCTTTACCAATATTCTAGTCTCGCCCGGACACGCCGTTCGGCGACCTCCGTATTGTTATTCAAGGGGGCTTTGCTGGGCCCGAGCCAAGCAAGGAAACCGAACCTTCTCAGCGAGCCGGCCGTTGTTCTGGCCAACAACTGTTTATTCTCAATTTGTAAAATCCCTTGTTGCCCCCAGCGTCACCTACGTTCTTTTTAGTTTGCCATTTGAGACGTGTCTCGAGTTCTGACTTTCGTCAACTTGGCACAAAAAACAACAGAGGGGCAGTTTTTTTAGTTTGGCATCAGTTTGATTTTTAAGAAGGTTAGGTGCGACAGGGAGAAGAATATTGTATTGGTTCGAAGAGTTATTGCATAAATCTCGTCTACTTTCGTTAAGATGTTGCCCTTCACATTTTTACCGTGTGAAGTAAAAGTTGTGAGCATATCAACGTAAAACGCATTGTTTTAGAGTTTGCACCTTTAATTTTGATGTCTGTATTTTTGTTGGCATCAGCAAAAGCCAAACCCCCATGTAAAGATGTACAATTTTCTTACCTATCAACATGTTCTATTGGTGTTCTGAAACGCCATATGGAGGCGAACTGCTAGTACCGTAATCATTTTCTTGTTGACCTTCAAGTTGTTCTATAAACCATACTTCTATAAATATTGAAAAGTTCTAAAACGTGTAACATACTGGATTACAAATTCTCTCTTTCAAAACTGAACGATCATCGCTATTACCACATTTAAGGACCTTTCTTCCGAATGTTTGATTAAATATTTAGTACTTGCGGCTGGCAATTTGGATTGCGGCACGAATAGAAAGGACAGGTAGCTTTTTGTGACAAGGTGAAAGACGAGTGATGGAAATTGGAATTACAGTAGTCTGGCGACTCAAGGGTAACTAGTCTGGCCTGGCCTGCAGAATCGCCTCAAATCACGTGTAATTCTGTGCGGATAAATTGGCTTTAGACCCGTTGTTGTGTAATCCAAGTTTTATATCAAAATTTAATCTAGAGCTACAACTATATCAAAATGTCCGTGTACATTCTGGTTTTCTGACTTTACATAGCAAGCAAGCAAAATATGAATAGGTAGTTAAACATATTCTTACATTCTTACCAATAAAATAACTATCCTAAGCACCGTCCATATTTTAACTTATTTTAACTGAATGTTAAATGCGGATTCTTAATCTAAGAATCAAGATATTATAAAATCTTATTTATTAAGATCAACTTTTTCAAACTATTTTCACTCTACATGACCAGACGGGTCGCCTGACTTCTGGTAAGATCTGGTAAGACTTTTGGTTTACCATTTTACATTCTTAGCTTCTTGCCTTTATGCACGTTAATTTACATTTCTGTGATGGGATGGATGGTTTCGAAACTTAGAGTGCCCAGTGAATAATTTCGGAAACGCCATAAACTAATATTTCGCTAAAATACAAATTCGTCTGTAACACAAGACTCGCACCATGAAGAAATCGAATGTTAATTGATATATGTTAAGATCAAAGGCAGATATCTTGTGAATATGAATCCAACCGTAGTAACAAGAGTTAAACAATACTACGAAGTGTTTTAGACGCTTTTCCGTCTCAGGAACTTATCTAATTCCCAGTAACGCCCGGGGCGCCAGCGGCTTCTAGAGACGCATAAACAGCCCGGTCATATTGACCCTGACGAACCGGTTTGTCTGAAACTGTGGCACGGTGAGTGAGAGAGTACTCAGCCTTGGAAACGCGTCGTGAGGCTGCGACATCGCTGGGTGACACGACGTCGCGAGGCTGCGACATCGCTGGGTGACACGACGTCGTGAGGCTGCGACATCGCTGGGTGACACGACGTCGGTCGCGAGGCAGCGACATCGCTGGGTGACACGACGTCGTGAGGCTGCGACATCGCTGGGTGACACGACGTCGCGAGGCTGCGACATCGCTGGGTGACACGACGTGGTGAGGCTGCGACATCGCTGGGTGACACGACGTCGCGAGGCTGCGACATCGCTGGGTGACACGACGTCGCGAGGCTGTGACATCGCTGGGTGACACGACGTCGTGAGGCTGTGACATCGATGGGTGACACGACGTCGTGAGGCTGCGACATCGCTGGGTGACACGACGTCGCGAGGCTGAGACATCGCTGGGTGACACGACGTCGTGAGGACTGTGACATCGATGGGTGTCACGACGACGTGAGGCTGTGACATCGCTGGGTGACACGACGTCGTGAGGCTGTGACATCGCTGGGTGACATGACGTCACCAGGCTGTGACATCGCTGGGTGACATGACGTCGCGAGGCTGTGACATCGCTGGGTGACACGACGTCGTGAGGGCTGTGACATCGCTGGGTGACATGACGTCGCGAGGCTGCGACATCGCTGAGTGACACGACGTGGTGAGGCTGTGACACCGCTGGGTGACACGACGTCGCGAGGCTGCGACATCGCTGGGTGACATGACGTCACGAGGCTGTGACATCGCTGGGTGACATGACGTCGCGAGGCTGTGACATCGCTGGGTGACATGACGTCGCGAGGCTGTGACATCGATGGGTGACACGACGACGTGAGGCTGTGACATCGCTGGGTGACACGACGTCGTGAGGCTGTGACATCGCTGGGTGACATGACGTCACGAGGCTGTGACATCGCTGGGTGACATGACGTCGCGAGGCTGTGACATCGCTGGGTGACACGACGTCGTGAGGGCTGTGACATCGCTGGGTGACACGACGTCGCGAGGCTGCGACATCGCTGAGTGACACGACGTCGTGAGGGCTGTGACATCGCTGGGTGACACGACGTCGCGAGGCTGCTACATCGCTGGGTGACACGACGTCGGTCGCGAGGTGGCGACATCGCTGGGTGACACGACGAGGGCTGCGACATCGCTGGGTGACACGACGTCGCAAGCCCTGAAAATGCTGGATGATGCGACGTTGCACTTTACGAAAACGCTGGATGACATGACGTCATACACTGTCAGCCTGTCCTCACTGTACGAGATTCACAAGGAGACTTCCAACTTATTTTCTAGAGGCTTCAATAGTGCTGGTTGACAAAGAATTATGCTTAGCCAAAATTGAGTGTTCGAGAGCAATATAAAGAGAAACGTGTCCACATTTTTTGGGAGAGAGAGATATTTAAAAGACGTTAAAATGTAGGTCCCTTAGTTGCTATTGGCTATTGGGCTATGAGACTAACAAGACTACAAGATCGCGCCACAATCATCCTTCGCTCATATTCCGGTTAAAATACGCAGCCAGTGCTGCGTCCCGGTCTTAAAGAGGTATTAAGGTATTAAGGTATTTGATTTGGACGCTTGTCTTCGGAGCGATAATTAATGGGACTAGTCTTTTGAATAGCCACTTTTTACCTTTTTGAGGACTGGCTTTGCAGGGTTATGCTTTTGAAACTGAGAATAATACTCTAAATAGGTTTAATCGAAAATATTCGATTGATTATAAAATAAAAGACAATTATTGCTTCGGAATTTTGGTCGCATGTCCATATAAACATACTTACCGATAATCTATAACACATCAATTTCACACATCACAAAACCAATAAACTATGATCTCTAGAAAGTTATTCTGCAAAAGTGCATTTCGGTTATAACTGTGCCGCAACTTCATTACTAGGCAAGTTTACACTCTCTGAGAATATAACTATCCAAAGAGCATAAGGCTTGAACTTTTGTCGGTGGAGTGCTTAATGAAACAGCTTTAGAAAAGTAACTTTTCGAAATAGGCACATATATAATCTTTTCAAACATGCCGTTTGAAGTATTGCCTTTTTGTGATTCAAATTTTATATCGGAGTTGGCCAAGTGCCACTTGAAGCCGTAAGTTTTGGACAATATCTTACACAATAAGTGCTTTGTATCAACATTTAATATATCTACACATTCCTAGTAAATTTCTTATATATTTTAATATTTAGGGTATTCTTCCTAAAAATGAAGTATTATTTACACTTGTGAGTGTGTAATGGGGATACTTCAACAGTGAGAAATAGCATTTCATTCGCGAGTCAAACAACACTCTGTGATCTTGTAAACATTTATTGCAGCTCAGAAACACCACGCCACTGGCGAGTAAATCCTTTCACAGTTGATACTTGTTGGCATGTAATGCGAGTGCGCTTGCACCGAGACTCCATTTCACACACGGGCGATTCACTACACCATTCTTGGAAACGCCAAGTGGCAATTGCATTCGTCCTATGAGGCCACCTTATTGAAATTTATAATTTATTGTTCATACTTAGGAAATACTTACACAATTAGTATTCCTACCACTTGGAATCAATGTTTTTTGCATACATCGCTTAACATTGCTAAAGAACAAGCTTGAATTAATATACATTATACATTGCTTGAAATGGTGACCTACCCAGGTAGGTATTTTGACAGTTAAACAAGTATTTATGACAGATTAAATCGATGAACTCTCATATCATCTGTTAAATAAACTGATGAAGTGTTACTGACTAAAACTGCACTGAGAGGACAAGGCACTTATTTCCCAAAGTGCATCGAAAAATAGAGCCTCTCAGTTCTTTCTATCATAAAATATGCTCTGGTGTTAATTACACTAGTTCTGTGTGCTCCTGAACGCGGGAATTATTACGCCGCTGAGGTCAGAGCTGATAATGAGGCACTTATGTTTGGCTTGTTGTATCAAGCATCAATCAAGGGCGAATCGAGGCATCTGCGTCTAGCCGAGGCCACTGCCAATTTGTATTAATACTCGAGCATCTGGGTCAAAACACCTGCGTGCCCACCGGGACAGACGCTGAGGGTTGATGTGAGGAGAAGGTTGTTGTTGGGTGATAACAATTGATACTGATGTCCAAACGGGCTTGTAAACGCTTGAAGAAACGTGGCAGTCTTTAATAAAACCCCGCTATATCCATGCTATTACATTCACATTGCGCAACAAAACAATTCTCGTATTTTTTACTACCGTGAGTAAGTTGGTTGTCCTTCGTGGGTTGTTATGGCGCTATCGGTATAAAATACGTTGAGATTTCATATCAAGCTAGGGTATTTTAAATTCTTCTGGATCTTTATGATCAGTTTCAACACCTGAAAATCGATTCCAATGCTATCATTTCCTCTATGTTTTCATAAATGCAACCATTTATGAAAACTATGGTTTCATAAATGCTATGTTTTTTACTAATAATGGTGTAACTATGTTTTTTTCTTCGATGTAAATTAATAGAACTTACATTTGAAATACAAATATATTCTGTTCGATCCAAATGATTTTAATGAGATAAAATAAAAATAATTGGCCTCGCTAAGTCACGTAGGACTCACCAGCGAGGTCCAAAAAACTATTAAAATATCCAAAATTCCACTGTTAAAGTACCAAAGAAGATACATATTAGTAATGCTCATAACCAGAATTTGATTTCGTACAACTTCACGAATTAATTTACAGATTGAAAATCTACCTATAGTGAGACATTATTGAGTCCTACACTAATTCCTGATCTGTCTCTTTCACAGTACATTGGTCAACTGAGCAACAAACCATTGTGTATAATTTAACATAGTGCGATCAATTCGATTATTAACAACGAATTATTCAATTTTGTCTCCACGACCCCAGTTTTGCCCGGTGCTGCCGCTAGTTTCTCCCTCGGTAAGTCACAGATTTCACTCAACCAAGGTCCTTTCCACGCAGCTTTCCTTTCCCGCCTTTTACTTTAAAAATGCCTTAAACTCTTCTGAGAATTGATTACACCTCATATGAACACTTTCATCGCTGCGGTCTGGCATCGGAGAAAGTTTAGTGCTGCAGAGTCCTCTGTAATAAAAGCCGTTAATAAATATTGTTTATATCTGGAGTTTTCCGGTTGACATTTAAGAGAATATAATTTTTTTATTTAGCTATTATAGCATCGGAGAAATTTTCCGCTGAAGAGTCCTCTGTGATAAAGACACACCAATATTTGTTTACATCTTTAATTTTCCGGTTGTAGTTTACAAGAATTTCAGTTTGTTTTTAGCCACAGCGTTTTTTGGCATTTTTGATCACATCATGTGGTGTTCAATGTAATGACAAGTTTTAAATAACTGAATCAGGTCAGTTTTAAATAACTGAAAAACTATTGTGTTTTTATCTGAGAAACATCATTGTAATGATGATTAGCAAATATATAATTTCATCATATTTATGCATTGACATTCAATAAATGTATACATTGATTTCAAGCTATTGCATATGACTAATCGTAAATATATCTTTTTTATAGCTTAATGTATTGAAAAACAATTGATAATATAGAACTTTGTATATTATGTACCAGCAATCCAGTTATCCATTTAAAATTCAACCATGCTTTTAAGGAACCTTAAAAGAAATATTGAGGCATTTTAACCATAAAGCATTGAATTAATTTAAAAACTGTTGGTGAACAACATAAGATTGCTATACAAAATTTTCATAAGTTATATAAAATTTTTAATTGTTGTTATCCCCTTGAAATGTACTGTATTGGTTTAAAAAATTTAACCAAACAACGTATGCTGGTATAAACAAAAGCTTAATATGCTAGCATTTACCTTTTTTTGTATTATGCTACTGTATCCTAATATGAATACATGAGATTAAGCTAACTGTGAATCGATGATACCGTTACCTGAAAATACAATGCAATGAGGAGGCGTTATTGCTCCTAGAGTTACACCTGTACAAAAGGTGTCCGTCAATTGTTATATTTTTAAAGAAAAAAAATACAAAGATTTGAACCTGATTTTGTTCAGAATTTTAGATTTTTCTGTTATCCGTTTTTATAATAGTTTTCTCATCACCAAGCTTAGCCTACTGTGGTGAATCATGATGGCCTGCGTTATTTTGTTTCACTTCTCACTCGAATGCAAAACTACCATTAATAGTAGAACTAGAACTAGCATTTAAATTTAGAACTAACATTTGAATTTTTTAGAGCAAATTTAAAATTAAAACATTTTACCATCAACTTTCTGGTCAAACAATCAAGACCAAGGTAAACTTTAACCTGAGGCATCTAGCAGTAGAATAGAGGGTGAAAGTCAACAATTAGCCCTGTAGAAAGTATAACTTCGCACGATTATATTCTCGTGCGCATCAAACTTTCAGCTCTTTTCCACGGACACCACAATCGCAGGGTCTCACTAGTTTCGTGTCTACGATGGGAATCTACAATGCCAGTGTGCCTAGCACAAGTAGCTAACTACAGTTGATGACCTTTATCATCGCTGAAATTACGTTATTTTCCGAGATTCACGACACCGATGAAAAAGAAGCTCTATGAAGTAACGTGAATGAACGAATATTATAAAATGGACCGACGAGAGTTCAAAAAAACTATATTAAAAATAAACTCAGAACGTGGAATGTGGCGAACGTGGAACAGATGAATAGATCCTACAGGATGTAACAAATAAAAATAAAGATTGCTCAGAAGAAGTTTCCAAAATTAAATAATTAAGAACGTGTAATAATAAAGATTAAGTAAATATCACTTAGAAAATACTTCATTTCGATATTAAAATAGCTGAGTTGAGAGGTGGTATAGGCTAATATGATCACTTAAGAACTACTGCAAGCCTATAGACTAAAATCTCCAGCTAGAGAAGAATTATTTGCAATGATTCTCGAATCACTAAACATGTAATAAGATAATAATTTACACAACAGTCAACTCCAGTAGCCATTTCTACATAAACATAACCGCTACTCATGTAGCCATGACAATCGTACAGGCAGGTCTAAAATATTGCACTTCTGTACAACATAAATTTCACTGTTTATTATATTCTGATTTACCAGCAGACAGTATTTTGTTGTTTTTCACCAGATTTTAACTTGTTATAAGAACGTTTCACAAAATAAATTATTCTCATGCGTCACATATAGCCAGGACGTTGAACCATGTACCTGCGAGCACGTCATGCGGCGTGCGTATTCCACCCATGTGCAGCATGTACGTCGGCAGCGCGTGCTTGGCTGCGTCCCAGCCTGGTCCCGCCTCGACCCGACACAAGATGATTGATGTCTTGTTGATTTGTGCGTGCTTTTCCGCTTTTACACCAGACAGAACTCGCGTCTCGAGCCAACCCACACAAGATGCATTATGTTACCGTTTCTTGTCTCGACATTGTTTTTGATGGCCGACAATCAAAGTCGGTCTGGACGTGTTAATGAGGTGCCCATAAACTGTTTGGGGAAATGATCTTAAAACTGTGGTTGTTTGTTAAGCTGTACAATTGAGACTTTAATAAAACAAATGACCGCATTAAGCCCAAATGCGACTGTGTTTCCATTAAAACAAAACTGTTAAAAATCGTAAAAAGTCTGCTATAGTAAAATATAACAAACCAAACATACGACTTGAGTAATATCGTGATAACAAATGATCAAGTGTTTTAGAATTGCGAAAATAGATTTTGGGAGGTTTCGATTCCTCAAACCCATAACTGGATTCATCGACTCATTGAAATCCATCAGGTTGAATTAATTAGTTATTACCATAACATTAATTTTCGCTAATTTGTTGTACTGGTGTGCACACATTTATTGATTTCTATATACAAAACAATTACTATTTTTTATTGAAGAATTACATCGAAACGTGTTTAAGACTATTTAGGTACAAATAGCCATAAACGTAAAGATGAATATCAAAATAATTACCGTCAGTAAAAACATAACACAAAATAGATAAAACATAAAGATTGTCCAATTATCTTAGTTCGCCCTTTCCCAAAAATTTAAATCAAGATAAACTCTTTTTATAGCAATATCACAATCGATTAAGGCCGTTTAGCGGTCGATATTATTCGGTGGGTGGCCTGTTACAGTTACCAGTTACAGTTTATGGTCGGTCGACCAGTCCGCGACCGTATTGCACAAACCGGTTAACCCACTTCCTACCCGGTCTTACCTCACACTCAGCATCCATCTCTCCTCCGACGCCGACTGACGTGATGGGAGTGACGGGGGAGGAGATTGTAGATGGGACGACTGTATATCGCATATAGTCAGGAGTTATCTCCTGGGATAGGGCAGCATCATCACTCTGAACTTTGAAATGACATCATAAGTGAATTTCTGAGGGTAAACGTATTTCACAAATCCCATGACTTCTGCTGGAGATTCATGTGTTCACTGTGAAGCGTAATATTTATTTGTTTATCGTGGTGGATTTCGCTACCTATCGTGGAACGATGTTTTGAAAACAAGTATAGGCTAAACCATGACCTATAAATAATAAAACTTTTCTGTTCGGATATAAATGAACATACCGTTCATCCCACGGATAACTTCACTTGCAAAATATTACAGCAGGATATATCAGCCGTAATTTCCTAACGAAAAATTTAAACAAATTCACTTTTCTCGAAATAAGATAAATGTTTCAAAGGTTCTTCGTCCAAGGTCCATGGCTATTGAGTTACACTTAAGAAGTACAATAAACAGTCCCGTCATAGGTGATCGAGGAGTGAACGGTTCGGTGTGGGCGTTTCAAAGGACTACATACAATCAGCCACTCCGCTATTTACAGACATAGTTATCGACCAATGCCAAGACAGTGTGTTCTACTTAATTTGTAGTTTATTTTCGCCCCGCCATGGTGATTGAACCCCGCACCATCTGGCCTACTTGGCTTAATGACCGTTGTGTACTGGTTGTAATTGTATGAGGCAATTTACAATGTATTTAAGGAGAAGATATGATGTACTATGAATATTTTGGTTTAGATTTTTGCATGCATTTGCCGTCACTGAATATTGAAAATCAAGATTCACGTTTTTTTTGGATCTGGAATCCGAAAACCAAAAAAAAAATACGAGAATACGCAGTATTTCACCAATCAGAATAGAACACATCAACACCCAATCTGAGCTGAGCTAAAACAGTTTTTTTCTTACTAAACAGTGACAGAAAATGTCCGCAAAAATCAAAACTAAAACAATAACTCACCGTCGCCAACAATGAATTTCAAACAAAAGTTCATGCAATACAAATAAGGAGAGAATTTACCCCCTCCTCCTCCCGTCTATTGATTCGTCTTTAGTATAAATAGTTTATTCTATAGGCAAATAAATATTGCCGCCGTTAAAATTTAACACGGAATAGACCGGGAGCTGGGAGGTCAAAAATTACGTCATAAGGTGCGCATTTAAAAGCTATACCATTTTGAAGAGGCATCCTGGGGGGTGTCAAAAATGGGTTTTTGATCCCTCAATCAGGGGGCTTTCTCCAAGGTGGACAAACTTGAAAATAACCAATAAAAATGGGTTTTTAGCAATTTTCATGTAGAACAGTTTAAATTATCTCATTTTAGTTCACACCATTGAATTCAGCTTAAAAAAACAAACAATTTGGTATGTTGAATCATTGCTCTATGTTCATTGGTTACCGAGATACTAAGGGTGATGAACTCAAAACGTCGTCCTATGTTAACCTTATGGGAAATAAATAAAATCGTATAACTCGCTCATGTCTCAACATATCCCAATGAAACTTGATATGTGGCTTCATTTAGTTAAGACCTATTGTATATTAGCCTAAAATCCTCCATTTTTACATTTCCGTGGCAGTAAACTTGCACACATTTTTCCCATGTTATTCTTATGGGAAGAAAATAAAAGCCTATATTATGCTTATTTTTTAACACATAATGATAAAACTTTGCATAAGGCTTTTTCTAGTCGAGGTTTATTGGATATTGACTTAAAACCGCCCAATTTGTACATACCTTTTGCAACAAACCTGTAAACTTAATCCCCATGTTATTCTTATGGAGAATACAAAAAAGTCACATTCAAGTTTGTCCACCTTAGAGAAAGCCCCCAGATTGAGGGCTCACAAACCCATTTTTGAAACCCTCTAGGATGCCCCTTCAAAATGGCACAGCTTTTACATGTGCACCTGATGACGTAATTTTTGACCTCCCAGCTCCCGGTCTAGAATCAGAAATTTCAATAAACGGCTGATTGCAATAAACATTGTTTCGTCAAAATACCATCTAAAAAATACAAAATCTGCTGAACAGCGCGTGTTCACTAGATAACCCACAAACGTTTTAGATTTCCTACATTTTAACATGGAAGGGAAAACGGGTTTCATGACAATGTATGGCAATAAAATAGCTGAGAAAAACATAACCAATGCTGTAGGTGGAAAAGATTAAAGGCTGCTAAAGTTCAATCATATGCTTTATTATGAGTTTAGGGACCGTCCATAAATTACGTCATCTGAAAATAGGGGGGAGAAGGGTCCAGAATGCAAATGACGGTAGGATAATTTGCATGTGAGGGTTGACGCTGCGTTTCGTATTTTTTCAAATTTTGATTTAAAACTAATTTAGGTAGAAAATTGTTAACATTTTATAAAAATTCATTAAATTAAAATTAAACATTTTTTTAAAATCATAATTCAGATTTTAATGATCAATGTTTTTAGATTTGCAGGCAGCATCAGCGTCCATCACTAGAGTAGTTCTACAAAGTTTAAAATTTCTGGTTTAAGTTGTTCATTAACATCAAATCAGTCCAAAATGGATTTAAAACTTAATTTGATGGTCAATAGAAGAAACCTCTAGTAGGGCCTTCCCAAAGACTGGCATTATTCTATAGTTTGTACCTCATGACGTCATTTTTCAATGGTCAGGGGGGTCAGGCGGATTATGACGGTAATAGTAGCAATTGGGGAAAATGAAACATAGACTAATACTAGGAAAATGAATAAAGAAAAACTAGGACAATGAATAAATTGCCGATCAACGTTCGGTCCACCAGGTTAAATCATGGCCTAACTTTAATATAAGACCATACCCTAAATAGATAAACCTACCTTTAAAATATTCATATACAAATTACACCACAATTAGTTAGGAACATGTAACGTATTATTAAGTCTTCATTACCGTAATTCCAAAGTATCATCCTCCTCATCATGATTCAAGGATTCTCTATTATCACACCTAATAGTTTAATCAAGTTTAATTAAATTGTGAAATAAGAGAAAACAATGTATCCTTGTTAGTGTTATCTGCAACTTATCTCGCGAGGTGTGGACAATAGGCAGCGGCATTGGCCTCAAAACTGCGGCGGTCTCCCTGTCTCACGTCAGGAGGCGTAGATTCGGACCTGCAGGCTGCAGCTCGTCATTGAATAGGTGACGTCGAATAGCGTGGCTCAAGACATTCACCCAATGCTAAAATTAATATTAGTCTTATGAGCAAACTAGACCATGTCATTTGATTCGACCTGCTTTGGGGAAAGCCCCAATAAAACGTACACAAAGCAATGCTTTTAAAAGCAATACTCCAGAACTTCTTTGCGGACTATTGACATAGCCAAAACCAATGAGTTGTAAGAGGTAGATCTGTAACAATTGCATTGCTCCGAACTCCAAAAGGCAATATGATCACGAGAAAGAACATTTGTTTGAAAAATCTTAGATTCCTTACGAGCAGGGTTTTCTGCTCGTGCTGAAAACACGATTCTGCATTTTTTGTGTGTGTGCGATTTTGCATTTTTTTAGTTTTGGGAATAAGTATTTTTATTGGAGTACCGCGTTTAGAAGCTTTGGTCTGCACCACGCTGTGCATAGCACTTGTCCTTCGATCGGAAGATCGGATGGACTAGTTTGATTATTTTGTACATTTACAAATAGCACCTATGTTCTTATTTATTTGTTTAAATGAATAAGTTAAGTCAAACAATGTTTTTTTGATTCCGTAATTTTTCTTTTCGTAAATGGCACTGGCGTTGGTCTTCCTGCAAGTCCTACACCAAAATGGAGTGTGTTTGCACTCTTCATCAGCGATATATATCTACACTAGAAAAAAACCTCTCACGAAAATGAACTTAAAATAACCATCATATATTTTATATCTAAAACGTTATGCACGGTTACTAGACTATTACCTTATTATTACCATACTAATATTTAACTAATGAGTAATTAGTACTGCATGAAAACAGAAGTAGACCCTAACTTTGTTCCAAAAAATATCCGAACGGGAGACAGAGCAAAAATAAATTCCGTATCGGGTTGGCGCCAACTACGCATACCGGTGGCAACCACGCGTGCCCGTTTGTTGAAAGATGTCAATACTGTACATGTCCAAACTAAAATGATACAAATTTAAATTTACACTACAAATTACCAATAATAGCATTGCAGTGGTTCTCGGTTATATTTTCGGATAATACTGTAGGCTATAATTTATTGTTGCATAATGAAGTTTTGAAAAATTATCAGCACGAATATTTTTTACATTGCAAGAATTTTTAGATAATAGATGTATTTAATTTATGTGATCATATTTAGTAGTGCATTTGACCCGTTGGTCTATCCGGTTACTTCGAGTTAAATTGTTCATATTTCAAACTGCATTTACTGTAATTTATTAAAAACAAATGTATAAATAAAAGGCATAGATTAAAACTTTTAATAATTTTAGTTGTTGAAAAGTGTCTTGCACAATCTAGTTGTACTCCTTCATGCGACTTCCGTAGGTTGGGTTTGGTTTTTCTGCGAGAAGAAGTATAATTAATTATTAGGAGGGTTAACGTCGTTTCTAGTTGTACCGTGGTAAATGTGTAGCTTATTTGAATGTTTGAAATCCTGTGAGCTGCTTGATTTGTAGTTGTGGTTTTGTGCTAATGTACTAAATCTATATTTATATTACTCATACTGAAGTTATATTTAGTTAAAAGAAAAAAAGCATAAATTGGGTTCTTTTTTTTATTAAAGCTTAAAACGTAATAAGGATAGGGATTTTGAGCCGTATACTTATGCCTAATTATACTCGTTATTGCTAGCCTATACAGTGCAGAGCGTATAAAAATGATACTGATGTAACTTAAATGCAAATAATAGTGGAACCAAAGTGAAGTACATACAACAATGGAGCGAAGAGCAGACGAGGTTATCAAGATAGGGATTTGGCAACCTCTCCAGAATCAAGGGAGGGTAATTCATTATTTTTATGTGTCATGTAAATACGTGCCAAATACTATTTTGGAGATTATAAAATAAATCTATTGTAATGTGGTATTAGTGGTCGTTTGTCAATAAGCCCCTTTACAAATGGATGGTAAATAATTTTACTATTTACAATCCCGCATTTTGTTTTAAAAAAATTATCGCATTAATTTATTGAATGGTGTATGTCTTCGGTGAAATTCCAAAAATATTTTTGTTGGTGAAGGTTTTTTAAATAGCCATAGATATTTCTCAGAACACAGTCAGGTGTAAGTACATGGAATACTAATTCACTTCTCAACACATAAGAGCCTATTAATAATAATCCAATTACTCTTATGATATTAATTTGTATTATTGACAAGGAATCGTCCATACCATAAATCTTTACATCCTTAAATATTTTTTCTAACTAAAAAAATACCAATAGTGTTGTGGATTCAAAGAAAATAATAACTTGTGAAGATTGTAGTCCCTAATGACATTTTGGTTTTGTTACCTCCACCAGATTGACTTAAACAAAATTAAGACATTTAAGTTATAGCTGAGGGGATTTCCACTAAGGAGTGGACCTTTGATAGAAAAAAGCTGGAATACCCGCCTCCACTCAGTTAGAAGCTTCAAAAGCATTAAAAGACCCTGAAAACAACTTTGTACCACCCAGGACGAAGTGGGCGGTTCGAGCTCAAATTGTGACTCTGTCGTTGCCAAAATTTCGCGCCAAACCGCCGGCGCGCCGTTACCATTCCTCCTGACCCGGAACAATAGCAATAGTCGATGGCCGTTATATTTACTCCTCCCAACTGCATCGCGATGGAACTCGCTCCCTCGACATGCCTGGGGCCGCAATGCCAGGCATGCCTGGGGTTTGGCATTAGAATCCGGGATT
Organism: Flexamia atlantica; assembly: GCA_035578135.1. Taxonomy (NCBI): domain Eukaryota; kingdom Metazoa; phylum Arthropoda; class Insecta; order Hemiptera; family Cicadellidae; genus Flexamia; species Flexamia atlantica. Next base: position 30,028,248 of record JAQJVK010000003.1, read on the forward strand.
GCTCACGATGGTTGCTTCTAGACCAATCTTCTAGAGTCAAAATAGAATATGTCAGGGGGAATTGATGGAATAACGTAGCCAGACAACCTTATCAATCAAGTTCAACTTCTTCAAGTTCATGAAGTTAAACTGTCTGTTTGGCATTTCCATCCCATAGTTTTCAAATTCATACTTCATCTTGGCAATGCGAGTGGTAGGCCTGGATAAGCTGAGAACTAAACTTACAAAACTTAAGATTTAGGATAAATAGCAGGGTTCTAATGTGCACTTGAACGAGAAAAACTGAATAGATTTGTTAGGATTTAATTCAATATGAGAATGAAAGCTAGAGTTGTTTGGTTTGGACTCTACTGGCTTCACATCGACTTACCGACTTCACACAAAGAAATGCATTTAAATAATAATAAATGTAGTTTATGTATAATTTATAAGTTAAAACGTTTACAATTACCGAAATTATTACATATTTTTATTCGCGGTAACTAGAAACGTTACCGTATTTTCATGGGCCCCCATTTTCTCCCCGTTCTAACAAGAAAAATTGTTTGTGTTGCAGTGTACAGTCAAAAGAGGTCAGATGAGAAGAAGGACGAGCCAGAGTTCGTGTGTCCCGAGGGCCAGGGAAATGGGAACTTCGCGGATCCTGCGACATGCAGGAGGTTCTACCAGGTAAGGTTTCTTTCAACTACATATACATTTTCGTGTACAAAAAATCAATCAGGCAAAGTGGATGGTTTAAAAAATACAACCTAAAAAATGCTATGTTGAGTTTTAGTTTAATTATTATGCCAACTTGGGGTTTGGCATTTCCGAGGCCATAACTTAGATTAGCCTTTGCAGTCAAATCCATTTCGTAAAATAAAATGGATGATCATAAATCTATTTTATTGTGATTTTAGCCTAAATATAAGATGTTAGTGATAGCCTTCTTGTCTGATAGCAAGATAAACATTAAAACATTTAATGTAATGAGGCTTATTTCTTGAAATTGTATAAGAAGGATAGAATACAAATCAGTACGCTTATTAAATGTGTGGCTTCTAATAAACGAAACACGCATGCATGTTGTAAATTTAATAACGTGACAAAATAGTTAAGTTTGACCTCTAATTTTATTTTCGCTTATTTGGCTTTTAAAACTGTAAATCAGGGTTATAAACTTAATTAATTGGTTAAAAAAAACACCTTTCATCTTTGTTTTCTGTGTTTGCTTGCACTTTTAGGCTCAAGTTATAATTTTTCTTGCTTTGCTCATAGCAAAATAATAATTTTACCTCTCAGAGAGGGTTTCAGTACCTTAATTAAGGTGGAAGGATTAGAACTATCATTGACTTTAAATCAGGAGTCAATTTAGAAACTCCTGATTTAAAGTCAATAGTATTATTTTTCAAAAACAATATTATGTGGTTCAATGTCAAATTGTGATAGGCCTAAATGTATTTATTCTTCTAGGCCCCGAATTTCTCAAAGTGGTCAAATAACCTTTCACAGCCTTCGCAATACCGTTAATTTAGAGTGGAAAACAATTAACTCAGTGATGATGAGCCAATGACATGTTCTCGATTGCATAACTTTCTCTCGATACTGAAAGTAAAGATACATTAGGTCGAGATCCAGAAAGAGTGACAAAGACTTTCAAGATGACATTCTTGTCCCTTGTAGGGAACTGAGAGAGAGAGAGCAGAGCTATGGCTATCGTAGACTTTCACTAGTACAGCACTGCTTGTCTGTCAATCTTTCGTCTCTCTCTCATTCTTCATTGTCGTTCAAAATCACCGTCCTGTAATTTGGAAGTCAAAATGTTTTAGGGTTGATTAATCAGACTTAATATTCTATCCAAAAAATCGATTAACCTATTTTCTGTGCGTTTTTGCATAACAAGTCTCAGTATCTGTGAATATATATTGATTTTCAGAGTTTAAAAAAGACAAATCAAATGTTAAAATATTCTGTAAAGTTTTTCATTGTTAATGTTTGCAATTATTTACTACTAAATTTAGAAAGAATTTATTTTTGTATGTCACATTCTCCCTAATTACATCTAACAGAGCATGAATTGGAATATAGCTTTGCAAAACTTTGAAACATTTAAGGTTAATTTATTGGTCTTAAAATTCTATCTGGAAAATCAGTTTCTTATTTTTGGTGCATTTTTGTATAACCAAATTCATTTCGTAGGAATATTATAAAAGAAGAGACAGAATATTCAGTCCCACAGCATGGAAGTTGGAATGAGACTTTAAAGCGTGAATTAATTCTGATGCAATTTTTCCTAAAATTAAAGATTGTCCAGGATTTTTAACTTTTGAAAAACTGCATTACAATTTGTGCTCTTAAAGACTCGTTCTAACTTCTATGCTGAAATGGATAATTGTGATAAATGATAAGTAATAAATAATCGCAAGCATTAACAATGAAAAACTTGTTGAAAAACTCAAGTGAAAAACTTGAAAAAATTTTAATACACACACAGCAATAATAATGAAATTTTAAGGCGGTTAGTTTAGATGACAGTATTGTTTGTAAAGCTTTTTCTTTTTTACTTTAAAACATGCTAACAGTAGTTTACAGTAATTTTTGTATAGCAATATTCATTGTCAAATAGACCATGCCAATACGCCAATAAAACTTGGCAAAATTTCTCACATTAAAGTGTGTTAAACTGCCGCTCTCTCGTTCTTTTACAATGGAGGCATTAATATATTTTAAGCCTATATTATTAGTATAAAACCTTCTTCAAGGTTCTTTGAGTATGCCTCTACGCACCCACTACGATTGAATACTCTCCCCTTCGTATCCTCTTTCAGGTCTTCAATATAGGCTTCGGCTTACAATTTTTCATCTAGGATAATTAGGTTGTTTAAACTCCCATTTATAATTCCCTCTCATTAATGTTAGCATATTTGAGGCACTCACCCTCCATGAGTGTTTAAAAAACGTTTAGTTACCAAACTAAGCAAAATTACCTAAATCTAGAAGAAAAGATTAAGGAAAGCATGTTATTTAAACAGTATTATTCTTATATTGATAAACTTACCATATCATAGTAAGGGAGATGGAATGATTGTGATAGATCTGTGTATTCCGAATCATTTCTTAGAACGCAATTTTTGACCACTCGCTTTTCTTGGATGGAGATTTTAATAAATTTTTACATTTCTCTGTTTTAGTGTGTGGACAATTACCCCTACCTGAACAGATGTCCTTCGGGGCTGTATTTTGACGATGTCAACAAACTATGTACATTTAAAAACGAGGCCCGTTGTGGCCCCCTACCTACAAGTAAGTATTTTCATCCTAATGATGATCATTTTTATATAGAACAATACATTCTTTTTCCTAAGAAAAAAAGGCTGGCAGCCTCTTTTTACCTAGGATTTGTCCCCCCCCCTCATGGGCCACTGGCCCACATTCATCACATCCAATTACGTGTATATTAGATCTTGCCAATTAACAAACCATCTCAAAATATGTATAATTGGCTTCAATGAGCAACCAAAGGTACCTATTAATGATTATCTTTCATGGATTCCTGGAATAATTTCATTATTTTTGAAATTCTAGAGTCCAAGCAATTAATCTAATATATATTTTGGTTTCCAGTAAAATAAATGCCAAACCGTAGTTTTATTTTAGTATGATTTTAAGTGGACTGGTATTTTTCTGAGTCAACTAGGCACTTCAAAGATCTCATTGCCCCAGGGGACATGTGTAAATACAATCATGTATACAACATTCACGATATACACCAATCCACTTCTTGTGCAAGACAATTGATTTCTATGTAATTTTATTTACTTATAGAAATAGTGAGGAATATGCTGATGGTTGGATGTTTACCAACTAAAGCTGTTTGAACCCGAGTATTTAGGGTTGAGATAGATCATTTGTCTCTTTATTAAAAATTTGTTGAACCATTTAATTCATTGCTCTTCCAAATCAGCAAATTTTTTTCAACCTGCTTTTGTTTAAAATTAACCAGGCTTCATTCACCATGTCCCGCACAAGTCAAGCAATGCTTAAAAATTAAGGTAACCTAGAAAATTCTGTTTCCCTACAGCTCCCGCCCCCAGTACGGAACCTCCGCAAGATTTAGCGCAGAAGTGCGACACGGCCAAGTGTCAACTGCCATATTGCTTCTGCTCCAGAGACGGGACCATCATCCCCGGAGGCCTAGACCCTGAAGACGTACGTCGATACAAAAAAGAGCGGCGCAAAGCCAAGCCTTGAGCGGTGGAGGTGCTTGGGACGATAACATTTCTCAGACTTTAAATTATTTATAGTAACTGTGATGGTCAGTGTGTCCTGGTGGTGGTTTTATTTTCATAAATATATTGTGTAGTTTACTCTGCTTTCTTTTCCTGACTTCTTTCTCTGCTTTGGGTATTGGTGATTGTGTATGGGTCGGGAAATATTACCATTAGCTTATTATACAAACTGTAAATGTGAAAGTGCTATATTTTCAGATCAAACAGTTCTTCTATTGGTAAAGTGGTTAGAAGTTATGCTTGTATTGTCTTTAGTAAAATGTTGCCTACTCATATATTTAATGGATTAGTTTAAAATATCAATTAATGCGTCATTGAAACTTAAGGAGAAAGTGAAATCTACCGTTACAAATGGAGTTAGTGGTCACGCATCTAATGTACCGTGAATATACCTTGATTGGATCTGTACAAGATATTACAGTTACTTATTTTTCAATGGCAGGGCATTTCAATTTTTATGATGTGATGTGTAGTTTAAGTAATCAATATAATCTGAATTATCGAACTAAGAAATAATTACCATTCTGAAATGATTCAATTTTACAGAAAAGTTATAAAGGGATTTATTTGCAGTAAAGCAGACCAGACCTGCAGAGTTAGAGCAAAATAGCTTCCTCAAATCTTGAGTCTCATCTCCACTTGAAATTACTGAATGTCTATTTGTGTGGTCCAATCAAAGCAAAATTCTTGGATTCTGTTCAATAATAATGAAAAACTCAATATTAATGATCATTATCTTTAAAATGTTTGTTTTACATTTTTGTTTATAGATTCCTCCACTTTCCACTTTACACTTCAATACTTTTTGCTTGACTTTTTTATCATCAATTTTGTATGATACTATATTGTAAATAGTTTAAGCCTCCAGTAAAGGATATCATCTCTCCATTACACATGAAATAACATTGTGAAATTCAACAATCTATATACTAGTATATTTCGACAGTAAATAATTGTTTTACTTAATAAAAAAAGAATAAATACTTAATCGAGCAATTTTAAGGTAATTTGTGCTGAAAATGACAATTGATTGAAACATGATAAATAGGAGAGAGCTTATGTGATCAGGTGAGATTTTATAATTATTTTATGATTTTCTTGTTGAGTGCTGACTGGTGCTTATCTATCTCACAACTATTTTCTTAAGTGGCTGTTTTTATTTAAAACAATTTGTCATTTTGGTTAATATGGTGCCTAATAATATTTAAAAAAGCTATATAACTAACACAATGATCGGCCATCGGTTGGTGGCCATGCATCCATGGGCGGATATAGGTAATAATATTTGGGGGTGCCAGCTCACCTAACATTTGAAGTAGGCCTAGAGTATGCTCAAATTCAAAAAAACAAACTCATATTTAAATTGTCCATTTAAGTCCTATTCCAACTGGGTACTCTTGTATTTTAACAACAACCATTTGCAATTTATGCAAATACCTCAATCAAAGTTGTATTAAAAAATGTTCCCTCTTCACTACCAACAAATCCACCAAATGTCAGGGGGTAACAGGCACACCCTGGCACCCCTAGAAATCCGCCCATGCATGCATCTAATGGATGGCTTGGTGTGTGTTTGCATATATGTTCATATCAGTTCTTACAGTTGCATCCTTCATTTATTTTATCTTTAATCATAGGGTGTAAAGTATCATAAAATTAATCTTAATGGGTAATATTAAATTTATTATTGGAACATGATTTCATATGCACGGGTAAGTCTACTTGACAAAAACAGTGAAAGTAACCATAGCCCCCACATTTGATTGCGGGCCTGTAACCAGGATCAGCCTCGGGCCCCCCTATGTTAATGTGCCTATGTTAATGTTGTTAGTTGGTCAATAGTTAGGTCCTACATTTCAAAAATTACTTGGTAATTTTTTAACCCTTTAAAAATTTGATTTGAACTGGTAATTAATTATCTATGCTATTATAAAGAAGAGGTGGTTTCTGTATGTATGTAGAAAGTGAACTCGAAAAATACTGAACGACTGGGTTAACATAGAGGTAGATCTTGAGCCCAGGAAACACATAGGCCTATTCACTTTCTTTAAATCCCCTCGGGCTACGCCCTGTGAACGTCCTCAGTTTCAATTTTTACATTTTATAAGGATGTAAACATTCAAAAACAAATATGGGTACTAATTTGAGAGTTCTAAGAGAGCAGTGGCACAATCAGCTGTTTCAAGCTATCTATTGTGAGCGAAGCCACGGGCAACTGCTACTGATAAATAATTATGGCTATTAGTTCAATCTAAAAAAAAAACTCTATTGGCAAAATTGTTGCAAACATAAATAAATTTAAGTAAACCATTAATTCACTTTTAAATTTTTCTTTACAACCTAACCAGCATTGACAAACAAAAACTTGTTTTACTGTTTATAGGCAATTTATTATCTATTAATTGAAAAATTGATGCCAGAGACCTCTGATTATAACTGCAAGTATCAACTTGAAACCAAAATTTTTCATCCATAAGTTTGGTTATCTATGCACACTCTATTTTTAATCCACACACGAGGCAACACAGTGAGATTGTACAACTAGGGCATGATAAGTGATTGTAGATTTTTAAAAAATCTATAATACATATATTTTTCTGATTTTTTTGTCAAACGAACTAAGCTTTCTAAGAAGAAAGCTGGGGTGGGAAAGATCCTGTCCTACCTAACAGTCCTGACCCATAACTATAACACTTTCTCAAACCCCCAAAACACAGTAACTTTACCTCGTACTTTACTCATTCCAGACTCCGCAGATGATCTTGGTGACATTTGACGGAGCCATCAACCTCAACAACTTCCAAAAGTACACGCACCTCTTCAACTCCAAAAGACGCAACCCCAACGGCTGTGAGCTGAAAGCGACCTTCTTCATCTCCCACGAGTATTGTGATTACAACATGGTACAGGAGCTCGCTCACTACGGGCATGAGATCGGCGTCGAAACTGTCTCGTTAGTAGACCACTTTATGCTTGAGGAGACATTTTTTTTATTTTCACAATGTGTTTTAATGCCAGTGGCACTTATAACGAAAAATTATCCAATCTCTGGTGTTATTACAAAGTAGGTAATGAATTAATTTCTTAGATGACTAATGTTGGCCGAAATATTGTGTTTTTAAAAGCAGTTCATAAATAAAAGAGGAAAAAATGCATTTTGATAAACTTTTTTGGAAAATAAGTTATGATGAAGCAATTTCCTTCATTTATGATATTTGTATAGATTTTGATTTTCATCTTTTTTTATATGTAAAAACCCATAATTCTTATATCTACAACATCATTAATAGATTCAATATATTTTCATTTATTTTGCTCTTCACATGAACAGGATAAATAGGTTCTAAATAGATTTGGGAGCTATGTTTATATAGGCCAATGGGATTGTAGTATTTTGGTCTGGGACCAAAACATATGAGTCTATTTTAGTATTTTGGTATGAGTCTTGAACATGAATGTTCTATGCCTCACTAGTCTTTTGTTCAAAGTGAGCTTTGTTCAAGACTCCCTCATTCAAACATTATGTGGTTCACTTCAGTTCAGTCAAAATATGTTTGTATTTCCTTAGTGCTTGTTTTTGTGTTTCTCAAAAATAAAATTAGAAAACTTTTTTTAATATGATTATCATTGTATTTCAACCTAGTGCAAAGAAATCATTTGTTACAATGAAAAACTCTAAACTAGTTTCTAAAAGTAGTTTCCCGAAGTAACTGTAACTAATAAACTTTATTAAAAGACTTAATTTTATAATTCCTCACAATATTCAGGTGCCACAGTGTTAACTATTTCAAACTTTGCCCCCAGCTTGCAGCAGGGTCTCCAGGACAAGGGTTATGAGGAGTGGGTTGGGGAGATGATCGGGATGAGAGAGATCCTCCGTCACTTCGCCAACATCTCCCGAGGAGACATCGTCGGCATGCGAGCCCCCTTCCTCAAGCCCGGACGTAACACTCAGTACGAAGTAATTACATAAACCTATAGGCTAGGTGTACCGCGCATCTACTATTTCGACAATGGATTTTTTTTTGGTTTTATCAGTCTACAGGTGAAAGCAAAATATCTTGAGAGACGAGATGGTGAAAAGTTTTTTATCAATATCCATCAAATATACCAGCCCTAGCATTAGATAGCCCTGGATTGTTGTTTGAGTCTAATAATAATAACATTGGGTAATTAAAGTTAGAACCCAATGTTTGATAAATTCTTTTCCAAAATGGTCACAACGTATAAATCGAAAACATTATTTCATTTTGGTTCAAATTTTAAGAAAGCAAAATCACTTGAACATGTATTTATCTGAAAATTGTTTTTTTGAAGTTTCACCAAAAAAATTGTTTTGGACAAGAAAATTTTCTAAGAACATTTTTTCATCTAAAAAAAAATCTCGTGAAAAAATCTCTATATTTTTACAAAGCATTTCAGTTTTACATAAACATCAACCGTAGCTTCTTTAATTTATATTGTTAACATTACCATTGCCCGGTAAGCCATATTGACCTCAATCAAAGGGTCAATTCTAAAGTGAATATTAATGAAAATATAGAGCAGAATGTATTGCATGAAAGCTTTGTTCTTTGATAGTGTAGTTTTTAATTTTAAAAAATCTAATTTTTTGTCTCAAGGCACCTCTTTGACATTGAATAATTAGAGCCATTAGAATAATTATCATTCAACGTCGGTGGTATTGGACCTACTCCAGCGGTCTGTGGTGGTTGCTAATGGATCTGAATGTTCAGCAATTAGCTGCAGATGTTTTCTTTGACTCATTTGAATCGTTGGCATAACAAACAAAAACAGATTTTCACAAATCAGATCTTTAAAGAGCACAGTGTAGTTTACAGAACACTATCCGATTTCTTTTGTTATAAAACTAAATCGATGGAACAAATTGTTCATTAACTGATCAATCAAGTGTGATTAAGTTTGTAACTTACTCAACACACATTTGTTATTCAACTGGTAAAAAACAAATTCAAAACAGTCTTTCCTTATCTTTTTCTCTTGTGATTCTTCTAATACTGTATGATAAAAACTTATATGTATCAAACTACTGAAAAATTAAAGTACATAAAAAGCAGTATTTTTGCATTTCTAGGTTGCTGAAGACTTTGGTTTCATCTATGACAGTTCTGTAGGAGTTCCCCCACTCAGGACTCCTGTTTGGCCGTACACCCTGGACTACAAAATACCTCACGAATGCAAGTCCGGCACCTGCCCAACTAAATCTTTTCCAGGTAATCAAAAATACCTTGATTTTAAGAGTTTTATTACTCTCAAACTTGACATTTATTACCTTTACTTGATAACATTACATTAACCTGACAAGATTTCCTTTTTAAAACGTTCACTACAATAACTATTAAGCCAAAAACAAACTTTTAGAATTTTATACTTAGCTTGATTGCTACCAATAACTATTCAAGAAAAGAAGAAAGTTGAATTTTCTCTGGTTATGGCTTGCAATTGTGGTCTTGAGATCTTTGTAAAACTAATCGGACGTATTGGCCAGTCTCACACCCAGCTAGACAGGACTTAGACTTTTCGATGTTTGGTAATGAAAAATTATGGTTTTGATACAAGTGAAATTCAAGTAGCCTACTCAATAACTCCCCAGTAACACTAGTATAACGTTTGAGCAGTCCCTGGAGCTTATGTGGTGGCGTGTTATCCCGTGAACAGACTGGGACAGTGGTGTGTCCTGTAATCCAGCTACTTGGAGGTCATGAATTGTGGATTAGTTATGAGCGATGGCTTATGGACGCGGTGTTCCCTAGTGGGAATTAACGTCCGCATATTGAGTACTCGGTTCATAGGATTACATAATTAGACCAGTTCGTAAATTGTAAACCAGGCAAAATGTGGTTCGGATCCCACATTAAAATGTAAATCCCTTAGTTGCCATTGGCTGTTGGGCTAATAATTAATAGTCCTTTCCAAGGAACATGTCGGCCTTAGTCAGTAACAGGACTACAGGACTACGCCACCATCATCCAACACTCATCCTTCACTCATATTCCGGGTAAAATACGCAGCCAGTGCTGCGTCCCAGTCTTAAGTGGTATTAAAGCTATTAATGGTATTAAAGGTATTATCGTTTTCCAAATATTCCCACAGGTATTTGGGAAGTCCCTCTGAACGCCCACTACGTAGAGACGTACGAAGGAGGCCATTGTCCGTACCTCGACCAGTGCGTGCTCCACAACCACGACAAGGACGATGTGTTCGAGTGGCTCCAAGAGGACTTCTATCGCTCGTACAAGCAAAACCGAGCCCCCTACATGCTGCCCTTCCACACCAACTGGTTCCAACTCAAGGAACTGGAGGATGGCCTTCACAAGTTCATCGACTGGGTTTTGACACTGTAAATATTTTTCTACATTTCTTTCTTAGCCAGGATTTTCACAAACGAAATATTTCTATTGCTTTACAGGTGTTTGCTAAAGTGGCTTTGCGAGGGTTTCCCAATGTTAACCTTAATGTTGTCCCAATGTTAACCTTATGGGAAATAAGTAAATTTCCATATCTCGATTATTTCTCAACAAATCTTAATAAAACTTGGTAAATAGCTTCTTCTAGATCAGATATACTAAATATTAAATTAAAACCACTCAGTTTTGATATACCTGTAGCAGCAAACCTGCATACTCATTCCCCATGTTATTCTTATGGAGCTTACCAAAACATGTCAAATCTCGCTATGTTGGAATGAAATATGTTGTTTTGCATTTGAAATTCGCTGAGTATGCAGGTGTGCTGCTACGGGGGTATTATTAATACCTGATGACAACGTGTCCGAAGTGAGGGGCATAGGGGACATTGGCATTAGGGTCTAGCCTGATGTAACCACAAGTGCCCGTAGTTCCTTTTAAGCAACAAAAAAATTTTTTTTAACCTGTGAGGGAAAATTTGAAAAAACAGTTTTAATGTGTTATTTAGACCCTAAATAAAAGAAACATAGGAAAAATTTTTTTTTTCTCGGTGCATCATAATTCGGGTTTTAAAGGGTTAATATTGTATTTCCCAATAAATACTACAATGAAAGTCCTTTTGAGTTGCAAATAATAGAATTTTAAATAAAGACACTTGATTCAAATCAAATCAAATAAAATTTGTTTATTTTTCACAATAAATGATTACACAACAATACATTATATGAAGTATGAAAAGGTCCCTGCGAAGCAAAGCTTGAGTGCAGGGACCGAGTCGTTACAAAGTATTGCAGTCCTTGAGAATGTCCATGGCAAAGATAACACCGAAGCACTGACTATTACAAGATTTAACAAAGATTCACGCATTATTATAACGCGTAGTAAGAAAATAAAAATGTATTTTAAGCTTAGAGCTGCCTCGGATAACCCGGAGTCTCGGATAACCGGGGCTCGGATAATCGAGAGTGTACTGTACTTAGAATCGCTGTAATTAGCTTATGCTTTTATCTGCAGCATATTAAGCATATATTTTTAAATTTCAGATAGTAATTATATTGAAGTATTGAAGACATTGAAATCGACTCAACAATCTGCTTTTTTTACTTTTCATCGTATCCTTAAGGCTCAATGCACACTACATGATCTTAAAAATCTTAAATTAATTAAAACAGATTTGTAAGAAGGTCACACCTTCTTACAACACATTTTCCACCAGAATTCATAACAAAGTTTGATAAAATTAACGTGATATCATTTCTGCCAGCCAAGCCAAACATATGTAAACAATAAGAAGGGTTTACTCTTTGTGGAGACACCACTTAGGTGGGATGAACCAAATAAGAACGGTCTGATAAAAGAACAAAATGAAAGAATAAAAAAAAGATGTAAGGACAATGGTTGGGCCTTCTTAAATGTAAACAGCCTATTGGACAGGAATTGCTACACGAGGCATGGCTTGCACTTAAACGTTAAGGGAAAAGATGTGCTTTGTAGCCTAATAGCAAACTATTTGAATAATGTTAAATTGACACAGCAACCAAAAAACAATTTAAACATAGAAAGAGTAGAGTTGACTTAGGCCTAAACCCAAATGATTATCAACTGGGAAAACAGGGGAAAAAGATCCAAAAATCAGCTCATAATCAAAATCAGTCTAAACTATTCAGTAGGCAGGTAGACAACAATATTTTAAAAATAATACATTTGAATGTAAGGAGTTTAGCCGGTAAAATAAATCAGATAGAGGACTTTGTAAATGAAACGGAACCAGATTTTCTGCTAATAAGTGAACATAACCTATCGGAAGAGGAATTGCAAGCAGTTGTTTTACACAAATTCACATTGATTAGTGGTTACTGCAGAAAAGATAGAAATTGGGGAGGTGTTGCAATTTTTAAAAATTTAAATTGTAAGGTAGATAGTATAAGAACTTTGGACTCGGGAAGTTCGTTGTCTGACGAACAAATATTTGAATGCTCAGATATAAAAGTATCAATAGGAAGAACAAATCTTACAATAGCAGTTTTATATAGATCCCCTGACAGACAAAACGATGACCAGTTTTTGGAAAAGTTAAGCCAATATTTTTATAAAATTAAAGTTCAGGACATTGACTTTGTAATGGGCGCAGACTTTAACATTGACATCTTGAAGGAAGAAAACAGATCACAAAACTTTTTAAATTTACTTGAAAGTTATGGATTAAGAACATCAATAGATACTCCCACAAGAGTGACAGAACATAGCCAAATATGTATCGATAATTTTGTAACAAACACTCTGATAGAATACGCAGGAACATGCGAGCCACACATTTCAGATCATAAAGCTATCATTGCACATATCATGATTCCAGATAAATACAAGGTTAAGAAAAAATATAGGAAAACCAGGGTAGTTAAGTCAGAACATATAAATGAAATAAAATTTAGGTTAAAAAATGAGGATTGGAAAGAGGTGTATACAGCAAATAACGTGAATGATAAATATGAAAAATTTTTAGAAATACTAAGGTACTACATTGAAATAGCTTGTCCAGAAAAAAACGCTTTAGTAAAACCAATTGGAAAACCAAAATGGATATCAGGAGAGGTTCAAAAAACAAAAGAGGAAATGTTCAGTAATTATTCAATATGGAAATTAACTAGAGATCACAGTGACAAAATTAGATACCATAATAGTAGAGATGTATATAGAAAATCAATTCATAGGGCTAAATCTCAGTGGGCACAACAAAGCATAGAAAATGCAAAAAACATATCAAAAGAATCATGGAAAGTAATTAACTCAGTAAGACCCAATCAAATCAAAGAAAATAAGAATATCAAGTTAAAAATAGGAAACGAAACAATCAACAACCCAAACAAAGTTAGTGAAGCTTTTAACAATTTTTTCGTGGAAGTCAGACAAATAGTAAACCCAAACTACAATGATCATGCTTTTTCTGGTTTTCCACAGCAAAATAAAAATTTAAATTTTTTCAATTTTAGAAATGTAACTGAAAGTCAACTTCTGAAAATTGTTAGTAATTTTGCCCCAAAACATTCTGTTGGTGTGGATGGTGTCAGTATGTTTCTGTTAAGGCAATGCAAGGAGGAAATTATTCAGCCTCTGCTACATATAGTTAATAGTTCTCTCTCGATGGGAATTTTTCCAGACAGTTGTAAAATCTCTAAAGTTAAGCCTCTTTTCAAGAAAAATGATGAAATGAATATGAACAATTACCGTCCTGTTTCACTGCTCCCGGCTATCTCGAAAATCATCGAAAAAATAGTTTTTGATCAGATTATAGATTTTCTCGAAAGTAACAAGTTGCTTTGTGAGAGACAATACGGTTTTAGGAAAAATCACTCAACAAAACTTGCTCTCATTGATTTTGTGAATGATTGCATCGACATGGTTGAGGGCGGTGGTACAGTAGTCGGCTGTTTTGCTGACCTGTCCAAGGCCTTCGACTGTGTGGATACAGTCATTCTTTTAGAAAAATTAGCAGCACTAGGAATTGGCAATACACCATTCAAATGGTTTGAATCTTACCTTTCAAATAGGTATCAAGTCACAGAAATTCAAAATGAAACAAATGTCAAAATTAAAACAATTCAGTCGTCAAAAAGAGCAATTCAAAGTGGAGTTCCCCAAGGCTCTGTTTTGGGGCCTCTACTCTTCTTAGTTTACATCAACAATATAACAGATATGGTTCCACCTGAGAATCTGTTCCTTTTCGCCGACGACACAACAGTTGTCGTCGGCGGAAGGGATACGGAGGGGTTGGAGCTAGAATCCAATCAAAAATTAAATGACATGTGTCGGTTTTTTGAGGAGAACGGTCTAGTGCTGAACTCGGAAAAGACAGGCTACATGTGCTTTCAAACCTGTCAAAAAATGAAATCAAAAAATTTCAAAATACCAATCCTCCAGATTGGAGGTACCAACTTGAATCATCAAAAAGTGCTAGATTGCTGGGAGTGGAGTTGGATGAAAACTTCAAATGGGATGTACAACTTCAATGTCTGGAAAGGTCCCTTTCAAAAAGTTTGTTTGTTTTACGTAGAATAGCAACAATAGGGAACATTTCTCTGTCAAAATTAGTCTACTATGGCCTGTTTGAGCAGACCATCAGATATTCCATCATTTTGTGGGGGGGAAAAAAGGGAAATTTAGACATAGTATTAAGATTACAAAAGAAAGCCGTCAGAACACTGTTGGGCCTTCCCCCAAAAGCCAGCTGTAAAGATGCTTTTGTTCAGCTGGGACTAATGACAGTTCCGTCTCTTTATATTTTTGAACTTTTAATTTACATCAAAACACAAAATATTCAACCTCCTCAAAAAAGTCATCCATATCAAACAAGGAAAAAAGACATCTTTGCGGAATACCATAGATTGTCACTTTTTGAAAATAAACCAACCTATGCGGGGCTTAAATTATTGCAATCTCTCCCCAAAGAACTAATAAACATCAATAAAATTTCTGTTTTTAAAAACCGGCTTAAACTTTACCTGGTCCAACAATGTTTCTATGATGTTGATTCATTCATAAAATACAATAGTAGCTAAGCCCAGTTTTCCAGTTGGGTTTTTTATCTTCTTTCTTAGTTATTATCCTCATATTCTTTGCTTGTGACCTACTTTGTTAGGCACCTTGACAATTCCAATTTCCCTGATACCATCATGGAGAAGGGAACCACGGATGCTACGGGATGTAAGATGTAAGATGTAAGATATTTTCATAAAGTATTATTGGTCAAACAAATTCTTATTTATGGAGTGACATAATGAACTTAAGACTGCAAAAAGCATTTTTTAGAAAATTTTGGTTGTATTCCTAAACACAAACTAATATATTTTTAGAAATAATTAATCCCAATAAAGTGTTCATCACTTTCTCACCATTGATTGTGGAATTTTGTTTTTTAATGAACAGAATTTTCATCAAGCTCACTTGAAGAAATGGTTTTCAAGTCAGCATACATAAACACAAAAGATTTACACCAAATTTTCCACTGATATTTTGTCTCTTTAGAGGGCTTCTTCCCGTAGCAAGAAGAGGAACCGCTCTCTTCTTTTCTCTTCTTCGGAACTCTTATTCTCTCTGAAGAAGTCCCCTAGAAGGATGAAATATCAGAAGAAAATGTTGTGTAAATCTTTTGTTTTTATGTATGCTAAATTAAAAACCGTTTTTTCATGTAAGCTAGCTGAATTATATTCCTTTCCAAAACAAAATCCTATACAGCCAACACTTTTCACCCAAAAAACTTACCATTGATTATGTACCTTCTACCCTCTGCAGTGACGACGAGTGGTCAGAGTAACACCTTTTTAGAAATAATTAAACCCCATAAAGTGCTCACCTACTTAATTACGTCGATTATGTATCTTCTACCCCCTACAGTGGTGACATGTAGTCAGAGGAACATCTTTTTAGAAATAATTAAACCCCATAAAGTGCTCACCTACTTAATTACATTGATTATGCATCTTCTACCCTCCACAGTGACGACGTGTAGTCAGAGTAATACCTTTTTAGAAATAACTAACCATAAAGTGCTCATCTTCTTAATTACATTGATAATGTATCTTCTGCCCTCCTCAGTGACGACGTGTGGTTCGTCACCGTCACGCAGGCGCTGACGTGGATGACGGACCCGCGGCCGCTGCGCGACCTGGCCAACTACGAGCCGTGGAAGTGCGACAAGCGTGACCACCTGCCGCCCAAGCCCTGCGAGCTACCCAACAAGTGCGCCCTCTCCTTCAGGCCTCCCGAGGCCAACGTCACCGCCACCAGGTGAGACTCAGGGAATTTTCTTTTAAGTTTCCCTACCTTCGGTAAATTTTGGTTTATTGGAACGATAATGGAGGATTTGGAACTACAGCTCCATAAGGTCCTTAGGCAAAGTTCTGGTCTTTTCACCACATAAGGGTCATGGCGGGGTCAATTAGTGACTTAGGCACTCAAAGTAAAATGTTAAACTTTATTTACCATTTTAAAGATGAAAAGTTACAAAGTGTATTTGTTCATTGTTTTTTTTCAAAATTGTTTATATTTACATGTTCAGAAGTTACAGAGCATTAAATTTCATCAACTTTAATCAACGCAATGCAAATTCTAAATGTGTAAATTAGTACAATTTTGAAAAAGTAATAAACACTCTGCAGTCCAGCCAAAGATACACTTTTTGTAAGGGACCAAAACTTTTTGGAGGGTCCTCCAGGTAATTTTGGCAAATTTCTTTATTGTTTCTAGGTTTACGTCTCTGACTTTGTGAGTATGTGGGTGTAAAATACTTATTATTACATTTAAGGATGATAAGTGTCCAGTCATTTTTTTCAATGAAGGGTTTGAAAATGAGTCATAAGTCTTGAAATTAATTATTCTGGTGAAATTACGATTGGGTTGATGACAAAAAGGTTTGGAGCCTATTAGTCGACTATCAATCCAGGACCAAGAACAAATCTGATTTTAAGTTTACATTTTATGTAGAATAATAGATGACTATTCCAGTTCATAAGTTTATTTTATGAGTGATTGATTATTCAATGATTTCATCCTGAGGATAGAAAATTATTCAAAGTCTTATTCAAATTTTAAGAATGAGAAAGGAGAATAATTTCACATAAGTCACTAGATAAACAAGTTATTGTCCTTAATAAACAATCCCTATCAATCCTCTATCTTCCTCCACTGCCTGGTGGGAACCATGGCTGTTAGGTGGTGGTTCAACACGCCTTCCTCATTTCCTTTAATTATATTTTTCCCTTTACTTCAAATTTTCTCCAAAACATTTTACCTACATTTATGAATCATTAAGATAAAATTAAATAATTAAAAGGAGAGATATAAAGAAAGAAAATGAGGGAGGCATGTTGAACCACCACCTAAAAGTCATGGTTCCCTTACAGGGTCCTTTTCCCTTTACATGAACAGTTCAGAATGAGGCACTTTTTATGACCTCGCTCACAATGCAGGTGGCAATACTCCTTCCCACCAAACATATAATGTTTCTCAACCCCAATCACTGAGGAAGTTAAAATGAGACCCTATTTATATCCTCACCCATCACGTAGTGGCAATACTCTTCCTATTTAGCATATTATGTTTATTGACATAAATCACTGAGAAAGTTATGTTGTGCCCAGGTACCTGACCACTTGTCGCTCATGCCCCAACAAGTACCCTTGGCTCGGAGACTCCGAAGGCACTGGCATCGCGGGTCGCGACGTTTACAACCCAGAGAACAGAAGACGTTGAGGATACTAATTTATTTGTACAAATAAGCTTATATGGAACTTTTGTTATTTTTTAAAAACAAGACAAGTTTAAAATACAAAAAGGGTTAAGCTATATTGATTGAAATATAGTTAAAAGTGTTTGTTAATGCTCAACCTAAGAGCCAGTTGGATTGAATTGTTTTAGTAATTTACCAAACATGAGCTTACTGAATTGATTCTTACACACAATCATTGCAAAATCACATGCAAGTAAAATGTTTGCAATACTTTAACTGGAGCAGCAACATAAAGTCATTGATTAAGAAATTTAATATTTGCTCCACATATTTTTTGCTACTTAGAGGTTCTATACAGATACTGGAACGTTTAGTTTACAAACAATAAAATTTATAAAATGTGTATGCAAAATAATAAAAACCTTGAACGTTTTCTCATATGATTCTAAAATTTTAAAATATGATTTGGGGTCCTAGAAGGTCAAAAAGTTGTTAGCAGTACTAACTGCTGAATAATTCTAAAACGTATTTCTTGTGTTTTAAAACATGAGTATCTGTTGAGGTAAGTTAAGAAAAGTGTTTAAAACTCCTCATAAATTGTAAAATAAATTAATGATTCCCAATTATGTTCAGTTTTCAATGGCACCTCCTCCATATTTGTTACATTTTTCACAGAGTAGATAGGGTTTTTATTTTAATTTTCGGTTTTTAGTAAAGAATATTGTTTGATATCTAGGGAAACTATCTGGTGGATAGAGAAATTTTAGATCACTGAAACTATGATTTCAGTAAAACAAGTAAATAAGATACTGTAAAAGAGATATGAGAAAAATATGGCATGAAAATCCCACTTAAAGAAACATGTGGGAGAGAAACTGGGAATGAACCAGCGACCAGATAGTACAGATATTCAGGGCACATGAACCGCGAATTGAAGCCTAAATTTGCTTGTGTCCCTGTGCACAAAAAAAAGAAAGTGCGTAAAAAATTAAAAATGTGGTATCAAATTAAAGGTCTGAATCTCAGAATCACTATAGTACCAAATATAAATGGTTATTTTATTTATTTATTATTTATTTATTTATTTATTTATTTATTTATTTGCTTACATCACACTACGCCTTAATGAGTACGTTTGCTCGTAGGCAGGTGAATTGTCATATAAAACTAAAACTACATGTTAATTATAACTAAAACAATTTAGCAAAATACAATAAAAAAGAATATCTTCAATTATAAATTTAGGATTCTGCAATTGACATGGCTAAAAATTCCTCAGTACTGTAAAAACATTTCTCAATTAAGAAGGAGAACAGGTTCAAGCGATATTTTTTACTAGAAATTTCATTTTTAATTAAAGAAGGTAATTTATTATAAAACCGGAGACCCATATAAAATGTACTTTTTTCATATGCTGTAGTTCTATGTATAGGGTATTGTAATACAAAACTGCTTGGTCTAAAATGATATCTGCTGTTGGTTTTGAATGCTTCAAACTGAGTAATATGCTTCTTTACAAATAATAATAAATGAAATATATACATGCAGGGTAATGGTAGAATATTTAATTGTTTGAACAAACTTCGACAAGAAGTTCTTGGACTGACTTGTGCAATTACTCTTATAATTCGTTTTTGGATAAGAAATATTCTTTTACTTGTTGTACAATTTCCCCAAATCTCTATACCATAAGCCATATTAGAGTAGGTGTAAGCAAAATAGACCATTTTTAAAGTTTTTGTATCCACAATTTTTGACAAACTTAAGATGACATAAAAAGATTTGTTCAGTTTGGACTCTAGTTGTTTTGTGTGATCTATCCATGTGAGAGATTTATCAATGTTTATCCCTAAAAGATTACATGACAAAATTTTTGGTATCAAGCCTTCAAGAGGACTGTAATTACTATGCATAGAATTGATGTTATTTGAATGAAAATTAATTAGAGAAGTTTTAGTTTGATTAAACTTTAAATTGTTAGCCATGAACCACTCACTCATTAATTTGAAGTCATGGGACAGTTGAGTTTTTAAAACTTGTGGATTGTCATTTTTCAGAACCGCTGTTGCATCGTCAGCATACATAACCAATTTTGAATTTAAATTTTGAACCAACAAGTCATCTATATAGATAAGGAACAGAAGAGGGCCGAGTGTAGACCCCTGAGAGACTCCTTCATTAACAATCTGAAAATTTGAGTGAACATTAGAATTCAGCACAACTTTTTGATTTCGGTTCGATAAATATGATTTCAATATTCCTAATGCATTTCCTCTAAGTCCATAATATTTTAGTTTGTGCAACAAAAGCTCATAATTGACACAATCAAAAGCCTTTGACAAATCGCAGAAGAGGCCTACAGCATACTGCGATCTGTCAATAGCACCCACTATTCCTTTTGTTATGGCAAAGACCGCATCAGTAGTGCTACATCCTTTTTTGAAACCAAATTGATTTTCACTAGGAATGTTATTCGGGGCTAAATGAGAAACTAATCTTTTGAAAATAACCTTTTCAAATATTTTGGATACAACTGGTAACAATGATATTGGCCTAAAATTATTAATTAAATTTTGGTCACCTTTTTTGTGAATCGGACGTACTAAGCTATATTTTAAAAGATCTGGGAAAATTCCCTTCATTAATGCCATGTTAATGATGTGAGAGAGAGGTAGACTGATAAAGTCTTTACAAGATTTTAAAATAACAGAAGGGATGCCATCCCAACCAGCAGATTTAGAATTTTTTAATTCTTTGATGATAGAGTCTATTTCTTTTGGATTAACTGAAACAAAGCTATTTATTTCATTTATATGATCTCTATTCACCTTACTTAGAAAATGTTTTGCTTTACCTAAGTTTGGCTGTAAATCTAGTTGTTCACTAGTATTTAAGAAAAAAGCATTGAAAGCCTCTGCAATTTTTGTAGGTTGACTGATTAAATTATCAGATTTTTTATTACATTTATTCCACATGATTGTTTTTTTGTACTTGTTTCTTCCTTTACAACAGACCAAGCAGCTTTTGTTTTGTTGACAGAATTTTGTATTTTTTCATCATAAAATTTCTTTTTAGCGGCTTGAACTACTTTTTTAAAAACCCTTTTATATGTTTTTACATACTGAATGAAATCAACATCACCAGACAATTTACACAACCTATGCAATTCTCTCTTTTTATTACTTGATATTATTATACCAGGAGTTACCCAATTTTTATTTTTTTGACAATGATTTTTATACTTAACTAATGGAAATGATAGCTCAAAGTAGTACATAAAAGTAGATAGGAAATTTTTATATAACATGTTTGGATCACTGCTTTCATTATGATAGACTGAATGCCAGTTTTCAGTACTTATTAAATTTTTAAAATTGGAAATATTTTTTGTACTAAAACTTCTTTTTTTGTATGTTACAATTTTTTTATCAGGAGGATTATGCAAGTTTGCTGTTAAAATCTGATAAGTATGATCTGAGATATCTGAATCAACAACTATAGTTTTAGTTTCTTCAAGAGGAATATTAACATAAATATTATCAATACAAGTTTCTGAATTTGCTGTAATCCTAGTTGCTTGAGATATAGAAGCAGTAAAGTTGTAAGACTCCATTAAGGACTTAAAACGCAATGTAGCAGTGTCTTGTTTTAATAAATCAAAATTAAAATCTCCTGTCATAAACCAGCAATACTTTGAAAATTTTTTTGTTAAATGAAGTAAAATAGAATTTAAAGTATTAAAAAAAGTATTCAGGATCTTTTTATCCGTGTGTGGTGGTCTGTACAAACATATTATTATAACTGGTTGTTTTAGAGTTATTTCTACAGCACAACATTCAATTACAGACTCAATACTGAAAGAACAAAAATCAGTTATTTCCTTGGTTCTAAATTTCATGCTAGACAAAATACAGACACCACCTCTCTTATGACTCTTTCTTAAAAAATTTGCCGAAACTTCGTAATCATTCAGTTTATGCATTTTGAATTCATTTTGAGGGTTAAGCCAATGTTCTGTTAGGCAAATAATATTTGGTTTTTTTTGCATTGACTGAATTAATAAATTAAATTCATCAATTTTTAACTCTTGTTCCAAACCTTAAATATTACAGTGGAAAATGCTAAAATCATAGTTACCTAGTCTAAAAAACTATTTACAGGATTATTATTGAAAGAATCACAATCTTGGCTAAAACTATTTACATGCTGATAACAGCCACTGACACTGATATTTTCATCACTGGGCACACAACCTTCACTCCCACTCCCACGACTGCTCATTTCCCCATCACTGGACACCGGCGATGGCTGCTGTGGTGGTGTTAGTTGTGGCAGGGATGGGGAGGCACAGGCCTCGGACAGTGGAGATTTGGATGTAACTGGACCGTACAAGTCGACCTCAGTTGTCTCAGTTGTGGTATTAGTCAAGAGCCTTGAGGTGTCTTCACTTTGAGACAATTCATTTCCTTTGAAATATTGGTTGACAATTAACTGCTGCATGCAATTCAAGAAAGTTGTGTAAGGTAGACCACTATAGAGAGTTCTAGGAGATGATTCTTTTTTTATAATGATAAACACTGAGGCTTTAGTTCTTTTCTTGAATTCCCATAAGTTAGATATGAAGTGTGAAAGTGAAAGTCGATCTCTGACACAACCCAATGGAGAGCATATCAGTGTGTTCAGGTTCCGAGTCAAGAAATCTTCAGTCATTTCAGAAAATGCCTTGTTATAGTCTGCTTTGTAGTTAGAATAGTTATTAGAATTTAAGTAGTATTTAGGTTTAGTTATTAAACTGTATAATAATGCCCCGTCTGTAGTTTTTTGACAAGTCAGATCTGTGCCGCAGTAATCATCAGCGCAAGGTTTTCCAAATTTTTTCTTGAAGGTAACTGCCACTCCTTGACTCATGTTTTTTTTGTCATTGTCAAAGTCACTAGAAACACAATGCGCAAACCCTACATCTAGCTGGTTGCAGTACTGGTCAATAATTTGTGTCATGTCTGCCTCAATTACTTTCATTGTGGTATGCGCTTCCATAATTGATTGCTTGATGCTCAGCTGGAGGTTTATAGCAAAATTAGCGATTCTTCGACATAACACCTGCTTCCCCCACTTATTAAGGTGCTGTTTCACTTTTAAGATTCGCCCCACGTAATGTGTGTAGAAATTTCTTTTAAAATCACTTATATCAATGATTCTTAGATTGGGTTGCTGTTTGGGTTGCTGATTGGGTTTACAGGTAGTTTACAAATTGTAAACACTGATAATCTAGAAGCTTGTCCTGACATTCTTTGAGATAAGCTGCCGCCACAGAATGCACCTGTAACGTTCCTATGTGAAAACTACTTCTAAACAATTTATAATTGGTACTATAGTAATTGTGAGAATCAGACCTTTAATTTGATACCACATTTGTATTTTTGTAATCGATTATATTTTTGTAAACAGCAGTTTAGGATTGATTTTGTTTTTGTGCAGGCGCCGCATGGATAAACTCTCCCACAATAACTAAGTTATCGACCACACTACGGCAGCTGATTTCTTAAAAAAAATGATTTAAAAAATTCAACTCTTAAATGACAATTCCCACCGTTTTTTATTTTATCTGACCAAAAAATTAAAAAAGTAGCAGCCGTCTACTTTTTTGCGTCAAGTTTAAAAGTTAAATAACACCTTGTGACTTTTTATCATTTTAAAAATAGAACAAATATTATTTTGGTAATATGATGGATACTATTTACTGTTCAAAACTAAAGGACTCTTCACATGCAAATTTCTACCTTAAGATTCAATGCTAAATGGTATAAACTACGAGTTATTTGAAACATGAGCACTGTCAGATTACGACGTTTTAGGCGTCGTTTTATGTTTCTATACCTGGACAATGTGGCGGCCAAGGCTTCATTCGCTGTATAATGCAAGTAAGATAGTTATGCTCTGTCTATTTGTACTATGTGGTCACTGGAATGAATGTTTAGCATGATATAGGTGATTCCTTAGTGTATGTCAATGGCTGATGCAAATTAATTTGGTTCTATGCCCCTGTTTGGTTTTCTAGATGTTCATTTGGTTAATCAATAGATTTTCTATTGTTCTTGAATTTTTTCCCCCTTTCATAATATTCACTATTCAGTGATTTGGCCGCTAATCCATCGTGTTTTTACAATCTGCTTGAGTGCTAGCTAGTGACTTTTCCTTGAAAGTTACAATCCCTCTGGACAGCAGACAACAAACAAGGAAAATGAACGGTATTGTTTGCACCTTGGAAAATTACTTTTTATCAAAACATTTATGAAAATATGACCAGTACAAGTTAAATCTTTCACTAATAATTACTTGGGTTAACGTTCATAGAATAGTTTTTATATTTACAGGTTAGCAAATGTGCTGACAGAGACAAAAGTTATTCATACAAAACCTTAAGTATAATTTGATGACAACAAATTCAGTTTTAGAAAATTAGTTCATTTGACATGGGCTATTTTTCTCCATCCCCAATGCATGAAAATTCTCGAATGGGTTGGGATTTTTACGCTTGATGTAGCTTTAATTCTTAAAAGCGCTAGTAGCTGATGGTTACTTGCTTTCCTGAGTATTCATATTAAACTGGTAATAGCTATTGATCTTACTTACTTACTTACTTGATACTTGTAATCTCCATCGTTGACCGGCATCTGCCAGATAGATTGCGTCATAATTACTTTATAATGCTTTTTTTATACTTTTAATGCTTTTATCTACATTAAATAGCAGACAACTGTATGAATAAAAAGTCGGAGATAAAGTATTCTCCAAAATGTGAAACACTAAGATCACTAGGGTGAATAAACCCTATCAGAATTTCAAATATTAGTTTTTAGTTGGTGTATATACTATAAATGTAAAATGTCAAGCTCTTTGGTGCAATGGTTTAGCCTGGGTGTTAATCAGAATTTCATCTTTATTGATATAAAAATATTTGCCTAGAGAAGTAGTCTCCAATCTAAACAACAAAAGGTATTACATACTCATTCTGTGTCTTCAGCATTACCTCACACAAAAACACTACCGAGGATAGAAAAAAGCCTACTGTTTCAATATAAAAAGCAAAAAGTAAATCTTGTAAAGTTAAAGGTCTCTTTTTCTCATTCTTGGAAGAGTTTCCAAAGTAAAAACTTTCTTCTCCTTCCTCTAAAACATTTGATTTTTGTGAGAAATATTTGAACCAGGCATTATAGAATCCATATTGTTGAAGGTAAATGACCTGTTGCTGTAAACCATTATAATATGGGCTTCTTGGTGCCGCAAAATAGCTGACAAAGCGGTCAGATAGACAATCGGGTATTGTATAGTATTGATCATTGCTTCCTAAAGCTACGTTCAAGAAAAATCGGAAATACTTTGATGTAAAATATGCAGAAGTCCGGAATTCAAAGTCAGTTTCTATTAAATGACTCACTGTAGAACGATTCAAGAGCTTTTCCAATGTGGAATTGGGTGGAGCCACTTGAAATATCCCTATTCGGTTTTTTATTCTCAAATTTGATTGTAACAGCTGCTCCATGTTTGTTATTTCATCCACCCAAAAGGGCTTGATAATGCTTTTTAGAACAACTCCTCTAAATATGCTCATCAATATGAAAACAAAAATGAACCATGACGTAAGAAATACCATGTGGAAGGGCCTGGAAATCTTGAATATTTTAGCTGTCAGGAAAGACTGGAGAAGACTTAAAACTGGATAATCGTCGCTTTTTGATATTATGTTGAACAGTCTGAAACAAAATAAATTTTATACAACCAAATGTTTCAGCATAATTGTTTTTATTGGGTTTAAAACCAAAAGTGGTATAGAAGACTTTTTTATTTTATTTGGCCAACAAATAATAAAGAAATAATCTGTTTATTTTA
Organism: Flexamia atlantica; assembly: GCA_035578135.1. Lineage (NCBI taxonomy): Eukaryota > Metazoa > Arthropoda > Insecta > Hemiptera > Cicadellidae > Flexamia > Flexamia atlantica. The sequence continues at coordinate 30,054,059 of JAQJVK010000003.1, forward strand.
TTTTTTAATTTATTTTTTGTCTTTCTAAACCAGTGGCATGGGGATGGGGAATAACCTCTCGCAATCATGGCCTTTAAAAAAAGGAGTTTAATTTTTAAAACACCTTAAATTTGATATCTTTTATTAAAACTATATGGTTTCAAACTTTCAATATAAAATTGTTTTACATGCAATCATGGAGGGTGGGAAAGGTTTGTGAGAGTACATTCCCTTCCCCACTACCCCCACAAACCCCACCCCCACTACCACCAAGCAAGTTATTAATCAATTAAAAAATTAGCATAATAATATTTTTTTTTAATTCATGAACTTCTTATGCAATCTCCTTGAATGTGTTGCATAAAAAACTTACTTTCGCTTAATTTCCTTCCAAGACAGGAGTGTATTTCTAGTTTACCTGGCATTAATAATTACAGAAGTCTTTTTTGATTTACCAGGTGATAGAATATGTATATATTTTTGAAAAGGATTTTTTACCATAAAATTTACTAATAATATTTATTTATCTACAATCTACTTAACCTCCACGCCAGAGTTGAACTCATCACAGAGAGCAGCACCATCGCCCAAGTGTATGGAGTGAGATATCTAGTGATGGAAGTGACTGTGAAATATCCTCGAAAATGTGGCAAAATAAAACAAAACTCCTCCGTATCCAAAACTGGTAACAGCATGACCTAAACATATTTTAATATATCGTATTGCACTTTTATATACATGCATCCATGTCACATGTATTTTTTCATCCCATCCAATTGACCAGGAAATTGATTAAATAAAAAATCAATAGGCCTAGAAGAAATCCATCAATTTTTTACTGAATTTTAATTATTACTTTATTAAGTTAATTTTATAATAAAGTTCGGATGAATTTGTCTGAGTTCAAATTAAATGTGTTTTTTACTTTATTATTTGTAAATAACCAAAACTACGTCATTTTTTAAATAAACCAAACCGAAATTAAAAATATTTTTTGCATAAATATGAAGCTAAGGTTGGTTCCAAAGTTATAGTACAGTATTTATTTTTAAAACACCATAAAAAACAATTCTTGTTTGAGAAATTTAAACTTTATACCACGTCTATTTATGGCCTTAAACATAATGGAGATTAATTGTAAATTGAAAATTCACATTTACTCTCTGTTTTTGTATGTAATAAATAAGTTGTTGTTTTGGTAGTAATATGAAAACTTTTAAATTTTTATTTGTCAGATTTTAGGGATAGAATGTCTAGGACAATATCTTACAATGCCACTTCTCTCAAGGAAAGGTAATTTTATACACCAGAACCAGGGTGTTCTCAAGTGAAGAATTCTTGGTGTATGTTTAATCTTTCAATTTACTTTTACTTTTCTTGGCTTATCTCAAGAAATATTTATACATAACCTAAAATCGGTACATATCCAACTTATAAAAGTACCCATTTGATTACACTTTACTTTTCAAATAATGAAAGGTACCTCAAAAAAGCGTTCTTTACTTACAGAGTTTGTATGGCAAAATTATTTATATGCCTAAAGATGATTTATTAAATTTACTTTCAAAATCTGAGATTTTTTTGCAGAGTAATTATGGTTTACACTCACTAAACACGTGCTCAGACCTTCATAATCTTATGCATTATTACAGTTCTATAGTTTGGTTAGTCCTTAAAATAAATTAGTTCAAAATAGGTTTTCAGTCAGGATTGCTATTTATCTAAGTATGATAAAAAATTTTCAAATTGTCTTTCTCAATTGAAAAATAGCTAAATATCCCATATATTTGGGGGTTCCTAGAAATTTGATACAAAAACAATACAATCTTGCAAATTTTCTATTTCTAAGCTGTAAAGAATATTACACACCGGAGTGGCACATATAACTCATTGAAGATATTTATTATTAATTTAATTGTTATAACTAAGACAGTATCGAAAGAAGCGACATAATCGCGTTAGATATGACTAATAATAGAGGCTACATAATCGACTTGACTATACGATTCGATAATGACAATAAACAGCCAGAAGAAGTTCACCAAGAAAAAGACAAAATTTACAGTCAAAAAATAACATTTTATAAAGATCAGTACAAAGTAGGTAAGTTTGAAGTGATTGGCATATTAATTGGTGCAAGAGGAACTGTTCCAAATTTGGTAATGGAATTTTTGAATAGTATTATTCATCACTAGGAGCGAAAGTGGCTCTTTTTGGTACGAGACCGTAATTTACAGGCGAGGCGCAGCCGAGCTTGGATATGCGATCGAGTACCAAGGAGACACTTTTGCTCCGTGCGATGAACAACTATTATCATCATTGTTTATAAATATCCATTTAATCGTTAAAGAATTAGACTACATAATTTTGAGGTTATCCAAAATAGTCATCATCATTTACGCATCTGTTAGTTGTTTACAAACACAAGTTAAGAAATTGCCCAACCTTTCAAACGTAACATACACAAATTTTGACATTAGAGTACGGCAAAATTTACCATATTTTTTTCAGTACTCCTATTCGAAGTGATCCAGAAACGATCATTTTGCGTACGATTTAGAGAACTAAAATAGGCTGTTTTCAGGATGGTATGTTGAAAAAGATTTTTATTAGATCATAATATATTATATTTTATAGCTACAACCAAAGTAAATTATTTGATAGTTTTAAAAATTAAATATATTATTAAAATGTGTTCTTTGTAGTACAAGCAACTTACATTGATAGGAAAATGTTAGTTTATTTAATAAATTATCGTTATGTATTACATATAAATAGATATACTGTATAAATCATACCTCTGGCCGATTGATGAGCACATGTCGATTGATATTGAGGTCTATTTTGTGTGATTTCAAATCAGCAATCGAACTGACCAAACTCCCATTAGGAAAGGTGTTGCCAAAGTGATTTTTTATGCCCATAACCAATTCAACCTGTATAAAATTAGAATAAGGAGGATAGAATAATCAGTATGGAGCATAAAAATTATTTCAATAGGATTTTAAAGACACGGAGTGGGTGGTGTTTATAAATTCTAAACATAACAAAAACTCAGTTTTAGTGACTTGCCAAAATATTAAATCATGAAACCAAAAGGCCATCAGACTGTCGCTCTCAATACAATAAATTATAAAGACGTGCAAAATATATATTATGCTGCTTTATACTGTTTTAAGCAGTTTTTTTCAAACAGAATTCATGGTATAATATAAAAATGACATTGGCTGTAAAATATTGAATCATTTAACTGGTACTTTAATTACTGTTCAGTTTGAAAATTATTCATTGGTTCTCATTTGGTTTTTACAAAAGGCAGTTAACCTCATTTCTAGAGTTGTAATGGATATCCGATTACTATCCAGTATTCGGCCTATTCGGCCCTTTTTTTGGTATTCGGGATCCGACCGGATACTTATTATTACTATATTTCGAAATGAAATTAATAAAACACCTTAAAAGCTCATAGTTGTATTAATACTGAGTAGTACTGTAGTGCAAATTTTAATTAGTTTTAACTAACTGATAGAGTGTTGGATGGTTCTGATTGACTGCAAATGAAAATGTGAGCCACCGGCCTACTATCCCAAGGTCAAAGAGACAAGTTCATAAAAGTTATGAACTTTAATCGGACAAGTCTTTCCATGAATCACCGCTGAAACTAAACACTACTACTACTACTACTGGATATCTGGTAGCCGGGTTTTCGGCGCTCCGGCCTAGGACCTTGCTGGATATCTGATATCCGGTATCTGGCCAAAACAACTATCCGTTACATCTCTACTCACTTCATGTCCCTTAAACACTATAGATGAATCATACATTTCCTCCGCTAGATGGAATTGAATCAGAATGTTCATGTTGACTTGCAACCAACTCAGATCGTACAATTGAATTCATTCTTGATGAATGTTTTTTTGGTGTGGTAATGAAATAAAAAATTAGTAACATATGTGTTCCCCATTGACATTGAGCTAAATTAAAAAGGTTTTGCAATATTCATTATTTTGTTAATATTTTAGGGCTTAATTAAATGATTATTGTAACATGGCTTTTAAAATTAAAATACTTTACTTCATAAATAATAAAAATCATATTATTTACCAACAGACAACAAACAGCCAAAAAGTGTAACTCTTTTTAGATGAAGGGAGTACTAAATAAGGATTTCAAAACATTCTCTAAGGGCTGAAACCCTTAGACAAAGAGTTACAATGCAGTTAGTTGTGCTTGTGAAAATTTACTTGAGCTGATAAAAATATAAACAGAAGGTCTTATTTCAGAATGGATCCAAAAACTGAGTCACAACTACATCTCAGCCATGAATTTTTACTAGAACGAAATATGATATTAAAAAAGTAAGACTTTGAAACCCCAACAAGAAGCAACAACCAACTATTCATTTTTTGATTTTATGATTTTTTTATAATTCAATTAGATTTACATAACTAAACAAACCTTAAAATTCAGTGTCCTTAACATTCTCCTAAGTGCAAGTGCGTCAACTCCAAATAATCCTCTTCTTTTTCCAGGATGTAGCATCACATACTTTGGGTGGGCTTTCACCCTCAAAGTGGCACCGTCAAAATTCCAGTTAAGCCTCTTTACATTTTGAATTACTTTTCTGACCACATATTTCACATTTATTTGGTTGAAAGTGAAATCAAGAAAGTTGTTCTCAATGTTCAACACGTTGTTTGTCGATAACTTTATGAAAGGAAAAAGTTATTTGTTATTAATCATAATATTAGTGCTGTTATCATAAAATTATTGATGGTTTTGGACTCGATCAGATTTATAGTACAATTTATTTTGCCTCAGGTGTGTTGTGTGATTAAATAAAAAATGCAACAAGTATAATTCTTACCCAGTATTAAGTGTTTTTAGCACTAATAATATTTTAAATTAGGTCTTGGGTACGATACAAGCAGAGGGCGACAAGCATCAGCATCGCTCAGTTTTATAAGTGCAATAATAAGCTTGTAATTATGAAGGCAGCGGCTACTTTCAATTAATTGTTTAAGGCGACAACTGGACGTCAGTGGGTTAATCATTGCACACAGCCTACCAATATGAACAAACGGTGCTTTTGGACACTAGGGACCTCAAAACTAAAAAATAACATCGTTCTGAGCTTAAGTCTCACTGTGGGACTTGGATGGTGGCATGTCAGTAACAAGGCTACAAGATCGCACCACTATCGATCACGATCATCACAATCATCCTTCACTCATATTCAGGGTAATGTCCTCCATGAGGTGCCTGTCTTATTAAGAATGATTAAATGTCCGGTAATCCAGCTTCTTTGAGGTCATGAATTGTGGATAGTTATGAGTGATGGCTTATGGACCTGGTGTTACACAGTGGGGATTAACGTCCGCACTATTGAGTACTTCGTTCATGTTCTCATAATTAGACCATTTCATAAATCGCATACCAGACAAAATTGTGGTTCGGATCCCACGTTAAAATATAGGACCCTTGGTTGCTATTAATTAACAATCCTAGCAACTAAGGCTGCTTAGGCTGTTGGGCTATTAATTAACAATCCTGTCTTAGAAAAATATTGGCCTTAGTCAGTATTAAGTCCACAAGATCATGCCACAATCGTCCTACACTCATCCTTCACTCATATTCACCTTAAAATACCCCTTTCTGGTGGTCGGAATCTTATGAGCATAATGTAAATGTAATAGTGTGTTAGAAATAAGAGAAAAAGTAAGTGGAGATAGAAGTCATTGGAACAAAAATTATTCTTGTTGTAAATGGTTAACATGCTCTCCATCGACATATTAAAAATAAACATCCGTATCACTACGCAAAATATGTTATTTTGGCAGCCATCTTGAAAGTGGTTTCAAAAGCATTAAAGATTTAGGAAATTATTGCCATAGGTAATATATGATTGAATATTTTGGCATTATATCACTGCCAATAATTGACCTGTGGTAAGAACCTCATTTGGACTGGATAAAAATTTTCCTTTTTTATGCTTTTGGTAAAAAAAAGAATATACTATACTTGATGTATGAGTTTTCACTTGGCAACATTGGTTTTAACGTTTTAACACATTTTCACTTTAATACTAATTTGAGTGCAATGAGGAAAGAAACAAAATACAAGAAGCGGCTCAATTTTTTGTGCTCTGATTGTAGTAGCCACCTGTAACGCTCAAGTGCTGCTCCTGATGGTACGGCTTGCAGCTTGCCACTCACCGCTCGAATCGCAACTGAGGCCTTTGGGATACACAATATACCCATAAATGAGGCACAAAGGGGGGTAGTCAAATATTTTTGGACTGTTTTAAGAAAAGAGCCGCAGTCAACTTAATGCAAACATATAAACAAAATTCACTCATATAAAAACAAAAAAAAAACAATTTCATCCTTATCACAGTTTGAACAGATAATATTTGTTAACAATACTTACTAATTTTAAAGCTGAATCATTTGAAAGGGGTGAAGTAATTACAATTGGAGATATTAAGTATTTAGAACACTGAACGAATATAAAGTTTTCAGTTTGCGTAGAAATTGGTTCAAGAAACCAAAATAAAGTTCTAGACCAGTTTTCCCGGAACATACAATTAATTCCAAGAATAATCTCATGGATTTCTTCCAAATTATTGGTTTCTACAAAAATTAAAAACGAAGATTTGGTGTTAACATTTGTCATCTTGTCAAAAATTAAAAATGAATTCTTTATTAATTTCATCAACATTGATAGTACTGTGTCTAAAGTCGAGTTCATGTTTGTATCAATTATTGCAACTGGGAGCATGTCCAAATCAAAAAATCCTTCAATAAAGAACTCCTTCGACAAACTTGATTCATCTGCTATGGGCATAAACTTCACTTTAGCTGAAACATATAAGCAATTAAATGCAAAAATAAACAAAAGTAGGGCTCTCTGAGAAAAGTTCAACATTGCCATAATATGTTCTACAGTAATGATTTTGTCCATAGAGCACTGAATAAATCATTTCAGAACCATTATACTGATGAGATCAAACAAATCAGAAATCTGAATATAGCATTGACAAATAATGGTTTGAATGTAGAATTGGTTGTTAGAGTTAGCACAAGATAAGGTACTGTATGATCTGATGTGTTTTCAACAAGCAATATTTGATTTGATTTTTAAAATCTTTTTTATCTTTTATTGATGATTGACAATAGTCAGATGGATTGCATCTTGAGTTAGTTGATTAGAGAAAATTTATCCCTGGCTCATTAATACTCAGGAATCATCATAAAAAACTTATTTAACACAGTCATCTGTACTCTATTGACATGTAAAAAGACCAAATAGAAGATAATAAGAAACTGTTAAATTCTTTCTAAAAAACTTATTGGTTTTTTTGATGAACCAATGTGAATAATAATGGTATACACTGGATCAACTCAGAATCAAATTACAAACAGTAGATCAGTGGGACATCGATGGATTAACTCTTATATAGCTTTTGCTTTCAATGTTAACTCTGCAAGCAGCTGTTCTGCTTAAAATTTTACTCTTACAGTTAAGAACTTTAATGACTCAACCTTTAAATTTTTGCAGGGTATAGCCCTTAGAAAAACAGATATTCTGAGAAAATTTGGCAAACTACGAATCGTTCCCTAATTCTGACACGTAACCTTTGAAGGTACAATTCTATACTTGAAAGGGAGTGTATGCGGTGCTCAGAGTGCCATGAAGACAATTTTTGAGGGAGATATTTTAAGCTATGAAATATGTATGCTGGAGATGACCATTACAAATATTGTCAAAATAATTTTTTTATCTATTTCTGTGCATGCTCGCACAGTATTTTCGCTAATTTTTAGGGTAGCTTTGTAAGTATAACATGTTTCAGCAATATCTTCGATGTATGCTGGCGACATGCGTACTGAGGCGAGCAAGCCCCTATCAAGAACCATATGTTTCCTGGGTAATTATTTAATAATTACAGAATTGAAAAACTCAGTTATTGCTTGTGAACCATGACACAACTAATTATTATAAATATGTAAAATCGATTAAAATAATTATAAATTGTTAATATGTATGTGCAAATATGATTCGCATGAAGTATCACGTTCATTATCCGATCATTGGAAACAACGGTAGCTATATATTTATATTTTTGCAAAACATTGCATACGAGTATAAAACGATCATGTGTATTCACCAAATGCGGAAAACGGCACAAGTGAACGTCACAAAGAGCGACAATATTGCGTATAACATCGGCCGCGACGGCCGGCTGCAAAATGATATTTCGGGCCATTTGATTCCATTTATATAATAATTCAGGTTTTTATATAGACTCCATTACTTTTCATGGATAAATAGACCTAACTTTTTTAATACAACAAACTTAAGTAAAATAAAACAGAGGTTTGTTTGTGATTTTTTAACTTTACAAAATAAAATTTCAATATTTTATTGTGGCCCTGGATTGGAATGTATGTAATAGTAATAAAATAAAATTAGGCTACTTTTCATGCAATCGTTACAATTTAAAAGAAACATTTTGGTTTTTTAAATGGCAGCGATTAGATAAGGTAATTTTATTTTATTAGTGATATTTTATGTGCGGTACGTTCGGAATCATATAGTTTGTGAGTTATTCATAAATATTTAATTTTAGGCATAGCTACAATTTATAATATTTGCTATAATCCTTTATTTAATTTAATCTATCACACACTTACTTTCAGATAAGAGCCACCAAACCTGTAGCAAAAATTTATTAAAAAAGTATTCTGATCATATTTATAATAATAACACAGTTATTTTGAACGGGAAATAAAACACCAGTATATAGCATTTGGCTTTGTGGATGATATGAAGATAGAGCTAGAGAAAATAATGTAGAGTTAAAAATTGTTATGATATTTTTTCAGATTCATTTTAGTTAACTGTTCTCTGATAAATTAAAGTTTGAGTGTGTCAAACTCAAACTTAGTTTATTTTTTTACATTTAGCAAAACGGTTTACTTTATTATGTGTTATTTAGTATCTAGCCCACTAATTGTCTATGTCTAGTCCTAAACTAAATTGTTCTCGCTTAAAATCGTTTGTCGAATGTTTATAAAGTGATTTTTGGTACGTTTCAAAACGGTCTTGGTTTATTAACAACTGCAAAAAGGAAAAATAACTAACAAAATCTAATTCAACCCAACCTGGACGTTCTGCACCTGGACGGTTTTAAACGTGCCCTAAAAGCTTGGCGAAATTATTTTATTATTAACAGATCGGACTATTGGAGTTATCGTAAGATGTTCTAAACCAATTATTGTTCTTTAAATTACATAGGGTATGAGCATTGAATGGTATGAGTATATTTTAATTTTACAGTTCCTTTAAACTACACCTTAGGTCACAGTTGACGGAAAGAAATAACCAATATTTCAATAGGACATTTCATTTTAAAAAATACATGAAATTTAATCCGAATTTAATTGATATTGATATTACATTAAATGATATGTATGATTTATGCAAACTCTATGGACTCAAACTCAGCTGATAATTAATTGCTGTATCTGTTTTATTAACAGCGGTGAATTCACTTTTAACAAACAGCTGACTGTCAAAGTTAAAGTTGCTTGTTTTTTGTTTTGATTGGTTAGGATTGATGCTGCGTTTTTTGTACAATTTTAAAACTTTAGTAAGTGAATGAGACAAAGGATTGCCGAAAGAGTGTTGTTGAAGGAGTCACTCCAAGTAAATGTATGAATAAAACTAACTCGAACTGTCATATTGACTGTAAAGTAAAGTGTTTTCAAGGTAAAATCAGTCGTACTTCTCTTTTCTGTATGTTATATAAACTAATTACTGCGTATTTTGCCTATACACAGCAGCCCTAACTGATGATTCTCAGATTCTTTCTTGTCAGTTAAAGCAAAATGTTTACTACTTAAGTATTTAGGTACTTCAGTTTTTTTATGCCAACAGCTGCAGTAGATACCTGTAGGTTTTTAGTTTCTAACTTTGGGGCATTTTTATGTCTGAATAATTTTAAGTAAGTTCAATCCTTTTTATTCTCATATTCTAGGCCTCTGCCCATTTAAATTTTCAATTAAACACATTCACTGCAGATTGAGTCACCAGTGGGAACCATTTCCAATCATCGTACATAACTGATGACTCTTAGGAGACACATGAAGCAATATATTGATTTCTATTGCTCAGTAGGCTATGACTTAGCCACTCATGGTGACAGGTGATAGGTTAATCCTGCACACTAAATGGTTACGTACCAATGTTCTGTTGCCTTCTCTCCTCACCTCATATGGATGACCTGGGTTTCAGCCCCATAGAGCCATAAGCATCCTTGTCCAGGAACCTAGAGCTCCTGAAATAATCGGACTGAGACTTTGTCAGCAAACGAGACAAATGCCAACACACAGACTTAGAAATCAAAGAAAATCTGAGAAACGACATATTGAATGATTAGGCCTAATTACTGAGCAAAGTTTGATAGACATCGCAGTCACCACACTGACTGCTGTCACCTTGATTTTGAAACCCGGATCATTTGTGTAAGGGATGAGTGCCACGGAACATTGATACATGACCATTTAGCTCAGTAGTTGCTCTGGAGGTTTTCTTAACAAAAAATCAAAATAAAAAAAAGTGGATTGTTCAATTGTTGCAGGAATGATAAAAGTATTCTGTTACCGTACTTGGGCTGTATCCGAAAGCATTTCCTTACTAGAAAATAAGTTAAATCCCACTGGCCTCTTGGCGTGCAAACACAACCTTGATGACCATAACAGACCTACAACTGACAATCCATGTCTAACTTTTGAAGACTGACTCCTCTTCCCACTCCTCTAAAAGGTTATCCTTTCCCTCTCATACTAAAGACGATCATAGTTGTAGAAGGATAGTTTTAATTTCCACTCGACCTCTAGGCTTAACTCATGCTGTGATGTGTAACTTCAGACATAGGCTAAGTTTTATTATAGTTGTATGCATGAAGTTTGCACTTAAATGATTACTTAATAACCTTAAAATATACTAAAGATTTAGTTGTAGTTCATAGTAACTGTCATTTTTGTATGTTACAGATGGAGCAAAGTGGAGAAGGAAGACGTGCTTTGACAGATGAGACATACGTAAAGAAATCAAGAAAAAATGGATACACCGTAGAACTCTTGATGTTTACATTCTTCCTAGCCAAAACATTTGCAGGTATGTAAAGAATCAATTGAATAAAATAGAACCTGAATGACTTACTTTCATTTGTAATGTGGGGTGAACCTACGATTAATTAAATTTTAATGAAATACATTCTAAAAATATTCTGTTAGATGAATCCACTTTTTCATAAGGTGGAGTGAATAAAACTTTCCATTTTCTAAGATTACTTTAAGGTTTTTCTTAGCCATTGCAAGGTTTGAGGTTAGTAAAGTAACAGTGTTGGCCCAAGGGCAGTGCGTGATTCCTTTACTGCAAAGATGTAAATCATGTCAAAACACAAATCAAAATTCAGTACTGTATAGTTGTCGGCATTTTGCTGATTTAGTACAGCCTAGTATGTTGACTAGTATGTTGGAATATCAAAAGTCAGATTTATGAGGGTTGACTTAGAATTTTTTTAGAATTTTACAGACACAGCTGGTTTTTGCTAGGTTATTCAATTACATCTTGTTTTGAGCAAGGATAAGGCAATTAAAACTCTTGATAACTTTTAAAGACTTTGTGAAAATAAATTAGTCTAAATTTAAAATTCTGATTGAGTCTTTCTCAGTTGGTGAATTTTCTTCTCTCTTAACAGTGGGCAAAGACATAGGAAAAATGAATAGCCTAACACCAAAAATCATGATATAATCTGTTAATTGCTAACGAAAAAAGCTGGTTGGTTTATGCTTTTTAGTGAATCATTTCTGACTCCTATTTTTAGTGTTAACGATACGAGGAGGCCTAATCTGAGAAGGGGCTTGACCTTAGTGATATCAGGTTTCTTGTTTTATTTGTCATCAGAAAAAGAGTTTACTATTGAATTAGAAGATATCACATTAACTTTGGAAGGAATAGACATAAATTATTGGGCAACATGAAATAAGAATAGAAGTATCACCCTAAACATGTTCTTATTAGTTAAGTTTAGTTTAAACAAAATGGATTTATTTAAAATGATGTTATTTTTTATTACTGCAACAAAGTATTGTACAAAAATTCACAAAGTAATTAAATGAAATTATATATATTTAGTTAGCTAAATAGACTTCTTATTAAATTAATTGAAGGAAGCACATCTGTTTCATCATCCCAATGAAACCATGACATTTGATGACATAATATGATAACGCTATCATCTGCAGCAGGGAAGTTGATATAAGACGTTCCTGTGACTGTGAATGCAGAGTTTAAAAATCATATGTAGAGGTGTTATTCCACACCTCCACACCTAAACTTTTTATCACCATTGCAAAATTAAGCTCTGTCAACACTTGAGTCATGTCTTGTATTCATGTTCACAGTGTTGAAAATTTTTGACACTGTCACTCCAATAGGTGACATTGCTAGATGAATGCTTCTCATGATTTTCTAATTATAATTATGGAACTAAATGGGTATATTATTTTATAAAAATAAGTCAATAAAAATATTGAGTACCGGTAGTCAACTTAAGTCCAGTCAGTCTACTGGATGACCTTAAAAAATTTCAAGAAAAAATTTTCTGATGGAATTCTGCTAAGAAAAATGTGTATGTCAAGATATCCAAAGTTTATCAAAATTGGACCACGGGAAACCCACAAAAATCACGTTTAAAAATGGCGACAATTCCCTCCATTCAAACAATTTTGAAAAAATCGTCAATAATCATTCATCTTTATTCATCAAGAAGTACAAGGTACAACATTTAAATAGTATCAAGAAGAGTAGGTACTAAACTTAATAGGTACATTTAATCAGGATCCTGTGGAGGAAGGTGGGAAAATTCCCCTAAGAAATAGATGGCTAAATCAAATAAATGCTCCTTCATCTGTTTTTAGCGAATTTCCTTAAAGGAATAAGCTATTACAGTAGTACTACCAGCTAACCAGCCCAATCGGACCACCGAAAGGGGGGGGGTAAAGGGGGATAAACCCCCCAAAAAATGGGTTTTTTTAGTTTTTCACATAGAAAAATAAAATTTATCAAATTTTTGTTGGCACCATTGAATTCAGCTCAAAAAAACAAACAATTTAGTATTTTGAATTACTGCTCTATGTCCATTGGTTACCGAGATATTGAAAGTGGTAAACACAGTACGTTGTCTCAATGTTAACCTTATGGGAAATAAGTAAAATTCTATATTTCGCTTATTTCTCAACATATCTTGATAAAACTTGGTAAATGGCTTATTCTAGTTCAGATCTACTAAATATTGAATTAAAACCAACCAGTTTAAACATACCTGTAGCAGCAAACCTGCATACTCATTCCCCATGTTATTCTTATGGAGCTTACAAAAGCATGTCAAATCTCGCTATGTTGGATTAAAATATGTTGTTTTGCATTTGAAATTCGCTGAGTATGCAGGTCTGCTGCAACGGGGGTATTTTAAAATTTGATATGAATTGGAGATAGTATTTCAGATGGATGTTTTGGTCGATTTAACTTAGTCTTCTCCACTAAAATGGCTGGCTGCACACTGCCGTGGCAAGATGACTTTGTCTTTTTTTTATGTTTTGAAAACTATTAGAGGAATATGCAAACAATTTTGAAAATAAAAAAAATGATGGAACCACACAAGTGTTACCGATGAAAGTTAAATCATTGCTCATGTTGCATGCAGACAGGTAATTTATCTTCGTCCTGTCCTGATTTGTTTCCCAGATCATGTATTCCTTTCTGTAATAATACTCAGTGATTCAAAGGCTCCCTCACTCATGTTCTCTCATGTCTCATAGTGTCAGCATTTGGAAAATAAGAAATATGAAATTAAATAAATTGATTATGAAATTAAATTATTCCTGTGGTCAGTATTTCTGTTAAAGTTATAAGTTACAGATAACTTCTCATCAAAAATGACTTTACAAAACCGTTATAGTCATGTTTTTAAAAACAAGCTTGTAATTTTTAATGAAATGACTATATAAGTGTGACATTTTCACCCGCCGTATTTTCTCCACAGACACTATAATAGTGAACCTGCTGGAGCGGAACACTTGCCTGGTGATCCTGAACTATGACTTGGAGAACTGCACGGACCCGGTGAGTCCGACGACGGAGGGTCGTCTGCAGCAGAGCACGGCTGACATCGTCATGGCCCGCAGTATCATCGAGGCGTTGGTGCCGTCGCTGCTGTCGCTGTTCATCGGCCCTTGGAGCGACACCAACGGGAGGATGCCGCTTATCCTGTTGTCTTTGGCAGGTATGCTGGACTGCTATGAGAGTAGGAAGGAAAATAGCTTAAATTTTTTATATTTTGTGAGGATATTTGACTTTTTTAATGCCTCCTGGAGGGGGGGGGGCAACAACTAGAGTTATCCCAGCTTTGATTGGATGGGTGAGAATGTACCAGGATGTTATGGATGTTTGGTTGGATTAGCCAATAGGATATGGGTTGTAGCTAGATGAAATCTACTATATATTTGTCAAATACCACTCACGTATAATCATCGCACAGCCCAAACTATATAACCTAGAGGCTTGAAACGTTGCGTGGATGTTCCTCTTAGAGCGTAGGCATCCGCTAAGAACGGATTTTATAAAATTCGTAGTATAAAGAGGTTTTAGACGAGGCCGAAGTTTTCAAATTTTCCCATATAAAAGTGTGTTGGACGATTTTTGTTTACATTTTTAATGTTCATTAGGTGTGGGCGAGTAGTGGATTTTGAAGTCGAGTCGAGTATTAAGCCAAAAAATCGAGTATCGAGTCGAGTAGTTGTTTGTGAAAAGTAATGAAATTTTAATTTTTTCAACTAAAATCTTTCTTCAATTTTACTTATAAAATTGGTCTACTTTATTTAAGCTTATGTTTTAATATATATTTCTTGGAAAAATAAAACTCTGATATTGTAATACCCCTACATTGCACAAACCCCACTTTTAAATGAAAAAGTTGACTATGCTAAAAAATCACTCAAAATAACAAATCAGTTCATGTAACAAGATCACAAAATAAATTTATGTAGAATATGCATAGTTGTAAAATTTAAGCAAGATTTAATTAATAGCCTACTATATAAACAATCAAAAACAGTTTTATATTTTACATAAAATAATTGTTGGCCCTAATTAAAACCTTAGCAGAGAAATTGTGGAAGAAAGAACTAAAAACATCAGGGAGGAGAGCTGTGCCCAGTTATCTGTTTACTTCTCTAAACCCAACCCCGCCCCCTTGCCTGACTGCTGAACTATTGTTTTTGACATCCAATCACTTGAGCATGAGTGACACAGCTGCGACCAGATAAGAATAAGATATCCCCAATACAAAAATTATAAAACCTTAACTAATTGTTTTATGAAGTCCACTTTACCAATGAAGTACACAATTTTCTTCTCATTTTTACAAATCAAATGAGACAGAAATGAAGGCTGAGTATCATTTCAAAGATAAAATATAATTACAAATTTGAAGTAGGTCAGAGCTAAATATAGCTGGTGTAAGTTTTCAATTTCCGAATTGAGAGACATCTCTCAGAATCTGGTATTTCTAGATAACTGTCAAAATCTATTATTCTATGAGTTAATGAAAACTTTTCGAGGTTACTGTTATGAAAAACTCGTGGACGGCTGCGAAAATCGATAGCGCATTTCTATCGGTCGCGGCTATACGCAGATGTAGCTTTTCAAAACTCGCGATCTGCCGCAAAATACGATCGCGCATATTTGCCGATTGCTGGAAATCGGCAAATGTAGTGTTGCTAAAGTCGCGGCCGGCCGAGAAATACGAGCACGCGTATTTGCCGATCACCGAAAATCGGCAAATGTAGCCTTGAAAAGTCGCGGTCAGCCGCGAAAAATGATCGCGTGTATTTGCCGATCGTAAATAAATGAAATGCAACTTTGCGAAACTAGCGATCGACCGTAAAAGTCAGTCGTGCGTATTTGCCGGCCACAAATGAACAGGAAATGCTGCTTTATTGTGAAACTAGCAAGGAGCTGCGATAAACAATTTGCCGATTGCGGATAAATGGCAGATGTAGCTTTGTGTAACTCGCGATCGTCTGTAAAATTTGATCGCACAAACGTAAATCGCACGTGAATTCGGCCGCCGCGTAAACGGCGGGAGTAACTAACTGCTCGACTCGTTTTAGTCGAGTAGTTGGAACTACTCGACTCGACCTCGAGTAGTAGCAACTACTCGAGTAATTACTCGACTGTCGAGTACTCGCCCATCCCTAATGTTCATAAAACAATCAGCTGGTATTAAGCTTCAGAAATTGTATGCGTTGATATAGATGATAACAAATTGATTTCATTGATTTTTGTTGATTTGTTTCAAGGAGATAATAATGTACTATATAAAAGTTACATTTAGTTTAGATAAAATCCACCATTAATTAGTTAAGTGGCACCATCTTTATTTCGGTAGCGGGGGTTATCGTTTTTCCTAGAACGTTCCTAATAATTTTTTTATTACATCTATGCCTGTCCGGTAATTTGGTGTTTCGTATAATTCGACGTACGCAGTTTTAAACGTGTGAAGAGCATACTGCCTTTTGTGGCTGAGTCTTGAGACTAAATCCCGGGAAGATGGAAAGAGAAAAGTACAGTGGGATTTCAGTCACAAACAGAATGTGCTGAAATGATATGATTCTTTGATCTATTTATGTAAACACTTATAAATTATACAAATCCCTGATTGTTAGTTATAATTATACTATCTTTTCTACTATATTTTTGTTAAACACTGGCCTATCATTGTACAGCCCAAACTATTTAACCTAGAACCTTGAAAATTTGCATGGACGTTCCTTACAGAGTGTCGGCATTCACCAAGAACAGATTTTTTTTTTTAATTCGAGGTTTTTAGAGGTTTTTGGTGGAGCTGAAGCTTTGAAAATGCCCCATGATAATGTAATGGATGATCTTTTGTTTAAATTTCAAATTTTATTCAATCAAGCATATTAGCTTCACAAACGGATACGTTGTTACGGCTGATTTACATTTTGATTCCTTTTATCATGGTTTTATGGTTGTTTTGATAATTTTGTTAAGTCATTCCTACTACAGTACACCTCGGATTAACCGGACCTCACATTATCTGGATCCCAGATTATCCGGACCGGTCCATTCGAGAAATTAAAAAATTAAAATCACGGCAAAAACGTGATTTTAGCGAGTTTACGAGTGAAATGCGGCTTCTAAAATTAAAAAGCAAATGCAATATATTACTGTACGCATTTGGAATCACAATATTTGAAGTAGTCACATTGCCTAAGCAGGACATTACAGATTTTCGTGAACTTAGTTTTCTGGTTTGCTACTTGGGGCGCCGGCAGTAATCAACAAAGGCGTAGCGTACTGCAATTTTGCGAATTAGTTTATTGCTGTCACTTGATGTGTTATTTCTTAAGTAGAGTTATTGTATCAAGCTTTGAGTTACCGTACTTTCAGTTTCGTCAAGATTATTCCGTGTTATAGTTATTTTGATTTATGACTATTTAATCTTAATAAATTAAATATTTTAATCTGGTGTTTTATTTCTAACCTAAACCGTAAGAACGGTAAAAGTTAACATTATATTTGTATGATTAATAATGAAGAGTATTAGTTCTTAAATTTGTTTCAAAATTAATCCCCCGTAAAATTTGAAAGATTCCATGTTGTAACAGTCTTGATACACCGTTTGCAGCATCAATTTAGCAGGAGCTAATGTACGTGATCGGTATTTAGGCGATATTGTAATGACCTCGGATTATCCGGATTTTTTGTTATCCGGATCGGTGTTCCGCCACATTAATCCGGATAATCCGAGGTGTACTGTATATAAAAGTTACATTTGGTTTAGTTTCGTACCTTCATCGTTCAGTCATAAGCTCATTATGTGGTACCATCTATTTAGGCAGCGGGAGCTACAGTTATTTCCTTAGGGCGATCTTTATGTTTTTAATTACAATCATGCCAGTTACAATAATTTGGTAAATTCCTTTTTCATCTAATTCGATGGTGTCCCGGCTTTTCACGGAAAAATAAATGCTGCAATCAGTGGTTGATCTTAAACTATTATTACCCGCCCACATTTTAAGTTAGCTAAGTGAACCGAGTTTGAAATACTGTCCACGGATAGCACCATAACTGTTTCGAACATTCGCCCTTTACTGTACTTAATTGATGCCCTACTAGGCAATCCAGGGACGTAATGGTAAATTATCAAAGAAGTACTTTAAAATCGACAAATTTGATGTTAAAATCGGTCCAGCCGTTTCCGAGTCATAACGGTGAAAAGAAAACCTTCACTATCTACTGTGGTATATATTTTTTATCCTACATTCCGCCATAAAATGAACATATCTCTACATGACATATTCCTTGATATAAATATTTTCTATTCAGCCCTCTAGATTCTTCATATCAACAATATTTTTATAATCGAAAAAAAGACAATAATTTTTATCATGAGCGAAGCCACGGGTTCAGCTAGTGTTAAATATGTCTTATTTTTGTAGGGGAGATTAGGAAGCCTGTGTTGCCCCACAGCTGGTTTTTGCCTTTTTGTACGGCTACCAGAAAGGAGAAGAAACTTCACCTGTAATATCCCTTAGGCTCTAGTCTATAGTAGATAAGGGGAAGTAAAATGAAAATGAATAGGTAGATGGAATAGTCTCAACCAAGCCTAGACTGGGTTGACAAAGATATAGGCCTACCTTTATCCAATGAATGTGGTCCTCAAGGGGTAAGTGGTCCTCATCTTGGTCGCCAGTACACCTGTGGCCATCCTGCCATCAAGCCCAGCCTCCCCTGGTGGGGAACTGAAGTTGTTCACTGAGAGACAGGTATAGCACTGCCTCCAACCGTGACAACTTCCATTGCTGTACACAGTCACCTAAACTAGCCAAGGTCAATTACGGTCCAACTGGGGGAATTTCGAATTTAACTACCGGTACTCTGTCATGGAAAAGATCCCAAAGCTAAAACACACACATTTTTTTGTAAATTTACCCTTTAACACCAACAAAGTTCTGATTTTTTGTGAAAAAATTGCTCGAAACCACTAATCTGGCTAAACAGTGTTCTATTATGCATTAAATATTTGTCCTGGAGCTTTCTAAAAACTCCTTATAACTAATTTTTTTCTTAGTTTAATTTCTTTTTATCTCACAGGTTACACAATCTCCACGCTGATGTGGTGCGTGATGACTCTAATCCCCTCGCTCCACCCGACCTACTTCCTGCTGACCTCTGTGCCGGTGGCTCTTGGCGGAGGTTTCGTCAGCTTCTTCCTCGCCCTATACTGCTACGTCAGCGACATCACCAAGGAAGACGAGAGGGCGTTCAGGTCAGTCATGTGCTGTCAGCGTTGTTGATAACTGATTGTTGTTCCCTAATTATTGACTTAAGACTTATTTATAAGTTAAATGATAATTAATTGTGGAATACTTGTTAGAGCAGAAAAAATATATATGTTATGGATAAAGTGTTTGCTCGGTCTTTGTGCAGTAAAGAGGATAACACTTGTATATTGATGTAGCTCAAAGTGCTATTTTGAAATATCTAATCTAATAAAAAATCAGAAGGTGTCTAGATTAGCCTAACACAGCTAAAAGCTGTTAAAAGTACAACAGGACCAATTGCATTAATTAATTGACACTTTAAACAATGTTAGTGATACAAATTTCCTACTCCATAAAAACAGTTTATTTTTTTTCTTTGGGGTTGTGACTTATTAATGATGAGCACAATAAATTTTGTGCGGTTTTCAATAGCAACAATAAAATTCACCTTTTTTCATGCAAAATAATGATTATATGCTATTAACTTTCATTTGAACAATATTTTCTTGAATCAGAAAGTAAAGTATTTGATATATTTTTGAGATCAGCAGACCTAACAGTCTAATGTCCCCAGGATGGGCCTGCTGGAGGCGGCCTGTATGGGCGGAATTTTGTGCTCCTCCCTTGTGACTCCCTACCTGCTGAAGTCGTCTGCCAAGTATGGCTACACTCTGGTGTTCGCGCTGAGCGCCTCGCTGATGGCATTCATCTTCTGGTTCGTCTACTACTACGTCGAGGAATCCGTCAATGTTGTTGAAGTAAGAATTCGGCCCCCCCCCTAAAAACTAACTTGCTTTATGGTATCTCATTTCCAAGGAATTTTACTTCCCTAGCTAATTTTGTTGTAGTGATTGAGTTTTTATAAATTTTTTCTGTGGAAGATAGACTGTTTTTGCCCTTGCAGTAGCTGTATTTTTTTAATGAATATGAAAGTTATGTTAAATAATCCATACATAGTATATTGATTAAGCTCACACCTAAGATTAAAAATTAATCTTAATATTGGCCTTTATCATTCCTAGGTTTTATTAATAAAGACAAGTTTTTATGATAGTATTAGCTCTCATAACAGGTTCTCTCAAAAATTGTATTTAACTATTGAGCCAGAAACAACTTACTCTAATTAATTTATATTGTTTGGGTGATACCTTTAAAATACCTTGAGAACACCATAGGTTTGTGGAACCATCAAAATTGGTTACCCAACTGGTATCGAACCTTCTAATTTAAAGGGGGCTGACACTAAAGCAGTTTAATTTTCAACTTGTGTCTTTTATCAAAACTAAAATCAACAGGTTTGATCCTACCACCTTTGATTACATGACATTTTTAGGGTAAAAATCAACACATCAGGTAATTCTACTTCTTCTGATTTCAGAGTGAACGTTCAAGATTGTTTAAACTTGACCATGTGAAGGAAATCTTCAAAACGTGCTTCCGCTACCGTCCAAACCACGTACGCACCATTGTAATGTGTATCATCATCAGCTTGGTGATGGTCATTGTCACATTGGAAGGCAAGTTTTTGATGCAATATTAATATTACTATCAAACATTGTAATGTAAACTATTTCAGTACAGTGGAGTTCCAATAATCCGAACTTCAGTAATCCAACAGTCTGCTGAATCCTCAAGGCTTTTGAAATGATAAATTTTAACTGATTTCTATGGTATTTATATTTTTAAACTAAGAATATCAACAATACTTGTTGTTGCTGTATCCAAGCATATGTTGTCTTTAAATGTTATCAAGCAGAAACTTTTAAAGTATTGCCTTTACAAGAAGAAATAACCATTTCACATTCTTCTCGAGAAGTTCTTCTCAGTACCGAGAACTGACGTCAAAATGTCATTACCTGTACCTCGATACCCATGGTAATCGCCGCGGGCGTTGTGCCGATGGTAAATGCTGCCTTGTACTATTATTGAAGGTCAATAATGTTTCTAAAATTACTTTGATTCTAAATTTATTTAAAATATTTTGACTCTTGATAGATTTTAATATAATTTTTAAAATTAATCGGAATGGGGTTATTGTCCATGGGAATTGTAAAAATATCAATGGAAACAAATTTGGAAACTATTATTTTTCACCTTGGAATTTGCTATTTTGTTCACATTGTATATTATTTTTATATTTTCTGTGAACAGAAGGATAGATAATTAAATTAATATGTGAAAGAGTATTTTATGTCTTGGTGATACTTGAAAATTAAAAATTTTTATAATAGTAACATGCAACAAACTGCCTGTAGATTTGTGGGTACATTGCATTATAACATGTTATGACTAAAACTTGGTACCGGTACCGAGAACCGATCTTGTCAAGAACTGGTACTGGTACCGACTTTGAATAAAGTGGTACCAGCACATCCCTAGTGTGCATGAATTCTTTTCATGTTTAGAATTATAACACTCTGGTTTGCTATTTTTAGGTGAAATGGCTGTTTTGTATATGTTTACACAAAAGAAGTTTGGATGGACTCTAGTGGAATTCACAAGATTTTCATCATTTTTTATTTTAGTTGCAGGTAACGTAACATCTTAGACGTTGTATCTAACCTACAGGGAGGTTCAGCCCCTGGTTCGGATGGAATTCCAACCAATTTTATAAAAGAAAATATTTTCTCTCTCCTTAGACTGCTTTGTCATATTGTCAATTTAAGTTCAAGAACAGGGATTTTCCCTGATGAAAGAAAGACTGCAAAGGTTGTACCTCTCTACAAATCAGGTGAAAAATCATCCATGAATAATTTGCTTACTGAGTTCACTGTCTAAAATTATAGAGAAATGTGTAAAAAATCAGCTCACCGAATATTTAGAACGGGAAAATGTTATTGTCAATAATCAATACGGAATTTGAATAAGCAAAAATACTCCTCACGCTCTTTTTGATTTAACTAAATTTATTGGGCTGAACCTAGAAAACAGTAAAAAAATCTTAATAACTTTTCTTGATCTTGCCAAAGCTTTCGACATGAGACATGATCAATAGGAAAAAACTCATCACAAAATATATTGGAATAAAGAATATTTGTTTGAAAGTTACCTCAAAAATAGATCTGAAATCGTTAGCATTAATGATGTTCAAAGTGATCCTGTAATAATTGAGTATGGTGTTGTCCAAGGCAGCACATTAGGGCCGATCCTGTTTTTAATGTACATTAATAACAAAGCCAAATTAAGCATAAATGGAAAACTATTTTTATTCACGGACAACACTGCCCTAGTGAGCACCGGCTGCACGTGGGATGAGGCATATAGCAGTGCTTCCTCGGATCTATCTTTAATTAAAATGTGGTTATACCAAAATATTCTAACAGTAAATATTGAAAAAACAAAGTATATGCCATTAACTATGTGTAATGAAAATGATCCGGGTCCGAGGTTGCTCAGGCTGCATTCCTGCAATGATCCTCGGTCGGCAACCTGCGGCTGTGGCGTCATTGGGCGTGTGGACCGATATAAATATTTAGGTGTAATAAACGACAGCAAATTAAGCTGGATCCCACACGTCCAGGGCGTCAAGCAGAAACTTGTTAAGATTGTGTATGCTTTCAGGCAACATAGTGAGGTGCTGACGGTGGATCAGTGTAGGACGGTGTATTATGCCTACGTGCAGTTGGTGTTGCAATACGGTATTCTGGCATGGGGTGGGGTCTCGGCTGCAGCTCTGCGGCCTTTGAAGGTCTCAAGAAGGCAATAATTAAAGCAATATCAAAAAAAGACATTAGTTAGTAGAAAACAGAAAACTTCCAATACACGTAGTTGAGAATGAGGGGAGCGCTGTCACTGTGTTCAAACGAACAGTAAGGGGTTGGCTGGGCCTTGGGATGGATGAGGTTGAGGCACTGATACCGCTACTGTATATCAGATAAGGCACTGCTTATCTCATTCACTTTGCCAAAATGTAGCTGCGAATATTATTATTTTTCGATTATTTTCTGTTAATTTTCCTATTTTATTTTATTTATTATTTCCTTAATAAATTATTATTATTAATTATTAATATTAAAAAGCATCTCCTGTAATTTTTCTTATATAGTTGTAATTTTAGATAGTTTAAAGTAAAGCAAATGGACTGTGACCATTCTCACACACAGACGTATTGTCTAAGTGAGAATACTTCCAATAAATATATATTTTTACATGCTTACATGTAAATGTTGTATTTTTGGAAAAAAAACTATTTGAATTTGAATCCCACTACACTATTATATAAGACTAGAGTACACGAAATAGGGCGGGCGGCAAAAACTGTAAACTCATGTCATCAAATTGTCTGCTAAACCTCAGCTGAAATGACTAAGGAAATGTTTCTTGAACTGTCAAAAACTTTGTTCACGTTTTTCAGGGCCTTTTACATGTAAATTTGTGTTTACTCTAACACATGGATCATATAAGATGATTAACAACCCAAACAAGTAATATACAATAATTTCACCAGTAGCGCACTCGCCAGTTTTGCCAGATATTCCAGGGATAAATTAGCCATCTCGTTTTTGAAGGAGCCAGTGGCTGTGAAAATTCTGATTAATTTTTGTGTTTTGTGTCTTTTTGTGTGCCCTTCAGCAATTTTAACCACTAGGGACCAATACATTACAAGTTAATAATATCAGTACCTAAATCATCCAATCAGAGATCATAGATCACTGATATTATCTTGTAATTTATAGTGCAATAGGTCCCTGTTAAGCCTGCTGAAACCCTTACATCTTACGACTTAGGCCTAGAGCCCAGCATTCACCAAACTGATACACTTTCTCACTTTTTTCATTTAATAAAGAGTGGCGGCTTCTTTTTCATTTTGCCTTTGCCCCGCCCACATAGACTATTGATCTGTCCGTGAATGTTACCGAGCAAAGGCAAGGATTGAGCCGGTATAGTACAAGGGTGAACAGTACTACTAAGGCCTGATTTCACCAAACTTTAAACCACCGTTAAGGCTCGGTTAGTTTAATTTTATCAGCTGTTCAATACTATTTTCCTATCTTTAACAAACGGTTTATTAACCGACTCTTAACTGATGGTTGGTGAAATCAGGCCTTAAAGTATGCGTCAAGCTCGAGTCTCGAACCTGAAACGCTTCAAGGCCACAGTTCCGAGGCCGAGTGCGCTACCAACTGTGCCACCGACTCATTCAAACCGTGCCACCGACTTACTTAATTTGTGGAAAAAAATGAACTTTTTAATGTTGATATCACTGGCGGCATTTAGACTGGTAAGCCCTAAGTATCTTAAAAAGGTCAGTTTTTTTGTATTTTTCTGAATAAATAAATTAAATTGACATGTGACTGGCGGCCGCAGGGTCGTCGGTTATCGGCAGCACCTGGTTGTTCATCTCCGTGCTGCGGATGTCCGACCTGCCGTTGATGTTCGCCGGGTCGCTGTGTCTCGTCAGCAAGTCGCTGCTGCTAGCCATCGCCACGACGGGTGTCTTCCTCTACGTCTCCAGTGGCTTCACTGTACTCTCCGTCCTCATCTCCCCGCTGGCCCGCTCCCAGCTGAGCAAGCTGATACCGCCCGATGACTTGGGTGAGTGGCTTTAACCACAGTACCTAGAATATCTTTATACGGTAGGTATCTTGCGCAGGTAAGAGTAAGAATAAGATATGATGTCATGGTAGTCTAACACTTGAAAGAAGGTTCAGCAAGTTCACGTGCAAATTTCGTGAAACCAAGCAAAATCTCTTGAGATTTTTCATTACTAGAATGAAACATAGTCTTCATTTGTTGACAAATAAATACTTAACCTTGAAATAAAAGGTGAGTTAGAAGCTTAAGAAACATGTTATAATAATAAATCAGCTGTCTGTGGTTGGTGCTAATTTGGCTTGCAGCGAGACTTGCTGGTGCGTCGACTTGCAAAAGAACTTGGCGCAATAATTAGTGTAAAAGTCATGTCGCTCTGGTGCGCACTACCGACCAGCAGAACACTTTCTGATTGGCTGGTCTACTGCGCATATTGTTTATGATACTTACCGTATAGATGTTCAAGTTACTGTGGCTTTAACCCCTTAACCGCGGCGTAAGTTGGCGTGCCGTGCCAACTACATTTGATACTGCAGAGCTTGTGGCATGGACTTAGTTCCAGAAAAATACACTAGAGTGCAGCACCAAACGGTCTGCCACTTCTCAGTGTCAACTGTACAGTCGTATCATCGAAAAAAACTAGCGGATCAGTACCAACAAAATAAATCAGCTGAGAACGTCAAATCCATCTTAACTCGAGCATTGAAGTTAAGGAAACAAGGGTGTTGCACATGATATTCTGTGCATCGTCTTAGCGTTTCGAGAATACTACCACGGAATAGCACGTTCGTCGCGGTTAAGGGGTTAAAACTTTTAGTTTGTGGTGGTCATCAGATTTATCCTGGGGTTTTTATTACTGAGATGTTTTTCTGCCAAAACGAATCATTCATATTTTGGAATGTATCTTGAGGGAAAGTCAAGATGTGTATGTTACCTGGTCTTAAAGCAAGTAATATGTGACCAAGTATTACTGATTTATTCCTGTTTAGCTGTGTTTCTCATTCAAATTCATCTGATTTTTCGCTGCTAAACTTGTTGTACTCTGCACATTTGCTCTCATGATTATGGTTTCATATTTCAAATCTTTGAACCTTGTGGAAATCACTTTTATCTACTGACAAAATCAGGCAAACGTTTGCATAAATTTCCGCATCAAAATTGAGCAACCAGTGTATAAATGCAATGTTTTGTGACTTATATCTTTCTTTGCCTTCAAATTTTTTTATCATTTTTCATTAGGAATTGATAAAATTACTCAGTTGACATAATTCTAGCCCAGTTGCTCAGCCTGCTCAAGTTTGATTTATTGCCAATACCACATTTCATTAGAACATCACACTTGTTTTAATGATTAAGATAGCTCGACAAGCATGTGTTTTACCAACTGCTTTCAAAATAAGTGCTGTCAAAAAATGCTTCCTTCCATTGAAAAAATACAACATTTATAACCATAATATTTTCAAATCTTAACCATGTTTTATGAAATTATTTACTAAAAATGTACC
The DNA here is from genome assembly GCA_035578135.1 of Flexamia atlantica. NCBI lineage: Eukaryota > Metazoa > Arthropoda > Insecta > Hemiptera > Cicadellidae > Flexamia > Flexamia atlantica. The sequence continues at coordinate 30,080,499 of JAQJVK010000003.1, forward strand.
AAATTTGTGTCAAATCTAATCACACTCTCAATGGTTTCAGGAAAAATATTTGCGTTTACAGCCTTCCTAGAGGCCACGGCACCTGTCATGGCTTCTCCTCTGTACATGTTTGTGTACAAAGCCACGATGGACACATTGCCCAACACTGTCTTCTGGCTGTCTACAGGGTTAGCAGTTATCTCCGTGTTCCTGATCGGGTAGGTTTCTTTTCAGTTCCAGAAATGATTTTAACAAACGCTCTCTTAGTTCACCATCAAGTCCTGAGATTTGAAGGCGTCCCCCGGAAAAAGTTCCAAGCTTCAGAAACCTAGTTTTGAGTAATTCTAAAATAAGTAAAAGATATTTAAAGTTTAATTTTTAAAAAATCAAGGTTGGAGCTTAAAATAGGCTAATCAGCTTTTAATGCTCTGTCTATAACATCATAATGTAGCCTTATATTAAATTTTTACCTGCCATTAAGCATTTTAAAACGATTAACGTGGTTTCTTTTTTGGTAATAATGTACTAAACGACTGGTGTTTGAAATGTTTTCTGACAAACTACTCTTCTGCTGTGGAAGAAAACATCAGGGAGTGTAGGAATGCCATCATAAACAAAAGTAAAATTGAATTTAAATGAATTTGACTTGTGTAAAAGTAGAAAAATCTAATGTTCTTTTATAATGTGCTAGGTCATTTTGCTAAGAAGTGTTACCTTTTATTATTGTGTTTAAAAAATTAAGACATTTTTTAAAACACAATTTTTTTAATGTAAAACCCTTAAACCTAACTGTTGTAATGTTACATTAGGAAATAAATGAATTGATAAAGCTTTTGGTAATCCAAAAGTCCACACGTTCACTTTCCTTTCACATTGACAACGTTCCAAGCGACTACGCATCTACTGGCAGGGAATCCATTTTATGGCAAATATAACGTTGTACTTGTGCATCAAAAAGCCAGTGGAGTCCCACAAACTGCTCCAAATTGACATGCGAAACAGGCCTGCCAACTCCGTATTCTTCAAAACCAAGTATTCCATGGTGTAGCTAATGTCGTATGGAACTTTTTCCGCTGAATTTCTCCAATTTTGAAATTTTTAACGTTCTCTGGGGGGACCCCTTCTTTTTTGTGAAGGAGTGTTAATGACAACTTAATCCATGTTTGTGATTTATATTTATCTGTATTTAATATTTACCAAATTTTTTTTATGAAATATTAGGAGAGAAAAGTAACTTACTGAAATGTGGGATTGAGACATTGGGCATTACCTTCCTCTTGGCAGGTAGGAATTTCAAGAATGAAAAGTAAAATGTAAATTAGAATGGGTGCTCTTGTTTATTTGTAAATCAAACTATTGCAGATCTTCTATTAGATTCTCAGCTTAAGAATTAACAGTGGTGGAAGATTCAGATCCATAAGTTGCTCTAGTTGTTTATCAAATGATGGAACCTTAGGTGAATCAAAGTAAACCTCAGGTGCTATTTTGAAATTAATTTGAGCCTTAAGAGCTCTATTCCTAAACTGCTTAGTTTTTAGAAAGTTAAGGACAACATGTACAGTTGTAATAGTAACTCACTCTTTACTAGTTAGTTGGTTATTGTTTTACAACTGTGAGATTTTGTTTTGGATTCTTGATAACAAAATATCCCTAATGTTAATTTTAATTCACAAACGGATTTGGATACTGTACAGTAAAATCTGCTCAACACCTGACACCTTAGTTTTCTGGATAGTGAAATGTTCTGTAAACATTGTGAGACAGAAGGATAACGTTTTCTTATAACTATTGGATATAGTTTCAACGAATTTATGCTTTTCCAGGTTTGCACTAGCATTACACAGACTGGCTGCTGTCACTGACGAGAGACCTTTGTTAGTAGATGAGGATGAGGGAGGACACAGCATTCAGACGTAGAGTCTGCTTCCGTGATACTATCAACTGTGTCTTTCAGGTAAACACTACGATAATACGAAATGTGAAGTGATGCCATTTATAATAAAAAGTATACAGTAACATATATCATCCTTTAACTCAAAGAAAGACAAATTATCTATTCATGATTCAGACCATAAAAAACCGATCTATGCTGTTCAATGTTTTGGAGGTAGGTGCTGATGTTTCTATTTCTTACAACTGTTTTTTTTTTTTTTTAATAAAATACATACGTACAACTTTGTTGCCATGACATGAACAATAAAAATGTTTTTGTTATTGAAAAATAAAAATAATTTCATTGAATTCAGGAGGCCACACGAGGGAATGCCAGGCCTGTGTCTGAATATTTAAACTTTGTATTAATTCACTGTCAAATAATTTTGTCAAATCATCATTATTACTAGCAAATTATTATTATTTGTGTTTTCACTTCTGGATTGCTCACCATGGAAGTGACAACTTTTTTACCTAAAGATCGTTATCAACTCATCTGTTTAACTGGACATGATCGGTAGGAAACAGACAGTACTATATCGATGATTCACATGTGAAAGATTTGAGACCATTCAAGTGTAAACCAGAGTATTGGCTTATACAATATGCATTCAAGTTAAATTTAAGGTCTTTTGTGGAATGTTGGTCCAGCTGTCCAGCAGTGGCGACGCGTGACATTTTTGCGTGGTCATCGCTGATAGTGTAGGAGTACACGGGACTGCACCGGCGCCGCGCGGCGAATCGGCTATATTGCTATTTATATAATAGTCGCGACAGGCCTGCGCTTGACCGGCCCGGATATCCGTCCCCCAGCGTCATTCATAGTCCCCACGACCATATATAAAAACATCCATGACTACAGAAAAGGCGAATGGATAAATTCTGATACTTAAAAGCTCTCGGATGAAAGTTTAACACTGAAAAATGCAGCTAGCTATTTTATTAAGCAGTTTAGTTTTATGATTTCATTTTTATAATTTTTTAATCAGTTTAGTTTCATTTTTATAATTGTTTCAGTTGAACAATTATATCACCTTCTCCTTCAGTCATTGTTGTGCTCATCGATTAATAATAAAACATGTTAAACATTTAATTAAACCACTGCATCTTCACTCATTGAAACTACACAAACACAAGCACAGCGCGCAGCGCGAGAACTGTGCGCATGCGCGAGTAGCGGAGCAGGTCTCTCTGCATTGTGAAGTGAACTATTTTAGGTCTCTTTGCGCATGCGCGAGTAGCGGAGCAGGTCTCCCTGCACCGTGAAGTAGCACTGACAGCGACCATGTCGAGAGTTGCTCGCTACGTGGCGAAGGCTGCCGAGTACAGCCGAAGGGAGCCGGACGCCAACTGACTCTGCAGCGACAGAGAATTGCTTGGCCGCCTGTACAACAGCGGTGTGAGTGGTGGGGATGGACGCGGGGAGGTGGGCGCTCCACTAGATTGGATTCTCCAAACTCGGAGAATCGGTTCGGATTTAGTCAATAGAGAACTACGGACGTGGCGCATCTGGCGCGCAAAGCAAAACGCCGTGCATAAAAATAGCCTGATACTCCGAAAATTTATGATTTTCTTTTGAAAATAATAGACATTTAGGCTTCTATCATTATGTTGTTTGTAGTTTTATTTAAAATATTTACTTTGAAAATTGAGTTAGTCATCGGCGAATCTGTAGACGACCGCACGCCTCGCCACTGCTGTCCAGCTGTTCCAAATAATTTGGTACCAATTTCTGCAATTTAATTTTTAATACATATTTTCAAGACATATGTAGAATTACTTCTCTTGTGTTTGGCTTTCTTTCTGAAATTGCTACTTATCAGTAGAGTTCCGCAATTCTACATTAATTGGGACCAAGCCCTCTTAGGTTTAGCTGTAAATTTGGAATAAGCTGATAAGTAAAAATTAATGGATATTGAGGATATCAATGTTCAGACATTATAAAGCCAAGATATGAAGGATACCACTCAGTGTTTCCAACTGATACCTACCCCAGTGGTTGCCATGACTGGCTAATATATAGCGATAATATATTAGCAATCACCTTTGCCAACTGACATTGCTTAGCTGCCACCGTCTATACTTTGTCCAGTTTCATTACAAGGATTCAGATTTGTTAATGTGGAATCTGTCCTCTTTAATTTGTCTTCCAGTATAAGAGTAATTGTTTGGTAAACTACGTATGTTGATTTTAAATTATTCTTAGCCCATGTAATCTGTATATGAAACCCAAACTAGCGGCAGCTTTTGAGAAAACCTTAAGACATAAAACCCTATTACTAGTGAAAAGTCTCGGTGAGAAAATCCCAAGATAACTATTGGTGTTTTGATAAAACTTCCTCAAAGAAAAAAGTATAAATAAAATGGCTGAATAGCCAATGTGTTTGTTTTATTTAAAATTATTTGTTTGCCTTTTCCCAGCGAATTTGGACACCATCACTTGGTAATATGTATTTGTGTTTTTCCAGCATTATATTTCCAAAGGAAAATGCAACTGAAGTGTCCTCTCTTGCCAATGAAGTTTCATCAGTTACTTTTAAAAGTTTGTTATTGTCTCACATCAAAAGGATATTGTTTCTAACTATGTATGACTTAAAACTTTATTGGAATAGTAGCATGTATAGCTAGCTATAGGCTTTCTGACAAGGAATATTTTCCAAGTAGTTTTTTATCAATATACAATATTGTTTAAGTGAAATAAAACAAACAATAGGTAAACTAGATATTTGTTTTAAAGAGGAACATGAATTGTTTTTTGTAGAATTTTACTTTATTAACCACAAGAGTGCCTTAATAAGTTGTAATCTTTGAATTACGACTTTGATTTGTGCTCAGATTGAGTATAACTCAGATTTGTTGGTCCTTTTTTAACTACCAAATTATTCTATTAAGTGTATGTAAGAAATTTAGTGAAATAATGTAATCAGGGTCTTTATTCTTATAAATAAAAGTTTACAATATTATAAATTTAAAACTCATTAAATATCTATATGAGTTTTTTTTTATCAGATGGTTGATGTTTGTGTGTGATTTTAGAGCTTTATTACATTGTATTTAATTAAGATTTATAATTTTGTTCTGTACCTTACTTCTAAATCACATGTTTAAAGTTTGTTTGAAAATGTGTGGTGTTAAGAACAAAATAAAATTCAAGAATTAGGAAAAAACTTGTATCTTAATGATAGTTGTTTCATGACGAAACATTAACTCACATGCCCATTATTATAAACTTTTTATTAATTTTCACCACTGAGGGTGTGATACTTCTTCAGATTATTTAAATATCAAACCTTTTTTTTTATTTGAATTGTCAAAGACGACCTGCAACTTAAAGTGATAGTTTTGTAGATTTAGCATGTAGAAATAGTTAGTTTTATTATAATTATATTATTATCTTAGTTTGTTTGAAGTATGATCATGAAATTTTTATTTATACATATAATTTGTGAATCGGTACCTGAAAATTGAGCTTAAACGTCTTAAGTTAATATATACTTCCATTTTTTATGTTGTACCTTGTTATTTGTAGTTCCCATTTAACTTTGTTCCGTTCGGAATGGAATTCACAAACCACAATGTGCAATATGCTAACAAACAGTGCATTACAACCAAATAAACATTTATGGGTCAGAAAATAATCATCATAATATTAAGGCTGTTAAATATTTAATTTTAACATTGAAATTATTGTTTGTACCTGATCCAAAGAGCTTGTTATATTTTAATTTATTTCTTTGTCAGTGTACTTTCAAAGCTTTAATTTATCGTCCTACTTAAAATATATTAATTTATCTGATTTTCTAACCTCTAAATGCTCAGAGTAATAATGTAATTAAATGAAAGTACATTCTTAATTACATTGATTCTTTTGGATGGGATCCTTTTCGCTCCACTTTTTGGTCCCTAAAATGAGTAATCCTATAAAAGTTTATTTTGGTGTTCTTGTACTCAAAAAGTCTTTATTAAATCCTTTTACATATGCCTTCAACGGAAATGGTTTCTTTTTCTTGTCAACTTTTTGTTCTTAAAAGGATCCTGTCTAAAATAAACAGGCTAAACAGATATAATTCTTGAAAAAATGCTTTTGTTTTGGTGTTCACTGATCTCACTTTGGTTTGCCTCATAAACTACAGCTGTGTTGGTAGGTGAGTAAGTGGCTGTATTTGGAATTATGGTGGGTCAGATAATGCGCTGTCTAAGGAGAGGCCATATTCTTATAAGTGGAGGTGAATATTATGATTTTGCATTGTGGAACACAAGTTTTGGCGCAGAATTGTAGCATAACTTTCTTAGTGTTCATGGGCTTTAAAAAAATAACGATTGACAGTTTGACAGGATACATAGCCATCTCTAGTAATAAGGCCGCGGCCTTCGACCTGGCAACGTCGCTTCTCAAGGGTTTTTTGCATAGTGAAACCATTGACTTTCCCCTACAGAGCCAGCTGGTTACAAGTAAACAAAAATAGTGCCATAGGAGAGTATGGATAACCAAATCAGCTGAACCCTTAGGCGCGATGTTGCCATTTACTAGCACCGCGGCCTTGTACTATAGAGATGGTTGTGCAGGATATCATGAGTTTTAGCAGAAAATTTTGAGAGTTTCCACTTTTTGTCACCTGCTAGTATGGCTGACCAGAACTATAATAGTTTATTCTGAATAAGTTGTCATTGATAATTTTGTTGAGATGAATACACAGTAATTTTTGTTACACACCTAAACCAATATTAAAACCAAATAAAGATGATGAAGTTACACTCTCTAAAATAATATTTTATACCTCAGATTTATTTTTAAGTTTCCAGATTATTTAAGAGTCATGGAACAAATAATAAATGTTAGCCCCTTTTGAGGTTATTTTTTTCCTTTTAAAAAGGATGTTATATGTTAATCAATCAAAATTTATTTACTATTACAAGTTTATATAAATAGGCTTAAGTTTTTTTATATTACTAAGTGATTGTAAAGGATTTAAAAAGTTTTTTTTTTTTTGGCTGTGTGTAATCTGAAATATTTTTTAAGTTAAAAGAATATCGTACCTATTAATGATAATACTTAAAATTATGCTCAAAACCAACTTTAGTTTGTATTATCATATAATAGAATTTATTTGTTGTATAATCTGTATATTTTAAAATATTATAAACATTTTGTGTATTTGAACTTTTTTGTTTTATTTTCCTGCTCAAGATTACTAAAATGTTTTGCATCACAAATCTTACGACGGTTAATATTTGTGTCTCAGTGAAAAGTATTCAAGCCAATGTCTTACAGCCTGGAGTTTTTACATGCAGGTTCTGCTTACTTGCATGTGAATTCGTACTTCCTTGCACGGAATATTAGGGATACATTAAACACAGGGGCGGCTCCAGGGGGGGGGGCCATGGGGGCCAATGCCCCCCCCCCAAGAGCTCAGAATTTTTTTAAAATTTCAAACAAGATTTTACTAAAATTTATTCTTGTGTATGAAATTATTTGTTACCTAATATCGGAAAAGCCGTTTCGTATAGAAGATTCTCAAAGACGAAACTGTTTTATTTCTATACATTTGTTACTTATGTACACTTGATCTAAGCTTACTTTTTTTGTTCAATATTAATAGTACGAGACATTTCAAGTTGTTAGGTTGGCAGCGCGTCACGATTTGCCGCCATAATGAGGTTTGGTTTGGAAAATATTATCATAGTCAGTGATATTATTTATTGTGACAAAAACAAATCAATATACGCTTTTTATGAAAGTAGCACTTATTTCTTGGGGGCTGTTTCTAAACGTTGTTGGTGAATTAATAAAATTGATTTTGTATTTTGTAATACTCATTCCGTTTCAGAACCGCACAGATAAAATGGAGATGGATTGTAACTAGTAATTGAAGGGGTCCCCCGTAAAACGTTCTAAGCGACAAAAACCTAGTTTCGAGTAATCAAGCGTTGAAAGTTGAATTCTAAAATTTACGGTTTTTTCAAGGTTAGAACTTAAAATCATGTATAATTTGTCAATACCCTATTAATAACATCATAATGTAGCCTTATATTCAATTTTTACTTGCCATTCATCATTTTAAAACATTTTACGAGGTTTATTTGGGGTTATAACGTTCTAAACAACTGGCGCATGAAACGTTCTCTGACGAACTGCTCTTCTGCTTTGGAATAAAACATCATGGGAGTGTAGGAATACCAACATAAACGAAAATAAAACTCAAAATAAATCTATTTTATTGATATAAAAGTATAAAAACATAATTTTGGCACATAACGTGAGACGTCATTTTGCTAAAAATTATCAAAATATGGTGCTTAAAACGTTATTCTACTCTCTTCTACTGGGGGCAATTTTTCAGGCCTCAGCTATTTAGTTTTTGAAATAAGGGTAATCAAGCTTTTCTAAACTCATTTCTGGTCTTATCCTTCCACTTTCCAATATTTACTTCACATCTTTTATTTTTATTTACGTGATTTTGGTCGCTGGGCGCCAACGCAACGACCAGCGGATAGTTCACCTTTTGGCGAATAGAACGTTTTTCCCCAAAACGTCCGTGCAGTCCCGCGAAGCACGCAAACTTTTACAGATGAAATCAGGGCTACCAACTCAAAAATCTTCAAAACAAAATATACCACGGTGTAGCTCGTGCCCTAGAGAACCTTTTTCACTAAATATCTCCGATTTTGAAATTTTGTCGCTTAGAACGTTTTACGGGGGACCCCTTCAATTAGTGATTAGTAGCTAGTGATTGTGAAACGTGTTTAGAAACAGCCCCCTGTGTGTATGGATTGAAATAATTTTTATTTTTACCAAGACCATCGAGTAAGTAATTAATTGATCCGTTTGAATACTATCTGGCATTCAATACTTCGGACTATACCATGCTACTATAGTCTCAACTGAACGTACAATCATAACAAAGTTGGAGTTCATATAGCCTGTCTTAGTCCTATTTAAATTAATAGCCCAACAGCCAGTGAAACTAAAAAGGGACCAACAGTTTAATGTGGGATATAAACCACAATTTCACCAATGAATTATGAACTGGTCTTATGAGGATGCATGGTCTTATGGATGAACCCACTTGCAACAATTGGTCCAGATGTTGGCGTCATCTGCGTAAAAGATCTGCTAACACGTTAGTTTAACCGCAGCTCGAACTCATACACTCAGGACGAAGCTGACAGACGCCCCAAGTGATGATACTGAGGACCCAGGGCTGTGTCATGCTTGGCATTCCAAAACAAATCCAAGTAAAATTAGAAATAACTCATATTTTTCCTTGAGTTCAGTGAGTGACAGTTTAACATCAATTATAAAATATAAATCTCTCCTATATCAATACCATAACTTCCATAACCCAACCCAACGGATGATCTGTCAAAGAGTCTTCCACAAGGTGTTGCTTCGGGAGCCACAGGTGTAATGTTGGAGGAGCTAAACTGCTGTGGTGTTGAGAAAACCACCAACCTTGACTGGCTTTGATCTCGAGAAAGAGGGGTCTGGCTTGAACCTGGCAGGTTCAGAAACAGTAGGAATTGAGACCATTTGGGATTAGGGTGGAAAGATAAAACCTGATGGAAAGATAAAGTCTGTAATTCCTTAAAAAATCATTCACTTTTGATTAAAATCAAGAGTTTTGATTAGTTTGTAAGTGGAAGCATTTAATTTAAACAAGTCACAGTGAGCTGTCTTCTAGCTTGAGCATACCCTGGACTGGAAGGTGGAAATTCAAGCGGGTGAGGAGACAGAGGGCTGAGCAACCCTGGAATCTAGACGATCCAGGCTACCCTTTGTCTTAGAAGGCTTATTTCAAATGGAAAATGTTAAGTAGTATTAGGAGAAGAAAAGGGTAAAAGTTGTTATACAGGGCACTCACACACAGAGACACTAACCAATGAACGAGTAATCCGAGCCGGAGACCCATTGATAATGGTATTGGTTGTTCAGATCCCACCTTCCAGAACCCTGTCCAGTCTCCTGGAAGCTTCTTCAAGGATTAGGTATTAAGCCTGAATCGGTGCATCGAACTGGTACAGAAATGAAAATGCAAGATAAAATTAACATTTACTCACTTCGATTAGTATAAAGACACCAGCTTCTACAAAGCGTATGTACTTACATTTCCAATTTTAAAAAAATCTCCAGACTCCGCAAAGTATGTTCTGGAGAAGTCAACTCCTCTTCGCTCCTTCCTCGCTGTCTCCTCCGGGGATGAGACGATGAGACGAACATCTCAGGAGACGTATTCCATGGGGGGACAGGTCGGTTGGCCCCCGGTGTTCTGAATGGATCCTCAACCTGGGGAAGGACGAGACGCGTCCTCCTCAGTTCTCACCAAATCCTCCTGCACCTTCTGCTAATCTACAGCCAGTGGGAGGTCTTTGTTAGAGGAGTTTGGCATAAACTGCTCTCTCTCTGGGAAACTTATGTACATCATCAGATAAAAAATGAAACAAAAATGAAAAGACCCATGCACATACGCATCGCATGAAGTAGAATAATCTATAGTACGAGTCAAATACCATGGTAAATATTAACATTGGTCTAAAGGGCAAACTGGGCCATGTAATTTGATTCCACTTTTCACAAGTATATCCGAATGAGTAGTTCCAGTGTAGCATAGAAACAAAGTAAACATAATGTTAATGGCTCACACAAGAATTTCTCAAATAGTCAACGCCAGTGCCCCATGGTACCAGTTTGACCAAAACTGTCAGTCATCTCCCATTTATACATCGCTTTTATCATAATCACTTGACCTGTCTGACCCGAGTTTCTAGCCCGCACAACATTGAGTGATGATGATACGTTACCCTTTGTTTGTTTTTTATATTTATTTATTCAGAGTTCAGAGTATGACTTTGTAGCCCTAACTTTCCCGGATTGATTAGTAAGGGGCTCGAACCTTCATCCGCTTACGGTGGTAGCAAAGCTTTTTGAAATTCTACCACTCAAATTATGTGACCCAAGAATTTACCTCACTACACCCAAACATTTACACTTTGAATTGTTAAAAAAATACTCCCTGAGCACCGGTAAACGTCACCAAAATGAAAAATAGGCAAGTTGAACAATTTTAAAAAGCTCCACCCTAGGGCCGGCAAGCCCCTAGAAACCAGAAAACTCGTTTTGCTCTTTGAACAGTTTGAAAAGGTTCCACGGACGCCCGCAAACGCCTCCAAGACAAATTTTTTTACTCTAACTATTTTTGAAAGGGCTCCGGGCGCTGGCAAATGCCACCAAAACTCATGTTCTTTACGTTGAAAAAAGTTTGAAAATGTTCCCCGGGCACCAATAATAAACGCCAAAATACATGTTTAGCACTTTAAATGATTTTAAAAGGCTCCACGGGCGCCGCTGCGGACTCAACACCACGCAGGCTTCGGCGGCACCAGACGCCCCCTCTCTGTTGGCGCCCCATGCGGCTGCATGCTGCATGTTCCGCAGTTCCGCACAACCCTTACTGCTAGCGCTCCCAGCGGCAAACCGAAACACCTGTCATACGAAAATGCTGAAATGCACGGGTCAGGTCACGCTGTGAATTTAACTTAAATGATCCCAAATGCGTACAGTAATTTATTGAGGTTGCATATAACTTTTAGAATGTACTAATTACGTAAAACTCGCTAAAATCTCGTTTTTATGGTTTTTAATTTAATATTTTTAATATTTAATATTTTAATATTTTAAATATTAAATATTTAATTTTTTTTATCAAAGAGGTTGATCTGGATAAACCGGGATCCGGATAATTCGAGGTGTACTGTAGTTTCTTAGTTTTAAGTTATTTAAAAAGGACACCTTTTAAAAAATGGACTAAAGTACAACAAAAAAAAACTGTATATTTCTCGGGGAGTATAGTTTAGCGACATTACCGTATAGAGGCAAAAATGTATAGCTTATAGCAAAAATGACTAAACGCTGTATAGTGTTGTAAATAAATTTACTTAAATAAATTGTATTGTATATTTATACTGTAACATCGTTCTGCAATATTTTCTACGTCACAGATTAGGCCTTCATGTTTTAATTAACAAACGAATCAAAGGTGATCAAAGGGGAATGAACAACCGCTTGAAGTGATAATAAAGTAGACTTAGTTAATGAGAGGGGCCGACTCGAGGAAGGGAAGCTCATATGCTAATGTGAACACTTTTACTAATGAAGAGGTGTTTTGTACCTTTTTCTCGCATTTAAAGGGCTCGGAGATAATCCAAATCCGTAGCAACAGCGGCGTCGGTTAGTGGATTAAGGGGAAGAAAGGTGATGATATTCTGTTTCGAGGGATGAGGGCGGAGCGTTACGTCTACCTCTACCTTCGGGATGACCAAGTTTGAATCTGAAACATGGTTTACAGTTTTGTGTATTGCTTTATTTTTGTAAGTTAACTGTATAAACAATGTATCCTGGAAGAAAGTGTGGTTCAAACTTTCGAGCGAAAAATAACCTCTTCTTAAACAAAAAATACTTAAATGCATACGACGAAAAAGTGCAACTGGGAATGCAAAAATGTCCTAATGAAAATTTGTCTTTCGACCACCGGTCACAATTATTTATTTTGGTACCGTACCGTCCAATTTGAACTCGCTTCTTGGTCACATACCAATATATAGTCCTTAATCGTTTTCAATTGTCTCCCATCTTGCTTACTCATGATTAAGATCTTTGTATTTTCCGGCTTGTCCGAGCAAACATAAAAACTTTATGTTTGAACAAAATTTACACCAATTATGTGTAAATTTTGTTCAATAATTGGATTTTAACATAAAATACTGTTCTTTAAATAAAATAGACTCTTAATATTGGATCTAATTTGATAAATTATATGGTTTAAGCTTATTTTTGTTTAAAAAATAGGCCTAAGACGGACGCCACCGCTTGCTTGAAAATATTAAAGCAAGAATTGTGGTATTCTCCCATTTTAAGTGTAGCCTATTCATGCATATAACGTTAGTTTTAGTTCTCAAGGTGTTTAACAAGTAAAACTCAGGCCTAAATCATGTTTCCAACTACGTTAAAAGCATAGTTTAAACTGATGAGTAATGTAAATAGATCTTTATGTGTGTGACACTCCTCATACTGAACGATAAATTACCTTTAAAGTTTTCAAATCTAAAGGAAATGTTTAGAAACTTTAGGAGGATTAGGTCTAGGTTAGACGAATTTTTTGTAATAATGATGTTAAAATGACTACATAAAATCAATGTTTTTCCATTTGTTAGAATTAAAGACATGTTCACAATACCAAAAGAGGCATACTAAAGAGAAGATATTCGCCATTGTCCACTGCTGAGATGCATTTCATAACCTTCAAGTTCCGGCATTGTACGTTATACGCTCTTCCTATATCCGTCGTGGGTCTTCTCTTATAAAATATCACATTAGTCTCCTGGTAATACATATCGCCGGTCGTGGCGTCGGCGTTGACCGCTATACATGAGGATTTTCCTTTATCTCTGTAAAAGACAGTTTTTTCTTCTTTACAATTTTATCTACAGATTATGCGAGTGATATTTGATTTTTCGCTCATCAGTTGACGGGTATGTGTTGTCAGTCAGTGGGCAGGTCAAAAAAGGGACAGGCTATATAGCAAAGATCACAGATACCTATAAAACTGTCTTTTCTCTGTAAATTTTAACTTAAAATTTTAATAGTTTATGTAACACGCTTTTATAGAGAAAAATAGTAAACCCTTGTTAATTTTCCTCATGTTTAAAGCACATGAATGATTAAATATACTTTTTAGTATATTTTTACTTAACATATTCAAACAATGCTTTCCTTCAAATAAGTTGAATTACAAAATAAATCCTATGGAAATTCGCTAAGTACGCAGGTCTGCTGCGAGGGGGGTATTTGAAATTCCGTGCATAAGTTAGTCATAAATTCACAGATCGCATTATTGGTAATAGTATATCAACGAGTAAACTAACTTAACCCGAGTTTTGTTAATACATTTAACCGCAACGACGGAATCAGTCTAGAGATAAAAATGATGTGATGCCTTTAGAGTGGGCCCCGCTAGCTCAAAAGAATGCAAAGAACAGCTGACGATGAAGGTATCAATTACATTACCCACCCGCGCCGTCCGCCAGCCTCTTTGAAGTCTCGCGGATTTCCAAAGGTTTATTTTGGCTTAAGCCTGAAAAGATTCGCAGTTACTTTGTCGCCCGCTTAACACGTAGAGATAATCCCTTCCGTGTTTCAATTCATTTCTCACCCCCTGGCAATCGGGAAAATCCGTAAGACGGGTGTTTTTCTGTAAATATAGAAGTCTTTGTTTTTAAAGCTTGAGATATTTATAAATGTGACTTCGGCATTAGGATTATTAGGAGACTAATGTAAAAAATTCATTTTATCATGATTATGAGAATAATAAATTATATTACAAAGAGGATGGAGAGTATTAAAACAAAAAATTATAGTAGTTTATTACAAGGTGAATTTTTATATTAGTTTTTTACAAGGCGACTTGTTATGACAGTTATCGACAATAAAAACGTAAATAAAGAAAGAAGCGATTTTCGTGGAAGGCAGTTTTAAGAGGTACCTAATATAAAGCATGTTTTTGCGTAATGTTGGCCAATTGCCCCTTTATGTTCGATTGACTTAAGGCAATCTTAATAATTATTAGGTTATTAGATCCTCTTCATCTTATTATCTCTAGGAAACATTTTCTAAAAGGAGAACCCCAAGCTATTGATCTATAACCGGGTTATAAATCCATTACAATCATTCCTTCCAGATTCAATTTAGGAGCAGTTCACTCGTGATAAGTACACACAAGCTGATTTTCAATAAGAAACCGCGTGTTTAAAGATTTCGAAACGCACCATACAAGTTCTTTGGCGAGATTAAAGATGGCGGCTACTCAAGCCGGTAATTCTGAGAGCGATGAGGATGAAGCGGTGAGGCGGAAGATGGTCACCAAAGACGTTTATCACAGCCGGGTGGAGTTGGGCAGTCGTCCGCTAGAGTGCGCGGTCATCCAGTGTCTAAGTACTGACCACTTGTGTGATCAGGTGTGTCTATCACCGACCCCTCCGGGCAGTCAGCCTCCCCTCAGCCATTATGCTGGGAAATGCCACACAATCCCTCCTCAAGTTGAATTTAATGTACTTTGTTTGAGATTATGTTTATTTACTGTAAAATAATCTGAATAGATTATCAGTTGGTAAAAGAACTAAGAATAATTACATTTTTTTGTTGGGGGGTCGAACGTGATTTACATAGGGCCTATTAAGAAAATGGTGAGTGGGGGTGGGTCTAAAGTAAAAATGGCGGAAGGATGATTCCGTGGGCTATAGAGTGAAACAAGTTAATTTTTGTATTATTATTACTTTAGATGATTTTATAAAAGATTAATCATAACGTTAAAATGAAATAAACAATAGTAGATCAAGATATAACAATAAACACTCACAGCAAAAAAGTTGAACTGGTATTACTGTAACAGTTAGGCATTTTTTTAGGTTTCTTCCAGGACTACACAGTCAAAAGGTAAAACCGTAAATTTTGCTTCAGTTTTACTAAGATAACAAAGGACATGAATGTTAAATGTATATGTATTTTATATTTACTGTCTTAAATATGAGTGAAATTGAAACATTTCCTTATCTTTTATATTTTAAAAAGTTGTTATATTTTTACATATAACCACAGAGAAAAAAAAATATTCTTTTTCTGTGATATAATATGCAATATATTGATTCTGTTATTAAATATCATATTATTAAACTTGGTAAGTCTCTTATAAGGTATGTACGAAATATTTAGAAAATGTACTGAGTAAGCAGGTTTGCTGCGACCTTGATACTTACACACATCAAACCCCCCCCCAAACCCCTCCCAAATTTCAGCATATTTTCAATTACAATACACCGAGACGAAAATCAAATAATACAACTTGACCACTAAGAGAAACCACTTGTCCCCCTTCCCTCCCACACTCGCTGTCAACTGCATGTGCGGGTGCCCCCCTTTAACGCGCCTGATCCATGAATATTTATTGTCTATTTGTCGCCCGACTTGCGCTTGAAAGCGCACTTGACTCTTGTTTAGTCCTTTTCCAATTACTGCCACAAAAGGCGTCTAAGACTGCTTGGGTGATTCACGCTTATTGTTTGGCTAACCACTTCATTTTTAGGCTAATTGAAAAAATCCCTGTGAAAAATTGACAAACAGTCCTGCACAAAATTTATTCCTTAGTGTTTTTTTTTCTTGCATCGCTGCACAGCATTGATAAATATTTTACTGATCGTTTCGAAAAACAAAGGCCAGTTCTGTTTATACCTAGAGGCCAGGGTTTTTTCTTGTTTCGACGACGGTGCGCCGTGGCTGTGGTGTATGCAGTATGAATGCTGTATCTGTTTTGCCTGCCACAACATCACGGCGTCGGCGTCGCGTCGAATCATTAGGGTTATACAGTAATAAATACAAAGTAATTCCCACTTATATCTAGATATTAAATATTCAGACGAGTTTATTTTTATTTTTACTTAATCTTTTATGAACTCAATCGTTCGCTCATATCATCAAATTAGGTTGAAAAACACTTTGGAATAAAATTAATTTACATAAATTTAGTTTTAGACTTAGACATAATATGTGTATAATGTACATACATTATATACATAATATATTATATATTCCTTTATATTAATACTTATTATTCCTTGACTTAATTTCAACAAATTCACTTCCTTTAAACCTCAACTTTCCCTCACCACAGGACTTTGACAGTGCAGCGATCTTAGTACAGAATTAAAATCATACAACTCTCTTTCTCTTTTCTTTCCATTTTTTTAAAGAGGGTGGCGGCTTCACTCACTTAACTCACGATAAGTTCAGATTCACTGTTCCGCCCATGCAACAAGAACGAGTAGCACCTGGAGTTGAATCACAGTTGGCGGGCTTCTTATACAGTCGCTAATCGATCGCGGAATCAAAGCAGTCTAATCCACTTAGCTTTGATATTCAAAGCCACAAGTTGCTATAGCGATAACGTGAAGCCCTTCGAGTGGCGAATATTCCGGTCGATAACTCGCTGCGTCCCCGCCGTCGAACTGTCGCACCAAGTATGCTACGCGTCTGTTGGGAACGAATAAATGTGTTTCACAAAATGTATAAAAGTGATCGTTTATTGATTGTGAGACTATTAAGGTCAGGATGAGTGAAATAACTTAAATCTGTTACTGCCTACTACTTGGGGATCCTCAAGCCAGGTCGAAAAACAAAGGTTAGGTCAATAGTAGGCTTGTTTCAAAACTTACTGGGTACATAGGTTTAGTAACATTGAAAAACTTGACGAACAGGAGAAAAATATATAGGCTAAGCAAAAATAAAGTACTTATATTTTTTAAGTTTTCATTTGTTTTGCGAAAAGATTATAAACTCCATTAAAAAACTATGCTACTTTCAGCGAGGACGCATAATAAAATTCTATTATGTGCTCGCTGGCTGCTTTTTATTTAACTGATAAATTCTTAGGCCCAGCAATTGGAAACTGAATTAATTAAACTCCGTTAACCCTGATCACCCAATCATAAACGCATGTAACTTATCGTAGACATATAATTGAGGCTGCGTAGGTATATTTACAATTTTAATTGGAATTCCATATCACACATTTTTTTTAGCGAAGTGAATTCGTAAGTTCCATATGACAGTACTATTCCTGAATGACATGATTTTTTGGTGGGGTGTAGTTAATACTCACTATTTATTAATAATTGGGCTTCTCCCACCGGTTGATCAATTGCTGTGCGCAGGCTCCGAAGTCCACAGATGACACATACACAATTACAATCACAAACGACACGAACGACACGAACATTAAAAATCTATCGGGCCCTCGCACGGTTCTTAAGATCTACGTTTCGCGGATATAATAAAAAACAATCCGCTTTCTCAGGATTTTGGCAGTACCGATGTTCGACTGCGTAGCCGCTCGGAACGACGCACCGCGACTCAAGCTGTCGTATGTCCATATGACAGCTTGCACTTAATTATGATCGGAATATTCAGGTTATCGAATCAATACACATAGTATCATTTAAAACTTAGAGTCAAAACTGTACAAGGTACAATAGAGGCCTAAGAATAGTTGAGATATTAAAAAAACGTTGTAAAGCCCACATCCATTACTTGAAACAAGTAAAACGTAACTTATTGCTTTCAAGCTCAACGTTGAACAATTACACACTATTTATACCGTTTTAAACTGGTTTTGAACATCTAACCAAAAGCAAAAGACCAGTATGTAAATCAAGAGAAACCCAGTATTGCAACTACAACTTCTATCTGTTCCTAATGATAACAGTTTAAGACATACGTTGGCTGCGGTAACAGTTTCTTTCTTAGAGGAGAAAAGTCGCCAAAAGAAAGAGAGAATGAAGTGATTAGAGGATCGATAGAAGGGACATCAATGTTGCAGGGGCCAGTACAAATATTGGCTCTTGGGATTGGTTCTTAGCTCAGTTCTTAGTTTTAGACTTCCTTTACAGGACTATCCAATCTGGGGAGTGGATCAGACGGTTTCGCCCTCGGGCGGCTTGAGCTGGCTTTCCCCTCCCAACCCAGGTTGGTATTATTTTAGTTGAAATTCATGCAGCTACTATTTATTTATTTGTGACAAAACGTCTGGTTTCTTTTACATTTAAATTTGGCAGATTTGCAATCCTATATACATTTCCAGTTAAGAGACAATTAGTTGATATTTTTCAAAATAATTTTCATTTATTTTGCTAGAGATAAATAGATAATGTTTGAAAATATGTCATGTTGCTTAATAACTTCACAATGGAAATCTGGTTTTGGTAAATATGTAATAAGTTATTTATGGCCAAAGTAAAAGTAGAGATAAATTATAAAAAAATCATTTCCACACCATTTTTAATGGGTTAACTCGCTTTTATTATTGAAGTAAGCAGTTACTCCTTAAGAAAAATCAAGCAACTGCATCAACTCAGTGTTTAAAGGAATAAAAATGTAATTGCGCTTTGTTAAAATTTGTACTTTCACTTTATCTCATTTAATTTTATATTTAATGATCTGAAGATTAACTTGTGAATTTCTCTGACGCCATGATATCGATTTAAATTCATGATAAAATGATAGATATAGAAAACAAACTAATACATTCTAAAATGAATGCAATTAATCTACTTAACAGAAACTACAGATTACAATAATTCTACAATATAACGCAGTAGTAGTAAATTGTTACTTTCAAAAAGAAAGCGAGAACATTTTTTTTAACTGAAAAATTATGGCTTGATGAAGCGGTTTGAGTTGTTACGGACTTAATTAATGTGTTTCCAGGTAAAATTGTGATTACCATTTGTTTACCTGCTAGGCTCCTTATGACTCCCATTTTATGGGTACCAAGGTAATATGCAACATCGTATCACTCTTCGTTATGAATTAAAAAATTAAATAAATATGAAATTGTAAAGAATTTTAAGAAACCTACAATACCTATTCTAAAACATTAATGTGATTTGCTACATTTATAAACCCGAATGGTTTGTAAAGTCATTACCGCTCATGTATTGATTATTACTTGAGATTTTTCCAGTGTCACGAGAAAGTAAAAGAGACTGATGAAATTTAAAATTAGCATCCAAAATTATATCCTTCTGAGTTTAGACGAAGGCTATTATATTTATTTGTATAAATTTTATTATAAAATAATTTACACAGAGTTTTATTAATAAAGGTCGTGAAATATTTCTGTCATTCAATAAATTCTGACGAAGAATATCCCTTCCTCATTTATAAAAAATTATACCATATACAGTATGTTATGCCTTATTGATTTTAATCTACATATAGTAAAGAAATAACCAGTCCTTATTCTTTGAGATGTTACTAAATTAGGTTTTTAACTTAGGAGTACGTTTAATAAACTCACTACAAAATATTTCAATGCATACCCCTTTAATAAATTTGAAATAAAGTTACAACAAGTCAAACGTATTTTACAAACTTTCTTTGCCAAATCAACGTCAGTCAAAATCACTAGCACATAGCATATTTTTTCGATAATTTAAGACAAGCTTCTTAGAATTTAACTTAACTTTAACTCTAACTTTAACGTTTTGAAGAGTTGGCGCCTTGCGTAGCCTTCCACCATATTTCGGACTTAGCTTAAGTTTGCCGGCAAGCTTGTTTGTGTTTCGGAGACTTGTGTTAAGGAGCTTAAGTCCACAGCGGCGCCAGCCCCTGGCTAATCTTAAATCTTGGACGTATCTATAAAAGCCCAGAATTATTTGTATAAATCTAAATATCCAGACTTATAATATTTCACACATATCAATCATTTTTATAATAGTAACATTACGATAATTTCCGGAGATTTATTGTGTATAATTGAGGATCTCAAAAATTTGTTTTAATTAATTCGTTGGGACAACTTAATAAAAAGTGTTGTTTTAAACCTGCATATATTTCCCTAGCGTTAATTTATACAATATTTCAATATCAATAAATGTATTAAAACTACCTTTATTAACGCTACCTCAAAGAGGCTTTACATAGTTGCTTACCCTCAAAGTGTCCTGTAAAAAACAATAAAGGTGGAGACGCGATATCCCTTAAATTTTAAACCATAAAGCCTACTGTCTAATAGGTACTTCTGTTGAAACCCTTTACTAGGGAAACTATTATTCAAGATATGTTGTACCTCATATTTTTTACAAATACTGTAGGTAACAAAAGCGAGGTATTAAGAAGTACATATTAAGAGGTACATAATACTTATATAACCACCCTTGTCGAAACTTAATTACTAAAACTTTAATGTTAACTGAAACAAAAAGTGCAGTCAATACATATTAACAATACAAAAGCAAAATATGAGATTAATTTCATAAGATGTAATGTCCACCATCACACTCAAGACATGTCACCATCAAGACAACCGTGCCAAGGCTCCCTTTTTAACATAAAACAATCATTTAAATGCAATATAATTAAATAAAACATTAAAGAAAACATATTGGACTATCAAATTTTTATTTATTTGGATTACATTTTTTATTTTTTATTCTAAATTCATGTGTAAGTAATGTTCCGTGCACTAATAAAAAACATGCGTCATGGACATACAAAAAATTTTTCACTAACCTAAATCCTCTCGTTCTAGGCTGGAGAGATATCAAATTTACGTTCTCACACAATTATGTGCAACATTTCAAAATGCCAACGAGATAGTTTCCCCCATCACCCACGGCAATGCACACGTTCTCCATGCGGAATATGAGCCTTCAAAGGCTTGACAATGATTTATGCACATAAAACACGCGGACTTTGCCCACGTTAATTAGCGTAATGTCAGCGGTTGTAGCGGGTAAAATGTTTTACCGCTGCACTGTACAATGTACAATGACCGGCTTTGATGCGGTCCAGACTATCATTCCCGACGTCGTTCCTAATTACATTAACTATTTGCGTTGCAAACTGGCTAAAACTACCGGGTCAATCGGACACAAAATGTATTGTTCAATTGAGGTGTGTGGAATTCAATGTGTTGATAGGTATGTCTGAGTGAAGATTTTAATAAGCTTTAATTTTTTTCGTATAATTAAATTAAAAATAATAAATAAAATAGTTTAAATATAAGAGTGTTGTCTTATAAATAAAAATGTTAATGCTGGTCACTGTCTAGGTGTATATACTGAATAATACTATGTATAAATATATAAAGATAATTTATTAAGTAAATAATAAATTAACACCTTCTTACAAATAAGTTGCTGAATAACAAAGGTTGGTGAATTTCGAAATATTATAAATAATGGTTAAATAATTACTTATTAGTATTTACTATATAAATGGTTCCTTAAAATGTTAATTAACTATATGATAGCTGTTGTCGAGATACCTTTCAAAGATTCTCTTGGATATATCTATTTAGTTTTCATCATTTAAATACACAAAGTTATTTTAAGAAACCAACTCGTGCATACATGCGTTTAATAAACCATTTTATACATAGGAATAAACTAAACATATATCAAAATTAGTTTCTCCTTAGTTCACAGCTAAATATAAATAAGAAAAACATTTTCAAGAAACAGATCCATGCAATTTAAGTCAATGGAGTAATTTGTGTTAAAAGGGAAATTAGCATTTTCATACGGGAATAAAACAAAAAATGGTAGGAGATACTGCATACTGATAACGGGGCATAGTTGTTTGTGATTTATAGGGCTAGGCTAAGTACAGTATTGTATTCTGGATAAACTAAAAACTGCACTTTTTAAATCTACGATATAGGTAGGAAAAAAGCAAAAACTCAAGCTTTGCTCTAATAACCTAATTAAAAGTAAATAATATTTCAGCTTGTTAACTATTTTTTAACATCGCTGTTAAAAAATAGACTAATTATGATTAATTAATGCTTTGTGAACAATAAACATGTGAAACATCCCTTTTATAAAACGATTGATAGTTTTGTAAAACTGCATGCTCAATTTGTTTAATTAGTTAGTGCTTGAGCTTTTATGGCAACGGTATAAGCTTGTTTCTGTAAAAATCTTATAATCATACAGCATATATGAATAATCACTATGGTGTTAATTAAGTTAAATTTAATATGCAAAAGCTCTGTAAAATTAATCATCATCATATTCTTAACAAGAATATTGTATAGGCCTTTGTAAATTTAAAAACAATTTCCGTCTCACTTTTCAGTGGTCGTAGAGTGATTTAAAAGAAGATTCTATGTTTTAAAGTAGGCCTAAATCAAGAGAACATGAACCAATAAGAACGAACTCTGTTATCCAATAAGTTGGCATCATTTCAAACAATGCCTTCACTTATAGCGACCACTTACGATGGGGCGACCCCAACACAAATGGTGCTGTCAATAGCAGAAGGGGTTTCCATCTTAGAGATAACTTCCAATTCTTATAGCTTCCATAAGAACACTCAGAACAAAAGTACGTTTTAATGAGTACTGGAGTCACCATAGTTAAATGTCCAATGTTATGTTAATTAAAAATTCTAAAATAGATTCTTCGGATTGTTTAACAGCAAAATATTAAAACGCAAAGAATTGAAAACTGTCCTGTAAATGGCTGAAAATATGTAAATCTCATCTTAACGTGACGTATACAAATCTTTAAATATAATCTTTCTAATGGTATAACTATTTATGATTATAGTATTTTGTACGGCGAATCCAAACAACAACTTACAAATAATAAACCATTAGAATAACAATTATAAAATCAATAGGTAGATTTTCACTGATTGACAAGTAATTTACAAATTAGTAACTCAATATTCGTAAACTATAGGACCTATAGGATGTATTTCATTTTATGATGACGTTAACCTATGTGTGATATTTTATTTATAAGTTATATTTCTTGTTACAGCAACTACTGCACGGACAATTGCCTCGCATGACTAATATATTGACTATATCAAATGCATGTAGGCCCTAAATATGTCTATTGATAATAAAATTGATTATTGATTATTGATTATTGACCCTAGACAGCCATGGCATGTGTTTTATCTGACATGGACTGCATGAAATAAATTCGGTAGGATAATTTTAAAGTATTCAATGGAATGTTTTGATCAGATCAAAATGTTGGAGGGGTGAGTGTTGGCCCAAGAGTCTTTGTCCTGCTAAAAATCAGGAATTTCGAAAGCCTTGCACTCTCAAAACTTGTCTACTTTGGATTAATTGAACAGTACATCTTACATTCAATTATCTTGTGGGGAACTGTAAAGAAAAACCTTGACCAGATTTTCATCTGGCAAAAAAAGGCTATCGAATAATTGTATAAATGTCACCACAGACCAGCTGCAGAAATGTATTTAAAAAAACTTTGCCTTATTATTAGACTGATAAAGTTGCGTAAATTATTGAAACGTAGGTATATATGTTGAAATATCTCAGCTTAGGTAATATTTGTTCTATTTCAATCCATAAGACAAAATAATGATACCGTACTTTTAATTTATTTTCTTGGAAATAAATAATATTGTGGGAAGTTTTGCGATCACAGATTTTAAAAACCAAGTAACCTCCTACTGTATTTGGATTCAAAGGAGGACTTTTAGATTGTCTTCTCCCATGGATTTCAAAGGAACCGTAGAAAACTTATCAACCTTTGGTATCAGAAAATCCCCAAATTGGGACATCTATGATCCCCGTGCCTTACCATTGTCTCGTTGTATTTACCTAACCCACTTAGGTGGGAACCTCTTCCGTCACGGGCGATGATATCCGCGGTGACAAAAACGAGAGTCTCGGGTTTGAAGCCATTAAGTCGCCAAACAAGGATGTGTCGGGTTACCGGAGTCATTAGCTGATAATAAAATGCTTCAACAGATGTTGTTTGCCCCTTTAATGGACGGGGAGCGAGTCTAATTGGTCGGGAGGGGGCAGGCCCCGCCCCCGGGGGTGGGAACCAATCGGGTGCGACCGTCTTCCCGCCTCGCCACGCGCCGGGGCCGTGTCATTTACCGCTGGACCGGGGCGAGTTTGACACGCGGTTCTGGGATGCGGTCCGTTTAAATTATCGTACGTTCACGTTCAAATTGAAAATATATTTTAAAAACATAAAAAACGTTATTTAAAAACTTTTTCTTAAACGTACAACTGAGTTGTAGTGCTCCGAGTGTCCCACCCCTTTACCCGCGACGTGTCCAAGATTGCGTCAATAACGGCGTCGTACCCCTACAAGCTGGGGGAGTCGAGTCCCTCGTACGACTCGGACCGGCCCGAAGACGAGGATGACTTCTACCTCCAGCGGCAGCGGCTGCTGAGCTACCAGGGGCTGCGGGAGAAGATGGAGTACGGGGGGTTCCAGAGGCTGGCGGGGGCGTACGGAGTGGCCGCCGACCTGAGCAAGCGGAGTCCTCCGAGGGAGACGTCCAGGTCCTCGAATGTTCCCAGCTCGCTGTTCACGATAGACAGTATCCTAGCTCCCCGACCCGCCACGACCTCGTCGTCGTCGACCTCGTGTCTGTCACCCCCGGCGACGACGCGGCTGCCCGCCCCGGCGCTGCTCAGGCACCCCCTGCACTTCGGCCACCTCGCGGCCGTCGCGTCCGGCTTCTCCCCGAGCTCCTCGGACTTCTTGGGTAAGAGTGTTTCTCAAGTTCGCGATGCATGTTAAAACATAATTGCTTGCAACTAATAAATAATTTAAAATATTTTAAAAGTCAGAGTAATTCCATTTATTGAATTAAACAAAAATAAAAGTAATCATAAACGTAAACATTATAACAGGTAATTCAAATAGTGTTATATATAAGAGTGGTAAATACATCATACACAACTACAAAATTAAACTATTGGTAAAAGTTTATTAAATTTTTAACTGTCACTTGTTGGAGATGATTGTTTAAAGTTTGTTTAAAGGTATACAAAAATATAAACACATTTTTAAACCTTATTAACCTAAATGTACATTGTAATGCGAGTTCATAGATTTGATTTAACATGTTATAAGGATCAATATTTTTACTGAGTCACTTATTAACACTTAAAGATAAATCATTTGAATTTTTATGATTTTTTTATAAATTAAAATTTTGTTTGTATAAATAAAAACGATCAGGTATAAATCTGTTAAATATTTAATGCTTAATGTGTTTAAAATGTTAAATGCGCTTTTTAAATATGTATATCTGTTGTAATGTTTGATCTTATAGTGTTAGGCGCTAATTATGTCAATTCATAGTTTATTCATATTTTGTCTAATCCGTTATATTGTTAGAATTATTTATAAACTAAAACAAGCAGTTTATAAAACTAAAAATAATGAGACTTGATAAGGCACACTAGCGTTTACTACATCACATATTTCTTTCACATATACAGAAATACACGATTTTCTATTAAGCTCAAGTGTTTTATTATTTTTTATAAAGACTCGTCCAGTAAATATTTTGCAATAAAGAGAGATTTTCCTAAATTTTTTGAGTTGAACATTTGTAAGTTTTCCCATAGCTCAATTTATTTGGGAAAAAGTACGACCATACAAATGAACAAAATTTATTGATATGTAGGTATATGACTAAATACAGCTGTTTATGCCTAAACCACTAAAAAAACTAAAGTAATAAATAACATGGCAATGATATTTATTAATAAACGTATCCGTATAATTAAGAATAGGTTAAAGAAATGGTGGTTGTTAAATGAGCGTAATAATTAACTTTCGGATTAATCAATCATTATAAACATTTAATATGGATGATTAAAAAACATTTACTTCTTCCATAATTCATGGTTGGAAACATTGACTAATGAAAAATTTAATTTTATAGGTCATGATATAAACTAGAGAATTCAAATTAGTCCAAATATTATTGTTAAGTAGTCAGTATGTATTGTTGAACTTTTGATGTATTAGGATGCCTAAAATGTTTGATTATAAAATAAAATAACTATTCGTTCATGATGGACTGTTAGGATTATGGTAAAAGCCCAATTGTTTTAATATATGCTACAATCTATATAGACCAATGTTGACCAAAATTTATTATGGATGAAACCGTGGAAAATAATTTTAAAATAACCCCTTTGGTATGAAGTAGATCCTAACCTATTCAATATTACTTTCCAATAAAATATTTTGCATTTTTATTTAAAACTATACATTTTTATATTGTGGTTGAATTAATCCTAGGTATATAATAAGATCAAGTTTGGAAATTACATTTAGACTAAAACATTAAAAATAAATTTTCAGAGATCATCTTTTTTATATAAATTGATTCTGTTTAATCATTTTATAACGTGAATTTATCTAGGAATCCCTTACTATCGTAGAATGAAATTGAGTTTGATTGCTTTCACATTTTTAAACAAAATAATAATAATGCATTTATTTAGTACTCATGAAAACCTACAGTACTTACTTTATTCAAGCGCTAGGAAACTTCCGTTGTCGTTTTCTAAATTAATTTTGCCAAACAAACAAATTATGGAGATCAATAAAATAAGTCTTGCCTTAAAATAATTGTTTATTTATAAGTATGGTAATGCGTTTATGTTTTATTCTAATTGAGTATATAAAGCAATATGTATCATGGTAGTCCTAAAGGTTATAAAATAATAAATGGCCAAATCCTCAATAGTTATTTTAATTTATAGACTTAAGATATAAAAATAAATATATGTTTATCGAATGCCCTATCAAATATTGATGGGGTTCTAGAAACATCATATAATTTGTTTATATCTGTTAACTGAAGCACATCCAAAGAGTTCTAGAAATTTCCGCTGTATCATACAATGGGTCTTAAGGCTATAGGCCATAATGAGTAAATATAATGTAAATAATTTAAATAACTTTATGAAAAATTTAGGCCTATTGTGTAGAATAGTTAGGGGTATTTAATGGTCAATGTAGTAAGATTTGAAAATATCTTTAATGTGTCCTTTATTGGCATTATTGCAAAGTCAAAATCAGTAGATGCTTTAATGTCATATTTAAAAAAATACATTATGTGAAATATTTTATGTGAAGTATAAAATGTATGTAAACAATAAAAAAATAATTACTATAAAAACTGGAATTGAATCAATAGCGAATTTTTGATCTTGAACAGCTCTAAAAGTATGGCGGTTCAAAACTAGTCATTTCTGAATGTAGACTCAGTATGAATATCAATTGGTAATTCTGGTCTGATGACCAGAATTACCAATAACTCTGATGGCCAGTCTTAGTCAGAAATAAGGCTAAATACAAGTGCTCTCGCCTATTTCACACTAACATAAGGTAAATTCTACCTTTAAAATATACCTAAATTCATCTGTAAATCAATTTCTTACTTATTAACATTCCGATAATGGGGTTTACAATAAATGAAAACAATGAAGAACAATATACCTGTAATACAATAAGTCGCAACAATACTTCATTTATTTTTTTAACTCTATATTTAACAAAAGGGAATGCACCAGGGTTTTCTTGAAGATCAGTTTTTGTCTTCCCAAATGTCGTGTCCAACTGGGCACTCGGTTACTTTTGTCTCGGATGCAAAGCCGCTGTTGGCCATGGCCCATAGCCGCTACGCCACTGACGACTTTAGTTAAATTAGTTGTGTTATTTCATAGAAATGGATTTAAGCAACAATTTTCTCAAATTCATCTTTTTTTAGTTTACAGAGATTACGGTCCCAACATACGGTTCACAGCTAATACGTAATATTGGCAAGACTACATTCGTATTGCAGTATCCATACTTTTCATACACGATTAATCAATACTGATTGGATATTCTTTATTATTAAAATATTTGTTATTGTTGCATTTGAACCAGCGAGCAATTTATGCATTGAAAATAATTATATGTTTGTCAGGAAATATATTATTGTTATATATAGGGTTTTAATAATAAAACTTTGCGAAGCTTTCACGATCGCAAGGGTGAAAGCTTGTGGAAGACGTGAAAGACGAAACCACCCGTGTTGTGTGCCATGGCGATCAACAAAAAAATTTGATGGAGGCTAATTTTATTCTACATCAAAAATATATAGTGTACAATAATATTTTTTTTTGTTGGAAACTAATAATTGGTTGAAAACCTTTACTATATCGCTAAACTATATACAGTGTCATACATAAAAGACATTGTAAATTCTTGGTTTTAAAAATAGAACCAACTTTAAAACTGGAATAATCAAAATTATTTGTTGCGTGAGTTTCGCCAGTTGCATAAAAACTAACAACATTTATTCCTTATGGATTAATTCAATATCTTCTTTTCAGTTCTACGTATACTCGAAATATTACAATAACTTTAAAATATATAATGTTAAAATAAATCATATTTGAAGTATTTTAACAATTTGTGTGTAAAGTCATTTTGACACTCTCCTTTGGAAAATAATCCCCATTTATTTTTCATATAATTTACATTTTATTTTTTTACTATAATATGAGGTGGAATTAAGTAGTCTTTGTGTGACTAGAACAAACAGTTTGCTACATATTTATTCCAGTAACCAACCAAAGAACATTTAGCCTACACGAGAAAATCCGTAGTACAAATAATTTCGTAATGTTGCTATGACATTGATAATTTTCTCCATCAGTACGGCAACCTCAATGCACTTTAATTTTTCAACAAAACATAGAAAACCCTAGTTCAGTGACATTAAATCGTTAATTTCCTCTTCAACCATCAATCAAGTTAAAGAGTTAGGATGGTTGTTTCGCTTTCAATTGTGAGATAATTTAACTTATGGTAGGCTGTATCGGTCGCCGTTGACCCAGCGTTGGCCGTATGACCAGTTGGAGTAGCCTAAGCTCTTGAAAAACCTCTACAAAATATATTATAATTTTCCTAAAACATTATGTCTTTTTTATTTTACTAAAGGAACAAATAAATATAAAAAATAAACAAATCATCATAAAATACCAATAATTAAATACATAAAAGACAAACTACTATAACAATGGTTTTATACTGTCGTCACCGATCCTCGGCGCTTTCAGACCCCAACAATACCGATGGGTGTAACAGACACCTCGCGAGGGGAGAACCCCAGAGAACAAATTTGGGAGGGCAAATAACAAGAGGGCCACACACCCCGTGTATCTGTATCGCGTCCCCCCTCCCCCCCCCCCCCCCCCCCGCCGCGCTGGCGGTCCTTGTTGGGCTGGGTTTATCGCTCTATAATTTATAGATAGTTGTAGGTTAAAAGACGCACGAGAGTTTATAGGTCTCGGAAAAATTTGTAGTTTTTCTTGAAACCTAATGGAAATCCCCACGGGATATCATTAATTTATCATTCATCATTCTTTTTGAGACAGGTACCTCATGGAGGACGTTACCCTGAATAAGAGTGAAGGATGAGTGATGATCGTGATGGTAGTTCTTAATAATAGTGATGGCAGTGATACAGGTAGCATTTAATAAGAAGGGTTTATAATTATGCAAATAGTAGAAGTGACATTAGTGACAGTAATTGAATCAATATTTTTGCTAATTTAGAGTTTTGTAAATTGAAAACTAGGGAAAACCAAAGTACAGCTCTCAACAAACATTTGTCTACCGTAATTAGAGGATAAAACAATTTTATCAATTTTTTTGGTAAATTACATTAGAATATGAATTGTCAAACAAAAACCGTAGTATCGAAAATTTACGTTCGTATAGGTGTTTTTTTTATATTGAAGTGTATTTGTTGACGGGCCTCTCTTTTGAAATAGTACATAATAGCGAATTAAATTTGTACATAATGGTATACAGAAGTTGAATAAAACAGCCCGCGCGTAAAGGCAACCCTTAAGTTCCATTAGAAGATTAGAAGTTTCTAGGGTGATTAAGCGTCCGTAAGCAGACCCGTTTGGAGACACTATAATTTTCGAACATAAATTAACTTACTGCAGTGAATTAAATATTGTTCAAATTACATTGCATGCTTTTTGTCATGCTGCAGCACTTTCAATTATGTTGAAGATCGAATTCATGAAGAAAAATGTAAACAACTTTGCATAAACTAGTTTGCCTGTTCATAAAACGTTCACACTTTCGATTGATAAAGTTGTTTATAAATATCCGTTACAAATTAGAGTAAATTGAGAGGACAAGAGAGTTTGAAATTAGTATTATAACATTAAAACTCTCTTCCTCAAATCTTCACTATATAAATCCAGTCTTCAATCCTACCAAAAACACAAAAAATAAATCCAACTTCAACTGCGTGTTTGTTTGTCACGGTGTAAGCCTAGTAACCGACAAAGAGGTTTTGTAGGTCTTGAAGATAAGAGTTTCCAAAAGCGTCGCCGCCGCGCAATCCCCGCGCCCTCGGGACCTCTTTTCAAATTTGAGATGCTCCGGAGCAGCGGCGCATACTTAAGCAGTCTTAACGCCCAAATCCGCGTCACCTTCATTTCTTCACACCCGTCTTACCCGTAATCCACGGGGAACTGGGTTTCTGGAGAATCCTTCCTGGGGATTTTATCGTTGTGAAAATGTTTAACGTTTCGTATTAAGACGTCGAGCCTGTGAAATCTTGATGTTGTGCGTCAGAACGTTGAATTGCAAAATAGGTAAAAGAAATGGAAAAAATATATACTTAACGTTTTTTTATTTTATAATACGAGTAGTTGTTTATAATTTACTTTATACTTTATGTGTTGTGCGTTTATATGTTAATTGCATGAATTTACTGTGAACATGAATGTGTAATTTATTAAATCAAATATATATCTTAAAATAATATATACATTATTAAAGTGTTAATATAAGCAAATCGCTTTTCATCGCTTTTCAAATGTCATACAGAAATTGTACTCGGTATGACTCGTAGTAGGTTTATTATTTTCATTTAGAGAAATATGAGCTGCTTATTATGCGCTTCCCAAGAAGGCTCAAAGGAATAAAACTAGAAATTTAATTATCATTTAAAAACAATAATTCAAATAACTGACATAATAAACACCGATACACTCAATAACACTTAAGTCAAACTGCATTCCGGAATATCATTGGTGTAATAATGTAATTTCGAAAAAAATAAGAAATTATTAGATTAATGATCACCAAAATATTAACAAGGTCTGATACTTTGCGTCATGGCTACTTAGGTTATGTATGGGTTATGTACTGTTCTATTTATGTAATAATCAAGAGTCAACGCTTCACCTATAACCCTTATTGAACATTGGACATTGATTTTTAAATGTTCTCAGACATTATCATTACTAGCTGTTAAATGGGGCTGTAGGCTTACTTTTGTTTTTACAATGTCCTCACGATGCTGGGCGGATACAATTTTATAATCTAATCATACTAGGGGCGTGCGAGTAGTGATTTTTGAAGTAAAGTCGAGTTTTGAAAAATGCTAGTTTCGAGCTTTTTTCGAATCGAGTTTTTTTAAAGCTTATAATACAATAGTCACGTTTCTACATAATCGTCATGTCAACAAATTATTAATATTAATCAAATACAAATTACAATTTAAGGTACTTACACTCAAAATAATTTTTGATTTAATTCATTTTTCAAACCAAACTTGTCTTTCGGGCATTGAAATGAAATAAGACAGCCCTTCTATACCTGACTCTATACTTGGTTAAAATATTTCCTTTGAATTACTGACACACGTGCATTTCTATTCAGTCGACAAAAAATAGAGTTTCTTATATTTTTCGTATGGTTTCCAAAATACAACAAATATCACTATTTTAAGAGAAGGAATATAAATAGCCTCTCACTATAGAAAAAATAGGGTAATATAAAATTAAATGAATTTGTAATAACTCAAAAGAACTCTCCACTTCAAGATTACAAACGAGGTTTTAGTTATGTTTATTAAAGATGGATCGACACTGTGAAAAATTACTGTAATATTCTTTCGCATGTATCGATTTTGGGTAAACTGTGGGAGCAGTAACTACTCGTTCGAACTTTCGAGTTGCAAAAAGCTCGATTCTCGAGTACTTGCACATCCCTAAATCATAACTAATAAAAGATGTTTTGCATCAACTTCACAAAGCATCAACGAGGTATAAAACAACAGTCAAAAAATAAAAAGTAAACAGCAACGCTTAATGAAGTTTAAAATTACCCAAACCCTTCTCTAGTAATTCAATTAAACCGAAAGCTCAACTTATCAAAACTCGATCCGTAAAATTTCTAAAAGCTCATTAAGAAGCACAATGGCGGCGTTTTGGAACAAAGCGGCAACTTTGACGCTCGGGGTTACAAAAATCACAATAATAATGAAATCCTTTGAGCGGGCTGAGTAGATTCGCTGGGTTATTCAGCGTACCCAGAACTTAGCGCGGGTGGGAGGCGCTTTTATCGGCAACTGGCCCCTTTAATATTAATCAATTCAACTGATATCGTCTAAGATTAGCTTGTGGCTACAACCTTAAACTGAACTGGGATGGTGATAATTGAATACTTTGCGGCAACTTATTCTTTTAGGTTTTTGTACTCACTAAAATTAAATTTTCGATTACATTCTTTTTTATATTACACTAGCAGATATACCCGCAGCTTCGCCCACTGAAAGGATAACTAATTTTAATTAAATCAAATCATGCCGAGTGCAATGTTTAGGAATAATTAACCAATGACCTGATTTGGGTTATTAACCATGGACAATTCTACCCTGTAGATGAAATGAAGTGTAACGTTTCCACTAAACATTTTACACTCATGATTAGTAAATGGTATGTGCATTACCTTTCTCCCATTTGCAAATACAGAGAATGAGAGATAACCCGGGATATAAAACAAACAAAAAAGACGCTAAAGGCTGGATTTTGACTTCAATTTGAATCTAGCACGTTTTTGAAAACAGACCAAAACCGTAAGAAAAAGGAGACGGTAAATTCCTTTGCCAAAAACGTCTCTTAATTCACATTGAAGATCTGGTCACTCAGCTATCGATCAGACAAAATTATTTTAGTAATAGTATTTTTTATTGAATTTCCCAGTTTTAAGTTGATAGTTTGAGGACTTATTTACTTATTTATTAGACGGACAACCCATATTACAAAAGTGGGAATACAATATAGTAATTCGGGCGGGTCGTACAACGCAAGTAGCTTAAGTGTCATTTTTGACAAATATAACGTAGGATGCTACAATAAATTATTACATTTTATTCTTTGATATAATAAAGGAAAGGATCTCGCACCTTTTCTATCACCTAAATATTATATTCTTAAGGCCTCCCATCTAAAATTTTGAAATCTGAAATGGCCGCTGTTTTGAATTTTATTATGTATTCTATTTTGGCCGTCTGAGAGAGAATATTTTTTTTATTTCTTTGTTCGCGTCTAGAGCCATTGATTATATATATATTCTAAATAGATGCAAAACCTAATGGCGATTCATGTGAGCAAAGACGCTAGAGCTACCTGGCGAGAGCGGTCAGAAAATCGAGGTCGGTAAACAGTATTGTGCAGCTTGTCGCCAATGAGCGATTGTTGAATTAGACAGAATAAATAATACACTTATCGCCAAAAATAATGTGCTTGATTCATCTAAATTATTTATATTTATAAACAAAAGATGGATACGCGGTTTATTTAAAAAAAACCGTGGTAGTAACTTAGATATGGTACAGTTAAATTTTTGATTCTCAGTAACTACCTACCTATTTCAACTACACCCTGGCTGAATACATTGTTTTCTGGTGGCGCTATCTTTTGAGGACTGTCATAACTACGTCAAAACTTTGCGTCTGTTCTTGTACATTGGGCTAGCAGTCTACTACAGGTGTATTGTCAATGCTAGAGCCTACGAAAAATATTTGTGCTAAGTGTCATGGCCCTAAATCCTATAGTTTTTACAATGATTAAACTTTGAAAGCTAAAAATTTCCGCCATTTTAAATTTTATAGTACATATTATTTTCAAGCCTTTTGAGAGAAAATTATTGCAAAAACCTTTTTTTACAACGCATCTAGAGCCTGTAAAGGATATTTGTGCCAAGTTTCATGACTCCTTATAGTTTTTTGAGGACCATAACCTTATAGTTTTTGAGAAAGTGTGATTACCAGTGGTCAGTCAATCAATGGTTTTTGGCTTAAATATATAGATTGTGTAGGCCTAATAAAACACATTGATAAACCTACAAAAATGATTTTCTTTACATAAAAAGGTTAATTTTTTATATCGTTAAGATACGTTGGAAAAAATAAAGTCTTCCAAAATAAATGAGTCGATACACTTCTTTGACACGAGTAGAACCATTTAACACATTAACACACTTCGCCCCCGCCATGCAGCCTGCCGAGTGTACCGAGCTCCCACTACAAAATTCCTCCCCACAGGCCTGGCCGGACCCGCTGTTTGCCCATCATGTTTATGTTCGGACCTCCGGGCCACAATTTTGCAAATGTTTACCCGACCGCTGCCTTCCTTGGCCGAGGTAAACGGATTATAGTCGACATTTTGTTGAACTTTAGGTATACAGAAGACAACTTTAAAGTTGTAGCGGCAGATGTATGCTTCTGCTATGATAACATAGTTATCTGACGAAATATTTTATTTTTACGAGCAAATTAATAAATATTGGAAGGTTTTAACTCAATAATTTGTATTAAACGGTGTAAGAATAATTGTGTTAGTTTGTTAATATTATTCATTGGCTGGGTAGCAGGTATTCAGCCAAATACTAAGGAAACACGAATTTAATATTAAGATTTTCATTTAATTGTAATTTATGTGTAAGTAAAATCTAACACAATATCCTATATCCTGCCTTAATTATGACTAGGATTGTGACCGTTTCGACCTCATCATCACTTTATAGCTTAACAATCATGTCTCAAATTCTGTGTCCATGAATTGTTTTCCTTCAAAAGTAAAATTACAAATTCATAGTAATCCGCCAGATTTTTATTTTTGTCATTATAAAGCAAATACTTAAAATCGGTCTAGGTAAATAACTAAAAACGCAGAAAAAATAACTTAAAATGCATATTGAAACCCATTAAAACTTACATCCTTTTATATTTTTATTGGCTCGATTTCCCTCGGTCCGGGTCTATTGTGAACCGAAAAGAGGTCCAGAATAAATACAGATATGTCGCCGCTTGGCAGGGATAACCATATTATTACATAATGCAGATATTCACCACTGTTGTTGAAGGGCTTGCGAAAACATCTCAACCGAAACGCAATATTCAAAGAAAACACCGCCAAGAATCAGAATAAGACCGGCATTGTGTGGGGGATGGTTTGGTGGGGGTGGACAAGGGGGCACTTAGGGTAAGCTCGCTGGCGACGGGGTTAGCCGTCTCTGGGGTCTGTGGGGATTACCCCCCCCCCCCCCCCCCACACCAGGACCAAAGTTGATTATTCTTCTATCGAAATCTGGGATCGGTTTAATTTGCAGATTTGTAAATGTTGGCAATGTTGGTACAAAATTTGGCGGCGGGGGGAAGCGATTCAGGATTAGATAAATTTAAACTTCAAGCGTATGCGTTTCGTGTTTTGTCTAAAATTATATGATTTTATGATTCCATTTAGATATTTAGCTAAAAGTTCCAGATAGACTTATTTCATGCGCTATCGCGGTGAATATTGAACATATCGAAACAATGTTAATGTTCTGTACATCATGTGATATTTTCCAGCTTTGGGAAAGTCCACTAGACGTCAGTTACGCTTTGATACAAAAGCATAAAGAAATCTGGAAGGATTTACAGTTGTTTTTCTAAAGATAATATTTATGATGTTAACAACTCTTATATCATTTTAAATAACCAGAAACTAAGTTTTTTGTATGTTTGATATGTACAGTAGATGAGGCTCATATCATATCCGAACAACAGTAAATCAACTAGGTAAGTGTTACGGATGTTAAATCGTTCAGTAGAAATTTGAGTGGATGGTGGTTGGTCAAACTTGTATTACAATTTTTGTTTATGGTTTATAAACTAAATAAAAAGGTCTTATATACGTGAAGGATTGCTATACATATTTTACTTTATAATTGTTTTATATTTTGAATAATTATACTTTATATACAATCTAAAATAAATAATATTTTAGAGGAAAAATTACTTCTGAAAATTAATTTTATTCAAAAACCGTTTATATTTTTTTAATCATCACAACAATAACTATAATATGTTTCTAGGCTACTTTTAATTAATTCTTAAACATTGTTAAAATATGCATGGCTTACGATTACCACGTAATTGCTTAGAAGTTCATTTATTAACTGGAAACTACTCAATTAAGTACTGAGGTAGAACAAG
The DNA here is from genome assembly GCA_035578135.1 of Flexamia atlantica. Taxonomy (NCBI): domain Eukaryota; kingdom Metazoa; phylum Arthropoda; class Insecta; order Hemiptera; family Cicadellidae; genus Flexamia; species Flexamia atlantica. The sequence continues at coordinate 30,117,109 of JAQJVK010000003.1, forward strand.
CAATAATATTTTCAACCAAGCTTGAAAATATAGCTTTTTGATCATTCTTCCACGAACTCTGGGTTGACTTCCACTAACGCCCCTACACGGCTCTTAAACCTTAAAAAAAGAGGATATGACCTTTTAACCTTAACCTTTAACCTTTTTTTAACAGAAGGAGGATCTACAAAGGTTACATGGTAATCAGAAGCTGCCATTGTACTGGTAAATTTATTGGCTCTCCGGATTGACCAGCTTCCTGTTTTCCTTGATTCCTCCTCATCTCTCTGAGAACTTTGATTCCTGGCTGAGCTTGGATACCCAGTCAGGTCTGAGCTCTGGAGGGAGTTGTGGATCATCCTGGCTTGTCCATCTAGGAGGGGATGAGGAAACCCTCGCCCGACAAACCTCTTGGCGTTTGGTGGTCTGTTCGGCAAACCGAACTTGGTGAGACTCTCCACAAAAGGGAGAGCTCCCAGGTGGAAGTCCTTGCCTGGGGGTGCTTGGGAGGAGTCGGGTTAGAGGGCGAGTCGTCCCCGGAAGAGCCTGGAGGATGGGTCGAACTGTTGGAAAGTTATCTTTCCTCCTTCAGGTTCAAGGCTGACTGACCATACCATACCTTTCCCATCCTGACGATCCCTTCCTTTCTTGCTGAACAATATCCCTAGAGAGACCTGCCAAACTGACAACACTGGGGCTCCTCAAAATTCTAACCATCGACCACCCCCGCTTGTTGCAGCCGTCTACCCCGGACTCTACCCCAACTACATGTCCCAGGCCGCCGCCGCAGTGGCCATGGCGGTGTCCCACCAGTCCGCACCGCCGCCCAAGCGGAAGCGGAGACACCGCACCATCTTCACCGAGGAGCAGCTGGAGCAGCTGGAGGCCACCTTCGACAAGACCCACTACCCGGACGTCGTGCTGAGGGAGCAGCTCGCGCTCAAGGTCGACCTCAAAGAGGAGAGGGTGGAGGTGAGTGGAGGGTCTAGAGTCTGAGTCAAATAATTTGGCCCTGGACAGGACGTGCATAAGGTCAATGCTAGAATTAACATTAGTCTTACGGAATTCAGCCCGTGAAAGGTTTCGTTTCAGCCTTGTTGCGCTTCTCCGGCCAAGCAGGCTTTCGATTTTGCGGGGTTCTACCATCTACAAGTTACAATTCAAAATACGTGGTGAACCTTGTGTAACTTGTAGTTGGTAAATGAAAATTAAATTAAATGAAAGTGCTTCTTTATTGTGGCGAACATTAGGACTACATGGTCCTTTCTTACAGTTAACCACTGGTAGAACCCCGCTAAATCGAAACCCTGCTTAGCAGGGTTCCGATTCAGCGGGGTACTGCTTGACCGGATTAGCGTAACAAGGCTGAAACGAAACCTTTGAGGGTGAGTATTGAAGTTGCTGGTACTTATTTGAAATTGAAAACACGATATACAGGTTCTTGGACTGTCACGCTTCCGTGAAGTGGGATTCTACTGTATTAGCTACTGTGTGGTCATTTATGTAAGTCTTGGAGTGCTGGACTCTCGCCACTCGTCGCTGATTCTTCCACAAATGTTGACATTCAGTGTCGTACAGTAGCAAGAGATTATCAAAATCGTAGGTTTCTTAGGGTTCACTTTTAAGGTAGAATTTCAGCTGTTTTTTTGAGCTAATATTTTAAAAGCCGAATTTGTTGTTAAAAAAGCCGCTAGATTTTTACTACTTAAAATTGAATTTGAGCCTCTAATGGATGATCGTTTGGAACTGGAAGGAATTTGTCATTTTATGAGAAAGGGGTAAGAATTGAAAAATTTTATGACGATGAGTATGATCATAAAAAATCCTCAATTCTTACGCATTTAGAGTTAAATGTAGTAATCTTACGAGAAAAAGAATAATTTAAAGTATTAGTATTCTCCCAAAAACGAAAATACATCTTTATCGTCCCTAATCATACTCAAAAAGAAAGCGTGGCGGTGTGGTCTATGTTTTCCATGTAATATCTCAAACACTTATTTGCTACGAGAAAAAACAAACAAAAGCAAAGCAGAAAGTACACCTGACAACACATGATTGTCAATCACGCTCACCAAGTCAAATAAAAGTCGGGATTGTTACGAAAAGACGGGATCAAACTGGGGCAATCGGAATAAAATATGAACAATGCTTCGGGGGTAGACTTCAGGGGGAGGGGTGGGGGAAGCTGTTGTCGGGGCTTGTGAATAAATCAAAACGTGGCTAAGCGCTAGTCAATTTGGGGCTATATTGCTGTTTGTTTGCAGATGTAGCGTAGCAACATGCCGGTTCCCGCCAATTTCAATATTCCCGGGCAAAAATGGCGCCGGCTCATCTCCCGTCAGCCTCAGTCACTTGATTTCGTGACAGTCTTGTTTGCAATATGCTGTATGGAATTGTTTATTCGAGAGATGTTGGGAATTTATGAGTTTTTCTCGTAGCTGCGTTATGAAATTGTTTTGTCTTTTGGTTGTAGTTTCAAATATGAAACAACGTTTTTTATATTTTATTTTCTTATGTTTTTCACCTAAAAACTTATGTTTTTTTTAATGTTGAATAAATGTTAGGAGTAAATTTTTTGTTTTGATGAATTAAGTAAGCAAAGTTTAAGATTTTCAATTAACATTCTTTTTACAAATACATATACCATTCGGAGTGAAGGAAAAAATAAAGTGTGATGTTTATTGGGGTATTTTAAATCAATTTATGACAAAAATAGCTATTGCACCCGTTCTTTGCTCGGATACACTGGAAAACATCAATAGTTTCCATGAAAACAAAATAATACTGCCAGAAAGTAAAAAATTGTATATTACACATACGTAAACGTCCACGGAGCGAAATACGAGGGTATGTGAGGGAGAAAATATGCCTATATGTTGCATCGGTTCAGGATTTACCTATGTGCAAATTTTCAGCCTGGTCGGTGCAGTGGTTTTTGCGTTTACCCCTTATACAAAAAACATACAGAAGTGCCCTTTTACTCGTAATGATATATTAATAGCAGCTATTGTAGCCGTTCTCCACAAGGTTGTATAAATAACTGGAAAATTAACAATAGTTCCCATAGAAATCATATAAAAGTCAACAATATCTAAAAAAATTAGTTCATTTTATATAAACCAATTTTGGGCGATTATTATTGGATTAACAGTACTTAAATGTATACATCGCAAACAAAATTAAACTATATTGTACATTGCAAAACAAACAAAAAGTAATACCGGTTCCAAACGTACGTATTTAAGCAAACTGAACTTCCGCAAAGTCATGTAAACATATTTCTATACAGATGTCCCATTAGATTTCCAGGGAAAATACTTCAAAATACTTTAAAGTTGCTTACTTCTTCGATCAAAACAAGGTTGCTGCACGTTACATTATATAGTACAATATACAAACATTTCAAATGGATCATCAATTAAAAATGAACCATCTACGTTATCAGCATCTTTAAAAAAATAATCGATTATATTCTGTTTTTAAACTCAAGACTAATTTGTTTAGGGTAACCAACATTTTATTTTAAATCGAGGTCCGTGTCATTAATTAGGTCTTTGTCTTTCTACTTGTACAACACAAAGCAGTAAAGTCTGCAAAAAAAGAGACCCCTTGAAAATTCCTAAACATAAATTATGAATATATGTAATAAATAAAATGGGCTCAAGGATAGAGCCTTTTGAAACACCACTCGTTATATGTACTACCTCTTTAATATACTGGTTAACTTTGAAATACTAATGCCTTCATATTAGGTATCTCTTAAACCACTCTATAGTGCAATCCTTCTAATGCCAGCTTCAAACAATCGTGCAATTACAATATTACACTTAATTTATATTATCTACTGAATCAAATGCCTTTCATGTATATAAAAAGGCCTGCGACATATGATTTTACATATGAACCATTATAAATATTAGTACGAGGTTTTCAGTGGAAATATTTTTAACAAACCCGAATCGTCCTAAACTCAAGAATTCGTTCAAGTTAAAGAATTTTATGAGACGAGATTCACTATCTTTAAAAAAAATGTTAGATAAAATTGACAAAATTAATTTGGGTCCATAATTATTCATATCCGTTTTCTGTCCTTTTCTAAATAAAGGTACAACAACGCCTGTTTTAAGCTGTTACAGAAGACTTATTTATGCTTTATTTATACTTAATTTATTTATGACAGAATTAATTTATTTTCACAGATCGGTAATCTGAAAGGACTTAATACATTCATTGACGGAAAGGTTTTTTTCATAATTTATCCTATCACATCCCTCTTCGGTATCCAAAGTAATAACGGATCTTTTCCGTTAATTCACCACCAATATTTTTTTGCTCAGGATTCCGTTAATTCACCACTAATTCTATTTTAAATTGAAGTAGGTTTAGTTTGAACATTTTACAGTAATTCCTATTTAAAAACCACAAGATAAAAATTGGGAAGATAAATAACGAAATTGAAAACTCACACAATTTATTGATTGACGACGTTCCTCTTTACTGTGGTGGGATAGAACTAATATTGCGAAATAATATATTTACTCACCATTTAATCGTTTAATTGTTGGAAAAAGAGTTTGATAACAACTTTTTAACATTAATCTTGACACACAAAAACAAAAACAATACACATATTAATTACGTTTTTACACTTTAAAGTTACTTTGGTGGCCAGAACTACTTAATGTCTTAGGTTAGGTTAGGTGAGGTTATGTTAGGTCCTAACATCAACTGATAACAAATACTACAACAGCCGGCGTTCAATGAACGTAAAAAAACGCACAGAACTCTCCTCACTGTTGCATTCACTTGCGACACTTAAAAAATTCATTGTTGTCGCTCGCTAATCACTGTCTAGACTGGCCGCCGAGCGCGCGGTCCGGTTATCGCCGTGCGACAAGATCAGGCTTTCACGAATACTGCAGGTAAAGGAAACCCGACTTCAATATTCCTAATTACTCAAAACGACTTTCTTCACTGTATTTTAGATTCTGAGTGGTAGTGAACTAACGGAAAAAAAGAAAATAGTGGTGGTGAATCAACGGAAAAGATCCGTAATAACTAGTTTATCTACTACAAAAAAAAATTTAAACTCTCTGGCAATGAGAAGAGGGTCGACCTCTGCAATAGACACACAATCTACTCGGACGACGCAACATTAAAGCCATCAGTCAGCAGATACCCGGGCCAGGAGAAGGATGTTTACTGAGGACGAAGGCAACAGCGTCGCGGACGACCGGGTTTGGAGAGAACCGTAAACTCGAACGGCCCATCGGCGAGACTGTCAATACTCGACCAGAGCAAACACAGATTTACAGCTTTCCTACTCACCCGGCTGCACGGGTCTTCGATCGTGAAAAATTTAATCTATGGTTATACTAGATAGTCTATGTAGATAGGTATACTATCATCTTAACAGCGCGGCGGGGCCTCATGCCCGAAGTCATTGTGATACCAAGAAATAATCAATACATGTAAATTGATTTGGAAGCCGAAAACAATAATGTGATGCTTTGTATGTGAAGTTTTTGCTCTGTTTTAGAATGTTTCCGGTTTTTTCGCATAGTATACTTCTGTCCTTTCTTAACAATATGTTTTGAAATTGTTAAAAATACTATAATTCCCATTTAAATTTATAATTTACTCAAAAGTGATTTTTAATTTAAAATCTGTTTGAGTAAAAAAGTAGGGTACAAACTATCAAACAGAGCCTATATTTTAGGTAATGTTGTCCTACTCTAAAACATGCCACATTTGTACGGACAAAATGTTTATTTCGCCCTAGGATTTTTGACTTTTTCGTTTAAAATGGGGTTTAAGACCACCAGAAATCGATTGGAGCTGGTCTCAAGTCTGAGAAAAATCCAGTTTGCGTCCTACAGCCCTTCAAAGTGCCCACTCAAGTGCCCATCGTCACGGGCATTTTTCGTTGATGCATTTACCCAAAACAGCTGATTCGGGTTGTTTTGATTTTTACGTAGGTTAGAAAATTATTTGATTTGTAAACAACAAGTGTTTTATTTTTAAGGGGTTTTTGAATGAATTATTTCAAAAATATTTATTCTGCATTTATTTTTGTGTAATTTTGTTCAGATTAGTGTTGAATGTTTTCAAGGATAATTTTCAAGAATAAAAATGACTAGTGGCTTGAAGGGGCTAAAAGCCCCTAATGAGGGAAAATTCAAATAATCCTTATTTATTATTGTACAAAATACCTTCATAGCAAACTTTGATACCTAGCCTAACCACACGGTTTTCAATAAAGTATCAGCATCACATGTTTTATGTAAACAAAGCAGACGTTTTTAGATCCCAATGCTTCTTAAATGGCAGATATTTTACGTTATTTATTTTTTTCTGGTGAATTTCGAGCAATTTCATTATTTTTCCCGCCATCACGGAATAAAGACCTTTAATTTGAGCCCTCTCCCATCTTTCTATGACTTACCAGACGCCCAAAATTTTGACGCAAAGAATCGCCTTACGAAATTAAATATATGATTGCTCTCTACACGGGAAATAAGAATATAAACCGTCAAGATTCCTTGCGCTGCTGTCCACCCGCTAACATAGACTTTCCAAATACTATGCGGCTAAAGCTCGGCGTCATATATTCGCATTTGTATCGTTCAATGTTAAAGTCGACCGAACTAGCAGCAATGCCGAGAGGCATCTACTGCTCCACCGTCGACGGGGCCAGATCTATCATCGACAGAAAATCGCCAATCGGTCGACGCAGGATGAACAACGGGGTACGAAAGACAGCAGATGATTTTTCTCGACCCTACCGATGCCGTCGACGAACAATTTTTTGCTAACGCCGACATGAACCCAGAATTGAAACAGTTACTCAAGGGAATCGTGAGGGACAATAACCCATCCGCCCAAGCGTTTATGATGGTGTGCGAAGTCATAGAAGAAGAAAATGCTCGAGCCACCGGGGCTCAAGGCATTCAGCCACCGAAAGTCAATTTGGTTCTCGCACCACCGGCCTCGACCCAAACCGCTACAACGTTGCAACGTCAGATGAAGAATCAGACGTCATCAAGCTCAACGCCAGACAGAGCTACCCGGATATCGACCGTGTCGTGAAAGAGCGAGGAAACCTTAGCACCATGAGCAATACATACAGACAACCGCATCGAGCCATTTACGTATCCCTTGCTCTTTTACCCACAAGGAAACTAGGACTTTTCGACCAACATAGTGCAAACCGCTTCAACCGTCGCTCAAACATATCAAAACTTGAAATTCGTGAAGAGCCACCTAGCGTCCCGACCGTCATTCGCAGAACCGCTGCACTCCAATGAAGCGACAGAAAATTTAGGTTACGATCAACTTCAACGGCACTTCACCTCGGTGGCCGCCTGCTTTTACGACAGCAAGTCGTCCATAGTGTTGAACGAGACCAAATCAACTCCATTTTGCAGGATCATAAAAAGCTAAAGGCGCGCTTTAAAAAGTTGTTGATACCTTGCTCAAACCGGGTTATAGTTATATTTAGTGAACAGTTACCTGATGGAGACGCTTTCGTGTTACTGGGGATCACTGGACGCATGGAGATGGTTCACCACGATCTGGCGCGTAGCGAGTCTTAGTCCGAGTACAGAGAGGTATACAGTAGTATACAGTAGTATACAGTAGTATACTTCTCTGTGGTCCGAGTCAAATAACGTGGCCCGACTACCCATGAGACAAATGTTAATTTCAGCATTGGGTTTACGGATGGTCTGAGCCACGTCATTTGAGTTTGACCTTCGCAGGTGGTCTTACATGGGATCGACTGGAGCGCCCCAACTCAACAGACCTAAGGAAATCAATAGGCCTAGCTTTATAAAACACGTATTTCTCAAAATAATAAACTAAATTTATTAATTAAAGAATAAAAACTGTGAGTTAAAATAAATATTTGAAATGGTTAGGGCCTACAGCAATTACATTGATAATATTACCTGAGATAGTTGATTTAAATATTTTATCGGGCCGTGATAGGGGACGGGCCGCAGAATTTGGAGGAACTTGCAGCCATTGGCTTCCTTTCTCCAAGCATTGGGTGTTGCAAATAAATATATAAATATTTGTATGTGTTAGATTTATATTCATGGTGTCATGTTGTCTTTACAGACAACATGAGGGTTACCCCTCGGAAATGTGAAATCGTCCTCGGATCCTGTAAAAAACATCTCTTTTTACTGTTAATAACACTCAAAACTTGACTAAAAGCAATTTCAACATGACAGTTTTCAGGATACCCGGTATTTTAATTGAAATTCCGGAAAGGTACAAGTTTTTGAATGATAATGAAAAGTTAAAGATTGTTTCTTAGCAACAAAATATCAACAATAAAAAAAATTTAAATAAGTGATGGAAGAGGGTGTTTTATACTAAATTATCAAGCCGAGAAAGGCACCAAGACTCACTGATTTAAGACAATATTTGTTAAATATTTATGAAATAATATACTACAACATTTATTGTTTTACTTAAGCTTACTTATTAAAACAAAACGTTAGGATGATGTAATAGTAGTTTTCATTACTAGGAGCGAAAGTGGCTCTTTTTGGTACGAGATCGTAATTTACAGGCGAGGCGCAGCCGAGCTTGGAAATGCGATCGAGTACCAAGGAAACACTTTTGCTCCATGTGATGAACAACTATTTTCATCATTATGTATAAATAATCATTTAATCGTTAAAACATTAGACTACATAATTTTGAGGTTATCCAAAATAGTCATAGTCATTTACACATCTTTTAGTTGTTTACAAACACAAGATAAGAAATCGTTCAACCTTTCAAACGTAACATAAACAAATTTTGACATTAGAGTACGGCAAAATTTACCATATGTTTTTCCAGTACTCCTATTCGAAGTGATCCAAAAACGATCATTTTGCGTACGATTTAGAGAACTAAAAACGGCTGTTTTCGGGACAGTATGATGAAAAATGATCTTTTATTGTTTGATTTTTTACAGAATATATCAAGGGGGTTTGTTTTACACTGAAGCAGTGCTTTCATAAAAAAAATCTCACAGAAAACTTAACCTTTTATAATATGTTTTTTAAAAAGCTGACCTCCTCTATAAGTGAACAAAATTGATATTCTAGACATGAAGGAATTTATTTATTAAAATGTAAGTTTTACTACTGTAACTCCTTTCAATTTTCTAAGTTTATATTTAGTTCGTTTTCAATTTTCAACTAGCTTAAACACGAAATTTTTACAAAAATAATAGTTTTTTTAACATATAATGTGCGAGGGGTTCTTTAATTATGTATATTGGGTGATACTGCAAATTGCAAACACTATGTGCAACTAAAATTAAATTGCAGGCTAGATATGTATGTTTTAATACAAATAATTGTCAAAATATTTTTATTGTATGCATTACTTATAAATGTTACAGGAAAGTTTAAAATTACCTAATAAACGTTTTTTAACCATCTATATTTACATTTAGTCGTTTGACCAGAGTCTCTAAATTTCTAAACAGATTCGGAAAGTTTTTTAGTTTTGTTGCAACTACATCAGTAGACATAGGGAACAGTACAGATTGCAATGCCCATTGTACCGCGAGAGAGCGGCGCAGCGGTGCAGGGCGCCCAACATCCCGCGCGAAGATGGACGCCCGCCCCTCCCTCCGCCAATCACAGGCCAGCATTCTCCCGCGCCCGCGGCAACCCCGCGCCGAGCCAAGGCGGAATAACAATTCACACATATTTGCTTTCAATTGCAGCGCAACGTTTTTTATTGTTTATTTCCTGTCAAATTATTTCCACCGGACCAAGAGCCGGAGCTTTTTTGCCGATGCAGAAATTGACTTTTTAATTACAAATCGGCAACGAATATGATGGCCGGGAGCGGTGCGCGACTTATTAATTTTGGGCCGCGGAGATGCATTTATTGGTTTTGGCGGGCCGATGTATTTATTGGTGCGGGCTCCGGGGGAAATGCTCGGTAAATTCATTTAGTCGTCGATAACGGATGCAGGTGGCCCGGGAAAATGTCAAAATACATTTCTTAAACTTAATTGAAACGTGATCGAATGTTCATCGAAATAATTTGCGTTTTTATTAACTTTACCTCTTTTATTTATCGTATATAGTTGAATTTGCTGTTTCCTATATTCCTTTTGTTTACAGTTTTTGAGAGAGAGTGAAATGAAAAGTCAATACATTTTCACACAAACATAGTAAAGTGTGTTAAAAATAATTAACATAGTAATGTTGACTCAATACAATATATTTATCTGTAGTATTCACAATCTTCGATGACTTGTATGGCAGTTAGAACGCGGGATTTCGGTCTCGGGTTCAAATCCCACTAATCAATTATTGCTTCTTCGCTGTGTGTGCTAACGCCGCCGTGACCCTAGTCCTAGCCAGAAGTATTGCGCAAAACAGTTCTGGTCTAGGTCTAGGCGTCCTGAGTTGTGAAGATGCGACAAAAAAGTGTAAAAATGCTTTAAATACCCCCGTTGCAGCAGACCTGCATACTCAGCGAATTTCAAGTGCAAAACAACATATTTCGATCCAACATAGCGAGATTTGACATGTTTTTGTAAGCTCCATAAGAATAACATGGGGAATGAGTATGCAGGTTTGCTGCTACAGGTATGTTTAAACTGGGTGGTTTTAATTCAATATTTAGTAGATCTGAACTAGAAGAAGCCATTTACCAAGTTTTATCAAGATATGTTGAGAAATAAGCAAGATATAGAATTTTACTTATTCCCCATAAGGTTAACATTGGGACAACGTACTGTGTTTACCACTTTCAATATCTCGGCAACCAATGGACATAGGGCCATGATTCAAAATACTAAATTGTTTGTTTTTTTGGGCTGAATTCAATGGTGCCAATAAAATTAGAAAAATTTTATTTTTCTATGTAAAAGTCTCAAACAACCCATTTTTGGGGGGGTTTATCCCCCTTTACCCCCCCCTTCCGGTGGTCCGATCGGGCTGGTTTACGAACTCGTCCGAATAATTACTACTTTACACGTCTATGCCAAATTTCATTCCGATTGGACCATTTTTGCGCAAGTTATCGTGCTTAAAGACACACACACACACACACAAACACTATATATATATATATATATATATATATATTTATGAAAGTGAATGAATGGTGTTTTTGGCATCTGAGGACCTCAAAAAGAAAGTTATGATGGTTTTAGGCTAAGGTCTTACCATGAGACCTACGGTAACAGCTTCTTCCCTATAGGGGAAATTCGCTAAAATGAATATTTTTAGACATAAAGTTATTATTTCTTTGGTTGAGTTTTCCAATTCTGTTATGTAATGGAGCAAAATCATGCTAAGTGCTGAGGAAAAAGCTGTATTTATTTATTTACACAGTTATTTAGCGGTGAAACCCTCATTAGATTTTAATTTGCTGTCTTGAAAATCCAAAACAATCACACATTTTTTTTACGATCGATATTATTCATCGAAGATTGAAGCCTTTACGTCCTTAAGAGTCATATTAGATTTTACAGACACGAGTTTATAATCTTGTGGCAAAGCACCTTCAACATTGTATCGAGTACAAAAATTCTAGGAACAAAAAATTAAAAAATGTAGGTTAAAATTTATTGTTAGATATATATTTTTACGACTTTGATTCAAGATTTTTACAGAAATAAAACATTTGAACTTTTCAAAATTATACAGTCAAATGAACAATAAATAAGCATAAATTCCACTTATTTAAATGATTAGAGAAATAATTAAATCAAATATAACCACAGCAGAACATTAAATTAAGTGATAAACCTGGTTTTGTTATCATATTATTTTAGCCATCGTATCATATTTTAGCCGTTCCCAATCGTTATAACATGAAGAGGAAACGTCATTTGATTCCTAAAAGTAAGTATAGGTACCTCAATTAATACTTCAATTTAAATGTAGAACCTTTGGAACATAAAATATCAAATCCGACGGCAAAAGGTAAAGATTTTTTTTAACTTACTGCTTGTTAAATGTTTTAATAGTAGATTATAATGAATTGGCAAGGTCTCGGTTAACTGTTCTATTCGGCTCAAGAAGTAAGTAAAATAAAATGCATTGACAAGTTCCACTGTTATCTGTTCTACTTAGCACAAAAAGTTAGTAAAATATTAAAATCTTTGAGGTTATGTAATTTTTGTTTGGACCCTCCTTTTACGACCGGGTTTGCAGGGCTGTGTTCTGATTTAAAAAATTAGAAATTAAATGTATTTTAAGGTATACTTACAATTGAGAATTTTAAGATTTCCATCGAGGACTGGACCGATATTGAAATCCGCAAAAATTGCAAATTTATGTCTAAATGCTTCTTGTGTCAGATGTATACAAATGCAAAATTTCCTTCCATTTTAAATAGTGTTTCAAGAGTCATATAATATTTTACAGACATTGCCCAACCCTGTATAATTAAATTATTTCCCTAAGTGACGCTGATAACTATAAATGAATAAAAACATGATACAATAATTATTTACCTCTCTGCATATAAAATGTATAGAGTTTGTTTGTTGGTAAATATTTGGCTAAGTAAGACATTTTATTTTAACACTATTATTTGTTATTTATGTCACGACGCGACAGTCCCGTTTGGTTAATTAAGTGGTTCACATTAGTCCGCTAGGTGGGTTACATTTATTTGTGGCTATAGCGAGCTGCAGCCCCAAGCGTCATTGTTATGTCAATGTATGCGTTTTTTCTGTCACGAACATGTTTGTATTTCGCACAAAGCCAAACTCTTGTTTTATTTATTTTAAATTCTATCGTTCGAGCTACGGACTGTAATGGTTTTAACTGACGATTTCGTCCGCTCTTGTGAAACCCAGGATGCGGCAATGAGTAGGAGTTTGACGTTTTTAACATTGTTCAACAGGAGGATGTGCATTTAGCATTGGAGTTTTCCCACTTTTCCCAAATGTGCTAGATAAAATTATAACTTGGTAATATGTGATACATTGAGTAACCAGCTTAATGTATGTGCTTATAACTTTCTCAAGAGAGACTTTTTCAGTATAAATATTCAATTCTTATCTTTTGTCAAGATAAAAAATTGATTCCACAAAAAATCTACACAAAATAATGCGTAAAAGTGTAAAGATCCACAAACAATTTTTGTGGATAGCATAACTAACACGGAAAGAATACTTCAAAATCTAATAGGGCATATTGTTTTGCTAGTTTTCACAACAATGGATTTGCCTAACGTCAATGTTTTTGCACATTTCCCATTTTTATTTTTTATCTCTTTTTTTAAGTGAACCACAAGGTTAACTTATTATAACGTCTTATATAAAGGTATGCCCAACACTGTCATTGGTAATCCCAGATGTTGGTTTGATCCAACTATGCCGGGGTAATCTAAGGCTTGCATCCGCTAAGCCATCCCCTCATTGAGAGCATTGAACAATATGTGTAGTGTGTAATCACAGTAATCACCATGTAATTCAGGTGACATTGCCATATTGTTAGTGTAAGCATAGCTTGCTAATGTATTACCGAGGAACTCCGGGATTACGATTGCACGAGATAAGAATGACTTATTAGAACCTGTGAAGTTGCAGATAGCATAAACAAATCCATGTGTCACCATAAATATAATTAATTTACTTAATATTATACATTAAAACTCATAATAATTTTAATAGTCCCTAATTATGTCGCACAAAAAAACGTTAAAAACTACAAAATTATTAGTCGTTGCGCTATACCTTCCAATTTTTAACAACGAATTTTAAAAACTTTATAAAATCACCCGGTTACTCTGCCGGGTGATGTTATTATTGCTTAATCATTGTTCACATGGTTTAAACAATAAGCTGCTTATTTTGAAGTATAAACTGATCAATTTTATACGTCATCTGGATTCTATCACACACCTCATTGTTTCGGCAATGATGTATAATTATGTCATAACACTGGGATCAAAGTTTCTTTCGAAATGGCATGGTTTGCTTTTCAATCCCTAAAACCTTTTTATAAATCTGAATTAATCTTTAATCAGTTCAAAAATTTGGTCAAAACGTTAATTTAACATTCCTTAACACACTATTTTATGTCAAAACAACACAATGTTACTTACTTGTCAAAACTGAGTGGTGACATGTCTCAACTGTCTATGCAGTTATCTTCGGAATAACATTTTGTTTGACGTAAAATAGTGTTGTAATAAATTATATTAAAACACGTACAGTATGATCATCAAGAAGCTATTCCTTAACAATCATAATAGTTTGTGTTCATGGCCGCAAAATCCAATGAGATATATTCCACTTGATTACTTAAAATTCGTTTGAATAATATTTGAATTAAAATTGTAGGAATAAGAATGACTTTATTTTCCAACAAAGATTCAATTTATACGTACAATATATTCATAGTTAATAAAGTTTCCTATTTAACAAAATGCTGTTAGCCAAGCTGACTTTTGAATATATATTTATATATATTAAATTGAAAAATATTTTCAGCCGCTGAGAAAAACATTGTACTTTCATTTTTAATCGTATAATAGCCATAAAGATTTTGCACTTTACGTTTTAAAATCAATTAGTTTCACTAATCTTAGGATCAGTTAGGCTGGCTCAGTAATCTTGATAGAATGATAACGATTTTAACTAGGAACTCCAATCGACGGACCTCTTTCGATCAATTTTTAATAAGATAAGAATTTCAGTTTTGCAGCATTTTCATCTCTGAGTCCTAAAGGAAAGAAGAACGGTAAAATCTCTGAACCTGCAAATCCGCGCTCGGAGACTGTGAGAAAGCAAGCGGTGTTTGACGGAGGCAAAAAAATAATTTAATTTTTGAGTCAATTAATTATGCAACAGCAGGGGAGGCCAATTAGCATCCCGGACGGGAATCACTTCCGTTCAACCCTAAACACTTTTTGCTACTTCTTAAAATTTTTTTACCTCGATAAAGTTCAATAAACAAAGTTCGTTCAAGTGAATGATTAAAAATCTTACTTTTGAAGAAAAATTGAATTATAATTTTCATTTGGTCTTTTCTTCTATGGAGGGTAAGACTTTTCTGCCAGGTGGTCTGTAGTTAGATTTCTATCTGTTTAATATTCTTAAACATTTATTTAAATTTACATATTTCGGCAAACAATCAGAAGAAATTTGAAACTACAAGTACCAGAATTCTCAAAGAATCATATTGAAGCTAGGGTCTTTACGAAAAAGCTGATTCGTTGACGAATATATTTTTTTACAGAGAGGAGGACTTTAGACATTCATTTATTGAATTCATTATACAATTTATTGAATATTGTCATATTTCATCACTCAAACCCATAAAATCTGGTTCAACCCACTTTTGATTGTAAACAACCAAGCTCAACATGATTCTCGTGATTTTTACCAATGTTAAAGTTCACATACAAATTGTAATACTTCTTTGAAACCATGTTTTAATTGAAAATTCTTTTAAGATATACTGATGCACTTAAAGTTCATAGTCACTTCGATCGCCCCAAAAAAAGCCCGAAATTATCGGCTTTTGGCTCCTCTTCTGTAAGTTAACTCTTAATAAGCCCTATCAGTAAATCAATTTAGAATCCATTATTTCAGTAAAACTACAAAGATGTTAAAGTATGCATTGTGCTAATGTCTGGTTTTATTTAGGTAAATGATTTTTTCACCACACCACGACGAAATAACCTGTTTTACATAGGCCGACTTCATATTGAAGCCGAAAACAGCTCATTCCGGCAAAGAGCCGAAAATTTTCGGCGCTAGGGCCGAGTGTCAGCTGACCGTTAACAACGTGTGAACATCACATAACTGTCCGACTTTCCCTAGGTTCCATTGTCAGGCTAGTGGCGATCAAATGATTTTCATTGCTTTCGTTGCTTAGCAGTTATTAAAAGTTGTAGCCTATCATCGCTCATAATTTCAAAGTTTCGTTTTCAAGTGTGTTTATAGATATTCAGTTTTTAAATGTTAAATAGGATTTACTTCATCGTGTAGTATGGTGAAAAATACTGATCGCACCTCGGCCTAAATGGTTCTGCGCGATCTTGATCCCGCAAAAGCTTATTGTCAGCCCTAAGTGTGAAAATAAAATTTTAGATTTATTCCTGTTTTTGCCTTACTCTGTCATATTTAATATATATTTTCCATTTGTTTGTCCGTTATACGTTGTAAAATATTAGCCTATGTATGATCCACTAAAATTAAAAAAGGACAGCTGAAAAATTCAGTTACATTACTGCAATGTTTGTGAAAAAAATATCAAGAAATTTTAAAACGAATTAAACTAAATCAATTTAATAATGTTATTTTCTTTCCAAAACAGTTGTTTAACCTCAAAATGAATTACGTACCGTAAATTAAATTCAAAAACTATACAAAGAAACAAAAAACGTAATACTGCCGTCTTATAAACGTTTATGCTTTCTTTCAAACGTTTACGCCGAATTATTTTGCTTCTCACAAGAAACCTGAATTTGAAAATAAATCTCCATTTCAGCGAAGACGTCTGAGGGGCGCAAAGAAGCTGATATTTTTATCAGAGAAGCACCGCTCAGCGAAGCGTGAACTCGCAAAAGAAACGACTCGTTACGACGGGTAATAGTATCAAAAGATGATAACGACACATTCCTTGTTGATGTTTCTTAGAAATCTCTTATTGTATTTTTGACTCTGGCATAATTCGAATGCGACGTCAAAGCTTTGTATTGAATTGTTCTGAGTGAAATGTTGGAATGAAAATGTCTGGAGGAGATCCGTTCTTTATTCGTTTTTCGAATATGCGGGATTGAGACTCTTCAAGAAGTAATTGTAAAAAGTCATGTGGACTAGGATAGGTTGAAAATAGATATAAAATATGGCTCTGTTATTTTTTATTTAAATGTCCTAATTTACGTAAGTGAGTGAAAAACTTAGTTTTTGTACAATTTTCTTTTTCTACACTTTAACATAATAAATAACTTAAGAGACACTAATGCAGTTTATTATATAGCAAAATAACAGTTGATATAATCCATTTTAGCAAAATTACATTGTTGGTAGGTTTTTTACTTCACCCAACATCAGAGAAGCTATCGTGGAGAAGCTATTATTACCACATTGATATTATTATGCGTATACTTTTTGTACAGTATTTTATGCATTTATGAGTTAAAAAAATTTTTTTAATCATAAAATGAAAATTAAAATGCTCAAGATAAAATATTTGCACTGCTATAACAGGTGGTTAACATTTTGTATGGTTACATCTAACAGTTTACAATAAACCAAAATCGATTGTTTACAATACTTTGCATGGAAAGTTTTATAAGCTTTTGAGGATTAAAATTAAATTCATACATACTAATGTACCTCACCTGATCATAACTGTTAACACAATGAAAATTAAGATTTTCAGTTTGATGTCATGGCTTGATGACGTTGATTTTGATAATTTTCAACAATGGTTAGAGCTGATACTATCTACGTAAAGATGTATCAGCTCTTTGCTTTTGAGAAGTAGCAACAGTTATGATAAATAATACCACTTGATGCGCATTGTAGTTGAAGTGGCTATAAAAATCGCTTGTGGTATAACAGTAGAAAACAAACGGTTGTAAAATACATGTCCATGAGCTATTTTGTGGATCAAAAGATTAATTTCTCTAAAACTATATCAATATATCAATAGACAGAAGAAAACTTTTTGTGTTGCATTAGATAATAGAC
This sequence comes from Flexamia atlantica, assembly GCA_035578135.1. Taxonomy (NCBI): domain Eukaryota; kingdom Metazoa; phylum Arthropoda; class Insecta; order Hemiptera; family Cicadellidae; genus Flexamia; species Flexamia atlantica. The sequence goes on from JAQJVK010000003.1 coordinate 30,134,780, forward strand.
CAACAAATAATCATTTCAATGTGTTCAACCTATTATAATTTTAAAAAATACATGAAATAAATATTAATCTTACCAACTATATTAAGTCATAGTTAGTATACAATACGTTCGCTTTTAAAATTGTTTATCCAGTGAAATATATCTTACTTTTGTAACTAAAAGGTCTATTTCCATCGCAGGAAAATAAATATGCAAAGGAATAATCAGCTTTCTCGGAGAAGTGATACTCTTCTGAAATGAAACCTTAAATAAAGTACAATAAAATTCAATCTTCATCCTTTGAGAGCATTAGGTTTCCAAGGCAACGGTATAATGAGCAGGGCGATCACTCTTGGTCTTTTTATTCTGAAAGACAATAATGTCAGAGGAAATTCATCCTTTTCATTTCAATTCATTTATTATCTTTCAATAAGGCTTGCTTTATTCGAAATCCTCACTTTGCTCCTGTTATACTAGAGCTTACAGTTAAAATGTAGTTTTAATATGTGTTTTACAAGTCAGGGGGTAGTTTCAGTTCATTATTCCTTTTGTAGGAGAAACTTTATCCACGGTACCGTGAGAATGTTGATGGGAAAATATTAAAATTTATTTTTTTATAATGGTAATTTGAATACATTTTATATTATTAATTTTACATAATTTCAGGAGCCAAATCCGAAATATGCCTGGATGTTTTAATTTACTTATAGTGTAAGGAGGACAAAGTGCTTCCTTCTGGCATATGGTTTTCAGTTATTATTTAATTTTGTAAGTCACTTCAATATATTTGATATTATCATCGATTGTCATGAAAAAAACACCGAAACTTCGTACTAAAATCCCACAAACTGAAATGTACGATAACTTTTTCGTCGAAAAACTACAGGTCCTGTGTTTAAGTCTAAATTTATAATCAGATTTTTTTATGTAAACAAACAAATTATATAACTTTTGTTTTTTAATAGAGTGAAAAACGTTTTAGCTCATCAGGAAATTGCAGTTTTAGACATCTTGCATTTTGTATTCAGGAGGCAAACGAAAAATTCAGTTTAAACTTTACATTGATATTTATGGATGTCGAGCCAATATTTGTTCCTCCTATGTTCTCTAGGATGTTAAATGTAACCAAATATGTGTTATAAACATGGTCATCATAAGATTTTTTATTTCTAAGAAATATTAATGATAACATGAAATTTTCAAGTTGTTAAATACAGAAGTTCAAGTCTAACTAGTCAATTGCAATCCTTAAACAATGTTGGATTTGATTGTCTTTAATGACCTACCAAGGGTACATTATATCAAACTACATCAACTTTTCATAATAATCTTCAAAGTTTTCTCTCAGAAACTAAAACTAACCGTCGCGTTTAACAACATTAACATTTAGACAAAAACTCTTAAAACGCGACGAACCGTCAAGAATAACAGCCCTTCGTAATGAGGAAAAGAAGCCCGAAGACGTCTGGAAATTGGATAAACACTGACGCTACACCTAATGGCACGGAAGGGGGTGGGGTAATTTTCAAGATGAAAAGATAATGCTGCGCCGCTATCACAACATAATCTGGCCAAAACATCGGCGCATTTTAATTAAGTGGAGGGCCGCGTACGGCTTCACAATCACCCCCCCCCCCCCCCCAGTAGCCGGGTACTTACGCTGAATTGGGGATTTAATTTAGTTGTTGACTGCCGCGGGTGGGTTTCCCGCCACTATGGCTATCGCTTGGATTAGTTGTTCTTGTTTAATTAATTTTTTGCTCCGCAGATTTTTCGATTAACAATTTTACAAGGTTTCCTTCAAAGTTGGGTTTTGCCAGGTTTTTTACAGGAGCACAAAAGGGGTGGTTTAGGCGTAGCAACTTTGCAGTTGTTTCTTTTATTCACCAATTGATTGCGATGTTTTACTATTACATGTACATCATTTCGATGAACGTACAGGTATTTGCTGTAGGCTATTTTCGATTAAGTTTTCCCATCTCAGTGTCACCTGTTATTGAGTTGTCACCGCTTATGGTTGAATATTTTCCTCCAACCTCACAGGCTTAAATAATTTTAAATTAGCATTGGTGATATGATACTAATGGCATAGAGGCGGTGGTACTATTTCACTTTTGCATGAAATAATATACGTACCTTACTGTGTCTCAAAAAAATAATGATCGTCAAATATACAACCAAGAAGCGGAAAGATTAAGAATGAAGCTATTTTTCTACTAATATTTTTTGTAACATCTAAAAAAAATTAAATAAGCTATAATTGTAATGCACATCAACTCTGTATGAAAACCAGTACAGAATTTATTATTTAATTCTAGCTATTATAACTAGAACCATAAAAAAAAACCTTAGAGCCATTAAAACTAAAAAGTATTTTTATTCTTTGAGCGTCTCTTAAAATTGAAGAACTTACTTAACATTGAAGACTGAAAGTTAAAATTAAATTGAAGTAAAAGAACTCTATCGCAAAAGTATATTCCAAGCAATTTTAGCCTTAACAATATTTCTCACCCATTCAAATACTGTATTTTTATACTTATCATACACTAAATTAGGTTTTACTTATAAGTGTTCTTATTGCAATAAAAATAGTTACAAAAACTGAGGAAATAAAATTAGCGATCGGATAAAAATTGTTGCCCGCTTTCCCGATATTTTCCGGAGGATTAAAAAACAAAACCGATCGCCGAGTCCGGTAAACCCCGGGCGGGAAAGCAAAAACTCCGTCGAGCTTAAGTATTTATCAAGGCGCGAGCGCAACGAGGCTTTAATGGCCATGTGCTGATCTCCCCATACCCTCGGTCTCAAGTGGGGCCATTAATAAAATACAATCAGTGTCCTGTGGTAATTTGAATGTTTGGGTTGGGGGAGCCCAGATTATTCTATTACGAAGTATCAACATGCGGCTGTTTGCAGAGAAAACACAAGAGGCCGCTATTGTTTTACAAGTGGATCAAAAATTCAACGCACCCCATCGACGATAGCGTAATTACACCGCATTGATCGAACCCTGGGGCTTTTCTCTCTCTTGACTTGGGGGGGGGGAGACCACCTACGAGCGTTTTCATAACCCACACGCTGCACATAGCGCCGCGGTAAGTGTGTCGGAGTTAAGTGTGTCATACCTACATGTTGTCGTTCGTTAAATACACTTGGTTGGAAAACTTTATAAACATTTGTGTTGAGTATAGAGAACGTAAATCGACTTTAAGAAACATAAACCAGCCTTGTCGTAATATGTGTATAAAAATAATTGGGTGATTTTTGTTGAAAATACTAAGCCAAACTATTGTTGTGTGGAAGCCATTCGAGGGTCTCAATTCGGTGGATGAGCTCAGAAACTCTGGGAACCTTTCAAAGCTTGGTTTTAGCCTATTTTGGTTACATTTGAAATCATATCAATTTCAAAAGTAGTATTAGCTGTATAACGTCAAGGAGACACCCAAATTGTCAAATTGATACTTATTCTGGCACACGACATAAATACATAGGTTGCACGTGTGTTTTCATTCTTAATTATTAAAGTCATTTAACATTGGCAAATACAGTTGTAAAATCCCTCTATTTAGTAGGGAATTATATTTTAGCACTTTAAACTTCACAGGAATGGAAAGTAAGCAAAAAACAAACAGAAACACGCAAAGAGAACCAGTATGTTATTTTTGAGGTTTACTGTCCTTCAAATACCATAAAATGTGAAACTCAGTTAAAATATCTAGTACATTGTGATCGAATTCTTAAATTTCGCTTCCAGTATCCAATTCTATAGATTCACAGCTAAGGGCAACGATGTAGTTTATTTATAGGTTGGTAGAAAACGAAAAGCCGCTAAAAGATTAGAAGTCTCGCCATTACACATTGCACAATGCACAATGCAATGTTTATACAGGTTGACAAAGGGTCTCCTTTTGGCAGTCTATAGAGGAAGCATCAGTGCCGAATTCGGTTTCTGGCCGTAAATTTACAAAGTCTGTCATAGCTCAAAGATTTCTCTGAAGTCACAATAAACCACGCGCGCTCCTATTTGAACATGTTGATGTTAAATCATAATTAGTCCAGGCAATGAATGCTAAAAAAAGTATAGAGGGAATTGCATGGATCACAATTTTTGACTTTGTGACTTTGTTTGGTCTAGTTAGGAGTTAAACATATCAAAAGTCCCCGCCCTTAGCCCTTGAGCCGGCTGGGCTGGAAGGGCCTAAAGGTACAATTTTTTGGTTTTTCCTAAATATCTTGAAAACTATCAACTTTTAGTATTCCCTATTAAATTTGAAAATTAAAGAAAATTAAATTACCTGTAAGAAAAATATATAATATGTCTACTTTGGTTCAACCATTTACAAGGTAAGCACTAATTTTATTAATATTTTCTTTAAATATCCCTTCCATAAGAAATACATGTAAATTTTAGGGTAACTTAGATGCCCAATTGGGCAACGCTTTTTTCACCTAAAGAAAAATGAACAGCATCCAGGAAATATTGACAAAATTTCTAGTAATTTGACACCTCAATCATAAAAATTGGTCTAAAATTAGGGTGTTGGCGAGCTCACAAAAAACGTTATTTTTCAAGGAATTATTACGATTTGTTATAGTTTCTTGAAAAATAACGTTTTTTGTGAGCTCACCAACACCCTAATTTTAGACCAATTTTTATGATTGAGGTGTCAAATTACTAGAAATTTTGTCAATATTTCCTGAATGCTGTTCATTTTTCTTTAGGTGAAAAAAGCGTTGCCCAATTGGGCATATAAGATACCCTCAAATTTACATGTATTTCATATGGAAGGGATATTTAAAAGAAAAACTAATAAAATTAGTGCTTACCTTGTAAATGGTTGGACCAAAGTAGACATATTATATATTTTTCATACAGGAAATTTAATTTTCTTTAATTTCCAAATTTAATAGGGAATACTAAAAGTTGATAGTTTTCAAGATATTTAGGAAAAACCAAAAAATTGTACCTTTAGGCCCTTCCAGCCCAGCCGGCTCAAGGGCTAAGGGCGGGGACTTTTGATATTTTTTACTCCTAACTAGTCCAAACAAAGTTACAAAGTCAAAAATTGTGATCCATGCATTCCCTCTATACCCTTTCGTTGCCTGGACTAAATCCGATAAAAGTCAGTTAGGGAGTCGAATAGTCTCTTATTTACTTGTGATATCCCTTCACTATAATCGCTAAAGAGGATAAGAAAGTCACAATAATTTTTTTTATTTACTTATATGCTCTATCATACACCACATACCAAAAAACCAGTCATCATTTAAAACCAACCCGCAGAAAAAGCCACATCCTTGAATCGTATATTTACAACATTAAAAAATATTAAAATGACTATTTCTATCGTATAAGTTTCGACCTCATTACCAAGCATGTTGTTACCAATTAATATTTAAACCTGTTAATCACTATTTTATTTAAAATATAAAAACGAAAAATTGTAATGATTTATGGCGAAATGAGTAGAAAATGCAACTTGTGCAGTCGATTGTTTATGTAAATGCGGCATCACACGGCCCGCCGCACCCGTGTTTTACATTACCGATGGTCGGCTCCCTTTATTATCCACTATTCAATGTATTTGAATAAACATCGGCGAATAAAGGGCAGTGATGCGAGCCATGTCAACCCCTTTGTGTTGAATATTATATCATTACTGCATTACAGAGTGGGAATATTATTTCGGACATTATGGCATTAAATGGATGTACAGTTGATTGAAATTGAAGAATTTGAATTATATGCTGGCATTCCTTAAGGTGCGGGCTCTGGCCACGGTGAATTTCACGGTACAACTTGTTTTAGTTTATTTTTTACAGGGCTTAAGTTTATTAGATAAGGCATTTACCATTAGCGCATTACTCTAACTTGTTTATGTAAATCTCGTTTTACATAACTGTGAAAATTCTATCACTTACTGCGCTAATCAACTTCGGTCAATCTGGGGTTTTTAGGAGAAAAAATCTGGAGAAAGCTGAATTTTTCCCAGTTTAAAGCGACTACTACCTTGTAGACAAGCTTCTAACCAAAGGTCCCCACCCCTAACCCTACCACAGCCCCCCTCAATATTTTCCAAGTCGAATAAAGGTTTTTTTGTAAACGGCTTATATCGCAGAAACTATTTGAGATATCTCTTATACGAGTATTTTGTTGTTTCCGGACATTCTGGAAAAATTATGTCATGTAGTGTCTCATTGCATTGTCTTAATTGTTCTATATAACTAAGGTTTTTTAGTTAATTTAATCCTTATATGTCTATTTCCCTGTTTTATTTGGGAATATAGTTATTTGTGTGTTGAGTGAGTTAAGTACAACATTGACTCACGAGTGAAAATGTTGGCTTCCGAGCTTGCGAGGGCGATAATTTTCATAACAGAGACAATGTGCTTTGCTCTCGAAATGCACACAATATTTTTCCCTCTCCTGCATTCTGACTATGAACATGAATTTTATTAACTTAGCAAGCAATAAAAAATATCCATTTTGTTTTGTTCTGATATTAGTGCCTGCATCCGGGTAACTGCAACCATTCATGCACCACTCATGCATCAGCTGATTGTTGCAACGTTCATACATGTTTTTCTTAGACGTCCTCACAGCTGATTTTTGTTTATGTTATTCTTTAAATGATTCTTCCTGCTACTAAATCAGCTGTTAGCTCCTGCATTCGTTGCGCTGCAACATATTTGCATGTGTGCGTGGAAATTTGAAGGCGCTCTAATTTTTGAATTATCGATTTTAATGTTACTCTTGTGGGTATTATTTTACCCACCCATTTCAAGGAGTAAAACGCCTCTAAACATAGCAGGTGGGGGAAAAAGCATTTCCCTTCATTTTTGACATAATATATTCTATAGCGCACTATAATAAGGCTTAAAACACTTACATTAGCAAGCTGTTTTGCACTAAATATTTTCTCCTGTTTGTAAGCTTTAAAATGGTATAAGACTCTATAGCCCCCAATATTTTCCAGTTCTAACAAAGCATAATATTCATTTATGATATAAACACAGAATTAACCATACATCACGCAAAACATGTTTAGTATTATTTCCTCTTTAATAAATACAATTCTTTGTACATTATTATTCCCTTTAATCTGGAAAACTTTCATACAAGAGATAAAAACATTTGTATCTTAATATAATTTTAATTTTACCAAGACGATGAATCCCTATCTATATATTAAAAAAAATTCGTTTTTCTTTTCCGAGTCCGTCCGGCTCTTCTACTCAACCGATTTCCATAATTGCGGTCTTAAATTAAAGGTATGCACGCGCAGATTTGCCATCAAGCATCCGCATTCATTTATCTGCCGTATTACTCGAGTTATGCACAAAAGCAACTTCCTCCCTGTACATTTCTTATGGGAGTTAAATATGGTTTTCCTTTTCCAAGTTCGTTTGGCTCTTCTACTCGACCGATCTTCATAATTGAGGTCTTAAATTAAAGGTATGCACGCACAGATTTGCCATCAGGCATCGACATTAGTTTATCTACTGTATTACTCGACCAAAAAACATTAATTTTATTATTTCCGGGATTTTGAATTCAATTTAAGTGATATTTCCCCAGTTCAAATTACGTAAATCTGTATGTTTTGGTCTAAGAACCTTCAGCGAAATACCACCTTTCATTTCAGCTATTGATTATTAAGATCGGACGTACCTGAAGCACCCTGCTGAATTCCGAACAACACAAAAAATATTTTGTTTTTCTTTTCTGAGTCCGTTTGGCTCTTCTACTCGACCGATTTTCATAAATAAGGTCTTAAATTAAAGGTATGCACGCAAATATTTGCCATCAAGGATCGACATTCATTAATATACTGTATTACTCGACCAAAAAACATAAATTTGATTATTTCCCGAATTATGAATTCAATTGAAGATATATTTCCCCAGTTCTAATTAAGTAATTCTATATGTTTTATAACCTTCTATATGCTAAGAACCTTCAGTGAAATACCAGCTTTCATTTGAGCTATTGGTTATTATGATCGGACGTACCTGGTGCACTCTGCTGAATTCCGAACAACACAAATCTTATATATATATAAATTAGGTTTTCTTTTTCTGAGTCCGTTTATGGTCTGATATTAATGAAATTTGGTACAGACGTGTAAAGTGGTAATCAATTGGACGAATTCGTGAACCAGCCCGATCGGACCATCGGAAGGGGGGTAAAGGGGGATAACCCCCCAAAAGTGGGGTTTTGAATTTTTTACACAGAAAAACAAAATTTATCCAATTTGTGTTGGCACCATTGAATTCAGCTAAAAAAAAGAACAATTTAGGATTTTGAATCACTGGTCTATGTCCCTTGGTTACCGAGATATTGAAAGTGGTAAACACAGTACGTTGTCCCAATGTTAACCTTATGGGTAATAAGTAAAATTCTATATCTTGCTTATTTCTCAACATATTCATCTAGATAAAAATAGGTTTATGTCTTCATCTAGATGAGATCTAATGTATAATAGTCTAAAATCCCCGATATTTCCATTTTCATGGCAGCAAACCTGATGTATACTCATTCCCCATGTTAATCTTATGGAGCTTACAAAAACACGTCAAATCTCGCTGTGTTGGCTTGAACTATGTTCTTTTACATATGAAATTCGCTGAGTATGCAGGTCTGCAACGAGGGTATTTTAGCATGGTATATAGTTAGTTTGTAAGGTCATATGTGCCGGGCTGACATGTCGCTATCCCGAAAACTTAAGTACAGAATATCTCATGAAAGTCCCATGTTTTCCTTTGTGGAACAAATTATTACCAACTTGGTAATAAATCGTGGTTTAATTGGTTTTCTGAAATTCCAACATAACCGGGCCCAGCTACATGCACCTCTTTTTCAACTTAGGAAAGTGTCGGGCAAGTCACATTGAAGTTGTAAAGATCCATTGCATGTAACATTAATTTGGTAAATAAAGAATTATTTGATTTGAGTTTATTTTGTGTCTTAGTACCAAAATTTACTGCTGCGGAGCAGCGTGGGTCCTCTAGTAGTTATTTAATAAAAAAGAATAATTTTAAAGTCATCCACTTTATTAATCTTGTTAGCTTCATTATAACACATAAAAGTGTTAAACCGTTGTTCTAAGTCAAAGGCAAACTCACATTATCAATCAGGAGAGTTTCCAAAGGAGATTAATTTAATCTAGTTGACTTTGTTACCGGGAGCGTGTCATTCTCTGAAACATGGATATCCATTGATCCTCGGAGTCTGAGAGTGGAGTCAGCAGAGCGGAAGGAAGCAAGGACTTGTGGGACTTGTGTTCTACGCTGTTTATAAACTTAACTAGAGACAGGTGCCGAGGTCAAAGGAAGATAAATTTATCAATAGTTAAACTTGCATACTTTATATTTTATAAGATTTTCCCCAAAAAAAGTAGTCATTCAAACTGGGAAATTTAAATCAATATTATATTAAAGAGAGTTGTGTGTTGGTATATTTCGTGCGAAAGCAAAACCTACATGCCGTAGACACCTGAACTTGGTGTCAAATTAAAGCTTGGAATCTCAAGTTGCGCATTAGAGAGTTTTTGGTGGTTTGGTTTTGATATTTTTTTCACGGACTTAGTCTAAGGATCGTTCGAAAGGAAACCATGTCAAGGACAAGGATTTTGGAGGAGCTTTAAAAAACGAGAATCGATAATAGCTGTGATACCCTCTCATATCTCGACAATGGTATCTTCAACATCGATAAAATAGTACATCTCTTAGATAAAATGTTTCGTTACAAAGGAATCTTTGGAGGAAGGAAGACGAATTTTAGATACGTCATAGAACCGAAACCGGTCTCTTGTAACAAAAAACCAAAACAAAATTGTTTGAAATCTACAGGCTACACTACCAAATTTGGCAAGTTTTTAATTTTAAAAATGTATTTTTAGCTATGTGACCGACCTTTCCGTTAAAAGCGACTAAATACTTTAATAGCAGATGAAAGTTTTATTTCTTATGTATATGCAAAGTAAAACTGCCATATTACCCAATTTAACAACCGTAATCGAGTGAGTCACTGCAACAGAAATCATTCAAGTTGTAAGGACCATCAGGGAGTTCACTATGACTAAAGAGGGGGAAGGTTCATTCCAGGGAGGGGAGCGAAGTTGGGGTATCATCCCAGTGATACAACCGCTAATGGAGGAGAATAAATAAACATTAGATTACGAGGATCCAGACTTTCCACTGTTGATTCAGGCTCCAATCCCCCACCTCGGCCCCGTCGGAAAACATTCAGACCAAGGTGGGATTGGGATTGTTCGCCGAGTTAGCATTGGTATAGTCGAGATGGAATCGTTTTGTTCTGTCAAAACCAAATCTTACATTCAAATCGTACGTTTTTATATTGGTAACGTTTTAGGGTAGATACTGGTATCCAAACGCCCCTTATGTTTGGTCGTGTTTTTTGGCGTCGCTTAGTTTGGTTTGAAAATAGTTACTAAACAGTTTTCATCCCCTTAAGAAAAAATACATGTTTCATAAATGCATATTTTTTTATTTTTTCGTATTTAGGCTGTCTTTAATGTACACAAGTGCCTATTTTAATTCATGTCACTGTATATATCGTGCATTGCATTTTTATTAGGCTTTCCGTTAGCATCATGTAAGCGTAAGAAATCACTAAATGTCATTAATTATTCAAGGAAAGTGCAATGGCAATAACGTGAACTAATAAGTTTTTATCCTAAACTCTTTCCCTTTAATTGGAAAACTTGTATTTAGTTTATTACATCTCTACTACTGCAACTCCTGAAAATAAAATTGAAATGAAGACTGCGTTTGATTCATTGCTCTTTTATCCACTTTACGTAACAGTCTATATTAACGTCGATATTGTTTCGTCGCATCATGTATATGCTGTTAGTGACAAATTTATAATCATAATATGAAATTGTCCAGCCGTTCCCGTCTCTGAAAGGCACTGCACCAGTTTTAAAGTTTGTTATCTATTCTCAATACCTATACCAAATTTATATCGGTAAACTACAACCGTTACCGAACAACAACCGGTTTTTGGGTCGCGCTCCGTTTTGGATTTGATTAGCGCCTTGTTTGCGCTCCAGAATTGCATCCCTGTCAACACCAGCCCTGCGCGATTATAATTGGCTCTTCTTTCCCGCCAAAATAATTCACCTCGCAATACAGCCGCTATAGTCATCATCTGGGAGATTGGAATTCGGAAATGATGATTTCGCGATTGCCAGGACTCTGTGGACACGAGAAATTAAATGCGGACTTCTACATTAGGTCTAGTCGGGGTTATTGATAGGTTGATGATTGGCAGGTTCCTATGTTCCTATGTTTAGATTGAGGTTTTAGTGGTCAAACTTCACGTAGTTGTAGCAATAAATGCTTGGTTTTAATTTACTCATTTGGAGTTTAAACATCTACGTCAATAAAACGAGTTGAACTTTATCAATCAGTGCCAAATGTATAGACCGAGTCCTATAGCTTGGCCAAGGTCCCCCATAGGCCTTAAGCACAATGCGAAAAATAACGATAGTCTCATGGGTGGACTAGGCGATGTCATTTGATTCCATATATAGGAAAATATCATTCGACGTGATTTTTACAGTTTGAGACTACTAGTTTTCTTCAGAATATATTTCGTTGAGGTATATGGCCAGAAATATATTTCTTACGGTTGATACTGTCTTTGTAGGAAACCTGCATCCTCTGGTCATGTAGATTTTCAAATTATCAATCCGCATAATATTATATTCTTAGGTGCGATCATTATTTTAGGAGAGTAAAATTTTATTTGTGTAAGATTCAAAAATCTCATCCGTTTTTAACTTCTATTCATAGAACAATATTTACTTTACTTTAACTTAAAATGGAGTGTTCGTGTTGACTACTTACGTTCCACATAGATTGTTATTGATAGGAATATTTACTATCTAAAAAATGTCTTGACAAAGGCAGTTTAAAACCGGATATTTCATGGTGTAAGGCTACGATTCGATAAGGAACTATTCGGGAATTGTGGAGGAACTATTCGACACTGGAGTGGAACGTATTTAACAATTTTCAATTCACTAGCAGTTTTCTCTGAAAATAGAATAGAGTTAGTAGAAGTCAACCTTCTTTTTATTCAATATAAGGGGTAGATTAAACATATCATACGCGAAAATGAATTTTGCTCGATCTAATTATTTTTATTTTTGCTCGATCAAAGCATTTTCAATTATTAATATCTAAAAAGTTATTGCTTTTTCTTATTAAGTTACCTTAAAAGTTATTACTTTTATATTTTATTATAAAAATATCATACTTATTCAACATAAATTATTCAACCATATACTTTTAAAACATATGGGTCCCGTCCAAAACTAAAAATATTTTAAGTTTACGCTTCAACAGAGAAAACCTATGTACGCATTTATTACGTAATGATTACTTACGATTGAGTACTTTAGCCAAATAGTGACAAGATTGATGCTCAGGTATCACCATGGTTGCGTGAGGTGATAAAAGTTCGTCAATAATGCACTGCAATCAATAAATCCTTTTCAAAAATATAATTTATATATGATAATTGTATATGGGTTCAAAAGTTTATTTAATTTTTATTATTTTTCTGAATTGATGCACATGATTATATTAATATAAAATGTTGAAATAGTAAAATGTTTAAAGGTACAGACAACGTTTATACTAAGGAAGTCAAGATAACATTACGTCCCGAATAATATTTTTTGCAAATAAAATATTATAGATTCTCAATATGGTGTTTACTTACAGTTTCATTTCAGTTCTAATATATGCTACCTCAGTTTCTTGACTGTTTTTCAGTGTTAACGCTCTCTCCAAGCCTTACAAGCTGTGGACTTATCCCACGATTCGGGTTGAATGGAATATTGATAACAAATGTCAAAAACAGTAATTTATTACAACAGACTTAACCATGGAAACGTGAAATATATTTTTTAAATTGACTACTAATTTATTTTAGGTTTGATGAGTTTGTAAAAGAACAAGAAAAATTACAAAAATTTGAGTGAGGAATGCAATTTTTAATTCTTTTAAAAATTAAATACAATTTCCATTATAATACAATCGTGGAATGATTAGAATTATAACTCTCAATTGAAGGAAGAACTCGTGAACATAATTTTTCAGTTCAGTGACGTGCGCCGGCCGGCAAGCTAGGTTATATGTCATGTCATGTCTTCAGTGTTTTGTGTCGTAAAAAGTTTTAAATGTGTTTAGTGTTTTTAAAGTTGACAAAATTTCAATGAATGAAATTTCACGTTCAGTTTTGATAATGACTACTTAGTAGTCGAAAATATAGTCAACATTAGTAGACTGAGGAATTGCGGACGTCAAGGTACGTAACCTGTTATAAATAATTTTTCAGTTAAGAGTCTTTTTGATCGGAGAAAAGGAAGCTTTTCTCTACATCTACACGAATAACTCATTAAAGGAGACGACACTAGTAATTAGGTTTAGACATGTTTAAATCATTGATAAATGTTGCCAATTCAATAACAGATGATTAATAATATGGAAAGTTAAAGATTAATCAGGTTGTAAAACATCATTTTTAAAACCTCTCCTAATATCATACAGTAATACACGGCCAGACTGAAAACTACCTTTGAAATTGTCTTATGTATAAACTATATATTTCATGATCCAGAAACACAAGATTAGTCATAACAATAAAATTTTAAACCGCCCAATTTGCATTATTTTTATATTATCCTAGGATAGATCAACCTGAATGTTTGACATAATAATTAATAAGTCTCATCATCATATTAACCAACTACTGTACTGCTCAGTTTATCTTAGAAAAATTGTTAGCCAAACGTTATAAAAGCTCTTACAAATACAGTGGTACAGGATTTTATTTTTATCACAAACAAACGTCAATACTGCACTCTGCACGTTTTGGACGCAATAGGTGGCGTCGAAATCAAAGAGGCGGAGGCGGCAGCGGCAGACATGACGCGCTAGGCAGAGTGGAAAAACTGCACAAAGGGATCAACAATCAAGTGGCGCGTTTTGATTGGACGATAATTTGCCGCCGCCCCTTGTTTTTGGCGGGAAAGTCAAGTCTCGTGATGCATGTGGACACACGTAGCTCTCTGTCTCTCTGTGTCAACCCCTATACTAATTACTCTGTCGTCGGACCTAATCCACCCCCTCCCTGTACCTAGACATCAAAGCCGGACAGGATTTGATTGTAATTTAACTTCGATAACTACCTCCCCCTCCCCCACCTGTCACTTCGCCAATAGATGCACATTATCTCGTAATACTCGATGCTCATTCGCTCCTTGGGTAATAGGACTTGATTTGTTCCGATTGTCAGATTCGGTTTGTCAGGAGAGCTTTAGTTATTCATTATCACCTGTTTTGTTAAAAATATTTTTTAAACTGGATAATGATCCCATTTTTTTGTGGAAATATATTTCTTATAGAGGGTTGTATTGTTTTTAATAAATTCTGATTAATTTAAATTCTTCGTAGTAAAGTTACTATGGCTCCTTTAAGATGTTAAATATCCAGTTATTGCAGTTTAAAATTATTGTAACATTGAAGTTACCTTTAAAATTCAAGCAGACCCGAATGAGCTGTGTGAACTGGTTTTAAATTTAATCTAAGAATTAAAATGACAAAGAGTCTACATTCTAAATTTTGAGGTAGGAAATGTTTCATAATTTTAAGGTTCGGTGTTGAGTCGGTAGCAACACGATTTTATATACTGTATGATTAATTTTAATATATAGATACTCTAAAAAGTATAAAACAATATTAAGGTGTTATTCAAACACCTACCTAACTTCAAATTACAAAAACAACATACGAAATAACTCGCCAGCGATGAATACCGTGTTCACTCAACAAATGCAACACACAGAGACGAAGCAAACCGGGATTCGGGGAACAGAAAACAAAAGCAAACGCTCAGAGAATCCAGATAGTAAATCATAAAACGAGAACAATTACATGCTTTTCGCGCTCCGAAGCCGAAAGGTCGGGGCATTAAAAATATAATATTGTAATCGCGATCGCGGCGAAACAGAGAAAGCCAAAAAGCCGGTAACAAAGCCACAGCGGAGTTTTCATTCCGGTTTAGTTGACTTTAAACTTTCATCTGAGAGCGAAAACAGAAAGAACAATCGTCGGATTTGAAAATAGGTTATCCGGATCCGAGCGGCCACGAATAATACGGTTTAATTATTCACTCGAGTTAAGCCAACGCGGGGAGAAATTAAATAGGTTTGTTTTAAAGTTAGTGGTCGTATTTACTTTCAGTCTTTGCAATTCTAACCCTAATTAAGTAGGGATCACAAAGTTTGAACTAACATGGAGTTAGCGTCGGATCTTCATTTCACGTTTGTTTGATGAGTTAGTGGATTTATGTGGTTGGCAATGTTGAAATAAAACGGCGCATTTTACTGCTTCGGCCTCTGTTTCGGCTAACGGTGAGATTTTATTCATATTTCGTGTAAATATTTAAACAAAAAGGTATAATTTTGCTTCAACTTATCTTCAATTTACCATTTAAAAGTGTAGCATTTTAGGTTATTGTTATTAAAACACTCTTTATGCATATTACTGCGGCTATATGACACTTACCAAATCGTCGTCCTAAGGTTTTAGGTCAATACTGTTTCAAATTGCGTATAGAAAATATTTATTATATATTAATTTTAGTATCTCAGAATTAGTCAACGTCAAACAATTCGTTCGACAACAATTCGTTCGTATCTGCGTCAAGCAGTAGAGAACGGAATTTCGACAGTCATCTATGTTTAGGTGAGTGTGGTTCACTGCGATTGTTTACAGTTGAGATGAGCAATGTGAGGTCTGATTGCAACTGATTACTGATAGAAAACTTAATCAGTTGGTGATTTATTGTCATAACGGAGCAAACGCTAATCACGGCAACTCGGCCTGCACCTCACCCAGAGTTAATCGATAAATTACTTGAAATGTACCAAAAGGTAATTCATGAAGTGAATAATTCTTGAATGGGAATTTTTTGTCGTATGTTAAATGGAAAAGAAATTTGCTGAAAAAAATAAGTTTTAACATATTGGAGGGAACTGTACTAGATCTAAATTAATCAAATTGCCTCAATCTAAATTAACAAATTGTCACAAAAACTTTTCGACTGGATGAATATACATAAAAAAGATTCCTAGAGAATGTGTGTCTTTTTATAGGCCTATTCAAAATTATACATAATGTTATGTATCTTTGATATTTTTCTAAAACTGTGGGATAGTAAGGTTAGAAATTGTTAATGACTGTGGTAAAACTAAGAAGATTAATCCTTAGTGAAAAGTACGTCAAAAAAGATAATATACGACGATTTCCATTTACATCCTGGCACGACTGAAAATTCTTTATACACCGCAAACTGTAAAAAAGAAATACTATAGGTTTTACAATTTTTGCTCGCCATGAGAAATCCATCTTAAATCTCTAAAATTTAATATTTGTTTGACATATTAAAACTCACCTTTATCCATTTAACTGAACATTCCGATGAGTCTTCAAAATTTCGAATGACTCATTCTGTACAGGCCAAAAATTTGACATGACCGCCCCTCTTTTGTCGTAGATGCTCACAAAGAAACAATTTTACTGAATTCTAATGGTAATGGTTTCAACCTTGAACTTGAACTCCTAAGATTAAGCGTTGATCTATCATGTAACATTAATATTAATAAAGTTTCCATGGCAATATTACATTATAATAAAGAATCATTTAAACAAAATTTTACCTCAATGTAGGGCAATGTCGAATCAATCTAGTCTCATAGAAAAACTTTTCCACTGGTGCTACCCGGATTTACTAGTCGTAGAGACATAAGGAATTTTGAATTTAAAACTGAATCCTATTTTAAAATTCAAACATAGATTGTTAAAGTTAAACAAAAAATACTCTCGGAAGCCAATTATCGAGCTAATCACAAAATGCTGGATTGCATTTATCAATAAAAAGCTTTCGTGTGCGTTTAACTTTCAAAACGCCCATTGTTTTACACAACACATCGGAATAATTTAACAAACAGAGGATGAGTTAATAAGTCCACCGATACAAAACACACAATTGCCTGATACAAAACACGGACGCATCGCAAACAGCATTGTTTAAAGTTGGCTATTCAAATGATGCCGCGAATCATCTGCGCTATCGGATGGCGAATTGTCCGATGACTATTGAAATATTCATCGCCACTTCCAGTCCTGTTTTTCACTCGGTTCCCCCCATTACCTCCATGGTGAGTTCTGCGGTCCGATACCGTGTGCATGCCCGCACACGGTCCCGCTGTTGCAGTCAGTGGGAGAGATTTAACAAGTGGTACCACATGTCAGTTTCCAATCTATCTGGTTAGTTTTTTCGTTTTGGAATTTAGTTTCTTTATTGAGTGTCAGTATGTTTCTAAATAGTTGCTGTCTTTCTAGGAAATGTCGGTGTTAAAATACCATGGAAAACGGAAAAGTATACTAACTGATAAGCTTGAACGAATTATTATAAAATATTATGAAATTATGTTTTATATTATGAATATGTAATTAGCTAAATGAAAATTATTTACCTACTGGACACACGCGCTAAACAGCTGTCAAGTAAACAGATAATTGTAAATTAAAACAGATGCATCAGCCGGTCAGCCCTTTTCTTTATATTTTCGCCATTAGGGACATTTTTATCATAACAATAAATACGTTTTCCAGCAACCGCGCGTAAAGTACCAACTTTTGCTCTGAAAACCAATTAGTCTTTACCGCTCGTCAGCTGATTGCATTGTTACCTTACGCGCCCCGGCCAATCACAGTCGTTGCCTCCAGCGCTTCCGCTTCCGTTTTGATTCGACTGAGCTCGACTTGTTTATAACCTCAAAATCATCATGGCATATTCAGCTATAATGGATGAGAGTATAATGGATGTAATGGTATTATATTTATCGTTTAGAAATCCAAAAATGTAGTTGTAGGGAAAATGGTGTATATATTTCGCTTGTAAATTCTCTTTCTCGCTTTTACTAAAATAGCTCAAGTGATAATGAACCTCTTTACGCTCTTAACACAAAATTAACTATTCCTTGTATTTCCTCAACGATGTCTTTCATTTAAAAATAGGGTTAACGGGTTTCAGCCTCATGATTTTTAAAAGTTCTGGGTAATTTGAGTTTTATGTACAAATAACTTAAAGGAATCCATGGAGCCGTTATGATAATCTCGCAAGCGAGTATTGCATTATGTTTAATTTGAAGGTTGAAAAATGTAGCTTCAAACTGACCTACCTGATTTTAAGGTCTTAAATCTACAACTAGCCTTTCTAATTGATCCACTAACTATCGCCGTGTACACCAACCACCATTGGTCTCTACCACAGTCTTCAGCGGTCTCAACAGTCACCCAATGTTGCAGGTCTGGTTCAAGAACCGGCGAGCCAAGTGGCGCAAGCAGAAGCGAGAGGAGCAGGAGCGACTGCGGAAGCTGCAGGAGGAGCGCCCCTCGCCACTCCCCGAGGACCCGCGGCTCCTGGGGGCCTCCCTGGACCTGGGGGCGCCCAGCGACGACGAGTACCTCGAGGTCGCGTGAGACTTCCGGCTCTCCGCCTTCTCCCCGGTCGTCCGGACCGCCCGCCCGTCCGGGGCGCCCGGTGGGTGGAGGGAGGGCCCGCGGCTCCAGGGGGCGCCCAGCGACGACGAGTACCTCGAGGTCGCGTGAGACTTCCGGCTCTTCGCCTTCTCCCCGGTCGTCCGGACCGCCCGCCCGTCCGGGGCGCCCGGTGGGTGGAGGGAGGGCCCGCGGCTCCAGGGGGCGCTCAGCGACGACGAGTACCTCGAGGTCGCGTGAGACTTCCGGCTCTCCGCCTTCTCCCCGGTCGTCCGTCCGGGGCGCCCGGTGGGTGGAGGGAGGGCTACGGAACCGCAGTGTTACCTTGAATGTGTATGAACACTTTAATTTTGGTCACGATGTGAAATTTCATGGCTACTTAAAAAGGGGTTTCCAGTCCACTGCGTCTATGTACTTCGTCCATAACACCAATGTTGAATTTTAAAAGAATTCAAGCCTCTGCCAATGAATAAAAATATATGAATGAATCTTATATTAATTTCAGATAAAATATATCGATATATATATATAATTACGTAAAGGAAATTTTTGTGCATAAATTTTGGGCGCTAGGCACATCGTAGGATGATGGAACTCAAATTGAAGGACTTGGTGCCAGGGACTCGGGTAAAGTAGTGGAATTTCCTTAAAACTTATGATATTGCCCAATTCAAACTGGGTATGAGATTTTAACCTTTGGTGGATCTAAAAGCCAGTTTACTATGAAGGTATTTTGTACTATAATAAGTTTTTATTTAAATATTCCTTTAAGATTTAAGAGCTTTTAGCCCCCTCAAGCCACTAGTTTTGTTTGACTAATGATTTGTTTATTACAAAATTTTAAGTTTTTAACTTTTTATTTTAGTCATCAACTTCTAATTGTGATAGTGGAATTATGTTTCTATCGTAGTGTACGAACATAATGTCTTAATTTTGGTTTCCAAATCATCAGCAAAATCTGACTTTTCAATTGATACTAGCTGTGATTTCTTTCAGTGCACCATCCTCAATTATTGTTATTGGTACATTGCATTTGTATGCTGCCAGCGCGTTCGCAAAATTAAAGTTTCGATTGCAAACATCAAAAATATATAAATTGTAAATGACGCTGTATCATTTAGCCCCAAAACCCTATTCATGCGAAGAATTTCAACGATTAATAGCTCACTTCCTCAGTATGACAATCTTTTTATCTTAATATTTTTTGCAAGATCGATTTCGTCTCACTTGCAAAACGCCTGCGCACCAAAAGTACCACTTTTGCTTTTTGTGATAAAAACTCCTTAATCCTCGAATCCTTGAAATACACAGATCAATGTTTGCTCTTCCAAATAATGAGCCTGACATGAATTATACTGTGTAACCAGTTGAGGCTTATGTAGTTTAAAAGTTGATATTAGTCTTTTGAGTTGTATTAGATGCAGTTTACATGACTGGAAACCCTTTACATAGGATCTATTAATTAGGGAAGAGAAGATTCTTACCATTTCAATGCCGTTAAATATAGTAATAAACTGCTTTAAAATCAATGGATTGTTTAAAAACAACTCTTGTGTTTTGTCCGGGAAACACTGTAGTGCTCTTTTTTTATTAAGTTTAACAGGGCCACTTACATGGTAAAATGTACCTTAGCAAAATTAATTATACAACACATTTAGGTAGATTGAAGTTGAAATTTTCTATCTTGGACATAAAATAATCCACTTATCATGCCTTTATTGTCATTCTATCATTAGTCACCCCTGAATATATGTCAAAGAGTAAAGTGATACATACCAAACCCTAAATGGCTGTTGCATTGTATAATAAATTATGATTTCTGAAAGTTTCTCAGTGTTGTAGTTTACAGGCGTTAACTTTCAGTGCGATCTGTTACTAAAACTTGTAAATAGCGTTTGTTAGTTTTGTTAAGATATTTATGTTCCTAAACTGTATTATAGCTTGTAAAAAGATGTAAGCGTGCAATATATTATAGCGTTAAGTTGTGATTTTAACTTAATATTTCATTACTACGATTGTATTTAAGAGACGACGATATTTATATTAGATAATTGTTACTGTATCAGTATTCACTAGGTTTAGTTTAAAGTGTTTAAAATATACAACTTTTGCTGATCTAATTTGTGATTTTTAACCGTTATTTACTCTGTGCTTGTATAAAGTTCTACTTGTAAACAGAAAAATTACTAATTCGTGTCATTTTTCATTTCAAATCATGCATATATGTTTTCTAGATAAACCACATCTTTTTTATATGTTCTGAGATATTATACTTCGTAAAAATACTCTCTTCATAGTGTTTTAGTATATTATTAAAACTCTGTTCTGTAACACATCACAATAAATTATTGTTTACATATCCGAGTTTTTTCCTGCAACAAACCTTGAATCTCAAATGTGATTCGTTTTTGTAAAAACCATTTATAAGGGGTTTGCTGAGAAATATTTCCTAAATACAAAGGAAAGCCTTTTTTAAATTTGAATTTCAAAACGAGACAAAAACTAAATTGAATTTCCTTTTAAGGAATGTAAACTTAACAAACAAAAGAGAAAATTCTACTTTTAATTAAAGAAACTATAAGCAAACTCTGAAACCGCCTTAAACAAGTAGTAACAGGCATAGAAAAGTATACTTGTTCACTTATGTGTGTTACAAACTTATACAATATTTTCATTCTTAAAAGATAATTAAGTTTAACATTTGTTTGTCTCTTGACAATTTTTATAAATAATTTATTGATTAGCATTAGTTATAATACTAATCAACTACTCAAAATTCAAAAGTTCTTTGAATTTTTATAACATATGCAATTTTTTTGGAAAAAGAATTTTTAAAATAAAATTGGCTCTCTAATTTAATTTATACCGAGTATAAACTTTACATAGGTCTTATTTGTCCACATACCAAGTTTGAAGTTTACATTATTACATGTAAAAATCACATACCGTAATATATACATATCCGTCATGTATACTATACGCCCTTAGAGACCAATTTGGCGTACAGATTTTATAAATTTGTATTTGAAGTAGGAGTGAAAGTTAGAATGATAGTTAATATAACAACTTTAACTTTATTGACTGGCCATTTACACAATGATCTGCTTATTCATAATAGCCTAAGATCTTACTCTCAGACGGGGACTTTCAGCACTGCACCATTTTAATAATTACACGAACTCGTCTGCAAACAAGCAAATGAAATAGTAATAGGTAAATTAAGTTTAATATTTAAAATAAATTGAAATACAACAAAAACTTTACAATCAGGAATGGATACGTTAAGACAATGAGAATGGTTTTAACATGAATGATTACAATTTGCAAATATAAAATCTTAAATACAATAAATCTTTTGAATCATATTATTTTAACATTGCTACATTCAATTTTCATTTACACTGATTTTACAAATAAAAAAGAAGGTTAAATACAATAAGAATCTCTTCTAAGTTTACTTACATTTCACGAGTGGTAATTTAATTTACTTATTGCTTCGTGCTGCCCCTTTTAAGAATGAGAATAAAGACGGTTAGCATTTGATTTTTTAATAAATTAGTCAACTTGACCTATATGATGCCAACACAACAAAACTGAATAAACTAACATCTAACTACAGGTAAGAACATACATATAATAACATTTAATTTTGGGGATGAATATTTTGGTATAAAAAGTCAGTATAATACATATCCGTCAAATATACATATCCGTCATATATACAAATCCGTCATAAATACATATCCGTCATATATACATATCCGTCATATATGCATACATATCAGACGGAAAACTGTGTGAGATAGACCATATGCTGAATGATAATTTTTATTTTTGTTTTGATCCGCAGTATGACCTGAAAAAGTTTTGGACAAACGAAGCTGGACATTCTGTATATTCATATTATGCTATTGATTTTACACTTATACATATAATTGGTTCCTAGCATCCCTTCTACCATTGCCATAAAAATCCAAGTAATTAACAAGGTAGATTTCCCTGAGGTCCGCAATTCGACTCATTTCTGAAAAATTTATGAAATTTTGTTCTTAGCTGAACATATTATGGCCAAATTGAGAATTTCAAGTTCGTAGGGTATAGCCTAATGTAGGATACATCTTTAAGTCACGTGTTACTACCTCAGTGGTTAATAAAAAACCGATAGGTAGGTGATTACCGACCTAAACCGATATAAAATTAATCACTTTTCAGTGTTTACTTCATATTCTCATGTGGAAATTGACACAGAGTCCCACAAAACTGACGCAAAGTGGACTTGGACCTGATTAGGTTTAGCGAATGTCGAGTTTTTCAGAATACATTTTGGGGGATGAAGAAACCCAAGAAAATATTTAAACTGTATAAATATTTGCAACAAACTTTTGAATAATTCGTGAATAACCTGGAGTTATCCAGGTTGTCGAGTTACCGAGAGTTTGTGAGTACATGGGGTTGCATAAAAGAGATCCACAACGGGTCACATAATGGAAAACCTGCCAAAGCATAATGATGATATCAACTGGAATTGTGAGGCATTCGAAGCAGTTTTACATATTGTAATATGATTACAGAGAACCAGACAATGCCGCCACACAATGAGAGCTGAGCTGATCAAATCAAATCAGTATTTACCGAGTTTTGTTATTACAGCCGAACGAGCGCAAAATGCAAATTCAGCGGAAATTAATCGCATTCGCAAAATAAATCCAGGGTCATAATTAATTATAGGAGCCCAGGTTTTGACAAAGTGTATGAATGAAACGTAGATTAGCTTTCGGTTGCGGGTTTGTTTTAATGTTTTTTTGCAAAACAATTATTTGCCATCATCCCCCACCTTTCCCCGCTTCAGTGATACGCGTCTGTTGTCAAACTCGTCGTATTGTTTGTTATTATTTTTGCTTTTTTCCATGGAAAGAAAACAAAGCGAAAAAAGTGATTAGTTTTGTTGTGTCTCCCTGTGGAACGTGTCATCAGTCTGCTGGTGCAATGGGGACGTTTTCAATTTTCAAACTGGTTCTCGGTTTGTTTTATGGTTGGTTGTAGTTTTGATGAAGGGTAAATTGAATAATTTTCTTCTCAAAGTAGATTAAAATAAATTAGTTGATGTAAGGAAGTTGTACAGATATTAACTACACATTCTTACGTGGCATTTATGACCTGATGGCCAAGACGACGAAGTAAGAACAACTATATATCTTGAACATTTACATTTGCAATTAAACTGATTGAATACTGGTGATTTCAACTTAGTGTCTTAAAGTATTGCTTCATATTGTAACTGAAATAATGAAGTTAACTTGAAAAGCATGAGGAAAACTAATTATTTCACACACTTAATAACCAATAATTAATTAACAAATAATTATTGATGTGGCAGTGTAAAGAGACAGTACATTCTACATAACAAACTGGTCTGTTTTATATAATTAGTTAAATAGTGAGTATTAACAGGTATTTTTACTTTATCAGTTGCACTACGTGCAAATTTAGGCTGCCGTGCTAGTTATACAGTGTCAGTATTTTGGTCTTAAATTTTTCACTCATATTTTGATGGTTGTATATTTTTTAAGACTAGAGGTCGCCAGTGGTCGAAAATTCGACCAATTTTCAAAACGAGTAAAAGGGATGGCTAATTTTGAAAATTATCTTTGCTGACACCAATTCGTTTATAAATTAATTTCATATAAGACACATTTTCCATCCAAACACATAATGTAATTAAACGGGCACCTAAAGCAAAAGAGGAAGACTGAATCTTTGACTATTTTTTACCTTGCCTCTGGCGTATATTTATGGCATGGTTTATACTCTGGATTAGTAGTTAGTACTTACGATTCCAAGATTATTTTTTAAGTCTGAACAGAGTATTGCTTCAGATGACTAATAAAAGTAAAAATTAATTAACCCAATCAGTTTATCCCATAACCCCACCACAGTTCTCTCCCTCCCTCCCTCCATTCAATCTTTCCTTTACTCTCTACTAATATTTATTTATATTTAATTTGAAATTTTGCAGTAGCTTAATTGCTAGTTTTTTAAATCTCAAGCTTATTATACAGGGAGCAGCAGAAATACCCGACGATTTCCGTTCGTGCACAGCTAGATAGCGGTTGGACGAGGGGAGCTTGGTGTACTCAAGGTTATTTTATGCAGTTACAGTTTCTGAAGAGCAATTAATTGTTTATGAAACATTGTAAATGTAAATATAAATTTATATTTTTTAGTTACTTATGTTGTGACTACGCCGAGAGCATTTTAAAATAATTCTAAAAAAACTTGAAGAACTGTGAACGCCGGGAATCAATCCCGCGACCTCTTGAACTGAAGACCATACCGGCAACCGTTAGGCTAGCATCACACTCCTGTTGTAAAGTTAGCGTAAAACTAAGACTGACATTTGAAAATGTTTTGGACGAAAACCCCTTCTCTATTTTCCAAATCATTTATAAAGAACGACAAACGTCCAAGACATTGTTTTGCCATATATTTCGCTATCTTCTTGATATAAGTAAGAGGTGCTTTAGAAATTGTATACAGTAAAGTTACTTTGCTATCGTGAATGTGATCGCTTGTGTGTGCGTATGTCCCCTACCCACATTACCAGGAATGTTTGCCAATCTGATATTCCACGCTTACTCACAGCGGCCAGTAAGGCCAGCCTGTTATGACAACCACGCTACCCCCAGGTGTCTACTGCCGAGCCCACTTGAAATAGCAAAGAGCCTTAGCTGATAATATTGGCGGTAAATAGAGTTACAGTAACGATGCGGCTCTGCCGCCCAGGTCGAGGGGCGCAATAACAAAGGGCGCCCTAGGGCGGTAAAGACACGCAGCGACCGACAACACCACTGGTGTGGCAGCTTGCAGCGTGAAGAACGTTCCACAACCAATCAACATATAACAAGCCGTTAACAGACAACCCCGGGGGTAATTAAACATAGTTGAGCTGTCACGTAGACGTTAAAAGTAACCGCATCGTAGTTTGGGTGTTTATTTATTTGTATAGTTGTAATGCGATTAAGTATTTAAGAAGATCTGTTGAAGATCTGTGTTGAAGAAATGTGTTTACCTACAAACACATTATTCGTTCATTTCCAAATGACGTCTTATAACTTTGTAATTTGATTAATTAAGTAAGTGTGATTAAAATATCATGTAGAGTCAACCTATTATTTTAATTCTCAATCATGTAAACATTAATTTTTCTAATGTTGTGCCGATAAACAGTTCCTATTAAGGTGTCAACTACTCTGAGGATCGCTAACTGTATAAATAATATAATGTGATAGCTTGTCTATGTTTCAAGTGTCTCTTACATCTAATGCAACTAGTGATAAAAACACTCGTTATTGTAAAAGAAGTTAATGAATTATATTTGTAAAATATAGCTACTCTCTTGAGGCTGCATCAATAAACTTAGAATATATAAATAATATTTTGCGTTGCTGCAACAAAAGGAAAGTAGGAAACATGAAGCAGAGAGATAATGAATTGCTGTAAATTTATGTTAATCTGAATTATTACTTTTGACCCCTAACAACATGAGTGACTTTATTTATAACAAGCTATACAAATTTAGTCTATAAAACATGACAGTAATGGATGACTCAAAAAAGCATTTTTTAAAAACCATTGCATGTAGTCCTCAACCTCATAAAACTCTATTTGAAAAGCCACCTTAATAATTCTTTCAAATATCGATGTACACTTCTGAAACAGCTAATTATTTGAATAGATTTGCGATAAAATTTCAATGGAAAAAAAATTAAAATCTTTGAGAAACTGAATTAAATTTTTTTTCTTATTTCAAACTTTTATTTATTAACCTTTTTATTAATATAATATGTTATTACCCCTACATCGCGTAGAATATTTGGCCCCTCAAACTGTATAATCTTTTTTTTAAGAAGTCTAAATCCGCAAAATTGTTAACATATTTACTTATTTATTTATATTACTTACATATTTACATATTTATATATTTATTTATATTACTTAATGAAGACAGCGATTTTTTTCCTTCAAGAATGAAGCAAAGAAATTGTCCACCCATCATTAAAGTGTCTTGGTGGTGCCTTTAAAAGGGCCACACTAAATTGTGTCAGTGTCAGTGCCTGTTTGATTTTGTTTTGGTTGCTCTCGCAACGTTTGGTGGTGCCTCTAAAGGGCCACACTAAGAGAATCAAGCCAGTGATCCTTGGCCAAGTGTCAACAGTGTCTATGACTACTGCTACATGAAGGTCAAAATGAACCAACAAAAAATTCTAACTTTTGATACATTCTCTAGAATTATCATTATTGTTGTTGTTATCATTTAATTACATTTATATTATTTCATTGCAATCATTATAGATATATAGCTACTGCTTGATCTCTTCATTGCTGCATTTGTTTCAAAGTTTAGGAATTGTTATGAATGAATTATTATTAGTTATTATGTTGCTTGTTTCGAATTATTATTGTCATGATTTTTATAGCACTAGTAGCATGATCTCGATTTTGCCTTGCCACAAAAATTGTATTTGCTTGATCATAGTGTAGTTGGTATTGAGTTTGCTGGAATGTTTTGCACGATATTGATATTTGCTTGTTTTGAACTGTTATGAATGAATTGTTAGTTATTATGTTGTCTGCTCGAATTGTTATTGACATGAATTTTTTATAGCATTAGTAGCATGATCTCGATTTTGCCTTGTAACAAAAATTTGTATTTGCTTGATCATATAGTGTAGTTGATATTGTTTGCTGGAATGTTTTGCATGTTATTGATATTTGCTTGTTTTCTGCTTGTGCAGTTTCAGTCGTAATTTAAGTCCTTCATGAATCCATCTGATTGTCATAATGAATATGTTGTAAAATGGAGAAATCCGTGTAATAAATAAATAAATAAATAAATAAATAAATAAACATATTAGTAACCATACTAAAAGAACTAATCTCAGTACGCGACCCCTCTCATACTATTTACAAAGAGAGTGTAATTACTATGTATGCGATGAAGTAATGTTCCAACAAACTGACACTACCGTACTGTAATTCTAACATCATCTATTCACAGGTTCCCAATCAGCTACCGAAGGCGCTCAGGCCAAATTGGAATTAAAGGGTGGAGCTGTGGGGCAGTTGGCCAAAGATTTTACATAATTGAGGCGCCGTAGAGTTGAAGTTGGAAGGAAGTTGAACGGTCGGCATTGAGCGATGTTTGAGTTGTCCATTGTGTCTGTGGCTTAGGCCGGTCAGATTTGCCGAGTTATTGTCAACTTCTGTTCACAATCGAGGTCGATCCACTATTGATGATTTAATTACTGTAGAATCAGAAGCCCCGAGGCGGCGCTCCCCTCTCAAAACACCGGCGAAAAATGCAATCTGCATTGTTTTTTCAGGCCCGGAAATGCAGCGCTGGATGAAAAATTCAACCTTCATCAAAAGAGTTTAAATAACACATGATGTTGAAAAACGTTTTTTCAAGTTTTCGGGCTTACCGTTGCGGCGAATGTGAATATAGGATTTTTTGTGATATAAACCATGCATATGACATACTAATACGCTACTAATTACAACAGACACATTTAAGTAAATTACAACAATAGTATTGTTGTTCTAACATTGTTTATAAAAAAAACTAGTCTACCAACTTTATATTTTTCTTTTGATTGGATAGTAGTAGTGTAGAAAGTTGATTGCTATAACAGAGACCAAAAAATGATCTTTTCATCACTCCGTATACGAAAATTGCCCGTTACCATACAGCTGAGATCTTCGAAAACTCTCGATTTCCTTACGTCAAAACAAGTAATGATCAGCTGCTTTTTCGGTACCCAAACATTTCATTCCCGAACCCAAACAAACCATTTCCGTACCAAAACAAAATATTGCCGTACCCAAACAAACGAATTCCTTAATTTGACAGTTCAACCAGCTGACTTTATAAACTAAAATAGACATTTCAGCCGTATTGTGTTTACTTTTAGAAAAATGACTAAATTATGAAATTTTGGATCATTTTTTTTAAGTTTGGTCACTTATTTGCATCGTGATGAAAAGTACTGTTCACAACTCGTCACAAAAGTACCATTTCGGGGCTCGATAGTGTTTTACTTGCTCGGCTTACGCCTCGCAAGTTAAACATTATCTTGCCCCGAAATGGGCTACTTTCGTGACTAGTAGTGAAATATACTATTTTGCTATATCGTGTTCGTATTTATCGTATTTCGTATTTGTTGCATTTTAAAAAAGGTTCAAAAATTGAATACAGCCTCTAAAGAGAGTTTCTTGACCACAAACGTTTTGGATAGACCAAGTTATTCTTTCACAGGGATTTGTGGGATTTATTATAATTAATAGAGTAAAAATTCAATTATTTATAATCTATGCAACTTCAGTATAACTATTCGAAAATTGTGTTGATTTGTTTAAGTATTCACAGACATTATACAAACAACTTCAAATTGTAAAGCTTAAAATTAATTAGTTTGCTTTACAAAACAAATCACTTGTAAAGCAAACCATTTAATTACAAAATTATTTTTTTAATTTTGTAAATAAATTGGAAAAAATTAGAAATTAAAATTGTATTTTTATACCGTAAATCTGCCGATTAAATCGACTATTGTGGCATCTGTTACTCGGCCCCATTTTCTATTGGCTAACCGTCCCACAACCAATAGACGTCATATTCCTCGGGACCATCCAAGGATTAACAGTCATTAACAGATTGTCCCTTGATCCTAACTCATGTCCTAGACCAACATTACCCCTCCCAAACTATCTCATTATCTAATGGCTGCATTATCTGCATCATCTAGCCTGCTCACATCCTCGCAAAGCTGAGATACAAATCTGCGGTATTCCTCGGATTGCGATATTTTTAACAAGTTCTGTTTTCAATTACTATCGATGCTGATCCAAATCCAATCCGAATTCCGGTCCAATCCAAAATATGACGTCTCGATGCCCCTAGGCCGCTCGAGGATTAGGGTTCAGAGCTTTGTGTTGAGTTGATTAATTTCTTATAATTCCATTTGTAGATATAAACTGACTCTAAGTCATAAACTAATATATTTATTAATTTTCATTGCTATAAGTATTAATATAGGATAAATCGTAACACCCTAGAACATGTTGTGAAATTGAATTAAATTCTTATTACTGTCCGGATAATGAAAAATTTCATACATTTTACTTAGATCTGTTTTACTTGTGTTAAAGCGACAATTGTGGTAACAATATTCTAGTTTATTTGATTGATATCAGAAAAGTATACGTATATGTTTATACAGCTTTAAATAGTACCGCCTTGAATAGGTAAAAAAATTGTTATTTCTGACCATGAAATGTTGGCTGTACATCACAGTCTAATTTTTGCGCCTTAAAAAAGTGCACTTTTTATACACGTCAGCCAATTTAATCACTACAGTGGCCTTATCATATGGAGTGAGGACTGAGTGGACTTTGACTGCGAATAAGGGCGAATCATTGACTTATGTTTCGTTTCTCTGGCCACACTACTGGATTATTTAGCCAGGTAATTTTTAGAATTGTTCCTCATTTTGCAAATTTACTTCTAATTTGATATAAATAATTTATTCATTATTCATTTACTCAATAATTGTACTTATAAAATTGAACGCTATAAGAAGAAGACTATATACTACACATTTTTAAATATTAGTTGTCAAGATATATATATATATATATATATATATATATATATATATATATATATATATATATATATTTAATTTGTAATCATTCTTTAGTAAATTTGCTAAACGACATCATAGTGGGGCTTCGATGTAGTCTTTATAAATACCTTCTCTAACGGCAGCAAGGCCATATAAGCCCTAGTGGGGAGGTTTAGTGGCCGGAAGACAGCGCCTCAATTTGTCGTCAGTCAACAACAGAGCCAGAGTCAATAATCTGTTTTTGCGGCGGCAGCTGGCAAGGCGCGTTACGTGAAAGATAATACCTGGTCAAGAGTGGCCACTGTTTGAAGTGTGTTCTTTATGTTTGACCAGTTGGTCATTTCTGTTTGGTCGCTGGACCCTTAACAACTGACCGGGGGACGTTTTAGCTCCGATCGACCATTAGTGAGCTCCCGTACCTGGATAAGTGAATGGAGACCAAAAAATGAATAAGCAGGATGTCGTCGAGAACATTTTGAGAATATATAACAGAACGGAGGGGAAAATTGTGAATCCATCTATGAAAGTGCAGTAAAACTACTCAATAAAAGAAAACTTTTAGATAGTGATTACAAACTTATCGACTTAATTTGTTGTATATAATTGAGTTGTGATAAACTATTAGAATAAAGATGAAAAACATTCAATATGAAACAATCAACTAGACAAAAAATTAAGATACTGGTGAGTACCAGGGTGTAAAGAAAAAAGATATCTTTTCTCCATATATGGGTGAGTACATTGATGTTATAACATTTAATTTGTATCCCAGTTATTTCCCTTGAAAAGGAGAGTTTAGATTTGAACCAATACACCAGTTTTTGTCTAAAGGAATGCTTCTTCTAAAACTAGTTCAGCCATTATTTTATAGAAACCCCATAAAATTCTTAACTAATCGGTATTTTTTAATAGGCAGATATAGACATTTTAGGTTATCCGCATTTATATGATCTTCAGAGCTTAACGCAGGTGACTATTTATCATGTCTCAAAATTAAATATTTCTGGTAAATAGTTATAGGGTAAATCAAGGGAGTAAGACAGTCCTTTGATCCCCATCCAGCCAACCATAGTCCACAGTAATCCTCCCGATCTGCATGGCCACTCACTATAGCAAATCTGCAAAGCTGACCCTCCGGCCCGGCAGCCGCGTATCTGGTAAGTAGCGGTCCCATTTCATGTAGAGAATTTCGGTAAATTTCACATGAAAGCGGGCGAGATGGGAACCGCATGTTATTTGATTTGCCGGACAAAAGGGCGGGTGCAAAACAAGATAATCCGGACCACCTGAGGAGTGCGGAGGGTAAGCGATCCGCATTGAGGCGCGGTCGTCCGGACGGACCGGGGGTGCCAACACTCCTAGGTGTGAGCGACACCACCGACCTACCACATGGCGGACCGGGGGTTCAACACTCCTAGGTGTGAGCGACACCACCGACCTACCACATGGCGGACCGGGGGTGCCAACACTCCTAGGTGTGAGCGACACCACGACCTACCACATGGCGGACCGGGGGTGCAACACTCCTAGGTGTGAGCGACACCACCGACCTACCACATGGCGGACCGGAGGTGCCAACACTCCTAGGTGTGAGCGACACCACGACCTACCACATGGCGGACCGGGGGTGCAACACTCCTAGGTGTGAGCGACACCACCGACCTACCACATGGCGGACCGGGGGTGCCAACACTCCTAGGTGTGAGCGACACCACGACCTACCACATGGCGGACCGGGGGTGCCAACACTCCTAGGTGTGAGCGACACCACGACCTACCACATGGCGGACCGGGGGTGCAACACTCCTAGGTGTGAGCGACACCACCGACCTACCACATGGCGGACCGGAGGTGCCAACACTCCTAGGTGTGAGCGACACCACCGACCTACCACATGGCGGACCGGGGGTGCCAACACTCCTAGGTGTGAGCGACACCACGACCTACCACATGGCGGACCGGGGGTGCAACACTCCTAGGTGTGAGCGACACCACGACCTACCACATGGCGGACCGGGGATGCAACACTCCTAGGTGTGAGCGACACCACGACCTACCACATGGCGGACCGGAGGTGCAACACTCCTAGGTGTGAGCGACACCACGACCTACCACATGGCGGACCGGAGGTGCAACACTCCTAGGTGTGAGCGACACCACGACCTACCACATGGCGGACCGGGGGTGCAACACTCCTAGGTGTGAGCGACACCACGACCTACCACATGGCGGACCGGGGGTGCAACACTCCTAGGTGTGAGCGACACCACGACCTACCACATGGCGGACCGGGGGTGCAACACTCCTAGGTGTGAGCGACACCACCGACCTACCACATGGCGGACCGGGGGTGCCAACACTCCTAGGTGTGAGCGACACCACGACCTACCACATGGCGGACCGGGGGTGCAACACTCCTAGGTGTGAGCGACACCACGACCTACCACATGGCGGACCGGGGGTGCCAACACTCCTAGGTGTGAGCGACACCACGACCTACCACATGGCGGACCGGGGGTGCAGCACTCCTAGGTGTGAGCGACACCACGACCTACCACATGGCGGACCGGGGGTGCAACACTCCTAGGTGTGAGCGACACCACGACCTACCACATGGCGGACAGGGGGTGCAGCACTCCTAGGTGTGAGCGACACCACGACCTACCACATGGCGGACCGGGGGTGCAGCACTCCTAGGTGTGAGCGACACCACGACCTACCACATGGCGGACCGGGGGTGCAACACTCCTAGGTGTGAGCGACACCACGACCTACCACATGGCGGACAGGGGGTGCAACACTCCTAGGTGTGAGCGATACCTCGACCTACCACATGGCGGACCGGGGGTGCAACACTCCTAGGTGTGAGCGACACCACCGACCTACCACATGGCGGACCGGGGGTGCAACACTCCTAGGTGTGAGCGATACCTCGACCTACCACATGGCGGACCGGGGGTGCAACACTCCTAGGTGTGAGCGACACCACCGACCTACCACATGGCGGACCGGGGGTGCAACACTCCTAGGTGTGAGCGACACCACTGACCTACCACATGGCGGACCGGGGGTGCAACACTCCTAGGTGTGAGCGACACCACGACCTACCACATGGCGGACCGGGGGTGCTACGACATGGCGGACCGGGGGTGCAACACTCCTAGGTGTGAGCGACACCACGACCTACCACATGGCGGACCGGGGGTGCAACACTCCTAGGTGTGAGCGACACCACGACCTACCACATGGCGGACCGGGGGTGCAACACTCCTAGGTGTGAGCGACACCACGACCTACCACATGGCGGACCGGGGGTGCAACACTCCTAGGTGTGAGCGACACCACGACCTACCACATGGCGGACCGGGGTGCCAACACTCCTAGGTGTGAGCGACACCACGACCAACCACATGGCGGACCGGGGGTGCAACACTCCTAGGTGTGAGCGATACCTCGACCTACCACATGGCGGACCGGGGGTGCAACACTCCTAGGTGTGAGCGACACCACGACCTACCACATGGCGGACCGGGGGTGCAACACTCCTAGGTGTGAGCGACACCACGACCTACCACATGGCGGACCGGGGGTGCAACACTCCTAGGTGTGAGCGACACCACGACCTACCACATGGCGGACCGGGGGTGCAACACTCCTAGGTGTGAGCGACACCACCGACCTACCACATGGCGGACCGGGGATGCAACACTCCTAGGTGTGAGCGACACCACCGACCTACCACATGGCGGACCGGGGATGCAACACTCCTAGGTGTGAGCGACACCACGACCTACCACATGGCGGACCGGGGATGCAACACTCCTAGGTGTGAGCGACACCACGACCTACCACATGGCGGACCGGGGATGCAACACTCCTAGGTGTGAGCGACACCACGACCTACCACATGGCGGACCGGGGGTGCAACACTCCTAGGTGTGAGCGACACCACGACCTACCACATGGCGGACCGGGGGTGCCAACACTCCTAGGTGTGAGCGACACCACGACCTACCACATGGCGGACCGGGGGTGCCAACACTCCTAGGTGTGAGCGACACCACGACCTACCACATGGCGGACCGGGGGTGCCAACACTTCTAGGTGTGAGCGAC
Source organism: Flexamia atlantica (assembly GCA_035578135.1). NCBI lineage: Eukaryota > Metazoa > Arthropoda > Insecta > Hemiptera > Cicadellidae > Flexamia > Flexamia atlantica. The sequence continues at coordinate 30,169,164 of JAQJVK010000003.1, forward strand.
ACCACCGACCTACCACATGGCGGACCGGGGGTGCCAACACTCCTAGGTGTGAGCGACACCACGACCTACCACATGGCGGACCGGGGGTGCCAACACTCCTAGGTGTGAGCGACACCACGACCTACCACAAGGCGGACCGGGGGTGCCAACACTCCTAGGTGTGAGCGACACCACCGACCTACCACATGGCGGACCGGGGGTGCAACACTCCTAGGTGTGAGCGACACCACGACCTACCACAAGGCGGGCTGCGGTGTTCGTAGGTAGCGTCAACTCATGTGGACCATTTTGCCGATTAGATTAATTTGTCGATCATATCTACAATTTAATATTTTATAAAATGACAACCTACCCACGTAGGGATCTTAAGCAGAGAATGAAAGAGAGATGAGTCAAGGATGACTGTGACGCGATCTTAGTCTGGTTACTGATTAAGGTCAATATGTTCCTTGGACAAGACTGTTAATTAGTAGCCCCAAATCCAATAGAAACTACGGGAATTACAGTTTAACGTGAGATCCGAACCACTATTTCATGAATGAATTATGAACTGGTCTAATTATGAGAATGGACTTATGGATTAACGTAATATTCACTGGTGCAGACACTAATCCTTACAAGGGAATATCGCACCCACAAGCAGTCGCTGATAACTATCCACAATTCGTGACTTCCAGGTAGCTAATTGAATTAACAGACACGCTACCGCCCCAGTCAATTTTATTTACCACAATTTTAATTTTACTATTGGGTGTGGGCCACGTTATTTGACGTAACTTTTACCTACTTGTATTTTCAAACCGAAGTGCAGAAAGCTGTGGTGCAGCTAGCCACAGTGTTAACCTACAAAATCACATTCAATCCATCTAGCATATTGCCAAAAACACGGCGTTTGTTTCCTATCAGAGCTTAACAAACTATTGGCGTTTGTTTTGATTTTTATTATTGCGGACATTTGCCATTACTGATTAGTAAAAACAATGTTTACGACGTTTATTGAGCTGGAATCTGATCCCGTCTTCAGATGGAAAATAACTTAGAAACTAACACGATCAAAAACACACCAAAGAGGAACTGAAAAAAAACATACAGGAAACAGAGAACTTTAAAAGCAAAAAAACACTATACTATGGTACTTTTATAGTCGTCTGTTTTAGTCATATTTTTTATTGTACTGGTCCTCCTGGCTGTGTGTTGCCAATCTTAATATGTTGTAAGTTTTTTTACAGCAGAAGACGGGATCAGATTCTAGATCTCAAAACGTCACGAATCTGGTTTTTATTTGCTCACCATCACCAACAAATCCAACAATTAATTAATTTCAAACAAAGAAAAATTCCCTGTTGCGCTTTTCCTTATTACTGCAGCATATCACGACGATGGCTACGCTCCAGACTTGTATGAAACCACCTCGTTTACGGCTAAGATTACGAAAAATCACTGCTATAAGCTAGCACTCTGATTTACCCATGATAACTTACAAACGCCAAAAACCAAGTCAGTTAATTACAATTTTATAAATAACCTGTACATAGGTGAAAAAATATGTAAGAAATGTATAACTGAACTCTCTGCCAACCTTTTCAGTTATTATTCCTGGACAGAATACAAAAAAAGTATTGAACTTAAATGTTAAAAGCTCATAAACTCAACGTTCCAGTAACCATTTTGATATTTTTTTAAACCATTTATGTCTTTATGATTTGGTGTAATTCAATTAAATTGAAAGGTATCAAGGCTGTTTGATAAGTCTAAATGATTGTTTGATGTGAAAGTACAAACTTTGTGCATATTTTTACTTAATAAGGAAGCAAAAACAATAAATATATAAATCTCCTTTCTCAAATATTTTCAAAATAGCATCGATAAAAATTTCCGAAATAAAATAGTTCAAAGTCATCGCATTTCTCTAAAATTTAAAACGTACCATAAGTATATAAAATTACTTTTAATTAATCAGTATGCTAAATTGCTTATCAGTTGATAACGAATTTTAATTGATCTCTAATCCAACGGTACCTTATTTTATGCAATCCGTTATCGATTAAGCAGAAAATTGCACTTTTAAGAAATCATTGCACGATGGTGTTAAAATGCCTATGTAAATTATTTCTACATCTCAAATAGTTGTTGGGATGTGAAGCCATTTGTAAAATATTTAAAATATTGGCTAATATTTTATTTGGTCAAGGAGTAATACATGAAAATTTAGGTATACAGTGAGGTCAAAGAAACTTGTATAATATTCAGAAATGTTCTCTCGCAGTATGTTCAGATATTGTCAAGTAAAATTGCAAAACTCAATTTCAGATCTATCAGAATTAATGCATAGTTTTACAGTTATAACTAACTCATAACCTTACATCAGGCGGTTGCAGTCTATCTTGTGAATAATCATTTACTTTAAATTATTTTTCTGCAATTTGTTTAGCATGATATATTTAATTATTGACCCCTGTGTTTTCGAAGGTTGAAGGTTATTTTTAACGTATATTGTTTATATGATAAAAACATGAATTTCTAGGAATTTTTTGCGATGGAATAACGTTTTACACCGAGTTTTAATAAAACAGTTTACCATTTATTTAGTTTGTCCTTGTAAAAAATAATACCTTTTATTATTCTTGTCTTTAAACCAAATACCGGGTAAAACGTATGGTTCGAACGTTATTGATTGCCGTTGGTTGATTTAAAATATTAAATCACCATCGTCTCATCAAATGTAAAATTAATAAAACATTCAGTATAATTTAGTTTGTTATTTATTTTAATAAGTGTCATTCATCTAAAGCCGAATTCTCAAATTTGTGAACTAAAAGTATTTGGTATAATTTCACAACATTCTAACAAGAAAATGATTTCAATTATTACCTCCTTACTGTATTCAGATACTCAGTGGTTTGGAAGGGTCACTTGCTCAAAAACGAACTGCCAAACCGCTAATAATGTTTTTAACACTATTTCTGAATTCTGATTTTGGTTGCTGAATAAAAAAAGTATATTTTTATTTTACCATAATTTAGTTTAAATATACTTTTGAAGTTTTGTTTCAACCAAGCACGCAATCTTATTGATTATAGATTGGATGGATGGATCAAACCTACTGATCGATAATAAAGAATTTATAAATGATTCCAAAGATTAACGCAAAGACACTTAATTCATATAATTTGAAATATATATTTTGAAAATAATCACCTTTGCCATAAATATAAAAGGGAGGAAAATTCAGATTATTTAACTAGTCTATTTATTACGCTATTTCAGAATTGAAAGAAACTATACTAAACACAAGCCAAAGAATTAAAAAATATATTTTATTTATCTTTAAAATATCTTCATTATATAAGAATTCTTAAGAATAAGCAACAAGAGACTATTTTATTAAGTATTAAAAATATACAATATTTTTATACATATATTTACACTTTAATATTTTTTATGGTCTGCCAAGAGTCTAATGTCAGTTGTTTTTCCATTATCATTTAAAGTTTAATTTGTAATCATGAGTTATAAAATGAAGTTGCGAATTCGCTAGTCTCCAACCAATAACTTTTTAGTTGCTTACACCAAGATAATAAATTACCACGTATATAAAAATAAAATTATTATGTTAAATACAGGGCCATTTCAACTTTTTAGATGAACACCACCAAAATCAAAACTACAACTAATACATACAAAAGTGACTGTTGTACTGCTAGATTAAATATTAGATTTACTCAAGGCAGAAAACACATTAGTAACCGAGTAGGCCTACACAGAGATCCTTCCTGTAGTTTGTACTTTTCAAATAGCTCAAGTTACCATTGGAAACTTAGGTTCTACTATATACACTTATTTAATACATTGGTGAAACAATGTAATTTTACCCCCCCCCCTCCCCCAATGAAACGAAATGTGTACGCAAAGAGTTGGTGAAAATAAAACTATTTAAGCTTTTATTGTAGCCTAGAATTAATTGTGGTTTCACTTTTATATGTTTTGTATTGTTTTGGCTAGGGTTTATTGAAACCCATCGAACAATATCAATCAATAAAATACACACCTCTGAGTGGTTTAAATTATTTAAATATCACAGTTTGCATTTGTCTACAAAGATATTAAAAATGAAGTCAATTATGTCCCGAAATTGTCTGGAAAAGTAAAGAACTTAAATGATAATATACAGAAAATAAAGCTACCCTCATATCAATACTAAGTACAGTAAATAATCATCTTGAAATTTTTTAAACACAAAATACTGAAGATTACATTAGCGATGCATAAATTAAACTCGGAGCCATAACAAACTGGTGAGTTTAAACATAAAGAAATTCAACTTCAATATACCGAGTGTCCACTAATGAGTCATCAGATTTTAATTGCATTTACCTCATGTATTTCTCGTAAGACACTAATGACTGAGATGAGTTATTAAATGCCATGCTTTCAAGTTTCAGATTCGATTATTCGACTATTTGTAAAGTCAGTGGTTATCTTCATTTTTTTAGTTGATTTATGTCATATTCAAATTTTAAAAAACCTTGCAATTTACAATACATACATATACGGCCTTTTTTGAAAAGCCTACGCAATTTCCTGAGCTCATGTTTTTTTCTGGGCTATAGGAAAGACAAAGTTAATATCCCAGTTACGCCTTTAAAACTTCAATAGCTTTGAGAACGCATTTGCGTTATCTTAGCATCTATCAATCTACCTGCTCCTCTCCAAAAGCAATCACATTAAATCTGCAAAACTTATTTGAAACTTGTTTATCATCTCAAGTACGACACACTGAGCAATTCGAGGGGTGCCTAGAAAAACTTAAAGATATTATTCTTCAACTAATGCATTTATCAATATTACATTAGTGGTAAGTCCAATGAAACGTTATGAGACCTCATAAATCATTTGTGGGCAACTGGTAAATACATAGTTTACTTTTTTAATCAAAAAATCAGTTTAAAATATACTTATTCGTACGTTCGTATTCGTATGTTTATTTTTTTATCAAAATATACTAAAGGTTTGATATTTGCCCTGTCTTTTTACAAAAGGTCCTATATATACTTTCCTTTAAAAGTAAGGGTTCTAGTTCTAGTCATTGAATATCCGGGCTAATTTAATTTCTCTTAAATTTAAAATATCCTTGACAATCACAGTTGGAAGTTCTTGAGCTGAGATGCTCAGCTTATCATGAACGCCATCACTCAAATATAATTCGAAGCACTTGAAATGTGATTTAACAAGTAAGACGAAAAGGCGAGAATGTTGATCAGAACATTCATTCCTAAATCCTTGAAGTAACCGGGATCAAAGCCACCGATTGGGCATTGGCACAAACACAGTTCGCACTGTAAGTCCAACCTAACAGGGTTTGCTGCTGATTTCCGGTTTTCTCTTGGACCGTATGACGAGAAGGTAAACCATCAGGACCATTCCGAAGGCGAGGGCGGAACATCCCGCGATGGTGGCGATGGTGGGGATCATCAGGACAAGCCTTAGCTCAAAGGCGAGGGCTTCAGTGATGGTCACCCTTTGGTCTACCCACAGTACCGGGAACATCATCCGGGGAACGTTCTTGTACATCCTAGAACAGAGGACGAGGTTTTACTGTAAGGATCATCAGGAAAATAATCCGGGAAACGTTTTGGTACATCCTGGAATAGAGGGGGTAAAATATAATTGATTTATTTTTATCAGGATCTATACTTTATTACCGTGCTGGGCCACTTGTAACTTGTTAATCTGTTCACAGTTTTCAAGATGGCGAATGGGGAAAATAGTGCGGGATATAAGGGAGTATTTGCTTGAAGCATGAAGATTTAATCGAATCTCATTAATGAACAAAATAAAGTTGGCACAAAACAATCACTCGTGTACAATTTGTGTTTTCTTAAACTAGCTTTTTAGCGATCCTATAAAAAAAACATCTACCTTGCGATATGCTGTCCTATAAATAATTTTTTCATATGATACCATAGGAAGTAATTAGTAATCCATTCATTTCAAATTTAATTATCAGAAAATGTAAATGGATTGTTGATCTTGTTCACTTCTCCAGCTATTGCAGAAAAACCAAGAAATCTTTGCTCATCAGTCAAACATGATCTACAAACTTTCTTGTTAAAAAAGAACAAATCTTAAAATAAAAAACTTACTGAATCAAACGGAGCTGTTAAGAGGAGAAGATGATTGTATCATATTTCAAGGTACGAGAAGATTGCAACTCCAAAACCACTTAACCCTTAAAAGCTCTAACCTCCCCTTAGGGACGAAGCAACCTCTATCAAGAAATGGAGGGATAAACTCTTCAAGCCTTACCTGTTTTACATTTCAATTCAATTGAAGAACAAGTTTAACAATTTTCTTCGAGTGGTCCTTGTATTTAAGCTTAGAATTAATTCATCAAATATATAATTACAACAATAACAGGCATTGCGCATTAAGCTGATCTTAAAACCATGTGAAGTACTTAAGTATATGAGACTATATTTAATATTTGGTTTACGTTATTAGGTTGTAATTAACTGATTCCACTATTGAATCACGTCCATTTTATCCTCATTTACCTTAAAAATAACTCCCAAAAGATTTTGCAAATCAATTTAATCAAATATATTGGTGGAAATATTGTGTTGTGCAACGTTAATTTCTGAACGTTTAGAGGTAATTTTCCAATTAGGAAAAATTACAGCATAGCGTTAAGAAATCTCTTCTAAATAAATGGAACTTGTTTTTCTCATGCCTGATAAAAATATCTTAGGAACAGACAAACAAACTAGTTTTACAATTATTTTAGCCTCTATTTTATGTTTCCAATAGATTGTTCAATGTTTAATTAGCGTTCGTTAGGTTATATCAATTTGGAAGTAAAATTTCATAATTTTTCACATGTTTTAATTCTTAAGCTAAATTGTGTACAGCAATTTATTTTCTGTATACAACCACCTGTTTCTTGAAATCTTTACCTTATTTAATATTTGTTAAGTTAGATTGATGAAGAATACAATTTCAAATACTCTACACTATTTTACTTATTATTTAGGTTTATTCGATTAATAATTTATAATAATAGCCTAATTTTGCGTACATTCCAATTTCAAATCAAATGAAGTTAGCATCTCATAAAAGGTGGATTGCTAATAAAATTCTTAAATTTATTTTTTAACTGTTATTTTTTCAATACTTGGTTCAATAAATTTGTGTAATAAAATATTATTTTTCGATTTTTTCAAACCTAAATTAAAAGGAATAGCTAACACAAAAACAAAATGGAAAATATTATTCACATTAAAAACGCAAACCACCACACATAAGTTACTTATTGTTTTCTGGAGTTCATCATGTCATGTACAATAAAGAAACTGGATATTTTTTGAGTATTTTTTATTACTTTATCACTTTATAAAATGATTTTAAAAATAACTAACCTAATAAAAGTTTTACAATTAATAGTTGCTGCTCTACTGAGGTGAACCAAGTGTTTAATTCTAATAAATAACATGCTGAACCTTTTACTACAAAGATCTTGACCCTAAAAAGTAACTTACAAATTATTTTTTTCTATTATATACTGTACAAAGAAGGAGAATCTTCCCTAGTGACGAAATAGTCATTTCCAAGAGAATCTAAGATTTATTGTTGCATTTGGATGTCACTTACAGTATTATATTAAGCACCATCAGCACAATACTTTCAAAACATTAAAATAGCATAGAATCTAGAAATTCGATTATATATCAAGTTCGAATTAACAAGTAGATCAAATAGCAGGTAGATTTACGCAAAAATCGGCCCTAAAAGATTTATTATTTATTTTATAAAATAAAAATAGTAAAGGTTGTTTGTAAGTCAAGTTAAATTACGTGGCCATTCCACCCACTAATATTAATATCAATTTCAGCATAGGGCTTACGGACGGCCGGACCAAGTTAGGTGACTCAGACTATACTTACGTGACGTGGGAGCTGGGCTGCATGAACATGTTGAGCTGCACCCGCGCTCCGATGTCCAGAGGGATCCCGTACGTCTGGAAAATATTAATATTTCATACAAAATAATTACAAAATTTAGAATATAAGCAGGTAATACAGTAAGAAAATACTATTATGTGATAGTTGTTCAAATTAAATATGTTTTATAAAATCGTAAACGTTTATTGAAACCTGTATAAATTTTAACTTTTATTGATTATATCTGGTTACTTTATTAATTTATCATATTAATGATTTCAAATCTTTGGTCCAGAATTCCTCAACTCAGCTTGGTGTATTTAAATACTGTACACACTACTTCCCCAAGGTCTCGTTCGATTATTAGTGGTCTGTCAATAAACTACGTAACCCACAAAGCTCTCGTCAGAGATAAAAGCTTATTAGCTTAACGCCGAAAGATAAGTCAATTTATCAAAAGAACTAAATATTTGTGAAAGGATTTTATTTATTCTAGCTGATTTTATAAATAAATTATGTCTTTTTACACTTACTATTCCTGATTGGTTATCACATTAATTGATTTATACCACTAACTCGGAACCTCTAAACTCAGTAAGGTGTATTTCAAGTGTCTATAGTCTACACACTGCTGTATATAAGAGTGTGAGGATAGATACATCCATCCCTAAGGTCTCATTCAATTAAACATATTAGTGATCTTTAAATTTATGATTTGTGTACCCCATATATCTCTGCACAGAGATAAAATCTTATAAACCTATTGACGAAATATAAATCTATAAACTAGGTTTTAAACCAAAATTATTTCTTGTTATATCCTTAATAGCTCTCATTCAATGAAATGGTGATCTGTCAATAAACTACGAAACTCATAAACATCTAATCAGTGAAGAACGGTTTGTTAGCTTAAAACTGAAAGATAGATCAAACTACTAAGAAAACTAAATATTTGTTAAAGGATTCTGATTATTCTATGAGATTTTTAAACGGAAATGATTTCTTTTTACGCAGAATATTGCTGGTCACTTTAGTTATCAGATTACTTCATATTATATCCAGTCCGAAATCCCTAAACTCAGAAAAGTGTTTTAAAGTGTCTTCACACTGTGTGTATATATGTAGTAAATATCCATCCCCAAGGTCTAATTTAATTAAATACATGAGTGATCTTTCAGTGTATGATTTACGTAACCCATAAAGCTCTTGTAATTTGTTAAAATCTTATGAACTTAAGTCCGGAAGGAGAGTCAATTTATCACGTAGAGTTTAGATCAATTTATTAAATAGAGTTTATAATGATCAAATTATTCCTTTTTATAATCCTTAATGTCGCATTCAATGAACTATATTGGTGATCTACCAATAAATTGATGAAATGAAACTCATAAAAGTGATAAAAGCTTTTGCATGACAATTAATCAAGAAAACCAAATCATTGTGAAAGGATGCTATTAATTTGGAAGGGTGGACCGAGATTCCAAGGCACTTCATCCACGAGGGCTTGTTGCGCATCTAAAAGCATGCCATTTAATTGATGGAGTTAAAAAACTTACTATTTTTATACTTTTGATCGGAAAGGGTTGCTAAGTTAAAATAACTAGTGGACACGCGCTGCTTCGCAGCTTTCAAGTTAGCAAAAAATCGTAAATAAAAACAAATGCATCAACTGTTCAGCTCATTTCTTTATATTAAAAATTGTTCCTTAATAATTTTCCTCAACGTCTCTCATTGAGACTCTTTATCCAAGTATGGGGTTGATAGGTGGGATGTCAGACCTATGGCTTTCTCAAACGTTCTGGCTAGTTCGGACTTTTTATACAGGATGGTTTTTTAAACGCAACCCATTTTTAAAACTGAATAATGCACATATAAACATCAAATTATTATATTTTTGTTAATGTTTAGTTTAGATTTTATACAGCCTATTATTAAAGTTTGATCACATTTAGTTTACATTATGAGTTCAAACAATCCGCCATTGGCATCTGTACAAATTTGTGCTCTTTCCATCAAATTCCTGAACACGTGTTACAAGGTACCTTTTTTAATTTCTTGCATTAAATTTATCATGTTTGATTTGAAGTGCTGAATATCCTGTGAATTGTTTTCGTTGGCTTTACTTTTATTGTATCCCCAAAGAAAATAATATAGTGGGGTCAAATCCGGGGATCTTGGAGAGGAATAATTCTTCACTGATCAAATAAAGTTTTTGATTGCATAAAAAAAACACCCTGTATAAATAATTTCCCCCGAAGATTGTCGGTATCACATGTCACTCACCGGTTCAATACTGAAGTAGAACTCGTGCCGCTCGGGGTCCGGCCTCAGACCCTCGACTTTCTTCAGGTAGAGGGGGTGCGCCAGGTAGAAGTGCGGGTAGGAGACGAAGATGGGCGCGCCGAAGCGACACGCGGTCAGGTTGAGGAAGCCGGGGGGCGGACACTCGCCGTTGCAGTAGCAGGCGTTGTCGGGGTCCAGGGCGCCGTTGTCGATGAGGTGGAGCCCCGCGGCGTAGCGGAGAGCGTCCATGGACGCCACCTGGGCCGGGCCCGTGTAGTCGAACGGGAGCGCTCTGGAACACGGGGATGGTAAAACCAGTGCAAGGGACCAGTGTACTGACGAAAGTTCAGTATTAATTGTATTACTATTTCTAAAGTTGCATATTGGGCTTTAATGACAAAAGTGTGAAATGTTTCGATTTGGATGTTTGGATTTGGATGGACATTTGCTATCACTGATTAGTAAAAAACAAGTTTCATGACGTTTCGGGATCTGGAATCTGATCCCGTCTTCAAGTGGAGAAAACCTAGAACATATGTTTCCAATTAAGATGGTTCCATTTAATATATGGCATTTTTTCATGGTTTAAATTAATGTTGTCACCATCTTGTTGTCTTTCGAATTTCTCTTTGAATCATAGTTATGTACCTGAAACTGTATTCAAATCACTGCATTGCATCTGTTGTTATTCTTCTTATATTGTTATTGTTAAATTTCTATTATTGTTAATTAGTTATTTTGTTGAATAATTGTAATTTTATGGCAAGATATGTAATTTATTGCATGTTATTTATTTTCTTCATGGTAGAATTAAGAGTTGAATGTATTCATGGTTGCGCATTTTAAAATTGGCTTTGCCGTTGGAATTGAAATAATAAAATAAATAATTAATTAATTAATAACACACAGCCAGGATAAGCTGGACAAAAAACATAGCAGAGAACTGTAAAAGCAGTCATAAAACTCTATGCTGAAAAGAAAACAAGAACACAAGATAACACAGAAAAACACAAGTACGAGTAACAAGAATCGCCAGTCAGGAGAGAGCACGTCCACACCCAACCGGAGTCGTGAAATTTGTTTGTTACTAATCAGTGATGGCAAATGTCCGCAAAAATCCAAATCAGAATATAAAGTTACCATCACCAACAATGAATTTCAAAGAAAGGAGTGTGAAATGGATGAGGTAACTTTGTAGCTTACTGGCAAAGATTACCTGATTAATTTACCAGGACTATTAACTAACGCAAATGATCAGTGATAGCCGAGTCAAGAATCAAACCTTCAAAACTGTTCAGTATTTTCTGAGAACCTATCTGGCAACCTTGTATTAAAAATTAACACCATAGGGGTCACTCAGCTATTCGTTCACTTTATGAGAGTGGGTGATGAGGAATTTACCTAGAACCTATGTTGCTATATAGTTTACAGATTTTAAAATTAAAATGTTTATTGGATAAGACATCGAAAGATATGGTTTTAGAGGTAGAACAAAAAAAGTAAACCGTAAGTATTACAATAACAACTAAAGTAGATATTATACGGCATGCTAAGAACATTTTAACACAAATAAAATTGAATGTGGAGACACATAGAAAGAAAAGAGTATAAGGACCTAACTCACGAGGACCTTATGTAATGTATCCTTAACACGCATTTTCCCTTAAAACATTTTCACGAGGACGATTTTAAGGACAATCCTGCCTTTTTACCTTGTATCTTTAACACGCATTTTCCCTTAATGTATTTCCTCGAGCAACAAATTAGTTACAACCATTGACTTTGAATCTGAAGTCAAAGGTTACAACCCTGCCTTGTTACCTGCAGAGGTCCTGGCTGAACAGGGACACCCTGGTGTCCTTGTGGAGGTAGCCCGGGGGGAACATGTCCCCGGAGAAGCCGCCCACGTCGCCGCACTTGCCCGGGTAGTACCCGGTGTGGTTCTTGCCGTTCCACATCCGCATGGAGCCCAGCCCGCGCATGTCTAGGGCCCCCGTGTCCAGGTTGAAGAGTCCGTCGAACTCGTGCGAGTTATTCCTCTGAAAAAGAAAAATAGTTTCTAACACAGAGAAGAATCAAACAGAGGTCACTTTTAAATGGATCTTCCGTTACGCCCAAGTACTAGTTACAGTTAAATCCAGTTACAGTTAAGTTACTAGTCCCGTCACTACATCCCGTCACTAGAGAGGTTAGTAAGAGTAATAGTTAGTAAGAGGTAAGTTAAATTAGGAGAGGGCAGTGAAAGCGATTCTCTCTCGTGGCGTTAATTGTAAGGTAAGTCCTCGACACCCGCTGGCCAGCGCTCGATACCCGCTGAGCGCAACATTAGAAGATACCTCTGTTTGAGTCTTCTCTGTGTTTCTATCTTAACTGTATTTGATAATTTGACTCATGTTCTGGTGTTAAGGTGAAAGGATTTTATCACTGACCAGAGGTCTATGGGTTACGTAAATCTGCGAAACGTGCAAGAATGTATGAAAAAAGTAAGTGCGTAAATAAGTAAATCATAAGCTGATCAATTGTGGTTTGTATGGGTTGAAATGGCTGTATGTTTATTTATTGTGGCTTTATCAATTTTTTTACCAAATACTCAACAGACTGACAACGGTTTACTTATGTTCCCTTTTGCTGCGAAAGAAAGAATACTTTTGATTATTTCAACCAAATATAATACTATTATAACTTATTGATCTGCTCATCTGAACATTGATAGAGAAGGAGCTGCAACTTAAGTATAGCACTTCTTATTTTATAAACTTAAGTGACGATGGGAAACAAAAAATCTTTTGAAACACTTGTTTTAGGATTAAAAATATTATCAGCTAAGGTTGGTTACTACTTTTACTTCAAATTAGCTTTTCTTTTTTAAGTTATCTACATTTCTTCTGTTGAACTCTGAGATACCATTTGTTTTCCTTTAGTAAATGTTTGTCCTAAGGGGTAAAGATTGAACTGTATATGGACATATGACCCTGAATAATCAGATAAATCACATATTATTCTTATCATCGAACAAACCATACCAGTGATAGGCTTACAAGTTAGAGACTAGATATTATTTATAATAGATTCACTGACATTTATGCATTAGGTGTGTCTCCAAATAATGCTACTCACGAAATAGAACCAGGCGAACTTGTCGAAGGGACTGCTCATGATGGAGAGCGAGGCCGAGATCTTGTTGGCGAGCGACATGAGGTTGTTCTGTATTAGGTCAGTACTCACGAGATAGAACCAGGCGAACTTGTCGAAGGGACTGCTCATGACGGAGAGCGAGGGCGAGATCTTGTTGGCGAGCGACATGAGGTTGTTCTGTATTTTGTGTGTACTCACGAGATAGGCGAACTTGTCGAAGAGACTGTGCTCATGACGGAGAGTGAGGGCGATATCTTGTTGGCGAGCGACATGAGGTTGTTCTGTATTAGGTGTGTACTCACGAGATAGAACCAGGCGAACTTGTCGAAGGGACTGCTCATGATGGAGAGCAAGGGCGAGATCTCGTTGGCGAGCGACATGAGGTTGTTCTGTATTAGGTGTTACTCACGAGATAGAACCAGGCGAACTTGTCGAAGGGGCTGCTCATGATGGAGAGCAAGGGCGAGATCTTGTTGGCGAGCGTCATGAGGTTGTTCTGTATTTTGTGTATACTCACGAGATAGAACCAGGCGAACTTGTCGAAGGGACTGCTCATGACGGAGAGCGAGGGCGAGATCTTGTTGGCAAGCGACATGAGGTTGTTATGTATTAGGTGTTACTCACGAGATAGAACCAGGCGAACTTGTCGAAGGGACTGCTCATGATGGAGAGCAAGGGCGAGATCTTGTTGGCGAGCGACATGAGGTTGTTCTGTATTTTGTGTGTACTCACGAGATAGAACCAGGCGAACTTGTCGAAGGGACTGCTCATGACGAAGAGCGAGGGCGAGATCTTGTTGGCAAGTGACATGAGGTTGTTCTGTATTTTGTGTGTACTCACGAGATAGAACCAGGCGAACTTGTCGAAGGGACTGCTCATGACGGAGAGCGAGGGCGAGATCTTGTTGGCGAGCGACATGAGGTTGTTCTCGTACCCGTCGAAGAGCAACTCCCTCACGTTGTGCGTCACAAAGATCTTCTGCTTGTAGAAGCTGAACGCCATGTTCAGCGACTGCTGCTGTAGGTAGCCCGAGTGGCGAGACATGTACGCTGCTGTCTGTTGGCGAATGAATGGTTTTGTAATACCAGCATTATACATTATCTATAGGAAGAAATTACCGTCTTGAACTACCAGCTTTGCATAATATACATAGAAAAAATTGTTGTTAGAGAAATAAATCAAGTTTGATTACTCTATATGGCTTTACAGCTCTTTCATTGACATAATTTAGCTTAATTATTCGCCAGGATTAAGCTAAATAGGAGTGACCAGTGACAAACAGGTCCTAAGTCGGCCCTGTAAAAACTACAGACATTTTTATGATACAAATGGTTGACTATCGATGATAGAAATCCTTCTTGGCCTCTGATACGTTGTTCTCGTACCAGAGGACACTATAAATGTTCTCTGATTCGATTGGTTAGCAAACGATGATAGAAACCTTTAAAAAAACTACAGACCTTTCTCTGAGGTTTTCAGTTTACCATCGACGTTAGCAACCTTTAAAAACTACAGACTTTTTCTGAATTGATCGGTTGACTACCGATAGTAGAAACCTTTAAAAATTACAAACCATTATACTGATTATATAAGGGACCTTTATCAGTCATAAAGTCTAGCATCACCAGGACTAAAGACTAAAGTTACCAAGAGTAAAGTAAGCGTTATCAAATGACTGAGAGGGCAAACTCCTATGACTTATTAAAAAGTTAAATCATGTCTCCTATCAAAAATTACTGAGTAATTAACTAAGCCAACTGACAATGTATCCGTAAATGTCTATATCTGGAGACACATATCCAGGTAGGCCATATAATTGAAGGAGATGGTTTGTACTCTTCTAGCATAAGAAAAGATGGCATAGTGAATTATAAAAGGGCTAACGATATGATATCTAAGATCAGTAAAGTATGCTTGTGTGAAGTACATCATGCCACATTCAAGTCTATTCCCATACTATGAATACTGAATAAGAATCATTTGTCGTTGTAAAAGACGCCTAGGTGTGCTGACCGAGTTTGATTACAGAAAGCCTATTTATTTAAAACAGGCTTAGTTAAGGCAAGACATCTTGAGAATGTAGTTATAGGCATTGTTTACATTCTCAGGAGGTAAATAATATTACCCTTCTCTAATTTATATTGTTTGATAGATATTTGAGTAAAAGAGAGCAACCTTTAGTTGTAAGTAGTCTACTTTCACTTTGTTCAGAACAGCTGAACAGTTTATTTGTTTTAAAGTCTGTGCCTTGATTGAATTTCATACCATATAAAATTATCTGATTTGTTTGTTTTGTAAACATTTTTATAATTGAAAATATAGTTGTGATATTTTTGAAACTTACTTTTGTCGTGTTCATTTCACATCAAATACAGTCCACTAAACCAATCAATTTTTCTTATTTTTTTAACACACTTGCATTATGAGTTGTATATTTTAAGAAATTTAACTAAGAAACTAAAACAATAATAATGATTAATTCGATCATAGCTTATCGGCTGCTTATAAAATTTCTGGAAATTGAAATCACGGCTAAGAGGATGAGGATTGAGAGGTCTACAAGTTACTTGTTCTTATATCTGAACTCAAAGCTTGAACAGCACACTAGAGAATGCATTTATTGGACTAACGTTACACATATTCAATGACCATAGCCCGCACTCACCAGAGTGACGCCGTTGATGGTGGTGATGACGTCGTCCATGGAGCCGTTGGAGTGGGCGGCGTCGAAGTGCCACGTGCGGACCTGGCGGTAGCTGACGGTGCCGTTGTCGTTCCACGTGATGTTCACCTTCTCCCTCGTCTCGCTGAAATCGGCCAAAACGACAAGTTTTGTTATTTAAAATTACTGCATATGTCATTGATTAATTAGATATTTTGTTTCTTTTTACATAACTTCTAAATGCTTGAGGAGTATTTACCTTTTGACCTACTTATCTAGAAGCATTATTATCAATTGGTAGATGATTTGATGAATCACAATCAAATAAAATGTTTCCAAGATGTGTTTCATAAATATGGAAAATTCTTTCGATAAACTACAAATTAAGCAATGAATATGAATTTTGAATACTTTGATTAATGCACAATGGAACTCAGGCACGTTCTTAATATATTCCGTCAGTATTGTAGTTTACGGAAAACGTATCATATACATCTCAACTCAATACGCAATCAGAAAGAACTCAAATAGATCTAGGACCGACTGTCATCGTTTATTGTTTTAAGAAAACTTAATAGAAAACAATTATGTGAATTTAATGTTTCGCTTTACTAAAATCTATATGAATAAAGTAGACAATTTTAAATAGTTATTCATGTGTATGGATCTCCGTGCGAGTAAATTATTAAGAGAAGAAAATGTCAGAGAATAATCTTTATATTAACAGTTTTTTTTTCTTCCAGAGCCTATTCAAAGATTCAATGTTCATTAAATCAATTAATGTTGTGTGTTTACAGTTCTCTTTAAATATTTATTTCTTTTTATAAAATAACCATCTCTTGTAATTTTATTTTATCAATACTGTAATAAGTTTTATAGAAGACTAAATAGATTTCCACGCGAGGAATCGGGATTATCAGCTAGTCTAAAGTAAAAGTGGATTAACATGTGACAACTCACTAAAATCTGTAAGGTCCAAGCTCATCGAAGGCGGGGTTCTCCTTCTTGACGCGGTCCGGGTTGGTCCAGTTGAACAGGTAGAAGTCCAGGGTGATCGGCAGGGGCGTCTTCCTCCAGTGCTGGAAGCTCTGCGATTCCGGTCTCAACATAAACTCCTGAAATAGAATGGTACAGTAGTTTGTTATCTAATTTCAACAAAATAATTGCATGAATCATCATATTTTATCATCAATCTTGACAAAGCGTAAATATGCTTCACCCCAATTACACTCTATTGCTTAGGAGATCTTTTATCACGAAATATCAGAAACCACGTAATTTTGTATACAAATGTATATAAAATAATTTAAATTCATACATAATCATTTTAATCACGTATATTTCTAAACTATACAAAAATCAAAATTGTCAACAATCCTTTTTTCAAAACATGAAACTGAAATTCAAATCTTTCCAATCATATGCGTTGGTAAAAAATAATATTTTTAACTTTATTAAAATGACGTCCGAGATAGTTCACATTTCTCAGAAACAACGAGTTCAAGAGTGTAGTTTTTCCAAGCAGTCGGCTCTTGGCCTGGATCACCAAAAAGCCATTGACCTTCCTCTAGACTCAAGCCTTTACTGAAGATTACAAATTGTTATCAACAATGACTCAAGGTCTGCTCAGCGACCCGTTTTAAGATAAGGATCCGCCATTCAGTTAGCATTGGCAACTTCATTCACCGTGAAAATGGCAGCTTTCTTCATACTGCGTTTTTGGCTAATTGTCACTTGCAAAGTCTAAATGTTATTTTTGAGCTTTCTACTATTTGTTTCGATGCGAACTGACATATGTTTTGGATTTTATTAAAGTTAGTTTTTCTTTAATTAAAATTGAGATTAAATTTGTATTTACTGGTATTTGATTTCTGGACGGGAGAAAAGAATGTAGTTTTGCATAAAAAAAGTAAGTTTCCACGCAAGTAACTCCACAAGTAACTCCCACGCCCTGATTCAGGATCTTAGATACTAAAATGGTAACACTGAACTACTAGCATTATTGTATGTGCTTTACAGATACAATAGCGCTTGGGCATAAGAGGGTATGATACGGTAGTTTTCCCTGATATATTTAACTCCAATCGTGTATTTTTATTTTACCACTCTGGTCAAGTTGTGATGTCAAAACTTCCATTAGTTACAGATCGTGATCTGACCTATAAACTACTTCATTCGTCAGGACTATTATCTAATCTCGTGCATCGAGGCCAGGTGGCAGTCTAAAATTTAAAACTGTCAGGATGTGATTAATTGCAATGAATGTCCTCCTCAAGGTTTAAAACAAGGTTTTTGTTTAAAGGGCAAACATTGTGTAACTAGGACTCTGTAGACTCAGCTTTGACGGCTAAATATACAAGTTCAAAATGAGTAATAGTTGGATTGACGACGAAAAAGGTCTGTAGTCTATTAATTAATTTCATAGTCGAATTTCAATCCAGGAGGCATACCATGAATAAATAAGTAATAGCCAACGATC
This sequence comes from Flexamia atlantica, assembly GCA_035578135.1. Lineage (NCBI taxonomy): Eukaryota > Metazoa > Arthropoda > Insecta > Hemiptera > Cicadellidae > Flexamia > Flexamia atlantica. Next base: position 30,187,660 of record JAQJVK010000003.1, read on the forward strand.
TATACCTTTTAATGTATATGTTTACTTTTTATCACAATAGAGAGCTGTAAACCTTATTAAATTTTAGTTTTCCAATTGATATTTGCTGCATGAACTATATAGTCTAGGGGCCCCACTGGTGGCGATTGATGCACGGAGGCGTATAGGGAGTTTCTCTTCAAAAATGGTTTCCTACTTGTCCAAGGACAGTTTTTAGCTTGGGTACGCATTTTTGGTATGGGGAGGTTTCTTCCAAAATGGCCACCAAGATGGCCGCCCAACCAATATGCAGCTTTCGAGAAAATAGCTTTTATCTCGGAAACTATTGGTTATAGCTCAATATTGCAAAGGACAACAAATGCTCAAAACACATTTTTACATACAATAAAAATGTTTTCGTACTATAGAAAGCTCGCACGTCATTAAGAATTTCGTTCAAAAAATCCAGCGCATCCCACACAATTTATTTATTTTAATGTGTGGATCAAATGTATCCAACTTTTACTTCCGGAAGCCAAGCCCATGTTATTAGTTGATAAAATACGTATAAAAGAATGAAAATTAGCTGGGGGGCAAGTATAAAAATGACTACGTCTCCGACAGTGACGTCATCAATACGGCCACTCAGCCCGCAGATCTCGGAAAGACCAAACCGTGTTCAACATTCAAGTAAAATTTTAATTATATAATGCTTATCAAAGGTGTATAGGGGATTCCTCTTCAAAAATGGGTTTCTACTTGTTTAAAGACAGTTTTTAGCTTGGATACGCGTTTTTTGTATGGAGAGGTTTCCTCCAATATAGCCGCCAAGATGGCCGCTCAGCCAATATGCAGCTTTCGAGAAAATAGGTTATATCTCGGAAACTATTGGTTATAGCTCAATATTGCAAAGGACAACAAATGCTCAAAACACATTTTTACATACAATAAAAATGTTTTCGTACTATAGAAAGCTCGCAGGTCATTAAGAATTTCGTTCAAAAAATCCAGCGTAGCCCACGCAATTTATTTATTTAAATTTGTGGATCAAATGTATCCAACTTTTACTTCCGGAAGCCAAGCCCATGTTATTAGTTGACAAAATACGTATAAAAGAATGAAAATTAGCTGGGGGGCAAGTATAAAAATGACTACGTCTCCGACAGTGACGTCATCAATACGGCCACTCAGCCCGCAGATCTCGGAAAGACCAAACCGTGTTCAACATTCAAGTAAAATTTTAATTATATAATGCTTATCAAAGGTGTATAGGGGATTCCTCTTCAAAAATGGGTTTCTACTTGTTTAAAGACAGTTTTTAGCTTGGGTACGCGTTTTTTGTATGGAGAGGTTTCCTCCAATATAGCCACCAAGATGGCCGCTCAGCCAATATGCAGCCTTTGCAAAAATAGCTTATAACTTGGAAACTATTGGCTATAGCTCAATATTGCAAAGGACAAAATATGTTCACAACACATTTTCACATGCAATAACAATGTTTTGGTACCATAAAAGGCTTGAATATCGTTAATAATTTTGTTCAAAAAGTCCCGTGTAGCTCAGCAAATTTATCTATTTTAAGATGTGGATCAAATGTAACCATCGTTTACCTCCGGAATCCAGTGCCATGTTATTAATTGACTAAATACCTATAAAACAATGAAAATTAGCTTAGGGGTGAGTATGAAAATAATTATGTCATGGACAGTTATGCTATCAATACGACCTATCAGCTAATTGTAATAATGTCGCAGATCTCGGAAACACCAAACCTTAACATTCAAATGTCATTTTAGTAATCTAATGCTTAACTATAATAAAGAATTACAGCTTTATTATGTTTTCCCTTTTAACGGTAAAAACATATTTTTTCTGAGGTTGGTAATTATTAATTTTTTAATGAATATTTATAATTTTTTGCTAAGATCATCGTTTGCTAAGATACTTTTGCCGCCGCTGCATCGAGTTCCCACATACAGTAGGTATGCACGGTAAAATTAAACTAATTTTAAAAATTTGATCCTGCGACCAGCTAATACGAGCGATTGAATTCACGGTCGATTATTTATTCTGAAAATTTATTCCTACCGTGACCTGCAATCCGATCGGTATTTTTTGTCTGCGCACCCGTGGTCGGTAAATGAACACGATCGTCTTTCTCAAAAATTTTCCTGGTGTTTACGCGCAATCGAATTTAAGGCTAGTTAGGTCTTTAGTTTCACCCTTTTATCCACGGTCAGGGGAAAATTCCCGTCCCGTTAGCATTTCAGACCAAGTCGACTTTCAAATTACTAAGTTCGGATTTTCGGTTCTCCAATGTATCGATTAAGGATAAAGTAGCCCTAAGAGATTGTAAAAGCTAATTCCAATCATTATGGCACCTTGAAAGACCACAATTACAGAATCTGGAACAGGCTATCACACTCTTCCTACAACTGCAGGTGTTCAGTTTTGCACAGTTCTTGCACTTACAAACGTGGGGGAAATCTATAGGAAGTTTGTCTGTAATGATTTGTGGAATCCACCCTGATTCAAGTTCAACGTAACCATAATCACTTAGATTCCATCCTTGCTCTTGATCTTCTAGCAGACTATACCACCGGTTAGCCTGTAAATAAGCCCTCTTGATGTGCAGTAGAGTGCTGGATGAAGTTGGTGGAAGTTTTGTGAAGTCTAAAGTCTTCATCCGGTGGTATTTATTGATCCCGAGGTCATCCATTCTTATAAACTCCTTAGATAACATTCTCGTCACAAACTCTTCGGCCTTTTCAACAGTTTCACTAGTCATTTTCTCTTTTCCAAAGTCTTTGATCAGGTAAGCTTGTTGCTCTGCTCCTTTGAGGGCGGCTTCTTTTGTGCCAAACCTACTAGTAGTGTCACATCCGCTAAGGGAATGGATTGCAGGCAGTACTTTGATAACTTCACTTGAGATTGCCTGACAAACGTCATGTATTGGAATGTATCTTATTGAAAGTGTATTTGGAATGTATCTTTTCCAGAAAGGACCCAAAGTTCCTTTAAACCTTGCTCCTTGAATTATGTGTGAAAATAAAAAACTGAACAAACAAACACATCTGTGTCAGAGGAGGCTATTAACACGCTCTCTGCATGACTAAACTTAACTGCATCATTTACATGCAGAAATATTCTTTCATCTGCTTCCTCATGGTTAGTGCTAATTTTATGGTTTAATTTTAATGGTTAGTAATAATTTTATGTAACTAATCAGTCTTTTATTGATTATTTTAATTTAGTAATCATTCAGCTTAATCCATAATATTCGCTTGTCCCAATTGGATCAGGGTCCCAATTATTTCGGATTATTAGGACTCCACTGTATAACGTTTTCATCTACCAATTTATGTTTAGAGTTAGTGATATTATAACATTAAACACTGCATTAAAATGATTACACCAAATTCAGTGATTATTTTCTAACTAACCTTTATTATTGGCGACAATTTGGTTTTACGTAAAATGTTAAACGTCTAAAAAATATCCTGATGAATTTTGGTGCGTAAAAATTATAAATATTCATTAAACAATTAATAATTACCAACCTCAGAAAAAATTATGTTTTTAACGTTAAAAGGGAAAACATAATAAAGCTGTAATTCTTTATTATAGTTAAGCATTAGATTACTAAAATGACATTTGAATGTTAAGGTTTGGTGTTTCCGAGATCTGCGACATTATTACAATTAGCTGATAGGTCGTATTGATAGCATAACTGTCCATGACATAATTATTTTCATACTCACCCCTAAGCTAATTTTCATTGTTTTATAGATATTTAGTCAATTAATAACATGGCACTGGCTTCCAGAGGTAAACGATGGTTACATTTGATCCACATCTTAAAATAGATAAATTTGCTGGGCTACACGGGACTTTTTGAACAAAATTGTTAACGATATTCAAGCCTTTTATGGTACCAAAACATTGTTATTGCATGTGAAAATGTGTTGTGAACATATTTTGTCCTTTGCAATATTGAGCTATAGCCAATAGTTTCCAAGTTATAAGCTATTTTTGCAAAGGCTGCATATTGGCTGAGCGGCCATCTTGGCGGCTATATTGGAGGAAACCTCTCCATACAAAAAACGCGTACCCAAGCTAAAAACTGTCTTTAAACAAGTAGAAACCCATTTTTGAAGAGGAATCCCCTATACACCTTTGATAAGCATTATATAATTAAAATTTTACTTGAATGTTGAACACGGTTTGGTCTTTCCGAGATCTGCGGGCTGAGTGGCCGTATTGATGACGTCACTGTCGGAGACGTAGTCATTTTTATACTTGCCCCCCAGCTAATTTTCATTCTTTTATACGTATTTTGTCAACTAATAACATGGGCTTGGCTTCCGGAAGTAAAAGTTGGATACATTTGATCCACAAATTTAAATAAATAAATTGTGTGGGCTGCGCTGGATTTTTTGAACGAAATTCTTAATGACGTGCAAGCTTTCTATAGTACGAAAACATTTTTATTGTATGTAAAAATGTGTTTTGAGCATTTGTTGTCCTTTGCAATATTGAGATATAACCAATAGTTTCCAAGTTATAAGCTAATTTCTCGAAAGCTGCATATTGGTTGGGCGGCCATTTTGGAAGAAACCTCCCCATACCAAAAATGCGTACCCAAGCTAAAAACTGTCCTTGGATAAGTAGGAAACCATTTTTGAAGAGAAACTCCCTATACGCCTCCGAGCATCAATCGCCACCAGTGGGGCCCCTAGACTAATATAATGAACCATGTGTGAAATCATTATTTATTAAAATAGGAGTCGAACCACTGATTCGTATAAGAGGCAAACATAGTTGGCTAAACCTCCAAAAAGGAATAAATTTGGAAATACATATTTGAATTTCAAATATAATGCCTTGGTATTTACCAATATATCTAAAGTCTTTTGTGGTCTTCTCAAAATAAACATAATTGACCCCTCCCCCTCTTGTTAGTTCTGTCTGGTAGCCCACCGGATATTTTTGACAGCTAGTGGCAGATAACCCGGACCCGCACCCGCTATCGTATTTTTCTGACTCCAGACTAATTACCATTGGTGTCTGCCACTGATTTGGGTCGGTTTACGAGTTGGTTAACACGTTCGTTTATGGAGAAACTCAAAAAATACACGATAATCATTCAAGTTATGGCAATGGGAGAGATCATGTATAGAATTTTAAAATATATTTGCTTCAAAGTTTTAAATGGATACTGAAGTGGAGAAGTACTAGAGTTATTTAAGAAAGTAATAATACCAATTCAATAGTATTGATAATCCCAGACATACCACCTTACCTTACTTTAACAATAAATATATTCAATTTGGATTATGAAACGTAATTCAGCACACTAAATAATAACATATTTTTCTGTGCCTTATTGCTAGCAGGAAAGTTACTCTTTGCTCTTTATTAAGTTGCTCTTTGCTAGACGGAACCGGACACCTATAACCGCTTGCCACTGGCCTCATGGGATTTTGGCAATCTGACATTTTAATCGTATTATTATTTGCTTCTTATCTACAGACCTTGATTTCAAGTAGGTTTTTATTGTAGGTTTGGTTTGAATAATAAATTAGAAACGTGCAAAAAATACGATTTAACCAGTATATTTTATTCTTTCTGTGGTATGATGAACCGTACCGATAAGTTTTACCAGACTAGTAACTTAATATACTATTAAATAAATATTTTGTAAAATGGTTTTCATAAAAATTTATAATATAGTATTCAGTTATAATATAGTATTCAGTATTCAGTTACGTAACATAAGTTACGTACTGTACTATGTTAAAATTATAGGCTTTATGTTGAAGGCTGCTGCGATAAAATTTAAAATTAATCTCCCTCGGAACACTCAAAAGAGCAAAAAAAGTAAGTTATTGATAACCAGCGCATTTTAAATCGGCAAGGCTTTGTGTAGTAATTGTTTGTGCATTTATCATCTTACCTTATTTGTGAAATGTTCCAACAGTGAAGGAAATACCAACAGAAAAAACAGGCCAGTTACAATCAGAAATGAAGAGAAAAAAATCCCACAGCTTGGGAAGAAGAGGTTGCGCATCTTTCTGAAAATAAAATAACATAAATAGCATCAGAAATGAAGATTTAATATTGATTAAAGTAGTAGTAGGGATATTTAATCCAAAGAAAGGTATGGAAATATTGTTGTTATGAATACATGATTACTTTAATAACGAGTAAATTGCATATTGTTAGACCTGATCTAGAGTAAGAATTTCGCCATGGCATAAAGTAGGCGCTGGAGTTATTTTACAATATGAAGGATTGTTCATCAAGCAATATGGCTGTTAAAATAGTAGGAGCTGAGTGTAGATGATGAAGTCCTGAATTTATACTAAGTTGATCATCGAAAAGGTTGAATGGATATCTTAATAAATTATCCTTAGTAAATTGAACTAAACTTTTAAAGGAACTCAGGCTAATGTAAATCATAGTAAATTGAGGAAAATTATAACCGAACATATGTAAATGGCAATTATAAATATTACACACGTTTAAAATTCCGCCAGAGCCCTAATAAAAGGTAACGAAAGGAAAATATTTAGGTTCCCTATATTTTAAACTAGAAAATTTGACCTCTGATTTAACCTTTACTACACATTACTACATTTTTTTCATACATCTCATTTTAATACTAATAGTATTTTATAAACGTCTCAAAAGTTCTCCGGTAAAAAATAGTGTATGCTGAGATTTTATATACATATATGTTAAACCAGAGGATACCTGCTAAAAACCTTACTGGACATAACATATTATATCCTTTGATGGTTTATACAGTATACACTATGCTTACAAATTAAAACGTGTGCAAATCACTAAAAATGTAAAAATAATTACAAAAAATGTATACTGAATTACTTTTTACGAATATTTAAGGTAAACGCACCGGGGCCTGAGTTTAAGAAACCAGATGCACTTAACAACCAATGATTTCATAAAAATAGGGATTTAACCTATATTATCAATTTTATGGGATTCAAAATTTAGTTTGGTTTCGAAAATCATCGTTAAGATAAACTATTCAAATTAACTCAACCTTTGCCCTTGGTCCAATGCCTGACGGTGATAAAAGGCTTAAACCCACGAGAATTAAAATCATAACGTTTCGTGAAAAATCATCATAAACGTGTATTTTTACGAAATATTGAACCAAATAATTATACTACTTATGAATATCGCTAAAATTATTTAAAAAAAACAAAGCTACCTCCTTAAAACGATTCCAAAAACGACTGAAACTCAGAAAAGCGAAGTTATCGGTTAGTGGAGACTTCAATCACTGTTTTTTTAAATATAAGTTAAATTATATAGTTTTTTTTACCAAAATGCCAAAGATAAACATATTTTCTCTAAAAAATCAATATTGTGTAAAATGTTATAGGGAATCGCATTATAAGGCAAATAAATCAAGACTGGCAGGCATCGGAGCGGTGTCGGCTGCGGGTGCGTTTACCTTACCAACTCAAATTCAAATTTAATTTATTCCCATAAAAAACAATCTCATAAGTTGACAAATATAAAAGGATATATACTCATTTCTTACAACTAATAACAAAAAATCATGGAAAATAAGCCTAAATGGACAGATTGTCTGTGTATAGGCTCAATCGCTACTAGAAAGCCTACGATTATAGGTTACAGCTTTTAAACTATATCAACTTTCAACTATAACTACAACTTTTCCCAAGACTCTGTAATTTTCCAAAAAAAAAAAGAAAACGTGTGATTTGTTTAAAACTTCAATCATAATATTGTTTGGAGACTGCTTAGTCAGTCAATTTTCCTGCATAATTTTTATGCCCTTTATTCACTTAATTGTTTTCTTATGTAGTATTAACTTTTTTAAAGTTTGTTTCTTACATTTTTACTCAATTGGCTATAGGATACTAGAGTATCTTTTTGTATTCGTTTTGTTTTCACTATATTCATTATGTATAAGGTAAATAAATACATAAATAAATGGTAGATATTGTTAAATTTACTTATAATTCAAACTAACAAAATTGTGTACACCTTCCAAATGAAACATCCACTTTGTTGATAAATATTAAAAGATTGATTTTCAAAATATTTTATCGTATAATCTATGTTTTTATCAATTAGGAAAATTCAACCCGGGTTACAGGAACAAAAATAAAATCAAGTTATTAAAATGAATAGGTAAGACCGAAGTTTGTACTGATCTTATAAACGCTTATCACATTTCTACGAAATAAACAGACAACACATCCTATCAGTATGTAAAGTTCTAAGTTAAAATAAATTATTTGTCCTCATTAATTAAATGCATTGACAACTCACCTGACAAAAATCACTACAAAATCATTTACTAGACGTTTATTACTTTCAAAAAAATAACTGTAGAAGCCTGAAGCCCCATTTAAACTTTTATTTGTCATTTCCAATAGTAAAAGAGACATTTTGACTCACATAACCGCCTATTCCGCCTCCACAGACGCTTCTGCCGGCTGGGCGACCCCTAGCTCCACAGACAGATAACAAGTAGTTATGCGGACTGTAAATAAAGAACAGACTCTGGGAATGCCGCTTTTAAGCTTGAGTCAAGTTCTACTTTGGAAAGCTAGAATCATAGTTTTTCATTTAAATTATCCTTAATTTTATTACGTAAGTCAATGAGAAATTTTCGCAATTAATATTTCCACGCGTCCTGAGCATGTATGTGTGTAAATGTGTGGGAAAACTGAAGATATTTTAGGGGGGCATTACGAGCAATAAAGTGTTTTTCTAAAACATTGTTAATCAACGTAGAGAACTAATTTGAATAAGTAATTAATCTAACTATTTTTAAGTTAAACTGTAATATATGTAAGTACTTATCGACTTCTTGAGTTATTATACTTATTGACTTCTTTGTATTATTATTGACTTCTTGAAAAATGTCAACTTTAGTTGATATTTTGTATTTTGTATGTAGAATGGGAGATTTTTACAAATCATTGTACATAAATCTTCTTACTGTAGATATTTTTGATATTGTGAATCCAATAACTAAATCAGATTATTGATTAGTAACATAATTCGCTCCCAATACTGCACTATAAAAGACTACATAATAATAAAACAGCAGTTACTGCATTGCATTATTAGTGCTATTTATGTATATGCCTATTGTATGTAGGATAACAAAACAAATATTCATCACAATTATACATGATAACTAATGTTTTCATCAGCATATACATAAATCAACCATCCAATAAAGCTTTTGCTAGCATTTTTACCAAAAGAATTTATTTCAGTTCTAGTTGAAACATTGTTCACTAACAAAAAACAGCAACTCATATGCGGGAGAAGTCAGAATAACCATTTTGCTGAATCCGGTCGCTATTTTGGCTTAAGGCATATCAGCAACGAAACTACTGTTAGAACATTCATTTGATATCAAGGGTGTAATGTTTTAAGAAAAATATTAATACATAAAAACCTCAAAATCACGCTATAAAATAACATTCTAATTTTCTCATCACATTATGTTATGTCAGCCTACATTCTCATTTGACATTTATGAAAATTAATTAAAATGTTTCAACAGTAAACATTATTTTTTTAACGCCACCATTAGAAAAAAAGTTGAAGTAGATTCGACTGTCCCAAACAAACAATCAAATATTTATTTCGCATCCAGTGTACTTACAAGAGGGCCCCTCGGTTCTTGCCGCACTCACTGGCGACTGAGCTCTTCCACTCTGACCCCATCACCCCTTCGCTGATAACGGCTCCACGCTCAGCGTTTAGGCTGATAAAGACCGCGTCTCGGTGGCGGGGCTTTCTGCCGACTAATTGTACATAGTCACTGTGTAAACCTATCACTACGCGATCGCAGCAAACAAAGTGGGGTCTCCAATCCGTTTATTCTAACCTGTGTTTTTTTCGCAGACTCGTCACAGTTCCTACATTACTACATCGCAATAACGTCTTTGTCAAGCTATATGAATGAAAAGCGGTTTTCATTGCAGTCAAAATTGAGTTGGCAGTAAACTAAGATTTTTTTGTAGTTGAGGAAAACACGTGTAATATTATCACATAATAATCAAGGTAATTATCACGATGATAAGTAATGGACTGTTCTGGTAATCGAACACTTTGGGAAGATCGATCCCTAATCTATGACATTTTACTAGAACCAAAGGCTAAATTTATAAACAAAACATAAACCTAATAAAATAAAAAGACAGTTGTGTATGTGACATGTGGGTATTATTTTAATTATGAGTAAATAAATAATATCATTGATAAAGCACAATAATTATCATAATTAGTTTTTTTGCGTCTATAAACTTCCTGTATTTACCATATTTTCACTTCATAATGGCAAAGGCTACAGTAAGTTAAATTACATACAACATGTGAGATGTGGTCCGTCAAAAAATAGCTACTAGGTCCTTTATCCAACTTACATACACTTATCTTAAAACACATGAAGGATCTGTACTACGAACAAATTATAAAGTAATTATAGAATTACAATTTATGTAACGAACCAAATTAAAAAGACTCTGCAATGTTAATGACGAATATCTTTGTACTTAATATTGCAATTTTATAAAACAAATATTTTAACTTTATTTATGATTTGTGAAAGTAGGCCTCCAATGTCGATTAGGTGTGATTTTATTCTTACTCATAATCAATTACAAAACTTACTAATCTCAGCAGCGAGGTCTTCTTCGAGGCGAATTGAAACAGACTGACACAGACCACTTCCTCATTAATGCTTCAACAATTAGGCTTCGAATCTGATGACAGGAAACACACTGGCTAACGCTGAGCAAGGAATAAATGAGTAACACTCGATGAACCGCTTCAAAAATAAAAAAAATAAACTGAATCAGCTATTTTATAGTTGTATTACGCTTTTGAATAAACTAGTAAAGTTATTTATTTGCTTTCGCCAAAATATCTCAACAGAATAAAAAAAAATTGAAAATTGCATGAGATGATTATTTGTTCCATTCACCTACACATATTTAAAACTTCTTTGACGGTTGAACCACAATTTGAAATATTAAATGGGTCTTTAAGCGGTCACGTTATGTAGGCTACAGATGTTAACAACCGCACACTGCTCTACACTATACTGAATTCGCTCGTGTTGAATATGTATGAACAACAAAACAGTTATTCAAAGATAAGATTTAATCGCACTTTCTCTTTCAAAAACTGCTAATAAGGCAAGGATAAGATCTTGTCCTAATTTTCTAAATGATTGTGATATGAAAGAGTTGTTTGATAAATACAAACCATTTTAGATGTTTTTATCATTACTGTTGTCTATTTGTTTGCAATAGACACTTTTGTAGTAAGGGCGTGTTTATAAACCTATCAAAATGATAAATGATAGTTTGGTGTGAATATAAATGCAGTGTTAGAAAACAATGTATAGGTATTGTAAAAAGAATCCATATGAAATAATATACAATACCTACTTTTTGTGCATTATTAATGCGCAATGATTTCTTTACCGATTCAATTTACGTATATTGTAGCACAGTGCGTACTGTACTGACTCTCGATATTATATATTGAAAATTTATATAAGAAATACGGAATAACTGCCATGACGCTATCAAGTTTTGTATAAGTAATTACATTTTCAGTCTTATCAGTTTAATTTTAATTTCCTATTATTTAAAGCAGAAGAAATTTCTCTTTTATTTTTCTTAAAATCATATAAATTGGAATTTATTATTTATTTTTTATCCATGATGGTGCAACTCCCGGCAGAAAGTTAAAAACCGTGATTTAGGAAATCATTTAAGGTTCGTCGCTTATCTGCGTAGTTTGAACTTCTCGTGCTTCAGTTCATTCAAAGATTTCGCTGGGAAAATTTGTACAAATGGCACATTAGAGATAAGAACTGTTTTTTAGACCTTAATTGAATCATTGAAGTTTGAAAAATGATGGGTTATGTATTTAATGTATTTATAATTTTATTTTTCTTTATTTCCTTACTTATCTTTTTTTAAGAGGGTGGCGGCCTCTTTTTACCTTGCATTTGCCCCCCCCCCCCCACATGGGCCTCAAGCCTGTGCGTGGAAGTTATAAAGCAAACCCAAGGAGTGAGCCGGTACAGTACAAGGATGAACAGTACTGCTAAAAGTATGCGGTATCATCGGGACTCGATCCTGCGACGCTGCCGCCACAGAACCGGGGCCGAGTACGCTACCAACTGCGCCACCGACTCACTAAATCTTAATTTCAGTATCGGTATTACTTTTGATATAATAACTGAATAATTCATTGCGTCTTTTGATTAATGTACATGTGCACATAAAATTTTATGATATGGTTTATGGTGATCCAGAGATAACACCAATAAAAATGAAGATGAAATTGTAATTATTTTATGCACACCATAAAAATTTAAATCTAGTTACTCCTTAATATAATTAAAGTACACAGTTTTTGTCAGTACTAACTGATGCTAGTTATTAAATTCTTAGTAACAAATTGAACTTTTGAAGAGTTGTAAACAAAAATGTTAAAGGACAGTTTTGTAGACACCATATTAGTGATTATATGTTTTCAGTAACTCTACTAATAAGGGCTCATCACTTCTTTTATTTTCTTCCTTTAATTTATACAGCATAAAGTTGTTGAATGCTAACAGTTTTTTTTTCCAATAACAAGTATATTGTTCCACTGACGATTAAAACCATTTTTTGTATTCTCCGCCTAATTCATTATATTCGTCTGACAGTAAACCTAAAGAATAGCACTGTATCTCAGATAACTTATGTACCCTTATGGCATTTGTGATATGTAGGTAGGTCTTAAAAACTGAGTCTAAATACCTAAAAATGGAGTAGCCAGGCATATCAGTCAGCCAAGATTAATATGCTTAAAAATTAGTGATGTTCGATACTTTTTTATTTAAATAGGTCTCATAATTTTTAATGCATATAAATCATATTCTGTTTCAAATCAACCCAAAACTTCTGTAAATGATTATCCTCCTTTTTATAGCATAGGCCTATAGTTTAGTTTATTAAGTTCTTGAATTGAAGGTTTTCCCAACCAAAAAACTATATAGCGACTGTGACACTCTTCTGCACATATAAATGCTTAGTATTGTGGGGAATAACTTCCATGCTCAAAGTTGTGGGGAATACAGTAACTAAATATTATAAATAAACTTCTTTAATCTTAAGAATTTCGTATGATTTTGCGTTGAAGTATTAAGTTTTCTGTATTTTCTTTGGAGGACTATACTCATGAGCTGTTGAAATGCAACGTCAGCAGTTAGACAATGTTCGGATCCCACATTAAACTGCAGGTCCCCTAGTTGTCATTGGCTGTTGGGCTATGTCCCGTCTTTGGAATATGTCGGCCTTAGTCGGTATTAAGACAACATAATATTAGATCGCGTCACTATTTAATACTTGGCTTAAAATACCAACCTGGAAAGGTCGCCATTTCAAGTAAACTACAAAGTATATTATTCAGTTTTGATTTTGAATTAGCTCAAAACAATAACTAAATGTAGGAATGTCTATCGAGGCTATTCACTGATGGAACTGGAAACATAAGCTGCAGGAAGTCATAGATGAAGAACCAAATAAAACTCCGTTTTAACTAAAACTGGAATCAATCGGCGCAGTATCCAAAAAACACTTTTCACAATTTCGAAACCTTTTACACTCACTAAGCGACCTAATCGACCGGACAGGACATCTGCTCATCAGGCGGCCGCGGCGATCGCGGTGACAGCGGCAGGATTAAGGATTAAGGATATCAAGGAGTAATCCTGCACGGACCTCCTCGGCGGCCCCTTGTAAGGACACCTTTCACGGCGGAGGATACCTTTGGACTGGTGCTGATACTCTCGGATCCATTTGATACTCGTAGTCGCTAAATATTCAAATGACGAGCAGTAGTATTCATCGAATTGCAACTTCATAATTTTTGCTTTGAATCGATTTGGGGATAAACGAGTCATATTCACTGTTTATAAACTAAATTTAATTGTATTTCTGTAAATGATATGTTAATGTTGGGTGGCTGATAGATCGCAGAATGTTGAGGATTTCATTTAAAGATCTTTTAAAGGAACTCGGGAGGATATTAGTTATCCCAGAAATTTGCCACAGAATTAGAAATAACATAAAATACCTTACTTTTGAAAGCATGGAGATTGAATCCGTCTGATTTGTTTACATTAAACTACCATATATTTAATTTTGTAAGGCGGTTCTTTGCGTCGAAATGGTGGGCGTATGGTAAGTCGTATCATAGATGGGAGAGGGCTCAAATTAAAGGTCTCTATTCCGTGATGGAGGGAAATAATATAAAGCCACATGCTAGATATTAACAAAAAGAGTATATTCAAGTTATCTTTCAGCGCAAGTGTCATTTAGATTACTATAAAAATAACTATTTATTATTTATGCAACTTTTAGAGGGGCTTCAGCTCTAAAAAGCTACGAATGGTTTCTAAATTGTATGCAATAAAAGCAATTTAGTTAGCAAGTAAATTTCAGTTTTCAGTTACCTATTTTATTGATAATCTCGTAAGAGTGTTTGGATATCCAAATATATCGCACAGAATATGTCTAATATCTGTTGTATTGTCATTGATCTAAAATCGTAATTCAAATAACTTTACGAAGAAGACTGTGAATAAAATAATAGTTTACAAACAAACGTTTTTCCCCGAAACTGTAATCGTGAGGAAGCAAATTTTCTACGTGATATGCAACTGTTTGTTTACGTTAGAACACAGAAAAATACCGACATTCGCTTTGGGTTATGATTCGGTAAGATAAGTCTTATGAAAGTTCTTTATCAATGCTCATTAAATTTTAAAAATCGTTAATCTTTTTATCGCCTCTAGTCACCCAGATCTGTTGCTCTTGATCGTCTGCATGGGTCAATGCTATTTGTAAAAGCAATAAAACTATTGGTTAAACCATGGGTTAATGGATATTGTTTAGATGATAGATTTACATAATTCTTGACAACTTTAAATTTATAAGTTCGTTAACCTGTATTCTATCTGAGCATTTTATTGGTTTGCCATAGAATTAAATTTAGTATCAAACAACTAAAGATATAGACTAAAGAGCAATTAACTGCTCTAGCAATTAAATGAAGTTGTAGTTTCAGTGTTATCTGAAAAAAAAACACCTTGGAATGAAGTGATCCTCTCTGTATAAACAGTACAGGAGGTCAACCTTAAGCAAGTAATGCACTAGATACAAAGTATAAGTCACCCTTGGTTCCTATTACCACATGAAAACACTTTATTTAAAAAAAGAAATTGGGTTAGTTTTTACTTGTCTGTAACTAAATTTTGTAAACAGAGGTTGTTGCTTGATTAACGATGTTCCTCATTCAACTTTGCATTGTGGTAAAGAAAATAATTCAATCTTAATTTAATAATTTAAAGCTTATTAAATTTACTTTTACATTACTTTTAATCTTGACCGATTAAACAACTGTTTTTGTGAAATAATGAGATTAGCTCCTCAAGTTTTAACAATTGGGAACATTGATTTCTAAAACGATAGTTTAACTAGCTTTAAATTTAGCATGATAAATAAAAATTTCTATAATAATTGTAGTTAAGTTTACAAAGAAATTCCTAGTGCAACTATATTTTTGTTGAAATTTAGTGTTGGAAAAACAGTTTAAAATCATTAATGATAGTTTTCATCATTGCTTAAATCGGTGGTTTTATTTGTTATCCTTCCTTTTGAATTGTACCTTGTTCTTTTCGTCCACTGATTTCAAATCTGTAATCAGACTCTGAATTCGAAATGTAGTGAAACATCAAGTAACTGAACCACTCGCTCTAAAACCACACCGCCAAACTGAAGAAAAAAACAGATTAACGTTTAAGCTTTTCTGAAAACCCCCCCAAAAATCAAAAGAGCAAAGAAGGCCTAAACCAACGGAGCCCAGCAGCGTGTTTGCCAGGCCCTCAGCGCGGGCTCGCGGAGGTTTTGTCGGTTTTGTCTGGTGTTTGTTCTGCGGCAGCTCTATGGATGCCGGTGATCTCACCATAATGTGCTCATTCCACTACTATGATTTTCTGATTTTCCTCCTTCGCTTGAGGATTTGGAGTAGAGAATGGCTAATCTCGAGTGGTAAAAAACTGAGTGAATTGCTCTATTCTTGGTGAAATCTAAGGAATATTAGAAAGTCACCTGGACTGCTATGGTTGGATGTAGTAGGATGAATCAAATTTTTCTTGGTTTGGGTTTATTAATACGGTAGGAGAGCTACTTAGGCGGATTGTTTAGCTGTTTATGCGTTAATTTTTAATTACTGTCAGAATTTTTCAATTAAACTTGGTACTGGAAATGTCATTGTTCGTTCCATTTAGTGGGACCCTGCGCCACGATTTGTGTGTCCGCTAAAGCCAGATGAGCAGCCGCAGCCCTGCAATAAACCCCGCATTACAATAAAATATTTTATAAAATAATTTGTCGGACTAATCCTAATTTTAGTTTAAAATTTAAAATCAGCCGTTATTCAATCTTTTGCGAATCATTTTACCAAATGAATATCAGTTTGACAATATATACGGGCCTAAAACTACAGTGTTGTGGCAAGGACACAGTCTGAAAGACTGGACTGTTACCAAACTGTGGAACCATAATAATTATTCGGAGTTACTATAAATAGTAAATTTCGTTACTAGTCCGGAAAGTGGCTGTTACCGGTACGAGATAGTGTTTCAATTACGAGGCGAAGCCGAGTATAGCTGGCGCCAATTCTTGGGGCCCAGTCCGCGCACGGGGCGGGGAGGGGGTAGGCTATGAGGAGAGGGGAGTAGTAGCGGCAGCGGCGGCCGACATTGTACTAGCCTGGCTGCGTACGTTCGGCAGCTCGCACATAGTTACTGCTTCTCTGTCAATCGTTGTTCAGAGTAACAAGACGCTTCAATAAATACGAATGAAATATTTTATATTATTGAATAGAATTGAAACAGATCATTAATCGCCAATAAGAGCCAATGTTCCGTTGGTCAATGTTTTTAGGACGACATGTAGTGACACGCTATTGTTGACGGCTGAGAGCAGAATGATAGTGCTGTGCTCTAGCGAGGCGTTGTCGCGCATGCGCACTAGCCATTTTTGCTACCGCGCATCTACCGCACTGGGCCCCAAGAATTGGCGTCAGTTATAATTAAATTCTATAGAGCACCGGTATAGCACTTTCGGACGAGTCACGAACGGTACTTTTCATCATACCACCTTGTATTTAATATTTTAAAACTTGTTAGTACGTTAAAAAATTTGAGGTTATATTAGTGTTATCAATGGTTACATTTCTGTTGTATACTAACAAAACATAATTTTTACCCTTTTTTTGTTATTTACTGATATTTGAATCAACTATGTTTATATTTGTATGTTTGTAAACACTCCTTAACATTACTAGTACTTTTTCCAGTTTTTACATTACAGTTTACACAACCCACCTGGTAACGGTTAGTTTCTATCACAGGTGAGAGTATTTGAAACAGTAGTTTAACGCGATGGTATGATGAAAAATTGATTTTATGCGTATGTGACAACTAAGTTGTGTCAACCTTAACCTGACGCTATTGCCTGACACCATATGTCATTGCCTATTACACCCATGTCTGTGTGAGTATTGTGCATAGCCCAGTGACAGGTGGCAGCCAGCTTAATCTGGAACCATACAACTTTCACAATCATTTTTCTACACTTTGCTCTGAATCAATACTACGAAAGTGAAGCACGTTGCCTGTGTGCTCCCAAGCTAAAGATCAACTTATGATATCAAAGAAAAGATACTTTAGGTTGTATTTGTTTACATCGATGGTTTTAGTTAGATGCATTTGAAACCGCAAATAAACTCAAGCAAACGCAACTGACATTTGTAACCAAACATTTTTCACATAAAAAGGAGGCAAATCCTTCCGTCACTTTTTAAGGTAATTAAAAAGGTAATTAAAAGTTACCTTAAGGTAATTAAATAAGCTGTGCGAATCAAGAATTGTGCTCGCTCCATGTATTTCAACCTATTGCTCGACAAAGATGAGAAGTGGTTGGGAAAGAGTTGAAAAACACCGTAATCCCTCTTAGCGGCGATAGCGATCTAAGTCTTCAAACCCTACAAGCCGACCACATATTAAGGTTTTTTGTCACCCCGTAATTCCGGCTTAAAATAACTTTCCTATATTCAAATCGGGTTTTAACACTTCGGTAGGCATACAACGTTATAGAGGCTAATAGGGATTGGCCGGATAATCGGGAGTGCCTCGCCGACGAGAGGCCAGAATTTGGCTTCAGAGGATAGTTTCGAAATTAATCACTGGAAATTCCTCTATAATGTTGAAAAAAATAATATGCATATTAAAACTGAATGCTTACGAGTTCCATGGTTATGGGAGATTTTTTATTCTTATAAATCTAAACATTCAATGTTGATAAGCTAAGTACTTATTGTTCAATGAGTGTTCAACAGAATTTAGGTTCAAAAGGATCGTTTACATAAACCAAAAACTACATAAATTTTTTTTAGTTTTTTCGCACAAATATTTTAGATTTCTCTCACCACCAGTTAATTTAAAAAAAACATACCCAGTTCAGTTAGCTGCAAAAATTTAATATTTGCTTTGAAAAAAATAAACCAATAACTTTTACTTAAAATGTATATTTATGCTTTTATCTTATCTTCTTATACATTAATAATTGATTGAAAACTGCATTTCATCCTTGCAAAAGTATTTTTTATGCTTTGGGTGCTGTGTCAGGAAGTCTTTAAAAGCAACAATAATCACTTTACACTTAGCACAAGTTATTGCGTTTTCACCTCCTTATAATAATCATACTACCACAACTTATTTTTAGTGAGTTAGAACATATCATGAAGAAATGTGTCGAAGTTACTATTCAAAAAGTAACCCAATCTGACATTTAAACCACGCCTTTCATTCAAGCGGGTCCGAACCGTTTCGCAACTGTGACTATTTCATAACGTTCAGATGAGACTAATTGGTCGACAATCACTGATGGCGGGTAGGCACGACCGACACGCGTGCCGTGGCGGGAACTATCGACCAATTAGCGGTCTTGTCTGTTATCAGCTAGTGACAGGTCAGTGATAACAGGCGCCGCGGCGCGTGCTCTCGCCGTCAAGGGACAAATAAGCGGGCTCCGTTTCATCATTTGTAAAGCCCCTTGAGTGGATTAATTGCTGGACAAGAGGTTATTGAGGTATCGATGCCTTTAGTTTAAATATATAGCACTTGGTTTAATTTAACAAGTTTCTTATTACAGTTGTTTCTAATTCCAATGAAAATTCTGCTTTAAAAATATATCTGTCAGTGTTATTTCTAAAATAGCAAATTAAAAATTGTATCCCTTAATAAGTCTGTTTATTTTTGGGCTCATGATGTTCTGTAAAGTTCTTTACCTGATTACTGAAATACTTTCACAATTAGGTTAATTTTTCAATCTTTAACCTTTATTTACAATCTTTAGATTCCAGGAGTACATGGTATCATAATATCAATTATTTATAGGGGGTTTAAGGTTGTCCTATTCAAACTAAACGCTTTGCCAACTGATAACAAGTATTGATACAAGAATCTGATAGACAGGAGGATTATAAATTAAACTAAAGATAAATTTGATTGTATTCATAATATTTGTAACTAACAAAATTTTAAAGGAAGAACCACAATAATTCGGATGAATTTTTATTTCGTTCTTTGACTTATATTTTATCTGCTTTAACTGATTTTGTGCGTACCGCAAGTATCCTAGCCCCAAATCCAGCTATACGACAGAACTAGGATATTTTTAGTTTGTCAAGTTAGTGCATAGCACAGTAAAATTCAATTACGAGCTATATTCAAGAGAAAAACTAACAAAATAAAAAATTATTATATTTTTGTGCAAAATAATATTGCTATGACAACATTTTTTAGTACATAACTAATATAACTAATATAAGTTACTATGAATTTAGTACATTAAACTTTACTCTGCACATAAATAAAATTAGACCTAAAATATCCTTGAGACACTCGATATTTTCCTTTTACAAGTAGATGAACACTTACTTCCCGACAAAAGCGAGTAACAAGACCCGCTGTATTTTCTTTGAGCCAATTTCACACTTCACTCGACCCTTTCGGAACCGTTAATATTCAAATATTTTAGACGCTGTCTACGAAAGGGAGTTTTATCTAGTAAAATCAAGAAGCGTGTCTTAAACGCTCGTCTTTGAAGACAAAGACGGTGTATTAAGTGAGTTATTAATTAGGCGAAAGATGGCGTTCGCTGGTTAGTGACATTAGGGCGCGAAAACTCCGGTAATTGACAAAGTTACCACTTGAGTGAGCCACTGCTGCTGCAGAGACTGGCGAATTCTCGTATAAATCGGAAAATAGAGGAATAAAATTAAATATAATGGGAAATATTTACCATCAATTGGTTTCGTAACCGCACCTATGGCCGGAAATGAGGTTTTGTGGGATATAAATCGGGTTTCAAATTCGAGACCAAGTCGAGAGCCATGGGCGGATTTAGCTCAAAATATTCGGGGGTGCCAGCTCACCTAACGAGTGAACGAGTATGCTCAAATTCAAATATCAAACCCCTATATTTTACATCAAATATTTTAATGGTCCGTTTTAAGGCCTATTCTAAGAAGGTACTTATTTGATTGAACAACGACCATCTATAATTGATGCAAAACCCTAAAAGTTACTTTGAAAACATTTTCCCCTTTCACTGCCAAAAAATCCATCAAATATCAGGGGGTGCCAGGCACTCCCTGGCACCCCCAGAAATCCGCCCATGTCGAGAGCTGCAAAACCCTTTCGGCCGAAGTGCGATTACTATTTTTCATCATACTGACACAGAAACACCACTTTTCAGTTCCTTTTTGTTGGCTCGAAAGTTACTCATTGCCGTCCTAGGTCGGAAAAACGGAAGTAAACAATCAGCTGATTTCAGCAAACCGACGTTTAATGCTTGTTTATTAGTTTCTTTTTAGAGGAATGTAGTGGCAGCAATGGCTGCAGTAGCTTTATTTTTTTATTGTTTATTCTGTTTGTTATAGGTTAGGTTTGAAGGATTGAGAAACGTATTGGTTTATGCAAGGACTATGTTATGATTGAAAGTATGTTTTTTCGGAGTAGTATGATGGAGTAATACGACTTTCGGAGTAGTACGACTTATCCGGTCGTGTATCGTACGTTACTCGACCGGATAGTTTTACCGTACTCCCATGAAAATCCAGCACTCGCTTTCGCTCTCGCGGGAACTATCATGCTCGTCCGGCAAAACAGTACTTTCCGGCCTAGTAACGTGATATACTATTTCACCACACTATACTCGATGAAATAAATCATACATAACATTTAAAATCTGAATAATTATTTGACACATTTTAAAACGAAACTGTGAGATTATGAGCATGATAAAACTTCTTTTCATGTTTATTCATCATAAATAGCAATGAAAATGATATGACTGCCACTAGTCTGTCGTTGGAACCTACTGAATGCCGTATAGTTATGTGATGCTCACAAATTGTTACGAGCAAATGAGCTTTTCGATCAGAAAGTCTAAAGGTTTCGGCCCTCTCACAGAAAAGAATTATTTTCGGCCTCTATATGACGTTTGTAAAACAGGCGATTTCGACGAAGTGTGGTAAATGTATTATTCTGGTTTCATTTTCTGATTTTTATTTACAGTCCGACCGGATTTGAGGCTTAATAAACAAACTGATCCATCCGAATTAATAATAAAGTTAAATGTGTTTTTCAAAGATTTTTGCTCTCAAAACAAAGTAAGTGATGTTCATAAACAGAATGAAACATTACTATTGAACGTATACTAAATTTGAATATCCTGTACTACCCGGTCACCCATCCTTAATATTTTTCATGTTCATGGTATTATATAATAGTAAACTATGACATGAAATAAGTTGCTTGTTTTGAGATAACTTCAGTTCCTGCATCTAAAAGTATTCAGCATTCAGCCTGCTTCATATTTCTCTTTCTTTTATGTTGCAATGATAAATATCACATAAATGTTGTCTAGGAAAAATTGCTTATACTGTCATGTTTATTCAAAAATTGTTGCCAATTTTTAAATGGCACAAAGTAAAGTAAGTAATTGATACTCGACACTGGCATATATTTTATTTGTTAAAATGTCTTCGTGATGAAGTTGGTGCCTAGATATGAAAAAATGTAGATACGGCACAGCTATAAATCAAGATATTTGAAAAAACACAACCCGGCAGTCGGGCGGAAAACAGTATACGTTTTGAAACAAATTTCACTCGAGCTTTTTGCTCTATTTCGACGTAAGGAACCAGATCCCCGAAAACCTAATGTTAAATAGACGGTTAACATGATATAGTCTAGTACCCCTCTCACTAATGTCACACTTTGGTTTGGGGGATTAATCTATCCGTCTAGTGCCACGCCACGCCACGCCGCGGCTTAACGTGATCACAAACCTCCTTTAAAGTCCAGTCAAGATGTACATCATAGGTGACAAACGATCCGGAGAGTCCGGATATGTTGGTAAAAAATAAAACCACTATCAAAATTTCTCCAAAGCGGCTATATCGATGATAAAAATTTAGTATGTTGAAATACTGTTGATAATATATAAATCGAGACTACCCGCCGTAAGAACCGTGTATTCAAAAAAGATATGACTTTATTTTGTGAACAAAGTATTTTTTCTGTTTTGTGTCAATGTTCCATGTCAATTTAATCTCTTGTGGCCCAAGAACTATCAAGCCTATAATAAAACAAAACATAATAAAGCTGTAAAAATTTTATCCTCTTTAAATGTTAAATACACTCTTTGCTCTACACGTTGGGTAGAAATTTAAATATTTGGCAAAAATAAAAAAGTGCATAATTTTTAACATTTTCTTGATGCGGCTCCGGTCGCACATTAATCCTTTTTCGCAAATTTGATATTTTACTCTTCTTTTCGGTCCTAACAACATATCCAAAATCCAGACTTTGCGGACCGTTCGTTATTTTCATCCTTTTGATTTTAAAATTTGACTGGACCATTATCACTCCTGAACGGCTTTCTTTCTTATAGAAACCGCTCCATTATGTTTAACCGTCCAAAATATTCCTTTAAAAAAGCCTGGCATTTAGATAAATGTGTTAAAGCCTTGATGACTAGATTGTCTTTTTATTAACCTTCAGTAACTACTTGTATTAATAACTGGAAATAAACTCACCGAAAAAGGTGGATCAACATAGTGCGGCCAGGCCGCGCGACGACGACAGACGGCGATTTCATGGTTTTCTCTACACCTGAACACACAGCAGGCCTGAAACATTAATCATTGCGTTGCACAAGTTGGTTGTGACGTAACTATGTATTTATGAACATATTTCTCAGTTATTTTTTATAGTTTTCATACTGCAAGCAGACTTCAAGGAACAATAGAAGCAAGGACCAATAGATTAATTATATTTGGATTGTTCGGCTCTTAAGTTATTCGGTTTCACTTTTGAAAAGATTCCATATCTCCATATTCGAATTCGAATACAAAGAATTCGATTCGGATTACAGGAAGAACTATGTATATATTATCAAATATATAGTGGTTTTATTTCAAGAAAAAAAGCACAAAACGAGCGATTATATTATTTGTCAAAACTGTAATTAATTATCAATTTAGGTGTAATCAATATTCATATCAATAACAATACCCCCGTCGCAGCAAACCTGCCTACTCAGCGAATTTCTAAAGAATTATTTTCTGTATGGGAGCTTATTTAATTTATGTAGGAGAAAATTTTTAAAACACCTAATGTAATTATTGAAAAAAGTATATTAAATAATAATTGAAGAGCTTTAGATATAAAGGAAATGATCATGGGAATCACAACGGTATCCACTCCAGTAATACGCTTTTTGTTATTCTTATAACTATTAGACTAGTATTTTTTTGAAAGTGTATTCTTGTTGTAGTATAAAAATGTAAGCAAACGTACAATCAATGATCTAAAATCAGTCAAAATCAAAACAAATAAAATAATCATATGAACAAATTAAATCCAAACATATGATTCATCTTAAAATTTAAAACGCTAATATTTTAATAATTTTTCTTTAAAATATTGTTTTATTCTGGTTCAACGTACAAAACATTATACACAGAAAGTTTGACAAAACAAGTATATATCAGGATCAGGTTCGTTCAATTTGAAGCACCTCTAGTAACATTAACATGGAAAAAGATTCACATTCTAAAATAATAACAAATAAGTGAGACTATCACTAATTAAACAATTAATTGCATTAACGATTGGCATAAACGTCCTGAGGAAGTCTAGGCTTTAGTTGCCTGTTTAAGGTCATATTTTCCTAGTTGATAAGTTACAGCTCCTGGAACATGTTGTAAATTTAAAAGAAATTTTGCAGTAGTCCTTTCGATGAAAGCAGGAATTGTATCAATGCCAAATTCTCTATGAAGTTGGGTGTCAATTAAAGCTACAGCCATCTTGGTGTCAAATTAAAGCTTGAAATCTCATGAAGTGCAATATGGTGGTTTGGTTATGATATATTTGAGGTCTTAGGCTCAGGATCGTCCTAAAAGGACCTATGTCAAGGGTTTTGGGAATGATTTCAATTGTTGCTATGGTTACCTTTAGAAATAGCTACTATGGTTACTAACAGAATGCAACACAAATAAATAATAGAATACGACAAGAAAAAATAATCTCCCGGGCAAAGCTGAGGTTAATAGGTAGTGTAAATAACATAAAAGGATTTATTGTCGACGTCTATTTATAAAATTACAAAAATAATAATTAATTTAAATAAGTAATGTAAATAATTGTTTTAAATTATTAATTTAAAATATTTAATTACCTACAAAATCTAGAGAGAGGGGAGATTGGATTGTTTAGAAAACACTTTATCCCTTTAAGCAGCTCTGAATTATGGTATATATATTGGACTACGATTGTTAAAAAAAATTAGCTAATACAGATTTAAAATAATAAAAAAAAAACAAAATCTTTATTATGGCTTAGGTATTTTGTGTAAGTGAAGATGTATTCGCAATATTAAAGCAATGAGCTAATAATAAAAAATTAACAAAATACACTCATCAATGCATGATGAAACCTTGAAAACATAAAACTTAGAAAAATATATTCCCAGTTTTTAATTTCGAGCGACCAATCCATTCGTCTTGTACATTTAAAGGAATAATGAATCTCTGTGGGCTGTTAATGCATCCACAGACATAGTGAGAGGTTTCAATGTCGAGGGCCTTTTTGTGCCAATTAATTAAACGTATAGAGTAGGGTCGCCCCTCACCCCTCTTATAAACACGTCTAGGGATGAAGTGACGTCGGGACATGAACGACGAAACAATGGAAGTGATATTCTAACTAGTGTAAAGGGGAGATGAAACGTATTAGTTAACCTATTGGTGGATTGGCAGTGTTATCATTGTCTTACACCCCAAGTTTGGGTTTTGAAACGTATTAAAAGCTATTCAAGGTATTGTTTAATTTTAATTTGCCTTTTTAAAAAGCAAGAATGTTTCCAATCTCGCAGTTTTTAAGAGATCAACCAGATGAGTTTGAGATGTGAGTCTCCATGTCAGAGGACTTTTATCAATGTATATTTGCGTTGCAGGGAATCTAAACGTTTATAGCAATCTAAGTAATTTTTTTGTGAACTATATCACTAAATCTAACAGCCAAAACATGTAGGTAGACATTTACATGAGAATATATAAACATTTGACTTACATGCTATAATATTTGAAATTTATAGACGTAAAATCTATTAAAAAAATTCAAGTACTTGAGTAATTGCATCCATTATAATTCACATACCTCGATAAGTTAAACGATGATTGAT
Source organism: Flexamia atlantica (assembly GCA_035578135.1). Classification (NCBI taxonomy): domain Eukaryota; kingdom Metazoa; phylum Arthropoda; class Insecta; order Hemiptera; family Cicadellidae; genus Flexamia; species Flexamia atlantica. The sequence goes on from JAQJVK010000003.1 coordinate 30,213,531, forward strand.
ATTGCCACTAAATTAAACCAATGTTACGAAGGTAGGGATTATAATAATAAATATAACTGTATTGTTTGTAAGGATTTGTGTAGAATGTTTCTGAAAAGGACCAATAGATCATTATATTTGGATTGTTAATTTTTAGCCTAATGACCAATTTGCAATGTTTACTCTTAATACGAATTTTTATGTATTAAATTTAATTCTTTGTAGTTGAATCAAAATAAACATTTAGGAAATAGTAAGAGAGCTTATACAATTAATGAATCTCGTTATCTTCAAAAATTACTGACCTCTAACTTTACCTTCAAAAACTGCAGCAAACCAGCATTCTACACAATAGTATAAAAACCACATTTTGCTATACTACTGATACCTATCAAAATATTAAAAAAATAATCAAAATTATGAAAAAGGAGTCTTAATCGTCAGTTTTGGAGAGCTCCCTCTGCCTCACAAAAATAACAGGCATCCCCAAGAACGTTGTAGTACTGTTTTTCCTATTTTTCCCAATATTTTCACAGTTCTAGCATACAAATAACAAAATACAGTGAACGCTAGCTCAAAAATATAAATCTAGAAATAAATTCAATAGGACTAGTCATCGTGCACATAAACATTGATAAAATACATAATTCAAATACCCCAACATATATCATAACAAAAACAAAAGCCTACATACAAAATTATCAGTCCATTCCAAATTAGGCACTCCTTTTTTCTGAACACAATTAGAGTGAAAATATAGAATTTAAAAAATGTTTAAGGTTTTTTGGTACAAAACCCTCTACATTTTTGCTTCCTAACTTATTTTTATGACGAAGATCAAAATAATAACGATTTCTAACTTAGTATGGTTGTAAATTGTTCACTCTCTTTAAGGAATCGTCAAATAAATTATCAGATATACGTCATAATGAATAATAATTATAGACAGGCAATAAGAATGGATTGAAATATTTGCAAGTATGCATTCAAAAGTTTATTGTCGCAGATTTTAGTAATTTGCATTGCGTCTTAACCCATATTAAAAATAGATATCCTTAGATTAAATATATCCTTCTTGATTTATAGTTTTAACGCCATTGTAAGTATGAAAGCTTATTGGCATGATAAAAATTATATTTTACCTTTGCAATGTTAGTACAAACAAAACACAAAACTTAAACATTAAAGAAAACAGAACAATCGGTTGCACTCGCGGAGGTGCTGGCTGTAGTCCACCGTTCGACATAGCTGTAAAATGAGTTGGTTGCTGATTCTGAAGTCAGTGTCAGCGTCTTGCTCTGACAGTAGGAATATCGTCATAACAGCTAAACAGAGGTCATTCAGTTTTCTCTACAGAACATGGCCCCGAGTCCATTAGCTCTGTATAACCCGATTCAAATCATAAGGCCCAGTCCGTCCGTAAGACTAATGTTAATTTTAGCATTGGGGTTATGGACGGCATGGGCCTTATGTTTTGAAACCAACTATACCTCCTCTGCATGAGTTCTCCAGTTTAACTGGGATCGTCGAGGCTGTCAAATCTTATAAATAGGTGCTAAAATTATAATTTAATAGTTATAAAATGTAATATTTATTTTTATAGCAGTGGTAGTCGTTGATCCAATAATGTGAAATTAAAAGTTGTTTATTTACCTGATGGCGAGCTCTGTGCCAATTATCATTTTTCTAAGAATATGTATAGTTTATATGAGTATATAAGAAAGGGAGGGGTTTAACACAGCAACTCCAGAACAAAATGTCCATACCAACTATATACTGAATCAACCATATTATCGCACCTTTCAACTCTGTCAGGCGAAACTTGCATCAGACGTTTAAGATATATTATCTATTTCGATTGAATATTATGTTTAAAATGGATTTTTCTTTCACACCCACGAGTGATAAGGTGTTCACCCGACCTTATGCGATCTTAACTCAGTCAGAAAAATAGATCACGGTACAAAAATGGGCCATCGAAAAACTACCTTCAAAAACTATCTAACAGCCAAAACATATAGGGAGACATTTACATAGGAATATATATAAACATTTGACTTACATGTTATAGTATTTGAAATTTATAGTCGTAAAACCATTGATAAAAAAAATCAAGTACTTGAGTTATTGCATCCATTGTAATTCACATACCTCGATAAGTTAAACGATGATTGATATTGCCACTAAATTAAACCAATGTTAGGAAGGTAGGGATTTTAATATTAAATATGAGGGTTTACGCAAACCCTCCTAAAAGTTTTAACTAAGAAAACCCCCGATTCATAAAAATAACGGAATGTTATGTCCATGCAGTGTTTCAAGATTCTAGTTCGATTACTTCGGGTGATCCGCAAAACGCGAGTAGTCTAGGGCCTTTGGTATCTGACAAATATATAATATAATATAACCGTAATAGTTTCATACAATTTATGAAACTGTAGTATTACAAAAATAGACCAGTTCTTCACCCTTAACTTCAATGTAAATGACACGCCATTTGGATTAATTATGAGATAGTATATTGAAATCACCCCCTCCCCCTCCCCCTCCCCCGCTCCCGCCGGTACACACCCCCGTAATCAGCGCCCGGGGCCCCGTCCGCGTCGCACCCCCAGTTTTATCTTCACATCTCCCAAACTACTATCAAATTAATCAATTAGGCACGCGCTATTTAGCTGTTTTTGGCCAGAGGCTCTAGGGGTGGACCGGTGACAAGTCACTTTTACGGCACGCTTGGTGTTTTATGCATTTAGTTGAATTTTAATCACATCTTGTTTTTGTTTCATTAATAAATGGGAGAGATATCTTCATTGTAGTACCGCTGTGTATGTTCGCCAAAGTTAGAGTTATCGGAGGTCACACACAGGACTTGGTAGAGTTTACAAAAGTATGAAGCAAAGCTGTTGTGATGAGGTAAACAAACTATACATTAAGTTACACTAAACTAAAGTAAAGCACTAATCATTAATTTACCATGAAGTTAGATATTCTTTTAATCAACTTATTTTACAGAAATTCGAGCGTTTGCTGATGTACAATTTGACCACTTTTACAAATTTTGTTTGGAGCATTTTTACTATTCAAGATAAAAATGCGAAACGTGGGATGTATATCATGAGGAACTCTGTCCTAATGAAATTTAACGAATACAATACAAAACGCAAGGGTTTTCATCAATTACAGTTAAGAGATTTACATTTATCACAATTAGGCTACTACCAATGCTATCACTAATAAAAAAATAAATGTGGTGATTTTAGTGCTAATTATTTATTTTTTATTGTATAATATTAACCCCAAGTTTACTTGAAAATACAAAAGCGCAAATTACAAATCAAGCGAGGTCAGCAAGGATGATGTCGATTTGATAGTTTTAACTTAGTTATTCATATATCATATTGAAAAATGTAATATTGATTCCAGACATCAAATTATTGATAACATTATTTTTTTTTTTTGATCGTTTTATTTTCATGGCACTCTCATGAGAGGATCACCTTTCAGATAGCCACACACATTATAGAAACTCTACTAATATATTTTAATATTTACAAAATCCCCTTCCTCTCGACCCTTAACCCCATCGATCTCTTTCATGCTACTTGTACTTTGAATAATTCTTTAATCCAGACCGGCTTAGCCTGAGGTCCTTTTCAAAATGGATTCAGAGTTTAAATGAAAACAAGTCTGGGATCCCTCCAGGCAATGTATAACGGCCCTGTGAGCGACGCCGACGACGGCGGTGGTGTACAGTTCGGTACACATTGTTATCGATAATGCTATGTCTATAATCAATATATTTTCAATATAATGTGTGAATAACCAAGTTAAAAATATTAAATTAACGTCAACATTTCTGACCTTTGTTAATAATTAGCTGGGTTTGATGTTCATGTAAACTTAAGTTTAATATGTACTACACCTTATGGTTAGAATGTATGATTATTATACCAACAACCTACAACTCATGTTTATAATTAATCAGGTTATCATATTAGGGATTTTTAGGGTACTAACTTAGCGTTACTATTGGGGTGTTCTATTCAAGTCTATACAATATGTTAATACCTATAGGATATTGTTTTTGCGTAGCAGCTCGAATAAATTAGGAATAAACCTGAGAAAGCGCTTATTCAATTATTTTCCCATCGAATTTTGGTTTTATTGTTAGGAATGGCCGAAAAACGAACGAATGACTAAATTTAGAATCCTGAATCTTTGGGAGGACATTGCTATTTATAGAAATAGGCTTAGGCTTTTGTATGACCTGTAAATTATACGACCGTATCCAATAACAGAGAGGAGTATGATCCTAGTCATGTCATAAAGTATATTGAATGTCGTTCGGTTAGAATGGGAAACACAACACCTTCAGCTCACCACAATCATTACAATTTCATTTCTCTTTAAGATCAAAATAAACCGACAGTGATCATTATTACCTACACCTGAAAATCCACCCTAGTGAATAAACGTCTAATAATCCTTCAATACTCCCAATGTCAAATCTCTATCAAATCTTCGGCTTGAAAAGAGCGATCCAAACCGAATTCCGCGAACAGATTGCAAGCCCTGGGCGCTGCGGTAGGCTAATCCACGGTCCGTTTTTACGTGTCCAGACTATCCAGATCTCTGTTGCCGACAACAATGGTTGCTTAGCCAGGATAATCCGAACAGGGATCGCCTCCCCCCACCCCGGTAATCCGCCAATTGTGTGAGAGCGCAGAGAGGGTTTTCGAATAATTAAACTTGTATTATGTAGTTTAGCTGTGCGTCTACGTCCAACTGCCCCCCCCCCTACTCACCCCCTGACATGGCTAATCCCCTGCACCCTGACATGATGCAGTCAATAGATGGGATTGGTGTTTTTCGTAATCCTTAATCTTAAACGGAATAAAATGATTGTGAACTATTTCGAACCTCTTTCTGACGTGGGAGTCATTTATGTCATTTATGAATGGCCCGGATAGGCTCACTGGGAAAATCGGAGGGTGGGATTAATACTCCTTTTTATCAAATCTATTTAAAGCTAAATTAGTTTGAAGGAACGCTTGAAGCAGTAATCATTCGATGATGAAAACGATAACTTTCATGCTGCAATAGTTATTTGTGTGTTGAGTGAGTAAAGTACAATATTTTCTTACGAGTGAAAATGGCCGAACTTACGAGGGCAACATTTTTTGCAAGAGAGACAATGTGCTTTGCTCTTGAAATACATACGACATTTTCCCTCATCTGAAATAATAAATACCCAATCTTTAAACAACTACTTCATTAACTTAGTAATGAACAAACAATATACCGGGTGTCCCATAATAGTCCCGCCCTAACTTTTTCCTACATTTTTTCAAATATCAATTCCACACCGTCCCCAAACATTATTGGGTAGTTAATACTTCATTTTGAAGGGGTGCCCAATTTTGGCCGCCATCTTGGATCCGCCATATTGGATCCAAAGTAATTTTTTCAAATGTAAAAGTGGTGTTGTAACCCATCATTTCGAATTACCTTTTTTCACTGATTACAATGCCGCAATCCGTTTTTGAATATCTCAATTTGTTCTCAAGATATGGGTAGTTTGAATGAATTAATTTTTATCCAATTTAAACATTACAAATTGATAAAAATAGGCCCATGACCACAAAATAATGCTAGATAGTTTCGATTAACCACCATCAGTATTTATTTGATGAGCGATTTACACTTAACTTACCCCAACGTAAATTTTTTGGCCGCCATCTTGGATCCGCCATTTTGAAATGAGGTAAGTTATTTCAAATATGAAGTTGGTATTGTGGCCCATCATTTCAAACTAGTTTTTTACGCTGAATTCAATGCCGCAACCCGTTTTTAGCTGTAAAACTTAGTTTTTGAAAAATTCATATTTTTTGAGATTTTTATTAGAAACATGTCAATATCTTGAAAACTAAACTCTATAATTAAAAACTGGTTGCGGCATTAAATTCGGCGTAAAAAACTATTTTGAAATGATGGGTGACAATACTACCAAAAGCAACCGTTACATGCTTTATTCTTGACGTTCTCACCCTGATTATTAGCGAATTTCCCCTATGGGGAAGAAGCTGTTACCGTAATACTCAGGTAAGACCTAAGCCCGAGAACATGATAACTTTTCGTTTTGGGGCCCCCAGAAGCAAAAAACACTATTCGTTCATTTTCATACATATATATGTGTGTATTTAAGCACGATAGCGGCCGTAAAAATGGCCCAATCTGAATGACATTTGGTACAGCCATGTAAAGTAGTAATTATTCGGACGAGTTCGAAAACCAGTGCGATCGGACTACCGGAAGGGGGGGTAAAGGGGGGTAAACCCCCCCAAAAATGGGTTTTTTGAGTTTTTTACATAGAAAAATAAAAATAACCCAATTTTTGTTGGCACCATTGAATTCAGCTCAAAAAATCAAACAATTTAGTATTTTGAATCACTGCTCTATGTCCATCGGTTACCGAGATATTGAAAGTGGTAAACACAGTACGTTGTCCCAATTTTAACCTTATGGGGAATAAGTAAAATTCTATATCTCGCTTATTTCTCAACATATCTTAATAAAACTTGGTAAATGGCTTCTCTTAGTTCAGATCTACTAAATATTGAATTAAAACCACCCAGTTTTAATATACCTGTAGCAGCAAACCTGCATACTAATTCCCATGTTATTCTTATGGACCTTTCAAAAACATGTAAAATCTCTCTATGTTGGATTGAAAAATGTTGGTTTGCTTTTGAAATTCGCTGAGTATGCAGGTCTGCTGCAACGGGGGTATCGTTTATGTTATTCTTATTGGATTATTCCTGTCACTAAATCAGCTGATAGTGCCTGCATTCGTTGAGCGGCAACAAATGTGTGGAAATTTGAAGGCGCTCTAATTTTTGAATTATTGATTTTAACGTTATTCCCGCCGGAGACAAAGTAGTCACTTTACTCCCGCTGGAAGAAAAATTATTATTTTACTTACACATTACAAGGAGCAAGATTTTTTTATAAACTAAGCTTTTAAAACTATAACCGAAACTCCCCGGATTTCGGAGGTTTTTGTTTTAAATTTCGTAGGTGTAAAAGTGCAGAAAAATTACAATCCCCCTCCTTATAACAAACCATTTGATTTGTTTTTGTAACGGCATAGGCCAGTATAATTTTAACATTCTAGATTAAATTTAAATATATTAAATTGGTGATAAATTTAACTTTACTCCAGCGGACACTGTATATATTATCACCTGACTTGTTCAGTTAACACTTAATACTGCTCCACCTTCACAAAACCTTTACTTAATAAAATAACAAGAACTTGTCCAACACAATAAGTTTAAAATGTGAAGAAATGGAGCAAGAAAAGTAAAAGTGCAGACAAATTACAATCCCCCTCCTTATAACAAACCATTTGATTTGTTTTTGTAACGGCATAGGCCAGTATAATTTTAACATTCTAGAATAAATTTAAATAAATTAAATTGGGGATAAATTTAACTTTACTCCAGCGGACACTGTATATATTATCACCTGACTTGTTCAGTTAACACTTAACTCTGAACCAATATAAATAATGAGTGTGGTTTGTCAGTATAGCACGTGAAACAGCAAAAACTACTAGTAGTAGACCCTTTGTGATCTTATAAATTTAATTTGGAACCTCATGATGTGCACCGTAGTGGTTGGGATTCGATACCTGTCATTCATACTTGGCTTAAAATACCTACCTGGGTAGGTCCCCATTTCAAGTAATGTATCTAATGTATGTACTACCTATTACGGCTTAGGCACAGTATCGTCCGAAAGGGACCCATGTCAATAATTTAGGAAGTGCTTAAGGTGTTATTTGTTTACATGAAAACTTATAGTTTGATTTGAAATAGTTACAATAATTATACTAACAAAATACGTCACTTGCTAATACAACAAGAAAAAAATAATCTCCCGAGCAAAGCCGGGGTTATCAGCTGGTTGTTAACTAACATCCATCAATATCCTTCAAGTAGCAATCGCCTTCACAGAATCGCCGCTCCGATGTCCGATGTGAAAGTATCGCTGGCAATCTTCGTGGGCGGCCGGCAGGGTAATAGGATTAGCGGCTCCCAGGTGGGATAATTGGCGGGGCATTGTTGGCCAACCTGGCGTGTGATAGGCTACACCAAACAGCTGATTGTCAACACAGATGATATAATTGTTCTCGCCAATCCGCCATGCTGTCTGCGGCGCTGACTGCCGGCTTTTTGAAGGAGCCGCGCCGCGCGCCGCGTCGGTTCTTTTGGTAATACGAGCTCTTTCTTCAGCTCTCCACCCTTAATAGGATTCCTGTAAATAAAAGTTATTTTTATTTTAATTTTTATACTTTTATTGTTGTACTTGGAATTTAAACATTTTGATAGCCATTATGTAGAGTTTTGATAATTTAAGTCAACATCCTAAGGTCCGCATTACATTATTTAAAAACAGTATTTTCAAAACCAATTTGAGTCTTCCATATTATAAGGTCAAGTCATAGTTGGAAATAAAAATTTGTAAAATATTTGTTATAGCATATTTCAGCATTTAGAGTTTATAGGTCTGATAACCCTATAGATAAGACTTTTTAAAAGTTGTATACTGTATAATAAAACAGGACAGTAATTGCACTCCAATGGTGGAAATTGGCGATCGATTTCGCCATGTCGCACCGATCATATCCCTTTACAATCTTCACCAATTATCATCAGGCAAAAACACTGGTTGTCTTATTAAAAAAACGTTCACTTTCGATAGAATCATAATCCAATTAACTAAAAAAATTCTATAAAATTTATAGCTTGTAAACCCGAAGAAAATAAATCTATAGAAAATATAATGCAATTGATACATATACTAAAACCAAAGCCACACTACACTACAACAGTTAAGGGTTAAATGCAGATTTCACAAACTCAACAAAATAACAGATGCTTTTTCAAAAACATATTTATATATATATATTTCAATCTACATGTACAAAATATATTAGACCATATATATATATATTTGGATTCGGGTTTATATATATTGATTTAGAATGCTAAAGAGGAATATTAATTTTAAAAGAATCTCTTTAATTCGTGCCCGCTAATAGGTTTGCCACTTCACCAATCTGCTGTGAAAGCTGCGTTTGTCTTTTATTACCTTAATACCCTCCCTAATGGTAATAGTTGTCCCTTAATGTATTATCTCAGAAACGCATACTGCGATTTTAATTTTTCTTTCGCCAAAACGTTTAAAAAAATTCATGCACTTCGCTGTTTAAACTTTTAATGTAAACCTAATATGTGGACATTCAGTAACACTTTTCATTTAATTAATGCACCTAGAACGGTCTTTGTGACATCACCCTTTTGTTTGTAAAACCAAGTAATAATGGCAAATGTGTAATGCAAAGATAAAAATAATTCCCCTCACATCAATGGGGCAGAACACAGAATACACCAGTAAACTAGATAATGTATTGGTTTGACACAAACAACTGGAAAAGAGAATTTACCGCGTCAGCGTTACAATGACTTTGTTCGTAGGTGGAAAACATCAGAGAAATAATCATTCAATCAACTAAACATAAACAAACGACAATGTAATAGTTACCAAATACAAAAGTCCATTCCATTAGAGCATGATCACAGATATTTCTATGTGTGATATTTCATAGCTCCATTAACGCTAGGCTCTATTTGTCATTGGTATATGTATAATTAATTCGATAAAGCATCGACGATGACAAAGGCTGTGACGGCGACGCGATCGCAGAGGCGGTGGCAGTGGAAACGCAATGATTCAGCCGGCCGTGGATTACTCGCTATTATTGCAATCACCAATATTGTTCTCGCATATGCGCGCGTTTGTGGGATTACATTGTTCATTATCATACCCTTAATTAAACAATCTACTAGGTTTAATTAAATAATGTGATTTTCTAATTAAATACACGTCTCAGTCGCGTTTTTAATTAAATCGGAAAACCGGCGGGGATCTTGTTACAATGCGTGTAAGCTTTAATTCACAGCATTACACAATGCACTTTTGATATATTCAAGTTTAAAGGTGAATTTATATTAACATTACAATTTTAAGTTTAAACCAATTTCTTTAATTACCTGACAGTCGTTAATACTTCGGTCACTTGAAAAAAAAGTTTATAATTTTCCACCAAAGTTTTTTACCATCTTAAAAGTTGTGATTCGGTTTAAAAAATTCAAGTTTTTAAGTGGTAATATCTGGTTTTAGTGCGACATACGTTTATTTCATATTAATCTAAAACTATCCAACTGCATTACGAAACAATTATTTTCAAAGACCTTTATGTCGTTTTAGTTATTTTGATTGAAATCAATTCATTTAAATTTGTTTTTATAAACTAAAAAGTTAATACACTAAGCAACTGCATGCAAATGATAAATCTACTATATATTTGTCAAATATCACTCACCTATCATCGCACAGCCAAGACTACAAGACCTAGAACCTTGAAACTTTGCATGAACGTTCCTCTCAGGGCATAGGCATCCGCTAAGAAAGGATTTTACAAAATTCCCTCAGGGCTACGCCCTATGGTACATCAAATTTTCAATGTTAAACTATAGGGAAGCTCATGTAGTTTTTATGGCAACCTAAATATCAACTCATGAATTCAAGAAAGTTTTTCTGTTTTTCCACGGGTAAAACCGTGTTGATCAGCTAAATAAATCGATAAATATGAATCGATTTTAGCCTCATGCATTTAGGTAGAGTCTTTTTTTGCTATTATGTATCACTTATAATGCACACAAGGCGTTATCAACTAAGAATGCACCTCGTTAAAGATTAATATTTTATAGCTGCAAGTGAAAGTATTGCTCCTCAAAATACCTGATAATAACCATGTTATGATAACTTTTCCTCATCTGCTACATTTAGACGCCTTGTAATGCATCACTACAATATCCTACAATATCCGCCTTGTTATGCTTTTTGAAATTGTTAGTCAGTTTTAAAAAGGTTTTAAATTATTTTTATTAGTTTATAAGAAATTGTTATGCAGAAATTGTAATTATAGTCTTTTCTCCTCTGCAACACAAAATGAGTTTATTTGACCTTTATTTTAGCGAATCTCCCCTATTGGGAAGAAGCTGTTACAGTAGGTCTCATGCATGGTAAGGTAGGTATACTGAGAAAAATATTATGCCGGCTATAGACACAAAACGCATACAGCAGACATATTATATCAAAAAACGAACCTTGTTTAGTTATAACTGCTGCAGACGACGTCGTCTGCAGCAGATAATATAAGGGATCTCGTCAATTTATATCACTGAGAAAAATGTACGTCTGAAATACCAGTAAATAAGGGTATTTTAGACGTAAAGACGGAAGCCACATGACACTAGTACTGTACGTCAGAATTGCCAGTACGTGTACGGGTGTTCCCGTACTGGTGGAGGGCCGTTACAATCAGTCTAAAAGACCGGGACTAGTACAGGTGAAATGCCCTGCTTTCCAAGGCACGGTAGATTGTTGCGCTGGTCTTACAGAAGGACGGTCAGGATCTTCCAGACTGCCTGTACGGAACCAACTGACGGACAGTTAAGGCCCTCCAGACTGCCTGTACGGAACCAAAAGACGGACAGTTAAGGCCCTTTTGACTGCCTTTACGGAACCAACAGACGGACAGTTTAGGCCCTCCTGACAGTCTGTACGGAACCAATTGAAGGACAGTTTAGGCCCTCCTGACTGCCTGTACGGAACCAATTGACGGACAGTTTAGGCCTTCCTGACAGTCTGTACGGAACCAATTGAAGGACAGTTTAGGCCCTCCTGACTGAATTTACTGAACCAATAGAATTATGTACTTACTTTACTAAGCGTCACGAAATCGCAATGTTCGAAATTGCATAAACAGCTGATTCCCTATATAATGAATATTGGAAATAAGCTGTTTAAGTAATTTTAAACATCACAATTTCATGACGCCTAGTATAACAGCTGTAGTTCAACTTGAGGTCTTCGTGATAATGATTATTTTAACAGACTACCGGAATTAATGGACATGAATTTCTGGCTCCAGAAGTAATTAATATTAAGTGAATTAAACATAAATTCATGTTGTCCCAATGAAGTATTTACCAATGATTCCCCTTAGCCTACTTCAGATTTTGAAGTATGCTTGCAATATGATACTTAGTTTTGAAAACGAATGGGTCAGTTTTTATGTTTGTCATCAGTCAAACTAAATCCAAACTCGAATATAAAATTTGAATGTTTCGGAGTCGAAACACTCAAATTTTAAATATGAAGTCTGAAACTTGAATTTCAAAAAAAAACTTGAGTAGAATTTCATACTTATTTTAATAAGACGTATCCGTTTATCTGTGATAAAATGCAATGATCCAGAGAGTATCAAATTTAAATCAGGTATTAAAACCCCTTTGAATTGGTATACATATATTAAACTGTTTTTTTCTTTAATTTCACTGATAAATTTAAAGTTTAAGAATGTAACTTCATTTGAAAATTGATATAAATAAAAAAATGAATTGTTCTGCACTTAAATACCTTTTTTCCTATGAGAACTCGGTGAATATTAATTATAATGAGTCAAAAGTCTATTAATTGAAGAGAATATTTTAACGAACAATGAGTAAAATGTTTGTGTGCTACAAATTAACAAGGTTCACATGATGAAGCTTAGGATAAAATATTTTTGCCCCAACAATATTAGAACAAAGTGCACTTCTGTTATAACTACAAATGATTCCTAAACAAATATACACTGATAAGTTTTTCTTCCTTGGAGAAATCTGTGAACATGATGTGGATAAGTCAAATTAATATTCAACTTAATTGAAAAGCAAATTTAAGATGAATAAAATTTTTAGTGTGTTTAAAAAATAACTGTACTGTAACTGTGCATGTTGGTACATGGGATAACATGTTATACTGTATATATCCCATCAACATTTAAATAAAGTACACTTCTATCAAGCCTGCATATGACTTCTAGCATATAAATAGAAGGTAAATACTCTCAAGATTTTTACTGTTTTTTTAAGTGTTGTAAAGAATCAATATGTTTCACAAAATAAAACAAAATGTTCAGAGTTTATAAAACTTTATTTTTTTAATGGTATACTACAAAGATACTCAAAGTAATAAAACTTAATACTAGAACAATACAACGTAAAAGTAGTAGAGATTTTAGCTTTTATAAAATGACAAATATTTAGCGGCTGGACACTTTTAACCATCTTTTTCCTTTAATGGTTTTGACCAAACATATTTTGAGAACTTATAAATAACATTCAACATATATTTAAGACCATCATTCTATTTTCCATATCTCGTAATTAGTAAATATGCTACTCATAAATCATTAACTTTCAGAGTAGTAATTTTCCTTTTTAAATTTTTTCCTGATTGGAGCATGAATTTCATTTGCTTCAATAATCTGCTCTTTTTCATAAAAGTCCTTTTTTAATAATTGGTTTCAATTCCTTGGTAATAATTTACCTTAACTAGTTTTAAAAACTATACATTTTGTAGTAATTATAAATAATCCATTTTTCATCTGAACAATTTCTGGATTGATATTTTTTGTTTTTCTTACATTTTTTACAATGAATTAATTCCTCCATCTATATATATATATGTTTTCGTAATAAATGAATTCATGTTATAAATGTCATAATAATGCTGACTTTACAATTATTAAAAAAATTGTTGGATTATATAAACAGATAATATATAAAAAGAATTATTTTTGAAACAAATACCAAGACAACATAATAAAATAAACATTAAAATATTTTACGAGACGAGAATTTAATGATTTTCAACCATATTTCACACACCAATTAACTAGTGAAATAGCATTTTTTATTATAGTAGTATCGAAAAAAACACATAAACATATAAAATTAATTAAAACAAATGAAAACATTACGAATTGGATATTTTACTATACGTTTTTTTTAACAAATTCTATAATATTATTTTAAATTAAGAAATTATGATGAAGCTAAAATCACATCTATCTTTAATAAATGTATAAATTATACGAAAACTAACATATTATATAAAAAATGTCACCAATGATTTTTTAATGTTTAGATATGGATTTTTTGTATAAAACCAGAGTATGAAGATGATTTTTTAAATTTACAAACACATCTAATGCAAATGTTGTAGCCACATACTGTAACTGAGCATTTTATGAAGTGCCCAACTCTGCCTGGTTACTTCAGCACGTCTGGGCACATAATGTAATTCGATTATTTCAATCAAAATTACAGCATGTGCCCAACGAAACTGGACACTTCATGAAGTGCCCAACGCTCATTGGGCACATTCTAAAAATATCGGGGCATGTTGGGCAGATGCTATAAAATCTTTATCAAGGTTATGATTAAATCTCTTAAATATTTTTCGAATCTTAAAATGTTATAGTCATTTTATTTAGCCGCACTTTTTGATAATGCAAAACGTTTACATTGTATCTGGGTGATAATCATTATGTTTATAAGTTTAGTTCTGACTTAAATATAGAGTTATCAATAACTTTGCTAGCAATCCCTTACCTTTGAATAACTTTTAACACTCTTTGGTTAAATTATTTACATGAATTTTCAAACATATGTCTTTGTTATAATATAAAGTTTGATTTTTAAACTATCGGTGTCAGTAGGAATATAATAAACGATTAAAGTACATTACTGAAAAGATGTTTAGTGAACCAAACACTCCATATACATTTTAAAACAAATAATACAGTAAAACAATTACAATTATAAGGCTACAATTATAAGGCTTGATCTTATGATTTTCTTTTTCATGATTTTTAAAAATATAAAAGAAAATTTTTGCTTAAATTTACGCCATTCAAGTAAAACTGGAAAAGAAAAAAATTGTCTTTGACTTATATTTTAAATTTTGATACTAGATAAGTAAGTAACTGTAGAATTGTTTTTGAATTTGTGCACGGAAGACTGCCATGGCACTTTCTGTAAATTACTTATACCTTGCTGTATTTTGATTTATTGCTGTAAGTTTTATTGAGTGTGACTTAGTAAGTAGGTAATTATTAAAACATTGAAACATTTTTTAAAAGGTACATAATAATGTTAATGTTTTTGTTGAATTCCAATTTTTATATATATATTTAATTATAAAATTTTAATTACCTAAACGTTCTGGCTTAAAAATAGACTATTTACTGTCAATGTTTTATAATGCTCATTAAAAATGTTTAGTGTTACATTGTACAGTATATTTAAAAATAATACAGTACATAAATACTAGAAACAGCGACGTATACTGCAGTTTTGCGTTTTTGCAGCAAGTTCCCAACATCTGATCTGGACACATGGTGTAAAAGCAATAATTACATGAAGTGCCCAACGAGTATGTTCACATACTGTATTTTTTATGAAACCGGTCAATTACACAATGTGTCCAGAAGAGCTGGGTACTTCATGAAGAGCCCAATTACAGCATGTGGCTCGACATATACATCTCTCAAAGACTTGATTTTGGAGGGTTAAGTCTCTCTCCAAATAAATAAATGGGGGGTGAATCCCATAAATCACCTACTTATAGTGTCTTCCACAACAATCACAGACATTGTAACTTTTCTGCAGTTACCAACTACAATAATTTGTGGTTGAATGTTTCGGTCGTGTAACTTACATTATTTATTGTTCTTTGACTGGATCATGTGCATAATCTCGGTCTCTGATGACACGGAAGTAATGGCGGCTTCTAACTTCTTACATCGTTTTCCTTAAGACTTTCTGCGTTAGTCCAAGCTTCGATTTCAGATTAGGTGATTGTAGAAGGAAGGGCAGAAGGAGCAGCGTTGCACGTTGAGAGTTTTGTCCCACACTTCCTATAAAATAAAAGTAACTTTTAGGCTGCAGTTTATTGTTGACATAAAATCTCATATGAACCATTGTTAAGTATAGTATAATTTTCCGGAAATTTTTATACATGAACAACATTACACACATAAACAAACTGCAAAGAAATTTTCTGTTTATATACACAAGCTGGATATTCATAAAGTACATTTGTCAAGCAATTTTTTATTATTTTACACAAGCTGGACATATATAAGAAACCGTTGTCAGTCAATGTTTTGTTTGAACTGGGCTTTTTATGATTTTTATTTGGAGGCATGGTTAAAAATTGGCACGTCAATACAAAATGTCCAACCCAATTGAAAACCAAAATCAGAAAGCAAGGGACGAAAAAACAACTTAGGACAGTACAGATCAGACTTGTAAATAATTTCTTAAGATACAGTTTAAAAATAATTCATAATTATGTCTCTCAATTGCAGAAGTATTTCACTTTGTTATTGAACCTCATTATAGTTTTTTATTAAATTTAATAAAAACACATTGTTTTATAATTTTACTTGGATTCTAATAATTTTTGAATCAATAACTCAAATATAATAAACGATTTAAAGTACATTACTGAAAAAAAGGTGTTAAGTAACTAAGGTGTTAAGTAAGGTGTTAAGGCAAAATAAGCTTTTTAAATAATGATTTAGAAGGCCTGAAGATATTCTTAATTTCTTCATCACTGTTGGAATCCGTCGGCGTCGACGGACTCCAACAGTGTTGAAGTTTGTATGATCGGCGCACGGACAACTTCACAACATTCTTCAGATTATATTCTTATTTTCAACTTATGAATACCGTAACAATAAATAAACATAATATGTGTTATATTTATTAAATTTTAAATTATAAAGATGCATATTAAATATATTTTTATCACTTAAATACATTTCTGACCATGAAAGTTCCATTACAAAACAAACCTAATATCAAACCTAAAAGTGTACTTAAATATTTTATTTTAAAAAGGGTGCCTTATTTAAATTTAAAGCCTAAGCTGTGATTTAGAATTAATGATAATAATTTGTTCACCAAACTTAAGCTATTTTGTTACCTTCTTATAAGGGGTAAGTAGGAATAGATAGCCTAGATTAGAAATAAATGATCTAAAGGCTTACCTTGTGTTCTACTATGGAGGTAGGCATCCCCCAATCCGTTCGAAGAGCTCTTAACATTTTTAACAAATTTTAACTTTGAACTAAACAAACTAGACACACCGACTTCGGACAATCGACTGAATCAGTTTCCGGGTATGGCCCGGTACAGCGCTGCAATTGCCGGTCTCGATCAGTCAGGTACACCCTTACTAAACTGGTCGGCGATATTTTAGACGTACAGGCCGTCAGTTTGACCCGGTTATAAACGGCAAATCAGAAATGCCCTGCTAAACTGGTCAACGTATTTTCATTTAGAAGTAAAAAGCAGTCAATTTTACCTGGACAGATTGAACAATCCTTCAGACTTGCCCTTACTCCAGGTAATCCAGAAGGAATACTGGCGTTACAGTTATGCCAGTTCGCGTAAAGGTCCTCCTGAAGGCTCACAAATTATTTGTCCGTCTGTTTCACCTTGATTACAGGTAGTACAGACGTATTTACATCAGTTGGGCCAGTAGTCAAGGAATTACGGGATTGCCTTTACGACAGGAAGAAATATTTTTCTCAGTGATATAAATGGAGAAGTTGTTGGTTCTTGCAAGATCTTAAAAATGATAACCTATTTGTCACATGGTGCTATTTAATTTTTTTTATTTTCAGGGCTACCAGCATAAAAAAGGTCAAAACTTTTATCTCCTAAATCTTGGCATGTCATATTAAAATAAAGCATGTTAATTAAAGCTGAGGTTACAAGGATTAATACATTTTAAACAGAATAAACTAATGTTAGTGGTTCTCGAGATACAGGATAATCCGTAAATATCATTATTTTTTACAAAAAAGGCCGCCATTTTGAAATTAATAAGGATAAGTGAAGTAAGTGGGTAGGTGGGGGGGGGAGAAGGATAAGTGGGATAGGTGATATATTTTCCCCCAAATTGTTTGTAGAGCTTTAAATTGATGTATATGCATGACATATACATCAATATTTTTATCAAAAAATTCTGAGATTCGAACCCGTGTCCCCCGGTTTTTGGAACATTCTGTATTTTAAAAAGTTTAAAAATATTTTTACGTCGGTCCTTGGGGTCGATTTAGTGGGGAATTATTTTGTTTCATGTATGTAGGACTACTAGTTTGTCCGCAATCCGTGTGAGACACCTTGTGTGAGACACCCTGTATATATATCAGAGCTGATATCAGCAAGATGCGTGTATCTTTAAGCACGATAACGTGCGCAAAATTGGTCAGATCTGAATAAAATATGGCACAGACATGTAAAGTAGTAATTATTTGGACAAGCGAAAATCAGCCCGATAGGATCATTAGAAGGGGGTAGGGTTAGGGGAGGGTAAACCCCTCCAAAAATGGGGTTTTGAGATTTTTTACATGAAAAAATTAAATTTATGAAATTCTAAATTAAGCTATTGAATTAATTCAGCTTGAACAAAAATAAATAATTTAGTAATTTTAATTAGGCCTACTGCTCCATGCCCACTGGTTACCGAGATATCGTTCGTGGGAAACACAGTACGTTGTTCCAATGTTAACCTTGTGGGAAATAAATCAAATTCTAAATATCGCTTATTTCTCAACATAACTGAAAATATAACTTGGTACGGCTTCATCTTGTTGATATCTATTCGATTATTGAAAAAATGTCCACTTCAGGCCGAGCATTTTTGACAACTCGGTGACTTTTCTCTCAATAATGCTGTGGTGCTTGTTTTTATAAGTATTAGTAATGTCAAATAGCCTATGTACTAACCAGGAAACTTTTTACTACAGGAAAATAAAAACAAAAAACCAAACAACTTGTCAACAGAGCCAAACTCTTTTTTGGAGGGTTGCTTGTTTTTATATTAGTGATGTCGAATTTGTACCAGTTACCTTATTTCTACAGGACAGAAAAAACAAAAACCCAAACAATTTGTCAGTAGAGCCAAACTCTTTTTTTAGATTAATATAGTCTACGTTTTTTAAAGATATCACATTGTAGTCAAAGTTTTTCAAAGTTTTTAAGTTACACGGACAAAAGGATGTACAAGAATTGGGAAATTTCTTTTGACATATTTTGAAATGGCATAACTCAGACTGTTTATTGAAATCACAGACGTGACACTGACTGCATTTTCTTGAATATTAAGAATTGTGTGATTTGTCCTTGATTTTTGTATTCAATGGCTTAGTACAAAACTTTCTAATATGGTTAGTGTGTAACACTGAGATATTACAATAATCAATAATAAGGTAAAACTGCCTAACCAAAGAATGATTAAGAAAGAATGATTAAGAATGATTAATTCCGCAAAAATGACAAAACCGCTGCAAAATAGGGTTTTTATGCGGTGGGTCGCGCTTCGCTGGGAAAGGTAATCAAATATTTGTAAAAAAATAAAGCCCTCTTCTTTATATTTCTGCCCTTAAAATATATTAATAACATTTTCCTGTGATTTTCTCACATCCTCAGAGACCTTTCATTCAAGTATAGGGTTATGGGTGTCAGACTTATAGGGTTTTTCTCAAATAAAGTTACGGGTAGTTTAAATGAATTAATGAATGAAAAATTCTTTATTTTCACAGGCAAAGTTAGGGCCGCATGGCCCTAACAATGCTTAACCTGCCTAAACAATTTATACACAAATATAATACAAGAATAACATTATGGAACACTAACAAAAACATAATGATCTCTTCCAATAAATTAAAAAAAAAACTATAGTTATATATATATATAGTTTGGGGATTGTATAAAGATATGGTGAATAATAATGTTAATATGCTAAAAACGAAATTTATAATGAACAGAATCTAGAGGAGAGGTTAACAAGATTTGCAAACTATTCCAAAGAATAGATTCTTAGCTAAAAGAATACCTAAGTGAATTAATCCTATATAGTTGAAGAATCGATTCATCAGTTCTATTCAACTTTATTCTCCTCGTTGTGATTTCAATCACTACAGAATATAAGAATCAGCAGTTCTAATATGCGGCAGCGACTCTATTTTGCTCTGCTGTTAAGAACCACCTTTGCTAACGTATAGCGTATAGCCCGATTTTTAGACGGTACCTTCAAACCACGGTAACCGAGAAACAACAAACTATCTTTAGACAGTTTGATTCCAGCTACACGGCGTAGAAAGATAGAATGATTGTCACTATCAGCAGTAAAGCAGTTAAATTAGTCGGTGAAACTTGCAGCCAACCGACGTAGAATAGGGTCTTTACTTGAAAGTGTGACTTCACACCTCCCACAAATAATAGTCCCCTGGTTAAACCATGTAACTGTAGAAAGAATACATTAAATAATGTTTTATTTTGTGGATACTATCATGTTGATCAACAAAACAAACTGATAGTTCAATTGAAATAACATTCTGTGAGTTTGGATTTAATATTTTATACTCTAAAAAGTTGTTTGAGTTTTTTTGTAGATTCTGTTTGAGCAAGAATATTGGTTTTAATTAGTTTTTATAAAGTAAAATTTTAACGAAGATATAAAAATGATTTTTAGCGAATTTCCCCTATAGGGAAGAAGCTATTACCGTAGGTCTCATGGTAAGACTTAAGCGCGGGGCCATCATAACTTTTCATTTTGGTGCCCCCAGATACCAAAAACACCATTCGTTCAAATTTGTAGATATATATATATCTATATATATATGTGTCTGTAAGCACGATAGCGCTCGCAAAAATGGTCCGATCGGAATGAAATTTGGCACAGGTGTGTAAAGTAGTAATTATTCGGATGAGTTCGAAAACCAGCCCGATCGGACCATTGGAAGGGGGGTAAAGGGGGATAAACCCCCCCCCCAAAAATGGGCTTTTTGGGGTTTTCACATAGAAAAATAAAAATGATCCAATTTTTGTTAGCACCATTGAATTCAGCTCGAAAAAACAAACAATTTAGTATCTTGAATCACTGCTCTATGTCCATTGGTTACCAAGATATTGAAAATGGTAGGACACAGTACGTTGTCCCAATGTTAACCTTATGGGAAATAAATAAAATTCTATACCTCGCTTATTTCTCAACATATCTTGATAAAACTTGCTAAATGGCTTCTTCTAGTTCAGATATACTAAATATTTAATTAATACCACCCAGTTTTAGTATGCCTGTAGCTGCAAACCTGCATACTGATTCCCCATGTTATTCTTATGGAGCTTACAAAAACATGTCAAATATCGCTATGTTGGATTGAAATATGTTGTTTTGCATTTGAAATTCGCTGAGTATGCAGGTCTGCTGTAACGGGGGTATTTTATATCATACTTATTATTAGCATTTGGTTGTTCTATACTCAATCACTAGCGCTCTGCGGTTATGATTAAAACTACCATCAAGTAAGTGCAGCAATGTCACGGCAATTCCTACCCTAGCGCTCTGCGGTTGTGACTAGAACTACTGGAGCAGCAGCAGCACCATCGCGGTATTCCGACATTGCGTTGCGTGTTGCGTTTGTTTGGTGTCGGTGTTGAGTGTTGAGTTGTTGCATAAAGTGTGTTGAGTGGTGAGTGTTGATGTTTTTTTTTTTTGTAGTGAAAGCCCACAAGTGACATGTCAATAAGCTTAAATTGGCATTAGAAATTAATCAGCGTGATTAGTGTATATTCTTTACTTACTCAATCAATTACTTCTAGCTTCATAAATATTTTTCTATTCTGCCTTGAGTGTTCCGAGACTTGGGTTTTAGTGCTGGATTAAAATTAAAATAAATCAAGGTTAGGGTTAGGCACATTCGTCAGTTTTAAAAATAGGCCTAGCCGTATGTCCTCATGAATAATTTATTTAAGTTTCTACAACCCTACAAGACCTGAAGCTAATCATTTCCATCGTGATTCAACAGAAGCTGAATAAGTGAAATCTGAGTAAGGCTTGTTGAATAATCTTCTGAAGCATGAGCCTAGTGTACATGGAATTTTTCTACATTATTAGTAGTGTATTCATGTAATTGTTTGCTTAGGCTAGCGTCCGTTATGCTAATCTACCCATACTTTTGGGTAGAGTCAAGAATTCAGACTTGGGCCTAATTCCTAATTGGGGCGGAGTAACATCTGTACGGGACCTACATCATAACTTACAAGCAACCACATGAAATTAATTATTCTTTTTCCTCCACCTACTAGTGTATTTTTAGTATGTTAGTATATTTTAGTTTTGTTCATTGACGCCATCCATCCACTCTGTGGTCAACGATGAAGACGGAGGTCTGATGTATGAGGTACTATCTAAAGTTGTCTTTTAGTCCCTGGAATAGAATACTAAAGTACTAGTTTATACTCCATGGGATTTACTTACTTACTTTTTCTCCCAAGGGGCTAAAAGTAATCTCATAAGAAATACATGGGGAGAAATCCGGCAACTCTGCGATGGACACTGAGAAAATGTGGCAACACTGTCGATTTTCATTTGCTTTCTCTAAATTCAATTCAAGAACTTCAGTGATTCAACTTAAGAAAACAAAACCGTATGCATTTTAATAGCCAGGTAATAATTTTTCTATATGAATTAACCCTTTTAAGGCCAGCTCCCAAATTGTGGTACTTGCGAAAAAGGCCAGCTCCCAAACTGTGGTACTTGCGAAAGAGGCCAAGCCATTTCTTATGTGCTGTGCATAGTTTTAGTTAACGGGCTATAACTTCCACAATTTTTATCAGATACTCATAATTCTTTTTTAAAATTGTTCCTAATTAAATGGGCTTTAAAATGCATTAGAATATATTATGAAATCATCAGAAAGAAATTTTGTTTACAGATGTATGTAAGAAAATTTTAATGAGCTAATTTATATTTTTCCACTTTGACGGCATATAAAAAATACATAACTTTATTTTACATCCAAAAACCATTTATAACTACAAAGTACAACTTATTTACAGGAAGTATGCCAATTTTGAAGTACCTACCTTAATTAATAACAGAACTATAAGGGATAATGTAAAAATTGACACTTCACTATTTTAGGCCTAAATGGCTGATGCCATGTTATTTGCATACAGGAGGGTGATTTCGCTTACAGGTCATTTATCTCGACTTCTTTTGCTCATTCGTCATTGAAAACACAAGTTAAGCACACACAACTCATTTAATAAATGATATTTGGTCGATTAAAACAATAACCTCATCACATAACCAATAAAACACAAAAATTAAACAGCAACAAAATCATCACATGGCCAGCAGACGATCATGACATGAAAATCTATACAGACAACAAGGAAATTTAGGCTAAAATGGCAGTATTTGCCATTATTCATGAAGCCCAGATGTCCCTCTACAAGGGAATATCAAGTTTAGTGGCCTTTGGAAAACACAACCAGGAAGTAAACAGGGAAAAGTGGACGGGTGCCTATTACGGCCGTCGGCCGCGAACGTAGATTTTGCCACGGGGGCCTATTACGGCCGCTGGCCTTGAACGTACTTTTTACCACGGGGGCCTATTACGGCCGTCGGCCTTAAAAGGGTTAAGTTGGCAATAGGCTACTGAATATAAAAACTCCTGATTTACCTAGAGCTTGTTGTACCAATATGCCGAACGGCCGAACGTTTTATAAACATTATCGTTTCTTACCTACAGATTTTGGGAGGTATTTAAAAAAAAATTAATACTTTAGAAAATATTGTGTTAAAAATAGTGTGAAAGTTTGAATAAATAGTTGTTTAAATTGGTTAGTAACAATTGCTTATAATTGCTTACGTTATATATTTATATGCGATTCTAATCTAGCCTAGGCTAGTTAAAAGGAGAAAAAGATCATGTGAAGGTAATGTTATAATGTCACAGTTTTTATTAGGTAATGGTGTAGGTGGAGGAAAAATTTTGTGTGCATCATCTGGGTCTAACGTGCTTTTTTCCCTCAGGAAAATTGTCGCCCTCGGCTCTGCCATCGGGTGACAACAGTTTCCCTCGCGGAGAAAAAGTTGCACTAGAAGGTTAGACCCTAGATGCACAAATAAATAAAACTCTACAAGTACTCTAAGCATTTGGATTCACTAACTTAGAATGTTTAGATTCCAGAAGAAAGATCAAAACTACCTTGTATGTTCAATACAAATGATAGTAATAGGCAGGCTTACTTAATTATTTTGGTTTAAACACATTTCATGCAAGTCACCAATAGAGACATAACTTACCAAGGTGGATATCAAGCTCGTTTGAAGCATGATCAATTCCTTCCTAACACATTCCCGTAAATGGGCTGGACCTTTGTCAATTGTTGGGAGGTGATATCTGTTGGATCTGTCCCTAGCCGCTCCATTGAGCCTAGGGACACACCTCTAAGTTAGTTTTTAACTATAGGTAACTCCAGCGACTTGAAGGTCACAAATTTTGGGTAGTTCAAATAGTTTGGCTTGTGGATGCGATATTCCATGGTGTGGATTCACCGCCGCTCCACATCATCCACGTCCTATTGATTCTACATTCATCAATAATTCCATCATATTTAGAGCAGTTTGTAATAAGTGAAATAGTGGTTTGGATCCCAGTTCAAATGTAGTTAGGCCCTATGCCTTAGTTGTCATTTGCTGTTGGGCTATTAATTATCAGTCCTGTTTGAGGAAAAAGTTGGACATAGTAATAAGACCACAAGATCGTGCCACAATCATCATACACTCGTCTCTCATTCATACTTGGCTTTTAAAATTAGTTCCTACTTGGGTAGGTCGCCATTTCAAAGAAGTACTTAAAATTTAATTTTCAGCCAATATGGAAGCACAACAACCTTCATTGAAACTCCGTTTTTAAGAGTTAAACTATCTTAGGCCTAATTGAGGATCATAGAGATTATCTGGGTATTTGAGTACCGGTAGGCCCTAAAATGCCCTTTAACTTACGCGATAAAAGAGTAGGATATTAATATTTTATGCAACTTTAAATTACTGTACTCACATCTCTTGTCGTAGTTTTGTTCAATTTTGCATTATCTCCCTAATTTGTAAACAAGCAAGGTTATTTTTCATGTCTGATTTAGAACAAGCTACCTATTCGAGTTTTACAAATTATAAGGTCAAGAAAAGGAAATATATCCCTATGGTGTCTGAATCTGTGTCACTGCCTATAAATAACCGTGTAGTTACCTGATATATATATATATGTTTTAGAGTGAAGAATGTATTGGACTGTGCACCTCACTGGTGGACCTAAAAGAGTGAATCATGCAGCAGTCATTGTTGGTGATAAAGTTTACTCCTTCGGTGGATACTGTTCTTGCGAAAACTACCTTGTGAGACGTCCTATTGATGTCCACATATTAAACACAGGTGAGAATCCAGGGTTGGAGTTCATTGATTTGCAGCCTACAAAACTAAGCTATAGGCTAGGCCTTTAATGTGGTTAGGTTAGGTTATTGAATTATAGACTTTTTCATAAACCATGCACCTATCCTAGGATAAGAGGAAGCTGAAATTGTCTGTTGTCTTGATAATCCTTCCTTGCTGAAGGGGTAAATTGAAGCCGAAACCAGAGATACACTAAAAAATTAACAACAGCTTTATGCTCATACGTTAGTCATGGTTTTATTATAAGAATTTGGCAACGATGGAGCTCCCTTTAAATATAATGTTTTGAGCAAGGGATGCCTAAGTAATTTTATTTTAGGATCTCTTTCAGATGTTAAATAAAGCCTAGTCTGAAAATTCTTATTTTTTACTCTTTTCTTTGCCTTCTTTTCTTCTCTGCCGCGCCAGTGAGTTCCAAAAAGAACGAAACAAAATATGCAAATTGGACCAAAACATCATCCCATTTTGTATGTCATATTATGATCAGCAGCTTGTTTACTTTGTATACAAAGGAGATAAGTTACCCATAACCAAGTTCACCTTCGAACTGTTTCTCATAAAGGTCGTACGTGTATTTATGGAAGAGAGCTCTATTGCTCGTATAACGGTTCGGTAAAACAAATATAATTGCAAGCACAAGCTCTTGTTGATTTTTGTATTTTGCTTCTGTGTTTTAGCTTCAGTTTTTCTTTTCACCTTGGGAGGTGTGTCAGATAATAGCAGATTTGAGTTGTCCAATTTCTCCTAAGACAGGTGCATGGTTGCTTGAAAAATTCATAGTTTAGCATGATCTACCCATTTTGTCTTAAAAGCTCATTGGTTAAGTACTGTTTGGTCAAATACTAAGACCATCAGGAATGAAAAATGTATTTCTATTAGGTATATAGAATTAAAAAAAAAAACTTAATGAAAGTAGGCTTATTATTATGAAATAACTTTGCTTGTAAAGAGGAAAAAATAATTCTTCCGTGTAAAAATTCAGACGTTGAGAAATCCTCTTTCGAAACGTTTAGGAATGTCATTGTATGTAATAATCATTAATCACAAGGTGGTATTACCATTAGGTAATATGTCAAGGTTACTGCAATAATTGAAGGGGTCCCCTATAAAACGCTCTAAGCGACAAAATTTCAAAATCGGAGATATTCAATGAAAAAGGTTCTCCAGGAGCTCCATCGTGGTATATTTTGTTTTGAAGATATTTGAGTTGGTAGCCCTGATTTCGTCTGTCAAAGTTTGCGTGCTTCGCGAGACTGCACAGACTTTCTGGGGAATAACGTTCTATTCGCCGAAAGATGGAATCCCCGCCGGTCGTTGCGCTGTCACCCAAGGACCAAAATCGTGTAAATAAAAATAAAAGACGTAAAGTAAATATTGGAAAAAGGAAGGATAAGACCAGGATTGAATATAGAAAATTTGGATTACCCTATAATTAAAAAAAAAGAAGTCAAGGCCTGGAAATTGCCCCCAAAAGAGGTGGGTAGAATAACCTTTTAAGCACCACATGTGGATAACTTTTAGCAAAATGACGTATCACGTTTTACTCACAACATTACGTTTTTGTACTTTTACATCAATAAAATTGTTTTATATTCAGTTTTATTTTTGTTTCTGTTGGTATTCCTATTCTCCCTCATGTTTTCTTCTTAAGTAGAAGAGCAGTCCGTCAGAAAACGTTCCAAGCACCGGTCATTTAGAACGTTATAATCCCTGAAATACCCCCTTTGCAGCAGACCTGCATACTCAGCGAATTTCAAATGCAAAAAAAAACATATTTCAATCCAACATAGTGAGATTTGACATGTTTCGGTAAGCTCCATAAGAATAACATGGGGAATGAGTAAGCAGGTTTGCTGCTACGGGTATATTAAAACTGGGTAGTTTTAATTCAATATTTAGTATACCAGGTTTTATCAAGATATGTTGAGAAATAAGCGAGATATAGAATTTTACTTATTTCCCATAAGGTTAACATTGGTACAACGTACTGTGTTTACCACTTTTAATATCTCGGTAACTAACTGCTCGGTGACATAGAGCAGTGATTCAAAATACTAAATTGTTTGTTTTTTTGAGCTGAATTCAATGGTACCAGCAAAAATTGGATTATTTTAATTTTTCTATGTAAAAAACTCAAAAACCCCATTTTGGGGGGGTTTACCCCCCTTTACCCCCCCTTCCGGTAGTCCAATTGGGCTGGATTATGAACTCGTCCGAATAATTACTACTTTACACATCCATGCCAAATTTCATTAAGATTGGACCATTTTTACGCGAGTTATCGTGCTTAAAGACACATAGATATATGTATATATATATATATATATATATATATATATATATAATAAATAAATAAATAAATATTTAAAATTAACATGAGTACCCTTTTGTTTTAAAAATAATTTTATAAGTAGCCCTTATAAGTGATCTTTATTTAACAATATATATATTTATTTATTTATGGGAATGAACAAATAGCGTTTTTTGCTTCTGGGGGCCCCAAAACAAAAAGTTATCATGGTCTCGGGCTTAGGTCTTACCATGAGTACTACGGTAACAGCTTCTTCCCTATAGGGGAAATTCGCTAAAAACACGTAAAATTTTTTAAAATGCTTGATGGCAAGTACAAAGTCAATATAATGCTACATTATGATGTTATAAATAGGGTGTTAAAGGATTATACATGATTATAAGTTCTAACCTTAATAAAACCGTAAATTTTAGAATTCAACTTTCAACCCTTGATTACTCAAAACTAGGTTTTTGTCGTTTAGAATGTTTTATGGGGGACCCCTTCAATTGTGAAGTTATGGGAAATATTTCTTCTCATAAAACTGTGTTTTCAGTTACATTGAGGTGGAATGTGTTTCTCCCACCTAAGTGCTCCACTCAACAAGCACCGTACCTGCGATATGGCCACACTGCAGTTGCTCACGGCACCAAAGTTTATATCTGGGGAGGCCGCAACGATGACTCAGCCTGCAACAAACTGTACTGCTTTGACACAGGTTGGCAACCATTTTAACCAGTTTAAGCAGTTATAAATCTTTCTTCACTTTTAAACCTAGTTATCTTGTTCCACACTGGTTACAACTTATCTGTGTCTGATCTTCTGACTGTCTACTTTAAGTTTTTCCATTTGTTTCTTTCTCCGTTGCAGTAAATGGTCTTCTCAGTATGATTTGACATGGGTAAAGCTTGTAACGGGTCAAATTTGTAGGGGGGGTATAAATTTACTGATTAATAGCTAGAGGAGGTGATTTGTTATGGCTATTTGCTTAGGCCTAGCTATGAAAGGGGTAAAGTTTCCTTGTGTAGGTTTAACTAGGTAGAACCATTAACCATTAACCAACCATTAACCATTAGGCCCTAGCCTAGGCCTTTGTTTGTCATAAGCCTAGCCCATCCTTTGGTTGGTTGACATAGTTGGGCAGCTCATGAATAATGGTTACTGCAGTGAAATATAACCTAAATCACACTAGGTGCACTGCTAACCTTTGCTGAAAGCCCATAAACCAAACACAAGGCTAACCTCTCTCGCCGGTGTCACAGCCCATAGTGTTGACATGAAGTTGATTTCATAAAACTTTATAGTTAAAACACTTGTGACACTTGTTGTTGTGAATAATTGCCCCCACACTTGTATGATTAAATATTAAAACCCCTTGACGGCCATAATAAACATCGTCAGTGTTGAGCAGCATAACCTCAATTGGCTTTGTTGAGGTGACAGACGACAGACGATGTCAGATGGATTGACAGCTGACGATCAGCCAGTGGCAGTGGTCCTACGTCACACAATCACAGCCACTGGTGATCAGCTGTTTATCCCCTCCCTGTCCCTTCCTTGGAGGGGAAGTTTTGGAAGGATGAACCCGGATGATTAGCGGGTGGATGATTCTGTTCCTAGTTCTTGAACTGTGCGGGTGGGTCACTAGAGTTAGTCCGCGGTGCGATTCCATCGCGACGAACCTAGTAAGTGTTAGCCGGCAGCTCAGAACTCTGTGATCGGCGTTTTACTCGTTTGAGTTTTATTTTGATTCGTAGCGTTTCCTATGAATCATCGGTGCCGTTTCGCACGTCCAATTTAATTAACCCCGTCGCGTTTGTCACGGGGTGATTCGACTCCTTTTGCCACTTAGACGCGGGTGGAGAACCTGCGTGTCAGAACAGGACCTACGTGTGCAGGTGACCTGTGGCGTTGGTACCCGAGTAACCATGGTTGGTAAAACTGTGGTGTAGGGGAGATCCATGGTGTCCGGTAACTTACTTGATACTTGATACTTGATGTCTTCATCAATGACTGGAATTCCCAGATAAATTGCGTCATATAATCTTTGTGGCGGCAGTCAGAACAGTGGCTTCACATCCAGTTCACCAAGTGAGTAAATAGGCCTGTCCACCAGTCTCCGCTGAATAGTATTTTTGAAAATTTTTATATCCAATTTTTTCACATCTTCTGGTAGGCTATTGAAAAATTTCATAGCAGCCCCAGGGAAACTGTTTAAAGTTTTTGACAACCTGCACCGTGGTATGTTGATATCCCCAGCTCTTCGGGTGCTGTAATGGTGCATATCTTGACGTTTTGCGTAAGAGGGTATATTTGCTCTGATATACACTAAGGAATTGAAGATATATTGGCCGAAGACTGTTAATATGCCTAAACGTTGGAATATAGGCCGGCAATGATCCAAGTGCCCGGCAGATGCAACAATCCGCAATGCCTTCTTTTGAAGCAGTAACATTTTTAAACAACCTGCAGAATGACCCCATAGAAGTATACCGTATGTCAAATGGCTATGAAACATTGTGTGGTAGACTGTGACTAGATAGGGTTCTGTAACTACATACCTAAGTTTATTGAGCAAAAAGATTACTCGAGAGAGCTTGGTGCAGATTTGTGAAATATGGTGGTTCCAGTTTAACTTGGGATCCAACCAAAAACCTAGAGGTTTGATTGCTTCGGCATTATCCTCAGTGACATCACGCTTGAGAGTACACAAGATACGCTGAGTCTTATTCTCATTTATACCAAGTTTGTTTGCTGTGAACCAGTTAGTAGCAGGTTGTCGGCCACTTCAATGACATTGTTTATAGTTCCCCCTTGAGCCACCAGGGTAGTGTCGTCAGCAAAGAGCAAGGTTTGGCCATTTAAGTTTAGGTCATTGATTAGGATAAGAAAAAGCAGGGGCCCGAGCACTGAGCCCTGTGGGACACCATGCAGCACATCTCTGCGACTTGACGTGAGTACGTTATTTGGTATAGATACCTAGGTTGTTTGCTAAACCATTTGGTGCAAATTAAACTTTTCAGTTTCCAATTGGCTTTACCATCAGGTGTGAACGATGATGATGGTACAGTAGCGTTGCGTTTGCGGGCTCTGAGTTCACACCTGAATAATTTAAATAATTTCTTGTTTGGTAGAAATCTGTACCTTTTCAAAATTTATTAAGAACCGTGGAATAAACCCAGCTGCCAGACTTGAGCGATTCCGCTGGCATAAGTCTGAGACGATTTTTCGGGTCGTAGGAAAATTCATTTTATTCCTTTTGCGAGAAAGTCGTCACAAGCTTATTTTCACGTATGTGGGGGGCCTTCTCTGCATAGGTCTCTCCAATATGAGAAAATAAATATCAAATCTGACTAGCAGTGATCCAATATCAGTCATAGACCAATCATAGTTGATTGATTCATTCGTTATACTTTTCTGACAACATTCAGGAATGTAGAAGAAGTATAAACAACAGCAAACAATTCATTGGAGTTTGACTGTTAGTAAATTGTTCATTTTTGTTGTTTAAAGATCATATGTGGAACTTGTACCACTAATTGTACAATTAACAGTGACTAGTAAACCCGTTGCTTGAAATTGAGTAAAACAACAAAATTTCTTTCTTCTTAAGGTTATCCATCTCTTGCACGGAAAATGGCAGCAACGTCTGTGGTAATTGCAATATTTTTTTCGTATTTCATCCAAATTTTTGTCTCCTAAGGATACAGACATCATTCTCTCATGACTGATGGCATATGTCTGCCATTGTTCTAAAGTTCTAAACGAACTGATGTCAACATTTACCTTATTTAAATAAAGTACAGTTTCCAGCATTAAATGTATTTCGTAGTTTTTATTTCATATCTCTATCCGTCTATGTTCGGTTGAAGTTTTTACGTCAAACTGTACATTTGCATACTTTGGATATGTATACTTTTGGAATTGTGCTGTCTGCCGGTAACTGTTCTGTGATAAAAATTTTTATCTATATGAAAATGATATAGACCACCCAACAGACTTATCGAGGTGAGACTCTGAGCTCACCATTTCAAATGCAGAATTTAATTATTTTAAATTTTTCAAGTTCTCTTGAGATGTTTTGTTTGTCTGTCTGTCAAGTGAAAGCGTGCTTCTCAATAAGGTCACATGTAATTTTGCAAAATTACCTTTTTCCCAAAGCCCCGAAAGTAAAGGACTCAATCTCTTATATGAGTCAATGTTCACATCAACACGATTTTGTTTGCGCACTGTTTTAATGGCGTTTTGTTGATACTTCGGCGTAAATGCCCTCTTCGGATTCGTGGCATTATTGTTGTTACAAATAAGTTGGAATAAAAACTTTAACATTACATGTAAAAAATATGATTTAGGTTAAGTTATAGATAAATTAAATGTATGGGGGGCATCATTACTACAACCACAGAACATCACTAAATGCAAAAAGAATGATAAAATATTGTTTTATGTTTAGCCTACATCATTCATAGTCAGCACTTCACAGTTGAACAAAATTAAAATAGTTTTGTGACAAATTTAAACGAACTGGAATGGTTTTCTAAATCTACTCATAAATAAATGCTTAAAGTTTGCTTCAATATATATATACATTCATTGGTTTCAGTTTCATTCAAAACACCTGGCTTTCATTAAAATCTTTGTTTATTTCCCTCAGCTGCTTTGTTTGAAATTTATATTCCCATGTTAAATCTTATGGACAAATATGAAACTTTAAGGGCGTCTAGGGCTCTTCACTTTAGTCTAACCTTCATAAATTTTATTTCCTGCAAAACTTCATGCCAAGCTCCTTCAGACGACACCTAAATTATTGAAATCAGCCCAGAACTTTTGGAGGAGTAATGATTACAAAAAAACCCCTTCTAGCGTATTAAATAAGTAATTATAGATATATAAGTTTTTGTGATTTCGTACCATAGCCTAAAATAATTTTAAATCTGTGATCCTGGTGAGTTTATTTCTTCAGCCAGCATAATTTGATTGTATGTAACCATAAAAGTTTGATTGTAAACCAGTGACAGAAAGGAATCTTAAAATAATTTTGTCTTATTGGCTACTATCTAACTAACAGTTGGTTGGTTTACATAGAAATCAGGGCTTAAAGCTAAGGCCCTACAAATTTATACATTTTGTAGGTACTTCCTCTTTGTTAGTGGTTCACCTGTTGCTTGTTTTCAAGGCACAATATTTTTATACAAAAACAAGTAATGAAACTAAAAGTATGTTTATGACCTAAGAAAATGTACTATAATACATGGGTGCATTTTGGTTTTTATGTTAGGCTTAATAAATCTCTTGGTCTGTGAGAAAAACTATTTTCATGTTGAAAACTAAGATTACACATTATAATGTTTTTTTTTAATAAAATTATTTTGTTCTGTCCAGAAAACCTTGAATGGACTTGCATCAAGACTCGAGGACTAACTCCTGGTGCAAGGGACGGTCACTCTGCTTGTGTTATTAACGACCACATGTATATCTTCGGAGGCTTTGAGGATGATGAAGACAGATTCTCTCAGGATGTCTACAAGCTTTGCCTTCATACTTACACCTGGTCTTACGTCTTTACGAGGGTAAGACATTTGTTAGGCATATAAGTTAGGCTACTTTCATTGTTTAGTTTGCTAAGGCCTGGAATAACTGACTAGAAAAACTATGAGTCTGGTTTAGCCAGAACATATTTTTTAATTGATAGTATTGAGGATAAACTTAATGAAATTATGTCTACTCATGCTAAGTCTTTTGGGAAACAATGTGCTTATATAACTTCAGCAACAGTGCTTATTATAGTATGTTACTAGAAGAGAGCCCAAGATATAAACTATTAATTAGACTGATATTATTAATTACTAAATGATTGTTTTATGGAGTGGAGAAAATTACTATGACATACTAATACAGTAGAACATCACTAATTTGAAAGCCTGTTTATTTAGTCTCTGTCCCCTGAATCAAAATGATTTTATATTTATTGAAGGTAACTAACCTGCCTGAGATGTCAAAAATTGTTCTCATTACTGCGATATGCGTTTCGATTCTTGACAATGCATCATCGGTCGCTGAAAACCTATACTATACTTCACACATTAGACGTGTTTAAGTTGATTAAGAATAACGCCTGTTTGTCTAGCAGTTCCCTTTACAATCAAAAAACAGTCGTCAACGTATCTACAATAAAATACAATCTTTCGCCGGTGAGGATTTACTTCGTCGGCGAAAGATTGTATCTTATTGTAGATACGTTGACGACTGTTTTTTGATTGGAAAGGGAACTGCTAGACAAACAGGCGTTATTCTTAATCATCTTAACAGCATTCACAGGTCGATTAAATTCAAAATGGAGACAGGGAAAAATGAATGTTTGCCTTTCCTAGATGTTAAAGTAATTAAATCGAACAATAGACTGGAATTTGGCGTCCACAGAAAGGATACACAAACTGATCTGGTTATTCCGATTGAATCAAATCATCCTATGTCCTACAAATTAGCGGCTTTCAGATCCATGGTACATAGGCTTGTTACATATGGTCTTTCGCCTGCTGAATTTGATAAAGAAAAATCTATAATCAAACAAATTGCTTTTAATAATGGTTATTCAACGGATCTGGTAGATAATATGATAAGGAAATGTAGATTCAAATTGCTAAGTAAGAATGACGGCAATGAAAACAGTTTAAAACAACAACAAAATTTTTCCCGTTCAAGTATGTTAACAAATATTCAGAGCATGTCGGCAGTGTTTTTAAAAAATCAGCATTCCTGCCTGGGTACAAAGTAAACAAAGTAAATAAAAGTTTCAAGACACGTAATCCAAATTTAGATCAGAGCAAAGACAAACAAAAAGGTGTTTATCTTATAAAATGTAATGCTGGGGAGAAATGCGATAAAATTTACATAGGCCAGACCAATCGTACTTTTAAGGATAGGTTTAAGGAGCACTGTGCAAGGAACCAAAAAAATCCAACTTCTAAGGTCGCACAGCATTTAAAAGAGAACCCTCTCCACAACATTAATTTTCAGCAATCTATAGACGCATTAAAAATTTGCAATGATGCTAAAAAAACTGAAGTATGGGAGGAATTTTTTATTTTTAAAAATGCTTCAAGTTGCGGGAAAGACAAAATGTTAAACATCAAAGAGGATTTTACTGACAAAATCACCTTCCATTTGTATAGTAGACTAGAGGGGGAGGGGCATCACTGACTGATAAACGGCTGACTGAATGACGTGTTCTGAACTGGACAGACAAGATTCGCAATGAGTTTAGGAGGCCTACGGAAGTCGTGATAACATGTCTTTTACCCGCGCCGGCAGTAAAAGTTTTTATCGTTTTTATCGTTTTAGTGTTAACGTAATAAGTGTCCGTGTGTATCTAGTAACTGTTTTAAATGTTGACGTTGTGTTCCATCGTGTGAACTGTGACAAACACATCTAATGTGTGAAGTGTAGTATAGGTTTTCAGCGACCGATGATGCATTGTCAAGATGCGAAACGCGTATCGCAGTAATGAGAACAATTTTTGACATCTCAGGCAGGTTAGTTACCTTCAATAAATATATTTAACAGATGTCAAGGCTATCAAACCAATTCAAAATGATTTTAATGCAGAATCTAAAATTTGACAATTTGTCTACGTGTACCTCTAGAGTTGAAATTTTATTGACGTGATTCAAAAAGATAAATTCAGAGTTAACGTATAGAGTTCAAATTGAAACTACCATAAGCCTCTGAAATTCAAAATTAAGTGCTAAGATGCAAAGATCAAGTCTGTTTAAAAATTAACTAGTGTGAATCCCGTACTCTGGATTCAGGACTTCTCTTTGCAAAATTGAACTTTTTTTTCTTTTTTTTAATAGGCCCCCATAAATTAATGTGATTCACAATCACCTCCATTGGCTCAATCTGGCGATATTTCATACTTCGTACAGTTCAAAATAAGTTGTCTGTCCCCTGAATTATGAATAAGGAAGGATCTATTGTATATTGTGTTTCCTACAACCGATTGTTAGTAAAAACCTACCAAAAAAGTGATTTCGTTCTTTTTTTCATGTTTTATCTTAGTTTTTATTGAAATTCTCCTTGTGTGTAGGCCTTAGTTTTTTCAGACACTGTTAATGTTCACACTTTGACAGGGTGAGCCACCGTCGTATCGGGACTTCCACTCGGCGACGGCCATCGACAGTCGGATGTTCGTGTTCGGCGGCCGCGGCGACCAGAGCGCGCCGTTCCACTCGCAGCAGGAGCTCTACTGCAACAACATTGTGTACCTGGACACGGTGGACAACCAGTGGCACAAGCCGGTGACTTCGGGTGACATTCCCGTCGGCCGCCGCAGCCATTCCGCCTGTAAGTCTTCATTCCGTGTGGTAATAAGTCTTGTTTGTAGAGATGTGCAAGTACTCGAGATTTCGAGTTTGAGTCGAGTATGGCCTTGAAACTCGAGCTTTTTTTTCAAACTCGACAATTTTGAGTCGAGTTTGATTGCAAATTGCAAAAACTGTAATTTTTGTTCAAAATAGAGGTGTGCGGATATCCGAAAATTCGAATCGGATTCGGATCGGATCGGATATCCGAATCCGATCCGAGGGTTTTATAACTATCCGGTAAGACTGACTAGATATCCGACTCTATCGGATAGACTGCATATTTTGGGGTAAATTTTTAAGAAGGATCAAATTTTAAAGTTTGGAAAGTCTTCCAAACAAAACTAGTCACTGCCAACGAGAGTACAGTGGTGAGAGAAAACATCGCAGAGAAAAAATGACACTTTGAAATGCGACGATTCGCGATTGCGGCTTGAACAACGCCTCAACACGATGCGATTATGTAGTGGTATGCATCAAGCGATGTATTTCGGTTGCTGATATTGCGACTCGTGATAAGATCGAGATCGTTGTATACGGTCAGAGTATTGCGCAATACCCGACGCGATAACGAACATCCTAAGATAAATTCTTGTATCGTAGCATTAAATCAGTTAACAAATAATAGTACATCCTTTATTAGTTCTGTCACTGTCGTGATCTCGATCAGTATCCGTTACCGACACAACATCGATTGGTACGAGAGAGAATCACAATCAAGACAAATCAGAGTTCGTCAATGACCTACAGTGTCCCCACAGTCGTCTTCAATTGCCAAACGAAATATCCCGTAAATACCCCATAAATAAATAGTCGTGTTGATGTTTCATACGACTATTTCAGGCTGTAAATATCTTAAGTGGCCTGTTGATACCATAAAATAAAAAGCCTACAATAATTTTGGGCTGCCAAAGATTTGGTGAACCTGTTCATTTCATTGTTTGTCTTTCCATCTCACATCGTGTTTGAATGTCATCGTCTGCTTAAAAGCTGAATTAACTCAAGAATGTCTTTCTTTCAATTGTATTAATTTATTTATCAACTAAGCAATTACCTACCTAGAAATACAAATTTGAATGATTAAAATTAAGTTTTTATTTTGTTGAAATATTAATCTGTGACAAATTAAGCCAAGCCGTATTTCCAATACGTCATTAAAATGGACATTCTTAGATAACAGTAAAATGATGAATTGACAACCTACGCCTGTGATAATAATTAGTGAGTTTGTTTGTTGTTTATTTTCTAAAACAAATAAACTTTGTTCTAATTAAATGACCAAGCTTTAATACTGAAACCTACAACATTTGAAACTCATCTTGAAATTTAGGTTAAGTTTACTGCTCAAATTATTATTTTATAGTATTATTTTGTAGTGAATCAAAATCTTGGCTGTCAGGCATTAATGCATGAATAAAAATGTTGAGCTTTCTTCAAATGTGAAGAGATTGGTGATCAAGTTTTATATTTAATTATTTTGTCTTATCACTTAGGCCTAGTCACTGATCAAATGATTTATTGATTTATGAAAAGGAAAAGAACAAAAAATACAGAGGCATAAAAATGAACAAATTTAGATTGCATTGAAAAATAAATTTTTAACCTAATTATGAAATTTATTTAGGCTTAATAACCTTGTTGAATTAAATACTAACTATGCTTAAGGGGAATCAATAAATTTTCAAATTATTAACAGATAATTAGTTGTACCTTTGCATACTTAATTGACATTTGGCCTGCATTGAAAACAATATATCTGAACAATCAACAACTCAGGGCTATCAAGGCAAACCTTACCTTACACATTAGGATAATATGGTAGTTCCTTGCAGTTACCTTAGGCTTATGAGAAAACTTAAATCTGCTCATTACGCCGTGCCGTAAATATCCGAATCCGGTACTATCCGATCCGATCCAAAAATTCACTATCCGCACATCTCTAGTTCAAAATATAATTTTTTTCACAAAATGCTGTTTAATTTTGTCGTGTTGTACAAATATGCAAAAGATAGATGACCTAACCTATCTTACAGCTGTCACGACAGATCGTACTCACAGCAGTGGTTGTGACTGTCGGCACTACCACATTATGTCAGAATCGGTGTAATTGCATCCAAAGAAGAAATCCAGTTCCAATTCACCAAGGAGTAAAATGTTTGGAAATAAAATATATAATGATAGTTTTATTTATCCCTTACTTAGTTTTTTCCTTAAAATATTTATTTATACTCTTGTCTTCAAGCCAAACTTTTGAGGTGTGAGTTGTTATCGGGAAGATAATTAATGCGATAATTTTTTTGTGGAAGAGCGTGTCCTTCCCAGGAAAAAGCAAATACAAACATTATTCCTTGAAGTGATAAGGAAAGGACGTTAGGTTGCAAGAAATATCGCTTGTTGTCTGGAATCGGCGTTTCAGCTATATTTAGTTGACCTTGGAGAACCACGAAATACCAGCAAAATACAGCATAAAAGTCTGTTGTTTAATCATGGTTTATCTAAATAACAAATGAATTGTACAAGTTTTATTTTTGTCTCATTCGATTTATAAAATAAAATAAAATATGAGCAATCATTTGTAGTAATATGACAAGTATTTTTTATTTTTGCCTTTGGTAAAAATCTCCTAATTATCTCACCAGACACACGCACACACGCCCTCAGACAATAACAATGGAACGGGTGAGTAGTGTTGATGGGTAAACAAACTCCACCCCCGCCCCCTCTCACTACCGATAAGGAGAGTGAGTTAAACTTACGTTGTGTCGTCTGCCGGGGGCCAGTGATAGAATTAATAGTTTGTCGTTCCTTTTAAGTTGTTGTTTAGTGTGATGATTTGTCTTCTTAAAATAGTCTGTGTTGCATTTATGTTTTTATTCTTGGATTGATTAGAGTTAATTGACACATTCATATTTGGTTTATCCGTGTCTTCATGGGTTTTCTGCCATTGATTTTAGAAAGTGAAATTATTTCAAAACAAAACATCTCCACTTGAAATGTTTATTTTCAATTAACAGTTTGCTTTTTATTTAAATTCTTTTTTGAAAAACAGGCCTACTTTAGGCTTGTATATATAAGTACTCAGTAATTTTCAGAGATGTTAGTGTTAAATATTTTAAGTGATGTTGTAATAACGTATTGTTTTTACAGAAGGTAATAAAATAAATTGATCTTTAAACAATTTTACTTTCCTATTGGTTATAGCATTATTTTATTATTGAGGAAAATATCAACTGCTACACAAATCATACCACAAAGAATGATAATAAAATTATAAACTAAAAATAAAAATGAAGGTAGGAAATAAAATTTCAAGTATGAAAATAAATCAGTTTATTAAACAATATATTGCAACCTTAATATCCAACATGTACAAGTATCAAATATTTTTAGCCAAGTTTTTTAGCCAAGTACAATATTTGTAATTAATGGGGGTTAGTGTAATTTTTCTTGTCAATAAATGTAAAATACTTAGCTTTTTCATCAGAGGCAGATATTCATTAATGTTCTGTCCCTTACTGATGTTATTTTAAATTAATAATATTTAATAGAAGTGCATATTTTGATACTTCTCAATTTATAATTGAAACATAATTTATTGTCACTTTAACAAGTAAAACTTTTAATGTGTTCTGATGTATCACTATAACTTAGGCTACATTTTTTTGTTTATACTCGACTCGAACTCGAGATAAGTGTTAAAACCTGGACCAGATTTACCACTAGGCCCCCTAAGCCCAGGCTTAGC
This sequence comes from Flexamia atlantica, assembly GCA_035578135.1. Lineage (NCBI taxonomy): Eukaryota > Metazoa > Arthropoda > Insecta > Hemiptera > Cicadellidae > Flexamia > Flexamia atlantica. The sequence continues at coordinate 30,253,186 of JAQJVK010000003.1, forward strand.
AATGTGCGCTGTTAAAGGGGCCGCACAAAGCTGGAAATAAAGGATTATGAGTGAATTTGGATTCAGAACAGAATTCACTGGTCACAACTTGCCAAAATAGGTCTCATGGAGCCTGCACAGAAATTTGGACCTAGAGCTGTAGCAACCATAAATCCGGCACTGGTTAAACAAGAGTGGAGATTTTAATTAGTGTTTCTCTTTTCTTAAAAATATAAAAGGGTTAACATTTTCCAAATATATTCCCTTTTAATTTATCACTTCCAGTGAATAGTCAAACTATCGAACCCAGAGACTTTAAATTTGGTGCTTTGACTTTGTGTGTGCTTTGTGGCTGTGGCGCGGCTAAGGAAATGGTGGTGGCAACAGCCGAAAGGTCGTGAAACTTGTTTTTTACTAATCAGTGATGGCAAATGTTTGTAAAAATCAAAATCATAAAATAAATTAACCATCACCAACAATGTACTTCAAATCAAGAAGCTTTCGCTTAGAAATATTTTAAAGCTGAACCTTTTGCATCTTATAAACAAGCTACTGTTAATTTTTTTTAAACAAACAAATGTATTTTCCAGTCCTGTACAAAGACCAAATCTACATATTCGGCGGGTTCAACAGCCTGAAGGGGCAACACTTCAACGACCTGCACAGGTTCAACCCGCACACGATGGTGTGGCAGCGGCTGAAGCCTCTGGGAGAGCCTCCCTCCAAGCGGCGGCGGCAGTCGTGCGTTGTCAGCGGCAACCGCATGTTTTTGTTTGGAGGCACAAGGTATGACCTTAGTGATTTCATTTACAAATTAAATAGGGGATTTGGGTTTCCTTTGATCTTTGGTCAAACAAATGGTTTTAATTATAGTAGAAGCACGAGAGGGAGAGAAATTTCATTTTTCGTTCACCAGCGCCAGGCATGTCCCTCAGAAAACAAATGAAAACCAACGAGTATGATTGACAGTGCCGTAGCTTAGTACTGAGTACTCACCCTGTCTGCTGAGTTCTCACTCTGCCAGCCCGGGTCCAATTCCCGGCCGTGGCTCTATAAACAATTTTATCTTACGGAAGTGCTGTGAGAACAAGGTAACCTTCATCAAGAAGATCTCAAGGTTCATTAAGGACCTTGGGATTTGATGGAGAGTGAAGATACCTGTGAGCGGAGGGTGCACAATAAGCTAACTCTGCTGCGTTGCAACACCACGGTCAAGTGAAAACATGGCCCTCTTTAATAAAAATATTTAAAAAATTGCAAGATCCCTCAAAGTATATTATTAGCTGGAGCATTTTGGGTTGTCACAACGTCGTTTCCCATTGCATGAATCATTTTGTTTATTGTGTTTACATCTTGCCCTTAAGGTTTATTGATTGGCCGCTAGATATTAATACTTAGACTTTGGAATTGTCGGATATTTCGGAACCTCTTGAGTACTTTCCCTGCCTTCGTAGGGGTTGGCCTGTCGCTGGTGAATGATGAGTATATAAATTTCCCTCCCTCTCTCGCTTCATAGTTGTATTAATTCAAGTATAGGCTTGGCCTTTCAGTCTAAGTGTAAATTATTGTGGAGACCTAGGCTTCAGCACCATAGTACTACCATTAGTCCTTCATAAAGCCCTGTTTATGCGTGCAGGCTGGTTGCGAGCTAGTAGCCGCAACAATTTTCAACACCATTGATTCAAGCGGGATTGTTTATGCATGCAATGGTTGCAAGCCGATTTTTACCCCACACCGGTTGTTAACTCCACCCGCATGTTGTCCAAAACTCCAACAATTTTTCCCTCATAGCGGTTTTCAACTAAATTGAGTCGAATGGGTCTGTTTATGCGTTGCAGCTCTCGCTGTGGCTATGGCTCGGGTTGCCAACCTATCTGAATCTACGAGCATGTGCTTATCAACTAACACAATATGTTTTGATAAATTGAAATATAATAGTCGGTGTGGATGGCAATTAACCCCTTAAGCGCCGAGTAATTAGCCCCTGTCGTTTTTAGTAGCCAGCAGTTTTAATTACACGATCAACACAAAAATGCTGGGTTTCGTCTCAACGTGACGAGCGCGATACTGCAGAACTCGTGGTGTGGACGTAGTTCCAGAAAAATCCACCAGAGTGCAGCACCCACTCTTTGTGCAGCACCCACGGTCTGCAACTCAACAAGTTCAGCTGTACAGTCTTAGCAGGAAAAAAAAACCTAGCCGAACAGTTGTACCAACATAAATCAGCTGAGAACGTCAAATCTGAGTAAACTTGGGTGTGGTGGTCAACGAAGCAAGGGTGATGCATGAGATATCTCGTGCGTGGCGGAGCACATACAGAATACTACCACGAGTTAACTTGTGCGCGGCGGTTAAGGGGTTAAAAGGAAAATCATCACAGACAAGATCAACTGTTGGTAAAGAGAGGTTTACTACTCTCACTAACTTTCCTAGGGATCGTACCTCAGTATGAGTATGTTCTTTTACAGAAGACATTGTTTTGACATAAAGGCCATGCATAAATTTTTTATGTGTTTAATACGTTTAATGGTCTTATTTTAGTTACTTACAATAATTCTTTTAGTTGATGAGATATGTACAGTGTTAAGGAAAGTGTCTGGAACATTGGATCCCAAACTCAATATCACACAAATCTCTTAGTTTTGTACTTTGTGCTTTTAAGTTTTTGTTTATTTTGCCATTACTGCAGTATTCTTGATAACACCTCAATTCTTGATTAATTTACATTCCAGGTTTACGTTCACCTCACTGGTAGCTTGTATTTTAGGCGCTAATCTAACCTTAATTTGTTATTTGACAGATAATATTTTTAAGTATCTCACATAGGTGAATGAATCCAATTTCACTGCAATGAAATGGAATCAGCCACATGTTAAGATGAGATTTAATACACAGTTGTTTTTACAGTCCCATTCCCTTCAATGATGAACTACCCGTGGATTTCCTACCAGATCTTGATGGAGAATCAAGGCTCAAAGATCATGACGATCTACATGTTTTGGAATTTGGTGAGTACAAAATTAAGTTATGACATAGATTAAAATATAGCTCGGCTACAACAAAAATTATAGCCTAATTATTGCTGCTTTAGAGTCCTGAAGTTTCAACCCCTCCTACTCTAATGTCTGTATGAATAGCTAATGGGTTTTTAGGAGAGGGAAACTTTAGAATTTGAACTTTTTTTCTTTTAGAAAAGCTATATTTTCAATAGCTTCATTGATATTTTTTTATGGAACTGTTCCATGAAAGATTGCTTTAATAAGCTTCGGATATTGTTAATAAAGGTACTGTTAATAAAGGCAACTTCGAATTTTTTTATGAAAACAATACTTTCTCCATATACTATGTATAGGGAGAAGAAAGTAAAAAAACCACAAACATTTTTCTCCCACAGTGGTTTTCAACTTTATTGAGTCGAATGCATCTGTTTATGCATTGTGGCTCTCGCTGCGGCTATGGCCAGGTTTACTAACCTATCTACCCACAAGTGTGTAGATAGATTAGCACAAGTTATTGAGTAAAACATAATTAAGTTAATTGAAGTCGAGGGAATACACCACTTGATGATGAACGATATTTACTGTACACGGTTCTTGTACAAGGTTAGTGTAATGGATAATGGAGATCACAAATTGTGACCCGATGTTCCATGTCCGCTGCCTACGCTGACGGATGTAACTAGTTCAATCTCAGGGCCTCCTAATTCCCTGAATTGCCGATAGGGTTGAGTCTTGGCCATTCATTGCAAACATCTGACAGTGGCATTTGGGCTGAGCTGCCTAAAGCGCACCATTGAATTTTATTCATATTAAAGTGCAAAAACGTAATTTTGTTACATTACGTTTACAGATTTAGGTTCAGAGGTGGATTTTGTTATTTGTAGTTTTAAGTATTTATGAATATTTTTATTTCAGAGCCGTCCCTCCGAACCCTCAGTCTCATGGTGGTCATAAAACACCAACTTGACACTTCATATCTTCCGGAAGTTTTAAAGTGAGTTTCATACTAACATAGTTTAAATTAATACAGTGGAACCTGGATAGTTCGAACCTCAAGGGACCAGTGAAAAACTTTGAATTATCCATTAATTCGAATTAAAGAGGTTCTAAATAATGGGGCCAAAACATTAAAACTTCACATTGTGAATAACCTCTTTATTACATTGGCACTCTAAAAGAATAAATTCATCAACATACAGCTAATTATAAGGGTTCAAAAACTGTAATCATAATACAGAAATAACTACCTTACAGTATAAACAACGTACAACGTACGATAATACAAAGAAACATTTCTTCACTACCCTTTAAATTACAGTACGTTCTGCTGCTTCTGAACTTGATACAGGCTACCAACTTCGTGCAACATTGACAATTGCACGCTTATTGACTTTCTGCTAAAGTGAGTGTTTTATAGGTCCGAGATTTTGTCGACATGATCACTACACTTATTTAATGTTACGTACAAATTTTTAAACACTTGAAAACAAGACACTGCACAAATGAAAAAAAAACACTTTGTTTGAAGGACGACCGATAACAACGGCATGCTGCACTGGAATTCGGAAGTTAATTTGGCAGGTGGGGGGGGGGGGCGCAGAAAACTGCGCATAAGGTCTGGCGCATGGCTCGTCTGCCAGGAGCCGTTCTACACATAATCAAGCGCGAAAAGACTAGTGGCGCTGCCACGGCGATCGCAACCCTTTCCCAAACCCAGTCAGCGTTCTGTACTGTTTTAGTTTTCTGTGGTTGTCGAGTCACAAGCGATGTTGGGGCAGGGCGGGAGGGGGAATGGATGAGTCATTTGACCGTAACCTGACACGCCTTAGGTCTGGCGTTAATTTTTTGTTGAAAGTCGTAGTATAACGTGTTTTCCAATGAATTTGTATTCTGTATTTTCAGTCGTGGGATGAAATTAATGAACCGGTACCTTAATTTGGCACTTAAAAAATTCGAATTATCCAAAATAAAATTCGATTTATCCACGATTTTTTAGCATTGTTTTGATACAAAATGCTAGGGACCAAGAAAAATATTCGAATTAAAGAAAATTTCGAACTGTACAAGTTCGAATTATCCAGGTTCCACTGTATATTGTAAGTCTTAGTTTTATCATAGGTTTTTTGTGATATAAAGTTTTATAAAATTTGTACCCAGAAATAATGTTTGTATAATGTAACCCATTTTTAGAAGAATATTTTAAGAACAAATGAGGTTGAGATGCTTGTGTGGGTGGAGAGGGATACAGAATCAAGAATCAATCATTTATTCTAATAAGGCATATAGAAAGAATTTGGTGGGTTCAAAAGTGCTTATGTTAAAGGTAACACGCGTCATGATGGCCGAATACAAGCACTGAAATCAAAATATTCAATAAAAAAAAACAGATGAAAATTAAATATACATAGGTCTACAAGTAACGAAGTAAATTCATTTAGGCATTTGAAACCCACCAGGTTGTAGATTTGTTTTTTGTTTAACCTAACAAACAGAATGTCTATCAGAGCTCTAGACCTAGTATTGAAACTGTGGACGTGTCCTTCACTGGTACAAGAGTCAAAACTCTTAAAACTAGTTAACATCACATCAAGTGTATTAATATTAACAAGTTAACTGATAAAATATGAAAACAAATGGAAAAAGGTTTGCAGTGTTGTTTTGGATGATTTCATGCCTTATATACACAATACTGTACCTTTTTTTGAACCAAGTAAGCCGACACTATTCGAGTGAGGGTGATTCCCCCATAAAATAAATAGTCCCATGGCTTAGGCATATTAAAAAAGTGCCTATAAAAATACATAATATAAAAAATACATACTACTAATTTCAAGGAGATATAACTGCACCAAATAAAAAATGACTCAAGTTATTGGCTACAAAGAACAGTATGCTGAAATATATTGATACATCTTAAACTACATTGTAAAACGATAGACGGGTAACTGCCAATCATAAGCACTAGACGTAGCACAATAGACGGGTAAGCACTAAAACACTCCATTATGTGGTAACTAAGGCCAATATTACCTAAATTACTTAATAAATCTAAAAAAACTATAATATACAAATAAAACTGATGAAAAGAGTTTGCAGTGTTATTTTTTGTCATGTTCCAGCAGCCAAATCAGCTGTAAAAAAACCGCTCTTTTCGAAAAATGAATCATAAATGCCGCAATCTGTGGTTTACCTGTAGAACTATTTAGAAGCATGACCATATGTTCAGTGTAAACAAAACTTGGTTAAATGTTGATGGATAGTGCCACTGTTCTGAAAATTCAACCCTTTACAGTGCATTAGTGATGCCCTTTTCCAAAAATCTGAGACGTATTGACAAATCTTCATAAAAATCTCTTTAATTTGACACCTCAAACGTTAAAAGTAGGTCGTGCCGTTATTTAGGTTTAACTGTGAAAAGAAAACCGCTTGTGTATTAATATGTAGATTCCGCTATCACGCTATTTGTTGCATTATTTTCCTTCCATTTAAATATCAATCATAGGGCAGAAGATACTTTTTTAAAAACCAAAAAGAAATGTTTTTGTTAAACAGTTGGAAGTAAAATTGAGCCTACTTAACCTAGTGCAGAGATGGTCAGTAAGGGGTCTCCAATTCAAGTGATTGTCAGTAAGAACACCCAGAAATTTTTCATCACGATTCATCCCGGGAAAATTTCTCATACTAAATAAAACAGTCTGGGTCTTAGCTTTGTTTAAAAGAAAACTATTCACTGAGAATCACTTAGCAACTATGCTAAGAGAATCTTTAGTCATAATTTTAGAATGCATAAAATCATTATGTCCAGAGATATAGGTGGTGTCATCAGATAAATACACCACTCTCAGTTACAGTGGATTACAAAACCTAGAATGTCACTTAGAAAAAAGGATTCAGTAAAAAAAAGGAGAACCATTTTAAATGTTGGTTATTGCTCTATGTCTTGGTGTGATTATGTGCCCATAATTACTGTTCTGCTCAAATGAGAACTTTTATTAAGAACTGTAAATAAATACATTTGTATTTTCCAGGTGGGAATTGTATGCAATGACAACCCACAACACGATTCAGAGGCTGAAAACCAACCAGGGTTGAACCAAGCTGAGAACAACTCACAGAGCTCTCGGGGTCATCAGGATTGTTATGAAAATTGAGAAACGAATCGTGCAAAAGCAACGAACTGTACAATATCATTCTGAAGGAGGTTAAGTTCAAGTTTAAAATAACTATTTTTTTAATTAACCACCATTTCCAAAATTGTTGAGTTTAATTGATGTTGCTATTCACAACAACACTTCCCAACCTTATTCCATCTTGGTAGAAAATCCTGGTGACTCTGTGTTGGGCCGGTGGTACTCTCACGGAATTTTGTTATAAGTAGGGATGAGGCGCTGATATCGATAGTCGACTCACTCTTAATAGAAAATTATGTTCCTTAAATTTCAAATTCATAACCGATTGTTCATTGTACTATCAACAAAATATGTATAATTGCACTTCCAGCAATATGTGATATCAGTCCCTTAAGAAGCTGTTAAATTCATATGCTTGTTTTTTCATAAGTTATTGCTGAAAAACTAGCCAGTATTTTAAAGCTTTATAAGGAAGGCTAAAAGTATTGTTTGTTGCTTTATTTTATGTGTTTTTTTATTCTTTATCCTACCAGATTAATTTCACTTGGATTAGCATTAAAGCTCAACATAATTCATTATGTATTTATTAGCACTCCCTTGTTAATCACTAACTTGGGCCAACATTTAAAATTTTCGCATAAGTGTTATTTTGCTCTTATTATTATGATGGTTAATTATTGTTGGATTAGGTTTTAAATAAGGTTTGTTGCCTCAGCCTTACTTCATATTATTTTGATATTGCCTTCAGAAAAATTATTTTTGATAAAACTAATATTTTCATGTAATTTATACAATTTTATTTCTGTAATATTCTAGCCCTATGGGAGAGTTATATATCATTATTGTAGTGAGCTCATGTTTGTCGGACTGAAACTATGTAATCCACTATAGTATAACAGTAATATGGGGTGAGATTTGAAGACGCTAGGCAGCAGTGCCTAGCGTCTTCAAAACTCAGTTCCACACTCGTGCGCTCACACTATCTCATTGTTAAGTATAGATATTTTAAGATAAGGATTGGAAGATTGTGTATAAATATAGTGGATTATTTATTTCACTGTTTGTTTGAGAGTACTTTATTTATTGAATAATAACAGAGTTAGTTAATAATTTTATTATTTTCTCCAATACTCATTTTTCTTAAATGCTTAGCATGATATAAAGGTCCCCACAACTAGAGTCATAGATTTTTATTAAAGACCATTTTTATTTTTGTACATTATAGTGCACACCCTAACAACTTATCACCTTTGAAAAGAAAACATACTGAATACAAACAAATTGTTTTAATCCAAGATTTTTTGGTAAAATTACATCTACAAGCTTCAGAATAAATGTAACAAAGACATTTGTTCGTCAAATTAAGTGTTTTGGCCCAACATAACACTGTGTTCTCTAAATTGCCCTGAATAATTAGCAGTAATTATTCTAAATTGTTTTAGAAAAGGACAGCTAGGATACCTGAAAAAAATAACAGTTTTGAAGTCAGCACAAATAAACTCAGGATATACACATAGTTTTTAACTTTAAGTTTAACTGTGTACCATAATGACTAGTGAACTTTCAATAGCTAAAATAGGCAACAGTGGCAGTAGACAGTTAAAATTGACCTTTAATAATAACAGTCTTTTCTCTCAGCAAGTATCCTAGACAAAATACCAGTAGAAAATAATGTGTATCTTTTGTGTTTCTGTGTGCTGAGTTAAAAACTCTGTCTTCAGGTAAGGACATTTCACACGGTATGGTTTGATGCGGCTGCTGCCACGAGACAAGGAGTTGTGCGACCCATTGCTGTCTCAGTTTAGCGTATGGATCATATGAAATGACCATGCGGCACGCTGCCGCTTCTTGTGAAGCGCCCATAAGATTACATACAATTACGAATCGCACGGCTCCTTGTTTTCACGGCAGCAGCTAGCTGAATTCTGCCCTTTTACCAAAGAAACCCTACTCAGCCTAATAGTTTCACTCAAAGAACTATTCTAAGCTTAGGGTTATTGAATGTAAAGCCATAGGCTCCTGAGAAATTCTGTAATGTCCACTCAAAAATCATATTTTATGGAAACCCTAAGTTATTTAACTAAAATTATTTATTTATATAAATGTAATACAGCCTCAAAATGTGAATTAACTTAGCCAGTTCAAGTATCAAAATGGAAACATCACACTTGAAGGTTTTATAAGTCAGCAATCCTTGGAAAGGAACATTACCAGTTCAAAGGCTGCGGCCTTATTTCTTGAAATAGCTATGTTATTAATGTAGAGTTTTAGTCAAATTTAAAGTGTTATGTATTTACTGATTGTAGAGACACAGAAAGCTTTAGGTTAATTTCTCAGTTATTATCCAATCATTTATTTTATGCTGTGCTGCTATTGTAATAATTTAAATTTAAGTTATGATAATTTAATATGTCCAAAGTTATTTATTTCTAAATAAAAATGAAGCTAATATTTTATCTCAGTTTTGTGTTTTAGATTCCTTCACACTACATGTTTGGCAAATGCTATTTAGTTTTTTATCTGTACTTTTAATGACATTTGAAATCCATCAGTTAGCCATCATGACTTTAAAACTTTTACCTTGAATTTGGATTCTGAGGAAGCCATTACATCTTTATTGCTCTGCAAGTCTAAGCCAGAATTTTAATTTTTTTTATTCAAACTTCATCCCAGTTTGAAGGTAATAGTAATAATTTGTGTGAGACAAAAACACAGTCACTCTCCATTGCTTTTTAAGCTAGCTCTGGAAGGAACACAAAAGAAATAAGAAATAGGAAACTATGGTACCAAAATAGGAGCACTGGCATTTTCAGACATGTTGTCTGTAAGACAGAGATGAACTGGTGGAGGTGTCTTGTATTCTAATAGACAAAACTATCAATAGGATTTTAAATGCACAATGAAAAACTGTGATGGTTTATTCTGGCCAAGTAAACAATGATATAAAGAGTGTTGAAGTATTGAACCATAAATTCGTGTTGAAGTATTAAACAATAAATTAGAATAAGTTGAGGAGTTCAAATACCTTAGTGGGAAAAAACTAACGAACTAATAGAAATTCTGAATAAAATAAATTTGGCAAATAGAAGCATGTACTCATTAAACATCACTTTAAAATCAAAATTTCTGTCATACAACACAAGAATTAAGAGTATGCAAGAATATTATAAGACAAGTCTTCCTTATGGAGCGAAGACATGGATTATAGGTAATCAAACAAGAAATTTTGTTACATTCAAAAATAAATTTTTGAGGAAAATATTTGGACCTGTCTGAGGGGAATACGGATAGAGAATTAGGCACGACCAATAAATCAGAGAAATGTTGCAAACCCCAGACACAGAAGAAGAAGCGAAGAGCAGAACACAGCTGGACAGGCCATGTATTTAGGAGTGAAGATGAGAGACTAATAAACAAGTTTGGAGGCAAAATCCAGCTGGAAGGAGACCCCGAGGAAGACCAAAAATCCTGGAAGGACCAGGGGAGAAAGATTTACAAAAATTGAGGGTGAGGCAAGAAGATTCTGAAGACAGGTGGCAACTTGTCTCTGAGAGATGGAAGCAACTTGTTGGCAAGACCAAAACCATTGAGGGTATCTACGGCCATGAGAGTAAGAGTAAGTAGGTAATTAAAACTAGGTTACAGAGTAATTGTGGTTCGGATCCCAGTTAAAACGTAGGTGTCTTAGTTGTCATTGGCTGTTAAATAATGATTAACAGTCCTGTTTAAGGAACATATGTCAGCCTTAGTCAGTAACAAGACTACAAAATCATCCTACTATCCTACACTCATCCTTCACTCACATTTGCTCTAAAATGCCCCATATAATGATCGTCTATGTGTTAATGGTAATGTAATGGAATGCAAAGACTGCAATCTGTGATATACCTGTATAACTATTTGGAAACATAACATGACAATATGTTCAGTTAAAACAAAGTAACTGAGCTTAGTCAAATGTCAATAGACAGTGCCATTCTTCCGAATCTTTAGCCCTTTAAGTGATGCCCTTATTTTAATTAATTCTGAAATGTAAAATCTGCATAGAAATACCTTTATATTGGCACCTCAAATGTTGAAATATGTTAAGCTGTTATCGAGTTTTGACTGGAAAAAAACCTAGTGTATTAATATAACGATAAAGTGTGATTCTGTCAGCCACTGCCGCTAAGTCTAAGTCTAAATTATTCCTTTTTTAATATAATCCCCATAACATCAGTTATCTCATCAGTATATCTCCAGTACACCACACACCACAGTACAGCAGGAAACCATCAAATGGGCGGAAACCTGTACAATGCACTACCCATAACACTAAACAATCTGGACACATAGGAACAAAGAAATTTCAGACTTTCAGCTACCAATTTGGATGGAAACACTTTAGAGACCTCCAGCCTCAACCATTAGCTTTTTTTGAAAGCTCTTTAAAATGAGGGTTCACTCAAAAACATTTGAAATTTTGAGTTGTCTCCAAAATCCCTTATTTTTGTTGGACCTTCAAGATTTTAAATACTACCAAAAGAAACCACTTTTTCATTTAGGAACATTTACAAAGGTTGTTTTAGTTTAAGAGTCATCAAAGATGAAATTATAACTCAAAAATTCCTAGATGCCAGGTTTCAAGAATGAGTTGTATCATAGATTAAAAATACCCATCAGGGGTACTGTTGTATTTTTTATCTATGGTTGTATTCAAAACTTTGACAAGCTGTCAGTTTGGATAGAAATACTTCAGAGACCTCCGACCTCCACCATTCACCTATTTTTTAAAAGTTCTTTTAAAAGAGGGATAACATCAAAGGGGTTTACATTTGAAAATTTTGAGTTGCCCCACAGAGAAGAAAAAAGACAGAGGACGCATCTAATGATTCGCTAAATATGTGTGTCAAGCAGTGCCGTAGAGTGGGCGCGAGGGGTAGGGGGGCGCCCGGAAGTCTATTGTCTCCCTATTGTTTGACTTCCTGTGTGTTACGAGGTTACCTGAAACACTACTGCCATATGAATGCGACCTCTGCTTATTTCTTCTCTGTGGTTGCTCCCACAATCCCTCCATTCATTGGTGACACATTGAACATTTTTGATACCGTCAAAAGATATATACTTTGGGTTAACTTAAAATAATCCCAAAGGTGACTTGTTTGTTGTAACAAACAAAAAAATTAAAGAGGGGGACGGACTTTTTTTACACACTATGTTTCATGCAAGATTTTATACCAATTTAATGTGATGGTAAATAAATACATAATGTGTTCCTTGTTTTCTTTAAACCAAAACGTATTTTCAAATATTTTAAGCACGGGCAGCTCAGAAAAACTCATTCTGTGTCATCATTTGATTCAGGATGAATGATGAATCAAAACAAAACTTAGTAGCTTTATTGTTTTAAAAAGTAAGCAATGATTTTTTTAAATAAAACATGTTTTATCTTTACCAGAGATAAAATTAGAAGTAAAAATCCCATCAGCAAAGATCACGAACTATTAATCAACAAAAACAATAATGCGATAACCGGAGCATTGGGCATTGATGTTGATTTCTAAATACATACTTCCCGGCTCACATGGAATTTATTGCAGGTCGGACCCAAGGCTCCTTTCCCACGAACCTTGACCCCGTTCGTGGCTGTGAGGGGGAGGGGGTGGGTGCTATGGAATGGGATTCACTTCATTCATTCACGCAAGACCTGTTCACATTAGTCCCTGAACAACATAGAGGTATAGGAGTAATGTTGAATGGATAGATATATGTTAAGGGTGATTTTTGTTAAATTACTATCATCGATTCTGTCATCATAGGATTGCATAGGATGTGAAGTACTGTATATACAGCAATATTTATATCCACCAGATCCGAAATTAATTGAAGGAATAAGTCAATCGAGTGAACATAAAAATGAAAATTAATTTGGCAAAATGGATTTTTCTCAATTGCAATGATACAGCTGGAATTATTGATTCGAAGCTGACAAAAGCTTTCATAGACAACTGCTACTTTCAATACTTTTTTTATATTAGCCTATGTTTGTTTAGGCGTTTTTTCATCCCAACGGTGTTTTACAGAAATTTGATACATATAGAATGATCACATTATTATAACTAGCTCAGTTATGGCACCAAACTTCGCTAATTCTTTGAACTAAATAAATAACAGCTATTGATTTAATTCAGTTAGTAACAACTTTTTTGGACAAACACAATTTTTGGTCCTGAGTATTTTTTATCTATGGCATTACTGTACGAATTTCGAAAAATCTCTTTGTAGTGGGACGCTATGGCTATGGGCAGAGGAGTATGCATGCAAACTTTATTGCTCGAAATGTTTTGGCTTGATTGGGCGTTGATTGGAATCCCGTCAGTTTATGTAGATAGTTATTTTTATTTTAATTGTTTAAGTAGGCATATGTTTGTGAAAATTAATTATGAATAAAACAATAACTTTATTGAAAAATTACCTGAAACTTTTTTAACGAAATCCACATGAGTTCCCCTTGGGTAATAATTTAAAATCACAAACATAAGATATACTGGGATTCGGTTAAATACAGCTTGTTGATGGTTGTCTTCGACATAATATTATTTGGAAATCTATATGAGTTCGGATAAGCTTTACCATTATTTAACTGAGTTATGTATATAGTCAAGGGACTATTATAATATACACCATTGAAAACTAATAAAGTTGAACTCATTATTTCCTCTTTGTCTTGCAGACAATTAATTATTGGGAATGCATGTGAACGGGGTTGAAATTCTAGCTGTCAAGTGCGGCTGGCTGCTGAGTGCGAGTTCATTGAATATTGTGTGAATCGCCCGTCGGAAAATCAAAATGGCGTATGTGAATGTTGCTGAGTGGAAACCGGACCAAGTAACCGATTGGCTTAAAGGTATTTTAATTAGTTTTACTCTATTCTGCTTTTTATGGAAAGCAGAATTAACCCTTTTTCATTTTGCATGCTGGATTTGTCTCTAGGAGAAAGGGTAATTCTGCTTCCTTCAAAGGAAAATTCACTTCCTTATTTGGTCAAAAATAGGCCTTTACTGTCACTTCTTTATTCTTTGAAAGAAATTAGGTATTCGATCACACTAGGCAGTAATTTTGTGGAATAAATGTTTAAGATGTATTATTAGTAGCATTCACATACCTCTGATAGACAAAAATGGTCAAATTATAGGCCTAGTACCTCCAACACTTGGTCAAGAAGTGATGGTTCAAGCCTCAGCAAGGCTGATCCTTTCTATAGCCTTGAAACTGTGAGTCAGTTTTTACAATACTCATGAGAGCCTCTCGGGTACCTTTCTTAAGCCAATTGCATATTCTCAAAATGTTAGTAAAACCATCCTTGCCAGACTTGAAGTATTAAAAGAACCCTCGGTAATTGTAAATAGGCCTACAACTCACCTGTCGGGCATGACATTTTATAGTAGAATTAATACAACTATGGAGTGCGAGAGGGAGGGAAATTTCACTTGCCCTTCACCAGCTCCAGGCATGACCCTCTGAAAATAAACAAAAACCAATGAGTAGGCCTACCTATTATTCTCAGAATCCTGCTAAAAGTAGGCCCGATATCAGTGGCTGGAGCATTTTTTTTTGTAACGTCGTTTCCTATTAATGACTCATTTGGTTTGTCGATGTTTATATCTTGCCCCAAATGATTATTGATTGACCACTAGATAGTAACATATTGACTAAGGAATTTTCGGATATTCCGGAACTCCACATTATGTGTTTTCATCTAGTAACATTTTGACTAAGGAATTCTCGGATATTCCGGAACTCCACATATGTGTTTTCATCTGCCTATGAGGGGTTGGCCTGTCGCTGGCAACTGATAAGTATACAAATTTCCCCACCTCTTGCGCTTCATAGTTGCAGGGCTTGTAACAAGTTTTTTTTTTGTTTTTTTTTTGCTCTTGTTTATTTTTTGTAATTTTTTTTGGAATTGGTTACCGTATTTTTGTTATTTTTTTGGAATTTTGGTTATTTTTTTTATTTTTATCAACTTCAAGAACTGCTACAAGCCCTGTTTACAGTATTCGTCTGTCAGACAATCTCAGCAGCATCGCGGCAGACGAATCTCATCATCCTAAAATGCGTGAAACTAAGTCTCGTTGCGTGAAAACCAAGTCTCGCCATAAAATCTATGCAGATTTGTCATTAGTCTGTCGAGATTTTCTTTTTTACCAAGGTTAAGAATGTATTATCCCCAATATAACACCGGTTTTCTAATTTTTAGCAGCATTTTTTGTGTACAAAAGGTTATTTTTTGGTTATTTTTTTCTTTTGAGTTATTTTTTTATTTTTTTTTAACCTCAAGAACTAGCCCTGTAGCTGTACTAATTCAAGTATAATTTGGGCCTATTGAGATATGCTACTCGTATCATAGTTTTGAAGATAGCCTAAAGGAAATTAATCTGAGTGTTGAAAATCCAGTATTATTGGAAAATAGACGATATCCTTATGGCTCGCTCCTTATTTCAAGCTGCAAGCGTAGCTTTTGCCGACCGACCAATAGGCTAACCATCTTGTCTACTTCAGAGTGGGAGTAATTGTTCTTGTTGGTGGAGTGCAGTTGTTTTTGTGATGTTACGTTTTGGTGCATTGGATGCTAGTTAACACTGACTAAATTTAGTGCCTTAACTTAATACCTCAACAAGGGGGGAGATCTGGTGACCCTAAAAGTGTACACATATCTGTCGGTAATGTCAGCATGCCTCCTACTACCTGGCTCCTGGCACCTGGCTCTCGCCCTATTCTGGCAAAAGTTACTTTGCACAGTGTGTAGGCCTACTCACTTGCTACTGAACAGAATGACAGAAGAGTCTTCAAATTGCAATCGGAAAGATAGAAAACTCTGGTCACAACACTTCAGTTATCAAAATTCAGTGAGTTGTACAGGGATCGGCTGACGATGCTTTTAGTGTAGGGTCGGATTACCAATTGTGTCAGACTATGCCTGGATTATCAAGGGCGAACCGTATCTAGAAAAATGTTAATAAAAAAAATCACAGTTTTGTTTTTTTGTATTGATATTAGTGAGTTTAAAAGAAGAATATTTATTAATTATTCCGGAAGGAATAGTAAAACAATAATAGGGTAGCATATAAACTTTTTTAACTTTAATCAGTCTTGAATTCCTTAAAAATTTGTAGCAGTAAAGTATGTGGAATTTTCATCCTTCATAAGATTATAAATAGACACTAAAAAAATTCCCCTATAAAAATATGTTTGGACTTCTTACATTTAGCCTATAAATTAAAATAATACTCTGGATTGCACTATTGATTAAATTTAGTTTGAAAACTAAGTAAACATTTTATTATTTTGAATTTTTTATCTCAGAGGCCTACATATTAAATCCAAATGTTGAAAGTATTAAACACACAGTACACCTACATCATCCAATCATAACATAATGGGAAGCAAACACCTAACCTTTATTCCAATGTGTTACCGGTAACTAAGATAAATTATCATGGATCAATTATTGTGAATTTATTTCAGGTTTGGACAGTGTCATAGTGCCATACATTCACTCGTTTTTGAACAACCAAGTAAATGGACAGCAGCTGCTTAACCTGCGGCCTGATGACCTCGAACATCTCGGAGTCTTCAAGCTCGGCCATCAAGAACTCATCCTGGAAGCTGTTGAACTTCTCAGGAATTTTGTAAGTCTGGTTTTCATTTAATAGCAACACAACCTGTTTCATTTCTTTTTAAAATGAGGAAAATAATCTATTTACAGTAGAACCTCGGTAGTCCGACCTCCGATAGTCCGACTCCTCGGTTAATCCGACCATGCCGCCGGCGAAAATAGGCCTCCGCTAGTTCGCCCTCAGCGGGGATTTCTCATCGGTTAGTCCGACCACGCAATCGGAAATTGATGTTTGTTTACATTTCCGGTGCATTCCTCGTTCAGGTTGGCTCCTGTCGATGACGTATTACTCATTGGGAGTGCGTATATCGTTCAGTGGAGCAATGACATTTGGTGCGGTTAGTTTTTTTTGTCCTAATGTCGTTTTTTACAGTACGGTAGCTTGTTAAACACTCTTAATGCATTTTTTCTGATCGAAATACAGTTTTTGTGCGTTTTCATGCCATAAATGAGTTCATCCCATATTCCGACCTTTTTGCTGTTCCGACCATGCCCCCGGTCCCGTAGGTGACGGATTAGCGAGGTTCTGCTGTACCTATATAAAATGTAAAGTAAGATGATTGGCGCCAATAGTGTAAAAGTTTGCTATTACAAATTAAAATTGTTGAGAAATTAAAAATTAAAAAAGGAGGTATAAAATGAATACACTGTAGGCCTATGGATACAAAACAAACCATCTGTTTGGATTCGCTAGGAACAAAAAATTAAACCACACTTATTCAACATGAAAATTAAGAAAGAAGGTATAAAATGAATTCACTTTATCGATACAAAAACATACCACCTGTATGGATTTGCTAGGAACAAAAAATAAAACCACACTCATTCAACATAAACTTTGAAATAAAAATACTGTATTCAACCATTATCTCGAGTATTTGTACTAAACCATTATTTTTAATACATTATAACATTAATAAACTTCAGAATTTCTTATTTAATTTTTTTTAGTTTGTATGCAGTTTTTTAGCCCGGGAGATAGGCTATTTGAGTTTACAATGGATGATTTGTGTCTGTCAGTTATCAAGAACTAAGAGATAACAGAGAATTCTTATCTCGGTTTCCTTCCTGGAAATTGGTAAAGTCCTCTTTGTTTTCATAGCACACAGGCATGTCAAACAGTGAACAATCAACTACACTTCAACTGGTTAAGTTCATTATGAATCCTATAAATTCTACTATATTATTTTTTTCTACTTTGTTGTTCATTTAACATCTAAAAATAACGGTTCTTGTTAAAAGTTTTGGATTTCGTGGTTATTAAAAATTTGCTAAGTTATAGGGGCCTATTGCTTATGTCTATAGTGACCTGAATAAATGTATTAGGCCTACCTATATTGAGTCTTTTAACCCTCCAGCTGCCAATGACCAGATTCTAGGGTGCCACGAGATATTTGGTGTTTTTGAACAGTTTCATAAAAATATTTGTAAAAGATTTCATTTTAAAAATACCGCTCCAAAATCATATATTTTCTTAAAGTGGATAAAATAGTATGTAGGCTATCTAAGTATATATAATAATAAAATATTCAATTTTTTAAATTAATTCAGGGCTTATTCAAATCTAGAAACTGTAAAAAAATAGTAATCTAGAAAAAGTGATATATTTTTATTTTTTACAAAAATACTAGCTGTTGTTAACCCGCTTTTGAAAAATCTTATGATGGCCTAAATAGTAGCCCAAAAGATGTAATTTGAAAGCAAGAATTACAACGTCTAATGTAATCTAAAATTAAATATATTATGATGTTTCTCCATACATATTATATTTGATAAAGCCGGAGGTGGCATATTTGGTGGTAGCAGTCTTATTTTCCCTTTCAAACAGCATATAATATGCGTTTTCTTTTTGCATTAATCTTTGTGCTATGCAATAACTACAAATTTTGTCCATCTTGCAAATTACTACATTCAGGTGCTCAATACAATCTACATTTTATTGGAATAATGTGTACTTTACAGCCAAAATCATACATAGTTCCTTGTCCTTTTGTAAACAGCTTTTAAACTGTTTAATTTAATTCAGTTTCTTCTATTTAATCCCTTTTTTGAAGGTTCTCCATTATATCTCTGTTCTGATTATTTCTTTCATCACCTTGTGCGTCTGTCTCCCTTTCTGTTCCAAATCTGCTACGACAGTGTTTCTTGATTTCACTGAGAATTTTCCCGTGATACCCTTAGATGTGTTTCTTTCTCTTCGATGTTTCATTTTTTCTTGCAATCGTTGAATCGTTCATTTACGTGATAAGATACGGAATCGCAAACATTTTCTCCTACGTTTTGACATTTTTTCGTCTTATTTACTACCTACTATCTTTGAATTTAAAAACAAAAAATATGTAACTCTACATTTTAGTGCACTTCATGTTTTTTAATAACATAACCTAACAGTAAAAATTTACTACATAATTAAAAACGTAAATAAAAACACATTTGCTAAATAAGACTGTATTCACCTGTTGTACAAAAATAATTGTAGGTGCTGCATCCTGTTGGCAACCACTTTAACCACGGTTACCTTGTCAAATTAAACCATGTGTTTTGATATAAACAAATAAAACCTCAAGTATTCACAAAATCCTTGACATAGGTCCCTTTAGGACGATCCTGTGCCTACACCCAATAAGATATCAAAACCCAACCACCATAGTGCAAATCATGAGATTCCAAGCTTTAATTTGATACCAAGATCATGGGTCTACGACGTTTAGTTTTGGCTGTAGCACTAAATATACCAACACACAACTCTTCTTTTATATATATATATTGATTATCAGAAAACCAAGATATACATTTGGTTCTAAATTTTACAAGGAAGAAGGAAATATATAATTATAGTATACGGTAAGCACAAAATAAATTCCTGTAATAAAAACCCCAACTTAGCACACCACTTAGGCTATTGCCGCTAGCCTAAATCCCTTAAGGTCACACAAAAGGTTAACATAGACAT
Organism: Flexamia atlantica; assembly: GCA_035578135.1. NCBI lineage: Eukaryota > Metazoa > Arthropoda > Insecta > Hemiptera > Cicadellidae > Flexamia > Flexamia atlantica. Next base: position 30,272,905 of record JAQJVK010000003.1, read on the forward strand.
ATCTGACCCTCCAAGGGAAAAGGGACCTATCTTCCCAGACAAAATTTTACAGGACAGCAAGTTTTAGAGGATAGGGTCAAAAAACACATTTCCTGATTTTGATTGTTTCTTACTGTTTATATGTTTCCAAACAATATTTGGACCATCTTACACCTGAATTTAACTTTTAACATGGTTAAATTATTTTTTTCGAAACCCTTGCAATCTGAAGAACAAGGACCTTGACTTCTCCGACGCTATTCCAACGCTTTGAAGTTAAGAAAATCTGAGAGTTCTGTGAGGAATAAACGCAGTACCTGCTAAGCCCTGATCTAGGAATCATATCATGAAAATATACAGGATCTTCCAAAAGAAGAAGTCGACGACGTAGCTCCTGGTCCAAGTGAAGTTTCAAAACAAACAAAAATGTACTAGAAGGTCAACAAATAAAAAATTAACAGCTCAAGACACCTATATAATGTCATATTTTGTTAATATTTTTATAATAAATTCTTATTTGAGCATAAAATTTAAATTAACTTTAGTTTTTATCGTGTAACAAGACATTTTGTCTTTAAGACGTGTTTTTTTCATTAGGCTTACTTCTATCTATTTCGGCAACATTTGACAAATGATACTAACAGTTGACACAAATTCAATGGTGGATTCAAATTCTGCTTTAAATTTCTGACAAAATGATGTATAAAATATAACCACTATTGTAAGTAGTAACAAAAAAATTCAGGTTAGAAATTTGCAAAACTTCAGAACCCGATTTCCTAAAATTGATGTTTTTAATATTTCAAATTCAAACCTTTATAACTCAGGCTTTTTTTAAGATATATCTTGAAAATTCTTTCGCCAGTGTGTTTGGTGTTTAATGTAGATTAAAGATATACTAATAACTCAATTTCGAAAAAATGGAAGCTAAGGTCCCTTTTCCCTTGGCGGGTCACATATATCAACACCAATCACTCATAAATCACCTTAAACTTTAAACCCTGTTGAAACCCTTCTAGCAACTTCAAATAATGTTAACTGAAAGTAATCACAAGCTTTTCAATCAATTATAACTTTCAAATCAGTAATATCAAGCATAAAAAGTACACAAAACTAATAGACGCCAATAACGACAAACGTAAACACGAATGTCTGTGAAATATCTGACAAAGAGTAAAACAGCTGGAGACAGACACTAGAGTAAAGCTTGAAATCTGCTGTTTACATTGATATCAAATTCATCCAAGTACAGTCCAACTGGAGTTCATTCAGAGTACATTCCATAAACGCTTACAAAATGACCGGATTCCGGCAAGCGGCACACCGGCGCAGGAAAATAGCGCTTGAATCTGGTCATTGGCAGTGAAAGGGTTAAACTCATTTCAATACCCTTCATAAGTAAACATTCATAAACAGTAAACATTAAACATTCATTCCTGACAGTAAAAAAACTCTAGTGTAAAAACTATGATCTGTAATTTCAGAATAACAAATTTCAGATCTTAGTACATACATTTATTTCTTACTTTTAGCTCTTTATTTAAACATTCTGGCATTTCAAAAACTCTGCAGCCCTGCCCATGTGAGGGTTATGCTGTGTTTACTAGATTATATCAGAGCTTGTAACAGGTTATTTTTTTATTTTTTTGTTATTTTTTTTGCTCTTGGTTATTTTTTGTTATTTTTTTTGAATTCGGTTATTTTTGTTATTTTTTTTTGGAATTTTGGTTATTTTTTTATTTTTTTCAACCTCAAGAACTGCTACAAGCCCTGTTTACAGTATTCATCTGTCAGACGATCTTGTAGCAGCATCGCAGCAGATGAATCTCATCGTCCTAAAATGCGTGAAAACTAAGTCTCGTTGCGTGCCGTCAAATGCTAAGTCGTGCTAAGTCTCGCCGTCAAATCTAGGCAGATTTGTGATTAATCTGTCGAGATTTTCTTTTTTACCAAGGTTAAGAATGTATTATCCCCAATATAACGCCGGTTTTCTAATTTTTAGCAGCATTTTTTGTGTACAAAAGGTTATTTTTTGGTTATTTTTTTCTTATTTGAGTTATTTTTTTTATTTTTTTCAACCTCAAGAACTGTTACAGGCCCTGTTATATGGCAGTTTCATGCAATTATTGTGATGTTTTGCTACTAACTTTCAAGAGTTATGAATCTACATTTATTTATGAATCTACATTTATTTAAACAGTTAAGAGTACATCAATGTTTTTTAATTCACATATAAAAGTTCAGCCTAGCTTGATTTTTACTGAAATTATGTTATTCATTCACAACATCATCAACTTTAAACCAAAGCTGATAAAAAGAATTTTACTTGTTGTTCCGCAGCACTATGAACTAGACCGAGAGACACTGCAGATGCTGGCACTGCGGCTGTCCTGTCTCGCCCACAGTCTGCACAACGAGCTGAGCCGCAACCACGCGGATGCGACGCTGGTGTCGACGCAGACACTGGCCGATGTGGCCAACATCGCGGCAGCCGTGCAGCCGTTGGCGGGATGGCTCGACAGGTGGGGAGACAATTTTCCTCCTCTGGTTTATTAGTGAATTGTTTGTTTGTTTAAAAAAAATGTACGGTTTTAGTTACGCAATATTAAGTTTGATATTAACATTGACGATGGCCATGCAATGTATTTGTTTTTGGCAAATAAAATTTTCAATCTGAATCTTGAAACTTTTCTCATCTGCTTTAGTTGACCTGGCTGTCTCAAAGTATGGTGGCAGTTCAGCGTTTGATCACTGTTATAATTTCACTTGCAAAGACACTCACTATTCCGGTAATAACACCATGTGTTACCACTGGTGCTTTTTTACTCATAATTTCTATTCCATCGTTAAATCCAATGGACACATACCAAACTTTAAAGGCACACAGAGCCTTTCTCATAATTTTGACCTTTATACATTATGTTTCCTGCAAAACTCTATCCTGATCTATTTCCAATCGTATATCATAACTGTAAAAACTGAGCTTGAGCTCAATTATGCCATTTTCAGTGCTTTTAACTCAAAAACCATGACCTGAGCCTTATGTTCCTTCTTAATCTTGCACTTTTCAGTACTAGTATTCTTTCACCCCTTTAGAGTTAACAGAAACTAACCTCATGTGTTGTAGGCCGCCGTTCTCGGGTCAGCTGGACTATTGCAGCCGCAAGTCGGAGCTATTATCGCTGGCTCTGGAGATGGCCACAAGCGCGCAGAGAGATAGGTTCGCCGAACGGCCGGTGGAAGAGTTACGAGTCAACTCGTCCAAGATGGCCGTTCTCGCTGACTCGATCATACGCGAGATCCAGGACCCCCTGTTGTTGCAGCCCGCATCGCTTGAACTGGTCACACTGAAAAAACGATCCTCAGATGATTTGGTGAGTTAATTTTGTACGCCAAAAACAGATTTGTTAATTTAACAACCTGAGATTTTTGTTAATTTAATACCTGCAAACCCAGGAGATAGAAGTTCTAGCAAATCGGGAATGAGTTAAAAAATAAAAGAATCGTTTATACTGACACTTGTTTTATATATATAGTACAATTATAAATTTCAAGAATGATGACATTAAGAGTTCATTGATAGGCTCAGGTTCTAGAAAGTTGATTATTGCATTCAAAGACTTTTTGGATCTTAAAACATTGCAAGTTTTAATTGCTTGAGTGCTTGCTTACACTTACTCCCTTAGGAAAATAATTTGTTAAGTTTGTGATATTTAGCCGCAACAACAGCATCTTTACCTTTGTTTATCCCTATATTAAGTTCCCATATGAATCTTGACATTTTATTGCAATGCATGAAGTAAAAACCAAAATGATAAATTGCCTTTGGGCCTTTGGATGCAATGTGGTGAAAACCCAAATTTTTATTAAAACAACCTATGCAGTGGCAAAAGCTCATGGGCCTAATCAAGTCTGAGAAGGTCACTCATGACAAATGGGAGTCACCTACAGCTGGGATCAAACCAGCAATTTCAAAATGGTTGGCTTAGTAATTAGAAAGACCAATAAGCTAATGCCTTGTTGCTTGTTTTGTAGGTTAGATTTGTAGGCTACCATAAGACTTATCAAAAATAGCTAGAAATTTTTCATATTGGGTTAAAAACACATATTTAATCATAAAATTACTAAATTGTTTCTAGTATTATTAGTTCGAGTTCATTATATGAAAGAGATCCCAGATGATTTGTAGATGTGGCAAAGGTAAATTTATTTAAAGAAATCCAATCTGTAAGAATTCTAGCTTATTAATAAAATACTCATTGGTAACGTTTAATTTCAGGGTTTCTATATAGTTCCTTCCTTTCATGGGGTACATCAGATTGGAGCGTTAAAATTAAACAGTGCAGCTCATCAGAGTGGCAAGTTAGAGCCTGGTGATGAAATCGTTCAGATAAACTACCAGACAGTGGTAAGTGTTAATTCTTTGGTTCCTTGGTTGTAGTTTGCATTGGCTTGTAACAGGTTTTTTTTTGTTATTTTTTTTGCTCTTGGTTATTTTTTGTTTTTTTTGGAATTCAGTTATTTTTGTTATTTTTTTGGAATTTTTTTTTCAACCTCAAGAACTGCTACAATCCCTGTTTAAAGTATTCGTCTGTCAGATGATCTCATAGCAGCATCGCGGCAGATGAATCTCATCATCCTAAAATGCGTGAAAACTTAGACTTGTTGTGTGAAAACCAAGTTTCGCCGTCAAATCTAGGCAGATTTGTGATTAGTCTGTCAAGATTTTCTTTTTTACTAAGGTTAAGAATGTATTATGCCCAATACAACACCGGTTTTCTAATTTTTAGCAGCATTTTTTATGAACAAAAGGTTATTTTTTGGTTATTTTTTTCTTATTTGAGTTATTTTTTTATTTTTTTTCAACCTCAAGATCTGTTACAAGCCCTGTGTATAGCAAATATCAATAAACAGTAAGTTAGACTGACCCAAACATGTCTCGGTCATTGAGAGAACTGTAATGAGCTTTTTAAAGGCAGATATTATACTGTTCATTTTCCGAAGATTAACACACAGTGTAACTGTTTTACATTTTAAAGGAGAAAAAGTTACAGTGAGATACTAAAAATATACGAGTCTGCTAACTAAAGTCCTAAGTATTCAGATAATAATTGTGTTGTTATTATGGAAGTCTTAACTTTGTATAGTTGTTTGTCAATATTCCTTCATTACTTTCATCAAATCATTTCTTACCTTGTCAACCAAATAAAAATGTCATCTTACAAGGACTAAGAATTTTTATCTGCTCCAGGTCGGATGGGAGGTGAAGCAAGTGATGGCCCTGTTCGAAGAGTCGCCGACGGAAGTATTGTTGACGATCAAGAAGCGGCCGAGGCACACCAAGGTGTACGGCCAGATATACATGAAGCCTTACAGACTTCCGAGTCGTAAACGGGCCGTACAGAACTCGTTTGCCCGCTGGACTGAAAACTTGCCCTCACCTCGACCCGAGCTTTTCACCATACCACAGATCCAACTGCCAATAGCTAAGTGAGTAAACTCTCTCAGTGTGTAAGTCAGTGATCTATTATTTATTGCTAAATATATAAAAAATATACCTTGAAAGGGAATATTTTGATATTTATTAATTTACAAAATTGTATACAATTATCTGGTTTAATTTCCAAGTTATTCACTCACAGATTGGTCGGCTAATGTTTTCATGAGTCGATTTTAAGTTGCAATCAGCTTATACATTCTTCTTCGTAGTAAGTTTGTATTTGTAGCAATATTAGACTCAGCGATCTATCATGAATCATCAAGGGTTTCATTTAGCATCAGCTCCAAAGAAAGTAGCCTTAGTTCAAAATTAATACAGTTACTACTTAACAGAAAATATTTTGGCGGCCTGAAATCGAAGAGTTTTTTCTCTACCTTAAAAACATATTAACTGTAATATGGAATTTTTTTGTGTATGAAAGTGTTATTTCTCTGATGACCTTCTCAACTAAGTATGAATATAATGAATTTTTCCCTACACAGTGGAGTCCCGATAATTGGCAATATTTGGGACCGAACCTATTTAACAATAGCGAATATTTCGGATTAAGCTGAGTAATTACAAAAATCCTACTATTTACACGCAATCAACAAATACCTGCGATAAAATTTTATACCCTTTTGAAACTAACTTTACCAGTAACTTAGCAGAGTTACTTCCATCTTTTTTCGACGGTTGGTAAAAACATGCAAACCTACTTTCACCACTGTCACATTTAATACCCTCAATTGGTAAATGCATGGGATCAAATTCTTATTTTACAAAGTTATTTGTGCGATCGGTAAACCCAAATAATAAATTTTCACAGTCGTTTACTTTTTTTGCAAAGTTATTCCTATTAGCTATTATTTGTGATTAATGTGTTTAATTTATCCACTCACAACATTTCGGTAAAAATGTGCGATCATCAGTCATAAAATTACTCCCACTTATGCCATTTAGCATAGATTCACCCATTTTTGATCCAATATTGTGGAAAATTCTCCTCCCCAACATGGTTTCGGAATAAGTGGAGTTTTGGGCTACGAGTTTCTTATTGTAGGGACTCTACTGTTATCCCAATAAAATTAGTCCTTTGGGTATATATATCGCTGCGTGCGCAGGTCGGTGTCGGTGGAGTCGGAGAGCGGGGGCCGGCTGCCGAGCAGCTCGGAGGAGGAGGGGGAGGGCATGGAGGGGGAGGGGGCGTCGTCCCCCACCTCGGCGCGGCTGTACCTGCCCAAGCCTCGGCTCCCGGTGCAGCGCCGCGCCACCATCACCGGCGCCAGTCCGCTCAGCAAGCGAGCGCCGGTTAACCTGCAACAGGTGAGTGCCACTCCTTCCTCTCCGTGTCTGTGCATTTAGTTTATTACAAGTTTAATGTCAGAGTGAATAATCCAATTAGACCTACTATGAATAAACTAGCTAATGGTGTCCCGCTTCGCTGGCAAAAAGAAGACAAGTATTAGTAAATAAAATAAATTAAAAGCTTTTCTGCTCTTTTCTTGATATTTGTGTTTTTAGGGAACATTTTATCAAAAAACCAAACATAGGGATAGATAACCAAACATTAGGCCTACGTATAATATGTGAAAATTCGGTAAAAAATAGGCTTAACCAATTCATTGTGTTATCACTTTATCCAATCATTATACATAATATTTACCTGAATTTGGTCAATGTGATTAATACCTTACCTAACCTAACCTAATCCATCCCAGCCTGATCCAACCTAACCTAACCTAAACTAAACTAAGCTCACCACCAAACTAAAACATTGAGGACGGTGTCACGTTGACTACCAATAGTTAGCTATAACCTGTAAAGATTGCATGAAAATAAATAAATAAATAAATTTTTCACTGTCTGGTCAAAGTGATTAATATTCAAATATATTTTTTATTTTGGCCAAAACGTACTAGTTATTATGAATAAAGACTGGCTAAAGTTATTACTTACTTTATCACTTTAGCCAGCAAATTTAATCGTTATGATATTAGCCGGTCATAATAGATAGTGACTGGTTTATAACTTTGGCTGTATGTAATATAAACTGTTTTACCTCGGAATACAGTAGAAGCTCACAAACATGGTTAGCAACCTATCACCATTTTCAAGTTATTATTTATTTTTTTCAATAAAGCTTTATTAAAACCATTTAAGCCAAGTTTAAGTTTAAGCCAGTATTTAATTAAAAGTTATATCTTGGTATTTCTTTATCCTCCAATATATTCTGGAAAACTTGAGATTCCCAAAAGCAGACAGGGTCTATGTCCACGTTGTGTACAGTTTGTGAGAGTGTACGCTCCTCTTTGAGGTGTGTGGCATCTATTAATACTATTGAAAAGAGTTTACTGTTAAACCATTACTGTTTTGTCTGATTTGGGTCTAATAGGAGTTATGAAAATCAGAATGGATTAATCAAAATTAGTTAGGGAGTCGCCTCATTTGATAACGAAGGGTCTTTCTTAAGTTGTTTTAAGACTGATTGTCTGAAAAAATATCAAAAGTGTGTAAAATATTTTATTTGATTTAAACCTGTCTATAAGTTGGGTTCAATTTTTAGTCATGGCTTTTATCCTTCTGTTTTTACAAATAGCAGTTGTGTTTGTCAAAACTTAAAATTTGATTCATTATGTGAAAAATTTTTGGCAGGGTCTTTGGATGTTTCTGTTTTAACTTCAAAAACAGATTTAACTGTCTCAACTTTGTAAAATAAGATTTTAAAGTGTATTATGTCCTAAAGCCCTGTTAAGTGACAAATACAAATACTTCATTATGTGTTAATTTCTATTCCAGTTCTGGGAGGAGTTGAAGTTGGAGCGAGAGTGGCGAGGTATGGGAGGGGGTGGAGAGAAACCCAAAGTGGCCCAACTTATACAAGACTGTGAATCAAGAGTGGCAGGCCCCAGGAAGTACAGCAGTTTTGACAACTTGAAGGATAGAAATACGGGATGCTTTCTACAAGACTCAAAACCTGATGTTGTTAGCTCGTGTCAAGATAGGTTGAAATCAACAGGGAGCGATGACACGTTCAAAACTGCTGAGACTTCTGAAAGAAAGTCATCATGTAGTGATATTACCACTTTGGACAGTGCATTTCTCAGGAAAACTTCAGTTGGAAGCGACGACGGAAAGTGTGGAGATATTTCTGAAAAATCAACAGGGAGTGACGATGTTTTCAAAGTAGTAGAAAGCTTTGGGAGATCTAGTAAGAAATCTACAGAATTGACAGAGACGTACAAGGATGAAAATGATGTTGTTCCTGGTAAACATCACACCCATGTAAGAAATAAGTCTGACGACAGCGACAGCGTTTTTGTTTCAGACAGTGATGCTGTTAGTGAGATTAGCGAAGGGAAAGTAAGCTTTCTAAAAGCCAAAATAGAAATGTTTTCCAAAGTAAGTACAGAGACTGAAAAACCTAAACCACCGGTTAATCGGGGGATGAAACCTAAAGTGCCTCTCAGGACGTTCAGATTGCCCGTGGCACCAGAAAAGCAAATACCTCCAAAAGTGGAGGCAAGGGTTGTATTACCTAAAGAGACTGAGGATAAACCTGAAGATTATGCACTGACAGTTCCTAAAGAAAGAGTTCAGAAAGAAAGAGGAAAACTGGATAAAAGTTTCAGCACTCCAGCATATGACTTTTCCCCTGACATGAGCGTATCAGAAAAAATAAATATGCTCAAGCAAAAGTTTTTGGCTGACTCAAAATCTGAAACAAGATCAGATTCTGCCTTTGAAGACTCAAAAAGTGATATAGAATCTTTGTCTGGCAAAGATGAAGATACTAAAACAATTGACAATTCCATAAGTACTTCGATACCTTCCATATCTGAGGAGTTCGGTGATTCTGAAAAAGAAGTTCATGGTCAAATAGTGGAAACCATCAACAAACATCTTTTGACTCTAGATTATGAAACGGACATTGAGCCGAAATGGAAAGATAAGAACACAACAGCCAATTTAGATTCTGATAAAGTGATAGAATCGGAAGAAAAAATCGGTAAAATACTGGAGACACTGAATTCTTCACTGATCGAACGGAGGAAAGAAATGGAAAGAGACGTCAAAGTGAGGAAAAATTCATCGGAGGGAGCAGATTTGTCAAAAACGATTTCACAAGTTTGCAAAGAAGAGATTCTCCAAACTTACAATCCCAGTGGCTTCGTTTTAACCAAACCCGTGTCTTTGGAAAACATCTCGGAACCGAAGATGAAAGGCGGAGTTATTCCGATTCCACCCAGGGTCAGGATCACGCCCCCGACCATTCACGAGGAGAGGACGGGGCTGCCGGATGTGACTATTACTTCGCCGCCACCCCCACCGGAAACACCGAGAAGGAAACCGGTTTCCAACTTGGACTGTGCGGACAAGCCGACGCAAGCCCCCGCTACGTTCCCCAGACAGAAGACGGAGTCGCGGCGGCCGGTGACTCCCCCCGAACCCCCTCCACGCCCAAGCCCCCCGGCCCCCGCTGTACAGCCCAAGGGCGCATGTTACCGAGCCATGATGGTGGCCAAGTCTATCAGCAAAACCGCCAAAGTCTCTAGTCCGAGGTCATTGAGGAAGAAGAACCCGCTGTTAGCAAGTAAGTTTTTTTAGAATTTTTGTCTTAATATTGGAGCTATTGTTTATTTGAAACACAAGAATTAATTCTGGTGGATGCCATTCACCATATTTAAGGTCAATGCAACCTTAATTTTCAAAATGACACTGTCTAAATGTATGTATTTCATTTTGGCTTATAAAATTTAATCTAATTAAAGGAAGGTATCTGCAAAATAGTGGTATTGCAAATCATTTCAGGTGATAAACTAAAAAATAACTGAAGGATTATGCATAAATATTGAACTTCAGGATCTTCAGGATGCTTAGCCTTAGATTCACACAATTAAAAAAATATCACCATCACTAACCATGAGTTTCAAGTGAAGTAATGGCGATGTTGTGCCGACAGAACACCGCAACGTGACGCTGAAGGAGCTGGGAGCGTGCGAGTGCGAGGGCTGGCTGCAGCAGAGGTGTCGCCGGGGGTCGGGCCAGTGGAACCGAGGCTGGTTCGTCATCAAGAACACCACCTTCTACGGGTTCAGGCACAAAGAGGCAAGTAACTGTTGATGAAAGCACAAGGTAGTGGCAATGATCTGAATGCATGACGAGAGTCAAGTTTTTGAGCATTTATTATTCAATAATTTTGATTTCAGTTGGAATATTTCACTTGAGTATTTAAATTGTCCATTGGTCAGGTGAAAATTTTCCTAGTCTCGTGAACTTGTAGGAAAATTATTTTCCTCAATTAATCGGTAAAAGCAAAATGATGTTTTAAAATTCTAGTATTGTTCAGAGATCTTTCTCGTTTAACAGAATTTTTATTTGAAATATTATCAATTGAATGTATAATTTCGTTAGTTTTGCTAAAATTAATGTAACAAAAACCGTACAGTAAAGAAAAAAATCTTTAAAACTGGCAATAAATTTGGACACATACATGCTTCTTTGTTAGAATTTTTTTTCTAATCAATCCAGTTTATTAAATGACAGAATGATTGCAACGTAAGAGACTAATATTAATATTGCTTGTTTCCCAGGCGCCGAAGGCAGACGTGATGATATCATTGCCCGGGTTCACCGTGTCGGACGCTGAAGAGGTCAAGTCTCGGAGGTTCGCGTTCAAGGTCTACCACACCGGGACCATGTTCTACTTCGCTGCCGACAACCAAGAAGAGATGACGGTGTGGATGGATTGCATCACGGTGGCTACGAGAACTGCCCAGGAGTCCCACAGCGCAAGTGCGTCCACTGTGTTAAATCTTACGGTTAAATTAATTTAACTATGTAGCGGGATAGAGAGGGAAGTTATACTTATTACTCCCCAGCGAACCGGCATTGACTCACAAAAACATTGAAATCATGTTTTCCAAGATCCTGTCAGGTTGGCTGGGCTATTAGTTTTTTGTCACAATCTCATTTTCTATTGGATAAATCATTTGGTTTATTGTTTTCATCATACTAACACAGAAACATCTGTTTTTACTTCCTTTTTGTTGGCTCAAAAGTAACCCATTTTCAGCCTAGGCCGGATAAAACGGAAGCAAACAATCATCTGATTTGCAGCAAACCGACATTTAATGCTTGTTTATTGGTTTCTTTTTAGAGGAATGTAGTGGCTGCATTGCATCCGTAGCAAATGTTTGTTCTGTTTGTTATAGGTTATGTTTGAAGGTTTGAGAAACATATGTATGCAAAGACTACAATATGATTGAAAGTATGTTTTTTTCTGCATAGTATGATGAAAAATATCGTACGTTACGCGGCCGGAAAATTTTGCCGAACTCGCATGAAAATCCGGGAACTATCATGGTTGTCCGGCAAAACAGTACTTCCCGGCCTAGTAACATAATATACTATTTAGTAAGCTTTAAAAGTTTATTCTTTGTCCCCTACATGGTACCACTTAGCCTTAAAAATTTTTGGAGATTTCAGTTCTTCTTGTGTGTTTTCTTCTGCATTCGCTCGCAAGTGGAAAGTGTATAAATTACCCTCCCTCTCCCGTTTTATTGATTCCACTTTAATCACTCCTTGATCTGGCCCATTTTCCACTTACAAATACACACCACAAATACACCAAACAAATATACACAAATACACAAACAAACAAACAAACACACAAATACACTACAAATACACACACAAACACAAATATAAATACACTTGTTTGATCCTTATCAACTTATACCTCTGTTTTTGTAATCCTGCATTTGGAATAAATACTGTCTCATAGCTATGATACTCTATGTAAAATTTTTTATAGTCACAGTTCATTATGCTTTTTGCGTGAAATTCATACCCACAGTGAGAACGTAAGAATTATTGCTCACAATAAACAGCAGGTTTGATTTGTCTGTCTATTAAAATGAGATTTAAATTATTTTTTCCTCATATTAAAATTAAAATTATACTTTCCCCCGTTGTTTATTCCTTTTTATAATGAGTGAGGATGAATGAGGGCTAAAAATAGCACATTAACAAGCAACGTGATATAAATGATCCCTGCAGATAGGTTTGTTGGATCTTTATATAACCATAATTCTATTTTCATAAAACTTATGACTTGAAATTTTTATTCAAAACCTCAATTCATTTTCAGCAGCTCTGTTCAGTGAGTCAGAAGGGGAAGGTTCCGGGGAGGAAGGTGGTTCAGGGTCATGTTTTCCAAGTCCAAAGATGAAAAAACTGGCTGGACTCTTGGGATCACCGAGCAAGCCAGCTGCGACATCAAGCAACACCAGCACTTTAGATAAAAGGTAAGAATCTTCTCGAGTAGGTTCCAGCCTTTCAATTTTCATAATTTTATTTTTTCCTGTTTTATTTACCTACATGATGTGAGCTGGTTTTCTCAAAAAATTGTGTATTTTTTTAAATTGGTTGCTTGTTCTGCTGCGGATTCTTATTAATGTTGATTACACTTTTGGGTTTCCTGGGAGGGTACTTCTCTTAGTTCACACTTAATTTGGAATGAGATAAAAATTATAAAAAGTTAACATTAAAGGAGATTTTTTTTTACTTTTGAAAACTATGTGCAAATAAATTTGGCACAAAAAGCACTCTTCTTGAACATGCAACTGTGACTATTTTGACACAACAAACCCCCATTGTCAGGTTACATAAAAAAGATTGTTTCTAAAATTGACCATGATCATAAATGGTTTTTGATATTTTTTTAAACTGTTTGTTGTTGACCTTATTTCAGCGCTGACTTATACAGAATGAGTTCCACACTTGCATGGGTGTTGGAATTTAATTTAATACAACCTATACAATACTCTCAATAGTTCAACACTTTGACTTTGAGGGTGTCAAAGTATCAAAATGTCAGATCTATAGGAAGGAAGTATATGAAAATTTTCATTAATAGAAGCATTAAAAATACAGGTTTTACATGGTCACATCCTATATTTATTAAATACCATAAACCTAAACCATTGTACAGTTTTTTTTATGAACTTTTATCATAATATAGATCCCAGTAAATATCACAGGACAAAATACTTTGTTTTCTTTGAATTTTTGTTGAATGTCAGATCATGTTGAACTATACAGAGTGTCAAACTAGCGAGAGTCTACTGTAAACATTACTTTTAATTTTTAAGGAAAAAACAGTAGACAAACATTTTTTATTGTTATTATTTTTCCCAGGATCATTTAATGACTTCTATAACAATGTAAGGTTACCTTAATTCCGTCTTTGACTATGATTCCGTCTGGGGGATCCAGTATGTAATAGAATAATGTGCTGCCGGTTTCGAGGTGTCATAAACCTCTTCATCAGGCTCCAATGAACTTGAGTCACTCTCTTGAGATTGTGGTAAGTTTAAAAAACACTCAGTCATGCATACATGCTCAGCCGTGCCGTCTCGTGTGACCTAATCGACGATCTCAAGAGTGACTCATGTTCGTCTGAGCCTGATGAAATCTTTGGTGTATGTTGAAACCAGTAGCATAATAGTCTAATGTATACTGGATCCTTGACTGAATTATGGTAACTTTATACCATCATTGAAATATTTGTTGCTCCATTTGAATCATTACACCCTGCGCTCTCCCCAGCTCGGACTCGGGCAAGAAGCAGTTCGGCTCGCTGAAGAAGCAGCGGGGCGACGGCGGGGGCGGGGGCAGCGAGGTTGGGGGCGGCTCCAGCCTGGACCGCAAGTACCTGGGGTTCCTGGGGCGGGGCCCGGCGCAGGTGCCGGTGCCCACGGCGCAGTTCCGCAGCTACCGGCGAGTGGCGCCACCCCTGCCCCGCAGTCACCACCAGAGCGCCGAGAGCGTGCTCACCCTGGACACCAGGTAAGGGTAGTGTACAGGTTGGTCGGGTCCGTTTACTCAAGTATGAATATGTTTACTCAAGTAGTTTGATGATTTATGAGGACTAAACCACCTTGGGTGAAGATTCCTGAAGTTTTACAGGGATAAAATATAGAACACTCCCTCTTATCTGGGCACCTTGGGACTGAGACCCATCCGGAAAACAGTTTTTCTCAATAAACCGTCATTCCCTGATAATGTAAAATTTAATTTTAATGCATACTAAAGAAGTCAATATGTTGAATTAGATATGTCTTTATTGGTCTCAAACCTTTCCCCCGAGAATAATCGGTACAGTACTGTCCATTTCCTGCCGATAATGTCCAGTTAAACAAATGTGTTGATAGAAATAGACTGGTGAAAATGTTGTCACTTTGACATTGGTTATAGTGCAGATAACCAATGTCTAGTTTAAAGATGTTCGGACAAGAGGGAGTCTAGTGGAGATGAAAATTGTGCATTTTCATTGTTAGTGTTCATTAATAATGTAAAATGAGTTTTTCAGATTAGAGAGTTTCTAAGGAAGCCTACCACCACAATTTTAAGCCTTAAAGTTCGAAAAGAATTAATTCAGTGTTTTTAAGAAATTTGGTGGTTAGAACATTAATCGTGTTAAATATGATAATTTTTTAATCAATAATAACATTAATATTTGTAGTGTCAATGCCAAAAGTTTTTTTACACTGGTTAGAGAAATCACTTTTAACCCCTATAAATTTTGTAGCGATGGTAGGAATTCTGGTTCAAGAAACCTCCCAAACTGAAGCCAAGACTAACTATTGGGCTAGCAACAAAGCCACAATGAGCTATAAACCCACTAAATTGCTTAAGACTTTGATCTGTTAGCATGTTTTGTTGATACTAAGCTATTTTTTGTAGTTTGCTCTCTTAATTACTTTGATGATCCATGTGCTTCTTTGATTGGTATTTCATTTTTCTTGTTTGAACTTGGTAAGATTAGTTTGATCGTTTATTGGCGTTTAGTTTGATCATTTATTGGCCTGTTCGTTACTATTTTTTTTCTTTCTTGTTTGACTCTGTCATCCTAGTTTGAAATTGAAACCGTTGATGTTTGCAGGAGGGATGCTCGCAGCAGGTCAGCCGACCCCTTGATGCATGACTGACGCACGATGCATGACACCTTGGCCCATCATGCATGCCCTCCTCTTACACAGCTTTGAGAATCTCATTCTACCCTCTTATCAGTTTTTTAATCTCACTCTTCACAAATAACTCTTCACAACCTTGTTATAACCTGACAATAACACCCGACATCTGACTTATCAAGGTAAATTCATACTATTTTGTCTCTGATTATGATTTAAAAATTGATTTTGGTATTTTTATCTAAGAATAATATTTTCCTCCTTCAAATTATTTTCAAATTTACGTCACTTACTTTCCTGTCATTAGTCCTATTTTTTTTTTTAGTGGGAAATGACTAATTTTTCCGTTTCTGTCCTTCCTGTCATTAGTCCTATTTTTTCAGTGGGAAATAACTAATTGTTCCGTTTCTGTCCTTCTATGAAATAGGACCAAAAGTAAAATTCAACCCTTAAACTCACCTTAAACTAAACTAACAAAACAATTTATTCTGAAAGGTTTTAACAATAGGTTATTAGTTTTAATGACTAAATGGTTAAACTATTTTTAAATTAACTGAACCGTTGATTTTAACAAGGTAAATTAGACCTCTCATGGTTAACGTAAAAGGGTTATAATTAATTCCATGAATCGATGCTTTGGCCAGCCGCATTGGCAGGTGAGTGAGTGCACTGCATTCTAAATTATCATTGAACAACTGTGCTGGGAATGCAATCAATCATAATTTAATGTTTAAGTAAAGGCACATTTACATTACCAATGTTTATGCTGCAAACTCATATGCAAGCAATCTTAAAATCCAAGCAAAACAACTCCATTTTTATTACACTTTCATTAGGGGTGTGCGATGCATCGAAAATGCATCGAAATTATGATTCGATTCGATTCGATGCATTGAATCGCGATTCGATTCGGCTTGCACCGAAATGCCGATATATCGATTTTGCCTCGATGCATCGGTATTCTTCGATTCACTAGACGCCAAAAGTCTAAAATATATGTTGAAAGCAATTAAATAAACATTTAAGTTATGTAAATGCGTAATATTAATGTTCAAAGCAGTTTATTGAATCGTAATGAAGTCATGAAAAGCTTAGTGCGTAGTACTTTCAGACTCTAGACGCTTAACAACAAAGAACACGTAATAAAGGCTGCGTGCTTAACAACGAAAAACGCGTAATAAAGGCTGCGTGACGAAGTAGTGCATTGTTATTTTTTTGCCAAGTTTGAAAATTATTGCAATAGATGTTTCTCTATTTTATAAAGAGTTTTAAATGATTGTATGGCTGTATAATTACATTCACGAATTTCAATGACGAGAATAAAACGAGCACTACGACAGTCGGCGGCAGCTTGCAGTGTGACCGCGATCGTGATGGTGGTACAGGCTGACCACGCAATGGAACAAAAACCAAATGCTGTTAGAGAAATTACCCGACTCTCGGGTCTCGGGTATTTCCTATTTACATCGATGGTATTTCCAAGCCCGTGTGGGGATTTCCTAATACTTTCAATAGTTTATTCCAGCAGAGACGGGTATTTTTGCGGGTAAACACGGTCTACAAGTGGTAACACTGTTTTGTGATGCTCAGCTGTCGAGCTGTCTGACGTCGTCGTAAGCTCAGCACTGCGCAGTAATTAGTGTTTGTTTCTTTTGACTGTAGCGCGAATGCAATTGAATGTTTTGTTTTGGAGTAATTGAATGACAAATAAATAAAGATGTCTGAAGACTGCGACGAAGAGATCGTAGACGATGCGGGCGGCTCAAGTAGCCAAAGCTTTGTTGAAACAGATAGTTACGAATGACTATACCGACACCGGTAGGGTTAGGCCTACTTTAATTATATCCGAGAAGAGTTACTTAGGCTATTTGTTATAATTATTAAATGACTTAACAAACTTTGAAATGATTAATTTTTACTTGGACTGCTTGTGTTTTTTTAAGAAAAACTTTAGGCCTAGTAATAATAACTATTTCTTGAGATTGTGAAAGGATGTAAAGGAATTAAGATATAATTATTTATTTATTTATTCTTCCAAATTCCTAGGCCTATCTATAATGAATGGTTCTGTACCTAGGCTTATTACAAATGCTTTGGTTCAGACTCATTCAAACTTTGTGTGCAATTTTTCTACTTCAACCCTCTTTAAGGTTATTGACCCATTACAGTAATGCAAGCTGTATTAACTCTTAACAGCAAATAACGCCGCACTGCATCGAATCGAATCGCATCGATTCGAATCAAAATTCTATGAATCGCATCGACGCATCGAATCGAAAAAAATTTGCTGCATCGCACACCCCTAACTTTCATCAAATACCATAGCATAAGTTCTCGCAGGCTTGCCGAATGTTATTGTATTCTTACTACATGAGATAGTACTTAATATTTATTTTTCTATATTGTGCAAGACATTTGCCAGCATGATATTCCAGCACAAATGTGTTGGGTTTGATTTGCCTCATAAATACAGAAATGTTTTAAAAGTAAAGCATACATTTTGCAAAAAGTCCACTTTCTGCCACTTGCCAACATATCTGACCAGGGCGATGATTTATTTCCTATTCAATGACTTTTTCATGAAAAAATACAGTTTATGAACAATTGTTAGGTATCAAACTCCACCAATAATTGGTTAAAATTTTTCCATAGGCCTATACCTGAATTTCAGTATTTGTTTTACTTATGAGGTGAATACTATTCTTTTTTTTACTATTTAAATTATTTGAGTGGTTTGAACTGTGTTCTTCAGATTAAGATTTTAAAGGTTATAACATTTAGTGCAACACTAGTCTTTAACTGACATTCACACACAACTTAACTTTCCAAACTGATACTCTTGATCGTTGGATAGGAAACTTGAACTTAAACCCTAAAATCATCATTTTTGACAAATTTAAACTAATTTTATCAAATTTGAAAGGGTCATAGCATTGATAAAGAGTTTTACAACAACACCACCACTCCACCCCTTATTTCTATATCTTATGTCTTGGCTCGCCAGACCTATGGGCCAGCTGTAGCACTTCATGTTTATTTTATTTTCAACCTGTAAAAATCTGTTTTTCCCTCTGTTGTATTTCACCAATGACCGTCAGTTTGAGGCGGTAGCTAACGCTCTGTTGTGTCCGCGGCAGTCTGGGCGGGTTCGGGGAGATGTCCCAGCGCAGTCCGCGCAGCGCGGCGCAGGTCAGCCCCGGCCTGCCGAGCAACCAGGGCCAGCCGCTGCCGCCCGACATGGCCGACTACAGGCTGGCCTCCCTGGCCAAGAACAGGTCAGTGGCCAACTGTAGGGTCAGCAGGGTCTCGCTAACCCAACTAATCTGCAATCTTCGAAATTAGTTGTTATAATATTTCAGAAGACTTTTGTCAAATCAAAAGAAAATTGTGGAAATAAAAACTCCAACCTAAAAAAGATATTACCATGGGTAGAACCTGTTATTTTAGTATGCGACTTGAGGAATCCATTAATTAATAATTTTTTCAAATGTATATGTTTTGTTTGATTAGTCATGAGTCATGAGTTAGTTGTTCTTTGAACATATACTGACATCTTCTGATTTTAATTAAAAGTAAATATTAAAAACCACGTCACCCAGGGTGTGCTTGACTAACTTAAGTCAGGAGTGTTTTTACATAATACAAATTATAAGTTCTTGTAATGGATCCAGAATTCTTATTAGCTGATTGAACGAAAAGTTTTGTTTTATTGGTAATAATGCTGGCTTTTAGAAAAACAACATAAAACTAATGTATCCCTAGTTTTTAACATAAAAGACAAATTTTTAATCTCCCGTTAACTCAATATTTTGAATATCCTGAACTTCTACTCAATGTAGATATATGAATGAAAAGAATCCAAGAATCCATTTGGGCCTGCTGTACTGACTTATCGATTATAAACTACATTCAAATAGGATATTAGCATTTTATGCATGTTTTAAAATTGTTCAGTTTCCAGGTCTTTGGCACTCTGAGGGTTAAAATTTAGTGTAACAGTTGGTATTCCGATTGTATCTGACAAAGTGTCTGTTATGATCACAGGAGGAGGGAGAATCAGGAGCAGGACACGTCAGGGTTCGTCACACTGGAGGCTCTCATGTTGTCCAGGCAGGAGGAGGAGCGGAGGAACCAACAGAACCTGTTGCTGAACCACCCTCCGCCCCCGCCTCCGCCCCACCCCCACCCCCACCCCACCACGCAGAGGGGTGAGTTTAAAATAGCTGTATTTTTAGTAAGCTGGGCCCTTGTCCATTTTTAAATTTCTACAATTATCAAGAGTTATGTCAGTAAAACATTAAAATGTTTCCTCCCCCTATATTAATTTTACGGCTGAAATTGGTCTTCTTTAATCAATTTTTGGACATATTTCACTCCCCCCCACCCCCCATTTATTTTCTATTTCATCTTCTTGTTGACCCATTTCATTCTCACAGAACTTGCTTTCCTTTCTTTTCTGAAACCACAGTGTAATTAATTTTATTTGTGTGACCCATCCCACCAACTGAGCCACACATTAGCTTAATATGGTGTGGAAATCGAAATTGTTCATCTTAACCAACTTCAAGGTTATGCTTGTCAGTGTAGCACCATGTTGCTGCTACCATCATGTTCACTACTGTGCATTGTGAATCGTTTATCTCCTAAAGCCCAAAGGGTGAGTATAGTACAAATTCAGTGAACTTCTTCATTGTTTCACACTAACAGTTCCTTCACTTACTGTATTCCAGGTATCTTCGAGGCATGTGGTGTGGCTTTAACACGAATATTTATGTTTGTGAGCTAAAATGGGGTTAAGGGTTAAGGGTAGAGGTGTGCGGATATCCGAAAACTCGGATCGGATCGGATATCCGAATCCGATCCGAGGGTTTTATAAATATCCGATAAGACTGACTAGATATCCGACTCTATCGGATAGACTGCACATTTTGGGGGAAATTTCAAAGAAGGATCAAATTTTCAAGTTTGGAAAGTCTTCCAAACAAAAGAAGTCACTGCCGACGAAAGTATATTAGTGACAGAAAACATCGCGGAGCAAAAACAACGCTTTGAAATGCGACGGTTGCGATAGCGGCTAGAACAACGGCCTCAACACGATCCGATTATGTAGTGGTATGCATCAATCGATGTATTTCGGTTGCTGATATTGCGACTCGTGATAACATCGAGATCGTTGAATACGATCAGAGTATTGCGCAATACAAGACACGATAACAAACATTTTCTTAAGATAAATTCTTGTATCGTAGCATTAAATCAGTTAACAAATAATAATACATCTTTTATTAGTTCTGTCTCGATCAGTATCCGTTACCGACTAAACATTATCGATTGGTATGAGAGAGAAACGCAACCAAACCAAATCAGAGTTCGCCATTGTCGGACATTCGACAGTGTCCTTGGAACAGTCGTCTTCAATTGCCAAAACGAAATATCCCGTAAATACCCCATAAATGAATAGTCATGTTGATGTTTTGCACGACTGTTTCAGGCCGTGAATATCTTAAGCGGCCTGTTGATACGATAAAATAAAAAGCCTACAATAATTTTGGGCTGCCAAAGAGTTGGCTAACCTTTTCATTTCATTGTTTGTCTTTTCATCTCATTTCGTTTTTAATTTTGAATGTCGTCGTCTGCCCTCTGCTTAAAAACTGCTGTATTAACTCAAGAACGTCTGTCTTTCTATTGACAGATTACTTTATTTTTCAATTAAGCAATTATCCACCTAGAAATTGAAAGTTGAACGATCAAAAATAAGTTTTTATTTTGCTGGAATATCAATCTTGGTCGAATTAAGCCGAGTCAAAAGCCGGCCGGCCGTACTTTCTATACGTGATTAAAATGGACAATTGTAAGATAACAGTACAATGCTGAGTTGACAACCTACGCCCATGAAAATAATTAAGTGAGTTTGCTTGTTGTTTGTTATCTAAAACATATAGACCTTTGTTCTAATTAAATGTCCAAGCTTCAATACTGAAACCTACAACATTTGAAACTTATCTTGAAATTTAGGTTAAGTTTTACTGCTCAGACTTATTATTTTGTTTTTATAGTATTATTGTAGTTAATCAAAATCTTGATTGTCAGGCATTAATGCATAAATAAAAATGTAAAGCTTTCTTAAAATATGAAGTGATTGGTGAATCAAGTTTTATATTTAATTCTTTTGTCTAATCACAAGCGTAGTCACTGATCAAATAAGGAAAAGAACAACAAATACAGAGGCCAAATAGAAAAGAAATTTAGGTTGCATTGAAAAAGCAATTTTAAGTTGTAAATCCTGAAATTGATTTAGGCCTAATAAGCTTATTCAATTTAATACTACCTATGCTTAAGGGGAATCAATAAATTTCTAAATTCTTAACAGATAATTAATTAGTTGTACCTTTGCATACTTTAATAATTGACATTTGGCCTATATTGGAAACAATATATCACAACAATCAACAACTCAAGCATATCAAGGCAAACCTTACCTTACACATTAGGATAACATGGTAGTTCCTTAGGCTACCATTACCTTATCGGTAATTACCTTAGGCTTATGAGAAAACTTAAATCTGCTCACTACGCCTCGCCGTAAATATCCGAATCCGGTATTATCCGATCCGAAGCTGTTGTTATCCGATCCGAAACCGATCCGAACATAAGCTATCCGATCCGATCAAAACATTCACTATCCGCACACCTCTAGTTAAGGGGCACCAACAAATAAACCCTTATTAAGTTTAGCCACGTGATATTCTAAACCTAATATCAACTCACCAGGAAGTACAAAGTAAATCCCAGTAAATTTACCTCAGTAAATCAGGATGTTTGTAAAAATTTCTTTAGTGTAATTGTTGATTTTTATCGAGGAATTTACTAAAGTTCCCCCGATTGTTGTGTTGCAGTGAGGCCGTCACCTCAGGAGAGCAATGTGCGCCCAAGGGTTGCCCCGAGGGTCATCACGCCTTCGCCAGCCCCCCTCTCACAGAACCGGCCTGTCCACAGCAGGTCTACATCAGGTAAGGTAACAGTTGTGTATGTCTAACAATTGGTTCAAAATAATTTTTATTTCTTATTTTTAGCGAATTTCCCCTATAGGGAAGAAGCTGTTACCGTAGTACTCATGGTAAGACCTAAGCCCAAGACCATGATAACTTTTCGGTTTGGGGCCCCCAGAAGCAAAAAACACTATTCGTTCATTTTCATAAATATATATATATATCTATATATATATATATATATATATATATGTGTCTTTAAGCACGATAACTCGCGTAAAAATGATCCAATCTTAATGAAATTTGGCATGGATGTGTAAAAAAGTAATTATTCGGACAAGTTCGTAATCCAGCCCAATCTGACTATCGGAAGGGGAGGTAAAGGGGGTAAAACCCCCCCAAAAATGGATTTTTTGAGTTTTTTACATAACAAAATAAAAATAATCCAATTTTTGTTGGCACCATTGAATTCAGCTCAAAAAAACAAACAATTTAGTACTTTGAATCACTACTCTATGTCCATTAGTTACCGAGATATTGAAAGTGGTAAACACAGTACGTTGTCCCAATGTTAACCTTATGGGAAATAAGTAAAATTCTTTATCTCGCTTATTTCTCAACATATCCTGATAAAACTTGGTAAATGGCTTCTCCTAGTTCAGACCTACTAAATATTGAATTAAAACCACCCAGTTTTAATATACCCGTAGCAGCAAACCTGCATACTCATTCCCCATGTTATTCTAATGGAGCTTACAAAAACATGTCAAATCTCGCTATGTTGGATTGAAATATGTTGTTTTGCACTGGAAATTCGCTGAGTATGCAGGTTTGCTGCAACGGGGGTATTTAATTTATTTCTATAATTTAACATCCACTTGGCTGGCCAGGCCTGCACGAATTACACCCATTTGGGGGTCTGGTTCTTGTGAACCTTCCTAAATTCATCGGTTGTGGGGGAAAATTGCTTATATTTTCATGTTTTTGTACAAGTTCTAAATATAAGGTAAAATTTCCTCAAGTGTTTAAGGATAACGCTTTAAAGGGAAGCAAATAACGTTGAAACTAAAAATGCCCAGTGGAAACAAAGAAGTTATAAAGCTAGTTACATTTCAAATCATTTTGTGGAAAAGTAATAGAATGGGACATGTTGTGAATCTTTCTAAAAGACCAACACATTTTTTTCTTGCCTTTGATTTCCTTATTTTATCTAACTTAACTAGCCATAAAGCTTCAATTAACCATTTTGAAGAAAATCAGTTATATAAATCTTATTCAAAGCTTATCAGAAATATTATGTCACTAATATTTATTATTTGTTTTCCAGCTTTTACAGAGGAGAGAGAAAGGGAGAGCAACGTGACGATTGTGAGACGCAGCAGCTTCAACACTCCGTCGAGGCTGCAGAGGCAGATTGACATGGAGAATCAAGATTATAGGTAATTGATTCCCTTATTTATAATTTTCCATAGAATTTTTTTAAAGCCAATCACTCATAGAAACTGGTGGTTCAGTAGTAATCAGGCTTAAAGTCATACTTATTTACAAGCTACAAAATACTCTTTTTACTACAAATTAAGGTTAAAGCAAAATTTATCCTTAATTTTCAAATTATATCGTTGTTTTATGAAAACATGAGTTGCTTAGAAGTTTAGCTGATTCATACTTGTAAATCATTGAGTCCTGTTATTGACATATATTTCACAAACTAGTTATAAAGTTTTGACAACATTATTAAGGAAGCAACACAGCTTTCAAGAAACAGTCCAATTCCTCATAGAATCACCATGAACACCATCAGCATTAAACTGTTATGTGTCTTCTTAGATTCTTAACTATTTTTGCCCATTGTTTACATAGCTTGATGCTTTTACACATAGTTTGATGATTCAAACATTTAGCATCATCGTTCCCTAGTATCATGGATCAAGTTTTTCAAAGGACAATTAATTATGACTCTGAACATGTTTTTGAGTTTTTGATTCGTTATGATATTCCAGTGAATTTCCATCCATTACCAAAAAGGTTTTTTGTGTATTCGTCAATAAATAAAATAAATAAATAAATACATTTTTGTTGATAAATAAAATCCTTGTCTATCGTTACACACAAGGATTTTATTTATTCACACTGTTTATAACTTATTCTATTTGTAATTGTTGATGTTGATTTTATCACAATAATTTACTTATTGTGTGAACGGCATTCTTAAATCTAAAAACGACAAATACCTATACTACTGTCTGTGTTGTTCAGGGACGGGTCCCCGGAGAAGCTGTGGATAGACTCGCTGCGGCGGACGGACCGGAAGTACCCGCCGACGCCCCGCCACATCCACCAGGTCCACCCGGGGGGCAGGCTGAAGAAGGCATCGCTCTACCAGCCCCCGCCCGTCGCCCCGCTGGACACCCCTGGTGAGGCCTCACTTGTGTAACGCGGCGTAAAGGTCAAGTGTTTCTACTAGTTCACATAACTAAATTATGCCCCTGTGCTACAACGCTATGCTGAATGCTAACAAGCTCATTTTTTAAAACAAATTTATTTTTATTTAGTTGTCAGGTGATGGAAAAACATTTAACATCATCTTCCTCAGAGAGCAAGAGGTACTGCTCCATCCCATCATCCTCGAAGATGATGATGATCATCATCATCATCATCTTCGTTTTGGGATGGGAGGATGCTGCTCCCATCCTCCATTTCTTCCCTTATCACCCACAAATTTTTAATCACCCTGTTGAAATATATTTGTAATGTTGGGTCTTCATTTTCAGTGAATATATATACTGGTGTGACTTTCTTTCTCTAGCAAAAACCTAAATGTGACCCCATTTGTTAATTAAATCCGTAGAGCCCAACGTTTTCCTCTCACAAACTAACTCCAAATCGTAGGAAAGGATTTAATTTGCCTCGCTTGTTTTTTAACTCATACAAAAGGTTTTCATCTTATCCAATCCACACTCATACTTTATTCATACATTGGTTAAAGTATGCAGCACTGAATAGGTATGAAATTCACAAGTACAGCCGTTTGCAGATAGCGTGTTATCAGAGTTGTTGTCATGCAGGTGGAGGGGAGGGGATGCAGCATGTTATCAGTGTTGTTGTCACACAGGTGGAGGGGAGAGGATGCAGCATGTTATCAGTGTTGTTGTCGCGCAGGTGGAGGGGAGGGGATGCAACTGGCGTTCGAGATGACGCTGGACCAGTCGGAGGCGCGGCGGCGCTGTCACAAGGCTGCGGCTCCCACGCCGGCCGCACGGCTCAAGAACCTCTTCACGGGCAGGTCGGACAACAACCCTGCGCAGAAGACATTGCTGGGTACGTGGCGGAAATCTGATAGAGGAAGAGGGACAGAAGAAAGTTTCAGGAGACGCGAGAACAATGGAATGCATGAAGGAAGCAAGAATTAGTGATAATGGTGCTAGACAAGTTAGGTTAAATTCACAACACAATAAAGAAAGAAAATGAGGAATCCAAAGTGGGGAAGAGAGACAGAGCCCTGGTGTACATCTGTCTCAGGAAACGGTGCAGGAAAGATGAAAAGTATAGAGAAATTGTCCTGGGGGTCGATTACTAACTTATGTTAGACTCTTACATTTGATACTGCTTTATCTTCCTAAAATTTCTTAGTAACTTATGTTAGACTCTTACATTTGATACTGCTTTATCTTCCTAAAATTTCTTATTTTGGTTAATTCTTTAAGAAGGTTCTATGTTTTTTGTTTTCATTTTCCTGGGAAATCAAATGCTTTCTTCATGTAAATCAGAACTTTTCTCTGCACAAGGGTCCCAACACCGCGAGAAGTGGTTTTAGAGGAAATTTCATTGGGAATTGAGAACTACCATAACATTTTTTTTAATACTCCTTTCAAATTCTTTCACTTTCAAGTAAGAATTCTACTTTACATCGAATATCAAAACAGTGTTTGGGGTTTATTTATTATTTACGGTTTTTAGAAAGATCAAATGAAGCCACTTGGCTGATTAACAGAAGCAGAGGTGCATTATAACTAGAGGTGTGCGGATAGTGAATTTTTGGATCGGATCGGATCCGGATTGGATAGCTTATGTTCGGATCGGTTTCGGATCGGATAACAACAGGTTCGGATCGGATAATACCGGATTCGGATATTTACGGCGTGACGTAATGAGCAGATTTAAGTTTTCTCATAAGCCTAAGGTAATTGCAAGGAACTACCATATTATCCTAATGTGTAAGGTAAGGTTTGCCTTGATAGCCCTGAGTTGTTGATTGTTCAGATATATTGTTTTCAGTGCAGGCCAAATGTCAATAAGTATGCAAAGGTACAACTAATTATCTGTTAATAATTTGGAAATTTATTGATTCCCCTTAAGCATAGTTAGTATTTAATTCAACAAGGTTATTAGGCCTAAATAAATTTCTGAATTAGGTTACTTACAAATTCATTTTTCAATGCAATCTAAATTTGTTCATTTTTATGCCTCTGTATTTTTTGTTCCTTTCCTTTTCATAAATCAATAAATTATTTGATCAGTGACTAGGCCTAAGTGATAAGACAAAAGAATTAAATATAAAACTTGTTTCACCAATCTCTTCACATTTGAAGAAAGCTCTACATTTTTATTCATGCATTAATGCCTGACAACCAAGATTTTGATTCACTACAAAATAATACTAAAAAATAATTAGTCTGAGCAGTAAACATAACCTAAATTTCAAGATGAGTTTCAAATGTTGTAGGTTTCAGTATTAAAGCTTGGTCATTTAATTAGAACAAATAAAAGTAAATTTTTTTTAGAAAATAAACAACAAACAAACTCACTAATTATTATTACAGGCGTAGGTTGTCAATTCAGCATTTTACTGTTATCTGAGAATGTCTATTTTAATCACGTGTTGGAAATACGGCTCGGCTATATTCATCAAAGATTAATATTTCAACAAAATAAAAACTTAATTTTGATCATTCAACTTTGTATTTCTAGGTAGGTAATTGCTTAGTTGATAAATAAATTACTACAATTAATTGAAAGAAAGACATGCTTGAGTTAATTCAGCTTTTAAGCAGACGACATTCAAACACGATGTGAGATGGAAAGACAAGTGATGTGCGATTCGCGAACGAATCGTTCAATTTGAACGACTCATCGAGTGAATCAAATGAATCATGATTCATTTTTCAAAAGAATCGATTCGTAGCGCGAATCAGTTGCAGAAAAACATGCCGCAGACGACGCGCCGGTTTTGTTCATAATTCTATTCATACATTACGTAGAATCATTCTACGTGTACATTATGATTCTAACGTAAAGAATGTTAAAGGATAAAGGAGATAGGACACAGCCATACAGTAATAATAATAAAACAGCTTAAACATTGACTTTATACCTAGCAATATCGTTTAATGTTTAAAAATATGCAGCTAATCCAATCAATTTTAGGTTGGAAATAGTTTTAATACACAACAAAAATAATTAATTGCAATTGAACATTGAGAAACCACTTTATATTCCATAAAAACCGATTAAAGTCGACGTTATTTGGTAAGCAGTGGATAATGAGTAAAATGAATCAAAAGAATCGATTTAATTTTCGATTCTTTGGAACTGAGTGATTCAAATGAATCAATTCCCAGAAAAGAATCGAACTGCGCATCACTACAAACAATGAAATGAACAGGTTGGCCAAGTCTTTGGCAGCCCAAAATTATTGTAGGCTTTTTATTTTATCGTATCAACAGGCCACTTAAGATATTTACGGTCTGAAATAGTCGTATGAAACATCAACACGACTACTTATTTATGGGGTATTTACGGGATATTTCGTTTTGGCAATTGAAGACGACTGTGGGGACACTGTGGTCATTGACGAACTCTGATTTGTCTTGATTGCGATTCTCTCTCGTACCAATCGATGTTTTGTCGGTAACGGATACTGATCGAGATCACGTCAGAGACAGAACTAATTAAGGATGTACTATTATTTGTTAACTGATTTAATGCTACGATACAAGAATTTATCTTAGGATGTTCGTTATCGCGTCGGGTATTGCGCAATACTCTGATCGTATACAACGATCTCGATCTTATCACGAGTCGCAAAATCAGCAACCGAAATACATCGCTTGATGCACACCTACATAATCGCATCGTATTGAGGCGTTGTTCAAGCCGCAATCACGAATCGTCGCATTTCAAAGTGTCATTTTTGCTCTGCGATGTTTTCTCTCACCACTGACTCTCGTTGGCAGTGACTAGTTTTGTTTGGAAGACTTTCCAAACTTTAAAATTTGATCCTTCTTAAAAATTTACCCCAAAATATGCAGTCTATCCGATAGAGTCGGATATCTAGTCAGTCTTACCGGATAGTTACAAAACCCTCGGATCGGATTCGGATATCCGATCCGATCCGAATCCGATCCGGATTTTCAGATATCAGCACTCCTCTAATTATAACTGTTGTTATCAGGATGAGCAAAATCTGTATTTGTCTTTTTATTATACGTTTGTATCAACTTGCTGTTTCCATGGCATCGCTCATAAATAAAAAAATGTAAAAATATCAATACTTTTTTCCTACACAAAATTTTAAATTTTGAAACATTTATTTTAACTACTAAATCAAATTTTTATCCTATCAATATCCTGTTTTTTTGTATGTGATTTGGACGACTAGTTTTGAAGCGACGGCTTCATCATCGAGTCCTTATCCTCTGTTAGATTCGTCATGGATTTAAAATGGAGACACTTAACACAATGAGACACAGAATTACACTTAGATACGGACACATAACGAATACGATTAACCGTTTATATAAACGTTTATATAAATGGTTAATCGTATTCGTTATGTGTCCGTATCTAAGTGTAATTTTGTGTCTCATTGTCTTAAGTGTCTCCACTTTAAATCCATGACGAATCTAACAGAGGATAAGGACCCCATGATGAAGCCGTCGCTTCGAAACTAGTCGTCCAAATCACATAAAAAAATTAGGATATCGATAGGGTAAAAATTTGATTTAGTAGTTGATACGATATCCTGGAGTAGGAAAATGAATCTAGATTTATTTTAAGATTGGATTTTAGTATTCCCAAAGTAGAAAAATGGGTGAAAAATTTTGGAAAACCTGAAGGTCATCACTGAAACTATAGGAGTTTTCAGGAGGAAGTCCTGCGGGGAATTCAGGAAAATTGTTTCTCAGTAAGCACCTATATCCATAGAAGAATGTATATGCTAAATTTCAACTTTGTAAGTCCAATATTTTTAGATATACATTTTTTGAATCTGTGCTGTTATTATTAAGATTTATGTGGCACACCATAGTTCTCAAAATTGCTACAATTAGGCTCTCCTCATGTCAGCAAGCCATGTAGTAGTGTTATTTCATCAATAGCATATTAGTAATGGAGACGTATTGAGTAGTACTTCTTAAGTGAATCCTAGAAAAAGATAAATCAATTCATATAAATCTGGAAGTAGTTCATAAACAATCGTCTGTTTTTACAGGCTCGCCTCGCTTGCATCGAGCCATATTCCGCGGCTCTGTGACGCGGGCAGACTCCAGCGGGGAAACGGTCAACTCACCACCCATGTCTCCTCCTCAGGAAATTATGGAAATTCAGGTTCATTCATTCATTCCCCATAATTTATTTTATAGGTTAAAACTATTTGAGACCTAACATTGCATAATTGTTCTGTTTTTTTTTAATTGTGTTTATCAAATGAGTATTTAATTACTCATAAATAAAATTTCAGTTTTTATTAATATTAATATTTGTCAGATAACATTTTCTCATCTGACTTAACTTCATACATAAACATATTTACCATGTTTTTAAATTTATTTTCATAATTATATCATTTTGGTGAAGTATGGACTCTAGGCCTCAGTTGTAAGAAATGAGGGTAGGATAGGGTAATCAGAAGGCTTGCCTGGTGGTTAAAACTGCTGAAGAGCACACAAAAAAAGCATAAAACACAAAAATAAAATGAATTTTCCAAGCCACTGGCTGCTTCTTCAGATAGTAGGAAGTTCATTATCTTGTGTTTATTCTATTGACAATGAACTCCCTGCTATCTGAAGAAGCAGCCAGTTGCTTTGAAATTTTTTTTGTGTGTTCTATGCTCTTTTGTGTGCTCTTCAGCAGTTTTGACCACCAGATAAGCCTTCTGATTCCCCTACTTTACTCTGATTTCTTAATTTTATAATTACATTATATTCAATGCTTTTAAGTGGCAAATAAGGCAGCACTTAATTTTAAAAATTTTTCTTAAGTCAATTTCTTTAAAATAAGAAAATGTATATTGCATTTTCACTGAGTCAATGCATTTTCAATGATTCAAGTATTTAAATTTTCGCCAAATTCAAACCAATTCATTTTTAAAGCCAACAACCAGTCATTACTCAACATCCACTTCAGCCACCTTGATAACAGATGTGTCATTATGTAATGTTTTCGCCCCAGGTTACCAACCCGACGACACCGGACTACCCAGGTCTGGAGTACCCGCCAGTGTTTGAGCCGGGAACTTACTCTCTGGCCGACGCTTCGACAATCCTGCGACACCGCAACCGAGAGGCCCGGTGATGTCAGACGCGGCCCATACGCGAGGGCTTGATATAGACTGGAAACCTGCTTGAAACACGCTTGAGATAAGCTTGATGCAGACTTGATACCAGTAGTGTGTACCTTACCTTTTATCACGTTACGTATCTTCACATGGCAATATAACAGTTCTACAGTAGGTCCTTGACAAAGCGAATCTGAAGAGACTGGATCAAAAATGTGTTGAATTGAAGTTTGTATACAATGATGTTCATTAAACTGATGGTTTAACTGGTGGTAGGTTGCTGGAATAAAACTGATGCAATGTGCTTTTTGGAAAGCTTAAGACTGACTTACACAGGTCAGGATTTGATTTAGCTCTGGAATTCGTTTATCATCTAAGTGAGACAAAAACATTAATTTAGAAATAACCTTCAATCAATATATGTTAAATATTCATCAAACAGATGTACATTTAGTTTTGCTTTGGACATAAAATTTGTATCATTGGGCTTTAAACAATATTAGTTTATAAAGCTACACTATATTTATTGAGTTCTTGAGCCCATTTTTAAAGAATGAAAGAAAAATAATTTAATTTAAGTTCAAATTCAAATTTTAATCCTGCCCTATTAAAATTAGGAAGTGTTGGTTTCCTAGGTTATTTCAATGATTGTTCGGTTAGTTATTATTCAGACTAGTTTTAGAGGATTAGGCTAGTTCAAAGCGTAGAAGGAGATACCAACTCAATCATTTTACTTCCATAAAAGTTTTTAGGGCAGGGTATTTGCTAATTTTTACTACCCTGATAATTAATTGATATGAACTTAAATTTTATTTATAACTTAAAGGTTGGGCCAAGGAATCATAAGTGAGTTCTGCAAATGAGAGAACTTATTTTTCCCAAAGATAACCTCAATGGTTAGCCAAGAGTTTTTCTGCAAAATTAGATTTGAATCAGCTAATTAAAAAAGTCAATTCCTTTGGAATTACTCTATTTTTTCTAACTCCATGTTTTCTCACCTTCAAGAAATATTGCAATAAAATAGAAAGATGTATCATGTTTTGAGAATTTTGAGTTTTGTAGTAATGAGGTTCCTTTGTCAAGGTCACATACTGTGATGTAACTAAGAATTGATACTGTACTGTGTTAATGTGATCGGAATTCACTCGTTTTAAGGTTAAACTGGCCATAGTTGTCAAGTTACCTCAAGTGTTTAATGAGTATTTTATTTGTGAATTTGCTTTATCAGTGGTATAATAGCTTTTTATTAAGTCAAGTAGCAAATTTAATTTTTAGTTAAATTTCAGTTCATTTTATTCTATTTTAACTAAGCCAAAATCACTAACACTTTTTTGTATTGGCCTGGCTTATGTTTTGGCACACAGCAGTGATTCAAAGTCGTCGCTGAGCAGTCTGAGAAATATTTCATGATTTAGGTCCTTGATTTTTAACCGATGTCTGCTTTGTCGTTTTACCTACGATAATGGCTAAAATTCCATGGTTGGCAATTTATGACTGATTCATAATTCTTGTTTAAGTTTGGTGTTTACAGTTTTATTTTATAGCTGAGTTTTTTTTTTAACTTGATAGGCTTGAGAAATCCCTTATATTTTGGTGAGAAACACTGATTAAAATTTTTGAGTTTATTTATTTTACATAGCGGAATGCTCATCCAAATTATCCAGATTCTGAGCACTTTGTGACCGTTAGTTTTTAAAGCTGTGGCCAAAAAAAGCAACCAGCTGCTTGACTAACTTTCTGTTGAGGTAGTAAAGACTTATTTTGCTCCTGTTTCGGTTAGATCTTGTCCACAAAAATCAAGCCCGATTTCTTTTCAATCTGTTTGTCTTTAGACCAAATCCTTTATAAAAAATATTTACTTTGCAAATAATTTCCTATTGATTTAATGGGAAATATTAAGGCTTAGTTATTATTATATGTAAGAAGAGCTTACATGATTGCTTTCGTCTTTCTTTACTATTATTCTGTGAATATATATTTTACCTTACTCCTGAGAAGCGGAGTACACTGAATTTGAGAATTGTCATTCTCTGAGCTTTACTTATAACTTTATTTGGGCAATAATGTAACATACATGACAATCTGCAGCCAGTAAATGCTGACAGTTATCTGAATCAATATGTTAACCTTCAAAACTTTCACCAGAGATACATTATAGGTTGGGTGTTATATTAGGGTTTTAATAGGTAGTTGTTAACACATTTCAACTCATTGCTGGCTGCTTATCGGTAAGACTAGATCCTGTGCCAAACTCGTGTTCTAACTTCTGCAACAGTGAACACCAACCGAGAATGAAATGTTTAGATGTAGTAACAATCCAATCTGTCTTTCACTTTCTCAAAACTTTAAAGTTGAGGGTGATGCACATGTACCTCTAATCTAATGCTAAATATAGATGTATTGTTGTTAAATCTTGATAAAATCTATTTATATGAATGAATGTTCTTGTTTATTGAACCCTTGACAATTCCTAATATGTTATATTTTAATCTGTTATTCGTCACCTTACATATTATGCTTAGTTCTTCTTGTGATCCTTTATAGCCACTGTATTGTGATGTATTCTTACTCAATGTATATTTTAAGACTTTGTTAGAATTTACTCGGTAAATTGTGGCATTGACCGAGAGATTTTATCTGATATTTACTGTAAGATGTTAATATTGTATGTAGCATTCATCAGCACTGTTAGCACAATACCTTTCTGTAATTTGCCAGAGTAAACTTTGAAGTTTACATATATAAACTTAAGTGCTCATTGCTTTATTCAAAGGTGCTAGCCATCTAGTGTGGTAATGAAATATCTAGGATTTATTTAATTTATAAGCAATATTTTAAAGACTTCTTTTATATTAGCAATTATTTATTATATTATATTACATATAAATATATTGTTACTTATTAATGTTTTTTATGTTATTTGTAATAATGGATACAGGGACTTGGTTAGAACATAGATAAAAAGTCCTGCAAAGTATCATTTTAAGATAATGAATTTATACGCCTATCTATGAAACTTCATTTCAATAAAAAATCGTTTTTGTGTTCAATCCATATTTTTATTGATACTTGATTTTAAGTGCCATTGATTAATTTTAAATGTATTTATTCGTAACCCCAGCCACTTATTTTAAAATAACCTAACTGATTAGTTAGGAATATTATTTCGATGAAGTACAAGCTGCAACACAGTGTGGTT
Organism: Flexamia atlantica; assembly: GCA_035578135.1. Taxonomy (NCBI): domain Eukaryota; kingdom Metazoa; phylum Arthropoda; class Insecta; order Hemiptera; family Cicadellidae; genus Flexamia; species Flexamia atlantica. The sequence continues at coordinate 30,307,082 of JAQJVK010000003.1, forward strand.
TTCATGAGGAAATGGTTTTACGATTACTAATCTCTGAACTTCCTGTACCATTTAATTTTGTGATCTGTAAATGAACAATTAATCTCAAACTTACCATTGCTATTTTTTATCATCACACCAATAATCTGTTAACTATCCTTTATCAATGAAAAACCTAAGTTTTCTCTATTGGGGATGTTTATCCAATAAAAAAACAATATTTAAATTATTTTCCTAAAACACAGAGATACTAAATTAATCAGTGACATATTGAAATTTCAGTCTTTACAGTAATGTAATGATTTAAGTCCTGTCGTTTTTGTACATTCTTGTTTATGTTGTATGTGCTGAAGTACATTAAATCTTATTATAAAATGTTCATTTTGTTTGATTTCCTAGAAATCTTATATTTCAGGGTTTTTGGTATTGGGCAGTGGTTAGACTGGACAAAGCCTTTGCTCAGTTTTTTGCTCCCAGCTTCAGGTTCAACTCCTAAGGGTACTTGAAAAAGGTTTTCTTGATATATTGGGTATTAGTAAAATTGTTGTTTATTGGGTCAGGTTGATTTTTTTTCAAATTTATACTACGGTGTAATCTTGATACTATCCTTAGGGAGTATTTAAAGTTGAATATAAATGATAGGTTAGTGTAGGATGGATGACAGACCGCAAAGACAAGCTACTATTGTGCTAGACCTGATACCACAATAAATCAAATTACTGCTTGGGCCTCTACAGACCTCAGCAAGATGTTCTCAAGATCAACCTAATGACCGATAATATCAATGAAATGACTTGACAGATAATCTAGTTAGTCAGATCAAATATGTGCTACCTGGCCAGTAAATAATTTATAGGAAAGACTTAATCCATCAACTCTCCAGGGTGATGTTTATGGGGATTTCTTACATTTTGCCAAATGGCTAGAGTCAGTTTGTTTTAAAACTCTAAAATAAAATTCTTTTCAAAAAAATTATAAAATTAATAAAAACAAAAATTAAGTTTACCAATATTGAAAAAGAAAAAATAACATCCCTTGAAGATATTTTTCGAGAAACGTCATCCTAATTCCAGTGATTTGTAATTAAAAACACTAATACAGATAGATAATTAGAACTCTATGCAATCTGTGTTTCTAATATAAAGGAAGACTAAAAAGAAATTAATTATTTATTGGTTTCTAAGTTGTTCTTTTGTGCTTTATTTGTTATAATTCTCAGATAGTTATAACAACGGCTTAAATGACCCTGGTGGTAATTTTTGGAAATAATGTTTTTATTGTGGGAAACGTATGTCCCCAAGAGCTGCAAGGAAATATAGAACATTCATGAGGAGCTGGCTAATCCATGACGTTAAACAACAATGAACGGTGCCGTTCCGGAACGTTCTCAGCTCCTGGCGCCATGATCCCGGTGACGTTCCAGAACGTCCGCAGCAGCGAACATGTTAAGATGAAAAAAAATGAAATCACCCACATGTCTATAAGAGTTCAGGTTCAAAAGTTATGGGGATAAAATGTTAAAAAATTTAAATTTCCCAAATATATAGATGCAACCAAATATACTTGCAACCATTCAATTTGGTTTGAAAACAAAAAATAATCCAGTATTTCAATTAGAGTATAAGTGTACGTCAACTGGTTGCGGGGATATTGATATTTTCGTCAACGCAGTGCGATGTCTAATTCTATTCTTAAAGCAGAAAGAATGTGTCAGTTTGCTGATATGTACCGTTTATTAGTTTTTATTTGGTTTCTCATGGAACAATTTTAATCTTCCAGTTATTTATCTAACTTTGCTAGAAATGGGTGAATGTATTGTATAAAAAGCGATTTGCCAACAAAATTGTAGTGACTAACTAAATGTTTCATATTTCATATTTTCTTTCTTTTATGTTAGTCAGCTGATAGTTGATCTGAGAATTTTGTAAATAATTATTTTTTTACTTTATTTGTTTTTGTTGTCCTTAGCAACTGTGTGTAGTTTTTGGGATCAGAACACAAAGCATGTAAGTAGAATTAATTTGTATAAAATTAAATTTGTTCAACTAAAATATTTATCAATTCATTTTTATTATACATAACAAAATAATTAGGAAGAAGTATTTCATACTCCCAAAAAAATACCTGCAAATCATATGTCAAGACTAAAAATTCTGTGGGTGGTTTAATACATACTACACATATTTATGTATTGAGGAGGCGATGTGCAACAAAATACCCAATTAATTGCTGAATATTGATTTGAATTAAACATAATAAAACAATACAAACATTTTTAAGTTCAATTTACATTTATCTTAAGTAGAACTACAAGTACAGAAGTTATGAATTCTTGATCTGAAATATTCGGTAGTCTTAAAAATAAAATAGATATTGATTATTCCTAAAATTGATAATATTATTTAATAACTTTTTGAAGACTGCTCAGGGAGCTTAGGTGCTACGGCTTAGCTCTAGGAAGAAGGCATTCCCAGGGCATGTTTACCCGTACGTATGGTTTCCTTACATTTTGATAAATAATAGTGTTTCCGCACTGGAAAATTTTCCCACTCCACCACTCACCTGAGAAGACAATAGGTTTTTTCTGCAAGGAGAGAGCATATCCAAGTGAGTTTTACACAACTCAGATGCAGACTATGAAAATTATTCTGCTCAAATGTTCGAAATTAATACTGACACTTAAGTAAGGGAACATTACTTAAAGACTTTTATGTTCTAAGTGTCAGTATTTTCTAGCTTAATCAAAAGCGTTGATTTTAAATACAGTAAAACCTCACTAACTCATTTGTGGACTCAGAGGTTGTTGAGTTAGGGGTTTGTCGAGTTAACCAGAACATTAACATTTTTAAGTGTTTTAATATATAAACATGTAGCAGATATGAGTTTCACATATAATTTATTATTTACATGAGTCTTGTTACAGTTCGCACAATATATTTTCAGCTATGGCTGAGTCAGCGAGATGCAAAGTGCGGGTGGGGGGGATAGGAGTACTTTTCTAAAGACATTGTTCTATTGCCCCCCTGCTTGTCAAACATTGTGTTTACCAATATCATATCTTGAAAGTATCATTTGATACAGTTAGAAGCACAGTGGCCATAGCTGGAGATATAATGTGCAAACTGTACATACTCACCAATTAAAAATTAATGACCTGAAAAAAATGCTTAATTGAAGATTCCCTGTCAGCTGTTTGAGTGTTGAGTTACACAGATGATTGAGTTACCGAGCGTCGATTGTGTTAGTGAGGTTTTACTGTATCAAAGAGATTTATTTGAGGTTGTTTATGGTTTCCTAGGAAATAATTTAAATTATATATTGTTTCCAAAAAAATATAACAATTATTCAATTTTTTTTAATTCATTAAATTAAATTAAATTAAATGAAAAATGTGTATAGGCCAGTTTACATTGGTTGAATAGAAAGGTGAGTTGGTAATCAACCGTCAACAGGCCCAGTGTAAACTGACCTAGATGAATGGGTGAGTCGACTGAGTCGAGTGGCGAATGAGATAAATTTGAAGTATTTGACAGATTCCACCTGAAGCAGAACCACAGGTAATTTCTTAATCCTTTTCATAGAGCCTGACAATTCTGAAATGTATTTGTTCTAAAATTTCATCGGGCCTTGCTCTGGGAGGTCTCATAAATTTTGTGAAAAGTAAGTGGTATCATTTTAATAAGTTATATAGGAAAAAATATGACGGACCTAAAGGTATGTGGGATGGTTCCATCGACCACATAGTACAAATAGATGGAGCATAGGCCCGTGTGCGATGAAGCCTGAGATAGTCCTTACTACTTGACTGGCTGCTGCAGAGGGAGTTCTACTCTATTGAAGAATACCTGGAGCAAAGAAGTCAACCTCAGTGATGAAACTCAAATGACACCATTACTGTACTCTATGTATATGTAAATAAAGAGAATTTTGTCTTTGTCTTTCTCTTAGTTGGTGACAAAATGGCGGAACAAATTACGTAAAAGATTAAAAATAGGGTATCAAAGTAAAGGTCTGAATCTCACAATTACTATGGTACCAATTTATAAATTGTTTAGAGGCAGCTTATACATCGTAATAATCGATAACCTAGAAGCCTGTCCTGACATTTCTAAGAGAAGTTGCCGCCACGGAATGCACTTGTAACGTTCCTATGATGTGTAAACTGCTTCTAAACCATTTATAATTGCTGGTACCATAGTAATTGTAAGATCCAGACCTTTAATTTGATACCACATTTGTATTTTTGTAGTCGACTATATTTTTATAAACAGCAGTTTAGGATTGATTTTGATATCATGCAGGCGCCGCACGGATAAACTCTCCTACAATAACTAAGTTATCGACCAAACTACGGCAGCTATTTTTTTCAAAAAATATGATTTAAAAAATTCAACTCTTGAGCAACAATTTCCACTGTTTTATATTTTACCTGACCAAAAAATAAAAAAAGTAGCAGCCGACTACTTTTTTCATGTCATATTTCAAACTTGAATAAAAACTTGTAAATTTTTATCATTTTTTTAAATAGAAAAAAATTATTTTGGAAATATGATTGATACTAATACAGTTCAAACCCGTCTGGTTTGTTTGACAGCCCTCCCCTGGGTGACAAACCACCCCTAAATCATATAATCCTAACCGCATTTCAAGTACGGTAAAATTTACCGGGGGTGTGACGTACGATACTTTAGATCTACCCAGAAAAACTATATTTTCGAATCGTGATATATTCCTTTCATAAACTATTAAGATTCCAATTCTTCAAACCTAGCCTATTATGAACAAACATTTGCTAAAGGGCTCTTCACATGCAAAATTTCAACCTTAAGTTTCAATGCTAAATGGTATAAACTATAAATTATTTGAAACATGAGCACTGTTACATGGTTAAGACGGTTAGATTACACGGTTTTAGGCGTCGTTTTGTGTTTCTATACCGAAACAATATGGCGGCCCCTGCTTCATTTGCTGCAGTGCTATTAAGATAGGGATGCTCTGTCTATTTGTATTTATTTGTAGGGATGCTCTGTCTGGGATGCTCTGGCTATGTGGTCGATGGATATTTCTGAGACTGCTCATTTCTTACATTAACCCGCGAGGACTGACTTAGCTGTCTAAAAGACCGGGTTAGTAGTTTTTTCGATAAAAATTATATTTTTTGGGTGCTGGCACGGCTGGCCATCACTATACCTCTCGTACGTCTTTCCAAGAACATCATGACTCACTTCCCGTCATTCTCTAACCCTTACAGTTGGTTCAATGAAAGTTTCTTTAGAGGTCTGGTGTTTTCGACTGTGAGTCACGTAAGGCTTCAAGTTACATATAAATATTTTGTGTGCACATATATCTTATATAAAATATTCAAAATACTAATTTTAAATACTTTTGTGGAGTTTTTGTCAGTGTAAACACATCGTTGTACAACATTCCGACGTTTTTAAAGCAATAACAATAATTATTGACTTACCTAATGCAATACAAAATATAATTTTTTATATAAATATTTTGTATGCACATATATCCTATATAAAGTAGTCACAAAACTAATGTAAAAGACTTTAGTGGAGTTTTTGTGCAGATAAACTCATCATTTTTCAATATACTAATTTTTATATAAAACCTGGTCCAAAAGACCGTGAGTCAGTCATCGCGTTTTCAAATCCAAGTCAGTTCTGCCGGGTTAAACACCCAATGTAATTCATTTTATCACCCAAACACCGTCATTAAAAAAATTTTATTCCAATAAATGTCTGATTTTTTAATCACAAAAGACAAGGGTCTTGTGGCAGCTCTGATTGTTGGTCAGTTGATTGGGAATGGCGGTTAGGAAAAACCACTGAACAGTGGTCCTTATCGCTTCCTTTTCCTGGCTTGATAAGACTATCTTGACTCCTGCTTCCTTTAGTTTGCCAGCAAACTCTCATTTGAACTTGGCATTTCTTCAAGCCACAAGACAGTCAAGGTATTTGTTTTATTTTTATAGTTTTTCATCAGGACCATTATTTAAGTTTTTTGCAAGATATATATTCTATATTTTTTCAAGGTAAAAAGGTAAACGTATATTAAATATCGACTTATGTAATCATTTTCTAGGCAAGATATGCTATACCTCAACACCTGGCAGAATTCAAAGGTTTTTTAATGTGGGTGTTTTGAGTCATTCCTCTCAATAAATTTACAAGAAAAAATTTGAAAAATATAAACTAAATGCCATTTCTCAGAATGACTTGATTTTATCAAAGACAAGTAAATAGAGATAAATTAACACGTTTTTATACTTTTTCCATTTTTAAGTAAAATCTCTTGAGAGGTACTTAAGAGTTATTTATAATAACTAAATGTGATTAGGCCTATGTCTGCTTTTTCTAATTTGTTTAGTTTTACTTGGCAAACACCAGCAAAGCCCAAAAATTCATTTAATTATAAAATCTTAAAAAGTTCCTGATAAAAATATTTTTTATGTTAAATAGTTTCATGAATTTTTATTCATTTCTACGCCGAATGAAGTATTTGTTACAGAAAAAGCTAGAGCCCGTTCTTTTGCCTATGCTTAACATGGGACGACCGGAAACTTCTTTTGGCCCTTCAGAATGCATGAAAATATAGAATTATACTATTAAGATAGGTTTTCTCGGTTTTTTAGTTACTTTTCTTCGTTTTTATTTTGGTTTCACCTCAATAATAGTTTTCTTTTTACTCCATAAAACACCGAAAAGATGAAGAACTTGAAAAACGGCCTGTGTATATATCTTTTTGAGGCCATTATTTTGTTAATAGTTGACCAATTGGAATAAAATTTCTCTGAGTATAAGTTTTGAACCTAGAAATCATACTAATGTAGCTGTAGCCTTTTTATGATCCTCAAAGCGCATTTTATAGAGGAATTAGACTTCCTCATGGATTTAATTGGAAAATTTTGTTTTTCAAATTTACAATGAAAACTGTTAAGAAAAAAAATATTAAATTAAAAAAAGTTGTATTGTAAAATTTTTTCAAACAAAAACAAGTTTATCAAGATCTAAATACTATTATTGGAGTTATAGAGCAATTTATGAATGTAATGGCGGCCTTTCTTAACACTTTGGGTGCGGCCCGGTCTCCGGAGACCGGTGGCTGGAAGCGCGCGCCGGCCTGGCCGGTCTCGCGAGTCTCCCCCGCACTCGGTGGAATGAATCAGCCACAGTGCTGCAACCTTGCGGAGAAGCTCGGAGTTGTTGTCGTGTGCGTTGCCATAGCAACCTGCCCTACACTCTGTGCGCGTCGCCCGTCGTTCCCACGGGCCTGACCCGGTCTCCAGAGACCTTTTATCTATTACTGACTTATTGCGTGTTTTGACTTATTACTATCGTGTTTTTGCGAGTTATATGACGTTTTATAATTTATTATTTTATTTTTTGTGACGTTTTGGTGAGGTACGGACAAACCGTGTCTGTGTTTTGGTAACTGTTTTGAACAGTTCCACGATGCCCTGTAAATGAAATAAACATTGGTTGGGAGGGAGGATGAGGCTGAAAATACAGTAATTATTAGTTATTATGCCATTTAAAATTTTTTTGTGTGAAAACCGTGTGTTTGTGAGGCTAAAAGTGGGGAAATTACGTCACGGTGCCTACGGACCCCTTCCCGCGGGCCGGCCCGGTCTCCGGAGACTGACGATTTTGGACACCATTTTTTTTTTTGAAAAAACGCCTGGAAACGCAGTTTGCGACCATGATCCTGGCTTCTGGATACAAAAGGTAAGATATAATGCAAAAAAAAATTTCAGGCCCTGGGGATGGTTTTACTCATTTCGGTGCCGCACCCAAAGTGTTAATGGCTGATATGAGGGTGTTCTACACGAGTTCAAGGTTGGTACTTCAGAAAAAAATACTTCTGCTGGTATTTTCTTTACTCTTACCAAGTGGCTAAGCTGTATCAAAAAGTGCAAGGTTTTGGTGAAAATTTATGCTAACCGCATGTACTATGTTAATTAATAGCCCCTCGGCATATTGCAACTAGGGCTACAGATTAACGTACTAGTTAACCTAAAGATTAACGTAGGATCTGAACCACAATTTCGCCAACTTTAATTATAAAACGGTCTAATTTGAGAATGGTTTCATGTATGAACGAAGTATTCACTAGGGTAGACGTTACTGTAATCCCTACTAGGGAACACCGCAACCACAAGCCATCACTAATAAATATCCATAATTCATGACCTCCAAGTAGCTGGACTACAGTACATGTGACCATTCCAGTCTTCGTCTTTATGCTCTTCACTTTCCTGCCTTGGATCTTCATCTGGAGTCTTCAGCAGAAAGGTGAGCTTGTTACGGCTTTCAAAGGGCAGCTTGTCGTATCAGCTGATAGCTGCCCCCTGAAAGGCGAAACAAAGTGCCAAAACGCCGTCTACACTTCCGAGTCCAGCATGATGGAAAAATAGTTTTAGTTTTCATTAGTTGTTTTATTTATTTAAACAAAAAACTAGTTTTTTCGGCTGTTGTTGTTGTTGAATTGAAAATGGTAATCCAAAAAATAGAGAGTCCTTTAAGTTTGAAGAATCTAGTAAAAAAAGATATATGATAGTATTTCTAAGACACTTCAATATTAGCGATCAATACCTGGGAATCACAAATAATCATCCAATGTATTTCTTTAATGCAGCAGATTATATATTTTTGTGACTAAACCTTTGTCTGATATCTGTTGTGGTATATTTTGTGATATTATTTGATCGTATTATTTTTAATAAATAAGTAAAAAAGAATCACAATTGGTTAGTTGAATGACTTGTGCCTAAGTAATGGGACAGAAATGGGTAGTGAGAGATGTATTTCATAAAGTATATGCTTTTTAATTTTTAATAGAATATGTAAATTAATTAATAATAAATTAATAAAAAGGTAATATTCCTGACTAAATATTAAAACTGTTGATTTAAAACTAAAACTGCACTGAACCACCTAATTCTGTAGCCGATAGTTTAGTAATAAAATCGTAAACATAGAGCCATTTTATTTTGTTTGGGACATTATTTACCCATTATTCATCAGAGTAAATTAGTAAATAAATTTATAAACTTAAGATACCATAATGCTAAAATTAAAACTTGAATATTTCAATTAAGGTGTAGATGATTTTGGTTAATATATGGTTACAGATGCAGTAGAGTCTCAAAAACTTGACATATCGTGGACTCGGACCCTGTTGGGTTGAACCAACAGCTGGTGTATGTCTGGAATTTGTTTGGTGGGCTTAAAGACATTAATGGATTGAATATATTGTAACTTAACATAAAATTAAAACAAAAAATAATTAAGGGTTTGAAAATGGAAGTATGTTACAAAAATAACTATCCTAAATGCTTAAAAATTACACACTTGTTGAAAAAAACAAAGGTACATATCTGGTTAACAAGAGTGTTGAGTTGCAGGGACTTGAGTTTGTGAGAGGCTACTGTATCAGGGCTTGTAACAGTTCTTGAGGTTGAAAAAAATAAAAAAATAACTCAAATAAGAAAAAAAATAACCAAAAAATAACCTTTTGTACACAAAAAATGCTGCTAAAAATTAGAAAACCGGCGTTATATTGGGGATAATACATTCTTAACCTTGGTAAAAAAGAAAATCTCGACAGATTAATCACAAATCTGCCTAGATTAGACGGCGAAACTTGGTTTTCACGCAACGAGACTTAGTTCACGCATTTTAGGATGATGAGATTCGTCTGCCGCGATGCTGCTACAAGATCGTCTGACAGATGAATACTGTAAACAGGGCTTGTAGCAGTTCTTGAGGTTGAAAAAAATAAAAAAATAACCAAAATTCCAAAAAAATAACCGAATTCCAAAAAAATAACAAAAAATAACCAAGAGCAAAAAAATAACAAAAAAATAAAAAATATAACCTGTTACAAGCCCTGCTGTATAGACCAAGAGCCCACAACCACCAAACCTTTTTTTATAAAAGCTAAAAGTTTCTCTGTGCAACATTCCCAACACAGGAAAGCAGAATCAAGGGAATATTAAGTTTTGATCATGGTTACCTTGCTTGAGAAATTTGTGCAGAGAAACTTTCAGATTTACAAAATAACGAAGGTCTGGTGGTCATAGGAATTTAGGCGTTTTTTTTTTTTTTTTTTTTTTTTTTATTTGATGGTCATAGGTCCATCAGGCGCAGATTGATGACGGAGGTCTGGCTTCTGCAGCCAACTCGATAGTTCCTGTTAAATATTGTATTTAATAAAGTTTTTTTTCATTGTGATATTTTTCATATGTTTAATATTGTTCAAGTTTATTGTTAATCCATTGTTTGCTGTCCCTGAATTTAATGTAATGATATTATTGTTAAATATTCATTTGTTATAGTATTTATATATAGCCATTTAAGTAGTATTGTTGTCCCTGATTTATTGTATTCATATATTCATTGATATATTTTGTATGTTATTTATTATTGCTATTTATGATTGTTGATGTTAAATTATTGTCGTTTTATATTGGTATTAGAATAGTTTTGTTATTGCAACTGTCATCGTGTAATCTTGAACTGTTAACAAAATTTTGTATCTTGTATTGTTATTGTATTTGTTACTTAGAATAATTTTGAATCATTTGTTTTAAATAAGTAGTTTATAAGATACCGTTTTGTAGACAAATGTATGAAAAGGCATTGCCGTTGATGAATAAATAAATAAAAAAAATAAATAAATAGGCTTTTGGAATGTTGTTAATATTATATACACCTTTGACTAAAGTGTAATGTTAATAATGGTGAGATGATTGTAATTATAATATGGTATATTTAGTATTTTAAGACAACTAATGGTACAATATGTTTTGGTTTGTTATACCTAACCCGTCACAATTCTTAAAATGTAAAATGCCTCAGTAAAAACTTATGGTTGACTAAAAAAATCAAAAGACATGGTTATTTCCAGTAATTGTTTGGTCAAGTGGTTAATTTGAATTTAGTAAAGCTTACTTTTTCATGTAATCTATCAATGTCTTTTTATTTAAAGTCTCTTTGGTTTTGGTTGAGTTACTAACAATATTTATTTAGTATATAATGGTATTATGTATCCATGACAATCAATAATATTTTATTAGTGGCTGCCATATTTGGAACGTTTGCGCAGTTCCCTGAGCTCTCGATTGTGGGACTGAGAGTTGCAGGCTCTAGCCCGCTTCCCCCACAAGCGGCAACACGGTTAGATGGTAACAGGACCGGAGTTTGGACCATTCCCAATCAAAACAATGCCACTGGCGTAGAAACACATACACACTGCTTAAATTAACTAAGATGTAGATTACTTATGCCAAGGGAATGAGGGGTTTTTGGAAATGCGCCATAAGTTAACAGATGACTAAGTTTTACATGTTATGAGTGACTGGGGGGGCTGCTCTGTGGGCTGCATTGCCTTCAGTCCCACACCCAAGAGCTCACTGCAAGAGCCTGCTGGAAATACATAGTAATGAAGGGCAGTAAGAAAATATTATAAATATATGGGAGATGTTAGTCTTACTAATTGGCGATTCCAATGTCATAAGTTAAGTAGGTTTGCCAGTTTTTATAGAAGAGCGCAATAATGTAAGTTTTCGTATACATTTTTTATTAAAATTAATGTTTTTTTTATTAGCACTCATTACTGTGTAACTGCGGTGGTACTCGCAATAGTCTCAAAAGAAAAGGAGGAATAGTATATTTAAGAGTGGAAAGTGAGGTTTTAGCTTTTTGAGACCATGTGTTTTATGAGTGAGATTTATTGAGCACTTCATATGGCCACGAGTATGAAAAAAACTTACTCGTGTTTAGAACAGTGCTTTTCATAAAGGTACATTGAAATCACCTGTATTCATTTATTTATTTAAATCAGAAAAAATTAAAAAGGACAGTAATCATATTTTTTTAAATTAAAAATTACTTTTTCCATAGTAAACAATGTACGATGAATTTTTGCAGGAAATAAACACAAAACGAAATCTGGTGATTTCATAGCACTTCAGTGACAAAGTAATTGAAACTGACTGATTGTAAGCAATGTGGCTGGTGCAGAGGTTTTTGTAATGTACTGTTTGTGCCTTTTAATGTAAATATTGTATATTTTTTTGGAAATAAAGATGTCATTACTATATAGGCAGACAATTAATTAGATTAAGAAGAACTTTTATATGTAGAAATGTAATTTAGTTGGTCTAAAATAACTATTTGCTTTTGTGATTAATATTTATAGGTTGCTTTTAAAATAACGTATATCTCTTGATGTCTTTAAATCGGAAATTAATCAATTAATTATTAAGGAAATTAATCAATTAATCATTAACTAAATGAACATTCTCCCAGCAGAGATAATTGCATGTAAATTTTATGGGTTTCTATGTATTTTTATGTATCTCTAAAAGATGGGAAAAATCATTATTCATTATTGATTTCTTCATTGATGAGCTTCGTCAAGTAATATGATGGATACAATCTTTGCTAAAAGAGATTGGGGAATAAGGATAATTTACAGTAGTGCACTTTTTATTCTATCTGGAAGCACAGTTGGCAGGTACATCTAGAGTACATTTAACAGTAGTTATTGTCTTTCCATTTTAACATCTAGTAGAACCTATCTTATCTTTTAACAAGCAGGACAAAAATATAATTTAAATAACAGTCTCACATTAGGCCTAATATTATATGTTCACACATTTAGTTATATGTTCAGGTTCACAAACTGAAATATACTTCAATGTAATCTGTGAATAAATGAACTGTAAAAAATATTCAAATTATGATTACATAGGAAAGCAATAAAGAGGGTTTGAGTAAATTGGTTAGTGAAAATAAAACCAATCTGAATTCTTCAAACATATTGCAAACTGAATTTCTAATGATTACTATAATGGACTAAATAAATGAGAAATATATTGCTTGAAAATCAGAACTGATTACAGTTACACAACATTATATGTGATTTTCATCTACATCCATTTAAATTCTAAAATCAACTACACTAACTACACATGATTTTTGAAAGGGTGGTAAAATATAAAGTGGAAAGGAAAAATAATTGAAATCGCAAGTTTTACAAATGACTGGAATAATTTATCCATATGAGTAAATAAAACATATTTTATGTAATTATTTTGATGTTATTGTAAAAAGTCAGTCATAAACTTAGAGTGTAGTTTCTTTAAATGTGGATCATCTTAAACTTCAAACAGATGAAAGTCTATGAACCTCTTAGTTTATCTCAAGAGTCATCTTAGCCAATAAAATGTCACATCTAGTTTTTGTCCAGCAGATTTTTTCCTCATTCCTTCAATTTATGGGAACATTTCATTATTTAGGGCTTTTTGGCATGGCCTGCAAGCAGATGTAGCCATCTAAAGTAACAAGGCTGTGGCAATGGAACAAAATGGCAACACTGCAAGGTTCAGCTGATGGAGCTTTCAACTGCGTATGACGTATTTGATGACTACTGTATTTGCTTTCTCACATTTAGGTTATTATTTTAATTGGTTTATATTAAACACGTCTTCTCTTGATATGAACTACAGTTTATAGAACAAAATATTCTTTCCCCAACCCTATAAACAGCGATCGAGTTGAAAAGGAGGTGTAGTGATTGAATTTTAGATTATTGCAATTTTTTATAATAATAAAAAGACTAATTTTATATTTTATTTTAAGATTATATCCATTTTGTAAGTATATTTTAAAATAAAATAAACATAAATTTTAACTCAAGATTCAATATTAAAAGATAATCATTGTTGTTTACTCCTCAGACCATCATAGCAGATGCTCAAAGTAACTTTTCACAACCATAGTCATTACTTCTTTAATGATAATGTGCAATATATTTTTTTATATTTTTTATTGTGAATTAAACAATTTTTTACTGTGAACGGTGTGCTATATTGGACATATGGCATAGTAATGCTAAATTTACTCATTTTAGGAATAGATTAAACTAGTAACACAAATATTCACTGTAAAAATGAAAATTACTAAAATTGAAAACTTTGAAGAGTGTTTATTTATTTATTTTTTCACCAGTTTTGCCATTTTAAAACAAGTTTTCTTTGTAAAACTATAACACATACCATGCTATTTCTTTAACTTTTTATTGGTTATACCTATTCAGGATAATACAACAACCTAACGATAACTCGCTCAACTCTTATCACTCTTCTCGCTCTCTCGCTCACTCTTTCATTCACAAAAAGTATCAACAAATAAATCAAGTGCTTTCAGCTTCTAAGTTCAAATTTAAAATCTAAAATCTAAATCCCAAAGCTTGAACTAAGTACGAAAACAACCAAGTTGGATCTACTCAAGACAATTCATCTAAAAACAAAGTAGAAATAATATTTAAAAATCTCTATCACAGTTGGTTCTACAGCTTGCCAGTCATTACCAATGCAAAATATAATACTGGAAGCATAATTTAATGTATTTTCATGCTTGGAACAATATGTATTCAAAACATTGCTTTCTTAACTGCAGTACCTGAGGAAGACTCAAATTCACATTTTACATATTTCAGGTATGCAGTAAGCTAATCTTAGCCATAACAAACAAAAAAGTTTCTGGGTTAACAAAACATATAATGTTATTTTTTAATTGAAGTGTTATTTATGCAGCAATATTCCTTCAGGTACTTGGCAAAACTTGACCATCAGAAAAAAAGTTAGTGTCAGAATGGCTGTCGGATTTATTAGTAATGCATGTATTTATTAGTCTAATCTTGCAAATAATTAAGTATTTTAAGTTTTGAATTTTTTTTGGCATATCAAACAAAACAAAACAAACCCAAGAACAAAACCAAATCCTTTTTCATATATAACTCTGATGTCAAGGTTTAAAGATTTCAATTTTAACTGTTGCTCCATCTTAAAATATCAAAATCAAATTTGTTATGATAAACTAAGAGTTTACTTTCAAATAAGTAGATAGAACTTTGAGTATGTTTTTATAAAACTGGGGTATCTGAATTGCTGTAACTGAACAAAATATTTAGTTTGAAATTGTCGAAGTACCAATTTGACGTAACAAAAAAGATCTTCCACAAACATAAACCTATTTCATGAATAAGTGATCAAAACAGAAGGTTGATTTTATTAAAAGATACACATGAATATATAAAAAGAGTTCAATAAAAATAAATAGTTAATAAATCGCCTTTTTTAAGTATAAATCAATTAATTAGCACATTATTAACCATCAACTATTGACTAGTTGATAAGGAACAGGATAAGTTCATTTGGACACTTAAAGCACACAATGTCTGATACACCTAAACTACACACTGCATAACAACACGAAGTAGACTAGATCTAGAATAAAAATAAAATAAGGTAAGCACAAATCAACTGGGTAAACAAAAGAAACTAAATGGTTTTCTACGGTTTTATTGATAAACAACATAGCAAAACAGTTCTGTACACATCCTTAAGCCTGCAACAATATAAAACACATTCTCCAGTCTGTACGTACCTACAGAAGTAAATATGTAATAACAATATCTAATAGAATATATATACAGTAACATAACACCGATAATGAGAGAGCGATTAGGAGATGGGTTCAATGTTCAATCTTTGGTTTCCAAGCGGAAAACTCAAAATTGCAAATAGCAGTTCAACTAAAGGGCAGATGCTTCTATTATTGCTACTACAAGCCTCAATTAATGTATAAAGAAAAAAATAATGAAATATTTTTATCGCTCACGACTGCTCAAACCAAAATTGTCGATGGACTTCATGTTATCTTCTTAATCTCCTAACCTCTTGTTATAATCTTACACTACAAAGACTAAAAATTTAAAATATAGCTTAAAACAGTAGTATTGTATAGTATATTTTATACAGCAATAATCTTACAGATCTAACTTTGACAAAATAAATATCTTGATACAACGATAGAGTGTAAATTTGTGTGGCTAATACTGTGATCTGTTGATAGCCTTTTGGCTCTGCGTTCAATTTGTGTCTGACTTTCACCAAGCAGATCAACCTGAAAAGGAACATTTAAATTTAAATAATGAATATACCTCATAAAAGAGGGATATGAATACTACTAAAAATTGAAAAACTACCCCTACAAACAAAAACTGCACTGCAACAAAATCAAAATACTGGAGGGTATTAATTTGTTCTTTTATTTTCTGTCAAAATAATTTTGATTTATATATACATCAGAAAATCTCTCATGAAAAATATCTAGAGCAAAATTCACTTTTTGAACTGGAATTATTTACAAGAGCACTACAGTGTTAACTTCCAGCCACTAGAAGTTAACCATAATGTTCTTGTAAAAAAGGATTGATAGACAGACTCTGGGTACCAATGATTTATAGGCAATAGTATCAGTTTTGAGATTTGTATGTCTGATGTCGATACTGGTACCTTAAAAACCTGGGATGAACAGCCGATTGTCTCTTTTGCTAAGTTACTTTATTTAATATCCCACCACTGATAAATACACGTACATACATGATTGCCTTTCACAGTTGATCACATTCAGTTTCAGATTCATCAAGAATCCATAAATTTTGGAACTGACTTATACATATTGAAAACCTTTCTTCCTTACACTCATAATTTCGGTATTTCCTTAAAGAAAATTTTAGACAACATGGAACATTTCAAAGTGCTTTTTTATACTGTGAGAAAACAGGTTTTCAAATGGATGAGTCAATTTATAGAATCTTGATTAACGTGAACCCCAATCATAGAATCTTGAGTAATGTGAACCCCAATCAAACAACTGTGAAAGATGATTATGTTTATTTAATGATGGAAGGTTAATGACTAAAGTAACTGCAAAAGACACAATCAGCCGTTGATCTTGGATTTCGAAGGTACCGGAATCGACAGACCAATACATATAGATCTACCGCTATGTACATATATGTACATATAGACGCTATAGAAAACCGACACTAATGTCTATAAACATTGGAACTAAGAGTCAATTCATACTTTTTTATCAACAAGAATATTAATGTTATAGTCCTATGGCTTCAAGTTGACACTGCAATTTTCTTCTTGATAATTTCGGTTTTAAAAGTGAATTTACCTTAAGGTAATTTTTAAAAGGAGACATTTCCTGATAAAAAAGCAAAATTATAAAAACTTTTAATTTATAACTATTCAATTAATTGAACTGATTTCAACTGATTCAGGGAAAATTATATCCTACCATTACACATTCCCACAATAGCTGAAGGAACACTTTCAACCGAGTGTATTATGTTTTCATTTTGACTTTTACAGCAGACAGTTGCCATCACTTATTAATACAAACAAGTTACACGACATTTTCAGGATCTGGATTCTGATCCCATCCTCAGGTGGAAAAGAACCTAAAAGACTAATGTATGTTCTTTGCCTAGATTTAGACCTAGCCCTAAGATCTCTAGGATTCTTTTCAAGATTCAAGATCCAAGATATTTATTTCCTTTATATATATATATATATAAAACAGCGCTTATATGTAGAACATTCAAATAAATGGAAATATTCCTCACAAGACTACAAGTCTGAGCGTGAGGAGGAGTCCATAATCAGTCTACAAAGTGCACATTAGCTCATAAAAAAAAAGAAAAATAATAACAAGGTGACCTGTAAAAATAAATATAACTAGGCTACTGATTTTATGTAAAATAAATAACTTTACAAAAACATACTGAAAAACAAATATCAAAATAAATTAAAAAAACAATCAGCAGGTTGCTTCATTATTATTTTCAGAGGATGCTTTTCGGTAGAAGTAGGTGCTTCATGTGTATGGCGATTGCAAGAGCAGCTCAGCTGCATCAGCGCTGATATGCAACAGCCAAACCTCCAGACTTCTTTTCCACCTAAAGACACTTCAGATTCCAGATCCCGAAAGGTTGTGAAACTTGTTTTTACTAATCAGTGATAGAAAATGTCTACAAAAATCAAAATCAAAACATAAACTTAATACACAAAATGAATTTCAAACAAAGGACTCTGTTACGCCCGACGCCCACTCACCGGGACTTAGCCCTTCTGCAGGGTGGTGATGACGCCGCCGGGCCCGGGCAGGGTGGTGGAGCCGAGCAGGAAGGCGTCGACCTCCCGGGCCGCCAGCCGCCCCTCGGAGATCGCCCACACCACCAGCGACTGGCCGCGCCTGCAGTCTGCAACGGGGAAACGGTTATGTATTTACCGTGCAATAGGGAAAGGTAGACAAAATACGTAATTTTTGGTCTCTATTAGAGACTTCCTTGGATAAGGTTCACAGAAGAATTGTTGTGTTGCCAACATTGAACTGTTAATATTCAAAGGTTTTTTTTACTGACAATTCTTCCCTCCTACTCGTCCAAGGAACCCTCTAATAGAGACAGAACATTTCGTCTCCCTTTCTGTGTTCTGTGCTACTTCACACCAGATCTTCAAGTGAGTTAGCTGTGTTTCCCTGCTTTCAAAACAAACAAATTCCGGCCAAGAGCTTTAATCCAACAACAAGAGTACAAAAGTTAGGACCATGTTTGGAAATTGATGTAATAAAACCACAAGAAAAGGTAAGAGGTAAGGTATTGATAGAATGATGTCTGCACCAAATTAAGGGTCTCTAAATGGAATTCTAGTAAAAGTTGAATATTCTTTTTGTCTATCCATTTCCTTGAGGACTCTGGCAGGTCTATTTAGTAATAGAGACAATGCCAAAGAAGTTAACCAGTTAACCAATTAGCAGTCATCCAACATATAGTACAAATGTCGCTTGTCCACAATGAAAACAATTTTGTATGCACTTTGATGATACAGCTGAATCCTAATAATTCAAAATGATCGAACCAGACCTTTTCTGATCAGTGAATACTTCCGATTTAGCAGAATTATTACTAAATTAAATATAATTTATTAAATAGAATGTGGAAGTACGACCGTTTACCTACGATTGGTTTTTTCCTCGAACTTGCCCCATCCACACAGATTACTGATCTGTGTGGACGTTTTATCGGCAAAGCAAGGAGTGGGCCGGTACCGTACAAGAATAAATATCACTCTTAAAAGATACTGGTGGACGTGTGAATTCAAAACATGACAACACTGCCAAGTTTCTGAAGTATGGTGCACTACCAACTGTAACAATGACTAACTACATTTTATTTATGTAAATTTTAAAGAACAATAACCAAAAATTCAACAATCCACTTAATCAACACTTAATCTGACGGTACTCAACCTAGTACAGTCAGATTTTTAAACATTGCCTTTCTAGCTTTTTTAAGCAACATGAACACTGCACAAACATCTGAATGAGGCTGATTTAAAAACAAATAGTTGTTTTAGGCACATCTAATACTCTGCCACCTAAGAAAATGGCTTACTCTCTATAAAATAATTTGCTAAAATGACTTTTGTCGGATTGAGCAGAATACTCACCGCCGGCGGCGAAGACCTTGGGTACGGAGGTGGTGTACTTGTTGCTGGGGGTCTGGTAGTTGGAGCGGGGGTCGAGGGTGAGGTCCAGGTCGTTAGCGATGTAGCGCTCTGGCCCAAGGAAGCCCATGGCCAGCAGCACCAGGTCTGCCTTGTACACCTGCGGACAGGACACTTGGTAGGTACTTTTGTAAAAAGAGAAATATTTAAATGACTATGGAAACATTGTGACCCTGGAATGGACTATATGAGAAATATATCAAATTAAAATTACCTTATCCAACCACTAGTATTTCAAAGAAGATATATTTCGTTCCTTAGAAAATCATCAGGTCTTGTATTAATCAATGTATTGTTACATTGTGGCAAGTTAATTGATTCATTAAAATGTTATCATAGTCATAATAATAAAAAGCTGTAACGATGCTAAAATGGTTAATACTTGATAAAACTGGAGTATGCTGGCCAGCACTATTTCTCTATCACTGACTAAAACAAAACTCAGTTTAAGATCAACTGATGACCAGACTGATGTCACTGATGTGGCTGATGTCTCAGTTGATGACTCAGTTATGTCTGATTAATGTGGCTGCATACTTACAAGACCTGATGATGTTCTAAGGAACGAAAAATATCGTCTTTAAAATACTAGTGACCGGATAAGGTAATTTTAATTTTATTTATTAAAATGAAATTCTAGAAACATAAAATGAAGAGAGCTGATGAGAGTTGTGGATCATCCTGGCTTGTTCACTTGGAAGGGGATGAGAGATGCTTTTTCGACAAACTCCCAAGGCGTCTGATAGTTTGGAGGGCGAAATGACCTGGGAGAGACTCTTCACAACTAGGAGAGCTCCCAGGTGGTGGTCCTTGTCTGAGAGTGCTTGGGAATGGGGTTGGATGGGTGTCATCCCCTTAAAAGCCCCAGGATGGATAGAAAATGTTTCTCTCTGGCGCAAAGCTGACTTACCATATCATGCCTTTCCCATCCTGGCAATCCTTTCCTTCCTTAAGCTGCACGATGACCCTAGGGTGAGATACCTAGCTTGCAATGCTATATAATATTGTTTACTGTACAACTCCAGACAATGAGAAGTCCAGATAATCCTAGATGTTCTGTAATTACATCTTGTAAACATTACAATAGTAAGTTCTTATTACACCCATGGAAAAAATATGCGCCCTCATCCCTTGTCCAGCAATGACCTTGATACAGAGTATTAGCTAATTACCTTCTCAGAGTCAGGAACCTCGTCCATCTTCCAGCGGCCAGTCTCGTCCTTGGTCCAGTTCACCTTCACCGTGCGGATACCGGCCACGTAGCCCTTGCCGTCATCCAGGAACTCCTACAATCCAGTGATTTAAATTCAGTACCATGATATGAGGATTTCAATCAAATTATTAATTCCTTCACTATTAGGGCTACTATTATTGAAGCTTCTCGAGTTGCATAGTTTAGCTACACGGAAATTATTGTGACACTAACTATTCCATTTTGTCTCATGATCAACAGCAATAAAGTCTTTGACTTTGATGACAGTTACTTTAGTTGGAACTAAATATTTCAAGTACCCTTGAATGTATTCTTCATATTGAATCTAAATTGTTATTGTATTTAATATAAAACTTCTGCAGTTCGCGCATTATATCTCTGGGTATGGATTCAACGCTACTATCAGTATCACTTGATATTTTTAACATATGATATTGGTAAACACAACGTTTGACAAGCAGTGGGGCTTCAAAACAATATTTTTGGAAAAGTAACCCTTCTCCCCCCCTCGCCTTGCAACCAGCTGACTCGGCCATAGCCGGAGATATAATGCCCGAACTCTACTGGGTATTTTAAAAGAAAGTTATAAAGGTCTTATAAAAGCGAGGCAATCACCCCTTGTCTATAAGCCTTGTAACCATCAAGCCTTGCAGGAAAAACATCAATTTATTCAATGACAATCCTTTTTAAATGACAATTGATACTGGAAATACACAGTAACATTATTATTTTGGTCCATGCTGTTTGAGACATTTTCAAAAGAAGAAAAGAGGAAGGCTAGAAAAACAATCATATATCTATCAGATATCATCCTTTCCGGCTGGTCATTTATGGCAGATATGTTCCTTTTTCTTCTATCTGATTTAAATAGCTACCAAACAAAGTGCATACCTTGCTGAGTGTGCTGAACTGACGCGGGTCGTTTCCGAACTTGAGTTTGACCTCATCGTGGCCGTAGTCGACCTTGAACACCCGCGGGTACTGAGGCCACGGGTTGTCCCGTCCTCGGGTTACCGGAGGTTCGGGCAGAATCTCAAATGTCGTTATGCTCTTGGCTCCCTACAATCATCGGAACAACTGTTACTGACAAGGTTCGTACTGGTCTTTTTCTGAATGTAAAAGAATGGATTTTTTTTGTGTTTTAATTAAGTGTATTGTCTTAATAAAAGCTTTTGTATCAGTTAACAGACACAAATAGGCCATGGAAAAATCCAGGGAAGCACTCTTAGGACACTTATTGTCCCCATTTCACAGCATTTCTGCTGGAAAACCATTAGCTTTCATTGGCCTCTGTGGTTATAACTATTTTGCTATAAAAATAAGGAAATTTGTAAATTTCTCTTACCAGTAAGCTCTCTAACACTCTTGTGATTGTTATTCAAACAAATACCAAAGTACTTAAATTTATAATATATTGAAATAGCTTTGTTCTTGATGTTCAAAGAGACAAATCACTTTGTAAATCACCTCTTTGTTATCTCACCCCAATATTATTGCTTTATTCCAGCTGCTTTTTAGCAGCTGGAAAAAAGCAAAAAGCAGCTGGGGTAAGGATTTTTTCTGAAAATTTCTACTTCTGCAAAAGGTACTATATACAATTCATAAAGTCTTTGAACCTGATGTCTAAGTAAGAGGAAGAACTGCTTCTGTATATTTGCCATCAGACTATTAAATGTGCTGCCTTCTGAGGTTAGGGAGTTGGACAGTCACATGTTCAGATGGACAGAGGAATTCTGGCTGAGGGAAAATTCACTTTTCTCATTAACTAGGAGTATGCTCTTTTATCGGGTAATCAATCAATCAAAATAGTCTTTATTCAATATTTGCATAACTATACAAAGAATAGAGTCAATCACTACAAGTCATTTCAGAAATACAACAAGCTGACATAGGTATATTACAATATGTACACTTTATTCCTGTATTACAATTACTGTTTCACCTCTTATTGTCAAAATACTCATCAATTGAATATAGCGCCAAATCAGACAGATAAGTTTTTGTTAATTTCAAGAATTTGTTTTTGTTTTGTTCTAATTTAATATGCTTAGGCAAACAGTCAAAAAATTTTCTCCCTTTATATTCTGTACTTTTTTCATAAAAAGTTAACCTGTGTCTCTCCACCAAACGATTATTTCTTGTGTTATAATGATGTCTTTTATTTTCTAATATCGGATTACTATTGGTAAACACAAACTTAATTGTTTCAAATATATATAAACTATACACTGTTAAAATACTTAATTGTGAAAAAATGTGTTTAACTGATTCGGAATTTTTCAACTTGAAAATAATTCTTAAAGCTTTCTTTTGTTGCACCAGAATTTTATCCATATTTTTATCTGTTGTGGCCCCATAAATACTTATTCCATATGCAATATGTGAATGTATTAGAGAATAATATATTACTTTTAAGCTTTCCAAGTCACAAAGGTTTACCAAACGCCTTATTGCATAGAGACCACTAGATGTTTTACTTAAAATTAAATTTACATGATTGTCCCAAGACAAGTTTTCATCAATGACCAAACCTAGAAATTTTGTGTCTTGTACTTGGTCAAGAACCTCATTATCGTCAATAAAAATGTTTGGAAATAATTTATTTTTTGCCTGTTTTGTACAAAAAGATATAAAATTGGATTTATTTGAGTTTAATAATAAATTTTTATCATTCAAAAATTCTTTGATCATTGACAGTCCAATATGAGATGAAACCTCAATGCAATTTTGAGTTTGCCCGGAGATAATAATATTTGTATCATCTGCATACAAACACAGAGAGTGGTTATTCCCCCAAACCAGGCCTGGTAAACCTTTTAAATAGCATAAAAACAACAACGGACCTAAAATGGAGCCTTGGGGAACCCCATGGCGTACTGTTAATGTCTGGGACTTAAATTTTTCTTTATATGTAATTTTAGAGTTTTTGTTTTCCACATAGCAATCCATTTCTACAAATTGTTTCCTATCTTCTAGGTATGATTTGAACCAAGATAGTTCCAAACCATCAACTCCCAAAGAATAGAGAACATCTACTAATTTTTCATGAGCTACACTGTCAAATGCTCGGGATAGGTCTAAAAAGATCCCAACAACCTTATCTCCTTCGTCTATGGATTCAAGTATGGATTTGATGAACTCAATTCCAGCAGTAATTGTAGATCTGTTTGATCTAAAACCATGCTGTTGTGGCTCAAATAAATTGTTGGTTTCAAGATAGGTAAAAAATTGTTCATACACTACTTTTTCAAATATTTTAGAGAATACAGGTAGGAGAGACACAGGCCTGTAACAAGTCACATCCTCTCTGTTTCCTTTTTTGAATATTGGGACTACCCTGGCAATTTTGAGCTTCTCCGGGAATTTGCCACTACTTAAAGAGACATTTATCAGATGTGTCAATGGTTTAATGATATAAGGCAATGCTTTTTTGATAATTGGAATGGGAATTTCATCGTATCCAAAAGAATTTTTATTACTAAATGAAATAATTATTTTTTCTATTTCTTTCTCTGAAACTAAAATAAATTGAAATCTTGTGGAAACAGAGGGTAGATTAGTTAACGAATCATTTTTAGCTGATTTTGGGCCTAAATTTGGAATAACTAACTCATCTACTGCATTTACAAAAAAGTTATTGAAAGCTTCAGATACATCCGCAAAATTAGTTATATAGCTTCCATTTTGAAATAATGAAATGTTGACATTTGTTTCTGAGTGCTTGCCTATTTCAGAGTTTATTATTTTCCATGTTGTTTTTATTTTGTTATCTGATTTTTGAATTTTGTCACTAAAAAATATTCGTTTACTATCACAAATACTTTGCTTAAACTCCCTTTTCTTATCCTTAATTTGTTCTTTTAATATTCTGTTCTTTGAATGTCTGAATTCAGATTCTAAGTTAATGATCTCAGATTTTTTTTTTTTAAATCGTTGCCCACCCATTTGTTTTCTTTAAATGCCTTCTCTGTTACATAAGTTTTTGGGAAATCCATATCAAAATAGTACTTAAAATTAGTGTAAAAGATGTCATATTTACAATCAAATTCAGCCTGGTAAACCGCCAACCAGGATTCAGACGCCAAATGACCAAAAAATGTTTTTGAATTACTGTAGTTAAACTTTCTTAACTGCTTTCTGATAAGACTTCTTTTTTTTAAATCAATATTTGATATTTCCAATATTTGGGCGTCATGATCAGAAATATGAGTTATGATTCCTGAAACTGTTATTTTATTAAAATCTTTATTTACCAAAAAATTGTCTATTGCAGTCGCTGTGGTTTCCGTCACCCTGGTTGGGAAATCCACCAGATATTTCATGTCAAAAATTGTTAAAATATTACAAAATTGTTCATAAACATTATCCTTTTTCAAAACATCTATATTAAAGTCACCTGCAATAATTACATGCTTATACATTTTACTTACTATTTCCATTAATACCTCCAAATTTGTCAAAAACTGAGTCAAGTATGAGCGATTAGGGGTTCGATAGACACATATAACTACAAAAGAAAAATTTTGAACAAAAACTTCACATAAACAACATTCAAATTTCTTTTCAATTAAAAGTGACTGAATTGCAGGAATTTCTATAACTTTACATTTGAGATAATTTTTTGCTAATATTACAACACCTCCACCTCCACTTAAACTTCGTGCATAGAAAGTTACAATTTTATAATTAGGCAAGTTCAATCTACCCAATTCTTCATTAGACATCTTATGTTCACTGAGCGCTATTATTTCCGGCTGGAAGTCATCAAGCAAAATATTGACCATATCTACGCGAGTTAAAAGGTATTGAACATTTTGATGTAATATAGATAATTTTGATTTTGACTTATCAGTTTTGCTACTACTACTTAACTTATTTCTATCATGTACAGAGAGACTGAAATTTGAGGTGGGTGGAGGGAAATCAGTTAACATTATCGGGATGGTACTAGTTGACGAGGACATGAGTTTAAAGTAAGCTGTAAAGTGGAGTTAATTTTCTTTGGGCTATTATTTGTGGTATGAGGACTGGAAGGCATTGATAAAGGAACAACGGGACAAACATCAGAAATAACCAATTGATCTTTTGAAGCAATTGGATGAACTCACAAAAAAACAAGCCAGCATTGGGGACAAACAAAAAAAAACCAAATAAATTAGCATTGGCCAAAAATTGTATTAATTAAATTATGGAATACAAATTAAGATAATTTCAAATACAAAAGAAACTATAGATTAAATATGTGGCAAATATATTTTCTGAAAAAGGTGCATCACATGCTGTTTTCGTTAACGATTCTTCGTTCGATTACTTTGAAAAAGATTTCATGATTATTACTAGCGGAAAACCCAAAATTTACACACAAAAATCCTGATGGAGCATTGATTCCACTAATACACAGATTCACTTCACTTCTTTCATTCATCAATCAATATTTTGAGTTGGATCAAAGCACAATTGCCTGATCCACCGCGATCCAAAGTGTAAAAAAGTAAATATTACTTTCAGTTTTGTTGGCAACAGCATGACACAGTCTATCTTGCAGTGCTGCTCAACAACGTAGCAAGAGGTAGGCATACTCAAAGTATCCAAGGAATTCAAAGTATTTAAGTTATCCAAGGTAACTTAAGGTTATTTAAGGTATCCTTAAGTAACTTAGGGTTAAGGTAAACTTAAGGTTAAGGTTATTTAAGGTATCCAGGTCTGGGACGGTGGTGTGTCCTGTAATCCAGCTACTTGTAAGTCATGAATTGTGAATAGTTATGAGCGATGGCTTGTGGACGCGGTTTTCCTTAGTGCGGATTAACATCCGCACGATTGAGTACTACGTTCATAGGACCGTCCCATAATTAGACCAGTTTCTAAAACTGTAAACCAGGCAACATTGTGGTTCGGATCCCACGTTACAATGTAGGTCCCTTAGTTGCCATTGGCTGCTGGGCTACTAATTAACAGTCCTGTCTAAGGAACGTTTCAGCCTTAGTCAGTAACAAGACTACAAGATCGCGCCACAATCATCCTACACTAATCCTTCACTCATATTCACCTTAAAATACCTCTTACTGGTGGTCGGCGTCTAATATGGTAATATGGTATTTCCGGTACCCACCTGTCGGAGACTAGTGGCGATGCAGTCGCAGCCCGTGTCTCCGCCGCCGATCACGATGACGTCCTTGTCCTTGGCCAGGAGCGGGCTGACGTGGGCGTCGCCCATCTGCTTCTTCTGCCAGCTCTCCAGGAAGCTCATGGCGAAGTGGATGCCCTCCAACTGGCGGCCGGGGATGGGCAGGTCTCGCGGCCACGTCGCGCCCGTGCACAGCACCACCGCATCAAACTCCTCGTACAGCTCCTGGAGAGGGAAAGAAGAGTTGAAAATTATTGGACTGACATCTAGGCTGTACTACCAACTTTGGAACGTTTACAATTTTATAGTAAAGGTGTCAAGAATTCTGCAATCTACTGATGAGGTGAAAAACTTGATTTTTAATAGCCCTGCATTAATTTCAAACAAAAACAACAGAAACTTTAATGCAAAATTTACAAATTAGTTGCGAGTTACAAATTTCACATGATTTATTTTAGTTGCTCAAGTGGTTGTGTTCAATAAGTCAACAAAATTAGGAGACAAGTAAAAATTCTACTTAACATAAATAAAATGTCCCACAAAGATAAATAACGTACACAAAAAGTACGACCTAAGTTTTAATTCAAGCATTTTTTCTGTTTTCTAAGATTCATGATAAGTGAGCAAGTAATTTCATTAGAGGGATGAATATTTATAAAGTAAACATCAAAAATGTTTTTACTCTACACAATTTTTAACCATAAAAACAAGTAATACAATAATTAATATTTAGAATGTGCCCAATTTCTTTTTCTCTCTTCACGTCCTAGGATCTCTTCACCTGCGCAGAACCATTTCTCACATTACTTTAGACAACATCTATCTGGGGGCATTATAGTTAACAGGAGTGTAGTGGTGAAAGTTCCAGTGGGGAAACACAATATTAAAATGTTTGCATAATCATAAGGTACTTACATGATTTTAAAGAATTTTTGTACTAATAAACACCATTGGAGAAAAACCAGGTTTATAATACACCTTTGCCCCTGAATCCCACCTCCATTACACTGACTGTTATACAACGAAAATCCCCACTGGTGTCAGACAGGAATTACAAATAGACATAGGCTTCTTGGACCAGTGTCTCACAAAATAACCACTAGACTAGTTCCTCTCCCAGAATACGCTCAGAAGATTTAGATTATACCCCAGTCCACCGACAAATACATTAACACCTATACCGAAACCCCCGGTCTAACAGACCTCAGGGAAATTTCACTTGTTGATATTGGAAACTGCTAGAGCACTGGTGCTACCCCTCCCAATACCTTCTTCCCTCCCCTTCCCTTGACCTTCGTACTGTTTTTTTTTTTCAGTTTGGGTGGTTCTTCCATACTCTACTTCCCGATTTTCGATTACGTGCCAGTCTCAGAAACCGCAGGTTTTGGTTCCTGTTAGTCTGTTGTCAATTGCTTCTTATTTGGGAGTATTTCAGACCGAGCGTTTTGGTAAACGTCCTACAGTGAGAATTTCGAAATAGGTGTTAAAATTGTTCAGCAGTGTTGGCCGTACCTTGGCGCTGATGTCCAATACACCTTTGCCCCTGAATCCCACCTCCATTACACTGACTGTTATACAACGAAAATCCCCACTGGTGTCAGACAGGAATTACAAATAGACATAGGCTTCTTGGACCAGTGTCTCACAAAATAACCACTAGACTAGTTCCTCTCCCAGAATACGCTCAGAAGATTTAGATTATACCCCAGTCCACCGACAAATACATTAACACCTATACCGAAACCCCCAGTCTAACAGACCTCAGGGAAATTTCACTTGTTGATATTGGAAACTGCTAGAGCACTGGTGCTACCCCTCCCAATACCTTCTTCCCTCCCCTTCCCTTGACCTTCGTACTGTTTTTTTTTTTTTTCAGTTTGGGTGGTTCTTCCATACTCTACTTCCCGATTTTCGATTACGTGCCAGTCTCAGAAACCGCAGGTTTTGGTTCCTGTTAGTCTGTTGTCAATTGCTTCTTATTTGGGAGTATTTCAGACCGAGCGTTTTGGTAAACGTCCTACAGTGAGAATTTCGAAATAGGTGTTAAAATTGTTCAGCAGTGTTGGCCGTACCTTGGCGCTGATGTCCTTGCCAACGTTGATGTTGGTCTTGAACTGAATGCCCTCGTCGGCCAGCAGCCGCACCCGCCGCTGCACCACCTCCTTGGACAGCTTCATGGTGGGGATGCCATACTGCAGCAGGCCGCCCACACGGTCGTTCCGCTCGTACACAGTCACCAGGTGGCCGGCCTGCGGGTATAACATTACACTATTATTGGATGTACATGTAGCCGCTGCACCACCTCCTTGGACAGCTTCATGGTGGGGATGCCATACTGCAGCAGGCCGCCCACACGGCCGTTCCGCTCGTACACAGTCACCAGATGGCCGGCCTGCGGGTATAACATGACACTATTATTGTATGTACATGTAGCCACAGCACCACCTCCTTGGACAGCTTCATGGTGGGGATGCCGTATTGCAGCAGGCCGCCCAAACGGCCGTTCCGCTCGTACACAGTCACCAGATGGCCGGCCTGCGGGTATAACATGACACTATTATTGGATGTACATGTAGCCACAGCACCACCTCCTTGGACAGCTTCATGGTGGGGATGCCGTACTGCAGCAGGCCGCCCACACGGCCGTTCCGCTCGTACACAGTCACCAGATGGCCGGCCTGCGGGTATAACATGACACTATTATTGGATGTACATGTAGCCACAGCACCACCTCCTTGGACAGCTTCATGGTGGGGATGCCGTATTGCAGCAGGCTGCCCAAACGGCCGTTCCGCTCGTACACAGTCACCAGATGGCCGGCCTGCGGGTATAACATGACACTATTATTGGATGTACATGTAGCCACAGCACCACCTCCTTGGACAGCTTCATGGTGGGGATGCCGTATTGCAGCAGGCCGCCCACACGGCCGTTCCGCTCGTACACAGTCACCAGATGGCCGGCCTGCGGGTATAACATGACACTATTATTGGATGTACATGTAGCCACAGCACCACCTCCTTGGACAGCTTCATGGTGGGGATGCCGTATTGCAGCAGGCCGCCCAAACGGCCGTTCCGCTCGTACACAGTCACCAGATGGCCGGCCTGCGGGTATAACATGACACTATTATTGGACGTACATGTAGCCACAGCACCACCTCCTTGGACAGCTTCATGGTGGGGATGCCGTATTGCAGCAGGCCGCCCAAACGGTCGTTCCGCTCGTACACAGTCACCAGATGGCCGGCCTGCGGGTATAACGTGACACTGTTATTGGATGTACATGTAGCCACAGCACCACCTCCTTGGACAGCTTCATGGTAGGGATGCCATACTGCAGCAGGCCGCCCAAACGGTCGTTCCGCTCGTACACAGTCACCAGATGGCCGGCCTGCGGGTGTAACGTGACACTGTTATTGGATGTAGAGGTTATGTGGGTGTAACTTTACGCTGTTATTGGATATACAGGATTCTGAAGGTGTAAGGTTACACCAATATTAGAAGTACACAATTCTGCGACTGTAACTTTTCACTGTTATTGATGTACTGGATTCTGTGGGTGTAACATTCCCCTGTGTTATTGGACATTCAATATATACAGTATTCTGCGGTGTTACATTACACTGTGTTTTTACCTATCTTTGACTAGCTATATCACTGTAACCACTAAACTTAAAGAATTCAAATTGGTGTCAAATTGTAGCAATTTACTTTAGCACCACTAATTGTTCAGAATAAGTCAAACTGCTGCCTAAGTGTGATTTTTTTATAAAACTAAAAAAATCCTATATTTGGTGTTTTAAGGGTTTTCAATGTTGAAAACTTGGATTCATATACTCTTAGGGATGCTGTTAGGGAGTTAAGAATATGATGGGTGTTAGGGAGGTCTGATGTTTAAATTAGCTGGCCTATTAGGTTTAGTGAAATGTTCTTAATCTTATTCATCACTGTATTTTAGCACTTCCCCTTTCTTTTCCTTCAAAAGTTTCAAAAGAGGGTTTGATGATAAATTTTCTTAAAGGGTTGACTGGTAAAAAGTTTTAACATCAATCCAGTGAACTAAAACTTATAAGTGCTATTGAACAGGGAGCAATTTGTTTAATATGAAGAGGAAGTGAATAGGCAGTGTAGATTAACTAAGCAGAATAGACAGTGTAGAGCAAGCTCATAATTGTAAGTTAAGAAAATAAAGAAATTAATAAATTTGTAAAAGAATAACAAATTAATTTACAGGATGATATTCAATAATTTGCTGCTGATATGTCAAAATCAGAAACATGAACCAGGAAGTGATGAATCACTTCCAAATTTCAAAATTGTGAAACATGGAAAACAATTAAGTTTTTGGCCATGCATTAGTTTTACTCAAGCACACAGCACTTTATCGTATGAGTCTAACTTTATCGTACGCAAGACTTATGTTGATTACAGCATTAGACTTACGGACAGACTGGGCCACATTATTTGACTTGCTCCATACCTTGTTGAGCTGGTGGGCGCAGGCCAGCCCGGCGGGCCCCGAGCCGACAACGGCGACCTTGTAGCCCGTGCGCTGGGTCGGCGGCTCCGGCCTCACCCATCCCTGCTCAAACGCGTGGTCGATGATGGCGCACTCGATGTTCTTAATGGTCACCGGCGGCTCGTTGATGCCGAGGACACAAGCGCCTTCGCATGGTGCCGGACAAACGCGGCCCGTGAACTCTGCCAACACATGACGGGCGTTAGGTTTTGTCACGATACTACATTAGGTTTTGTGTACTGTGATCAGGCCTGACTATTATGTTAAACAATTTTGTCCTCTCTATTCAAGCTCTGAATATTTGACAGCTTGGCTCAAGGTAATAGCCAGGAATTTAAGCCTCAGTTTCCTGGTAGCAGGGTCTACAGCCTCCATGGCAGATTGAGAATTTAACAAGTTTCGCTTGTTCAAAAGAGGTACACAAATACCTCATTTCGCCACCAACATTTTTTTGTCAGTCAAATCATTATCTTACAAGTTTATAATTAAATCAATATTTTAATGATTATGACAATAAACCCAAATCAGTTGCTTGCAACTTTCTTAAGAGGTTAAAATGAATAAATTTAAACTGCTGCAGAACTAAAGAATTTCAGAATAAAATTCAAGCACTGACAAGTTATTGGGTGAAACCTTGAACCTATTCACTAATACCGAAATTTCAAAGTATTTAGAATGCAGGCAAGCTTCTATCTAAAATAGCCCAACAAGGCCCGTTCTTAACATCTTAACAGTTGATCTTTGTGCCAATAGAAAGTGAAGACAAAGAATTCTTCAAAGGAACTTGTCTTCACTATCTACTGTCTCCTGTACGGTCAATCTAAACCAGGCTCAATTTACATCTGACCAACGAAAACTAAAAACCGCCGAACCTGGGAAGTTGTTGGTCTGCAGCAGCTGTTTCAGCGCCTCGCTCCAGTTGTTGTTGAACACGAGGTCGTTCCACTTGGGGATGATGTTGCCGAGGGGACAGCCGTGGCTGCTCTGACAGAACGGCACGCCGCACTCCATGCACCGCGCAGCCTGCACCCGAAGCCCCTTGCGCACGTGCTGGAAGTTGTAGATCTCGTCCCAGTCCTTCATGCGCTTCTCGACCGGACGGTACGGCGCCGTCTCCCGCTGGTACTTCATGAACCCTCTGTTGAGGAGAAGTTGAGATGGTTCAGGTCTTATTTTATGAAAATAATAATACTCTTCCATTTTTAAAATTCAAAACACCCTGTAGACCAGAGCTAGGTTGATATTTGGTTTAGTTGTAACTAGCTAAGCTTTTTAATTTCTGTAAAAGACTTTTCTGTTAAATTGTTTTTGATAAGAGTTGGTAAGTAAGTAAAGTATCAAGTATTGAGGTTAAGTTGTAAGACTTTTTGTGATTTCGTACAGGAAATTATTAGATCTTACCAGTTTATATTCAAGGAAATTTTAAAGGGCCATGAGGGTTGGCACAATTTAGCTATGGAACAGCAACAAAAAAATTCAAAAAATAATCTTACAGCTGTTCATAACATATTGTGAGTAACAGAACATTGAGATGGACTAATTGCACCAGGTGCTAACTACAAGTAGTATTTTTAATACTGAGCAAAGTTTAGTCCTCTAATGTAATAGATTGATATAACAATTGATCAAAAATAAAACCACTGCTCCTCAGCCAAACCCTATCCACCACACAGCACACACAGTCGCCCACTCGCCTGGTCTTGTCGAGGACCTTCTCCAGTCGTTTCTTCTCGACGGCCGCGTCGTTGACGACCTCCTCGATGTCCTTGACGGCGTTGGTCGCGGGGACGGTTGCCGGCTTGGCGTCGCCCTCGGCCGTCGTCTGCACCGCTTCTGCCATTTGCTTCAGCGCCCGCTGGTACTCGTACGGGAACACCTGCGTGGCAGGAACACATGAGGCTGTTATGGATAACAGCGGATCTCAGTTACACATTAAGCCTCCAACGATAACAGCAATTCTCAGCCGCACATTATGCCTTTATCAATAACAGGAATTATTAGTTACACAAAACACCATTCAGACACTTCAGGGAATGAAAAGTTTAAGTCAGGGTTGGATGAATTCACAGTGTTTGAGCAATCAGCAGAAAAGGATGTAATCTTTCTTGGCTTCAGTACATTAAATATCCATTGCTGAAATAAAAAATTAAATAGTTTTTGAATAACTTTAGTACCCTGAAACATAATTATTTTTTTAAACTTGCGACTATTTGATGAATATATGTGCTTGAATTATGAGCATTCTAAATAACTGCAGTGACAAAATAATGGATTTCAGAGCTTTGAAGCTCAACAAATGGAATGGATTTATCAGGTTATGTTAATATCTACGCCAGTTGATGTTGATGGACTGAGAATTTGTTGGTACCAGTATTCTTAAAGTGCAATAGATCCACAATTCCTTAAAATAACTTTGTATATCATCTGATTTTTCAATTAATGACTTGATAACTGAAATAAATTACAGAAAAACCCAATTATCTTACCTTGACAAACTTCTTAGCAGGCTCGGGCCAGGTGGAGATCATCTCCTTGGCGATTTCCGACCCGGTCTTCTGGTGGAACTCCTCCAACAGGCTCTTCACATACTTCAAGTCGTCGGCCGCCTCCAGTGGCAGCAGCTCTACCATCTCTGGGTTACACTTGCTGGAAATTATAGTTCAAATTACTGTACTGAACTTTTGATCGGTGATTATCAATTTTAAAACCCCTCGGGAGCTTGATACAAATTAATAGGACTAGGCCTATATTATTACTTGATTATATGCAAAAACACTATATGTTCAAGATTTTTTTACCATGAGGTTTTGACGTTTTGCTATAATCAGCTCTTTCATTTTGAATTGAGTTCTTTTGAACTTAGATGGTATATTGGTAAGTAAAAGTTGAGATAAAAGAGTAGAATATTGTACTTTCCCAAACCAGGTATAAAAAACATAATTAATTTAGCTATCAACTTATTTAGTCAAACTAAATTTTACTAGCCCTATAAGTTGAACCTTAGATAGTACATTTTTTTAGGTTAGAGAGCACAAAAGAACATGCTCCATATTCATATCACATAAAGTCAATACTGCATCAGGTTGTGGACAACATAAGGTTGTTTCAGTTAATACCAAAACTTAGTTTACATCTTTTTGTAGATTTGTTTATTTTAAATTATATATATTTTGATGACAATCAATCAGTTACTAAGGACTATGAACCGATAAAAACATACATCTTGAATGAGCCATCCACATCGTAGACGTAGGCAATTCCACCGGACATGCCGGCAGCAAAGTTGCGTCCAGTGAGACCCAGGATGACCGCAATTCCTCCGGTCATGTACTCACAACCGTGATCTCCCACTCCCTGGAACACAGTTACAACCGTGAATGAACATTAAGAACAATGCAATCAGGGTCAGAACACAAAGGGTCCACAAAAAGATAAAATGGAATATTGTTACTGCTGCAGACTTTAGATACGTCGACATTCTGTAAAATTCCACAAGTGTTGACACTCAAAAAACATTCAAAGACCACAAAATATTTATAAATTAAACAAAATAATTAATTCAATGACAATTATTACTACCTACAGTTTAGCACGATAAAAGTTAATAAAATAGCTGTGCAATAAATGGTTCAGGTTTTTGGTACTTAATGAATTTAGGAGATGTATATGTACAATCTGTATTTTTAATGCTTCTAAATCCCATTTGCTCCCTATAGTTTGACATTTCAGTACTTTGACACACCCTCCAACACAATACCGACCCAACACAACACAACACAACCGGGGGGTGTTGGTTTTGTTGGTTGTAGGGGAAGTAAAAGTCCCCTAAAAGTTGAACTATTGAGAATCTACTAAACAAATAATTTGTTACACAACTTTATGTTATTTTTTATTTTTCAACTTTTGTAATGTAAGGCATTAATTTTACTATGATTAAAAATCTTTTTTTTAAGGTAAGGAAGTTTTAGGTATAATAGTTAGACAGATTTTAAGAAAGTTTAGCACACTATATACCAACCTCCACAACTGCGATGGCACCAGAGTTGCGCACGCAGAACCGCTCGGCAGCAATGCCCCGGAAGAATGCCTTTCCAGAAGTCGCTCCATACAGGCAGACATTACCCACAATCACATTCATTACTGAGTCAAACGTAGATGTCTTTGGGGGATAAATCACTATCTCACCTCCTGACAGACCCTGCAAAAGTGATTGAGAGTATAAAATAACATATAAAATAAAAAAAATCAATTAAGACAAAACCAGCCTCATGGACTGATTTAAAAAAACTTTCATACTGTGCAATTATGTTGATTTATTTAATAGGTTGTGCGTACTAAATTAGAAACACTTTATCCACATACAACAGATTGTGTATAAAATGTTTCTAATTTTTTGTTAAGATGGGAAAAAAAGCAAACAGGCCATAAAAACCTAGAATTATATAGTATTGAGTTGCCAAGTCTAAAATAGAATTCAGGTGTGTACAAATTTTTTTTCTGATCGAACCATAGATGGGAAAAAAGCAAACAGGCCACAAAAACCTAGAATTATATTTGTTTGAGTTGCCAAGTCTAAAATAGAATTTTTGCATCTCTTCATGAACAAAATCTTGGATATAAAAAAAGATTTGCACATTAAATTAAACATTAAATTCTGAATTTTTCCTGTCTTGAATGTAGATGAAGAAATCATGAGTATGATTGTATAGCCAAAAGTTGCAAAGTTCAAGGTGCAGCGCTTAAAAGAATAAATCCAAAGATACTACTCAAATACGGTAATATTACCTTTCCTACGTAGTCGTTGGCATCTCCCTCCAGGGTTACATGAACTCCCTTGGACAGGAACGCACAGAAACTCTGACCGGCCGATCCCTTCAGACTGATGTTGATGCTGTGATCAGGCAGACCTGCATCCAGGTACTTCCTGCAAATCATCAAGGTCTAAATTGAACATCAACTTTCAACTTCCAAATTATGTAACATGTTAAATTTTAAAATAAATGATAATTACTTTAAAATAAGTAGTTTGTAGCCACTAAAAATAAATAAATCATACACCAAAATTACTGGCTTCAAATTACACATTTGTAAGTAATATTTTAGGTGTCGAGGCTCAAATATGAAATAAGATAACTGTACTTGTATCTTACTTGTAGCTAGTTGCATTAGCAGATTGACTTTCTGCAACCATAAGGTTAAAGCAACTCTTCTATTTAAAAGCGTCAATATTTATAATACAAATTTAGCTAAATGTCAATAGGTTGTGACACACTTCAGGAATCAATTAAATCTTAAAGTGTCAAATAAACATTAAAAATCCAGAACCAACTCAACACTTTAAATCATTACTGACTGCAAGAAAATTCCATGCAGATAACTTTAGTTGATAATAAAATTTTCAAACCAAAACGTTACCACAAGATACTAATATAAATTGCAAACCCTCAACCCAACATAGAATAAATTTTTAAACCAGCATAGAATAAATCTGTTTGACCAGTAGGCTAGTCATTTTAAATATTTTTTTCAAAAGTTTGGCTTACTGAGTGGGATATTTTACTATGTGTTCCTTGATGTGTTACCTTTGAAACTTCTCACTTCAAAAAAATAAAATTTGTGCTTAAAGCCACCATCTTGGGCAATGGCAGGCTATATCATTATTATTATTATTATTATTATTATTATTATTATTATTATTAAGTTTAGAAAAACCTTTTTCTACATACGTGGCTTGGTTTGAAGAGATGTATAGCTTTTATTTTGTACAATAATTGATAATGTCTTCGTGGAAACCACCTCCAAACCAGCAATAATTAAATCGGGAGTTCCCCAAGGCTCAGTCCTGGGGCCTGTTTTGTACATAATCTTAACAAGTGATCTTCCTCGCTACCTCGAAGACCACTGCAGTACAATACAATCTTATATTGCTTTGGGAATGGCACAACAGTATTGTCATGCTAACAGTCTGGTACTGAATGAGAAAAAGAGCCAACAAATTATCATTGGAAAAAAAAGAGAAGAAGTAGCGGTACTGCCAGATGTGATGCAAGTGTCACAAGTAAGATATTTAGGAATCGTAATAGATGATAAACTTTCCTGGTCTGAACACCTAGACAAGTTGGGCAGTAAACTCAGCTCAGCTCTGTATGTGCTACGGAGGCTAAGACACATATCTAGTGATGAAACTACAAAAGCAGCGTACTTTCCTCTCTTTGAATCACATGTCCGATATGGGATAGCAGTATGGGGGAATTCCACTAGAACAAACACAAAAAGGATCCTAGTTCTACAAAAAAAGGCAGTTCGAATTCTAGCCTACTTGGACCTAGAGAATCATGCCGCACTGCCTTTAAACAACTAAAGGTGTTAACTGTAGTGAGCCTTTTCATCCTAGAAACTGCCTTGTATGCTAAAAGACAAAACCTGCAGAGAGGAACTGACACACATAATTATAACACTAGAAGAGCCAACAACATAGTACTTCCGATCCATCATCTCACACTCTATGAAAAACAACCGTCATATCTGGGAGAAAAATTCCTCAACATCCTGCCAGAAGAAGTGAAAAATGTCCAATGTGAGAAGAAGTTAAGAAAAAACCTTATCACATGGTTACATCAGCGCCCCTTCTACACAGTGGATGAGTTTGAAAACTGGAGGCAGAATTTTTAAAAACACAGACCTTTGTATCTTTTGTATTAGTTTGAGTGACACATTTACTGTTCTCAATGAATAATGTAAATAAAGAATTATTGTCTATTGTCTATTGTCTATTGTCTAAAGCTTCCATCTCAGAAAATGGCTGCCAAAAAGTATTTTTTTGGCTGGTGCAGCTTAGTTATTTATCTGACTAAAAAGGTTTGCGACGGAAGGTTATTGAAATTTTGATAATCTACAACTTTTATATTTAAGTTTTTTTAAATTCAACTTTTATATTTGCTTTGCTATTGTAAATTCACAAAAAACTCTATTTTGGCTGCCATTTTCCAAGGTGGTGGCTTGAGCACAAGTGATATTTGAGAAAGTGAGGGAGTTTCAAGGGTAATACATCAAGGAACATGGTAAAAATCCCACTTAGTAGGCCAATTTTTTTGAAAACTCTTTTCTTCCTTCTAAAATGACTGACTAAAGGGTGAGCCGACACAGACCGTGCGATGTGGTAGCTGAGCGTAGACGCGAACGCGCGACACTCGTTGTTGATCTCCATCTCGATGTTGACACTCGGCACGGTCCCGTCGATCACCCCCCGCGCCAGCTCCACCAGCCGGTTGTCCAGTCGCTTCTCCAGCTGGAAGTCCTGCCAACACGACGACATTGAAATGAGTGATGACTTAACAAAAATAAAAACAGTCAGGGACAGAAACAACACAAGGCAATGCCTTCTACAGCTGGAAGTCTTGCCAACACGACAACGTTGAAATAAGTGACAACTTAACAAAAATAAAAACAGTACGGGATGGAAACAACACAAGGAAGGGTCGCATAGCAATGCTTACTATCCACAAACGTTAGTGCTCCAAAAAATCTAAAAAGCGGGATCCTTATTATATATAAAGATGAACACCGTTTTGATCAATAATTATTTAATGAAAAATTAACTCTATTTGAACCACCTGACTTCAACATTATATTGGAAATTCCATTTGAAATTAGACTTAAAAAGAAGCTATATATTAAAAAATAAATAAACTGAGGAAAACCCAGACTAAAATGTTAACAGTTAAAATCTCTTTCGTCAAAGGTGAATGTATCAAAAGCATCCAAGAGCTGAGTTTTATTTCATCCAGTGTGTCATCTACATGAAATTCAGAATAAGTTTCACTATATATTTACTATATATTTAACATTCTTTAAAAAAACATGTTATGTTTTCTTAATA
Source organism: Flexamia atlantica (assembly GCA_035578135.1). Taxonomy (NCBI): domain Eukaryota; kingdom Metazoa; phylum Arthropoda; class Insecta; order Hemiptera; family Cicadellidae; genus Flexamia; species Flexamia atlantica. The sequence continues at coordinate 30,346,242 of JAQJVK010000003.1, forward strand.
CCAGTCATGTGTTTTAATCATTTTTCCAAACAAAATAAAAAGTTTTCTTTATTCTCGTGTCTGGAAGAAATACAATTTAATACACCTAAACAATTCCAGCGACTAATGTGGTGGACTGTTGCACACATACCTGTTTCTCAGAGCCTCCAACGATATTGACACCAGGTCTCATGTGCAGAGCGTTCTTCAGGATCAAACTGAAGTTGAGCAGCTTGGCTTTCGGGTTGTTAGTGTTCTCATAGACCCGCAGAAGGTCGGTTCTTCCAATCAGGTCTTGGAACTTACGGATACCCAAGGAAGCCATGTGACCACGAATCTATTACAAGGAAACAAAACTATGGTTATTGTCATACTTTTACATCCATATATTACACTTGCTAACTGCAACTCCCAAATTTCAATTCCTAAGGTGGTAACTGGACTCGGCAACGATTTGGTGCTTCTTCTTTCAATCCTAAGCATAACCTTCATAGTCACAGTCAAATACCTTTATTTATTTTGATGTACAAGTTGTACAATGAATACAATTTTACTTTCATTTAACTCAAATATTAAGCGGCTTCATCTTCAAGCTTCCACTAATTTAATAGTCTAGAGAGAAAGTTCATTACAGGATTCTTTCAACATTTGATTTACCAAATTAGCTATTTTATAGCCTTACAATAGACTTCCTCTTATCTGGCCATCATCTTAACTGGTCTACAGTCTGCGGAACCAACGTCCTAACTGGCTGATTTTCATTATAGCATCGGTTTATCCAGCCACGAATGGTAGGAAATGGAAGATATAGACGATTCCCATGGGAAATAATAGAGACAAATTATCACACAAACATTGAATAGTCACATAATAATCATTAACTGGGCAAATTCAGCGTGTATTAGACCTATAATCTTACAAGTTTTAGAGCACGACATTTCAAACAGTCAAATCAGCAGCTGGCAGGGCCTCAATCCTGAAGTAGCCAGATAAGAGGTAGTCTACGTACATGTTCACATTCCCGCTTGATTTTAAATGTCCGCTCTTCGCTTCAACGACGACATCTGATTCTTCAGAACCCATGATCATACACAAAGCAACAAATATTTTTTTTCAAATTTTACAGCAATTAGCAATAGATAATTATAGTCAGTGTTACTTTTCGGAGGAGAATAATACATATTGCAAATAAACCCTGAAAAAATTACATAACAAACGATCAAAATTAAGATGTAATCACCTCCTCAGCCAACATGAACAGGTAGTTGACGACGTGTTCGGGTTTGCCGGCGAACTTCTTCCTCAGCTCGGGGTCCTGGGTGGCGATGCCGACGGGACAGGTGTTCAGGTGGCACTTGCGCATCATCGTGCAGCCCATCACGATCAGTGGCGCCGTGCTGAACCCGAACTCATCCGCTCCCAGCAGCGCCGCCACTACCACGTCGAATCCTGTGGAAATATTGTAAATTTAGACACTTTATTAAGAAGAGTAAAAAAATGCTTCACACGTTGGTGTCGGTCTAGAGTTTGGTAAAGATTAAACACTCAATTTCATGTTCATGTTTAATTTAATGGTTCATTTGAGGTAGCTGCAACACATTCATGTCTTACATGTGCTGTATTTTTCATAGAAACATACACAACACGTTAACAGTTTGCTGCGAAGGGCAAACTGCCCTTAAGGGGATTTGTTATCAGCCTTAGGGGGATTTCTTATCAGCTGGGCTGCCAGCATCACAAATAGGTGTTACTACACTGAATAAACCAAGGACAGATATTATTCTTCATGACATTTTTCTGCAATATAACTGCTAAAAGTCTCCAGTCCTGAATGAGTCTCACAGATTTTATGACACATAATGTTTTTGGTTGGCACACACTAACTAATTCTCACAAGTTTTTCTAAATTGAATCACTTAATTTAGAAATGCCAGCTATTCATTCTTCTCCAAACTGAAGACAACTTAGTTTAATCAGTTTCTTTGTAAAAACTAAAGAAACCCTTAACGTCCTTCTATCATGTATGGAACCAAAGTACACTGAGTCCCAAAATTCGTGAAAAATAGGTCAATTTCAAAACCTAATAAAATGTTACCAGGCAAATGTAGTCAATTTTGCAGGTGACCATGTAATAAGTAAATTCATAAAGTTTCTTCCAATATCAATAGTAAATCTCCACTTATTCAATGTTGTCTCAAAGTGTTAAGCTTAACAAACAATAAATAAACAAGTTGGCCCCAACGAGCCCAGGATGTGACACTGTTTTTTCTTGTTTTTAGGACTAAATTCAAGAATATATGTTTAAATTTATGATTACAAAAAGTTTTAAACTAAAAAAAATCACATGGTGATAGATCCTAGGACCAATAATGCCAGGTTATTGGTCTATTGTGCGCTTTTCTTTATTGTAGGTTAAATTTTTTAAATTAAGGCTATGAGCAACGACAGTAAATCAGCAGGTATTTACAAATAACATGGTCACCTTCAACAGTTGCTATGTTTGCATAAAAAGGTTAACAGTAGACTCTCGATAGTTCAACACTTATGGACTTCTGGGGTGTCGAAGTATCAAAATGTCTATAGGGAGTATATGGGATTTCACACTAATAAAAGCATTAAAAACACAGGATGTACATTTATATCTCCTAAATTTATTAAATACCATCAACCTAAACCATTACACAGCCGATTTTACTGTAACTTTCATCATGATATATGTCATCATAATCTCTGTTCAAAATACTTGGGAGTCGTGGACTGTTTGTTGAGTGTCAGCAGGTGTCAAACTGTACTGAGTGTCGAACTATCGAGCGTCTACAGTATTAGGTTTAGAAATTGATCAGTTTTATAGGGACACAGTGTATAACTGAACCACGGTGCCATTGGTAGTGAGTGACTCACCAGTTCTAATCTGTCCGTCGGCCTGCACCACGACCCGGGAGCGCAGGTTGTTGAGCACCAGGACCTGGTGGGTCTCCGCGATGCCGAGCTCCCACGGCAGCCCGGCCGCCTTGATGCCGGTCCAGCTGCTGGCTCCGGTGCCGCCGTCGTGGCCCGAGATCACGATGTGCTCTGCCTTGCCCTGCGACAATCACAGCGGAGTCAGTGTTTGTTGAGCACCAGGACCTGGTGGGTCTCCGCGATGCCGAGCTCCCACGGCAGCCCGGCCGCCTTGATACCGGTCCAGCTGCTGGCTCTGGTGCCGCCGTCGTGGCCCGAGATCACGATGTGCTCCGCCTTGCCCTGCGACAATCAGCGGAGTTGTTGTTTCGATCAGATAAAAAGGAAGGGAATAGACAGCTAGCTTACCTGGTTAAGATGAAAGCAGGTGAAGCACAGAACACTAAAAGAACACTCATAGATTCTTAATATTTTGTCCCTCTAGGACTTCTCCAGAAGAGAAAGAGAAAGTTCTGGTACAGGACAATGGCTGTTCCAGTCAGTGTTGCCACTACTCACTGCACTAAATTTCCCTATTTACAATTTAACTCTAGTCCATCCAGGGTTCCAACAGGTTTTCCAAAACAAAATTCAAGGACAACTCCAGGACATTTCCAGGACAAAATCATGATTTTCCAGAACCCTCGCACTGTTCTAAAAACACAATTAAGATGACTATATCATGACTTCCCAGGGCACGCAACCTATCCAGGGGTGCCTACAGGGGGGGATTATGACGCCAATGGCGTCATAGAATTTTTTGGGGGGATTTTTTTTGTTTTGTTTACTGCACAGTTAAAACGTACTACTACTAATTTTTACAAATAAATCGTCAAAAATAAATTAAATAAATAAATAATAAATTAAATAAATAAATTAAACATTATTTAAATTTGTATATAAATTAAAATTATTATTTTCAATGTACGAAATAGGAATATACAACATGGACATTCCCGCAAGGCACGACTGTCCAGTGTATAGGCCTACCGTCGGCGTTACTGTACACTTGGTTCTTCCGTGGCGGCTGCGGTACGCAAGCAGCCGAACTGGCTCAGTCCACGAGACTCTCTCCAAACAAACACAAACAAATTAATTCTTTCAACCTGTCCTGTTTCCTATCGATAAATTACTCAACTACTTCTAGGGGGAAATGCAAATTTGCTTTGGTACACGTGAAAAAGTAAAATTAATAATTCCCCCCAAGTATAGCCTTGACGATTTAAAACTTATTTTGAGGAGGGAGGGTGCATTGAAATGTATACATTAATTACTTTTTACCGGGGAAATGTAAAAGTGGCAACAACAAAATCTTCATTCAGTCATCTATAATAGCAAGATGAACGATTCCCCCCAATACAGCATTGACGTTTTAAGGATTATTTTTAGGGAGGAAGGTTGCGTTGAAATGGACAGTTACTTTTTAGCGGGGAAATTGAAAACTGGTAACACAACAAAGTCTTCAATCGGTTACTTAATATCAACATTAATGATTCCCCCTCAATATAGCTTTGACGTTATAAAGATTATATTGAAATAATGAAATAATGAAATAATGATTTATTCCTCCAATAAGTTACAATGAAATACAGAAACTTAAAATTTATTAAGGAATTTACTGCATGGCCAGTTACCAGTATGCGGCCAGCAGATAGAAATCATTAAGTAAACAAACTGATAACAAACTTGTTCGAGTCCGGCTACACAAAAGACAGTCCTTGTAAATAGAGCAGTTCTCCGCAACGTCTGTGTGCACTTAAACTTAAAAATTACACATGAATGCCTTAACTAAATTTTTTTAAATAAAACTAAAAATCAACACATTTTTTCTTTAGGAGTTTTTTTAACGATACACCATATTGAAGAAATCTATATCCGGTTGGTCATAAAGCCAACTTGTTAATTTACTGTTAAACAGCTTAAATCTATTGCAAGTTTTAATTTCATCTGGAAGTTTATTAAAATATTTTGGCCCACAATATACAAAAGAGTTTCTAAAGATCGATTTTTTAATCTTTGGAAGTCGAAAAATATGTCTATATTTGGGGGGATGGGTGTGTTTAAATGAACAGGTCCTTTTTAGGAAGGAAATGAAAAAATGCTAATACAACTAAAACTTCAATCAGTCAACTAATAGCAAAACAAATTATCCCCCCTTCCATACGCCTTGACGTTTCACAGGTTATTTCTAGAGAGGGACTTTGAAAAGAACCATCACATTTGGGGGGGAAAAGTAAACATGGTGATAAAGCAACATTTTAATCGGTCATCCATTAGCAAAATTAATTGTTCCCCCCAATATCACGTTGACGTTTTAAAGATTATTTCTAAGAGCGAATGGGACGTTAAAAAGTTTTTAAATATTTATGAGCAGGGAATTGTAAAAATTGTAAAACTTCAATTTAAAAATGCAGTAATAACAGCTTCATGACAGAACGACATTTTTTTCGCCAAAAAAGATGAAATAATGCTTAATTCATACCACTAAATTATCGACCAGCTACGTAATGTGGAATGAAATCACAAAAATTCAGAATTTTATTGCTTTTTGTAAGTGGGAAAAACTTGGGATAGTGGATAGTGGCAGGGTCAGTTGTTGTGGGTGTTGTTATGTTGACATGTTGTCAAGTTGCCTGCTGTATGGGTGTTGTCAAGGCCTACATGTGATGGGTGTTTATGATTAAGGGTTAGATCATGGCCTTGTAGTACAAATGAGAGCGTCAGTCGTTTATTGGGACAGTGGTTTAGTGAATGGTTGGAGTGAAGCTTATGATAGAAGGAAATATTGACTTTTTTGGAGGTAGCTACTTAATGTCCTCGTTTACGTATTTTAGTATTTGTGATAAGACGAAATGCCTCGAGTTTTCGGGCCAAGGCTCAAGAATGGTAAAAGGCTACACTTGTCTTCTTCCCCCAGACGATGTTCCGGAAATAACTGACGACTAATAAAATCGAAGTTTAATAAAAATAATAATTTTTAAGTAATTAATATTATAAAAATTTAGTCGGGAAAATGTTTAAAATTTGAAAGTGATGTAACTTAAATTAACCCAGGTTATTTTTAATGTCCTCTGCTTAAGAAGGATGTCATAAATATATGTTGTGCGTAGGGGGGGATATTTGATAGATTCTGGCAATTTTTGGGGGGGATTGGCGTCATAGCTCTTGGGGGGGATCGGCACCCCTGAACCTATCCAAGTAAGAAATCAAGGGTTTTAACGAATCAATGGTTCTTTAATCAAAGGAACTTGATTGAATTTCACTGAAAATTTTCGAGTGAAAATCATAACATTATGTATCAAATTAAAGAGGAGAAAAACCCCTACAAAAAACTACCAATTACTTTGGGTACTACGAATTGCTTCCACGACTTTAATTAAATAAAGTAAAAGAGTAATTTACACCCAAAGTTCAGCCGATGATTGTTAAGTGATTGTTGATTAGGTGAATTCAACTATGCCAATTCGGGGGCTGATATATCCTAAATTTTTCGTATAATCGTAATTCACGTCGTAATATTTTGTAGTAAAAAATCGTTTTGATTTTCAATCGAAAATTATAGACGAAATGTGTTCCCGCATATAGGGTGTTGTCGTTATTTTCGCTGGTTACAACATCGCGCAAAACCCTATCCTGACATTATTTTTCAACGCACGACAAAAAGCAAACGATGTATCAAAATGAAAAGAAATATATTACTCACAATAAACATTTTTTATTTTTCCGATATTATAAAAAAACAAAAGTAATTGGCGTTCGAGTTCAAATAGTAGGTTTTAGCTAGTTGACATTTTGAGCTAAAATAACTCGGAGTGTAAAAAGAAAGTGAAAAATTTATTTCACAAACCAAGTGTTGAATTTATTTGTCTTCAATATACAATAAAATTATTTTCTTTAAATAAAAAAATATTGCCGGAAAATGTGACCGCGTGAATGTTCACACGCGCTGATCACCGACCCCGGAGAGGAATATTTACTACATCATTACTATTTGAACACTTATACAAATGAGCAACGAAATTATATGAGCCTCTGAAGCTGTATTTTGGAATTAAAAGTGGAAAATAGTACTTCCAGTGGAAAATAGTAAATGGAAAATATTAAAATTCCAGGACAGAAAGGTAAATTCAAAGACAATTCCAGGTTTTCCAGGACACATGGGAACCCTGGAACACACTATCATTGATATATTGTCTTATAATCATTGTATACTGTCAATGGAGCAACATTATGTCTTATAATGTTGTATACTTTATCTTGCAACAGCATTGGAGTCAGTGCTCACAATTCTTGATTTTAAGCTTGATTATAACGTAGAGTTGGGAAAATTTAACCTTAAATTCATTTTCAAAGCACATTTATTTCACAAGCGCTTAGTCAATGCACTGCACAACCCACTGCCTCCCTAGCTGAGGCAGTGAGCCGTCAAAAACATATTGATGTTTTACATTTTTTTTTAAGATACACATTAGTTATGCAAAAATTAAATAACAATTGAACATTTTTGTTCAATCTTTAATATGAGTAATTAATCCACAGGTGTTAGAGAAGGCCAATCACCTCAGTGACAACATTGATGATTGATGATGTATATTTAAAAGGAAGTAAAGATAACTCTTTGTTAATTTTTTTCTCAAAATAAAAGGAAATATGGGAATAAGTAGATTTTAACAAAATTTTTAGGGATTTTTCACCCAAACTCATGGCGGAACAATAATAAAACCTGAATCAGTACAGTTATTGTTCTAACTGAAAAAAATAGGAAGTTGATTTTATACAGTTACTAAGCCAATTCAAGACATTGGCATTAAAAGTTCTTAAAAGCAGAAATTCCATACTATTAGTTCAGTATGGAAGAATATCATATTCCATCTGGAGTGGGGTAAAACCAGGGCCAGGTCATAGGAAGAACTGTGAATCAATCTCAGTTTGAGAATCAGAAGAGATAAATATGAAAAAAATCCATTACAATTGTACAAAGGAAAAAATCCTTGAAACAAAAAAAACATATTTAGCCATTTACCTTGGCGACACCAGAAGCGACTACCCCAACGCCGACCTCGGACACCAGCTTGACGGAGATCCTGGCGCTCGGGTTGGCGCACTTGAGGTCGTAGATGAGTTCCGCCAGGTCCTCGATGGAGTAGATGTCGTGGTGGGGCGGCGGCGAGATCAGACCCACTCCCGGCACCGAGTGTCGTGTCTTGGCTATGTCCTCCGTCACCTGGGGCAAGTGATTGTCGGTTTATCATTTTGGTCATTTTCAAATTGGGGACTTTGATATATGTAAAGTTAATTCAATTGTTTTTGTTTGGCTGAAACTAGAATTTACCATTTCCTTTAAATCATATGGCCTTTGTTGAATTTCAAACGGCATGTTTAACAGTAATACATTCTTTTAATTAAGATTTTGACTGCAGTATTTTAACAATAAAAGTTGGGGACATTCACGATAAAGATATTTTATAAATTATATACTGTGGATTTCTCGTGCTTATGCATAAAAATAAAATAAAAAAATATTAAATGACCATGACTCCAAGATGACTGCACCAAGAACTGCTTTAGTCTGTTCAACTTTTACCTCTAACAAATTGTTCTGTACAAAACTTTCATTTAATCCATTTTCATCTCATCTCTCACTGATATTCTTCTTAAACTACCATTTCAGTCACTTAATATTCTAATAAAATTCTCTGAAGTGATCCATATTTAAAATGAAATAATTATTAATAAAATATATTAAAACACTGTTCAACTAGACAATGAATTCCCCAATACATTTACCAAAGTTCATCAGTTATTTCAGGAGTGAAATACCCAATAATTTGTCACCCGGCCCATTCACCTTGTAGCCCGGCAGCTCGCCACCCTCGCCGGGCTTGGCCCCCTGTGCCATCTTGATCTGCAGGTCGTCTGCGTTGGCCAGGTAGGAGATGGTGACTCCGAACCTGCCCGATGCCACCTGCTTGATGGCCGACCGCCGGTTGAACTCCGGGTCTTGGTTGAGGTATCGGTCGGGGTTCTCACCTGAAAACATAAGAAATTTGATAGATTTCATTACGTTCATTATTTTGATCATTTAGTTTACAGAATATATATGTGTACCAATTAAAACATCACATGGAAACTCAAGTAAAGAAAATAAACAAGCCAGGACATCCATTGCATCCTATTTGTTCCTCACTGAAACAAAATTAATGCTGTTACAAATTGCAGAGCTGCTTTGTGACTCTCTAAACTAATGTCTAGGAGATACTCTTAATAAAAAATAATCTATATTAAATAAATATATAAATAGATACAATATATCATCCTGAAATAAGTTTTTTTTTACTAAAACTGAAGAAGCTTAGCCAAAAAAATATTCAGTATGGTAAGAAAATTTGTAACAGCTATACAACTTATTCCAAGCTCTACTTGATTAAATTTGACGAACCTTTGGAAAATCCGTACTATGAACAATTTTTAATTTTAAATAATATGAATGAATGACGTTGAAATGATAATATTATAGAATAAATCTATAAATTACAGCAGGGCTAGTACACAAGAACAATAAAGTTTGAAGACTTAATTACCTCCTTCTCCTGTATTTGATTTTCCACCCACGCGATTCATCGCGACAGCCAAGGTTTGGTGAGCTTCAAGTGAAATACTGCCAAAACTCATAGCACCTGAAAGATTAGGAACAGAGTTAATTTCACTGTTGCTTTCATTGCATGCATTACACAAACAATCGTGATTTACAATAAAGAATCTTACAATTACATAACGTATACTTAAATTAAAATTGATTCGTATATGCTGAGGTAATCTCAGTAAAGTAACAGAATCTTTTTTGTGATGCCATTGTATTGTAAGGAAATCAGGAAAAAAGTAAAGGTAACCCAAACTTAATTATTAAAGATGTTATTATAAAATTGTTAGATAATTTATCTTATTGTAGGATCGACAATGACAAAACCTTTCATCTGCATTTTATTTACTTCATGATTGAAAATTAAATCCAACATCAAATTTTATTTCAAAATGTGAATTTTCTTGTTTGGTAATTACCTTACCTATTCTGAGCAAAAATCCAAAAAGTTTCAAATGTTTAAATCTGGATTTAGTCATTAACACTTGCAACTGGATTATTATGAATCCCTGCAATCATAATGATTCAAATACTTCTTAAAGTACTCGAGAAGAATCAAAGCCGCAATGACATCAACTCACCCACCACTCACATCTACATTAAAATAACCACAAAGTTTTATTGTTGTCTTAGCTAAAATACAAAACACAAATACACTTCCCCTCACCTGTGGCGAACCGTTTGACAATCTCGCTGGCGGGTTCCACCTCGGAGATGTCGACCGGGTTGTCGCTGGGTACGAACTCGAGCTGGCCGCGGATCGTGCAGTCGCGCACACTTGCCAGCGTCGACTCTCGGAACCGGTCGTACGCGTTGTTGCTCTTGTTCACTGCCGCTTCCTGTTCAACATTTTCGGTGTCAGTCTTTTTTTCTGAAGATTCTTACATAAATTTATTGAGAGGATAAGCTCGAGTACCGAACCTCAAGAAATCACTTGTGATCATAAACTATGCTAGCAGAGATTGAGTAAAATAGGCTTGACATTGTGAATAAAATGAAATAAGGTCCATCTCTTGTGCATATCTAAATGTTGGCTCACTGGACAGTCAAAGCAAGTACAGTCCAACCAATCCTCATGCATACCTGAAGGTTGGCTCACTAGACAGTCAGAGCAAGTACAGTCCACCTTGCCTGCATATCTGAAGGTTGGCTCACTGGACAGTCAGAGCAAGTACAGTCCACCTTGCCTGCATATCTGAAGGTTGGCTCACTGGACAGTCAGAGCAACTACAGTCCAACCAATCCTCATGCGTACCTGAAGGTTGGCTCACTGGAGAGTCAGAGCAACTACAGTCCAACCAATCCTCATGCATACCTGAAGGATGGCTCACTGGACAGTCAGAGCAAGTACAGTACACCTTGCCTGCATATCTGAAGGTTGGCTCACTGGACAGTCAGAGCAAGTACAGTCCACCTTGCCTGCATATCTGAAGGTTGGCTCACTGGACATTCAGAGCAAGTACAGTCCAATTGTCATGCATACCTGAAGGTTGGCAACACTGGACACAGTCATAGCAAGTACAGTCCACCTCACGTGCTTACCTGAAGGTTGGCGATGCTGAGAGGGTCGTTGACATGTTTCTCACCACCCTGCCGCCAGTGGTACAGTCCGGGGTTTCTCAGCACCAGCATGTCCTTGTCACTGTACGCCAGGTGGTGTCTCTCGTACGCTTCCTTGGCCAACACATTGAACGTGGCTCCGCCGATACGGGACTGAGTGCCCTGTCAATTGGAGATGATTATTAGTGCTAGGTTTTCAATTACTTAGTTTTGTTTTTTCATCATAGTTGTCTGTGTACATTAGGACTTTTGATTCAAAGGATTACAAAATGCTTAAGTTTATAGGAAGTTTCTAAATGTATACTTCAGAGAATATAATTAGAATGATTAAAGGGATCCTAATTTCAGAGGACTTAAAACTTTTATATTTAATTAATTAAAGGGTGCCAAAGTAACTTTAACATTCAAAATACTAACATAAACTTGACTTTAGACAATAGTACTCATAAATTAAAATAATAACCACTTGAATATTTAAATTGAATTAATCATTTATGAACACCAAGTTGTAGCTTATATTCTCTCTGAATTACCAGTCAATGTAGTTATTTGTGAAAAATTGCAACTTTTATAGTATTAAAATCAAGAGAATACAAGGAGATATTTCCTTGTGTATCAGAGAATGATTTGCGAACCTTGAAGCACTTGTTGATGACTTCCTCAGCGAGTCCCACTGCCTCAAAGATCTGCGCTCCCTTGTACGACTGAAGGGTTGAAATCCCCATCTTGGCCATTACCTTGGATATGCCTCGCTCCATCGCTTCTGAGTAGTTCTAAAGAAATGGATAGATTAATTGTAAAAATCACTTTTAAGATACACTAACAAATTTTTAACAAACAGGTTGGCATCACTAGTAAAAACTCTACCAGCTCTCTAGGATCCCTGCATAGAATAAAAAGAATCACCATTGTCTTGAAGTTTTTTAAAGTGAAGTTGTAAACTTTCAACAGAAAAAATGAGCTGCAACATTGAAAAGAAAATATTAAGCGCTTTTGGGTGTAAATGAAGAAGAATTATTTACAGAAAATCTTAGTCAATAACATTACCCTGTATAGGACTTCGTCGGTGAGTGATGAGTCCAGAACACCCTCTTCTCTTAGCGACTTGGCCATTTCAAACACAAAGAACGGACAAATGGCATCAGCCCCATACCCTAGCAGCACACACATGTGATGCACTTCTCTGAAATGGATAAACAACAAAAGTGATTAAACCAATATTTGTATCAGTAAAAGTACAAGAAAATTAGATTTTAGATTTTCTTGCCAGTCTCTAAATTGCTAAAACCTCAACGAAAGAAGCTGAAACCTCAACTATGCAATGTTAAAGAAACCTCTCAATATACTCTAGATTTTGGGGACGTAAGTCTTAACTTATATTATAGCAGAAATCACATAACGTTATAAATCAAACAAGAAAAAATACAGGTTTTGTTTCCACTCATTGCACCAGTTGAACATGTGGCTGGATTTTTTTCAATGTTTTGTTGCCAATATGTAATCAATAAGGCAACAGCCTGTGTACGTTAACTTTTTTATTTCAAATTCAGTCTTTCATTATTTACAAAAAACATTACTGTTTGGAACAGATTTGATCTAATAAACTTATCCAACAATCCAGCTAAATCATTTCACTTATGTCTTAACTAACTATGGAATGAAGGAAGCGTTGAATTACCTGGCCTCTCCAGTTTCCAGGATGAGTCCGACTTTCATCCGTTGGCGTTCCTCGATCAGGTGGTGATGCGTGGCACCTAGAGCAAGCAACATACTCACTGGCACCCTGCACACCCATACCACACGCGTTATTAAGGGTCGACAACACAAGGCAACACTCCACGCATCCAGGACATAGGGAGTGGCGAGGACGGGGGACCATGTGTGAGTGGGAAATCATGAAAACGTTACAGTAAAGAGGTTCAAACAGGTCTGATTTATCTTTAAAATTAAAATTGAAATGCTGACAGAGACATTTAATGTTTTACTAAAAATACAGATTCGCTATGAGGTTAGTGACAGTATTGGTAGAATATAGATATTTGATAATAAAACTTATAGAAGCTCTTAAAGAAATTGAGGAAACACGATGTTTTTAAACTGTTTCTTTTAGAATTGCCTAAGTTATTATTCAATATTCAAAAATTCTGAGGTATTACATATTAAATATATTTCGGTAACAACAGGATGTAAAATTTGTTTTGGGTATTGCAGTAGTGTTCAAAAAATGCTATGAACAGATTCTGAGGAAAACCTTAAAAATACAGTAAAAAAGCACAGTAAAATACAGTACAGTAAAATACAGAAAAAAATTATATTCCATTTATGCTATCAAATGTGTCAAAAACCTGTAAGAAATCAAGCTAACCAAAAACAGTAACTATTTATACATTTTACAATGTCACTAAAAAGTAATAACTTTTACAGTGATCCTAAATCTGAAAAGAATTGTAATAACTTAACAAATAACAATGCCACAATTTTAGAAAAAAACAAATTAAACAAAAATTTTATTTTTCTCGTAATTAAAACTTTTCAAAACTAAGAACTTGAGAAACTATCTTACAAAAAGTTCAAGAGGGGATAAATATCTTAATTCGAGACAGAAATTAAAATGTGATTAATATATTCTAGCTGACGTAGTGGTACACTGACCGGTTAGCGCCGGCCTTCCTGTCGGACAGCACGATTAGTTGGTAGCCCTGCCTGGCAGCAGTTGCGGCTTCTTCACACACGCGGTTCAGGGTCTTCTCAAGTCCCTCTGGACCTTCTTCCTTGGCAAACGTCACGTCTATCTCCTTTGTCTGGATCATAAAGTCAAGTTATAATTCAGAGTTTGAGAATAGAAATTGTACTTCGAAGAAGTAGAAGTAATCGTCATATTCACTAAAAAATATCATTTTTGTATTTTTTTTATTCCTGAAAATATTTTAGTACTATGAAAGTTGATTCTTGAAAACCAACCTTAACACCATCCTTTCTGAAAAATAAAAAAATGTTATTAAGTAGATTTTGCTTCTGATTTTTTTATTTTTTTTTAAATTGGAATTTTGGTTTAAATAATTCCCATGTTGTAAAGGCCTATTGCTATTTGTTGGATAATACTCTGCTAACATTAATGGAGCTCCTACTGACACCTCTGGGAAAATATCAATCATTTCCAACTTACAAAAACATGATCATGAGCAATGAAAATTTCTTTCCAATAACTTATTGTGCTTACGATTCCCGCTAATAAAAAATTTTCAAACATTAAAAAGCAGATTGTGCTTAGGTTTCTCAGTTTAATCATTGAATCGGGAAATGGTAAAACTATGTATTATTTATATTACAAAGAGTATGTAAGAGTATGTATTATTTGTACTTGACACAGATTAAAAATTTAATCTCCTTATGACGCTTACTTTCCAGCCCCTGTGGGTGTTCTTCTTCAGCACCTTGAGGTCAGTGAGGGACAGGATGGGGTGGGGCAGCATCAGCCGGTGGCACTGCTTGGCACTCGGCTGTAGAATGTTGTCCTCCGGGCCGATCGGACACATCAGAGACATGACGATCTTCTCTCGGAACGGATCGATGGGTGGGTTCGTAACCTGAAAATTTCAAGTCAAACAGTTGTTTCTTGAGGGATTTCTTTTTAATTGTAAGCTTACAGAATCAATTGAAATTAACCACTGGTCGGTGCATACAACAGACTACATCATATAAGATGATTAAAATTTATTGTTGAGGTCAGAAATCACTTGTCATGCATGACACCAAAAGAAAATATAGTAAAGATTTTGGTAACAGAAGTGTAGTCGTGAATGTTACTAGCCTCATTGTGAGGCTCTCAGCCTCAATATAAAGCACAAAAATTTATACTTTAGTTTACCCAATTGTATAAAATAAGCTTTCAGCAAAAGCAGTTGTTTTTAACTCCAAAAGCAATGAACATGAACAGGTTTTCATTATGAGGTTCTTTTATGAAGTAAAGATAATACTATTTTCTTGAAGAAATAACCAAGAAACTGGTGGTCATGATTCTTACTTTAAACCAGATGTGTTTAACATCCAACAAATGCATAGGTTTAAAGTACCAACCTGAGCGAAGAGTTGCTTAAAGTAGTCGTAGAGAAGAGGTTGAAACTGGGACAGGCAGGCCAGAGGTGCGTCGTTGCCCATAGACCCCAACGCTTCTTTCCTGGCAAAAGAAGGAAAGAGGTTATAGTGTTCTCTGTAATGTTGTTTAAAGTTACCCAGAGTATATTTAATCAAATATACTGTTTGAATTATTGCTTGCAAAATTAATTAAGGACTTATATTCAAAATTTTAAGACCTAGAGACCTGAAATTTGGCACAACCTTTCCTCTTTGGTCATAAATGATCGCTAAAAACAGTTTTACATAAAACACTCAAGCACAGGGCATTTCAGTCGGGTAACCAGCAGTAGAGAGGCTCTACGGTTGTCTATATATATATATGTAGGCAGTGCCGGATTTACGGTCGGTGGGCCCTAGGCTTAGCTCCCTATGCGGCCCCCCTGAGGCCCCTACGGCCTCACATAAGGTGACCTTTTAATTCCGGTACCGGGAAACACGCGACACACACGGACTGCTAGTCTAGACCAGCGAGCACAGAAGAATAATCTCTTAATTACATTTTTCACCCAAATTATCCCCTCAGATTCACTCTAGGTGCCTTATTTTCGGCCCTAGGCCTGGGCCTTGTGAGCCTAGTGGTAAATCCGGCTCTGTATGTAGGTAATTAAAATTCTCCATGGTGTTCATACTTTGTCCGAATCATGGGCAGCAGCAGCATGTTGATAGTCTCGATGGTGTAGCCAAACAACGAGAGACGTCGGTCGCCGCCCCAGATGCGTGTCATGTCGTGTTCCGTCAGTTCATCCTTCAACTCTCCATTGGTCACCGGCTCGACAGGGGACTCCTTGATCACTACAGAGGAATTCGCTCGCAGCTCTTCCATAGTTATCTGGCAACACAGATATTTTGGAGATAAACACTGATTGGTAGATTTTACTGAAATAAAGTATGATAAAGAAAATTTTATACAAGATCCTGAAAAGATTAAAATTTCAATTAATTCATAAATACGATTTCTTCTTGACGAATTTAGTAGAACATATTATACCAAAATATCACGTTATTTTTGAAACAGTCAGTCAATGTTTTTCATGGTAACCGCAAGATCAATTGTTCTGAAAGAAATTGATTTGAGACTGATTCCCGATTACGCAGTATTACCTTTATATAACGAATCTGAAGGGACTGAATGAAAATTTGTTGAAGTGTATCAAGGAATATTTAACATCGAGGTTTGTTTATTGCTAAGACGAGTCTTGGGGATTTAAAAAAAGTCTTGTATCAAGGGATTTGTTATATTAAGGTTCATTATGCCGAGGTTATACGGTGCATTTAATTGACTTAAGTTATCACTTCTTCACAAAATTACATTAATCACCATTCTACCGTTAGCTTATCACTTCTTCACAAAATTTCATTAATCACCGTTCTACTGTTAGCATTAATCAGTGCAATTCACTTGCTGGTATCTTTAGTAAATTGTTAAGGATCTTAACTTGTACGAATATGAAATAGTATCTCGTAGCAAGTGCATTTTTAGCAAACAAAACTTAACTTTGAAAAATATTTCATGGCAATATACTATTGGAAATAAAAATCTTCATATTCCCTTACAATATTCCCTATAACAAAGGGTAAAAAAGCAAATGAAAATGCTGGCAATTCATGAAACCCCACAGTTATTGTTTTACTCTTACATCCTATTAATTTTGAAATGAGATGGAAAAACACCTTTCATATTGAGATGATTTCAGCCTTTGAATTTTTTCATGCTTGAACATAATTATTTGAGAGATGATAATCATATTTGTTCTTGAAGAGAATTCAAAGTGTATACTGGAAAAAATCTAGGATATTTTATGTAGCTTTTAGTTTTTTTGGCTGGAAATATTTTGTTTATATGTTATCTTACAATTAAAAAAAATATTGAAATTATTACAATACTATTATTTTAAAATGACTCATGTATCATGTATGGTATGGTCAGATACAAGTCAAATCTCTCAATAAGGTTCACTCATCTAAACTACATTCAAAAATCTAAAACACTCCTTCAAACTCAGCACTCAACTAAAAACATTTAGCTTGCAGGTGCTAGAAAATGGAAGGGATGGCATGTAACCAAAAATTAATTCTAAAATAAATAGCTTGTTTGAAGGAGTCAGCGTAAAAATTAAGGTTTATAATTTGTTAACAGTTAAATGAAAAAGTGCATGAGAGAAATGTCCAAAAAAACACATAAATTAATGAAATAATATGATACATTACTACATCTACAACACAAAACTAAAACAAATTTATGGTTGGACTTTTTAATAAAGCAAAAATTGGGAAACAACATTTAAAATAACCCAAGTTTACTGACAGAAGAAATAACCAAATGATGCCATATCTTATTTGAATTTTGAAATGAACTAAAATTCTGGTTTTAAATTAAATATATGAAGGTAACAAAAACCTCATTAATTAATACAGTTAACTCTCCCTAACTGAAAATGCCATGTGACAACTATTTTTTTACTAGTTACATATAGTTCGACTTAGACATAGTTCGAGTTATAGAAGTAGATCTTGGTTAATTTCAACTTACAGAGGTAATTTCAGTTGAATTCAAAATGTAGAGGTAAACCAAATGAGAATTTGAGTAACAGAGGGAAAGAATAGTGATGCTGGACCAGATATAAC
The DNA here is from genome assembly GCA_035578135.1 of Flexamia atlantica. NCBI lineage: Eukaryota > Metazoa > Arthropoda > Insecta > Hemiptera > Cicadellidae > Flexamia > Flexamia atlantica. The sequence goes on from JAQJVK010000003.1 coordinate 30,364,123, forward strand.
TCATTGCCACATTGCGACTTGTACGCCAAAGTTGCGAATAACAGAGGTAAGTTGAGAAAACTTTGAGAAGTTAAAATTGTCAGGTAAACCAGAGGATTTTACAATTTGTTCCTTGTACCAAACATAAGAGAGATGCTATGGACATAAACTCTGATATGGAAGAAAAAATTATCATGTAGCGACTAATTATGTCATTTGATTATTCTGGATCAAAATGAGAAATACATATGAGGATAAAAAACAACAAACATATTAAAAAATCCAAACATAAGGAATCATTCTAAGAAAATATACAAGAATAAATATTCCAAAACCACACCTCTACCCACAACTCAGGCATTACTTTAGGCATTTTACACTCACCATCTGAAGGCACCAGCACAGCAATATAGGAACAAAATAACATTAGTCTTTATACGTTAAATAAGAGATTAAAGTCATAAAACAATATCTCCATTTTATTCAGCAAAAACTGCCAATTAATTTGAAGGAGCTTTAGTTTCCGTGACTAAATTTATTACTTTCTCCACGTTTTTTCTTAAAGTCTTTTCCAGATTTTAATCCAAATTATTTTGAACTGCCCAATCCCTTTCTTTGTTAAGAAATATGATTAATTTTACATGTATTTAATTTAAAACAATAAGCTCAGGCACGATAATTAGTTCCCATTTTGGGAAAACTTATTACAATTATTTGAAATGGTTACATATTTTTTATTGATGGAAAATAAGCTTAGAGGATGTTTTTTTTTTATATTTTAATTTAAATGGTGCAAACCTATAGTAAAGCTGAACCATAAAAAAGCTCTAGGAATAAGGCATTAATCTATGTGTTTATAATTATGTGGAAAAAGAGGAGCCCAAAATAATCTTCAACTTTCCTTCTTTTCAGTTTATTAATGCATGGTAAGCAAACTATTCAAGCTTTCAAAGCTACTTCCCCAATACTTTGTTTATTGTTAACAGATTAATTTTACCATCAAAATAAATATGTTATGCCTGCATAAAAATTCCCTTAAAAACTAAGGTTATGTACAAGCAATCAAATAAAAGTATGATTATTTTAGTATTGTACAAATTAAAGAGTTAGGTTAACTTATTCATCTTATTCTAAATTTAAATAATCAATTTATAATTAGGTGATGGTGTTAGTAAAATAAATGTATTGATATGTTAATCAACAAAATCCCTCCCAAACAACGCCAAAAGCCCGGGGAAGAAATTTATATTTCCAAAGAATTTAACTCATTCTAGTAAACAATCTTTGCAATACTTGTTATTTTGGCTAACTTTAACATAAAAAATAGTCTTTTACACCGGATTTTCATACTAAATGGAATACAAATTTAACTAAATGTTCATCATTGATATGTACGCCATAGACAAATTTTCAGTAATCCACATCTTTTTTTATTTCAAACTTTTTTTATATTTACTGTACATTGTTATTGATGTGATAACTTTAAGGGTTGAACCCTGAAACTAATTCTTGAAATGATCATACACATAAAATATTTGTTAATTTTCTGTATCACTGGGTTTCAACCATACAACCAATATGAGAACTGTGCTTGTTACATTCAAGCAGGCTTATTGTCAGACAATTTATATTGCTAGGACAAAAGAAGTGGATACCGATTTAACAGAGGGCTACAGTGACCAGGCCAAAGTCAAGAGTTAGGTCAGGTTAATGTTCTAATTACCTCTTCTTTGAGCCACAGCGAGTGCGGACGACACTTGGCAATCTTCATCTTCAGTTCCACGTCTTGGATGATCTTCTTCTCCTTAGTGTCTACAAGCAACATCCTGCCCGGCTTGAGTCGACTCTATTTGTCAAATCAATAAAAAGACATGTAGAATAAGTTTTGAGATATTTAAAGTAACAAATTAAATTCCAGAATCATGACTTTCAGACTCTGCAGGGATAGGTTAGGTTGTGTGCCCAGAAATACAATTCTGCTAACAAACTAAACTTCATAAAAACTCTTAAATTTAAACTAAGATTCACTTTATTATCATATTATATGTTAAATATTCAGCACACAGATAAATGCAAACAATGCTTTGACAGCCTTAAAATAACATTAATGTAAAATTCATACTTTGCAGGCTATACTATGCTAATCCAACAATTTCAATTTCTTTTTCCCAATTGTACGTTTTTTTATCATTTTTGAGTTAGGTACAAAGCAAAATTTGTTCTGTAGAATAAAATATAATCATGAAAACTTTTAAAAAACGTTTATAAAATCTTTAATACGTTCAGCCTGACATGCGCCACCCGTGGTACACTTAGTTGTGTGAAATTCGTAAATGTTAATAGTGTACCACCGGTGACCCACGTTGTCAAGTGGGTACACTGAAATCCCCACTGGCCAACATTCGCCAAATGAGGTACATGCATGATTATGAGGTACATGATGATGGTGAGGCTGGTGGCGAGGGGGGAGAACGATAGACAGTTAGTTATTATAACTGCCGTACAAGTACAGCACTTCCTGGGTCTTTTGACAACCTTCCGCCATTTTTGGTTTGTTTGCACACCTTTATTTTTTCAGGATATATTTTTTTACAAACACTTTATACGTGCCGCAGTGTTTCCACATAACCCTAAAATACAAATACACTAATAATATAACCAAGCAAAGTTCTTAAAGTGCTGTAAAAAAGCATTGAATCAAATGGGAACAGTGTGCCACAGTACACATCAGAGTTTTAAAAAGTTAACAGAGAACCAATGGTGGGCTCGTCGGTACAAAAACTGACTATTGACTTCTGTTGGGCTGAACGGTTAAAAAAAACTTGATGTCTGAGAACTAGGGGTGTGCGAGTATTCGACCGGTCGAGCTTTTTGGTCGAGCTTTTCAGTATTCGGCTCGGCTCGACTTTTTTCAAAAAAGCTCGACATTCGAGCCGAGCTTGATGAGAGAGTTCTTATCGGGAAGATAATTATTGCGGTCTATTTTTGGACACCGCAAACCCGAAGAGCATTTCTCTCCCAAGAAAAACACAAACAAAAAATATTCCCTAGTGATAAGGAAAGGACATTGACAGGTAAAAAGAAATATTATCTCCATTCAGACGGAAATCGGAGCTATATTTAGTTGACCTTGGAGAACCCAAAATACAGCAATAAAGTCTATTGTTTTATCACGGCTTATCTCTTTAACGGTCAAGTTTCATTTTGGTTGCATTTGATTTATAAAAATAAGACAAAAAATATGAGCTGTCATTGTAGTTGTATGCCAAGTAGTTTGTATTTTTGCATGTTGTAGTAAGGATTCCTTATCTCCTAATTAACTCACGGCACGTTCGCTGTCAGACAATGACAAAAAAACCGGGACAGAGGGGCTTGGAGTAAACAAACCTCCACCCCTCCCCCTCCCTGGGCACTGATAAGGAGAGTGAGTGAGATAGCTGTTTCTTTCTTTCCCTTTATTCCATCCTAATTTCTGATCTTTCTTCTTTCTAATTTTTTTAAACCGTACATAATTTTCTTAACAAAAGCTTATAAATGCAATTCATTTTAGGATGACAATAAATTATTTTTGTTATTAAATGTTATTTCATTCATAATCTGAAATAATAAGTTTAACCATCAATATTTATTATGCCACAATTGGGACTGGTATTTGTAATGTCTTTACTTTGTGAACATTAAGAAAATCAATCTTGTTTTTGACTAAGTGTAAATATGTTATTTTTTTAAGATATAACCATTTAAAACCTTTCCATTCAACACTTGAAATTAATTTTGTAGTACCTATATGTAACTAGAATGATTATTTAAGTTTAACTATTTATTTTAAAGGGAAAGTACGGTGGAATTGGGAAGTCAAATTAAAAATGTAGAGTAAAATTTTTTATTTTTCTACATAAATTATTTTTTGAGCCAGTTTGATCAATTTTATGTAATATAATACAAAATATTGATGAACCTATCAGATCATTAACTTGTTTTTGAGATAAGCTTTCTAGTTTTGAGCTGGCATTCACTTAAGGTATGCAAACATTAGTCTATTGTATCTTTTAAAATTAAAATCAAGCTTCATAATTTGGTGGCTGTTAAAAAGCTCGGCTCGAAAAAGCTCGAGCTCGAAAACTTTTGAAAAAGCTCGGCTCGGCTCGGCTCGAGTTCAAAAATCACTATTCGCACACCCCTACTGAGAACCTTCAATTTTTAGATCAAATCAAAGCCATATGCACTACAACAGCCTACCTTCAACGCCACATTGGCCGGGTCCGTGTCGTACACGCCGACCTCAGAGGCCATCACCATAACGTTGTCCTTGCAGACGTAGAAGCGGCTGGGGCGCAGGCCGTTGCGGTCGAGGATTGCGCCCACGTAGCGGCCGTCGGTGAACGTGAGCAGTGCCGGCCCGTCCCACGGCTCCATGGCGCACGCCGCCCAGTGGTAGAAGTCCCGCTTCTCGGCCGGCATCGTCTTGTCGTTCTGCCACGCTTCCGGCACCATCGTCATCACGGCCTGGACAGGTTGATTGTTAAATATTTCAAATTACCATTACATTATGATAGAAATGCTCATACAGAAGGCTGGAACTAGACTAGAGTGCACGAAATAGGGCGGGCACCAAAATCAGTAAACTCCTCAAATTGTCTGGTAACCCAGCTGAAATGACTAAATGAATTTTTGTTTTTAACTGTCAAAACTCTGTTGACGTTTTTCAGGGCCTTTTACATGTAAATTTATATTTACTTTTATTATATGATCATATAGTTGATAAACTACTTGAAAATAATAAACAATAAGTTCGCTTGCAGCGCACTCACTCGCCCTATTCTGTGCACTCTACTCTACGAATACCTTCAAAGTTATTGATGGACAGGTAAGTATAGTAGAGCGCCGATTATCCGAACGTTGGTCATCCGATCCGTCGATAACCGAACGCCTTAATAATTCATATTTTGAACATGATTCACAAGCAATTCAAATTTGCGCGCCATATTTACGTGTCAGGGCTGAAGCAAAACCAAATTTTGGACTTTTTCTCTAAATAAATAAAAAGTATACAGTCTATTGTATCTATGTTTGATGTACTGTACCTATGTATTCTGATCAATTTCATAATAAAATTGCATGAATAATTTTTGTTTCATAATTTTTTGGCCTTTTTACCGGTAAGAATTACGTTACATAAATAATTTTTAAATTTTGTCTTTTCATGTTCGATTATCCGAATATTCAGTTATCCGAACACCCCTTGTCCCCCATTAGTTCGGATAATCGGCGCTCTACTGTAGGAGGGAAGGGAGGAAGAAGTAAAAAAAACCTGTGCAGTATGCCGGGGCAAAAAGTCAAAATAAAATGATCCCAGACGACAACCGACTTTTAGAAAATATTTTCATAAGCTATCCATGCAGACAAAACTTCTTCAAAAACCTTGTAAATCAAACTAATGTGAATTTTATCAAAATGTTTAAAGAGGATTCTTAAAAAAAAAACAGTAACTAACCTTTAAAAAAACCAAGTTTGTTATATATAAAAATGTTAAGAGAAAGAAAACTTACAGAAAACTTGTTTGAAAGTGTTCCAGCAATGGTGGATTCATTGTTACAAGATTTATAAATCGGTAAAAACTACCTTTCCCAAAAAATGGTATATCTTATCTCTTTGTTACATTAGGAATACACCAATGTAAAAGGCTAGAACTAAACAACTTCAGAACCCCTATAAGTAGGCCTATGCCGAGCAGTCAGATCACGTTTACCGACCTCGGGCAGGTCTCGCTTGCCGGCCATCACGATGAACTCGAGCACGCAGTCAAGCGAGCCGGAATCGGAGAGGTTGGGCTCGACCACCGGGTACAACGACTGCATGTCCTCGATGTACGGACTCCTCATCACCCCCTCCCGCGCCTTCATCAGGTTCACGTTGCCCCGGAGTGTGTTGATCTCTCCATTGTGCGCCAGCATCCTGCAGAGTGAAAAAGTACTAAATCATAGCAGATTAAAATTACTCAAATGCGAGAAATGTGGGGAAATTTAATGTTAATACTGGGGAATCAGAGGGAACTGTTGCTATTTTTGTGGAATTGTGGGGATTTTTGTTGCTGTCATGTGGGGATTTTCTATTTTGATTTGGTGTCTCTGTTTTTGAAGGTTTGTAGAAAAAAAATCATTGAAATTTGGCAAATGAACTTCGATAAATTTTACTCGTAATAGTTATTAGAGGTGACGAATAGTTACATGATGAAGCTTGAGTTTAAATTTCAGCAGAGGAGGGGAGGAAATTATCAATGACGTGGAAGTAAACATAGCTATGTGATTAAGCTACTAGTCTGGTTGCTAAAAAATACCAAACCAAAGCAAAATGTGAGGTGATATTAGAAACAATGTTTTGCTCTTTGAATAACAATCAATAAACAGGTGACATGTTTTTGGTTTAGAATGTACCACATGAATGAAATAAGAAATTCGAAGTTGAATCAATTGATCATCTGTTATTATTTATTTCCCATCCTCCAAAAATCCAAATTCATCTGGGTTTGTTTGTAAATACCCAAGCTTCATCATGTCCCTCACTACCTCTAAAACTTCAGAGGGATTAGAACAATCTTTTCAAAATCATAATGTAGTACTATATTTTTTTTCAAATGATGGTTGTCAGAGTTAGTTTTACCATGTTCTGTAGTCCACAAATTGCATCTTGCTCAAAATCATCCATATTCCCTTAACACCACTCACAAAGCCATACTTCTCCTTAATACCATTGAGTTTCTGTCATAAATATTGTAAGTAATTTACAGATTATAATCACCTTAGAGGATGAGCCCTCTCCCAGCTTGGGAAAGTGTTGGTGGAGAACCGGGTGTGAACCAGGGCCAAATAGGTATCAAACTCAGGGTTCTGCAATAACAAAAATGTTTATAAAAAATTTAACTTTTTTAATCTTTATAAAATCTGCAGACTATAGACGGCTTGTCTACTAAACTTGTGTGTTTACAACAAAAACAATACTAATACAACGATGGTGTTGAGGTCTGTGCACTGATGTCACATATTGTAGCTGAGATGGGGCCTCTCGTGCTGCACTGATTCATTATTTGCAGAAGCGCTTTTAGTGCCATTTTAGAGTGCAGCCTGATGGACTACATCTCACCTACAGTACATAACGATTTTGTCCAGTGTTGTTATTTGTTATCATTATAGCAATAAATTTTCCTGTGATTCAAAAATTACTAAGTCATTAGTTTCCTAATTGGTCTATTCACTAAATGAAACAAACATTACAGCACATTACAACAGGAGATGAGGTTTCTGAGATCAGTCAAAGGATATACTCTGGAAGATCTACGGAGAAATGAAGACATTCGGGAGGAATTGAATATTTTTAGCTTACCGGAAAGAATGAAACATTACAAACATAAATGGAAAGAGCATGTAGACAGATTATCAGAAGATAGAATCACAAAACAGATATTAAAATATAAACCGGTGGGAAGAAGAGATGTGGGTAGACCGAGGAAAAGATGGCATGAGGTCGGAACAGGCTGATGAAGCCTATCCATGAAGAGGAAGTAAGTAAGTAAGTAAGTAACATTACAGCACCCTTTATAAGAGTAAATCTAGGTCCTGTTTGAACATTTTATCTCAACAAGTAAGCAGCGGTACTGTAAAAGTTAATTATTTCTAAATAAATTTAAAAAATATGAGATTTACCTTGAGGTCGGTGAAGTAGCGCCAGAGCTGGTCGGAGGTGAACTGGCCCTTGTACACTACTGTGGTGTTGGACAGGGAGCAGATGTAGAACCTCACACCGGGCTTGGGGATAGTGTGGGTGGCTCGCTTCCTCAGCACAAACACCTGCGGGGCAAACAGAACCGATGTCAGACACAGTGTGGTGTGGTCATCATTCAGTATGTTGTAAATCTAACCTTAGGGGTAGGCCAAAATATAATTGCTAAATTATCATATTTGAGCTAATCCTGGCCTTAGACAGAAAATCTCAGATTTTTCCCTAAATTACAATTAAAATGAATGCTTTTTGTTTGGGTGTGGTCATCGTGGCTGGTAGGACCGTCTCAGGCTTGACAATTCATGGCTGGATAGGGAAAGCTGGTCTCTCATTGGCTGAGGGCCTAGACCAGATATTGGTGGTCATTTAAATACCCACAGACTTGCTATCAGGAAGTCGAAGGAATGTTGATCCATCACCTAACCAGTGTCAATCCCGGCCCTTATTGGGCATTCTGATGGGTGTCGCCACAGTTTGCAAGCCAGTTATTCCAATCTATAGTCTTGTCTCCTCTAACCTTGGCCCTATTGAAAATTGTCGTAAAGCAAAATGGATTAACTTCATGAAACCAAATTTATTAAACTAATTGGTAATTGTAAAAGGTTTGTGAATGTGCAGTAGCTTAAATTGGTTCTTAATAAACAAGTGTTTCCATGCCCTCGAGTTTCAAATCAAACGTAAAGGTAGACGGTAAACGGAAATAATAAGGATTTCTTCAAATCCCTTAGTTCCTTGGCCAGGTGCAGGGAAGGGGGGTGTTCCCATATCCAACAAGGTGGTCTACAGATATTGAATTCTTTACTGCTAAATGGCTGAATGATTTCATGATGCATCATTGAGGGATAATTAAAAAATGTTACACTACAAATTTTATGTGGAGCCACCTTTCAATTTTTTTATGTGGCCACCACTTTAATACAGTCCCAGGACAGTGACTTCCTCTTCTTTTTAACCAGTGTTACGTGATAACCTAATATAAGAAGTTAAATTAAAAATGCAAAACTACAACTGTGTTTATCTTCATTAAAAACTAGCATATTTTGTAACTCGCTTTGCTGGCTGATTGCTATAACAGCTGTTCATAACTTTGCTTTCATTTTTCTTTTTGACAGTTGTCCGCTATCGAATGTAAAAAAAACAGTGGGACTATCTATTTTGCTGACCAGCTGACTGAGGAGAAAACTCGATGGACTGGGTACTTCCAGTGGACCAACCAACTTCAAAATTTGTAATTTTATGCTATATACTATCCCACACAGTAATAAAAAACAACCATACCCCTAGGTCAATTCTAGTGGGGTAGTTCATAGAAAACACCCTTACTGGCTGGGGATAAAACTCGACTGACTGGGTACTTTGGGTTGAACGACTGACATCTAATTTTGTAGTTTTATGCTACCAACTGTCCCACACAACAATTAAAGCCTAAGTAAAATCTAAGGGGTCGTTTAGAGAAAACACCTTGTCAGTTGAGTTATTTCCCAAGTCAACAGGGATTTCCGTCTGAACTACCCCTTATAGCACTTAGGGGGTTGTTTGTTATTATTTGTGTGAGGAATGGTTGGTAGTATAAAATTACAAAATTTGAAGGTGGTCGATCAACCGGAAGTACCCAGTCAGTCAAGTTCCCCCCCCCCCCCCCAGTCAGTAGGTTTTTTTTCAATGAACTGCCCCTTAGAGTTGATTTATGGGGATGGTTGTTTTTAATTTTGTATGGGATAGTTGGCAGCATAAAATTTTAAATTTCGAAGTCGGTTAGTCAATCAAATGTATCTAGTCAGTCGAGTTTTTCCCCAGTCAGCTGGTCAACAGATTAGATAGACCCACTTTGATTGACACTGGATAGCAGACAACTGTCAAAAAGAAAAATCAAAATAAAGTTATGAAGTACTAATGTACTAACTTAACCCTCAAAAAGGTGGACCATGATGGAGATTTTGGATAATATCACCTTAGTGGATGCCTAAATTGCAAGAAGGGTGAAGTGGTAAATGTTGTGCTTCCAAGGTGTAATATAGTTTGACCTAGGCATTGATCAGAATTTAATTCATAGATAAGAAACCTCTTCCTATTTTAAATTAAATGTTTTTCCTGTCAAGGTCATCTTAAAGACAGAAGAAATGAGTTATCAAACGCTGACTTTGCTTCACTGTACTGAGGAATGATTATGCACAGTGCTAAAATATCAATCGTAAGAATCAACAGCAGTTTGATATATATATATATATACGATGAGATTCTCAGCTTTACCTTGACCATGCTGAGCCTAAGTAAAAGCCTAAGTATTTATCACGCTGAAATAATGGTTGAGGCCGGAGAGACAGTAATTGGATGCTTTGCTGATCTCTCCAAGGCCTTTGATTGTGTCGATCACCAACTCCTGGCAGAGAAACTGGTTTCCCTAGGAATCCGAGACTCTGCCAGCAAGTGGCTGACCTCCTACATGACAGACAGACTACAGACAACTCAAATCAGTCACAAATCAGAATTCAAAATTAAAACATTCAAATCTGAACCAAAACCGATCCGCAGCGGTGTTCCGCAAGGTTCGATTCTTGGACCGATCCTATTCCTCATCTATATTAATAATATTGACAAAGCAATCCCCGTTGAAAACTTGTTCATCTACGCAGATGACACAACGTTGTTCACCAAAAATAAAAAAGTCGAGGAGCTTGAAATTGACACTTACATTAAGGTCAACGGGCTCACTCAATTTTTCACTGAAAACAATCTTGCAATCAACACGACCAAAACAAATTTTATGTGCATCCAAACAAATCAAAAGAAGCAAAAATCGAATAGGGCACCGCCCCAAGTTATCATAGATGAGGATCAGCTTGTAGAGGTTGACTCTGTCAGCTTCTTGGGAGTGAAATTGGACGATGGACTAAATTGGGGTAGTCAAATTGACGCTCTTGAAAAAAAGATGGCTCAGGGTGTTTTTATGTTAAAAAAATTCAATAGGTTAAGTAACATCCCACTCCTCAAGACAGTTTACCATAGTCACTTTCAATCACATATAGCCTACTCTATTTTGCTGTGGGGGGCAGGTAAGTGCCATCTTCATAAAATCTTTGTTTGGCAAAAGAAGGCCATCCGTGCCATGTTCAAACTGCCTCCTGACGCCAGCTGTAGAGAGGCTTTCATTCAACTTGGAATCCTCACTGTTCCCTGTTTGTACATTTTTGAAGCAGTCATTTACATAAAAAAACATAATTTACACATAGCCACCTCCTGCCATAACTATAACACTAGACACAACAACCGTTTTTCTCAGCAACATAGACTAACACTTTTTGAAAGTAAACCGAATTACAGTGGAATCAAGCTCTTTCAATTCCTACCACAGCATCTTAGAAACATTGAACGATTTTCAAAATTTAAAAAAGCAGTTAAAACATTCTTAATAAATGCGTGCTTCTATAACCTAGAAGACTACCGCAATTACCAGAATCCAAATAGCCTTACCTACAATAACCTAGATTAACCTAACCTAACCTGACCCCTGCACAAACATTTGGCCTTATTTAGCCTAGCCCTGCACCCAACCTAACCCACCCTAACGTGGACCCGTCACACCGGCGGGACATTATTGACGCCTCCAGTACCTCTTGAGGATACGGAGAAGACATCTGTATGTATGTATGTATAATATAAAAAAAACCTTAACTCAACATTTAACATGTTAAACCTTGGGCCAATAGATTAGGTTTAAAAATTGTATTAATGAATGTATTGATACTCCAAATTATACCTATATACTTTTTAGCCAAGTACAATCAGACGGGCTTTAAAAGGCTGTCATGGTAGCAGACACAAAAATATTAGACCGGGAGCTGGGAGGTCAAAAATTACGTCATAAGGTGCACATGTAAAAGCTGTGCCATTTTGAAGGGGCACCCTGGGGGGTATCAAAAATGGGTTTGTGAGCCCTCAATCTGGGGGCTTTCTCCAAGGTGGACAAACTTGAATGTGACTTTTTTGTATTCTCCATAAGAATAACATGGGGATGAAGTTTGCAGGTTTGTTGCAACAGGTTTGTACAAATTGGGTGGTTTTAAGTCACTATCCAATAAACCTCGACTAGAAGAAGCCTTATGCCAAATTTTAACACTATTTAAAAAAATAAGGATGATAGAGACTTTTATTTTCTCCCCATAAGAATAACATGGGAAAAATGTGTGCACGTTTACTGCCACAGAAATGCAAAAATGGGGGATTTCATGATAATATACAATAGTTCTTAACTAAATGAAGCCACATATCAAGTTTCACTAAGGTATATTGAAAAATAAGCAAGTTATACGATTTTATTTATTTCCCATAAGGTTAACATAGGATGACGTTTTGAGTTAATCACCCTCAGTATCTCGGCAACCAATGAACATAGAGCAATGATTAAACATACCAAATTGTTTGTTTTTTTAAGCTGAATTCAATGGTACAAACTAAAATTTGATCATTTAAATTGTTCTACATGAAAATTGCAAAAAAAAAACATTTTTATGGCTTATTTTAAAGTTTGTCCACCTTGAAGAAAGCCCCCAGATTGAGGGCTCAAAAACCTATTTTTGACACCCCCCAGGATGCCTCTTCAAAACAGTATAGCTTTTACATGTGCACCTTATGACGTAATTTTTTACCTCCCAGCTCCCGGTCTATATATTGACGTGTTTGGTACATGAAGTGTGTTTGAATAATTTATTATTAGATCACATTACTTTATAAGACCCCGACCACCAGTGTTATTTTTAGGTGAATATGAGTGAGAGATGTTTGTGTAGCGAATGACGTGAAAGCTTTAATGCAAACAAACATTGTATATAACCTTCGTCAAATATGAAGGCAATGTAATGCAATTTTACTAAAATGTTTAGAAAATAATGTGTGCCGTACTTAATTTCAAAGATTCCAAAATAGTTACACAACGATTTACACAACAATACTTGTAATCTACAACATAATTTATTTTCCATTAATTTTATCTACTTTAATTATTGTAAACGATAAACATAGACCCCACTGTATGATACCAAAATAAGTAGGTACACAATAATATAAACACAAACAACACTTCTATCCCTCACATAATTTATTTTCCATTCATTTTATCTGCTTTAATTGAAAACAACAAACACAGATACTGTACCCATGTACAATACTAAGATATCACATGGCTTACACAAGTTTGCTTACAGATTCCACCAATAGTAAACATGGAGCATGGTCCAGAGTAACAAACAACTTGGCTCTAATCAATAATGTACTTCTGATTGGCTCTTGTGGGTAATTCGAGCCACAACAACCACTACGCATTTAAAGTTAAACAATAGCTCAGTAACACTTTAGAGATTTGTTTGTAAATAATTTAATTTTTAGAATAATTAACATTTTTTAAGATGATCTCCCAACCAACACAAACATATTCTAAGGTTTTATCTGAGTACTGTAAACAAATCGATGATAACAAAAAATATAATTACAGATTACTGAGAATTATTTTCAAAGTTTCAAAAAGTTAATAGTTGTTTTAAAAATTGTGGGTGTATTAATTTTTATCAAAACTATTAGTGAGTAAACCAAGAAAGCAGCTATAATATTATTTATCCGAGACAAAGAATTATTGTCCTTCCCTTCATGTGTCAAACACACAACTGTAGTGGTCTAGAATGCACTTATACAAAATACCTTCACTATTCATTTTTTGACTTTTCTTCGAATCAACAATAGTCCAAACAATAAAAAAATTATCAACAACATAAATAACATAAGAAATCCTTTCGTTAGATAAGCCATAGAAATTGTCAAAACCAGTATTCTTTTTGGCAGTAAATATTCACATTTTTCACTGCCATATTTCAAATTCCTGTCCCCACTGAGTCTGCAACTGGCTAAATTTAGCCCTGAGGTTGATCATTGCCAGAAGGGGACAATCAGATTGTAATTCAGACTGTTGAATAAATGGGCTGACAGCAGATGACGCACAAACACGTGGCCCAGTGCCACGATCGTTGCGTCACTCATCCGTCTCGTCTTTGATTCGTCAAACATTTAAAAATAAGTGTCCGCAAACTTTGATAACCATTTTCCTATAACTAGATAGGTACCTATAAAAAACTTATAAAAATAAAACTAAGATTTAAAAAAAATTGGATCCAAATAGAGAAAATAATATTAAAATATAAGGTACACAAAACTGAACTGCCTAGCCTATGAATGTAATACCAAAATCCATAGGCCTAGTCTTTTAAAATTAAAAAAAGTACATAAATTTTAGTATTCCATTTGTTGGTAGTTCACTGCACTGATACAAGCAATATCTGATATTGCTTATCCACTAATTAAGCCCCTTAATACAGTTCCTTATTAATACAGCCTAATATAAAACAGAGTAGGTCTGAAATGTGCAGATAAATTCTGGTTCCATCCCTTCATGAATCATTCCAGAGGAAGAATTTCTATTCATCAAAATAGAGTAGAAACTTTGTACAGTGATTTATTAGAAACCTTTGCTAACCAAGTTGGTCAACAAAGTAGGGTAGCCCATATTTACATGCTATGATTCCGATTACGACGACAAAGATTTAACAAAAGAAATACAAAACATAATTTTCAATGGAAAAAGCTATAAAAAACTAAAAAAACGATAGAAAACCAACAACTAAGTGAAAGAAATGAAAAGGTCAAGAGAGAGCCGATGAAAAAAGTTAGTTTAATGGATAAACGGCGAGATGTCCCACTTTACTCCTACACCCTTCTTGATGGCTTGGTGACGCAAGTTGGTTGTATTGATCCCGCTTTTGGGCCTCTGTCCAAAATTTATCTGTCAAGTCATCACAAAAGAATATCATGCAGTGATCAGACTTTTATGTTGCTGAAGATGAATCTCATCTCACAGTATTTCATCAAATACCTTGTCAGTTCAACTGGTTTTTAGGATTAAATGATTTTTTTTTATATTTCTTGTGTTGAAAATTTTTTTACTACTATAATATAGACTAACGATTAAACTTTCACACTTATACAGATTATTCACTAACTAAATAATATATTCATGTCCAGAATCTAAGCCTAATTCTCCTGTACTTTGAAAGTCAAGCTAAAACTTTGGTCCATCTGCATATAAAAAACCGGCACCTAAGACGAGAATAACTGTCACTTAATATGGGGCCTCTATGCAATAAAAGCCAATTGAAATTCAATTTAATTGACTGAATATACATACAAAAATGTCGAACATACTTTGCTGAAACTTTAGACAGTAACTAGTCAAATATTTTTAGACATCCAAAGTCAGCAGTGAAATGTTGTGTACTTGGGCAACAGGAACATGTATTCTGATCTGATGGCTGTCTCACACGAACGGCTCGATAAATATAGCACCAGACTCTTGTCTGTTCCAATCAACATCAACCTCATACTAGGTCAATGCGGCCAGACAGGCACGAAAGGACATGTGTCTGCGATCATTCTTCACGCTTGATTTGTCTCTTTAAACAGGAGAGGTTGTTGACCGTAAGGATAAAAAAGTAAAGAAAATACATTTTTTTCAAACACAGAATTCGATTACTAATATAAATAAACAATTTTTTTTGCCTTAGGTTTTTTTAAATTTTGTAGTGATTATTATTTTATTTTATATTTATTGAGAGGAAATATTGAAATGTAATAATAATAATAATAATAATAATCCTTTATTGTCGCATAACATCTTTTTACAAATTGTCAGCTTACAACTTAAGACAGGCGACATTGTCAAACATGTAATTTATGTTTTGGTGAATAAAAAAATCATTATTGGGCTAAAGAAAAATAGTCTGTTCTGATGGAAGGGTCACATCATGATGGTGATTTTCACAATTGTTTTTTCTTGACTGTATAATCTCTAATATTACAAAGTATTAGGGAAATTTTAAAATTAATAATTGTATAGAAATTATACATCTCCTAATAAAGTTTGGATACGTTCTTTAAAACTATTTCAAAAATGAACTTAGTCCATATCTTTTCAAGATGATTTTCTCAGTAAAAAATAAATTATATTCAATCAAGTCTTTTTTAAACTAAATATTATATACAATCTAATTAAGATGAGCTTTGAAACTGTGAATTCCGCTGTAACTGGGTAATCAGCTGATTCCCGCTTTAAAGTGTGAGGGTTCAGGCAGCATCCACTACAGATCAATACAAGCCGCCTCCGCAACACTCTCGTTTTCGCCTAAGGTCAAAGGTTAACACCTCTCAAACTCATCTCATGTCTCGTATCCAATTCAACTTGGAACAAATTTACTGAAATTTTTAACTCATAAAGATGTCAAGATTGTTATCAGAAGTAAAACACTTATTTGTTTAGCTTTTATTTGTTTAAAATTAATAATTTTTAATAGTTTACCTTAACAACTACTTGTGACAAATTCAGGGTAAATCTCGTAAACGTGGTATGATAATAGAATCAGTCATTGAATGATATTATGATTATACAGTAGTACCTTAAAGGACTGAACTAATTGGGGACTCACCTAGTTTGGATTACTGACATGTTTGGAATTACCGTTACTGAGTTTGGTGAAATTGTAAAGTTTCCCGACCATGGCTTATTTTTGATACTGTTACATAAACCTTTATTTAAACAGTTTTTTATTTATGGTACGAGAATTTATCATTAAACACAATGTAAACTATCCCAAAGCCACCCTTGTTCCTCTTTTGTTAATAAAATACCAAATAACAGAATTGATGGATAGAAAAATAAAAACTATAAATGTTATCATAAGTATAGTCAAATAAACAGAACGTACTTAACATATTAAATTAACAGATTAGAAAACTAGTCATCTGTAACTTTAAATAACTTAATAACTTAAACATGTCTGTTTAATTTTCAAGTTTAGTTGAGTCAAACATTTTATTTTAGAATACTTTAAAATAACAAATTTTTTGAAACGAGACTAAAGCTGGAACCATTTTGCACATTACACTGTTCCAACTACAACAAATTTTAGACAAAAATAATTTTTTAAAATAAAAATCTGGTTTTAAGCAATACAAGTGACAAAATAATAGTAATTACTCTTTGATTTTTTTACTGAAGCTTGGTGCCAAAAAGTTCAACAATCAGCTTGTTCATCCATACAGGGCGTGGGTCCCTCTGTACATTGAGGCCATACAATGGCACCATTGTTCCTCCAAGGCCAAATGTCTTTCATCCTTTACCAATGAGGTAATTAGATTGCACTTGCAAAAAGGTGCAATTTATTAGACTCCAGGTGAGAGACTGAGATCATTAACAAGATGAAGAAGGAAACAGTGTTGTTTTGAAAGTAACAACAAAACATTATATATTCTTATGCGGAAAAACTTGTATATGTAATTGAGTTGATGGGGAAAATATTTAGTTATAATTCAAAATCAAACAAATTAAAGGCAAAAATAGTTGAAATATTAGTTTAGCAACCAAATTTTATTGCCTATGAATAAAGAAATTCAACAACATAGGAAAAGACGATATATTGGTTGTATTACTAAAGTGGCTATAGTGTTTTTTAAGTGATTAAAAATTGAGTCCTGAACATTTTTTTAATGAAATGTAGACTTTTCCAGATGGGAAATGCTCTTTATATGAATTGATGGTTTCCTTATTTCCTGTTTAAAATTAATAAATACAGTATCTGACGCTACACAGCCACACCACCATAAGCAATAAAAAGGCGCTAAAATATAAACACCCAAAAAGATTAGCAAACAAAATTCAGTGCTCTGATAAATTGATGACTAGGTACAACTTTGTTCCAAGACTGGGTGAAGCAGAGGCGCCAACAATTTCTGGCAACTTCTGGCAAACAGTTCCCATTATCCTGTTAAACATCAGTCCTCAAGCTATTAGAAATCTGAAAAGAATCCAAGACCTAAATTTAGGTTTCTGGAATGAACGTACAACGGGGAACTAAGTAAACTGATTCACTGATGGCGTCTTCATGTGGCTTGATACTATCAACTAACTGGAATCAAAATTATCAACCCCACAATTGTACAATATTGTTACAAAACAAAAAATATTGTAAATTAATGCTGAAAAACGTTTAAATCGAGAAAGAGAATCCTAAATTACCTTTAGCTAGCGCAAATAAACATTGTGTAAATTAATTAGATTTTAGTTTTTGCCATCAATTTAATAAAATTTTAAAACATTACGGTAACATAAAACTGAAAAATGATAAATGAGAGTGTACAAATATCAACACTTTGAGAGAATACTTTTCACAAGAGATAAGAGAGATGACAGAATGGAATTGAATAAAAAATATGGTTTGAGTATGTTTGAGTATGTAAACAATTATGAGCCTCGCCACAAAACTTATAGCAAATGAATATCCAAAACTACTGTTTTTAAACTCCTTGGTTTAGAAAAAACACAACATGTGGTCATAATGTATATTCTCTAGGAAAAAGAAAATTTTTAATTACCGATCTAGCCGATTTTGGGTCATCCACCAAATTACTTGGTGACCCTTATACTGTAACAGTACTGTAAAGAAAAACATACAGCTATTGGCAAATCAATCCTAAGATGATCTAACTACCTACGAGTCTAATGATATAATGCCTATGATAAAATGTTATTTAATATCTATAAAAGGTAAAGCCCTTGTTCACCCATCACTGATTCTCCAGCTTCTCATGTAGGTAGAGAGCTGAAATTTTCTACACTTATTCTTTAGGTTTTAAATAGAGCCTAATCAGTTTTTCCGTTGGAATTTCCATTGGGCTCACCCTACTGAGGGTCACAGCTTTTGTGTTGGTGTTTACGGTAAATCCTTTGCTTTGATTTTGTTTGACAATAAACTGCTATTTTAAGTAAATCAACTAATATATTTAAAGTAAATACCCAGCAAAGTGGTATACCTCAGCTAGAGTTTTTATTTCAAGTGAATAAGTAAATTTCCCAACAGTATTACTTAAAAATAAACAATGAATTCTTCTAAGAAGCTGACCTGTTTCTTCAAGTCCTCCTCCTCGAACTTGGCGGTGGGCGCGACGAAGACTTGCCGCATGAACGGCTCGCTGCTGCGCGCGACCTCTCCGATCCCCGCGTTGTCCGTCGGCACCGAGCGCCAGCACAGCACCTGCCAGACATCGGCGGTGAGTTGGTGTCCATAACATGTCCACTAGGTCATAAAATGCTTATAACTAGGCTTACCATAAATTTTAAGAGCCAACCCCGGGCACCAAAAGAAGGGGGGGGGGGAAGATGGGGACAAGGTAAATGAATTGGTTTGGTAAAGTTTAGTCCGGTGTAATTCTAAGGGTCTCGGCATACGGGCTACTTTATTGGCATTTTTGCGCGGCATTATCATTTCTTGAATACTGATTTGGCTAAACAATGAGCATATTGTAGGCCCTGTGACCAAGCAGAAGACGCATTTGAGCAGTTGTAGCGCAACAAATTGGCCCATCGCCGGCTGAGACTCTTTTAGTGTGATACCTGGTGAAACCACAAAATATCCCTTCGTTTTGTTTATAATTTCTTTTGTTTTGTATATTCTTAAAAACTGCTCAAAACGAATTACCAATTAATTTATTTAGGGCATTTTCTTCTCTTTTTCACGCAGGCTGACTAAAACCCAGACAAAATTTCAACCCTGGACGTTTACCCGGACGCAAGCCTGAAACCCAGACTGTCGGGGGAAATCCCTGACGTCTGGTAAGCCTATTCACAACATATTGTCAATGATCATTTGGCTCTCGTAAGTGAAAAAAGAAGAAGGATAAGTGTGATAATGTTATGGGGAATAGAAGTATCAAAGGTTTTATATTAATCATGGTACGGAATTAACTCCAGCACAGCACCTACGCTGGCTGTCAGTCAATGTACATAAGATGTTCACAAGTTCATTACATGTTGTCAATGTTCACTTGGATTCCAAAGTGAAGAAAGAAGGAAAAGTGTGACAACTTGTTATACAATGGAAGTATCAAACGTTTTCCATCAATCATGGTACGGTATAAACTCCAGCTTAGCACCTGCCGAAATATCAGCTGTGAGTCATGGGTGCGTAAGAAAATTGGGACTCCAAATTGACGAAAGAAGAAAAAATGTGACAGTTTAATGGGGAATGTAAGTATAAAAGGTTTTGTACTAATCATGTGACTCTCTAAGGTTCGACACTTGATACTTTGACACTCTGTATAGTTTGACACCTGCTAGCTCCCAACAAACATTCAAAGACTGCCAAATATTTTGTCCAACGACATTTATTGGGCCCTATATTATGATAAAAGTTAAAAGAATGGCTGTGCCGTGGTTACATTTTTTAACAACATTTTTTAACAATTTTAAATTTTAGATTTGATTTCAGTTCCTATACCTCTTCCTCTCCCTTTAATTTTCATTGTCTTGTGAAATAGAAAGCATATTATTAAGCCTCTAGAACCAAAAATTGTAATTAAGTATTTAGTTAGACCAGTGTTTTATTTTAGTTTTTAAACTTAAAAAACAATGCCATTTCTCTCTAAGAAATAATTCACAGGTGATTATTTAGGGTTATTTTTTAAGGAATACAATTTTATTTTAAAAACTACGATTATTATTTTATTGGAGTGTCAAAAACTAGGGTACAATCATTTCAACTGAAAAATTTGAGTGTCAAAACAATTATATAAGAGGTGAGAATAATTGTATTTCCAATTTTTGTCAGATACATTATTTTACATCATAAAAACTAGCTAGTCTTATCTACTATTGGTCATAAACAAAAAAGAGGTTAATTGTATGGTCAAGGCTACAATCGACATAGTCTGATAAGACTGATTGCAAGTTACGTCATCTCCGATAGATTTCAATAAACCCCATTGTAAACAATTGTTATCTCAGAGTACAGTCCCTAACAAGTCTCTAAGTACCCCTTAACTAGTTGATGAGATACCGACCATCCTAAAGTGAGAGGTAAAAAGATTGTAAGAGAAGATTAATGATAAAGGAAACTGGGTTCAGAATCAAAGTATGAAAAAAATTGTGAAGGTGTTGTAAGGATTACCTTATAACAAACTTGAATTATTTTTCTTATCATTTTAATTAAACTACAACACAAAAAAGTCACTGACCTTGAGTTTGCATTCTTCTGCGATTTTGGCAAACTGTGCTTCACACTCGGTGTGGTGGATCTTGTCCAAGTATATGATTCCTGTGGCATATTGACCAAAGGGGGGCAGATCTATGCCTTGTTTCTCTCTGAAACAGAAAGTTAACTTAATCAAAAGGAAGAGAAAAGGTACTACAATTTAAATTACTTAATCTGTTCTGACCTAAATATCAGTCACCATACCAGATATAAATTCTTTAATGACTTGTCAAAACATGTCAATTTTCAGCAAATTACGTGCCAAAGAACACAGGGTACTCCAAGGAGGAGTTGAGGGTTATAAAATGGTAAATGGAGACGGCAATTTTCCTCGAGTTACTATGGATGAATGTTTGTGGCAGAAGATGTTTTATATTGAGAGAAGGAAGCTCTTCTTTCCAGGGTAAACAGTGCCGGCCTTAGGGGGGGGCAACGGGGGCGGCCGCCCAGGGCCTCGCGCCTGGGAGGGCCTCGCGCTTCCGATAGAAGTTTTAAAATGTTTAAAATAGGTGACAACAAAAAATGAAATTACAATAAACAGCACAGAGATATTTATTCAACCATGAGAATGATTACATGCAGTAATTAAACTGCAACTTAAAAAGGCGGCAAAACGGTAAGCCAAGTATGATCTTCACTTTTAGGTTATTTGATAAAGTTATATGGTTTGCGCGTGGCCTATAGAACATAATGTATGAACTACTAGAAGCACTCAAATTAAACACCGTAATCACTAGGTACCGAAGGGAAGTAGCAGGGAATTAATATCCCCTTAGTTTCATCCGTTCTATGCAGAAGGTTATATTGCCAATGAATTACAATAAAATGTTTCACAGTAGTAGCGGTGGCGTCGCACGACACAATTGCCAAACTGTTGAGTGAGAAGACCACCTACAAGTCTCAACTTAGGAACGGTACTAAGTTCACGGGAATTTCCCAACCCTCCTTCTTAAATTTTCTAATTAATAAGTGTCTCAGTTTAATAGTATTCAACGCAGTTTGGCAGATTTGTAAAAAATAGTTAGAGATTTGTGGTCTAAAAAGTTGGGAATTAGGTTTTCTATATAAGTTATGGATGGAGATGATATGCATCTCATTTTTCTTGCTTTGTAATTATGTTCTCTCTTGGAATTAGAAACTCTGTGACTAAGTCGCTAACATTGCTTAGTGGTCTTTGAATTGGTCGTATGGGAGGAGTATCAAGAACTACGATGTTATTTCCTATCGCTTATACACGTAATTAACATGTGATTAAATATTTGTTCAAAAATTAAAGAATGCGCTGAGAAGGACTGGCATTGGGGGGCCTCACAAACGTTTTCTTGCCCAGGGCCTCGCACTCGCTAAGGCCGGCACTGAGGGTAAACTTTTCAAATAAAAGGAAGGGTAAGAAAAGACAGAACAGTCAGCACTAAGGACCTCTTTATTTTTACGACCATTGATTACATATGGTACATAAGTAATTGCCAATACGACTGACTACATGTAAGTAGAATATATGGTACACAATTAATTGACAATAAGCCTATGTAGATTGATGCTATGACTGCTGCCTTATTAGTCTAATGTAGGTGGGACTCCTTTTGGTCTTTTTCTTTCCTTGATTAGTTGAAAAACTGTACATTTATTTAATTTATTATTTTTTATTATTCATTATTTATTTACTTTTTTTTAATTATTTGTTGACATTTTACAATACAGCAGGGAGCCAAAATTCTTGGAAAACCCTACAAGAAGACCAAGGTGAAAGAAAAATTTAATTTTGTCATCATAGGCACTCTAAAGAGTAGGTAACTTACTCACTCAATATCACTGTTCCATATTTTTACCGCATTCAATTCTGAATATGAACAATTATTTTACAAATCAACCTAAAGGTCTACCTACATGTGATTTTGTAGTGGTGTGTTTTAGTAGGCCTATTGAAAATGTTTTTCTTCTCTTCATTACAGTGTTTTCTTTAATGCCTTTGCATGAGTTGTACATTTTTGGTCAAATTATGCAAAATTTACAAAGGTTATTGGAAGGGAACAATAATTTTAGTAAATTTACGATAATTTTCCTTCTTTGGTTTGGGTGTTTGGTTGGTTTTCCTTGTTTGTAGGGGTTTTTGAATATGGTAACACCGACCTGAGCTCGCGGGCGTAGTAGTTGTGCGGGATGGCCGTGAGGACGCCGGCCCCATCCCCAGTGTCGTTGTCGCAGGCGCACGCCCCTCGGTGGTTCATGCGCATCGCCAGCTTCTCCGCATCTCGTACGATCTGTAATGACAGGCGATAATTATATAACAACAGTCTGATATGGATTTGAATAAAATCTCTGAAGCCAAGCTAGAGTTCTCCCAAGCCGAAGAGTGCCCTATCACGACTGTTAGGAGCAAAGGGTTAACAATACTAGCTGATGGTGTCCCACTTCGCTGGGAAAAAGTAAACCAATTATTGTAAATAAAATCAGCTGTTTACAGGGGTGTCGCTCTGGGAGGGGTGACAGGTGAGGCCTCCTTCCCCTAGAATTTGAAAATTTAAAATTTTATCTGACTATCATGCAGTAATTTTTCAAGGAATTATTACAATTTGTTATAATTCCTTGAAAAATAACGTATTTTGTGAGCTCGCCAACGCCTTAATTTTAGACCAATTTTTATGATTGAGGTGTCAAATTACTGGAAATTCTGTCAATATTTCCTGAATGCTGTTCATTTTACTTTAGGTGAAAAAAACGTTGCCCAATCGGGCATCTATGTTACCCACAAATTAGCATGTATTTCTTATGGAAGGGATATTTTTTTTAATATTAACAAAATTAGTGCTTACCTTGTAAACGGTTGGGCCAAAGTAGACATATTATGTATTTTTCTTACAGGAAATTTAATTTTCTTTAATTTTCAAACTTAATAGGGAATACTAAAAGTTGATAGTTTTCAAGATATTTAGGAAAAACCAAAAAATTGTACCTTTAGGCCCTTCCAGCCCAGCCAGCTCAAGGGCTAAGGGCGGGGACTTTTGATATGTTTTACTCCTAACTAGTCCAAACAAAGTTATAAAGTCAAAAATTGTGATCCATGCAATTCCCTCTATACCTCTTAAAGGTGCATTTTCTTTTTCTTTTGATACCAACAGTAACAGCTCCCTCACTGAAGGAAAGGTGGGTATCAGGTGAGGAATTCTGAGAACCTTGTCAGATTCTGATAAATTATTTGCAGCATCAGTGAAAGTAGAATCAAGTCAGCAACTTACTCTACACAAGGCAAAGTACAAGCACTACGTCAAACAATTACTCAGCACCTATTTCAAACTTCCACAAGTGTTTTTCTGAATGCTTTCTTTTTTTGGATGGCCTTTCATGTAAACCTCTTATAGAATGTACGGTCATGCCAGTGGTGCTGAAGAAAATATTAAGTTTGCCAAAGTATTTATTTATCAACCTAAATAAATAGCAATTTAAAAATGAGGATTAAACAAGGAAAACAGTTTTATGTAAAATTTGCTGGAATGTGATTTTAAAACAAAAATTAGAATCAAAGACTGCGATATTAACCAGTTGCCATGTTCTATTTCGGGCAACTAAATTGGTTCCAATTCAGGCAATCAATTTATAGATAGACATTTGACTCTTTCTATCATCATACACTTGAAAAAGTTTTTAATAATAAGTCTTTAATAATATTCTATAAAAAAACCCCAATAATAAGTAAAAAGCCTGCAAAACAAAGGTTTGCAAAACAGAAAGGGTTGAATGTCTGTTTAAGAACCAATGATTTTGAAGTTTACCAAAATATTAGTTTTGTAAAAAACAGATTTTTTGATGCTTTACAAGAAAATAAATAAATAAATAAAATAAATTGTAAAAGATGGTAATCAAAATAATATGTCCTGCTAGTCTGGTTTTTTTTCAATAGGAGATTAAAATACAGAGCAACGTTGGGAACCCTATGAACACTTCTTATCATGTTCAACCTCTTAGGCTAAAGTGACTTGCAAGTACCTTAAAGTTGTTACTTTAAGCTCAAAGTGGAACAGAGTAAGCAATTTTCAATGGAAGGAAAACTCCTTAATTTGGAGCTCCTTTGTTTTCTAGCTGCAAACTATTAATAATAAGATAATCATTTTAGCGAATTTCCCCTATAGGGAAAGAAGCTATTACCATAGGTCTCATGGTAAGACCTAAGCCCGAGACTATGATAACTTTTCGTTTTGGGGCCACCAGAAGCAAAAAACACCATTCGTTCGAATTTTTATATATATAAATATCTATATATATATATATCTATATATATATTTGTCTGTTAGCACGATAGCGGCCGTAAAAATAGTCCAATCTTAATGAAAATTGGTACAGACGTGTTAAGTGGTAATCACTCGGACGAGTTCGTGAACCAGTCCGATCGGACCACCGGAAGGGGGGGAAAAGGGGGATAAACCCCCCCAAAAATTTGTTTTTTGAGTTTTTTACATAGAAAAATGAAAATAATCCAATTTTCGTTTGCACCATTGAATTCAGCTCAATAAAACAAACAATTTAGTATTTTGAATCACTTCTCTATGTCCGTAGGTTACCGAGATATTGAATGTGGTAAACACAGTACGTTGTCCCAATGTGAACCTTATGGGAAGTAAATAAAATTCTATATCTCGGTTATTTCTCAACATATCTTAATAAAATTTGGTAAATAGCTTCTTCTAGCTCAGATCTACTAAATATTGAATTAAAACCATCCAGTTTTAATATACCTGTAGCAGCAAACCTGCATACTCACTCCTCATGTTATTCTTATGGAGCTTACCAAAACATGTCAAATCTCGCTATGGTGGATTGAAATAGTCGTTTTGCATTTCAAATTCGCTGAGTATGCAGGTCTGCTGCAACGGGGGTATTTTATTAATTGTATTAAAATGCTGTTTTAAGTTTTTCGGCTGTAACACATATGATTTCGCATATTGGCCAGTCATCCTAAGAAAAGTAAATAGGGAACCTTAAAAATATTGTAAGAAAACTTTTTTTGATGGCATTCTACAAAACAAAATGTGTATTTTAACTTATCCTACGTTTACCAAAATCAGACCACGGGAACCCTACTAAAATCGAGTTTAAAAATGGCAGCCTTTCCCACAATACAATATGTTTTATATAAGTCACTTAATTAGGTCAATAAATCAACTAGTCAATAAATCTTTTATAAGAACAAATTTCTGAAAATTGAGTTTAGGGTCCTGATTTTAATTTTATCATGTTTATTTTAGCCTTATAGGTCTTTCAACACTCGCCCGATGTTAGTGATCAATAGCTCAAATAAAATCTGTTAAGCCACTGACTATTTGAAGATCAAAACTTGCAGTATACCTTATTTAGAGCCGGGGAAATAAGAGAATATCCTAAAAAAATATTCAAAGTACTGTACGGATTGTCCACAATAAATGTATAGAGCTGAATTTTTATTTGAGCATATCTTTTCAACAAATTACAATTTTCTTAAATGGATTTCAGCATTGTGTTCAGGGTAAAAATTTAGTCTATAATGATGTATCACCAAACCATTTTTAATTTGAAAAAAAAATCATTTTTATCCAATATGGCGGATCCAAGATAGCGCCCAAAAAAGAGTTCCACGACATAATTAAGAACCAATCGCCCAACAATGACTGTTAGCGGTCCAAAAGTCAATATATCGAAAAAAAATACATTGATAAAAAATGCAGTTGAGTGCCTTTTTTCAAAAATTTTCTTATGATGGAAAAAGCCGCTATTTTTAAATGTGATTTTAGTGGGGTTCTCGTTGTCTAATTTTTGGTAAACTTTGGGTATGTTGAAGACAAAATACACATTTTTTTAGTAGAATCCCTTCAAAAATCAACTTGCAATTTTTTTAAGGTCATCGAATAAATTTACTGGACTCATAGTTAATGGAATTATTATGTAAACGTAATGACATGTTTTATTGCTAAAAAGTTAAAAACAATGCTATTTTTATGCACCACATGTTTCTTGGATGATATTGACAACCAGTCATAAATAACAGATTGCGACAAGTACAGGAAAACTAAATTATTGAGTATTGCCCCGTAATCTAACGAAGAGCATGTGTTAAAAGTTTATCACAGATCTGCAAAATGTTCATCACAACTGAATTAATCGGCAGTTAATTATAATTGCAGACTGATAAAAGACCAACGTCATTGAATGAAATATTAATCTTAATTGATCTTTATTAATTAAACTCAAACTCAAGAATGCTCGATGTTCAGGGCCTATATAGCGTGTCTCAGAAACTCTTCGATTAATAAACGACCCATGAAAAATCAATAGGTTTCTTCTAACAATTGAGACTAATTCTTATTACTGTATATGGCTAAAACTACTAGACTCATAAAGAAATTAAGGATGTAATTATAGACCCTTTAGCGAACCAGCATAGTACATGAAAAAGAGGTTGTCTTTAGCAATTTTAGTAACGTTCAAATTCACAGTAAATTTTGCCGCGCACGTAGTTCCAATGTAGAGTGATAGGTAGTAAAATTAGTTTGGGTTGAATTTTCTTTGCAATTTTTTTGTTAACATCATCGTCCTTAAGAGTCGGACATATCTATTGCCAATGTGCTTACCTCATATAAAGTTAACTATAATAATTAATAGAGAAACTCATACGAATGACATCAGAGTCCGGTATTTTTAACTAGCCTAGTTGTTCATTTTAAGAACAGAAAAATTTCAATGAGGACAATTTTTGTTTCACAATAAGACTTAACAGTTACGTAATGAAAAAAATTTGTTTCATAATTTTGCCATTACAATACTTTTGGATAGTCCGTTGAAGAGAAGAGATATTGTTATCCATGGTTAATATTGACAGACTGTGAGGGGAGGGGGAGAAGTATGTTAAATAAGCGAGGAATTTCACACGACAGTACCCACTACTTCATTAAATTTTCTGTATTTTCTTGCACAACATTACTCCGTCAAGAAAATAAACAGCTCTGTAAAAAGTAAGAAATATTGCCAATAAGTTAATACATTTTGGTAAAACTAGTGTATGCTAGTAAGTTTATTTAGGCCATTTGGTAAAATTTATGTTCAGTGACTAAAAAAAACACAATACACAACAGAAGAGATTTGGAAGGCATTGAAATACAAATCTAAATTCATATAGCCTAAAAAATATATACAAAATTTATTCATCCAAATGTAGACTTTTAGAAGTGTATGGTATAGTCGTTTGGTAAATTAGCGAGTCCGCCACAACAGACTAACCAAGTCAATTAGAGACCCAAGACCACGCTGCTGTGTTAATCTTTCAAGTGCCACGATAATGCTACATGGCGAAAGTTTATCTCAATTGTTATAATTGCATAAATTGACTGCTTATATATCCAGTCCATCTTTCCTCGTTTCCTCCTTGCTCCTTGAACTTTCCTATTTTCCTCAAAACCTCAACATTTCTTACTCACTACTCAGCAGTTGGCAAAGATAAAAAAGGTGCTGTGAAAAACGAACATTTCCTCAGCAAAGCAATCAGCAATCATAGTAAAGGAGTCGTTGAAAGATAGAGTTCATTTTAAATATGTGACCTATTTGTCTGCTTGGCAAACTTTCAAAAATGTGAATTCGCGCCGTGCAATGTTGCCAATGAGGCGCGTCGGACGACCTCGTCTATCGCACGTGATCTTAATCGTGGTATCGTGGTTTTGTGGTTTGATTGAATTACTCACACGCCACACGCAACGTAAAAAGTTATCTTACGTAAACAAATGGATCCTTAAGTCGTCAATCTTATCAAACTGCGCACTTTTTTTATTATAGTTCTTATTACTGTAAATTGTTTGGCCTTTGGACTTCCTATCGTTTTAGTAGTGTGGTTACCTTTTCGAACGTGTATAATTAAGATAATACGTTATCATAATGTGAAAAACAAGAATGTTCAGCTTGGGACCTACTTTTGGGTGTAAGTTAATAAATTAATTGAAACCAAGGACCTCCCTTTCTGGAATTTTCCATGTTTGGCCTCGTGGATTTAATTTTAGGAATTAGACAATTCTTTATTATACCTTCAGTTTACGGTTAAATAAATAAGAAACTCAATAACAACTGCTAAGGCCGTAGCCAATGGGGGGGGGGGTTAGGGGGTCAGAACCCCCCCCGAAATAGTAGAAATAGCATTGGAAAGGTAGGAAATGGGGGTGAACCCCCCTCCAAACAGGCGAAACCCCCCCCCCCCAAAAAACCCCTCGAGCCTCGAGTAAACGCAGAGGGGCCCGTAAACAGTTCAAAAGGATAAAAAATGACGAAAAAGGTGCCGAAAAGCACTCACGCGAGTAAAAAAAGAAAAAAAAAGGTCGCCACATTTGCCGAGCCGGAAATCCACCCGTCGGCCCAGTCCAACCCCCCCCCCCCCGAAAAAATTTCCTGGCTACGTCTTTGACAACTGCGAACATCTCCTATGAGCTCGTTGGTTTTGGATAGTCGCGTACTGTACTTGGCAAACACGTTGCATTCAACAGATACCAGTTGATGAATACTTACTTGGGGTCAAGTGTGTGTGGGTGGGGGTGGGGAGGGGGGTGTTGTTGTCATAGGTCATGGGTGATAACGGATATCCGTAGTAAGCCTGTGGGCCAATGAGGGCGGGGGCTGGTTGTGGGGGCGGGACAAAAGCCAGTTCGAGAAATCGATACAAATCTGGGGTTTCTTAACCTTTGTCCCTTCGGGCGCTCCCTTCTTGATGTTCTCGGTATTTCATAGTTAGACTTTACCCAGCATTACACAATCAGCTTGATTACTAAGTTGAACGAAATTTATGTAATATTGTATACAAGTTGTGCAATATTGCTACACAATTAAAACTCTTGGAAAAAGAAACCTGTTTTACGAAACTGGAAGTAAACTATTACGCAATATTAATGTTTAACAGTGTTACAGGGGTTCCTAGGCCAATAAAATTAAGATTGTGCCTGGACAAAATTCCCGGAAAGCTGGAAATCGTTTTAATCTTTCCGTTTTACATCCAAGTATATGAATTCGAAGTTTGTCCCATTTTTCCTGGTGTGCTTCCGACCTGGGACCACAAAAATATCAGAGTTTTGGGCCATTTTTTATTCTTTTGCAAATAAGTAAAAAACCGTTTATTCTACATAAAAAGATTAAATACATGAATTGTAGAGGACAAAATTCTTCGTTTATTGAGTACCTTCTGATAAAGATACTTTGAATAGTAATTGATTTATGGTAAGTTAAATAAAGGGTTTTGGCGAATTCCTCTTTTAGGGAAAGAGCTATTACTGTAGGTCTCATGGTAAGACCTAAGCCCGAGACCATGATAACTTTTAGTTTTGGGGCCCTCAGAAGCTAAAAACACCATTCGTTCGAATTTTCATAAATATATATATACCTATATATACGTATATAAATATATATATCTATATATTTGTTAGCTCGATAACTCTCGTAAAAAAGGTCCAATCTTCTTGAAATTCGGCACAGACTTGTAAAGTAGTAATTATTTTGACGAGTTAAAAATTCAGCCAGATCGGACCATCGGAAGGGGGGGTTATGGGTAATAAATCCCTAAAAATGGAGTTTTTCGGATTTTTCATGTAGAAAAATCGAAATAATCTGATTTTGGTTTACACCATTGGACTCAGCTCGAAAAAACAAATAAATTAGTATTTTGAATCATTGCTCTATGTCCATTGGTTCCCGAGATACTGAAAGTGGTAAACGCAGTACGTTGTCCCAATGTTAACCTTATGGGAAATAAATAAAATTGTATCTCGCTTATTCCTCAACATATCCTAATAAAACTTGGTATATGGCTTCATCTAGTTAAGGTCTAATTGATTATGGCATAAAATCTACAAATTTATATAATCCTGAGGCAGCAAACCTACGTACTCACTTTCCCAATGTCAACCTTATGGGAAATCGATAAAATTGTATAGTCTGCTTATTTCCCAATATATCTTAATAAAACTAGTTATATGGCTTTATCTAGTCAAGGTCCACTTGATTATAGTCTAAAATCACCAATTTTATAGATTCCTGAGGCAGCAAACCTGCGTACTCATCTCCACAATGTTGACGTTTGGGAGAAAAATAAACGTTTGTAGCTTGCTTGTTTCTCAGCATATCTCGTTGAAACTCAGTACCATGTGGCTCAATATAGTTTGGATATTTTGGATTATACTCTAAAATCTGCTATTTTTACATTTTCCTTGTCAGGAAACCTGCATACTCACTTATACCATGTTATTATGTTGAATATAGTGATGCCAATAATACCAGAAAACGAAATTAAAACATAAAAATCTTACAAGTTTTTACAATTGATGATAAAACATGAAAAATACCCCTGTTGCAGCAGACCTGCATACTCAACGGATTCAAAATGCTCAAATAAGTGTTTTAGATACAGCCTCGTACCAAATAAAATCAAATTATGTCCGTAAATAAGCATGCAAACATATTTTCCATAAGAATAACATGTTATAAGTGAGTATGCAGGTTTCCTGATGAGGAAAATGTAAAAATAACTGATTTTAGAGTATAATCCAAAATAACCAAACTATATTGAGCCACATGGTACTGAGTTTCAACGAGATATGCTGAGAAACAAACAAGCTACACACGTTTATTTTTCTCCCAAACGTCAACATTGTGGAGATGAGTACGCAGGTTTGCTGCCTCAGGAATCTATAAAATTGGTGATTTTAGACTATAATCCAGTGGACCTTAACTAGATAAAGCCATATAACTAGTTTTATTAAGATATATTGGGAAATAAGCAGACTATACAATTTTATCGATTTCCCATAAGGTTGACATTGGGAAAGTGAGTACGTAGGTTTGCTGCCTCAGGATTATATAAATTTGTAGATTTTATGCCATAATCAATTAGACCTTAACTAGATGAAGCCATATACCAAGTTTTATTAGGATATGTTGAGGAATAAGCGAGATATACAATTTTATTTATTTCCCATAAGGTTAACATTGGGACAACGTACTGCGTTTACCACTTTCAGTATCTCGGGAACCAATGGACATAGAGCAATGATTCAAAATACTAATTTATTTGTTTTTTCGAGCTGAGTCCAATGGTGTAAACCAAAATCAGATTATTTCGATTTTTCTACATGAAAAATCCGAAAAACTCCATTTTTAGGGATTTATTACCCATAACCCCCCCTTCCGATGGTCCGATCTGGCTGAATTTTTAACTCGTCAAAATAATTACTACTTTACAAGTCTGTGCCGAATTTCAAGAAGATTGGACCTTTTTTACGAGAGTTATCGAGCTAACAAATATATAGATATATATATTTATATACGTATATATAGGTATATATATATTTATGAAAATTCGAACGAATGGTGTTTTTAGCTTCTGAGGGCCCCAAAACTAAAAGTTATCATGGTCTCGGGCTTAGGTCTTACCATGAGACCTACAGTAATAGCTCTTTCCCTAAAAGAGGAATTCGCCAAAACCCTTTATTTATCTTACTATAAATCAATTACTATTCAAAGTATCTTTATCAGAAGGTACTCAATAAACGCAGAATTTTGTCCTCTACAATTCATGTATTTAAACTTTTTATGTAGAATAAACGGTTTTTTACTTATTTGCAAAAGAATAAAAAATGGCCCAAAACTCTGATATTTTTGTGGTCCCAGGTCGGAAGCACACCAGGAAAAATGGGACAAACTTCGAATTCATATACTGTACTTGGATGTAAAACGGAAAGATTAAGGCGATTTCCAGCTTTCCGGGAATTTTGTCCAGGCATGACCAATTTTTGATCTAATTTTACTGGCCTATCCGACCAACTTACGATATTAAAATAATGATTACATATTTCAATGTAAATGATAACTTAAGTTTGCCTCGAAATTTGTAATAATTGACAAGCTAGCAAACCCAAAACCAAAGGCCATACAGAGTACGGAATTCAAACCAACACGGCTTACCAAGACCATTGACTTTACATCTCCTGTAAAGTCAATGCCAAGAATCACGGTGTATTGTAAAAAATGGAAATTGATTCTATACTACATTTATCAAGGGGTCAAAGAATTTGAAAAATGTGTGTTTCACATACATACCGTAAATATTCATTCAGAAATTTATGTTCCCTAAAATAATTTGCACACAAGGATTTTATTTGCTTGAATCTTATCGCACAGTACATATAGCGCCAATCAAAAACAAAAAACCTAATTTTTCATCAATTAAAGTTAAAAAATAAACCATAAACCTCACAACATGAAACACATCCGTCTGTATAAACATATTTTTACTACTGTAATTGCTACCCAACAACCATAAGAAAAAATAGGAACCAAAATTCACAGTTGAAGCAAAGGCGTTAAAGACAATCAAACGAGTTAAAAGATAATTAATTTCACTTAGACAAAGGCTAGTCACGCAATGGAAGCGAAGTAATTTAATTTCCATTCGCCAAGTCGTGTCTAATAGTCGGGCTTTGCTAATGATTCTTTGTTCTGTCTGTTTGGTCGATTCGCTACGAGCCAAGCAACCGTGGTGAGAGCACGTTCAATCATTTAATAACTACGCTGCAGCGACACGTACTGTACACTTGGTGCAATGGTGCAAAGATTAACAGGACTTATGCTCGTTGTATATTAGACTATATGTGCTGACTGTAGATCTAAGTATAAGGAAAATGAAGATGCTTAATCCTTTTCAAAAATAATCAATCTTAATAGTACGCTTTTAATAAAGGTGATTGGTATGAAGTAAACACACAAGGAAAACGCATATAATGAAAGCAACACAAGCTTCCGTTTCAATCCATCTAAATTCAAGGATTCCCATTGATTGATTTTTTCGGACTTCACCCACCTAAGATTTATTCTCGGATTTAGGACTCGTGGAAATTTTATACAGATGACAACAACGCACATTATTGAGTAAAATTGTGGAAAGCTCAATTCAGACATAACTTGAAAAAGTACATTAATCTCCTGTGGAATGTGTGTATCAGCGGAAGAGCGGATGTGCCTTCAGCAAGCTGTCGACGAGTGTGCTGAGGGCTGAGGTGGGCAGAGGCAGTACCACACCTTGACGACAACGACCGACTCGATGCGACGTTTGCTTACTCGCTAGAGCAGCACATTTGTTATCAAATGTAGATTCTGCACAGCAAAGCGTTACTTTGGCGACACTGTTCTCAGGATATCTCACCGGTGCAAATTAATTTGGGACACGTATAGCACATAGGCATTTCCTAAATTACTGACACGTGCTTTTCATATGCATACGAAGGATTCACTTGGTATGCTTCGATGAAAAACGGTAAAGAAACAATGGGCCTAAATGGTGTTATCAATGAACATTCCATCAGGATTTACGAAGGTCAACCATTCAATGTAAGGGACAGTGATGGTTTCGGTTTATTTTTTTATTATTTCTGTGAAAACTTGAAAGATCTAACTATGGCACAAAAATTATTAAACGTAAATAGGCGTTCTATGTGACATAGCTTTGGAATTATATGTATCACTAGCTGATCAACACGGTTTTACCCGTGGAAAAACATTAAAAAATCCTTGGATTCATGATTTAATGTTAAGGTTGTCATGACAACTACATGAGCTTCCATATACTTTAACATTGAAACTTTGATATATCATAGGGCGTAGCCCTGAAGGAATTTTTAAAAAACCGTTATTAGTGGGTGCCCTGAGATCAGAGGAACGTTCATGCAACGTTTCAAGGTTCTAGGTCAAGTAGTTTGACCTGTGCGTTGATGGGTGAGTGGTATTTGACAAATATATAGTAGATTTTGCCACGCCTGTGGCAGTTTTAAAGTTTTTATTGGGAACGGTCCAAACCCGGGACAACGGCGACCTTCTGTTAGAGAACATCTTTAAATAGCAACTGAACCCAGTTTCGATCCTGTCAGGAATCGGACTGGGGACCCACAAGTTATAAGGTGTGAGCGCTCCATCCACTCGGCTATATTCAAAAGTTTTCAGATAATTTTTAAAATACATTCACGACTCCGCTCCGTAGTAATTTCGCTTCTTTTAAATCCTATAGGAAAGCCCGTCCATTAGGGTACAATTTTATTACCCTTTTAATGAGTACATATAATGAGTAATGATCAGCGAGCACAAATCTGTTCACGCTGGTAATATAAAGGTACCTCTCAATATTATATCTCAAGTTACCAAAGATGGAATATTACCTATATCTTTTCCTGAAACGAACGCCATTAGATTTTTGCAGACGCGGTTTACGACGTGGTTCGTGGGTTTAATACCCCGGTTTTTCGCACGGTTCGAAGTCCAAATAGCCGGGATGGTTGTGTAACAGCGAGCGCCGACGCCGACGCCGACGACCGAGCGCTTGGCCGAGGTCCAAGCGACAACACAGCAGCGAGCAGCGAGTGTGGTGTGTGTACACACGAGCTTTGTACCAGGTGCCCATTCCCATGTAATTTGGTTTTGGCAGGGCATTCGGGCGCTTGGACGTGTCGTGTGAAAGTACTGATAGACATTTCGGACGGTGTTTTGTTCTCTTGAGCACGGACGTTTGGAGATTTTGAGATTTATCATTATCGGTGATGATTATTTTATCGTTGTTGATTAGATGGTGCATGGTCTGGCTCCAGGATAACACCATGAATGTGGATCAAAGCAGAAAATCCGAGTTTCCGGATTATCTTCTTAAGTCATCATACACAATAATTCTCACCAAAGATTGAGTTTTGTAAAGCCATGCCGAGTCATGCCTAGGAGTGAAAAATACAACATATTACGTAGCCTACTGTTACAAATGTCAGCAAGTTATTTCTATGTTTAAATGTATGTTGAAATAGAATGGTTTCAAATTACGTGAGAAAGTCTATATCCATATCAGGTGTTGTTTTTTTTAGAATTGGGGTACGGCCTGGTTTACATAGGCTACTATATTATTTTTCTGTCACGCAGTTTTTTTTTTTGGTAATTAGACCGGTTTCATAATATTAAGATGTGGATGATCATAAAATTAAATTATATTGCAGTTCATTTAACATTTCTCAAAATAATTTAGGCCTAAAAGAAGAAATTGTCATGACATTTAACCCGCTTTTCGCACAAGGTAAAACAGCAGGATTACACATAATAAGTTTGGCCATATTATAAAAGGCAACATGCTGGGTGCAATCATTATCAGTGTCAATGCCGAGATCCAGTTTGATTGATTGAAGTCGCTTATCCACTCGAGTATCCATTTGTCACCGTCAATGCAAAATATCTTATTCAACAACAGGTTGACCGACCTATCAATATTATTAACACTATACGATATTAAGACCTCTTCAACAATTAGCTATACTCCCAATATTTTAATCAATTATACTGTTAATATATAGTTTTCAACTGGTGAAAATGAAATTCTCGACGCAATGAAAAGATATGCCATAGGAATATGACGCATTTATTCTCTCGCATGTTACACAACAAACCTTAAAAAACTAACTCACTTGCAAATTCTAAAAAAAGCTCAATTAATCAATGGCTCGAATGTTTTGATCGAGAGACAAAAACAACGCGAAACGCGAGATCAAATCAAACAAAACAATTAGCGACTGGAGATGGAGTTTTTGCGTCGCCGCAACTGACTGTCAGACTGTGCCAAGGTCTACCGCTGTTCGGTGTTCTCCGATACACCTATCAGCGTAGCGCAGCCATCAGCCGCCTAGCACATGACACATGGCACTTGCGTTATGCGACTGTACGGCGAGGTAATGAGTACTGATGTTTACTAGGTACTAATGAATGAATGGATGAGTAATGGTGGGGCATCAGTGCCTAAGCACTCCCATTAAGATTGCTCGGAGAAGGTTTGTAGATCAGTTGTTTTCGCATCCGGCTAATGGCTCAATATAAAAGAAGAGGGATCTATTGCGCGATCTGACCTATAAGGTCTAAAAGTTGAATCTTCTAGTTTAATCTATAAGAATTACGAGGCCTGGGCCATTTAATTTTCTTTTGCATGAAAATTAAGCGAATACAAGGAATTACATTGTGTATATTATGTATCCTACAGTATTTAAATTCCGGTACGTAGGTGTGCCGTAACTAAATTTGGATGTAGGCCTAAGTTACGATCATCACACTCATCCTTCACTCATATTCAGGGTAACGTCCTCCATGAGGCACCTGTCTTATTAAGAATGATAAAGTGTGCCAAGACGTAAAAAATGTTGGGAATCGCTGACCTAGCCTTTAACATGGGATAGCTTTCCTTCCTGCACTTCCCTGCACAGGTATTTACGTAAATCAAGACAAAAGATATAAGCTGTCGAAACAAAATTGTAGTTTGTATAACTGTAAAATATCATGCGGCACAAGCATGTAGGACTAATCACGTTCAGTGAATTGCTCATGCAGATAACACCTGAAACGTCACAATTTAATACAGAAAAAATATCAGCAAAAACGTGTTTCCGACCTGATTTGTTGGCAATTATTGTTTTTCTCGTGCACTCAAAATCTTACAAGTACACTTTTTTCGTAGTGTATAATTCAGATCAGCTACTGTTAAACAACTCGAATACGGTAATGGATTGGTTCTAGGAACATAGACAGTATTACAATTAAAAAAAAAATTAAAATCCAATCTTGCGTTATGAAAACAACTTTCTTTAACATATTAGCCTACCTATCACCTATAACAGGAGAGCGACCAAACACAATAGGTTACAGCGTGACACGAAGCGGCCGGCCGTTATACTAGATAGCGATAACCTCGCGCCGATAATGGCTATAGGGTGGGGACGTCACCACACCGCCGTTATCGGCCGCACACAACACGTGGTGAACACAACTTGTGTGCCGGTAACCTCGCGCTGATAACGGCAAGGGACGTCACCACACCGCCGTTATCGGCCGCACACAACACGTGGTGAACACAACTTGTGTGCCGGTAACCTCGCGCCGATAACGGCAAGGGACGTCACCACATCGCCGTTATCGGCCGCACACAACACGTGGTGAACACAACTTGTGTGCCAGTAACCTCGCGCTGATAACGGCAAGGGACGTCACCACATCGCCGTTATCGGCCGCACACAACACGTGGTGAACACAACTTGTGTGCCAGTAACCTCGCGCTGATAACGGCAAGGGACGTCACCACATCGCCGTTATCGGCCGCACACAACACGTGGTGAACACAACTTGTGTGCCAGTAACCTCGCGCTGATAACGGCAAGGGACGTCACCACATCGCCGTTATCGGCCGCACACAACACGTGGTGAACACAACTTGTGTGCCAGTAACCTCGAGCTGTTAACGGCAAGGGACGTCACCACATCGCCGTTATCGGCCGCACACAACACGTGGTGAACACAACTTGTGTGCCGGTAACCTCGCGCCGATAACGACAAGGGACGTCACCACATCGCCGTTATCGGCCGCACACAACACGTGGTGAACACAACTCGTGTGCCAGTAACCTCGCGTCGATAACGGCAAGGGACGTCACCACATCGCCGTTATCGGCCGCACACAACACGTGGTGAACACAACTCGTGTGCCAGTAACCTCGCGTCGATAACGGCAAGGGACGTCACCACATCGCCGTTATCGTCCGCACACAACACGTGGCGAACACAACTCGTGCGCCAGTAACCTCGCGTCGATAACGGCAAGGGACGTCACCACATCGCCGTTATCGGCCGCACACAACACGTGGCGAACACAACTCGTGCGCCAGTAACCTCGCGTCGATAACGGCAAGGGACGTCACCACATCGCCGTTATCGGCCGCACGCAACCGTGGTGAACACAACTTGTGCGCCAGTAACCTCGCGCCGATAACGGCAAGGGACGTTACCACATCGCCGTTATCGGCCGCACACAACACGTGGTGAACACAACTTGTGTGCCGGTAACCTCGCGCCGATAACGGCAAGGGACGTTACCACATCGCCGTTATCGGCCGCACACAACACGTGGTGAACACAACTTGTGTGCCGGTAACCTCGCGCCGATAACGACAAGGGACGTCACCGTCACCACATCGCCGTTATCGGCCGCACACAAACCTCGCGCCGATAACGACAAGGGACGTCACCACATCG
The DNA here is from genome assembly GCA_035578135.1 of Flexamia atlantica. Classification (NCBI taxonomy): domain Eukaryota; kingdom Metazoa; phylum Arthropoda; class Insecta; order Hemiptera; family Cicadellidae; genus Flexamia; species Flexamia atlantica. Next base: position 30,403,083 of record JAQJVK010000003.1, read on the forward strand.
CCGTTATCGGCCGCACACAACACGTGGTGAACACAACTTGTGTGCCAGTAACCTCGCGTCGATAACGGCAAGGGACGTCACCACATCGCCGTTATCGGCCGCACACAACACGTGGTGATCACAACTTGTGTGCCAGTAACCTCGCGCCGATAACGACAAGGGACGTCACCACATCGCCGTTATCGGCCGCACACAACACGTGGTGAACACAACTTGTGTGCCAGTAACCTCGCGCCGATAACGACAAGGGACGTCGTCACCACATCGCCGTTATCGGCCGCACACAACACGTGGTGAACACAACTTGTGTGCCAGTAACCTCGCGCCGATAACGACAAGGGACGTCACCACATCGCCGTTATCGGCCGCACACAACACGCGGTGAACACAACTTGTGTGCCGGTAACCTCGCGCCGATAACGACAAGGGACGTCACCACATCGCCGTTATCGGCCGCACACAACACGTGGTGAACACAACTTGTGTGCCAGTAACCTCGCGCCGATAACGACAAGGGACGTCACCACATCGCCGTTATCGGCCGCACACAACACGCGGTGAACACAACTTGTGTGCCAGTAATCTCGCGCCGATAACGGCAAGGGACGTCACCACATCGCCGTTATCGGCCGCACACAACACGTGGTGAACACAACTTGTGTGCCAGTAACCTCACGCCGATAACGACAAGGGACGTCACCACATCACCGTTATCGGCCGCACACAACACGCGGTGAACACAACTTGTGTGCCGGTAACCTCGCGAGCGACGTGCACAGTGCACAAGATACGACCTCGCCGCGCCGTGCGTGAGTCACACGCGTTATCGCGAGGGGAGAACTCTAGAGCTGATATCACGGGGAAGCTAGCCTACAGTGCCACAATAAATTGGTACAGGGTTAGTTTACACCGGGGAATAGAGGTTATTATGAGGAGAAAGGGGAGAACGCGATTTAGAAAACAACCTATAATGGTCCAAGATCATTGGGAATTTCGTTGGCACTTTGAAGACATCATTTGAGAAACCCCTCACTTAAAGTCAAATTCTAGAGATGCAATTTTAATGTAAAGTTTAAGAAAACTTTGTGTAAACACACAATTTAAACATCGTATAATTTTATAGGCCCTAATGTCGTAACAACTGATAAGCTAACCGAGTAAATTTTCTTCATGCTTTAGAATTTTGCACTAACATAGTTTTACTGCCGAAACAATAATTGCCAGTGTGGAACCTAGTTAACAGTGTACATACATGTTAATCTGAGAAGGGGAAATGAGAGAAGATAAAAATTTAGATAATTCCCAGCACCCAGATGACTTTATTGGGAAGTACTTCGTTGGGGAGACGTAGACGGAAATGATAAGTGAGTAACAAGTCCACTGATAACCAAGATACGCCGCGAGGAACCGTAATTAGTTATTTGCCAGTTATCTAGTCATGTCGCAACGTTGAGTAGAGAAACCCGGGCCTGATGTAGAAAGCAGTGATAAAAGATCTGACTCATGGAATTGGAATTGGTTATTGTATTGTTGTATCAAATAGTTTGCTATTAACGATCAAATCGCTCGTAATTTTTCTGCATGAATTTGAAAACTTGATTTTAACAGAACAATGACGGTTCTGGTTACAGGACGGTTAAATAGTGTTCCACTTATGTTTTCAGATTGCTTAATCTTTGGCAAGTTCGTTGCATAGAATTGCGGGCTGGGCTGTTTTTTGGAGGAACATAACGGATTGTTCGGGAATAAATAGGCATATATAACTTTATTAGACCATAACAAGGCAATAAAAGAACGTTAAAGAAACGCAGGGACACAAATAGTTTGTTATTTATTCCACTTTTTGGCCTCAAGATTGAAGAATTTCTGAGATAGTTTTGTAAGTTTTTAAAAGCAGAAGGCTCTATAGTTGAAATTTCAGAGCGATATCATTGCTATTTCGTGCTTAACATGTTGGATGTGATAGATCAATCACAGTCCGAAAATATAATATAATGTTTACTAGAAATTCACAGGTTTAAAATCTTTTTGTCTGCTTTTTTAATGTCATGTCATAACCGTATTCGCTGGTGGGCTGGTGCGTTGCAAGAAGTTGAATATGCCAATTAATTCTACTAACAACGCCTGAATCCCAAATGAGGAATTAAGAGTGCAAGCACATTTAATATACTGTGCTCTGCTACTGCACTTAACTGCACAGTTCGTACTTGTTCAATAACAATTTCACAATAATATTTATATGATATTCATTTTCCTGCGCAGAGATGAACATTCAATAGTCATTTGTAAAGTGACACACATTTATCTTACAATTTTGAAGTCCCCAAACATTTTTTTTTGATAAAACTCTGAGCGCCACATTCCTCTTTTCCAGGCACCCTTGCTCGCAAGAGATTTAAAATAAACTCAACTTGAGATACAGTAGGAGAACTAAAATGATAATTGTGGAGTTTGACCAAACATTACCGGTATCATTATGGACTATCGGAAGGGTTTCAATGTCCCCTACTGTAAATTCTAAATATTAAGGCGGAAGAACGCGAATTAAATTTTTACTGATTCATATCATCCTATCCAGATGACTTTATTAGAAAGTTCTTCATTGGGAAGATGTCGACCGTAATGATAAGTTGATAAGTGAAGATAAAATAAAAACAGATGCACACAACTTATCTTTTGGCGCTTCTGACCCAAACTAAGAACACCCCGACACTAGTGGCACCTACCTTGTAGGATTGAGTGCCGTCTATCGCGACGATGAAGCGACTAAATTGTGTCTTCTTCCTCAGTGTTTAGCTAAGAATTACATATACATTTGTGGCGCGCCTGACACAAACTAAGAATACCCCGACAGATAGCACCCTGTAGTCCTGGATAGCACCTACCTTGTGGGACCGTGTGCCGTCTATCGCAACGATGAAGCCGACGCCGCAGGCCTCCCGCTCTGCTGAAGGATCGTACAGACCGTCCCTGGGGGGCGGCGACCACGACAGCTCCTGGCCGGCCATCGCGCTCTGGAACACGAGGGAGGGTGGAGGTTAGCGGGCGGTAGAGTGCTGGGCCGGGGAGAGCGGCTACCCCCAGGACGGGAGGGAGGAGGTGTCTCCCTGGCCCTACCAGAAGGCTCAAGGAGGTTACATTCTTATTACTAATACAGGTTTGACTATAATTAGACCTCCCATTCTTATGGCCCAGCTGTAGCAAGTTCTGGGTGACCCAGAATTTAAATTTGACATAGTTTGATTAATCACTAACAGAGGGTGCTTCAATCAATCCCTTATTTTAGCTATTTAAATTAAAAACGTTTACTCTCCAATTCATAAATCAATAATTACAGGAATTGACTATTGTTTGTTTTCTGAGTCAAAAAATGATATGTTACCTCCTCCTACTACCAAAATTAATAGGTGACATCAGTACACTCTGTTAGTGATTCACTATAACTAAGAGCCTATGTATTTACTCCTGGGTCCACCTGGTACAAATTTGATAATGGGATGGAAGGTCTGCTTCAGATTCAAATGCTACAGGTCAGTAAACACACAACACTTGATTTGCGAGACGCAATAATAGAGACGCTGCTGAAATCGTTGGTAATTATTAGTGGGGTGAATTTTAGCTTCAGTCTGCAAAATGAGTCAAATTCACTTAATAGTTATTTGTTTTATAAAGTTTTAAGGAAAAATAAAATTAAAGTGTCTAGGTTTATTGTTATGTCACACTGAAATTCAGAAAAGACGTCTGAATACATCAAATTTTATAAACTTAAAGTTTAAATACTTATAAATTATTTCTAACTACAGCAGTAAAAAAAGACTATACGCTTCAAGACCATTAGGAGCCGTCGATCATCACTGAAACAATAATGAGATTAATTTTAATACCGTAGTTGAAAAGTTTCCTTTAAGCAATAGGTAAACGCAATTTCGAAGAGAATAAGGAGGTATGGAGGTAGCAGTCCAATACAGACGTACACGTTTATTATAAAACCATCGCCATTAACTTCTGAGTAACTGCAATTTTAAGGAGGATAAGGAGATACCGTGGTAATTTAATACAGACGAACAATTTGATTTTGTATCAACTTTTGTTCATGAAAACCTCTTTTATTTTTACTTTTAGTAACAAATCTTTTACATAGGCCTACTTATGCAAATATTCACCTTCTGCATTATGTTTTTTGCCAATTCGGATAACCCGCTGCATTATTCAATACTAACACTGCAATGTGTGATGTGTCCGGTATCGGGGTCCGGGCTGTATACTAATATTGTCATTGGTCAGTGACCCACCAAACAATTGACTTTTGACCATTGGCTTCCATGATAAAAAAATAATTTGCTATTAGAGGGAGGGCCACTCTATACTCCCTGCACCCCAGTTGGAATTTTCGACACATTTTTTGTTGCTACTGACATGTACTGTAAGGTTTTGCTTGTTTGCCACTTAAAAATTACAGTGTAACCCAGAAAAACAAAAAAATATCAACGACAGTCAAAAATTAAAATGGGATCATTTTTGAAAAAGTTACATCACTGCATTTTTACATGCATTTTTTAGATATTGACTCAGGACCAACGCCTATCATTCTTGGGTGGTTAATCCTTTATTTTGACAGGCTAATAATTTTCGGCCGCCGTATTGGATATCAACATTATTTTTTTATGTAAAGATGGTGTTGTGACACGAAATTATGAACTATATTTTTACGCTGATCAAAATGCTGAAATCTGTTATGAAAATATGCATTCGTTAAAAAGATATGCTCTAATAAAAACATCCCTATATACCTTTCTTATGGTCGTTTCATATTTTCAATATAATTTTGCATTATTTTCGTATATATCTCTTCTTACTGAAATTAAGATATGCAATTCGTTTCAGTCTTAAAATACTCAGTGAAATGCCTACTCATTACGATGGACTCATTAATGGCTCAGTGGTAAGTTTTGGCGAGGAATCTTTGACACAAAGGAGCGGTTGGTAGATAAATCAAAATCAAAATCACTTTATTAACAAAACATAAAGATTTGTAATGGCGTCATTAGAGTTACATTAGAGTTTCAATAAAGTACATTAGTATTTGTGGAGGTTTTGCTTCCATTTCAGGAACTCATCCAGGGAGTAAAACGGGTTTCTTGTCAGCCAGTTGGTGAGGGCGTTCTTCATTTTTTTTCTTGTTTGATTTCTGACATCTTCTGGAAGTGCGTTGCAGATCTTCCTTCCACTGTAAGAAGGTGTTTTCTCGTATAGTCCGTGCCAGCTTGAAAAAGAGAGTGCCCGACCGGTCCAGGTAGGCCCGGACAGCCCTAATCCGCTGTTGTCACAACACCTATTGTTGTGAGGCCGGCCGGCGACGGGGGTGGGCAGCCCCCACGCCTGAGTCATTGACTGCGGGCCGCTTCTTAATTCCTTATACCAGGAATAACTCAAGAAATAACTCGCCGGCCGGCCTCACAACAATAGGTGTTGTGTCAACAGCGGATTAGGGCTGTCCGGGCCTACCTGGACCGGTCGGAAACTCTCTTTTTCAATCTGGCACGGACTATACAGTGCGCTGTGGTGATGTGGTAGCTGGTAACTTGGTGCATGCCTGGTGTTATGGCAGTGGATGTCTGACCCCTTTAGAAGAGGTTCTCCATCCACATAGGCATAGAGAATCACCTCCTTGATGTATAGAGCTATGACAGTCAGTATGTTAAGTTCTGTAAAATATTGCCTGCAGCTTTCTCTTGAATATAATCCTTTGATAATTCGGATGGCTCTTTTCTGAAGAAGAAGGATCCGTTTAAGGTTTCCAGCTGTGGTTCCTCCCTAGGCTCCAAGGCCGTATGTCAGGTGAGACTCAAATAGGGCACGGTCTTTGTGATGGCTTCGTCACTTGAGTATTTTATTCTCTTCATAACATAGAGACTGGTGTTGAGCTTTTTGGAGAGAGTGTCAATGTGATGATTCCACAATAATTGTCCGTAAATTTCTACACCAAGGAACTTGGTATAGTCTTCAAATTCCACATCGGGAATTGTTTCTATGTTCTGTTTATTGCCAAATGTTAATTGCTTTGTTTTGTTGGCGTTTACCGCTAGGTCATTGTTATGACAGAATTGATATGCCATATTGAGTGCAATGAATGAGTTCACTGACAAGACTTCTGGAGTCTTTGCTGAAATTAGCAGGGTCGTGTCGTCGGCATACATCAAGGGTGAGCAGTGGGCTTCCAGGTATTGAGCTATTGAGGCAGGTCATTTGACAGAAGGATAAAAAGTACAGGGCCTAGAACAGATCCCTGTGGCCCTCCTCTGTTAACCGTCATAGGTTTTGATGATACATTTTGAGTCATTCCATTAAGACTGTGCTTAATTTCTACTACTTTTTTTCGCCCCTCTAGGTAGCTTCTGAACCAGGCATTTGCCAGGCCTTTGACACCTACTTTTTCCAGTTTGTAGAGATAAAGCGGTGCGAGATTTATTTATTTGTAGGTACTTCAGATAGGCTACCCATCATGTTCGGCACTTTCCTTTCGACTGTGAATGAGAAAATAAAATGAGGGGATTTGGTCACTAATAAACTAAGGCTCCAGTAATTATTTCCCAACTATAGGCCTAGGCCTATGGCAACTAATAATAACAACTACCGAAACGGCTGTGAGGTCTAGAATGCCTAACCAACATTTGTTTGACGTACCAGTGCAGTTTATCATAAACTTCAATAAAATTTATGCAAAACTCCATAAATCTAATCATATAAGTTATAAAATAATTATATATTTAAACTCATTTAAATATTTAATAACAAAATAAACATTATTACATAAAATTTGACAATTTATCTTGTGAAGATAAACATAGCTATACAGGTATATGTGTGACATTTCACTGTATATCCTGCAAATGAAATTACATAAGTATGTACCGAAAATAAAGTATTTATTATAACACGTCAATATCAGATGAGAAGATTAAGAAGCTGATGAGGCACCAATTAAACACATATTTTCAATCTCTACCTGTCTGATCTGTAGCTATGAGTCATGAGTCACTGACTGAACTTATTTGGAGAGAAATGCACAAAACGACGCCACGTTTGGTGCCAGCAACTGTGTGCACAGATAGTTGATGAGTTCTTGCTCAAGAGAAACAGAGAGCAGTGGATTGATCAAAACTGATTCGTTCACTTCTGTCTGCGACTTTGGCATGGCATGATTTCATAAATCGTATGGTTATAAATGCAAATGCTTGATGTATCGATTTATCAAACCTACTTATCGGTACTCAATTGATTATAGCCTAAGTATATTGTTTGGGCGTTCCATAAAAATATGTTATTCAAAATAATTCATGAATATAGTCACAAAAGCATTTATTTTTTCCAAAAAACAGACCACGGAAATAATAGTAAACTTATTCAACTGCTTGTGACAAAACAAAGAAGGTAACACTTTTGGCAGACAATCGGCTTCATAAATAATAAATGGTGATGTGTAAATCTCTTGTTCATGTATGGAATTGAGTGTTTCCCTCATGCCCTACGGTCAACGAACTGTATCTGTTGTTGAGGTCAGCTAATGTTTCAACGTTTCTAACAGGAAGGGAACAGGTATCTCTCGGAACTTGAACTTGCGTGCCTGATGGAATTGATTCCGCACCAAATCAACCTCAAACCGCTAAACTTTAAATGATTGCCAGGGCCGCCGAGAGGGGGGGGGCAAAGGGGGCAGATTGCCCCGGGCCACAAAAGGAAGGGGGCCACATTTTGAGCTGAGAATATTTTTGAGAATTTTTAAATAATAGAGTTTTTTTAATTAAGGACACCAAAATAAATGTATTAAAAGATACAAAAGAAACTTAGTTCTTAAAAAAGGATATAAATTAAAGTTACCTAACTATTCATTTGTCTTGTTTTGATAGGCTACAAGTTCATTTAGTTTTCTTGCGTTTCGTCTGGTGCCCCCGAGGTTAAGCCGCGTTTACACTATACAACTTGTTTTATAAAGTTGTGTTGTTCAAACAATTATACTAATTGTTTTGAACATGTTTAAGAAAGCAATGAAAATTATTAAACAAGTTGTACAACAAGCGTGTTTTAAAACTAAAAATCGTGTTTTACAACAGGTTGCAGGTTTCCCGAGCCGTGTTGGAAAGATCGAGGAAAATTTTTGTTTTGTAAACTTCTGCTGTACAACATGTTTTTAAACACAATATCGAGTTTAAAAAAACAAAATTTGTATAAAACATGTTTTACAAACTAAAGTTCATAAAACAAGAGTTGTATTGTGTAAACGCGGCTTTCGGCCTGCACCAGACCTCACATTAACTAAATCCGTACCGAGCTCAGTAATCGTCCAATACCAATCGTCTGCACCCTAAAATTCATCACAATAGTATATTTCGCAACAAGGGCCGAAAATGAGGTTTTGCAGGCTCGAGATCGTGTTTCAAATTCGAGACGAAGTCGAGATCTAATCACATCGGAAAGTGTGAATTGCTTCCATTTACCCCCAAGTACAGGCTTATACATTTTTAGTCTAGTGTTTTTAATCCAAAGTTATGTGTTATTCAGTTATCGTATTAAAAAGGATTGTAGCCTACTTAGTTTTACTGTTTGTTATGTTCTAAATTTTTAAAATTTACAAATCAAAAGTTTAGTACAGACCTGTGATGTAGTTGTTTTGTACTGAACAGTTTAAGATATTAAACATTTTTAGATACAAAATTTTGTAATCAGCAGATTTTACAAATTTAGCTATTTAACAGACAAAAGTATTTTTTATTTACGATTTTTTGTATTGAGGGGCCTCGCTCCCAAACTTTGCCCCGAGCCTCAAAATGTCTGTCGGCGGCCCTGATGATTGCTAATTAGAACTGTTCAGAACTAGGACATTAGCCATTACGGTAGCCTACATTTGTAAGACCATCGTGGTTATACAACCGGAAACTTATCACACGGTGTCGAAGTGTCCTTGAACAGGTTATTTGCATGAGTGATAAGTTGGTCACTGCAACTTACGTAACCTACGACAACATATTATTTGAATGTCGATGAGGGCCAGCGAGTATGCCTTTCTAACAATTTGGAAATATCTAACTGAGCAATGTGGCCGGCTTGGAAGCGTCTTGTTTTAGTAGGCTTCGCGCTATCGCAGAATTACAGTTGTAGAGAGTTTAAAAATGTTAATGTATAGAAATTGGCATGTCAGTGATAATGTACGAATCAATGAAAACAATTTCGAATTTCAAAAGTCTGTGGACCTCTTTGGAAAAAGGATTTGGGCTGGGATAGAATTGAGGAAAGATAGCATTTACAGGATAGAAGGTCCGTGAACTCTTATTTTGAAGAAGTTGTGATTTTTCTGGGAGTTGGATTAGCTTTTCCCCAAAAATGTATCTCCTCATTTATTCTGTACAGCCGTTGGATGGCGGCCGGCGCGTAGCCATTGCGCCGTACCAAGATAAATTGCTGAATTACTTTTTGGAACACATTCTTGGCTCCCACCCGAATAACAAATATTCTGGGGTAATTTGTAAATCAATGATGCGAGATCCGAAACAAAATAGGAATGATATAATTACACGAAACTAATTTAAGTTCATTGCATACTCTTTGATCTTTCGCACCATTTGCTGTCTGATACTGTATTGGAGGTAAGACATCTACTGTAACACATCCACTAACCACTAATCTAGAAAGCCTAAAGCAAAGGACGGGTCAAATAGATGGAGGAAGAGTTATTCCATCAAGCACAATAAAAACAATAAAAATGAAGAATTAAAGCTTTTAAAACGTAAAATATGTCGTATTATCAGAATCAGACCCATCATAAATAATAAATCCCCTACCTTCTCATATAATAAAAACTATAACTATAAACTAACCACAGGAATCTACCACCATGACACTCCACCGTCTACAGATCGCAGCTGACTGACTAGCCTATACTAAGGTATCATCGACCCACCCCAGTCTGACGTCTGACGGTTCCGCCGATTCCAATATTTCCAGAGGCCCATTTTACGCTGAGATATTTTTTAAGTGATCAGATTGTATCTACGCTGACGTCGATCCATGATAAGATATGTCGGCGTGCCAGAATCACTCATTTCATTCTTGTTCATCGCAATGTAGAACTGTCTTTAGTCAAACCAGAACTTAATTCATTATTTCAATTCTGATCAAAAAAAGTTAAAAAAGGTAGGCCTACGTAAAACCCAATGCAATCGTAACCATATCCTCAGGTGTCATCTGATACGCCGTGTCAGCATGGCTCCGGCTCCTCCTCCAGACTAGACTAGACCACATTCTCTTTCATAGTCAAGGTTTATAGAAATTTGCCCCACACTGGCACACGGAAATCGGCAAAAAGGAGCAGGTAGGTGGAGCGGTAGGCGGTAGGGGTGGAATAACCGGAACCTCTCAACTACCGCCGACAGCTGTTCTATATTTAGCACAGAGCTATTCCAGTCCAACGACTCCGACGCCGGCTCCAGTGGTGTTTGTGTCTTGCAGCCTCCAGTCGTCAGCTGATACTCTGACTCACCGCCCCCCCTCCCCCTCACACGGCCTACTCATCTGCCCTGTGGTCAAGGTCAAGGGCACGGTTATATAAAATTGTAACATGTCCGCTCAATCTTCTGATGCTTGGGAGCACAATAAATTATTACGTAATTTTTGTAACTTGATCTACATCTAGTAATATAGGCCAAAGTTGAAAGTTGTGACTATTTCTATCATTTACCAACTTACTGTACTTATCACCAATAAAATCTCCAATAAAGATTTGGGTAATCAAAGTGGGTGCAATAGGTATATTAACTTATAAAGAAACAAATCACGACCTTTTTTTATTTTAGACAGGCTCTATTAGGCCCTAATAATTTGTGTTGAGGAAGGGCTTCAACTAGATTGAAAATATATGTGTATAAAAAAGAATAACGGAACACTACCAAGAACAGAAGAATTAATGGATTGAAATGTTGAGCGAACTCCTTGATGATGGAAAACACAATTATATGATGTTGTATAAAATGTCATAGACACATTTTATGATTTTTCAGGATGTACGCATAGAATGCTGCGAACATTCTCAGGATGAGGATACATATTTTCCTATAGGCCATGTCGTTAATAATTTATTAACATAGACATAGACAAAGTTTGTTGTTGAATCCGAAGATGTATACACAATTACACAAAACATAAAACCCATGAGCATTAATAAAAGCTGAACCCTGAACGTATTCAAGGTACACAAACTCGACGGTATTTTGTTGTGATGAAAATTGTCTTGTTGACTCGCCGTCACAACCCCAAGCCCCAATCAATGGAATAAGCTGGGCAGTGCTCCACAACCACACCGGGGCCCTCCCTGTTGACCTTGAATCCCCTTCAAAAGAAACCTGTTCGAGCTCATGAATGGAGCTGGCCCTTGAGGGTAGGAGGGGGTTGGGAGTTTATCAGACAGAATTGCTTCCTAATATATTAAATTATTTAAAATGATGTGCGCAATGAAAGTAGTGGGGGTGTAATTCGATTTTCTGTACGTATGTATACTTAGGGTTCCTATTATTTTGTCTTTCTTTCAGAAACCATGATAGAAAAACAATTGAAAAAGTAATTCTTCTACAAGAGGTCTCAAATGAATCCGTTTGGATTTATAACCCTTGGATGAACTGATCCTTGGTAATATATTGTATTTGGGGCTTGATAATAAATACACTGTATCTCAGGTTTGAACTAAAAAACAAAAAGAAGTTACTTAGGTAGGTACCGGTACCTCCTAGACCGGACCAGTACTGTAAGTATAAACTAAAACGGACACTGAGGGTAAAAAGTAAATCACAAGTAATTAATTCATTCTTAGATACAAAAACATTTTTAGGCTAAAAACTTTCTCATAAATATGCTATAGGTAGCTACAACCTTTTTTTCATTCAAACACTCGCATAACAATTAAATTTTAAGTTCTAGATCTAACATCAGTAGCTCGTGCTAACTCCTGAATTTTAGGGCTAACCTATTAAACTCAACTTTAACTAAGAATTTTTAAAGGGTCTTCAGGTTTGAATATATCAGGGGGTTAGGTTTTCATTTAGGGCCTAGTATCATATTATCTAATTTTAATTCCTTGCTTGAGTGAAATTGCTTAAACATAACGAAACATAAGGTTTAAACTTATGAAATAGGTGTAACTTATGATTAAGACCAAGACAACTAAAATTAGTGTTAAAAGACAAAACAGAATAGAAAAATCTGAATTTGATAATAACAAAAAGTGGTGAAACTTACAGACAGGAGACGACTATGGAACGTAGAACCGTGGAAGCAATGTGAGCACCTAAGATTCTTTGGTTAACTAACAAACACTTACAGAGATTAATAATTAATTTACAAGAGAGAAAGGAGCCAAACTAGAACTAAACTATTTACGGTAGCTCGAAAAAAATCCCAAACAGTACACTGAACAAAAATTTAAACAATACTGAAAATCTAGGTACAAACAGCTGTTCTTCAGCACACCAGGGTAAATAAATGCAGACGAATTATGATCAAGAGTTCAGTATGGTGACAGGACAAGGGCGGAAAGTCCGAAAAGCCGGCGAAGCGAACGGATCCCGCACCGACGAAGCTTGCGTGCCGGCTCCCGAAACTGAACTGGAGAAAAATTATCGGAACAACTGCGTCAGGACGGCGAACTAGCGGTACAGGCGTTCGCCGATAGGTAGCGCAGCGCTAGGGACGTTCCGGTGCCGCTACTCTCTCAACTCTTGATATCGATACAACATCGGAACATGTATCGATGTATTATTGAAAGAAAATAATTGACAAACCGAAACAAATGCGTAATTAATTGTATTGGGGGTAGGGGTAGGGTCTAGGATTGGAGGATAAATCCTAATCGACGAAAGGAGCATAAATGAGGATAATCGACGAACGGATAAAAAAATTAATTAATTAATTAAATAATTATTTAATCAACGTTTATTTATTTATAATCAAATACAAAAATACAATTAATAAATGTACGTGCAATGCAAATAAGTAATTGCATACATAAGTACTGCCCTGCTAAGGAGAGTTTTATACAAAGCAAAAAAGCAGTATGTGTTTTTCCTTGGTTTTACAACGATTTTACCAGCTGTACAGGCAGTTTAGTTCTACCAGCTAACTAACTTAAAACTACTTTTTCTTAACATAATTGTTAATAGGAAATATCTTACAATTTATTTAACCTAAATAAACAACAATCGGCTCCGCAAAATAGCACAGCTGTGTAGTTCTTGCTTCAGAAGTTCCAACCTTTACTAAGCAGAAAAGGCTGTACAGTAACAGTATATGCTTGGATACGAATGCTCAGCATAAAGGCAGTATCTACGGTGCAGGTAGTGCATTTATGCTTTTTTCTTAAGCTTTCCGGCTTTCTTGCTTGGTATTCTTTTTTTTTTAATACGTGCATACAGATCTGTTCAGCCCAGAAGTCCTGTGGGATGCGCATGCGCAGTGAAGATTTCCCCTACCGCGAGTCTCAGTACAGTCAAATTTCAAAATAACTCATCTGTCAAAACATATGATTCTTTTTTTGCAACAATATTTGTAATGTTGTCATAGCCCATGTGGGATTTTAAGTTGACTATACATAACCGATGAAGGAAAAACAGTGGTGGGGGTATTCTCCATCTCTCTCGCACTTCCACCCCTACAAGACTTCCAGGCTGAATAGATCTGTACTACATAGTCTACTACCAATCCTTACCTGTTGCCTTTTTGTTGGTCAGAGCAGCTGTATATATGCGGGCGGTAAGTATAATATACATATTATGTCTTTTGATTTAAATTTTATTCAATACTCCTTTCCGTTATTCAGTTCCCATTGCGTCGAATGGACAAGACCTCTTAGATACAGTACAGTTAAGTCCTACACTTTATAGAGCCTAATTCAGGTGTTCGTAGTGAACAACTGAGTGAACTCGCTATTAGCCACGCGAGTGATGCCATAGCATGAGCTCAGCACAATAGTTTTTTATTGAACATTTCATTACCAACTTTAGTTTTTCCCAATTATTATTTTCGAAAATTATAGGTTGATTTCGTGAAAAATAACAATTCAATTAATCAAGCATGATTTTAAATTTTTTACTATACCTTTATATAATCCAGGGTACCGATAGGAGAAAAATGTAGGAACTTCCATTAAAATATTCGTATATCAATAATACCGCATGTATCGAATTCACTGTATCGATACCTGCATATATCGATTTTCGATAGTATCGAAACGTCCCTCGGCCACATGCATGCGCCGACCACGTGATCGATACTGGCGCGTTGGAGGGAATTTATTGCGATACTTAGCCGAGATATTCGTCCGTAAACTATTTGACCCCTTGTAATTGTGCGACACAACAAATTAACTGTTATCTCTGTACGGGGTTCACACGAGGGTCAGAGATGGCAGTTTGCGACAAAGAGACATGTTTTTGCTTTCGATTTAGATTAGATAATAGGGTCAGTCTGTGATAGCTCCGTTGACTGGTGAAATGTCAACCGTCAATGTGACGCGAATGTGGAAGTGCGTCTGCATTGATGAACTGAAAATACTCGAAACGTTATCGACTGAGGATGAATACTTATTTAGTTTTTAACTTTTTGTCACCTTAACTAATTGTTACGTACTTATTTGTCATCGATCTTAAAGGGAATATGACTATGTAATGTTAACTATAGATAGATTTAATGGTACTAATAGGTTATAAAATATAGTTAAAAAAAGTTAAAAAGTTAATATAGTTTGTTAAAAAAGTTCGATACTGTAAGGGTGATGGCTAATGGAATGATGCAAGATCACAATTTAGCCTTATGAAGATTATTATGCAATATGTTGTATTTATTGTTCAGTACATATAAACTATTGCTTATGCCTTGTAGGCCGATATTATGTAATATTGAAGTCAAATGAAGAAATACTAGAAAATTATACAGACTGGTGCAAGACTAAACAATTTCACAGATTTACAAGAAAACTTATGTATTGGTTGAAATACAAGAGAACAAAAAAATGTGTACGAAAAATAAGAAAAAGAGAACGCACTATTTGTATTGTTTTTGTCTAGAAGTATATAGGCCTAATAATTCTAGCCTTAAAATTATAGTTTTAGTCTATATAATATTTCAGTTCATCTAATATCCAGGCCTATCTATATCTTAGTTTGCATCAATAATTCTAGACAAATAAAATAACATATATCGTAAAATAAATTGTAAAATAATAATTATGAAATTACGACATATTTTAACCGAATGGAGGAATCACTGTAAATATACTGGTATTAAAGTCCTTTATCACCTACATACCTATAAGTCCTATGTCACAAATACCTAAATACCTTAATACCTTAAGGTTCTTTAAATAGGTACCTATATCACAATGATTAAAACACCCGCTTTGAATCTGTAAAGATTTCAAAGTTTATACGTATGTAGATTTTGATAAATAAGTTATATGAACTAACCTTTTTTTTATTAATTTTGACACTAGTGTTGTGGCCATTTATCGCACTGGAGGAAGACGCCCTGAGAAAAGAAAGTCCTGCCAAAGCCCCGAGAAGTTTTTCTGAAACAAAAGTTTAATCGAATTACTCAAGAAATAACAATATTTTTTCAATGAATAATTTTGACAGGCGCAACATGGATGATACAAAAACATCTGAGAAAATTAAGGGCTATCTATAAGTATATACATGTCGACATACAATATACATTATAGGCCTATTACTTTAACAAATAATAAAAACTATATTACCATAAAAATAATAAAAACTATATTACCATAATTATAAACCAGAAAACAATTATGATACATTGATGTACTGCACACTTACCCGGCACTCGGCAGTGTAAATTAAATTATTACTCGCATTAACAACTATATGCACGCAACAATGGAAAATATTGCAAAGTGTTTAATCACGGAAAATAATATTTATATTTCAATCATCTTGCTATAATATGTTATTATTTTTCTTTCAGTGAAGATTTAAAGACTAAATTTCTATCAACGCCCAATCCAAACCATTAAACCTTGAGGCAAGAAATTTCGTATGTAATTCCAAGAAAGGATGCAAGAAAGGATCTTTTGAAATTCCCATAGGACTAGAGAAATTTTCCCAAAATAGTGTTAAAATTTGCATTCTGATAAGTAAGAATATTTTGTTTTAATTTTATTACCAGCTAGTATAAAATCCGCAAATAAATACTTACATAAATGGACACAAAAAATACATACATAATTAGTACATAAATGGATGAGTAAGACAAAATTATCATAAATTTAAATAAACTTAAAATTGTGGGACGAAATTTTAGTGCATTGTTAACCATTTAAACGGACATTTCAATACAGTGGTAAAGTAACTCAGGATAAATACATTACATTATGTCAGCACTAATGCTAACCTATCCTTGATCGCGGTAAGGTGAAGTAAGTGAACTGATAACTGATAGCTCTCTTATCTCGATGATGTCTTCCGGCAATAGATGACACCGGGACGATAATAATGGACGTGTAAGTGTTTATTACAATTAATTAAGAAAGGCTCCTATCCGATATGTCACTGCAGGGCTGCACATGAACGTTGAGTGACAGATCACTTAATCTTGTGTTAGGTTGTTGTAAGATAAGCTTGGAAGTGGGAAGCAGCTTTTCAATTTATGCTTGGATCTTAGAGGACATATTCAGTGATACAGGTGCTCACAAAAACCGATGTGAGAATGTAAAGATTGATTTGAAACACGAGCAAAAAAATTCTTGTCTTTTTTACTGATTACTTTTAGTAATTCAAAGATTAACTAGTCTTAAGCATTCCAACTCAAGAGGATAAACCTCATAGATTAGGCCTATATACCCTTATACTTTGACAGATTACGCAACCTTGTAATAATATCTTAAAGTTTGTAAAGCTGAATTAAGCTCGTCGGAAAAAAATAAATTCATGTGTTATAAAAAAAACCCTTCACGCATTGTTGATTAAATGTATCATCAAGGCCTACATGGTAACATTATTAATTTTTTGCAAAAAATCCATTTACATTATGTTAAGTGTTTTCTCCAAAAGAAAAAAAATATTATTTTCCAAATTATAACTATTAAATATTAACAATTTTTTATGAAACCGGATAAATAAAATTTTATCATTATTATGTAGCCCCTTGATAAAAGCTGCTGCAGAAGCACAGCGTGAGTGTATAGCGCGATTTGCGGCGCAAATATTGAAGGATCTATTTCCAAAAACTGTACAACATACAAGGTGTTTTGTTTGAAGTCGAAGAATATGTTATTCTCAATGGCGCAGACATATGTGTCATAATAACCTAGAAGTTGAAGAGGAGTTAAGTAAAATAAAAAATAAAGTATAGTAAAGTAAAACGTAAATTAAAGTACCGGTAATAAGTAAGTTAGACATCTTATATCTATATGAATAAAAATCAACCCCTATCTCCCTTGGTGATTCAATAGGTCCTGCTTGAGAACTCTTGGACTCATTATTACCTGCTAGTTATTATTAATGACCAATTCAGGCCTATAAGATAACTATATAGCTCGATAGTTTAACAAGATCTATTCTTTCGGATAGAAATTCCCATTACATATAGGCCTATATCTGTTAAAGTAAGTTGTTGAGTAGCTTCTACAGGTTCCCTTAACTCACCACGGTGTCTGCAGAGTGCGGTGTGAGTGTTTACGGAGTGGAGCACGCCGGCTTTGGTCACCAGTCGGACCAATGGCAGAGCGCCCCTCGCCGCCATGGCCCCCGACACTCATCTGGGGACAGAACAGTCACAAGCTGCATGACAAGTGTGTGTTTTGAGGATGATTATTGACTATACTTAATTTTGTAGGCAAAATTTAGTTATACGGTATATATATCGGACTTGGTTTAAAAGGGAAGAAGAGTTAAGATTAAGGATACGGTCCTTCGATTGGAAAGTGTCTAAGAAAATGTGCCTTGACCCACGTGACAGAATAAAATATAGGGTGAAAGCAGCTTGACTTCTAATAGAAGTTGAAGTGGTGGATAGTGAGAGTATCTTTCGGTCCAAACAATTGTAGAAACATGTAATTTAAAAAATACTGTACCGTACAATTATATGCAATTATACGTAAAACCTGTCTGACTATTATAAGCGGTGAAATTTTAATATTTAATACACATTTTTGTAAAATCAAACGAAGCTACAAAGTACAACATTTTATATCAGCAAGTGACCTACAACTGTAAATAAATAAATAAATAAATATGTGTAATAATAAAGTTGTGTAAGCGTAACGACTAATTGCTATGTGAAAACCTCCTTTTGAGTAAAACTAGGAAATTACTTCATGTTCATTACTTCATGAGTCTCAAATTCTAGTTTGATTCTAAAAAGTTTGCAATAAAACTTAAAGTAAACAATTTTTCTACAATAAAAGGGGAAACTACAAACTGGTAATTATTTTTTAACTTAAATGTGAGAAAAGACAAGGTAAAACTTGTATTTAGTAATACAATTATTATTGTTATTAATTGAACTGTTAAGTCAGCTTACCGTTCATTCACAAAAGAAAAAAAATACTGTTAATGTTGAAATGAAAATTTCATTGAACTCCAATAAAAAAACACTCCAATCATTATAACTATAATTATAAAAAAGTAATGCAATTTATAGTGCTTTTGAAGTCTTTTTGAAATTTTAATATTCAGATTCAGTTGAAATAGTCACTTATGTACATAGATATATCTCTAACTTGTTATGTAAATAGTCTGATACAGAGGAGCACTCCAACTATGTCATTTGGCAAGATCATGATGCAGTTATTGCAGCTATTCATTTAGATTTATTTTATCAAGAGAATGCTTTGCTGCAGCAACTTATCGGTTAAGACTTGGATTAAGCTCTTTATGCGCCGAAGCCTCCATATAACTTCGAGCAATTGATCGAACTTTTGGGTGCTTGACACACGTTCGAAAATTATTATTTTTCAGTAACGGTTTTCTATAAGTAGACGCGTTACGAAAATCGTGAGCAACGAAAATGTTGTATCTAAATTATAACAAAAGTCTGTGGCCTAGAAAATAAAATTTAGGGAATCCTGCAAAATTTATTGACATAAAGTTTATGGAAGGAATTCTGATTCAAACAAAAACAGTTCATGAATGCAGTATGTTGACGTTTCGTCACAAGTTCTGGATCTAGTCAAAGATTTACTTTTTTACTTTTCTCGGCCAATATTTTTAGTCAATGATCCTAAAGGTTTCAGTGCATACACCACTTTAAAACAACTTTATGAAAGATAGTAACTTACTTTATCTAAAAGATAAGATAAAACTGTCGGCAGACTGTAAAGTCGATGAACGATGAATGTTTCTAAACCTGTGATAAGATACGTTTCTACAGCTCGATTAAGAAGGTTAAAATAGTATTAAACTTTTTTGCAATTTTTCACGTGCATGTGAATAATTTTATTTGGCTTGGTTATATTTGTTCAGCAATAAAACCTTATTCTTAAAATCATTAACTAAAAAAATAAAAAGTGTCCTTAAGTTTTCTGTTTCCAATATTACTCGATTCTCCGCTCAATCTGAATCTGAGTTCGCCGGAGTTTAAGTTTTTTATCAACTCATGGTCAGCTGTAGATGATCATGGAAAATCAAAGGCAATACTGATTTCTCCATTTTTAGCCCGAAGCTCTCCTCTTACTTTGTACATATTTATGGAGTTAATAGAACTACATTTTTAATATTTTGAATGATAAATTACATTTATTTGGTTTAAAAACCCAAGTTTTGAAAAAGAAGATTTTTGTATTATAACTTGCCCTTTGTTGAGTTATCATAAAACACCTTAAGAGTTTTCTCTTTTAAGGAAAAACAATCACAGAACAGTTCTCTTATTTTTGTATTTTATTTTGGTACAGATTTTGCTCTTGTAATTTGAACCAGCGACCAGTTCAAATTTGGATGTAATTTGAACAAACACCAAACACAGGACCTAAGAAATAACATTGTTAGTTCTCAGTGTCCTGTAAGAACTATCGGTCCACCGAACAACAAAGCCACCTGTCGGCTGTTGCAGCACGCCACTCAACCAAAGCACAATTCACAATTAATGACTGACTTACCAAGCGTCGCAGACCTGTGCCGCCACACTAGCGGTCGTGGTCCGCCTACACCATTACACACAAATTATGCACTGAGACTGAACGAAATTTAAGGGGTCAATATACAGATCAGCACACAGTAAGTCCTCAGTCCCCACGCCGCCGCTCCGATCAAAACACTAACTGCATTGTATTTTTAGTTCGGATTAGGTGGGGATTGGCTGCGGCTCGTTCCAGTTTAAAAGATTTAACGTTTAATTTGTGCATATATGTTTGTAATATAATAAAACATTAAACGGTTTCACGAGGTTTTCTGATGTTTATACGGATTTAAACTGAAAAAACCAGAACCTTCATACTTTAGTAAAAGAACCTCGGACAGAGACAGAAAAACTTCAGATTAAATCACTTTTTGTTCCTTTTCAAAAACTACAAAAATAGAATAAGGTTAAATTTAAGTGTGATTTTTATTTTATTTTTAAGTACTGAGTCCCTAAGTCCTGAATTGAGTCTAGTCAATACAAATATTATGGAAGAATAAAGTTTTAAGTTAAATATAGGTGATTGATTGGAGTAAACATTGCAAGGAAACCTGCAACAGTAATCTGGTACTAAGTAAATGCGCGATATACGTACTGACTCTACACTGGTTTTATGAGAAATTTAATTCCGTTTTTACATTTAAGTTTTATATTGCACTCTAAGGTCAATTTTTTGCTTGAAAATCCGGACTTTTAAACAGATAAATACAACCAAGCAGTTTTATCCAAACCATTATAATAATAAGAATTTTGCTTTTGCTCATCCAGGGCTAAACAAAATTCTTTAAAATTCTTTAGCCCTGATGCTGATTACCCTAAAAGTCGTAAAAGCCTGAAGTAAAGTCCCCATATGATCATGCTGCGTCAATTTTTATTTATTTAGTTTATTTCCTTTCTGTCACAATGTAGTTTTACACTTATATTTTATGAATTGAAATATGGAAACGTTTACCCATTCATACAAATAATTATTTTTCGTACGCAATATTCAAAATCCTCAGATTCAAAATTCTTTATATAAACTAAACGCTATGCAGCGATAAAAATGTTTATTGTGTCTTTTAGTGGAATGATATAGTTATTTACCCATGCATAACAGTAAAAATATAATAGGCTATACGGTGAAATTGTATAATCGTGAAAACAATTTGCTGTAATTTTACCGCTGTGTGTGCTAACCGTCCGTGTTTCTCCTCTGAAGTTGACTGCAGACAAATATTTGTTACGGTAATGAGAACTGCGCAACTAATGGATTAGAAAAATTGATATTAATGTTTTTGTAGGTCTTGGCATTTCTATTATAATGCACTTGACTTTAAATATTCTTGTGCTCGATTTGATGAAGTGCAAAAGGAAATTTTTAAACGAAACAAAAAAAGAAAATTCACATCGGAATTATTTGGACCTGCATGATACATCTTCATCTTGATGTAAAACAGGAAACACGGTACCTATAAATGTTTTGACGAGTTTTAACCATAGAACAGTTCTTTCAAGGTCTGTGTTTACAGATGCAACTACAAGACTACAATAAATAAATGCGTTCAGTAGATCCCTGCGAAATCCAACCAAATATAAGCTATACAGTTTTGAGACGCGATTTGCAGCATCACTAGAGCGGTCACTCTTTCTAGTATGGTTATCATATAACACAGTGTTTCCCAACCTTTTGATGCTCGCGTACCACCTACCACATTTTCAATATTTTGGCGTACCATTGCAAGGATTCCCCTCCCCCCGCCACTGAGGGATCCCCTCCAAAATTGATTATAGTTACCCTTTGGCGTTATTTTTTACACTTAAATTTAATTTATTTTACCTGCCAATGTATACATTTGCATATCGTATTTTGGTTATAAGGGCATTTTGACAAATTATATGCTCCACTCAGCTCTGGTCAATAATTTTATAGTCAATTTGGCAAAAGAAACCGAATGGATTTGAATATGAATTTCGTAATGTGAAAAAATGTCTAGGTGTACAGGGGAAAATAATCTCTGTGTGTTATTTGAATATCATCTTCTATAAGTATACTAGAAGAACCCGTGGCTTCGCTCACGATAAAAATTAAACATACACTACCACCCATCAATTATATCGTTTTGCTTTCCCATTTATTTTTCTTATTGTAAAATCTACTTCTTTAAACATATCAAATGTACTTCCATAAAACAAAAAAAGTTTTTAGAAATTTGTTCTTAGTACGCATTTGCTACGACGGGGGTATTCTATTCCTGCCTAAAGTGCCTGTCTATATGAAAAAAGCGCCCCACCGACAAAGCCCCAAATGGTGTTGCTGCCCTGGGTAGGCTCATGACCAATATCGGCGGTCCTTCCTCTTGCAAGTGCTGTTTGCTTGTATCGGCTGTCCAGTCGATCTTGCTATCAGGTGAAGAGGATTGCGCTCGCACACTCAAGAAGCAAATTTTCAGAGACTGGCTCACCCAAGACAAACGCCGAGAAGAATTTATGGTCGTTTCTGCTTAACGCACGGTATCTGATCTTGCACTGATGATGATCATGGGGCACGATATAAGGAATGGCACCCTTGGCTTTTTCGGCAGCTTTGAATCTGCTCGCATATGTAGCATAGCAAGGCCACACTGTGGGGCCTTGAGCATTGTTACCCTTAATTTGACATTTATTGCACCCCTATCGCAGCAGTCCTGCGTATTAGAAATCCTATTTCTTTCCTTCATGAAGGCATACGTGTTAGAGGAACCATAGAACATGACTTGAAATTTTATTCACTGTAAAAGATCATTTTCTTAAGGTTTTACCTTGAACAAAAAATTACAATTCCACTCCAGAAATTATTGTAAAGTGCTGTCTTACGTTTTTGGACTCTATATTGAACAAAAAGATTGAATGAGCTGTCCCGGCAATTTTTTCAAAGTGCTGTAGATAAAATTAATACTTTACAGTAGCACACTCTTCCTCTTTAAACAGCAGTTTGTTGTCATAAAAAAGAAGTCCTTCAAGTATAAGTGATCAGTGATCACAGAAGACCTTCAGTAATATCAACTATTTATTTTATTTTATACTACATACCAGCATTTTATATAGCGTATTGCACTTAAAATATATTAAAAAGTCTTAATTCATTAGCCATCTGGCACCAAGTAACAAATCTTCATGTAAACAAATACAATTAAATAGCAGAAAGAAATACCATTAATTTACATCACCTGTTTTAAATTTTACTTTCACATGTTTTGTTAGTAAACAAATCTAACTCAAATTCGATCAAAATTCCTGACATGGGTACCTTTAAGACGGTCCCAGGGCTAAGCCCTGAAAGTTATCATGAAATTGAAGGTGTATAAACCTACTCCATGAAATTCTACATGTATCTACCAAGTTTCGTGACCATCGGTTCAGCAGTGTCTGAGTTTATCAATGCTATATATATACCAACATCCTCTTTTATACTTATAGACTAGAAGAACCCGTGGCTTCGCTCACGATAAAAATTAAACATACTCTAGATCTATCACCCATCAATTATATCGTTTTGCTTTCCCATTTATGTTTCTTGTTGTAAAATCTACTTCTTTATATCAAATGTACTTCCATAAAACAAAAAGGTTTTATAAATTTGCTCTTAGTACGCATATGCTATGACGGGGGTATTCTATTCCTGCCTAAAGTGCCTGTCTATATATAAAAAATGTGACCATATCCAGTGCCCCACCGACAAAGCCCCAAATGGTGTTGCTGCCCTGGGTAGGCTCATGCCCAATATCAGCGGTCCTTCCTCTTGCAAGTGCTGCTTGCTTGTATCGGCTGTCCAGTCGATCTTGCTATCAGGTGAAGAGGATTGCGCTCACACACTCAAGAAGCGAATTTACAGAGACTGGCTCACCCAAGACAAACGCCGAGAAGAATTTATGGTCGTTTCTGCTTAACGCACGGTATCTGAGCTTGCCCTGATGATGATCATGGGGCACGATATAAGGAATGGCTCCCTTTGCTTTTTCGACGGCTTTGAATCTGCTCGCATATGTAGCATAGCAAGGCCACACTGTGGGGCCTTGAGCATAGTTACCCTTAATTTGAAATTTATTGCACCCCCGTCGCAGCAGACCTGCGTATTAGAAATCCTATTTCTTTCCTTCATGAAGGCATACGTGTTAGAGGAACCATAGAACATGACTTGAAATTTCATTCACTGTAAAAGATCATTTTCTTAAGGTTTTGGGGTCTACCTTGAACAAAAAATTACAATTCCACTCCAGCAATTATTAAAAAGTGCTGTCTTACGTTTTTAGACTCTATATTGAACAAAAAGATTGAATGAGCCGTCCCGGCAATTTTTTTAAAGTACTGTCGACAAAATTAATACTTTACAGTAGCACACTCTTCCTCTTTAAACAGCAGTTGTTGTCATAAAAAAGAAGTCCTTCAAGTATAAGTGATCAGTGATCACAGAAGTCCTTCAGTAATATCAATTATTTATTCTATTTTATACTACATACCAGCATTTTATATAGTGTATTGCACTTAAAATATATTAAAAAGTCTTAATTCATTAACCATCTGGCACCAAGTAATAAATCTTCATGTAAACAAATACAGTTAAATAGCAGAAAGAAATACCATTAATTTACATCACCTGTTTTAAATTTTACTTTCACATGTTTTGTTAGTAAACAAATCTAACTGAAATTCTTTCAAAATCCCTGACATGGGTACCTTTAAGACGGTCCCAGGGCTAAGCCCTGAAAGTTATCACGAAATTGAAGGTGTATAAACCTATTCCATGAAATTCTACATGTATCTACCAAGTTTCGTGGCCATCGGTCCAGCGGTGTCTGAGTTTATCAATGCTATATATATATATATATATATATAGTTCTACCCAGAACCCAATAACTGCTCTTTCTGGCTTCCAGAACCCAATAGGTGCTCTTGAAGAGCACTTAAGAAAGAGCGCGTATTGGGGTCTTCCAGAGCCCATTAACTGCTCTTTCCCCTCTCCCCCTCCACTGTTAACCAGTTCCCCTCACATACTGCTCCCAATAGGTGCTCGCACTTTTTTCTATCTTGGAGGAGCAGGTTTGCAAGTAAGGGGATTTTCTCCCGCCCGCGCTTGTGTCTCTCTTCCCGCCAAAACTGTTGCCTGGGCCTGTTAGCATATCTTCTGCTACTACACATATTATCGGATTCGACGACATCCGTTCACTTCTGGGTCGCACTCCCGGTAATATCTCCGGAACCGTTGCCCGCTGGTACGCGATTGAAAGTACTTAATTTTTTTATCTGAATCTAAAAATGTTATTTAAAAGCTTATTATTATATTTTCCCCTGTGTGACAATAACATTAACTTTCCGTACGGAAGGGCGTAACCAGAAGAATTCTAATTGTGTACTTGCATTACAAAATTATAAAATGAATTACAAGAGTCTGATTTTTAATTGTTACACACTAGAGTAAGACAAGTTATTTTATTTTAGTATCGAAGGACAAATCAAGTAATGATGTACTGTACGTTTTAATTTTGCTGCAAATTTATAACCTGTAAGTTAAATTTACACTTATTATGAAAATCAAACTACCTCCCCATAAAATATTATTCCATATAAAACAGCAATGTTGCCTACATAGAGTACACGTGTCAAGAGGTTATTTTTTTATTATTGAAACATATTAAGCTTATTTGAGAAAATTGTGTAAACAAACATTGAAGTATACAACATAAAAGTTATCAGTCAAGAGTATTTTCATTTTAGGGCACATAACATTTTGAAGAAAAGCTTTAAAGTTAATAGGTAACCCCAAAATAATAGTAATTTGACTTGAGGGCTGTTAAAAATACGAACTTTTATTATTTTGGTTTAACCTGAACGGGACAAAGTTTTCCTTGATAAATAGTTCAAAAAATTAGGTACTATTGCATTTTAATATCCTTCAGGCCCTTCTTGCCACCATCACCAAGTCTTATGCAGTTGAATTGATCATTTAGCTAAAGATACCTAATATTAATTTTATTCATGAGATGTTTAAAAAAATTTGAAGCCTGTAAAAAATTAGGATAAGCTATAACTCCTAATATTAGCCCCATTAATATGTGATAGCTTGCACGTGACTAATAATTTTTGTCTTTTTGATATTCAATAAAAAAATTAAATTTTGCACCGAAAGTTTAAACTAGGTGCCATTTCCCAGGCGCGGCGCTGCACCGCTCCGGCCGGCGCAGTGGTAGGTCGTGTCCACGAGACTGCACGCGCCCCACCCGTCGCGTCATGTCAGCATTCACCGAGAGATTGCTCCATCAACTATCAAGTAGTTTTTATGTCGGTGCATTTTTTTATTATTCACAAATCGTGTTAAAAATAGCTAATACATACTGCGAAGCGATCTTTAAATTTTATATTTGGAATAGGATAGAAAAGTCCACTTAAAATAAACGTCATAGTGACGACCGTTTTTAAAAACGGCTCTAAGCCACCTAAAATTTATCCTTGATAGAAATAACAACAGAATAAACGTTATTAGTGAAATCAGATTATTTTCTATATTTAGTACAATTGGTACAATGTTAAAAAATACCATTTGACGTTTACCGTATTGCTTGACCGAAGATGGCAAAACTAGGTACATTTCTGAAAACAGTCCCGCTGTTTGTCAAACGCTGTATTTACCAAAATTATATCTTTAAATTATCATATGATATGGTTAGTAGCATAGTAGCCATAGCCGGAGATACAGGGTGTTTTTTTCAACGCAACCCAAAACTTTATTTTATCAATGAAGGAGTATTTCTCCCCAAGATCGCCGGATCTGACCTCACTATATTATTTTATTTGGGGATACATAAAAAGTAAGGCATACGAAAACAGTTCACATGATATTCAGCACCTTAAAACAAACATAACAAATTTAATGCTAGAAATTCAAAGAGGTGCTAGCAACACGTGTTCGGGAATTAGATGGAGAGAGTGTAACTGTATACAAATTCTAGTAGCGGATTGTTTGAGCACATAATGTTAACTAAATGCGAACAAACTTAAATAATATAGTAGGTAGTGTAAAATGTACAGATCCATAAAACAATACTCATTTCATATTTATATGTGCATTATTCAATCTTAAAAATGGGTCACGTTAAAAAAAAAACACCCTGTATAATGCAGGGACTGTATTTAATTTGATATTTTTAAATTGTGAAATGTGCGCGGGGCTGTTCTCAGTTTCTTACTATGAGACTCTAAGTTATAGTTAAAAAAACGACAAGTCAAGTATTAACTGGCCAAATTTAATATTTACTATCAACGTTGTTTACCATTAACTTCAATACGTAATGTGTTGCACTTTCACCCACTAAATCTTAAGTAACTTTGAATTAATTGTTTAATATCGCTTTTGCACAGCGAAATATCACCCCTTACTCCTAAAAAGAAAATTAGATTACATTAAATACAAATAAGCTGGTGATCCACCTTAAATACAGGACTTCCTCAACGGATTCTTTTGTATTTTCACCCATACGGCACGATACCATTTACTAGGGCCGAAGCCACGGTACCGTCTATAATTACGTTTGTTTCTAAATAAAATTAAATTGCACCTCAAAAGGGGTCCCTACTAACACCAAAATATACCAAAACACGCTCCGCGCGGTGTAATTCAGCGCCCACAGTTTTCATGGTAAAATTTAATTCAATATACCATTTCAAAGATAAGGAGTTGTACAATGTTATTACAAATCCATAGTCATTCGTGTCGTTATTCTGGAGATTCATTCGGTTGAAGTTAACACATTTTAACGCCATCCACTTTCAAATGAGTGAACATAAACTATTTTTGAGAAGCAATTTCCACTCTACAACTATTTATCTCAAAATAGTATGTCCAAAAAGATTATTGTAATAATTAATTCAAGACGCCAAATGACACCATGTCTACCCTTGCACCGCCTTGCGCGGCAAAAATTGCGCAAATTTAACATCGGCTCCTATAAAGACGCAGGTTTCAAAGTCGCCGTTAGTTTCGCATAAAAACGAAAACGACTGTAGGTAGGGAACCCCCTTAAACGACTTAATAATTTAGTTATTAGTTTTAATTGAATACGTTTTCCTTGTTGCTTTTGTCCCAGGGAACTTAAATTCTCCTTGTGCTATATGTTACCGAGAAACTTGTTCAAATTTAATTGTAATTGATTGCAGTTCTTGTCGATGACACGTAAATTAATTACATGATCCCTTCTGCCTGTTATTAAATAATTAAAAGCGTTTAAGTGTGTTGTTAACACATACCAAGATTACATGTATTCACAAATAATTGAGAATGTATTTAAACTTCAAATATTTCTCAAAATTTGCATTAACCTAACTATACGCTTTTCAATTGAGTTTTCTAAGTTATTTGTTACTCTTGAGGTTGTAAATAAACTTTAATTTTTGATATGAAATAAAACGACAATATAAAATCGTAATCATAAACAATCTTTAAATATAAACTTGTGATAAGTGACTGACTTAACCAACGACAGTTGACCAAATATGGCCAATACTATCAATTTTGAGGTTATAACATTAAACCAAAATTAAAAAGTCTAATTTTGTCTTCTTCAACTAAGAAATCACCACTAAATTACTTTTTACGACTTTTTAGGTACTTTTTGTTTTGTTTTGCTTTAAGTCGGTAAACAAGCGGTAAATTATTATAAAACAAGTTTTGGGAACATTTTGAAATTTCATCAATCAATTTATTAATGTTAATTGAATTAAGATTTAATGTTGTTTTTTTTTTTTTGGTGCACAATAAACAGTCATTTAAGGAAACTGCCCTGATAACATATTTCAGTGTACACGTTAAATGAGAAAGATTAAATAAACTAAATCCTCCGGTAAAAAAGGATATTTTGTAGAATTAATTAGTAATCATGTTTTATACTTTTAACAGCATATATCTTTCTCTTTCGTGCGACATCAGTCAGAAAAACTACTTATTTACTACTACCAGATATGAAATATCTGTGCTACTACTTACTAATTAAACTATGTATTTATGTTTTATTGAATGCATTCTTTAAAAAAATACTAGCGTGATAGTTGGTGTAATAAAAAATATTCAATGAATTTTTTGTATTTACTACAGTAATATTCCACTCCTAAGAGCTCCGCATATCCCGATATGCTATTCACCACTGTAATAATAAGTTTAATAGCCAATTTCACCAATATGCCTACTTCCTGGAAATCTTTTAACTATTTAAATTTGCTTTTATCATTTATTCTAAGTTATACTTTTATTATTGCGATCAAAAATACTTTAACTGTATTTGTAGATAGTTGTTTAAGAAAAAATCACATAAAATTGAGCTCTACCCTAACTGGGGGCCTCACGGCGCGCGAGACGGGCACGTGTGCAGCTGTGCGTTGGGAGCCTTCTTATCAACAATGAATGTCAGATAAAAGAAGCCCGCCACTTTTTACTAGACAGACTGTCCCTTATGTCTGACGTAAAACCATAGAGTGATTTTTTTGGGTAACAAGAAATCTCTGAAATCATTATGGACCCACCTGACTTTATCTCCCTAAATTATTAAGGTGACCAGACGTCCCATTTCAACGGGAGAGTCCCGTTAATTTACCGAAGTGTCCGTTGTCCCGACAAACTCTTTCGGGACGCCCACTTGTCCCATTTTGGCGTTATTTGTTCTGTTCAAAAGTACAGTTAAAAGTAACTTTTCAACTTAAAACTTTCTTAAATTAAATTTTCTTAAGATCTTTCGTAAATTGATTTTTGATAATTTTTCGATTTTAGTTGATTGTTTAAAATTATTATGATGAAGAAAATACTATTATACTGGAATGCATTTTGGTTATCATACTTTTTATGATTTGTATAATAACATTTTACAATCGTTTAATAATCTAGCCTAATAGTAATGCACAGTTGTCAATTTTAAAATTTGTACGGAAGTAAACTTATCTACCACAAGTTTTGAAACAGTTAAGTAAATAATTTAATTGTTGATACCAGCAGGAATATCGCATGAATGTACTTTCAGAAAGTGTCTTAAAACCCACAAAAATATTCCTAAATTTTCAAAGTTTCCGGGGATGACCTCCTCTCTTTGTGGGTGTATTCTATACCCCACACCCCCCGAGATCAGCGCTCTGTTTTAGCTCTTCCAAAATGTCACCTTACCCTACATACATGTCCGTTTGTGTTTTTACTATTTTATAATTGTTTTATAATTTGATGGTAGGCTCATAAAATCAGGCCGATTGTGTATGCAATGAATGCATTGTATTCTTTGGTATACTTTAGCAAGGGAAATAATTATGCCATAAAATCATTGTTTTTTCCTATACTAAGCCATGTCAAGAACTTATAGTTTTATAGTTTATAGTTTCTAGCCGTGTTTATAGTTTCTAGTCTAGCTTTAACTAAACAAAATTTTGAATAGGATTAGTTGAATACGTTCAGCCCTACAGGCCTAAAACAAAATACTTGAATCTCTTAAGACATAAATTATTCAGCTTATTCGACTCAAATAACCATGCTATTAAGTTCGGCTGTTTGAGAGTTTTTGAAATTAAATATTTTCATTATTTTACTCCAACGTGATTCAATAGTTTATCAAACATTTTGAGAGTACGGTTTTAGATATTTGTTGTAATTGACTATATTTTTTTAACTATGATCTACCTCAATTTGAATGTCATATGAAGGAACGAATAACTGGTGAAAACTTATCAATCGATCTTATAAACAGTTTATATTACTCAGTAGTATTTACATATTATTCGTAAAAATGTTTGAGGAAAGTATAAATTATTGTAATCTTGTTCTAAATATTTGCAAAATTGTCTGCACTGAAATAATTGTAAATGCAGATTATAAGATGTTATGGATACTTAACTTTCAAGATAAAGTAATCAATCACTTTGCCGATCACAATGTTACAAAAAATGCGTGATTGTTCTTATTGCAAAATATTATTCAATTTTAAAGAAATAGTGACTTTTGAAATTGGATACTAGGATGTAAATTTTTTTTGATATTTTACAAAATTATATTATCAACGGGAATTAAATATAAGCTGTTACGAAGTTCAGTGTTTTATAAGTTCTTCTTTACACATTAAGTTTATTAATATATTACTAATAGTTTAATAGTAGTATTATAACATAATATAATTATGTCTATGTGTTACTTCGTGACTTAATAATAACCACACAATGAAATAGGTCATAGTTTTATGATAGTAATAATATTAATGATTAATATATTTTTAATTTGTATTATGAGTTTCTGCAAAGTAAAACCCTTCAAAAAACGCAGAAAACCGACGTTTAATGATTGTTTATTGGTTACGTTTTAGTGGAATGTAGTGGCAGCACTGGATCCGTAGCAAATGTTTGTTCTGTTTGATATAGGTTAGGTTTGAAGGATTGAGAAACGTATGTTTATGCAAGGACTACGTTATGATTGAAAGTATGTTTTTTTCTGCGTAGTATGATGAAAAATATCATACGTTACACGGCCGGGAAGTTTTGCAGCCTAATAACGTTATATATACTATTTCGATAAGGAGTGTGAGTAGTGTCTATTTATATTTTATAGTAAACATCTCTTTGTGCTGCACTTCTTAGCAGGGAAACGTTTTAAAAACATGTAACAACTTAAAGACTTCGAAGTTATAGTAACTTAGTAGTAGAACACTTGTAAGTGAATAATAAATTCAGAATTTCTGAAGTTCGTATATTTCATCTGCCTGAACAGTGTCTATGTATAGTACATTCTACTCTAAGCAGCTTTGACGGGAGGACATCCACTTTCATTTTTCATTATGATTTTTTCTAATAGTTTTGTTTAAGAAACACAAAAAACAACCAAGGTATCACTTCGTATTTATCATAAGCTTAAAATAAACTGACTGATGTCTGGTGTCTCAAAATAGGAGTAGTTAAAAACGATTTTGGTCGTTTTGAGTGTTGGATGGTTCTTTTTAAAAGGCAAATGAAAGTGCAATTTTGATGATTTGGTGTTAAGCGCATCTTCATACCTCTGTTAAAGAGATTTTTTAAAATAATGAAGCTGCATGTTTTTGAAACACAAGTCGTCACGTGGTTCTCTTGCCTACATGGACGTCAGTAAACTTTTTAAAATTAATTTACCTTGATTTTTGGTCTGCATTATAAGTATACGTTTGGCAAAAACCATAAGATATAAGTTTCTACAAATGCCTGGAATACCTGTTGTACGAGGAGGTCCATTAGTATATTTAAAAATGTAGTTGGGGAAGTCTTATAAACGGCTAATCTATGTTTGAAGTTAACAGTGTGATTAAACACTGATGTATCCTGGGTGATAAAAGCCCTGCATTCTGTGGTGAAATCATGATACTTTTTCAAATCTTAACCATCTGTTTTGTTATGAGCAAATGTGAATTAGGAAAAAATTACAGGATTTACAACACATGGCAGCACATTCGCTGAAATGTCAAAACCCTCCTGGACGAAAGCTTTTTATGGGATATTTTCCAAACCCAAAAAAGGCACATCTAGAGAGTCCTAATAGCTTTATTTTGAAACCAATTATAAACAAAAAATAAGCTTCTAGGAGATATACTGTAAAAACATAAAAATGTTTGTATCTAATATAATAGCAGCTTGCGTCACTATATGAGACTTAAAAATAGCTAGTAAAATTGTCTTTAATTTTATTTAGATTTTTATTTTCGCAGCATAAAACATGTTTCAAATGAGTAAGTGTATGTTTATCAATTTTCTAGACAAATTCATTGTATTTCTGGAATAAAATTACCGATGGCTGAACTACCCATCAGGTAAAACTTTAAAATCAACCTATTACCCCAGACTTTTTCAATATGCATAAGAAATTCCGCACATAATTTCTGAAGGGCATTTATTTCATCTGATTTAAAAGTATCCATGTATCCATGTAGGGCCTGTACGTTCTACACTTAGCAGCTTTTTGACAGTACAACCATTTTCATTTTGCACACTTGGGTTTACATGGATAATCATTGTTTATCACATCCTCATACCACTATCTTTTATTTATACTGCCTAAATTTAAGTAATGAATCTGTATGTTATTTCTTCTCAAAACTGACGTTCTTGCATTAATTTTCATTAGGTCTAAAAACGAAAAGAAGATGCGCAAACCACTGATCGACATAAACTAACTGATCTCTAATTAACATTTAGAAAATGGTCATTCGTCATAAAAATGTGAATTGCTCAACACTCATAACTGCCGAGAAATTACATTTTCAAATTGACCCTGTTTTTCACTTCTCATCTTAAATACATGTTTGGTAAATTAATACTCAAGCATATGTCATAACTTTCTACGAAATACATGTGAAAGCGTATGCGTTTGCATGCATACGTATTCGAGGAATAAAGTTATATTGGTATAGGTTAGGTGTATTAGTACTGGTGGATTAAAAAAAAGTAAAACTAGTAGGCTTGTTGAAAATACTTAATATAATTCGTATTCCATATATGTATTCAGGGTTTACAGTTATTATGATTTTTTAAATCTTGATTTTTTCGATGAATCTTCAACTATTATTGATGTATAAAATTCTCAATTCTGAAATATGCATTATAGTCTGCCCGAAAATCAGAACTCCAGAGCACCCTCTAAGTTACTTATAAGTTTTTCTTGTTAGAAAGGAAATGCAGGAAATAAAATATGATCACAGAGTGTTTGTCTTGGTTCCAAAGGGATACATATTCTCCCTTATGTAAGAGTGTTTTATTTTCGTTGTGTTAAATTAATGAAATCAAAATCCTAACGCGAATGAATGTTAACGAACTTTTGCTGGCCCTGCATTCTGTGGTATGACTTGACAACTAATTTAAATCTTCACCATGAGATTTGTTTGAAACAAATGTTAGTTAGAAAAGTTCACTAATTTTACAACAGTAGCATATTCGCTGGAATTTCAAAAGCCTCCTATGCGAACAAAAACAACCTCTGTGTTAAAACTACTCCATGACTCTTTCAATTCTTGACCACCTGTTTTGTTATAAACAAATGTGAATTGGAAAAAACTCACAGGTTTTACAACAGGTAGAAGGTATATCTAGTACCATACGCTGAAATATCAAAAAGTCTCATACACGAAGACTTATAAAATATTTTCTAAATCCGCAAAAGGCACGTCTAGAATTGTAGGATGGTTTTAATTTTATAAGGATCAAGTGATCGTTCTGATCATTCAAAATTACGGATCTTCCTTACTAATATAGAAATGCTTTGATTTTTTATAACCAGTATGTTGTATGTGTTCATTTGAGCCATTAATATGTTTGAATAGGAGGGTCGCGCTGCTAACTTCATGCCTCCAAATAACAAAATAAATCAATCAATCAACGATTCATGACTTTGATTTTTATTCTATACATTTTTGACCCAAAATGCGAATTATTACAGTAGCCGCTTACATATTAGCCATTGATCATGCAATTTGTCTACTTTTAATGTGAATTACGACCTTCAAATCGTAGTTATAATTTTCACTTTGGTTGACGGATCTACGATTCTAATCTTGCTACTATAAACTATCCGAACCAACTATCCTCAACCAAAGCTAAAGAGAGTAACAACCATTCTCTTGGATAGTTGATATTACTTTATATTTAATGTTTCAGTCTAAGAACCTTCAGTGAAATACCGGTAAAATATTATAATAATTTTCATCCAGTGATTCAGGATAAGGAAACGTTGCCCATTTATGAGAAAGAAGATTAATTTTCCATTTATAGTAAAATCAACGTGCGCTGCCCTGTAGATTTTAAGTACGCATATACAGTGTTTGGTGTTCCAGTTCATGGTTAACAAAGGCGTTATGATTTAAAATTTATTTTTATTTGGAAATGATTTTCGATATTTAACATATATCGATTGAAGTTTCAATTAAATGTTGTTTTGCCATGCTTAGCCGAAAATTTAAATATTACTATCACCAATAATAATGACAGTAATTTATATTGTAAATGCATTTTCTTTTCAACCTTATTATAAAAACTGTAATGGAATAAAGGGAATATCGGATTGTGAAATAAACTGGACTCGCGTGCTGCTCAACACTTTTTAAGTTATTGTTTATAGTCTGCTGATGATTAAATGTTCACTAAAATTAGCATTTTCTTTGAACTTTTTTTAAATATTAAATGAACAATTACAAAACTTGAAGGTCGTCTAGGGATGCTCCCTTTAGTCTAACCCTCATAAATGTTATTTTCTGAAAAATTTTACTTAGAACTCTTTCCAACGACTCTTAGATTAATTAATTATTGAAATCAGTTCTGAACTGTAGGAGAAGTCGTGATAACACAAACCCCTTATTAGGGCACAAGTGAGTTTCTATTTATATCTTTGCCTTTGCTAGTGACTGACTATTTCAGCTATGCCTTCGTGTCTGTTATTTGCAGAATCTGAAGGTTAGTCTTGTATCTGGTCTACTTTTCATTAAATTTGAATACTTAATATTGTTTTCGATTTTTATGGTACTTGTTAAAAGTGATATACGAAATACTTTATAAAACTACTCTTTAACACCAAGAGGATGGAAATTGTTAATTGCAAATTCGTAATTATTGCGTCTGACAGCTGTAAATAATTCATTTAAACTTAAATAAATAAGAGTGTAAATATTACGTCTCGAGCACTTTAAACCAAAAGTAATTTAAACTCTAAAATGTATATCAATGATTGTAAGAGTATTGTCATTACTTTTAATGTTGTGAGTTTTGGTTTGCTCAATGTTCTCCATTACAATTTTATTATTATCTATATCATGCTCAAAATCTTATAGGGAAGTAGAACTGGCGCCAAATCTTAAGGCCCACGCCGTCCATAAGACAAATTGTTTGAAATTCATTGTTGGTGTTGGTAATTTTATATTTTGGTTAGGATTTTTGCGGACATTTGCCATTACTGATTTGTAAAAAACAAGTTTCACGACGTTTCGGGATCTGGAGACACACACTTTGGGGTCTGGAGACGTTTCGGGTTCTGGTTTGGGGACGTTTCGGGCGTCGTTTCTGAAGACGGGATCAGATTCCAGATCCCGAAACGTCGTGAAACTTGTTTTTTACTATTCAGTGATGGTAAATGTCCGCAAAAATCCTAATCAAAATATAAGACCAATGTTAATTTTACCATTGGTCTTATGGACGGCTTGGGCCTTAAGATTTGGTGCCAGGTATATATTAAGCATAATTACGTAAACAACAAATTTTTATAGAGATTTTGGGCGTTTGAAAAGTCGCGGAATGATAAGAGAGGGCTTAAATTAAAGGTTTTGATGTTAGGGACTCAAGAACATTACTGAATTTATTTCACTACGTACGAAAACGTTAAATAACGTAGTATTTAGCTACCATTTAAAAACCAGTGGGACTTAAAACGCCTGCTATGTTAATACGTTAACATAAAATACATAATACATATGATCACATAATACACATGTTAATACATTAAAACATGTAATACTGATGCGTTTTTTAATCTTTTGCTAGACATTAACTAAAAGCCAAGTTAATATGGTAGGTCTAAATGTCAGTTTGCTATTAAGATATTTTGAACTATAACAAGGAAGGATTGTTTTGCTTTATAATTACCCTAGTCATTTTTAGGGACTTTTAACCCTTTCAAGTCATTAGGTTGATTATTTTTCGTGCCTAGTTCTTAGTTTCGTATTAGGTACTACTATTTCCTATTGCAAAATTGCTGTTGTTAATGTAACAAGTTTTTTATGTAAGCTTTGCTCTATGTGTTTATTAATAGTGAACCTAGTGGACCGAGCCTTGCTCGTTGATATATATCGTCCCAAGCTTAATATTCCAGACATATGCAAAGAGAATTGTTCTCTTTAAAGTTGACTGGGTTTGGAAACAACAGTTAATGTTCTGTATTTTCGTTGTTTATTTCGCTGCTGTCGTGGCAACTTATATCGCCCAAAGCAAATTTTTCTCGACTTGAAAATTTATTTTTTATGTTTTTTTGATTAGGCTAAGTAACAAGTACATTGAAAGTTTTTGTCCATATATTAGCTATTTCCAGATTTTGAAGGGTATCCTATGAGCCGGGTTTGAGATATTTATGCAAACATACAAGCAAGCAAGCAGGCACGCAAGTAAGCAAGCATTGCTCATTTATTTAAAGCAGATTTAAAGCATTTATTTAAAAAGCATGTGCATAGGATTTATGCACTTTGTTTTTTTTTTCACAATAATCCATTACGATTTTAGAAATAACCATGTAAATAACAAATCATCATAATAAGCATTATAAACAAATTATACCGGTGCAAATATTGTAGATAATTCTTAATATTTTCAGTAATATTTCATTCTTATACCTGAGATAATCCAACCTCAGTTTCTAATCAAACGCAGGAAATTTATCAATGACTGTAAACTGACATATTTATACCGCAAAATTGTTTGTTATCTTTAAGGCAGAAAGTTTTCGCAGCAATCACACGACTTGTCTTATAGAAATTCAAAGCAGAACCTCGTGGGCCGAACCTTGCTTGGTAATTTTTAATTTTTACCTGTTTATCCCATTACTAACCCCTTGCCGACGTACTAACTAACTACCCTCCCCATTACTAACTAAAAAAAATCTGTGCCGACCTCTTTGTACACATTTTTAAGATATTAAAATCATCAGGCCACACGCTTAAAGAGCATTACTCTTAATATATGGCTGGGTTTTCAAACAGCTGCTATGAGTGGAAGTTTGTATTTCAGTTGTTTACTTTGCTGCCAACATGGCAAACCAAAAGGGCCAACGCTAAAATTATACAACTTTCAAATTCACTTTCAAGTAATAAGATTTTTGATGGCAATGAGATAATTTGGTACACGTTTTTGAACCATAATTTCCAGCATTTCCAGCATTGGGAATGCTCCTAGCCGTTGTTGAGGTAGTGCAATCACAAACAACCACTCAATCAAAGAAAACATTGTTCATATTTATAACGTTTTATGGAATTTCCATATTATGTTTAGAGATTTTTAAAGGACTTAATTGCACTGTATTGAAAGTAAACTCATGTCAATCTGTGATAAGGTATTTGACATTTGAAAAACAACTTTACGCCTATTATTGTTTTTATGTTTTTAATTATTTTCAAAATAACCAAAATATATTGTTCTGTGCAAAAAGCATTGATTCTAAAATAAATAAATACAGGGGAAAGGTGCGATAACTCTAAAAATTAGGTGGTCTACATGAGGTCCGTATACATTTAAGATATCTAACGTATACACCTTTTTTAAATCTTGGAAACATGTTCTGATTGTGAATTGTTTCCCTTCAAAATATTTTACAATAGTATCAAAGCTTTAAGATCATAAACAGTTACTGAACAGTTGACCATTAACTGACCAATAACCATTTAAGTAGAGGGTTCATGGGTGTTAGACTTATGATTTCATCAAAGGTTACGTGGGCTTTATACATAAAGACATAGATAACATGATAATACGTAATGTGACTAAGAATGTAACTTTAAGGATAATAATTTATTAACTTTAAGACTTTATGGGTATAGTGGCTAAACTGGGTGTTATTTATACATTT
The DNA here is from genome assembly GCA_035578135.1 of Flexamia atlantica. Taxonomy (NCBI): domain Eukaryota; kingdom Metazoa; phylum Arthropoda; class Insecta; order Hemiptera; family Cicadellidae; genus Flexamia; species Flexamia atlantica. Next base: position 30,441,841 of record JAQJVK010000003.1, read on the forward strand.
AAGATAATAAAAACTCTTTAGATTACACCTTAAAACACAAAATGTTTAAGGGTCGCCGAATCTCCTAGAAAAATGTGATGGTTGGTCTTGAGTTGGTTTTAAAAAACCAAGTTAAGGTTAATGACTTTGAAGTAACGTTTTTCTTATCTGACTAACTATATGAATTTTAACATAAGTTATAGTGACAATGCTCTGAGTATTGGCAATTAACGTGCTACATGTACTCGGCCAGCGGTGTAATTAAAGCAAAGAAAGGAAAGAAATTATTCTAATCATACATACGCTGCTCGTCAGGTACATTTATAACCGCCAACAGAGCGTTGTTTTATAACTAATATAATCGGTCATAAAGTTAACAAACAGATTGTTCCAGAAGTTACAAACAAGATATTACCCAGAAATTGGCCTTAACTTGGTAATTACTTCGATGTCACATCTTTTTCAGCATTGGCTAGCCTTCAAATTTGCGTTTTTATTTGTGATATTAATGCTTTTGAAGTCATCACATTGAAATAAACATATTACCTAATTTAAGGTAATTTAGGGTCAAACGATGATTTATTTTCCTTATTTTTATCGGTGTTGGAAGTATGTGTGATGTAAAACGGTATGCCTATCTGTCTTGTTCGATTGTCTCTGATAAAATTAAAAACTATCGAACCGACTAGGATGGAATTAAGTTTGCACAATGGTAGATCATATGCTTATCATTTCAATTAAGGATGCCATATTGACCTCTGATCTGCACCATTGAACTTCTCTTGACAACCCCTTTGAGGAATTACTCAATTGGGGTTTAGATTTGGTTACTGTAACCCATTTAAAAAGGAAGATGGGGTATCCATATTTAAACTAGTTTTCCCATCCCAAATATTGAAATGGCTGCCATTTTGGTTATTAGTGTATCAAACTGGGGGTTGCGTTTAGAAAATAGAATACACACATAGGCTACCCTTCAAAATTAAGGGCTCAATAGGAGTGTACTTTTGAAAATTGGGGCCTGCCCCTAAAAAACACAATTTTGTCAATACTTTCCTCTTCTTATTTAGGCCTAACCACAAGCAGAAGTGCATTTAACTGAAGATTGCTTGCTGGTCGATATTAAAACACAGGTGCTTTGTTCCAGTACTGAGCATTTGACTAAAACTTGAGATTGGTAATGACTTCCACAACATTGTTTGAATAAAATCCAATTATTATTATTATTTTTTTTGCTTATATTCGCCTGACACAAATATTCAGAGATCTGCATCAACTGGAAATCGTGTCAAACACCCTGATAAATAATTTTTTAGACCCTAACGTTTTTTGCAGATTGGAAAAAAATTCTTGGATTATAATTAAACTCTAAAAATTTTTATGTTTTGCACATTGACCTGACATATATAGAACTAAAAAATAGCTGTCGTAAAAGTGAGGAAATGTGTAAAAAAAAAAACGCTTGGAGTAATTCTGGACGAGGGCCTGACGCTACAGAGCGGGCTGGAAGGATTTGTATAGGTTAAGTCAAATGACATGGCCCTGTCCGCTCGAAAGACTAATGTTAATTTTAGAGTTGGGCTTATGGACGGCCTGGACCACGTAATTTGGCTCGGGCTGTAGCAGCCTGCGCGGCAAAGAGACCGCTTTCAAGATTTGTTTATTATAGTGAGTGGACAGTTACTGTTGTAGTGTACGTTCAGGGCAACCCGCGTGACTGCTCCCACACAAACAATTTTGGCTGAAGAAAATGACCCCGACATCGTAGGGCCTTAAAAACAAATATAGCCATCTAATTAATATTTGTTAAATGCCAAACACCTATAATTGCCCAGCCCAAACTATTTGACCTAGAACCTTGAAATTTTGCATGGACGTTCCTTTTAGAGTGTAGGCATCTGCTAAGAACGGATTTTTCAAAATTCAAAGCTTCAAGGTTTTTTTTGCGGAGACGAAGTTTTGTAATGTTTTCCTAATTAAATGTTATGGAAAATCTTTTGTTCATACATCCAACTTTATTCAATTAAGCAGAGGGTTATCAGCTGATTTATAATTTGATTCCATTTTTGAGATGTGATTGTGAAAAGAAAACCTACACTATCTACTGTTATTAAACTGTTTTTTAAACCTACACAACGCCAAAACACAAACAGTCCTGTACATTACATTTTGCTTGATATAAACCTTTTTTATTCAGTCACTGCGAATTCGTCATATGTCAAGGTTATACTATAATTTTATTATTGTGGGCGAAGCCATGGGCAACTGCCAGTATACAGGGTTCGGTAAAAGTCTGGAATATACTAAATAACTTCTGTATTATTTACCATGATTAATGAAACTTTGCAGTTGTGTATCTGTCATAGATTGCAATAACTAGATGTATTTTACAATTTTTTGGCGTGGCCAGGGGACGGCCTACAATGGAAGTCTTGAAATTCTTAAATGTAAGCATACCTCAAGTTACACCTTATTTTAAGGTATTAATTAGTATATTATAACAGCGCAAACCGAGTCTTAAAAGAATAATCTAGTCATAATTTACAGCTCCTCAATGATTTTAATATTTTAAGACAAAAATGTGGGGAAAGTGATGGAATACGGGCAATAACTCCTAAATTACTGTTACTCAGAAAATTCTCGGAATTTAGTGGAAAAGAAAATTAGCCAAGATTTAGGAGCCATAAAGTGGTGGTTTGTTGTAAATAAATTAGTTTTAAATGCTGATAAAACGACATACATTAATTTCTCTTTGAGACAGACTGTCAATTTTTCAGACGACTTGTTGTACAATTGTGATGATTGTTTACTGCAATCTTTGTTTTGTGGCAATCGTTCAAAAATTAAATCAAGTACCAATACGAAATATCTGGGAATTTTAGTTGATAATAAATTAAACTGGAAGCTTCACTTGGCAAAACTCAAAACTAGAATAATGGTTAGCATTCGTCTATTTTACTTTCTAAAAAATATTTGTCCTCTCAAAATTTTAAGAAGTTTATATTTTTCATTAGTTAATAGCAGTCTTGAATACGGGTTGGTATTTTGGGGAGGAACCTATATAAAAAATTTAAAATCAATTATTATTTTACAGAAGCTTTTTGTAAAGGTTATTTGTAAGAAATCAAAATTTGATTCTTCATTTCCATGTTTTGTAAAACTAAATATATTTTCATTACGATCACTTTTTGTGTTTAAAGTTCTTAAGCTGTTCTGTAGTACAGCAGATTTGTATAGCGAAAGCAATAGTTATAAAACAAGATTAAGAAATGTAAGTTTACAACATGTCCCGAAGCCAAATTATAACGTTCTTTACACAAACTTATCAGTTCATTGCACAAAGAATATTTAATCAACTTCCAAACAATATTAAATCAATAAATAATCATAAAAAATTTCTAAAAGAACTGAGTAAATGGCTAAGGACAGTTAAGAAGGCAGACGATTTGTTACGTATAGTGTCATAGATTTTATTCAAGTGTTATAGGCTAGAGTTAGCCTCTATTAATTAAAAAAATATATTCATGTTTTGTATTTGTACTGTATATATAGGAAATTGAATGTTTGTCTCTTATTCTATTATATTTTATAATATGTCTGTTGATTAAGTAATTGTATTGTTGAGTGTTTGTTGTAGGTAACAGCTTTGAGATTGGTTTTTAAGTTTAGATACAGTATTGATTTTTTTTCTAGATTACTTTATTAATTTTTATTGAAGTATTAGTGTAGGGAATGTATACTCTCATTAAAGCACAAGATTTTGTAGGTTAGCTATATTTTTTTTACTATCGTTACATCAAATTTGTTGTTTACATTAAATGCTCCGAACTCTATAAAATAATTGTTATATTTTGTAAAGGAACCCCCAAACAGACTTGTTATGTCTTGGGGGCCCTATTTTTCATCTGTGCATACACAATCTTCTGAGGTAAGCCTGGTTTTAATTATTATTTTTAATTTTGTTATGTGTCTCTTTACCAATATATTGTAAATGTTTGTATGTACAGAGAAAATAAAGATCTATTTATTTAATTATAGAGCATAATATCATAAAACTTTGAATTCGAGTATATTGTACGGATCTCACTAGATCTCAAATGAAGCACATTTGATTATGATAGCATGGTATCTTCAATCTTCTCTAAATAGTCCTGATTTCATCAAATACTATATTTTTATTCCATGCCCCAATAAAGCATGTGGCTTGAAATTGTTTGAAGATAATAATTTGTTCTTAACTCTGGTTGGTTTTTTTACTGGACGAAAACTAACTCGTGTCATTAATGAATTCCTTACATTTGTTTATTGCTTTATAAAAATTTTTTATTGTTTTGGTTTTATATCTCTGATGAAAGAAAAACAGCGTAAATTGTTGCCCAAATTTCGCTCTCACATAATGTTTCTACATCTAATCTTTACTCGACAAAAAATAGCATGTGATTACTACATAATATGATGACAAATTTACAGTTCTGTTTTGTTATTCTATCTCATCCATAACTCATAACGCCAATAAGGCCAACTCATAAGGCCACTCAGTTGGCAACTCATAAGGCCAATGTTATTTTTTTTATTTATAATTCACTTTTCTGCTTATCTAAAAGACTATTTTAAACTTTAATGGGATTGTGCACATCTGCAGAATAATATAATTTTATCGGTGTTCTTAGATTTTTGCTACGTAACACACAGGCTGAGAAAAAAGGACAAAATTCTTATGGAAAAAATGATTCTCTATTAATATAAAGATTATTATTTTATTATTTAGCAAGAGCTGTAGAAACAGTTAAATCTAAACACGTCCAAACTATCAGATTAAGATACTGTATTATTTTAATACTAAATAGTTGTAGTGTTATGTTAAGTGGACCGACGGTGACAGCGCCATCTGTGCGCGGTAAGGCAAACGCTTATCACTTGAGTTGTTTGTTTGGTTAGCAGTTTTATTGATGTTAGGGTCCTGGACCAATCGGTTTCGTATCAAACAATTTTGAAAGTAACAAAGTAGGCTACCACTATAACAACGGGTTTTACACGAAAATTAAAACATCTTATATCCTACCACAATCAATGCAGTGCTTAATTTGTAAAGAAAAAAGTACCGGAGCTTTGGCACAACGAGTGGCCAACGGGAGGGAATGGAAAACCCCCCAGAAGAAGGGCGGATCCAGGGGCCCTCCCCCGGATTTTTTTAAAATTGCGATTAAATTTAATGCCTTTTTAACATTTATGACCACAGTTTAACAATTAGGCCGTGTTCACTTTCGCGTTAGCTAGGTTTGCCCTGCCGAGGATAGAGTGAACTTGTGCCATAACCTAGTGGTCGTTAAGGTTGTGATCTCCAGCGCTACGTGTGTTTAGCGCCACTCACGACTCATGGTGGGAATTTACCATTGTCGAACAAGGGCGCGCTTGATTTGTCCAAACATTTGACGAACTATTTGCCGCAAGAGGCCTTATAAGATCGACATAGAAATGAGTACGGTAATGCCGAACGCACCCAGTACACGCTCGTATTGGCCTGGATTGGATTTGCCCTTGATTGAAGATAGTAAACTTCCACCATCACTTGCTAAAGCCTATCTCAAGTTTATCAAGTGATCAGCATCCATAATGGAGGTCGCATCTGTTACCTTGCGTGAAACTATGTAAAGAAAAATAGAGTTGTTAAAGAGGATTCCCAAATAAGAAAGCGTTGTACACTTTTATAAAATCGCTTTTTAAACAGTATTATTAAATTACGTGGCCAGAAAAAGGGTCCGGAGCCGTACCGGTGAGTTGAGAAAACGCGCTCCGGTGAGCTCCGGTTTCCTAAAAAGTACTGGAGCTGCGCTCCGGTGTGCTCCGGCTGAAATTAACCCCTGAATCAATGTATACAGAACCCTCTAAGTAGGGACATCCAATGTTTAGTTCCGCCGCGGAAAAGCAGAAGAGAAATTAGGGCTGATGCATGGTTCAAATGCATTAGTTCAAGCTAGCTCCGTCGTCCGTGCTTCAACTCACTACCCAAAATGTCATAATGAGAATGTTTGTAAACAAAAACAGACTAAACATTATGATAAAAGATATATAACAATACAAAACAATAACATGAAAACTGACAAAATATTACAACCAGCCGTCTGAAATCGGAAAGTCGGCTTGAATTATAAACTGTTATAACTATTCCAATCGGACTGAAAAACAAAAGTGGCACCATTTCGTTTTCGGCGGCGGGAACTATACTCATTTTTCCATAAGGTGTCCCTACTTAGAGAGTTTTTGTATACACTGACCACAATACTCGGTCATCTGGAAGAAGTTTACCCTTTTTTTAATTTCATTGACAAAATTCTAGAAGCAATGGATTGAGGAGACACATTTTCATTACAGATGGTTCTCAACGGGAATTGGCGGGCTTTATTATCTGGAGGTCGTTGTAGATAATATAGTAGGCAGGGGACAAAGATTGGCATGGAACTCCATTTAGGAACTTCATTTAGTTTACAAGATCACTTTCAGTTGCGTAGCTAATTTACTAATTTACTTATGATGACCTGTAATCCAAAAATGAATTTAAGGATGATGTTAAGGAAACCTTTTCTATAATATACATTTTGATAATATTTGGTTGGTAGTACAAAAATAATGTAAGCAGACGGATTTCACTAAAAAAGACGATTCACAGAAGCTTTGGTAAATATTACTTTGAATTTGGTTCAAATTTCGGCCTTTTTGCATTCAAGCAACTTCCGTAAAATTATAATGTATCAGTTTTGTAGTTATAATATAATCCCTAGTTATAATATATCCCTAGTTATAATATAATCCCTAGTTATAATATACATTACCGGCACTAAATGGAATTTGGGCGCATCTTGTTTCGTTTCTTGAAATGATTCCGTAAATTTGGAAAAAAATCAATGACCACCATTTTTTGACGGTTCAATGATTAAAAACTTCTTAAACTTCGAATTGGTCAATTATCAGTGACATAACAGTGACATAAAAGTGTACATATATTTAATCGTGCAAATACATCGTTCAAGAGCGTTTCAGAATATGAGTGAAGGATGAGTGTGGGATTGTGGGATGATATGGAAGCCTTGTCACATTTTTTCTATCGTAAAAAACCAAGGCCATCTGATTCATTTTGTCAGGATAATTATTTATCAGCCCAATAATCAATGGAAGCTGAGTCCAGACTCGAAACTTCGCAAAAATCTCTCAGGATCTTCTGGGTTTGATCTAACCCAGATAGTAGTTATTTTTATGATTAATTACACTAACATTCGACAGCGGCAAATACAATATAAAACCAATCTGTGTGTGGTGCATCCAGTACACAATTAAAACATTTGCTCAGTAAATAATAACAGCAAAATAAAAGGTGTTTAGCCTACTCTCCAAAAGTCCTAGAACCTTCTAACCCTTTGATATTTTTAAATGTATATTATTGAAATTTAAGGGTTACAGATACAATAATCTTCATTTCATTACTTATGGAGCTTTTCTCTAATATATCTAGTTTATTAATTTTTCCGATTTTCAGTGTTAATAAAAGGGTTATTTTGGGAAGGAATATTTTAAGACTCCTAAATTGAATAGCTAAGATAAACTTAACATGTTAATGAATTCGTAATCGTCTGACTAGGACTATTTCAATTTATTTGTTGCCAACACTGGGAGCATCTATTGGGCTGTGGGTCAAAATATATCATCGGCCACACAAGATTCCAGCGCTCATATATATATATATATATATATATATATATATATATATATATATATATATATATATATATATATATATATAGACCAACATCCTCTTTTATACTTATAGAAAAGAGGATGTTGGTATATATATATATATTTATTTATTTATTTGGCAGGGATAAACACAAAAACCGCTGGACCGATGGCCACGAAACTTGGTACATACATGTAGAATTTCATGGAGTAGGTTTATACACCTTCAATTTCGTGATAACTTTCAGGGCTTAGCCCTGGGACCGTCTTAAAGGTACCCATGACAGGGATTTTGAAATAATTTGAGTTAGATTTGTTTACTAACAAAACATATGAAAGTAAAATTTAAAACAGGTGATGTAAATTATAATGGTATTTCTTTCTGCTATTTAACTGTATTTTTGTTAAAATGAAGATTTGTTACTTGGTGCCAGGTGGTCAATGAATTAGACTTTTGCATTTTTTCAAAGTGCAATACACTATATAAAATGCTGATAATATGTAGTATAACATAAAATAAATAACTGATTACTGAAGGACTCCAGTGATCACTGATCACTTATACTTGAAGGACTTTTTTTATGACAACTAACTGCTATTTAAAGAGGAAGAGTGTGCTACTGTAAAGAATTAATTTTACCTACAACACTTTAAAAAAACTGCCGGGACGGCTCATTCAAACGTTTTGCTCAATATAGAGTCAAAAAACGTAAGACAGCACTTTTTAATAATTGCTGGAGTGGCATTGTAATTTTTTGTTCAAGGTAGACCCTAAAACCTTAAGAAAATGATCTTTTACAGTGAATAAAATTTCAAGCTAACTTCTTTGATTCCTCTAACACGTATGCCTTCATGAAGGAAATAAATAGGATTTCTAATAAGCAGGTCTGCTGCGACGGGGGTGCATAATAAAGTTTTAATTAAGGGTAACATATGCGAGCAGACTCAAAGTGCCGTCGAAAAAGCCAAGGGTGCCGTTCCTTATATTGTGCCCCATGATCATCATCAGGGCAAGCTCAGGTACCGTGGAAACGACCATTAAATGCTTCTCGGCGTTCGTCTCTGTAAATTGGCCTCTTGAGTGTGTGAGCGCAATCCTCTTCACCTGATAGCACGATCGACTGGACAGCCGACACAAGCATAACGCACTTGCAAGAGGAAGGACCACCGATATTGGGCATGAGCCTACCCAGGGCAGCAACACCATTTGGGGCTTTGTCGGTGGGGCGTTGGATATGGTCACATTTTTTATGTACAGGCAGTTTATGCAGGAATATAATACCCCCGTCGTAGCAGACCTTCGTACTAAGAGCGAATTTCTAAAAACTTTTGCTTTATGGAAGTACATTTGATATGTTCAAAGAAGTAGATACATTACATACATTAGATTTTACAATAAGAAAAATAAATGGGAAAGCAAGACTATATAATTCATGGGTGATAGTGTATGTATAATTTTAATCGTGAGCGAAGCCACGGGTTCTTCTAGTATTTTATATCGAAAAATTATCATAAATAAACAATTCAAAGACATTCAAAAATACTGTATTTTCACCGATGATCTTATATTTAAGCATATTCTAAAATTTATACAACAGATCGACATATTTAGACTGTGTGTTCTAAATAGAAAATACATTTGGTTAGTAAATCGTACAACTAAAAACTGTGGTAAACACTGTAAAACTGGTTGTATTTTTTAAATGGAAAGACCATTTTCAATGCCAAAATATTTTGTAAAAAGAATTACTCTTAAAATGCAAGAGTAACAATAGTTCCTGGAATATGGTACGAAATTTGCAAGTGATGACCAAAATAGATACCGAAAAAGTTAATAAAGTTAAAGCATTAAGTGCGACTTTACTGTTCGACGGGACAGCGTTAGGTTTCGTAAACCTAGTATTTTACTTGGTACTACTGGTACTACTTCTTCAATCTCTTGCGTACCACCTAAAAGGCCTTCGCGTACCACCAGTGGTACGCGTACCACCAGTTGAGAAACACTGATATAACATGTTACAGCATCAGGTTATCCAGATGTTCCTTATCCTCCTCATTGTCCCGCCATATTGATTTTAGTTGGCATATCATAATATATAGTTTCGTATCCCGTGTCCTAGGATATGCATATCCTAGGACACGGGACACGAAACTATATATTATGTATTGCATGCTATATTACATTTTTATTATTACGATAATTCCTATGATGAAACTCTGCAAACAAAAAATGTCTTCCTACTGTTTTTTTTTGCAAGGAAGCCACTTTATGGGTTTTTGTAACTGATTAAGTTTTTCTTTTGTTGTTATACCACGATAAAATCAACAACTAGGCATCAAGTTAAAACTGTATACTGTAGTAGTATTAGCAGTACACCGTGCTATAAAATGCCTGCTTTGTGAGTAGTTCGACACAACACCAGTGAGTTCAGCACAGGACGGTAACGGTATTGATGGAGCTTGGTTCTTGATATACTAACAAATTAACTTGGATTTAAGCTTCACATATCTTCATTTTTGGGCCAAATATGTTTTTAAATTAGAAATGAAATATGCATTACAGGAAAAACTTCTAATTTAATGCCATAATATTCTGGCAAGGTTTAGGTATCAACAAAAGTTTTATTTCGTGAAAATACAATGAATACAAGTAGGTTGTTGTATGTTGATGAGTGTTTAAAGTTTGAGTCAATAAAATGTTAAGAAAATAGAAATACAATGAACAGAACGTTGAAAGAAAGAGTAGTGTAAAGAAAAAAATATCAACGAAAATGGTCTTTTTTGAGGTTGTACTAATATGATATAAATTGATTTAACATCCTCTTTAACCTTCTCTAAGAAAGCTTAGTTTTTAGAATCTCAATATCGTGTATGAGTAATATCAAGTCTGGAATATTGGTGGACCCACCAGGGCTAGATGGTTATAATTTGGTAATCATAACCAAATACAAGAGGTAATGAGAATCATCAGGTAAACAAATTTGTTTATAACGGTTATCTCTGTACGTTTGTGTAATGCTTTTAATTACTTAACAGGCTTTGAGGACATTATTACCTGCCTCTCTTGCCATTTTTTAATTATTCTCTTGATATTATGTTTGTAATACAATTGTATTTGATTGTCGATTAGAATATATCATTTTTAATTTTGAACATTTGCCTTTGAAAATGTATTTAAAGTTAACAATATTTTATAAAAGAAAACTGTTCATTCATGTATCGTGCATTCCTTTATTGTATTCTAATTCAATAAAATAATAGGATGTAAATTATGAAAAAACTGCAAATACTGTAAGTACATTTGCATGAAGTAAATTTAGAAAACAATTTTCCAAGTTATTGGTATAGACTTATTTGCTACAGTTGTATGAAATGAAAAAATCTCAATTAAATAGTCAACATAAAATAGCACATAGAAGACTCAAACTAGACATCAGACAATTTCTCGATGAGGATGATGCCTGTTATGTTGTGGAAGCAGTAGCCAATTGGCAGTGGCTACCTCTCTTCTATTTGCAGCTGAGGCTAAAGTTGGAGGCAGTGGGTGCTCAACAGCTGATGGTCGTTGTCAGTACGAGAAGAGGAAGGCTTTGCAAGTATATCAACAATTTGTGAAGTGTTCAGAGAACAGAACAGTAAGTATTTTAACATATTAAAATGTAAAAGGTTTTAAAGACAATTTTTTTTTATTTTATGATAGAAAAGAAACGGCAATATTCATATTGTTCTGTGAGAAGTAATTTGTAATTTTTCAACTTGTAATTTGTTAATATAAATCAAAATGGAATGTAATGGAGTCTCAAAAGTAATTATTATCAATGCATTGTAATAGCTATTGTAATACTTATCCTATAGACTTTTCAACTAGTATTTTATAATTTGACAGATTTTCCTGTTTCTCAAATTATATTTCAGCTTTCCTCAATTTTTTTACCGTATTTTGAGTGTCGTTGGTATATTTGCGTGTAAATGATTTTGGGTGCAGTTTGAAAAGAATAAAGCAATTAATTAATGGACTATTTCCATGTTAATGGACTATTTGAACTGTGTTGCTACAGCTAGAGTGTTTTGAACTATGAGGTTCTTCTTAGTTTTGTTTTCATTGTTAGTATTGATTTTTTCCACATACAATAATCAATATATAACTTATTGTTTTCCATGCAGATATTAAAAATTCGTTATTTCAACAATTTCTTAACAGAAATTCTCTGTCTGGAGTCTGGTGTATGTTCAGAGCAAATCATCCTACTGATTATAAAATTTGGTATGGGTGAAGGACTTGTTATTTATTGTTTTGTTTTGGACTTTCCATTACGCTTCTAGAGTATAACTACAGTACATTTTGGGAGGTAAGAAAATTCTACCCATTATAAACTTACCTTACATAAAACTTTGCCTTTAAACTGGAATGTAATTTTACTAATTACCTTAGAAACATATTGTAGTTAGAAACTGGAAGCGAAAGGCTAAGTTTAAAAACTAAGCAATTAATTACTATATTCTACTTAGACTAGACTAATCTGAAAGCCATAGGATAAACGCATTCAAAATTTAGTTTCATCAAGTAGGAAAATTGTATTTTGGATTTTAATTTTAGTACATTTCGATAGAAAGACTGAAATACAATGAAGAATTGAATTCAAAATTGAAAATTGAATTGAATGGTTTTTTAATCATCAAACAAATTAATCCTCATCAGAAGATGTACCACTGGGATGTAAAGTCCCCTACCCTTAACCTATTGGTGACTTGAGTTGTATCATCATTTGACGTTCAAAAACCCTTACCCTTTGCTATAGTCATAATAAAAATTTAAATAAATTGGAAAAAAGTATAAATGCACTCAATGTGGTGCAGAATATAATTTATGTAATGGCGCATAACCTTCTGTTACAGGGTCCAACAATGGAGGAGCCCAGTTTGTTGAGTCTACCACAAGAAGTACTGACACACATCGGCAGTTTCCTGAGTCTCAGGGACTTGCTGGCTTGCTCGCAGACTTGCTCCCAGCTCCGCTCTGCACTCAACGACAACTGGTTATGGCGAAGGCACTACCGACCTGACATCGTCAACTTTATCAACGTTAAGAAAAGTCACGTCAGCCCCACTTTTGAATATTCTTCAGAAAGTGAAACTTTGGAACCACTTTGTAAAGAGCGGATAAACCTACTCCGACAAAATCACATGTTGAACAACTGGAGGAACGGACGATGCGTGAATCATGAATCGCAAACGCCTGGCAACGGACTCTTCCTTGAAAACAACGATCGACAAATAATTTACGACAACGTTTATTTGTTTTTACATGTGATGAACACGAACGAATTGAATATTTGGAACATCGAAGAGGTCCCGTATTTGTTCACTACTGTTACGTTCAACCTTTACGAATATAATATGGAGGATGAAGACTGGACTGATATTGTGAGAGTGTGGTATCAAATTGTGAAAGACAAACTGATCGTGATTCAGGGGAACTTGATTCAGGTTTATGGTATAAACCTTCCAAATAAAGACATTCCATTGAAATACCTGATTTCTGTAGACAGAGACGAAGCTGTCCCCGACTTTGGAGAGACGCTGTACACGGACTGCTACAGTTGGATTGTGGGTAACTTGTTGTTCTCTAGACTGTGCTACCTGCCTGTGGTTCATGTTTGGGATATTGAAACCGGAGCTAAAATAAGGGCTCTGCGAGCTCCTACCACTGGCTGGGATTTGTACGTCATTTCGTTAGATAATGTTAAAGATGTTGTGTTCAGTCTGAGGACTGATGACCCATTTGCTGCAGGACCTGAAGATTATTCCAAGATCACCAATCACATCACCAGCTACAATGTGTCCAAAGACGAGTACACCACTATCTACCCGAATCTAACCGGGTGCAAACCAGTGCATGCAATGCACTATAGAGATTTTATTGTATTGTTTTGCATTGATGACATGTTCATTTTTATTTGCTCAGTTTATGTATTCGACAGACAGACTTCAACAACTGTGGCTCATGCAACATTCTCAGACCTTGTTGGATTATACAAGTCGCGGATAATAGAGGACCGTTTAGTTTTAGCGACACAAAATTCTATTGATATTCTAGATTTGAAAAGCTTGGATAAGATTCATAGTTTGAAAATTGATGATGTTATTGACATTGACTATCTGCCAGTTTTTGATTCGACATTTATCATTACTTCATCGGTAAAAAGTGATATTGAAATTTGGGATATTAAAAAAAGTGAAGTAATCCTAAAAATTCCTCTTCAAAGTTTTGTGTTTTTGAATGAATCTTGTTCTAAACTTATAGTAATATCTGGACAAAGACTTCTTGTTAAGAATTTCTGGTGATTGAACAAAAAAACTATTTAAGAGACCAAAAGATCTACTTGGTTGAAATTGAAATTGAGGCTGTGATTATAGGTTTAACTATGAATAAAAAGAAGACAATTTCAATCTAGAATCTAGAATAACACTTTGATATTTGTCATAAATAATATAACGTCTAGTATTTAGTGAAATACTGTATAACAGCAATAATTGCTACATAGAATGGTTAATACTATCACCAAAATTTAATCAGTCTTCCAAAAGTCGGTGATAAATAAATATGTGCTTATAAACAATTAATTTTGTATACTTTCTTACTTTTGAAATTCCAGTAAAGTTTTAAAGCTTGGACAATGTGATACTGAGGAACTTTCTATTATGATAATCTCTTATATAAGCATTACTTGCTCTCAAGCACGTCAGTAATCTCCTTCAACTATTTCTTAAATTCAAGGAATAACAAATTTCTGGCTGAAAGATTTCTCACAGCATGTTTATAAAATCAGTAAAAATCTAATTACATAAGGAAGTAAATTAGAAAGTTGAAAAGTTTTAAAATTGCACCTTATTGGTTGCTATGTTGGCAACAAAATAAGAGAAGGCAAGAAAAGTGTTGAAATCATTGACTTTGGATACATAAGAAGACTTGGATAAAAAGTCAATGGTTAAAATCGTAAAAATAAAAGGTATAGTTTCAAAACAAACAGCAACTTTATGAAAAAAACCTTGAGCTGCTAAAGTGTTTAGAGAAAATATCACTGAGTACATATAGGACACAGTTAATCGCCCTGAGCTACGTTCAGTCCTCCAGCCTCCAGGTAAAAATAATTAATTACTACAAACTATCTGCCCACTCATCTCGTGACTTACAAAAAAACAACACTTCTCTTTCATGTTGATTATTAATGGGGTTTTGCAGCATAAAACACCTTTCAGTAAGGAAGTGTGCGTATTTTATTGATTTTAAAAATTTTATAGAAATTGTGTCACTGGGATAAGGTTTCCAGAGGCTGAACTGTCCATCATGCCAACTTTTAAAATTAATCTGCTACTATAGATAGACCCGAAACTTCAATATGGCGAAAAAATTAATTTCATCTGCTTGAGTATATACACTTTGCAGCTTCGATAGTACTACCAGTTTCATAATTTAAGGTTTAGTTTACCTGGATCTTCATTGCTTAGCAAATCTTAATACCTGTGTTTTGGAGATTTTTTTCAAAAGTGATGAACAACACCATTGACTTTACATCTCTTGAGACATCCCATTCTGTACAAAAATCTGTCGCCAACAAGCGTAGCGGACTTCAGCCGAACTAGTCGGGTAAACCCTCCCATACAGTTTCGAGGGTCTAAAGAGATCTAAAGAGTCTAAAGAGGGTTTAAAGAGACTTAAAGTCAATTATAACACAACATCAACGCGTTAGTCTCTTGTTCATTTTTATCAGATCTTAACAAAAAACGGTAAGAAGATATGCGCAAACGTCTGATCGAAATAAACTAAACTCTAAATAACATGGTTAAAATTGTCATCCTCCATTTATTCTAGTAATAATTTCAGCTGAGGTTTAGCAGACGATTTGATGGGTTTATAGTTTATGTCGCCCGCCCTATTTCGCGCTCCTACTTGGTAATGCCACACGGGGCGGTTTTTCCAGCTGATGTTGAGCGGTTTTCACCCGCGGCGTGTGGCACCCTCCATTTAAATAATGTGATTTTGCTTCACGGGCGGCAAAAAACCGCTCAACAGCTGCAGGAAAACCCCCTTCGTTGGCATTTTAGTTCTATCTATCGCCGCTGGTCGCGCAACGCTACAGTCGGTAACACAGTTCACTCAGCTAGTTCCCCGCATCGCCGCAAGGGTGCACTCTAAACGGGGTAGTGCAGAACAACCTGTACTACAACAAGAAAAAGCAATTTTAATAAAGAATTCATGTAATCACTTCAACTGTCAATTAAAATGAAATCATGTTAACATACAAATAACCTTGGAAAGGGGAAATAGTAATAAAATTATCGTATTTCTTGCAAACCTATCGTACAAAGGAACAAATACGGTTATATCATTGTAAACAACTCTATGGTAAAATGAAATATATTAACATATTTTTTGTTTTTATATGTATATGTACGAATTTAAAAAACTAAATTAAATACGCTGGAAAGAAAGCAGTCAAAATATAATTATGTTTAATTACAAAGCAAACAATGAAACTGAATATGCATATTCAAAGTTAAAAAACAAAATTAAAGTCTTGTCTAATTTTCGCAAATACGTGAATAAATTACTCTTTTATTCATTTGTACATCAAGTTTACGTTTTTTCCGTAATAATGATATTCATCTATGGTATATAACACAGCATTATTTAATACTCACAGAAAAATAAATGCCTTTTTCCTTTTTGTCGCAGAGGGAGGTACAGCACTATTTAGGTTGAAGTCTTAGGTGTCTGAGCTTATTGAATAAAAAAAAAATAAATGAAAGACCTCAGTACGTCTTAATTTAACAAAATAAACCCAAATTACGTTAAAATATACATTTCACCATAAAATTGACTAAACACATAAAAAAGACCATCCACCCGCTCGCCGCATAGGCCTAAATGTGACAACTAGTAAAAGGCAACAGAAAAGACGAGACTACCAAGGATGATTTTGTTAAATCACAATGCCAAATAGCTGGTATAAAAAAATAAACATTGTTTCATTTTAAATCTTATTTTCTTTTAAGCAGTTGCACCCATTCAAAATTATCGTATATTTTCGCGTACGATAGGAAGAACCATCGTAAATCGTACAAACCAGAGAAATTATCGCACAAATACAATAATTATCATACTTTTGGGAACCCCGGAACATCATCGATGTAAATAAATACAACAGGATAGCTAGCGAGCAACGGGGAGCGATATCCGAGCTAATACAGCTGTGTGTTGGGGTTGCAGCCGGGCCGAATTGAAGGCGCTTGGGGGGCTGAAACGCGAAACTGTTGTTTACTGTTTAAACCGCACGGCTTTCGGAGCGGTTTTACGGGTAAAACTTGCTATAAATAGATGTAATTTAATTATTATTAAGTAATTACAATCAATATTTAACCAGACGGTCAATAATTAGCCGACTCCATTAAAAGTAATTTAAAGCCGTCCGCCGTGAGTCCATGTCATTGTCTGCCAAGTCTGAAATTTGGGGCTTGGGCACAGAGGGGTCCCGGGACGAGTAGGATTTTTTAAATTTGAGATTTCCAGTCCGACCTAATGACTTATAAGAATTAAGATTATACAGAAAATAAATACCATTTTATCGGATCAAGCAAATACTTGAAATACAATTCTTGGTGCTGTAAAATTCTCATGCTTTTTTGTTGTATTGTAATGTAGTGTTTGCGACTTACTTGTTACTTGTTACTTACTTGTTATCCTCCCACTAGAAGCACTGAAGTGCTGAAGTGGTCGTCAGTGTTCTGCATAACCTATTCATTATAAAAAACTTTCCTATGGTGTAATAAGGCCTCTTGATTAAATAATTCCTTCATCCTGCTCGAGGTTCAACTGCTCGATATCATCGATCTTCTTTATTTCTTGAGGAATTCTGCTGTACAATTTTGTGCACAGCGATTCTGTTGGGCAATTTTTATGTAGCGAGGGCCACCTTTAACCAGGGTGCTTGACATATGAACATTTTCTTCTGCTTTGTGTTATATTTATGCATGTACATTTTCATTTTTGCCAAAAATATCAATCAGGCTTCCTCTTCATCATCTGTGTTGACTCTAGGATGAGAAGTACCGGTATAATCAGGACTCTGGACTCGATGAAAAGCTCCTTACAATGGGATAGGTATTGTGCCTTGCAGATTGTTGTTATAATGCGTTTCAGCAGTAGGAGTATTCGATGAGCCAAAGGACTACTTCCCCAGAAAATGATGCCATAATTATGCAATGAAAACTTCCAAAATATACTTATATTAAATTTGTTTTTTCTACCAGGGGTTGTAATCTACGCATCATATAGCAGACAGCAGTTAGCCTCTCTGACATTTTATCTATATGTGGAGACCACCGAGATCGTAGGCAGCTCGATTTAGACACTTTTGATAGGGTCTTCTCAAACTTACTCAAGAATAGGGCACACTATAGCATTAATGAATTTTTTGAGGATGACCTCTCAGTGTTATAGTCAGCCCCCGTCGACCGGAAGTCAAAAGTCAATTTTAAGTTTAAGTCTTTGACGTACAGTGTGTTTCAGTTTTGTTCGATTTTGAAATTGAAATTTGTTTTTTTTTCTTGACGCCATCAATCCCACGTTGTGGGTAAAAGATGAAGACATCAGGTATCAGGTATCATTGCTGACGGTTATACCAAAATATTAAATTTTGCTATCTACAGTTACACTTGAGCTTCCAAGGTGGAGTAACGAGGAACTTTCTGTTTTTCCTCGTCAAACAAAAAGTAGAGGCAAAACAAAAGTTTTAACTTTTTATAATCGATAAAAAGTTAAAACTTTTGTTTTGCCTCTATTGAACAGCGATCTGTTTTGTGAACACCAATTACTCATCTCATTCAGCCCCTCTTGGTCTTCGTTTCTCAACAAATATGTTCAAATTTTGAATGAATTAAATGGCTAACATCGTCAGCGAATAGCCAGATATCACCCGTAGTTATTGAGTCGGGTATATCATTCACATAGAGAACCCAGATATCACCCGTATTTATTGAGTCGGGTATATTAATCACATAGAGAACAAACAAAACAGGTTCCAGGTTCGATCCTCGGAGTACACCTGTGTTAGTTGATCGGAAGAGAAATGGAGGATCGGTCACATCGAGCTAATCCATCTTTGCCTGTATGCAGAATGCTTACTATTAGGTTTCGATCTTTTAAATATGACGATATCAATTTCAGTGAATTACCACCAATGCCCATAGACTTTAATTTATTCAAAATATGCCGTGTGATAAAAGGTTTAAAAGCCTTTGTCATATCATAAAATATGCACAACTGTTCACCAACCACGTCGATATTGTCATACAACCTGACCAAAAGATCCATTATTGCATCAGTCGTACACCTATGCTTCTTAAATCCATAAGATAGTTTCCTTATGAAAGTATCCAAGAAGGTTAGTTCAAAAAATTTTCAGAATAAGCTTTGAAGTGCTATACTGGCTTATAATTCTTAACGGAATCTTTTTCATTGTTTTTGTGTACATACTACTTTCGACACTTTAATTTTACTAGGAAACTCACCTTACTGAAAGGACTTATTGACCATCATGGTGATTGGTGCATCACTTATTTCTTTGCACTCTTAAAATGTTGCAAGGAATTTCATCCACTCTAGCACTATATTTTTTTGAAACCCATCCTCCGGGTTTGTTAGGCCTAGGCCTCCACCGATATCCACATCATTCGGAGCAACAGGGATTTATAATTTTTACGCAAATATTGGATTATGATTATTTATTTGTCTTCACTAGTAATAATTATCATCATATACTGTAAGTGGTAATAGGAAATTATTAAACCATGGTTTATCCGGTTTTTGAAATTTTATTGAGACTTAATTGCACATTCTTCCCAAAGATGGTATAATACAAACATACAAGTGAATTGCACATATATTGATAACTGACATTAAATAACTGATTTATAATACCTATCATTAATATTTACAGTAAATATACATATTTACTGAATATCCGTCGGATTGCTGTCTAATTTACCTGATTGCTATTTCCGTAGGTCCTCAGAGACTTAAGCCCGAGACCATGTAAACGTTTCCTTGGACATGTTTTTCATTTAGTTTCTGCCTACTCGTAAATCTGTCATTAATAAGGTGAAATACCTTTAACAATTATTCGAATAAATACCATAGGAATAAATATGTTGAAATAATGTATACTAGTGGCTTAATACGGGGGAATTCAAACAGTCCTTTATTATAGTACAAAATACCTTCATAGCAAACTGGCATTTAGCTGTTATACGTTAATATCAAACACATGGTTTCCAATCAAGGATCAACATCATATGTTTTATGTAAACAAAGCAGACGTTTTTATATCCCAATGCTTTTTAAATTGTAGATATTTTACGTTATTTTCAGTTTTCTGTTGACTTTCAAGCAATCTCAGTATTTTTCCCGCCATCACGGAATAGAGACCTTTAATTTGAGCCCTCTCCCATCTTTCTACGATTTCCCGGACGCCCACAATTTTGACGCAAAGAATTGCCTTACGAAATTAAATATATGATGTTAATTATTACTAGTGATAGGCAAAGAAATAATCATAATCCAATATTTACGTAAAGTACATTGGTAATTAAATGATCGATAAAAATTGGCCGATTTACGTCAAATTTTACATCAAATTTATTGAAATTTCAAGGTGAATCTCAATAAAACAATTATTTTCAATTATTTTTATTCGTTAAAAAAATTGATTTTACTGCAAGTTCAAAGCTGTGCTACGTTTCTCTCTGGTGAGCTCGAGAGTGTGGGACTGAGAATTGCAGGCGCTATGGCTAGGCCGCTCTCCTCGGATGCGGTAGCACAGGTAAACGAATGTATTCGTAAATGTATTCGTTTATCTGTGGTACTAGCCGTGACAATGATATTTTTTGCGGAAACTGTCGCGTCGCTTTCTCAACCCTTTCCTGTTTTTGGAAAATATCGAAAATGTTTAAGTACTATACGGTATACGTTATATATTTAACAATTATTAGGTTCACTGCTGAAGATAATTATAGATTCCTTACGGTCATGGGATATGGAAATAAGGCTGATTTTTTTATGTTTATCTTAAATGAGTGACGGGGGAGGTTGCTCTGAGGGCTGCATCGTCTCCAGTCATATTCGTGAGCTTACTACAGCAGGCATCGATAACCGGGAATAAATACGTTCCATAACCGCAGCCGCTGCCGTACGGTCTACTCTAGGGAGCTCAAGTGTGTGGGTCCAAAACGATATCGCGCTGGCCAAAACCCGCAGAGCACCCCCGTAACGTTAGCATTGGCTGCTGCTTAGCGCCTTCAAATCTCAGACCCGCTGTCTTGAGCCCACTAAGCTACTGAACAACTCGGGCTCAATTCCGGTGCTTGCCTGCCTCAGTCCCTGTGTAAGTCACTGTTTACCACAGTGACTACTGGCCACTAGACAGCACCATGTCCAGCCTGCACTCGGGGCTAGGGCTACATGTGTTAGGTCGATCGAGACCTATTACTGACTGCGTGTAGCACCCTCCATTTAATTCAAATCATTCACTTTACTGACCACGATTGACAGATTCATCGACCTCAACAGCATTAAGATGACTTCTATGACATTTTCTCAGCCTTACAACCTTACAACCGATATGCCTACTACACCCATCCTGAGCTTACAGAGCTTACTAAACCTAACTTAAAATATACACTGATCACTTAAACCTCCACATTTTAAATAACGAATCACATTTGAATGGAAATAATTTAATTTCTATCACCGATTGACACCGTATTCACAAGGGCAACGCGGGCGGGCCGGGCACGGACACTGGCCCCGCCTGACGGCGCAGATCACAGTCCGGTACACCTGGTAGAAGTGGACGTACAGCGCCATCTCGTAGACGATAAATGCGATCAGCTCCCACAGCGAACACTCCATAGCGGCATCAGAATGGAACTCTTCTAATTTTGTATACGGGAGAAAATTCCTCCGATAATTTTAATCAAATAATCATAACCTAATTTAGTGAAAGCCAAAAATTAGCTGCAGCTGCATCGACAGAAAATTTAAAGAAAGAATAAATCAGCTGATTGTTGCATCTAGAATGAGTTCGTTGGCTAACCGCTCACTTATCTTCTATATTAGGTATATTAATACGTAAACGGTTTTCTTTTCACAGTCAAACCTCGGCTGGACTGTTTTTAACGTTTGAGATGTCAAATTAAAAGAACCTTCATGTAAATTTGCCAATCCGTCCCAGAATTTTTAAAAAAATCGTCGTCAAAGTACTGAAGGCCTAAAGGACTAAACTTTAAGTACAGTGGCACTACTGTATTCAACGACAACTGACCAAGTTCAGTTCACTTTGTTGACAACTGCATGAACATATGGTCAAGCTTGGAAATAGTTTACAAGTAAACCACAGATTGCAGTGTTTGCAAGCGAAGCTGAAACCGAGTAATCTAGCAGGAATGGATATATCCTATATTGATATGTATTGAGTATACTCTTCAAGCGACAAGACATGGCCCGTCTGAGATGATGCCACACCGGGCGGTTTTTCACTTTGCTGTTGAGCGGTTTCTAGCGGTTTACCCCCGCGACGGGTGGCACCCTCCATTTAAATACTTGTTACTTACTTGTTACTTGTAACTTCCATCTGTTAGCCCGATGAGCGTTGGATAGGTCAATGTGCTGTTGATTCAGCCACTATAACCAGCCAAATAATTTGGGGGACTGACAGCCCAAAGTCTGTAGAGAAGAAGAGAATATTAGGACTCAAGTTATATCAGTCAAAAATGTAACCCGATCGTGACGTTTTTTGTAGTCCGAAAACCTAACCTCCAGCTGAGACGAAAATTATTAATTTTTACCTGACAGAGGAAATATATCATCGGATATTGGATCTACCTTTGACGTCACAGGCTTTGGTTCCACAGACCATATGGGAGTTAGGCAATCTGACAGTGTCATTATATTATTCTCTTCTAATCTACAGACCTTGGCGAAAACCGCCGTGTGTGACATTACCCAAAGACAATGTATACTAACCCTTTAAGTAGGGACTTCGGGACATTCAATGTAAATTTATTTTAGTTCCGCCGCCGAAAAGCAGAGGAGAAATCAGCGCTAATACAGGGAATGGTTCAAGCTGGCGGCTTTCTTCTAAGATTCTAATCGTTTCAAATTGCCGTTCTAAACTACTAAACTATTGTAGCCTGTCGAAACTCGACGGATACACAGGAAGCCTTTGGCTCGAGGGGATAATTTTATGTATCAGAAATGTCCACAATTTTTCAAGTACCCAAACAATTTTGGGGAAAGTGCGATAAACTGAATAAAATTATTTTGGCCCCTTGTTGGTTTTCCATTTTTATGCCTCTGATGTGTTCAAGTTGAACTACAATCGATTACATGATCTAAAACACAAAATATACAGTATTTATACACTACACACATACATATTTCCTAATTTTTTCAGTTCAAGGGCAATAATCATCCTCAGACAAACCCCCTTTTGTCCAGAATCCGGGGAGTTTTTTCTTATATAATTTTGTAGCACTTGGTAACTCTCTCTGTGATGTCTTGGACAAGTTTGCTAGAAAAATCAATTTGAGCACGCCTATCCACTTTTGCGGAAAAGTTCCCAAAATTTAGGGGTTTTCAGTTCTAAAATATTTATATTAGCCCCAATTGTAAGTTTAGTTTATTTTTATGCTAAAGAAAAAAAATCCAATATTTTAAGCTCTCCCCTAAAGTTTTAGCACCAAAATAACAGATTTATTGACGGAAGTACGAATTTACTAAACACATCAGTTAAGTTGTCTTAGGGGATTTTGCACTATAGCAGTTGCAGTTATCATCCAATTTTCTAGAAATTTGGTAGAGATATTATTTTCTACGACATGGCTGGTCTCCTAGTGGACCAAGTTGGGGAAATAAATTGGCAGTTCTTATCCTAATTTTAAGGGTGCATAAAGACCAAAATTTGGGGTTCTGGGTTTAGAAAGGTCAATTATAACCCTGAAAATGAAATTCGCTCCCTTAGGTCAGCGTGCTATGACTCCCTCCATTAGACTACGTGTTTGTTAACCAGAGCTATGTCCCGGTCTTAAAGAGGTATCAAGAGTGAGAGGTGGAATTGGACTATATTTCTTGGTCTATAATATTATTTAAACGTGATGGCAAGTTAGAGTAGAAACTTTGATGTGTATAGTAAAAAAGTGAACTTAATCTTCCCTGTTTTCAATTTTATTTTTCACTTTTCAAAGTTACATTTTTAAGGCATTTACCAATAATAAACAAAAGGTAACAATAATAAACAAAATAAACGTAAAATACACTGAGAAAAATCACTTTTGGCCTAATATATATTCCGACAATAAGTATATCTGATTGCACTGATTATATTAGGTTTCGTAACACAGTGTAAGTTACAGATATAAAATATTTTAAACGGACATAACCTTTTCTTCGTAAGAACATAGGAAATGTTTGTATTTCATATAACCCTATATTTATTGGCTTATATCAAAAAATCAAACTTGTTGTGACTTTGGAACATATACGTATGACTCCTACAAAAATAAGGCTTATATCTGGAATGTATGACGTCACAACTTTGGATGTTCTAAATTCATTTTGGATATAAGCTTTGTCTTTAGCCGCCGTTTTAATATCTATTGCCGAAATCAAAGATTTATCATAACGTATAACTGATACAGTTATGTTGCATGTCCTTTCCTGTGATACTTAAACTCCCCTGATCAATAGTTGGATCTGTCACTTACGTAGCATATGTTTAAAACCAACAGCTATAATGGTTGTAGTAGACGTACATATTTTTACTATTTAAGATATAGTTGTTGTCTTTTTCAGTCAACTATACAGACTGTAACAGATTTATGGTTTTGTACGCTGCAAATATATATTGTGTCTAAACCAGACAGTGATTTTTACGGTATAGTTATTGTTATATCTCAAATTGAAACCTAATATTTAAAAACAAAATCTAAATATAGCCAGCTGAGATAGTTAAATCTGAACCACACATATAATTTGACTGGTATTACTATATTACAGTAGCTTGGTGTTGAGTTATATACCTTTAGTTAGGCCTTTCAGTTATTAGTCATTCGGTGAATGGGAGACCGGGTGAACTGAGGCGTGTGTCGTGTGAAGTGTGTAGTGTGTAGTGTGTCGGGTCTGCTTCTTTCTACTTGTGCTTCACGTGTGTTGTGCTGTGTTGTTTGTTTGTTGTAATCATTACTGATATTTTGTAATGAAACTGATCAAATCACCTGTGAAATGTTGACCACTCGGAAGTTGCATGGTGCACCTGTGAAATGTTGACCACTCGGAAGTTGCATGGTACTACATCGACGTATTTTTCTGTTGTAGAAAGCCCTGTAAAATATTGTGAGTTTTTCTATTTTATTCAAGGTTAGGACGTGTAGTTAGGATAAAAATCTTGCACTTTTTGATTCAACCATTCTTACGTGGTGTAAGTATAGAAGATATCAGTAGAAGTATTTTTGCACGAAGAACCGACCTCAAATTCATGAAGAACACCCCCATTCCACCGAATTTCACGTATAGGGGGGGCTTGATATTACAACTAAAAATCATCAAAAAACAAACTGAAATACAGTTTGGCAATTAATTATTTATTTAGGATTTATTATTTTATACAGTTCAAATGTTTATATTTCATATTTAAGAAAAAGATTATACCGACGGATGAAGTTGTTATTATGGAAGGGCCTGTTAATTTTCCCTATGTTAACATTGGACGGACAAAAACACCTTTTGGCTTATCAGAATGGGTAGAATCATAGAATTATACTACAGTATCACGATCGATTTTTCTTGGTTCGTTACAGTAAATGTTTTTTTCTCAATGAAATACACAGAAAAAACGAGCTAAACGAGCTAAACGAGCGAGAAAACGAGCTAAACTGGGAAAACGGCTTATGCGTGTATCTTTTCGAGGTAATTGTTTTGATAATAATTTACCATTTGGAATAAAATTTCTGTGCGTAAAAGTTTTTGACCTAGAGAACATATTACATTTAGCTATAGCCTCAAAACGCATTTTATTGAGGAATAGACTTCCGCATGGGAAATTTTTTGTTCCAATATTCAATAAAAACTATTAATTTTCAAAAGTATTAAATTCAAATGGTTTTATTAAAAACAACCTTTCAAATAAAAATATGTTCTTCATGATCGGAATACGCCTACTGTTACTGGAGTCATAGTGCAATTTATGAATTTATGGCAGCTATCTTAAATGGCAGATATGAAGGTGTTCTTCACGAGTTAAGGTGCTTTGTTCGGATAAAACTACTTCTACTGGTATCCTCTATACACACCAAGTGGCTAAGCTGTACCAAAGAGTGCAGGTCTGGTGAAAATTTACGCTAACCACAGGTACTGTAAATATTTAAAGTTTTTTATGAAGCATTATATTTTATTTGTTTTTCTGATTTTTTGTGAGCAATAAATAAACTTTTTTTCAAAAGACTGTTTTTTTATTTTGCTTCCTTTTCTTGAGTGTTGATTAATCAAAACAACATCGTTTTATGTAGTTAGTACAAATTATTTGCTAAATTTATAGTGGTTTATTGATTTTTAGTTTCATTTATTAATCATTTCAACTTAAATTTACAAAGTAAAGTAATATTTTATCTGTGGCTATTTGCAAACAAATTTGATGAAAAATCTGGGTGTCAATAGATTGAGAAATAATAGATGATTTTTTTATCGATCTATGTTTGAATAGGTGTTAAAACTAATGCAGTCCTTTAGTAATGACAATGGTATCCTGTCTCCCATACCTCATTACGCATTCTTCATGTTTAAAAGAAACAATTACAAGGGATAGTATTGTTTCAAATCCCAAAAAATTACATTTTTTTGTGTTTATCTGTTTGTGTTTTCAATTAACATTTTAAAAACAAATAAGTACATTGACAATTTTGAATATTAATTTGTTGGTTAATATTTTACCTAAAATGTATGAACATAGGCCCATAGGAATTTTTTTCGTTCATTTCATCATGGAAGTACTCAATATGGCAATTTTTAAAACCAGGTCTATTCTGCTAAAGTTCAGTTGTCACTGTCTACTCAGTAAAAATCTTTCTTTATACTGTTTTTATAGAAAGAAATAAGATAAGAAATCATATAATTCGTTATTCAAAACTTTAAAGATCAAAGTAAATGCATGTTAATTTTACCACAGAAAGACTATTCATAAAGACACTGATTTACAACAAAATGAGATAAAAAATAGATAAAACTCTTCGTCTAGATACATTAGATACATCTAAGGTGATCAATGCTTATTTCAGTACTTTATCCCACAGTTTTTCTCTCAAGTTCTTTACATTGTCGATCTTCTTGACTTCAAGATCTTTCCAGGGGGTTTTGTCAACAATAACAAATGGAAATATTTACAAGTGATGGTAAGACTAATTAATGCTACATGATATGTCTAACATTCAATGGAAGTAAATTTTCCATTAACATTTTCTTGGATTTAATTTTTTTAAAGTAAAATTTTTACTTGATTTTCACAATTAGCATAGACAATACCACAAATTACAAGTAGAAACATGATAGTAAACAAATATAGTGACAAATATAGAATAACAGATACAGCACCTTTCTGACGGGGGTCGCTATTCATTATTTCCGTTACAGAGACAAGTATAACAGATACAGCACCATTCTAACGGGGTTTCACTATTCATTATGTCTGTTACAGAGACAAGTGTAACAATTCTATTTGCTCTTTGTGGGGTCTGGCCATACGCTATGTCGGAATTAGAGAGAATTAGTCATTTTTACAGGCATTTCTAGATCTGAAAATATGATAGCTTGTAACTATTTCAAGAGTAGCCTATAATATAAACAGAAAGGAACTGCAAGTTATTGTTATAGTCTATTTACAAATCAGTCACTTCTTTATATATATTACCACTATTGGAGAGCAAGGATGATGACGTGTTTAATGACGTCATTGTTCGTGTTTAGATATAAGTTTATATCTGTTTCGGAATTTTTCCTCCGCTTCTGTTTTAGACATAACTAAACGTGAATGAAAATAGTGTCTGCTGCAGACATTTTATGTCATTTATTTTTCTCAGTGTATATTAGAAGTATTTTTATTTATCCTTCACAGTAAATTAACATAATTCATGTGGAAAGTATGAATAATTTTATCACAGTCCTGTCCCACGAACCCACATTGGAGCATCGTCTCATAATATCTAACCTTATCCACAAAATAAAGCTCAGGTATATTTTGAGAAATAAACCTATATAATTGTTGTACCTGTAAAAAGGGTATTTGTCATATGCATTAAATTGATTGTACTGACTTGGTAACTTCTAACTCGAGATTCAGATTTTAGAAGCTTACAAGAATTACATATATACTTTAACATTAGTAAAGTTATTGGTAATAGTAAAAAAATATTTTAATATTTTCTGCATGTCAATCAAAAAGTATAGTTTAATCAAAACCTTTTTCTCTTCAATAACAATAAAGAAATCTATAACTAATACTTAAGGATAGGTACAAATAAATTTACAGCTATCTAACACGTTTTATACATAAAAATAAACTATATTACAACAATAAATATACATTAATAGTGATTTACATAATGAATTGAAATCAGTAAATGAAAATATGTTATTAATTACTGCCAAAATAAGAGCTAACTACATTGCAAGCATACAATTTGTAGATACATGAAGATAGGTAAGAAATACGTATAAATTGCTTTGTGCAACAAATATATTAAGATACACGATATAATACATTTCCATGACTAAACCCACCAAAGTATATTTATAAAAAAGTGTAACCAAATACGTAAAGTAAACCAGTTAAAAAGAATAGTGAATATATGAAAGCCTACTATTATAACACTAAAAAATTGTATTGCCAACGAACACTTAAATAATCGTTTTTGTAAATATCATTTTGATTTCAAATTACAGCCTTTTGTTATTAAGCTTAACAACATCACGAAGTAGTACACTACTACATTTAATGACAGTGTCACATTAAATAAATTTGTTGCATTAAATAAATAAATAAATAAATATGTACTCGCATTCGTAGAATAATTATTCATAATAACCATTCTTTAAAAACTTTAGTGTCGTTTTTATAATTCATTTCAAACCATTCAAAACTTAGCTCTCAGATAAATGTTTATAAAGTGTTCAAACTCAATAATTCTGAGGCAAATACATGTTGTTTTTTCCAAGAATTCAGATGGGCTGAAGTATCTTTGTGCTACATCTAACTTATAAAAATACATAAACAATTTGCTTTGATTCAGACGTTTTTAGGATGGATATGAAAAGAAATTAAGAAGAGCTGGGAAGTTGTGGATTAATTTAGTTACGCCGGAAGTGAAGAGGAGCGACTTTGCCATTGGTTTATTTAGTTTCCCATTTTTTGTTTACTAACCAATTATTTTAGAAAAAATTCCTCTTCTCGCGAAGAACATTTAATCTACCTGCTGTTTTAGCAGTGTACATACACTTTAGCCCATCTGTAAATGTCACTTTAGGCTTCAAGTCGAACACTTACACACCTACTTCCGGAATGGTGCGTAAACGCTACAAAACCTTACAGAGCCTCTTGGAAAGAAAGACTTTCCTCTTTTTCGAACCTAGGCTGCAAGGTTCCCTCTTCCAATCAGCGACCGGAGTCAATGACCAGACTTATTGAGCAACGGGGACCGGACAGACGAACGTCTTGACGCAAGTGTGCGGCAGCTCGGGCACGAAGACGGGCTGGCCGTCGCTGTCCAGGTACTCGGCGTAGTTGAGGGTGTAGACGCAGTGGAAGCCGAGCCGCGCCACCGCCTTGGCCGAGTAGTGGCTGGTGCAGTCCACTCGCACCAGGGGGATCCCCAGCTCCTGGGCCAGCAGTCTGCGGAGAGACACAGGATCAGTATTGGCTAAACCATTGATTATAAGAAAAAAGGTATAAAGTCACTTTAGAATCCGTCTTCACCGTTAAACTCGAAGGAGAAAATCGATATCTTTTGATTTGATGTCAATAATCGATATCCTTTAAAAACATATGTTTTATGTTAATGTGAATCTTATTTGAAATAAACAATTTATCACGGTTTTAAATGTTTATTAAAATGTAGGTTTCAGTTAGATCCTTATCCTATTACAATTAGAGAGACTGATAAACCTAGAATCAGTCAGTCACTCGTAGATTGCAAAAACTTGCTTTGAAAGCTAATTCAGTTTTAATGTGGTATAACGATGATTCTAGGAATAAAACGTGATAAAAGTGGCAGATGTAATTTGGCGGTGTAACCAATATGGATGTAGGTAAATGGTTAGAATATTCCAATAAGTCGATGAGTAACATTGAAGACACCTTGTATTGAGCAGCCATAAGTTTACTCAATTCCCGAGCCTAGAATTTCATCATCAAAATGAATTACCTGGTTCAACAATTTTAGTTTAAAATTTTTTTTCTCCTACATAATAGAAAGAAGGACGTGTTCGACTCGTACCTAGGCAATTTTATGCGTCGATAGTACGGACGTGTTGTGCAAAGAGTATTTTCTCAATTTTTATAAGATGCAGTTTTATGTATTTACTCGATGATAGTATCGAAATGTTGTTTTGGTTAACATTATCGCGATTGTAAATATCGATTCTGAACTTTGATTGTAACGGTGGAGACGGATTCTAAAATTTCGCCAAAGTTTTCTTGAATAGATTTAAGATGTCTTACTAAGGTACACATTATCCCCATGATCCCAACTGTAAGGTCCTAATGCTAATCAAAGTATGCAGCTCGACGGGATAGACTTGGGCATGACAAAAACCGAATTAGGCTACCCACGCACCCACTAAAAATGATGACTTTTTCTAGTGGACGAGACTTCGGCCTCGATCCCAGCCCCGGCTGGAAATGATTGCTCGATAAGAACAGATATCTGGATTTAGGAACTTAGAATTAAGTAGAATGAATTCAAGTAGAATGAATTAAGTAGTATGAATAAATGACTTGACTGAAAAACACAGTGGACCTCTCGTCCGTGGGTCCCCCGGCAGGGCACAAGAGTCACTGAATATATATACCAAAGGCGTAGTTTAGGTAAAAAAAAAGAAGAAGAACGAGAAAACAGGAAGAGGGGAGAGTGAAGGAAGAAACAGAGTTGGCTTAGAAAGTAAGGAAATATTAAAAGAAAGCCCCCGAGGAGAAGAAAACCAGACTGGACTGAAAGGAAACCGAGGTATAACTAAAAAGTTGGATACTCGAGAGAGGCAAAGAAGCAATAGAAAAGTAGGAATGAAAGAAGTAGTAGAACTGAGAAGAGTGAACGAGGAAGAGGGATAGAAGAAAGTTGAACGAGACGCAAGACCAACGAATTGTATGAATAAAAGAAGAATGAATGGTAAGGGTTGGCTAGATAATTCAGGATAAATCACAGAGAAAAGAAAGAAACAGAGGAACACAAAGAAACACATTTGGGAAAACGAGCCCTGGTGTAAATAAGGTACAGGGATAAAAGGAAAATACCCCCGTTGCAGCAGTCCTGCATACTCAGCGAATTTCAAGTGCATAAATAATTAATGTAAATGAAGTCTCGCATCAAGTAAAATCAATATACATTCAAAAGAAAGCGTGCAAAAATACTCTCCTAGTGGCTTTTAGGAGCAAAAGGCTATAAAAAAATAATAGCCTATACTTGGCACGAAAATGCAATGTTCAAAACTTCAAAACAGCTGGCTTTTCCAATTTAATCATATGGAGAAATGACCAGCTGATTAAGTTTGAGTAAAAAATATCATAAACATCATCAGTAAAAATCTGTATTCGCTATAGTACATTTATTTGGCATATTTAGTTATCTGGCCTTTAAATAAACCATATGTCTGTATCCACCATATGGCTTTGAATCAAACATCAGCTCACATGTTTTAATGTAAACAAAGCAGACGTTTTAGATCCCAATGCTACTTAAATGGCAGTTATTTTATGTTATTTTTTGTTTTCTAGCAAACTTTAAGAAATTGCAGTACTTTTCCTGAGTCCCTGACATTAAAATATTTAATTTGAGCCCTTTTCCCTCATCCTGTGACTTGCCTAATGCCCACAATTGCTATTAAAAAATAAATTATTCTCCATAAGATTAGTATGGAAAAATGCAGGTTTTCTGCCACAGAAATTTGAAAATGGGGTATCAAAGGCTACAAACCAATATATCTAAACTATATGAAGCCACATAACATGTTTTATCAAGATATGTTGAGGAATAAGAAAGCTATCCAATTTCATTTACCTCTCATAAGATTAACATTGGGAAAGAGAGTACACAGGTTTGCTGCCTCAGGAATTTGATGATTTGGGTATTTTAAGCCATAATCAAGTAGATATTAACTGTATGAAGCCCCATGCCAGTTTTTATCAGGATATTTTGAGAAATGAGCGAACTACACAACTTTTTATATATTACCCATAAGGTTAACATGGAGAATGACTATGAAGGTTTGCTACCATGAAAATGTAACAATAGGGTATTTTAGGCCATAATCCAGTATATTTCAACTAGATGAAGCCACATAGAAAGTTTGATCAAGATACGTTAAGAAATAAGGAAAATATAGAATTTTTTTATTTCTCTTAAGGATAACATGGGAAATGAGTGTGCAGGTTTGCTGCCATAAAATGGAAATATCGGGAATTTTAGACTAAAATGCATTAGATCTCATCTAAATGAAGCCACAAACCAAGTTTTATTAAGAGATGTTGTGAAATAAGCGAGATATAGAATTTTACTTATTTCCCATAAGGTTAACATAGGGACAACGTACTGTGTTTACCACTTTCAATATCTCGGTAACCAATGGACATAGAGCAATGATTCAGAATACTAAATTGTTTGTTTTTTCGAGCTCAATTCAATGGTGCCAAAAAAATTGGATTATTTTTATTTTACTATGTGAAAAACCCAAAAAACCCATTTTGGGGGGGGGTTTACCCCCCTTTACCCCCCCTTCCAGTGGTCCGCTCGGGCTGGTTTTCGAACTCATCCGAATAATTACTACTTTACACACCTGTGCCAAATTTAATTCCGATCGGACCTTTTTTGCGAGCGCTATCGTGCTTACAGACACACACACACACATATATACAGTGTGTAAATTAAGTATGGAAACAAATCTGTATTTTTTCATCTGAAGGAGATAGAGATATTTTGTTTGTGGCGTTGCTTGTTAGCCCAGGTCCCGGATTTTTTGACAAAGAAAAATTTTTTTCATCCCCCACACAGGGTGGGGGGTAAGGGGTAACTTAATTTTTTCAAATAGCAACCCCTATTGAGTGACCCCTCATTTTGTAGGGTTTGTCAAAATAAATAAAATGGCGCAAACTGAGGTCAATACCTCAACCCTAACCCAAATGGCAGCCATTTTAAATTTTGAGATGAACACACGAGATTATCTATGGTTACCTAAATATACGTTTTAAGCGGGTTACATTGGGCAAGTTAAACACTGGATACCATTATTAGATGGAAAAGTGGACGTTTTTGTCTCATTTCTGATTTTGCCTCAGCCCCAAAAATAGGGTGTTTTGGGGGCAACCCCCTAAATGTTAATGAGAACCCCTACTGAATGACCCCTCATTTTGAAGGGTTTGTAAAAACATAAGCAATGGGACAAACCTAATGTCAATATGTCACCCCTAGCCAATATGGCAGGTATCCAAAAACGTGATTGGGTAAAAAGCACCTACTTCTCTTATTCAAAATTTTGGATGTCTTTTTAGGATCGACGGATATTACGTAATTTAAATCATGGGTTTTAGTTTTACAAGGGCTATAAAATGAGGGATGACTCAATATGGCTGCTATGGCAGGCATTAAATATTTTGAAAGGTGAAATGGGTGTTTCTTAACCCAATCAAATCTTTGAATGGCTGTCATTTTGGCTAGGGGTGATATATCGACTTTTAAGTTTGCACCACTGCTTATGTCTTATAAATCCCTTCAAAATGAGGGGTCACTCAATAGGGGTTTGCATTTGAAATTTTGGGGCTACCCCCAAAACACCCTATTTTTGGGGATGGGGCAAAATAAGGAATAAGGCGAAAACATCCACTTTTCCATCTAACAATGGTATCCAGAGGTTAACTTGCCCAATGTAACCTGCTTAAAACGTAAATTTAGGTCTCCATAGTTAATCTCGTGTGTTAATCTCAAAATTTAAAATGGCTGCCATTTGGGTTAGGGTTGAGGTATCGACCTCGGGTTTGCGCCATTTTATTTATTTTGACAAACCCTTTAAAATGAGGGGTTACTCAATAGGGGTTGCTATTTGAAAAAATTAAGTTACCCCTTACCCCCACCCTGTGAGGGGGATGAAAAAAACATTTTCGTCGTAAAAAATTCCGGAACCTAGGTTAACAGCCAACGCCACAAACAAAATATCTCTATCTCCTTCGGTTGAAAAAATACAGATTTGTTTCCATACTTAATTTACTCACTGTATATATATATATATATATATATATATATATATATATATATATATATATATATATATATATAGAAATTTGACCGAATGGTATTTTTTGCTTCTGCGGGGGCCCCAAAATGAAAAGTTATCATGGTCTCAGGCTTATCATGGTCTTACCATGAGACCTACGGTAATAGCTTCTTCCCTATAGGAGAAATTCGCTAATAAAGAAAATTAATAGGCCTACTCAAATAAATAAACACAAGATTTTAACTGGCCAAGGGATATTAAATGGGAAGCTTCGTCTCATTTCTGGTAGCCGTGAAAAAAGACAAAAAAAAATAGTTTATGTACCCCCACAGAAGTTTCCTGTGGGGTGGGGCAACTCAGACGCTCAAACTCCCCTTTAAAAAAAGAAAGTAAACATTACAGATATAATAGAGTGGTTGAGTAGAGGGGTGGTGACAGACCTACCCATCGCTATGGTAACTGGAAAAATTGAGAGACAAATCTAGCTTTTTAATGAGTGGGTTATGGACCCAGCCATCATATAATTGATCATAAAGGTTTAAATCAATGAGTTGGAAAATGAATTAGCAGGTCTTTGACAATAACAAAGCTACAAAAGCCATTTCATCTATACACTATACTCAGAAATCCATAATAATACTGTAAATAAATATGCAGCAGCCAGTGGTGTGATTCGGTTTTAAATAATATTGGGGTTCATACAACATAACTTCGCAACCAAGACTTGAAAAGTTAGAAGAGATCGAATTGAAATGTACAGTTTCAACAGAAACTCAGTTAAAAGAAATCTGCTTCCGTTTCAATCTAATCAGAGATAGAAAGGAGTGTTATACGAATGATACCTATGAGCAACTGTATGGTAAATTTGGTTTGAAATTTCAAACTCGCTTTTTTATTATTTATTGAGCAAGAGTAAACCACGTTGAAGTAATTTAAGTTGAGTTGGATAAGCAGCAATTATGTCATATTTGTTAACTTAATGTGATTTAAAATTGGTTTAAGATGGCATGGCTGTATTAATTAATATAGTGTATCTCATTATTTCAAACTTACTTGGTCCTTTCAAAAAGCGCCTTGGCGATGCCATGACCTCGGCAGGCGTCGTCGACGGAGGCCACTCTAATGTCCAGGATTTTGTCCACCTAAAAATAAATAAGTTTTTTATTGAAGAAATTGAGTCAGTAAAAAATAAGTAGATTTTCTATGTAAATGACAGAATACAAATCAGTTTATGCTTGTTTTTTAGTCTGTAGGGGGTTTGGTAATTTGTTTTTATGTTGATTCATAATTAATTGGTTCAAAAAACTATCAATCATAATTAAGGACCCACCTTTTGACCCTCTTAAACAATTAATAGCCTCTTGAAAATAATAACTAATTTACATATTATGTAATGCCTTGAATAATAAACATTCTGGCACAACGATTTGAAGTGTTTATTATTTTTATTACTTAGTTTTATAAGCAAAAAGAGGGCCACATCCTCTCCAAAGTCATTGCTTTCTTCGCATCAAAGTACCTGTAGAGTGTAGAGTATATAAAATTAAATTGAAAACAGATAATTATTTTAAAATAAATTAAATTTTATTCCAAATTAATTTTAGAACTTTATACTGAAAATTATATTATATATTTGGGGGGAGGTTGGGCCCTCTAACCCCAATGTTTTTTTAATTACCACACAGTGAAAAATGAAGCTCCGAATTGCAATTATTGTTGACTGGGGCTGGATTTTAGACAAGTACAAGTACAGAAAAACAATGGTAAAACTCACATAACACAATCACACATAAGTACAAATACGGTACGTTTCATTAAAAAAATGAAAAAAATATCTGATTTTAAAGCTTTAACGATAGAACAAAAACAAATAGGAAATGCAACATTTTCCTGGAAATAAACATACCTCCAACTTTATTATCCTAAATTTACAAATTAACCCATTTCATCCACTTTACCTCCGGGAACTGTCCGAAGACGTTGGACTCGTGGTAGACGGTCTTGAGCAGTTTGAGGATCTTGCGGAACTTGGGGTTGGAGCAGTCGTCGGCCTCGGCGGGGTCGGCCGCCTCGCCCGCGTCCGTGTCGCGGCGCAGGATGCCGTTCACGCAGACGCCCAGGATGTTCCCGTTGGGGCTCACCGCCATCAGCGACACTCCTGCAGACAACGGCCACGTGTCTGATGAGTGATGATTCGTCATATTTGTTGCAGTGTTGCCAAAAACCGGGTAATTACCCGGTTGTCGGGTATTTTGGAGGTCATGCGGGGATTTGGCGGGGATTAAGAAAAAAACCGGATAAAACCGGGGATTTTGGAAGAGCTACAAAGTTTTTTTTAACTGTAGGAAATTTTTTAGTCGGTAATATGTATTCGGTATGGTTTTATAGGTTTCATTGTTGCCAAAAACTGGGTATTTGCTCGGTTTTCGGGTATTTTGAAGCCCGTTCGGGGATTTTGAGAGGATTCAGAAAAATCGGGTAAAACCGGGGATTTTAGATTTGAGCTGCGGGGATTTCCCCGGCATCCTAAATACCCAAAAACGGGTAAAGCCGGGAATTTTTGAATCACGATTCGCTTTGCAAATATCCAAAGATGAGAAGGATAATTTGTTTTTGTGGTTTTGAGGATAATGTGCAATATTACTCGAAGTAAATAGACACATTTTGGTTTATAGCGAGCAGTTTATAGATAAAAGATTTCCCTTCTAGTAATTTTTGGAAACTACCCATAGTTGTGAGAGTTTGTAAAGTGATAGGGTAATTTTTCGGGCAATTACCCGGTTTTTGGTACTTGCGGGGATTTTGCGGGAATTATTGCCGAAAAACCGGGTAAAAGCGGAGTTTTTTTTAATGGAGTTGGAGGGTAAAATGTCAAATCCTGTCTGGTAACACTGCTCGCCGGCGTCCGTCTCGCGGCGCAGGACCCCGGCGTTCACGCAGACGACCAGGATGTTCCCGTTGGGACTCACCGCTAATAAAACCACTGAATACTCTGTTGTTAATACAATAAAATACCTAAACTACCTAAATTTTATTTACTACAAAACCATATAAAGATCAAACCACAAATAACGGAGTTATTGCAATTTTTCTAACAGAATACATGCCTTTTTATGGCAGTTATAGCAACATTATTTTGGGATCCTTTTAGCTGTCATATTATCACCCTCACCATAATAGCTGGGAGAGTTTCAAAGAAACGATATGTTCTGAAATACCTCAATCAAGTGATGTATGGGAGTGGAGTGAATTTATTTATTTAAATTTAAGGTGTAAAACACCTGAGAAGTAAACACGAAATATTAAATAAACGACTACAAATTACCTTCAACAGCTAAAAAACCTTAAATATACTATATAAATGTATATTTAATTTAAACCTCAAGGTTCTCAAAGGTTTTTCGTAATATTTATATTTGTAATAAACAACAAAACTCAGCTTATTTTGTTCAGACACGCCGTGGCGCGGCGTACCGGAGATTGTCGGAACTGTTAAACTGCATTACCGACTCATGAAGCAGCAACGCAATGTTTAGGCGTTGACTGTGAATTCAGGCCTACTAACCCCTCTACCTTTGAGTATAAATATTTAATAGACCTCCCATTCTTGTACCCAGCTGTAGCTAGTTTTGGGTGATCCAGAATTTTAATTTAACATAGTTTGATTAATCACTAACAGAGTGTGATTCTGTCAACCCCTTATTGAAGCTATTTACTTTATTCTTAAAATGTTGTACTCAACAATTCATAAATTAATTATTAGTTGACAATTGTTTGTTTTCTGTACCAAAACATTATGTATCGTCTTTCTTAATAATAAAATTAATAGATGACATTAGTGATCTTTGTTGGTGATAAACTATAAGAGCTCTTTTAATCCTGGTTCACTCAAAACCTGGTACACATTTTTATAATGCGATGGAGATTCAAAGTTAATGCCTCTACTCTCTAGTAAGGACATCCAATGTTTATTTTTTTAGTTCCGCCACTGGAAAGCAGAGAAGAAATTAGACTGATGCATGGTCTAGTTCAAGCTGGCTTCGTCGTCCGCGCTTCTATTCCGAATCCAAAATGTCAAAGAGAATGTAAACAAAAACAGATGAAACATTATATGGTGTAAAGAAAAAAGAAAGGTGTGTGTACAATCAGCTAGTATGACGTAGTTGGGCTCACGCAACTAGCGGACCTTGCGGTATGAAAGCTGAACCAAGACAGTACCACAGAGAAGAAATAAGCAGAGGTCACATTCATATGGCAGTAGTGTTTCGGGTAACTGCCTAACCCCAGGAAGTAAAACAATAGGGAGATAATAGACTTCCGGGCGCTCCCCCTACCCCCCGCGCCCACTCTACGGCACTGCTCGACACATATTTAGCACAACATTAGATGCGACCTCTGACAGTACACAGAAATATTTTTATAGAGTTGTATAATAGTATATTTCGCAACAAGGGCCGAAAATGAGGTTTTGCAGGCTCGAGATCGTGTTTCAAATTCGAGACGAAGTCGAGAATTTGAAACGATCGAGAGCTGCAAAACCCTTTCGGCCGAGGTGCGAACTCTATTTTTCACCACACTACACAATCAAATATACCCTGAATAATTAAAAAACTGATTACTATTTGACTCACTTGGAAACAAAAATTTAAGGTTATGAATGACGATACAACTTCTTTATCATGATTCAAACAAACAGCTTTGAAAATCATATGATCGCAACCATCCTGACTTTGGAACCTATTGAATGCCGTATAATTATGTGATGTTCTGACGTTTCAAGCAAATAAACGATCAGCTGACTTTCGGCCCTAGGTCCCCAAACGTTTTCGGTCCTGCGACGGCAAACAGCCCATATGGAAAAATTATATATTTAAATATATTTAAAATATATTTAAAAACACCAATATATATATAAAATATAATCAAATATATATTATTTTAGTTTATATTTAAATTATATTTGAAATATATACCAGGATATATTTCAAATATATTTAATGAAATATATTTCAGGAATATATTTTGAAATATATAACATATAAATTTCAATTCAAGTAAGACGTATATATTATGAAATAATATTAGTGAAATATATTTGAAATATATTCTTATATATATTTCAAATATATTTAATGAAATATATTTTTGAAATATATTTTGCAATACATTACAAATATATTAAAACTGAAGTAAGACATATATATTACGGAATACTGTTTGTGAAATATATTTGAAATATATTCTTGTATATATTTCAAATATATGTAATTAAATATATTTTCCAATACATTACAAATATATTAAAACTGAAGTAAGACATATCTATATTATGAAATACTTTTAGTGATATACATTTAAATATATTCTTGTATATATTTCAAATACATTTGATGAAATATATTTTTGTAATATATTTTGCAATACATTACAAATATATTAAAACTGAAGTAAGACGTATATATTATAAAATACTGTTAGTGATATATATTTTAAATATATTCTTGTATATATTTAAAATATATTTAATTAAATATATTTTTGAAATATATTTTCCAATATTTTAAAAATATATTAAAACTGAAGTAAGACGTATATATTATTAAATACTTTTAGTGATATATATTTTAAATATATTCTTGTATATATTTCAAATATATTTCATGAAATATATTTTTGAAATATATTTTGCAATACATTACAAATATATTAAAACTGAAGTTAGACAGTGCAAAGTGTCTATAAAAGAACTCCGGGAATTTAAAAATTTATATCTTAATAACTGTTGAAGATAGCAAAATGCAGTTCATTTCTTTGAAACGAGTAGCTCATAAGGTTTAACTCATAGCAATTGGGAATGATTTTGTCAAGAGGTGGCAGCGCTGCGGAACGTTGACCTTGAAACAACGTAGCGCGGCTGTCAAGTGCTGTCTGGATTGTTGTACGAAAGGCAGTGCCGCAACAAAAGGCTCAATGCGTTATTTGGCTAGTATAAACTAAATCTGTTGTTACGGTACCTACAAAGAATCCTTCGAAAATTCGTGATGTTGACCACCTCAGGCAACGAATAATTAATTTTTGGCAACCGCTCCCCCCCGGAAATGTCAGCCAGGACATATAAGGAGGTGGAATATCGTTACGATGGGTGCTGTGCCACCAAGGGGCCCATTTTGAACATTATGAAATTGCTAGAAAAGTTTGAAAATACTATCTTTTAATCATTTATGACACAGTTACATAAATTTATTGTTTCATAAAAAAATTTTGCCTTAAAACCCTGAAGTTCTTTTATAGATATACCGTATAAGTAAACATAATTACACCAATATAGATGAAAACTTAAAAGTACTGACCAGAATGTACACATATAAAAATTACAAAGAAAAATTACATGTCAAATAATTGATATTTCTTAGTCAATTTTTATGCAATCCTATACTATATAGGATGGATAAACGAAACACTATTGAAATACATCTCAATATACTGTCACCCAACACATATCGTAATGCCCAATGCTAAATCAGATTATGTACGATTAACAAAGCATCCACTGTATGAGACTTTTAAAAATACGGAAGTAAAAATAGCCTGTGGAACTAAAAAATAATAATAATTCATTCGATTCATAAGCGATCACAACCAACAGAAAAAAGGAAAAAGATGACGAAAGCAAGGGAGTGTATGAACTTAAGGGGGATCTCTACTAAACATCGTAAAATCATTATTAAAGGAAATTGTAAGAATATAACCATGTAATATACTTCATATGGACCTACAACCACTATTCCCAATGTCATTTATTAAAACAAAATTTTTATAGGGCCTAAAATTCGATTTTACTGATTTTTTCAAGGTTTTTTAAAATTGTTATTCCAAGAAAAGTATTCGACCTACACAATGTTCAAAGGTATCATTTTGTTCAGCATTAAATCTAGTTAAAAATCACGTATTTTCAGCTATGTAGGCCAAAAATTACTATTTTTAATTTTCTTTCATACTTTGTACTTTTTTCATTTTTTTATAAAATTTAAGATTTTTAAATTTTTTATCCATTGATCCAAACTTATTCAAAATACGTGATTATTTAGATAATTTATCTTAGATAACCCTAAATAACTTTGAAGACTGTAGCTTCAGTAGATTTTTTGGAATATCAAAAGTTATATGCTAGATACAGTCAAAATGCTACTTTCGGTAATCTCGAGTTTTCTAAAGAAGTGTCTAAAGAAGTGTTTTCTAAGAAGTGTTCCAAAATAAAGCAAAAAAACTATATTTATTGATACATTTACAATTTATATAATTGTTACATATTAAATGTGACACAGTAACAATATAAGAGTGTCAAAATAATTTTTTTATCCTACCATTTTGTGCGGTGAATACGAAAACCGCGAATTTTGTTTTTCTGCATAGCAACGTATAATATGAATTTTATGCCATAATAAAGGTGATAAAAACTATAAAATGTGGTTTTTTGTATTCAGGAATAAACAAGTAAAAATTAGGTGTAAACAAAAAAAATTGAAATTTTCAAGATTTTGGCCATTTTTAGTAGAGACTCTCCTAAAATGTTGGAACTGTGATACGGTAACATCTATTTTGGACAAACTTTAGAATAAATTTTCATATAAGATTCAAAGAACATTTACAGTCTTCACCAACTCCTATGATAAACTTTAAGTATGCAACGTGTGTTAGATACAACAGCAACTATTTAATTACTAAACGGTGTCCATTAAAAACAGACTATTGCTACAACGCAAAAGCATTGATTTGAAACTTCAACTCTAAAAGGAAACAGCGTTCCCAATCAGTTTTACATCCTAAGTTATGCCACGTCTCCCATGAGTCGAAGTGGCTGAGTGGTTTAAGGCGTAGGCACAGGTTAGGTTAGGATAGGTGAAGGAGTAGTGTAGGGTTGGTTCATGAAAATCAAATATAAGGCTAATATTAATATTTTATAATCTATTTATTAATTTTTTGGAGAGTTTTGACTATTAAATTGAAAAAAGTCATATTTTGAAATATTTTTTGAAATATAAATGGAATATATTTATAATATATTCTTATTACAAACAACAATATATTTACCTAAATATGTTACAAATATAAAATAATATATTATTAACAACAAACAATTATGTGATTTAAATATAGTTTAGATATAAATTATATATATATATAAATATATATTTGGTAAATATATAATTATATCTTTCTGGGTCCCATAATTTGTATATTTAAATATATTTCAATATATATTTCAAATATATGACGTTTTATTCTAAAATATAATATTATATATTTTTAAAAATATATTTTAAATATAAATTTTTCCATATGGAGTGTGTTTTGGTC
Source organism: Flexamia atlantica (assembly GCA_035578135.1). Taxonomy (NCBI): domain Eukaryota; kingdom Metazoa; phylum Arthropoda; class Insecta; order Hemiptera; family Cicadellidae; genus Flexamia; species Flexamia atlantica. The sequence continues at coordinate 30,484,487 of JAQJVK010000003.1, forward strand.
CGCGTTTGACGTTTGTAAAACAGGTGATTTCGTCGTAGTATGGTGAAAACTGTTTTTGATTGTAGCCGTCGTAAAGGTTACGTGAGCCCAAGTACGTCACACCAGCTGGCTGTGCACACACCTTTTTTCCTTACACCATTATCGTCAAAGATACAAAAAATAATAATAATAATACACAACTGTCAAAATATTACCAGGTGCTTGACTTCCGAAGTTCAGCTTGATCCGTAAACTGCTAACGTTCCAATTCCAATCGGACTGACAAACCAAAGTGGTACCATCTCTTTTTCGGCGGCGGAACTACTACCTTCCTTCCGTAAGGTGTCCCTTTAGAGAGGGTTATTATACATTGGCTGGTGACAATCGTGGCAACGTCTACTGGCCAGCAAAGAGCAATAGTTACTTAACGTTTATTACCAAGAAAATCTATGAGGGAACTGCTAAGAAATAAACGAGGAATTTAATCAACCCTTATTACCTTACATGACTTCGGTATGTATGAACCTATAAATGAAAAAATCAACCGAAAAAAGCAAATCTTTATAAATTAACCGGAGACGCTTGATTTAAACGCGTTCAGCAGTATTTAAGATAGTTTAGGATACTCAGTGACATCGTTAACGTTGAAAAAGTACTTTTTTACTTGTAATCTTAGCGCCAGCAAGTAAGAGGCGGATGCCCGCAACTCCCATCTGCGTCTTAGTTGCTGTCGTTGAAATGAAGGCGCGCTTTAAAGCCTTTTAAAGAGAACAGTTAACTGCTATTTTACGGTGGGGAGCTAATGCTTTTAGATTTTTTGGATGGTTGTATTTTTTATGTTTCTCATAATTTTCTGAAATCATCTTTTTCAAAGCTCTGTAAATTAATTGTCGATATAGATAATTATCTATAACCAACTGTTTTATGGCTTGCCTGACTTCGATAATTATGTAAAGAAACAAAAGGAATAATCTTGTAAAGAATCTTCATTTTCAATGAGATAATCAGACAAAATCTTATTGTAATAACACCACAGGTAAAATAATATCCAACCGTCATTTAGATAATCAGTGAATGTATTTATGCGCATAATCGCACAGATTAATCACAAAAATACTGGCACAGTATAAACATTTAGTTTATTGTGGTCGGGTGGTAGTAACATCAGCTACGTGGTAGCAAAAGTTTCAGCATAATAAATTTAAACCAAAGTATTTTAAATTAAGCCTTTGAATAAGAGGCCAGTGACAAAAAAAAACCAAAACTTCATTTCAGTGGAGGTAAAAACATGTTTAAAAATGGTCGTCTGTCGAAAGTAGTGTTTAGCTTGTTCGAAATATGTAAAAAATATGTAAAGCGCTTTCTTGCAGAAATAATTACTTATTGAAAACACGAAAATGGGCCACAAAAACCACTTTAACGGACTTCTCTAAACTCGCCGTGTTTTCAAGTAACATAGTGTATCAAATTATATTAATTCTAAATAGGTACTGCAAAACGAGTAAAACTAACAAGACTCGAGATTATTACAAATTAAAACGCATTTGACGTTTAAGTTACAAGAAGATAAAAAGAACGCACTTGGGCGGTGGCACGTGGGTAAGTGTAGGGTTTCTGGGAATGGGAGCATCGGGTCAATGTGATATCAACAGTCTGCGGTCCGTGTCTGACCCAGATGGCGACCTTCCACAGGGACAAACGTCTCTCGTACGTCTCGTTTAGGCAACATGTTACACAGGTGTCATCTCTTCGGGTTAGGAAAGCTAACGCAGCCATACTATTAGAATATGTCGGCCTACATATGGGGGTTTTAGTAGGGCTAATAGTACACGTGGACTACTTTGCATTTTTTAAGTACACATATTTAATGGTTGGAGTTCCAGTATAACATAATGTTTTGTTAATCAAACTTTATATTTTTTACTCTAATTTAGCTATTTAACTTAGAATTCTGTTCCTATGTTAAATCATTAACTTCTGTATTCTGTATACAAAGTCAATGGTTGGATCGAAACTTTAATGGTGTCTAGGGCTCTCCCGTTTTTGGCTGCCATAAAGTTCGTTTCCTGCAAAACGTCCCGCCGAGCCCTTTCAGACGACACCTAAATTACTAGCTTCTTGCTGGTTGCTTGTTACTTACTTTTTACTTGGATATTTCATTCGTAGACTCCATAGAGTGTTGGACAGATTATTTGTACCTTATTATGTAACTATTAAACCTTAATATTAACTCCTTAAATTGTTTCAAAATTGTAAATCGTCCTCAATGTACAATTTTTTTTACTTTCTTTGGTGGGAAAGGGGGTTATAGCACACCGCTACGTAATTTTTGAAGAGGAGGTGAGTGAGAGCGTTACAAGACTGTTACAGGAGGGTAGGGAGGGCCTTAAAAACGTTTTTACCTAATATACGAACGGCCCCTAAGGAAATAAATGGTATCAGCAAACTGAGACAATGCATACTTTCTCCCTTGGCTAGAAAACCTACAATAAAATAAATTTACAAGTATCCTACAAATACATTCAAATTTTATCGAAATCAGTTAGCAATTAACGGAGATATCGGTTTTTGAATATTTGCCTTAAGAATAACATTAGACAACGTACTGAGTTTTCCGCCAAAATGAAAATTAAATTTTGTCCTTAACCAGTTGACGTAGACTAATAATTCAAAATACTAGATTATTTATTTTTCCAAGCCAAATGTAACCGTTGCAAGTATATTTTCTTTAGAAGTTACATATTTTGTCAAATTTGAAAAATATGAATTTTTTAACACTTAAACTCCCATAACTTCTGAACCTGCATTTTTACAGGCATGCGGGAGGTGTCATTTTGTTTGTCATCTTAAGCACTAAAAACCATGATTTTTTTATCAAAATCATTACAGCCGTTTTTGAAAAATTTGGATTTATGTAGTTTTTGTGGATTTTATGGGGTAAATGTCATTAAAAAATAAAAAATAATTTAAAAAATCACCTGGAGATATTATGGCTTTATACCTACATGCCGAATTTCATGAAAATCGGACCACTGGTGTCGTCTCTAGCTTTGTTTACACACACACACACACACACACACACACACACACACACACACACACACACACACACACACACACACACACACACGGACGGACGGACAGATACCACTCCAAAACCACATTTTTTAGAATACACTAAAACTAATATATCAATTAACAACTCAAATTAGAAAATTTTTACAAAAAAAATTATTTCTCCATATACTATGTATAAGGGGAGAAAGTAAAAAAACAAAAAAAAACAATCCACTAACCGTCGGGAATGGAGTCGACGCAGTACTGCTCGAGCTCGGGGCAGGTGTCGTGCGGGCCGTCCAGCAGACCGACGCACACGTTGAGCGGCTCGTCCCGGAAGAAGAAGCGACGCAGGAAGTCGACCACGCGGTCGCCGTCGCGGTTACTGACCGCCACGATGCTGTAGTCCACGGTCTTCACGCCGTTCATGGCAGGCTCGGCCGACTCGGACACCTGCGGCCGACAGAGGGTCAGTCGGTGGTTTGGACAACTTTTTTTAAAACTGTAAATACGTTGACAATTAACTTAAATTACAATGAATACAGTCGACTCTCGCTAACTCGAAATGCCACGGATCTATGGGTTTTCTTTTTCGCATGTAATGAATGCGAAACTGGATCGGATATACTAATTTGCACATTGCGACCTGTACGCCGGTGTTTCGAATTACTGAGGTCCACTGAGTAAACTTAAAGTAAAAGAGGTAAACTTCGACTTATAGAGGTTAAATACGAATTAAATCCTTCTCATCTTCTGGACTTTGGGTTAAAGAGGTAATTTTGGTTTTCTCAGACTTACAGAGGTAAAATATAATTATTTAGAGTTACGCTTGGTTTTTTTTTTTACTTAGAGAGGTTTTTTGTCGGCGATCGAAAATAATTCGAGTTATCTAAGATTTCGAGTTGTTCAGGTTTAAGTTATCGAGAGTCGATTATACAATATTCAACGAATCCTACTCCAAATTTGTAGTAAATCTAACATTGTACATCCAAGTTTCACGACGTTTCGGGATCTGGAATACGATCTCGTCTTCAGGAGGGAACGCTGGTCACTGGAGCGGTTTGTTAGAGGTGACTGTTGGAGGATTTGTTACCACTCAACATTGGAGAACCAAACATAGGGAACACGTACATCGAGGCACCAGACTGTTGCTTGCGGAATGGGTCAAGCTAAATGACGTGGCACAGTCCTGCCGTAGGATTATTGTTTATTTTAGCCTCGGGCTTACGTACAACTTGGGCCACGATTTAGACTCGACCTGTAGCAACTAGCAACACCATTCGATTTATACTTCCTATATTGATTAGTTTGTCATCTAGAAATGAGCGCACTTGAGAGTAATTAACTCCACACCAATTGGAGATATAGGCACAGGTACTTTTTTATTGGTCCAATAACTTTGTCTGTGGACTGACTATAAATACAAACAATGGTATAACGATTTAAGCCACTTCATTGTATAACGTTACAATCAATGAGGGCTTCATTGGCCGTTCTCTTGGATTACCTCGATGGTATCAGCAGGTGTCAGTTTAAGGTCAGTTTATTGAAATTTATTTCAGACATACAAAATTAATCCTGATCGCAGATAATCCTTTGTTTTTATGGTTAATAAGAAGAGTGAAACCTTGAGCAGTTTACAAGGGGAGAGAAATCGGTGTGTTGGATGGCAAATAAAGATCAATGCGATGTAATAAGTAAACATAAGTTCACTGACTCCCGGAAACTATAAGTAAAGAGACAAAATTCAATATCCGAAACTCCTTGTATAATCTCATCCCAAAATAGAACCTAATACTGCACCAGATTTCCGACACTGCAAACGAACTCCGGGCTATTATAACATTATTTGTATTCTTTTACCTTCTGTAGATACGAAAAATGACGCACATATTCTGAAAAAGGAACTCGAGGGTGAATACAAGAAGGTTTTTTTGTATGGGATGAATTTTTTTGCAAGTGCATCGTTTTAAAGGGAGCGTCAAGGTTTTAGTTTTATCTTTAGGCTACTTAATTATCCAATAAACAACATATTACCGTATAATTACAAGAGCACTATTACGGTGAGGGAAAAAATATCGGAGGTTTGTACCGGCCAGGTTGATTACAATCTTAAAAACAGTAATAAAACTCAAAATAACAGAAATAACAATTCATTCAAATATAATGACGTGATCAGAGTTGATAATTAATTAATATAAGACATCCATTACCAGGAAAATGATGACAGAATTAACTTTGAATAGCTGCATCCTTAATTTTTAATATTTTACTAACATACTGCTATTACTTTTCTGAATTGTATTCCTATAAAAATATTGTAATTACACTCTCAAATCAGTTGAATGATTAATACTTTTAAAAATTACAAATTAAGTTATTTTCAAAAAAGAACGCTTAAACAATATTGGTGACTGGAAGACCTAAAAGGTACAGTGGAGCTCAAATAATACTAAAGAGTTTTTTCAGACAGAAAGATATATTGCTTGGTGATAAATTAAGCAACTACAACTCACGGATAGGCAACTTTTACGACTCATCGCTGCGCAGCAACTACTTAACTGTTTGCATATTTTACTTATTTTGACTACATTTCATGGCACAAACTACTGTCCATCGGCGTGGCTCTAACGATGAAATATAACATTCTTCATGATTAATTATATATATTGATGAGCTTTTTCTCTAGCATATTTTACGACTAATTGAGACGTAAATTAGGTTATCGCGTTGGAGATTATACAGTATACTCATTTAACAATCTATAGAAGCGCATTTAACTTTACATAAAAACCTATTTTAAGTTGAGAAAATGTTAAATATACTGATTTATATACGATATTAACTGCTGTAAGCACGCCATAAAAACCTTAACCTTAACAGCTTGCTGGCACAATTGCAATAACAAACATTTTATTGATGTATACAACTATTAATTATGTGTATCAATGACTACAACACATGAATAAAAAAAGTACATTTCATATATTAAATAGGAGTAATAATAAACTTGACTTACCAAAGCTAAAACAAAGTTAAAGCATCATGGGCCTAGTCTCAAAAATTGCACAGGCTAATAATTAATTAATATTACAGTTGGATCATTTGAAAATTTCCGACCAGGTTTCTTACTTCAAGAATAATGATCCATGAAGTAAGAAACCTGATAAAAAGAATTTTGATAAGAAAACTGCTTTATCTCTTTTTCATCTTTATTTGAAATAATTTTATTAGTTAAATGGTTTAGTATTTGATTTATTAAGCTTATACCTGAATAATATAGTGGAGGCTTATTATAAAATATATTGTAATCTATTTTATTATGGCCGATGATTATGACAGTTTCTAGTTTTATAATTGTGAATATCGTTTCCTATAATCAGTTCATATTTTAATTTGGAATGTAATATTGTATGAATTATCTTGGCTACTGACATGGCAGGGTTAAAATTCCATAATTCCTTAAAACATTCTTACAAGATTCCCAATGGCCCAATGTTTAACTTACCAATAACTCATTTTAAATTCTTATTTGGGAAATAAAAAGTCTTTGAAGTTCTTTATTATTACACAATTTAATCAGTTCAAAGCTTTTCGTCCTACTTGTGAAACCATCACTCACCTCTCAGATTACCTTGCAATAGCAAAACACAGTGGAGTGCACTTCTAAATACAGTCTATCATGTAACAATGTAACCTTGTCTCAACATAGCATGAAATATGGCTTAAATTAACTGCTAACTGCTGCTGTGAGCTAACCAAGTGCAAATCTAACAACCTAGCTCACTGTGGTTTCTCGTGGACTTTAACACTGTTTACAGCCGACAATTATCGCTTCTGCCAGTCACAAGGTTGTGTACCCTGTGACGTCAACTGACCTATGATGGTAATAGGGGGGGGGGGGGGGGGGTTAGCTGGTAGTCATTGAGAGGCCAATGGATCCGCAAACACATTCGAGTTGTTTATTTACTCTCTTCCAACCGCCGGCGTCGTTTAAGACAGACAATCTTATCTCGAGTAGTCTTAAATTATAGTTAATTATCATGGAAACACGTGTTCGTTATTTACACGTAATCTCAGAGTCAAATGTAGAAAGTCGAATTGGGTTTTCTGTTGAAAACAAACTTAAGTAGTTGTTTATAAACATGGTAACACGTTTCAAGTCACTTCATGAAAATGCAATAGCTGTTATATAGCTTTAGGTCATTTTAGACTGACCGGAAATGTAACATTACGTTAAGACCGCTCAGCTTTCCCCCTTTTCTTCATTGGCCAGCTGAAAGAGCAGAGAATGATCTTGGCGATGGGAGAAGCGAATAGATTTTCTAGTATTAGACTATCTTAATGTAATTTAATGCTACGTAATACAGTATTTGGTTAACATACTGTTGTAATTTATTGCGACGTAATTGACCGAGTATGACCTATAGTGTTACTATGAACATGCAGTATCTTTATTACATGATCTGTTTATTATTGTATTTATATCTATCGACCTATCGATACTATATACAAAGGAGGAGGGGTTTTCTAACGGACAGTAAATCTCCAAAACTATAAGACCTACAGAGCTGAAATATTTGTTCCCCTTGGCCCTTAGAGCCTAGATGCGTACTAAGAAAGGGTTTTACAAAAAATTCCTTACGTTTACGCCCTACGGAACTTAAAAGTTTCAATGTTAAAACTTTAGGGAAGCAGCTTATAAGTTGTCACGGCAACCTAAGGACGTATGATAAATATATCCTAAATCCAAGGAAGTTTTTAAATTTTTCTACGGGTAGAACCGGTTAACCGGTCTGATCAACTAGTACAATATAAAAGAGAAGGGGTAGGCCTATACCTACAGAGAGCGAATCTCTAAAACCATAAGACCTACAAAGCAGAAAATTGGCATAAGTACACCTTTGGGCCCTAGTTGCGTACTAATAACTGTTTAACAAACCTTCCTAAGGGTTACGATTTACAGTACTTCAAAGTTTCAATGTTAAAATCTTATGGACAGTAAAAATTAAATGAGAAATCAAGGATTTTTAAAATTATTTTCACGAGTAAACCCTGTTTGATCAGCTAGTACTCTATAAATTCGTTGCTATGAGTAAATAATTCTATATAACAAAAGATCAACGTTAAATGAGGTAGTAACAAGAACCTGGGCTATTCCTAAGATAAAAAAAAGGTACTGATATAAATAGACAAAAACTAGATCAATTCCGCAGTTTGTTAAGAGAAATGAAGTTTTATTAGGCCATATTGTGCGTTACAATCCCCTCAGTCTCACTTTAGTTGTGTAGAGAAAGTGAAGTCACCAACTAGATATTCTCATTGTTATACTCATCATCATCATCATCATCATTATTATACTCATATAGACAAAAACTAGATCAATTCCGCAGTTTATTAGAGAGAAATGAAGTTTTAGTGGGCCATATTGTGCGTTACAATCCCCTCAGTCTCACTTTAGTTGTGTAGAGAAAGTGAAGTCACCAATGAGATATACTCATTGTTATACTCATCATCATCATCATTATTATACTCATATAGACAAAAACTAGATCAATTCCGCAGTTTATTAGAGAGAAATGAAGTTTTAGTGTGCCATATTGTGCGTTAAAATCCCCTCAGTCTTACTTTAGTTGTGTAGAGAAAGTGAAGTCACCAACTAGATATACTCATTGTTATACTCATCATCATCATCATCATCATTATTATAATCATATAGACAAAAGCTAGATCAATTCCACAGTTTATTAGAGAGAAATGAAGTTTTAGTGGGCCATATTGTGCGTTACAATCCCCTCAGTCTCACTTTAGTTGTGTAGAGAAAGTGAAGTCACCAACGAGATATACTCATTGTTATACTCATCATCATCATCATTATTATACTCAAATAGACAAAAACTAGATCAATTCCGCAGTTTGTTAGAGAGAAATGAAGTTTTAGTGGGCCATATTGTGCGTTACAATCCCCTCAGTTTCACTTTAGTTGTGTAGAGAAAGTGACGTCACCAACGAAATATACTCATTGTTATACTCATCATCATCATCATTATACTCATATAGACAAAAACTAGATCAATTCCGCAGTTTGTTAGAGAGAAATGAAGTTTTAGTGCGCCATATTGTGCGTTACAATCCCCTCAGTCTCACTTTAGTTGTGTAGACAAAGTGAAGTCATCAATGAGATATACTCTTTGTTATACTCATCATCATCATCATTATTATACTCATATAGACAAAAACTAGATCAATTCCGCAGTTTGTTAGAGAGAAATGAAGTTTTAGTGGGCCATATTGTGCGTTACAATCCCCTCAGTCTCACTTTAGTTGTGTAGAGAAAGTGAAGTCACCAACGAGATATACTCATTGTTATACCCATCATCATCATCATCATTATACTCATATAGACAAAAACTAGATCAATTCCGCAGTTTGTTAGAGAGAAATGAAGTTTTAGTGGGCCATATTGTGCGTTACAATCCCCTCAGTCTCACTTAAGTTGTGTAGAGAAAGTGAAGTCACCAACGAGATATACTCATTGTTATACTCATCATCATCATTATTATACTCATATAGACCAAAACTAGATCAATTCCGCAGTTTGTTAGAGAGAAATGAAGTTTTACTGGGCCATATTGTGCGTTACAATCCCCTCAGTCTCACTTAAGTTGTGTAGAGAAAGTGAAGTCACCAACGAGATATACTCATTGTTATACTCATCATCATCATTATTATACTCATATAGACAAAAACTAGATAAATTCCGCAGTTTTTTAGAGAGAAATGAAGTTTTAGTGGGCCTTATTGTGCGTTGCAATCCCCTCAGTCTCACTTTAGTTGTGTAGAGAAAGTGAAGTCACCAACTAGATATACTCATTGTTATAATCATCATCATCATCATCATCATTATTATACTCATATAGACAAAAACTAGATCAATTCCACAGTTTATTAGAGAGAAATGAAGTTTTAGTGTGCCATATTGTGCGTTACAATCCCCTCAGTCTCACTTTAGTTGTGTAGAGAAAGTGAAGTCACCAACTAGATATACTCATTGTTATACTCATCATCATCATCATTATTATACTCATATAGACAAAAACTAGATCAATTCCGCAGTTTATTAGAGAGAAATGAAGTTTTAGTGTGCCATATTGTGCGTTAAAATCCCCTCAGTCTTACTTTAGTTGTGTAGAGAAAGTGAAGTCACCAACGAGATATACTCATGGTTACACTCATCACTCATCGATATACTCTTTGTACTCGTCGTTGTACGTAACACGTATCCTTTGATTAACATATTCTAAACGTGAGGTTAAAGAGTATTATAAGAGTATAGTAAATGTACTGTTAGAGAGAGAATTGTGATGTGGCTATATTGTGTGACATCCACACTCCGTCTAGTTATGCGGCGTCAGGTCTCGTCGCGGCACTCCTGGCATGTTAGGCTATCTGATCTCAACTGCTGCGCACTACCATAAACAAGGCTAGGTGTCGGTGAACAATACTGTTGTAGTTTTACTGGCGTTTCGTGATAATCTACTCGAACTCATCCATCATTAAATGATACATTTTTGTTTCTTATCGGTTTGAATAAGTGAAGATTATTCTACTATAAACGGTAGATAATTTATTAAAGGATTAAGGCAGTTGTAGATGTGACGTTTACTCTTAGTTTGGATGAGAATGTTTTAGTAATTATCGTAAAACGGCTTTTAATCAAGGATCATAATGCCTATTTTACTATTTGAGGTGAATATTGTATGTATTGATTATATTATACAAATTTTGAGGTAAATTAATGTTTGATCTATTAAATGGTGTCGAATCTTTGATAGAAACTTGTTGTCGAGGAATAGATTGTTTTACGGGTGGAGGATGGTCTTACAACATCGAACGTATTAGATAAGTTTGTCTAGTTTCTTATCTTATCAAGTAAAAATAAACAATAGAAACCAATGTGTCTTGAATTATGGACATATCGTGTGTCTCATTGAGAGAGATGCGTAAAGGAAATTTGAAGTAATGAAATAATGACTTTATACCTCAAACCTCAAACAATATTTTTAATGTAATTATGAGAAATTAATGTTGTATTAATTAACTGGTTTTTTTAACAATACGTGACTTCCGCTATAATTTTCTTCTTGGAAAATTGTCCATAAAATATAGCCTAATTAAATATTTAGTTTCATTCTAAAAAAACAATAACAACATTTGTATTACTAGACACGTTATTTCACACTTCATGTGGCTTGGTAAAATTAATATACCCAGGCCTACAATTAAATTAGTACACTACTGGCCAATTAGTTAATAATAAGAGAACACTGGTTTTTAAATTAATTAATTCCATCCAATTAATACAGGTACTTATTGACATGAGCGGTATCAGATCAGTAATCTATCACAGATGATGTGCGGTTGTGCAACGACATTTTTCATTTCATTAGCTTGTTAATAATTTTTGTGTGGTACACATATTAGTGACGTCTAAAACCTGAAGCGAAAAATTTAAAGCTTTACACAGAGTTCGAGTTATTTTATGTAATTTTTCATGTATGTAATGTATTTCATGTAATTTTACTCTGAATAACATTAAAAAATTTACCATATAATGAACAAATTTAGTTCGACAAATACAATAAATGATGTAGACTTCAACGCACACACACAAATTACGATCCTGGGAAATACCTGGCGATTTGTAAAATAAATGCGTTAAAATAACCCTGTTTGTCAAACTTACTGGCAATATTCATTGTCAATGGTCGTCTCTATACCCTTAACCACGGAGTTCCCAAAGAACCAGATTGAAGATCTAAGGTGAATTTCCGAACGCACGGCCTTGCATAAAGGCCGTTGGCTTACGTAGGCGACTTCCCAAAACCAGACACCCTTCTGCTGCAGACGGCACTGTTGATGTTTGGGAAATACTCGTTCATGAATCAACAAAGCGAACATTGAAGTTGACTGGACAACAAATGTATCTGGGGAAGGTGGCTTGAAATGGTGCTTTTGCTGTGTAATCACGCCCAAAATTCAGTAATTAAAGTGATTCACCGTGATCAACTCATTAAATTATTTCGACTCACCGGGTTGGATGCTATTTCCATAAAGAGAATTCCGAAAACCTAGAAATATTCGCACACGAAGGACTCGTCAGCAGAAAATGAAGTGCTTGCTCAGTAGGTCACAAACTACGATACGGAGTCGGGTAGAATATTCCACATACTAAACTCTTATCACTCAGCAACTGAGAATCTTATCACGAAGTAATATTATCGTGGCCAACCCACTTTTAACCTTATTTACAACTAGTTATCTCAATGTTACACAGTGGTATTGTTCATTAGCACACGAGCAATACATCTCAATTCCAATTAAAATAAAAAATGTACTTAGTTACTACATAAAAAATTTACTTGTTTCGGTCGATTCCCTCTTGAAGATAATATTGTATGAAAATAAAATTGTAATTTTGAAAATAAAGTAAATCTCCACTACAGTTGTACTAATGAAAAATTAATATAATTTCATAAGAATAAAACGGTCCAAAGGTTAAAAGCTTGATCTTCATAGTGTTCCACATTCACTATGATGGATTGGCCAAATTAAAATCAACTTTAACTTAATGTTCTTTTAATAGTAACTTAACTTTAATAACTTTAGTAACTTTAATAGTACGTTTAATCGAGATAGCATATGAAGATAGTGACTGGGATCTTATTTGGGTGGTACAGTAATACTTTTCGTAGAGGCCAGAGGCTTATGTTAATAGCCCCTCTCGTCGGTTGCTTGCGTGTCGTGAGCAGCTGTTATAAACTCAAATAGCTTCATTATCTTCTTAGCGTTCATTATGTCAAAAACCAAATCGGAAACCTCGTAACCCAACCCATTCCGGTAAGAAGCTTTAATTTGATGATTAATAGAATTCTATTGTTAAAACGCAATTTAAAGACTGAGTTCTCGTTGATTACTGAACCGATCCTCAAGATTTATGTGACAAATTCAAGAAAACAATTCGTAGGTTTGCCGAATTTCCTCAGAACTTAAGTTTTTCACAGGGTTTACGCTCTACCTTAAACCTTAAAGGTAGATTCAGTACTATTCCTACGGGAGAATAACATTTCAAGTAAAACAGCTGATTGGAGTAAACATTGTAAGCAAAGCTCTTGGGTTTTGTTGCGTTCAACACGTTAACTCTTAACAATTTAGTTAAACTATTTAAAACCTAGTATATCTTGAATTTAGATAGAACCGCATCACCTGATTAGAAGCCGATACAGTTGACTTATTTATTTTATTAACTACCATGGAATGCGTGATTGTGATAAATAAATAAAAATAAAATATCATAGTCAAATAAAATTATACAACGCCCTCCCTACTAATAACTATGTTTAATTAAACTTCATACGCAGAACGATTTTATTGGTTGTTACGAGTTCTGCCTCTACTTATTGTTGCAAACCGGTCTTACCAGGTCCTGTGCGATTTATGACCTATAATTTCGATACTCTCCTCAAAATTCAAGGACAGCTACTATTGGATTCTTTGTGTCCAAAAATAAAAATTCTTGAGATTTTATCCTTTTTAAAACCATAAATTATTGAGCAAATTAGACTTTAATGAATAAGATCAAATAAAATTCCTATTGGTGTTATGAGAATTTAATCAGCATCTTGCAGTCAACCGTATCGCGTTGTAAAGAACAAGCGTGGCTTATTGCAGGTAGGAAATATATTTGTATAAACCTCATTAAAAGTCAAAATAGTCAAACATTAATGTTGTTACGAACATTTAAGTTTCTAACTCTTGAAACGATTGAGAATATAGCCCTTGAAAGTTAGTTGTATGTCACTTATTCAAAGAACCACGTTTAAAGTAAAGGTAGAAAGGTAATATACTGTACTTGGTTTACATAATAATGATGAATCAGTTTAACGATGATTTAATTTCCGCTAGTTAAAACTAACTCCAGTCCTTTTAAAATCTAAAGTAATCGTTATATTTTTAACCACTTGATTTTTAAATGGAAAGTAGCATTCAATTTGTCTAAATTCTTTGTTAATAGGCTAAAACCTTTCATAGATGCCGCTAGTAAAAATGTATATCTTCCATCTTTAGCAAATTAATTAGCAAAGATTAAGAATAAGAGGAGGCATCCTATCTTAAGCTGATGCAATATATTGTGATGGTTCTAGGAGTGAAGAATAACAATAGCGATGTATATTTTTGGGATTTTTTGTTGGATCAGACTTTTAGTGCGAGTCTCATTTCATCTCATGTAGAAGTATTTTTTCAAAAATACAGGGTGTTTCTTTTAAAACACAAACCCATTTTTAAGATTGAATAATGCACAAATAATATGAAATAAGTATTGTTTTGATAATATTTACATTTTATGCTATCTATTATTTAAGGTTGATCACATTAGATTTAGTTTACATTATGTGTTCAAACAGTCCGCCATAGGGATTTATACAAAGTTGTGGTCTCTACATCAAATTCCTGAACACGTGTTGCAAAGTACGTATTTGAATTTCTTGCATTAAATTTGTTATATTTGTTTTGAGGCGCTGAATATCCTGTGAATTGTTTTTGTAGGCCTTACATTTTATTTAACCCCAAAGAAAATGATATAGAGTGGTCAAATCCGGGGATTTTGGTGGGGAATAATCCTTCACTAATAAAATAGAGTTTGGGGTTGTGTTAAAAAAAAACAAAACAAAAAAACGCACTGTATAATTAAAACTTGTGTTTACATAAAATGACTTCCATAAACGTAATTATTATAAGGAGGCTATAACACCTCTATTATTGTTTTTTTTCAGCACAGGATGTGTTCATACCTCACTATTACATGTAATGACTGATTAATTACATAGTCTGGCAATCTGATTTGCTATTACAACGATATTACAATGTAGATTACACCCAGCACACGTGTATCACCCGCCGGCGGCCACGTGTTTTCTTGGCGAGGTCGCTGGCGTAAAAAACGCACTCCTCCCTTTTTAGCGGCCTTGAGATATAGAAAAAAACATATAAATTAGCACGTGAGAAAAGCTGTATCGTTATCGACTCCGTTTCCGTTTTGTTTTGCAAATCGAAAAACCGAAGAATATTGATGGTTGTAGCAGGAAAGAGGGAAGGTTTATTTGAAGCTTTTTACAGCTTCAGATGAGAAAAAAATATTTGGTCAGCTTATGAATTTGTTCCACCTAGAAAGTATTAGGTTACTACAATACATTTTCAAAGGGCTGGAGCCTATCAGCTCTGGAATTTTTATTATATTACTGTAGCTACTTTGGGAACACTTATTCAGAATTTTGTCAACGTGTAGGTTTGAGCATAATCCTGGATAATTTTGCCACCCTGGATGATCCAGGACAAATTATAAGGTCTGGGAACTTTATTATTTACATTGTGAACACGTTTCTACTATGCAACCAGAGAAAATTAACTCTGACAGGAAAGGACGTACACTAAACCCCCCCCTCCCCTCCCTGAGTTCTCTCAATAACTCGAAGGGATTGTAAGTTTGGAAATTTATATGTAAAAGAGTTTCCTATATACCTTTGAAATGAAAATCCCAAGACTTGAGTGATAACGGTTCCCCGTTTTACGAGGGTCAAATTACTACAAACACCAACAATGATTGCGGTCAGTTCTAAACCACAATACGAGTAATTTGCAGCTGACGAATGATTGAGCCTGGTTGTGGTTGCAAGTTTCAGCAACTGCCAAGAGCAAACTGGAAGGCTCATCACTACCAGGCCAGGACCACCCGCACACCACATCTTCACCAAAAAATAGTCCTTTCTGCCCTTGCAGCTGGTAGGGTCAGCGGATAAACTTTATCATCCGTCTTTAGGATCGACTAAAATCGATGTTTATAATTTTTTATTTTATTTTGATTTTATGATTTGATATAAACAATCGAACTTTTTAAAATATGATTGTAAATATTTGGTTTGTTAGCTGATTCAGTTTCATGATAGAAATGTGCCATTGTGATGCTTCTAGGAGAGGAACGTGATAGTAGTGGTGGATTTATATTTGGCAGTTTCGCCAACATGGATGTAAAACTGCAACATCACTTAGACCTGTTAAATGTTTAGAAAGTACCAATATGGCCGTTGATTGAAGTTATAAAGATAACTCGTATTTGTGGAGCCATAATTATACCTCCTACACAGTAATTTTTATCATATTCATGTTAAGTTCAATGTTTTATCTCGATTAAACCAGCTTATTATAGTCATTATTTCATTTAATAAGCTCTCATGTAGGTAAAAATCAATGTTTTGATTACAATACCGAAACGTCATCGTTATTGACGTAATCGCTCAAATATTGAAAAATATCGATCAATTTTAACGGTAAAGACGGATTATGAAGTTTCACCGGGCCACCCTCCGAGACTCTCGGAACGGAACTTGGGCTTGTGCCACACCCTGTAGAAAGTAAGTTGGCCCAGACCCTGGACGGCGCGGGTGGCGACCTCGCCCCACACTGCAAGGCCGGCGTCCTCCCCGGGGACTAGGCAGCTTTGTCTTCCGAGGCCATCGGACCGGGGAACACTTGTAAACATCTCCGGCGCCCAGCGGCTCCGGAACCAGCAGTGAAGGTTCGGAACAATCGGAAGGGAAAGATCGGCCTTTGGACCTCAGCGGCTGTGCTGCTCGGCCTTCGCTTCGGTTCAGTCGAAAGATTTAGCTGGCGAGATCGGTGATTAATTTTTTACTGCTGTTTTATTCAGCAGTTTCACTTAACATTTATTCCTTTCGTTAAAATCCTATTGACCCAGCCTTTGATGGACTGTAGGGCGTTGTTTTTAGAAAATAACGTAAATTCTGGGAAAATTCAGCAATCCTACGCATTACGACCACAACGAAAAACAAAGAACAACGCCGTAAACGGCCGCCCCGACTGTGTCGGGGGGAAGGGGGGGTTTGTATGACCCCTTTGATTTGACACATAACCTAAATCTTGAACATCGGTTCAATAGTCCATGAAAACTCTGTCTTTCAACTGTGATGAGTTCAATATAGGACGTGGTTAATGAACCACTTTAACTAACAGCACAGAGAAGCTATATAGATATATAGCTTCTCTGTGCTAACAGGGTCTAAAGTTCAATATTAAAAAAAGTTTAAAAACCACATTTTTAACAGGGTTGAAAGTTGAACATTAAGTGGTTAAAGTTCAACTTTAAACCCTGGTTAATGAAAGCAGGGGAAAATCGTGAAAATTCTTCAGCTGTAGGTTCTTAGTCACGCTTCGTATAGGTATTATTTTAAAGGGGTTGTTAGAGATGGGTATACCTGATCAAATAAAACCGTTAACAAAAACCATCCATATCCGGGATATTGTTTGAAACCTCGACACAAAGGAAGCGTTCAATCAATATTTTCTATAAACAGCTAATTCTCATGCTGTTCCTAAATTTACATGTTACATAAATCAAACCTCATAGGATCGTAAAAAATACTGATTTGGCAAGTAAAACGAGAACTAAACGAGCAAGATGCCATTTTATCACACCACCCGAAAGTGAGGGAAATTAAATAGAAATAATTTGAATTTAAGAGAAAACAAACGGACATTTAACTCTTATGAATTAAAAATACAAAAACAAATTTTTCGTGCTAAACTTCTTTTACTCATGGTTAAACGAAGCTACTATAATATTCCGAATTGCAGTCTGGTACCTTCTGGGCAGATTAGATAATTTTGATCTGGTTGTCCTTGAAACTTCCAGTAATACAACATTCTTACCAGCCAATTAATGATACTGTAATTTATAACTAAGGCAAATTACGACGCGGGTGGAGTATATTATGTCTGGTTAAACCGGTTACTAACTAAATGGAGAAAAACATCAACGATCGGTAGGTTTTAAGTTCAGTCAGGCTGTGAAACTGAATTAAACCCACAAACGAGTTTACTGACAAAATAATAATAAAATCAACAATAATAACAATAATAACAAAACAATAGTAACAACAATAATAACAAAATAATAATAATAAAAATCATTAAATCATTAATTTAATAAAGGACACAATCTTTTGATATACATTTAATTGCGCCATATATTTTTATTATGAAGGTGTTTATAAAGAATAAAGAATTAAGTATCAACGAAATAGGCAATTCATTAGGCTTGACTATAACACAAATATAGCTTGATCACTTCATTATTGTATTTAGTACATGTTCTACAGTACTTAAACAAGCCTGGAACAACCTTGTATAGAGCTCTGTTGCCTGGTTACCGATCATTAGCATTCGAGCTTCTACGTTTATGATTCTCTATTCAGATACCTCCTCTAGCCTCCAAGAGCTTATTTGATTTGCATTCAAGTTCTGTAACACAAGTTTACTTATTAATTATGTCAACTGCTGGTTAGCCTTTTCTGATCTGAATCTCAGGTGTCCTACTGAACTATGTAGTTTACATAAAACTTGAAAAAGGAATAGTATAAATCACGACTTTTCGTGGGATTTTGTTGTTTGAAAAATTCTTCTATTGGTGGGAAACAAACTATGATGGTTCTAACACATCTAACAGCACTATGTATAACACCAGTAAAAAAATGAACAATGGTTAGTTTGAATGTGGAGAAGTAGAACTCAGCTGCAAAGTGTAAATGAAACTTCAACATTCAACATCACAGTTGAAAGGTAATTAATATTTGGACCAGGCTGCGAATGGCTATGGACGTCACGTTTACATCTTGGGTTATTTTCACAGTGCTGAACTTATATTTTTCACATATTCTTTAGTAATTTGTCTCTGTCTTTTTTCTAAGTATACTCAAAAGGAATTACGTACTCAAATCCCACTCAAGGCACTATTAGATCTTTGGTTGTAACAGCTTTAGAAAGACAACCATTTTAGGCTACTCTTGATCATCGTTGGTTTCAAACGATACTTCTAAAGAAGATTTATCAATGTATTAAATTGGTTATTTATATTCTTGAGATTGAGTTTTCAAAATAAAAAAATTTGTATGCTTTAACTACACATAATTTAAAAATCAGCAGTTAAATAATTGTCTTCAAGGTTAATTTAAAATTACTGTATAAAATATTATAAGGTAAAAACTAAGCAGTTATGTTTGTTATATTATCTTTCTTTAATAGAAATTCTATAAAAAAACATGCCTAAATCACAAAAAATCCAAAATTAAGCAGGAATATATATTTTGAAATATTAGCTGTTAATGCCAAAGGTGTAAATTAAAATATTTGTTCACAATATAATCATCACTACATAAACAGAAAGTAAAGTCAGGAGTGCCGACTTTAAAGGAACGATAATTTATCTACAACCATAAATGTAATTTCACGATAAAACGCATAAAATCATTCAACAACGCAGAACGAGTTGCAGTCAGAAATGGATTGTAAATTTATTGACATTGAACTTGAAAATTATTGCGCCGGCCGAAGGTCGCACCTTTCACTGGATTTGAATAACGCGTCTGAGCCAGGGCCAGATCCGCCGACCAATACATCGCCGCTGCCCACTGCTTTCCACCGGTTATATACGATAATCATGTATATTAACAAAATAAATCACGCTGAACGTTTTTTTAATTAAGAGGCTTCCTAAAATCCACTTTGATTGACAGTTACATGTTGGTTTCTGAAAAAAAATTGTGCTTTATGAAGAGTTCTAAAATTATAGTAATAAAAAAAATTATAGTGTTTTCACATTACAGGGTTATTTTTATTGCGATTGGTTCTAAACATGTGATCATCTTTTTTACTTGTCTTTACAACAAAAGAAAAGATTTCGTAAGATTTAACGAAGATTTTGATGTAATTCAGGGTTCATTATTTTTTGATTAGTGTAGAAAAATGCAGGTAAATACATTTATAATTAAGAGTTTACGCTTTCCGAAGATTGTTAAATATGTCATTTGCAATACAGAATCAATTGAAATAAATATATTTTATTTGAAATCCAACGGAAACTAGTAAGTTTGTATTAAATAACGAAAATACAATATTATACAAGACAGTAAAAGTAAATAAAATGCAACTTATCAAAATAATGCTTTACTGAAAAAGTGCGTAGCTTACTGAAAAAATGTCTTTGCTTTTTAGACTTCATGAGTGCGAAAGTCACAATGAAAAATCCTAGTGATTAATTAAATGAATGTCTTCCTGTTAGTGTTAAAACAGCCTCCAGGACACTTTAAAATATTGTGGTGATTGCTAGAAAATGGAGAGTTCTACGTATCTAACCAAATACGGATTTCACACTAGTATCTGGCAAAACCGTCTGGGAATTCAGCCACCAAATGCTGGCGGATAGTATTTGGAAATCGATGTGCTAACAGTGATTCATTCTGTGTAGGATAACGCAGAAGTGGCTGCAAAAATTAAAATTATTTAGCTATTTTAGTTGATAAAATTACTTTTATGCAAGACTAATAAGAATTCGATAAGGTGTAAAGAGAATTTTAGAAAGGAAATTGCGTGTCCTAGTTTCTTCGTTTCCCCGTAGACCAATGAGATCGTCAAACCCATCCCGGTGCTTTCAGGGTGCCAGGGATAGGTAGGTTGAAGGATTAGGAATCTGCTTTTCTTCATTTCTTCAAGTACAACAATATAAGCCTAATAATCATTCCATACTTTACTTATCTCAGGGAGGTGAGAAACTCCTCCACCGAGTAAAAACATTTTTTAATGAGGAAAATTTTTTAAAGTTTTTAAAATTTGATATGATTATCAATTGATTAAATACTGTCCGGCAAGTTTTGAAAAACATTTGGACCAAGGCACATAGGTTTCTCTTCAAACAGTTTCAAGTTATGAGTTACTGCTGTACAGTCTAGCCTATTTCTTGTATTATATCCATGTTCGAATGGATATGACAGATGGTTTATTAACTTTGTGTGATTTATAATTTCAAAAATGAATAAACAAGGAACAGACAAGATGTTTAACTGTTCAAAGGCTTCGCTACAGCTTTCCCTAAAACCCAACCCTGTAATTACCCTAATGGCCCTTTTCTGAAGTTTAAAAATGTAATCCAAATTTTTCTTTGAGGAAGCTCCCCACAGAATAATTGAATATGAAATATGGGATTCAAAAAGACTATGGTAGACTAACTTACTGAGTTTAATGTTTCCCATTTGAGAAATATGTCGAAGGACAAACAGGCCAGACGAGAGTCGTGACCCTAAAGACGGTGACACACTATCACACATTTCCCCGAACAAGACATCACACCACACATCAGACAGGACAAAAGGGAGGATGTGTGATGGTGTGTCAGGGGTCCGCGCATCACACAAGACATCACACCACACATCGTCGCGAGCGCTCTGGAGGCGATTTTTTGGCGAAAGATCAAAGAAATATCTGGTACGGTGTCTTGTATGATGTGTGATAGTGTGTCAGGGTCTACTCTGCCCCGAACGTCTTTCCGTACGCCGTCGCGTTACCGCGCTCGGAGAAATGTGTGATCCGATGTGTGATCCGATGTCTTGTTCGGGGGAATGTGTGGAGCGAAAAATTTATCTCCCTGCGCGGTCTGATGTGAGGTGTGATGTCTTGTTCGGGCAAATGTGTGATAGTGTGTCACCGCCTTAACGTTTCAACGTGGGAGTTCACACTAGTATAAAAAAAAACAGTAGGCAAAACAAAAAAAAAATTGTACTCATTGTTGTCTGTCAACTAAATAAACAGTGTCAGTGTATTAGTTACAAGGAATAAAAAATACAACGATAACTGGTGAAAGTAAATGTTTTGAAGCAAATAACATATGGTACATTGTCCTTAAACCTTTTTATAGAGTTTGCATTTGCAAAACACAAAAACCATAATTACAAACTGAATAAACTGTTCTTTTAAAATTTACATATTTTTTTCACCTTAGTGAAGTAACCAATACCTTATTTTTTGTTGTAGTTATTTCGCTACAGGCCAGGCGAACAATAACTTGCTCAGTTTACGATGTAGGGATTTAAAAGGATTGATTGAATTGTTTTTGTGGCCTCATTCTACTTCGTGACAAATGAGAGGAGACAAACATGTTAAGATAAATACATTGTATCTAGATCATCAATTTTCATTCAATCAAGGATCATCTAGATTCAGTCTTTAATTAGATTTATGTTAAATATTAATTAATTTACGAGATTGGCCTGAATTACTAAAAAACAACGCAATCGAGTGGCGTACGATATATACGTTATATGAAAGACAACAATAGCTGTTAGTGTTTTATTTCGAAACTGAAGTCAAATTATAATTTATTGTTATTACTGAAAAATCAAGTGAATGGCTAGCAGTGTGAGGTTAACGGGCGATAAAGTTTCAGATAAAATTAATGGAATGAGCGTTTAGCTTGTTAAAAGTTTTACAGTCAAGCAATTCATTCGGAGGCTGTGCTTAAGCTTTTTAATCCGATAACTTGTATTTCATAATAGTTTGTTAATAAATATACAAATAAATGATAACAATGGTAACAAATGTATATTTTTTATCATCAAATCAGTGATGAAGAATAAAATGAAGGTTCAAACAGCTTTTATTTAAGAATAATTACTATTTCTTTCTGTATTTGCACTCATAAACAAACTATTAGTCAATCTATAAAGTTGAACACTCTCTTAGATTTGTCAACACGTTATAACAATTAAGAACGTGATAATATCAGGAAAAAGCTTGGAGGTGTCGTATTGGCTTAGTATCACTTAGAAGCCCGCCTATTTCGTCTCATATCGCGGACTGTAGACAATAACACTCAAAACAATGGGTAGCAATCGATGCTCAGCGCACATTCCATCTCCAAAGCTGCTCTCACAGCCTTATATGTGCTTCCTGTGTTTTTAATGACAAAAACGTTACTAGGCACGTGTGTTGTGTTAATGTTACCTTTTTTAGTGAAATTTTGAATTTGTGCGGTCTTGATTCCGAACTCATTGTATTAAGGTGGATCAATTTACAGTAGAAAAGGCAATAAAAGCTACAATCTCTTTTGTAAATTATTTAATTGAATTATAAACAAAATTAATAATCCAAACAAATTTTTCAGCCAAGTAAAAACAGTATTGATATTTCAGCTCAATATTCCAGTAAATTTCAATTGTAGCAATTGCCATTATTGATTAAGCCTGAACTATAACTAGTGCAATAAAAAACAAAAATATTTTGTTTATTAATTACTTATATTGAAATCTAAGAATTTTTTAATGGGTTTCAGGCCTTGAAACTTCTAAAATATTTATAAAAAATGTTCATATAAACTATTAATATCAGTTCGAACCTTAAGGCCAAACGTTGTATTTTAAAATTCGGTATTGTTATTGTAATTTAATGTCAGACAGAGGTAATTTTTGAGAATTTGAGGTAATTTTAATGTGTTCCAGCCTAAACATTAATCAAGAACTGTTTAATGGAATAAGAAACATATTTTCATTAACTTATTAATATTTTTTATTTGAATAAATACTTTAATGTTCAGAAAATAACCATAACTGTTATTTTTAATAGTACGATACAGTCCAACTCACAATGATATGGCCCTAAATTCCAAGTATTTTGCGCGACACAGCAGTTTCGAATCATTGTTTTGCTGAAGGCTGCAAACATTTATATGAAAGAGTAAGCTGAGGCGAATATGAACTGAAAAAATGTCACCAGATATTTTGTATAAAACATTTTCCCTGAGTTTTTCGCTATCCGTTATTATTATTGAGAGTATATTGCCTAGTTATTGCTGTTGCCTAGTACGGAGTAAAATTCCTATGCGATCGTTTTCAATGAAAGTGGTTTCCCACCACTTATGTACAGATTACGATGATAAAAAAGTCAAATTAGCCAAAATGATCATCACAAACAAAACTTAGCCGCTAATGATTTACAATTCTACATAACCGTTTTTTAGGTTTAATTATTTAAAGCAAAAAATCAGCCCAGTTTTGAAGCTAAACCAAATTAAAATATAATGAATGCTTCGCTCAGTATTAAATTAAAACGGCATTTTAAGAAAAGGACGATCTACGTTTCAAATAAGCATGTTTTGCATAGCCGCTTGTCAATGTGAAACAAATTTTATGGTTTCCCGTCAATCTTATTTCGAACTTTGATAAGTACCAAAGTTAAATCCGCCGCACATGCGAGCCCACTAGCCGTAAACCCCAAGCTATTACATACTGCACATTCTTACCGACATTGCGACACTGACCACGCGACGGTCACTATTTTGGCGTCAGTCAATTCCGCGGGAAACTCGATTAGGCTTCGACGATGTCACAAGAGTTGAATGTGTCCACTTTTTAACATTTAATGGTCACGTGACTCGGATACGATACTATTTAATTGGTTTATGGTTTAAGCTTGACCAGGAGCTTAATAATAATACGAGTAATAATAATAATAATTTAAATAAATTTATTTAAATGAAATACTGAAATGAGCTAGGTTCTCAGATTCACCTTGAAATAAAGAATCACTTCATGTGTAAACGGCATCGGCAGATATTAATTAATTAGAAATATACATTGATAATTCAAGGTTGTTCGAACTTAATGGTAAGTATTCACGCCACTCGAGCTGAGAATCTTCAACAAATATTCGTGTCACTCTCACTCATATCTTTGGGAATTCATAATGGTGATAAATATTTTTCTAAATGAGGCGGGAAAGATGTTTCACAGCTGGTGGTAAATATATTTATGCTAACGAAGGACCGAAAATGGAGGTTGGGAACGAATATTCAAGAGAATACAACAAGTGAGAGTAAGGCTTAGCCTTGAACCACGTTTAGATGAGAACAAACGTTCGATGAAACTCCTCCAAAGCTTTTTTTTCTATTAATGTGTCTATAGCCTAGGTGGCAATAATGACAATGATGTCAAAGCTTACAATAGTGTGACTTAGAGTGAAGTAGAATCAATAAACTTTATGTTGATTAACTCAACCGTTTCTTAGCAATGAAGGATACTTTGGTTAGAACAGAAAAGTGAATGTAAAAAAGGCCGTACATTGAAGGGTGCGTGGGAAGAACACGGTGATCAATCATTCTGGATTGACAGGAGCAACAGCTGATCGTTATATCAGATGACCGTGAAAACAGCTGATCGATTCTGATAGACACCAGCCGATACGCTGTAAACATTGCCTTATAAATAGCCTATCCTAAAAAAAGTGAATGAACAATGAACCGTAATTTTAAGAAGAAAACTAGTTGAATTAAAATTAAATAAAAAACTGAAAAACTAATCTTTATGGCTAAACTTGTATTTTTCAAAAAAATAAATTATTTTTCATGATATTGAAACTTCAAAGATTTTTTATTGTGTAATCAATACAATTAAAAATATTGTAAAATAGCACGCTTTGAATATGGATTTTACAGTTTGTCTCATAACGTCAGCTTTTAATATGGGGAATAATAAAATTAATCTCTTATAAAATATATACATACATTAATAGGCCTATTTGTTTTAACGAACTTAGTATTACGAAGTAAATATTGTTTTTGGAATTAAATATTTATGTTTATGAATAAATTTGTAACAAAAAAACTTAGTGGAAAGGCATAGGTTGAATTTATTAGAGACCAACGTCTAAAGTTAATCATCAGAGTGTTGAAATAATTTAATTAAAGCTGTCATTAGCAGACTAGTGACTAATATTTAATCAAATTTGAGTGCTCCTATTGTTGAAAGCAAAAGAAAGGACAACAACGGAGGAAAGTATTGGAAATGCGGCAATATCCTACAATAGTCAAGTTGGAGGGCAAGTCCACGGCCGCTACCTTGCATATTTCAAATGTATCATATCTGGCTCAAGGAGTGGTAACCGATAGAACAATACCGTCACTGTCTGACCGGGCTATGACAGGGAGAATGGACAACAGTAATATGGACCATTTCTTAGGATAAAAAAATTGCAAACAACATCAAAGACTTTGTGCTGTAGCTTATAGTCTCAGTTATTTTTCACTTTGGCGCTTGTATGTTCGCTTCGTTTACTTTAATACCATTTACGTAATTCAGCAAGCGTAACTAATACTGTAGGTTCATCTACCGCTCGGCGCCGTTTGAAGCTTTGAAACAGCCGCGAGAACAGAACAATATTTCTGGCGAGTAAATGACATGAAATAAAATAATTTTAAAAGAAATTTTTTCAGGTCATAAACTAGCCGGGGCTGTCAACTTTTATTGCCAGTGTGAACTATTTTCGACGACGTTTCTTGACGTACACGTGTTGGTTTCGAACTCAGTCGTCGAGCCAATTCGCAAAGTGTACTAGTTGAGAGCTGGTTGGTGTAGTGGTTATAGTGCCCGCCTAAAAACTTGTAGGTAGCCGGATCGACCCCGAGAAAAGTTAGTAGCTTTTTGAAGGGTTGTTTCTGGAGCCAGCTGCCATTGGCTGTTGGGCTATTAATTAACAATCCTGTCTAAGGAACATGCCAACCTTAGTCAGTAACAAGGCTACAAGATCGCGCCACTATCATCACGATCATCACACTCATCCTTCACTCATATTCAGGGTAACGTCCTCAATGAGGTACCTGTCTTATTAAAGTGATTAAGTGATTAAGAATGTCTATTTATTATCTTAGTGGTATTATATGCCAGTGAAGTTTGTCATAGAAGAGGGTATTTTACCTAGACATATTGTGCAGAGCTATATAAATGTTTTTTGCCATTCAGCAACATTTACATTGGTCGGCAATTCTCGAATATATTTATAAGTTGCTAATGGAAATGGAAGTAAAACTATTGAACTATTAAATTAAACATGAAGTAAATTTATTTATCAGGACAATTTTATAATCTAATGAGCGAAATAAAACCATTCGTTAAGACAATTATGAAGAGGTGTAAATTAAGTTATTCAATTATACTTTGGCAGTTGTTATCTCGGAGTTATGACTGCTAAATTGCATAACAAACCGTCCAAAGCAATAAACTGCACGTAATGTAAAACTTCCTACATCAAAGCGGATATTGTTGTATCAATTAATGATGAAGAGTGACAGGATAAATAAAGCAGTCAACTAACTTTACCCCTATAAGCCGTAATACGAAATAGCTCTAGTATTCTATCAAGCACCTAAACGTTACAATATGCTTTGTTTTGAGATATGTGCTGTAAATAAGTTCCAAATAAGCATGTTTTGCGCAGCAGCTTAACATTTTTGAAGTGCAACACAACCTTGGATTAGCCTCGCACTCAGAACCAGCTTTACCACAATACCTCTGTCAGAATACGCAAAAAGTTTGAGGCAGTGCTTAATTTGAATTGTAAATTATCTTAGATTTAGGAGTGCAACAAAAATAGATAGTTTGGTCTACCGTTTTGCTTAGCCAAGTTCAGGCTCACAATTCATTAGACTTTTTTAACACACTAAATATGTTTAGTGGATGGAATCTTTAAGGGCAAAATACAGTAGTAAAACTACTTTCACTTTAGCACTATGGAGGTCACAGTTTTGTATTTTTTTTCAAAATTGTTGGTTTCGAGCAAATCTGTTTGCCAAATTTGTTTGTAAGATAGTTTGGAAATATTTAAATAAACACTAAATGCCAATCGATTCTCCTTGACGATAATCCATCAAATAGTTTAGTTTATTAATTTGAATGAACAAAAAAAAACACCACTTCCCTATTTAAAAATTCCATATAACGTCTTATTTGTTTAACCAGCCTATATTTTGTTAATTGTTTATTTTTGACATGTGTACAGGAAATATTTTAATATTCTGCTTAGAATAAAAAATGAAACAAGTCCACTCGACATAGGGTTGAAAATTAATTATGCAATTCAGGATACTAACAATATTGAAAATTTCTTTAGAAACCTGGAGGCAGAATGGGCACCTATTATTTTATATTTTTGATTTTGGCTAGTAAATTCAATGTCTATAATCAACATTTTAAATGCTAGAATACGTTGATTGGAGGAAAGACTTAAGGTCTCAACACGTCAACAGAATTTTATTGTGCGCTTAGAAGACTTAAGTTTATACTAGAAAACCTGACAATGCAAATGAAATTGATCTAAAATCTGTACGGTAAATATCTGCCCTGTTAGAATATATATCTGACAAAAAATGTAATCCAAACAAAGGAGTTTTATCTACATTTTTTTACAGTTTTATTAATCATTAGATATATTGAAATCATTTAAACGAATTTCCTAAAGAAATCATTGGTTATGAAATTTAATAAACAGGCTATTTTATAGACTATTAAGTTGAATCAACGAAGTTGTCTAGCATTGAAATATTGTTGAGGAATATTGCCTAATCATTAATTCTCAAGTATTTTATAGTATTAACATATAATTGAACTGTGATACAACTGGACTGCATCATGTAAAAACTAAGAAGAATAAATAAATACATAAATGATTAGTTTCAAGACATCGTCCGCTTGAATGGAGTATTTTAGGGACGATTTAAGCGAAATATGAGGGTGGATGAAACTCTATCTTTGTTACCAAGTCCAGTTGATTATTGAGCCACGATCATTTATAATCATTTTATTGAGCCCAATGGTGATAACTTGTTTCAGAAACTACTTATCTAAAAGTCTCAGACTTTAAAAGTATCGATCTGGTGACCTTAATGTAATAACGTTTAAGAAAAACACTGCAACTAAAATCACTCAGACACCCTGACAATATAATTACTAACACTCTACTGACTCTACTGGTTTATAATCCCATCTAAATGAATTGTTTTAGTATAGGGTCACCAAGTCATAAACTGGACAAAATAAATATCACCTTAAACAACATACATTGTTCCAAAATATTAGATTTTTATCGGCCAAACATTTTGACTCTTTATAATGTTTTATTCACGAATTTAATAGAGTTATTTTAGAGTGTGACAAATACATAACCCATTGTCTTTTGAATTGACCAAATGGTCATTTTAATAATTTAAGTTTTTAAATTTTTGAAGTTCAAACGTGATTTTTTTTAAAAATTAGACATGTTCAACTCCCAGACTAACTCATTAATGAAACTCACTTCATAAAACCATGATTAAGCCGTTTTTTTACCCAAGTCTCCTTGTGATTATTTTTAACAGAGCTGGATGATCAAATAATTTAAAAATAATTTTCATTTAAAATTAGAATCAATAAACAGTATTGTTTACTAACTCTTTATTAAAAGTAATAATTAAAATTGTTTGTAATAAAGTAAAAAATTAAAATTTATGATAATTTTTACAAATTTTATTGCTGCAAAACATAACTTTAAGGATTATTGATAATCAAGAGTTTATTTACCCGGGTCTGCCAGTAGTTGTTTTTGAGGGTGATGGGGGACTCCATGGCGGGTGGTGTGGCGTGCGGCGTGTACGAGCGATCAGACACTACTGTCAGCAGGGCCGCTGTCTTATAGCCTCGCCGCCACCCACCGCGCCAGCTAACCGTCCGGCCACAGGACTGACAAAAAATATTCTCATCGTGTATGTGGGTCAATTAATCAAAGGTTTAAATGATAGGATTCTTATTGTTTTGGATCCAAGTCACCAAGTGTCAGTTAAGCATCGGTGTAAATGGTAGAATATATAGTTACTGTATTGGATACAAGCGACTAATATTATAAATGACTGTTCAATTCGGTAGTAATCGGGAAAACATACTAAATAAAGTGATGGTAAAAGCCTTATCTTCTATGTGGGTGGAAACGGTAGGAGATTTAGTTACTCATTCGGTGAAGTCACTGATATTATAAATGACGGTTTGTTCAACTTGGTTGAAAGGGGCAAAAACAAATTCAATAGAATGATAGTAAAAGTATACGTTTATTGTGCCTGCAATAAGGTAAAAAACCTCCTCATTTTCTATGTAGGTCAATGAAGTACTGGTGTAAGCGATAAGATAGTTAATGATGGAATCATCGACCACATAGTAGATGGGATACAAGTCACTGTAAGTCAATCTCATCGGTGTAAACGGCAGGAGATGGTTACATCAGTACTACTTACTGTGGCGCTTACAACTCACTTATGCATCGGTGTAAATGGTAGAATATGTAGTTACTGTTTTGGATACAGGTCAATAATAATATAAATGACGGTCTATTTTGGTTTAAATCGGGAAAACAAAACAGTGTCAATTAATGTTAATTTTAATTAATGTTAAACATGTCATGTTAATGTTATAGTGAGAAAGGATAGGTTTAATTTTATTATTTTAACATACCAGTCTGATATTTCATTTTTTAAATGAGGTAAGTGAATCTTAAATCTAAAACATTATTTAGTGATGGTTTATTAAATTGTATGTGTCATAACGTTATTATTTCGGAATGTAATTAGTTTAAGAGTTTTTGGTTAATATATTTTTGAAGTTTTCTTGTTAATTTTATTGTTTGTAAGCTTAGTGTTTATCAGACCCTAACTGTACCTAAGAAACATAAAGCAGCTTGGAAACAGATTCTAAGTAATGAAGTCTGTTTATATTTTGAAATTAAAAATTATTAATATATTTCTCTACAGTTGTTATTCCATTATTTACAGACAATAAGAAAATTATATTGCATCCACTATTGGCCATCTATTCTATTATATACTGAATTACCACTGGATTATTAATATGACATTTTTTTAACTAGAAGAGAAAACAGGACAGAACATAGGGGAAAAATAGGAATAGGAGAAATAGAAGAAAATAGTTCTGTTTTGTAGCAATAAAATTAGCAAAAATTATCATAAATTTTAATGCTTAACTTTATTACACATGCTAAAATCAACAGAGTGAAAAAGTCATTTACTTGTCGGAGTGAATAAGTTTTCACTCCGAGAGAGTCAATATTCACTCTAAATTAGTGAAAATATCCGATCTTTTGGTTGAGTGATGATTTCTCTCGTCAAAAAGTGAAATGTTCACTCATTGATAATATGGTTTTGAAACAACATAAGAAAGAGTGAGAATTCACTTTTAATTGAGTGATTTTTTTAAAGTGGTGGGGGCGACGATACTGAGTCGCCATTACCGATTTATCAATTATCAATATATTTAACCGGAAGAGTGGGGATATTAGACTCTTTTCATAAGTGAAAACGGTTCACTTTTTCAAAGAGTGAACCTTCAGTCTTTCAGAGTGGCTAAATTTTCTCTACCAAAGAGTGAGTGAGTCACTCACAAAGAGTGAGCATTCACTCTTTCGATTTTAGCGTGAAACAATTTCAATTATTACTTTTAGTAAAAAGTTAGTAAACAAAACTGTTTATTAATGCTAATTTTAAATAAGGATTATTTTTAAATTAACAACATAACATATAACATGATGACATTGAAAGCTCATTGCATTGAGCATTAGCACTGAGTTGTAAATGAAATTGAAAAACTAAATAACTATAGAAAAATTACCACTGAAAAGTTTTATGTATTTATACAATTTTTACAATGCTATGATACAGCCATAAAAAGGTTATCGGTTAACTAACAACAGTTTTGATATGAACAAGTGTTAGCAAACAATATATTCAACAACAGATATAGAATACATTGAATGAGTTGCATACAGAACTGACATAATTTACTAATGTAGACTACACAAAAACAAGTATGGTAAACGTTATAAGACTAAAGATAGCAAGGATAAAGTACTCGTATAAATTAACTGACTGACAATGCTGTACAGTAAACATTGGACACATGCAACAATCTAGTTTATGGACCTTTCAGTCAAATAGTTAACTAACTAAATAATTAAATAGTTAAGTGTGTATGTATATTTCGAGATATAAAATCCCATCTGCATGCTACACAAAAACATATTCTTAGGTTGACTAAAAGGTACTTAACCTAGAATATGTCAATGAAACAGCTTAGGAGATAAAATAATTAATACAGATGAAACAAACCCCGGAAAAGAAATGCTCTATAATCTTCAAGAAAACGATGAATATACTAGAAAAAATAACTCGAGACTACTAAGTCTACACTTAAAAAAAATGAAACAACAATTTTTTTTTAATAGTAAGGTTCGTCAGTGAATATTTGGGGATTCTCAAACAATTGTTAACACCTGCCATGTCACGGGTTGTAAGTATCTTGTTGGTGGTATACCGCGCATGTCATTCACTCTGAAGATAGAAGTTATTTGAGAACGTGATGGTTAGTGCGGTTTTTGAACGTCGTCGGACTTTGCGTCTTGTAGGCATTATAATGTAATTAACGTTGTCGGGCTCATAGTCATTACACCGTAACAGAGCCAAATTACCGTTTACTCTTTTCATGAGTAAACTGAGTAATGCCCTTACATGGTCGTTTCAAATCTAGTGGTCGAAAATGGATCAGTTCAAAAACCCTATCAGAAACACTGTTGAATCGTTGATTCGACTGCGAGCACCGAATCAGGCAATAATTACTTAGAAGTGACCCTAATAGATCTTCTGTCGGGTTTTAATCTGATCTTTAGATGCTCGGAGTCGACGTTCGCACGTGCTTCTAGTTCAAATTGTTGATTGTTACTGTAACGACCACAATCTGCACGTCGAGAAGACGTTGTAGTAGAACTACTTACGGAGCAAGTATAATTTAAATAATGCTTGTACGGAGTTCAATGTAGAATTCCGTGTGTGTATGATGAGTTAAATAATCCTTTGAATTCATCTGGGTGTTCTCTGGAGAGTCATATTATCAAAAATAATGTTTTCATGAACTAATTGTGCCAAAAGACTCCGACTGTAAAAATGTTGCATAGTAGTTTATGCAACGATTGTATTGAGAACGCCTTTAAGCTACGAACACTGGATACAATGGTCACATTTTATCTATGGCGATGTAAAAAAATCCTCATGAATCGTTGTGGAACAATCAGCTGATGTTCGGATTGCGTGATTTCTAAGATGACACTGATTTCGTCAGACGTCAAGCTCTCAGTGGTCATATCATGAAGTCAAGTGACTCCTGTATTTTAAATCGAATGAAACTGGTTGGTATTTGGCTTAGTAATTTACCTTTTTGATGACTTTCTTTGTCTTATCACTATTGCTTCTGATTTCCAATGTCGTAAACACAAATATCCAAATCGGCCTATTATAATCTTTTGGTTTTTAGGTACTTCAGCTGCTGAGGTTTTATTAAGATCTATCATTATCGTATAATTCTTAAGAATGACGAATGATTTAAGAATCTAAATTAATACCAAAACTGTTTATTATTGAACAAAAATAATAACCAAAAAATTTATTAAGTTAACTATAAGAATATTTGCTGACAATATTTTTATATTTGTTAGAATATGGATTTAAGATACGTCGAAAGTAGTATTTAAGTCAAATTAATAAAATATTATTCGCAAAAAGAAATATTTATGAAAATGTACAATTTGTTTGATACTTACAGACATCTAAAATATTACAGGAATTATTTATAGATATGATACTGACAACTCCAATGCTTTCAAGTGAAGTATGCAATTATCTATTCTGCTGGCAAAATAGGCCTAGTTCACTAAAAAGTTGAAGAGTTTTAAACGAATGTTCGAACGTAACTGAACAGTCATCGAAAGGCTCAATAAAATCGTTATCATGAATACTTGATGAGGTGGCCTTTAGCGTCACAATGTTTGGTTTGGTGTTGATGGAATCATAATAAAACGTCTACCTAATTGATTTTAGGGTCGAATCTCACAACAGTTATGGCATATATTTTCAAAGTATCGAGTATTTAAAATTTTTCGTGAAATATGTTTCTCCTTTCAACTAAAATATTAATAATTGATATTACTCGTCTTATTTTTAGTTAGGAAGTACTGTATATTTTAATTACGTTCCTTTAATAGTCACTCGTATATGCTTTTGATATCCATATAAAGGAGTCCAAAAAAGGTCTATACCCGGCCCAACACCGATCTTTGAAACTCTAGTATGCATGACATACATGTACATTCTCTGGGCTGAATTAAAAACTTCAATTTATTCTGTTGGAAACTTTTTTAAGCCTTAAGCAAGTGAGAAACGGCTCCAGTGGTTAGGCTTCGAAAGAGAAGTATGGATTCTTTTATCTCCTTCCTAGTTATCCTTAATAAGGACAAATTTTGCTGTTGAAAAGATTATACGAATACATTTAAAAAGAACGTTTTAAGTCCCGGTTCATCTTTATATATATTTATATTTGAAGTAAAACATCTAAACTTAAAACTTAGCTCATTAACATATGCCCTAAAATACTACGTTAATGCGCATTCTATGACCTTCTAACTTGCAGGTGGACACTTGAAGTCAATCTTAAATACCCCCGTTGCAGCAGACCTGCATACTCAGCGAATTTCAAGTGCAAAACAACATATTTCAATCCTATATAGCGATATTTGACATGTTTTGGTAAGCTCCTTAAGAATAACATGGGGAATGAGTATGCAGGTTTTCTGCTACAGGTATATTAAAACTGGATGGTTTTAATTCATTATGTAGTAGATTTGAACTAGAAGAAGCTATTTACCAAGTTTTATCAGGATATGCTGAGAAATAACCGA
Source organism: Flexamia atlantica (assembly GCA_035578135.1). NCBI lineage: Eukaryota > Metazoa > Arthropoda > Insecta > Hemiptera > Cicadellidae > Flexamia > Flexamia atlantica. The sequence goes on from JAQJVK010000003.1 coordinate 30,519,014, forward strand.
GATATAGAATTTTACTTATTTCCCATAAGGTTAGCATTGGGACAACGTACTGTGTTTACCACTTTCAATATCTCGGTAACCAATGGACATAGAGCAGTGATTCAGAATAATAAATTGTTTGTTTTTTGAGCTGAATTCAATGGTGCCAACAAAAATTGGATTATTTTTATTTTTCTATATAAAAAACTCAAAAAACCCATTTTTTGGGGGTTCATCCCCCCCCCTACCCCCCTTTCTGATAGTCCGATCCGGCTGGTTTTCGAACTCGTCCGAATAATAACTACTTTACACGTCTGTGCCAAATTTTATTCCAATCGGATTATTTTTGCGACCGCTATCGTGCTTACAGACACACACACACACACACACACACACACACACACACACACACACACACACACACACACACACACACACACACACACACACACAAATATATATATATATCTAGAAATTTGAACGAATAGTGTTTTTGACTTCTGGGGGCACCAAAACGAAAAGTTATAGTGGTCCCGGGCTTAGGTCTTACCATGAGACCTACGGTAATAGCTTCTTCCCTATAGGGGAAATTCGCTAAAACAAGCATGGGTTGATGTAAGTTACGTTGAAGATAATTTGTGCAATATTTATTTACAGCGGTATACACTATACCATTTTACCAAAGCTTACCAGCTTCCCTTATTGACAAATTTTACGGGCTTGACGTCTACCCTGATTTTCGAAAGAAGGTGAGCGGCACGACGGCGGCGGAGCGAGCGCGCGGCCGTAAAAACATTCTTATTTAAATCGCTGTATAAACGTAACAAACGCCGTTAAAAATTTGCAGTCGACTTTATTCCAATGGCCAGTTAATTACGTTATCAGCACTGTTTTAAAATAATTTTTAACATACGTCGTTTAGTTTATACTGTGAGTTATATTACTAAAAACACGATTTGCGAATTAAAAAAGTCAATTCTTTGTGTTTGATTTATTATAACTCTGCTTAGAAGCATCGGAAAAATATTCCTGTACAGAACCTTTAGTCGACTTTCTTGGGAACAATATATCAAAATTTGAGAGTCCTGTGATCAATATTTACGTCGTAATTAATTTATTTCTAAAGTACTATTATCTCAGCTATTAAACTACTTTGATGAATGCAATTTAGTTAACATAATCTTTAAATGAAATATAGGTTGATTCCGTCTCAGTTTTATGTTTTTATTGGAATGGTTTCTCATAACCGATTAATATGTAAACGATTGTATCACTGCGAGGCAGAGCGCAACAATGACTGTTGAAGTACAGTCTGGACCTAGTGGACCCATTTTATTCGCGCGCCACTGCATGTATCAGTTTTTCTCTTATAAACAACGCCTGCTTCCAGATGTAGAATCCATTGTAAAAACAATGCCGATTTACCAACATTAAACAATTAGGAACCTTTCCGTTTCTCCGAACTGCATGTGCAGTGTTTTTTGGAAGCATGTGCTCCGTTGGTTGTTGTTGGCCAGTTGCTGTATCTCGTCTCGATCGGGCTCGCCTGAGCAATGTTTATAATTAATTTCAATTATCAACTGATTACGGATTTATCTAGTAGTATTGAAGTAATTTATTAACTGAAAATTGATTGTGGAAACTATCTGATGTCATTAAAGGAAAAATGAAATGAAAATCTCAATTAACAAAAGAGTTAACAGTTCTTTAGAAATAAATTAATAACGTCGTAAATATTAATCACAAGACTCTCAAATTTTGATACATTGTTCCCAAGAATGTCGACCAAAGGTTCTCTATAGGAATTTTTCCCCGATGCTTGTAAGCAGAGTTATCATAAGTCAAACACAAAGAATTGACTTTTTTAATTCGTAAATCGTGTTTTTAGTAATATAACCCACAGTATAAACGAAACGATGTACGTTAAAAATTATTTGAAAACGGTGCTGATAAGGTAATAAACTGGTCATTGGAATAAAGTGGACTGCAAATTTTTAACACCGTTTTTTACGTTTCTACAGCGTTATGAATAAGAATGTTTTTACTGCCGCGCGCTCGCTCCGCCGCCGCCGCGCCGCTCACCTTCTTTCGATAATCAGGGATAAGAGGCGGTTAATATCATAAGAACGTCTCTAACGCCCAAAATCAAAATTCAAAAGTTAGCTAATGCTACATTTTTGGAAAAGAAATATTGGCTCTAATTGTTTACTCTGTTTTCCTGCCGATTTAGAATTCATGGCATTTTCTCCTACTACTCAAAATTATTTTTGTGTTTTAGTATACTATCAACCCATTTTCTTGTACTCGATTTTATTGTGTCTCCTTGTGGACCGTTCCCTGAGAAGGAGGAAAGTAGAATTAACCTTAAAGTAGTTGTTCTTTTATTTCCATAAATTTTTTTAAGTTTGGTTATTCTACTGCTAGTAGTAAGAAAATACAAAGCCGTTCAAGAATTTTCAAATCAGCAATCATATGCCTAGTGATGTTATTTTTTGTATACATAGTTGAATGCTGCTTTACCGTTACCTATTATTACAATTATATTGTCAGTTACAAAAATTCAGTAGTATTTGCTGCATTTCAACTGTAGATTGGATGAGATTATTTTTCCAACAGAGCAATGTTAAATGAATACGAAATGAAACAAGCATTTCAGAGTCAATAAGAATAGAAAAAAGTGTACATCTATGTTTTAAGACTATTTTATATTACACGTGAGAGTGCCGAAGAGTTGAGCAGCTCGACACTCTCATTATCACTGGAACTCTCCGCGCTTGGATCCCACAATTACAGCTGACCACGCGGAGAGTCGAACTGTGGTCAACGATATGAGTGGTTGTCTTTTTGTGTTTTCCCCTTCATCATTGCTCTTTACCATCGTACTGTAAATTCCAAGCTGCCTTAGTCCAGCCAAAAAAACTTGGGAAAATCCAAATGGTTTGAAACTTTGCACACATATATTTAAATGCATCCAAGGACGAATATACCCCACGTCATAAATATGAGGTGAACTCAAGTGTTTATTAGCGAAAACAGGTCTCTTATTTTGGGGTTTCTGTTTAACGGTAACCGAGTAATGAAGCGGTAAAGATAATTTTTTCCCTAAAAGTTGAAGAGCGTTATATTGTATTTTCCATGAATACAAGGAACAAAAAGTGACAGCCATTTTAAAACTAATTTTGATAGTTAAGATCTTTTCCACCTACATATTCTTTTTAACGATACCTTTAAAATGAACACATGTATTATAGGTTTAATGAGAACGAGAACATTTCTTGATTTCGAAAGTAAGGGGATTAAGTATACCATTTTAAAATAAATTAAGTGCACTTAACAGTCGTATTAATTTTATCTTTAAGATTTTCCCTAAAAAGTTCCGTTATATCAAAATTAAGGCATAAAATACTTCACTTTTGTACTTTACTTTCCCTTTATTTAATGAGCCAGAATTTCTCTGACTAATTAATTAATTAGTCAGTTAATTTCTGACTAGTTAATTTCTCTAGTTAATTACTTATTTAACTATTAAGGATGTAGTTATTTTTGTTTTGACCTGATAATTGTTTGTCAGGTCAAGAATCTAATATTCGAAAGGATACAGCTTTTTTCAAGGGGTCAATCTAGCAATATTGTAATTGGGACGTGAGCGTTATAACCACCTAGCGTTACAAACCCAATGTGATATTGAAAATATTTTGTCTGTTTATAAAGTCTCAAGTAGAGGTCTTACGTCTTCGCCAATGGCATTTTAATAACAAAACGATTTTTAGGGGAAGTAGTCTGTTAACAAGTTAAATTAGTGTGGACATCATGATCCCGAGCCCGCTTGGATAAAGCGCAAAACGACAACTTGCAACACCCCAAAGTTTTGGTAATATTTCCATCGGTCGTCAAAAAAAGGCATCGGTCATTAGTATGTTAAAAAGTAGGTTCATTCCAAAAAATATACAATGTATGTATCTAAACGTTTCTAAGTAAATAATTCCCACGCCTTTCCGCAGTCCGGAGATGGATCGTGGGAGACAGAGTGCTTACATTGCTCTTATCATTCCTAATAAGTGACTACATACACAAAAAATTATGTAAAATCAATTCACGTTAAAACAACGATATGAATATTTAAGCTACATACCTATTAAAAACCTTTTAACGAAACTAGAGCAAAGTAATCTGCACAGTGGGTCTGCTTAATAGACCCAGTGTTGGTAAAGTGCTCCGATAGTGGGTATTTTTTTTCACTAATGCCTTACTTAAATTATATTACCTGCAAGAATATTTCCCGTATTGACTTGATAGGTGTTATGACCGTGAATGTTTAGCTCTTAACCAAAGAAAGAGCTGAAGAAGTTTAAGTCCAAACCAACATTATAAAATTAAAGTTTTGATTATTTTTTCAAAGGTTGAAAAAGGGTATATTTTTCCGTTTTCAACACTCCTCTACAGACTAATGACTCTTGTCTTGAGGTATGAAGATAATGGTCTCTTGCCTTTGTATAATGGTTTCCCTATATAATTATCTAAATAGTTTATATATATTAAAATACATACTCTAATTTTTATTTCAACTAAATATCCTGTGTAAGGAAGGAAAACATTTGAAAAAATATTCGTTTTCAAGTGGCAACCGTTATATTTAAAATTAGAGGTATTATTCATGGAAAAGTTGGTTAAAAACCCCTTTAAAATTCTAAAATAACCTTTCAAGAGGTAACAAATGTTTAGTATGCTTACTATTATTCTCGGAAAGAATCACTAAATATAGCTACCCTGAGAGGAGGTGTCTATAGGTTTCCTTTTGACTCCAAGTGGGCCGACCCCCTTACCAGGTGGGAAATCAAGAGGGTTAAGAATGCTTTGGAACCGATGTTATAAATTTCATTGACCTACGTTATTGTCATATCATACACTGTATTTCCACTTTTGGGCCGCTCACACAATATTTGTCTTAAGATAAAAAAAATTGCATCCGGACTGGCAAACTTTGCAATGACTATTATGAAGAAAAAATGCAAGATTTTAAATCGAAATTCCCAAAATCTACATTTTATTGGGTAAAGTTATTACAAAATCCTCCCTGGAAAATTGGAATTCATAAAGGTTGTTCATAATGACTCACTGCTATAATGGAGGAAAAAGGATACTGAAAATAAAATTAAAAAAGTAGTCAGAAGTAAGTCACTTAAATTACTTTTCGAGAGTAGTTGACGTATGTTTGAAACCGAGCTTGGGAAGACATTCGAAACTAGGACAAATTGTAACTTTCGTCTGCATGAGAACAGCTGCTGGCACAGTTGGATTAAAGTTTGGAACTTTAGTAAGCGAGTCACCGAATCCGAAACAAAGTTTGTAGCTTGTTTAACTCCACATCTTGGAAAGTTCTACTACTTTCAACGAGTGTTACAACAAGATTGTGAGCTTAAATTGGCTGAGCTACGTGCAACTCTGAGTCCTTGATTTGAATCTAAAAAGGAGGTTTAGTCGTTAGGTTTAGGATCGAAGTACGATCTTTAGTATCAGATTAAAGATATAATTCGGAAAGCCAATAAAGATTTTGGGAAAAAAGGAGCATAGAAAATCTACATGGTTATTTTTGTAAATACTGCTGATAATGGAAGTCTGGTAAAATAAAAACAACAATAAATTTAAAGGGAAACATATGATATAAAAATAGGAAAGGGATGGACAAAATTTGATGGAAAGAAATTAGGAAAAATTAGGGATTGAAAATAACATTGTATATATTAAAATATTAAAATGAAAGCGATGGTGACAAAGTGATGGTGCCTTCTGTACGCAACACCATTGTCAGTATAATTATCTCATAGAGTAAATGTTGGATCTTTTCCGTTAATTCACCACCACTATGTTTTTGCTCATGATTCCGTTAATTCACCACCAATTCTATTTTAAATTAAAATAGGTTTAGTTTACAACATTTTACAGTATTTCCTATTTAAAAACAAAAAGAAAACATCATGAATATAAATAACGAAATTGAAAATTCACACAATTTATTGATTGACGACGTCCCTCTTTACTGTGGTGGCATAAACTGTGAAATACGTTCCAGCCTTTTTTTGAAACAGATTTTCTGGTGTGTATTTTTACGCCACATGTACTCGCGTAAGTAACTATTTAAGGGTATTTTCTGTTATATCTCCCTGCATTTACGAACTACTCTTCAAAGACGAGAATTAATCGGGATGGAAGTAGTACTGCGAAATAATATTTTTACTCACCATTTAAACGTTTAATTGATGGAAAAATAGTATTATAACAACTGTTTAACATATTATTCTTGACACACAAAACACAAAAACAATACCCATATTAATTAAATTGTTACACTTAAAAGTTACTTTGGTAGCCAGAACTATTTAATATCTTTGATATGAGTTGGTTAGGTTAGGTTAGGTTATTTATATATTTTAGGTTAGGTCCTAACATCGACTGATAACCAACACTACAACAGCTAGTGCTCAATGAACGTAAAAAACGCACAGAACTCTCCTTACTTTTGCATTCACTTGCGACACTTAAAAAATTCATTGTTGCCACTCGCTAATCACTGTCTTGACTGGTCGCTGTGCGATAAGATAAGGCTTTCACGAATACTGTAGCTAAAGAAAAACTCGAATTCAATATTCCCAATTACTCAGAACGACTTTCTTTACTGTATTTTAGATTCTGAGTGGTGGTGAACTAACGGAAAACTAGTGGTGGTGAATTAACGGAAAAGATCCTAAATGTTTATTGTTGTTAGATTTTCCATAGATCCCAAATATAGACTCATACAAATTTAAAGAAATCTGAATATGAAATAACTTTTGTTTAATTGTAATACCAGGAATATCATCTGATTGAAAATGTCGTCCTTTCTAATCATAGTAAAAAGCTTATTTAAAGCCAGAGACATAGTATTGCATTTCTAAAACTGCTTATGTTTCATGTTATGAATGTGTGTACAAATCAATATATTTTTAGAGTTGCTTCCCTGAGCAAGTAATAACAACCTCTCTTTGAATAACATTTTTTATATTTTTTTTTTATAAAAAATACTACAGTTTATAACAGTGCGAGATACATCTGCTGATAGTTAATGTAAAGATAGGAAAATGGATAGTTATGATTCAGTTGTTAAATTATCTTTCAACTTATCTCTCAGGAAGATAAAATATTGTTAAGCATGCACAATGTTATTATTTTCCAGACCATTCATTCTAACTGATAAATATTATAAATTGTGCGGTTTAATTATCATCCTTAAAATCGTTACCTAGAGAGACAATGCATATCAGTCCAAGTGGATGTTGAAAACTATATTATTTCCAAAAGTGATATACCTATTACCTTGTCTTATCAAAAATTTGAAAGTCATATATACCTTTATGATTGATTCGATTTTTTCCCAGAAAATAATTTTTTCGGATGAATTAAGTTAAAAACGTTTTCGTTGAAACCATTTATTCTCTTTTAATTTAAAATTAACAATAACAATATGTTTGCGTTGATTGTAAATTTACAAAACTCTCTCTAGCTCTGATGTAGAATTCCGGAAATGGTGGATGTAAAACCATCAGATAACTCAATTGCGTCCCTCCAATGGGATTAATGCAATTAAAACCAATGCGAACCTGATGATTGGATCGTATTTCCTTGGATGGCCTTGCAGTTTGTGGAACGGTTGTTTGTTGCGGCGAAATAATTAGTTGGTCTCTTACATACAGTGCTTTAGAGAAATCATCCAAATCGAAATCCGGTTTGAATCATAACAGCTGCCTATTTTTGGCTAAATTCGGACATAAATATTATAACTGCAGATAAGAGATTGTTTGCCAATTAATACATATTTTTACATAAAATATTTTATGATAAAACTACCAAACTTTTGTTTTTAAGCCCAATTTAAAACAAGTTAGGGTTTATTCTAAGAAATATAAAGCTTCTGGAGCTCTTTATTAACCTATATTATCTTAATTATTTGGGTTCTGGCTTTAGAAGTGATGTTTGAAATCAACAATGACAAACGGCTTTTAGCTAAACATTTTTACTAGGTAACTATTTACTTACAGCATGCTATTGGCATTGTAACATTTGTCTGTAAGGTAGAATCAGAAAACAGGTACCGGTACCAAGTGACTGGTTCACTAATTTACAAGACCAACCGTTTATCCCACGTCCAACCGAAGTCTAATTTTAATTTTAGCATTGGGCCTACTGTCGGCCTGGACCAAGTTACCTGATTAGAACTACATGGGGCAGGAGGAAGAAGGAAGTTGGTGATTGGCTTTCATTCAGCCACCGCAGTGCAGCCTTCCTTTTGACAGGTGGCTGTTGTTTTGAGGGCCTCATGGAACAATAAAATGGTTCGGAGAGTACGATTTAACAGCCTTGACATCTGAAATCTTCTCTTAGTTCTTGCTTCCGTTTTAAACTTTTATCTATAAAAAAGAGCAAAGTTTCGGGAAGAGTAATTAGACGAACATTTTAAATGGGATTTACAACTTTAAAGTCTGGAAAGGTCCCTTTATAAAAGTTTGTTTGTCCTCCGTAAAATAATAGTAGTAAGGAACATTTCACTGTCAAAGTTAGTCTATTTTTGCGTGTTCGAGCATGCCATCAGGTATTCAATAGACTTTGGGAAGAGGAGAGGAAAAGGATATTATATGTTGTATTAAGGTCTTAAAAAACCGTCAGAACACTGTTGGGCCTCCCCCAAAAGCCAGCTCTAAAGATGTTTCAGCTAAGACTAAAGACAGTTTAATCACTTTATATTTTTGAAATTGTTATGTATATAAAATGACAAAACATTCAATTACCCCAAAAACATCATCCATATCAAAAAAGGAATATGTTTTAGCGATTTCCCCTATAGGGAAGAAGCTATTACCGTAGGTCTCATGGTAAGACCTAAGCCCGAGACCATGTTAACTTTTCGTTTTGGGGCCCCCAGAAGCAAAAAACACCATTCGTTCAAATTTGTATATATATATATATATATATATATATATATATGTGTCTGTAAGCACGATAGCGCTCGCAAAAATGGTCCGATCGGAATGAAATTTGGCACAGGGGTGTAAAATAGTAATTATTCGGATGAGTTCGAAAACCAGCCCGATCGGACCACTGGAAGGGGGGGTAGAGGGGGATAAACCCCCCCCAAAAATGGGTTTTTTGGGGTTTTCACATAGAAAAATAAAAATAATCCAATTTTGGTTAGCACCATTGAATTCAGCTCAAAAAAACAAACAATTTGATATTTTCAACCATTGCTCTATGCCCATTGGTTACCGAGATACTGAAAGTGGTAAACACAGTACGTTGTCCCAATGTTAACCTTATGGAGAATAAGTTAAATTCTATATCTCGCTTATTTCTCAACATATCTTAATAAAACTTGGTTTGTGGCTTCATCTAGATGAGATTTAATGTATTTTAGTCTAAAATCACCGCAATTTCCATTTTTGTGGCGGCAAACCTGCATACTCATTCCCCATGTTATTCTTATGGAGATTACGAAAACACGTCATCATCTCACTAAATTGGATGGAAGTATTTTTTTGACATTTGAAATTCGCTGAGTATGCAGGTCTGCTGCAACGGGGGTATTTACAGAATAACATAGATTGACCAATCCATGCAGGGCTTAAACATATGAAATTTCTCCCCAAACAATTATTCTACAATGTTTTTACGATGTTGAATCATACTTAAAAAAACAACAGCAGTAGCCGAGTCTATTTCCCCGTCTGGGTTTTATTTTATTTATTTAACAAACTTAGGCAAATAAGTCATTCTTCGCTTGTAACCCACTTTAGATTTTCCAACTTATTTTCTAATTACGTGTGTTATTGTAGAAAAATAACCTCCCTAATCTACTTTGGGTCATTAATTTTCAGACTGGGAACCCATGCAGTTGACCAGAAGCGTTGCCCTCAAAATGAAGCCACTTTGTATTCACGGCTTGATTAACAAGGGAATGATCCTTGTTCTTGTAATTTAGTGAACTAATAAAGATGGAAATTTCTTACGGAGGATTTAATATTTCAATTTCGGAATAGAAAGCAGATAAACTAGAATAAAACCTTTGTTGCTTTACAACTATTTTCAAGAACAGAGACATTTAGTGCAATAACAGTAAATGTTATTTCTGTATAGTCTTTTAATAATCTATAACAATGTGCCCTCCAGATTTACATTGTTATGGCAGCATACAATAAACTCACTTTCCATGTTATTCTAATAAGGAAAATTTTAACTTGCTTATTTATGGATGTAAATTTATATTCCTTGAAATGAAGCTTGATAAGAATTATTGAATACAACATTTTAAAATGACTGAGTATGAATAAGTAGCAAAGCTGGTATTATTAAGGAATGTATGGAGATAAGTAAAAGTGAGATATTGCTATCTTTCCCATAAGGTTAATAATGGGAAATGAGTATGCAGGTTTTCTGCCATAACAATGTAAATCTGGAGATTTTTAGCCCATAATTAGGTAGATCTCAACAGGATCAAGCCATACATGAAGTTTCACTTAAATATGTTGTGAAATAACTGAAATACCACATTAAATTATTTTCCCTTAAGGGTAACATTAGAAAATGAATACGCAGGTTTTCTGCCATAACAATAAAAAAGTATGGGATTTCAGGCTATTAACCATTACCTCTCAGCTAGTCGAAGCCACATAACAAGTTTGATTAAAATATGTTAACAAATAATCGAAGTATAAATTTTTATGTTTTTCCGAAAATAAGAATTTTTTTGTTTCGACAAAAATAACCCCTGTATAAAGTATACTAAAATTTTTATTTATTTGTTCTCCATTAAATTCTAAAACTTATGGTAAAGTTTCAAGCCAAACACTCGAACGGTTACAATACGAAGGGCAGACAAAAACAAAAAAAATTGTTGGTTCTTGAATTTAAAAAAATTTTAAAGAACATTTTTTCAGTAACACTCAACATTTTTGTTTAACTTAATAATAAAATCTCTTTCAAATTTAATAATCTATCAAGCTATGAAGCTTTTATCAAAATATTTTGTCAACTTTTCAATCTAAACGTCAAAATGTTCAGTAGGTACACTGAATTCCGAAAACCCCTATTTTCACTCACAGATAGAAAACGATTGAGTCTCGGACCTAGGTTTACTGAAATTTCTATTCTCATTTTAACCCAAGGAACCATATCCTGAAGTTTGTCAGTGTTATCGTGAAACACCGTGTATAAAGAAAAGGGCTGAACTAGGGATGTATTTGTTTATATTTACAATAATTTGTTTACATTTATGTTAAATAATTATTGATAAAAACATAATCTATGAAATTTATCCCCAAATTGAAATGTTTCATAGTATATATTTTTACTCATTATAATTATAATATTTTAATTATTTAAGTACAGAATCGTTATCCACATGATGTTTGACTCATAATTATACAGGGTGTTTTTTTTTAAACGCAACCCATTTTTAAGATTGAATAATTCACATATAAATATGAAATAAGTATTGTTTTATGGTTCTTTACGTTTTATACACTCTATTATTTATTTTAATTTGATCACATTTAGTTCACTTTATGTGCTCAAAAAATCCGCCAGTGGCATTTGTATGAAGTTACGCTCTCTCTATCAAATTCCCGAACACGTGTTGCTAGGTACCTCTTTGCATTACATTTGTTTTGTTTGTTTTGGGGTACTGAATATGCTGTGACTTGTTTTTTTAGGCCTTACTTTGTATGCATCCCCAAAGAAAATAAAAATATAGTGGCGTCAAATCAGGGATATTGGGGGGAAATAATCCTTCACCGATAAAATCAAGTTTTGGGTTGCGTTTTTAATGTGTGTGTCTTAAGCACGATAACTCGCGTAAAAATGGTCCGATCTGAATGAAATTTGCCACAGACATGCTAAGTAGTATTATTATACGAAAACAATTCACGATATATTCAGCACCTCAAAACAAGCATAACACATTTAATGCAAGAAATTCAAAGAGGTACCTTGCAACATATGTTCGGGAATTTGATGGAGAGAGCATAACTTTATACAAATGCCAATGACGGACTGTTTTGAGCACACAATGTAACTTAAATGTGATCAAACTTAAATAATAGGTTGTATAAAATGTAAAGAGCAATTAAACAATCCTCATTACACATTCATATGTGCATTATTCAATCTTAAAAATGGGTTGCGTTTAAAAAAAACACCCTGTACTATAGCTCACTGAGTAAATAAATAAATAAATAAATAAATAAATAAATAAATAGTTTTGAGTGATTCTTAGTTAAAATTTGTTATGATTTTTAGAAAACTTCTAAAATTTACCACTATAACTTAAAAAAGGTTTAATGAACTTTATAAAAATAAAGTATTTGTTGACACCCTAACAAAAATGTAGGGTGTCTTTGAAGACCCCTATCTTATCTTTATAGATGAGATAGTTTATTATATCGATAAAATCTTAAAATAATTGAGGATGGCATTAGTTTTCAACTTTAAAATTTAGTATTTTTGTCAACTTAAAGTAGGCAAGTACAGGGTTGTAATGGAAAACTTGGTCAATGTTGAGTCAAGTACAATTTTTAATTTTTAGTCGAAATATCATTAATCTATCAAGCCACACATCTATGTTATTACTTATACATGTAATAAACACCATAAAGATAGAAATCTATATTTTAAGAAAATACGTTTTAGCATATTTTATCAATAGTATTCATTCGATCTTAAACAGATGTACTTTGTACTCGGTAGTTCAATTTATGTGCCATAGCATTCCCAAATTGTTCATGTAATGACAAGGATATCTACTATTCGTTATTTTTGAGTTCACCCAGTGGTGGGATAAAAAATAAAGAGAAATATTTTATCCTTCATCCAACTACGCGATTTAAGAGGGAAATAAATTTATCAGTTATAATAAAATCAGATGGATAAAATTGTTTGTATTTGTTGTAAAACAGTAATGCAATAATTCATACAAGTAATTAAGTAAGTTAAACCAATAAACCCTTACTAAATTAATTACAGATACAATCACACAAAGTTGACATTAATAAAAAAAGGCGATGTAAACAAAGGGTGATTGTCGAGGACGGCCGCGGGGCGTCATTTCACCGTTTCCACTCGGGCCCAAAAGATGAGTTGTCTACACTCTGTAACAAGGCTCTGTAGAAAAAGTTGTTTCGACGCTGTAGATAGCATTCAATTGTCTACTAAAAAAATGTTAACGTTAGCGCACATTTATAATGGTCTGAAAGATGTTTACACTGACTGATTTAAAACAATAAATTTACTTCGTAAGACCTATTAAAGGCATAGACGGTAATAACTGTGCAAACTGTAACGACATCACTTTCTATTAGGCAATAAAGTAATTTGAGGGAATTTGTTTAAAACGGTGTCCTTTAAAATTACACTAGATTAAGGACCTAAATTTGTTGCGATGTGTTTTTAATACTAAGGGTTTAGACCAATGAGTTAACAGAATGAAATATATTTTAAGTAGGAAATGATGATTGTAATGTTATACTCAGTGTACCAATGAGTATATGTATGTAATGATTATCAATTATAGTTTTTTTTCAGGAAGAATCGTACAATTGAAAAAGGCGTCAAGAAAGTTTAATAAAAGCATCAACATTATTTTAATATGGGTATATTTCAATCACATATTGTACACAGATTTATTTTTGTACAATAAGTTGAAACTTCAAACATACCTTTTGAGTTTAAAATAATTTGTAGTTACGTAGTTGAAAAACTTTGGTTAAACTATACAACTATCAATAAACAAATATATTTTAGAACCTCGCAAAGGATTACTTGCTGAACTTTTTTTGTTTGTCTGTACCTATCCACTTCCTTATATAAAGAGTTTACACGTGATGTTTAAATTGTTACTTTAAAATTCCATAGTCAATGTCACGAAATCTTTGATTTATTTTACGACGATTTGCTATTACTTTTAACGAAATCAGTGCAAATCGTAGGCCTAAAAACTATCTTTTTTTAGCAAATATCAAACACACTTTTTAATTATGAGTAGGAGGTAAAAAACTACTTCAAATTCGTTTAGAATAAACTGTATTAAAAACAGGAAAAAACCTAGAATGCTGAAGAGTTTGGAGGATATTAAAAACCGCCGGGCTGCTCACAGAATCGGAGCCCTCAAGCCATTGTAATCACACTGTTAATGAAAAACGTTATATTATTTTACTCAGAAATCACTTCGTCTCTTTGCTCCTCAGTTGTTGCAATCAGTTTTGTAATGAGGAGAATTTTTTTATCTTGATGAATATCATCATAAAACCACATTCATACACTCCTTTTTCGTAGTTCGAGAATGTCGTTATGGTAATTGAAATGTAATTAATACATTTTTTCAACAAAAATGAGTAAAAGAGATACCTGCTTGTAATCAACATCATTTCTTTGTTAATTTCTTTGTTTCTTTTTTAGGGAACCAGTATTAATCATCATTTCCCCAATCTATCTCAACACTTTCTTTAGTAACATTAAGGATAACTATTCTCAGAACTTCCTAACCATCGACTTTTTTTTTGTTGTAAAAGTACAGTGAAATTTTAATGAGATGGTGGGATCGAATTATTAAATAAATTAGTTTTTCCACCACCTGCTAAGTTTAGACAGTTTTTACTCCTTGAAATGCGTGAGTAAAATAATAATTTGTCTCCCAGTGGGAGTAAAGTGATTATATTGTCACCCGGCGAGAGGCAGTGTTAAGTCCTTAAGAATAACATTTAAATCAATCATTCAAAAATTAGAGCGCCTTCGAATTTCCACGCACACATGCAAATATTTTACAACTCAACGAATGCAGGTGCTAACAGCTGATATAGTGGCAGGAATAATCAAATAAGACAATAAACAACATTCAGCTGTGAGATCGTCTAAAAATAAAACATGTAAAAACGTCCCAACAATCAGCTGATCGCTGGTGCATGCATGGTTGCAGCTCACTGAGCTCTATGTTATATTCTGGAGTCATCATTCTGTGTCTAAAAAGCGTGCCTCTGTCGCCGCTGTGTTTATTGTTGTTTTATTGGCCCACGTGCCCTTGGTGGGATAAAAGATTTTCCCCCATTGAAATCAACGTTAATTTAGTGATTTTTAAAGCGTTTATAATTTTTTTAAAAGTATTACAAATTAAACCTGATTTTAAACGTAATTTTGAAATCTTGTGAAACGTTTCTAATAAAAAGTAACTAATTTTCCTGTAGTTAAGTAATGTTTTAGAAAAGTTTGAAACAGTCTTGTTTCCCGGTTTTGGGGGTATTTTGGTGAAGGTGAATAGTATTGAATAACGATAACTGGGTACATAATTTATTTCATTACTAATATTTACACAACAAACGCAGATCCATCATTAAATTGTACCGGTACCATACTATGAATTAAAATTTCGAATTTTCTTCTTAATACGTCAATGTTGAATGATTGTTTACATCAGTATCAGCGGACAACTTGAAGACGGCCATCTTGACTTGAGAATGACAGTGTCCAACCTATGAGCCAAAGAGCCAAAGAGTGTCCAAGAAAAGCCAATGTTACCAACACAACACAGCCATCCTGACGGCACGCTTTTTACAAATGTTTAGTCAGAGAGTATAGTGATTCCAAATGGAGCTCAGCGTTGCAGCTACCAGGATGCGGGCGTTAATAGCAGAACGAAACGAAATGGATATTTTTATTGCTTACCAAGTTAATCAAATACATTTTGATGGTCTGGATATTTATTATTGCAGGTGAGGGAAAAATGTTGTGTGTATTTCGAGAGCAAAAAACATAGTCTACCTCGTGAGAGAATGTCGTACTTTACTTAATTAACACACAAGTAACAAGTAGGTTTTTTTATTGTTGTATGGTTAATTTTTAGCCATAAGCTAGATATAGATACGGTTTTATTAATAAGTAGCAATAAAATGTTTAAGGTAGAATCATAAATATAAAATAAAAAATAATAAAATATTTAAAGTAAAAAAATGTTTAATAAAATGTTTAATGTAAAGTCAATAATATGTTTAAAGAAGAATGATAAACATGGAGAAGGAAATTGAGGATTGAATATCCTTTGACGAAATTCTTTTACGTTTCATTCTTCGAAACTTCAATATATACGTAAAACGATTTGAATATTGAAATTCGGGAACACCACTCAAAAGCATAGTATTGATACCATTTCTTTGACTGATTGAATCTTTCAACTCAAACGAGATCGTTTTAGCACTCAGAGCAAAATAGTAAAAGATTTGCCCGATTTTGTATATTTGCTTTTGATTTCGTAATTTTAAATTCTTAAAAACTAGGACTAAGTTATAAAATTCCCCCCGTTGCAGCAGACCTGCATACTCAGTGAATTTAAAAATCAAACAATATATTACAATCCATCATAGAATGATATGACATGTTTTCCTAAGCTCCATAAGAATAACATGCGGGGAAGGAATATGCAGGTTTACTGCAATTGGTATGTAAAACTTAAAACCAAATGTTAAATTATTGGTTTTAATTCAACACTTAGTAAACCTTAACTAGCAGAAGATACTAAGATACCAAGTTTTGTCAAGGTATTTTATGAAATATCTTAGTTGCCATTACCTGTTGGGCTATTAATTAGCAGTCCTGTCTAAGAAACATGTCGGTCTTAGTCAGCAACAAGACTACAAGATCGCGCCACAATCATCCTTCATTCATCTGTCATTCATACTTGGCTTAAAATACCTACCTGGGTAGGTTGCCATTTCAAGCAAGGTAATGTAATGTGTTATAATGTAATAAGGAAGATCTAGATTTTTTTGTTTCCCATGAATGAGTATGCAGATTTGCTGCCACAAAAATGGAAACATTAGGGATTTTATCCTCATATACATTTAATCTAAGTTCTATAAGATATGTTGAAAAATAAGCGAGATATAGAACTTTACTTATTTCCCATAAAAGGTTAAAATTCGGACAAGAAACTGTGTTCACCACTTTCAATATCTCGGTAACCAATGGACATAGAGCAATGACTCAGGATACTAAATTGTTTGCTTTTTCGAGCTGAATTCAATGGTGCAAAAATATTATATTTTTTACAATTTTACTATGTAAAAACTCAAAAAGCCATTTTTGGGAGGTTTTGCTCCCAAACTGGGTGCTTTACCCCCCGTTCCGGTGGTTTGATCGGGCTGATTTACGACCTCGTCCGAGTGATTACCACTTAACATAATGTGTATGCAAAATTTCATTGAGATCGGACCATATTTAAGGCCACTATCGTGTTAACCGACATATTTATACATTTACAGGGTGTCAAGCGAGTACTGTGCCAAACTTTACCAGGTTACTTAGCAGGTCAAAACGAACAAAAAATGTTATTTGAACATATGGTCTATCTCACTTCGTATTCCGTCCGGCCGCCTGTACGTGATTTTTACATAACTGATTATAACTTTTGAACCACTTGACATACCGATATCAAACTTGGTAAATGTATGATGAATAACAAGACCTATCTTTGTATGGAGTATCAAGTTTTTGCTTTGTACCATTTCAAAATGGCGCCCTTTTTTCAAAGCTTAATAACTAAAAAACTACAGATTTTATAAAAAAATGACAAGAGAGAAAAAATCTGCAAAATTTAATTTCCTATTCAAAAATGTACACTTTTAAGGAGTTTGTAACACAAATAACTGAAGACATTACATATTTCAATATTCGTGTATGGGTGACCCCAGTTTTACCTTACTTATGAAATAGTAATACAGAGCTAATCAACAATCATCTGATTTAAAATTGAACTAACTTACAGCTGATGAAGTAGAACAGGTGATTTGCAGATCATTGTTGCATTATTCATCAGTACGTGTGCACTGTGCATCTTGTGCGTTGTTCATTGTCAACAGTATTTAATAACCTAATTTAAATGGTTTCAAAATGATTTTTCTTTACAATAATTATTTTATTTACTATCTCATTACACATATCTTGAGCACCAGTTTGTTTTTTCTGTGAAATGAACCGCTTGTAGGGAATACACGAGGATACATTTTTTCTGTGGATTAGCTAATGGAAATTCTAGGTTGGTGTATTCACCCACAGAAAAAAATGCATCTCATTGTATTCCCTCCACGTAAAGCGGATCATTTCACAGAAACAAAACAAACTGGCGCTCAAGACAAATGTTATGAGACAGTAAATAAAATAATTATTGTAATGACACATAATTTTGAAACCAATTAAATCAAGTTATTAAATACAGTTCACAATGAACAACGCACAAGATGCACAGTGCACACGTACTAATGAACAATGCAACAATGATTTGCAAATCACCTGTTCCACTTCACCAGCTAAAAGCTAGTTCAATTTTAAATCAGCTGATTGTTGATTAGCTCTGTATTACTATTTCGTAAGTAAGGTAAAACCCCTACTTCCTTACACGAATATTGTAAAATCTAATGTTTTCAGTTATTTCTGTTACAAACTCCGTAAAAGTGTACATTTTTTAATAGGAAATTAAATTTTGCAGCTTTTTTCTCTCTTGTTATTTTTTTTGTAAAACCTGTAGTTTTATAGATATCAAGCTTTGAGAAATAAAAATGGCCGCCATTTCGAAATGGTGCAAAGTAAAAACTTGATACTCCATACAACGATAGGTCTAGCTTGTTGGTCATCATATATTAACCAAGTTTGATATTGGTACGTCAAGTCGCTCAAAAGTTATAATCAGTTATGTAAAAATCACGTACAGGCAGACAGACGGAAAACGAAGCGAGATAGTCCACATGTTAATATGACATTTTTTGTTAGTTTTGACCTGCTGAGTAACTTGGTAAGGTTTGGCACAATGTACATAAATATAAATGTATAGAAAAATTCAAACTAATGATGTTTTTTTTTTGCTTCTGGGGCCCCCAAAGAATTGAAAAGTTATCATGGTCTCGGGCCTAGGTCTTACAATGAGTACTACGGTAATAGTTCTTCCCTACAGAGTAAATTCACTTAAACATAGTTTTCACTCTTTGTTGCAATAAAACGGATGGATGGAGTTTTGCTCTCCATTGTTGTCCCACGACCAACATGTAAACCCATTGTTAGTTGATTCAAATATAAAATTTATCTTTTACGAAACTCAATAACTAAGTAATTTATGATGAAAATGTGCACATCTACAAAGAAATACAATGCTATTACGGTGTGCTCAGATATCCCCAACAAAAGCTGAGAGAAAGATACTACAAAACTAATACTAATATCCTGGCACCATAACAACTAATAATCCTACTCAACTGTACCAATGATTATTGGTATTTTCGATTTACAATTCATATAATTGGCTTTCCGTTTCTTTCCTGCAAATTTGGTTACCCTTATCGTGCCCAGCGATCCTTTAAACAACAATGTATGGTCAGAATCAAATAATATGATCCTGGCCACCCGTTAAGCCCAATGCTAACATTAATGATATTATGGGCCACGTCATTTGACTCGCCCTACAAGATACTAGAAAATAAGGTAAAATGGATAGAAATGTCCAAGCAAAAACA
Organism: Flexamia atlantica; assembly: GCA_035578135.1. Taxonomy (NCBI): domain Eukaryota; kingdom Metazoa; phylum Arthropoda; class Insecta; order Hemiptera; family Cicadellidae; genus Flexamia; species Flexamia atlantica. The sequence continues at coordinate 30,538,561 of JAQJVK010000003.1, forward strand.
AAATTAACTAAACAGTGGTACAAATCTGCTTTGTAAACCAATAAGGTGTAATCTGATTTAAAAATTGAACTCTGAATAATAACTTAATGTGTTTGAGGGAATGAGAGAAGGAAGATACTGTAATCAATGAAGTGTAATGTTAGACTTAAGTTCAGAATCCGAACGAAAATACAAAATTAAACGCTTCGTACCGTAATTAATGAGTAGTAATGTTATAGAGGAATACAAATCAATAATCTATAAACAAGTTTTAATGTTTTACGAGGGTAAAAATATGTATTAAAAATTAAATTTCATTCCATGACAGCAATCTACATTAAAATGGTGAGGTGAACTATTTATCGGATGAAACAATTGTTATATAAAAATGTGGTGTGATAATAAGATCAAAATAAGACCAAAATCAACTCCAAAATGATGTGTAGTTAAAAATCTATATTTCAAACTAGGTGTAATATTAGATGCGGAAACAAATCTGTATTCAAAACATTATTAAATTAAATTATGCATGGGCAGTGAAAACAATAAAGGGTAAAGTGGTACGGATATACAAATCTATGCTTCAAACAATACTATGCAATCGGAAAGGAATAAAAAACATAAAACAATAAGAAGTAATTATTGTACAATGATTTTAGCCTTCGCTATAAACAATAACTCTCAATGAATCCATCAAAAGCGGTGGTGTTTCGCACAGGGTAGTGGAGCACAAGCACACGTCAGTAGTGCAGTGGTCATGATTGATGGCGCACAACTCCTTACAATGCACGGGTAATGGCCAGTTAAGCTCTACATCCATCATCCATCATCTGACCACCTGTTCGTATTTTCTAAAGATCCATTGTACGTCCGCCTTTTAAAGCTTACCAAAACTGTACTCTACACGTTTGTGAGTAGTTAGATGGGGATACAAATTTGTACTCTAAGACATTAGGTGTGATACAATTGGTAATTCATACTAGTCATGGGATTTATGTATATTCACAGTTTATAGACTTAAAAAGGTAGAATTTTTCATCGAGGTAGATTGAGCTAATTAGTTGTATAAAACCGAATTGAAGTGCAAAAGTTGAGAATTGAATCTGGATTGTTGAAAAATTCCACTCCAATCCTTACCGTCTACGCTGAATATAGATTAGTTTATTAGTTTATTTAATGTTTTATTGTGACTTTTTGTAAAAGTATCGAGTGACCAATTAATCAACCAACTTTTTTTATTATATGGAGGGGTGTGTGTTAAGAATATTTACTATAGGTGATATTGTTTTAAAGAAGGCCGAATTCCCTCAGAAATAAGATAAATGATACTAAGGTCATTGGGACAGAAATGGCAGATCAAGTAACAAACCATAGAAAAACTTACAGGTCTTTTAAATTGGCAGCGCAAAAAATTTGATTTAACCCAAGGTTCGGTTGTGTGGTATTATTATATTCCCCCATTACACAAGTACCGTGTTAACATGTGTTAATTAAAGGAATCAGTAACATCGAGAGATTTTAATCTTTTGTTACGCCCCGTAAGCAAGAAAATATGCTGGGCCATTAATTTAAACAGGAATTCAATATCATGCCGCCCATAATAACTTTTTTGTTGAATAGTAATCAAACCATGAACCTATCGCAAGAGTTAATTCAAAGATTTTTATTTTTAATTAGCAGCTCTAACAAAAAACTGCTGTTCTAAAACACTTTTTTAAACTTTAAGCCACTTTTACTAATACCGCTAAAAAAGTACTGACAACGCTATAATTACTGGTAGTTAAAATCACAAGTTTTAAATATTAGACTTTAAGTATGTGCATGTTATGTTTTAGAATGAAAACTGAATACGATAGTTTGAAGATTTAAAGTATTTTTGATTGTAATCAATTGGAAGGAGTTATTCTGAAATTATTTTCTTGTTTTCAAACAAATTTTAGAGTAATTTTCAAAGCAGAAGTTGTCAGGATCTTCATATTGTCATAATCCTTCCTGTATTTGAATTGTCTAATGTATTTAGGGGGAATTATTGTGCCTCATACCCCCAAAATAATTCCTCGTTATAACGTACTGTATGCTATAGCTTAAGTTTAACAAGGATGGATTTGATTGTTCTTTCAAACAATGTGGTTGTTGTGAGTAAATTTAGTGGATTTATCAGTGTGGTTGAAAAGCCTCAGCACGATTTAATAAATTTTAAAGATAGTGGATGAAACAATGGAAGCTGTTGGACAATAACTCATATAAAGGTATAATATTGAAGTGATTATCATAATTTTTTAATTTTTGCTCACAAGGAGTCTAAAAAAACGTACACTCAAGACTAACTTTACATAGAAGACGGATGCCCGAAAATATGTACAATGGAAAAAGAATTAAATATTTTGGGGTACAAGAGGGGATCGGTATTTGGAAAAATTTACACAAAAATCTAGGATTGTCCCTTTAAAACTTATCCTGTTAATGTATCTAAAACGCCGCCGTTCTGGATGGGACGAACCTTTTAAGGTCCGGTCTCTGGCATTGTTTTCTACTGATTGAGACATAAGTTTGATATCAAATTCGATGTATTTAAGGATTTATTTTGACACCTCTTGGAACTAATGATGGAAAATGACGATTATATCATTATATGATGTTTTGAATTTATACTGATATACCAAGTTGCATCACAATATTAGACCATAAAACTAACCTTTATGCTGATCTTTGTATGGGTTAAAAGATTACTAAACCATCCCGGAACTTTTCAACCAAACCGTATGAAATAAGCTTTGCGTAGGATTACTACAGAATGACAGAATGACAACAGAATAACAATCTTTTTTGCCGTTGACCTGTAGGAATAGAAATAGGCAATACACAATGTACATGTTACAGCAAGACAAGTAGTTACAAGTAGTAGGTTACTTAAAATTGTATATCTATTGTACAGTTAAGGAATACATCTATTACTTGTATGATTACTTCGAGCTTCCGTTAAGTCAATATAAAATAAAATAATGATAAATAAATAACCCAACTAAATATGATAACTATTAACAATGTAGTTTCGAGCGGTGATGAGAAATGTGAATGTAACTCTAGTTAAATTTATTTCATTATATATATATATATATATATATATATATATATATATACATAGAGAGAGAATTCTATTATAATTAAACCTAACATTAAATTAGTAATGACAATTGTTGTTCGATAGACAAATCGGGGTGCTAAGAATTTGAATGTAACTCCAGTCATATATTGCAGTGAGGTTATTTTTGGAAGGTAATCAGTTTTTAAGTTTCATCTTATTTGTAAAAATAATAATAGCATTAAGAAATTCATAGGGGAGAAAATTCTATCACAAACAAACCTTCTTTTAAATTAGAAGTGACGGTGGATGAATGATTTGTATTTGTGCTGAAAGAGACGTGTGTGAAAAGCAAACTTGAAAAATTGAGAATCTTTATGGTAGGAGTGTGGAGAGGGGATCCTTGATGATGGGAAGGAGAAGGGGAGGGGGAGTGGGAGGGTACGGAGGGGGGATCCCTTCTCCAAGCTCAGTAATGATATCAGTCTATCATCTCGACCTTCGAAAGGCCATAAGAAATCAGATTCTCCCTTCCCCTGCCAAGCCTCTCCCCTCTTCCAAAAGATGGCCATGAGTATAGGATGTTGCTTTCCCTATAGTTTTTTTAGAGGACGAGATAATCTTGTTTATTATTTAGAAAAAAACTGTTTTTTTATTTTTAGGCTAAAAAATCCTGCGATGCTTTTAATGTTGTTCTTTTATTTAGGTTTGAGCAAGTTGTTCTCTCAGCGGTATCGCATGATGATAGATACAACAGATATTTTCAACACATAACGATAGTAACGTGCAGTGAATGCTATGAGAAACCTGTCTTACTTCACTTGAAATATATTGACATTTATGTTGTACTTACATGTCCACTAAATATTTATATGAAGGTTATTGTATGCGATGATGGGAAAAGGTTAGTCATTTTTGTAACTATTTACAACCACTTTTATACGTACTACGGTGAGATGTAAAGTGTTGAAATAAGTTATATGTTGAATATTGCATTTTAGAATTATATGCACAAAGTATATTGTTGAAATAAAAGTATAATATGTGGAAGATTGGGATTGATAGGTAAATGTTAAACTTTCAGTAACCCATTATCAAGAAATATATAAAGGAAAAGGGGTTTTCTAACGGACAGCGAAACTCAAAAACTTTAAGTCTATTAATAATGCTGTTTCTGTAAGGTAAGTATTTTATTTTTATGGAAAAAACGGTAAGTTTGAAAATCTCCACCATTACTATTCTGCCAAAAGCTCATTATTAACGTCCTCATTCTATAGATGAAAAAAAATTTGTATTTCGAAATTTAGAGAAATTATGGTTTTTAATTGCATTACGACAATTCCGATACCGCAATAATGGACAAGCATAGTAACACAGACAGTAGCTTCCAAAGGCTAGTTAGCAATAATTCAAAGACCGTAATTGATTTTCCAAATAAGGGAGAGTGAATATTAACTAACGCTATCCATGAGAGTCGATCTTAAGTAGTAGTAAATTATTCAACTCGCCTCTATGAACATAGATGGTGGCTTATATATCAGGTTGTTAGATCGGTAGCTTACCCTGATCCATTCAGAGTAACTATTAAGTCCTTTGGTGTGTGTTAACTAAGTTAATGATGTGGAAATGTTTAGATCAATGCTGGTTAATAATTTTCTTAATTAACTTCTTAATTAACTTTTCATAATAACTAACTTAATCAACTCATTAGTTAGATCAAAGTAATTTATCAAGGAGATCCTACGATGCTAAGTTTACATCATTCGCATCGTAATAACAATATTACAGTTAGACAAGAAAACACATGAAGTACCGAGAATTAGGTATTCCCTAAAGACGACCATTAATCTTTAATAAGGCATACGAGGTGTTTTATATATAAGTACGAAATTCATTTTGATTAGTTGGCGTTAACTAAAAATAGTAAGAATACAAAAGGAAAATTCAAAGGCTTTTTATTGTCGTAAGGGAATGCATCCATGCTTTTTATAAATTTTAGCTCACATTAACAAAAAGCTCAAACGATCTTATTTACCTCGCCATCTATTTATTTGTTTTTTATTTTATTTATTTTTGTTATTTTTTGAGCTGTTCAGTAATGACAAAACAGGACAAAAATTGATATCAATGAATACATTCAGGCTCTACGCTCAAAAAACTTGATTAGCAAAAAATCCTCTTCGCAGAGCATGTATTACAAACTGACCATACAGAGAATAAAAATGTATCAGTGAAAAATTATAAATTAAATCATGAAAACAAAGGTCCCTAAAAGCCACAAAAAAGAACTGAAAATTTATTAAAATCGGAATCAATCAAACACATCAAATGTAAAAAATAATCATAAAATAACAAACTTCAAGAAAACCCAACCACCTAAACCCAGCACATAAATTAGTTCCCATGTGTTATCAGGGAGATACATGAAAACCAACCACTTGAACCCAGCAAATAAATTAGTTCTCATGTGTTATCAGGAAGATATGATCGATATTTGTTTATATTTTAGGTTACTTTATTATTATTCTACTTAGAAAGAATTTGTTGTTTTACTTAAAACCTTTAATGTAATAGTAGTTAAATTAGTAAATTACGACATTGAATTGCTTACTTATTACTTAATTTTATTCGTTAATGATTCATTATGAAACGGGACCCAAGTCACTTCAAACCGACAACAACCATTAACGAAATAGGGTACTATATTACTAAGTCCCTATAAAAATACTTTTCATCCTGACTTGTAATTTGTCTCCTCCGATCGATACAAGGTACAGAGTGCCGGCAGCTTGTAAACAGTCTCTAGCTTAAGTCCAAGGTCCCAATAAAAATATCGCTTCAGTCACCTTGCACGCAGGCAGGTCGTGAGCTCGCGTCGCTTACACTTGACCCGCTTCGCCCGACGCGACGGTTTCCTGAATAATCGATATGATCGGGCGAGATAAGAAGGAATTCATTGCTGGTGATAGTGATTTATATTTTAGTTTTGATTTCTGCGGACATTTAACATCAGTGTTTTGTTATGCAACTTGTTTTTATAACAGTGAATGATAATTAACATAAATGTCCTCAAAATGAAAATTACAATATGAACACATTTTTTTCAAGGTAGTAGGAAAAATTAACTCAATAAGTTTGATTTTAATATGCATTTACATTCTGCGTTATACTCTTCGGATTAATGTTCAATCTAGGACTTTTACGCAAGTTGAAAACGCTATCGAAACGCATGACGATATATTATTGTACCAAAGTATTTTCTGATAGTATCGCAGACCAAAAACAAGATTTTTGAAACAGTGTTGTTTGAATTGTGATGCCGAACTGATTAATTTATTTTTTAATTCCAACTGTTTTACGTACCTTCCTCGGCGTATGAGAAATAACCAGAGCTACGATTGCTCATAAAAGGGGAATTTCTACTTTCTGGTGCCACAAGCATATACAATGGCTGTACATTTTGATGGGTGTGCTTTTAAAGGTTTATAGTCGGTACGCATTTCGTTAAGCTAAAATATTGTTTACTATGTAACTAAATCAACGTTCACTATTAGGCCTAATGCTTGTCTGCTCGGGGAAAAAAGGGTTTTATGATGTTTTTACACGACCTCTGCGTTATGCCAATTCTCCCGAGATACTCCGAGCCCTCAAAACATCTTGCACCTTGACTAAAATACCAATAGAGTCAATTAATAAAGTGGTCATTAACGACCACTTGCATAAAAAACCAAGGATGTGCAAAAACATTTTATTGGCTATCAGCATTTAGTCTATTTTAAATTAATCGCAATTATACCGGGAAAATGAAGAAAATTCTTTTAAAGTTGCATTGAAGTCTTGTAGACAGGCAAGATGCTGATTACCATTCAAACAAATCCTGAAACAATTGCCTGCCAACATGAAAAATAACAACCGTAAAACCAAAACTCAAAGGAATTGCTAGTTATGACACCACCTTTTTTTCTTACGTTGACCACAGAAGAAACCAATATTATTTCACCCAAAAATTTAAAAGTCAAGATGTTAAGAAGCTACCGAATAAAACTCGTCACTCTTTTAAACTGTTTTCCATCCATGAAGTTTCGGGTAAGACGATTGAGTTTTATTTTTAGTTGCCAAAGTTCATCTGAATAAAGTTTTTTAAGTTAAATCAATACTCAAACTGAAGAAACGTTTGATGTTTAGGGTCTAATGTCGAGACATCACTTATAATTCTTTAAAAAGTCACTTAAAATACTGACAACAGTCGATAACTAATTAAAACTAGCTGAACAACAAGTGTGTCTCGCGTCAACACATATACTCAGACACCCCCAAATTTTATGTTTTAATTATAATGCCTTATTTGCAAATTTAGTCTATTAATTACCCTTTCCAATTTTTGTTTCGTAAATAAGTATTTTTCGTAATGAGTTTAGTAGTTAGGTTACTAGGATGTATAAATGCAAACTTTCAACATTCTCATTTACTTAAGATAATTATAGAGCCAAGAATCACGATTATGTTAATCGGCTGTCAGAAGGAGCGGTCCGGTAAGCCGTATTGGCCACTCTTGTGCCAGGTGATATAGCTGTCTTATCATGGAACCTGTAAGCTTCAGTAGTTACGTCTTAAATGCAAATTAAGTCTGTATTTTTACCCTCGAATCAAAACTACATGGCTATCAATCAATACTAAACGAGCCAAATCCAAATCGTTGTCTAGGCTTAATTTAATTAACTCATCTGTGACGCTTCAGAAGTAGTATACAAATCCTTATTTTGCTGCATTTGAAGGCAGATGGTTTGTATGATGTGTATACTGATGCACTTAAATTTTTCTGCTATCCCCATGTTATGAATGGGTGTATTTCGATAGAATTATTTCCTCATTTTAAGATTAGAACGTGATTAATAGAAAACAATATGAGTGACAAATTGATTTGGGGGTTTTTCTAAACAAAACGTTGGTTTTAATCTTAATCGGACTATGTTCAAAAATATAAATCAAATGAACGAGCTTCACCAGAAGAAAAATCACACTGCTGAGACAATCATTACTTCTTTTTACCAATCATCAGATTCAAGTTGTGTTATTAACTGCATAAATTCATCGATAAAAACTCTTTCATTTTGTCTGCGGCTCTGACCACCCTATTGCAAAGAAGGCCTATTTCTATTGTTGCTATTTTCTACTGAAACAATAAAACTTCTATCTTATACAGTGTTTAAAGACAGACTACCTGAAACAACGATTCTAAAACTATCACCTAATCCGCCCAACCCAAATAACAGTTCAAAATAGGACTCTGAACACATTAACATAGTATTTCATTATATTTAAAAAAATATCAACTGAAATACACGAATGGAAGATATAACTCAACCAATCACTTTACTTCGTTCGTCTACTGCACTTAACAATTACATTTTATGCGAATAAAACAATCACCCTAACAAATGTCTCCTTCGTGTTGTGGAAACAGGAAGCAACAATTACAGAGGAAGCGATTGTTAACCGACAAGTGGCTATTAGCAACGAGCATTAGCATGTGTATGTGTACATTCTTGTCAGCAGCCTGTGGCCAGACGTCCGAGAACTTGCTTTGGTCAAATCTCCCCGGTCAAATGCGCCCGAGTGACCTTGAGGTCGTTTGAGCGACCTTGAGGTTATGTCACCGATGCGGTTCACCGACTCTCGATGGGTCCCATTTTGGACTACATAATAGTCTGTTGCAGCTTACGTAACGCACGTGGTACCTGAAGGTTGTATCAAGGTCTCTGCCGAACGGTGCGGACGTATTACGAGGAGTAATTGTTTTCGTAATAAGAGAAGTTTAATGATTATAATTTCGGTTATGCTTACTCTTTTAAGCGGATTAATAACTTGGAACTTGTTATCGCCAAAGGAGTCTTGTAAACCGTTCCACTCCGCCCAGTATTACAGCCAAAGTTGTACTAATTATCTTAGTTGCGGATGCATTAAAAAGACTATATTCTCATAATAATCTAAATTTTAAAGATTAATAATTTCGGCTGCTTTTCCACTCTTTCATGCCGATTAACTATCTGGAACTTGTTAACGTTCCATTTAAGGGGAATGGTTTCGTCTGAAATTATTTAAATTATCCTAGGAGGAGCAGGACTGCTGCTAAAGATAAAAATAGATTAAGTTTACAGATGTTCTGTAATACAGATGTTCTATAAAAGATGTATGTTTTCTATTAAGGAGAAATATACATGTATGTAGTAACATAAATAATTAAAACATAGGATGTATTGACATTACGATACATCGGGTCGGAATCAGAGTTGAATTATTGAGCTTTTACTTCTCTTCATTATTAATGTAGTTTACGGTAGTATCAAGTAAATATTACCTTATAATGATAAAAGTTTATTTATAAAATGAATACTTACAAATAGACGGGGAAAAGAAATCTACTTAGTTTTAAACAGACAAACGGAGAGTTAGAGCGAGTAAGTTGGCTTGAATATTAATTACTGCTATCTTTTTTCACCGTGACATATAAAAAAAGTAAAACCGAAAAAATACAGGTCGATACTTATGATTTTGTTAGAAACGAAATAAATCATCCTTATAAAAGAATTATGTACATAAATTAAGCTGTTACTGTACTAATTATGTTTATCGTAAATGCAAACAACTTTCTTCAATGGCATGAAAAGTGGAAGATGTACTAATAAAAATGTTAAGTTGTTAAAGCCACCTTTAGTCTTGCTAAATGTTTTGAGTTATTAGTGTCCACATTAATACTGTATATTTCAAAGGTCTCTTTGGGGTGGAATTTCGGAATATAGTTTGTAATATACAGAGTAAATTAATCTCTAAAGTACGTAACACCTCTGACTACAGATATTGAGGTTTCTTAAATTTCTTTATGCATCTTTATCAACTTAATTTTATTTATAGTCAGTGATTTCCCTCATTTAAAGGTTTTTGGATATGATTAAACCATGCAAATAATCAGTTTCAGCTGTGCTATTTGAATTCAACATTCTTTCATAAACATATTGGAAAAAAGAATGAACTGGAAACTCATTTCAGATAAAATAACGCATATCATTCAGAAAAAGACAACATTATTTATAATTTACTAAATCCAACTACTATTTAAAAATTTTCAAAGTTCAAGAAATGAAATCGTTATAGTTAGAAAAATGCATAACGGTGGAAAAGAATAGACATGTTTTTAGAAGAATCCATCTGTACCTTCCAAAATAATATAGGATATTAAATAAATACCTAAGTAATTACGGATTCTAGTTCGTCAAAGAGATTGACAAATATTATAGAAATAATTTACAACTATAATTTTTTTATATGTACTATTAAAACCACAAAAGATAATTAGCTGATAAAGGCCAATTAGTAAGTTTTGTTACACTTCAAAGGAAGTCTCATCATTCTGATGGATGTAAAAACTTCTCCTAAAAAACTTTTAAAAACTAGCTAATGCCGAAGAACAAAAAATAAGTCGGCGTATCTCTTAACATCTCTTTCAGAATAAGACCAATTAATCTCACAAGCACAAAAAGTTTTATCCGGGCCTAATTAAATGCTAAACAGATTCCAAACGGTATTTATACATTAAGGGAATGCGACACGCCCATTCTGTACACGAGCCCGCCCACACACACAAACACAAAAACACACACAAACCCGAGACAACCAAGGCCAACTAATCATAGAGAGCAATATCAAGGTTATCGAGCCTTACACAATGATGTAAGCTGCATAATTACAATCGAGAGTCTTATCCATGATCCGGGATCAAACCACATACATGGTCGAGTAATTCATACCGGTTTGTGATAACATCAACGAGGGAAGTAAGTTGAAATTGTTAGCGTATTTAAGTAAAGCGGTAGATAGATTATAAAGTTAAGTTAAATTAACAGTTAGGTGAATTATCGATCTGAGGATATGTGTTAATCGATGTAGTAATTAATCGTAAAGCGAAAAACACTTAATTGCTTTTGGGTGAAAGATTAGCCTATAAGTAAGAGGTAGAATGAACAAAACACAAAAGGCGCTTCAAAAATAAATAATTTAATTTACATTGAGTCGAAATGAAATTATTTACTTGAGGCTTATTTATTAAGCCATATTATGGTTGGAGTAAAAGTGTAAAACACATAAAAATTGACTATCTTCGCTAAGATATACCCTTCTAACCATACTTTATAAGTACATTTTTAGAATAATCTTTCACATATGTAATAAGCGACCTTAAAAAAAAAGGTTGGCATTCATGTTTGAGTACGTATCAAGACGTATATTATTAAATAATATGGAGTACGTATATTATTAAATAAATAAAAACTTAAATTGCTGATTTTATTTTCATCAAGAACATGAATAATAGAATAATTAATTGCTTTGGTTCGATGAATTTAGAAGGAATTTGTATTAAATCAAATAGGATTATATAACTAAAACAAATATGATTTTAAGAAGCAAACATTTCTGGTAAAAATTTATTAAAAAGCTGAGTTAATTAAAGTTTGTGGCGTTGAATGTGTTTTGTTTTGCAAAAATCAGAAGTAGGAAAGATGGTTGACTTTGCGTCAGTAGCCATTAAATATACCTGACATGATGTACTGAAATAAACTAGGAGAGTGCAAAGGCCGCCAACTATTTCCTATGCGTGTTAAATGGAGGTGATTATAGACGTGATAACTGTCTCAAAGGCCAAGCGTGAAATTTCACTCCAATTTAAAAAAAGGTAGCATAGAAGTCTGGGAGTAATCTAATATGTAAAGTGGCGGAGATAAACGTGCCTGCGGGTGCCGAACCCATTAAATCGGGGTTTGGATATTAAGCCCCTAGCAAGTAATTATCACTCAGATTGAATACAAGTTATCTAAACTGCGATCATAATAATATAGTATCCAATATGATCCTTTTTAATTTGGTTTTAAAACTCCAGGGTTCTTGTAGTAAACATTTTTGTGGATTCGTCAATTTTTCATAATCGTTGAACAAAGTGATATACAAGGGATTTAAGAATAATTTAATTTAATATTAATTAAAATAAATGTTAAGTAAACTCTAATGACCAAGAAACCTAACAATTTAATGAAAACGTTCTCGACAAATACTTTAGTTTTGAAACATCTCAGGAATAGCTTTATGAACATTTATTACACAACAGCAACTCTTTATTGTCTTTTGTAACACGATTATTGCAATTTAATGAAACAATTTCAGGCAAATCTACAGTTTATAGGAAAGCACACACTAACACTCAACACAAACACTGAAAAGGGGCTTCACATGTTCAAAACTACTACCACTAAAACAGATGGTCACTAAAATTTGTTGTTAGGAAAGAAACGTTTTTCTAAAAAAAATTTTAATTCGCAATTGTATGGCACCGAGTGTAGTATAACGCGTATAGCATTATTGGTTCACCGAGCACCAATCGTGAACTAATGATTTGCGGATGGAGGATCACATCTCAGTTATTTCTAACCCAATCGCAAGATATTTTTCAACCAATTTCGTAAAAAACAGAACTTCCTTAAAGACTACTAATTAGATTCTTTCTACTGTGTGATAAGTAGGGCTAGTTTTATTGTTTCATCGAATAAAAAAACTATTATTATTATGTTTAGGAAACAATCTTGGCGTTTTTATGTTGCCGAGGACGTTAAAACCTGTAAGATAACAGCAAATATCCTCTAGACTATATAATGATATCAATTATTTAAAAGAAGTAAATGATTGCCATCAAGTGGTTGGTTGTTAAACAAACTGCATGCATGTCAAAGCTGTGTAATGGCTGCTCTAACGACTAGGCCTACAGCTTGTGTTATATAAAGAACTTCTAACGGTTTATGCTAAATACACGTAGAGACTAAGAATTTTGTTGACAACTGCATGCTGGTGCTTTAATGCTACTTTACAATAATGATTTAATTTTCTTATTTATGTTTGCCAACCACTAAAATGTATATTGAAACCTTTATAGATTTGTTGTATAAATGAAAATAATTCAAACATCTTCTGTCCAATGACTGTCTTTTTTATGTCCAGATATAATTAATTTTTCTGCATTAAAGCTGCTGTGAATGCTGTTATGAACTAGATTAATAAAAGATAAACACTTTCTAACGATCCCTTTGATTAAGAATAAAAACTTAATTTTATTTATGATTAAGTAATACGCCTTTATTCAATGCTGCAATCGATTTATCGGCGGAATAATAACTTACCTAAATAGAAGAATATTAACGTTCGAATGAGAATACCTGAAACAAACATTAATCTATTTAAACATTTATTCTTGGATATTAAATTTAAAGTCAAAAGAAAAATGTATAAAAATTACTTTCAAATATATGGGGTTTCAACTACAGTGTCAGGACTATCAATTCCCACACTATGCTGAGTTATATTTATCTTTGAACGAAATTGATATAATTGTTGTGTATGGATCTATGTTTAAATTTATGGGTTTTTAATTAATTAGGCCCAAGAGGGGCTTCCATTATCTATTTAATACTTTGCTGCATTTTTTAAATCAACGATTAACACGTTTACTTCTCGTACTTAGTTGTCATACTGCGTGCACAGCACTCCAACTTCGTTAAAGTATCATGAACCGTACGGCGCAAGTCTAAGGAGGAACACAAATAAATTACACTTTTTGGAATTTTTTTAATTAGCCTCATATTATTTGCCGCATAGTTTTGTAGAGCATTGCCGGCGACTAGAGACAGACTAGGAACTCTATGAGTCGATTATGTCATCACGAGAGAGTTCATAATTGATTAACCAATATTTTCTGGGTAAAAAGCAAACATATTAAATGAAGTCAGACTTCAAACAGGTGTAATTATGACAGATAATTTTGATCATCTTGATCGTAACGTTTCATCGGTTATGCGGTAGGTAACTCCAGATTCCAGAACGTAGAAGCGAAAGTCTCTCTTGTGACTGAAGGGTCATCGATGCCGGTCTCGCGTTCCTCCATGTATACAGGGCGAGAAAGACGCTGTGAGAATTCTATTAGCCACAGAGTTGCTGAGGACAGTTGGAGAGACCAGTCGCTTTAGACCAGTCGATTGAAATATGCCCGAATACGGAGAGCCAAAGGAACGTAGCCTACATTAGCCATTGAAGAGGAAACATCTCAACTGATCTATATTCAATCAATCGATTAATAAATAAATTAATTAATTAATCAATTGATCACTAAATCAATCATTCAATTAATTTCAATCTATTAAATAAATTAAATAAAATTGATTCTAAAAGAAAATTCAAGGGTTTTCTTACTGAAAAAGGCTTTTATTCTGTTGTTGAATTTTTAAATAATAAATTCTAAGTTATACAAGTATGGATGTCTTTAGTATTTCTTTTTAGCGAATTTCCCCTATAGGGAAGAAGCTATCACCGTAGGTCTCATGGTAAGGCCTAAGCTCGGGACCACTATAACTTTTCGTTTTGGGGCCCTCAGAAGCAAAAAACACCATTCGTTCGAATATATATATATATATATATATATATATATATATATATATATATATATATAGATACATTAGATACACTAGCTGAAATGGCGACCTACCCAGGTAGGTATTTTAAGCCAAGTATGAATGACAGATGAGTGAAGGATGATTGTGGCGCGATCTTGTAGTCTTGTTACTGTCTAAGGCCGACATATTCCTTAGTCAGTCTATATCTATCTATATATATATATATATATATATATATATATATATTTATATATATATATATATATTTAAAATTAACATGAGTACCCTTTTGTTTTAAAAATAATTTTATTTCACTGACGCGTTTCGACTATAATAGTCATTTTCAAAGTGCGACATGTTTTACATAAGAGGTTAAGTAAAACATGTCGCACTTTGAAAATGACTATTATAGTCGAAACGCGTCAGTGAAATAAAATTATTTTTTTAACAAAAGGGTACTCATGTTAATTTTAAATATTTATTTAATAGTAGCCCTTATAAGTGATCTTTATTTAACAATATATATATGTGTGTCTGTTAGCACGATAGCGGCCGCAAAAATGGTCCGATCTTTATGAAATTTGGTACGGACATGTAAAGTGGTAATCAATTGGACGAGTTCGTGAACCAGCCCGATCGGAGCAACGGAAGGGGGGGGGGGGTAAAGGGGGATAAACCCCCCCAAAAATGGGTTTTTTGAGTTTTTTACATAGAAAAATAAAATTTATCGATTTTTTGTGGGCACCAT
Source organism: Flexamia atlantica (assembly GCA_035578135.1). Classification (NCBI taxonomy): domain Eukaryota; kingdom Metazoa; phylum Arthropoda; class Insecta; order Hemiptera; family Cicadellidae; genus Flexamia; species Flexamia atlantica. The sequence goes on from JAQJVK010000003.1 coordinate 30,553,856, forward strand.
TGAATTCAGCTCAAAAAAAAACAAACAATTTAGTATTTTCAAACACTGCTCTATGTCCATTGGTTACCGAGATATTGAAAGTGGTAAACACAGTACGTTGTCCCAATGTTAACCTTATGGGAAATTAGTAAAATTCTATATCTCGCTTATTTCTCAACATATCTCAATAAAACTTGGTAAATAGCCTCTTCTAGTTCAGATCTACTAAATATTGAATTAAAACCACCCAGTTTTTAATATACTTGTAGCAGCACACCTGCATATTCATTCCCCATGTTATTCTTATGGAGCTTACAAAAACATGTCAAATCTCGCTATGTTGGATTGAAATATGTTGTTTTGCATTTGAAATTCGCTGAGTTTGCAGGTCTGCTGCAACGGGGGTATTATGTATTCTGATGCAAGCATGTATTTTATGTTCAGCGGCAATAAAGAGTATTTGACCTTGATTCCGCTTTACTTCTAACAGAGGCACCACCGAACTATAGGGCTGGTTTATCTCTGTGGTTTGGTGAGGAAATTTTTAAAATTTGCTTAAAGATATTTTAAAAATGCTGTAATGGAATTAATTTTTACTATTACATTTTTATGAGAGAAACTCACCAGTCCAATATGTGTTATAAATGTATTCTAGATTTCGAAAGCTTTTCACTGCTATTCATTTTTGCTAAAGAATTACACATTTTACCCAAAGAGTAAATTTTCTAAATTATTGAATTCATCCAACTTTGGAAAGCCAGATAGCTAATGTGAGGGTAGCCTATTCACTAATATATCTACGGGATTTCCCTTTATACCTGAAAGAAAGGTTGTTCAACAATATATGATCAGATCTATGTCTCGCTGCAGAGGTTTCCACGCTGCAAGTGAAACCACTTGTGCAAGCAAATGACAAAATACAATTAATAGTTTTGCTGTGTTCAATGATACTGGACGACCTTGTAAGCCTATTTACATTTGAGAAATGAAATAGGACTTTGTGAGTGTAATTCCTTCGTATAGCATTAGTAACTAATTTCCTTTTTAACCATGTGCAATCACATCTTATGATGTGTATGCAAATGACACTCACTCATAAATTTATTCGACGTTTTACCGTTATCTCCATCATGATCTAGATTACTTTGGTTATTACTGGTGCATAACGAAAGCACAATGTGGTTCAGCACGGTGGTAACAGGGAAGTATAAAATATGTGAGATATTAAGTGGAAAAGAGCAAGGCCGAGTGAAATATAGGGCGCTATTTTTTATACATGGTCTTATCTTGTACGACAAGGATATTGTGCTTCTAACATATGTTATGTGATAGTGGAATATATGTGAGAACTTTCCAGAGCAAACACAAAGCGAAGTTCAGTTTTGAATAATAATTCGTATTTTGGAGCTTTTAAATTAGTGATAGTGATTTGAGGCTACTAATATTTCATAATAGCTTGTATTATGTTTATGCTCTGCGTATTACATGGCACAGGTAAATGTACAGTAAGCTGAAAATTCTTTTAACGAGAAAAATAATGCATTGTAACTTTTAGTAAAAGTCATGCTTTCAGTGTAAGAGAGAACAAAAAATGTTTACTGTATACTGTCTGTAAACAATAATACAAGTTTGAAAAATAGTTAAAAGTTAAAGTGAGTGAGTTTTAAACATAAAATACAGTAAATTTCCAGCTCTGGAAAAGGTTTGAAGAAACGTCAAATTGATATTCCATTTATCGATTCCTTCATCATTATTTTTTATGAGAATTTAACCAATATTTAGCATGTTAATACAGTGAAATAAAATTTTGGAACTGCTTCATTTACAGATTATATATTACTATATGAAAGAGCAGGCCTTACTTTGGCAATAATTTATTTATGTTAATTCTATTGAAATAGATTTAGGATTCGTAAATCCATCTTTAGTCTTCAAGATGAACAAAGTTTAATAAGAACTGTCCTAACATTTTTCCAATAGGTTTCGTTGAATGAATAAAGTCACTAGAAGAAATAACACGCTGGACACGGACAATGTATACATTAACCCAGAAACATTATTCTTCTTTTGAGGTAAAGTTAGATCCTGAGGACTGAAGATAGATTTCCGAATCCGAAATCTATTCCAATAGGATCAACATAAATAACGGATTGTACTAAGGTAAGGCTGCTCTTTTATATATTAAATCTATCCAGAGGGTGAAAGTGATTGTGATTTTTTAGATTATAGAAATATTTTTTTACTGCTCATCTATTTCTTGTTCCCTTCATAAATAATAAAACTTTAGGGCAATATAAGGCCAAACACAGCAAGATACTGTGACTGTGTGACGTTAGCGGATTTGAAATTATGTAAGAAACTATTGAATTTTTGTAATAGACATGAGGTTACGTTTCCAAAACTCATTCAGTATCCTAATATTTATAGTGGACGTGTTGTGGATAGTTGTGATATGTCAACCACCAAGTCACCATGCGATCTGTGACGTCACCCTCGAAAGTGATAAGTCAACCACCAAGTGAGAAAGTATCGGCTGTATGCGGTCTCCGACGTCACTTGTCACCCGCGGATGTGATACGTCAACCACCAAGTGAGGAGGCATCAGCTGTATGTGGTCTGCGACGTCACCCGCGAATGTGAAACGTCAACTACTAAGTGAGAAGGTACCAGCTGTATGCTGTCAGTGACGTCATTTGTCACCCACGGATGTGATACGTCAACCACCAAGTTAGGAGGCATCAGCTGTATGTGGTCTGCGACGTCACCCGCGGATGTGAAACGTCAACTACTAAGTGAGAAGGTACCAGCTGTATGCTGACTGTGACGTCACCCGCGAATGTGAAACGTCAACTACTAAGTGAGAAGGTACCAGCTGTTTGCTGTCTGTGACGTCATTTGTCACCCACGGATGTGATACGTCAACCACCAAGTTAGGAGGCATCAGCTGTATGTGGTCTGCGACGTCACCCGCGAATGTGATACGCCAACCACCAAGTGAGGAGGCATCAGCTGTATGTGGTCTGCGACGTCACCCGCGAATGTGAAACGTCAACTACTAAGTGAGAAGGTACCAGCTGTATGCTGTCTGTGACGTCATTTGTCACCCACGGATGTGATACGTCAACCACCAAGTGAGGAGGCATCAACTATGTGGTCTGCGACGTCACCCGCGAATGTGAAACGTCAACTACTAAGTGAAAAGGTACTAGCTGTATGCTGTCTGTGACGTCATTTGTCACCCGCGGATGTGATACGTCAACCACCAAGTGAGGAGGCATCAACTGTATGTGGTCTGCGACGTCACCCGCGAATGTGAAACGTCAACTACTAAGTGAGAAGGTACCAGCTGTATGCTGACTGTGACGTCACCCGCAAATGTGAAACGTCAACTACTAAGTGAGAAGGTACCAGCTGTATGCTGTGTGTGACGTCATTTGTCACCCGCGGATGCGATACGTCAACTACTAAGTGAGAAGGTACCAGCTGTATGCTGTGTGTGACGTCATTTGTCACCCGCGGATGTGAAACGTCAACTACTAAGTGAGAAGGTACCAGCTGTATGCTGTCTGTGACGTCATTTGTCACCCGCGGATGTGAAACGTCAACTACTAAGTGAGAAGGTACCAGCTGTGTGCTGTGTGTGACGTCATTTGCCACCCGCGAATGTGAAACGTCAACTACTAAGTGAGAAGGTACCAGCTGTATGCTGTCTGTGACGTCATTTGTCACCCACGGATGTGATACGTCAACCACCAAGTGAGGAGGCATCAGCTGTCTGTGGTCTGCGACGTCACCCGCGGATGTGATACGTCAACCACCAAGTTAGGAGGCATCAGCTGTATGTGGTCTGCGACGTCACCCGCGAATGTGAAACGTCAACTACTAAGTGAGAAGGTACCAGCTGTATGCTGTGTGTGACGTCACTTGTCACCCGCGGATGTGATACGTCAACCACCAAGTGAGGAGGCATCAGCTGTCTGTGGTCTGCGACGTCACCCGCGAATGTGAAACGTCAACTACTAAGTGAGAAGGTACCAGCTGTATGCTGTCTGTGACGTCATTTGTCACCCGCGAATGTGAAACGTCAACTACTAAGTGAGAAGGTACCAGCTGTATGCTGTCTGTGACGTCATTTGTCACCCGCGGATGTGAAACGTCAACTACTAAGTGAGAAGGTACCAGCTGTATGCTGTGTGTGACATCATTTGTCACCCGCGAATGTGAAACGTCAACTACTAAGTGAGAAGGTACCAGCTGTATGCTGTCTGTGACGTCACTTGTCACCCGCGGATGTGCGATGTGAGGAGGACGTCCGGCAATTGGTGTGAGACGAGTCGGTTGAGCAACTCTCTCCCTCTGCTGCATTGATACTGTGTGTATTGTCCCTCCCCTCTCGCTCCCCCCCCCCCTCTCTCTATCTCAGCGACGTTAGACGAAAGGATCTGACACATCTAAACCGTAAGTGGCTACTATAAGTAATAAGTGGCTACGTTTAAATCGCCACCATAGTATGTTTCAGTGTACTAGGTGTCCCAAAACACCTGAACCGGAATAAAAAATTTTTAAATTAAATAATATTGGCCAAAGTTATATAGAAACAACTTTTGAACACAAAACACCACTTTTTCCTGTGCAATTCACAACTGCCATTTTTCCCACAATGATCTTGATTCAAATAAGAAGAGGGAAACCTCTACGATTGAACACTAATTTTAAAGGGATTAAATAAAGAAATAAAATGCCGTGAGCCCCAGGTCAATACCATATCTCTAACCAAAAGTACCAACAGGGAAAAATTTCCTTAAATCTGTAAATAACTTCTAAACTGAACAAAAATAAATAATAGGAACTTTCATTCGATTTATTGCAAACATTACTCTATCACAAAATTTGATTTCACATTTCCTATCCATGAAACTAAAATTAATATTTAGTGAAGGAAAGAACGTGCGTTTTAAATGAATATATGTTCTTTGCCTTAGCCATCTTAGATAAATGACAACGTCGCACCAAAGGTTCGAATAACACACTCTCTTATGGTCCCTTGTGTTGTTTACTTTAAACACTGACTGATAGAATCGAGGATAGAGTCTTCGACGTTAACAAATCTTGTAAAGCGCGTTGCCACTTCGAAGTTCGCTGCCTTACAACTTGAAGAGGCTGCTTTTGCCCGTCTGGAGACAGTGAAATTTCATTAAGATATTTTATTTTTGGAATTGGTTGAACGAGTCTAGCCAGTTGAAAATGCAGACCCTCAAACACTTTTAGTCGCTAAAAATAATTGACCTTTAATTTAAATGTTTATTTTTAAGAAATTTAGTTTCTATTTATAAGTGTGCCATCACAAAATGGCGACGGTATTTTTTGTTTTGGTGTGCCAATACAATCGCAATTAAAGTTACTTGAAAAGATAAAACCACTGCAACGAATCGGAGTACGTTGTAACCCATTCCAAAAGCACTAACAACGGGTGATTAGTACTGCTCTTGGCCGAGAAACCCTCTTCCTACTTTCCTTGAAATGACCCAAGGGCTTTACAAGGTTAATGGGCTTCAAAAACCAATTTTGGTGTTGGTGAATGTCTGGCGGGGCTGCAGTAATGGGCCTCAAAAATCATTATTAAGTCGTTAATTACTTGTGACATCTGCGATTAATTAAGACCGAAAGAGATTCTATGGCACAGTTTATATTCAGCATAACCATTTATGTTGAATATAAAACTAATTATTTCTGTTTAATTAAGGACTTTATGTATTTGTCACTAATTAAATTCTACCTGCAGTCCAAATACGTTGGTGATTCGAGGAGAAAATAGAACAGTGGACTCTGCTGTGTTGTTGTGATATGGGTTTCTTACTGAACGAATAAGGCTTGAAACATATTTCACTAGACTCATTTTATGTATAGAAATGTATGGAAATGTATAGAATGTATGGAAAGGTATGCATATTTAAGAACATTTAAGTTTAATCGCCACAGCTTTGTAAAATCAAAACATGTGAATTAAAACAGTTATGAGCAGCCGATTCTCCTTAAGGCTTTATCAGTCGTAAATTTTAGAGGAAAACGAAAGATTGACCGAAATAGGTACGACCGACGGCTTAAGGATTTACAATTGTAGGCCATTAACGGTAAACGAATCTTAGGCAGTTTAATATATGATCTGGGTGTAACTGGCATTAGGTACTGGTGGTGTAATCAGCATAGTTATAAGAGGCAATAAAATCGTAAGCAGAAAAGTCTATGATTATGATGAACCTCTTGAGTAAAAGCGATGTCCCATTGGGCATGTATGTTACCCTCAAATTTACATGTATTTCTTATGGAAGGGATATGTTTTTAAATATTAACAAAATTAGTGCTTACCTTGTAAACGGTTGGACCAAAGTAGACATATTATGTATTTTTCTTATAGGAAATTTGATTTTCTTTAATTTTCAAATTTAATAGGGAATACTAAAAGTTGATAGTTTTCAAGATACTGTATTTAGGAAAAACTAAAAATTGTACCTTTAGGCCCTTCCAGCCCAGCCGGCTCAAGGGCTAAGGGCGGGGACTTTTGATATGTTTTACTCCTAACTAGTCCAAACAAAGTTACAAAGTCAAAAATTGTGATCCATGCAATTTCCTCTACACCTCTTTTTGAGCATTCATTGCCTGGACTACTGGTGATAGAGAGGGGCTGCGGATCTAATTTAACTTACTTTAGATTAAACTGTGGAGTTTGGAAAATAGAAGAGATATGAGGATTAAAATACAGGATAACAACTTAGTTTTGTTTGGCTTTAGAAGAGCTTAAGATGGGTAGAGAAAACTAAACTTTCTTTATGTGGAGTTTAACATAAAAAATAAAAATCATCTAATATCCTACAATTGCAATATAGGAATTTTCTTCCTACGAATTCCATACTTCTTCCCAACCATTGGGTGTACGTCTTTCGAGCCTATCTACACGATCGAATTCGTGTATCACAAATAAAAAGTGATTTATGAAATATAAAATCTTTAAAACATATATTTAAAGATAATTATTCAAAAATAAAAATGATCGTCTGGTCTCCACAAAATTTGACATGCAATGAAACGTCTTCCCTAGTTAAGTAGCACTATAACACTACATTCCAAAATCTGTCACTAGGAGCTTCTGTTTGGTTAGCCCAACAGTCTTTCATCTATAAAATCAGATCCAATAAACTTTAAAATTGATAAGCAGTTAAATAAAAGTATATGGAAAAGATAATATTTTACCTTTATAGTATCAATAAAAAATAAATGAAATAAATTAAACATACAACTGAGGTTATCACGCTTTTAAGTGACGTATAATGTGTTAATATATTAAATAATGTATTAAATCGAAATACTAATGAAATAGTATGGAGCCAGACTCATTTTGTGTACAAAGTGAGTTGACGCAGAAAAAACTAAATCCTTCAAAGCCTCTTATTATTAGATAAAATAAATAAAACAATGGACAATAGTACCTACTGGTATTATTAGGTTATAAACTCTAGCTTTTTATATACGAAAAATTCCAAGACATACGTTTAAACCAACTTATGAATATGTCACTGATGTACCTAAACCTCTTAGAGTAGGCGTGGTACTGAAACATTGTTAGTTATAGTTTTAAGTCAGTTATTTCCTGCTGAACATTTATAAGCAGGTTTTCTTCACAAAAGGAAAGTAATAAGTTGACTTGTAAAGTAGCTCATAAGTTTATAAACTGGTTTTTACTTCATATAACGAAAAAACCCGCTGGCAATGGTTTGACAGCTATTGTCGTTTGCAGTTTGTAGCTTATTGCAACTTAAGAATAATTATAGAACTTACGTTGCCTGAAATTTTTAAATCAATTACTTACTTGCAAATGAATTGTGTTAATATGCAAAATAATTGTGCCTTATTATGGAATTTCCACAATACTGAAACTGTGAACACTTGCAAAGTTCCTAGAAGGATAAGTATTTTTACATATTAGGTAATTTACTACTTTATACAATCACTAGAAGAACCCGTGGCTTCGCTCACGATTAAAATTATACATACACTATCACCCATGAATTATATAGTTTTGCTTTCCCATTTATTTTTCTTATTGTAAAATCTAATGTATGTAATGTATCTACTTCTTTGAACATATCAAATGTACTTCCATAAAGCAAAAGTTTTTAGAAATTCGCTCTAAGTACGAAGGTCTGCTACGACGGGGGTATTATATTCCTGCATAAACTGCCTGTACATAAAAAAATGTGACCATATCCAACGCCCCACCGACAAAGCCTCAAATGGTGTTGCTGCCCTGAGTAGGCTCATGCCCAATATCGGTGGTCCTTCCTCTTGCAAGTGCGTTTTGCTTGTGTCGGCTGTCCAGTCGATCGTGCTATCAGGTGAAGAGGATTGCGCTCACACACTCAAGAGGCCAATTTACAGAGACGAACGCCGAGAAGCATTTAATGGTCGTTTCCACGGTACCTGAGCTTGCCCTGATGATGATCATGGGGCACAATATAAGGAACGGCACCCTTGGCTTTTTCGACGGCACTTTGAATCTGCTCGCATATGTTACCCTTAATTAAAACTTTATTATGCACCCCTGTCGCAGCAGACCTGCGTATTAGAAATCCTATTTATTTCCTTCATGAAGGCATACGTGTTAGAGGAATCAAAGAAGTTAGCTTGAAATTTTATTCACTGTAAAAGATAATTTTCTTAAGGTTTTAGGGTCTACCTTGAACAAAAAATTACAATGCCACTCCAGCAATTATTAAAAAGTGCTGTCTTACGTTTTTAGACTCTATATTGAGCAAAACGTTTGAATGAGCCGTCCCGGCAATTTTTTAAAGTGTTGTAGGTAAAATTAATTCTTTACAGTAGCACACTCTTCCTCTTTAAATAGCAGTTAGTTGTCATAAAAAAAGTCCTTCAAGTATAAGTGATCAGTGATCACTGGAGTCCTTCAGTAATCAGTTATTTATTTTATGTTATACTACATATTATCAGCATTTTATATAGTGTATTGCACTTTGAAAAAATACAAAAGTCTAATTCATTGACCACCTGGCACCAAATAACAAATCTTCATTTTAACAAAAATACAGTTAAATAGCAGAAAGAAATACCATTAATTTACATCACCTGATTTAAATTTTACTTTCATATGTTTTGTTAGTAAACAAATCTAACTCAAATTATTTCAAAATCCCTGACATGGGTACCTTTAAGACGGTCCCAGGGCTAAGCCCTGAAAGTTATCACGAAATTGAAGGTGTATAAACCTACTCCATGAAATTCTACATGTATGTACCAAGTTTCGTGGCCATCGGTCCAGCGGTTTTTGTGTTTATCCCTGCCAACTAAATATATATATATATATACCAACATCCTCTTTTATATTTATAGATTGTTTAGACGTGAATGGACCATGTTAGTAAACAAACCACATTTTGTATCAATATCTAACGATTCGAAAGAAAGTCGTAAAGAATCATAAGAGATTTGGTTTTAGATTTGTCGAGTTTTACTTAACACTTGCGGGCGGGCTTTGGCGGTGTAAAAATGACAAATTGAGGGAGAAGTTTTCTTTTAAGTTTTTTAATCAGGAGGATTTTCTCTAAGTTTTGAAGTAAGAAGCTCATATTTATAAAATGTTTAACGTTTAACTTATAACAGTTTCCTTTCGGATAAAAACTCTAAAATATTTCCAAAAGGAACTAAAATAAGAAAATGCGCCAAAAAATAAAATAATTTAAGTTCGAAAATACTTAGGGTACATGAATTGAACCTAAAACTACTGATTAAAAAAATCGTCGAAAAAAGAAAACCAAAATTATAAAAATAAATTGAATAAAAAAGGACCTCAAAATGGCGTGTTGTTGTTAATGTTCTTCTACATGTACTACGCCATATCCAATCCATGGGCGATGTCAAAAGCCAAAGGACTACTGCATCAAAACACTGATGAAGTGAAAATATTCCCTAAAAATGTAATTGCATTCTTTCAGAATATAAAAGGTGAAGAAATTAGGCCTAAACCCTATAACAAACCGTCATAGAAGTAAACTTCATCGAAGGGGTGGGGGAGATCAATCATGAAATTGCTCACTAGATAGAGAAGTAGCATTTTCATATGTAAAAAAACATATCAACAGAAAAAATTGAACACAATTTGATTTTACTTTATCATGGCGCTGAAATGGCTAATAACCAAAGGCTTTTTATATTCTGCAGCAAATGAAAGAGGATAAGAAGAACTTATTATAATCATCAAAAACTAATGTTTAAGCTCTTTTACATTGTAAGTTTTATTTTTAACCTTTGGTTATATTTTCCTGTCACCCCCGTTTAATAATACTTAAGTATAATTTTAAGGGCTTGTTTTGAGATAGTGCTTCTTTAAGGCTTTGGCATCACCTCGATCTTATTTATTTTCTGGAAACCAGAGTAACCAAATTTCATTAAAATGGGCCATAAAATGGATAAAAAAACAACAATCGAAAAAGCGACTATTTTACATAGGAAATGGCGCATTTACAACACCTAATATTGTAAATGCCCACCGGACTATTGACATCACTTCGTTAACCAGAGGTCATATGTAATAAGTAGGAGGGCACGATCTACGGTAGGCGTTGCAGCATATAAAGCTCGGCCCGAGGTAAAAGTCAGCAACCTATCCATTAGCCCGACCTTACCGAATAGCTGGGGTTGATTTATGTGCAAATGTTGGTCGGACATGACCACCGCAAGCCGGTCGGCCTTAGCCGCTGCTCCATATAGCGGAGGGACCGACGACGCGACGGCGACAACTTATTCACAACTGTGACATTCGACAGGAAATCCGCTTTAATCTCAAAAAAGGATCGTTGCTCCAGTTGTTTTTAGGTCAATGTTTTGATTAAAGATAACATCATTTGATATTTTTTCAAAGCGATTGATATCTAGGTGTTTTTCAGTCACGACCGTTTCTTATAACACAAATTTAAACAGTAAAGACACTTTAATTTTTTTTTTGTTTTGCTAACTAATGTTTCTTTGCAGTTTATATATGAAAAGTAACTAATTAAATAGCACTTTTTAACGAAACCTGTTGTTTAATAAAACATCGCTTTCATATAAGTAGTACTATGTCACTGTCTAGCGAAACCCCTTCAAATAAATGCAGCAACTCGGATACTGCATCCCTTTTGCTTGATATATTTCGCAGGCACTAACGAATGTCAATGCACTAATGGTAATTGATTAAAAGTAGGACAAAACTTTTTTGAGTCAAACGATTTGTTTACCACAAGCAAATCATCAGTTTAATATTTGCCTGATATTAGTAAAATATGAGGACATTGTGGTAGAGATGATTTCACTTAGTTGATTTAAATTTATTAAGTTTGTAAAGCCAAATACTTGTTTGCTAAAATCATCGGATCATTCACTGGTGTGTACAGAATATATCAACGTATACAACTGAAATTGACAAAATATACTGAAAGAAGCAGGAGACTTGTTGGGTCTGGGGGCCCCTCTTAAAAGCAAGACACACTGTGGAAATAAGTAAAACTTGGTTGAAACAAAACAATCAAACTTTTGACTGAGATGATCCTCTCCACTAATTTTAAAACTATGTAGCAAAACACCTAGGGCTGCTCGGGTAATCTTTAAAATTGAATCAAGTCTGTAAATTTGACTTTTTACCTCAGATACATCTGATTATCATATGAACTTCTTTTACAAGTTTATGTATCTTTTATTCCGAGAAATTTGCCAAGTTGTACGCACGAAACAACTTCTTACCTTCAATAAAAGTGTTAAAAAATTAGCTTTAAGGAATACTAAAATTACAAGTTAATTGACCTTAATAATATACATAACTGGAGCAGCACCTGGACCTGAATAATATGCATAACAGATCAGGCATCTCACATCGTCCTACAAACGATCACACGGCGATCTTTCCCAGTAAGCTGGTGTGTTTTTACTCATTTACCGCTGTACTGCAATCACGTAACTTTTTGCACCACGCCCTACACAGTTTTTGCATTCTTGAAACCAGATTTCTCATGATAAGGATTTTATCTTATTTACATTTTTTACAATATTTTTTACTGATAAAGTTATTCTTGTTGACCTCGGTTACACATTTGCAATTGTCTTTACGGTTTATTTACAATAATGGACTAAACACATAAAAGAGATGTTGGTAAAGAAAAGTGGCATAACTTGGACTTTGAAACGGAATTTTCGGCTCTCATTGAGTTTTAGGTGCTGCAAAGGATACATGTAAAGAAATTCTCATAACAAATTTAAGAAGGAAACTTTATATTTCCCAAGTTATTAGTTCTGAATAAAATCTTACAATTTGGGTAATAATACCACTCACTCTGAATTCAAACCTAATCGATTTCAGTGGCATACAAACTTACGCCATACACATTGAGTGAAACCTTCAGCAAACATCATGCAACTTCCCTGAGTTCTTACACCTCCCTCACAAACAGTGCACCGTCTGAATAAAATATTACATGGTCCAGTCCACCCATAAGATTAATGTAAATTTTAGCATTGGGCTGAATTTCGGCTTTGGCCACGTAAGTTAACTCGGACTGAAACCTCCTGTGTTAACGAGCTCGGTGACACCGGGCGGCCCGGGCTTCATCCATTCGACTCCACTTCACTCGCGTTATCTCCTGCAGAGATCGTAACATGTCCGAAACTTTACGATGTTGTCCTCGGGCCTAACGATCTCATGTTTCGGATTATGCCGGTTTTAAATGAGCAGGAGAGAAAAATCGACAAGAAAGTGTAAGCTAGGGGTAAAGATACCTTGGAGGAGGAGAGATCGATCAAGTCTGTCGAATAGATTGAGTATGAAGTGAGATTTCTGATTGGTCATACATTTTCCGATCGAGTTATAGCTTCTAAAAGGTCTCATACCTTGTTAATAATTACTGATGTATTGAACATAGCCAACAATATTTCTCACAACCGATGTTAATGTTGCAGGCGCAACCTCAGCGCCTTAAACACAAAAACTTAACAAAGTTGAAACGCAAAACTTTAATAAGGATACTCTTGGATCACGACACTTTATAAAACGTTCTCCCAAGTGTTTGATCTACACATTTTCTAACTGTATTTCTGAGAATGTGGCATTTACATGTAAATAAAATTCGAAATAAAGTAAAAGGTAAATTTCTTATCCTTTTAGAATCGATATCGGGTACTTTAATGAGAAGAGTCCAAGGGAATAAAGGGCTAACCCTCAAAAAATTCAAAATTTAGTTATGAATACACATTTTAAATCTAAAAAGTTTGTAAAATTCAAAATTGACAAAAAACGGGCTCCTCACACGAGTAAATCATTTTTAATAAACAGATCCAGGGGAAGAACGGGAGAACCCACATTGAGCGTAGGCAAGAACGGGGCAACTCTCAGGCCGCGTTTGCGCTTACGGGTCGTTTACTTCAGTAGCACTCGTCTCATGCAATCAACAGGTGGCGACTGTCACTGCAATTTGCATTTCTCATTACAATTTGCTACTAAAACTTTATTGTTTACCTATTTATTAAAAGCTACTATTACACCAAATTCCAAGTAAATGTGGGTTAACCCGTTTTTGTCAAGGAAATTTGGTACATACAGTGTTTTTAGCCATATGCTACTCTATAACCTAACTGATTTTGAACTATTTCAATATAAATTATTGAAATATTTATAATTTAATGTAAAATACTTCATAAAAACAATTTTTAAAGTAACGGGCTGGCAATTAATTCCTTGAAAATCCTTTTTTCTCTCTTGGCAAATTTACTTTCGCGGGGTTAGCCCGTTTTTCCCTTGAACGGCAGAGCTATTTTGACTCTCCATTAATGAAATTATTATATAAATTTTCATTCATTGGTACAAGTCCAGATGTTTATAGTGCGTTTATGTGTCATTCATTAACCAAACAAATTGCACGCTGCCAAACTGATTAATAAGCTCTCTGCTTCGGCAAAGGAGTCATTAATAGTCAGGAGCGCATTATGGTTCAAAACAGTCCGTCTCGCAGGTGAGCCAATGACTTGAGTGATTCGAATGAAACACAAAGATTATTGTGAAAGAGTTTAGAGTGTGTTCGATTTCTAAGGCCATCCATTAGTTACCATTACATGCAATGCTCTTCCAGCCCTAGTTTGGCTCCACAGTGAAATTCATATTGTCAATCAACGTTTTATATACCTCTTTATCAAAAGTAAATATTTTTGTTGGGGTGTAGCACATGATAAGAAGGAATAATTGAGTTATTTTAGGTTTTATTATCTGCTAAATATACTTGATAAATCATGAAAACGTATATCTTGCATATCGTTATTGGACTTTTCATATGCATGAGAATAAAAATTAACTTTTGAAACCCGAGGCAAGATATAACTGGAAAATAGAATTCAATTAAAATTACGTATGTGACATTTTCCATTGAACGATGGGAAAAATAATCTGCATTTGAAAGTATAGCCTTTTGTTGGCTTTTCACCGAATTGGAATATTCGTTCTAAGTGATACTTTAAGAACATCTCTCCAAAATCGATATATTTAGGGATAAAATCGTAAATAGCTCTACTGAAAATAACACTTTTCTTCTTTTCATGTAGATTTATTTATGCACCCGTGACAAGTTTGTTAGTCAAATACTAATATCGTTAAATGTTATACTCGTCCATTCCACAATAACCTGTGTTTAAAAATATTTTTTAAAGAATCAATTTCCTTAAAAATTCTGCTTATGCTTACAGCTTATACCTAATCCGATGAAATATTTTCAATTTTACCTCATCTCTCGTCTTCTCGCCATACAATTTGCATAGAATAATTACTAAAATTAATTCCTACGCCGATAAAACTAGTAATAAATTATTATACGGTCTTGTTGGACGTCGAGAAAATCAAGCATATAATTTGTTGACTAACAGCGCTGAACACGGCTGCAGTCGTGTGAGGCGATATGATGGATAGTTTCTCAGACCGGCGTGATGAACGAGCTCGGTAGAGGCAACTCGAGCTCGGCAACAGATGGACCACGCTTGGCGCGGTAATGAGTTTGGCTTCATAACTTTCTCCCGTTGAACTTATCTATCCGTAATATTTAATTTTTATTGGTTTTACATTTCAGAAATGCTTAATGACAATCGATTACTTACATATTTTCGATTATGGTCAGAAATACAAAAACGTATACCTTATTGTAAATATTTGTATTAGCTTATTGATGTATTCACATTTCATTAGACAGATTCATTTTAAAAATTAAACTATCTTCGTTTCCCACCCGAAGTGACTTTAAATCGGAGAATAACAGTCTATAAAAACAAAGTCATAGATTAATAATAGTTACTTGAAGATTAATTTTTGATGTTTAAAAATTACATGTATATTTTGAGGAATTTGGCATTTGTCTTATGATAATAGTAAATAAATAAACTTTAGTTGATCGGTTAACATTTTTATTATTAGGAACTTCACTGAGACAAAAAAAAGAATCGAAAGATTTTTTAACTCAAAATCAGATCTGTTTAGGGATCTGACTTGATTTTCGGAGATATATATATATTCTTATAATAATATTTCCAAAAGATTGTCACAATAACATTTCGACACGAAATAAAGAACAACTTGAACCAGCAACACGCTTTAAAATTCAATCTGGTTTTTCCTGGATATTTCCCCTATTTCAAGACAAACAAAGTCGTGTGAAGTCCTGATCATCTCAGTACCTTGTGTGCTATGATCACTCCATCCAAGTCTTTGCAAAATATCGTAGCGTGAAATAAGCCTTGAGTCTTCGAGGCGACATGATGGATAATATCACAACGTGTCTTGATGAATGAGCTCGGCAAACGACCGACGCCGACGTTTCGAGCTGCGGCACTGAATAGATGACCCTACTACTTTGGACTTTGGAACAAGCTTAGTTTAGTTTCACTAGAGCTTAGTTTCACTGGATTCATCCCAATTCACTCGTTTTATTGCTAAACATTTTGGAAAGATTCAAAATGATCGACTATTAGATTCATAATAGAAGTAGATAGATAGGCTTTGAACAAGATGAATAGAGCAAAAAAGTTTGTTATGTTCGTACTGGGTTTTGACGAGCTAGAAAATTTGTAATTTAATGTCTTGATTTACCCATTCCTAATACGACAATACACTATTGACGTGTTACAAGTCATATTAATCACATTTACCGAGTTTGGTTAATATAACGGGCGAACTAAAGCGGTGGCAATAGATGAGGCACACTTGGCTTATAAGGAATTGAGCCTAATATATTATGCCTTCTAAATCATTTTCCGTTCGAGTTTGATTTTTATTCGTTGCTGAAAACGGCGAAAATTCCTTAAAAAACTTAAACAAATAAAAGCGGTCTAAAACTGTTTTATTTCAAAATTTTAAAAAATATTGAAAATACTACCGATTTGCATAATTCTTACAAAGTTATTTAACTCAATTAATTCTTAAAAATTTAAAGGAGCCAATTTTAAAATTAATAGTCTCTATGGCTATGCTATTATGAAAATATTATAGCCAACCTCTCAAACTATAACAAATATACACACCAAAAACATTTAAAAGGAGGAATACTTTTTTCAAATACTCTCAAACAGGAAAACGGGGAATGCCTTGTCTTCCACATCCTATGGGTTAACTAGCTTGTGCATCCTCTTGGTACATCGTGAAATTTGTCTACATAACTTTCCTAACATAGAACTTCCATAAAAATGCTTCTTTCCAGGCAAATCTCGTTAATGCCACATATATCATTTAGCCCCATTCTACAGTCATGGCAATTCACAACTCCGACTTTACTTAATGGGTTTGCTAATTTAACACATTATACCTTCTCCTTTCCAAAAACACGAAAACAGCCCTGAAGGTAATTTCAGTTGATTACCTTCTTATCCTTCCCATTTCTATCTGAGGTCGATGGAACTATTACATAACACGGTTACATAACAGCAGACGGTGCGTCAGTCAGTCAGTGTCCGTGGTCCAAGGAGGATATTCGTTTCTTCTCTTGTGTTTTCGTCAGTTAAACTCACCGTCGTGGTGTTTGGTGACACGGTAGTGTTGTGTCGTGGTGGTGCAGTTCGCGAGTGTGACACCTGTGACGTCACAGCGGCCTGGATATGGGTGGGGCCCCCGTGTGTGTGACGTCACGATCTGACCGCAGGAGCGGATCGAGTGGAGAAACGCGCACTCTGGGTGTGACTAGGAAAAAACTATGATGTGTGTTCTTGTGTTTTAATCACAGCTAGGTGTCTTGTCTAGGAAAAAGCGAGGACAACTCTAACATTTTTTAAAGTAAAGAAATCTCTTGGCAGGTTATGTGTAGTTATTTTTTGTTTGTGAAACGTTTTGCACCAGTTCGTAGTTTAATTTTTTAACATTTAAAATAGGCAAATGGTAATTGAACTTGTTACAGAACATGGAATAATAAATTCAGTAGGCATAATTTAGTTTACTTTTATATGCCTCATAAACCTTGTTAATTCCCTCAATTAACAAGCTGATTTATTTTTTAAATCTGATTGATACAAACAAAAAATATTAACGTTTACCTAGAATATAACGGTTGACCTTGAAACATAGGGTAAAGTATTCCGTTCGTATTTATAATAAACTAGAATGATCACACGTTTATATGTTGTAAATTTCTTATGTAGTGACTTAATAAGCTACCGTACTTTAAATTGTATATATTCTTAGACTGTTCATAAAATTCGTCAAATTTAATATTTCTTATAATTCTACGATTTGTCTTTTTAAAATAAAGAATCAGGGGTAGATAATGAATTTTTAACATGATAAAACTAGATTATTTTACCAATTGGGTTTTTTCTAAAGTCATATATGTTTCGAACCCAACATAAATATTAGTAATTGAATAGAATATGGACTATTAATGAAATATCCTTTAAAATAAGAAAAATTCGTTCAAATTTCTACTTGGTTATGTTTTGTATTTTCAACGGCTAAGCTATTTATTACAAGAAAACAATGTGATTAGAGAAGAGAGCACATATTGTTGTCAGTTAATAAAATTAACTACAGGATTCGAGATCACCTGAGTAGATAATGAGAAAATTTTAAATAGTAAATATAGTAAAAATAATAATATTAATAATAATAAAAGTAAATAAAACAAGACATCAAAACACGACAAATAATAAATTATAATTTTTATAAAGAACGATTATCAGTGTATTATCAACACGATTGAAACATGTTAGTAAAAATTTATGTGAATTTCCTCTTATGTCATATAAAAAACTTGTTTTAATATTTGTTTTAAGTTAAGAGTTACTAACAATCAATAGTCATGGTCAAATATTTTGCGTTTTATCTGACAAATAATCAAATTTAAAAACTCTTTCCAAGTACAGATACAAAGGTCTAATATATAGGGGCGAATTCTATAAGTTTAATGTAATTTAACTAATGGGAAAAGAATAAATAAGTTTTCAACTAAATTAACAGTAAAATAATGATACATGAATTCGAAATAACTTCGGCTTGTCCTGAAAATCAACTCATTCATTGAACAGGGCTAAGTGACATTACTTATTAAGTAACTAACTCATTCATTGGAGAAAATCACAAGCATGGTGGGTGACAAAGTTATCAAATGGTTTTAAGGAAAATGTGGTTAAGATTAGTTTTTGTAAAATTACTGTTTTACTTTCCTTATAAAAAAAAACATTTTTGTGACGTTACAAATGAAGATGCGTAACCTCTGAATTTGTTGCGTTAAACATGGCCATCAAACTCAACAGATAATATAGTCTTCCACAACCAAAGTGAGGAATCACACTGCTTCCATAAAATGTAACCATGAAGAAGCAGTTTCTATTTAATTTATGTGGGATGGTAATGATTTCAAGGTTACCTGTGCTCTTACGTTGAAAGTATTTCGGAAAATAACATTTAGGTTCATTATTTGTATAATTACCGTTATATTGTAGTCAACGTAGCTGTCAAGCTTAGGCTAAGTAAAAAAAGCTTAGGCTGAGTAAAAAATTAATGTATCGCTTTAAAAAATCGAAGACCAACGAGTGACGTTGAGATATTTCAAATCCACTAGTGGTTTATGAATAAAATATAAAGGACCTCTAGTGGGCAAATGGGGGAACTGCATTAAGGCAGGAACGGCGACTGATTGTTTTACCTTGCCCCAAATTCTGAAATTACAAAGCGATTAATATCGCCGCCCTCAGCTGTCGCCTAAAGGCACCAAATGCATCATATTTATGTATCTGATTGGGAGTGATGTGAGATTTGATTCCAACTGTAAAAATAATTAAAAAGCTGGTCCATTTTCAAAAATGTTTTTAATTTTTTTCAGTTTGCAGTGTAGGCGTTTAGAAGATTAATTTTATTATTTCTCTATGAACAATTGTTTCTTGCATTCAATGATATCATGCAATATTAAAAATGTTATTTAATCATAAAAAAATCTCCTTCTTATGCTTTTAATGTATAAAGAGTCTTAAAAAAAGCACCTATTACATTTGGAATCTGGCTGTACAAAACAAATTTGAAAACAAAGAAAACCGTGTCATCGATCCCAAGTAAGCTGACAATATTGTTGTTGATTCTAAAAGGGTCAGTAAGATGTCAGTTATTTATTTCTGCTAACCAGTGGCCAAGCGATATGACAATATATGTCATTATGACAAGGTATGTCATAATGACAAGATACGTAATTGTGACAAGATGTCATTGAATACTCTGTACTGTGCGTACGCTTGTTAAAAAACAGTTGCATACACTCGCGTTGTTCTTATCTGCGTTTCGGACGTGGAAACTGCTAGCCCAAATATGATTGGTCTCTATCGACAAACGCAAGGGCGACCACTCTTGGAACAATTTTGATAATACCGATCTGGTTTCGAGACCGGGCGACCTCACAGTCAACGATGTATACACCGATATGACAGGAGTGTTAACTCACCGTGGACCGAGCTAAGGACGAAATGTGGGCGATGAAAGGCCTTCGTTGATTATCTATTTGGCTAGGTGTCCAAATGGCAGGTCCGAACAGACGTGGGTAAACTGTTCCATTAACAGTACTTTTCCACCGCTTCTAGTGTTTAAGTTCATACTTCTAGATTCGAATTGAACATACCTGGACTAAATCAAAAACAGTTAACAAGTTTTCGCTAAAATTCAAACGTGGGTTTACGTTAAATGAAACTAGTTGCTTAGGTTAATCAACGCCTTCACACTTTCATGGCTCAGGTGGATAAATGAAAATTCCTTTTTAGTCCAGGTAAAAATAGGTTTAAAACATGGAATTTTCATTTTAGTAAGTCTTGAGAACGAATCAATTCTTTTAAAAACAAATTGCAAAATTGTAATCAACATGACAATCAAGCTTATACTTTGATGTACTTTGCTTATTATGGAGATATGTCACAACACTATCTCCACATAAAAAACCTTTGATCCAACATTGTGAATCCAAGATGGTGGGCAAAAATTAATTCCAGTCCAAATGAAGTATGTACCACCCAACAATTATCGGATCATGCATGGTTTCAGGAATTGAAAACTTTTCTCATTACACCTTGGCTTTTGGAGGAATTTTACCCGCTCTCTATTGGTAAATAGAAAATTCAAATTAAGCGGTTATTGACATTGACTATATACAATAAGAACAACTTCTTCCATTACTTGGTTTAGGAGGGCAAACGCAAGAAACTGAGTTGAAATGGTGCATCAATTTGACAAAAACAGATCATAACGGTAGGGCCTATCCTAGCCTCAGCCACAAGCGCAGACTGAGCAGTAGCCAAACGAGTCGTTCCGCGCCGCACGCTGCTGATAAATTGACTCGATGCAATCAACTGATCTTCTAATTACCCGTGGCCTGATAGTATTTTAATGGATTACTTGTTCCCAACGAACTGCGGGCGCCAGCCAGTGCCCAGCCTTGTACAGTAACTGACGTCGTTAACCAAAATACCGCCATGTAGTGTTGTGATTATCTTCAGACGCGTTCTCTAAATGCCACTAATTCCGCTGTAAATTGGGAGGGAAAAAACTTGGACATTTCGTCAAAATTACGGAAAATTGCCTGTTTTTTTTGCAGAAACACTTTGGTGTTTCACAAAAAATCACAATTACGTTATTAATATGACCGTTAGTGTTCATTTACAATTTTTTTTAGGGTGATAAATGAAAGTCTTAAGGTTTTAACAGTCAAATATGTATTGCTTTCACCAGAATTTTTATTATTACAATTGGCCTGGTGAGTCCGATTATCGTTCCAAAGCTTCATTAAAACTATAAGAGTTAATTTCAGAAACCCATATAAGCCATACAGTAAACAAATAACCGAGTCTATAAAAAGAATCTCGGCTACTCAGGCAATTGAACCCTCGAAAATGGCACATCGCCACAAATCAAATAAAACACTCGTTGTTATTTATGAGAAACACATCTGCAGTGTTTTTCAAGCGTCTGGAATGGATTGGTCCTCTATATCCGGCACGGGTCAGATAAGAAGCGGTTTACAAGCGGCGCACGCCTGCTTGGAATGACCAAGGCCGAAGAACATTAGACTGCACCATTCTGTTAGCTCCAAGGAGATCCACGGACGGGTTTTTGTCACTGACCACCCCAACATGAACCGGTCAGCTTGGTTTCTGGTAGCCGAATTTCAACCGCTCTCAACGGTGGAGTTCGGACCGAACAGATTGGAGCAGTAACAAAGAGCAAATTTTTTTTAGCTGTTGGTTTTTAATTTAGTTCATCGCTTTTGAAACGTAGCTCTACCCGAGTGACCTAAACGTCCCGACGCAAGAAATACAACGTATCAATCTGCCTCTGACCCGGAAATGCAATTTTTTGGGGTATTCTCATATTTTAAAATAAAAACCTCTAACTAAAGGAACATGAAAATGCAATAATTTTATAAGGTCTGTAATTAAAATTACTCTTATAGCTTCTCAACAACATTAAAATTAAAAACAATTCTTACAGGATCTATGACAAATAATAAACAATTCAGTTAAATTTTCGAACCAACATCCTACACCACAAAATCAAAATTTGGAACGAGAGCTGTCCCATATTAAAAAATTAAACCCTTATTTAGCGACTATTTAATCTTAAGGGCTCATTAAGTATGCATAATGACTTATGTCTGAGGCCATGCCTTAAAGCACAATTAGCAATGTTTAAAATCATTATATTGACAAAATATTAAATTTAGAAAAGCCTGTAATTGTTTAACATGGTCCACGGATTCGGATATAGAGGGCCCAAACAGATTTGGCATGTGCACCATTGTGTGCACTGTATTGTTGTAGTTGAAAAAGCCTTCTAAAAACTTAAATAAACACTTGACAGAGGTTTAATATGAGTCAACCGTCATCCCAAATTTTGATTTTGGTTTGATTTTGAAATCCCCACTCAGGAGTTGAGTGGGGATTTCAAAATATAGCTAAAGTGGGCAGTTCGCGCCAGGAATTGTTTAAGAACTATTTAAAAAAAAATTTAGTTGTGCAGAGTATAGCTGCATGTCAAATGAGTACTCTTCAGTGTTTGAAGGCAATTGCGTTAGAAAATTTGGAGTAAGCCCCAAAAATATATAATCAAGGAGGACAATGTCAGATATGACATGGTCATTAAAAGGTATTACTCTTTAGTTAGAACTCTGTTCAAAATAGCTTTCCCTTCTTTTATTTAGTTTAGAAGTAACTAAGCCGGCCCGGGACTGATCCATGGGGGTGGTAGATTTTTTGGGATTTTAACCCGCAATAGGGCCTCTGCTGAGATAATATTGTTAAAAGTATTCAGGGATGATAAAAATAATCAAATCGAAAGTGATTTATTTTCTAGAAGAACATACTTCACGGTATCTTTAATGCCAAAACGAACGTAATTTGCTGACCATGTTAACCGTAACGGAGACCCAAATTAACAATTGCTTGATATGAGGCAATATCTTACTTTATTTCGCTCATCGACTGAAAGATAGGACCATTGTCCAGTGCTTTACAGACTATTAATATGCCATGTGGTCACAAAAAGTACTTAAATTATTTAAACGTTAAAACTAGCTAAATAATGAATATTCATAACCATCATGAATCAGACAAATTTTTAAGTTCAGCAATTCTTTAGAAAGAATATACAGTACATGATTTATTTATCAACATGTAGACTATTATTTACGTCCAAGGGAGATTAGTTATTGAATATCCTAAAACTAAACCTACCATAAGAATAAACTGGATTTAGTGATAGTTTATTTAAAAAAGGATTCAAATAACAAATTTTACCTCTATGTAGCATGAAATAAATGAAGTGTGTAATTTTACGATACGTTGAATTTCCAATAAAAGTCATTCCATTCACACCGTCACACCGGGAGAGCTATAACTTTCACAAAACAAGCTCCACTCCGCATTGCTGTAATCCGTCGTTGATCCTTTCAACGCTGAAAATCCAACCTTAATTAAAAACTTGTAAACGTTTTCAAACCTTTTATCTTCTGTTACAGAGATGAATTACGAACGTGTAATTAATTTGGACTTGGCGCTTGTAAAGAATATTAATTGCATATTCTAAAAGATTAATGGTTATCTATTCACTCAAGGCTATTGCTATATCTCCAAGTACATGAATTTAATTACATTAAACACGTAGGTATTTACTTTACATATTGTTCGTGATGTGATTCTGAATAGTTTTTATGTATTGCAAAATTATACTTCGTAAAAAAATAATATGCTCGTTTGAAAATTTATTTACAATCGATACCAACACAATGTTATGTAAAATATTTAGTTTTTAATTTTAGGGAATTTTCTTTAAAAAATTTTAAACTTGAAATAAGGGATTTAAAATTGCAAACCAAGTTTCGAATATATAACATTGTATTTTGTACGAAATATATTGGGTTTTATTGCCTTATTTTTAAATAACAAAAATGTTATTTTTATAACTTAACTAACTGCTATAGTTTAAATTAAATAATTTAAAAGTAAATAAAATATTATTTGTTAAAAGTAGGCTTACATAAAAACATATTTTTGAATATAGAAGCATTTATTGTTCTGAAGTTAGGGATTAATTTTAGAAAAGGGACATATTTAACAATCGTATTTAATATTGATTTAGGGTATTTTAGACATCATACAACGCGTTTGAATAAATAAAAATCCGATTCATACCCAGTGCTATCACAAATGAACGCCGAATAAAGTATTTACCCCAAACCAATACGCGAGCAGCAGTAAAATATTAACATGCCTATAGAGGTAAAAAATAGTTTCAACACTTTTAAATGAACAAAATGTGTCAACCCATATGATCTGAGCTTAACTCCATTAAAACCCATCTGACGGTCATGAAAACCCAAGTTGGAAGGAAGGGGAGTAAATTAAATGATCCCAATGTACCAGCGCCGCGCCGTAATTTGGACTGAGAGGAAATGGAAAGCGGATTGTTAAAGTGAATGATTGTCGTCTTTCACAAATATCACCTCATTACTCCCATTGTTGGAAGACCTTGCCCCTCTCGGGACCTTTTCCTCATTTCCGATGTTGAAACACCTGTTTCGACTGTACATGTAAGTACAAATGTCAAACTATTTAACAAAATTTTTACTAAATTGCTACCTTTTCTTATATTTACATTTGGAGTATATACAAGTGTTGGTAGCATGGTAGTTAGGTAAAAAACCTTTTAAAGGGAAGATTTACTAAGAGAATGGTTGAAATATTATTCTAGATTTATTTTTGAGATCAAACTTAGATATTAATTTATACTTTTAGAAATTCGTTCAATGAGAACCACAAGATAAAGAATATATTCCTGCTCTGAGTTACAAGTAATAAGTCATGAATTTATATAGTTGTGCCGACTTGAAATATGTAAGCTTAAACATTACACAATTTATTTATTTATTTATTAACTTATTATAAATTTTATACGACAGAGTTTCAAATCAGATAAGTTAAATTAATAATAGAGGAAATATATATAATGCTCCTATATGAAAACAATATGCTGACAGCTGAAACGAAAAACAGAAATTGTAATTTATGTTACAGTAACTCGATTGTAATAACTCATACCTTACACTCTAAAACACTAGCTATATAATCCTTTATATATACATATATATTTCATAATCTTTTTAGAGCTTTAAAAGTCTGTTGTTGATTTTACAAAAATTAATTATTGCCTAAGAGATCTACTGTATGTTTTAAAAACCTAAGATATTTCGATTCAGCAATATGACCTTTGAATCTGTATTAACACCTTGTATTCTAACTTCTGTAACACTACCTTACATTCAAACGGATATTGTTGTACGTTGTAAGTTAATCAGGGTAAATACACGGTGTTTTATAATACTCCCGCTTAATTTCTTTTCAAACGTTAAACGGCAGCTCGAAATATGTAATTAATTTAAAAATGTTTCTTTTGCAAAGAGCACTGGTCAATAAATGTATACGAGGATTTTTTTTTTTTGGTAGGAGGTGGAATGCGTCCTACCCAACAAACGCATTGTTATTTTTATGTGTTTTTTATTGTTATTTTTTGCGTCCTGCGAGGGGCTCGTTGTCCCCTCAGCAGTGTCGGACTTCCATGAGCTCGACGTCCCGTGAACTACCGACTAAACCACCCCCCTCGGCACCGAGGACACTAGCCTGGAACTGTTTCACACATACACATAAGGTGTATACAAGGATTGCGAAGATACAATTTATTGTTATTAATGATTATTTTACGATCAAACAAACAGCAGATCGTGACTGATTTAATATCGGGTAAGACAAAAGGCTAAGAATCCTTGAATGAAAAAATTAAAATTATTAATGAAGTCAAATTAGGCTATTTACTTATTCCAATAATGCCCCAGGAACAAAATATAGTAAATCATTACTACAGCGGCAGTCATTCTAAAACCTCCCCTGCCAAATTGTATAAATGTCATGTCTTTCTGGTTTTTGGTTAGAAATGTACGTTCCTCGACAATATGTTCTCGGCTGTCTAAAAACGTATGGCAAAAGTCAAGGTCTTATTATAACTTTGATTCGTTTAAGCGGGGCGGAAATATTGCGGTTCGTTGGTAAATGTCAACGTCAGTTTTTTGTTTGTTCAACGAGGCTTGTATCGTGACATTTCTCTGCTGCATATTTAAATGTGTTAAGGGATATTTAAGTATTGAGAGTTTAAGGCTTTTTCTTACACCCAGCAACAATTTTGTATTGAGCCCAGATTTAAATATAACTTTGTCTTATAAACAAAAAATACCTACTTTATTGTAAAACACACTTCTCTAAGAAGAATATACACACTTTAAATTGAAAACTGTTATTAATCAGGATAAATATAGCAAATTTAATTTATTACATAGTGCAAGAAGCTATAAAAACTAGAACCGTGGAATTAGTTATGAAATTTTATATTTAATACTGGAGGGTTAGAACATTTCAGTCAAAAATCACTACCCAAAAAGAATTTATGTAAAAAAGTCTGTTGTCTCTGTTATTTTTTGAACTGATAAAACACTTAGCGTTTCCATTATTCTAAAGTAATAAGCGAAAACATTGAAAAGTAGCATATCAATAATACGGTATTATCATAAATCATAAAATCATAACCCAATATCATAATATCAATATCATAAAGCATCACCCGTAATGCTGAAACATAAATCCGCTTTTATTTGTTGGTTGGTGCTATAAAACTTTTGGATTTATAGATTCTCATACTGATTTCATGATCAGTAAACTAAGATATACTCGCCCGTTACATTTGTTTGGGATTTACAGATTTACAATAAGATATATACAGGTTGTCCAGCTTAACTGTGCCACCATTGGTATATCAGAAACTATTGGATTTAGAGAAAACTTTAAATGGGGGACTTCACCTATTTTTTCAAGAAATTTAAAAATATGAATTCTATTTTCTTCTAAATGGCCGCCATTTTCCAATATAGCGGACCACTTTGATTATCTTATAAACACCCTGTATATTATGGCATATTTGGATTCTGCGCTTAATTTTAAGAACTTTTTACTCTTAACACTTTTTGCTAAACCCAATAGTTAAGTTGATATAAGCCGTTAAGTTAGATTTTTCCCCATAAGAAATACATTGCGTAATTGTTCGTACTCGGTATATCGATGATGGTTGGGTTAAATAAAAAATACCAAAGAACAAACGAGCCTAAAAATGTGATTTTAGTTTAGATTCAATCATACAAGCTGTTTTTAGTCGAGATTCACTCATGGAAATGAATCATTTTGAATAGTTTTCTACTCCATAAGGATTGCAAAGAGTAAAAAGCTTAAAATTAAGCGTAAAATCCAAATATGCCTTAAAATACAGGGTGTTCTATAAGAAAAATCTAAGTTGTCCGCCATATTGGAAATTGGCGGCCATTTAGAAGAAAATGGAATTCATATTTTAAAATGTCTTAAAAAAGTAAGTGAAGTCCCCCATTTAAAGTTTTCCAGTATTTTCTGAGATACCAATGGTGGCTCAGTTAAGTCGGACACCCTGTATAATTTCTTCATTGAATTGTACTGGTGAATGTCTAAACTGTTTTTTGTTTTTGTGGATAAAGACCTTTATTTGGTATTTAATAATCTTTCTGCACTTAGCGATGTTAACTTTGGATGCATTAGCTGTTCATTTCGGGGAAATAAAAAATGAATCAATAAAGTAAATTTCTTAAGGAATTATTTATAATTATCATCATTTCTAAAGAGTAAATGAAACGTGTTTTTTAAACATATTGGCTTATTTTCTGTAATGTATTCTCTAATAATGCATTTAACTAATGCTGGGAGTAAAAATTACCCTCAATTAATGTTTCATAACAACTTTTATTTATGAAAGAACCACTATTTAAATTACCATTAAAATATTACTAACTTACTGGTAAATGGCCTATTTACGATATCAAAACGTTCTTAAGTAAAACATCAAGATATAATATTCAATTATAAATACATCTTATCCATTTTGTCTCAATTGTCATTTTTAATTAATAAAAAATGTTCGTATAACATAACGTACCCACTTCTTTAAACTAGAACTCTTTTCACCAGAAAACAAGTAAAAGTTGTTCATTTAAGTAATTTATTCAGTTCAATTATATACATAGAACAAGTTCATTTTCCTTATAAACTTAAAAATCACATGCAGTAGCCTAGTTACTTTCAGTGATGGCATTTCTTATAAGACAGAGTAACAACCTTGTCAGCCTTGAATGTTATCTTACAACTTTAATTGATGTGTAAAAAACATAATCGGATTTCGCCGATCTGCATTAATCCGATTGCAATCAGTCCTAGGAGACTGGTGGTCGTTGCAGGACTTATCTTCAAACACACCAAGTGAAAATAGGAATTGAAATGTGATAGAACAGAAAAATTAGAATCAGAAATGTTTCTTCATGACATCTGGAGTAAAACCCCAAGTTTTAACAAATTCAATTTTGTTTATTTGAAAATATTCATAAAGACGTCTCAAATAAAAAAAAACAAGTTTTCTACTTCGAGTCTTTAAAGATAAGCCCTCCATTCTTGAAGATGGTTGCCAAAAAAAGGGTTTATAAAATATAATGAATAGTAACTGTTGGTTTATTTAAATAAATTACATGGTGCTTAAAATAATAAAATAAACATATTTTGTATTTACTGTGCTATATTTCGTACGACTCAGGATATAGTTGCCATTTTGGAAATTACTAATAATAGCCAACATTTTTCAAAGACAACGGCTCTAATTTCATAAATAATTTGTTTCACAAGTAAATATAGTAAACTCAAATTTACACCATTAGTTAGTTGGTTAGTTGTAGAGCACTTCGATTTTTATTTAGAACGTCTTTGTGTAAATGTTCCAGACAGAAATTCGGTATTTTTCAAAAATTAAAGAAATACAATAACCACTGAATATACCAAAATGTGTGAAATTTTGTGTTCTAAAATATATGTTTATGACTTTATAGTAAAACCTAAACTGCAATAAAAATTTGTTTTTAAACCCTCCATTTATACAAAATAGAACTGTAAAAAACATTTGAAAACCGAAAACTCTATTTTTGCCTTTGACATAACAAAAAGAAAGCAGATATAATCCATATATTAATAATATAGTCATTCATACTTAACCTTTGAAAAATCAGACCACACGTAGATTTTGGGTGGGAAATGTGATTCAAACATGGTAGATATTTTCCAATAACTCACCTGATCAGTAACGGTGCACATTTTGTTAGCAAGATAATTTATACTTCCAGTTTATTTTTTTTTATATTTACACCTATTTTTACTGAACTATTAAATGAGTCATGGAAGAGGGTCCACTGAATTGAGACAATAATTTTCATCCACCATCTATCATTGTATCACTGAGTTTGGCCAACATAAGATAATCTACTTAGGAAGTTAATAAAGGTGTTCATTTTATATGGGCTACAGACATGTTTTACGCATTAATGGCGAGAAATGTGTACAATTCAAGGTAGTTATTCTAAACTTTCACTTTTCATTCATGTTTTCATGCCCAATTTCAACCCTCCTGAGTTTAACACTTTGATTTTCCATTAAAGTCACTAAAATGATCTAATAGAAAAGGAAAAACGAACATAAACCCTTTAGCTTTAAGCTGATTTGAAATTACCTTGAAATTGTAGAAAGGTCAAGTATCACTCTGCTTTGTTCACAACACTAAAATTAAAGTCTCTGCTCGGTGCGCTGTAAGATATCGCGCCGTATCAAACTGTCGTCTGCTGTGAGAGCCAAACTCAAAGGCAATGCGCCAGCACAGCTTTTCAGACGAGCCACCCACTGTTCAGGCAGGTGGAGTAAATGTTTTGAAACAGAGTTAATGGCAGCTTAAATGAGTACACAATCCTTTGATTGACCTTTGGAACACTTAATGTTGTTTATGTTCCGTAAAGGGAACTGTTGGGAGCTGTTCAATTGATGGAAAACTTTAACTCTTTTAGTTTTTTTGTTGCTATGTTGATTAAAGCACATCAGACTAATACGGTAAGAAAAGTCTGGAGATGAGACAAAATTGTTATTTAAAACGCCGAGAGGATTTAACCATTAACTGAGAATTCAGAAGATTTAACCATTTCTATCTGGTTCTTCCATTATTTTATAGGATTTGGAGTGGATTACAATTTTATGGTAGAGAGGGTGCAAATAATAAATGCAAAACAAATTAATTTATGAAAATATTTCTGACTGTATAAGGAACTCGAGCCAACACATCTTGTTAGTACAAGCCACAAAGTTGATTTACGACAGCACAATTGAGTTGACATAATTTATGTCCTCATGTCAATTCCAACTCTAAATGTAGTTAACTTGTTGAAGGTCGTCACAGTTATAGGCAAATAAAACTGCTTCCTTGAATAAGTTATAATTTATACTTATCATTATGTTGTGAATGCTTCAGTTTACTGACTTAAGTTTTCCTGTCCATGCGCATAAACAATTTTTAGGGTAAACAATGTAATACCGTATGTTGAACGTAATACAGTATGTTAAAATAGCTGTGATCGTCTGAAGTAAGGTAAAATTGTCGGTACCTCAAGATCCAGCTTTACCATTCATTGAGACATTATTAAAACTTACATATTATGGATAAATACATATTATTAAAACTTAAATATTGTGTATTTTTTTTAATATTATGGAAATTGAATTGGAATTTATTATTAGTCACCTTGAGAGCTATTGATATATGATGTAGAGCTATATACTCAGTAGATCGTAGTAATGAAAATGCTTTAAATAAACGTGTCTGGCTGGGAACAGGGCCAAGCGATTAACCCGTCTTTGATCCACTCACTGCAGACCACCTGGGGCTAGCAGCCAGACGTCAACAAACACCATTGTAGCCACCGACTACAACAAACTACAATACGCCGATGAAACGCATTTCATGTGGTGAACAGAAATGAGTTTCTGTTTTTTATTTCTTCTTCTTTGAGTTTATTATGGTTTAGGTTATTGCAGCTCACTAGATTAAGTTATGCAGGACTCGCATCGTGCAGAGAGTAAACGATTAAATGAGCTTGACGATTAAATGATCATTTTTACAGTAAATCTTTCTGTAAACATTTACAGAAAGATTAACGTTCTCTGTATAAGGGGCTTTCTGGAACTATTAATGAATCTGAGAAAGAATTTGAGTTTACACAAGAATGCTGATTTTGATCTGATTTACATTTCGGCTTTTTCTGCATTGTGCATACTAAAACACGTAGTATATCGTATTGTTTATCATTGGATTAAAACTCCAAATTAAAATTATCCCTATTTAAACCCCCAATTTACCCCAATTTAACCCCAATTTAAAATTACGCTAGGCTTAGGCTTGAAATACCATTTTTTTTATCTAAGGTGAGTTTATCGTGAAGTAATGTTGTAAGAACCTTCCCATCTTGCTAACAGTTTTACACATAGAATTATCATATAAGCAAAGCAAATAAATGATTATGCAATTTTGTTACATTCTAGACTTTCTTTTTAAACTCGAGACAAGGTTACTTTTTAAGGTCCAAAACTTGAAGTTTCTTTTAACTAGTAGATGATGGGAAGTAGTCGCAACTATTTCGTACACTATGTTTAGAGACTAAACGTAAAGTATTTTCAAATTCTTCTTTTTAATTTGAAATGAGTATTTAATTACAGAGAATTATTCATTTTTGCTTATGTTTTTGGTTATTATGTCTTGAAATGCTTCACATATTCTTCCCTATGATCCAGTTTTCCCGAAATCCTGATAACATTTCTAGAGCGAAAACTTATATTGTTATTACACTTTATCTATATGAATAGGACAGTTTCCTTTTGACTAGTAACGACTATTACATGAATTTCCATATTTTTATTTACCATCTATTTATAATTTTCAGTGTTGCCGTTTATTTTGGACAGTAAATTGACTTAACACATTATGGTAATACCGCGTATTAACTTCACTTTATGAAAAAACGTGCCCAAAACCTCAGGTTTTAATCAACCTTACAATACTACAAATTAATCGTCCAAATTTAGCCAATTTCTTTTCTGAATATTTCTTGTCTGAACATTACACGGACAGCTTGTCCAATTTAGAGGTTTCTAAAATGATGAGCATATTGCTCAATTTATGTTGTTCGTTGAACTTTAATAAAAACTCCATTAGACATTAATTTACTATTGATTTATTCTCATCAGTCACTGATGAACAACTAACTTAACGACAATACATACTATCTTCTCTATTTATTACAGTGATATTAAAGATGTTTAGCTAAATGTATCTTTAGGGAGTATTACTTTTTCCTTAGAATATAGTTTTTTAACCTTCTATTTTTTAAGTGAACTTGCCTTGTTCTTTTGCACATTTATCTTAAAAAGTTATGAGCCGTGTAGCTCAATAGTCTTTAAGCACTCAGTTATTATTTTTGATCCCTATGTATTGTTTAGAATTTTTTTTTGCGGTTTTTACACTTCTCTGTTTCAGCTATGAGTTTTTCTAGTTTCTCCTGCCTATGTGTAACTAATCTTGTTATCGTGTTGTCTTATAGCCTTTCCACCTGAAGACGGGATTGGATTTCAGATCCGGAAACGTCACGAAACCTGTTTTTCCTGATCAGTTTTGGTAAATGTCCTCAAAATCAAAACATAAACTCGCCATCATCAACAATTAATTTAAAACCAATTACCTATATATATTCTTTAGATTTTCCGCAATAATGAATAGGCAAATTCATTCCGTTCGGAAACAACTGATAAATATTGGTTCTCTGGAAAAGCTTTGTTTCTGAATTAAAGAATTTGAAAGCATTAACTAAACTCAATCAAGTCAAGTAAATCCGGAAACGTCGTCAAACCTGTTTTACTGATCAATGATGGCAAATCCTCAAAATCAAACATAAACTCGCCAACTTCAACAATCAATTTCAAACAAATGTTTAAAAATTAAATATTATAGGGTTTTCATGTCTTTTTGTAAAATGTTAGTGAAACTAGAGGGCAAATTAAAACCGTTTTCCGAGATAAGAAAAGTGTCCTATTTGACACTTCAATCATACTGGTCAAGGTATACAAGCATGTTTTGGAAAACACTAAGTTCCTCAAGTAACAAAAAAGAACAGGTTGCTGAAAGCAGTTCATAGATTTTAATTAAAATAGTTTAATGAATCTCAAAAGTTTAATACTATTAACACCATATTGGATATTAAAGCATTACAGAATTTTTTGAATATGAATTGACTGAACTAGATTTTGTCTAATTACTGCATGATGCACATTTGTATAGGCTAATTGTATATATAACATCTTAGTGAAATGAAATATTTGTCTTTTAGCTTAAGTTACCAACAACAACAACTGGACAATTGTACTGCATGAAATAGTTGACAATATCAAATGCATTTATATACATGTCTATCGAAAATAACGTTTTAATCTTGAATCTATTATGAAAAAGGTTTGCTGCCTCTAGAGCGTGAATGAAAAGACGCAAAAATCACAAAAGTTTAAGGTGAAAATGAAGTAAGAGAGCACTCTTTCGCCCTCCTTTAAAGATAATTAATTACTCTTGATAATTAATTACTTTTTGAAAAATTTTCTCTCCTGTTCAATTTTTTAATTTTAATATAAGCCTTGCAATTTTGTCTCCAAAAATGAGATTCAAAATAGTATGATAAGGATCTCCAAAAGTCAAACAATTTATTTTTTTCCTGGGCTTTATTTAATCATCTTAGCACATTGACCTCATCTTAATTCCTTCATCGAGATTCAAAATTGCAACAAGGAATCTGTCTTCCCAGAGCAAGAGTTTTTTTACCATCGTAATTCATTTGAAACGAATGAACCCAGATAGCCAGATAGAATAGACTTTAACATCGTAGTTTATTTGAAACTAAACTGAATGCATTTTATAAGAACTTGCAATGTATATCTGTAAATGTTTAAGGACAATTATTAAATTTAAATTTTTCCTCACATAAAACTTAATGCTGGATATTTTTGTGACGGAATAAAAATTTCTGTAACTTTCTAGAAAAAACTAAGAAATATCAAGTTAAACTCATAAAATATTTTTTATGCTACATCGTTCTTCGTCATGCAATTTTTTCACAAGTAAAAATAAATATTAGGGCTTCAATGTATATATGAAGACTCACGGGCTAAGAGCTTGGGAGGGCAGGTTGCCGGCGCTCAGACCACAATCAAGAATGAGTTCACGCGGTGATAACATGCGGGGGGGAGGGGGCCCGCCCCACCCCTGGCGACAGGTGCCACTTGTAGCTTACTGTGCTTCCAGTAAAAACAAACGAAAAAACTTGCAAGAGCCACATTTCCCAGATGTAGCCGATTTGAAATGTACGTGCTCTCTCACAAAAAACAAGTACCTCGGTATTTTAATAACGTTACTGTATCCAAAGGATGAGTCACGTTTTCATAAATGGACCCTGAGGATAAATTCACGAAAAAAGCGAAACTTTTCTAATCACTCTTGTAAATAAGACGAAATTTATACTTACATTCAGGCAATCTACAATACACGAGGGGTTTCCTTTTCGGAGTCATAACTCGATAACGGCTGGACGGATTTTTTAGTTTCAGGTGTCAAATTATCGGTATTTTTATGTGATTTGTCAATCAAGAAAGAATATTTGTTCATAAGAATATCAAGAAAGGGCTTCACTGGAGTCACTGGTTATTTAGATCATCAATGGTTGAGTGCAGTAAAGAACTAATGTTTTGGAACAATGGCGCTATCCGTCGACACCAGACCAAACTAAATTCTCTTTTTTTACAAGTACCTGGTGGATCGAGCCTTGCTCGGTATTATTTCATGTTTACCAGTTCATCCAATTACAGTACTATAACATATTTCAGTGTTACAAAATTGACAAATAAAAACTGTTATAAACACCATGCAATCTTCATCCCACAAGCTGTGTTTCCTACATGGCTATGATTTGCATACAACTTTTATGATTACTTTATTTGTTTACAATTTCTTTGCTGTCATGGTCTTTTCGTTGCTATCATGGCAACTCATAAGACCAATATTAAAATTTTTAACTTTAAAATTAATTTTATGACTTAATTAGATTTTCTCTGGCCAAGTAATCTGCATAAAACACGTTTTTTAGTCATAAATGACCTATTTCAAGATTTTGAAGGGAATTCTGGGAGCCATTTTTGAGAAAATTTGCAAATAAGCAAACAAGATAATTTTACTCTATAAGAGTGTAGGATAAAACATATGAATGTGGCTTGGACAATTTCTTAAGGTCAACCACACGGATTGTTCTTAGGCGAAGCTGCAACCGAGTAATCTAGTTAGTTTATGGTGGGTGTTAAATAAACAATTTAACTCTGATTTCTTTTGGGGCGGCAGATTTAGTAGGAACCCCTTTCACTCACTACGAACTATTAAACTATAGTAAAAATTGTTACAGCCATTCTGTGAGTATTAGCCAAGCAACAAAAAAAACAACTATAAGTCAGTATCTCATCAATAATTAAGACATTTTTGTGAACTGAATCCTTGAAAATTCCTAATTTTTCATGTGCGCTGTTATAATGCATTACAAAGTAGCACAAAGTCGACGACGGTATGAGAAGTATTTTTTTTGTATTTTGTGCTTTCTACGCCAGTGGCATTTTTTAACGTTTTGATTGGGAACTGTCTAAACCCGGGTCTTGTTACTATCTAACGGCGACCTTTTGTTAGATAGCGTAATTAATTCATAGCCCAATGACAAATGGCAACTGGACCCAGTTTCGATCCTGTCAGGAATCGAACCGGCGACCCTCATTTTTGATTTTATTTATTTATTTATTTTTTATTGTTTTATTTTATTTATAAATAATCGTAATATATTGTTTTACGAATTATTTTAAATAAATACTATGAGTGAAGGGATGAGTATTGTTAGACTAAATTACTTATTATGAACGTCAAACATCTCAAAATGCTTGTTCTGTTTAGAACATGGGTCGGTGCAATAACACTATCCTTAGCTGAGTATCGATGTAGAGAAAACTATCCATCAAACATGGCTTCGACAGAGTAGAATAAAAACACACACATAACATTGAAAGACGATACGAATACAATTGAACATTTAAAAATGAGTATTGACTGAGCTTTTGTATTCCAGGAATTTTAGGAGAATCGTCATAACAAATCCTAAGTGGAAATTTCGAACAGATATTAAGTGAGCCCCTCAATTAAATTATCAAAAGTCCCTGGAAAACCTAGCTGTGCTCCAAGTGCCTTCTCGAAGAAAGCATATCCGGTTCCTGTTTTTTATTATTTTTGAATTAACTTAAAAATCATGAGACTCGAAAAAAGGGCAAATGGCGTGTGTGAATATAAACTTGTATGGGAAACTTGAAAAATAACGGCTGATGTGATTAGTTTTCTATAAATTTCAAATTCTACAGGGTGTTCAAAAAATGTGGGGCAATAATTTACGTAGTGATTCCTTGGGTCAAAATAAGCAAAAAAGTTTATATAAATATAGGTCCTTAAGTGCTTCATTTTCCGTCTGTGTGTCTGTTTATGATTTTTACATATTTAATCATATCTCACAAGCCACTTAACGTATAAAATTCAAACTTGGTATATGGATAACCACTATTAAGAACTATTTTTGTAAGAATTATCAAATTTCTACTTTGTACCAATTCAAAATGGCGGCGGTTTTTTGTTTTCAAAGCTAAATACCTTAAAAACCGTAAATTTTAGAAAAATTATACAAGAGACAAAAAGCTGCAAAATTTAATCCAATTAACGCTGATATTAAGATTATGATGATCGGACAACGAATCATGGAGAAACTCTAACTTTTCTTAATAAAAACATGGTTATTTAGCACATACTGTCTGAAATTTGCATGTATTTATTCAGAAAATTTAAAATTTCTCTGTTATTAGCAGTCCGATCATCATAATATTAATATTAGCGTTAATCGGATTAATTTTTGCAGTTTTTTTCTGTTGTATAATTTTTCTAATATTTACGGTTGTTGAGATATTTAGCTTTAAAAAAAAAACAGTCGCCATTTTGATATTATACAAAGTAGAAATTTGATACTCCTTTCAAAAATAGTTCTTAATAGTGGTTATTCGTATACCAGGTTTGAAGTTTATACGAAAAGTGGCTCGTGAGATATGATTAAATGTGTAAAAATCATAAACAGACACACAGACGGAAAACGAAGCACTTTAGGACCTATGTTTATATAAACTTTTTTACTTAATTTGACCCAAGGAATCACCACGTAAATTATTGCCCCACATTTTTTGAACACCCTGTATTACTCCTCTCCTGCTAGAAGGAATTAATGTAACATTTGATTTAAACTATATTCCCAATGGGGCGAAGCACTTTCATCCTAAATGATGATAAACTGCAATTATAGAACTAATACAAAAATTCCAGTAATCTGACATTTCAATCATGAAAATCGGTCCATAATAGAGGCTTGGGTAAACTAATGTATGACTCGACTCCTGTAGGACTCAGGAAAGATATAACCATTACTGTATGTGGAATAATTTTTGTTAGGTCACCCACGCCTTTATTGTGAACCGATTTTGATTAAGGTGCCATATTACTGGAGTTTTTATATATAAAGATTCTATAAATATAGTTTGTTATCCTCCACGATCTAAATGCTCTGCCACACAAGAAAGTAAATGTATTTTATGTCAAATTTTCCTTTACATGTTTCCCTTATGGAAGGAGTATTAGAATTTCAAATTTGTTGCAAATTAACAATATCGTCCGTTATTAAAAAAAAAAAATCATACATAATTATATTTATTTTATTGGAAATCTCAACCTCTACTGAGCCGCCATTTATATGTTTACCGAAACTGTTAATAAAGGATTTCGTGTTAATTTAAAAAAAGGAAACACCGGCCGGATACGTTTTTCCAAGATGGCTGCTGGAGCACAGGAAGAATTTCCGTGGACTTTTGTCGTTATTTAGGGTGGTTTACTTTAATGAACTTTCCACTTAAACAGGATTTATAAGGTCGATTCACTTTTTAAGCCTAAAATGGACTATTAATTAAGGTAAGACGTACAGTGGTATAAGTACACTGATCCTATTTTGACCAAGCCCAATATCCAGGTAGGGTCTTATACTCTACAATATAGCTCAGTGTTATTTATTTGTTTAAATTTCAACGACAGTTACCCTCCAGAAAATCATTAAATATAACCGGTAAAGTTAATATAGTTATCTAATAGAAGAACGTTAATCATCGTTATAAACAATAAGAGAATATTCTTGCAAAACATCATGCTGATAAATAACTGACGTAGCAAAAAGTATGCTACCAAAAAAATAATTTTTTTCTTCAAAGAAACCAGCAAATAAAATTATAACCACTAAAAACATTTTAAGTAGAAAATGTGATGTATTTTAATTGACTAATTTTAAGGATGATTTAAACATTTACAATACACTTACCATTAGTCGCGACACGTACTTGTAACAAAAAGAGTGCCTCATGAAAGTAATCATGGCCTCACTTGCAACCGCGGATCGACTGCTGCATTGATTCCCCTTTGTTTCGATCAGCATAAATGTATGAGCGAGCCTGCCTTCTTGAATACTCACTGAACAGCTTTTCACAGGAGGTCAAACCAAAACAATGCGCAAGCTTAATTCAAACACTGTGTGCGTTTATTAGTGAAAGGAATATCGAAGCTTTAAATTGGACCTACAGACCAGGACCATAGAGATTGGAGGACAGACCAGGACTATAGAGATTTCACGCAATATTTAGGAGACATGCAAAACGCAGGAGGATTAAATTACATTTTCTTTAACGGTTATTCAAAAGACCGCGAATGGCTTTGTATTTTTTTATATTAACTTTGATCCTCAAAACCTTTTAATGATTCCCATATAACATACTGTTTCAAGGCACATTCGGTGATTTCCGTTCTCTTAATAGTAGGGACCACTGGTATTCGGAGGAAAATATTGAACTAAACACGTATTGGAATATTGGATAACAAATCTATTTCTGTAGAACTTAAGGCCGAAAATCTAAAATAAAAGGAATGATCTAATTTACACGCAGCCGATCAAATTTTCTCATAGTGTGACGTTTGACAAATTTTAAATTATGATTTTACCATTTTTATATGCGATTTGCGGTGATGTATCGAGATTCATGATGGTATAAATAATGAAACTTGGAACTGTTAAACCAAAGCCTACCCTAAGTCAAAAAAACCTTACATTGAGACCTCCTCAAATACTCTCCAATGGAAACTGTGAAGGATGTGTTCCGTGGACGCTTTTAGGCGTAAGGAAGACCACTTTCCTCTCAAAAGGAACTGGTCAAATGCAAAGAAACGCACCAAACTAGATCTTAAAGATACAACTCTTAAGCGTGCCTATAAGTACATATTAAACGCCAGTAGTTATAGTTTAGAGTTAACTATACAGTATAAGGAAAGTTAACGACAGCCAACAATCATGACCCCCACCATTTAAGGAATCCCAGGTGTTCTCAGGTGTAAGGCATGGAGGAATGTACTCATTAACTGCTACTTAGTAAATAATGGAGCAACACTTCAAAAGGAAAGTATTAAAACTAGTTTTTTTATGGCTACCTCTCTACCTAACTTTTACCGAGGCGGTAGCTCAAAGTGTTTTACTTCACGTTCCAAACGTACTGGTTCGATCCCAGCGGCGGGCGGCTCGTTCCATCATGAGCGGTCCCCTCTGGATGGCCTATGTGACTATTGCCGCTACGGTACCTCGCTGTCTTTAGATTGCCACACAGGCTTATTGGCCCGTGGCGACAAGCAGTTGAGTTTTTTTTAAGAAAAATTTTTATGGCGATCTTAGTCGCCCATAAATAACAGCGCGATCATCAAACCCATGAGACCCATAGACCAACCCCATTCCCATTTGTGTATGAATGGTCCTACACAAAAAGATATTTAGTTTCTGTATGTGTGCAATCAAATTCCCGACGCGACGTCTTTATTTTGCAAAAAATGTGAACCCTTGTTCCATTGAGGTCGGGATTACATATCGACAGATTGCGCTCAAATCTGTACATTGACCAAGTTTGGCATGTTTATAAAGAACAGAATAATCCTTATATATTTATTTCTAATTTATAAAAACCGTTCATTATAAATTATTGCGATTGCTTATTGTGCGCTTAGAATAACCGTTATTTCAAATTTTTTAGTGTAACTTATTCGTTGAAGGTATAACAGTGATTATTAGGACTCCAGTAAAAATGAACACAATTTT
Source organism: Flexamia atlantica (assembly GCA_035578135.1). Lineage (NCBI taxonomy): Eukaryota > Metazoa > Arthropoda > Insecta > Hemiptera > Cicadellidae > Flexamia > Flexamia atlantica. Next base: position 30,594,172 of record JAQJVK010000003.1, read on the forward strand.
AATGATTGTGTTAAAATTATCTTACAATAATATTAATAAAAAACTAGAGGCTACAGGGGCAAAGGCCCTAATCGTAATCGGGGGAAATTTAAATTGAAGCAATCCTTCTTTATTAAAGTACAGAATACCTTCATAGTAAACTTGCTTTTATAGCTCCACCATATGGTTATATAAGCTCATAGGCAAATGACAGATATTTTACTCATATCTCATCTTTTATCAAACTTTAAGCGATTTCAGAAAATTTCCCAAGTTCCTGGGATCAAGACCTTCAATTTGAGTCCCCTCCCATCATCCAGCGACCTACAAAACGACCACAATTGCGGCACAAAAATTTCCCTTACATAATTATAATATTATAGATGGATAGATTGTTTAGTGGAACGTCATCTTTGAATATCAACTATTATTGAAATTTAGTAATTGTTAGGATGCCTATATACATTTTTTAAATTGATAATTTTTAAAATTATCCTATAATATATGGTTTAACCCCTTTACAAATATCATGTAACCTCTAGATTTAGCAAGGGGTGACAATCATTAACTTGGATTTTTCTTCGAATGTTGAAATGTTACTTCATTTTCAAGCCTAAAAGTAGCTATTTGTCACGGTAAAAATTGAGGATAAATGAATTATAATTGTTGTCATAATTAGGTAAGAATAACAAAATAAATTTAAATAGTTTATTAACTAGGTATCTTATAAATATTTTTTCTTTCGAGTATGAGTTAACATACACAAAAATATTTCTTTAATGATTGTTGAATAAATAAATACCAATCGATAATTTGAAGAAATTGTTTATTTCAATTTTACTAAAGTTCTGCTTGAGATGTAATGCTCAAGTCTACGAGCTGTAAGACAATAGACCTTAGCACATATCAAAATTGGTTAGAATTTCGCTTAAAAAGAAATGTAATTAGTGTTCCAGGTGTTCTTGCATTGAAGAATGTACTCATTAACTGCTCCTTAGCAAATAATGGGGCAACACTACAAAAAGAAAGTATTCAAACTAGTTTTTTTATGGCTAACTCTCAACCTAATGATCGTATCACAGTCGATCACTGCTGCCCGCAATGTAGATCACGGACGGACGTCAGCAAAAACACACTCTAGGGATCAGATTACCCTTGTTTAGCTTGTTTGTTTAGTCATGGGTCGCAGTGTTAACATGTTCTCTAAATAACTAAGATAACCTTTTCACGTTGTATGTAAAGTCGGGAGGCAACCAGTCAACACGATTCTTACCAACAGTAGGTTTGCATTAATTACGTATAGTTTATTATATTTCTTGTAATGACTATCGTTTGAATAATGTTAATTTTGTAATATCGGTCCACAAAGTCTGCACAGCAAAGTTTGTTTAACAGCAAGAAGGCTTAATCACATAAAGACACCTTGCATTGCTGTTGGTAGACACCTTTATGTAAATACATATGTTGAGTGTTTTCCTTTTTGCTGGTTGTGTTAATCTAAATTAACCAACCAAATTAATTTCGCCTTTAACATCGTTAGATTCTTTTACAGTAATAAAAGTAAAAATTCCTGCAGACATTCTGGTGCAAAAAGCTTTTTTTAATCAGATTAGCTGGTAAAGGATAAACAAATTAGTTTGAGCCGTCTCATCGGCGTCACTTGTTACCGCCTGAAGATCTAAACTGACACCGAGCTTTAAGCCTTAAGCCCAACAGACAAGTTCTCTCACTTTACTACGATTACGCAAATCACTGCACCTGAGGCGCGGTGTCGGTTATTATAAACTAGACGACATGCAAATTCATTGGCACTTACTCTTGATAACTTATGTACTTAATGGACGTTTCGTGGTACTGGGGTAGAAGGATTTCACGACAAATATAAATAAATAATTAGATACATTCTATATGGTTGATTTATTTGTATTTTATTTGTCTATGAGAAATCAATTTATTAAAATAAAACTTGCCAACATAACAACATTTTTAAAATTCAGCCACACAATAATTATTGCGTGTTAACTTTTGAACGGAAATCCCAACACAGAAAAAAAGGATAGATTTATGATTGATTTGTGCTTTAAATAAGTATCAGGACAGAAAAACTAATTGATGTTGAGATATAGTAACTATATAGTGTAATATTCAGTATAAGACTCCAAGTAAGAATCCTCGGTAAGTTTCCTTACAAACCTCCCTCTGAGGAAAACCAGAGTTTTAGTAGGGTCTAAAGAGGAACTGAGAATAAATAAGTATGAATCGATTTCAATAGAAGTAAAATCAAAGCAGCGCTCAGCGATAGGTGATTGGAGCTCAGAAGTCACGGGTTTTATTGAACGTTTACAAACTCGAGCTTGTTCGACTACGTTTATTAAGGAAGTTGGTTTTACAACTCGCACACAAAAGATAGTACTTGATAAGTTCAGATTTTACAGTTGATTTGGTGATTTGTTGAGAGTTGTCCTTAAACAATCGGACGAGAGTAAATCTGGATCCATCTTCGACCAAGGTTTATCGTAAATGGTCGAGCGGCCATGTACATATTGCTTCTGAGGAAACGGATTTTACGACACATTCTTTGAACGCGGGATGCTTTGCTGTGGGGTTTGTGTGGGAATATACTTCTAGCTAATTGGTAGGCCTATACAAAGTAATAATTGGCTCCAATAATTACCGTAGTTATAGCTTTCATTCCCTCATTAATGAGAGAATGACCATTTCTTATAGTGTGAACGACAAATCCTTTCCCAATGTCGCTCACCTGTTTTTAGGTTCAGAGTTTCTACTAAAGTTTATTGTACAGTAAGAATTAAATAAGTTATTAAAGTATGTATTCATACTTTAATAACTAATTTTCATTAGGAAGTTTTTTGTTAATTTTTTTATTTAATTGAGAGCATAGTAAAATAATTAAATTTTGCCTGTCTATAGATCAGGGACTTAGAACAAATTAATTACGGTAATAGATTCAGATTGTACGGACTACTCGCAATCAATAAATATAACAAATTTACAATAGTATAAATCCCAGTCAAAAATATATATTTTTAAATTTACTAAGTAATTCTTAAAATTACTTGTTAAATCAGTTGTTAAAACGTTTAAGTTAAATTCAAACATTTAAGTTTGAATTTAATCGCAACCCCAATCCCCCAAGGAAGATTTTAATCCCCACCCCCTAACATGTTTTAAGGTTCACTTGCAGAAAATGTTTGTTTTGCAGGGAATTCAAGCGCTGTTTAAAGTGGGGCCCTACTCGCGCCATGCCAAGGGTCCTTCACCGCCTTTCCTCTTGGCTGTTACGTTCCTTTCAACAACAGTTCTACAGAAACTATATTTGACGATTACAACCTTCTTCAAATACTAATCGACGTAAACATTTTTAATATTCAACAATCTACATGAAAAACCTTAAGGTACTCTTAAGTAGTATTGAGTAATGCAAAAAAAGATCTCGGTATTGCGTATTGTGATTACCCTGTCGGTAAGTCTATAAAATGACAAAGAAACTGACTTTAACAAACGCTTAATGGATTGAACTAATTAGAAAAATAACGTTCGTAACAAAGCACAAAACAATACTTACACAAGGTGCTTCGATTTGAAATACGTTTTCAAGTACACTGACAAATAAAGTATTGCTTAGGGCTCCATGGGCTGGATAAATTATGCTCCTATTTCCAAGGAAAACATTCCATTCCACAATCAGTTGACTTCAGTAGTGGAATACTAATGTGGAATATATCACGATTCAGATAGCAATAATTGACGTATCGTGCACTTTAGATAGGTCAGACGTGCAATATATCATATGTTATGTATCGGAATCCAACCTCGCATTCAACTTAGTCTCTATCAGGTCTTATATAATGCCGGTTAAACGTAACATTTGTAAACCTCAGTGAATTTCCTCACAACCTCTACCGGCGTTCGGAAGTTGATAATTTTATATATGTGGTATTGATGTTTATCGATAAAGAACATCGATGTATGGTGCAAGAGTGAGTTAAGGTTGAACCTCGTGGAGATCCTATCAAGCAGAAATTTCTATGATGGCTTGCTTCATTATTGAAATTATTGGAGAAATTCTAAATATGCTTTTCTTCGAAGTGTTGCTAGCTGGAATGGTTCTCAGTGGAATAATGTATGATAATGATGTTCTAGCTGCGGACATGGAAGCTTTGAAGAAGAATTACAGGAGGTAGCATATCAAATACTATTTCAGTGTAAGGGTAGATAACTCGTAATACATTTACAAATGTGTTTTAAGAATAATTCATTTTTATGCATTGAATAATATGAGATTCTAATCTTTTACCATTGAATTTATAGAGTGAATGCTTATGATTGTATTTAATGTTGTATTAGAAATACAAAGAAGTTTTGAAATAAAAATAAGAATGGAAATACAAAATAAGTTTTATAACTTAATTGCTAAAACTAATTACAACAGCATCTCAACTTTAAAAATATATTACTTTAATTTTTGTGCTGAACCAAACTACTAGAATATTTATCCAGCAATAACTTAAATAAACCTCAAAACAATTATAATCTTTAGTAATCTATATGTTATAACATTGACCAAAAATAACCAACAAAAAGTAGTTAACAATCAAGACGGAAGGTAGTAAGTATGAATAATCAAGACGTATGAAGGTAATAAGTACCTGTAAATAAGATTGTCGTAATAGAACTCGTATAAAAATACCTCTAAATCAATTACTATAGTATTATCGAATACCGCCCTCCGATTACGAATAGTATTGTGTTTTATTAATTTGTTTTCTGAATCTAAGTCTGAGTGATTATGATTACTTTATGTATTCTAGGATTTGTTTGTATTTATTTTTTTAATAATTAATCGTATAGTTTTTAGATAAAAAGTCATGTAAAATGTGATTACAATTTAGTTCTATTGACAAAGTTGTAATAGTCATAAATTTCAAACTTGTTTGTTGAAATTAAAATGTACAAACTGATTTAAACTTCTCAAACACTTGATGTAAATTTTAATTATTACTTTGCAGTTTACAGTTAAGTATTTTTACTTATAAAACATCAATAAATAGTACATTTTTTACACCCAAAATAGGCCTATTATTTGATTTGAAATCTCCCTACTTTCTAAGTTTTAAAATTTAATATCAAACTGTTTGAGCAATACCCTAAAAAAGTCTATATCCAGCATAAATTTGTAATTTTTAATTTGTTTTGTAAATTATTGACAAGCGGGATAGTTTTTTTAGCCAAATAAGGGGAACAGACTTGATTTTATACAGTGAAACTCTGAAAACTTCACGGATTTATTTAGCATTATTTGTATTAAAGATCGGAAAACCCGAACAGTCATATATACTGACGTATGCCTGAATAGGTACGCCTATAGGTACCTATAGGTACGCCTGAATAGGTACCTACACATATAATGATTCCTTGCTGAGCGTAGTAATAAAACCTATTCTCACTAAATATCCAGTAACAAATAATCCTAATGGGAACTTGTATGGAATTATAAGTACCTTCTCACGCTCTGATTGGGCGCAAATAGTGTATGAATTGTCGTCAGTGTCTCCACCACGGCCATACAATCGAACCCTAGATGATCTAAAAATTACTCTTATACCCTAAACCAACTCATTAATCTATCTATCTATCTATATCTATAAAAGAGGAAGTAAGTGTGTGTGTGTGTGGGTATGGTCCCTATAGACGCCCAAACCGCCCAACGGATTTTTATGAAATTTGCAGGGATTGTTTACCATGTTCCCAGGATGGTTTTTGTCAAGTTTGGTGTAAATCCATCCACAGGGATCTGCCCCACGGGCTCCTAAAGATACCATGTTATTCAAATGAGCTTTTGGTTTGTTTACAAAAAAACATATGATTATACTAGAGATCAGGATATTGAAAATCGGGATTATTTAAATATTTAATTATCATGGGCGCAGCAACGCGCGGCGGGTAACGCTAGTTACCCAATAAGAGTCATAATCCTAGGCATTTTACCTATGTACCTCTTTCTTGAAACAAATTTCAAGGTATGTAACCTTTTTGAGGTATGTAACCTTTATATCTCGATTTCTTGTAAAAACCTGAAAAGTCCATTCTTAGATAAAACTTTGTATTATCGTTTCTTTACTTTAATACACGTAGAACCTAAACCATAGCATCGTACCCCCGTATTATCGTAGCCTCTCACGAATATGTACCATACTCTTTAGTAAGAACATCCTCCTCAAAGATCCCCTTTTCACAATGAAATCCAAAACAATTACAACGTCTTGTATCAGTACCTTCATCTCACAACAAACGTCTCCAAGGTTTTACACGGGTGGAACGATATCTCAAGGAAAGTAACACTGATAAAAAACGGGTTATTCAATCCACTTAAGCGAATGCGCATAAATATCGAGCTGTTGGAAAAGAGGGCAGACGGCGACGTCGGGGAGCCTGTAGCAAGGCCTGCGATAGTGAGCAGGTCAAGAGCAGTGTGACGTCACGTTGTCCTAGGTCCAGGAGTGGAACACCTGGACCGGAGCCAACTGGAGGCGTACTTGTCGCTGCCTTCGTCATCTGTCGTAGCAGGGTAGGTGTTACAGACACACCTGAGGAGCTATTTATTTAAGTTTATTCGATGGGTGGGTTTTATGCCAATTACCATAGGAAAAAGAGGGTATTACTATGTAAAAAATCTTAGACAACAGGTATTGAACATTTCCTTTTCTATGAACTAAAAATATAAGTGAAATCAAGGTGTTAAGCCTGTAATACCTTCGCATGTGTTGTGCAGGGAAAACCAAATAACCTTTAGGAAATACGCAGGTGAAGATGGTCAACTATGTGGTCTCCTTCCATAATTCAGAAGTGATCTTGTTTCATACCACTTGTAGATTAAAAAGAAATCCTCCTACAAAAAGATCCATCAGTATAAAATCGATCGAGCAAAGTCCATAACTCCTTTAGAGGAAATTTTAATGTCAACTCAACGAGCCGTATTCCATGCTCGCTGGTCGCGGCATATCGTACTGGATACGCAGGGTGGTTAGTGCCCTGAGACGAGTTTCATGCCAAACGGTCCAACGGAGTCCGAGTCCATAAACTTCAAATATATAGACATATATACAAACCAACATTGTTTTGTATAAATATAGAGAATGAGCACCTCTTTGGTTCTTTACTGCCGTGTAAAATATAATAAGCAACTACACATCGAGGTGTTATCTAGCAAGTGCAAATGTTGAGGGTAATTTGATATAGATTGTTTAAGATTAAGTAAAGTTTATTTTTTTATTTGTATAAATCAAAAGTTATGTCTAGCGTTTTAGAACCCACCAAAGGTTATATAAAAGATCTGAGAACCGCAGTGGCTCTTTGTATTTAAGCATCTATGAAAAAGCATGCAATCTTAACAAAATGAGACAGCTGTCTTTGTCACTTTTCCTTTGGCCTCTTAGTTTTTGGCTTTCACCTCATCCTTCACTTATATTCAGGTTAAAATACGCAGCCAGGGCTGCGTCCTCGGCCCTAACTAGGGGTCATATTTAATTTAAATTACATATTTTCGTCAAATCAGTAAATTTGAATCCACTACACTCGCTTATCAATGCACGGTGAACAGGAACGACACCTATCACCTGCAAATAAAACAAATTGGTATGCTAATTACATAAAAAAAATTGTAAATTTTAAGGTACATTGGTATTCTGAATTTATCATCAACTACCTGTTGTTAAGGACCACAGGTGAACTACTGCTTGGAGATTAAGGAGACAGCCCTCAGCACTATGGTAGCGGGCCTGCGGAACTATATCGGCCCAGCGGAACTATGGTATGGCTCTGGGGAACTTTGGTAGCAGCTCTGACATGAATTTCTGTCCTATCGCAATAATTGAGCTTTTATTCATTCCACCTAAATTTTACTACGAAATTTGCTTACTGAATACATTCCACACAAAGATCTGGCATTAAAACGTGAACTGGATCAACATTGATAACTTTAAATAAAAAAAAAAAAAATATATATATATATATATATATATATGAAATGAGCTGGAGCTAACTTGTTTATTGTGGAAGTAAAACAAGTTGAAGGCTCGCACCATTTAAAGACAACATTTAATTTTAGTCCAGTCAAAACAAGATAACCTGAAAGAAATTCCATTCATTTTGAAACTGTGCACACTTATTTAGAAGCACCTAAGAATGAGTATACGAAAAGTCCTAGTAAATATAAGGCAAGCCCTGGTTGTGACTGGCGCAAACAGGGCACTTCTTTTTGTTTTTCGTATACGCCTCGAGAACCGTTGGTCGCAAGTAAAATGATTAAGCATGAAAAATAAAGCTCATTTAATTTTCTACAAAAACTATCCTTTACCTTTCCTTGTACTCCTAATGGCTGCAAATTTATAGGGCGCTAAAAATAGAGTATTTTGGTGATTTTTCCCTAAAATGATCAAAAAATTGTTTTTTGAGTTTTTAACGCAGAAAGATAAAAATTATTTATAGGACAGTTATTTAAAGGGCGCTAAAAATAGAGTATTTTGGTGATTTTCCCTAAAATGATAAAAAAGTTTTTTTGAGTTTTTAACGCAGAAAGATGAAAATAATCAAGGTTTGTTGGGCACTATTAAATTAAGATAAAAAAACATTTTTGTATGTTGAATCATTGCTTTATGATCATTGGTTACCGAGGTATTAAAAGCGGTAAACACAGTACATTTTATCTATATGTTATGGGAAATTTAAAAAGTCTACCACGATTATTTTGCAAAATATTAAGTAAAACTTGAATCGTGGCTTTATCTGGTTGAGATGTATTGTATAATAGCCCAGAATCCCCCACTAATTCACCATTCCGGTGATTGCCACTAGAGCTCCCCTTCAAGAACTCTTGGTGTATTAATTCTTAGCTACATATAAATAAGTGTACAAAGTATTAAAATTAACGTAATTTTTCCAGGTTGGGTTATTTTTTAAAGTTTTTTGGCTAGACTATTTTTTGTCCCTAAAAAAATGTTTACTAATCCAGCATTTTTCAAGTCTACGGTTTAGAGAAGATGCTGTTTAAATTTAAATGTTACTGTTTACAGCTATTTGGAATCAGCCTATTGTATAGTCCATGCTCTGTAAAAATGTTTGCACCCTATGCACTAATTAAACTCGTTGCCACAGACCTTGTCAGCGTAAATGCCAATGCCACTACCCGCTCAATATGGGTCCGGTTTGGCATACGCTTCGACAGGTATTACAAATGGCAGTTAGACACAGCAATTCGCCCAATTTTATCCATTACATGGAGTTAATGGCTCAGGAATGTGTATATCTTTGACTAATGGCAGCTGTCTGTTCTGACACACAAAAATGACAGGTTGCCTTCGTTTAACTGACCTTGAAGTTCGACTGAATTCTCCTAGCCGATTCAAGTAAAACAACATCGTAAAAAATAACAAGTATAATCAGTCTGATCCTTCTGTACTGCTAGGGCGTTTCAAATCTTAGTCTATTCTTAGCCTCGTGAGCTTTCTGTAGCTACCCAAAAATTACCTTAATTTCACCAATGAATAACACGTAGGTCATGAGAAATACATGTTTCTGAGTAATACGAGGCTCTTTCTCCTTCAAACATTGCGGGTACAAAGTGGGGCAATGGGATGTGACATATTTATTAAAAAAATTGTTACCTATCTGGCTAAAAACTTAATTTAAAAGTACATAGAGTCAACGCCATTTTTATGTCCTTTAAAGACCAGTTTTGCTTTGTTATGTGTAGTTTTTATAAAAATTGGTCTATACGACATTAATCATGAAACAAAACTGCAATTTTCATGCTAAACTGACAGTTCTGGAAAGTACATAGCATGGACGTTGCCCGGTTAAGTTTCATCTCCGATTTTCGTTTTGCGTGACAATTTTTGACGGTTGACAACCGGTTCACAATGCAATACCAGATCCTATTGTTCGAATAAAACGGACTGATCCATTTTTTCTTGTGTTTTGGAATCGTCAACTGAATGTGCAACGTGATATGAACCTTGTCTACTTTAGAGTTAAACTTTGTGCTGGATTATGCAATCTTTACATTTCTTAACTGAACTTATCAATTGAATCCCTCCCTCTCCTGAATTTTAGACGCTTCATCCCTCATTCCTTTCACTCAGTTAACAATATACTTCAAACGTCCATGCCTTCCCTATTAGATCAACTGCAATCGCAAACAATTATCAGGAATCAGATTGCAAACAAAGATCTAATTAATGAACATGTAACCATGGCTCAATGGCATTACAAAAAGTAGCCAACAAGGAATTACTGTTGATAACATAAACTGGTCGGTTTCCAGTGGCTGGATTAATAAATATCCACTGAAACTGGTTAATAAGAAGTGACGTCAGTAACCGTCCGACTGAGTCTGTGTAACCCTTGGTGAGTTGATAAGTTAAAAAATAAAAATAATCGGTTAAAGCACTGTTGGGATTTCAAATAATATAAACTATGTAATATTATATTAAATTTAAATATTGGCACATAAATTTTGCTATTTAACCTCCTTTTCATAGTTTTTTCCTGTTCCTGTAACATTTATATGAAGATAATCGTAGCATTCAAAATAACTTACGTAAAAAATGTGTTGAAAGAAGGTTTAGTTTCTTATTCATTTTGTATTTGGATAACGACTTTTATTTCACAAGTCACCAACATTCAATCAAATTCAGATGGATAAAATATGTAGGCTAAAAGCCAGTGGCCGGCTAACCACTCATATTTTTAAGAAAACCGAAGATTTACTGGAACACTGGAATCCATTAAAACCGTCACTTGTGGTTGGTTTCGAGTCACCCAAGGGTGCCTGGGGTGATAATTCAACACAAAAACTTTATTTTAAGAACGATGCCGTTTGGATATGTCAAAATATTTGTTTTATCTTGAAAATGAAAATGACAGATGTCCATCACGATTGCGACGTCATGGCAGACGCTTTAAAAATTTTAAGGCGTTCAGATTTTTTTTACATTTAATGTAAAAAAAATCTGAACGTATTTTAGTAAAGTTGTTATTTTGATATGTAAAAATATACTACCCTTGTTTTCTGTGCTGAAAATGGAATTGGTAGACGTCTCCCGTGATTATGGCGTCATTCATATAGTGAAATGTTCATAGTTGTAATATTGAAATTATGCTACAGCTAGATAATAACATGCAACCAAAGTTAGTCATTTATAGCCACCTGTACTTGATTTTAACCGAAAAACTTTCGACCTCCATCTCGGAACTAAAATTTCGAAATCAATTGTTATTTTAAATATAAAGATAATGTTTTAACCCTTCATTATAGTCAGTTTTGTCACAAATTTAAATGTTTCAACCCAATTATAATACCTTACTATTAGGGATATAATTTTTTTTCTTAAAACCTTAAAAATAGCAATATTATAAAAAATCTGAACCGTAATTAAAAATAAGTTGTTTAATTGAATTCGCTGGGTACTGGCTATCCGGCTAATACACTATACCGCAACTTCGCCAGACAAGTTTATTATCACGAAAGCAACTTCTCACTATCACCGTTAGAGCTCGCTTGGCGAAGACCCAGCTCAGACCTAAGGTTGACAGGGCATAAATAGCCTAAGCTCAGGAAAAGGTAGACGTGATCGAAACTGTACCACAAGGAAAATGCTTCTTTGATCAAGGAGAAAGCGACGAAATAAATCTGGAGATTTGTTTGGCATAAATTTGTAATTGGGTCCAGGACGACCACAATATTGTCTTTCAATAATGTTGCTAGAAAGACATTCTAAGCCGAGGACTATAAAATATTAACTGGTTTGCATTTAGAAGGAGTTGGAATGTCTTCCTCCCTACTTGATGCAATCAAAATACTACCAGGCTTCATATAGTTTAGAGAATAACAGCAAAATGAAATTATTTCCTATGCAAATAAATATGAGAGGTAGTTGTTCAAACATTGATCAATAAATAAAAAAAAATTCTATGAAATATATAAATACCAAATAATATTAATGTGGCAAACTTAATTATTAGTCACATGTATATATATATATATATATATATATATATATATATATATATTATTCATATTTGAGTACTGCATGACCAATCTTTATCAAGGCGGTTAATAGAGCCAAACAGGTTAATTCCAGACTCCAAAAAGACCTGTGGACCCAGAGAGCTTGAGACTCTGTGAAAAGGCCCTTTTCTGGTTTAATCTTAACCTATTAGTCTATTAAGTAAAATAGCCTCAATGGAAAGTGTCAGAAATAAGTTCCCTCTGTTTGGCCTAGATAAATTTTCATGCTATCTTCAGGCTACAAAATACCTGTATTCTTCCGGTCTCTTGAAGAACGAAACGGAGACAATTTTATGGATTGTGGTCTTGAGATTTTTTTCATTTTTCTCTTAGGTAACCTAACCTGTTTATGTATAACATTCTACGGACCTTGAGTGTAAACTCCGTTTCATAGACTGCTCTGTAATTCCATACTACAACGTACCTAGAAAAGAAATTATAATTTTTCTTTTCTTTATAAAATTCCTTATTGCGTCGTTACCAACAAGACCCCTATAGTTTGAAACTAAAGAATTAAATTACATCTACTTCTTGTGATGTGATTTGCAGACGCTACAGAGTAAAATACCGCGATTTAGGGTTTGTCCCGATTTATGAATTAGTATTTTCCTCGTAATACAACAACAGATGTATACTGTTCCATATAGCTACCGGTACATGTTGTTGCACTTATACAGCCTAATAAAAAATACCATTGAGGATAAAAACCTGGAGTTGCTTCGATAATAGAATCGCGCTCTTGAGCCAATAGAAGCCCACGCCCTGACAAAAACATATAGTTACTTACAACATAGAGATGGCAACACTATTCTAGATTTATTAAAAACTAATAAGGAGAGTATTTTGAGATTTGGTAATTTGCTATGGTACCGTAGCTTGGTGTTGGGTTGAGAATTACAGGTGCTAAGTCACTTCCCCAAAAGCGACATGTATAACTCCCTAATCATGATACAAATAAGTTTCACGAAACCAGGGGTCGGGTCGCCGGGCCTGCACAAACGGTCACCAGCTCACTCCCTTCCTGCCTTCTTAAAATGCCAACTGATGTAGCCAATCTTCTGATGAATCCATAATTTAAATGAAAGCAGGTATCAAAATAAAAAGTGTCGTTAGCTTTCTAATGACTGTTGCAAGGACGCAAAAATACTAGATGAAGGGAACAAAACCGATCTGGCCTACAAACATATTCGATTTGTTATGATGACTGATTGATCACGGACATTCCAACCCAATTAAAGCATTCCAATGTCCATAACAAGGTAATATGTTTTGCAACTTTGTTGATCGATGTAATTGTCACAATAATATCCACTAGCCTAAATGGCAAGAACAATTGTCCTTTGAAACGGTATAAGAACAGTTCGTCGGAAGCATGTGATAACCGATGCAAACTTATCGTTATCGACAATTATTTTTTTCCACTTCTAATCAATTATTCGTACTACGTAAATCAGTATATTAAAATCATTTTCTTATGGTATGAAAATGAAGTTGTTTGTTAAAAAAAAACATCAAAGCTTCCTTCCTAAAACATTTGTATTTTTGGATCCTAAGCAAACAATATATGGGCTCTGTAAGTTATATGTAAAACATACTTTTTTATGTGTAAATTTTAAATAAGTGTTGAGTTAAGATTTATTTATAATGAAAAAAATATTGAACTGAAACAAGTAGGCCTACCTCACACGCAGACAAATAACAGGGACCCGTAACCAGCAAAATTCTTGTATAGTAAAGTATTTAATTTTTAAAAGGTTTACTTGTGTTTGAGGGGAAGAAGACCTCAACACGATCGTGTCAGGCAGCTCTGATCGCGAGCCGACGCTGAGGTACGGAGACCACACTTTAGCGGTAATTGATTAAGTTTTAAGCCGCTGACGAATGGCAAAAAGTTTATGATGTTCCCGGCAAATTACAAACTTCAACTCCAACTTCCGGCCAAGCCCTAAAGTAATTAAAACGTGTTTGTTGGTTTTAAATGTCCATTTGTTCCATTTGTCCATCGTTTCACAAGTGATATTTTTGGTATTTACCTAGAGCAAATCTAGGAAAGAATACTTCATATCCATAATGATGACCACGCTTGTGCTGGTTAATGTTTAACAAGCAAAACATATCATTACATTTTAGCAAATTTTCTTAAAGGAATAACTTATTACCGTAGGTCTCATGGTAAGACCTATAAGCCTGAGACCATGAAAACTTTTCGTTGAACTGAAATATATAAATATGTCTGTCAATACGATAGTGGCCGTAAATATAGTCCGACCTTAATAAACTTTTTTACAGACATGGAACGTGGTTATCACTCTGACGATTTCGAAACCAGCCCAATCGGACATCGGGAAGGGGGGGGGGTGAAAGGGGATAAACCCCCACAAATTTTTTTCTCTGTATTTTACATAGAAAATAAATATAATCCAATTTTGTCTGCGTCATGAAATTATGCACTAACAAACAAACAATTAAGTATTTTGAATTATTGCTCTGTGTCGATTGCAGCGACCACCTGTGGTCGCTGGTCCTTTGGTTACCGAGATATTGAAAGTGGTAAACACAGTACGTTGTCCCAATGTTAATCTTATTGGAAATACTTTATTTTGCAATTCAAATTCGCTGAGTATTTAGGTCCTCTACAACAGGGGTATTTCCGTTTTTCTCCTGTCGGTCAGTACGTATTGTTTACGTAATCCATCATAACTTTAAAACCATGAGTTACCAATTACAAACTTAGTACATTTTGATTACCAACATGACTTCTTTCAAGACGGAGTATCAAGTTACCACTTTGTACCATTTCAAAACCTCATCCATTTTTTGTATATGAAAACCTCAACAAATCAAAAACAATAAATGTCACAAAAATTATAAATTATATATGATTATGAAGTTACTGCATGAAAAATGCTAGAAATTGACGCAGACTTGCTGCAGTACATATCTTCATTAAATTAAAATTTTTATTTATTTGTGTTAAGCAAAATAAATTAAGTATCTCATATCTTCAGCTTGTTTACAATTAGCGCCAATTAAAGTAAGATATTATGCTTTGAAAATTAAAATTATCTGACATTATTTTGAAATGCCAACAAAATATCCACTTGATTCTTTGCACCAAAATATAGGACCTTGTAGTCATCACACAAGCACCCGTTTTCAATTTGGCACCTCAAATCTAGGATGTATCATGTAAAAAAATACGACATGCCGACAGACGGAAAACAGAGAAAGACTTTATCTGCAACGAAATGTTTCATTCGTTTTGACTTGGTGAATGATCCGAAAAAGTTTCGGACATTTGAAGCTAGGCACCCAGTATATACTGAGTTGTTGTTTTCAATAAATCACATAGCATACTAAAATCCTGAAAAGCCATTCATCATTCTCAGGAACAAAAGCCACAATAAAACAAATCAAATAATCTGATTTTTTTTATTTGATTTGTATACTAAAATCCTGAAAAACCATTTATCATTGTCATAAACAAAACCACAATAATATTTTTCAAAGTAAATACTCGTACAATTCAGAATATAACTCCCCTAAGGGTACTGCAGGGAAATTTGATTAGGATGATCTGGTTGGTGAATATCACACATAATGCAACGACGGCTCAGTTCAGCAATCCACAAGGTATTGACGCATCCCTCGTCATCGCTCACAGGCTTTCAGTAGAACGCAAAGCATTATATCAGTTATGAGACAGTTTAATAGCCTTATGTGAGCAGACCTGCTCCTCAGATAATACAGAATATTTTTGACCGAACGTAATTTATAAGATGATGCACAGAAAAAAGATTTTTTGGAACCACAAAAATTGGTAAACCGAGAAAAATCAGGTTCTGCAAATGTTTTTGATCGGTTTACCGATTGTTCTGTTTTCCCAAGAATTAATTTTTCTGTGAATTCTGCTGTTTGTACATGTTTTCATATATATATATATATATATATATATATATATATATATATATATATATATATATATATATATATATATATATATATATATATATATATATATAGTTATTACTAGGGAGAATTAAAATATTCGTCTTGTTAGCTTACAATATGTTGAAATATGTTTTTGAGGCAGATATATTTGCCGAGTATGCAGGTATGCTGCAGGGTATTTTTCACATGGGAGGGGCATTTTATTAAGCTTACCTAATAATTATGATATTTGACTAATAATGATGACTAATAATGTGACTAATAATTATAATATTTTTAATTCATTTAAATAAATAGTTGTCTTGAAAAACCCTTATATTCCCACCTCGCAATGACTCGTGTTTTCTTTAGAGGTATACAATGCATTATATTGAACAGTTAACAAAAAAAACTGTTAAAGGGAAGCTCTGTTTAAATCTTTTCGTTTCTTGTTCCTTAAATTAATTGTTTCGATTATATAATGAATTATTTACTTTTAAATTAAACATAATGGTTTAAATTAATTGTTTGCCTAATTACATTTTAATCGATTTAAAAAATTGTAATTAGAACCGCATTGCATAAGGAATTGTGATAGTTAAGTTTCGTCATGATTATATATTATGTAGTAAAATATTATTAAAACCATATAAAAAAATAATAAAAAACACACTATTGGCGCCAAACCTTAAATAAACTTCAATAGGTTTAGTATTGGCCTTTCAAACCGACAAAATTATTTCATTATCCTCCTCAGAATGCTGCTTAATGTATTGAAGCTATTTACTAACGTTAAGTAAGTTAACGAGGGTACCTATTAAACTTTAAGAACCAAGAGTAAATCATTGGCTGTTCTGGCGCTTCATGAATGTTGATTTGGTGAATTTAAGCAGACTTGCCTATCTCTTATATCGCACATATTCTTTGGACTCTGCATTCGAAAAGTAAGCCCTTTTACTGGTTGTGCCAGAAACAATATTAAAATTTGAAGGGACTTCTGTAGCAGGACTGCAAATTTAACATTTAGTTTATATGAAGTTATTTTTATCAATATGTGATGAATAAAGGCTTCTTTCATTATTTAATTCAATAAAAGACACGTAAACAAAGTCATAAGACACTGAGTACACATCACACAGTAATTTCATTATTTTCTTTTATTATTTAATTCAAATAAGACACGTAAACAAAGTCATAAAACACTGAGTACACATCACACAGTAATTTAATCATAACACAGAGGGAGTTCGCTTATGTGTGTTTAAACTGAATAAATTTAATGAAAATTGAAATAAATTAAGACTACATGGAAATGTTGTATGGCTGGTATGATTTGAGACCACACACAAAATTAAGCAATTTGCTAAATGCGCACTAACTTGATTATTTTACTGGATGAGATTATTTTATCTGAAGGATAGATTTCTTAATCAAAAACTTTTTTAATATTTACAAGTGTCAAAATAGTTTTTCTTCTATAGTTAATTTTTGATAAGCTAAGTTAAATATACCTCTAAAACAATTTATATGACAAATGAAAATGAAAAATAAATGTTTAAGTAAAAATAATAAAACAGACATTATTACAAAATAAGTAATATAATTAATTATATATATATATATTTTGTTCCCTTTGTTTTAGCAGCCATATTGCCCAAAGAAATAAGGTTGTTATAAAACCTTCTTCTATATTTTTCTTTAAAATAAAGAGTTTTTGTATGAATTGAATTTATTAATGTTTCAATTTTTAAATCACCTTAAAACGGGGGGGGGGGGTTCGAGCCGGAGCTACGTACATGAACACGAGCGCATTCGCCTTCAAACCAATGTGTTAGAACCGTAGTAAAGCAATACTTTCATGTACGGTTGGTAGCATTGGACAAATTATGCAGGCGCCAGCTTTAGTGGTTAGAGGACAACTTTCCACGGTAAATTAAATAGGCTAAGAGGGACTGCGCCTGCAAACGGATCCATAGCGAATTCTAAGTTTACGAATTTTATAATACAGCTGAGTTAATTTACTTCATTCAATTTCCTCTAGTTTTGTATCAAAACAGCCGCCCGTATCATTTTATGATTTTATTTCCTAAAAAACATATTATTCTTGGTATTTACCGTTGTTAGACTCTCTTGTAAATCATTGACAACAAAATTAAACCAAGAAGAGAGCAGTCCTTAGTAAATCTCATCGCGCCTACTACAATACAAATATAAATATATTTACATTGTGTTCATTAAGTTTTATCAAAATTAAGTTTGTACTGTTTGTTGATGTAAAGAACTTAGGCTACACTAATATGTAAATGTAAAGTAAAAGCCACACAGGAGGCAGCCTACTTACGCTAATGAAGCCTCATGATGGGACGAAAGGCGCGTCGGAACTGAAAGGAACGCGGCGGTGACGGGGGGGTCGGGGGTCGGGGGTTTTGAGTTTTGGGGGCAGGTGGGGCGCTGGATCCAATATCTGAGCATTACTTGACCTGCCTTAGCCTCATTGTTTGGCGTGAAGCCGTCCTATTTTATCTTTTGAATCTTTCCTTTCAGTCATATATGATAATAATTTAATGTGATTTAAATTACACGATTATTACATATGTAGCTCAATGAATTAATTGCAATAATCAAGAGGGCTTTGATGCTGATGACCTGGCAATTCAGGTTAGTTGTAGTAACAGTATTTGTGCTGTCCAATTGTTGCTTAGCTCTAATGTTTTAATCGAAGACTGGACTGCTGCCAATGTATTATGTTTAAATAAGGATAAAACACAAAGTCTTGAATTTAGTTTTGGAAATAAAAATGAAATGACGGAAGTTAAATTTTTAGGTGTTATATTGCAGTCAAATGTTAAATGGGACAGACATATCTCATCCTTGTGTATTAAACTAGCCAAATCAATTTTTATGATTAGAAGACTTAAGTTGATTGTAAATATAGATGTTTTAACTGTAGTGTATTTTGCACATGTTCAAAGCCACTTGGCATATGGTATTTTAGCCTGGGGCTGTGTCCCTGACATAAGAAAATTGTTGTTGTATCAAAAAAGAGCGTTAAGAGTAATTTTTAATGTTAGTAGTAGGACTCATTGTAAACCACTTTTTAAGAGACTCAAAGTAATGACCGTCCCCTCTTTGTTTATTTTTGAGTGTTTAATTTACATTAAAGTCAACCTAGATCTAAGGGTGTGCGAGTAGTGATTTTTAAAGTCGAGTCGAGTCGAGCCGAGTTTTGAAAAATACCCGCGAGTTTCGAGCTTTTTTCGAGTCGAGTTTTTTTTAAGTTTATAATATAATAGTCATCATGTTTCTACATAATGGTAAAAAATTATTATCATTACTCAAATACAAATTACAATTTCGAGGTAATTAAACTTAAAAGAGTTACTGAACTAAGAGCAGATATGCAAATAAATTATACCAAAAAAAAGAAAGAAAACCTTTTACTTAAACTCACAATAATTCTTGATTTGATATATTTTTCAAGCCTAACTTGTGTTTAAGGCTTACCTGGGGTTTGAAATGAAATGAAAACACTAACTATAAGCCATGACCAATCACCTGACTCAATTCATGAGTAAAATATTTCTTTTGAGTTATTCACACAGGTACATTTTTATTGATGTAACTGTCAACAAAAAAAACTAAGTTTTTATTTATTTGGAACAGTTTCTAAAATATAACAAAACTATTTTTTTACCAGATGTAGGCTAATAATAAATAACCTCAAACTAAAAATATAGAATGATATAAAAATTTATGTCTTTAATAACTAAAAAGAACTTTTTACTTCAAGTTTATAACAAACGAGGTTTCAGTTACATTCGTTAAAGATGGATTGACATTGTGAAAAATGGCCGTAATATTCTTTCGCACGTACCGATTTTGGGTAAACGGCGGGAGTAACTACTCGACTCGAACTTTCGAGTAATTTGCAATAAGTCGAGTCGAGCCGAGTAGTGGATACTCGGCTCGAAAAAAGCTCGATTCTCGAGTACTCGCACACCCCTACCTAGATCAGTTTAAGACTAATAGCTCTGTTCACAGTTATTCTACTAGACAACATACTCATTTAAGGATTAATCAATGTAACTATCAAAGGACTATCAATTCAACTTTTGAGCTTGGTATCAGAATGTTTAATAAATTGCCAGTACATGTAAAGGAAATGAAATTGGTTAGTTTTAAGTCATTTTTAAAGCAATTGCTCTTGGAATTATGTGTTTACAAGGTTGAAGAGTTTTTCAATTACTGGGATTAGATATTGGGCTGAGCAAAATGTATTAATCCAGCTTATCATGTTGTAGGATTATTTTTCTGTTGTGACAGAACACTAACTTGACGATGCACCAATTTAATGTTACTATGTAACTGTGAATGTTATGTGCAAATAAAGGCTTTGACTTTGACTTTGATGTATTTTAAAGTGACGGGCACCCAAAAAACACGGAACGCCAAAGTGAAAAAAGTGAAGCGCCAAAGTTAAAAAAACGGTGTAAAGTTAACAAATTTTAACAGTTTGTTTTTATTTCTAGGGTTTCAATCTTCATGCGGAACATTACAATAACCTGATTATTAGAGATTCGTATATCAAATCGTAGGCTTGATTCGCTAAAACACCGTTGAGGAACTAATGCTTTGCTCTTCGTTCGTTGATTTTATTGCTATTAAGGATTTTTTTAGGCGAGACAATTAAATAAGGTCGAGAGTTTCTTTTTTTCTAATTGAGTACGTATTTTGAACAGTTATGGTTATTGTAATTCGTCCCAAAAATAGTAGGTATAAATATAAGAACAATGTAATGTTAAAGTGATTTTAAAATTAATTCTTATGAGGACTAAGTTTGGCTTGATACATGAAATATCATGCTACACGCCTTTGTTGAAATTTTTAGCTCTAATGATTCATTAGTTTTTACGTTTAGGTACTTAAAATGCTTCCTTTATTTTGAAATTTCATTGTTGTAGATATAAGTACATAGAGTAATTTAGTGTGTTCCCCTTATTGTATTCTCCGTAACCAGCGATGTGGCCGCACTGTGCTGCCTGCAGCTGACTGCTTTACGATACGAGCGACGAGTGGAAAGCGAAACGTTCGGTTTTCGAGAAGCATTTTGCAGCTGTTAATTTTGAAGGCAGGGACTACGCGATCATAGATAAACTTATCTATGCTACGATTGTCCCGAGCGGTGAGCGGAATTCAGTGTGGCGTAGCTCATTGTCGCTTTTTTGCCGGGTTATTGTCGCTCATTGTCGGGTTAGGCCTTGGGTACGATACGAGCGACGAAAAATTCTGGTCAAAATTCGAATAATTTTAAACCACCGTTCAATAAACTGTATTTCTGTATTATATTACTAAATAATCCCTCCTTGTTTCTAGTCTGACAAAATGAAATCCGCTTTTTCGTCAACAAAAGCATTGTCGCGATATATCCAGTTAGATTCTAACCTCAACAATACATTACAATACAACAATACAACAATACAATACATGTAGATTCTACTGCAACAATGCAACAATGCAGATGGTGAGCGACAAGCGACGCGAAAAACATTTTCGAACCTGACCGGCGACAAAAACGACACTGAGCGACACCACTGAATATCGCTCGCCGCTTGGGACAATCGTAGCAACTGCCTTCAAAATTAACAGCTGACAAATAAACGTTACCCGAAATTCGAGCGATGTCGCTTGTCGCTCGTCGCTCGTATCGTACCTGAGGCCTTAAAAAAATGTTTTCGTGTCGCTTGCCGCTCGCCATATACCATGGCCCCCACATTCGATTGGGGGCCCTGTAACCAGGATCATCCCCGGGCCCCCCTATATTCGTTTGTTATGATATGCTTCAAAAATTGCATGGTAATTTTTAACCCTTTAAAATTAGATTTAAGCTGATAATTGATATAATAATTAATAATTAAGACTATTGGTTCAATCTAAAAATCAAACTTTATTGTCAGAATTATTGAAACAAATTATTTTACTAAAAGTACATTTCCATTTTGAGATTGATTTCCCTTACTGACCAAGATGTATTTAATTGGGGCCCGTGTCCCGAGCTGATATTTTATGGGGCTCGTGCACGCTGTTTTATACTAAAATGCAAACAACAGTAACTGGCACGTATGAACCTAATTAAATAGTAACTAACCTAAATTCTAAAATTAATCTTATTTTACTAAACTTTATAAAAATTTATATTTTTGTATTTTTTATCACGATCTCCTTTAAAATATTCTGCAATAAATATAAAAGTAATTAAAAAGGGATAGGCCCGGGCCCACTAAGCCCCCAGAGTTTTTGTTGACGAAAAAGCGGGTTCAATTTTGTCAGGTTGGGAATATGAGGGGGATTAATTAGTAATTAATAACGAAGTACCGTTTTTTAAACGGAAATTTAAAACGATTTGAATCTTGACCAGAAGTGAGTTACCGCCCGCCGCCTGCCGCTTGCCGCTCGTCGCTCATATTGTATCCGAGGCCCATTCGCCCATTCACACTGAACGGGTGTGAGAAACAGCGGAGGCGTGGCGAGGACGCGGCACGGTTGTTCCCGTGTAGACTGCACAGAAGCGGTGAGCATTGGGCGAGTAGTCTTCATGGGGACAACCGTCCGCTCCCGTGCGCCAGGCCTCCGCTGCGCTGCGCCTCGCGCTTGTTCTGTGTGAATTGGGCCTTATATATGGCGACCAGAATTCCTGCAGCAGAGCGCCCTGCCCCCGTGCATTCTTCCCTACGGTGCCAGTCACTTGAGCACCATAATTATGACCACACAGTATGCAGGTGCGCCGCGTGGCTCAAAACACCCTCCACGAAGATGGCCGATTTTCAAGACTTTGGAGCCTCTCATCTTCGGACAGGTCGAGGACCACCATCTTAAATAATTATTACCGTTTGTTTGCCATGCTCTGGGACGAGTTGAGTTGCCGAGGAGGCGCAGAGTTAAAGACTTTGTTGAGTGCGTCGTCAACCTCCTGAGTTTCGGTGAGGGCTTCTAGATCGCTCTCGGAAAATACGCGAGATGGTTTTCCGCGGCCGATCGCGAATCTTTCGAAACTACACTTGCTGTTTAGTTGCGATCGCTAAAACGATCCCGTCCCGAAAATTTCCCGAAATTTCGGGACCCGACCACCCCTACCGTACATCCTTACTAAATTATGTCTTATCCTAAAGGAGGGGCTGCAGCCCCCACAGCCCCCCCCCCCAGATCCGCCCATGAACAGGACATACCGAACTCACAGAGGTGACACCATGAGCACGGGGGGAAAGCCCTGCCCATTTCGTACCACAGGGCTCTTCTATACAGACCGAAGACGTTAACCCTTTTGGGGTCGGTCTTGCACAGGCAGTCTTTTGAGTGGGTCCTTTCTGGTCCTGCCCAGAATATCCGTGTAGAATTAACCGCCCGCATCGGGCGTCTAAATTAATTTTTACTGATAGCGCTTTAGTTCTCGTCCTTAAAGCGTTACATACACCTTAATGTAAAAAATCATAGATATGCTTTTGGAAAATATAATTATTTTGAACAAGCAGATCTGAGATCGATTGTTGAATTATACCTGCCGCTTGCCACTTGTATTTTTTTATATACAATAGTTTATTTTCGTAAGTTTCGAGTTCAACGTTGGTAACATGAGTCGCGTTAACGTTGGTAACACTGAGAATCACGCAATGACGCAATAGGTTTCAAGTTCTCAAGTTCATGTTGCCTTGCTTTTTGTGTTTTGATCGCTGCATTTAATGAGGTCGGAGAGGTTTGTTTTACACAAGAATTCAGTCTTGAACTAAACTTAATCTTGAATTAAACTAAACTTAATTCAGTCAAGTACTTCGCAATTTTTATAAACAAATAAGTGAAATATTTAGTGAAAGTTTATTATTGTCTTCTAAACAACCACGCCTTCACATCTGCCGTGAGTAGAACACCGACCAGCATAACCCTCGCAGGAAAGATTAAGTGATTTATAATCTGTTAGCATGGCCACACTCCAGATCATATCAACTCGTTTAAAGTCAGTTAAAAACATTCAAAAGATAACAAAATCAATGAAGATGGTGTCAGCAGCTAAATACGCTCGTGCTGAAAGAGAACTCGAAGGCGCCAGACCTCATGGTGAAGGGGCACAGGTTTTCTATGAGAAAGCGCAAGTTGCCAAATCAGAGGAACAGAAAACTCCTGAAGCTGAAAAACTTATTATTGCCATAAGTTCAGACCGAGGACTTTGTGGTGCAGTCCACACACAGATTTCTAAGGCCATTAAAACAGAATTAGGAAGTTCCCCAGGAAAAGCAAAAATAGTTTGCATTGGAGACAGAATGAGGTCACTAATGCAATTTGCCTATAGAGAGAATGTAATTTTATCAGCTAATGAAATTGGACGTATTCCTCCAAACTTTCTGGATGCTTCAAGAGTCGCTACAGCGATTCATGAACAGAAGATCTCATTTTCTGAAGGTAAGATATATTTTAACAAATTTGTGAATATTGCTTCCTACAAAGTAGCACAGATTCCATTGTTTACAGAGGCTGAGATCCTTAATGCACCAAATGCTACTGCTTATGAGGATTTAGAATCAGAAGTGCTTGATGATTATCTCGAGTTTTCCTTTGTATCTCTGTTGTATTACGCTATGAAAGAAAACTCATGCAGTGAACAGGCATCAAGAATGACTGCAATGGACAATGCTACAAAAAATGCTGGGGATATGATCAACATGCTAACTCTCACCTACAACAGAACTCGACAAGCTGTTATCACAAGAGAACTGATTGAAATCATCTCTGGAGCATCAGCCCTGAAATGAAAATTTTCAAGGATCTAATGCCACTTTTTTGTTTGAAAGAAAAAATGGAATTCTCTCAAGAAAAATGTAAAGAATAAGTGTTTTTTTGTTTCTTTTTATTGAACCTTAAAATGTTAATTTGTTATTATTAGGCCTAAAGGCCTACCTTTCACAATAGCCTAAAACATAAAAGACAATAAAATATTGTAGAAAAATAAATTCCGTTATATATTTTATAAACCTTGTTCTCAAAACTTGCCAAGGTAGTAAAATTATCTTATTTTAAAGCCCAAAACATTTATAAGACCCCTGTGATCTTTTAAACCACACTCCTTATCTTAAACGTGAGAGCTCAAGAAGACACTCAACATTATTTCTTTCTTCCAATATTGGGAACTGAAAACTCAATAGCCACCAATAAAAAGTAGGACTAAGTTAAAGAGCATTTATAATAACAATAAAGGGCAGAACTCATTATCAAGGTGTAGGCTACCTATCCTAAGTTACTTATTAGTAAAATATTTTGCAAACCAAAGGGGAGGTAATAAGCCGATAACTCTTACAGCTATTAGGGGACGGGCGCTGCTCAGCAGCTGTTAAGTAACTTAAACCAGTAGGCTAATTGGAAGCAAAAATCAAATGCTGTTCAGCCATTTTCTTTATATTTATAACCTTAGGGAAATTTTTTCATAAACTAATATTTTCCTATAATTCTCTCACCAAGACCTTTTATTAAAATATGGGGTTGATAGGTGTTAGACTTAAGGTTTTCTCAAAATTTGCAGTAAATTTGGGCTTGTTAGACGGGTCAATATAGTTTTATATCTTTGATAAAGGCATTTTTGATGAATAAGGTAGGTAGTCAAGATGAAAACAAAGTTGCAGCTACATAAAATTCATATATTTAAAAATGAATGAATTTTTTAAAGCTAAGGTAGGTCTCACACTGGGTGTGTGACTAGCTAAGTGTGACAGAATTGTTATTTCAGTGAAATGATGGAAGCCAGTAACATTGTCAATGTTATTGAAGGAATTAAATAAAACAACTAGGCCTAACAATAATGTAAAAATCTGATTTAGAAGTAGGATGTTTGGGAGTGGATACTCAAATAAATAACCCAGTGTTAAGCTTTAAAGTAGGAATATAGTGCGGAGGGAGTCCATCTCCGTACGTAAGATGCCATCAAGTGCAAAGAAAGTAAGATCAACATTTATACAGCAGTGGTTTTTGGATAAAGTCATCAAAATTAGGGTTAATGAAATACCATTACTAACAAAAATAAAACAAGGATCATAAACTACTGATTAGCAAAGTCTCAAAATTGTAGTAACTTATAGGTATGGTACATCTACTAGGCCCAACCAACTTGCTTATGCAGAGATTTGATCGAAGTTGCACTCAAATTTGGATTTATTTAGCCATAACATTTTTTATAAAGTATTTTAGGCCAAATCACATTTAATTTTAACTATATTAAGAATTAACTCATTATTAATGTGAGTTTAAACAATGAGTTGTAAATAAATATCTTCAACTCAAAGGTAAAAAAGATCAAAATATACTTAAATATAATTGAAGTCGTCAGAAGTCGTCTTACACAAAATTTCTTCAAATACAGTTTGGTTTAGGACAACCAAAATAGCCTAATGACATGTGCCAAGTCAACTTGCTACCTTGATGAGTCTCTGTGATGGAAAACTGCTGACTGAATTGGTTTTGAATAGCTTTTTCATCTTCTCGGATGGAAAAAGGGAGTATATCTTTTTCTAAATTCGTTTCAATTACAAATTTTGAGTTGAGATGTTGGTTGGGGGTAAGGGGTTTTGTAGCCAATGTTTGTTGATTTGGGATAATATGTTGATTTAATTTAAACAACTTTTAGAGTCAAAATCTCTGGTAGACTGACAGGTTGTTTGTTTAAGTTTTAAATTTGAATTTACTTGAATGCATAAAACATAATAAAATCACTCCCATAACTATTTTTGACTCCTCTTATCAAACAATAATCATTGCAACAAGATTACCTTGACAATAATAAACTAGAAATGATCAAACACAAAAGCATTAGTTATGCACAATAATAATGACCCACTGTGTTAAGTTAATCTGAATTAAGTAAATGAACAACATGTAACTATTTGAGCTCCTTCAATTTTGTTGATACCGTGCTAACTCATAGTTATCCTGCCTGTTGCATCTGTTACTTTGAAGGTGCTGTGAGAAGGAGGAAAGTAGCTTTTTGTTTGTTTAGTAGCTGATTTTCTCTAAATATCAATAGTACTGTTAGCAAAAACAAATTGAAAAAAATTTAAATAGCCTATTAATTTGGGTGGGAGAATATATAAAATTTTATTAGTTTATAATGGTAAATTAAATGGCATTCTCATAAAGATAGTTTGTGCTTTCAGTTTTAAATACATGCTGTAAAAACGCTCCTTGGCATACCTACTTGCAGATTCTTATTAATGATTGGCTTTTTTAAAACCACTCTCAGTGCTGGATTAACCGACAAGGCTGGTTAGGACGGGGCCTAGGGCCGCAGGCTGAGAGGGGTTGGACAAGTTAAAAAGTAAGTGTATTGGTAGAACAGTTTATAAATATTTTGGTTTAAAATCACTCTTTTTAACACAAGTTTAAGTTAAGATTACCTATTTAAAGCTTGCCTATCATAAAATAAACCATGAACAGTTACAGAATATCTGTATTGATTTAGGTACCTAGTGCTTCAATGTCTATTTTCACACTGACTATTCTTAAAATCCAGTTGACTCCTGTAGAATTTTGGCAAATGACACAAGATTGCTTTTTAATAAGGTATCAAGGAAAAAATGTCATTGCACTTTTACTCAAAAACACCATAAGCAAGCAGGGTGGTTAAGAGGGCTTTAGTATGGTCCAAACCCGGTGTTTGAACATGCCGGGAATCGAACCCACATTCTTTAAGAGCCTGAAACAACAGCACTTAGGCGAGGTAAACACAGGGCTGCCGAGGGGCCATGTCAGCCAAGTCAGAAACTTAGGGCCCGGGCTCCAAAGGGGCCCGGGATGAGCGGATTTTTTTTGATCGAGGGAACATTGGTTTAGACTTCTTGAAAATAAAATTAGGCCTACATGTTAAAAAATAAAATGTCCAGCTTCACACATAAATTACTTTGATAATATTCCGCTAATACAGTATTCAATTAAGGCAGAAACGATTGTTTTATCTGTCTGTTCTGTATTTGCCACTGATTGTACACTACGGCGGTGGCGACCAGCGAGTAGTGAGCGTAAGTGACTCATACCTCTCTCATATATATTGACTATAACTTAAATTTTAAATACGCTATGATGAAATTCAGGGCTGTACCCAGCTTTGGCGGGCCCCGGTAAAGATATTAGGCCGGGCCCCTCACGTCCTGGTACTGCACCCGTTCCACTCAAAGCCGTAGCTGATTTTTTACTCCCACGTGTAGTTTTTGGCCCCTTTGTTGTCGTTTCGGGCCCCTTTTTACCTGTTCCCGGACCTCTCTATACATTTCGCGGGGGGATTTTCATTATTTCGGGGGGGGGGGGGTTCTGAGCCAGGCCTCCCTTGGCCCCAGGCCCCGGTAAAATTGTCCCGGAAAAACCGGTCTGAGTACGGCCCTGATGAAATTATCAACGATGGTAAACAACAAGAGTAAAATGTTGCAGTTAACGCAGCAGATGACCAGTAAAAAAATCGTCCGCATTGATCATAAAAAAACGGCAAAGAACTTTGTGAGTGGAACGAACGCGGAAGTTATGGGGAAGAGGCGAATGTCTGGAGAATCCAATAGTGCGGCATCACTGGTAGCGGTAATTTTAAATCAGAGTAGACTTTTCTAAATCCGACCGACCATTCAGCCTCAATTGGTTCGGATTTTTGGGGTTCCTATATTTATGATGTTCCACCTCAAGACTGCCTAAAAACGCGAGTTTAGAGATCTAATTTTCTACAATTTTCTGGGGGAGGACCCCCAGACCCCCCTTTCACTGGGGCGTATTCCATACCTCCCAGACCCCCGGGCCCGTGCGGTGTGCAGACTTGGGGCCTGGCTTGGCTCTCGGCGGCCCTGGGTAAACATTCACTGCAATTACGAGGCGAGGTGAGGTATACAATTCTTTGTACAGTAGACTCTCAATAGTTAGATGCTGTATATTTTGACACGGGCTGACACTCAACAAACATTCAAAGACTGCCAACTATTTTGCACAGTGATATTTATTAGGGTCTATATTATAATAATAGTCAATAAATTTGCTGTGAAATGGTTTAAAGTTCTGGCCAAATCCTTAGGCGGGTGGCGAAAAATGGAATCTCCAGCTGTATAAATTACTTGATGTTAAAGACACCTCCGCTCCTCTACACAGTCAAGTAGTTGAACATATTTCCAACAGATAGAAGCGCATTTACTTGGGTATGTTTGGAGAACTTACTCAGCTGATTTGGAGAACATAAACAAAGAGCATAACTGTCTATAACTTCAGATGGGTAAATGATTGGCCAAAAACATATTGTGAACGCCGGCAGTGCACTCACTCACCCGCCTAATGATTTGGCCGGAACTCTAGGTTTTTATTAAATTAGGAAAATTTAGAAGATGTACATGTACCTTCAAATTTTTTTAAATGTAAATCCCATATTACTCCTTATAGTTTGATACTTCGACAATGCTGAAGTCTACTAAGCGTCAAACTATCAACAGTCTACTTATACTATGATTTTCTCACTTTTTTCAGGAGGGTGGTTTTAAAAAGATGATAACCGTGCAGTGGTCAACAGTGGCTTTAACAATACAATGCCCAGGGCTGTACCCAGCTGGGGCGGGCCCCGGTAAAGATATTAATCCGGCCGGGCCCCTCATGTCCTGGTACTGCACCCGTTCCACTCTAAACCGTAGCTGATTTCTGGCTCGGCAAAAGTGGTGACCTTTTTTTTTTTACTCACACGTCCCGATTTTTGCCCCTTCGTTTCCGTTGCAGGCCCTTTTTACCCATTCCCGGGCCTTGTCGGGGGCTTTCCACTATTTCGGAGGCCAATTACGGTCCCCCGGGCCCCCCTTCGACCCGCCCCCGGGCCCCCCCTTGACCCCGGGCCCCGGGAAAATTGTACCGGCTATCCCGGTCTGAGTACGGCCCTGACAATGCCCAGACCAAGCTATTGCACCAAGATCAAAATGTTGCACGTACTCTTTCTTCTTCTATAGCAAAGGCATTCAATAAGAAAGGATTTTTGAAATTCCCGCAGGACTCCTCCTAACAGAGGGTCATGTTTGTCTTATATTTTATAGACTATTCTCTTTTTTAGATGGAGTGCTTTGACAACCACAATTTTGATGCATAGCAAACGTCTGATTTTATACCCAAACCTATTCCAATCTTAAAAAATCTCCTTATTTATTGCTCTGGAATCAAACTGTGCAATATAGCCTGATGTACTCCATAAAATATTTAAAGAAATTAAAGGCACTCAAAAAAAGAATGGCATAGCTTCTTGAATGACTAATGCAGTTACCACACATTATTGGGGACTTTTCTTTTGAATATTGTCTTGAGAACAGATCATTGTTTTATTTTACTAGGCTCTTATTAACTATTTGTATGCATTGGACTGTACAAACAATAGTCCAGGCAATTTAGACATAAAATAAGGCTATCCCTTCAAACACAAATCTATCACCATTTTTTATTATTTTATTTGAGTAATTAACATAAATTTTGCAGCCCTGAAAATCCTACACTGCTCCTCCCTTGGTACTCAAAAAATTGGTCAATCCTGGAACTTTTTCAAATTTCAACATTTTTTGAAAATCATACTATAGAAATCAATAATGATGCAAATTTAAAGAAGACAAAATTCTCTAAAATATAAGTGCTTTTGCAGCTTTGAGTTCTCTCAAAATATGTCTGGTTTTATTTGCAATAATAAATGGTAACTTTTCATGCAGTTTAGTGACCAAGCAAATTTTGAAACTATAGGTGGGTTGCAAAACTATTTCAAACTATCGCCATTTTCACTGCATTTGATCCATTGAAAAAAAAGATAGATATACAAAAACAGTTGCAGGTTTGGGTCTCTTATTAATTGATCATCTCAAATTATTTATTCACCAGTTCCTTGCAAATGTTTATGCCAAACAGTCAGGGCCGCCCCGGGCGCTGCGGCAAGGGGGGCGGGGGGGAGGCCCGCGGCTGTTTAAGGGAAAAATAAAAAATATATCGCCGACCCACTAGGGGGAAAATATTTCACGGGTAAGAATCGTAAAAATTTCATCAAATGGCTGTTAAAAAATATCGTTCAATAACTTTGTTTCTGTTCACAAATTGTAACTGGAACACCATAAGGTAAGTATCAGATGAGTACTTATAAACTTATTCATGGTAACTATTAAAACACGTCATTGCATTACATTACATCAACTCATAAATCATGATAGTATTGAGTTTTACTAAATTTGTAGGCTGACGCCCCCTTGCTATGTACGTTATTGGATTTTTTTAGGAGACTATATTTATTTAGTCTGTGCTTTTAGCATGGATGTTGTGATGATTACGATGGCGAATGTCACCTTGAATCATTAGACCAGGTCCCCATTTATAAACCGTCTAACCTCAAGTAACAATTTATTATCAGCAACTGAAGTTAACACACTCTGGGAAATATCAGTGATTGCCAGTTTTCAAAATATCAAAAGCAATATAATTGATCTACCATCTTTTTGAAACGGGGGCTAGGGCCTGATTTCAAAACGATGTTGGTGGATTACTCATACTGACTTTGTAATTAGTACGATTGGCAATCATAAATATTTTTCATAGCGTTACTTTACACCTTAGTTAGTGATTTTTTACTAGTGGGTTTATAGTACTTGTGAAACCCGTTTTGAAATGAGGCCCATTTGATTGTTTGACGGATCTGTCTGTCTGATAGACGAACTGATTGAACGTGTGTTTCCTCTGTTTTGTCTGATGATGAATTTTAATACGGAATCAATTTGAAAAAATGTACAGTACTGCTATTAGCGAGGTTGTGTCTAAGCTATAATGCTAGTAAATCGGTTATTCAAAACAAAATTAGTGCAAACAGGTATGAATGAAAATGATTTATCCATTTGCCTGATTCGTTGCGACTGACAAAATAGTACAAGAATCAGAAATAATTGTGCAAGCTTTAACCCCATTATATTATTAAATTTTTTTACAAATATGGTATTTAGACCAATTAGTTGTTTGAAGAGGGCGCATATCAAAATTTCGCCCCGGGCGCCTATTAGCCTCAGGACGGCCCTGCAAACAGTCACGGTTTGGTTATGAAGCTATACTTGCAAAGTGTCATCTTGTTCCAAAATAAAAGATACTTCAAAACTTTTAAGCTGCAATGAGAATAGTTTTGCGCATTGAATAGACTATTTAAAAGACTAGTTTAAATGATAAAGGTAAAATGAGTAATAAGTGACCTAATACAAAAAATGAGAAAAATATGTTTAAAATGAAAAGGATAGATATTTTAAGGTATAAGAAAACACAATTCATATAACACTTAACATCTTTACTTCAAAACCAGAAATATATAAAAAATATCGAAACATTGATTAAAGTACTACCCATCTTACATTACTATTAATACAGGCAAATAAGGCACTAACATATATTAGTATGAAGGCAGTGCCGGATTTGTGGCCTACGCTCAGATTTCTGTGTGGCTCCCCTGAGATCTGACGGCCTCGTCAAAGTTGGTGACTTTTTTTTTGCAAAATTATGTTCTGGAGCCGAATTATGCCCTCAAATTCACTCCAAACACCTTATTTTCTACAGTGTGTGGCCCTAAGCCCAGGCTTGGTGGGCCTAGTGGTAAATCCGGCACTGTCTGAAAGAGCCTTGTAAACACCTAACACCACTGAACTCTGAGATAAAAATGAAAATCAAACTGATTTTTAAATTAAATTTTCGAACGGGTCTAAATAGGATTTGCAAGATGCATAGAGCCATGAGAAAATATCATAAATTAAGTCACATGGAATTTTAGGCAGCGTACTTTAAGAGTAAGCTACTTTACTACGCCATGACTAATGAACCTTCTTCCATAATTCCCTATGATATCTCAAAGTGATGAATTGATTTTTATACAGCAATAAAATGTTTATAAGTTGTTTCACTTATAAATCTAGATTTTTATACATAAACTGCCTGCTTAATGGGTTAAAGATTTTTTATTTAAACTTTTGAGATATGAATAAATTTTCTTAACAACCACTTCACACATTGAAATGAAATAATAATATTTTTAGGTTATATAAGTTATTATATAATTACAAAATCATTTGTGATAACATTATAATAAAACAGTATAATTGACCAACAAAAAAATTACCTTGTAGTAGCATATAATAACTTAAATAGAACTGTTATATAGGTACTGTCCGAGGGGTTTTCAAGCAGTTTTATTAAAATATTTGTGCTTGGAATAGTTTTTTTACTAGCAAAACCAGTTAGAAAGTAAAGTAAAACTTAATACTCTTATTTTCTTATGTATACTCAAGATCACAAATATTTACAGTAAAAAACAGTATAATGACTTAGCTCTCACAGGTACAAAAACACTCTTAAGTTTTAAAAGTAAAAAAATTATCTAAATATTGTCCTGACGAATAAAACTAAAAATTGTTAACCAACATAACTTAGGACGTAAAAAAATCATAATAATGAAAAACTACTCCACGAATAAGTCGAATGTATCTTATGAGTGCTTATCATTAACATTTAAAAATAATATGGTCTAACCACGATTCAACTGAATTTCGTGTGGCTTATCTCAATAAAATATTTCAGTACAAACTTAAGTTTACACCTTTACTAAAGGATATATTTTTAGAAAACATGACTCCTACAATAGTATATACAGTTTATCACAAAAATCAAACAGATTTAAATATTTATTATATTATTTGGAGTTACAATTCAATTTTTCATCAAAGTACCCGTTAGATAAATAACAGTATAATAATGTTATATAGTACTACTAAAACCTTACAGGAATGAGCTCGAGCAAAATGACAGTCATTACAACAGAAAACACATTGATTTTTTTATTCTGAAGGCTCGTGAATAACAGTCCGAATGTACAACATCTCGGATCTGTTTACATCTCACCAGAAAACAAAATGGATTGCCTCAGGTTCTATGAGGGATAAATTTTTACTCTGTTCGCATTTGTAAACTCAAATTGAAATTTTTAACAATTCTTACGATTGGATATATAATTACTTATTTTATTTACCACTGTGTAGCAGTGGTACACAGCCAATATTAATAAAATCGATGTACCCAACAAATATCCAATGTTGTACCGATTTACCACTAGGCGTGCTGGATCCGGGCAAGCAGGGCTGTGGCCTGGGAGTGAGTCGCACAACGTAAAAAAAGTAATTTTTAGAACATTTTACAAATATTTAAAATTGTAACTATTTTTTTAACTTAAAAGCTTATTTTAAATTTGTCTGTCATCAAAGAATGGACAGTTAGTTACATAGTAACTTTGTATTCCTTGAACAAAATGATAGGGGAGCTGCTCAGAAAGACTGGCCAAGGGGCTCAACGTCTGTAAATCCGCCACTATTGTACTCCATCAAAATTGTAAAAGAGTCAACTTGCTATCCAACCAAAAAAATTTGTATTTTTATCATTATAATGGGCTATTGTGAGACATTACCAAATGCAAAAAAATTTATATAGTTTTAAAGAAGTCTTAAACAAATGAAATTATAACTTATGATAAAAGGAAAAGGTAGCTCGAGACTCTTCTAAAGACAAATAAAACTACTAAAAAATTAGAAGAATAAAGTGATTTTTGGTAATTGTAAGTCTCTGTAAGTTTATACTAGTTAGTATGTTAACCACATAAACCAATAAAAAATGTTTACTTTTTCAACTATGACTATTTCTACTTGAAAACGTTTTTTACCAAGCATTTTGTGCAGTTCGGTCTTAAATGGTAATTGGATGTAAACTTGACATTACGATGGACTCATCACCTTATGAGGGTTGTTTTAACAAGTAAGGGTCATTTCTTGATAAAGTAAAATACACTAGATTAAAAAAAAATAATTATATTCATATTTTTGACATACTCTTCTCTAGCTTTCTATGAAATAACTTGAAATAGCTTGCTTGTTTCGATAAATGCATTCAGTATCATGCAATCAAGGATTTAAAATCCCTTCTTTAAGAAATCACCGCCCCTAAAACGTCTTGTAATGTGATTGTTATCACCACCAGTTCCACAGGTTAAGTGCTTAGTTTCAAGATGGCTTTTGGTACTTAAAATCACATTTCACAGGATAGAACAGGTGCCTGACATTACCCTTAATCAAAGGCAACAGCAGTGGACATAACCTAAAGGCCAAAAATTCACTGTGAAAGGGCAAGATCATTGCTACTGTGTTCTAGGTCGGACGAGGTGTTTTACACGACAAATTAATGCCACAAGATTAAAAATAAACGCCACCCCTTATTTCTTAACTTTAACAAAATCTGTAAAACAAAAGATGTGTAATGGTGAAGAAAGGAATTTTTCCAGCATTGCTACAAATCAAAGAAATTCTAATTCCAAAAGTATAATACATCAACCCTCCGTATAGCCAGGATCTTGACCTGAGTCATTTTCATGTCTTCGGGTACTAGGGTAGCCATGAGGGCCAGATTTACGATTTATGGGACCCTAGGCGCAAGCGGTGGATTTTTACCATCACAGGGAAAACCGGTGACTTTTTTTACAACATCTTGGACATAGGCAGGCCCCTAGGCGCACGCTTAAGGCATCTATGCTTAAATCTGGCCATGAAAGCCATCTAGGTCACAAACAGTTCACAAGAAAAAGCAAGTGAATTTGCTTGCAGTAACATTTTGATATAAGATTTATTGAAGGTGGCGACCGATTTCTATGAGGGATTTTAATATCTTAATTGTACTTTTGAATGCTTAATCAAGCAAGTTATTAAATGGAGGGGAAGTGTTTGGTTTGAAAAATCGGATGTTGATTTCATTTTATTAGAAAATGGTTCTCACTTAAAAAACAGCCCTCACACTTCACCAACTATAATATATAACCGTAACGTAATAAAATATAGCAAACATAATTTAAAAAATAACTATTAATAATTCTAATTTTGTTTGTTGACTATTATTTTAAATGCAAATTTGGAAAACAATCTTGAGAGCAAATTAATCTTCAAGTGCGTAACGCACTCAGATATAAACGGGGGACACGCGGCTATGTTCTTACGCGGTGCACTTAGTAATTGTTCAAGAAAGTAGGGCTTTTTGCTTTTACTGTACTTCTGAATAAGATTGCACCTTTACACCCAGCTCTCTAGAAATGTTGATCTATAGATAGAGTGGGTTCTCATCGAGACATGACGTAGGGGTTATCCATAAACAACATCAAAATGAAAATAACTGCAAGACAATGTTCATGGGGAGAGGGTTAGCTTCAAGATAACACAATGAACATTTTTTATATAAAAATTTTAACTAATTTTATAAGTAACTAGTGGTTGCACCTTTTCTTTGCAAGAGTTATGACACTAGATTCAAACTTGATTAACACAAAAATGTCAATCAAGTAGAAGTGGCGCCATTTTTCCTCACTTGTATGGGGCACAAAGAATGTCCCATGTAGTCTTTAAATGATGAGCTACTTTTAATGGAGAGGTACAGTGACGTGTCATTATAAGTGATACCACTGATATATAAATTTACAAACAGTAACAGTGTCTAAAGCTACTAATGTACCATCTCAGTGATGCGCTATTTCAAGCCTGCAGTGGTACAATTAAACCTCATTGCCAGTTCTAGTTACAGACATTTAGCTCCAGTAAACTGATGCTGCCAGAAAATCTTTGTAAAAAAACATCAACTGATGCTATTTAGACGTGTGTGCGACTGAAGAGAGTTAGCCAAAAGAGAGGGATAAAAGCAGGGATTTTTTTTGGGATAAAAATGCCAAAATACTTTGATGTAATTTATGAACGACCCCTAACATCAGTAACATTTAAGTCCACACCAGTGCACCAACTACAGTGGTTCAGGACTTTTTTACATCAAGATAAACAAGAGTATTTTTACCATCTGCTGAAGCCTGCAGCTGCTTACATTATACACATACAGTACACTCCTTGTATCAGTATATTATATCTATATATTGGTGCGCAGCCATGGACCCATGCCTTTGTAGAGTTTGTCCCAACCCCATCTTAGCGATACATAAGTAAATAAATTGTTATAAAGCAACTATATATTATCATGAGCACCAAATAGAGTGAATAAGTGACTGTACTGCTGGCAAAGTATTGTTTACTATTTGTTTTGGTAGTTATCAACTTTATGATCATGTTAAAGTAAACAAAAATTTACACGTAAAGTTCAACAAAAACATTTATTATCGTCATTTCAGCTGATTTTTAGCAGACAATTTGATGAGTTTATAATTTTACCATCCACCCTTATTTTGTGCACTCAATAATAGACCCAATGTTAACAGTTTTAATACAAATAAAAATCTACATTAGAATAAAAGAACTAATGTTTTATACAAAACACTTTATTATACAAACAATTTGACAACGTAAAAGTTGTATTTTGATCAATAACTTACAAAATACCCATAAAAAAGATATTTCACCAAATGTCTTTTTGTACAAAAGATATAATCAATCTTTCTCACAAACACTTCTTAAAAAATGCCAACAGAAATAATTTAAAACTTAAATCAAAGTCTTTGAGCCATGACTTGTCAATGCAGTCTTTGTTTCTTATATCACAATAAAAATAAACATTTATACTGTGCATATTACGTACAATATGCGCTGAGGTACCAGCAGGTGAGCAGTGCAAGTGCTACATATTATTTGTAGAATACTTTGTACTGCTCCAACATTTCTTCAGTCTCCATGAGTTCCTGGACCTGGATGTCTGTCATGTACAAGTCAGTATCATCTGTGGCACCGACGCCTTTGTAAAATTTCTGAAATAGGAGAACTTCCTCACTCGCTTCTCTCAAAATACGTATCTTGTCCTCTGTTACGTCTTGAATGCGTTTTAATTCTTGGTCGTACTGATTCTTTACAGCTCTACATTGCTGAAAAATCAAAAAGAAAGTTGATAAGTGATAGTAATAAGTTTAAATGGTATCAGGGGCCTGACACATACTATCTATATAGAAATTTTGAACCTGAATTTTTACAATCATTAAGGTAGTAATAATACCAAAAATTAAAAAGATATATAATTTTATGTTCCATAAGGATTATATGGGGAAAGAGTATGCTGGTTAGCTACCATGAAAATGTACAAATAGGGTTTTTAGACTAATACACAACAAATCTTAACTAGATGAAACCGCATACAAATTTTTCTGATGATATGTTGCAAAATAATAAGCGGGATCTAAAATTTTACTTATTTTCCATAAGGATATCATGGGAATAATGTACTGTGTTTACTGTTGTGAGTCTAGGATATCTCAAGTATTTTCCCACACAATTATTTCTTCAACATTAAAGACTTTTCACTGCTAACCATTTTACATTTGAAAATCTTTTAGATAGTAGAAGCAGGACTATAAATATGTCACATTGTATAATAACTTTAGTAAGCTAGATATCTGGATCACTTACTCTGTTATGTAATTAACCTATCTGTAATTACAGCCATTATGATGGCTAGATGTTTTCATACCACAAACACCATTAGCTATAGTTAGTTAGTTATTAGTTAGCAGTGGCGTAACTAGAACTTGGCTTTGGGGGGGATGGATAAGAATAAAATAGAGAATAGAGTGTCCACCATACCGGATAATTTAGAAAATTTTACTTAATAATATTAGGATTGTTAGTTTTTAGAATTTAATTAGGTAATAACTACCCTTAAAAAGGTAGTTATTAAGGGTAGTACCCAAGGGGCGTCTCTTTGGTCCCTTGTTAGGAAACATAGGCTACTCATCTCCAACATAATCATTTGAGTTTTTTCGTAGTTTACAATTACTTAAATACAACTTTCGATTCTAGTTAAAATGTGATCAAAACACACAAAACGTACAAAATAATATTATCAAGGAAAACATAAACAGTTGGGTTACTTTTTAAGCAGTTCGACGAATTTTGCTGTTGAGCAGAACCGAGCGAGATGCTCTAGAAGTTATGCTGGATTTCCCAAACCAACCAAAAAACCTTATTTTTACGGCCAACACTAAAATAGTTGTATAAATCATAAATTACAATTCTTAAAAGTGTATGGCCATAGAGCTATGATATAATTAAGCTCTGCTTACAAGGATTTTGAATATGAAACTTATCAACTTAGAAAAAAAACTTTGGGACTTATTGAGAATTATTAAAAATGTGTTTTGATTCTGTGAATATTGATAATTTTTTTAATAATGGCCACTTATTTTGAAAATTGACATGTTGCAACATTTTCTTGGTTACTATATTTTTATACAATCGTAACACATCACAAATAGGCAAAAATATGAAATTTAAATAACTTAATAAGTTATTTCAGTTTTAATATCGATGACATTGTAGTTTTGCATATTCCATGTCTCTTGTTTTGTTATTTCTCTGGCAGTTTTTCTTATCACTGTGTATGTTTTATGTCTGGATACCTCGTTAAGACTAAAGCATTGAAAAAAAAGAGCAGACAATTTTACTATTTTTTTAATTATTATTAATGTAAATAGAAGAATAAACGATTTTCTTGAATGAAAATTAAAATAATCCTTTCTTTTCAAATTAATAAGGAGTAGCAAAATCATGCACCGTATCCATAGTAAGAGCATAGGCTGATCGACAGCAATAGTGACGGACGGACAGGAGACACATTTGGCAACAATGTGACACTTCGCTCTTCGCCGAACCAATGACAAACCCTATATCCCCGCCGCGGCAGGGTAGGCTTTAAGTCCTATCCAAATTTTAATTCTAGGCCTCTTATAGTTTTTAACATCATACAACTTGAGTATTTCTATTTAAAAAGTAAGATTGCTATGCTATATATAAACTAATATTTTTTTATTATTAGGATTCTGGGGGAGGTTCTATCCCCCTCATCCCCCCCCCCATAGTTACGCCACTGTTAGTTAGTTAGTTATCAATGCATATTCAGTTGATACTTATATGAGCAATTGTAACGATAATGGTTCTTCTCTGGAGATATGTGACAATCTGAATGATACTTTATCTTGCAAGAATCTGATTGGTCTATGTGGGTGTGGCTAGCACCCCATCGGTGTTAGCTGTAGGAGGTATCTTTAGGGGCTGCGTCCGCCCTCCCATTTAGTACTGTCCGCGAGAGTAAAGAAGTCCCCCGAGCCAGAGCGATGTGCAGCAATGTCCGCATGTTGCCGCGCGGTGTTTCGGTAACGTAAAAACGAAAAAATGCAGGCGCCGAGTAACAAGCGCCTGCAATTGTTGGAATAGGCCAGGACTCAGAGGACTTCTTTACTCTCGCAGAGAGTACTTGTGTTAAAAACCGGGAGAAGAAATGTGGGGAAGTATGACGGACTGAAGGGTAATCCCAGAGAAGCCAACAGTTCAGTTTTCGCGTCTCCCTATTTTTACAAATTCCCTTATTTGGACTTAGTAATTTGAATGTTTGTTTTATCATCTTGTAGTTGTTTCCTGGATGTCAATCAAGTACACAAGTTCATTAAGGCTCGGTTGATTTCAATCATTAGAAACCAAGCTGAACCCCATCTTATATCTTATGGTTTAAATACCCTTTAAAATAAAAAAATAAAAAAGAACACCTTACAAATATCTACAAAATTTAGATTTTTGTCCTTTTAATGGGGTGAATATCCTTAAAAACCTAAAATTCAATAAAAAGGAAAAAACCCTGGAGATGTCATGGGTTGATACCTATATGCTGAATTTAATTAAAATCAGACGCTGGTGTCGCCTCACTGAAAACCATTATTTTGATTCGTGGAACACTAACTCAAATATTTCCACTAAAACAACTTAAACTCTAAAATTTGGATAAAAACAATAATTTCTCCATATACAATGTTAGGAGGGAGAAAGTAATATATGTGAATAAGGTTATATTCCAAATATTGTGATAAATTTTCACTAGTAATTTAGCTATTAATATTGGTTAGGTTGGTACATACATTGCACATCTGTGACGCCTTCCTTATCTAAACCTAACCTTACCTAACCTAACTACTACTTTTATTGTTATGTTTTCCTACAATTGTACACCTACCATTTCAAGTTAAACTGTACGAGATAAGAATGTTAGATCATAGGAGATTTCAAAAAATTTGCCCCTATAAACAAAATGTGTAAAATCTGCATTAGGCCTACGTTTTTATTTTAAGCTTATACAAATATTTTCCACTCAATTAACCCCTTAAGCGCCGAGTAATTAGCCACCGCGGTTTTTAGTAGCGCACAGTTTAATTACACGATCAATTCGAAAACGCAGCGTTTTCGTCTCAACGTGACGAGCGCGATACTGCAAAACTCTTATTGTGGACGTAGCTCCAGAAAAATCTACTAAAGTGCAGCACCAAATGGTCTGCAACTCGTCAAGGTCAACTGTACAGTCTTGGCAGGAAAAAACCTGACAGAACAGTTGTACCAAAACAAATCAGCTGAGAACGTCAAATCCGAGTAAACTCGGACGTGGCGGTTATCCAAGCGAGGGTGACGCACAAGTCTCGTGCGTGGCGGAGCGCGTACAGAATACTACCACGAGTTAACTCGTGCACAGCGGTTAAGGGGTTAAAGAAACCGTCTATGTATTCTGATCCAACCTGTCATAACTGAACGGAGAATTAAGTTCTGGTAGAGAATAAACAGAATTTAAATTAAAAAAAGGGGTAGTGATTTAACGGAAAATATCCTGTAAATGTAGATAACGAAAACAGTTAGTTAGGGTTTCTTACCCCTGATACTGACATCGATTGTTAGTATAGACAGATGACTGCAGTTTCAGCCTCATTAGGCCATTATATCAAGCCAAAACAAAACAAAAGACGTCAGACTCCATTTACTTCAGTGATGTGAAAGGTCATTATGATGTTCACAGATTTTGTCATAAATTAATCACAACACAAACAATTACACATTTAAAATTTAAAAGAACAGAAGAGAATTTGGTATCGCGCGGCCAGTCTAAAACACGCCTAAATAGTTCTGCACATTTTGTTTTTTTAGTGTCTTTTAGCAAATTTCCCCTATAGGGAAGAAGCTATTACGGTAGGTCTCATGGTAAGACCTAAGCCTGAGACCATGATAACTTTTTGTTTTGGGGCCCCCAGAAGCAAAAAACACCATTCGTTCGAATTTCTATATATATGTGTATATATATATATATATATATATATATATATATATATATATATATATATATATATATATAAATGTAAGAGAAAATAAATAGAACTGAGCACCCTTTCTTTTGACTATTTTTAATAGCTACATGTTTCAGCCCTATCGGGGTATGCCATAGACAAGAACAAAATAAAATTATGAATAACCACATACCAGCAAGAAACCCCATATATGAGAAAGCAATGACCATAAAGAAATGAAAAATCCCAAAATACCTCTACAAAAAACAGATGATATAAAGAATTATTTATTTATCACTATGATAAAAATATTTTGTTTTTGTTAGGTTAGATATAGCTTGAAAATGGCCCCGATAGGGCCGAAACATGTAGCTATTAAAAATAGTCAAAAAAACGGTGCTCAGTTCTATTTATTTTCTCTTACATTAATAACTTTAGCAGCCCTCCACAGTGAACTTTATACTTATAAATATATATATATATATATATATATGTCTGTAAGCACGATAGCGCTCGCAAAAATGGTCCGATCGGAATGAAATTTGGCGCAGGTGAGTAAAGTAGTAATTATTCGGATGAGTTCGAAAACCAGCCCGATCGGACCACTGGAAGGGGGGGGGGTAAGGGGGGTAAACCCCCCCAAAAATGGGTTTTTTGGGGTTTTCACATAGGAAAATAAAAATAATCCAATTTTGTTTGGCACCATTGAATTCAGCTCGTAAAAACAAACAATTTAGTATCTTGAATCATTGCTCTATGTCCATTGGTTACCGAGATATTGAAAGTGGTAAACACAGTACGTTGTCCCTATGTTAACCTTATGGGAAATAAGTTAAATTCTATATCTCGCTTATTTCACAACATATATCTTAATAAAACTTGGTTTGTGGCTTCATTTAGATGAGATCTAATGCATTTTAGTCTAAAATCCCCGATATTTCCATTTTTATTGCAGCACACCTGCATACTCATTTCCCATGTTATCCTTATGGGAAATAAAAAATTCTATATCTTCCTTATTTCTTAACGTATCTTGATAAATCTTTATATGTGGCTTCATCTAGTTGAAATATACTGGATTATGGCCTAAAATACCCTATTTTTACATTTTCA
This sequence comes from Flexamia atlantica, assembly GCA_035578135.1. Taxonomy (NCBI): domain Eukaryota; kingdom Metazoa; phylum Arthropoda; class Insecta; order Hemiptera; family Cicadellidae; genus Flexamia; species Flexamia atlantica. The sequence continues at coordinate 30,637,422 of JAQJVK010000003.1, forward strand.
TGACAGCAAACCTGTATACTCATTCTCCATGTTAACCTTATGGGTAATAAAAAAGTTATGTAGTTTGCTCATTTCTCAAAATATCCTGATAAGAACTGGCATGGGGCTTCATACAATTAACATCTACTTGATTATGGTTTAAAATACCCAAATCATCAAATTCCTGAGGCAGCAAACCTGTGTACTCCCTTTCCCAATGTTAACCTTATGAGAGGTAAATAAAATTGGATAGCTTTCTTATTCCTCAACATATCTTGATAAAACATGTTATGTGGCTTCATATATTTTAGATATATTGGATTGTAGCCTATGATACCTCATTTTCAAATTTCTGTGGCAGCAAACCTGCATTTTTCCATACTAATCTTATGGAGGATAATTTATTTTTGAATAGCAATCGTGGGCATTAGGCAAGTCACAGGATGAGGGAAAAGGGCTCAAATTAAATGAATTAATGTTAGGGACTCAGGAAAAGTACTGTAATTTCTTAAAGTTTGCTAGAAAACAAAAAATAACATAAAATAACTGCCATTTAAGTAGCATTGGGATCTAAAACGTCTGCTTTGTTTACATTAAAACATGTGAGCTGATGTTTGATTCAAAGCCATATGGTGGATACAGACATATGGCCTCTATTTAAAGGCCAGATAACTAAATATGTCAAATAAATGTACTATATTGAATACATATTTTTACTGATGATGTTTATGAAATTTTTTACTCAAACTTAAACAGCTGGTCATTTCTCCATATGATTAAATTTGAAAAGCCAGCTGTTTTGAAGTTTTGAAAATTGCATTTTCGTGCCAAGTATAGGCTATTATTTTTGTATAGCCTTTTGCTCCTAAAAGCCACTTGGAGAGTATTTTTGCACGCTTTCTTTTGAATGTATATTGATTTTACTTGATGCGAGACTTCATTTAAATTATTTATTTATGCACTTGAAATTCGCTGAGTATGCAGAACTGCTGCAACGGGGGTATTTTTAATTTTAAATGTGAGACTGTTTATGTTGTAAGTAATTTATGTTAAAATGTGAGAACATTGTGACCTTTTCATCACTGAAATAAATGGAGACTGATCATGGTGTAAGGAAAAAAGAAATGTGTGTGCACAGTCAGCTGGGGGCCTATTTTTGAAACGGTTGACAGTTGAGTAGTGAGTCACTCGTCAAGTTACCTCCCAGCTGATGGTAGCATTGTTTAAACCACCACGTGGGAAGTCAACGTTTCAGACGATACATCTGTCAAACTAGAAAGCCAAATGTAAACATTGACCAATTTAAGGAATTATCTAATTTTTCGTGGCTTTAACTAAACTATCTTGGAATATTTACAGATCAATTTAGTTATATGCCATTTTATAAACAGTTCAAAGGCTATCCGAACTCATTTAAATATTTAGTATCAAAATGTAAACATAACCTAATTGGAAAGGCTTTCCATGATTACTATTATTACATCCTCCAAAAGAGAAGAAGAAGAAGCTTGTTTCCTGTCAAATCAAACGTTTTTACTCAACAGCCTATTGCTTGGTGAGTAAAAATGGTTGGATTGGTGAGATACTCAATGTATATGACGTCTATATTTAAATTATGAATTTTTAACAATAAATGCCTATTCAAATGATATACACAGATGTTGTGGGGCTGAATTCATTAAGTTAGTTAGGGATATTTTTATTTTTATCTATGAATTCATTTTATAACTAGAAACAAATTACTTGAGGGTTGAGTGACTCAATCACTCGCCAACTCAACCATTTCAAAAATAGGGCCCCTGGTGTGATGTATTAGGGCTCACGCAACTAGCACTTAAGACTACAATGCAAACCAGTTTCTACAACTCAATAAAAATATTTTTGTGTACGGTCTTAGTTCAGCTTTCTTGCTGCAAGGTCCGCTAGTTGCATGGGCCCAACTACGTCATACCAGCTGACTGTTCACACACCTTTCTTTTAGCGAATTTCCCCTATAGGGAAGAAGCTATTACCGTAGGTCTCATGGTAAGACCTAAGCTCGGGACCACTATAACTTTTCGTTTTGGGGCCCCCAGAAGCAAAAAACACTATTCGTTCGAATTTTTATATATATATATATCTACATATATATATATCTATGTGTCTGTTAGCACGATAGCGGCCGCAAAAATGGTCCGATCTTCATGAAATTTGGTACGGACATGTAAAGTGGTAATCAATTGGACGAATTCGTGAACCAGCCCGATCGGACCACCGGAAGGGGGGTAAAGGGGGGTAAACCCCCCCCAAAAATGGGTTTTTTGAGATTTTTACATAGAAAAATAAAATTTTTCAAATTTTTATTGGCACCATTGAATTCAGCTCAAAAAAACAAACAATTTAGTATTTTGAAACACTGCTCTATGTCCATTGGTTACCGAGATATTGAAAGTGGTAAACACAGTACGTTGTCCCAATGTTAACCTTATGGGAAATAACTAAAATTCTATATCTCGCTTATTTCTCAACGTATCTCAATAAAACTTGGTAAATAGCTTCTTCTAGTTCATATCTACTAAATATTGAATTAAAACCACCCAGTTTTAATATTCCTGTAGCAGCACACCTGCATACTCATTCCCCATGTTAATCTTATGGAGCTTACAAAAACATGTCAAATCTCGCTATGTAGGATTGAAATATGTTGTTTTGCATTTGAAATTCGCTGAGTATGCAGGTCTGCTGCAACGGGGGTATTTTCTTTACACCATGGAGGCTGATATCTTTTGTTTTGATTTAATAATGGCCTAATAAGGACAAAACTGCCATCGCTGATTATACTAAGAATCAATTACAGTATCAGGGGTAAGTAACCCTAAATATTTTTGTTACTTAACACATCCCTTCTAAAGGCAAAAACATGAATAAAACAAATAGAAACCTTACATGGTCAGTATTTTTACTGATAGTAAGTACTAAGTACTGACAATATTGGATCTAGAATCCAGACATTCCATCAATCCCATCTGTTTGCATTCATCACTATTCCCATCAATACCTGCAGTTTTCACCAGTATTTACTATCAGTTATACTGTCCTAATAACCCGTAATGCTGTCATTTACACCGAGAAATACTGTCAGTAATACTGACCATGTAAGGTATGCTTAGGTTTGGGACCGTGTAATTTTAGGCTTTCTCACATAATTCATCCCAAAACAGGTAGCTATCTTAACACTTTCAGTGCTGTGAATGTTTTGGAGTGAGGGGAATTCTAAGGTGCCATTCATTGGTTTTGATCAATACCAAGGATTAGCCACCTCGTCAGAAGTTGTTCTTCATTTATTTGCTGCTCAAGGGGCCGTACAGTCCAAAAACAGTATTATTATATAAGTATAGCTAAGATGTTTTGTTACTGTACAATGTTTCAGAATTTATGTAATATTGCAGTTGTGCGCTAGTGTTGCTTTCAGTTTGTGGCTGCATCTGGCGGCAACAAAAACATATCAAGAGGGTTCTCTTTTTGCATTAGTATATGTTAAATACTGCAACTAGCGACAAGCTACGACCCCATAAAAGAGCCCTTGTTAAATTAATCAGAATAATAGCAATTACTGGTGGTAAAACTATAAAGCTATTCCAATAAATGCATTAGTGTCATGTTGCCAATTTAATTCCTACAGAATTGAACTTTGTTTAAATTCAGCATTTCAATTATTGGTGATGAAAGACCACTGTCTGGGTAAATAAAAAATGCTTTAGGCCGCATAATGTACAGCAGAAAAACCACCACCTCATTTGTTTTTGCAATGGATTGTTTGGATTTAATTTAACTTTGAGAATCGGAAGCCCTATAAAACTTTGAAATCCAATTTCAACTAGTTCAGGGAACTCTCTTGGTTGGACTGTAAGTTAGGTGGTTTTCTTAAAACTACCAGCAGTTCGCGCATTATATCTCCGTCAACGGCCGAGTCAGCTGGTTGCAAGGTGCGGGGGTGGGAGAGGGGGTACTCTTCTGAACAAATTGTTCTAAAACAACGCTGCATGTAAAATAAAAGCAGGATTTTTACAAATAAAACGAAACCGTACTTAGCCTAATAAAACGACTGGATGTAAATAAAAAACGTCTTACAACACTTATATATTTACACTTATATTGTATTTACATACAAGATGGTAAATATACAAAAATGCTGGAAATTGGCGATCGATTTTGGTTGGTCACACCAACCATCATCAGGCCCAATGAGAGACTGGCAGATCCATCATGGCGTCCATCCTTTTATCCTATTGGTTGCCAGAAGTTCCGCTGGAAACAGGTTTTGGTTTTTGAACGTATCACCAGAGTCAAAGTTCACTTGCTCGTTAATCAGTTTGTCTCTATCTTTACATTTTTCTTTAAATATATATAATTCTTCCCATGTGTTCATTAAATTTCCTTTTTTAAAGCATTTCATCATTTTGAGGTTTTCTTCTATATTTCCTATGTTGTGTCCATCTTCTAACAGGTGTTTGGCGACATTAGATCTTTCCGGTTTCTTGTTTTTCCAGGCTGATATATGGTTCTTGTACCGTTTTACAAAATTTACTGTTTGGCCTATATAAAATTTATCACAGTCATTGCAACTAATTTTGTATATTCCAGCAGTATCAAATTCGTTGCATTTTTCAATTCTTGGGTGTAGAATATTTACGATTGTGTTCTGTGTCTTGAATGCTGTAGAAACTCCGTATTTCTTGAATCTGTTTGCAATTTGCTGTGTCCTTGTTCCAGTGTAATTAAATACCGCATATTTCTTAGTTTCCAAGGTTTCTCAGTTTTCTTCCAGGGTCTAATGTTGTGGTTTCACAAAGGCGCTCTTGATTCCTCATTTTTTTCTCTCTTTATTTTCACTGAAAGTTCTTCGATGGTTCTTGACTGGAAGCCATTACATTTCGCTATCGCCTTTATTGTATTTATTTATATATCTTTCTCTTATCTTCGGTCAGTGGAATCTTATGTACTCGGTAAAGCATCGATCTGAAGGCGGCAGTCTTGTGGCTGTTTGGGTGTACTGATTTACTATTTATTGTAGGCCTAGTGTTTGTCTGTGTGGGTTTCCTGTAGGTGTCAAATTCTAGGTGATCTTTAATAAGACGCCATGATGGATCTGCCAGTCTCTCATTCGGCCTGATGATGGTTGGTGTGCCCAACCGAAATCGATCGCCAATTTCCACCATTTTTGTATATTTACCATCTTGTATGTAGGCTAAATACAGTATAAGTGTAAATATATTTTTAAGTGTTGTAAGACGTTTTTTATTTACATCCAGTGAATACAAATTTAAAAATTATTTAAATTTTAATTATTTAAATTTTAGAGACGTAATTTCAGTTTAATCGTCTTGGAATTGACATTGTAATTCTTAAGACAACATGTCTAAGTGCAACGGTTGTTCGGAAGACTTAACAGCTAATGAATTTAGTGCCAGATGCAACGAGTGCAAGTTGACTTATCATGCGTCATGTACAAGTGGAGGATCATCGCAATATTTTACTAAAAACAAACTGAGAACATGGAGGTGTGATAATTGCAGAGACAATGTTTCAGTTGTGTCAGGTAAGAGCAATGACGATTTTGACGACAAAAAATCAATTCTAGAAGCAATAAACGAAATGAAAGGTGAGATAGGCGAAAAATTGGACTTGGTGCGGAATACGGTCGATCAGTTAGATGCTAAATTTGAGAGCTTAAATTCTAAAGTATCTCAAATTGAGGAAGAGCAGACGGAGTTACGTGCCCGTTGCGACGCGTCGGAGCGCGAGCGCAAGCAGCTACAGGATCAAGTCCGCTCGCTGCAGCAACAACAACGCGACGCCGACCAACACTCCCGCGCCGCCAACATCGAGGTCGTCGGTCTACCGTACACCACGGGGGAAGATCTGTACCATATTCTTGGACTTATGGCTCGAGTTCTCGGCGTGAGTTTCAAGAAGGAGGATGTGTCCATTGTGCATCGACTCAAGCTGTTTTCTCAAAAGAAACATCAGCATCCCCCTATCATCGCACAATTCGTTTCTCGGTCAGTCAAAGACACCTGGATTACTGCTGCCAGAAAAATCAAAGGCCTGCGCTCGTCGGATCTGTCCAGCTCTCTTCAGCCTAGTTCTATTTTCATCAACGAACATTTGACAGCTTATAATAAAGCATTTCTCGGCCGAGCTAGGCGCCTCATGAAAGAGAAAAAACTGCATTTCGCTACCTACACCAATGGAAAGATCATCATCAAAGTTAAAGAAGGTGAAGACGCGAAGAGAGTCACCGAGATCGAGGAATTGGACTGCTATGAAAATTGTTCTTAGTGCTGCTAAAAAATAGGTACGCATAGGCTGAGGTTTGTTGAAAAACTTCGCCTCTCTTAATATATATATATTTTTTTTCAAATTATTGCAGGATGTTTTACTCAAATAAATCAGTTTGGCTTGGAACGTAGGTCCATTAGCCTATTAGATTAGATTTTAGGCCCTATCGCCTAAAACTAATGTAATACTGACGTAATATGTCTTTTTTTTGTTGTTTAAAGTGTTTGCTGATTTTGGGGGTAATATACTCTAAATAAAATATTGTTCTTGGGAAGTATTGTTCTGTAAGGTTTTGTTAAAAAACTACGGCAATCTTACTATATTTTTTCAAAATTTAGAGAATACTTTAAATAAATCTGTTTGGTTTTGGAGCTTAAATTTATTTAAGCCTACCGTAGGTCTATTAGCCAATTAGATTAGATCTTATAAAACGAACGTAACACTTACGAAAGATGTCTTTAGTTTATAAAACGTTTGCTTATCATGGGGAAAGATATATACAGTAAATAAAATATTGTTCTTGGAAAGTACTGTGTAGCTTAAAGAGCTTTTTTGTTCCGACAAAATGTCAATCCCAAGTTTTGTTTTGTTCTATCACATAAAATATCACCAAAGCGGAAGGATTATTGTGTTGTTACCATTTATAAATTTAAGACTGTGAAAATAAAATTTAAAATCTTTTCCTATGTTGTTATAACCTAAATCGACAATTCCTTTTATTTTTTCTAACCTGTTGTGATTCTCTATGTTAATAATCATTTCCCATATTATACATCTATTCAGGTACTGACAGTTAATTTAAAAATCAAAATTTACTAAGGTAGGTCTGGTAGGTATCTTATTTACTTATAAGCTTTCTGTGTCTACCATGCATATAAGTTTCAGAATAAAAGGAATATTTTCTTCATAAAGAAATGCTTGATTTTTTCCAAAAACTGATTTTTATTTTATTTAATATATTCACAAATAATTTTAATGATAGGTCAAAATAAATTAGTTATGGTAATTCAATTATGTTGGCTATGAGATGGTTTTTTCTCAGTAATTTAAAATCAATTTAGCAAGATATATTTTCTGTATCATTGGAAAAATATTTTAGGTGGTAAAATGGTTAAATTTTCCTTACAAGTATTAATCTGAATTATTTAATTGCAGTTATAAATTATTCACTACTCCTTTGTTAGTTTTTTAGTGTTATGCATAAAATAATCACCTAATTCTTATATTTAAATATAATGGAATATGATTGAAGGAGTTTAATGTAGTTTTCAATCAAATATCTTGTAATTTGTTTTTAGGTTTTCGAGTTTAAGGCAGGTAGCTACATCGCCAGCACAAATTATATCAATGCTTTGTAACTCACTGGGTAGAAGGCTAAGTGCGTGAATGGCCTGGTTAGATAAGGATGAAAATTCTTTTGAGTTGTTCTTTTCTAAAAATAAGTGTCTTGAACTAGAAACATTTAGTGAGTACAATACATTTTTTAATACTGGTTTTACAGGTATAAATACTCTTAAGATCTTTCACTGCAATATTAGGAGTATTTCAAAAAACTTTGATGACCTTTTATTAAATATTAGCTTGATTTCTCTCAGGTTGGATGTAATTGTTTTAACCGAATGTAGATTGAGTGGTGGGGAGGAATTCACTATTGACGGTTTTGACATGTACAAAACTAACAGACAACTGAACCAAAATGACGGTGTTGTTATTTTTGTAAATAAACGACTCACTACTATTACTGTTTCGCAAGTCACACTAGGCGACGTTTACGGGTTAAGTTTAGACTTTGAAGCAATAAATACACATTTTAACTTACTTGCTATTTACAGAACTTTTGACAGCAACATCGAACAGTTTTTGAAGGGACTAGAAACTTATTACAATGGCTTAAATAGGAATAAAAATTGTATTTTTTTAGGAGATGTAAATTTAAATATTCTAAAGAGTACCAGTGTTTCTGATACATATTTAAATATATTGTTTGAGGCTGGTCTTTTTAATTACATAGACAAGCCAACTAGAGTTACCGAAAATAGCTGTTCCTGTATAGATCATATATTTGTTCGGTTTAAAGAGATGAATAAAGTCGAGTCAGCTGTGTTGCATACAAGTATAACGGACCACTACAGCACTGCCCTCACGATCACGGCGACAGGTGACTTGGACTCTGACCCTACTGATAATTCCACTGCCACTCGGACTATTGTTGATAATGTCTTATTGACGCAACAATTGACTAGCACTGACTGGGATCCTGTTTTAAATGAAACGGATGTTAATTATTGTTTTCAAATGTTTACAGAAAATATCATAAAATCCATGGATAATTCTAGAAAAATATTGAAGAATAGTACGAGATATAAAAAATTGAAACCTTGGATTACTTCTGAACTTGTTACTGGAATCAGGCGTAGGGATAAATTAAGTAAGGATGTTAAAAAACAGCCATTTAATATTCAGTTAATTCGTTCCTATCAAGAAGTAAGAAGTAACCTAAGTAAATATTTAAAGTTGGCTAAAAAGAACTTTTACAGAAACAAAATTAATGAATGTAAAAATGATCCTAAACAGTTTTGGAGTATTATCAATGAGCTTTCTGGCAGATCTAAATCTAAAGACAAATTTCCAATAAAACATTTTGTTCATGATAATATTTTGGATGTAGGGACAAACTCTTATAAACTGATTGCTAACGACTTTAATTCTTTTTTTTCTATGGTAGGCCAAAATTTAGCTGCTGCAATTGATTGCAGCGGGGACCCAGTCGTACGTGACGCTGACTATTATACAGACACTACATTCACTCTACAAACTGTGACAGAAAACGACATTACACAACACGTACTTGGACTTAGGGGAGGGTCTGCCCCTGGATGCGATGGGACAACGGCACAGATTTTTAAAGAAAATATTCATATTTTAAGTAAACCTCTACTACATATAATTAATTTGAGTTTGACCCAAGGCACATTTCCAAGCTGTTTAAAAATTGCAAAAGTTACCCCTCTTTTTAAATCTAATGACAAATCTGACAAAAATAACTATAGGCCTATTTCTATGCTGAACTTCTTATCTAAAATATTGGAGAGAATAGTTAAAGATCAGTTAATATTTTATTTGCAAACCAATAATATTATATGTGGGTGTCAGTATGGGTTCAGACAGGATAGAAACATATCAGATGCACTCTTTGATGTTTGTAAGGAAATAAATTGTTCAATATCAAATAAAAAACGATCTATGCTAGTTTTCCTGGACTTAAAGAAAGCATTTGACTCAGTAGATAGAATCAAATTATTAAATAAACTTGAATATACTGGAGTTAGGGGCAGCGCCCATGACTGGTTCAGGAGCTACCTCAGCGGTAGATTACAGTGTGTTTCAATATCTGGCATAGACAGTGACCTCTTACCTATAGATTATGGCGTAATTCAAGGCAGTACACTTGGCCCTATCTTATTTTTAGTATACATAAATAATATTTCAAAACTTGATTTGAGTAGTAAAATTTATTTATTTGCAGATGATACGTTAATTTTTGTAGAGGGTAGAGATTGGAATGAGGTCCGTCAAAAGGCAAACAATGATCTCAAAATCATAAAAAAATGGTTCGATCAAAATATTTTGTCCTTGAATATATCAAAAACAAAGTTTATGCCAATTTCCTTGAAAAATACTACAGATTATGAACTTCAAAATTTAATTATTCATGATTGTATGGACCCTCAGGGAAACTCATGCTCTTGTAAATCTATAGACAAAGTTTTATCTCATAAATACCTGGGAGTTACATTTGATTATCGTTTAAAGTGGAGTGAGCACATTGATTTTTTTAAAAATAAATTAAGGAAATACATTTTTGCATTCAGACAATTAAGTGAAATATTAAACAATAATGAATTGAAACTAGCATATTTCGCTTATGTTCAGTCTATTATTACTTTTGGAATTATAGCCTGGGGGGGTTCATTTAAATCTCTTCTTCAGCCTATAAATGTGTGTCAGAAGGCTATTTTGAAGGCAGCATTCAAAAAAACTTCAAGGTACCCTTCTGACGCTCTTTTTATTGAGTCCCAGATTCTACCTATTAGACATGTTTTTATAAAAACCTTATTGATACATATTTATAAAAATTATGACAAAATTTTTTCTCAGGTCACTCATTCCCACCATACTCGTTTTGCTCAAAATGTTGGAATAAATTCTCTCCAGCTTCAAAAATCAATTTTAACAACGAATCCATTTTATATTGCTCAAACACTTTATATTAATATATGCCAACGTTTTCCACACTATAATTTTCTTTCTCTTCCAACACTTTCAATTTTTAAAAATAAAATAAAGACATTTTTATTATCGCTTAGTTTTGAAGAAGCCGAATCTCTTATCGTCAGCAGGTACGGGCGGACCTGACCCTACTCTCTCAAAGTCCCCCCCCCCTCCACTCATTCGAATATCTGGTTAAGTTTCCTTATCAGCATTGTAGCATTCATTTTTTCATTCAAATGCATTACAAATTGATTAATATTAGTATTTTACCTGTAAAGCTTGAACAAATTATATATTATTAAATTGTATATATATATATATATGTATAATAAATAAATAAATATATAAATATCCAAGACCACTTCATTAAATAATTAACCATTTTAGTTTTATCCTCAGATACTTGATACGAATTGCTTACCATCATATATATAATTATCTTTTAGAGCCCACGCACAGGCTTTGATGCCCATGTGGGCTTTTTCCATATTTTGCTATAATATTTAGTATGATTACAAATAGTATATTTTATGTATCATATATATTACTAAATTTTGTAATAACATTTTGAGGAATAAATCAAGTTTTCATTCATTCATTCATTCACAACAACACATATCATGCTAATCAAGAAATTATTTAATAAAACCGAATAAAATATTGCCTATGTTTTAAGTATGGAGCAAAATAATTAGCCTATGTGTTTTAGATAATCATTGAGTTTTTATAAAATATCTCATAATGTATTTGGCAACTGTTAGAAGCTGAAAACTTAAATTTGTCAGCCTATGAAAAATTATTACAATATTTCAGTAATGGTTGGCCTATTTTATTTTATTACTCACGTTCAAATGGCGAGCATGCAACTGTGCCATCTCCTGATAGTTGAAACCACTCATGCTTGCTCTAATTTGTTCACTGTCCTGAGCATGGCCAAGCTCTTCAAATTCTCTATTCCTTTGACGGTATATGTTCATTCTACTGTCCTCCAATTCTTGAACTATCTTCTTTATTTTATTGTCAAAAACTGCTGTACACAACTGATTCCTCTCATTATCATCAAGCTGAAAATAATGAAATATATAATAATTATGTGTCAGTCAAGCAGAATAAACAAAAATTAACAATATAACAAAGGATTTCTCCATTCAGTAGCCATTTTAGGTTCCGTTAAGGGGGTTCAATAGCACAAGTAGTTTTGAAACTATCCAAACAGTTGAAATTATCTGTTAGTTAAAAAGAAAAACTCAGTTTTAAACCAAAATAAATTTGTAGCCATTGCACTCCTGACTCTTTCTGATGACAGTTTGGTATTTGTTCTAGCTGTTGCATCATGGTATTGTTGATTCTGAATCTCTGTAAACAAAACATAAATTTCAAGTCATTGTGAAAATGTTCATGGGCGTAATTTCAGCATTTTAACTGGGGGGGTGGGGGGGTAAGACTTTCAAATCTCTGCTCTATAGCTCAATTTCACTGCCCTCCCCCCCCACTTAAAAATGTGATAGATGCTGAGTTTTGTTGAAAAAGCTTTACCAAATGATGGCCGCAAAAAGTCAGAGAGGTTTAACGCATATGCGATACCACCAAGAGATTTGACGGTCGCAAAGTACGTCCTCCTAGTACAGTAAAAATAAGTGAAAAATTCCATAAACCCCAAAAAAAATTAGCACAAGCAAGGAATTTGGTACAGATGTTGGGTATATCTTCCTTTTGAACATACTAAAACAGTCCCCTAAAATTGGAGCTGTGCTACGGCCGCCATCTTGGAAAATGGCGGCAATTTCTGTATTTTTGCCTTTAGCTCCTTTATTATTGGAGATACAGAAAAAAGTTTCAAATAAAAATTGTAGCCCATTAAAAACTACACATTTTTGGTTATTGCCATTTTTTCTCCAAACGCAACGGTTTTTGAGTTTTTTGCGATTAAGTATAATTAAATTGTGGCTTTTCCCATTATACAAAAATTTCAGAAAAAAGTCACTCAACTGCAGTTTTTATCAATGTTTTTTTTCAGACTATTGACTTTGAACCGCTATCCATTATTGTTGAGTGATTGGTTCTTAATTTTGACACATTTCTCATTTTTGGCCGCCATCTTGGACCCGCCATATTGGATATACATCATTTTTTTCAAAAGTAAAGATGGTGTTGTGATACATCATTACAGACTAGATTTCTGGCCTAAACTCAATTCTGAAATCTGTTTTTCAAAATTTTGATTGGCTAAAAAGGGGTATCTTATTTAGAACTGGAGATTTAAGATAAATAATCCAAAATAATATTCTAAGTAAGAAATATCCATAAGAAATTTATATGGCTGAATTTTTATTTGAGCATATCTTTTTAGAGAATCCAAATAAAAAAAAAAAACGGATTTCTGAATTGAGTTTAGGGCAAAAATCTAGGCTATAATGATGTATCACAACACTATCTTTACTTTTGAGAAAAATAATTCAGATCCAATATGGCGGATCCAAGATGGCGGCCAAAAATGAGAACCGTGTCAAAATTAAGAACCAATCACTCAACAATAATGGATAGCGGTTCAAAGTCAATAGTCTGAAAAAAACATTGATAAAAACATCAGTTGAGTGACTTTTTTCTGAGATTTTTGTAAAATGGGAGAAGCCACGATTTAATTATTCTTAATCACAAAAAAATTCAAAAACAGTTGGGTTTAGAGAAAAAATGATAATAACCAAAAATGTGTATTTTTTAATGGGCTACAATTTTCATTTGAAACTTTTTTCTGTATCTCCAATAATAAAGGAGCTAAAGGCAAAAATACAGACATTTGCCGCCATTTTCCAAGATGGCGGCCGTAGCACAGCTCCAATTTTAGGGGACTTTTAGTATGTTCAAAAGGAAGATATACCCAACATCTTTACCGAATTCCTTACTTTTGCTAATTTTTTTTGGGTCAAAACTTATTTTTACTGTACTATCCATGATACAACCGAGATCACCACGATAACTGTGAAATTTCATGCAAAATGACCAAGTGAATTTTGTCGATCGCTGCAAATGCTAAAGATTTGTTTTGTGATCCAACCAGATTTGCTGCAAATAATTGAGAAAAATGTCTCTAAATATGTGATCGCAATTTTCCACAAGCATTATGACCAACAGGTTTGATGGCCACTACACGAACAAGAGCTTTGTTTGCCACAATACAACCGATGTTAAGAGGCCTAACCAAGGGCAGTTTCTGCCTCAAAACAACTCCCGCCTAGTGAAATCACACAAATTGTCTCTTAAAACAAATACTTATGCACAAACTTTGTAAAATACAATATTATTTGACGGCCGCAATACGATCAAGAGATTTGCTGGCCGTGGAAACAATGAGCGACTATCCAGCCTCATATATTTTTATTATATGAGAACTTTTCTACAGTATAATAATTTGACTCATTGTAGTTTACTACTGAATGTTCACTAAACAAGTTAACAAACACTGTAGATTCACAGTCTAATTTACGAATAATGCATGTCGTCGCCTGTCTCTCCAGACGATGCCGCATCGGTGACTTTGGCTGCAATGGTGATTAGCAATGTTTTGATTATTTTAAACTATTGTGGATTAAATTCATCATAGCCGTACCAGGTCGGATCCAGCAAATCCAGGCTAATACGAAATATACTGACTCATTCACTCCTCGTTTCTATGTAACTCTCACAAAGCCTCAAGTTGTTAATAATTGGCAGAATGTTTGGGCAAGTCAGTTTCGCCATTGGACAATGATGGTGAACTCCCACAATTTTATGTTGGTCTTTGGTCAGAGGCAATTGATTACAGGAACAAAAAATCACTTAATTTATCGAATCAAAAGCTGGGATAAATTAACAAAGCAAATCACGTTTTACTCAGAATCTTCTTATGGTTTGAAATGTAAAAATGCCATTTTTGAAAAAATACTAAGGTTTCTATTGTGAAATAAGCGGAAAAGAAGCATCAAATTCCACTGTTAGCTACTCAAATAGTAGCTCGCTACAGCTAAAAGCTAACCATCTAAAAAAGTAGCAGCGCTATGGCCTTCGATAATAAAAAAGTGGCTCGCTACTGCAGCGCCACTACTTGTAGTGCGCTACTCCCCAACACTGTTTATTTGGTTGTTGCGATTTGACTGAAAGATCTGCCATTCGTGATGTCTATAACAACAACAAAACCATTATTTTGTTTCTTTGTATCACCTGTATTGAATTTCCCAAACAAATGTTGAAATTAATTTGCTCCCCAACTTTTCGTGTGGCTCATTGTTTTTTCTTAGTTTTATTACATCCATGAATAATTTTTACTCTACTTGCTGATAGAAACATATAGCTCTCACAATACTTTTGGTTTATGATCAGGGACGGACTAGGAGGAAAAAACGGCCCTGGCATTCTTCAGGCAACTGACCCCAGACAGGAAAGAAGGGGGTAACCTTCTGGGGGTCTGGGGGGTATGGAATACCCCCTGGGTGGAGGGGGGTCGGGAGGCCCACCCCTGGAAAAATGTGCAAAATGTGAAACCCAAAATCGTGTTTTAAGGCTATCTGAACACCTAGAAATGCCTAAAAGCACATAAAATAGTCTTTCAAACATACTACCACCCTGATGACATTACAGGTTGTCATTATGGAAAAATTAAGTTGTAAGAAATTTTATATTTGTTTTGAGAAATTGATTGTCAGAGTCAAACATTTAGGCTGTAGGGAAATGCCGGAGGCATTCCCTTCCTTTGAAATGATCACCTGTTATGTTTCATATATTTGTTAGTGATTCATGGCAATGTAAATTTTTAATTCCATGTAAATATACTCCTACTCCGCCACTTCGCACATTATTTTGTAGCCCAATACCAATATCAACTATCAACCTATCACATTAGGTTGTCTTGACTCATTCAATAGACTATTTCAACAACCATCGAACCATCAGTTTAAAAATGAAAGAAAATTGATAACCACCAATAATCAAAATCAAGGTCAAGTTTAGAAAAACTTTGAGCTAAAAAAAGGCCTACCTTTTGACAAGAGCATTGGGGTCCTTAAGCGGGCTGCACAGTACCACCGGCACTAATTCCGTTGGGGTAATTGGGGGGCTTAGGGCCGCGGCGGCCGTAATTCAGGCATTGGTGCTCTTTCACAGTAACTTTGATCAAGCAGTTCATTGGATGGGCCATCGGCCAAGTAGTTCCACAAGGGCCGGCCTCAACTCAGCAATAAAGATGCTGATTTTTATTTTAGTTTAGGCCCACTTTTTTTATCCACCGGCCCTTTTCTGACCTAAAGAGGCTGGCCCCTTCTGGCATTTGCCCGAATGCCCACATGGCCAGTCGGCCCTTGTTTATTATTATATTTTTTGTTGCTTTCTCATTTCGAACATGGCGACCCAGAATTAATGAGCTTAAGTATATAGATAGCTGTACCTGGTTAAATATGGTTGTATAGCAATAGGCCCTACCTAATTTTTTGGCCACAAATAAAGTATTTCCAGCACTTGAGAGGAATCTCTGGGGCAGTTCTTGAGATGATTGTGCAATCAATCATGTATAAAGACATACAATCAAATCTCAACTCTTGATCATATGAGTAGGTTACATGATAAAATGTGAGGAGGGCCTACTTACCATCTGATGGTTATTGTTGAGTGGTGCTAATTTGATGGGAGATTTGTTGTTTCTTGCTCTCCACTGACGGTATGTCAAATTTCTGTTAGGATCTGGAGGTACAAGACTTCGCCATCTATCTCTTACGGCTTTGTATCTATACAAAAGAAGCTTTTATTATTCTATATTAAGATGCAAGTTCGCAGGAGTGGCTGAACATTAGGCTCCTAAGAAGACATTTGAAATAGGCCTAAAAGATGTTGATACTGTTCACAAGTAATTACCAATCAAATTCAACCTCAGAACTGAAATATTATAATTTTGTCTCCCTAAGAGAAGTTTTTCCAGCTATTTTTTTAAAGCAATTTTTTATTTTAGATTGTTCTAAAGTGTAAAAACCAAGAAAAAAAAATAGTTAAATAAAAAAAGTTGGTACTTTGGTATTATGCGGATGCCACACTTATATAGCTTGATGTGGCGGTTATGTTAGGTTAGGTTACTATCAATATGTTCGTATGTCTTTCCTCGTTTTGTTACGAATCCAATAATACCAGATGAGGTAAACTTTTGCCCCCCAAATCCTGTTGACAGACGATGAGCGTGCTCCGGTTAACATCCTGTCATTGGCCTTTTTGAAAGGGATTTAGCGGGCAACATTATGACTCATCTTGTATCGTTTGATCTGTACGAATCGAGGAAAAGACTTTCATCGATATTTTTAACCAAACATATTTTATAAAATATTTATGATAACCAAACATAGGCTACTGTTTGAAATTCATTGTTGGTGATAGTGATTTTATATTTTGATTTGGATTTTTGCGGACATTTGCCATCACTGATTAGTAAAAAACAAATTTCACGATGTTTCAGGATCCTGAAACGTCGTGAACCTTGTTTTTTACTAATCAGTGATGGCAAATGTCCGCAAAAATCCAAATCAAATTTTAACCAAACATAACCGCCACATCACGCTGTATAAGGGTGGTGGTCAGGTGTGGCCATAAGCTGGGTGGCAACGCATTTAACTCAATTCTCACCGATTTCACTGCCTTCTGGGAAGCTAAACACAAAGCCCGCTCACTATAATTAAGTAAAATTTTTGGCAGTAAGTTAAACTAAAAAAATGTCCTAGTTCTGTTTGTGTAATTTTTGCCATCCATTAATAAAAATCCCTCTAAATTAGTGAGCACCACATAATAGAGGGAGGGTCCTTATACCCCCTCCCCCTGAGGCAATTTTCAATTCATAATCGTTTTTTGTATAGGTATAATGACATGAATGTTAAGGTTTTGCTTGTTTTCCACTTAAAAAATACAGTATAACCCAGGAAAAAAAAATCATTGATAATAGTTAAAAAATATTAATGTGAGATTATTTTTTGAAAAAAAAACTACTTCAGTTAAACTTTTTACATATATTTTTCAAGATATTACCTCAGGACCAATGGATATCATTCTTGGGCCATTAATTCTTTATTTTGATAGTGATCTTAATTTTCGGCCTTCATCTTGGATCAGCCATATTGGATATCAGCTTTATTTTATATTTTTGTAAAGATTAACGACCATCTTATTTACTAGATTTTTACACTGATTACCTAGCTGAAATCCCTTTTCCCCAAACCCTTTTCAGCCCGTCAAATGAAAGCTGGTATCAAGCTGGTTTTTTAAGACTCAAACGAACTACTTATCTTAATTATAAAAAGAGTTATATGAAAAATAATCAAAAAAATATGAAACTTTCATAAGAAATTTATAGGGAACATTTTTATTTGAGTATATATTTTTAATCAATGCATATTTTCAAAAATTTACTTCACTTATCCTTTTCCTCGCTGCAATCCTTGGCAAGGACTGTGAAAAAAAACCTCACAAAAAACTACCTTTGGTCAATAACCAAATTAATTAATTAAAATTATCCTTCATAATAATTACCACATGGGTAATTGTTTTACTACTCCATCCAAAAATAATTTAAAATTGTTAGTTTTTTATATTTTTACATTTTACCCCTCAACGCTTAAACTATTTCTTGGGATTGCGTTATTGGAAAGCTGTAAAGTGAAATTTGTGACAGTTGCGCAACATGGTTTTGCTAGTGGCACTTCGTAGTGAAAAATGTCTTCAAGGACCAATGGGTATTAGCATTTGGCTGGGGAAGGCTTATCTTTATGCTATTCTTTGGTCCCTGGATCCTACCTATTAATTATTTTTTAATACTTTATTTTTGCTTTTTAGAAATAAATTAACCTAGCTTTCTATTGTGTAATAAAACTTTTTTCCTACTTCAAAATGGATTATGTAGTTCACAAGTTTAAGACTTTCAAACGAAAACTGCAAAATGATTTTTAAATGGTGTATTTATAGTACTTTTTCATGAATTTTGTGTCTTCTTTTTCTACACATTTTGTGTAGGCTTATGCAAATGAAGGCACACTACCACTCAGCAACCCGCCAACTATGATGGACCAAATAATACAAAACATTAGATGTACAACTTAGGTCTAAAAACGCTTACCTTTCTTCATCTGATGTCAATTGGCCCAGTTTCTGCCATTCGGGATTATAGTTATCCTCATTTTCTTTTGGGTCTGAGCTGACAAACTCAAAAAATTCATAAGGCTTATCTTTAGTGTTGACATTTTCCTCCAAAAGATAGTCTTCCTCATCCAATATGTCATCATCAATCAATGGACTTGGCTCTTCTGTAGTAGCCTTCAGATCTGAAGCTGTGTTATCTTCAGTCCCCTCCTGGGTTCCAGATACACTTTCTTTATTAGTAGGTTCGATCTTCAAACCATCCCTTATGGGCGCGTCTTCATTTCTTTCAATCACTGTTACATTATTTTCTGTTAATGAGCATTCGTCATCAATATTTTCCTTCTTCTCTGACTCAGATTGTAAATTGCCAGCTGATTCTTCCATGTCTTTTAGAATGAGGCAAGTTTTATCTTGGTCAGTTATCGTGCTCTCATCCATTGATCTTAAAGATAGTAAAGTTTGATCATCCAGATCAACATTCATCGTCAACTCCCTCAATATTTCATCAAATTTTTCATCATCCATTTGATTTTCTAACTGAACCTGGGAGTGGTATTTTTCCAATGTCTCAATATTAGAAGAACTTTTCATCAATTCTTCAGTCAAGGATTGACAAGCTATTTCAAAGTCATCAACCTTTGGCGACTCATGCTCTTGACCAGTTTTTGGACAATCTTCAAACTCTGTTTCACCACACTCATCCAGCACAATGAAACTAGAGGCTGACATATTTCTTGATAAGCAACTTGGTTGCCACTTCTTCAATAATGACTTAGCAGGTGCCTCAAAGCAAGGCATAGTAGAAGATGTACTTGCTTCTGAAGGTGCAACAGATTGAACACCCGTGACTTTTTCTTCTTCAACCTTAATTTTTTTTGTAGTGGTGGCATCGGTATTTTCATCAATTTCCTCTATAGGTTGGAGTCCAATACATTTCCGTTTCAGGTTCTGCTTTCCCTTAGAGCATTTCACATCTAATGGTGACACAAGTCCGAAATCTGGCACATTTCCTGAATCATTTATAGTGTCTTCTTGCGATTTCCTAGTCACATTAGGGGTGCTAGAGATTATTCCCTGCTTTTTTGTCGATTGATGATGAAAATCTTCATCAACTTGCAAATCACTTCTAGTTACAATCTGACAGTCCCCTTTTTTGGGGGTAACTTCATTACAATCCAAAACATTGAATAATTTATAATCGTTTGTTTCAGTTTGTTTTTCTTCATATTCATTTTTGTTATCACATAAAGGCTGAGGATCTTCTACTGGGTGAGAAATCTCTAGATCAGTATTCAAACTGTTTTCTATTTGATTTTCCATTGCGCTCTTAAATTCATGTTCATTTTCATTGTTACTTACAGGCAGAGGATTTTCTGGGTGAGTAATCTCTGGATCGGTATTTAAACTGTTTTTTACTGGATTTTCCATTGTGCTATTTTCTTCATGTTCATTTTCATCGTTTCTTACACGCTGAGGACTTTCTGGCTGAAAAATCGCTGGATCGGTTTTTAAACTATTTTCTCCTGTATTTTCCATTTTGCTCAAGTAATTCTGTGATCCTTCAGGATGGCATGAGACACTAGCTGTAGTGGTATCATCCATGGTTGTAGTGGCTTCTGATGAAAATTCAACACTACTTACAAATGGTTTATTGCCAGAATTTGTAAAGGATTTCAGATAAGGGTCTTTTAGTTTATTAATAAGACTGATAGGACATTTGTTTGCTTCAATACCAAAATCACAACCCTTTTGTGGCTTTTTAGTTGCTAAGCTTAGTTCTTCGCCTCTTAAATCTAAACTAGCACTGCTGTGTTGATTATCACATTTCTTTTCATCACTAGTGTGTCCGATTTGATCACAGTCAAAAAATAAAATTGGTTTCTTAGCATCTTCTTTGGGACCGATATTTGTAATTTCAGATTTAACAGAATTAGTCGGCCTATCTAAATGAGAAAAAACATCAGAATTGTTTCCTACATCTCCTTGATGATATGATGACTTAAAATGCTGAGTTGATTGCAAAGAATTTTTCTGTACGCAGTCAGGCAGATTGAAACTAGTGTCTTGGAATGAGTTAGGCCTAATTGACATTACACTATTTTTAGCTTTAAAAGATTCATATTCATTTTGAGTGGTGACTGCATTTCTTGTTCTGCAGCGGCTATTAGGTTGCATTTCTAATCCTAAATCTTTCTCAATAATGAGGTTGTTAGAATTAGGCATAGGCCTAAAACCAAAACTTTCATTTTCATCTTGCTTTAACCCAGTCAAAGTAGATTCTAACAAGTCAAACTCAGAATCAAAAGTACCACTTTTTACAGTGGTTAAATCCTCATCCTCACTCTCACATGTCTTCATATTATTCAAGTTTTTATCACATAGGCCTACTTTAGAACTATCTTTCGATAATTTTTCACTCATCTTTATTAAAAAAAAAACAAATAAGTTTGATCCAATAAAAATAAGATAAAAATCAAAATTTTACAGCGTAAATAGTGCTTAAAGGAAGTACCTAGCTCTAAATGTTACCTGAGCTGGGTCCTTTGTCATAAAATCACCACAACAAAATGAATATACAACCTTTGACAGAATGGGCCTGTTTCAATTTTATAGTTAAAATATAGGGTCTATTATGTACTAATAAATTTATTCCTTAATAACTTAAACGATCAAGTAGGTAGGTGTAAGAATAGTTCACCAATAATAAAAAATAGGTCACAAATATTAATATGTTGGAAAACAGCCACAGAGGGCTTGATAAAGGAAGGGTTTAATTAATTATTCAGTAAAAGCAGGAAGTTAGTCTATTTAAATAATGAATTATGTTCCATAAAATAATTGACAATATGCCTAAAATGAAATTACTTTCTCCATTAAATATTATAGAATATTCTTGAGAAGTCAATTAAAATAAGATATATTAAGAGATTGTTACTTAATGTTATAAGCTATAGGCTAAGCGAAAAAGTATAATAAGTTCAAACTGTGCTTTAACTGTCAGGTTGTTCCAGTCTAGTGAGGAACTCTAAAGTGACATACAAAAGAAAGTGAAGGCCTATATCAGTAACCTTGACTTACTTGGGTTACCATCTCAATTGGCTTTCGGTAAGCTAGTGTACTGGAGCGACTATCGGTCTAACTTCTGTTTCTAACAATGCATATAACAAAAAGTACAATAAATCCTTACATTTGTCTATGGTAATATACATGGTATACCCTAAAGGACCTAGGCCTGACTCCTGTCTCAGCAGTTTAAGTCAACAACTCATTGGAAAATAAAATGGCATAAGAATCATGAACTAAAGTTCGAACAAATGTTTTTAGTGATTTTTCATGCCATATTATTCGGCATTAAGAAGGTAATAAGCTGGTAAGTGAAAACCGCGTTTTTCATTATAAGACCTAACCTCGATCTTACTAATGCGTCTGACCTCGATTATGGCTTTAATATGAAGAAAAATACAAAGTAAAAATATTTTTTATATTTACAAAGTTTGCAGCACCAACAGTTTTGGTCAATGACGTACAACAACAACTAATTCACTATATAATTATTTAGTTTTAACAATCAAATACTGACTATACAATATTAACGATAGTAATGGTAACCTCAAATCCTCTAATCAAAATAAAAAGTCAAAATTGAAGTAGGTAAGTAATGAAGTTGAAGTTGGATTTCTCCAGTGTGGCCAAACTGAATCTGATATTTTACCCGTCACAAATTGAATATCCCCGCGCTCATTTGGCAGTATATCTTCAAAAATAATGTCCTCTTAATTCCTATCAGCATCGATTATGTTTTTATCTCTGCTGACAGCTTGTAGGCAAAGATTTTCAGATTTTACTCTCTTACATGTAATCTGAATGGTGAACGCAATTTGTTTTAATGTGTTTTGGCGAATTATCCTTATAGGGAAGAAGCTATTTACCGTAGGTCTCATGGTAAGACCTGAGTTCCGGGACCACTATAACTTTTCGTTTTGGTGCACCCAGAAGTCAAAAACACTATTCGTTCAAATTTCTAGGATATATATAATTATATATAGATATATTCAAGAATATATAGAATACATATTATGTGTGTGTGTCTGTAAGCACGATAGCGCTCGCAAAAATGGTCCGATTGGAATGAAATTTGGTACAGACGTGTAAAGTAGGTATTATACGGACGAGTTCGAAAACCAGCCCGATCGGATCATCGGAAGCGGGATAGGGGGATAAACCCCCAAAAATGGGGTTTTGAGTTTTTTACATAGAAAAATATAAATAATCCGATTTTTGTTAGCACCATTGAATGCAGGTAAAAAAACTGACAATTTAGTATTTTGAATCACTCCTCATATGTCCATTTTGGCACCGAGATATTGAAAGTGGTAAACACAGTACGTTGCCCCAATGTTAACTATATGGGAAATAAGTAAAATTCTATATCTCGGTTATTTATCAACATATCTTGATAAAACTTGGTAAATAGCTTCTTTTAGTTCAGATGTACTAAATAATGAATTAAAACCACCCAGTTTTAATATACCTGTAGCAGAAAAACCTGCATAGCAACTATAAAGGACCTAGAGCAATGATTCAAGCTACCATTTTTTTTTAGCTGAATCCAAAGGCGAAAACGATAATTTGATAACTTTGATTTTTAAATTTCAAACTCTCAAAAACCCATTTTTGGGGGACAAAAAGGAGCCTTCCGGAGGTATTTTCGCTAATAACTTGGAGACCAATGGACTTAGAGAAATGATATAAGATATCAAATTGTTTGTTTTTTCGAGTAGAATCCAACGGTGAAAACAAGAACCGGATAAATTTTAATTTTCACTATGAAAAACTTAAAAAAAAATATTTTTGGGGGGTAAAAATGATGTCTTTACACCACTTAGGATATGCCGATATGTGGCTGGTTTACGAACTCGTCCGAGAGAATATAGATTTAAATGTCTGTACCAAATTTTGTCACGATCGGACAATATTTACGAGAGTTATCGGGCCTACTAACACTGAAAAAATGAAAATTCTATTTCCCATATAAGACCATGTTAAATGTTGAAACAAATCGTGATTTGTGCAGGTAAAAATGTGTTTTCACAATAAACTCACTTCATATCCAGAAAGAACGTATAAAAAGCTATCATATAAATATTAATATGATTGCTGAGGTTACCCTGAACGGATATTTTTCGTCCATTCTGCTAAAACGACGGTAAAAGCTTATTTCTAAGGAAATTCGCTAAAATAAATCCTTTAGAAATTTACTAAGAATGCAGATTTTCTGAAACAAGTGTTATAAGATAAATCATATGTCGTTTGGATTTAATTTTTCATGTGATTATTTTATTTTATTTGTTTTTGACTGATTTGAGATCATTGTTAGTATGTTTGCAGTATTTAAATATATACTATAACAAGAAAATACTAATAAACAAATATAAGACTATAAGAATAACAAAAAGTGTATTACTGTAATGGATATCGATGTGATTCCTATATGATCATTTCCGTAATATCTAAAGCTCTTGAATTATTATGAAACATACTATTTGCATTATGACATAAAATGTTCGAAACATTATTTTCCTTACTTAAATTAAAAAAAGCTCACATATAAGAAAATACCCCCGTTGCAGCAGACCTGCATACTCAGCGAATTTCAAATGCAAAACAACATATTTCAATCCAACATAGCGAGATTTGACATTTTTTTGTAAGCTCCATAAGAATAACATGGGGAATGAGTATGCAGGTTTGCTGCTACTGGTATATTAAAACTGGGTGGTATTAATTCAATATTTAGTAGATCTGAACTAGAAGAAGCCATTTACCAATTTTTATTAAGATATGTTGAGAATTAAGCGAGATATAGAATTTTACTTATTTCCCATAAGGTTAACATTGGGACAACGTACTGTGTTTACCACTTTCAATATCTCGGTAACCAATGGACATAGAGCTATGATTAAATATACTAAATTGTTTGTTTTTTCAAGCTGAATTCAATGGTGAAATCCAAAATCGGATCACTTTAACTTTTCTATATGAAAAACGCAAAAAACCCATTTTGGGGGGGGTTTATCCCCCTTTACCCCCCCTTCCAGTGGTCCGATCCGGCTGGTTTACGAACTCGTCCAATTGATTACCACTTTACACGTCTGTACCAAATTTCATAAAGATCGGACAATTTTTACGGCCGCTATCGTGCTAACAGACACACATATATATATATATATATAGATATATAGATATATATATATATATATATCTAAAAATCCAAACGAATGGTGTTTTTGCTTCTGGGGGCCCCAAAACGAAAAGTTATCATGGTCTCAGGCTTAAGTCTTACCATGAGACCTACGGTAATAGCTTCTTCCCTATAGGAGAAATTCGCTAAAAGGTTCTTTAGAAATTAGTTGAGTACGCAGGTTTGCTGGGACGGGGGTATTTTAGTTTAAATTAATATTAGCGGTTTAAAATCGTCCAATTTTTAAATTGTCCAGGTTTAAAACGTTCTCTTAAAAGTCATTAAACTATATTTTTCAATTAATCTGATAACCAGGCTTCATAACGTGCTTGTTGTTTATTTATTAATAATATTGGTTACTTTTCATGGGTAATTCCAAAGGGACAATGTTATTCATATTTTCATTTAGAATATTGTTTTGGTACCTCAATACGAAATACCAATTCATTCTTCCATTTTAAATACAGTCTCAATGTTTCATATTACAAGAAGAATGTGAATGGAATGTAATTTTATATGTTTATGTTGTGCTGATTCTTAAGTGAATAAAGAATTTTTGTATTTGAAATTTAATTCTAAATGTCGAGTTTCCAAAACGTCAAGGTTGTAATTTAGTCTACTAATTAAATCAATTTTCTACTTTAAAACATTCAGTATCGTAATGTTAAATTATTGAAAATAGACGTTTAAAAACGTCCAGGTTATCATTTATTAGATAAAAATTTAACAAATATTATTAATCATTTAATATTTATTAATTTAATTAATAGTGATATCGTTGCGTATTACTGGCAAATGATATATTTTCAATTACAATGAAATGGTTATATCAAACTAATCAAAGTTTTTAAATTAAATTATTAATAACAGCTGTTTAAAAAACTTCAGATTTTCAAAATGTCCAGGTCCCAAAACGTTTTCACTAAAAATGTTTAAAACGTGTTTCAATAAAATTTGTTAAAAACTGTTTCAATATCTAGATTTTATTGCGTCGAGTTGGTTGATTTCAAATTATTAGTAGATCATTCTAAACGTATAGGTTTCACTTTACCGTCAAGGTTGTAATTTACCTCCTAAATAAATATATTAGCCAATGATAAAGTCTAAGTTCGTAATTCTAATTTATTAATAGTAGCCGTTTCAAAACGTCCGGGTTTCAGAACGTCCAAGTTATAATGTATTGAATATCAATTGCTATTCTCATAGCGTCAAGGTTTCAAAACATCCAGTTCTGTTTTTTTTAATTATTACAAAGTACTACTTCATAAACTTTATGAAAACTTTAAACTTTAAATTCAGGTTTGAATAAATACCAATAGCTATTTCAAATTTTCAAAGGTTTCTTAACATGCAGGTAAGTTATTTTAAATTTTTAATAGCCGATTCAAAACCACCATCCCATATAGCACAAAATGTCAAATGACGTCATCATATGTTTTAAAACGTCCAGGTTTCATAACATCCAGGTCAAAAACTCGCTCGACCCCAGACCATTTAAATTATTGTTTCTTTTTAAGTCTCAAAGAAAATACACGTATTTCCTAGTGTGGTTAACGTACACTCTATTGAGTACTACGTTCATAGAACCGTCCTCATAATTAGACCAATTCGTAAATTGTAAACCAGGCGAAATTGTGGTTCAGATCCCATGCACGTTAAAATGTAGGTCCCTTAGTTTTCATTGGCTGTAGGGCTATTAATTAACAGTCCTGTCTAAGGAACATGTCGGCCTTAGTTAGTAACAAGACTACAAAATCGCGCCACAATCATCCTACACTCATTCTTCTCTCATATTCCGGTTAAAATGCGCAGCTACTGCTACACGTCCCAGTCTTAAGAGGTATTAAAGATATTAAAGGCCAGTATGCACAGTCATTTTAGTGCTAATGGTAATTAGTCTTACATCACGCAATGAACAGCGTCTGGTTTTCGGGTAGAAAATAAGTACATGATAATAGAGATTCGATGTTTTTATTCCTTTATTTCCGGGGAGAGAAATAAAAAAATGGAGCCTTCGGGTTCCACTGTAAACCGATTTGTTATATTCAAGGGGTTTATTGCCACCCCCTCCCCCTTAATTAAATAAAAACCTCTTTCTCAAAATTAATGCCGTCTATTTTTACGGCATACATATTTTTCACAAATACATATTTGTACATAGTTTTACTATTTATCGCCCATCATTGAGCTTTGAACTCAATCGTTTTAACCTTTTTATTTATTCCTGGAAAGGGGGTAAAACACCAATCGAACCCTCTATTTAGATATTGTGGGGGTTTTCGCTGTTCCACCTGCTTTATCTAACTGGTTTTCTTAACCCCTAGCTATTTCAGCGAGAAGTTCAATGGAACTATTGGTGTCCGACTCCGACCCACCTTTTCTATTATGCAAGGGGGCTTGTGTCCCCTTTCCCAGGAAGGGGGGGGGGTGATAAATAGTAAAAAACAATATATTTATGCTAGTATGAATAAAATGAACTTTGTCGAGGAATCTACTTTCAACATAAGGGGGCAAAAGCCCTTTTGAATTGAAGGGGGTCACAGGTGGTCTGTAGTGGTTTAGTCTGTTACAGACAGTATTTGTACCCCTTCATATAATGATGTGGAGGTTTCAAAACATTCGGTACAGAACATTCAGGATCATAAATGTAAATTATTAAGAAATCGGTATTGCATGACGTCCAGTCTTTACAATGTTCAAGTTGTTTATTTTAACACAAGGCCCAGCCCTGAGTGTGGTACCTGGAGCTGGCTGGTTAGGGGTCATAATGCTGCAGTTGGTGCGCTATATAATTGTATACAAAATACATTGGTTTTCTTGAACTATTGGAAACGATTACACCTGAAGCAGTTGGGGTGGAGTGAAAGTCATCGGAACACCACAGATGAGGAGCTGGGCTCAGACGTCGTAGCCTGGCATCGGCATCATAACATTTGCCAGTTGTTATTCGCATGTCCGTTGTGCGCTGCCGATACCGCACACGTCTGCGCCTATGACGTTACATTACGTTCTTAATAAGTTTTGCAACTAAGAAAGCCTAGTACGCAACCAAACCACGAGAAATATAGAAAAGACCAAAACAAGTAATTGCTAACACAGGCTGATGTGCTTAACGCATTATGAAACGGTGTACCGTTGGGCACTGTACCCTGGTACGTTTAAAAAGGCAATTTAAGTAATAACATCAATAAAAACGGCCTAACCTAAAATTAAAATAATTAAACTAAACCTAACCTTACCTAACATTATACGGTTTCAATTCAGTATAGAAGCAATTCTAAAAGATTATAGTTTTCGAGATATTTAGGAAAACATAAAAATAGAATCTAAAATCCAAGCTGGCGGCCACTTGCCGACTTCCCATCAATGAGGTTTCTGGGTATGTTAAAATATATACCTAAGAGGACGTTTTAAAGCCACTTCCAGAAATATAAGATTTTTCTTCTATCAGGCAATTTTCGGGTGTAAAATGACTGGGCCTCCACTCTATTATTCTCAATTCAATGTTTACGTTTCAGTGCGTGCCTTATGATAAATCGCTTTACCTTTGCCTTGCTATATCCACATACATGACTATATAACATCATCAGCTGATTACTATACAATTTGGATGATAAAAAAATTGCCGTTAATTTGAAATTCAATTTTGAAAGGTGAATAAGGAACAGAGTAGGCCCAAAGTTATGCCAATTTTACTGCATGGCAAAATTTGAAATAAATGAAGTATAGTATGACAACCATTAACTATTGATGTAATTATCTTTCATTTTATTTATAATAACCAGCAATTCAGGCTATCTTCAGGCTACGTTTTGGGCTATATATTCACATCATTTCACTGAAAGTTTCAAAATAACTGCAGTTGGCCACTTCCTCATTTATAACAATGATAGTGATTAAATAACCAAGACATTATAAGTAATGTTAAAGTTTGCCAACCACTTAACCCCTAAGCCCAGTAGGGCCTAATTTGATAGTATATAGGAATTTACCGTGTGTCTCCTTTTTAAAAAGGGACAACAAATTAATGCACTGGGATTTCTCAGTGACTACTGAACCGATCTTCAAGATTTATGTGTTAAATCAAATGGAATAATGCGTATATATGCGAAGTTTCCCTAGTCTATTTGTTTTACACTCAACTTGTGATCAATCATAAAAGATAATTAGTTATGAATACGGTAATTAATTTGATAGTATATAGGAATTTACCGTGTGTCTCCTTTTTAAAAAGGGACAACAAATTAATGCACTGGGATTTCTCAGTGACCACTGAACCGATCTTCAAGATTTATGTGTTAAATCAAATGGAATAATGCGTATATATGCGAAGTTTCCCTAGAATTTACGTTTTTCTCTAAGGGCTAAGCCCTATTGATCTTTAATACAATTGTTATTAATCGAGTCGTTATAATAATTGTATTATTAGATAATTCATTCTTGTAATTCATTAATAATAAGAATGAATTATTATTCTTAGTCTTAGGGAAGAATAAGAATAAATTTGAAGGAAATCAGCTGATTGGAGGAAACACAGTTCTATCAGTAAAGCCTTGTGTTATTACTGTAGTGGTAAATTGCAAGCGGAACTGCCACCGAACCTATTTGTAATAATAGATATAAAATAAAATAAATATACACATTTAAAAAATAAAAAAAAGATTTTTGGGAAGTATTGAGTGTCTTTAAATTTGTCGACCATTTTAAGATTGACACCGGTTTTCATAATGTAAAACTCACAACAGCTGATTGAACTTCTTCATTTGCTATTTTGACTGACACTTTATCTTTGTTCGGCTGTGGGCCAGCAAATGTTAAATATCCTGATTCCACAAGCACTCGCAAAAAGAAGTTTTCACAATACTGCGGCAGCTCTTCAACCTTATTTCTTAAAAACAAAACATCTTCAGTTCCGATTTCTTTTTTTAAGTCAACCTCAACGGAGTTCCTTAAAACCAAATGAATTACCCGCTTCTTCAATGACTCATCCCCAACCATTGTTCCAACCAATTCAGAGGCCAAGGCTGAGCCAGTCCAGTATACCGATATTTTCTTGTAAGCGAAATATTCACTTATGGAGAACGGATTCGCCATTTTAAACAGTCCATCACTGGAATTGTAACCTCCATACCATTTGATCACTTCGTTTAAATTTTGTGAGAGATCAAACTTTTTCAAGAGGCTTTCTACTTCATCACGAGTAAACCCAAAAAATGTGGAAAACTCAACCCTCTGCATAAAGGGCACAAGTTCAAACTTGGGTATCACCGAACTGCGCACACCGTAGATCCAGTTTTCACCCGAAAAAAGAGCATGGGAGATAAGTTTTTCATCTGAGAAAGTCTTATTAAGAACTGACGAGTACCACTGGACAATCGCCGGTAGATCTTTTTTATTCTGAATTATTCCTTCAGTGATCCCTCTGCCAAACTCGTCGGCCAAAAGTATCACAGGCTTCCCGTGGTGGGTGTGGAGAATCTCAGCAAGGAAGTGCAGGCCTATTTCAACTGTGTTCGGGTCCATAAGTCTACAATTAGTAAGATCTGCATATGTTTCCAACATTTTCATCTGATCTTCGCTGAGTTTTTCACTATCGAAAAGATACATGTGATCACTAATGGCGTTGTATAAAGATACTTTAAATGCTGTTAGAATGTTATCCAAGACTGTCGGAGATCCGATTACTTTCAGATTGAAGTGAATGATAGGGTGCTCTCCCAAGTGCTCTTTAACAAACACTTTACTATCCCATATTTTGGTTCCGGAAAAAGTTTTCTCTATTTCGTTCTTCGAACGGTGGTTCCCCAAAAATAAACTTATCATGTCGATATTTGTTGATTTTCCGAACTTACTTGGTGCATTCACAAACAGATACTTATGACGGAGAAATTCTTCAATAAACAAGGTTTTGTCTACAAAAGTGTTTTTGTTTCGTAATTCACTAAATTTATTATCAAAAACGCTTTTAGAAGAAACTTGGTAAAAAGTAGAAATTGCAAATATTATAAATGGAAAAAAGAACATAACTTAAAGAGTAAAATATACTTCCGGTTGAAATAGAGCTTGAGTCAGTACTAAAGTGAATGCCAGTAGTAGTGACTGAATGGATCTAAATAATTGAAAAGAAATGTCTTTGATTAAAGATCTGTTTGATAAGAACAAACTTAGAAATCCCCACAAAAATGTTTCTCATCTGATAAGACAAGATGTATTTTTGGACTTTTACTCAGTGAAATAGAGTTAGTGATATGAGGCAGTTTAACAAGGTTTTGTATCAAAATACTGTTTGTTTAATTAAAAGCGGATACATTATCAATGAGTCCTAATTTTTCTAACTAAAACTTGTCTGCTCACAAAATTCGTGTGATGAAATTATCATGGTAATATTGGACTATTGCTCAGGTAAGTTAGCTGACTGATAGTTGTTTATCACGATCTCGAAGTGTTTTACATTATGGCTGTAGGTACTATTTGTTAAACATTATGCATTAAAATGAACAATATTCATCATATTTATTTATCTAATATTAAGAAATACATTAATACAAAAAATAATAGACACCAAAACCTGCACATCTTAACATTATTTTTTTAATAAATCAAAAGAGATACAGTCTAAATGTAAAGTTGTACTTCTAACATTTTATGCGAGTATTAATTGCCTCTTAAATCATTGTAATTACCCTCGATGAGATACTGGAATCAATTGGTCTTCCTATTTAAAACGCATGTTGTTTTGTTTTATTATAAAAAGTTAATGTTATGATTTATATTGATATATTATGCAGTATAAATACATAGTGCAGCTGTTAACAAGAAAAATTAATAAAACAGAGTTTGTGACTGCCACAGTAGTTTTGTGAAAGCACTGAGACTCTAAAAAAAATAGATAAAACTCTCGTTATGGACATTTAATATTTCAATCCAGGAGCTTAAGCACTACAGCCCTAACCTCTTCATTAGGGAATTTTAAGGTGATATTTCCAGGATTTTGTTGCTCCTCAGCTGGTGTTACAAAACCTGATTCTAAAAGAACTTTTAAAAAGAAATTCCCACATTTTTCAGGAGTTTCAGCGACTTTCTTTGTTAATGCCTGAAGGTCCAAAGTTTTGTTAGCTTCCTTTAAATCCATATCAACTGTTCTTCTCCAATACAGTTCTGTGATGTTTTTCTTTAAAGACTCTTCTCTTGACATCGTTCGAAGTAAATCAAATCCTAGCACAGACCCAGTCCAATGGACTGTTTCTTTCTTTCGTCCTATATATTCGACAATCGAGTATGGATTGCATATTTTAAATAAACCGTCAAAAGAAGAATAACCGCAATACCACTGAAGAATTTCCTTCTTTTGTTTCAGAGTTATGTTCCGGATGTTTTTATCCAGGAGGTGCTCAGCTTCGTCATAAGTGAATCCGAAGAACCTACTCCATTCGACCTTTTCCATGAATGTAACGTGGTCTAGAAGTTCCAGCCAAGGACCACGTACACCATGGAGCCAATTTTCAGCCACAAACAATGCATGGGATACTCGACTTTGGTCCAAAGTCTGATTGAGGAAGGAAGAGTAGAACTCTACAATCTGGGGCAAGTCGACTTGGTTTTGCAAAATGCCATCTGTGATCCCTGCTCCAAAGTCATCTGCTAGTAATATAACCGGTTTACCGTGATGCTCTTTGAGAACTTCTGTCAGAAAGCTCAGTCCTTTCAACACCATATCACTCCCCATTTGCCTGCATTTGGTAAAGTCCGTGTACATTCTCAAAAGTTTCATCTGCCCCTCGTTAAGTTTCTTAGACTCCAAAAGATAAACGTGGTCACTGAAGGCATTGTACAGAGAGGTTTGAAACGCTGTCAATGTGTGTTCAAAATCTTTCGAGTGACCGCTCAGTTTCAGACTGAATTGTATCACTGGGTGCTTTCCCATGTTAGCGTCCACAAATTCTGAACTTTCCCATATTTTTGTAAACACAAAATAGTGCTCCGCGTCTCTCTTTGAATGGTGGTGGCCGAGAAATAAATTTATCATGTCTAAGTTAGCGGTTTTACCAAATTTACTCGGCACATTTAAGAATATGTATCTGTGTTTGAGAAACTCGTAGATTAAAGGGGATTTGTCAACATATGTAAACGTACTTCGCAAGTCAGTGTACTTATTTTCTTCCACGGTCTTCTTACACAAAGAAACTTCTGCCAAGAGAAACACAAAAATACTACTTACTATCATGATTAAAAAACAGACACACTCTCTTCACACACTAATATTGAAATGACTTTGTTTTATTTTGCAATGGAGTAAACGCTTAAATAGTG
Organism: Flexamia atlantica; assembly: GCA_035578135.1. Taxonomy (NCBI): domain Eukaryota; kingdom Metazoa; phylum Arthropoda; class Insecta; order Hemiptera; family Cicadellidae; genus Flexamia; species Flexamia atlantica. The sequence continues at coordinate 30,670,684 of JAQJVK010000003.1, forward strand.
TTGAAAATTCAAAACAAAATGACGTCAAAGCAATTAAGATTTATTTCGTAATTGAGTAATCACTTAAATAGTGTTGAGAACTTTATAACTAAATGACGTCAACTGAGCAATTAAGATAATCAATTTCTGATACGTCAAGATAAGATTAAGCATAATAAATAAAATATCTTATATGAATATGGCGAGTTATTCTAGACATTCAATTTTATAAAAATTATAAAATAAATTTTACATTTATAAAAAAAATATGTATTCATAATGCTTTATATGTGAAAAATGTCTCCGTCGTAATTAGTATTAGGAAAATTTTTAAACCACTACTCAGTGGTGATATCGTACAGTTTTTTCAATAAACAAGTTCACTAAAAAGTTTTTGAAACATGTTACACTCATAAATAGTAACATAAATTTTGATAGGAAGTATTAAGAGTGATTTAAATAGGTTATAATATAAAGAAAGCAGTACCTGGTGGACCGAACCTTGCTCGGTGTTATTTCATGTTTACCAGTTCATCCAGTTACTATAAAATATTTCAATGTCATCAAACTGATAAATAGAAACCTTTTTTATTGCTCCATGGACTCTTCATCCCACTTGCTGTATTTTCCCTTAATGGCTGTAGATTCCAAACAGCTGTTATGATTACTTCATTTGTTTACACTTTCCTTGTTTATTTTCGTTGCTATCACGGCAACCCATAAGGCCAATGTTAAAATTTTACAACTTAAAAATTCGATTTATTACGTTATTAGATTTTCTCTGCAAGTAATCTGCATAAAAGACGTTTTTGAGTCATATATTACTTATTTCCAGACTTTGAAGGAAATCCTCGGAGCTGTTTTTGATATCTTTGTGCAAGCAAGCAAGCATACATACAAGCCGGACACACAAGCCGGATGTATCTTTGTCGGTGATACATACAAGATAACACTGCTCGTATAAGAGTATAGGATATTAAACTACAGCATTCTGACTTTGTTTAAATTATTGTTAGTGATGGTAAGTTTAGCCATCACTGATTAGGAAAACGGCTGGTGAAAAAACTTGGTTGTTTTTACTGTTTATTGATAACAAACGTCCGCAAGAATCAAAATTAAAACAGAAATCTGATGCTGTATGATTTCGACAAATTTGATTTCGTCACCAGGCGAAGAAATAACGAACCAGAATAAAATCATGTGTATGAGGTTGCAACTCATTTCATGGTCCTTTCTAAAATTACAGTAAGGCATAATCTTTAAGTCCAATAGGGTGATACTTTACATTTGAAATTTACTGTTGTTGAGGTTTATTTATATTATTTCAGACATTTTCCAACATTGATGATTTTATTTTTTCGAATTAATTTGTGATGAAAAATGTTTAGCATGCAAACATAAAAATAATAACAGGAGGAAATCGTTATAAATAATGATAAACCCATGGTTTCAAGCAGAAATATAACTATGACTATGCATTTGACCTAAGCAAATATATGAAATAAAGTTTCTGTGTGTCTCAGTATATTCTGTTTATTCAATATTTATACTTATCTAGGAGCTATTAAAACTTAAGGTCTTTAATTACATCATAAAATGGATAAAGTTATGTGTTTTAGCAAATTTACCATACATGGGAGAAACTATCTATTAATGCAGTATACATCTACTAATCATATAAAATAAAATAGCAGTATTTAAAATGTGATATAATTTAATCATCAGCACTATATATTCAAAGCACACATGAAAACTTTATACCCATGTTTTCAGGCAGTGGATATTTTACTAATTCCATATGATTCGACTTACAAACACAAATTTTCAATTAGATACTTTAGAAATCCGAAACCGTCAGGAGGAGAGTAGGCTGTCATCAACAAACATCTCCATCAATCGTTCTTTAATAATAACCTTAAAAACTACAAAAAATGCTATATATAAATATACCTTACTATATGTTGCTTTTACCTTTATAAAACAACATATAATGTTACAATTGGGTTCAAGAATAATTTAAAGATTATGTCCAATAACATTTGGAGGTATAGATTTGCATTTTTAAGTTCTGAGAAATGCGGCAACAAACGCAATAGTGAGATTTTGTTAGATTTATAAATGCCGCCAAAAAGTAATAAAAATTCCCCGTTTAATGTGTTTTTGGTTAATCTTATAGTTTCAAAAATGCAAGAAAAAGGTGGTACATCTCCCGCTCTTTATACATTGAAATACTTTTCAGACACTTCAACAAATTAAAAAGAAGAATTTTCTACAATGATTGTGATAAAATTGTAATTTAAAAATTCCAAAATGTATTTATTTTTATTTTTAGAAGTGCAGATATTGTTGGTAAATAAAAGAACTATTGTACAATCAAATATCAATATAATATGTGTCAACGTTATGTGTTCTAAATATGGCCTAAATAGCTCCCCCTTCATAATTTTAATTTTTTTATAACTCATTATCATTATTCTTATATTTGATTAATTTATCTTGCAGTACTGATATCTATAGAAAAAATACTGTACGTGCTATTGTGAGTGATAAAGTAATTTCTCTAACACTGCTGACGTGCCGAGTCGTTATTTGCTGTACTGCTAAGGTTGAGTTGTGATCATAGTTTCAATTTAATACGCCAGATAGCTCGCGCTACATCTTTAGTTCTCAGATGTGGATAATATCAATGTACATTATTATATATTGGTAATGTAGATTTCCTCTGGTCAGACAATGGATGGTGACACCATGTGTATCTCCCCCAAGTCGTCTACTAAAACTCACGCCCATGTCGGCTTTGAACCGTCAAAACTGTTTATGTTTTCAAAGCTCATTTAGGCCTGCTCTACGAAAGTGTGTATTGCAATAATGACCTGAAAATATGCTTGTACAGTTCAAAACGTGATATTGAGTATTACACAAATTTTACAATAGGAATATAACATTCTTACTTTAAGATTTGTGACAAAGTTCTGCGGGAACGTTTTCGGTACAAAAATAATAGCTATTGACCAACTACAACGTAATGCTTATTATGTTATTCAACTTGGAGAGTTCTTGGGCTTAAAACCAGTGAGTCATGGGTGAGTTCAAAAAAAGATGTTCCTTAAGGATTTTTTTTTTAAATATAAACCATAAGGAATAATTTTTGTGAGTTTACCCACGCCTTTACTGTAAACCAATTTTTACGATTGAGTTGTCAATTAACTTGAATTATTATCACGTTTCTACGAATACAATTTATTGTTCACTAAGATTAAAGGGCTTCGCCCCTTCATAAAATTGTACTTGTATTCTTTCTGGCAAGGACATTGGAGCTACAACGTTTTATGAAATTAATAATATCAGCAGTTATTTTTAAAACTTCCAATACTTATTTATACTAAATTTAATTGAAATCTTGTCTTCTAACTAAACGCCTTTTACACTTTTTTCGTATATCTTATGGTTTTTGTGTTGGTTGCAATAAAGTATAGAGAAACAAGGCCCGTAGATGTTTTTTTTTCAAGATGGTAACATGAGCACAGCAGGGATTTCCGGAGACTTTTGACATTTTAATTAGGGAGATCTGTGCGAAATTTCAACTTGGTCATGATTTCTTAGGTCGATCAACTTTTATGCCTGAAATACCTGGACTATACGGTGTTAGATATTTTTGATTGCCCAAGCGTAGAACACATTAAAAAAAGTTATTACAATGTTTAAATAAATTTTTGCCATTCAAAAGAGGATGAATATTATTATGCTATTGTTGTTATTCAAGTTGTTTTGGCTAGTAAACAAACTGATCAAGCAGAAGTAAGAAACAGTTTTTGTTCCTTAATAATAATTGTGGTTATATTTCGAGTTTAGGGATGACGGATTTTAATCCAAGAAAATAAATGTAGGGATGACGTAACGAAACTGTAAGAGAGTAAATTGACAGTAGATGTATGATTTTAATAAATAAATAAATTAACTTTATTGCTTGAGGACAATACAAGTATTGCTTGTCATACAAATTATATTTCTTATTATTAGTAGTTAGTAAGAAATATTCAAACCATTTTAAACGTAAACAGTAGCTTTTTGGGCTTAGCCTTAATGTATCTGATGATCTTTGTCAGCAACAACGCTATAAAGTCATCTCCATTCTACATTCATCCATCATTCATATCCCAGATAAAACACTCAGCAGAGTTGGCCTCAAACGGTAATGTGATTTGATTTGATATGGGAATATGCAATTTGATGCAATACGATACACTTGAGGTAGGAAACAGATAAATAGTATTTTTTAACAAGTACACTTCCTAAGTCGACTAATTAAAGTCGATATTAATTTTTATCCATATCATAGTGAAATACGGTTTCGTTTAATATTTGACTTTCATTTCTTAACAGTCTCAGGAAAATATTTTGTGTGGCTGCTAAAAGGTGTAAAACAACAGCTATGGTTTTTTACTAGCTAATGGTGACCCGCTTCGCTGGGGAAAAGTAAACGGATAATTGTAAATAAAAACAAATGCATCAGCTGTTCAGCCCTTTTCATTATATTTGTGCCTTAGGTACTCGTAAAATTTTATTAACAAAATGATATTTTTCCTGGGGTTATCTCACCGAGACCTTTAAATCAATTAAGGTTTAATGGGCGTCATACTACTTGAGATTTTCTTAAAAGTTACCTATAAATTTGGATACATTTTTAAAATTTAGTCCAAACTAACTTAAAATTTAGTCTACATTTTAAGTTAGTTCTTAAAATTTGTACTAAAATTCATCAACAAAATAATATTTTTCCTGGGATATTCTCACCGAGACCTTTCATTCGTAAGGGTTTATAGGTGTCATACTTAAGGTTTTATTAAAAGTAATGGGTAATTTGGGCTTTACATATAGATTTAGGTTTATTTAGGTATAGTTTTAGGGTATAGATTTAGGTATAATAAAGCAAAACTAGTTGAAGGTAGATTTATCAAAATCAGTTTTGAATAAACCTAAGTTAATCAATATTAAATAAGTTGAGAAGTAAACTAGCAATTTTTCACTGTAAAAGGTATAAAATTACCTGAGTCTACCAGAGTGATCCTGTATATCCTTTTGGTGGATTACGCGTTTCGAGGATACGTCCTCATCTTCAAATCCTCGTACAAGAACTTTAAATCATCTCTTTAGACACGTGAAGATGAGAACGTGTCCTCGAAACGCGTAATCCACCAAAAGGATATACAGGATCACTCATCTGGTAGACTCAGGTAATTTTATACCTTTTATAGTTCAATCAGTGATTCAGAGACAAGGCAACAAAATATGAAATTTTTCACTGCAAATAAGATTAACACTTGACAACTGTGTTGTAGCCTTGAGAGTTCGTAGAAATAATAAAACTCACCAGTGAACCAAGGGAAAATGCAATAATTTACTAATACGTACAGTACAAATTTAACAATACAATACCTTTTGCTTTTGGAAATCAAATACAAATAATAATATTTCTAATCTTCACGTGGGTAGAATTTAGTTTAGAAAAGTACAAGATAAGTAATTACATTTAACTATTGAGTGGGCTAAACAATCTTGCTTCTTGATTGAGTCTATCCAACAACACACTGAGGAAGAACAGGAACAGGAGATAGGAGAGAGGAAACACAATTAATTCTTGATGTAAACCAATCACATTTACTATTTTAATTTTGAATATTTTCAACCTATCTCAGCTGACTTTACGAATAAATTTAGTTTTTGGAAAGGATTTTTGAGCCGATAAAAAATAAAGTTACTAAAACGAAATACAATTTAAAGGGAATTATATTAAAAATTCTGAAATCAAAACAAATAAAGGTATTATTTCCCGAACAACAACTTTCGCTGTTTATCTTCCAATGCCAGTTCATAGTAAAACTCAAACAAAACCTCAAGAAGTATTTACAATGGACCCAATTGCTATTCAGTAGACTCGAGCGAGAATAATTACAAATCCATCTCTGTTGTGTTAGGTCAAATTCAATAAAAAGACCCACGATTTTGGCAAGTCTCTATTAAAACAGATAATACTGAGTACAAAAATGACCAATATAAAGTCACTCCGAAATGTAGTCCACTTGAAGAGTATGTTGTGCTTGAAGAGTTTGTCAGACTGTTATCCGATTGCCACAATGCAAGTAGTAATTGTACAGCGATTATAGTTTAAACACTGCTATATGTATAGGGTTTAACAAATAATTGGCTTCTCGTATCATCACTAGACTTGACTCTAAAACTATTCTGTAGTGCCTTCATTAGTTAGTTGTTCAGTCCCGCCTGCCACCGATTTGGAGCAGATTATTTGTACTAAGCGGCTTACTGACATCTAGAGCAGTTTCGGCTCAACCGAAACCAACGGCAGTTTGTCGGGTTGCAGATTCCTACGCTTATCGCGGTTCAGTTTTTCATGTTGGCGACCCCTTAAAAGAACGGGAAACGTCAATATTGATACACTGTATCAATGTTAATTACCCTCTTAGTTAATGGAAAATATCAACTGATGATTCAACCAATTTCATTCCAGCTTATATACATCGCGCGATCATTCATTATTTTCATTCAAAATGGAAAAAACCTAATGTCAGCACACTAGGTGTTCGTGTTTATTTTACATAGAATAAACATATACTCTTTTCAACGTGAAAAAACTTAATTTCAGGATACTTTGTCTATTTAGATCAATTTAACTTGATACCATTTCAATGTGTATAGCATTAAATGTATAATTTTGGTTGTGTATTCTATAATCTGTGTTCTTCTACTCATATTCACCTTTAAATTCACCTCTCTGGAGGTCACCGTCTTATGTAGTAATGGTAATGGTAATGTTAATGGCTCTGTAAGTTCAATAGTCATTCATTTATTTTGATTTAGATTCTTTTCATTATAAAGTAGTCGAGGTATACGAATTTTTTACTTAGTCAAACTGCAAAAAAATTGATCTTAGTCAACTAAATAAATGCTAAGTCTGCAGTCCAACTGCATTAGTCGTAGGAGCAATCAATAAAAAATTTTTATTTATCATTTCATGTGCCAATTATTACTTATTGGGATAAGTTATTTGTTTATTGGGGATAATCCATCCTCTTTACACGTGAAATCGTGAAAAATGTGCTTTCGCCACTTCCTAAAAATATGGATATTTAACTTTTAAAAGTAAATGTTAAAATGAACTTTAAATGTGTAAGTAAAGTCAAAATGGCTATTAAACTGGTCATTGATTAATCCATCGCACAGTAACAAACGAATAGGAATTCAATTTGAGATAAATCAAATCGCTATTTATAAATAACCGGCATGTTTGGATCGGTTATCAGTACGCTATGAAAGGATTCTAATCTTTCGCGGTTGTCAGTCAGTGCAACATAGTGATGCATCGAGAAAATATCACAAAATCAACATATATTTACGTTTCAATTTAACTGCGGAAACCAACTCGACGATGATCAGATCTTTTCTACACTTTGTGACTATCAGACATCTCGACAGATATTTCAACGGGATGTAAAGGAAATAACAAAGAGTATGTTCAGTAATAGGCTGGTTTACAGTTTATTTATTTATAGCTTCCATTCTACCACATTGCAATTTAATTTAAAAGATAAGATACCTTCATCTGTATCAAAAGAGTTTAGTACAATACCAACAGTAGACCAGATTTTTTTTCACAATCTTCTATCGTTAAAAATTAAATAAAGGAATTAAGATGAGCAAAGTAAACTATTGTTTGTTTCTTTCTAACATAGTATAGGAGAAATAATACACATAAAAGAAATACTACTGTTATTAAAGTTTTATGACTTTTAGAATCTGGAATCTGATCCGGTCTTAATCTACCTTCATCAAAACCAGATTAGCTAAGATCCAGCTCAGCATTTGGATTCAATGTCGTGATTTTTTTATCTGTATACAGCGATATTTTTGTTAATCAAATATCATGTTAGTTTATATTATAACTGTACTAAGCATTTTAATTTATTTCTTGTATAATTTAATCGGCCTACAAATTAAATTTGACCTCTGTTGTAAAAATGGAACAATATGATAAATCCTTGGTCTCGTTTAGTTTTAATTTGCAGCATGCAGTTGGTGATAAAAAAAAAACTTTCAGGGCCTGTTGTCACCTTCCGAAACACAGTACCTAAATCGATAGTGATAGAACACCCCACACTACTTGCTAACCAAGACTGAATGCCCGGCTGAGCGACGGATGAACCCGAACATTAAGTGTTTCGTATATTTTTTTGCGTTTTGGGTGTTTACGCACCACCCACATACTTCGCTATGACGCCAATCAATTTAAGATTGGCAGATCGTTTGACCATGTTCGCGACTACAAAGTAGGACCGCCTTAAGAAGCTTTGAAGACGCCATCTGAATCAGATCCAAAAATCGCATCGTGCAAAATGTTTTTGCCGTCGAAAAATGGCAGCCGGACAATCATGACAGGCCCGCCCGTCGCCGCTGGTAATCCGCTTGATATAACGGCGAATTCGCTGATTTTAACAGACAGGATTGATTGTGCGAATGAAGCTGGCGGATTTCGAACATCTGAAGCCATATGATAATGCTAAAAGATAATAAGACCATTCCTCTTGTTAAATATGGTGAGTTCTTGTCAAGTCAAAGCACTTCATGCGCACTCGTTTATTAGTTTCTCTCTCGTTATTCCGGGTTGACTTCTTCATGTAAGTGGGGTTTAAAATTTCTACATTTATAAATTGATAATCGTTTATTCTGCTTCTAAGTCAAATATTTTACGGTGTTTCTGATAAGGAACACAGCCTGGAATCCTATTCAATACTTTAAGGCAAGTGCTTGCACGCACACAATTTTTTTCATCCAACGATTTTTTTATAATATGGGGGTTTTTACCTTGGAGATTGGAGCTGGTCACAAGACTGGGAAAATCAGGGTTCCATCACACAGCTCTTCGAAGTACCCATGTACTTAATCGTCATGAACAATTTTAACCATTACAGCTGATTAATTCAGGTTGTTTCAATTCCATCAGAGCGAAGCTCGTTCTTCCGGTGCTCTGTTGTAACATTTCACTGCTACATTTCGTATTATTAGTTATTTTCGTGTGACGGACGGAAACAGCAGCTTAATTAATTAAAAATATTTTGACGGCATGAACTTATTTAAAAATCTTGAATAAGATTTGTACCGTTAATCACGTACATCCAAATATTTGTATTAAATTTATACCGTTTCTAGGCAATAAAAACAAAACAAACTGTAGCCTATATCAATAATAAATAATTCCAGATTCAAAATTTCAAATTTGGATAATTGTGCAAATTTTACAAATAATTACCATGGATACTCTTATTACCACTCTTCAGATTTTCACGATATAATGTCTTCGGGGTCGGTGTTTCGGTACTTTTTATGAGGCTCTGCCTAGCTCACTTTGCGGATGCCTCAACATAGAACAATGGTGATAGAGCTTTTGTTTTGACTATCTGGTGCTTGTGGAATAACCTTTCTATGACCATAAAATCCTAGTAGGAAGGATAGACGATCGGTTTATGGCAGCATTGAAAAATTTGCTCTAAGAGCGGATGGTCTTGGCCAGCGAATCCTAGGTTCCTAGAAGTCCTAGGTGGTTGTCTTAAGCAGGGTTGCTGACAGAGGAGAGTACGTCAAGAGTGAATTGGTAATTTTTTTAGTTTTATTATTTAAACGAAATAAATAGTTTTTCCCTTTCAAGTTTGTTTGGTTTTATTTTTGTATAATATATTTATATATTTGTTAAACAGGTTAAATGTAAGAAAGGGCCATGTGGCCCTAAAGACTGGTTCATGTTTTCTTACGCGCTTTGTTATTACAAGTAAGGAGACTGAGTCCTGTAATTTCTACAGGTAAGTAATCTGCTTTTTAATATTTTATGTCCTTCATACTCCTTTTGGTAAGTGCATTTAAAACCCCTCAAAACCAATAAAATAAATTATCCTTCATTCCTTAGTTACTGAAATGATTTTGAAACAAATACAGGCCGTTGGTAAGTCTATTTAAAAGATTTTGCCCATATAATGATGAAAATTATCCTTTTTTTATGCAAACTTAGTGATGAGACACTAAAATTGTAAGCAAGAAAGATTTAAATTATTACTGAAATTCTGCAATATGGTCATGAGGGAGCTTTACGAAATTGCTTTCAACGGCATAGAACTGTGGGTGGACGTGATTATGATTAGTAAATTGGCCTTCAGGAGTTTACTCATACATTCCTCCAAAAAAATATCTGAAATGCAAATAGCCATTTTCAAGAAATGTAACGGGATCAGTATAATTTCAGCATTTCAGTACTGGAATTTTTTCTAATGTATTTTTACTGGCTTTCCATCGGCTTGTATTGGTTTAAATATTATACATCCCCACGTGTTCATATACAAAAGATAAATAAATTTATCTTGAAAAAGAGTTTCGAACTTTTTAGCAGAAACCTATAAAATAAAGAGAGGAGAGCGATTGAAAAAACTCTCAGGATATTACTCAAGATCAATGTAACAATCTTCAGACTTAGAAATGGCCTCAAAGCTGGGCTGTTTTAAGATATTTACAACAGTTGTAAAGAACAGGGTGCATACCTGCTCAGTTCGTTCAAAGGTTAGAGAAAAAACTCGAATAGAATATTTTGACCATAATATGTATAACCTAAATTTATTAACCTAAATTAATTTACCTAAATTAACCTACCTTAATTACCTAACTATTAATTTACCTTAATTTATTTACCTAAATTTATTCATGTTATTTGGTTAAGGGCCATTTGAACCATTCTGGTTTAAACTTTCTTAATATTAAGTTTAGCCTTTAAGCTAGTTATACAGATTCTTACAGTTTAAACCAAATTATAATAATGATTAAAATCAGCTTATTTACCGTAAAGTTTAAATCCACTTAGGGCTGTTAGCACCATTCTAGGTTAAACCAGTTTTAAGGTAATCTAGATTATGTGAATTTAAAAGTTATATCAGCTGATTGAGTTAATTGTTATAATTTGGTTCAAACTGTATCCGTACTAACTTTTAGTCTAAACTTGAGGTTAAGAAAAAAATTGTTTAAACCAAAATTGTGCAAACGGCTCTTAATATAGAATGCCTTAAACATGGTTTAAACTATATTGGTTCTAGGGTTCAAACACTACGTTAAATATTACATGGTCACCATCACCAACAATGAATTTCAAACAAAGAACTACGTTAAAAATCTAAGTGTACCGGGTCAAAAATGGAGATGACAGTAGGAACTGTCTGTTAAAATATTGTTAATCAGCTGAGCAATTACGGTTTTAACTGTAGGGTCGTTTGCACCATTTTATTTTGGTCAAGGTTTAAGTTAATATAGATAAAGTTTCTTTAAGAGCTAAATCAGTTACTAACTTTTACTTTCAACGTAAGATAATAAAAATAGTAAAACTCAGTATGCCCATAAATTTACCTGGATCATAATTATTGGTCCTGGTAATTTCGCCAGTAAAAAAGTATTTTTCTACAAAACAATATTCGAATATTAGCGATATAGCATAAATATATTAATAAATATTTAAATAGGTTTACACTATGTTTAAAGCTATTTCTTAATCCCTCTGATGGAGCTAGATGTTTTTTAAAAATATATGTTCACTCCGATATTATTGAGTTCCTCATTAGCGTAATTTTCAGAGAAAATTTGCTCATAATATATTGTGTCACAGCCATGAATGTTTCTTGAATCGACTCTAATGGAGCAAGAAATGCTACAAACTAAGAGATAAAACAAGTTTCCGTATTTTACACTGACTTGACATTTTGATAATATTTTATATTATATTATTTGAACCTATTATATTAAATAGAAGAGGGGTTCTGACTGATTTTTGTGTGCTTGTTGTGACGGGTAGAAGCAAAAAATGCCGCACAAACCAGGCTGAAATCTTTCGCATACGTACATCTTGACCGGTGCAACTCTTAGGCCAAAGTACTTCCTAAAAATCCCCTAAAAAAATACTTGGGAAAAATATGGAGCGTTTGTTATATCAAAGCGTCCACTTGTGACGTTAAGTCATAATATTAAATTAAATCTGACAACACAACATGAACAGCATGTGATTAAAGAAAACGTTTTCTTTATATGACTAAGATGTGCTAAAAGTGGTCGAGTTTTGAGCCTAGATTGTTTGCCCAAAAATACAAAATAAAATATATTTTGAGTATATTGTACTATGAAGTACAGTTTAAATATAAAAAAAAATTATAAGCTTACATTTTTTCTGATATCTTTTCAAGAATTTGTCCTGTTGGTGGGTAGTTTGACTAATGTTCTGATCTAATCCTAATGTTTTTCATGCAACTTTGTTTCATTCAAATTCCCAACAGCTTAATTATCATTTTGCAATATATGATACTTAATGTTTAACTTAATAATGTTCGACTTTGTAGTAGTAACCACAAAAAATAACACAAATGAGAGAGTAAGATTATTTGATTTTGAGATTTTATCGTAGTATTTAATTGTCTATGAAAAAATAGTTTTAGACAGCGGAGTACTAATGATTGTACCTTTGTTACAGGGATAGTACATTCTTGTTTGCAGACTGTATACAGAGGACTTGCAAGGGATGATCGATATTGAAACTCTACGAATAGGTATTACTATCACTTTAACTTACTCTTTGCCATTGGCATTATATTTTAATTATTTTGAAATATATTTGTACTACTACATGAACAAGAAAAACACTTAAAAACCATTAAAATAAATGATTAAAAATTTTTACTTACGAAATTATTTTCTTGAATCGCTGTGTGAAGAAAATTAAACCCCTTCGTCGATTCCTCTCTTGTTTTTCTACCGTCATATTTATAAAGCTGTTATATTTTGTCGTTCTAATAAAACAAAATATAAAAGTTTTGTCAAAAGTAGTTTAAATTTACATTTTTACATACTTATTGGATTTAAGCCCATTTATTCCCGTGTACAGTATTCGTTTTTCTAAGATTAAAATAATGAATTAATTACTTCTAGTAACCATAGAAATATAAATCAATCTTTTAATGTCACATGGCAACACAAAATTTAATCTGAATTCTATGGATCATGCAAAAATGTTTTTTCTCGTTCAGTTGGTCTCAAGTAGTGACCAAGACGATATTGACAAAGGGATACTGAAATATAACATATCTCAATATAACAAAATATCGACACAAATACAGTCAGAGTTTTACTGCCTTGAGATAATTTTGTAGTTCTTAAGAATGGTGTTTAAGTGATTTCTATTATATTTTAATGTTGATTTTGATTAAACATTAATCTTAGGGGACAGGTTTTTCTTCTATGTGCATTACGGAAGTGTAGGGCAATGTCTGTGAATACAATTGAATTTTTCGATATTTTACCTTGATTCTATAATTAGGAATAATGAATGAGTCATTTATGAAGTTTGTGCTTTTGAATAAGCTTGAAAAACGTTTCTACACTCATTGGAATTACATCAATCCAAAAAATGATCTTTCTTGCTCATGCTCATTGGAAAGCATGCCAATCCTTTGTAATTCTTCACATTCTATTGTTGCAGGCGTACATTAAAGTCAAATGATGGTCTATATTTACACCTGGTTCAGTCCCTGTGCTCAGAGAGTGTGTTGACTCCTTTGTCTGGATCACAAAGCACCTTGTAACTCCAGACGCGTGCTTGATTTACCCTCGTCATCAACCGTGCCATAAGCCTGTCTCATTGCTAAGCCACCAAATTATTCATTTGTAAAAAAATAACAATAAACTTATCACATGTTTTGAAGTACAAGCCTGATTTCAGACGTCTAATGAAAAGATATAGTAAGGTTATTTGATTAAAAATATTAAATTCTAAGACAAGAACCAATATGGGCTGGCATTAGTTAATGAATGATGAATGAATAAACAATAAACAATAATGATCAAAAATGTATTTAAAACAAAGCTTTTGCAAAAAAGTATAAATGGAGATTAAGTTATATTGGATCTATCATAAATGAAGACAAAAATGAGCTAACAAATACATAGACTTAGTTTTTTAATTAGAGTATTTTTTTTTCATTAGGGATTGTGAAAGTGGCAGTGGACCAGAAATAATGCTATAGAGTTAAATTGTACAATAGTGTGTTTACTTAAAAAAATATTCAACGATTTCAACCAGTAAAAAACACATTTCTTTTACTTTTTTTTTTGGGGGGGGGGGGGGTTGAATTAGTTTTTTTAAGCTTTGGCTCGTTATGCGTTCATTTGAAAAAGAAAAAATCTATTGTACTGTGTTAGGTGTGTTAGTGTGGGTTATGCATTGTACTGTGTTAGGTGTGTTAGTGTGGGTTATGTATTTTACTGTGTTAGGTGTGTTAGTGTGGGTTATGTATTGTACTGTGTTAGGTGTGTTAGTGTGGGTTACAAAGCACTTGCATCTTGTAACTCGAGACACGTGCCTGAGTTACGCTCGCCATCAAACTTGTCACAAACAGGTCACTATTTCAGCTCCCCTACGGGGCTAAATAGTGGTGGAACACAAATAAATAATAAATTTCTTACTGTCAATCATAAAGTACTGGAGTCTGTTTTAGTAGTCTTTATTAGGTAAAAAACGTTAAAAGATAAGTTACATATTTTTTATCTTTAAGGCCAGAAATAAACAGAACCGTTGACAGGAGTAAGAAGACATCAAAATATTGTATGTGGCAAAAATTAATATGATTAATCAACATTTGTATCGACACATATTAATGATTAACTGAATAACCGGTTCCTGCCGTGAAAAAAGTCGTAGATTTAGGACTCAACTAATCTTTCCTTCCTTGTAATCTACACTTCATTCAAGCCATTATTATGGTTTGTAATCCATAGTAACTATACCTTGACAACTGCAAAAGATTCCTTAAGGCTTAACATTGTCGTTTTTAGAGCCGTTAGGCGTTGGTAATCAAAGAGAGTTTTGTTAAACCGTTTCTTATGTGCGTATTCGGAGTGTATTTATATAAGCTCTGTATGTATTGTTGTTGGAAATATGTTGTCAGTTAGAAAATCCCTACTCCTCTACACGTAGTAAACATAAAAGTACGTAGTTTAAATACGATAAAATCTTGGCAACATGGTTTAAAAATTATCCTTTGACCCACTTTGAACATTTTATCGATTTTTTTTTACTCCATTTTGCTACTCCAACTCTAGGGACTAATTTGTCAATTAATATAATGATGAGTCTATACAATGCTCTCCCTCAGCATGTGGATCTGCGTCAGCGTTATCTTTATTCAAGCAAAACAGCTCAGTGGAATCATTAGTAATTTAGGAATAGTGCTACAATATAATTGAATATTTGTATCTGTTTGGAGCAATATAAATTTAGAAATAAGTAAATATAAAATTTTTAAACAAACGGAAAGGTTTTCAAAGAATAACCCAACAATCAAACTTAAACTGGCAAATTTATCATGAATATTTAACTATAATATAACCAATATCATATTCTATAATGTTTTAATTTTTTTCCTGATGTAAAATGAAAACTCAAAAATTGAAATTAAAACCATCAGATTATAAAGTAGTGAAACATTATTGGGATCGCTCCACTTGGAGATATCTTGGAACTTAAGTCCATTACTTGGAAGTCTAAACTAGATTATCCAGGAGATCTTGCACAACTCTTGCTTTGGCGGAACTTTAGATTCCGTCTCGACCGTTAAAATAGATATTTTACAATATTTACAATCGCGATTTTGTTAACCAAAACAAAATTTCGATATTATCATGGAACCGATGATTTAAAGCAAATTTAGTAAATAAACAATTCTTACAGATTTAATCTATATACAGGGTGTCCCATAAGTAAAGTGCCAAAATTTGGGAATAGGTTATATGGGTCAAAATAAAGGTAAAAAGAAGAATAACATTTTTCCAAAAACCCTTTGTTTACCAGATATCCGCCATTTTGTATTTTTTACCAAATATTTTTTATCTCCCAAGTTTTTTATTCGATTTTTTTGAAACTCGGTATGCATCTGTATCTAATCAAGGTTAGTTAATGAAAAGATAATGAACATGATTAAATAATAAATTTAAAAATGGCGGCCGTTTAAAATTTTTAAGTAGGAATAACGAAAAAACTGTACGTTTTACAAAAAAATATAATAGACCATTATGTACTTGTAAAAATTGTTCATTAACCGATCACTTTGCAGGACACTCCGGTGCCGACGCATAAACTTGCCTATGTACGAGTTTAACATGTCTTTGCTTGTATTATATCGTAGAAAAAAAAACACGTTATAACGCATGTTGCTGATGCTAGGTTCCTGATCTACATGTAATTTAGTAAACTTAAAGCTCCACATATAAGTAATCTTGAATGTTACTCTACGACTTATTGGAATTTTCAAATCATATACCTATATCTACGATGGTTACACTGCCAAATACATTCATCACTTATATTCCTAGAATCAACGTAATACTACATGATACTGAATTAGCTAACAAAGAAAATTTTTGCAATCCATGATTGACTGCCTGACTCTAGTTTTGTCAATTTCTTTAATTGTAATAGGATAGTAAAATAACTACCTGAAACCGACATTTTAGTATACAGTTAAAACCGTAATCCAAATTGTTTATTTCAATCAAGTTTCACAAAAATAACAATAAAACTTATGTTTTTAAAGGAAATGGATTTTTTCTAAATCGAAAAATATCGATTCCTAACTTCGATTTTAACGATGTAGACGGATTCTAAAGTTTAGCTCTTGCTTTCAACCCCTGTTGGCTTATGGATGTTAAAGAATTGTGCACGAGGAACAAGGCAATGTTGTTCACGAACTTGGTTTCAATGCAAAATTCACTGAAGTTGACTAAAATACACTGAAATGTATTTAATTTAAATTAATAATTACAGATTATACGCTGTTTACCATCAATGGTTCGTTTTACAGGAAGTGTACGATCTAAGGACTTCTCGTTAGAGCGGAGGATTGGAGTGATCAAAGAATATATTCAAAGCTGATTTTTGTCACATTTATGAATTTTAAATCTTGAAATATTGGACTCTTAAAGAATAATGTTTAGCTAAAATATTTACTTACCACCCTTAATAGGCCTACTTAAGCATAAAACGAGCAATATCATAAGATAGAAGGTAAGAACCAACAAGACACAAGGTGCCGAGAATTCGGTTAGGAGCCTCAGAGGTGCCGCCGACCGCGACGCCGCGAGTCGACCGACTTGCTCCAACTTCCGTCTATTGATAGACGTTGCGGAACGTTCGCATCATAAGTTTGACTTGAACCCAGGCAGTGAAGTTATTTGTAATAATTAAAAAATTGTTTAATTTTGGGTTTCCTGTTTATTCCAGCAAAGCCTAGATATTTCTAGATAAAATAAAAAAATAAAATAAAAAAGAGGATAACATTTAAAGAAAAAAAGAGGAAAAAATAATATTACGAAGGGTTCATTCAAACTCGGTACGGTTTAGCTGCAACACCAGAAAAGAATAACGCGTTCTAATTAAATAAGAATACTGATGTTTCAAAATGTGATAGTTATATTGGAACAAATTTAATCAAATTAATTTATACCCGGTTGTTTTTATAAATTTATGTTTTTTTCAAACTGTTCATGGTAATTATTTAAGCAACATTTTTGTTGATTATATATTTACACATTGTGTAACAAAGTTACATGACTGAAGAATTCATTACATTTGCAACGGATTTGTTCATTGATTTCCCACGTCATATCCTCCAGAGTGAAGGTAGAGTAGTGAATGAATAATACGGTTTCACAAATTTAATTAAACTTTCAATAGTTAATTGAATCAAACACATTTATTCATATCGAGTCACGTTTCAAACATGAATGAATACTTTTCAAAAAATAATTAATTTGATTAATTAAAGGATTTTATATGATTGCGAAATCAGTAGCACTGAGATGAATTATTTATTTATTTCAGTCATTGAATGTTCAATATTTTCCGAGTGTAAAGATATATATTCGCCTCGTGTCGTACAATCAGAGATGGAGGAAACTCATATTTTTAACAATATTTCGCCTCTGGTAAAGATTCACTTTTGATGAAAATGAAATACAAACAAAAATACCATAAAATTAGAATTCTCTTGATGAAAAATATATTATTATTTGAATGTTTGGTATTTACTACTGCAAAAATATAAATTTAAAATAAAAAAGAGAATTCATAATATATTGTTATCTGCTGAACGTCTGAGTTAGCAGTTAGTTTAGTTCTATGTTCCACAATTGATTAAGTTAGCAAGCTATAATTAAGCATGTAATGAGGTCTAACCTTGTCTTAAAAAAAAATTGAAAGGTAAATAAAATAAGAGGATCGTTTTGAACACTATTAAAAATCTCATACATCAAAATGAAAAAAGTTAATCACAAAAATAAACTAAGGACAAAAAAGAATCAAGATTGTGTACAAACCATTAAAGTCAAAATCATACACAACATCAGGAATCGATACACAGTTTTATCTGGAGTTTATTTCATTGTACTGTAGTTATTTATGTCATATTTTTCATCTGGGAAAACTTTATTGTGTGGCGATTGTAGCATCATGAATTATTAGTCCAATTATTTAACATGAAAAACCTGCACATTCCTAATTGTGTCTGGTGGTTTCTTTATGTTTGAAATTAATGATTGCTTTTGAAAAATATTCTTTAAAGTAGCAAATGATGACACATTTGAATTTCTATTCACAGTTGTTAATTTAACTAAATATAAATAATGTAAGTGTTGATTTCCGCTCTAAATTAATAAGAATACTAAGAATATTCTATATACAGGTCGATTGATATAAGTGTCTCACCTATGTTTTATAGAAAATTATAAAAGTTATCAAAAATAGTTAAATGGTAACCCCCCTGTACATATCTATATATATATCGGGTGTCTCACCTAAAGTGAACTAATAGCTAACTTTTTTACTATAAATCTGACAAAGTACTTCTTATGGGGGACTTCCCCTTATTTTTAAAGCTGCTTTTTGGAGTCACTTCGAAATTTAAAAAAATGGCCAACATTTTCCTATATGGCGGACAACTTTAATTTTTCTTATGGAACACCCTGTATTTTATGGCGTTTTTGAACTCTACGATTAATTTTAGGAACATTTTATTCCTTCTTATTTTTTTGCAAACTCAGTGGTTCAGAAGATAAGAGCAGTTAAAGTTTGTTTTTTGCCCATTTAAAATGCATTGTGTCCATTTAACTATGCCATCCTATGTATTCCTTATGGAGTAAAATCATATCCAAAATAAAAAATTTCCACCAGCGAATCTAGACTAACAATTATTTTGTGAATAAATCTCAACTAAACTCACATTTTTAGGCATTTTTACTCTTTGGTATCTTTTATTTCAACCCGACCGTTTTCGATATACAGACTACCAACAATATCCCAATGCATTTTAAAGGGGGAAAAATCAAACTTTAACTGCTCATACCTCGTTAACCATCAGGTTTAGGAAAAAAATAGAAAGAATAAAAAATTCCTAAAATTAAGCGTACAATTCAAAAATGTCATAAAATATAGGGTGTTCCATAAGAAAAATCAAAGTTGTCCGCCATATTGGAAAATGGCGGCCATATTTTTAAATTTCGAAGTGACTCCTAAAAGCAACGTTAAAAATAAAGGGAAGTCCTCCATAAGAAGTTCTTTGTCAGATATATAATAAAAAAGTTAGCTAATATTAGTTCACTTTAGGTGAGACACCCGGTATATATACAGTATATACATTTATTTACATACATAGAATATTCATAAATATTTAATATATTTATACTAGTTATCAGTTACCAATCAGAACTTTGAAGGGAATACGATATTTGCTACTTACGATAACTATTGATAAATAATTAGGCTATCAATCGGCACTACGTTTCTTGACATCATGCGGTAACAAAAAATAAGATTGCATCGGTACTTTTTTATTCGTAATAGGGGAAACAGTTTCCTTGCAAGACTCAATGAAAAAGATTGCAACCAAAAACCTTATTTTAAATAGACTTAATATGAGAAACCGCTCGGTGATGTAATTTGAGGAGCATGTTTGATTTGAAATTCAAAGTGCATTTTAAACCAGCCTAATTTTTAAATAGCCCCGTGGACGATGAAAGCAGAAGAACCTGTTTATTAAAAGATTTAAACTGTCGTTTGGCCATGCCGAATCCGAAAGCCTAGCGGGTGCTAGTTATAAAAAGAATTCGATACAAAATGCACATTTTAAATAGTTTTGGCCACAGATAAAACTCAACCACTGGATGTTTAAAATTTCCCAAGATGGAGTTTTCTGCATTATTATGTCAGTTTCTTCACCTACTATTATCCAATTATAGTGGAATAAATAAATGTTTAGCTATCCTAATTTATGCTGGCATCAGTAATGATGTTATAACAGCGGCGTTTTCGAGCCCAGAGGCATTGGTCGTGGATCCGCAACACCTGCATTAAACCTACAAAGTTGATGCTTTCGGATAAGACAACGAAGACAATTTATGTTGGATTAGGGAAAATTATTCTCTACCGTCGCGTGTCGTTGATCAACTTTTTTGTGGACGAGCTCTGCATTATACGACGATGCCCCGTACTACCGGATCAGTTGCGCTTAATGTAAACCTGTTTGAGTATCTGTTATCTAGACTACTTAATGCAAGCACATCCTCATCACTTATCACATACTCTTAGGGAAGTACAAATTTCCATTTTAGTTTAAGTTCTTTGGGCAGATGTAGTATTGTTATCTAACAATTACTAAACCTTGTTTATGCTTGGTTGTTCTTTATGTCATTAAGTTACGCTTATTTCCGCCCGCACTATAGGTGTGGGTAGCGGGAATTTGGTAAGTTCGAAAATTTTGTTTACGACGAAATTAATTAATTTATAGTTTAACTGTGATAGTTTTAATTATAAAATATTGAACATTATTAATTTACTGAAAAAAGTCTAGTTTTATTCAAAAATATGAAATGGTAAATTTAAAAGACTTGGAACATTAGAGTTATATAACTGGAATTTTATAAAAAATTTAGATTTTAGTACATTAAAAAATTATTTGCCCCCAGAAGCTTGTTTTTGAAGGTTATAGCGGAGAATTGAGGGAAGTTTTGTATATAGTCTTAAAACAATGGCTCCAATCCATAATATTTATTCAAGAAAGTTGTATTTAGTTCTTCTACAATGGTATTGATCTTAGAAACTTCAACCATAAATCAATTAAGTCCTGTAGTCCTTCACGTGACATTTTATTGCCTTAACTTGACTCTGTCGTCTGTGACTTAACGACTACTTTATTTTAAGGATGAGGGAAGTTTGTAATTCTGAGATAGAACTCTAAAATAAAGTTATCCTACAGCCCGAAATCAATAAAGCTCTACAGTAACTAAAATGTAGTTTTCATAACCTATATAGTAATAAATTCTAGCAAAGTTCCATACAAGTATTGCAATGATTCAGGAACAATACTTTGAACATTAAAAAAATAATCTTTTTAATTACTGAAGTATATATCTTAAATCTTCAATCTTCCTGCAAAATTAAGGGTTTTGAAAATCAGAACCCTAATCTTCCAAGCCCTCACTATATTAAGCTACTGAACTAAGCGGCAAGTCAAATAGTGACTCAGGTATAATAAGCAACTGCTGTACTCAAACGTTTATTGACTAAAGACATATAATCCTCAATTATCTCATTTGCACATTTATACTCTACATGAGCCTGTTATCCGCTTAAATTAACTTGGAAAACAAGGTGTTAGTTACGAATTTGTATGTTACTTGATTGTACAGCTAATCTCTGATGGTATTCTTAAACCAGTAATTACGTGAATTTCAAGTATAACTTTAAAAGCCTAGTTAATAACTTAAACTTTGAAAACATTAAAGTTTTGAACGTAAGCAAGTTTGATAGGCTTGAAAACGCCTGGGCGCGTTTGGCTTGTAGGTCCTGTATTAGTTTGATGTGATTGAAAACCTCTAACCAATTAATCTAATGTGTTTGTTGGTGAACCATTACTAACTATAAACCATGTTATTACCAAGATATTTCAGTAAATAGTTACCAAATGATCAATTAGTCGGATCTTTTTACTAAGGATTGGACAATACATTATTACAAGGGCTTTTTGTGAAAAGCCCCGTAGTAAATATAATTACTAGACTAAAATAATACAAAGGTTTCGCCCAACTTAATAATCAGGTGTTTGTAGTGACTTAAACTTAAAACATTATTGTTGTCATAAAATACTAATTAGTACTCGTATTAGCGAATAACCTAGCTTAGATTAAGGAATTAATGTCGATTTTACAGAAAGGGTAGAAAATTCCAGAACTCAATTCAACCCCTTAACATATTCAACCTCTTTAACCCAATTTAACCTCTTTCTCAATTTTAATTGAGTTTTGGCGGAAACACATTTTTAATTGCATTGATTATTGTGATTTATTCCTAAATTCTAAGTTTAAAAATGAGTTTTTGAATGTTTTACTCAGAAAAATTAAATTTATCAAATGTTTGTTTCCACCATTGAATTCAGCTTGAAACAAACAATTTAGTAACATGAATCATTGCTCTAAGTCAATTAGTCACCAAGATAGCCACTTCAATTCAGTTTGCTATTCTCTTTAGTATCGGGGCAGCAAGATATTTTTTGGTGAATAATATAGCTTATATTTTTTACGGATAAGGCAATGCATTTTTATTTTGAAAGTTTAAGGGACCGTTAATTCTTTACTTAGCAATCAACGAATTAATTGTCTCTTAGGCAATAAACGGCAATGATTTTTATTTTACTATCTTAAAAATTGTAATCTATTCCAACAGGCAGCAGCCTTCAAGGAAATAAATAAATCATTCATGGCAACGAAAATAAGCAAAATAATAGGTGTTTGTTAAAAATATTCAACTTACTTTTTTAATGTATTTAGGGTGCTATTGAGTAATACAGTTTTTTCATAAGAAATTCGCTGAGGAAACTAGTCTGCTGTGACGGAGGTAATAGTACTTATAACTGGTAATTACCAATCACTATCATATCATCCCTATTTATTAAAGAAATTTTAATCTGTAAAGCTTAAAACATCCGATAAAATATCCATTGCGCAGTCATACTATACTTTAGACTTATAATTTTAGTTTTAATTTAATTACCAGTCACTTAAAAGTTTGTTACTGCTGAAGACTTATGACTATTGTCTAAAAGATGTCCATTAAAGTCTTATATTTTTAGGTTTTTGCCGGGACACAATAAAGTGAGTATTCAAGAAAATTATATACAAACCTGTTTAGCTCTCTGATTAATTTAGATAACGCAAGAAAGAAACACATGACATAGCAGATCATATTTAAATGTTTGTTGGTTTAGTATGTAAATGTACCTCTCGGTTCTTTATGTACTTTTCTGTACTTTATGTACTTTTCTGAACGTTAAGTACTTTAGAACATATTTACAAACGTACTTTTAGATTACAACGTAAATTTACAACCATTTAACATCACGAAAAGACAAAACAAAAACAACTTCTTACAGTTATAAGCGATTACAGGATTTTCCCAGATTATTCAAATTTGGATGCAAATTAAGGAAACCGATATCTGTCAGTGGAACAGTTACATGGACCGGCGACTTGTCTGGACCGTTGACTAAAGCAGATTAACAAAACAGTTGACGAGTGGCCAACTCAGTTGTTTCTCGCTATCACGTTATCATTGCCGGCCGTCTACTTAACGCATGTTAATCTGACTATCCTTGTCGAAGAATGATCGGGAAGAAAACAATAGAATTAGTACAATGTATGTATCGGATATATTATATGTAAGGTACTATCCATGGCAAGGTATGTCCTATCGTAACATGGAGAAAATGGTCTTTTGCTTACTATGAACACGATGTGTCTTTGTAGCCCATTATAATTTCATATATTTCAGTTTCTCTAAACAGTTATTGGTATAAATAAAGTCATATAAACTAAAGTGGTATAACCTCAAGACTGAAAATATAAAGATTGTATCAAACTAATGCATATTGACAACTACAAGATTATATCAAAATAATGTATATTGGCAACCGCAAGTGCGTTTTTCACTTTGTTGTACTGATTTTTATTGAGTTATTGTTTTGAAGGAAAAAGGTTTTTTTTAATTTGAATAATCACGAGGGGCTATGTTACTATCCGCAAATTGTTTTTATTGCTTACAAACTGAAGAGAACTGGCTACTGAACATAGCGGTCAGGGCTCAAAACGTAATTCAATATTCGTCTTATGTAATATGCAGCTGTTACATTAGTGAAAAACGCTAATTTTAATTCAACAGTTTGTAGATTTTTATTCAAATTGAAGAAAATGAATCGAAGCACTGCGGCTGGCTGTGGAAAGATAATAAAATAACTAATATTGAATCAACCTATACCGAACAACTAACTCTCGATAGAAATACAAATTTGAAAAAAAATTTCTTCAGTATGGTTGAAAACAAATTTGAACAAGTTTTAGTTTCTGATTTATTTCATGATTAGCGTCAAAGTTTTAACAGAAACAATTACTGAAATTAGAAAAACTAAATATATTTTTGATTATTTTAACTTTTGGTAAGAGTTAAAGTGTCCTTTTTATAAATTCGCTTATCATCCACAGATTATGCTGGCAGTCCTTTTTAAAATGCTGTATAATTTTTAATTTGGTTGGATACATTTATTACACGAGGTTAATGCAGGTTCTCACATATTTTAGTTGTTTTTAAAATTCCTATTTAAACGTGAGTTACGTTTTGAACAATTATCTTACACTTACGTTCAACAAACTGAATAAAACGTTGTAACGGTATGTTTTTCAATATAAAAACTGTATAAAACAATTAACCAGGTATTATCAAATTTAAAAATTAAAAACCTTTTGCCAACGCTTCAAGTCTCTAATGTCGGAGATGAGCCTGGGACTTTATTGTGCTAATTTGTTAAGTAGTTGTCCAGCCTGTAATCTCCCGCCCATTATTCCCGCCAAATCCCCGAAATTCCCCCGTGACAGTTCCATTACCGTGGCAGATATTGCCGGAGTGTTGGCGGCACTGACCGATAACTCTGTTAAAAGGTTTATGTTGCGGACTTGGGTCAAGGTCGTGATGCACCAGTAACTGCCGCGGTTGAAGTGGGAGAGGATTGGAAGTGAAAAATGAAGAGGCTCATGGATAATTTTGCCGTTTTGTGGGGGAGGAAGTCTTTGTGTTCGAACAGAAAAGATTTACTTAATTTGCATATGTACAAGTAAAAATCCAGCAGGTTTGATTCCAATTCTTGTTTGTGAGAGTATACAATTAATTTAGGGGTCGTTAAATAACTCCTCGTCTTGGGCTACTAAAAATAAAAATTAAAATTAAGTTTTTATTTGTTGAGCTAGAGGGTGGTTTCCAAAAAATCTCCTGAAACCAACTTTAAGCCTCAATTATACTTTATTCCGTACAAAATAAAGAAATAAATGTAAAATTGTTAATACTGTGAATATATTATCTAATATAAGTCTCCATGCAACCAAATAGTTATTTGTGTGTTGAGTGAGTGAAGTACAACAATTTTTTCACGAGTGAAAATGATGGCACCCAAGTTTGGCGAGAGAGACAATTTTCACGAGAGAGAGAGAGAGAGAGAGACAATGTGCTTTTCTCTCGAAATACACACAGCATTTTTCCCTCACCTGCAATGATTAACATCCTGACCATAAACGTATATTTTATTAACTTAGTAAGTATAAAAAATGTCCATTTGTTTCGTTCTGCTCTCAGCGACTGGCGCTGCAGCTGCAACCATGCATCAGCGATCAGCTTATTGTTACAGACGTTCTCAAAGCTCATTATTGTTAACATTATTCTTAGGGGCGCTTTCTCCAAACTTGGTTAACCTAAAATTTTAGGTTAACCAAGTTAGAAGAAAGCGGTTCTTCATTGATTATTTCTGCCACTAAATCAACTGTTAGCGCCTCCATTCGTTGAGCTGCAACATATTTGTATATGTGCATGGAAATTTGAAAGTGTTCTAATTTTTGATTGTTGACTTCAATATTATTCTTATGGCTTCACTTTGACTCCCGCCGCTAGTCACTTCACTTCCGCTGGGAGTCAAATTATTATTTTACTCATCTATTACAAGGAGAAAAAAGCGTCTAAACATAGCAGGTGGGAGAAGAGGGAATTTGCAACAAATCGTTGGTGAGTATTATTTTATTTTTGGCAAGAAAGAGCTAGCTAAAAATGAATGTTTTGTTTAAACCACAAAATGGTCGAGGAGTAAGATTTTCCTCACAATTCACGTTTGCTCTAAGTATGTCTCAAGGCTTTCCTCAATATAACAGAAATTTTAGTTTCCTCTTTCCTCAGGGCCTCCTTTAACTGGAACTGGAAGTTTCAGTTATTGTTGAATTATTGTTAATACACTTTCTAATGAGAAAATGTCAATAAACGTGGTTTTTTATTTACTTCAGAACTTACTAAAATTAAAATAAAGAGGGTTCCTAAGTTTGTTCTTAAAAAATGTTTATTTATACTAAAAATAATAAAAGCATGGAGAAAATCAAAGTAAAATAAAGTAAAAGTAATACTCAAGAGTAATATTTACAGTAAAAAATAACATGCAAAGAAAATGAATATAATATACGGAAACTTAGAAATGATGATTCTTTCACAATGTGCGAATTCGAAGTTAAGATATCATTCAAGGCGACTGATCTTGTTGGTGGATCAGATCAGAGGATGATGAGCAAAAGGTAAAGAAATGGAAAACCGAGGATGCAAAGATACAACCTATAATACTTATGACAATGGACCATTTAGAAAAACTACATATTCCATCCTTCACCATCGCTAGAGAAAGAATGAAACAATCCAGAAGGTTTTTTTCAAAAGACACTTCACAGGAAAAATGTTTACTACTACAAGAATTTTACAATTATCAATTTGACATGATGACCAATGTAGCCCATATTCAGAACGTTGCATTCAAGTTGAATCGTTTAGATCAAAAGGTTGAAGTCACTACGATAATAACGAAGATTTTAATTATACTACCGGAAAATCACAAACATTTTCATGCGCTTGGAATCCAAACAATTCATCAGAGAGAACAATAGAAAACCTCAAGGCTAGGCTAGAAGCTAAGAAAGCCAATGAAGATGAACACTTTGCTTTTAAGGTAAAAGCTGAATCTAAGGGTAAGCAAGTAAAATGTTATTCTTCTAATGAAACCGGCCATATTCGTAGTGACTGTCACAAATTTAAATACCAAACTATTTTGTCCCATCTATAAGTCTAATCACTCTGAAAATTACTGGCTTTTAAAGTGCAAGTCAAATAGGAACTCCTGTACTATTTGTACGAAAACTTATCAAAATGAAATGATGTATCACTTTTGAAAATGTAAACATGTGTAAGGAAATAGTATATTACGTTACTAGGCCGGGAAGTACTGTTTTGCCGGACGGGCATGAAAGTTCCCGCGCTAGCGAGAGCGAGTGCAGGATTTTCATGCGAGTACGGCAAAACTTCCCAGCCGTGTGACGTACGATACTGAAGAAAAAATACTTTCAATCATAATGTAGTCCTTGCATAAACCAATACGTTTCTCAATCCTTAGAACATAACCTATAACAAACAGAGCAAACATTTGCTACTGCTGCCAGTGCTACCACTTCATTCCTCTAAAAAGTAACCAACAAACCAGCATTAAACGTCGGTTTGCTGCAAATCAGCTGATTTATCCGGCAAAGGCTGGGTAAAAGTTTTTGTCGGCCTAGGATGGCAATGGGTTACTTTCAAGGCAATAAAAAGGAACTGAAAACAGATGTTTCTGTGTCAGTATGATGAAAATGTGTTCGTTGCCATAAAGAAACAAACTATGCAATCTTCAGCTGTAGGTTCAGTAAATTCCGAAAAATGTGTTTTAAATCTTAAACTCCTGGGGCCTGTTCCACAAAAGAACAAGTTACATATTCACAAGTTTATACTTTTTGACACTTGTGACAAATAGTTACAGTTGTTACTTTCATAGTCACAAGTATCAGGATTTGAGGTTATGGATACTAAAATTAATAAATCCAACTTTAACGACACTAAAACCAAGATGAAATTATTTTGTTAATATTTTAAGGAATAATCAAAGGATATTTGATTTATTATACTAAGTAGAGATTTTAATAGATCTATTAAATGAATGGTCTGTTTGTTGACAAACATTGAACATATGTGCTTGTGGACAAAAATGTAAGAGTAAACAAGTCTTGTTGTATCTAGTGAAATTTCACCTATTCACCTACACTAGTTAAAATAGCTAAAATTTTTCACCTAAACCAAGAGTTAGGTAACTTTGATTTTTTACCTTTGATCCGTTATACTTCATAGTTTCTCATCCATAGCAATGATAAGGCGTTGAAATGACATTTTACAAACAAGTTTTCCACCGTGGTCATCGCATTTAACGCTGATATTAATTAGTAGTCTTATTTTTCTTAAAAAATGGGTTTTTGGCCGTTCTTTTCTGCCAGGATTATGCATTTTATTAACAAATTATTGACATAATTGTGCTCTGCCACATTAATTGTCATTTACAACTGCATTAGCTAACGCCTTTGATTGGAACTATGCTGGTAGCTCAGTATCGCCGAGGCCCTTCACCAAAAAAGGCAAAGTTTTTGAAAAAATGTGACTAGATTAGAGGGATAAAATGAATGAGGCATACCGAGCGCACCATTATGATACAAGTACACTCTTGGAAGACAGGGCCTTCTAGACAAAGCGAGTTCGAGAGTTTTCATGGTGCAGACAGCATGCCTCATTCTATACATTTGTTTCATTAAGGCCAAGGCTTCAATGTCTTCCCCAAGATTCGCCTAGAAGATGTAAAAAAGACTCGCCTGATCCCTGCGAGAGTTTGCTTATGCTGAAGACATTAACTGGCTAGCCGAGTGGATAAAGTGCTCACATCATAACCTGAGGGTCACCTGTTCGAATTGTGACCACGATCGAAACTGAGTCCGGTCGTCATTTGTCATGATAGGGCTATGAATTAAAATTGCTATCCATCAAAGGGTCGCCGATAATACATAAACAGTTGCAACGGCCTTGACGACCATTTTATACTATTTTGAATGTAGTTTCATACACATTTTATAGCTTAACTTTAGAGAAAAAGTTGGTATACATTGAGAGGAACATGGTAAAGCTCGGATGCTTACAAGTAATTGCGGTTAGAATCGGATTTTTTGGGAGTTGAAGGAGAACAAAATGATATTCAATCGATAATGTAATGATTTTTTTATGAAATACTTACTATGATTTACTTTCAACGTACTTTCCTCTTTTAATCCTAGTAACACAACATTCTAAATGGCAAAGGCAAGTCTACTTATGTATCTAAAGTCAATGGTATAAACGTATGCTTTATCATACGTTTATACCATTGACTTTAGATACATAAGTAGACTTGCCTTTGCCATTTAGAATGTTGTGTTACTAGGATTAAAAGAGGAAATAGTATATTTTGAAATGGATGATTTCTTTATAAATCATCCATTTCAAAATATACTATTTCATATGATAAATCACAGCTGTACTGTATTTCTCATATGTTTATAATTTTGGGTAAGTAAATATGTAAGACTTCAATGGTGAATGGGTGAAAATTTGCAGGTTAAAAAAGAAAACAATTGTGAAAAATAAAATCACAAGTTTATACAGCATTTATACAAACTCACTTGTGAATATGTAACTTGTTATTTCGTGAAATGGGCCCCTGTTAAATGTTTTTTAAAATTTAAAGTTAGTAACAATAATTTTTTTCATACAGGTTTTAAAAATGTAATATTCAATTAAAAAGAACACTTCTTTAAAAAAGTCTTCTTTTTAATTGTTGGAGTAGTTACAACAGATTTTTCTAGCATAATTTTATAAACAAAAATTGATTCTGTTTCTTAAATTTTCAATAAAAATTTCAACTGACCTAAACTGATTTTAGAAAAGGAAAAGGGGGGGGGGTGTTTTGAAGGAGATTGTGTCATGGAGGAATTTTGATCTTGTTGTGTAATGATTTTGTAATTTTAAAACATAATACAGGATATTTGATTCATACTTGTTATACACATATATTATGTTGGGCACTTAGTTTCTTCAGAAATGCTCCCCGTACTTTTTTTCAAGTAGGCCTATGGTATTGATGGTTGTCAGACTTACTGTTTTCCCAAAAATTGTTTAGTAAATTAAGATTTGTATGTAGGCTAGATTATGAATCTCTTTGGTTAATTGAATACATACAAGACAAACTTTGGAGAATAAAACCCAAAGTAAGAAACACCGAAATTAAAAACAAATGTGTTCATATATTTTTTACACACGAAAGAGCATTTTGTGCAATATATATCTTTACACTCAACTAATCCACTTCAATCCGAAATATTGTTTCTCATATTATATACCAGACAGGTTCATAGATAGGCTGTTGATTTTTAATTTAGTTAATAATTCTGATATTATACGTGCACCAAAACTTATTTCAGAAGGGTTTAACACCCAAAGCGAGTTTTTAGCGCTTTAATTCTGAACGAATTCATGTATTGGCCCTGCCTTAACAAGAGCAGTAAGCAGAAGCAGCAGCAGAAGAATACAACCAGGGAGGATGTGAAGAGCAGTAGCAGTAGTGTAGTATGATCACAACAATTAGGCTTTAGCTTTTGACCTTACAAATCATAGGGAACTAGCTCGTGCATTTAGCTAGTTAAAAAGTTCCTTAAAAAATATTTCCACTTGTTAGTATTAATCCCAACAAACCTCATGTCAGAGGATTGGGATCGGTAAAGTAATTAATCGTTAATTAGACCAAACTAGCAGACTGCACTTCCCTGAGATCTAGGTTGTGGGTCGACCGAGTGGTTGGACTAATGCAATTGTTCCGGTCGACTATTACAGATACGGACTCGATATAGTTTCCCTTGTATTGGTTTTGTTAAAAATTAATACCATTCTTAATTAATTATTTTGTACCTTTAATAATTATTGTATACTTTCTGATAAATATATACCGTGAAAAATTACCGATATATGGTAAGTGAAATCAAGTGTTTCAGCGAATTGATTTAAAATAATGCGGATTTTCCTATCGTCAAATTTTAATATCATTAAGAAATTTTAGTTTCGTCGGAATATTTAAAAATTATAATTTCCAATTTAACGTTAGCCGAATTGTATTGAAATATAAATAATAAAGCATTTTTAAATTACATGCAATTATTGGATATTAACAATCCAAAAAGTTATCTTGACATTCGTACTATGGGACTATTAGATCCGTTTATTTTGGCAAAAAAATATAAAAAAGAAAATGAAAATAAAATAAGTAAGTAATTAAATAAAGGAGAAATTTTACTACAACTACCCGTCATTATTTTAGAAATATGTAATAATATAAAATTTAAGTTTATTGCAAGAGTATTCAAATACACCTATGAATTTTAATACCTGGTTATGACCGGGATGCAGCCCAGGTTCCGTATTTTAACCGGCATTTGTGTGATGGATGATTGCGAAATGAATTAGATGAGTCATATTTTATTTAACATTTTAAATGCTATGACTATTGTTGAGGTTATGATAACAAAAACCAGTAAAGCGACCGCTCTACAAATTATGATAAAATCAATGAAATACGGACATGAAAATTTTAATACGATGTAAATTTCATCTTATGATGCTTTTAACACCGGCAAGCCTCAAAGGATGAGTATTCATAGATTCAGGATCCCCTTCCACCCACTCTGATGACTTCCATATTTGCTGAATTCGATTAATTAAAATAAAAATCTTCGTTTACTTTTGTTTAACTGATGATTCCGTCTGAACGAAAATTAAATCTAGTTTCAGTGTAAATCCCTCTTGTAATTTCCAAGATGCAGATATCCCCGGTTTGTTTGTTTTCTTTAATAACGGCGGATCCGCAGGTGAAGACAGCTGCGACCTGTTATTTTTCGCTAATTTAAAACGTCAGTTCCTCGCCGCGCCGCCAGCGCTCCTCGCGGACATCCGACAATAACAGATCCCGACTGTTCTTGTTAACTTTGCAAATAAAATCGTCCGCGGCTGTCGGCAATGAACACATCAGCAGACGTCGAGCTGGCTGCGTATGAGTTTATTTACCCCCCGGGGGTGTAAGGTCAACAAACGGTGGTTGACGGGAGGTGGTGGGTTGAGACATGAAATGATATGTGGGTTTATATTTTTCCAGATTGCTAAAAAAGGTTTCGTATTTTAAAAGGTGAAACCATCACTCTTGTGAGGAAATTGTATTGCAGAGGTTAGACTACTTCATTTTTCTTCATTTTGTCCGCCCACATAACGACATGTCTGAGCGTATGAGGCGAAGGAGTGGGTGTTACTGCATTAAAGCGACGTGCTGGTAAAAATTACACGATTAAAACGTCTTTGATTTCGAGAATAGTTTCCACGTCGAACAATCGAGCACTCTAAAACCATAAAGTTTAAATATACTTAAATTTACATTATTGAGCTAACAAAGTAGTTTGTGATTTAGAACGGCAGATCTAAGAATAAGGGATGTTTAAACTAGGTTACCAATTTTACACCAAAATAGTTTTTAAGTTCAATTAAAAACTGGAAATCGGACGTACTATAAGCTAATAAAATCCGAAAACTAACAATCTAAGCTAATTAATTGAAGAAAAGTAAACAGAGAAGATTGTGAAAAAATATTTTAAAGGAGTTTTTTATTTAATAATGTAGGTACTGTGGAGGTAATATTTAATTGCGTATAGGCCTAATAGATTATTTCACTAAGAAATCCACTTAGTGACGTAACGTTGTTCTTATGCAAATGACACATATATCAAATTATGCTCCGATCAAAGTTCACATTTCTCATTACCCACCGACATGTAATGTCACAATTAATTTAGCTTGGGCTAAATACCCGACATCACGCTCAGACAAGCGCTTGCTCGTTGCTTGATTGTACTGGAATATGAGGTTAGCTGTTTAATCAAAACCTATAATCAAATGAAGCCCCATAATTGACGCAAGGTAATTTAAGGCCGATTGTGATGTGACAAAAATACGAACTTCATGCATTTAATTGCATTTAATTCAGTTACGCATAAGTTACTCCATGTACAGTTGTTTAAAATACAAAAATTTATAAGCTTTTCATTAAAAACGAGAAAAAATGATTTTATTTTGATGTAAGTAAAATGTTTAGCTAGAAGCTGGAATGACAGTCATCCGTATCTGTGAAAATTCGATTTGTTCAACGACAGGTAAAACAACTTCCCTCCTCCAAAAACACTGACCTCTAAGGAATTTGCGAAAAATCGCTTCATCGCCACAGAGGATGACACAATTGATTACACTCGTAGCCCAAAACATGAGATTTCGGATAAGTACAAAACACAAAACTCGACCTTGAACTGAGCGAACCCTCGCATTCCGTAAAATCTAGTTCCTCTAATGCTGGGAGTCGTCTGTGGCCGCGGCGAGGCGGTTATCTTAATGCTCGCAAAGTGGCCAAAATGGATTCGAACTGGTTGTATTAATCCACAACTAAGAAGACGGTCTTTTCCTTATCGGTCAATTCTCCCGAATAAAATGCGGAAACACGGCTAATTATATGTACAAACGAGAGTTGGCGAAGCTATAAATGTTTTTGTGTCGTTTCAGAAACGATTTGGCAAAAGATTGGAATGTTTAAGAGGCGATTTTGGTACAGTTTATCTCGCAGGAACCGTAGTCGCTATCTTAATATAGGAGTAGCACTACAGTGGCGAATTCTCCGGTCAATAGATGGCGAGGTTTGAATTTTTAATGCCCAAATCAAGGTCTTAATCCAGAGAGTCTACTTATTGTTTGGCTTTTTAGATTGTTATTTTTATGATTGACTTTTCCCAGGATTAGCTTTGACTGTTGCATGTTGATAAATTCTGTTCTACAGCATATCAGCCCCAACGTCTTTTCATCCCCTAGCAAAATAAAAAAAACTAACCTTGTTTCACATTATCTCGTAATAAAATTGCACTTCCTATTTCTCATCTATAAAAATTAAAACGTATTATGTTTCACCATTTTTGTTATTTTCTTACATTACAAAACCCAACTTTTTTGTCTCAAGAGTAACATTTTAGACGATGTTTCGTTTGTATTCTAATTTAAAGAAAGAGTAAAAATATTGCAATTAGTTGAAAGTTCATGTTAAGACTTGTAAATATCTCGTGCAAACATCATATTGTTTTTTAAGTTGATAGAATTTTTACTTTAAAAATAGTTACTCTTAAAGGCATTCCACGCCGACCTTTAAAATTTAACAAATGATTATTTATTTTTATTAATCATACCCATTCTTTGTCAATACTTCACATTTACATTTTGTTCATAACAATTATAACTGTACGGATAAGACAAGGTTACAAATCAATGAAGAATAAATATAATTTTTCTGTTGAAAAAACAATAACGGTTCCTGATATTTCTTTAGTAAGTGTTTCTTGTTTGTGATAAAAATATAATATATAACCCTAGAGGTCACCGTGTGGTAAATCATAGTGAATAATCTAACAGATCTAGAAAAAAGAATGAATGTTTGAGATATCTGAAAAAACAAAGACGAAATAAGGGGAAACCTTCCTTCGTCGTAGGAGTCGATGGCGGTAACGTCGTACAGTAGCGCACCGCAGACCGCGTAGGTGTAAACTGTGACTTCATGAATGGGAGAAAGTGGCCAATGACGCGGTTCGAATCAGCACGAAGCACTCCGGAAGTCTAGTGTGTCTGCTGCTGTGAAGAAACTCTGCTGGGAACGCCACGCTGCTATTTCGGAGAGTATTCGGGATTAAAGTGATATCATTTAAATGTTTCAACTATGATCAGCGTCAAATCATTACAAGCCTTGGCATAACCATCTGTCCCCTCCCCTCTACCCAGTTGCATTGCCTTTACGCATCATCAGCTGGCAGCCATGTGATTCCAACTTATAACTACAAGTAATCAAACCGAAAAGGGGCATAAATCTCAATTTTGCAAAAACCTGCAGCCCATGATTTCGGTTTGGAAGAGAGGGACATTTGTTTGACGTTTTAGAGTCGGTTTGATTTCGTTGGGCTATACCTTATTCTAGTAAATTCAGGAAAAGGGTTTATGAAGATTGAATTTGAAATTAATTTTACAGTGAATAAATAGTAAAATTTTAAGAATTTAATGTTTTGTAACGTTTCGTGTAGACATGATGATTTTCAAAGAGACTAAACATAAAAGTCACGTTCTTTCCAAAATTTGATGCTCTCTAGCAACATTGTCCTCTGGAATTGTTAAAAACATGAACCTTACATTATTGTCACAAATAGATTAATTGGTGTAGCCGTTTCAGTTAATCATATTTTACTAAGGATTCGATATTTAGTAGCAATCTGGCGTAGAGACAGTGTAAACCAAAGAGGATGTTAGTGGAACGTTATTTTGCTTGCACTTAAAAATTAGTTTAACGTCATAGATATCCTTTTGCAAGTACAACAAATCTACTGAGTAGTTCATTTTCAACTGTTTTGTAGCAACGTAGCAGATACAACAATGTTAACGGTTTCACGCTGGTGTTTGTAATCAAACCAGCTGCTAAAGTTCCAAACCTAAAGTTGGTAAGTTGCCGGATCACAAAGGAAGTTGAGATCACAATAAAAGAGATTTATAAACCAACTACACGATGTTTAAATTAAAAATTATTTATTGTAAAATTCACAAAATAACAGTTCGTAAGGTTCTCACATATTTTTCTAATATACTAAAGATTTGCTTAAGTAGGATTACCAAAAATAACGATAATCTACAGATAATCTTAAATAACAGGAAACGTAGGAAATAAACTACATCTCTTTGGTGTCATACAATACAATTATTACTACTCTCTGCTGCAAAAATGTGGTCCTTGAGGAACTCTGGCAATACATAAGCATTAAAATGTTTCTTAAAATACCAAGGAAAATATCAGGAGACAAGATTTATAACACTCGGAGCCATGTTTATGGAGGGATCTCAACAAAGTCTCACTGGAAGACAACTCTAAACGCTCACTAAACGTTCAGGATATTTCAGAAATGGTAAGGGAGTAGAATGTATCATCGTTGAAAACATTGTTTTCATTCTTGTAACCATTAAGACTCTACTACTTTGAGTTGGAATTTCTTAGTTACGTTTCCATTGGTTTATGTATCTTTTATGAATTTGCCGAGTATGAATATGTTATTACTTATGAATATTTTACAAAATATGAATATTATACTAAATATGATTATTATACTAAATATGAATACTTGACTATATATGGATAAATATAGACTGCCTCGATTTTTTCTTTCATTTTATAGAATACTTAAGTTACTCGTTGGAAACAAAACTCATAATCATATTCGGATTTTCTTTTAGTTTCACGGTTCCACGATTATTTTATGACAAATGTTGCTAATTTACTGTTCCTGTACTATATTTTTATTAATAAACATACAATAAAAGACCAGAATAAAACAAGGGTATGGATATAAAGTTTACTACAAGTCGTTGAAAACTCATAACACATTATAACACGGAAATTATTCTAATTTGAACATCATATTACTATATAGGCCGTTCAAAGTCAAAGTGGCATAAGTCAAAAATCTTGATTTAATGAAAATCAGGTTTTTGTGAAAAATTATGTCACGTAAACATAGTTTGGAGTTAGGAGCTATTTTTTTACACATGATGAAGATCATATATGTGCACCTTTCTGCGTCAACAATGACCCAAAATAATTTTTTTGTAGATTATTATAAATTTTTTAAAGAAAACTTACACCACTTTACCTTTAACAATTTGTGTGGTATTGATATTCATTTACATTGAAGTATATGGTGAGAACAATGGTCTAAGTCAGACATACACCACTTTAGCTGAAAATGTGACTTAGTCCACCTTCACTTTAGAACCTTTGTGCGGGTGAATTAAAAGCAAACTGAAGCAAAAAAATGACTTACACCACTTTTAATTTTTTGCAAATATGACATACCGTTTTAGTAAGCATAATAAAAATCAGGGTAATTGAGCAATAAAAATCAATGACATTAAGAACACATTTTTATTAATATAATTTAAGTTGTCTAGAAGTAATAAAATAGTCCTTTATTAGAAAGTTCCTATAAATTATTGAAAGTAAGCTAAAATCATTGTCAATATGACTAAATTCATGTCATTAAGGCTGTAAAAAATAACATTTTCTGACACTATGGTGTAAGTCAGACTTAGGCCACTTTGCTTCACTGGTGCAAGTCATGTGGCAACACAAAACAAAACACGTAATGCTTAAGGGACAATCGAGTAAGTCAGACTTAGGCCACTTTGATTTTTAACAGATGCAGACAAACACGATGAGGAACAGTAAAGAGCTGCCTCCTAGTGGCGATACAAAAGAACTACGACTTAGCTTATTATTCCAAAAGGTGTTTCAGACAAGGAATCGAAACATGGACTTAGCTCGTTTTTGCCAAAAAATGACTTATGCCACTTTGCCTTTGACCGGCCCATATATTACATGGTAGGACGTGTTAGTGTGAATTCCCTTTATTTTAATTAAATAACATTATTATTAATTGATATTAATGTTCCTAGAATGAAATTAACCAATATTATTTTTACACTTGAACAAACGACTACTACCAAAGTTTACAAATTTTAACAAAGCAAACAGTATTTTTCTATGAAGAAACATTTAAATTTGAATGTAAATTAACTCAATGAAAAAAACATTTGAATATTTATGTCGTTCAAAAAATGTAAAATATTCACCAAATATCTTTCACTTTTGATAGTTTTATTGTCATTTTTTATGTTGAAGCATCTAAAGTAACACTAGAAGATCCTCCTTCGTGGCATAAGAACGCCAGGTACATCAGCAATATCAATAGATGTCATCTGCTCAGACATCCTGCACCCGAATCTCAATTTCCTGTTTTTAAAACCA
Source organism: Flexamia atlantica (assembly GCA_035578135.1). Lineage (NCBI taxonomy): Eukaryota > Metazoa > Arthropoda > Insecta > Hemiptera > Cicadellidae > Flexamia > Flexamia atlantica. The sequence goes on from JAQJVK010000003.1 coordinate 30,708,711, forward strand.
GTTTACCGTTATTCTTCCCATTATAATTTAACAGCTTCTATCACCGTAGTTTTTCTCATTTATTAATATACTAGTTTTACGTAAAATGCTGATATATGATAATATAAAAATAACAAAAATATTAAATTTTTAAGCTAAATATCATATATAAGCTGAGATAAATTATATACGAAATATAGTTTCAAGGCTGTTGAAAACCTGTCAAGATTTTGATAAATTACGTTATGATCAGAAGATGAACTGATATAGCTATTTCTCTTGTAATAGTTATCATGAGAATGCCAAATTTGGGGGTAAGGATAAAATAAAACTACACTATATAGTTTGTCCTAATGAATGGGATATTTTATATGCCATATAAAGCTTCATTGACATTGCTTAAACAATAATACTCAAACTCTCCTCCCCTTACCCAATGAGCCCTTTTGCAAGTGTTCAGACGAATAAACAAAAAAATTTAGGTTTTAATACCAATAAATTTAAGTTTTAAATGTATCAATGTATGAAATATTCAGTTTCACAAGGTGAACAGATGGCTAAGCTTTCAGGAGAAAATTAAAGTTTAAATTAAATTATTATGATTAATCCTGCTTATTATTTGACACCTGAAATTGTCAAAGGTTACGACACTAAGTTATCGTCAGTTCGAATGCAAGCATTGGTTAGTCAGTGGTAAGTAAAAGTTTTTCTATCTGCTTCTTCTGTGCGATTAATTATAATTTAAGGATATTAGTGTACTACTCTGCACTGTCTATTTTTGGTTGCATTGAAGATTTACGGCATTTTTATAATTGACTATTGTTACTAGTCCAGGGGTTGGCTGCTGTATCGAGATGTAATAACAACTGCTTCAAAATCTTCATTGATTTTGCTTCAAATTTGTAGTCATTTTGTTTTGCTTGCATAAAAAGCTAGAGATGAGTATGTTTTACCTTTATCTCTAGCAAAAGGTCATGTATAATCTAATTAAAAGGGCTGATAAAGTTAACATTACATGAACCGTTTGCTAAACAAAGAAAATCTTTGGTTACCTTTTAACAAGGGAACTCTTTTAATTAAGATTTTAATTAGTATTGTTCTGCCATGAAGATAAATAAAGACTGCTGTAAAGACTTGCCATAGGCGAGCTAACGGTATATGTTTGGCTAAAGCTTTGGTAAGGAACAGTTGTTTCGGTGTACAAGAATAATTAGGTGAAGAAACGATAATGTGCATCCTCCTTTATTTCCTTAAGGCTTTGTTTCCATCAAAATAATTTTTTTTAAATCTATTTCATGGATAAGGCTATAATAGTGGCCAGTGGGGTATTAGCTAAAACATTTGATATATATAACTTATTTTTCTAAAAAAAGAAAAGATTAGAGCGATAAGAAGAAAGTGTTGGAAAAAGTGTTTTTAGAAAAGTTGTTTTGTGTTTTGCAAACGGTGAGTGTGATTTTGGAATTATTATAATTAAATTAAGGGTTTTAGTAACGATAAAATTGTTTTAATGAATATTTGTTGATTTTTGTCAGATTATGTTTATCTTAAAAATTTCTAATTGTTATACTCTCCAGTCTCACTTATTAGTTAAAAAAGGAATGCTTTTATGTGTTTAAGGCTGCCAATTACTTCTTATACAGTTCGTACAATACAGGGTGTCCCATAAGTAAAGTGCCAAACTGCGGGAATAGATTATATTTGTCAAAATAAAGAGAAAATGAAGAGTAATTTTTTTTTCAAAAAAAACTTCGTTTACCAGATATCCGCCAACTTTTACTGTTTTTATATTTATCATGGAAACCTTTTGATGGACAATATTTAATTTCATTGACACTAAACTAGATTTTGTAATAACTGAATAAACATAGTTATGGAAAAAGGGGTCAACACTGAGCATTCTTCATATTATAGATAAAGTATAAACTATAAGACTAACCTGATCTGGAATGCTTATATATTCCTTTATAAGAAGGAAACAACCACCCCCATCGGGGGTAAATGAAGAAAGTATTGCAGTTAAAGAGTATTGTCTTAGGCGAATACTAAAAATAAGTGAATTTTTCATGTATTTCCCAATTAATGCTGAATTAGAATGAAATAAGACCTTCCTTTACAGAAAAGCAGATTCAACCTATGAGAGAGACATTATATTTTATATATGTTTCTACGTATAATATCTCAGGGGATTTAAATGCAACCAAACTATTTTCGTAGCAAGGAAATTAAAATAGTAATTGAAACCCTGGAAAAGGTATGTATCATTCACATTAATCACGAATAACCGTTCAATGTGTTGAAAAGACTCTTTTTAACCGTACGTTAACGCTCTGATAAAATAGGGACGTCACATTAACGAGGGGCAATTTAAAATCCAGTCTCCTGGCACCCATCAGCAATACTGCAGCCCCAGTGGAAATCACTACTTAAAATCTTTTGTCTGTGGTTACAATTCCATATTTTATGTAGAATGCGCTTCAACAACCTACTAATGGAAGTCATAGTTTCGTTTGTTTTATACATTCCCATCGTGAACAATCGTTTCGAGAAGAATATTGCAACATAATGTTAATCAGAGTTCATAAAATATTAAATTACGAGCAGTTCAGTCAACAGTTAGTTTTTAAGTATTGCGTATAAGCGTTAAAAGTGCCAGTAGTAAGTTTTGATTTCCCATTTATTTTCATTTATCATTAGACTTGAACGAAGTAACGACAAAAGAATTCGATATTACAAAACCCGTATTTTTTAGTTTTTACCCTGTTTTAGTACTAATTAGACTTTCATAAAGATATAAGATCTGAAAGCATACCAATCACAACTATATTCGTAACGACATAATAGTTCAAACGATAACTGAAAAAACTTCTAGGAAGAAATGTCCTTTTTTATGTCGCTGAATGAACATCTTTTCGAAGTTAACTTTTAGTGGAAATATTTTTCTATCCTTCCCGAGTTCATATTTTTACATAATACATAAAATATGGAATTGTAACCAGAGAAAACCCATTTTAAGTAGGGATTTCCACTGGGGCTGCAGTATTGCTGATGGGTGCCAGGAGACTGGATTTTAAATTGCCCCTCATTAATGTGACGTCCCTATTTTACCAGAGCGTTAACGTAAAGTACAAAAGAGTCTTTTAACATATTAAACGGTGATTGTTGATTAAAGTGAATGATACATTTATTTGCCAGGGTTTTAAATATTCTTTAAATTCTCTTGTTACGAATTATTGTTTGGTTGCATTTATAAAGCCCCTGAGATTCTGCCTCCCACCCCCCTAGGTTGAATCTGCTTTTCTGTAAAGGAAGGTATTTTTTCTTTCTAATTCAGAATTCACTAGGAAATACATGAAACTTTAACTTATTTTTACTAGGGGTATATTGATTCCTTATTTCATGTTTTCACTGTTGTTGTAAAGCAGATGCTCGTAAATAAATTATATAGTTTAACCTCGATAGAGTAAAAAATTATATCAGGGAAAACATCAAGGTTTGTTTCAGTGCTATAGAGGATTCTAGAGAGTTAAAAAAGTGTAATATCAAATGATTTGATATCTTAAGGATCTTTGTATCGAAGTTTTATGAAAAGGGTTAAGACGATGGCCATAAATTTTTACCTGTGTTTTACATTTTTACGTATCATACTATTTCAAACTTCTATGGTCACTGGCTTATTTCGTTTTTTCGACTTCTTTTAATATCTCCTAATTATATTTGCAGAAACATCACATACATACCACATTAGTATAGTACTCATATCATATTAGTGAGTTCTTTTCGCTCACTGTATTCATGATATAAATATAAACCATAGGCCAGATTGAGCTACTTGAAGATTCCAGTTGACAGATTCTGAAAATAGTTGAACCACAAAGCAAGGTTGGTGAAGTGGAAGAGATTCGGTGAAACTTCTAACATATTTGGCAGTGACAATCGTTGTAGAAACAATTTAAGTTATCAAGCAACTGATACTTGCTATTTGTTTATAATTCCTATTAATATTAAAAGGTTAAAGGTTAAATAAGAAATATAAAGAAACACGAAATATGGAAGGAGTAAAATAGATTATTTATTTATTTATTAATAAACGGTTTACACCAATTTAACAATAATGTGTATGTATACATGCAGTAATGCAATGACAAGTGGTGAAATAAATATACATGCATTGCCTTAAATAGGAACTGATCGTCCGCCGCGAGAGGACGGGTCGCCGAACGATATCCTAATGTCCAAAGAGCTCCGTCTCTTTTTATCTCGCTAATTCTTCCTCTTTCATTTATTTCCCCTCTTCGTCTAAGCCGATTAATGCCTCTGCTCCCTCGTTCTCCTTCCCTCACAACTGTGCATTTGTTGACTTTGGGCTTTTATAATTAATGTAATAATTCTACCATGTAGGATTTCTATTTCTCAGTTTTCTCTACGACTAGCAAGTTAAAAAAAATTTTAATTCCAGAAATTTGATTATATTTTATGATACACCTAAGAGCTCATTAAATGACTTTACACAAATAAATTTAACTGAGCAATTTTCTCCTTTACTAATATTTATAAAGTTTATATGCAATAGAAATTGAAGTGTGTATTTCAGACTTTTGTGATAATTTATCAGTGGAATAGGTGGGACTCAGTAATATTATTCATAACAGAAGACACTTAAATTTAGGAAAAAAAATCGTTTTATTCAAAGGAAAGATCACAAGTACAAAATCATAAACAAGAACCTGCAACACTGACCGTCTCAAATCAACAGTTCATACGATATTTAACATTTTAATGAACCTTATGGCTATAAGTTGCTATATTCCAACATTGTGCACATTACTTAGCCTTTTTCCCTGATAAGACTTTGATTATAAAAATTCAAAATAAACAAGAAAAATCAATACCCTGACCTAACTGTCTCAGCTCTCTATGAAACGAACGTACGTTTACCATTGTCATTTGAAACACTAATATAATTATGCTTCAACTTAAAACTGTCGTTCTATTCATTAGATAGTAACAAGACCTGGGTTTGGACCGTTCCCGATTAGAGCGTAAAAAATGCCACTGGCGTTGAAAAATACACAAAATACTCAAGAAAACAGTTCATAACGTCTCTTTAGTAAAAATATGTAGTATATTTTGTTAAATATTTTACTATTATGATTAAAAAATCATTTTAATATCCAAAAACTTGTAAAACTATGATATTTAAGGGATTTAAAAAATCCATAGTCCTTCCTTTACTAACTTCTTCATTCGGTCTACAAGTTACGCTCATTACCCACCTATTGAGCGGCAAATTAGATTTTTACGAGTCAAGGACTCCTTCTTCCTAAGTCACTTAAGCCTATCAACGGACCTATCTTCTACACAACGTGAAGGTATTGGCTCGGGACCTATAGGTTAAGCTTATATTAATAGCACTTTAATATTGTTAGAAGCAAATTTAGATTAATAATTTAATAATTTACATTCAATCAACGGCGGCTTTTCGTTTGAGTAACATTTCCTCAGCGTTGCGATAAAAATATAGTAATTTACTGTTTTCATTTTGTATTCTCATTCTCATGTTTGCCAATGGGTGGTTGAAGGTACTTTATATTTGTATCTACAATGTTTTTACTGCTCATAACTTTAATATGCAACAATTTTCAATTTTATAAACCTACGTGACGCTTCCTTTTGCGGCTGCGTGCATGGAGTGTTCACGGTGGCTATGTCTATCATGGAAGTACTTTCACCATTAAAAGCTGGTACGCAACTAGAGGGACGCAACACATTTATAATGCCATTTAAAAGATCCCAAAAACTATTAAGAATCTTTAGAATATAACTAGTCATTTTTGTTTAAGTTAATCACTAAATCACTTACGGTGGTTTACCAAAATTGTTAAACATAATTCATTTGAAGCGTTATTCAAAAGGATGTATCTAAATGAATGTCTTGGCCACGTTAGTAAAATAGCACATCTAGTGTTTATCTATATATATATATAAGCCAAAACCCATTGACTGACTGATCACAGTTTTTAAAAAACTATAAGGCTTAGAGCCATGAAACTTGGCACAAATATTCCTTACAGGCTCTAGATGCGTACTAAGAAAGGATTTTGCAATGTTTTGTCTCTAAAGGCCTAAATATGGTATATTATACAGTACAATATGGCGGCCATTTTTAGCTTTCAAAGCTTAATTTCTCAAAAACCACAAGACTTTGGGCCATGAAACTTGGCACGATTATTCTTTATAGGCTTTAGATGCGAAAAAAGAAAGGTTTTAAAAATATTCTTTCTCAGACGGCTAAAATAGATTATTTGAAAAAATTCAAAATGGCGGCCATTTTAGTTTTTCCTAACTATGGATGGGAGTCCTGTAGAATATTTTCAGGGCACAGAAAAGGTACGAGGACTTATCTACTGAAAGAATAAAATTTAAAAATTTGACGAGAAACCTTTTGGGGAAATAGGTTTTTGGCCAAGATATTTACCTCCTACTTTATTACAGTTTTCTGTTTATTTTCAAAAACATGCTAAATTCAGATTGATGTCAATTCGAAAAGCCATCCTTAGTGTCTTCTTTGTTTTATATTCCGGGTTATCCTCATTCTCTGTATTGGGAAATTGGAGGAAGTTCATTTATACCATTTGCTAATCATGAGGGGAACATGTTTAGAGGAAGCGTTACACTTTCTCATTTTCATCTTGAGTGGAATTACCAGCTGCATCTTAAGGGTTTAATTGCACGCACATGACCCAAATAAATCAGTCCATTTGTTAATTATTCCTAAAAATTGTACAAGGCATAATATAATTGAATTAAAATGAGCTATCCTTTCAGCGGGCGAAGCTGCGGGTATATCTGCTAGTAGAGTATATCATGCATCATTTAACATCATGTACATCGACCATCAACAGAAATTAGCTTTAATTTAATTGCATCCATTTAATTGATTGCCCGGATTGGAACCTTTCAATGAAACTGATATTGATTTTAAATCCAATTACATCTAATTTTCAGTAAATAGAGCCAGTTATTAAATCACATGTGTTTTATAAAAAAAAGCTTTTACAGCCATTTTATGGAAACTAATTTGAAAAACGAGTGATTAAATGTAGTAATAGGAATATAAATATGATAAAGTAACGTTTTTCTGTCATTACATATTCCTCTTACTATTTTTACATTGCTTGTTTAGGTGATTATGATTAAAAGGGTATTATTAATTTGCAATGAACTCGGATGAAGTAGCGACAATGTTTTTACGATTAGGCAGATGAGTTTTCATTACAAACATTTAATCTAATTGACTGCTTCTGGCATGTATTGGATTTTCTTGGAAATCCCAAAGGTTAAAAATACAGGTTTCGCTGAAAAAAGATTAATCCCAAAATATTTTCTATTTCTGTTTGGTTTCTTAATTTTGCTAGGGCTTCGTTGTGCTGGAAGGTTTAAAATGTTCTTAAAATTTACTCTTTATTGGTGTCGAGAATTAGTGTAGACTAGGTGAATTTCGGTATTTAATCTCCTGATTTCTTCATGATCAATACGAAATAGTTAAGACATTTACCTTTAAGAGATATTATTATTGTAAAAGGCTGTGTTACTTTTTAGACTTTTTATACTTAAGAATAAACTAGTATTTAAAATAAGAAGGCGGTCATGGTCAGTAGCCCTGTAGTCCAGGCAACGAATGCTCAAAAACAAGTATAGAGGGAATTGCATGGAACACAATTTTTGAATTTGCAACTTTGTTTGGACTAGTTAGGAGGGGAACATATGAAAAGTCCCCGTCCGTAGCCCTTGAGCGGGGTGAGGGAGGGGGGTCTAAAGGTACATTTTTTGGGTTTTCCTAAATATCTTGAAAACTTCAACTTTTAGTATTCCCTATTAAATTTGAAAATTAAAGAAAATTGAATTTCCTGTAAGAAAAATACATAATATGTCTACCTAGGTCCAACCTCTTACAAGGTAAGCACTAATTTTAGTACCATTAAAAAAATATCGCTTCCATAAGAAATACATGTAAATTTGTGGGTAACATAGATGCCCAATGGGGCAACACTTTTTTCACCTAAAGGAAAATTAACAGCATTCAGGAAATATTGACAAAATTTCCAGTAATTTGACACCTCAGTCACATAAATTGGTCTAAAATTAAGTTGTTGGCGAGCTCACAAAAAACGTCAGTTTTCAAGGAATTATTACAATTTGTTATAATTCATTGAAAAAGACGTTTTTGTGATCTCGCCAACGCCTTAATTTTAGGCAAATTTTTATGATTGAGGTGTCAAATTACTCGAAACTTTGTCAATATTTCCTGAATGGTGTTCATTTTCCTTTAGGTGAAAAAAGTTGCCCAGTTGGGCATCTATGTTATCCACAAATTAACATGTATTTCTTATGGAAGGGATTTACAAAATATATTAACAACATTAGTGCTTTCCTTGTAAATAGTTGGACTAAAGTAGACATATTATATACTTGTATCACAGGAAATTTAAATTTCTTTAATTTTAAATTTAATAGGGAATACTAAATGTTGATAGTTTACAAGATATTCAGGAAAAACAAAAAAATTGCACCTTTAGACCCCCCTCCCTACCCCCACTCAAGGGCTACGGACGGGGACTTTTGATATGTTCACCTCCTAACAAATCCAAACAAAGCTGCAAAGTCTAAAATTGTGTTCCAAAAAATTCCCTCTATACCTTTTCGTTGCCTGGACTATGGTAGTAAAAATTAAGTTTGTTTCTATTAAAACATTAGCAGTACATATTAACGTAAGAAATTTCAACATTAGAAACAATCGTTATATAAAATGTCAGCCTCAGGACTATTATTCGGCTTCATAAGAAATACACTGGAAATTTGACAACAAACTAGTTAAAATCCTAATTATTTTTACAGCAACTGGATATTAACATTAATACAGCTTTAAAATACACCTTGGATTGTTATTGCAGCTTATTAATAATTTAATTAATCAAACTCTAATTACTTAAAAAGAATAGTGATTTTGTAAAAATCGTTGTGTTTAACATACAACATACAAACAACAAACAGGATAGATGAATGAAATTGATAATACTAAAAGGTTTAGTTTGTTTACAAAATTACATTATGATGGTGTTGTAAAAAAAATCAAAAGCAACAGTTCAATCCAGTAAAGGGATGTTCGGAAAATTTAAACTTAAGAAAAATATCTTATCGTCCTAAATTTGATTTGATAGACTAGGCCTATATAATGCCATTATGAAGCTCTCTGCCTTCTTTTGAAACATTGACCAATTTGTTTTCAATTTTTAAATCTTAATGATTCTTCAGAGTAAAAAGGAAAGGAAAATGAAACTATTAAATACGGTATGCTATGATTGTGGGAAGGAGATTCATCTTAGCTCTCTATAAAACGAACGTTAGTTTAACATTGATCACTTACGTGAAACGCTGAGATTATAATTACACTTAAACTTTAAATTTTCGTTCTAAACGCTAGGCAGCAAAAAGACCCGGGTTTGGACCGTTCCCAAACAAAACGCAAAAATGCCTATGACGTTGCAATTCACAAAATACTCAAAATATATCTTAAAATATATATTTGATATTTTGTTAATTGATATAAATAAATATATATATATATATATATATATATCTGTTAATTTATGATTATGTTAGTTATTTAGCTTGAAAAAGGTAAAAGAGAAATATTTTTAAGTAAAAATGTTTTAATTATTTCGAAGTATAGATATTGTTTGTACATTTCTTTATTTTAAGAAATTTAATTGATTGAATTTGAAAAGTGCGCCCAAGTAAATTATCCTGTCCCAAGCATAGTTTTGTATGTGTCGTACGAGTTTGAGTTCACATTTTTTGTGGGGGTTGAGGGGGCCCCTGGCCCTGGCAGTTTAGGTACCCTGGCTTCCTCAAACTAAAAGAGACTTTTGTAGCATGAAATTGGATAAATGTCGTTATCAAGATTTTAAAGATCCTTTTACGTTTTGATTCAAAGGCAGACCATAGTTTTAGCCATTAACTGAATCAGGATAAAAACTAGGAAGCCTAATCCAGGGTTAGAATCCGCCGTGGTAGGAGCATGGAATTTTCTTAATCAAAAGTTTAATTTTTACCATAACAGTTTTCAGATGAGTTTTTTTTACCATCGTCCGTAAAGTAGATCTTTTCAGGGCATTAACTAGACATTTAGACCGTTACTAGACATTAGAAAAGTTAAACGTGCTTGATACTGGGTTTCTACTAATGTTTGTGAACTGAATTGTACCTAATTTATTTTCCTGAACCTTAAGCTAAATATTGAAATAGTTTAAGATCAAAATTATCTTATATTTAGAGCTTTGATTTATACACTAAATACTGTGATGAACTAGTTAGTCTTAAATATAATTTTGAACTTTTATATTTTAAACCTTCCATCAACTCCGAGCGCATAGTAATGCTCAAGCTCTGGAATTTCCTCATAAAAGATTTTTTACAAAGGAATACTCGACTCGGAGCGCCGGAGGGTTTTCGCTGTTTTTCAAGTTGTTTCTAGATTTTAAAACAAACAGCAATATCCATCACATCTGTAGGAATTCCTCTTTTTAAATATTGGCTTGAAAATATGTTTTTTGCGCGGTATAAAGAATACAAAACATATATAGTTAATCGTACAGTATTTTTTGTTAATTGATATTGAAGCTTAACAACTTATTACACCTTATTTTTAGGATACACTGCTCAATCTTTACATAAAAACAACTATTCCTCGGAACCAAAATGTCCTTTTCTAAAACCATTTTTAGGAATTATTAATTTTTAGTAAATCCTACGTCTTAACTAGCCAGATATTTCAAATGCATGTAAAGTTCAAGGTGTAATGACCATCCTCTTTGAAACCTCTTAACCTTTTACCTAATGAAAGCAAAACACTTGCGTGTCCAAAAATACCGGGTTAGGACCGCGGTCCTTAGTACAAGGCCAATAGTCTTGTATTCGACCCAGTCTCACGGATTTGGAAAACAGCTGATTATTTGCTCGGTTAGAGTGACTCCACATTGTAAACCCGCTGCGGTGGCATTTTTATTGCTCAAAGAATGTCACATATTTAAGGTTTTTAGTGGGCTTGTAGCCTTCATAATTACGTGAAAGGTCAGACAAGAAGTGATGAAACAATTGTTTGGTTAAGGTTTAAATTAAAAATTATTAATTCAAAACAAATACTAGCAGCTTTAAATTGAATGTTTGCAATAATGGAATTCTCTAACCGAATATATCCTTGGTCTCTTTATATCAGTAGTCTTCATCAGAGTGTGGAGGTCAAAATGTTACAAACAATTACCCAAAAATAACAAAATATCTCAATAAAAATTTTAAATATACTTTACAAAAAATCAACTGATATAGTTAGAAATAACAAAAAAATAATATTTGGTAAATATCTAATTACGTTACTCCTAAACAATAACAAGTTCGTAGTGGATAATTTGTTGTATAAAATGTGTATACAAAATTATAATATATTTAATGAAGGTAACTAACCTGCCTGAGATGTCAAAAATTTTTCTCATTACTGCGAGACGCGTTTCGCATCTTGACGATGCATCATCGGTCGCTGAAAACCTGTACTATATTTCACACATTAGACGTGTGAAATATAGTATAGGTTTTCAGCGACCGATGATGCATCGTCAAGATGCGAAACGCGTCTCGCAGTAATGAGAACAATTTTTGACATCTCAGGCAGGTTAGTTACCTTCATTAAATATATTTAACAGATGTCAAGGCTATCAAACCAATTAAAATTATAATACTGTCGGTAAAGATACTGTAAGATTTGATTTACACATCTTCTCAGTTTTTTTAAACCTACCACTTATAAACTGACAGTTCAAAAGTTTTTAAAACTACACATTCATTTTTTGATTACTTGATATTATTGGCTATGGCGGTGCGAGCTTTTTGTGTTGGTGAGGCAAATATAGTTTAAGAAGATAACTATCACCTTAATTATCAGTGATCGATATATAATAATGAGATACAGGATGTTTTTTTAAACTAAACCAAACTTTTATTTCCCACCAGGATCCCCGGATTTGACCCCACTATGTTATTTTTTTTGGAGATACATACAAAGTAAGGCCTAAGAAAAACCACAGGATATTCAGCACCTGTAAAGTAGTAAATTCTACTAAACTTGAATTATAATTCTCAACTTAAATTATAATCCTTAAAAACATTTAAAATCACCTACATAAACTCAGAAGTAATGAAATTATTACTTTAACTCCATGCACTTCTTTTGATTGAACCAAATACAAAATGTTGGTCAAGAAATAAGAAGAGGTTGATTGTATTTAGCTTGTCTTTGAATGTTTTGTGCCCAAAGTTTATCAGCCGCTTATTGGTTTAGTGGCCTAATATTTATAGTTTTCCACATTACTACTCGTATAACTTTTAAAGAAATGGCGAAGAATGTTGTCCCATGTTTAATTAAGCGTGTAATACTAAAACTAAAAAGCTAAAATAAGAGTGTTTAATATTAAATGGTTTAATTGACTAAACCAAACCCCAGCCAAAGAACATAAGTCTTATTAAATAACTAATTTACATAAAAAAAATTAAAAAGTAAAAAATAGTGTTTTTAAGAAACACGGTATGAGTGACAAATCTAGTATAACGATAAGATTTAAGTAGTTTACACTTCTGAATGCAAGCGGGTAAAACATCTGGGTTTAAAGTATAAAATACAAATGACGCTGCATGTAACTAGATTTGAATGCGTAATTTACGATTTGCTTTGAAATGATACAGGATCCAACAAACTACTCTGGGTTGTCGCATGTAAAAGATGCATTAATGGAGTGAGTCAAAAGTGTTTAAGCATAAGCATTTTCTTTTTTGTCACTAAATTCATCATCATAGCAAGTAAATTATAATATCATAGGATTGAGGATTTTTAAAGAACTATTGCAATAACTATGAGCAGCTATTTACTGAAAAATATGTTTGTTTTTAGCGTTATGTTGTAGTCATTTCAAAAGATTTTAGCTCAAATTTTTAGTAGGAAAAAACTTATTAGTTGATTCTCAACTTATCAAAGGTTGAAACATATTATCGTTTTTCCTTTTAGGCGTCAAGTTGCAGTTCCATATGATAGAAAGGCCAAAACAGCGAAGCACTTCCTTACCCACGCAGCTGGAGATATCACACTGCGAACGCCCCCGCCGCCGCGCCGCCGCCGCCGCCGCCGCTCATGTCACCTGTCAGTGTGTCGCTGGCAGTGTGTGTATAACTGGCAGTTGTTATACTTACCTCTTCATCTTGATCTCTCTTACTCACTACTTCTGCCTGCGGTTCTTTCTCTATTTTTCCAATGTCCTCTTACAAAAGCGAGGCATTAAATATTTTATCAGGTAAATAATGCACTTCTTACTTAAATGAAGAGTGATGTAAAAGTTTTCAAACGCTAGTTAACATAATTTTTTTATGTCCTATGAATGTTTTCAGTAAGCACGTAAACTAAGTTACATTTTTGAGTTTGGGTCTTTTCAGTCGGGGTATGTGAACTCAATAGCACGTCAGGGATTACACAAACTCGGGCTAAGATCATGTTTTGGTTTCAAAATAAAAAAATTGTGTTGCTGTCCAAAATATTTAGAATTAAATTAATTAAATTTCTGACAATCTTGCTTAAATATTAATATCAGTTATAACTTAAGTAACTTTTCTATTACTACAATTTCTCACCCAGTAATTTCACTAACTAATGTTAAATAGTTGTCCTCTTACATGATACTCAACGAAAGTTAGATGGGTTTTTATGGAAACCGACTAACTTACGAAGTTACAATTTCACAAACGTATCGGTAACCCTCCGAACACTTTTAAACAAGTTAATCAAGCAATAATTCCAAATATAGCTTTATTAATTTTGAATCATCATCTCTGGTATAAATGTCAGCAATCATATTTCTGCTCACTGGTTAAACATTATCAGTTGAATGAATAAGTACCGACAAAGCGACGGGTAAATGAAGAAGGACATAAGTGTTGAAAGGAGGCTTAACTTTCAAAACTATTCAGAAAATCTATTAATATTAAGTCTGCCATGCAAAGTTGCTGAGGTACACTCACAACCATGCAGTCTTTAATTCAGTGATTATGAACCACCAGAATATGCATCACAGTCAGTGAGATTACAGTTGAAAGAAAACCTCGAGTATCGATTTACATTCAAACAACTACTAAACTACTTAGTGATTGGGCTCAACGCAATGCTACATAGTGCTAGGGTGTTCAATCAGTAAAAACTATGAATGAAGGAAAAGCTTCAAGTTTTCTACCACACGTATTCCAAATCCCGTACTCAATGATAGAATCATGCCACGTTAAAAGTGACCAATTAAAAATTTGTTCAAATATAAATATTCTTCTTCTTATGACTGTATTGATTAAACTTAAGTACCTACTTAGGATGCCACGTCGAATGTGACCAATTAAAATTTTGCTCAATCGCAAATATTCTTCTTCTAAGGACTGTATATATTATACTTAAATTATAATACCTGCTTAGGAACTGAGTACTATAGGATTTTGGAATCATAACGTAGAATTTTTCATATTAACAGTGATATTTCATCGATACTAGACTATAACATGTTGTTATCATTGAAGTAAAGTGAACATTTTTTCCTCTGGTGTCTTATTATTCCTTTTGACTGCCACTACACCCTCGACCACGGGTGGTTACGTTTTACTCACTTATGAGTGCTTACAGGAGGACCACAAGCGCCACAAACGTTTTAAAATTCACACAGCCGGTGATGCTCTGTTTACGAAATGCTTCATAAATCATTTATGCCGAAAGCTAAACTCTGGCAATCTCTCTAAACTCCACCCTTGTTTTACATGTCGTTACGCCACATTTCTAAAATTTAACCTTAAGCAATTGCTAAAAAGTAAGTTATAAAAAGGGTGTATTAAAAAGAAATGTTATACATTTTCATTTTGTTTCGTATTAGTGCTAATACACATTTATAAGCACTTCAAAGCTACTTTTCGAATTCAATAAGTGAAAAAATACTATGTTATTAACAGAAAGCTCTGGCAAACCTTACCAGAACTATGCCAGAACTTTACCAGAAGCTCTGGTACTTTGCTTTGCTTTACATGTACGTTTCTTGTGTTTTAGGATTAGTTTTCCCCAGTATTACAAAATAAATTACAGTTTCGCAAAACATTGGTGGTGAGTTATACAAAATTCTAGCAATCGTTCTGAGCTTACAAGCTTTAGGATTTAAACTAAAAAAATGTTTCCCTTGGTCAATCTAAAATAAATATGAGTCATTCTTTTTTAAACATATTCTTGTGAATTTTCCCCCTTAGTATAAATTAATGTGACTGTCCAAACGAACCTTTGGTGGCTCTCTGTCTAGTTTATAATTAGTTCAGGAGTCAACAGTGGGCACCAGTCCATTCCGCAGCTTAGGGGCACTTGGGTGGATCTTTTCCATACTTGCAAATCCAACCTCTTCGCAGAATCATAATAATTATAAAAGGGAGATAGCAATGCCAAAACTTCTGATTTTAGTTTGAAATTATCAATCTTATACAAATATTTTTATTCCATCAACTTTGTATATTATTTTCATTTTTATTTGCAGCACGAATCAGTTATCATAATCTTCTGATTCGAGTGTTACAGTTACTCCCCTTTCGGGTACTGTTTTGGGTATCTTTTCTATATATGTAAAATATCTCCAAAATTCATTTATGTCATATCCTTAAACAGTTAACTGTAATAAGCAGTTAGCAGACAGTGATATGGCTTTAGCCTGCAGCGATTGAACGCAGCGGGAGCGTGGCGAGTGAGCGTGCGTTCGAGTGTGTGTATTCTTAACTCGCATATTTGAGAAAATACCATACAGACTAGGATCACTTAATCAAAATCTAATTTTCCCTGTCCGGAGGTCTCAGATGCCCTGTGCTACATCTTGTTCCCTCAACGGTGTTGTTTCAACTTAATCATCTTTGAGGTGAATAAACTTTGTACTCCGAATGAAGTTTTAAAGAGAGATAGAATTTCCTCCTATTCGGAATATAGTTATATGTTATTTATATTGACTTTTGCTAATTCGTGTAATAATAAGGTAAGTTATCGAAAATGGTGATAGTTTTGTGATTATTTAATAATATGGACAGACCTATGCCAGGTTTATATCGTAGTTTGAAAATATTTTAAATTTTAATAAATAAAAATAATTAAACACTGTACTCCTGCGCTTAAACATAAGAAAATTCTCGTTTATAAGAAAGAGCAGTATGAATTTCTCCGAGTTTGAATGCAATAAATGTAATAAGTTGAAAATTGATAACTTGATGGAATTTAGTAAATCTTATATGGTTTTACCAGCAACCTATGGTTATGTGATGTAAGTAGTAGAACATATAAATTAATCATCACTATGGTTCCATGTGATTCAATATGTAAGGCCAAATAACATTAAAAGCCCTTTATAGGGGTTGTAAATCAAAGACCTCTTAATTTATATTGCCCTGACCGAAGTAGGAACGAAGTTTGGGGATACTTAGACAACCCTAACCCCGTTTATCAAGCGTGATGAACGGGTCCTGAGGTCTGAAAGACTATTTTTTAAACTCTAGTGTTCTGGCCCTCTAAGGGCTAAGGGGGTGCGGGTGTCTTTTGGAAAGCCAGGGAGCTGCGGAGATGTGTAGAACCAGGATAGACCTTCAGCCCCAGGAGTACAGGTAAGGGTGCCCAAGACCGTCCGGGAAGGGCAGTACAAACGTTGATGTGGTGCACTGTGTAACAAAGGTTGCACCGTTCATGCTCGTGGCCCTGATACGCTGATCCCGGTGGCTTCCCGAATGATCCCCTGGTAGGGGGCAGCAGCACTCCCGGGAATGAGCCAAAACCGATTCAGGATAAGCCCTTGCTTAGGTGAGGGTGGCACCTAGATCCGGAGGCTCAAGCGGATGCCTGGGCATCTGTCACGTGGGTGAGTTTCCTAGGCACTGCGGGCCCTAGACTAAGGTGTTTGCGATCCGTGCTGAAGGCCTCGTGATACTGGGGGCCTAATATTCAGTGTATTTAACGGAACCTTCTGGGATTCTGGGGGAACCCAGTCGTATCCCTTACCTTTCTAATCGGGTCACTGGGGAGGTGTACCTTTAGATACCCGAAACTCGTGGGAACAAAAATCACTGACGTGCAACAGGAGTGAGACCAAAAGGTCGAGAGCATTCCTCTTGCTAATCTAAGCATGAACGATCTGACCCCAATGGAGGAGGATGCCCTGCTGAAATCAGAAGATGAACGCAAACTCGCCGAAGCTGGAAAAGAACCGGAGAAACGGTTTCCAGGGGTGAAATGTGGAGGAAAAGTATATCCAAGAAAGGTCCTATCAAGAAAGGGGAAGAAAAAAAGGAGAGGAGGCTGGCGTGGGCTGCAAAGAACCCCCCCCAGCGAAGCTGGTACCCTAGGGAACCAGGAAGCTGGGAAAAAGCAGGAGAGGGTAGCACCCCCAAAGCCGATTCTTCAAGTGTTTCCGGGAAAAAGGGTGGAAAGAGGGGGCGACAGCACCTGACACACGAAGAAGCCGGAAACACCAAGAAGACGAGACTGAAGGAGAGAGAGGGATCAGAGGACACCGGGACCTGCCTACTCAGTGAAGCTGCGCACTAGACCCCTTGGCCTACCCATGAGTGACCTAGGTTAGGGGGAAGAACAGGTAACCATCGACAAGAGGATCTAAAGGTTCGTTAAGGACCTCGGTTTTGACCGAAATGAGGACCTGTGTCTGAGGTAAAAAAAAGAGAAAAAAGATTCTCACAGAAAAATCTTGCCCTCAACACATTTCAACCCAGTCTTTCCTTTTATCTTCTTTTCCGCACCCTTCAAACAAACCTCTCTTGACTTACTAGGTCTAACATCATCCTTCCAACTCCCCCATTTTTGTTTTGTTTTTCTGTTTTGAATTTTTTTTACTTTCTTTTTTCTGCCTGTCCTCATTGATACATTAGCTGGGAAACCCCCATAGATCAACAACAATAACAACTCTAGTTTTCTGGCCCTATAAAAATATATATCTTCACAAGTAAACACCATTTAAATTTGTATAGATAATAGTAAAATAATTTGAAGATGAAACAGGTGAAATTAAAGGAAACAGACATTTTCTACTAAATATTATACCAGTTTTACATATTCCATATAAAAATACACTCTGATAACTAAATTTTACCAAATATTCTACGTAAAACATACTTATTGGTATTTCAGGAACTATTGGATTTAGAGAAAACTTTGAATGGGGGACTTCAACTACTTTTTTAAGAAATTTAAAAATATAAATTCCATTTTCTTCTAAATGACCGCCATTTTCCAATATGGCGGACAACTTTGTTTTTTATGGAACACTCTGTATTTTATGGTGTATTTGGATTCTGTGCATAATTTTAAGAATTTATTACTCTTTGACATGTTTTCCTAAACCCAATGGTTAAGGATATATAAGCAGTTAAAGTTTGATTTTTCCCCTTTTGAAATGCTTTGCGTCCATTTTAACTGTGCCATCCCATGCAAACCTTATGGAGCAAAAACAATTCAAAATTGTCCATTTCCATGAGTGAATCTCGACTAGAAACTATTTCAACGATTGAATCTAAACTAAAATCACATTTTAATGCACTTTTGTACTTTGGTATTTTTTGTTTAACCCAACCGTTTTCTATATACCCGATACCGACAATAACGCAATGCATTCCTTATGGGGAAAAATCAAATTTTAACGGTTTAATTTGACAAATCAAATTTTAACCGGGTGTCCACCATAAAGTATTCAAATAGCTAACTTTTTTATTATAAATCTGACATAACTTCTTATGGGGGACTTCCCTTAATTTTTAACACTGCTTTTTGGAGTAACTTCGAAATTTCAATATATGGCAAACATTTTCCAATATGGCGGACAACTTTGATTTTTCTTATGGGACACCCTTTATTTTATGGCGTTTTTTGATTCCACGCTTACTTTCAAGAACTTTTTATTCTTCCTTATTTTTTCCTAAACTCAATGATTCAGGAGATAAGAGTAGTTAATGTTATGTACATGTAGTTAAAGTTATTTTTCCCCATTTAAAATGCATTGGGAAATTGTTGGTAGTCTGTACGTCGAAAACGGTTGGGTTTGATAAAAAATACCAAAGAATAAAATTGCTTAAAAATGTGATATCAGTTGATATTCAATCATAAAATAACTGAAGGGGTTCCCCGTAAAACGTTCTAAGCGACAAAATTTCAAAATCGGAGATATTCAGTGAAAAAGGTTCTCTAGGACATGAGGTACACCGTGGTATATTTTTTTCATGATATTTGAGTTGGCAGCCTTGATTTCGTCTGTCAAAGTTAGCGTGCTTCGCGGGACTGCACGGACATTCTGGGGAATAACGTTTTATTGGCCGAAAGATGGACTCTTCACCGGTCATTGCGTTGTCGCCCAGCGAACAAAATCGCGTAAATAAAAATAAAACACGTGACCTAAATATTGGAAAGTGAAAGTATAAGACCAAGAAGTAATATATAAAAGCTAGATTAGCCTAAATTTCAAAAACTAAGAGGCCAAAACCTGAAAAACTGCCCCCAAAAGAAGTAGTAGAATAACGTTTTAAGCACCACATTTGGATAACTTTTAGCAAAATGACGTATCACGTTTATGTAACAACATTACGTTTTTGTACTTTTATATCAATAAAATTGTTCTATATTCAGTTTTACTATCGTTTATGTTGGTATTCCTACACTCCCTGATGTTTTACTCCCAAAGCAGAAGAGCAGTCCGTCAGAAAATGTTTCAAGCGCCAGTCATTTAGAACGTTACTGTATAACCCCTAAACAAACCACGTAAAAATGTTTTAAAATGCTTAATGGCAAGTCAAAATTCAATATGTGGCTACATTTTCATGTTATAAATAGGGTGTTAAAAAATTATACATGATTATAAGTTCCAACCTTAAAAAACCGTAAATTTTAAAATTCAACTTTCAACGCTTGATTACTCAAAACTAGGTTTTTGTCGCTTAGAACGTTTTACGGGGGACCCCTTCAACTTATAGTCGAGATTTTCTCGTGGAAATGTATTATTATGAATATGCTTTTACTCCAAGACTGCTCTTACTCAGACTTTCAAGAGTTGTTTTCTTGTTTTCTCGATTAGTACACTATGTTCCTTCAACTTTTGTAAAGTCCGCTTATTTTGCATTATTTCAGTCAATAGCTGCATATGATCTAATTTACTATGGAAGTTCACCAAAAATACATGATGTTTTATTGTTACAGAAAAAAATTATTAGAATAATATCTAAAGCCGGAAGATTAGTTCATTGTAAACCCCTTTTCGTTGATTTAGAAATTTTAACTACTATAAATTTATTATATATATATATATATCATCTTCTGTTGTTTAATAGTTTTAGATATAAGAGTAGGAATGAGGTTCATAGCATACGTACGAGAAATTGTGAAAGAATTGATTTGCCTAGGTTCGTTTGAAAAAAACAATAGCGGGGCATGTTGTTATGGGCTTTTTAATAAGTTACCCATGGCTGTGATAAACCTAGATTTTAGGGCTTCCAAAAAACTATTGTTTACGTTTCTAGTCAAAAACCCGTTTTACCATAAAGATAAACGTTTTAGCATGACAGAAAATTTATTGCAGACTATTTAAATCTTGTAGCATATCTGATAATTTGATGATTAAATTATTCTTGTATAATTATTTATTAGCATGTGATGTAGATTTAAGATAAATTATTGAGGATGGAATGTTAATTTTATTAGTTTGATTACAATTAGGAAGTATAAATTCAATTTTGGAATTTGTTTAAACCTACTTATATTTGACCTCAAACTCAAAACTCAAAATTTGTTTATTCCCAAGAAAAGAAGTGTTACAGTACATTGAATAACATTACTTTACTAAAAATACTTTTATATCCTACATCATCTAATTTATTATACGGGATGAGCCTACATAGATAAAACCCTGTGCGTAGGCACGAGTCGTTATTTGAGATTTTTACAAATAAATGTTAATAAAAATTAAAGCAAAAACTTGGCAAGTTACCTATTACAAGTTCAATATTTAAATGTTTGATAAAAGACAGATTACTTAATGTATTAGCGACTACATGACTTGTCAATACATGTATTAATTTAAAATATGACGAATAAATGTCTTATGTCTGATGTCTTATGTCCGTAAGGAATATACATTGGATGGCAAAGTTAAATGGACAAAATGCATTTTAAATGGGGAAAAATCGAACTTTAAATGCTCATATCCTATACTCTTATATGAGTAATGTTATCGTGCGTGCTTGCTTGCTTGCTTGTATGCTTGCTTGCACATTTATCTCAAAAACGGCTCCGAGGATTTCTTTCAAAGTCTGGAAATAAGTAATTTTTGACTCAAAAACGTATTTTACGCAGATTACTTGGCCAGAGAAAATCTAATAACGTAATAAATCGAATTTTAAAGTTGTAAAATTTTAACATTTGCCTTATGGGTTGCCGTGATAGCAACGAAAATAAACAAGGAAAGTGTAAACAAATGAAGTAATAATAACAGCTGTTTGGAATCTACAGCTATTAAGGTAAAATACAGCAGGTGGGATGAAGAGTCCATGGAGCAATATAAAAGGTTTATATTGATACATTTTATGACATTGAAATATTTTATAGTAACTGGATGAACTGGTAAACATGAAATAACACCGAGCAAGGCTCGGTCCACCAGGTACTCTCTTTTAAATAGTGTAGTATGCTTAAAATAGCGTCCCCATCTCGGACAAAAGTCTTTTGCAAGCTTGAGTGTGTGTTTCAAGTTCGGGTCGTAGTCGAGACGTCACTTTCCGCCAAAGGTTCGAAATGTACTATTTATACCTCCATTCCATATTACTTGTCTCATTACCATACATTATTTAAAAGATACGAGTATTAAAATAATTAGTACACCCTACAGCTGTTATAGTAATTATTTTGGAAAATTAAGTTGAATAACAAAATGATTTCGTTTAAACAACTTTTTCCTCACCTGAAAGAATGATGATGTAATTGTAATGCCGTAGTTTATTCCTTACTGACTTGTTGACTGATGACTTTATTAACGAAGTCAAAATGCGTGCAATATGATCCGTAAACATTGTTTTATGATATTTAATTTTTCTTCCGTGAAACTAATTTTACTCGATTTGTTACGCCATCCTGACAAGAACAATACCTATTGCAAATTAGCTAAATCAGTTGTAAAAGCTTTTAGTCAGTTTGATCGAATTTATATCGAATAACACTGACTTCTAAATGTTCACCTATAACGCTTTTGTTATATGTGTTTCCCTATTGCCTTTATGCGCAAGCGATGAGAGTAACAATGAACAGAAGAGCGTAGGAAATTCAACAGAAAGTCCACCTTCGGCAACACCGACAATAACACCATCTCCAGTGAATAAGGACAGCCAGGAAATTGCACAAAATCAACAACAAAACACAGGAAATACAATACCAAAACCAACAAATGTAAATGTGGACAACGAGGCTTTACAAAACCTACTGAAGAGCTTAGGAAGTGCAATAAAAACGCCATCCAATGCAAACATGGGCAGCCAGGGACTTCCACAAAACCAAGTGGGAAGCTTAGGAAATACAATGCAAATACCATCCAATGCAAATGTGGACAATGGGGGCTTACGAAACCTACTGAAGATCTTAGAAAGTGCAACACAAATGCCATCTAATTTAAATATGGGCAGCCAGGGACTTCCACAAAACCAACTGGGAAGCTTAGGAAATACAATACAAATGCCACCCAATGTAAATATGGACAATGGGGGCTTACAAAACCTACTGAAGATCTTAGGAAGTGCAACACAAATGCCATCTAATTTAAATATGGGCAGCCAGGGACTTCCACAAAACCAACTGGGAAGTTTAGGAAGTACAATACAAATGCCTCCCAATGTAAATGTGGACAATGGGGGCTTACAAAACCTACTGAAGATCTTAGGAAGTGCAACACAAATGCCATCTAATTTAAATATGGGCAGCCAGGGACTTCCACAAAACCAACTGGGAAGTTTAGGAAGTACAATACAAATGCCACCCAATGTAAATGTGGACAATGGGGGCTTACAGAACCTACTGAAGATCTTAGGAAGTGCAACACAAATGCCATCTAATTTAAATATGGGCAGCCAGGGACTCCCACTAAACCAACTAGGAAGCTTAGGAAGTACAATACAAATACCATCCAATGTAAATGTGGACAATGGGGGCTTACAAAACCTACTGAACAGCTTAGGAAGTGCAATGAAAATTCCATCCAATATAAATGTGGCTAGTGGAGGATTGCAAAACTTACTTAAGAGCTTAGGAAGTGTAACACAAGTGCCATCTAATCTAAACATGGGCAGCCAGGGACTACAAAATCCATCCAGTGTACAAATGGTGAGCCAGGACGTTCAAACAATATTGAAAAGCTTAGGAAATCTATTTCAAAATTCAGTCGATGCAGGTCTTAATCTAGTTAACCAGCTACTCCCACAAAATCAAACCCCCTTAAAATTGTTTTAATACATGTTTGTTTTGAAGGTAAATTGTTTTCAATTTGAGTGTCTTTTTATATGTGCACGTAAAGAGTACTAATAGAAATGGCGTGATATAAATCGAGCAAGTATATGTTTTAACTTCCTTATTGATCCGTAATTTCAAAATTCGTCCAATGTAAATATAGGCAGCCAGGAATTTGTAGAAAACCAACTGATAATCAAGGAAATCCAAAATCCATTCAAATTTAAAATGGTAAGTCAGGAATTTCATAGCATACTGAATCGCTAAGGTAAGCTGTTACATAATTTAGTCGATGTGAGTTTAAATATAACAGCTAGGCCAAATAATCCCACAAAAATAAACGAAAGAAAAATTAAGAACACTATTAGGAGGAACCCTGTTAAGATTGTTTTAATAAATGTTTATATTGAATGTGTGTTGTTTCAATTAGTGTGTACTGGTTAAGCATATTAAACTAATTTAAGTTTAAATTCAGTTTTGTTTACTTTTATGAATCCAAATCTTTCCATAAGTCGAGTAGATGGACTTATAAAAGTGAGCGAATAAAACCCATGAAAAAGCTACTAATAATTATTACGTTTGAATTTGTATGCGAACTTTAAGGGGGCTAGCCTAGCTAAAATGCAAGCTTTTACAAAAAACATTATTGAGCCTAAACTTATTATCCTAGAATATTGGAACTTTCAGAGCATTTAAAGTCGAAACTTAGGTAAATAAACATGTGAAATAATTTGAAAATTTGATAAATTAAGGAGTGCTTAGAAAAATTGATAAATTACAAAGAAGTAAAAACCTAGGTTACAATTTACAAATAATTTTTGTTTATATTTAACTTTCACCAGTAAATAAATATGTTATCATTCTTTTGCTTATGCCTAGGACTATGGTCTGAACTAGAATTAAGGTTATATTAACACTTTTGGTTGAATGGCTTAGTTTTTAAATATTGTAAAAAAGATATTTTTTACATTTATTTTTACTTTTAGCATTCCTACAGCCATTACTAATTATATTAAAATCCCCTTAAAATTTGTTGATGACGTCATAGTTGGTTTAGAAGATATGTTGAAAACAAAAACAAAAAATACAAGTTTCAGGAAATCAGCTGTGAAGTATTTACTGACACAGGCCTAACAAAAATGCCTCAGCCATATATCAGCTAAAACCTAAGATATTTTTATAATTTTAGTATCAAAGTATCAGAAAAACTTACAATAACAAAATAATTTTAGTTAAAACTTGAAAATTGCTCTGTTTTTAGCTAGGTTAGTCCTCTTAACAGTGTACATATTCTCCGGGCAAGTACGTGATATATTATCCTAATTGGATTGGCATTTTCACTTTTTCTAGTCCGACAGTTCTTTTTCTGGGCTATTTACAAAGAGAAATGAGCTAAAGGACTCTACCGCTGAGATAAGTAAAAATAAAAATAAATAAGATAATACAGGGCTAAGCTCTTCGAAAATATGTACATTTTTAGACGATGCATTAAAATTCCAAAATGTCATAAAAACCATACATATATTTGCCCTATGTCTGGATGGATTTGATTAATTTGATTCGTGAATCTCCTTAACTGTATTTTCACTGGAATTCTTTTTGTAAAAAATATGTAGATTAAAGTTGCACAGAGCTTTTATTAAAATTACAATAAAACTGACAGCCCAAGAGTTTAATTGCACAATCCTCCAAAATATGTTACTTTTTCCAACTTTAAAACAGTCACCATAATGTCGGTCGATTTACGAAGGACAGGGATGGACACATAAAAATGGTCAATGCAATTATTATCCTTTAAGAACATTTTTGCAGTCGGGGCTATCTTTTGAATTGTCCAAAACTACATCAGGAGGAAATTTTTCGAAACATTAACTTTTCAGTGAAAAGTGGCCGCTCATTATTTAGCTACACCCACAGGCCCACCCACCCACAGGCTTTGGCCCATGTGGGTACATTTCCCTAGGAAAATGAACAAATAAAATATACTTGTTACTGTACCATTTTATTTTTATTTTTAAGTTTATTACGCTTCATGTTTGTAACAAGCTGTATATGTATCGGAAATAAAATGATTTTGAATTTGAATTTTTTTTTTTTTTTACATTATAAGTTCCGTAGATATAATACGGAATTAAAGGTAAATAGGCCTACACGTTAGTTTAAGGACGGGACCAAGAGGCCTGCTTGTGAATGGGGAAATAAATCTCCTTAAGAGCCTCTTGTAACGTGCCCGACGAACAAGGCTACACGCGTAACTAATTGCCCACCACATACGTGCCCTAGACGAACATGTGTTCAAATGTTCAAGTTTCTTTGAGAGTCTTATGATTAAACTGTCAAAAGCTTGAGCAAAGTCGAGTTTGATTGCATTTACTCGACTAATCCTTACAAAGAAAATATTTATTATTTTACATTGGATAACTATAACGTTTTGAGCTGATGAGCGTTCATGAGTGAATTAATGTTGTTAATTTTGGAGTAAGTAATAATTATTATGAGTGATTCAATACAATGAGGAACTTAAAAACATGGTTTCCATTCGAATGTTCTAGCCAATTCAAAAATAGTAATCTCTTGGATGACTGTAGTTTTGGAATGAACGCCATTTTAAAACTATTATACTTACAAAAACAGTATCTCGTTAAACAAGATCGTCATATTGGTCATATTTCAATTTTTTTTAAGTAGCTGCCACAAATATATAGTTAGACAATGAATCAAAACAAAGCTTGAACAAACACTGGGACTCAACGTTCATACTAGCCAGCAAGCATCAGCAGTTCACGCTATTTAACTATTTAACGCCCATCGTTGCAACTTATAGTTACAGGTACATAGAAATAAGTAAGTCAAAAACATCAAATGACATCTTGGGATAATCTTAAATCTGGAATTGTTTCAAATAATTATTAAATAGTTATAATAAATGTATTTAATTGAAAGTTAGACTAGTCAAAAGAAAATATTTGCAAGGATGCCCTTATATAAATTCGAGACCAAAACATAAATTTTTGTCATAACTAGTAGATATACCCGCAGCTTCGCCCGCTGAAAAAATGACTAATTTTAGTTTACTCATATTATGCCATGTGCAATTTTTGGGAGCAGTTATCAAATGGACTGATTTGGGTTATGGGCCATTGGTGTACAATTACACCCTTAAGGTGCAGCTAGTCATTCCAACCTACATTGAAGTGAGAAGGTGTAAAGTTTCCTCTAAACATTTTTCCTCATGATTAGTAAATGGTATGAATTAGCTTTTCCCCATTTGCCAATACAGAGAATGAGACATAACCCGGGATATAAAACAAAAAAGATGCTAAGGGCGGCTTTCCGACTTAACATTATACTTTTTTTGAAAATAGACCGAAAACTGTAAGAAAAAGTAGACGGTAAGCCTAAGTACCTTGGCCAAAAACATATTTCCCAAACCTTTCTCAATCACATTGAAGATCGGGTCTCTAACCTATCGATAAGGCAAAATTATTGTTGCAATGGTATATTTTTGTAATTGAAATCTTCATCACCTAATTAATTTTAATTTTGAAACTCCGTTTCTAGTGGATATACTTGTACTCAAAATGAAATGTTCATAATGAGTTTTAAGATTTTAGTTTGAGAAAGGTTTTATTATTTATTAGACGGATAAACCATTTTAAGAGCATACAATATTGTACTTCGGGCGGTTCGTACAAAGCAAGTGGCTTAAGTGGCATTTGACAAAAATATAGTGACTGAAATAAATTTGTACATTATATTCTCTTAGTAGATTGGATATCGTACCTTTTCTATCCCCTGAAAATATTGTATCGGCATTCCATCCATAGTTTTAAAAATTGAAATAGCCACCATTTTGAATTTTATAATAAACTTTATTTTAGCCATCTGAGAGGAAATATTTTATAATCTTTCTTTATTCTCATCCAGTGCACATAAAGAACATTTGTGTCAAGTTTCATGGCTCAAAGTCTTGTAGTTTATAAGAAAATGAAAGCCAAAAATATGAAAGCCAACAAAAAAATATGAAAGCTAAAAATGCCCGCCATTTTGAATTTCATAATATACCAATTCAAGCCTTTTGAGATAAAATATAGCAAAATCCTTTCTTAGTACGCATCTAGAGCCTGTAAAGAATATTTCTGCCAAGTTTCATCGCTCTAAGCTTTATAGTTTTTGAGACACCGTGATCAGTCAGTCAATGGGTTTTGGCTTATATATATATATAAGGACTGTAAGGAGGAAAATCTAGAAAATACCAAGAACAAGAGGAACATGTGGCTAGATAGCCATTCCACAAAGACAAAGGGAATAATGGTACTCCCTGACACTTGAAAAATCCCTAATTTTCATATTCATATGGTGTTATCATCTTTCTGTCTGTTTCGAATCATTGCTCAGGTTGTATTATTCAGAACATAAACTAGCACTACAAAAATTGCTCAGAGTAACTTGTTTGCTCTATGGCATGAACCCTACAAAGACGAAACACAAAAATCAATAAAAATGTATTATATCTAAAGTTACCGTACTTGCTGAGTTTTTAGTGGCCTTAAGGATAATTAAGAAATTTAATTTCTTAAAGGACTTTGATTGAGAACATTCAGTTATATTTATAGAAATGTTGTCACCAACTTAACTTTTGAACCAACAATGGCATTCAATCAAATTGGTGTCGGGTTTGAATAGTTGACAGTTTTTGGAAATTAATGCGAATAAAAATCGACAAAAACTAATCTCCTACAATAATAATGAATCGTAAACATAAATTTGCTTTCAAATTAGTTACAGCCTAAATTACAGCCGACGCGCGACGCCTCCGTATTAATTGAAAGCTTAAATGGTACTGGTTTATCAGAAATATTGATTTAGTGCCTGTACCCTCTCCCTAAACAGACCCTATCTCTTCACCACAAACACATGTGCCGTTATTAATGGAGCTTGAAGCCTCGTGCAATTATTATCAAACAATTTGAGTGTCCACTGTTTTATCCGATATTAGTTTCCGTTTTTAATTGTATCATAAAAAATTAATACCCCCGTCGCAGCAGACCTGCGAACTCAGCGAATTTCCATAGGATTTATTTTGTATATGTGAGCATTCAACTTGTTTGAAGGAATGTATCATTTGAATACGTTAAGTAAATGATATACTAAAAACGCATATTTAATCATTCATGAGCTTAAACATGAGGAAAATTAACAAAGATACCATATTGGTTTTCATTAGTAACACATACACTTTTATATTTTATAAATTCTTAGCCTTTTAATTTTTAATAACTGTAATCTTGTTAGCTATAGAATATAAATGTAAACAAACATATAACCAATGAACTCAAAACTCTCAAAACAAAAAAATAGTTTAATCTCATGAAAAACTTAAATTCAATCATATGGTCAGTTTTATAGTAATTAAAACATCCCTGTTGCAACAGACCTGGACATCTCCAGCCAATTTCAATAAAACATATTATCAATTCTCATAATTGTAAACATATCATATATTACGCTACATTTTCAGGCAGCTTAGACAAAGACATCCCCCCCTCCAAATGCTCTTACTTTCTTTATTAAATTTAAAAATAATTTGTATTTTTTGATATAGTATATATTTTCTGCAAAATCTTGATCAATGAACTCTATTCAAAATAAACACAAATAAAATATTCAACACCTGCAAATTTAATCATATGTTAAGAATTGTATTTTTTAAAAACAATCTCAAATCAGGGTGACTATACTTTTTGGAGGGAAAAATTAAAAACAAAATATTGGACAACGTACTGTGTTTAGCACATCCAATATTATCCAATATCTAAGCAACGGACTGACGTAGAATAATAATTCAAAATGCTAAATTGTTTGTTTTTTTAAGCTGAATTCAATTTTGACAATTAAGTTTAAAAATAATTAGTAAAAAGGTGTTAAATCTTGAAAATAAATTATATTTTGTGAAAAAAACCTTCTTAGAGTAAGTCAATCTTGCTGGTTTTCGAACTCGAAGTCATGAATGACGCTTTACACGTTTGTTCCAAATTTCATCAAGATCGAACCTTTTTTACAAAAGTTATCGCGCCTACGGACAGGTATATATATATATATATATATATATATATATATATACATATATATGAAAATGAACGAACGGTGTTTTTGGGGTCTAGGGACCTCAAAATGAAAAAATAACATGGTCCCGGGCTTAAGTCTCACCGTGCCACCTACGGTAATAGCTACTTCCCTATAGGGGAAATTCGCTAAAAGCATCTTTTGAGTATTTAGATAATTCCAAACGAATACAGAGTATTTATTCTTAATTTTATATTTATCTACATACTTAATACAATAAGGGTTTTCTCTGTTACATCCCTTTTTCACCCGTCCTACTTAACCGATTTTTACGATTGAGGTGTCATTTTAAAGCTTATGATCTAGCACACCGGCGACTAGTAATTAAAAACGGCATCCCTTTTAAGATTTCGACCCCCGAACTTTGATTTATTTCTAGAGGGCGCTTTCATCGGTCCAGTGCTGACCGAACTGCTAAATGTGAATCGTAATTTAACAGCTGATTATCTTCAGACGAATTTTCAACCAGTGCCATTGTAAACAAATATAGATATTCTGCAACTGTCAATAACAGACGAAAATAACTATGATGAGTTAATCTTAATCATCTAAACATTTCAAACATATATTCAAATTATTTCTATTTTCATCTGACGATGTTTTCCAGAGTGTTCTAATTTTCTTCACAGTTAGGAAGTAAATTTATAAATGTAAAAGAAAATTATTACATAATTAGTTAGGCCTGGAAGACGATTTATGATTCCTTAAATAGAAATGTCCGCATCGCAGCAGACCTGCGTACTCAGCGAATTTCCATTGGATTTATTTTTTATTCGTGAGCATTCGTAAGGGAAAATATCGTTTGAATATGTTTTCTAAATGATATATTTAAAACTTATATTTAATCATTCATGAGCTTTAAACATGAGGAAAATTTACAAGGAGATTACATTGGTTTTTATTAGTAATATATACACTTTTGGTGTTTTATATAGTTCTTAGCCTTTTAATTTTCAATAAATGTAGTCCTGTTATAGTATATACATATCAGGAAACATATAATCAATGAATTCAAAATACTGGAAAAACAAATAATATAATCTCATGAACAAATTAAATTCAATCATATGGATAGTTTTATAAATAAAACATCCCTATTAGTTGCAGCAGACTTGCATCTTCAGCCAATTAAAAAAAAACATACTATCATTCCTCAGAATTGTAAACATACCATATATTATGCTACATTTTCACGAATTTTAGATCAAGACCCCCCCCCCACCCCCAATGCACATAGTTTCTTCATAAAACTTAAAAATACGTAATTTGTATTTTGAATATAGTATATATTTTATGCCAAATCAAGATCAATGAACACTAACCATTCAAAATAAAGAATAATAAAATATTCACCAGAAAATTTAAATATAATCATAGTTCAGTTTTATTTACAAATAACACTACATTAGGGTAAATTTAATGATTTAGGGTAATTACTATGCAACTTTTGGGGATATTCCCTTGAAAACAGAGTAATTTCACTTTTTTGAGGGTAAAATAAAAAATTATACTAGGCAACGTACTGTGTTTAGCGCTTGCAATATCTAAGCAACAGTTTGACGTAGAATAATAATTCAAAATGCTAAATTGTTTATTTTCTAAGCTGAATCTAATTTTGACCATAACACTTACATAAAGTTAATAAAAAGGTATTAAATTCTAAAAATGAACTTTATTTTGTTTAAAAATCCCTCTTAAGAGTTGGCCAATTGTGCTGGTTTTCGAACTCGACGTAATAAATGTCATTCTTCACGTATGTGCCAAATTTCATCGGGATCGGACCTTTTTTACGAAAGTTATCGTGCCTACGGACAGGTATATATATACAAAAATGAACGATCGGTGTTTTTGGGTCAAGGGGCATTAAAGTGAAAAGTTATGGTGGTCCCGTGCTTAAGTTTTACCATGCCACCTACGGTAATAGCTACTTCCCTATCATATAGGGGGAAATTCGCTAAAAAGAAGAAGCCAAAGAGAAAATAGAGTAGACAAGATTAGTGAGATCAAGGAAAACACGCGTAACCTTCGGCAATAACAGATAACTGCCAAGAGACAAAGATTCAACAGCAGATCGATATCGTACCACCTGTATAACTTCCAGCGACTTAAAGGTTATTCAAGGGCAAACGTGAAAAACACATGCGGTCTCCTAATGTTTAGTGAAGTTATTTCCAGAAGACAATCAGATTCAAATACAGTTTTGGGACAATAGACAATGTGTGTGTGTGTTTTCTCAGCTAAGCTTCTTAAAAAAATTAACATTTTAATTTCTAGCAAACAGGTTTACTTTTTAATAATTGTAAATTTAAAAAAGGTAATTAATTTTTCGAATTGTAGGTTATAGTTTCTCACAAACAAACATAATATTTAAATGCGCAATTTGAGCATGGGCCCCCAGTTATTTGCTATTTGCTTTACATCTGTTATTTGGTAGATTCCATTTTAATGATTCACTCATGCCATGAACGAAAACTTAATAACTATTTAATTATTAACTTTGTCCTTCTATTTTCACACGAGTTGTGGTTTCAGATTTAATATATGTTTCATATATACGTGGATTCATAGTATTTTAATTCTTATTTACTTCTCAATACTCACTAGTTAACATCCCTTTACAAAAGGCTGGTTGCAGAGCAAGAAATTACAATTCATAATCTCTTAATCTTGAAATATAGGGGAAATTATATCCCTCTATTAACATCAGGCCTAGCTTGGCGCTAATGCTACAATCGTGTCTGAAACGATTAGTTTGACAGCAAGCGGTTTTAAATAGAAACAATTTATCAATAATGCTTTGATGCACCGTTACCTTTTGTGAAATATTTTCCTGGTTGTATATTCAAGCAAGTTGTCCTTCATCATAATAAAATATTTTTGGCTCAATACAAAACAACCGTAAAAATGTACCGTTCTAAAAAACCTATATGTCGTATTATATGAATACATCACTAATTTTAAATTTAGTTTTGAATTTCTATGTTTTTCAGATATAATTAGACTTTTTTTCTTATATTCTTTAGCTCAGTTATATTTGTACGATATGTTAGTTTCACCTTCGGGCAGTAGTATATGTGAGGGATGTTTCATGTTAGTTTTTCGTTGTTGTTTTTTCTCAAACTGTTCAAAATCTGTTTTAACAAACAGATTAAATACTTACAAAAACAAGAATACCACTTGTTTTTGTAAGTATTTAATCTGTTTGTTAAAACAGTTTTTGAACAGTTTGAGAAAAAACAACAACGAAAAACGACTATTTTTATTTTGTACATTTCTTTTTTTATAAAGCTAATTCTATTTAATTTTGAAGATTTTTAACGTATGGCTTTAGTTACATAGGCTCTCTCATTTAACGATGACGTATACGTATTAACGTACGATAACGTGAGTTATCAAATCTTCTTTCATTTGATCCAGCATTAAGTTAAGGATAATAAGGTAGAATAAGTAAAAAGTGAAGAAAAATTCGTTACATTAAAGTATTTTAAAAAGCAGTTAATTTTTAAAAGCATTAGAATAAAACATGTGGAAAGACTGTTTTGTGGAAACCTACCCATACCCATGCAAACATTATACATCTTCATCAATTGAAAATATTTCAACTGGATGATTGAAGAATATAAAGAAAACAATATGAAAATCTCCCTTAGACTTAGTATAAGAATAGTATAAGACTTAGTATAAGGCTTAATGTAGCATAAGAATTAGACTACGTACCTTACGTCCTACTTTTATTACATCCTTAAAAGTTTAAATAGTCAATCTATTTACATGAATAAATAGAATAAAAACCATACACCATCAGAATAATAAAACATTTAAATTTAACTATAGTGAACAAATTTCACGTCATCTACAGTAAATATTTTCCCATTCACATTGACAGGAGCTTAATTAAATCTTAGAATGGCAAAAGTATTTGAAGCAAAAAGGATGAACTTCTGTTTAAATCTATATAATTACTAGAAGAACCCGTGGCTTCGCTCACGATAAAAATTAAACATACACTATCACCCATCAATTATATAGTTTTGATTTCCCATTTATTTTTCTTGTTGTAGAATCTACTTCTTTAAACATATCAAATGTACTTCCATAAAACAAAAAAAAATGTTTTTAGAAATTCGCTCTTATAGCTCTGGACAGCCTTACTGGCGGGTGGCGAAAATTGTAATCTCCCAAAATGTCTGCTAAATAAACACTTGTTTTGGTAGAACTGTCAAAACTTTGTTTACGTTTCACCTCATTTACACTACAAAAGAATGCCCTGCAATATTTCACCGAGAGATTTCTTACGCAATTAAAATTTCTGGAAAATATTTGCGCAATGCATCAGCTGGTCTTTTAGTTTGGCAACCTTTCATTTTAAAATGATTTGTTTACATTTAAGAATGTGTTTCCACACTTTTGTCGTTGTACTTCATGAATTGTGTTGAGCTTGCAAGCATTTAACATTAGTTGAACTTGCGGTTGCAGCAAAATATTTTCTTGTGCAAATTACCTCTACATAAACAAATGACTATGTGATTTATAACCAAAACATTGCAGATAATAAACACTAATTACGACAACAGCGCACTCACTTACCCACCAGTAAGGCTGTCCAGAGCTATAGTACGCAGGTCTGCTACGACGGGGGTGTTCATTCTTGCATAAAGTGTCTGTCTATATAACAAATGTGACCATATCCAGCGCCCCACCTACAAAGCCCAAATGGTGTTGCTGCCTTGGGTAGACTCATGCCCATATCGGCGGTCCTTCCTCTTGCAAGTGCTGTTTGCTTGTATCGGCTGTCCAGTCGATCTTGCTGTCAGGTGAAGAGGATTGCGCTCACTCCGCTCACACACTTAAGAAGCGAATTTACAGAGACTGGCTCACCCGAGGCAAACGCCAAGAAGCATTTATGGTCATTTCTGCTTAACGCACGGTACCTGAGCTTGCCCTGATGACGATCATGGGGCACGATATAAGGAACGGCACCCTTGGCTTTTTCGACGACACTTTGAATCTGCTCGCATATGTTGCATAGTTACCCTTAGTTAGAACTTTATTATGCACCCCCGTCGCAGCAGACCTGCGTATTAGAAATCCTATTTCTTTCCTTCATGAAGGCATACGTGTTAAAGGAACCATAGAACGTGGCTTGAAATTTTATTCACTGTAAAAGATCATTTCCTTAAGGTTTTAGGGTCTACCTTGAACAAAAAATTACAATGCCACTCCAGCAATTATTAAAAAGTGCTGTCTTACGTTTTTAGACTCAATATTGAACAAAAAGACTGAATGAGCCGTCCCGGCAATTTTTTTAAAGTGCTGTAGATAAAATTAACTTTACAGTAGCACACTCTTCCTCTTATAGCAGTTAGTTGTCATAAAAAAATAAGTCCTTCAAGAATAAGTGATCAGTGATCAGTTATTTATTTTATGTTATATACTACATACCAGAATTTTATATAGTGTATTGCACTTAAAATATATGCAAAAGTCTAATTCATTAACCATCTGGCACCAAGTAACAAATCTTCATGTAAACAAATACAATTAAATAGCAGAAAGAAACACCATTAATTTACATCACCTGTTTTAAATTATTTGACTTTCATATGTTTTGTTAGTAAACAAATCCAATTCAAATTCATTAAAAATCCCTGACATGGGTACCTTTAAGACGGTCCCAGGGCTAAGCCCTGAAAGTTATCAAGAAATTGATGGTGTATAAACCTATTCCATGAAATTCTACATGATTGTACCAAGTTTCGTGGCCATCGGTCCAGTGGTGTCTGAGTTTATCAGTGCCAACTATATATATATATATATATATATATATATATATATATATATATATATATATATATATACCAACATCCTCTTTTATACTTATAGAATACGCCAGCACGAAATTTGTCTTATGAACTCCTCCGTCATTTCTAAACCGATTTTGATCATTGACGGCTCATTGGAAAGAGCGTGTCGCGTAGATTTGCAAACTGGCCTTACATTTTTGAAAAAGTCCCTTGGGGGGAACAATCTGCCCTATTGGCTTTTAAAGTTCCCATGTTATCCTTATGAAGAACATAATTGTTTACATTTTGATCAGCTGGATAATTTAATTGCTGTTATTTTTTAATTTGTGTAAACATAACCCTCAAGACGGATTGTGTTAGCATGTTTGTGTTTTAAATTTGTCGCCATTTGAATTATCGCTCTGCTAGAGTAGCGCACGATTCCGTGCGCTCGGATCCACTAGTATTTATAGTTTTATCTCAGGTGTAAAAATGGGGTGATTTAAAATGCGGTTTTTTTATTATATATCATGCAATTTTACTTAAATATTTATTTGAAGATACTAATAACAAAGCAGTTGTGTAAATGAACAAACGATGTGTTAATATGCCAAATAATAGTTTAAAAGACATTTTTGCTTAGTGACAACAAATTGTTAAAACACAACCCTACGTTGTGGTTGGCTGTAAACAAACAAACGTTCAAATGCGCGCTCGCATAAATAGCTGCAGGTTTAGTTAATGTGAAGATATATTTTTTTGATTCTGTGTATTATTAATTTCAAGGAAAGATATTTTTTTATTCAAACGCCATGAAACATTGTATCGTGGGGGGAGGCGTGGGTTTAACACAAAAACTAACCGTTAACTATTTTATTCCTAATTCCTTAAAATATACATGTTGGTATACTCCCACCTTTTTTTTGCTGCGCAGACCAGTCAACCAATCAATATTTCTGTGGGAATCCTGATTTCCAACACGTCAAAATCATTTTCTTGACAAATTGAAAATCCAGTCATACATTCTTACATACACGGAAGTACTTTACGCACCCCTGATACTTATCGGAACCACTTTATCATCCCTCATCTTCAGAGAGAGTTTCGCTAACCATCCGTTGATCGCGTATCCACTACGAGAGTAGAATTTTAATCAAAGCATAACAATTCTTTCCTTGGCGTTTTGTAAAGAGTGATTTGTACTATAATTACAGAGTTAAGTATTTTTACATTAGTGGAGAGAAAATAATAATGATTTTGCAGCGAGAGCGATGTGTCTGTCCTCATGCCGATTGCTGCGCCTTTTCTTTCCTCTTAGTTTTCGTTTATTGAACAAAAAACGTGAAATCATAAAATAGCTTAAAAACTCCTATATGAAAAATTTTTATTTATTTTTCACTTCCAAACTCACTTTCTCATACAACCGAAAAGTTAAAAAATGAAATAAATAAAAATACTACTAAAACACAACATAGGATTATACATTTTGCAGCCACGTACTCGTTTACTGAACTTCATAATATTTTATTTTTGAGTAAATCAAACAGAATAGAAAAGTTAACAAAAAAATACCTAAATAAGCCTTAAGCATTGCATTTTGAAATAAAAGTTATGAATAAAGCAATAAATGGGCTGATGAATCTTAATACATGCTATACATAGCTTACTCGGCCGTTTTATGTGGATATTCGGTACGTACCTAGTTAATAAATACTAAGTAAGCTAGGTAATAAATGCCATAGTACAGGATTTTCAGTCAAATCAAACAGACTTGTAGTATTTTACAAAATGAATCACTCTACAGGTTCGGAAGTGAGTTTATATTTTTCGTTGAGTTATAAGTTAAAAGATCTCTGTAAGATCAGTCTGCAATAAAAAGGAGACGAAAACCTTATTTCTATGTTGAAAACAGAAGCTTTCAAATAGAGTCTTTTCCCTCTTTTTCCTCCTCTTTTTTATACAACACCTTTTGAATAAATAGATTTTTAGTAATTTCACTTAACATATAGTTAAACCAATAACTTAGTTATTAAAATGTTTTATTTTAATTCTTCAACTATACAATAGATATATTTTTAATTGAGTCGTATCAATGAATCAAAGAGAGCTATCAATGAATTTGGATTGCAACCCTTTGGATACCATATTTTTTTAAGAAACATCTTTTCCATCTAAAAGTAGGCTATGATTTTTGATGTTGCTTTTGTTTCTTGATGATTTTGTTGTTGTTTATAGACATTTTCATGTTTCTCAGGATACAAATATATCCTTCAGAATTCCAAAAACTTGTCAATTTATGTTACTGTTTTGAAAATTTACATGAGACTTTTTTTGTTGAATTTACAAAAGAATGTGAAGAAATTTTAGCAAAAATTAATAATATGCCTAATAATAAAATGCCTGAAAGTTTATGTAGAAAAATCGTCCCTAGGACTATTTCTAATCTGTTATAATACTGTTAAGAACGCTGTAATAAACCATCCCATTCTTAGCTGGAAAATAAATTGAACTTTAAGTTTTTTAGAAGTGTACTGGTGTATTTGAAGAAAAAAGTGAAACTGAATATGCATCAAGGTTTACGTCAGGTCACAGGCAATCTTAAAACTGATTGATTGTGCATCTTAAATTGGCCACCTGGTCATAGTTTTAATCATTTCATGTCTATTGCCTTAAGTAGTAGACTAATCATTTGATGAACGAACGAAGTGAGGTGAATCTATGTATTAGCGGTGTCAAAGATTCATTGTCCGTCACGGTGTGTGTGGCTGTGTGTGTAACGCGATAGCTCAAAAACGGTTGCACTGATCATGCACAAACGTTTAATTGCTTACCGGAAAGATGCCATTAAAGTTTGAAACGAATCGCTTGAACCATTCCTTAGCAATCCGATTTTAAGTTTTAGAAAAAAATCCATTAAATTTGCATTGGCAAAAAATTTCGTTTATTAAACATGGAATACAAATAAAGATAATTTCTAATACAAAAGACACCAGCGATGAAATAAGCGGCAAATACATTTTCCGTAAAAGGTACATCACATACTGTGTATTTAACGCTTCTTCAATTATTTTGAAAAAGGTTTCATGAGTATTACTAGTGGAAAACCTAAAATTCACTCGCGAAAATTCCTGAGGAAACGTTCTCCTAATGACTTTTGCTAAATCGTACACAAGAAACCCACCAGAGAGCAGCAGCAGCTGACTCACACGTGATCAAGATAATGAATACACAAACGTTGATCAAGAGAAGCAGAACATACTGCCCTGAGGGTATGTGATCTACCGTTGTTGAAAATACAATTCAAAATCAAAATAAGGGGATAGGATTTGGCTAGAATTTCCAAACCATAAGTATTTTCGACAAAATGTTTAAAGAAAGAACGTAAATTAATTAAAAAGAACGTAATGGAATAATATTTTAATCAGATTAAAACTAACATTTAAATTTACTGATGAGTCATAATATTATTCATAGGAGTAATTAAATCAAACGACTTTAACGATTGGAAGGGCAAATAAATTAATATAGGTAATGGCTCAGCCATTAAAATAAGTAAATATTAACATTGTTATCTTTTAAATGATTTAAGAATTCATAGATTCATAGATTTTTGAAATACGGTATCAAAGAATAGATCGATTAGCGTACCCTTTAAATTAAATTTATTAATGTTCATATTTACATCTTTAAATGTTCGACTTAGATATTTTAGATTATGCGATTATATTTTTTATTTACCAAAACAATACAACCCGAAAAGAGACAGTGGTTTCAGTTACATAAACAGAATTGGGTTATTGTTGTCAAATTGTTTATTATAGGAATGTTTGTGAGTTGAATAGTGATTTATTTTATTATGTTTAGTTACATGATTGGCTCTTATCACATTACTGTGTTGATTTAATTGCAATCCTTAACTTCCAAGGCCAAGCGAGTCAAAGTAAATCCTTCTATGTATAAGCTATTTAATACTTTTTCCATTACCTTAACAATAACTTCACCATTTTTAATTAAACTTTACAATACATATATGTGGACTTGGTGGTTGGTAATGTAGAACCTTAAAATTCAAACAAAATGCACTTCGAAAAAAGTGATGATAAATAGTAACTTTTTAAAACATTATTCGAGGTGAAACATTTCTATCCTGGGCAGCGTGTTGTTGATCATCGCTGCACGCCGTGGGTTGTCTACGTTACAACGACAGCGTGGTCGTGGTTTGGTTTATCTTTCGTTTTTATCTATTTTTATTTCATGTAAAACTCCTACATCATAAGAATAACTCACTATACACGGCGGTACGTCGTCAGTTTTTGTTTAGAAGCTATTAACAATCTCTTTTGTGTAGGGTGTTTTATCCCCCTCCTACGAAATCCTACTTTTGTAGACCAAACAACCCTAACCCTGTAACCAAACAATAGCCTAAATATAAAATTTGATTGTAAAACTCAAGATGCTTAAGTTATTTCGAAAAAAATATTCATAATCATTAAAATTACTACTGTAACTAATAATTTAATGAAAAATGTTTATCACAGTTGATTGTTTTTTTTTCGAATTTTTTCCTCACGTGCGAAATCGCACCTCACTGGTACATTAGAAGATTGTTATCTGTGATTTAAGGTTCTATTTTAACAGTTTCCTTCATTGTTACAAATCACTAACAAAATATAAAGAATTTGGAACGTTGAGTATTTTATTTTAGCTTTTCTTCACTCAGAAAGTGGACAATCATTATAATTTCTTGGTAAAAAATCTGAAGCATCATTATTTTAATGTCTGACAATAGTGAATGAAAAGTACCTGCAATTTGTATGAGTATGATTATTTCAATTTTGGAAACTGATTTCTGAGTTTGACTTACCGTTTAACTAAATAGATTTCTGATTA
This sequence comes from Flexamia atlantica, assembly GCA_035578135.1. Lineage (NCBI taxonomy): Eukaryota > Metazoa > Arthropoda > Insecta > Hemiptera > Cicadellidae > Flexamia > Flexamia atlantica. Next base: position 30,749,118 of record JAQJVK010000003.1, read on the forward strand.
AGACAACAAACAGCTTGAGTTTTTTCATATTTAAAATTGAGGTAGAAACCACAAGTCCGTGGATGCGTGAGTGAGTGAAGGCTGGAAAGATGCATATAATTACTGTCAAACACCACCATTCATCCCCCAAGCTCACAAGGCGAGCATCTGCAGCTGCAATACATCGTATTACGCCACGCCGCAGTGAATGTGTCAGTAGTTGAATGTCATCGCTGAATATCCGCTGTTCAGCTTCTACCATGTGTGGCTGGTTAACCTCAGCCTCATTTTGTGTTCCAAAAATTTACGGTACGAGGATGCTTCATTAAAAAATTTTTTCTACGCGGTAGTTTAGTACGTTATTGGGCCATTAAACATAATAAATCACTTAGTGTTGCGGAAAGGTAATCAAATCAAATCAAATCCAATCAAATCAAATTTCTTTATTGTCAAAAAACACAATAATGTGCATAACAATCGTCAGTACATAATATATATAAAATGCAGCACAACATAACAAAAATCAAGTAAAATATTCATTCAAGGAATAATACTCCTTAAGAACCAGAAAGTCTTTCCTAATTAATTAATTAGTTCCTTGTTTTTTTCTCCAGTTACACATGGAACTGTCTTGCTTTTTGATTTTCCTTTTTGTTCACTTGTAAATTTTATATGATTTGTAAAAATTGGTTTGAAAGAATAAATGCATGTTGATGATGGAATTTTTAACAAAAAATATCAAGTGTTTAAAAATTGTAAATAAAATTAACAATATATGAAACATACAGACTGGAAGAAAAACAGGTCATATGAATTAAGGAAAATGTATCGGGAATAATCCAGGGAAAATATTTATGACTTGTGTTGAGGTACAAACAACCAAATACTTAGTAATTTTATTGACACCTTTAATCTCTCTGATATGAGATTAATAGTTGTATTTACATTTCATTAATTTTACATGTAGTGTGTAAAAACACATATCTTTCATTTTCTTGACTGTTTATAATTTTAATTTAATTTCTAACATATGATTTATTTTGTCATTTGTTTTTACAAAAGATAAATAAAAACATTATACAGACCACTAATGTCGAAAAAACATGTCTTATTATTTTTTACTCTTAATTTGCATTTTAATTTCATTTCACATTAATAACTAAACATGTAGTAAAATATAGTACATTGATTTGGGTGTATTAGAGATTTGATACGGAATGGGATGGATAATTTCAGTTTAATAATGATTCAAAAACATTTTTGTCTTGTACTAGTGAATTTACTCCATAAGGAAGGTAGAAGTATAGCCATGATAGGTACGGCAGTGCCGGTAGGTGGCACGAAAATTTTTCAGCAAATGATGATGATTTATCATCATAGTATTAGGATTTTGAAAACCCTTGATGATTCATTTTTGGTATTTAGAATTATATATCAATGTTTCATTGGACTGCATATTAAAATAGCCAGTAACCGTAAAGCTGAAATCTAAGGGAATCCTCGGTTTCCTTACGTTGAGACGAATTGAGATCAACTGAATTTTGAAAACATCCAAAATTAATTTCCCTTTTAAAACATTAATTTGCCATTTTAAAAAACCGTTTTTTCCATTACAGCTTATTAAAGAGAAAAAAAAACAGGTTATCTGAATCTTGATTTAAAGTATGCTTCATTATTCGTAAATACCTTCATTGCAGCAGACCTGCATACTCAGCGAATTTCAAATGTAAAAGAAAATAGTTCAAGCCGACATGCATGACTTGACATGTTTTTGGAAGCTACATAAGAATAACATGGGGAATGAGAGTATACAGGTTTGCTGTCACGAGAATGGAAATATCGGGGATTTTAGACTATGAAACATTATATATCATCTAGATGAAGCCACAAACCAAGTTTGATCAATATACAGGGTGTCCCGAAATTATGGTAAAATATTTTAGCATATGATAGTAGAGGTAAAAATAAGAAAAAAAGTTCATATAAACATAGGCCCTAAATTGCTTCGTTTTCCGTCTGTGTGTCTGTTTGTGATTTTTACATATTTAATCATATCTCACGAACCGCTAAACGTATAAACTTCAAACTTGGTATATGGATTACCACTATGAAGAACTATTTTTGTATGGAGTATCAAATTTCTACTCTGTACCATTTCAAAATGGCGACTGTTTTTTGTTTTCAAAACTAAATATCTTAAAAACCGTAAATTTTAGAAAAATTACAACAGAGACAAAAAAGTTGCAAAATTTAATCTAATAAACGCTGATATTAATATTATGATGTTTGGACAACTAATAACAGAGAAATTGTAATTTTTCTGAATAAAAACATGGTTTTTTTCAACATTTTGTCTGCAATTTGCATGTTTTTATTCAGAAAAATTAAAATTTCTCTGTTATTAGTTGTACAAACATCATAATATTAATATTAGCGTCTATTAGATTAAATTTTGCAACTTTTTTGTCTCTTGTGTAATTTTTCTAAAATTTACGGTTTTTAAGATATTTAGTTTTGAAAACAAAAAACAGTCGCCATTTTGAAATGGTACAAAGTAGAAATTTGATAATCCATACAAAAATAGTTCTTCAAAGTGGTAATCCATATACCAAGTTTGAAGTTTATACGTCTAGCGGTTCGTGAGATATGATTAAATATGTAAAAATCACAAACGGACACACAGACGGAAAACGAAGCAATTTAGGGCCTATGTTTATATGAACTTTTTTTCTTATTTTTACCTCTACTATCATATGCTAAAATATTTTACCATAATTTCGGGACACCCTGTATACTGAGAAATAAGCAAGACACAGAATTTTATTTGTTTTCCATAAGGTTAACATTGGACCACGTACTGTGTTTACCACTTTCAATACCTCGGTAACCAATGGACATAGAGCAGTGATTCAAAATACTAAAAAATGTTTGTTTTGTTGAGTTGAATTCGATGGTGCCAACAAAAATTGGATACATTTTATTTTTCTATGTAAAAACTAAAAACCCCAATTTTGGGGGTTCATCCCCCTTATTGTATCCTATTTCCCTGACGATAATTAAAATCATATGGTATTATTAATTTATGTTATGTTATTTATTTACAAAAGATCTGTGTTTATCAAAATACAGAATTATTATAAATGTACCTCAATCATTTTTATCTAATTAAGACATGATATCCCTTTACCCCCCCCCCCCCCTTCCTGTGGTCCGATCGGGCTGGTTCACGAACTCGACCGAGTGATTACCACTTTACTCGTCTGTTGCAAATTTAATGAAGATCGGACTATATTTACGGCCGCTATCGTGTTGATAGATATACAGGGTGTCCAACTTAACTGTGCCACCATTGGTATTTCAGAAACTATTGGATTGAGAGAAAACTTTAAATGGGGGACTTCACCTACTTTTTTATGACATTCAAAAATATGAATTCCATTTTGTTCTAAATGGCCGCCATTTTCCAATATGGCGGACAACTTTGATTTTCTTAAGGAACACCCTGTATTTTATGGCGGATTTGGATTGTACGCTTGATTTTAAGAACGTTTTAATCTTTGACATTTTTTACTAAACCCAGTGGTTAAGGAGATATAAGCCATTAAAATTTGATTTTTCACCATTAGAAATGCATTTCATAAGAAAAATCAAAGTTGTCCGCCATATTGGAAAATGGCGGCCATTTAGAAGGAAATGGAATTCATATTTTTAAATGTCTTAAAAAGTAGGGGAAGTCCCCCCTCTAAAGTTTTCTCTAAATCCAATAGTTTCAGAAATACCAATGGTGGCACAGTTAAGCTGGACACCCTGTATATATATATATATATATATATATATATATATATATATTGATACCAATAGTGACACAGTTAAGGATTATTAAAACTATGAGAACCATTTTTAAAATTTTTTATTTAAAAAAAGGTACTCGTGGTTTTAATTATCCATCTAATAATAATAGTAACCCTAATTAGTGAACACAATAAATCTATATACATATGTCTTAACACGATAGCGGCCGTAAATATGGTCCGATTTTCATGAAATTTGGTACAGACGAGTAAAGTGAGCCCTAGGAAGGGGGGGTAAAGGGGTATCATGTCTTAATTAGATACAAATTATTGAGATACATTTTTAATAATTCTGTATTTTGATGAAAAAGTAAACACTAATCTTATATAAATAAATAATATAACATAAATTAATAATACCATATGATTTAAATTATCGACAGAGAAATAGGATACAATATTCTACCCCCTCTTATAGAGAAAAAATCATCTTAAGGGAAAAAATAGTCCTTCAGGTGTCCTGGTGCTTGGCGATGTAGTGCTGAGCGGTGAAGTGGCCAAGGGATCGTATCGTCATGGTGTTGAGGTTCATCCCCAACATCAGCAGGACCGGCAACCTGAGGTTCAGATGAAGAGTTTGTAGGGGCCGGATGGTAAGTAGGGGTTTCGAGAATTGGGAATGGTAGCAATATAGACCTAGTGTGGTCTGTGGCATATTTACTTCCCTGTATAACTGCATCCTTGCCGATAGTCTCTTGAGGTGGCACATCAGTGACTGTGTCAGTTTGTTGCAGTTGGTTTACATGTCTCTTCAAAATGTTACCATTCTCAAATTTAATCTGGTAGTGAATATTCCCAAGGATGTTGTAGACTTTTCCCAATTTTCATGAATTTTTTTTACTTGAGTACCAGTGAGCCAAAATTTCATCACAGACGTTAAATTTTCTCGATGGAGGTAACTTCATTGTAGGACGTTCATTAAAAAAATCAGGCTTAGAATTCGGGGTAAGTTCAAGCGAACATGTGAACCCAGGCACACACCCAATTTTTGGTTGGAATATTTCGTCAATTGTTGTGAGTTGTCTGAGACAATGTCTGATGAATTGACTTCAACTAAAGTTCATAGTTGACTTTGTTTGTCTGTTTCCTCTAGACTGATCTTGAGATGCCGAATCCAGGTTTTACCCAAAAGCGGAGAAGTTTGATTTGGAACAACGAATAACAGTTCGTTAGACTTGACTCTATTATATTCAACTAAAACTTGAGCCACTCCCAATGGCTTGAAAACACCCGAGGTGTAAGAACGGAACTGGACATGAGTTGGTCGCAGGAAAACATCTTTATATATATACAGGGCTTCCAACTTTACTGTGTCACCATTGGTATCTAAGAAACTATTTGATTTAGAGAAAACTTTAAATGGGCACTTCACCTACTTTTTAAGATATTTAAAAATATGAATTCCATATCTTCTAAATGGCCGCCATTTTGTAATATGGCGGACAACTTTGATTTTTCTTATCGAACACCTTGTGCATTATGTATTAATTTAAAGAACTTAATACTCTTTCACATTTTTTCTTACACTCAATTGTTAGGGAGATATAAGCAGTTAAAGTTTAATTTTTCCCCATTTGAAATATATTGTGTCCATTTTAACCGTGCCATCCCAATGTAATTCTTATGGAGTTCAAAACTATTCAAAATGATTTATTTCCATTAGTGAATTTCTACTAAAAACTAATTCAATGATTTAATCTAATCTAAAATCGCATTTTACGGCACTTTTGTCCTTAAGTATTTTTTATTTAACCCAACCGTTATCGATAAACATACATAACATAATAACGCAATGCATTTCTTATGAGGAAAAATCAAACTTTAACGGCTTATATCTTCTTAACTATTGGGTTTAGGAAAAAATGTCAAAGAGTAATAAGTTCCTAAAATTAAGGGTCGAATCCAAATACGTCATAAAATGCAGGGTTTTTTTATAAGAAAAATCCAAGTTTTCTGCCATATTGGAAAATGGCGGCCATTTCGAAGAAAATGGAATTCATATTTTTATATGTCTTAAAAAGTAGGTGAAGTCCTCCATTTAAAGTTTTCTCTAAATCCAATAGTTTCTGAGATACCAATGTTGGCACAGTTAAATTGGACGCCCTGTATAGATATGCAAATTCGTATAAATAAATTCGAACGAATAGTGTATTTTTCTTCTAGGGGCCCCAAAATGAAAAGTTATCATGGTCTGGGGCTTAGGTCTTACCATGAGTACTACGGTAATAGCTTCTTCCCTATAGGGGAAATTCGCTAAAAGCAACCATTTTGGGGCTAGATAGCATTTCCCATACCACCATGGCTCACGGGGGGAAAGCTATATTGCCAGGAAAATTAGTTTCTTTCGTGACCAGTAGTGATTAGTACTGTTGATTGGCACATTTGAATTAAGCACGAAAGATCAATTATTTATAATGTACACACACAACCAAAATATATCAAATTTAAAAGCTGTTTTTTTTTTTAAAGAGATAACCAAGATCATAATGGACAAAGGTAAGAAAATGTAAATCTGGGGTTTAATTTAAGTTCTATAACATTTGTATATAAAATATTTTTTGTGGAAAGATAAAGAATAAGAGTTTGTTTTAACTTTACGGCCCTAGCTAGGGCTGAACAATTTTGGCTCGAGGGTTGAACATCGCCAAAACGAAATCGTGTCATCATTAATACCTTATTATACTTTAATATTAAATATCAGAAATTAACATTCAGCCAATGTTAATTATTGTAAATAGTGTAGTATGCTTTAAAATAGCGTTCCCACCTCGGACAAAAATCTTTTGCAAGCTCGAGTGCGTGTTTTGAGCTTGGGACGTAGTCGAGACGTCAACTTCGAAACGTACTATTTATACCTCCATTCCATATTACTTGTCTAATTACCATAAAGTATTTAAAAGGTGCGATTTAATTGGTACACCCTACAGCTATTGCAGTAGAGTATTGTTTTGGAAAAGGAAGTTTAATGACAAAATGATATTTTTCAAACCGAACAAGTCAAATTAAAAAGGATTCCATTTAATCAAGTTTTTCCTCAGCTTAAAGAAATATGATGTAACTTTAATTTCGTAGTTAATTTATTACTGACTAGTTGATTTATGTCGTTATTACCTGAAGTCAAAATGCGTGCAATATAATCCATAAACGTTGTTTTATGTTCAGTATTTCATTCGTTAATCTAATTTTAAGTACTTTAGATAAAACATAATACTCGATTGTTGAGTGAGCAGGCTATTTACAGTGTGAGGGATTTTTTGAGCTGTAGCTAATAAATCTTATATTTTATTACAAGAGATTATTGTTATTTTAGTTACAAAGCAAATGTCACTATTGTACAAAACAAATGACACTATTGTACAGTTTTGATTTGATTTGATTTTTGATTTGATTTATTTGATTTGTTACGCCATCCTGACAAGTAAAATACCCATTCCAAATTAAATAGACCAGTATTAAAATCTTTTAGTCGAGTAACACTGACTACGAAATGTTCCCCTATAAGGTTTTTGTTATTTGTTGTGTTTCGCTATTGTTTCAGCCTTTATGCGCAAGCGAGGAGAGTAAAAATGAACAGAAGAGCGAAGGAACTACAACAGGAAGTCCACCTTCAGTAACACCGGCAACAACACCATCCACTGTGAATAATGACACAGTAACACCGGCAACAACACCATCCACTGTGAACGATGACAGCCAGGGAACTGCACAAAACCAAACGAAAAGCATTGGAAATACATTTTTCAAGGCAGTTAAAACCACAGGAGATACATTTCAAAATATATCCGGTGTAGGCTTAGATTTAGTTAATGAGTTCTTCAGTTGGTTTTAATACATGCTTGTTTAGAAGGTATACTATTTTCAATTGAAGTGTTTTGGTAAAGTAATGTAAAATCATTTTTAGTTTGATTCTGTGCTATCTTGTGTACTTTAATTAATCTAAATCTTACGGTTAGCCAATTGCCTTGTCATTAGTTGGGTAGATGAACTTTTAAAAGTTAGCGATTGATATTGATAAAGATACCATAATAATCTTCTTAATTGTATTTATATGTGATCGTAAAGAGTAAAATTGAAATGCCATGATAAATTTCGAGCAAGGATATGTTCTAACTTCCTTATGGGTTCGTAACTTCAAAATTCAACCAATGTATTATGGGCAGCTAGGAGTTCGCAGAAAACCAACTGATAATCATAGGAAATACAAAATCTATTCAAATTATAACGGTAAGTCAGGATTTTCATATCATACTGAATAGCTAAGGTGAGCTGTAACATAATTTAGTCGATGTGGGTTTTAATATGCTAGACCAGATAATTCCACAATAATAATCGAAAGAAAAATTAAAATCACTATTAGATTAAACCCCGTTAAGATTGTTCAAAAAAATTTTTGTTTTGAATATATATTGTTTTCAATTAGTGTGTTTTGGCAGTGTGTTTTCATAAATATATTCAACTAATTTAAGTTAAATACTTTACAGTTTTGTTTACTTTTATGACTCAAAATTTTACCATAAGTCGAGTAGATGGACTTTTAAAAGTGATGGAATAAAAACCACGAAGGAGCTATTAATAATTATTATGTTTGAATTTGTATGTGAACGTTAGAATAAAATATCTAGGTGGATTTTTTCAAATTTGGTACACGAATGTATACCAAGGATGTATTTTTACTGTAAAAAAATATGTAGATTAATGTTGCACAGAGCTTTTATTAAAATCTCAATAAAACCGACCAAGAGTTTTCTTGCACAATCCTCCAAAATATGTTACTTTTCCCCGCTTTAGAGCAGCCACCATAATTTCGGTCGATTTACGAAGGACGGGGATGGACGCATAATAGCGTTTAATGCTATTATTTTCCTTGAAGGACATTGTTATGCAGTTGGGGCTATATTTTGAATGGTCCAAAACTGCATCAGGTAGAAATTTCCCGAAAACTTAACTTTTTCAGAGAAGAGTGACCGCTCAATAGTTGGTCATTTTATAAGTTCCGTAGACATAATGCGGAGTTAAAGGTCCGGACACGTTAGTTTAAGGACGGGGCCAAGAAACATGTGAATGTGGAAATAAATCTCCTTAAGAGCCCCCTCTTGTGACGTACCTGATGAACACGGCTACACACGTAACTAATTGCCCACCTCATACGCGCCCCCGACGAACCAGCATGTTCAAGTTTCTTTGAGAGATTCTCGTGATAAAACAGTCAAAAGCTTGAGCAAAGTCGAGATTGATTGTATTTACTCGACTAATACTTAAAAAGAAAATATTTATTATTACCCATGGTTTCACTAATTTGTTGGAGAACTATGAAGTTTTGGGCTGAACAGCGTTCATGTGTGAATCAGTGTTGGTAATTTTGGAGTAAATAATAATTATAAAGAGTAATTCAATATAATGAAGAACTTAAAAACAGGGTTTCACTCACCTGTTCTAGCCAGTTCAAAAAAATTAATCTCTTAGAATCTCTTAGTTTCGGAATGTTTGTCATCTTTTAAATTATTATACATACGAAAGCATTATCTTCTTAAACAGGGTTGCCATATTTTTAAATGTTTTAAATAACTGTCACAAATATATAGGTAATAATCACAAAGCTTGCATACACACTGAGACTCAACGTTCATACTGGCCAGCTCATCTGTGTGTGGGATTCATGCTATTTAACGCCCAACGTTGCAGCTTACAGTTACTGGCACACAGAAACAATTAAGTCAAAAATTAAATTGCATCTTAAAGCTGGAATTTTAAAAATAGTTATTAAATAGTTATAAAAATGTATTTTATTGAAATTTAGACTAGTCAAAGCAAAATATTTGAAAGGATGCTCTAATATAAATACTTGACGAAAACATAAATGCTATTCTTCATAACATCCGCCTGCAAGGAGGAAAACCTAGAAGATACTAAGAACAAAAGGAACACGCGGCTAGGTAGCCATACCACAAAGACGAAGGGAATAATGGTACTCTCTGACACTTAAAAATCCCTAATCTTCATATTCATGAGGTATTTTAATCTTCCTGTCTGTTTTGAATCGTTGTTCAAGTTGTATTAATCAGAACACAAACAAGCACTGCAAAAGTTGCTTGCACTAAAAAAGTTGCTCAGATTATCTTGTTTTTTTCTCTATAGCATGAACCTATTAAGACGAAACACAAAAATCAGTCAAAATGAATTATATCTAAAGTGACCGTACTTGCTGGGTTTTTTTAGTGGCAATAAGGATAGCCTAATTACAGAAATTTAATTATTTGCAGGACTTTGATTGAGAACATCCAGTTATATTTATAGAAATTATGTACACCCTCTTAAACTTTGAACCAACTAACACAATTTGAGTTACTTGGTCTGTAACAATTTATTATTAACAAAACCAACCGTAGATTCGAGTGCGACTAGAAATATCACATCACTGCGGACCATGTTACATAGTGATAAAATAATGTGTTGATAAATATTCCGTATTTATAAAACTTAAAAATATATTTTAACGTTTAAAGTAAACTACTTTTTACGTTTTCGAGTAATAAGGCAATAAAACGATTTGAGAACATCAATAGAGAGATTTTATGGCTATTGTACCGTTAAACAGTCGAGATTTATAACCTAAGTCAGCGTTTATTGCACAATGTTAGTGTGATGGGTGACTGCTGTGGAAACAAGACTTCCCTATGTTAATATAACAAAGTGTTTGTTCAAACTATTCAGAACATGCCATACATTTCAAAGAATTAAAGTGTAATTCCCATTGATAAGCGTATTATCATCTGGCGATTTTAATTACCATTTATCTACTATTTTGTAAGTAGTTTTTAAATTACCTCCTAAAGGTTAATGATAAACTACCCAAGTTTATCTGTTTCTAACAGATTTCTTACTTATTAGATTAGTTTTGATCTATTAAATTGAAAACAAGTGTAGGTAATAGACAACATAGAACAAAATAATCCTTCCCAAAAAGAGGTTTTAAAATAGGACAAATATTAAACCAACCAATTTATGACTGAATATTAGATATGGCAAACAACCATATTAGGGTGGGGTTTCAATAGTTGACGATTTTCGGAAATTAATGTAAATAAAAATTGACAAAAACCAAACTTCTACAATAATAATAAATCGTAAACATAAATTTGCTTTCAAATTAGTTACAGACTAAATTACAGCCGACGCCTCCGTATTAATTGAAAGCTTAAATGGTATTGGTTTATCAGAAATATTGATTTAGTGCCTGTACCCTCTCCATAAACAGACCCTATCTCTTCACCACAAACACATGTGCCGTTATTAATGGAGCTTGAAGCCTCGTGCAATTATTATCAAGCAATTTGAGTGTCCAATAATTTATCCAATATTAGTTTCCGTCCTAATTGTATCTTCAATAGATGAAATGAAGCTTTTTAGACTGGGTATAGTCTTCAAATGAATACAGATTATTTATTCTCAGATTCATATTTTATTATTTACTGTTTGCCTTAACATCTGTTATTTGGTATTTTACATTTTAATGATTTACCCATACCATGAACACATATGAATTAATTAACTTTGTTTATTTACTTGCATACGAGACATTATGGTTTCATATTTCATAGATGTTTCATATATACATGCTTGCATAGTATAATATTTTAATTCTTATTAATTCACAAAAAAACGTCACTAGTTAATGCCCGCTTACAAAAGGCTTATTGTTGCATTGCAAGGTATTGCAACTCATAATCTCTTGAAATATAGGGAAAATTATATCCCTTTATTAACATTCTTGAAAGAACTAGGCCTTGCTGGGCCCTAATGCTTCTATCGTGTCTGAAACGATTAGTTTGACAGCAAGCGGTTTTAAATAGAAAAAAATTATCAATAGTGCTTTGAAATACCGTTACTTTTTGTGAACTATTTTCTGATTGTAATATACAATCCAATTATTTTCCTCATAACAAAATATGTTTGACATAACAAAACATACAAACAAATACGCGTAAGCGTTCCTTTACGCTTTTTATGTCGTGTGTTGTTAGTTACGACTCATAAAAGAGTCGTAAAAATTGATCGTTATGACAAAACTATAATGTAATGTATTATATGATTACACGACTACATTTTAAATTTGTTTTTCATTTTTGTGTTTTCAAGATGTATTTATATTTTTTTCTACATTCTTTAGTTAATATATTCGTACGATAATGATTGTTTCACCTACGCGCAGTAGTCTATTTGAGGAATGTTTCATATAATAATAATCCTGTTTATGTAAGTATTTAATCTGTTTGTTGCATAGTATATTTCGCAAAAAGGGCCGAGAATGATGTTTTGCAGGTTCGAGACCGTGTTTCAAAATTGAGACGTAGTCGAGAATTTGAATCGATCAAGAGCTACAATACCCTTTCGGCCGAGGTGCGAACGCTATTTTTCACCACACTACGCAATGAAATATACCCTACATTTCTTAAACAAAATCTGAAAATTCATTTGACAAACTTGAAAATAAAACTTTGAGGCTATGAGCGGCAATACAGCTTCTTTGTCATGGTTTTAACAAACACAGCTCTGAAACACATGCTCGAAATCATATACTGTCTTTGGAACCTATTGAATGCCGCATAATTATGTGATGGTCTCACGTTGTTTCATGCAAATTAACGTTCGGCCCTCTGGCGGAAAATAGCTGATTTCTTCTGATGAAAAGCAGTCAATTTTTAAAAGTGTTCAAATAAAAAATGTATGGTGGGGAAGATTGTTTTCAAGCTCACGAAGTATTCTTCTTAGAAGTATGCTTCTTCTGTACTGTTGTTGTTGGTTTCTTCTTCTGTAGCTTCCGTTGCAACTTCAGTAAAAGGTTCAAAGTTTCTTAACGGCCTCCACATTTCCACTTCGTGAGGTATATAATATAATTCCATATATTCAAAGGTTTGCAATGCAAACTTTGCAAATCTTCTAACCAATAGAAAACATTTCAACTGTATGATTGAAGAATAAAAGTAAAACAAAAAAAATGCCTCTAAAACTGAGGATATTGGTGTAGCATAAGAATAAAACAACATACTTTAAGTCCTACTTTTAGATCCTTAAAAGTTTAAATAGTTAATATAATTATATGAAATAAAACAAAACACCATGAGCCATAAAACGTTATTTGAAACTTAATTATAGTGAACAAGTTCTATGTAATCTATATTATACAGTGTGGAAGGGAGTAAGTGTTAAACCAAATTATGTGATAATTTACATGTTGTTTATGATAAAATGGCACAAATATAATTTTACATAACTTTGCAATAAGTAAATAATGGATAAAATATAATGTTTTCAAAATGTTTGCCCTTGCTCAGATTAAATGGCTAGAAGTGCATCAAAGACAGCGTTCTTATGGAATTTATTTCCATATTTAGAATCCTCATAAAATATCAAATAAGAATAATATAGAAATATTCTGTTTCAACACCTTTATAAACTCTTGTTTTCTTATTCAAGTCTAGATTTTGTTTTGTGAGAATATTTAAATTAAGTTTGTGGCTGTGTTTCTATGTTATACTGGACTGTAGAATGTGTCAAATATTATCAAAACTTGCCCTTTTCATACGCTTTAAAATGATGTATAAAAGCTTACTATTGCTCTAATTTACCATTCATAAATCTAACAGTACTGTATGTGGAGAAAAACAGAGTAAGGCTGAAGTTTGTTTTCTGAAGAAAAAAAAACTGTATGTCCCTTAAGAAATGGCTAGAACTGCACTAAAACCATGTTTTTATGGATTTTATCACCATTTTCAGAATCTTCGTAAAATTATAGAGAAGTATATTAAAGTATACTTAGGACGAGTCATCATTTTGAACTTCTCTCTTATGGTTCAAGTTTGAAATTTTGTTTTTTACGAACACGAATTAAAGCTTACGACATTAGTTTTATGTCATATTTGACTTAAGAGTACGTTGAATGTTATCAAAAGATTCTTTATTTAATAAGCTTTCAAATGATATACTTAAGATATTATCCGGGTATTTATAATGTATTACTGATAAATCATGAGGCAAAATCATATTGCAAAGTTTCTCTTTCATAAGCATGTGATTTAGCCCTACAATTAACTCCCTACTTTTTAAATGATATAATATTTTAGTTACATTGTCAATGAAACCTGAAGTGTAGCATATCATTTGAAAGCTTATTAAATGAAAAATGTTTTGATAATATTCAACACACTATGAATATTTCTGAATTATTCTTATTTGAAATTTTATGAGGATTCTAGATCTATGCAAATAAAAACAATCTCATTTCTATGTAATTCTATGTAAGGTTTGGTTAATGTGAAAATATTAATTTTTTCTGGATTCTGTGTATTATTATTTTTAAGGAAACTTATTTTTTATTTAAACGCAATGAAACATTGTACAAATAACTAACCGTTTACTTTTTTATTCCTAATTCATGTACTTTTTATTTTCTGCGTAGACCAGTTAACCAATCAATATTTTTTATTAAATCCCAAATTCCAACACTTCTTATACATTCAGACGTAGTTTACACTCTCCCGATACTTTGCGGAACCCCTTTAACATCCTCGGATTAATATGTTTTTGAGTAAATTAATCAGAATAGAAAAGTAAATTAAAAGCTACCCAAACCAGCTTTAAACATCACATTTAGAGATGAACGTTATGAAAAAAGCAATAAAATGAGTGGATGAAGCATACACATGCTACACATAGCTTACTCGTCTATTTTATGAAGATATACGATTCGTACCTAGTTAATAAATAATAAATAAGCTAAACAACAAATGCCTTAGTACGGGGTTTTCAGCCGAATTAAGCATAATTGTATTATTTTACAAAATGAATCACTCTAGAGGTTCGTAAGTGAGTTTACATTTTTGTTGAGGTATAAGTTAAAAGTAGCACTTTAAGATCGGTCTGCAATAAAAGGGAGACGAAAACCTCATTTCCATGTTGAAAACAGAAGCTATCAAATAGATTCTTGTTCTTCCTTTTCCTCTTGCTTTTCATACACCTTTTTTATAATTGGCTTTTTAGTAATTTCCCATTAAATATAGCTTAACCGATATTAGTTGTTCAACCGTTTTCAAACCGTTGAAACCGTTTTCAAGTTGTTTTATTTTAATTCTTCAAATATACAATGGAGTTATTTTTAATTGAGTAGTATAATGGTAACCGATGAATTTTGGTAACAACCCTTCGGATGACACATTTTCCAAAAAAGGAAAAACATTCGATGTTGTTTTTGTTCCTTGATAATTTTTTTGTTGTTTATCGCTTGTGTGTGTTTTTTTGTTGATTGTAAAAGTTTATCATGTTTCTCCATGTATCCTCTAGGGTTTTTTTTAAAAAACTTGACAATTTAATGTTAATATTTTGAAAATTTACTCGTAGATACTTAACTAAAGAACTGACAAAAGGATCCTAAGAGATTCTAGCAAAAATTAATAATTTGGCTATTTAATAAAATACCTGACATTTAATGCAGGAATCTATATTATTAAAAGAATTTTGAGATTTTGCCCAGAGCATATCGACCTCAATAAATTAGTTTTTTATGTATATTTAGTATCATATTAAACTATTACTCTCTAGATGTGCTTTTTGGAGTTTTGGAAAGAATTCCATAAAAACCCTTCGCACAGGAGGCTTTTAACACAGCGAAAGTACTACTATCTGATATAAAACTGTGAACGTTTTTCAACTGACATTTGTTTATAACAAAACAGATGGTCGAGATGTGAAATAGTTGCATAGTTATACCACAGAATGCAGGGCTAGCAAGTCAGACAATATTAATTCACAATATGACTTTAATTCCTTAATTAAAGCAGTTTTTATAAGACAACAGAAAATACTTTATCTTCACCATGAAGAAGAGTATCTACCCCGTTGAAACGGAAACCAACAGTCTGTAATCATCTTAATTTCCTGTACTTCTTTTCGAAAAAAGAAAACTTATAAAAGCTATATGTAATAGAAGGTGATCTATGCAGCTGGCATTTTCTAACAAACTATTGATACATATGTAGTCGTAGAGAATTAAAAAATATATGTATTAGTTGAAGATTTATCTAAAAATTTCAAGATTGAAAATGCATCGTAAATAAATTAAAACCTGGATTTTCTACTTAGAACCAGATTATTTAAGTTTTACGATCAGCCTTCCTACTTTACTCGATTTTTAAATGCACCAACAACAATGCGCATATTTAGTTTGGTTATTTCGTAGAACCTTATGGTATTTGCTTCGTTATTAATTTTTCAAACTTGTACTTAAAACATGAAAAAATCCAGATGACTTTGAAAATATTTTTTCTCTTCCGTTTTCAGAGCTGAATATTGATAGTTTTTAATTCAGAGTGACCATTCCTTCAATGTTATTCAAAGATTAGTTTAAGTCCATCAGAATCAAGAATCAAGAATCAAGAATCAAGAATTTTTTTGCCATTAAGTACAATGTACAGTCAAAATACATTAATATACAATAGGCTTCGTCAGGTTATCATACTAAGTTCATTCTATATTATACAATTTAAATATTCATCAATACTATAGAATGCTTGCTGCTTAAGCCAGTTGGATACAAGTTCTTTGAATTTCTTAATAGGTACATTTCTTATATCTAGCGGCAACTTATTGAATAGAAGAAACTGTTGGTAACTATGGCTTTTAAAAGACTTATGAAGGCGAATGTAAGGTGTTACAAGATTTTGCTTATTTCTGGTGTTATAGTCATGGTGTTGATACTGTTTACTAAAATTTACAAGATTTTCTTTGACATGGACTAAATTACAATATATGTACAGACAAGGTAATGTCATAATCTTAAGATCTATAAAACTATTTTTACAAGATTCTTTATTTTTTAGTCCAGCAATACATCGAACAACTTTTTTTCCAAACAAAAACTCTATTTACTTCGGTACTATTTCCCCATAGGCGTAGGCCATAGCACAATTGTGAGTTGAAGAGACCATAATAGGCTAATAACAATACTTCAGGGCTGACACAGTTTTTTTAATTTCCTAATTAAATATGTAATTCTTGCAAGTTTCTTACATATATAATCAATATGAGAGCTCCAGCTTAGCTTATTATCTAATACCATGCCCAATAGTTTGACAGGATTTAAGAATTTTTCATGTTCGATACTTAAATTACTTCTTAGTGTAAACAGAATGCGTTCTGTTTTATTTTCATTAAGGGCCAAATAATTTGCATTATACCACTCTTTACAACGCTCCATTGAAACGTCAAGTTTGTTCAACAAATTATCAATATTTACATCAGTATCAAGAATAGTAGTGTCGTCTGCGTACAAGACAGAAAAACATGGAATATTTACATTAAAATCATTCACAAAAACTAAAAATAAGAACGGTCCAAGGACCGAGCCTTGGGGGACGCCTGCTAATACATCTTTAGGTTCAGAGAGATCATATAAATATCATATAAATAAGTATTCTTTACACTTTCACTATTTGAGATCTATTGCTGAGGTAGCTTTCGATGAGACCCAATTCCTTATCTTTAATACCATAGTGTTCTAGTTTTTTACACAGAATGACATGAGAAACCGTGTCAAACGCTTTACTTAGGTCTAACATACATCCACCAACAACTAATTTATTTTCATACCCGTTAAGAATATAATCCACAATTTTTTCAACAGCCATGGTGGTCGAACAATGAGGCCTAAACCCAAATTGGTTAACATTGAGTAGCTGATTAAATGTGAAATATTCATACATTTGCTTGAATAGACAGGTTTCAATGATCTTGCTCACAATTGGAACAATAGCTATCGGCCTAAAATTTTCAGGCATATCCCTACGGCCCTTCTTGAAGATAGGCGTCACTACTGATAGTTTCAGGCAGTCAGGAAATTTTCCAGAGACTAATACTGAGTTGACAATGTAAGTTAGAGGTACTAAAACAGAGAAAAGAGTTTGCGCATCTTCTTACTGTTTTTAGTTAAGATCTATTAAAAAAGAATGCAAAAGACGTCATTATTAAAAAAACTCACATATTCATTATTTAAAAAACTCTAAAACAGAGGATTGTAGATGTGTTGTACAATAAAGATCCATACAAACTACCCCCCAAACTATGCTAAATGAAAATGGTTGTTTGATAGTAGGCTACTATCAAAGGTGTAAAGTGTATAACGTATACATTGGCACTTTTAAACCATATGAAATGAATTTTTTTCAATAGTAAAGTTTCTAGTCTAAAGTAATAGGTTGATTTCAAAAGTCTGTCTGATGGGCCGTTCACCAACCAGAAATTTTATTCCTATGACACAATTTGTCTAAAAAATAAAAAAAAAACATAACAATAGGTACACACACTTTTTCATGAAAAGGAGTTTTGCTCTGCGAAGCCCCATAAATAATCAACTTGAAACTAAATCCTACTTCATTATGTTGTTTTAAAAGTCACGAAGTGACGCGGGCTGCTATTATTTATTAACAGAACTATTTATCCATTATAATACCGCTAAGAACACTGTAATACACTATCCCACTATAACTGGATAAACAATTGTACTTTAAGTATTTTTAAAGAGTAGTGGTGTATTTTGAAGAAAAAATTAAAATTGAATATGCATCATGGTTTTCGTCAGGTCAAAGGTAATCAGTAAAATGTCTGTTAATCTATAGTAGTTTAAAACTGATCGACTTAAAATTGTTTTTAAATTTGCCATGTCATCATAGTTTTAAACGTAATTTTGTGTCAATTACTTTAAGTAGTAGACTTATGATTGATTAATTTGAGAGTTGATTTAGAGTTAATGGTTTTGTGGGGTTTAAATAAATTTATATCGAGCAACATTGTAAAGTGATTATAAATTTTGAACTTTTTTCCATTTAAAGTATACAGCCTTCTTTTAAAGTTCCTCTTGTTCTAACTAAGTTTTTCACTTGCAATTTTAATGCCATTTAAGCTTTTCACTTGCAATTTTAATGCCATTTATATCTGAGTGTTTATTTATCTTCTAAGACTCAGATAAATAAATGTAGGTAAAATCATGTGGTTCTATTAAAGGTTTAATAAATGCATTCAAATAATTATAAAAGCGGAAATTCCGTACGTTACGGGAAAATGGTGAAATATTTTGAGTTCTTGCACTGAGAACAAATAAGCAGAGCACGCATTCATATGGCAATAGTGTTTCGGGTAACTGCGTGACACACAGGAAGTCAAAAATAGGGAGGCAATAGACTTAATTTATATCTTAATTAATTATGATAGTTTTACATGCCAATCTCATAAACAATCATTTTGGTAATATATGAAAGGGGCTTATTATTTGTAGCGTGGATATTAATTCTAAAATTCAATAAATTTTCACTCTCAAGTCGATTGCATATTAATGAAGATTAAAGTAGCCATTTAACACCAAACATAGTCGTCTATATTTAATACAAGTTGGATTTGTACTGTCGAAAAAACATATTATTTCTGTCCCATTAAGGTTGTAATACTTCCCAATATTTGTTAGTGAATACAATTCTATTCTTGTCAAGTAGGATAAAATGACGACTTTCTGTAATTTAAAGCGAAGTGAGAAGGATATGACCCATCTGAGAAGGTAATAAAAAACGGTCTTGGTAATTATTTCTTACCCCTTAAAATGTTTATAAATGAATTAATACAAAAAATACATCAAAATAAACATTATTTTTACAAAATATTTACTAAAAATGTAGTTTTTAAAATTAAAGTTAAAAAAAAATTACTAAAGTAAATATTTATGATAAAAATTCCAGTTTTTGCATAGGAACTAGTTAAATAAATACAGTAATAAACATATTTTATATATATCCATTATTTATAGCCGATGCTATTAGGTAAGCATTTAAACTGAATGTATTATGATAGTGGTACGGTGCGGAAACATATGTTGGTAGATATCTTCTGTCATCATAATAAATCGTAAACAGTTCTCATAAAAATTACTATGACAAATATGCTCAATACATTGACACAGGTGAAGCTAAATAGCTCATTTCCATGCGATCATCTCAAAACTAACAAAAAGTCATTATCCATGATTTCAAGTAGTTTTACCACCCAAGCACAGTTACTCTGCCATGGTTTACTACTATGTCGTATCATCAGTTGAATTACGTCAATAATGCATTTAGTGATGCGAAATGTTAGGAGTCTTTTATTGCATCTCATTCAGTCGGATTTTATTACGCGGTTATCTGATTTTATCGCCGCTTTTTGTAGGCGGTGGACTTACAGTAAGAGGTGGTTGGACAAATTTTGTTTGGATGATATTTCGTTTTTTATCACATAGCATGGAGATATTTGACCCACAGCTAATTACTGACAAGAATAAAAGAAATAGGAAATCGTTGATTTTTTTATAAAGTTATCATGTTCAACATTTTATATCTGCGGTCACAAATGACCAGCTAAAGTGTAAAATTCATATCAAACTATGACATAAGTTTTATTACGTTTGGTAACTATTTAACAATTTTGATTCTAATCAATATGTGACACAAGTGTTTTCAATGACTAAGGGGCTTAAAACATTTGAAGAAACCAAACAAAATATATATTGCACAGGCATATGATGAATTTTGCTTCTATCTGAAGGACTTTAAAAATTAAAAAAACTTCGAAAATTTTTGAAGATATAGTACTACTGGTACCGCTATGTCTACCAAGTAACTACGGTTATGTTGCTTCACATGATAACCAAAAAGATAACCCTACATATAAACATATATAGTATATAACTTATTTCATGATCGACAAAATAATTCAGCCTTAGGTAAACTCACGTACGTGCCTTGCACGCCATGCAATTCTACAACATTGGTCTTTTGCGCCGTGCCGTACGTTTGTGGGCTTCGGCGTGCGCGGCACGTCTCATAAGACCAACGTTAAGACGTTGCACGGCAAGCAATGTACGGCGTGCAAAGCACAAGCATGAATGAACCTTTAAGATAAAGCAATTAGGAACCTATAACCCGTTTGATTGTGCGCATTTATTTCCTCAGTTTTTACTTTTGACCCGAAACCACAATGAAAAGTGGTAATTTATAAAGATTAAAGTAAATTATTAAATTATTCTTCCTTATAAAAACAAACTTTGTTATTATGAATATAACCATAAACTGATGAAATAAAGAAAGTGACGAATAAAAAAATATCATGCTTAATCCTAAAATATAATCCTAGTAAACTTTAGGTGTGAATTTCTTTATACAACACTTTTTATTTTACGTGTTTACGATGATAGACGGAACGTGAGAATTTTATCGTTTTCAAGAGAAGCGCATCGTATCCTTCGAAGCGACGTCGACCTTTTATTATATTAGATGGCGAAGATTCCAGTAACGAACCTTCACAAAATTTACCCTGCACTTTGCCGAAGATCGATTTGGCGATCTTTAAATTACCAAGTAAGCAATCAAGCTGCCAATTATTTCTTTAATATCTGCCCTTTCATCGTTTCGTAACTAAACTTAATTGAATTGTTATTTTATCAGGATAAAAGTAGACCGAAGAGCATTAATACTTCATTTTTAAACACCAAAAAATGCTATCGGTGATTATGGAGTTTTAATAATAAAGAATAGGTGGTTTCTGTACTGCTTGGTTGTTTTTTTGTAAGGAAGGAGAAGCGGAAAGTCTACCAAATTGACCTGGTTGAAATATTGCACAAAGGTAAATAGATATCCAGGTGAAGGGGACTCATAGGACTATGCATTCGCCCCGTAGGCGTTTTATGTATATATTATGTAGCATTTTTTGTTGGTTTTTGGTAGTTTTAATTCAAAATGGTAGTTTTTATTCGATTTATATACGATCTATTCTTAATTTTCAAGTTACTTATCGAGCTACATGAATCATGGATACGTAAGCATGAATTTAAAATTGTAAATTATTGAAATACTGACTTGATATTTTGTAAAAACCTGTAGACCGTAAAATTAAACAACGCTCTTGTTAAATTTCTTATTATTATTAAATTATTTGAAAAATGTTAAAAATATAGTCAAACTTTGAGACTGAAATGGTCAACTGATTTAATAGTACTAAAGTCAATGATTATTACTTTATTGCTTTTTCCTTACTTCTGATGTGATTCCATTTAAGTCAAAGAAGTTGTCTAGTCTTACCAAGTAGGTGCTCCAGGTTTCATTGTCCTTAACGAATTTGTTGAAATTAGAATAAAACATAGCTTTATTAGGTATAGAATTTATTTCCTCATCCTGTTACTCCTGGTGTCTACGACCCTTCCTCCTACTTGTCACCATTTGTATGAAATAGAATAGAATAGAATAAATTTTTATTTTCTCAATAACAACAAAAACATTTTTACAAACAGAAAATACACCTAGCTTCTATACAACAAAGGTATTTCAACCCAGAAAGTTTCTTCTAAAAAAAACAAAGATAAAATGTCCTCACTTGCCAGGCTGTTACAAAATATTTAAAAAATAGAAAAGAGAAAATAAAATAGGGCCTCATTAGGCAGTGCCTGTTTTTGAGGTTCCTTCATTTTTTTGCATATATAGTAAAAACGCTCAGAACTAAACTAATAAAATAAACATATTTGGTCTCCCAATCATATAACTAAAAATAAATAAATAATACAAACAAAATTGAATATTTATGCGTGCAATGCAAAATATTTCTTTTATAAGACAAATTAACTATAAAATTACAAAATCTAATTATGAATGGTATTAAAATTAATATTCTTATTGACATTTATTTGATTTATTATACCCGTTTGATCCTGAAAACCGCACACCGCACTTATGCCACCAGGCGGCTCTGGCACCTCTCCGGGGACCAGCCTCCAGAGTTGGTCTCCCCAGGTGCCGTCAAAGCTCATTGCATACAATGCATAGTCCCTGTGTGGCACAGCCCTCCAAAGTGTGTATTTTAAATAATATAAAATATAAAAAAACCCCTACCTACCATGAAGTAGGTAAAAATAAAGTAGGCTTAAAGTAATTAACCTAATGTTGAATTTGCAACAGATTATCTACATCTTCCAACTGAAATAACCATTGTTTTACTTTCCTTAAAAAACTTCTAATATTATAAGCATTTTTTATATTTCCTGGTAGTTTATTAAAGATTTTTGGAGCAATGAAATTAAAAGTTTTAGTATAAAATGTGTTTGTAGGCTTTGGAACTAAAAACTGGTTAGCATATCTGAGTTTTTTTCTATAATCATTTTCATTTCGCGGATTATTCCCACTTTTGAGATAAAATAGCTTAAGAACTTTAAAAATGAATAAATATTTAAGTGGAAGTATTTTTTGTGATATGAAAAGTGGTCTTGATGGCTCGAACCTTTTTTTATTTGTAATCAATCGTAATATGTGCTTTTGCTGTATAAATAAAGGTTTTTTATATGACTCGTAAGTGTTTCCCCTAAAAACTATACCATAATCAAGTCTGCTTTGTACTAGGGAAAAATATAACATTCGTAGAACATGACTATTACTGAGGTTTTTTAAAAAATAAAAGTATCTTAACAAATTTTGAATTTTTTCTTTGAGTTTTTTTGTGTGTATTTCCCAATTTAGTTCACTGTCAACATAAAGACCAAGATATTTGATATTATTAGCTTTATCTACAATGGCACATTTCTCAATGCAACAAATATTTTTGTCTAGGCAATCTGAACATTTATATTTAATGCTATCAGAAAAATTAATGTTTTTCTTGAGACTGAAGTTAATATTTTTAGTTTTTTCTGGGCTCAGCAATAAATTGTTAACGGTAAACCACCACTGGAGAGCTTCAAGATCTTTACGCATTGCCCTTTGAACTAAATCCCAGTTATTTTCTGAATAGCAAAGCGCTGTATCATCAGCAAAAGAAGTTAAATTTCCATGAAAATTCGCTTGACAAAGATCATTTATATATATTATAAATAGTATTGCCCCTAATACCGAACCTTGGGGAACCCCAGTTTTTGTAATTTCAGTTTCACTCAAAGTCAAATTGATTCGTACGCATTGTTTTCTATTTAATAAATAACTTTCAAACCAGTTGTACGCAACCCCCCTAAACCCAATTTTATATAATTTTTGAAGCAATATTTTGTGGTTTACAGTGTCGAAAGCTTTTTTGATGTCTAGAAATAACCCACTTACACATTTATTTTCATTTAACCCCTCATAAACATCTGTCAAAAAATTTAACAATGCATTTTCAGTATTAATGCCAGCTCTAAAACCAAATTGTTTTTTGCTAAAAAAGTCAGTATTTTCTAAAAATGAAATTAGTCTTTTCTTCATTATTTTCTCAAATATCTTAGAGAAGGAAGACAAAAGAGATATCGGTCTATAATTTGGTCTATAAATAAAACTACTATTATAAGAAAACTGCATTTTAAATCCAATTTAAAAGAACCAAAACAAAACACTAATACAAATCAGCTGATAGTTAACAAAATTAAAACATTATCTATTTTTAAGAAAGCGCACTAATATAGTGTATAGAGTTAGAATCCCGAGTATTGTTCAATTTACTGGCTTAAATATCTTCATTTTATCTTCCTAAAACTATTAAACGAATAATTCCTTAATACAATCAAATTTTAATTGAGTTTAAAATCAAAACTACACAGCAAGGTCGTGTTTCCACTGGAGTAGAAACCCTCGCTAAAATAGTGTCATTAGCCCCAAAGAGCCGAGACTAACAGGACCAACACAGACGGCCATCCAAACTCGGGCCAGAGAGAGGGCCGCGTCGCACCCACACGGCCGAGATTGCCCAACTATAAAATAACGGTGAATCCTTGACGTCCGCGTCCGTCCGAAAATTAAAATATGCGTCCGCTAATGCACTTCTTGGGCAATGTCGGGGCCATTAATAGAACAGCATGCTAAATCATAGACAGGGTCAGACTCCGATACATCAGGTCAACCTAGGATTAGGAAGTGCCAACTATTATATTCGGGCGATTAATATATGGTTGTCAATGAAATAGAATTAGTGACTGGGACGTCTTTTAGAAATTAATACAATGGTCTGATGGGCTGGGGTTTTTGTGGACTCTATAATTCCGTGTTATCTTGAAGAGATGAATTGGTTTGTGAGTACTATGGCATTTGATGTTTTAAACGGTTTTTGAGAGAGTTCTGGTTTCGCTGAGTAAATCAGGTTTACGAACGGCGATTGATTACATTTGATAATTATAAATTATTTCTGAAGAGACTTATTAAGATATAATAATTATCGAAATGCATAAAAAAACAATCTTTAGACGTTTTTTGAAATGAGTCCAAGTGTAAATTACTTACCAATCAGTTTTAAGAAAATAACTATGCCTTATAAGTAGTACAACATGAATATGTACAACATTAAATAATAAGTTATTTAGTCATTGTCTTGTTGATTGCAATTTTAAATTATTTTCTTCTTTTGTATTTCTTGTTTTAATTTAATTTAATTTTGCTTTATTTGATAGTTTATTTATGTGAACATTCGGGTGAATTGTTGTCTATGTGTAGACACATTTATGGCTTAACCTACTGGAACTTACTATATTTCCTTTACAATGTACCGTAGAAGAAAGAAAAAAATCATAAAATATGTCATGTGTTTTTATCACATCCCGTCTGACAATGTCTTCGTTTATTTGATAAAATACTGTCATGTCAACTCCAAAATGCGAAAATTATCGTAAGCACTAAGCAGGGTTGACATTTGATCATCAGTGATGAACGTTTTTGTGTCAAGTTTGTATAAATGAAATAGAGCCGTCAAAATACAAAGCTGATTCATTCTATTGACAGACTCAGTGCCAGAGACATCAATAGAAAGTAGATTCTACTGTCACCGTCTTCATTTTAAGACTATTTTTATTCTTCCTTGTATTATTGTTGACGTTTATTTATTTTAAAACCTCATATTATTTGTAGTATTATTTTTTTATGAATAAATCTATCTTAAAGATTTTAAAGGAATATATTATTGGTTGAAAACATTTAATACTTGTGAATTAAACCTGGTTCAAGCCCGAGCAGTATATAACGCTGCTACTAATCTAAAAAAAAGATTATAAGATAATCTAGTTTAACATTGGGACAACGTACTGTGTTTACCACTTATTGAATTTATTTTTATTTATATAGATAGATCGATAAAAAATGACATTGTGAACTCTATCATTCCCCATCATTGTGGACTCTAACATACGAGTTTGCCGCCTCGCTGTCACCGAATCGATCCGGTAACTAATACATTTTCACAGAGAACCTTTTATTACGGCTTTTGTGAATGAATACGTAAACATCAACTAATAAGATTGTTACAAAACCTTCAGCCTTGTAATTTTCGTCATTAATAAAAAATTGTAAGAGTTTTAACGAAGTATATAGTAAAATTATATTTCCTTTATGTGTTCAATCAATCCCTTGGAGCTAATGAATAAAAACAAATTTATCAATATTTGGTTAATGCAAGAACTTTTACTGTTTCCGTGTCGTACATCAGGTTAAATCAAACAGAAATTTCGTTAAACGTATTTGGTTTGTTTGATCCATTAGATCAAGTTGCCGGAGTGCATTAGTGAATTAAGGTTTTGTTCAAACAAACAAACATATAAGTCAATATGATCGTAAATTGGAACTTTATCTTGCGAATAGCCCTTGACAAATAGGTTTCTCATTGATGTACCTAATGGTTAATAAATAAATACACCATTAATCTTGTGGTTGCAAATTTAAATAAGGGGAAACAGAAACTTTATTTACATGTAAAGCCTAAATTACCCAAATTAAGTAAATCGTAAGTCTGCTGACACTAACTAACCCCGTTCTTGAGTAAAATGGCTCGGTGAAAAGTTCTATGAAAAATATTATTTTTCAACAATTTTCCTAAGGGCACAAATAAAAAGGGATGAACAACTGGTGTATTTGATTTTATTTACACTAATTTGTTATTTAACAGCTGCTGAGCAGCGCGTGTCTACTAGTTCAACTGAAATTTCAACGAATAAAATGTCAAATCGAAATGCGCTCCTCGAACTAAACGTACGATTACGAAAAGCCATGATTCGTCACTGCCAAGCTCAGCGGGACAGGTTGACTCCTGGCCGGCCGGCTCGGCGCAGACTGAGCCATCCTCCAGTCCTGCTGACTCCTCTGACGCCGTCCCCCCCCCTTGACCGCGCCCCCGCGCGGCCCTGGCCCTGGAGATGCTACCCGAGCTTATAAATGGCGGGGGGCTGAGCCCCCTTGGCAGTGGTCGTGTGTGGCGTGTAGTGATGCTGTCTCTGGGGTCGTCACACACGCTTTGAGTGCAGGGTAACATGGGCACCCCCTGGGCAACGGTCACTGCGGTGGTGAGTAAATATTTTAACAATTTTGTATAAACTTTTTTACAACATTTTGGTGATATTTTGTAAAAATAATGGTCTTTGGGGAATTATATTCAGTTTTGTACGCTCGATAAAGTGGAAGGAAATATAAGTGTAAAACAATTCAAAACCCTATGAAATAATAAGGGCAGTATACGCTAAAATTAAAATATAAATTGAAGAAGATGTGTTTTTTTTCTCTTCATGTTCCAGATTGGGTTATTAAAATAGTTCGTAAGAAATTCTAAACTGGGACATATTTTAAAATGTAGCTATTTTAAGTTAATTTTTCAAACCTGTAAAAATTAGTGGAATACTTAAATGTTCGTAAAAATAGGCTAATTTAAAAAATTAAAAGGTAAAGTAATATTATGTATGAATTATATTGGGCTAAATAAAGTACATTAAAGTGCCATTAACACTAATGGAAATTAAATGATGGAAGGGAATGTAATGAATATTACCTTCACATCATTTATTGGTTCGATATTTTCCATATTTCTGATAAAGTATTTTAATTTATGAATAGGAGTTAGTATGCATTGTTTTCACTTCCAGGAGAATGAATTATTGAAAAACGAGATGTATTTAAATAAAAATTACTGGGAATAAAGGAAAAATAGGCCTCAATAGCAATGGTTATTAAATATTATACTATTTTAATTATTAGTTTTGTTAGCCCTCAATTGCCTTAAATGTATCACTCACATTTACTCCTAAATGTGAAGGTGCAATGAATATAAAACTATTTACTTGATAAATGTTTGGTTAGCATTTGAATAAAAACTGTTTTTCTTTCAGATTACTGATTATACTGAGGTGTTTAGGCCCTTATATTAACAAATTTCTCTGTAATTTCAAGTTTTTCTTCAAACAGTTTTTTTTAATTTATCGTTTCATAATGAATTTGCCGATTTATAAACACTAATATGACATTGATCTTTCTTGAAATTTATATATAAACTACAGTATCTATGCTAATACTTAATAGTCTAAACTTTCCATTGGTGTCAAATTCTGACGGCGTATTTGGCCAAACTACCGGTATCCATAGTTTGTTCCAATTTTAAAAGTTTGTCATCTCTTTCTGTGTTATCAAATTATAAGTTTGGTATTCTTATTATTAACGTTTTACGACATAACCCATGTGAATGAAGAAAACAATGACTCACAAGTAAATTTTTATAAAAAAATTATATTGCTTAGCTATGATTAAGACTTCTAATACGCAACTTAGTTCATTACTAATTAGTGTTATCGTGTCAAGAACCTATTTCCGATACGGAAAGCAACATCTGATATGTTTTTTATTAAAAAAATCCTTGGCAAACAATTCGCACGACTGAAAGGAATAAATTATTGTTTCTATATTGGTTATTCTTAACTCGCCGGAAACGACCTCTGTTGATTGTGAATGGCCCTAATCCTCGCACGTCTGCCGAGTGTGGTAGAGTTGGCAATGTACCTGAGATTCCCGCATGATCCACATAACTGCTGGGAACTGACCTAAACACCGACAACTGTGGGACTGGGCCTGTATTTGTGCAAGTGTGTGTGCGTGTTTGTTTATTAGTATGTGTGAAGACGGATTTAAGTTGACTCAGCGGACTTCTGTCTATAACCGGTTTTCGATGAAATAGTCAGTGGCTATCGTACGTTTATGCTTATAAGCACGGGTGTTGAGTAACGATCATGACGAGTCCTGTATTTTGAGAAGTTATCTGCTGCATAGTTCTTTGTGAGACTTCAAATGTTAAAGTTATGTAAAATATATGTTTTATGTTATATCTGAAAAATTGTAATATTTGGCAATGTATAGTGTGAAGCAATGTTTTAAATTGGTAGTTTATACAGATTCAGATTGAATAAGAAAGTACCTAAATAGATAAATTTTGCTGAAAACTCAAGAGGTCCAACTAAAAGAAAGATATAATGTTCGTTTTGGGGTGGGGATATAGGAGGTAGTGTAATTTACAACCATGGTTCGTAGTTCAGTTGCAGGTGAATTATTGCGTTCTCAACCCCTTCTGAAAAAATGGGCTTGTTCTATTTATCATGGGTAAACAATTAGATCGTATCAATTGAAAGAGTGTATAAATTTCCAAAATAAATTTAATTTTATGATTACAGGTATTGAAACAAAATAACTTGCAAT
Source organism: Flexamia atlantica (assembly GCA_035578135.1). Classification (NCBI taxonomy): domain Eukaryota; kingdom Metazoa; phylum Arthropoda; class Insecta; order Hemiptera; family Cicadellidae; genus Flexamia; species Flexamia atlantica. Next base: position 30,778,462 of record JAQJVK010000003.1, read on the forward strand.
TATTTTGATGATGTGCTAAATATTCACTACACTTGACTCTATAACAAGTAATGTAAATTAATATGTGGTTGATTATATTACATGACACTATTAGTATTCAATATTATTTAAATTATGATGCTATTTTTACATCATGTTATTTGTTAAGACATTTTTAATTGAATTGGATTGGATTTAATAAGTAAAACGAAACGTTTTTATTATACGTTGTGCCAAAAGTACTATTCTGCGGTTGACTTGAAGCTCAATCTTGTTGTGTTTAACTGGTCTCAGGATAGTCGTTTCCCTCTATTTCACAGTAGCAAACCCAAATTGACCCCCTATTAAAACTTGAGGAATGTTCCCGAGGAAGAAATGCTCTTAAGAACAATTTCTCTGTATGATAACATTTAAAACGATCTCATGAATAATATGTGTTTAAGTAACAATGTTACATCGTTAAGGCTAAGAAGTTATTTTATTGTTGATATTTGATTTATTTGACGGACGATTATTAATAGCAAGGTTTACATTCGCACGAAGACCAACTCTTCCCAATGTTCAAATTAGTTTTGATAATTTTAAAATGTATTAATTTATTTAATCTCTATTAAGTGCCTAACTTGCTTCCGCAGTTAGGCACTTTCATCTAGTGATCCCCTGGCTCAAACCTCAAATATAAATGAAGAGGAGTAGAAAGGTATTTTAGATTACAATGATCATTGGGGAAATTAAGAGTTATTTTCAAACGCCAAATAAGTGATACTTACAAACAGAAGAAAAATCTCTATTTATATAAAACGATAGCCATAACTGAAAGAAGTTAATGTAAAACTCTAAATTGATACATTTGAAATATCCACTCCCGAAGTTTATATTTTAAGGTAAAATATAAATATATGACCACTTAACATTACAGAATGGGTGACATGGATTGAAAACATATTTCACCCATTAGCCTGTTAATTAACTGACTACAAAATGGCTTATTACAAGCGAGGATTATTTATAAAGTTGATTCTATTTTGGAACTTTAACAAAAGTTTCTCACAACACCACGAAGTAAGCACGGAAGCACGGTACAAAATGAAGAGTCACGTCACATTACGTTGCGAAGCGAGCGCGTTATCAATGCGAGTGAAGAGACACGTCAGGCCCAAAGGACGACGCAACCCACCAAACCGACCGTAGTAACCTTGGGTCAGCGGGGTGTTAACAAAACACTTATCAGCATAAAGTTAACAATAAGCATTGTACGGACTGAGGTAACCCAGGACCCGGTTTCACGGGAGGTGGCCACAGCGGTAAGTGCCCAGGCTGCGCGCTGCCCGCTGGTTACACTTATTTTCCCACAGAGAAGCGCTGGATCAAGGACTAGGACGTACAGGGTGTTTCCAAACTTGTTTGATACCTTTCGTATACTTGTTTTATGTATCGTATTTTCTTATTCTTTTATACTATCATATTTTCTCATATCATTATGAATCACCAGTGTCTCATTTCCCGTCTATCTGTATGTATTTTACACAAATTTATTCATTACTTTTAAATAACACGAGGAATCAACCTGATGGAAGCTTATTTCTTACTGAATTAGTTAAGAAAATATTTAACACAAAAATTACAGAATATTTTATTCTAAAGTCAACAAAAACATAAACATAAACATTGAATTCTTTTGACATTCAAACCAATCAGCTGATGGTTACAAGTTATTCTTCCAACATCCTCCCTTTCTTAAGTTTTCAAAAACCGTCTGTTGCGCAATAATAAACTTCCTCCAATTTGTACTAAATATCGGCGATCTCCATCTTGTCTTACAACTTTTCCTTCAACCCAGGGATCTCCCCTTTCTTGTGGTTTTCTTTGGACCCAAACAGATTGGCCTGGTACAAGTGGAATTAAATCTCTTGTACCTTTATCGAAGTACTTTTTGTAGTTCGCCTTCTTTTTATCCCACCTTTCGGTAACTTTACAAGGGACATGGGGTCTTAACAGATCTTGATTTGTTGGTAAGAAACTTTTTGTCCTCCTCGACATTAACAATTGAGCTGGGCTGTATCCAATTTCTTTAAGGGGAGTGTTCCTCAACTCAAGAAGAGCTTGTTGAAAATCACCCTTTTCTTCTCTTACTTTCTTCAGAAGATTTTTGAAGATTTTAACAGCAGACTCAGCTTTCCCATTTGCTTGATGATTATATGGTGACGATGTAATTATCTTGAATTTCCATTCCTCAGAAAAATCTTTGAATGCCTGACTTATTATGGGAGTTCCACCATCACCAACTAGAATTTCCGGTATGCCATATCTTGCAAATAACTCTTTGCAAGATACAATCAATGCTTCCGAGGTACATTTCATTGTTTTCTTTACCTCAAAGAATGAAGAATAATAATCAGTTACAATAATGTAATGATTTGAACCTTCTTGGGCAAAGTCAACAGCGATGCGCTGCCAGGGTCGTGAAGGTGTATCTTGTAGTAACATAGACTCTTTCTGTTGAGATTGGGCATACTTCTTGCATACTTTACACTGTTCCACTTCTCTTCTTATATCCCCTGCCATTCCAGGCCAAAAGAATACATCCTTTGCTCTTCTTAAAGCGACTGCTCCTTCGCATCAAGGAGCTGAGGAGAGACTCAGCTCCTTGATGCGAAGAGTGAATTCTCTTAATCAGTTCAAGTTTCATACTAGCAGGCACAACAATACGCTCTCCTTTTAGGACAATACCATCCTCAACTCCAAGTTCTTCTTTGAATGGCCAGAACATCCATATTTCCTTTGGAACCTGAAGTTTCCGGTCAGGCCATCCATTTATGACTACAGGTATGAGTTTCTGGAGAGTGAGATCATTTGAAGTATGTTCTTTCAACTGCACTAAACACTCATCTGTGACATTTACGAATTCCAAGGACTTGCAATGTTTCAATTCATTTGCTATTTTGGATTCAGACGTTTCAAAAATCAAAGTGGAACTGTCTGACGAATTACCCTTTTCTTGAGACAATGGGGCACGCGACCAAAAGTCCGCTAAAAGCATGTTTTTTCCTGGGCGATAAACAACTGTAAATGTGAACTTCTGCAAACGAAGCAACATCCTCTGCAATCGCTTTGGTGCATTGACTAAAGGTTTCTTGAAAATGGTTTCCAGAGGTTTGTGATCAGTTTCCACAATTACATCGCACTTACCAAACAAATACTGCTCAAATCGTTCAAATGCAAATAACACTGCAAGACATTCCTTTTCAATCTGCGCATAGTTGTATTCAGTAGGATTTAAAGTTCTTGATATGTAAGCAACCGGCCTACTACTTTGCATCAACGAAGCTCCAAGCCCAAACTGGCTTGCATCACATTGCAGGGTGACAGGACTTTGCTTGTCAAAATATTTTAGGGTCGGTGAACCAGTAACCATGTCAACCAATTTCTGAAAAGTAGATGAATGCAGCTCCTGCCACGTCCACTTAACATCATCTTTGATCAAGGCTCGGATCGGGGCTGCTACTTCTGAAAGTTTTGGCAAAAACTTACTCATATAGTTAATAAATCCTAAGAACCGCTGAGCTTCTTCTTTGTTCCGTGGCTCTTTCATGTTCTTTACAGCTGATATCTTATCGGGATCTGCTTTCAATCCATTTCTGCTCAAAATATGACCCATATACTTAACTTCCATCTGTCCAATTTTACACTTGTTTAAATTGAACTTTAAATTCCTCTGTCTTGCTCGGTCAAGTAAGGCATGCAGGTTCCTGACACCATGATGAAAGCTTATTTCTTACTGAATTAGTTAAGAAAATATTTAACACAAAACTTACAGAATATTTTATTCTAAAGTCAACAAAAACATAAACATAAACATTGAATTCTTTTGACATTCAAACCAATCAGCTGATGGTTACAAGTTATTCTTCCAACACAACCAAAACCCGGTACAGTGGTAGATACTAATGAAACCTATTTTTGTATGGATTGCAAAATTTTTAATCTGTACCATGTTAAAATAGGGGCGTGTTTTTACTTTGCAGAGCATAATATCTAAAAACTATTTAAGTAACCAAACCAGTGATCGTTTGTAAATAATTGTAAACTTAATCAACTTTAAACTAATGCAGAGTTTTATCAAGATCTAATAAAAATAGCTGAAGAATTTTTCTTTTTTAAGTTACTAGATGCAAATTGACCAATATTTACATAGATTCACCGTAGAGAAGAAAGAATTAACACATTTCAGTTATGTTTTAATGTAGTCAGAACCTAATTAATTTGCACTATACATTACCGTAAAATAAATTAAAATTCATGTATTTAAAATTACACATCCTGCATCCCGGCCGGCATCCTGCTTGCCGGCAGGATTCAAAATAGTTATTCTCACCAACCTTTACTTTTACTTAAGTTTTTTTTTGTATTTTAAGTTCTGAGTTTAGTCGAAAATTGTTTTTCCATAATACAGATATAGCAACTTTTCAATTCCCTACTTCAACCTCAACTATTCTTAGTAACATTTTTTTATTCCCAATTTTGTGGTCTTACTTTATACTTTGTAAAGCAACCCAGCGGACGCACAGGCAGTACCTGCCTATGTCTGCTGATTTCCTTGTCTTTAATTTTAACTAAAGGCTACAACAATCATGTATTTTTTAGTTTTATTTTAGCATTTATAAACGATTTATATTTATTAGCACTTTGTTACTTTTCATGTATAGTAGCTTAAAGTTTGTATGGGAATAAATTTGTCTTTAATTCATTCATTCATTCACTTCACTTCAGATGGTTCAGATGTTCTTGTGACTTGAACGGTTTTTGAGATGTTAAGCTTTAGGAAGCAAAACTGGTCGCCATTTTAATATATTGTAAAAAGTAAAAACTTGATAGTTGATAGAAAAATAGGTCTTAATTAGTCTCTAATGTACCGGGTTTGAAGTTGATACGTCAAGCCGTTTAAAAGCAATGAAAATAAGGCACCGGAGACTAATGATTGTATACCAAAATATATTTTCCTTAATGGTAGAATTTAATAAATACAGGCCTAGCGATCTAGAGTTCTTGGAAAAAACCTGTGTATTAATATTTCTACTGCTATCGATGTTGTATGCTACGAGTTTATTACAAGCGGTTGCCCGAGCTACTCACTTGATCTGCTATCGTTGTGCATTAATAAGAAGTGAAAAATTATAGTCTATGTGATTGTAACTTGGAGCTGACACCATGCTAAAATATTAGGAGAAATAAAAATTTGCCTAGGAAATTTCTTCTCTTTGATAACAATAAGAATAGGAAGAAAAAGGGGTTTGTATACGTAAAATATATTCCTCCACTTCCTCTCCAAGGTACTGGAGAGGTACAACCCAAAAGGAACTACCAAGCAACAAGACTTGAAAAGTTGAAAGCCTTTGGAAATTAAAAAAGGTTTTAAAAAAACCTAAACGTACAAGCTGCCAATTTTGATAGAAACTCGTTAGCGACCTCCAATCTCCACCAATCGCCTATTTTTTAAAGCTGACTGGCTATTGAAAAAACAGTGTGTAGAATTACAGTTTGTAGTAGTGTAGCAGTGTAGTGTAGCATTGTGTGTAGTGAAAAACAGTGTGTAGTAGTGTGTAGTGTGGTGTGTGTAGTATTTTTTAAACCGGTACGCGTAGTTCAAATTATTCGGGTGTTTGTGTTCGTCGTTTCGTGTAAAGTAATTAAAATTATTTTTTAATTTATTTTTTTGTTTACATTTTGCTTTATTAATTATTATTTTATTTGTTGTGTTTAACCTGTAACATTGTAGACGAGAGTAATAGATACGGCGACATAATAGCCAGGAAAGTAGAAAAGTATGGGAGGTACGGATAGCACATTTTTATATTCGACCGGTAATTTTTGTTGAACAAAAATGCCAACTGAGAAGTTATTGGTTGTTTAAACGTATGAATAATAGAGAGACAATATTGTAGGTCAATATTCTTAAGACGAAATTTCCTAAAATTTTCTGTCTTTGTTTTCATTATCTAAACGTAGTTGAAATTTTAATTTATTCTAAACCCAACTTGAACCTAAACCCATCTTAAATAATTAAGAACCAAAGCCATACATTTAATTCTTCAGGGTCTGCAAAAAAATGTGCCTTAGGAGTCCAATCCCCCAAAAGTAAGAGGAAATTATGAATAATAATTGCCCATTATCATGATTATGCAATTTGTTATCACACAAATAATTCAAATTTGTGGAGTCATGTACTATAATATGTGTCTTTAAAATTGCCTTTGTTTAGTTTGTGATACCTAATTTATCTTCGATTTACCTAAGAATCAATTTGATTTACAAACCTAGTGAATTAAGTGTTAAAAATGAAAGCAAGATAATTCATGTTTTAACAGAAGTATTGTCACAATCAGTTGGGAGTAATGGGGTACAACTGATAGTATTTATCTTAAGGAGGAAGTCCCTGAGGGTTGTTCCAACTGTTCCAACTACAATACCAAACAGTGATTTCTGATAATGGAATAGTTAAGAAGAAATAAAAAATCGATGTATTTGTAATTTATCTATATTATTGGCAAACATAAAATTTACGCAAAATCAAAATTTTTTAAAATAAATTGTTTATTATTATTTTTTATAAACATGATATGAGTATTACTCCTTCCTCAAGTTGTGTAACTTATGGTTGGTATTTATACAGTTCTTCATATTACGTGTTAGTCATGGCGGTAGCGATTTGAATTTATGATATTAAGATCTAAATCATGTTATATTCCGATTAAACTTTCAATTAAAAGAAAACCAGAACAAAATACTATAAATTCTATACCATAAATTATAGTTTAACTATTAAAACTTGTTTGGATCGATAATTATAATTGATCACTTTTATTAGGACGAGGAAATGTATACTTCAAACAATGAGCGTATAATGGAAAATGAATTATGTTTTTTTAATGTTCTACTTCGGTACTGAAATGTGCAAAATGTGATTAAATTGGAGGGGTATCGGAATGAAACCTCGAACAAAATTGCTTCTTAACGATAATATAAAAACTGCAAGGGTGTGATAAAACGAAACAATTATCATTGGATTTATTGGCGGATCGAATCCCGCTTTTGTTAATGAATTTTATAATTTTCTATATTTTTAGAACTCTACCCTGTACGATACCGCCTAATAACTTGCATTGCGTGTATAAAAAGGTTTCTACCATATAAACAAAAACCTACGTGAACAAGGTGAAAATTGTACAAAAAGACAAGCCAACTGCTTACTAACTTATTATTTAAACTATAATGACAAATTAAAGCGTTATTGTTGTAGCCAGTAGACACCTATTTTTAATCAATTTGCTTTACCTTTACAGGTAGCCTTAGGTGTCCAGAGTATCGTGATGCTTCGATACTCGTTTCGGATTAATTACAATCCATCTTCAGTCGCGTGGTAGCACAAGTTAAAATTGTCCATATAAGTGGTTGTCACAGTATATAAAACAAAACACGAACACGATAGACGATAAAACAAAGTACGAGAAATTTACACAGTACATTGACATGTCACACACACGTATCACCCGACAATAACACCTTCGGAAACGACTTGATGACCGGTACCGCACATGATTGTAGATATACCTTTTAAATACATAAATAAAAATTCAGAACACATCGGAAAAATTTTTAAGAAATCATCTTACATGGCTGGATATAGAATAAACAAAAACGTAGGTGTGAGAGAAATTCAGAAAGAGAACAAAGATGAAGGGATTTATTTAATCAAATGCGATAATGGAGATAAGTGTGACAAAATGTACATCGGACATACGAACCGTACAGTTAAACAACGATTTAAGGAACACTGCGCCGAGGATTTCTGTGCCCGAAATAAGAAAAATCCTACCTCGAAAGTGGCGCAGCACTTAAAAGAAAATCCCACACACAATATAAATTTTGAAAGCTCCCTAGAGATGTTAAAAGCATGCAATAATAATCAAAAATCAAAAGTTTGGGAAGAGTATTTTTTTATATTGAATGTCAAAGAGGATTTCTCTAAAAAAGTCACCTATCGTCTGTATAGTAGACTGAGTAGTAGTAGACTATAGTAGAGGGGGACGACAGTGCAACTATTGATAACAGCTGATGACGTATCCGGGCAATAACTGAAGTATAACCAGTAGGCCTACAATCATGTGCGGTACCGGTCATCAAGTCGTTTCCGAAGGTGTTATTGTCGGGTGATACGTGTGTGTGACATGTCAATGTACCGTGTAGATTTATCGCACTTTGTTTTATCGTCTACCGTGTTTGTGTTTTGTTTTATATACTGTGACAACCACTTAGGTGGGCAATATAACCTGTGCAACCACGTGACTGAGGATGGGTTGTAATTAATCCTAAACGCGTATCGCAGCATCACGATACTCTGGACACTTCAGGCTGCCTGAAAAGTTAAAGTAATTTGATTAAATTAAAGAGTAGTCCATTGTTCAAATTATTCAGGTTTATCCAACAACTTATCAATATAGATTTTCATAAAATACCCCTACTAATAAATTTAAATTCAGCTAATATTAGTTGAAAGCCATGCGATGAAAATGTAACTTCGTGTGCATATTTGGAATTGTGTTCATCGTTTCTTGACACTGAAAACACACATTTGCTCTTGAGTGGTTGGAACTATTGGAGAAGCCGGATTTAGATTAAATCTACAACTTTGAGCTGAAAGTTAGCCGTGCATTTGACATGTGCATGTCAGAAGCAGAACATTGTCACTGAAATGAAGTCAGCTAAATCCAGTTTCAAACATATACAGCATTTAAAACAAAACAAAATGTAAGCATAACAGCTTATTTCCATTATTAAATTATTTTACATACTTATTATGACACCAGTCAATTCTAATATTGTTTGGTCGTTAGAATTATACACTAACTTATGTGGAGTTAAAAATATCTGTGTTAGAGAAATAATAAAACTTTGAAGTGAAATTTTTTTTATTAACCTTGTGGTTGCAAATTCAAAGAGGGGAAACAACAACTTTGTCCCAAAAAGCCCAAATCACTTAGAACCTTTGAGAAAACCATAAGACTGCTGGTACCAGTCAACCCCGCTCTTGAATAAAATCTTTCGGTGAAAAAGGTTCAAGGCACAATATTACTTCTTTGATCAGCTTTTCCTAAGGGCCCAAATACAAAATAGCCCTGAACAGCTGATGACTTTTATTTATGATTATTTTAATTAAACAGATGTGTTTAGCGTATGTCTACAACTGAAATCCCCACAAATAAGAAATTAAATAAAAGCTCACAAAAAATAATATATCCAAATATCGATCGGTCGTTAGAATTATAAACTAAATTATGTGGGGTTGAAAATATCTGGTAGGGAAATAATTGAAATTTGAAGTGAAATAATTCTCAATATAGTATTACAATTTCATCAAAACAAGGTGTTAGCTTTCATTCCTGGAAGCGTTTCATCATTTCATCGTTCAAGCGTTCCTGGAAGTGTCTGCGTATGAAATGTGCACCATATTTTCAACAAAATACTATCAGCAACAGTAATCTGAAATAAAATTTTTTTCATTGCAAAAAATATTTGTTGAAGTGTTGAAGAACCTTAAAATATCTTCATTCAAATATTTTAAATTTTCAAGTAGTCATAAACAGTTTTTAAATAAGCTCATTGTGTATTTTAAAAGTATTTTGTGTTTTGGTACGTAGTTTTTGTATTTACTCAAAGAGAACTAAATGTACAAGTCAATTTTGTTACACGAAGTACTTGTTTCTCCCTACTTTTTTCTAGAGAATCAGTACTATTGAAGCTGATGTTGCCTCCAAAGTGTTCGGGCTTACGTTTTCATACTTCTGTCTATTGCTATGAACAGTTTTGTTTGTAAAAGACTAACAAGTTTGTACTTCTTAGGAAGTTTTTAAAATTCGTAAATCTTAGAATTTTTTTAAACAATGAACACATTCTTATGGAAGTTTTTTTTTAAAAGTTAAATAATAAAAAGAAAAACGTAATGGGGAAATACTATATTTATGGAACATTTTAATTTCGTTTTACCAAATAATCTTAATAGGTCAATGACTTCTTATCCAAAATAAATATAAATTTAAATCAATCACTAGAGGACGATTTATTTGAAAATTTTAAATGTTACATAAAGTGTGTGGTTAATACTTTTTAATCACGTAATATTCAATCCAATAAATTGTTTTAGTTGCTGAAGTATCTATCCATCACTTTAACACCTTTAAGGAGTTACTCTTCTTCAGTAAAATGTTTTTCAGTCGTGACACTCCAGTTATATTTAACCCACAGTTTTAGCACAGTTTACTACTTCCTTATCTTCTCATACATCCTGAATTCTTTCTTTTAACTTCCAATAATTACTAGTTACAACTATCGTACATTTTCCAAAATTCTGTCTATGACTGTTTAACATCCATCAATTAGAAACTAAACAACGGTGGTGGTCAGATTTAATCTTCTTCCCTCTCTTCAGTCGATAAGTAGACAATTATTGATTTGGCAAGTACGTAATTATAGCTTTCAGTAGAATTAAATTATTTATAAGTTACCTTCAGCCATGGTGTAAGGAAAAAATAAAGGTGTGTGCAGGGTCAGCTGATGTGACGTAGTAGGGCTCACGCAACTAGCGCTTACGACGCGACGACTACAATATAAACCAGTTAATAGAACTTGATCAAAATATTTTGTGTTCGGTCTTAGTTCTGCAGTCAAGCCGCTAGGTCTGCTAGTTTCTCGAGCTCAACTACGTCATACCAGCTGACTGTGCACATACCTTTATTTTCTTTGCACCATGACCTTTAGCAACATGGCTGGTAAGCATTACTCCTTTAATGTCATCTTAATTCTTAAATATAATTATCTACTTTAAACTATCCACTTTAAATTTTGTTCGTTTAGGAGCTAATCTTTGTATTTTTTATTACATGGAAATTTGTCATGTAATATTAAGAAATTGACGAATTCTATGCAATACTTGTATTGTCCACAGCAATTATAGAAGTTTATTATTATTATTATCAACTTCAGTAAACACGTTACCGTTACAATATTTCACACCCTATCACTAAACGTAAATCAACTCGACCACAACTTCTCACTTGCAACTTCTTCCTCTACTACAACAGCCGAGAAGGCCTTGACAGTTGCGGCAGACTTTGTAGAGGCGCTGCAGCCACACCTCGTTAACATTCAAGGCCCGTAACATGCAATTTCACGTCAACCTATACCGCAAAGTTCATCCTCCCCTGCAATCTGCCTCCCATCGCCGTCGTGTGCATGATAAAATATCTATTAGCTCCATAATTACTCCAGGTGACCATTATCCACTTTTTGTTCTGATCTTGGAGTTGTAAGAACTCGTTGGAGATCAAATTAATTGAAAATCGATTAGCAACTGTGAAGAGTTTAATTGGAGATTTATGATGGGAAGTGTTTATAGGAGAGTGGAATGAACGCGGCTGATTAGTTAAAGGTTTTTAGATAAAAGCGTTATTATTGACCAATTTTGTAAAGGGACATATTTTTTAGAACCGGTTCTTTGTCTATAATTTGCTTCTCTCAGTCATTAACATCATACTTATTGCAATAATTTTCTATGTCACATTTTGAATTTTTACTTGTGAGAAAATCAGTGAGAGTTTTTACTATTTAATTAAGAATGAGGGGAATGAACGTATTTTTCACTTTCAATCTACTAAACTGAACTAAATGTAATGCTACAATTAATTAATTTTACATCGTAATAATTTTTAAAAAGAAGGAAATTGATGCCTCCCAAATGAAGTAAGCATACATAAGCTTACTGTATTTTAGTATCTTTATAAGATAAAACACGTAACGTAATATTTTGCGTGTTGCACTTCGTTATACCGCATGAATTCATGATACATGGATTCATACTGACGTGAGAGACTCAACTTAAAATGTGAATGTATCGACAAACATTTCAATTTAAGCTTTGTTGCTTCGTGGTACATTATTGAGAATACTTATTTCAAGTTGGTTCATTCATTGAACACAAACACCAACGAACATTAGTGTAACTATTTGTATTAGTCTATAAATATTATGCAATTTCTGTTGACCTAGTAGTTAGTATGGTCATAAAAGTTTATATTTAAAAATAAATATCCAAGTGTAACTTGCCGGGGCAACACTAGCTGACCTCCTGCGAGGTTTTGTTGGTGGCACGTTTACAAGGCCCAGACAATAGTTTGCCGAGGATTCACTCAGACAGGTTGAGTGTTTCCACATCTATTGTCGCACAGGGCTGGGTCATAAATCTGCGATGCCGTCACTTGGGGCTGACTAAACAAAGCTGTAAACCTAAGTACTATTTACTGCTATTAAAACTCCTCTGGTCATTGCTTAATTTTAGTTTGCGAGAACCTTGGTAATCACACGGAAATTCTTGTCCTTAAGATATATTAAGCAGATGTCTCTGGGGTTATTTAGAGGCAGTTTTAGATGATAAAACTTCACCACCACGGAATTCTCCAGGTCAGATGTAAGGAGTTTGTACTTATCTTCTTTTTAAACATCAAATAAATCGGTTTACTGCCTTTGGTTAATAATTTACAGTAAATTATACTAGCAGTACTAGCACGTACATGAACCCAATAAAATGCCAGGATATAATTAACGTAAAAATCCCCTTCGCATATGCTATAAAGATGTTTTATGATATGTTCTATTTACTTTTCATAAAAAAAGGCAAACGAAAGTTGATTACTTCTTCTAGGCATGCTTGCTTTACAAAGTTCCAATACTATAACTATCAAACTATATGGAGTAGAAAATATAAGTTTTCATCACAGGAACTATTTATTTCACAAATCTACATAGAACAATTGCATAGGGACATAATGCAGTGCAACTAGCACGTGTGAATTAATATTTATAAATGCCTGAGTGTTAACGTAATTACTATGCTACTAACAAAGATTTTAAATAAAACTGTGTATAAACGGAAAAGCAATTTTTTCAGTTGATATTTTCTGCCATTATTTCAAAGTGTTCGATTCAAATTTGTATTAACTTATAATTTTCTCCTTAATCCTCACTTCTACACGTTTTTCTTTCACTATACTTATTTTCAACCAAATTACATTTTTGGGTAATCATTTTATTTCTTGGTGCAACTTATATTGCTGCACAGTTATAGATTTACCTTGCCTGGTTACAGAAATACTAGTAATTCGTTTTACATTTTGTATAAAGGTTCTGAAGAAAATTTTTTATAAAATATGATATATCCTTCTAATATTATAAATGGGAAGGTATGGATGTTTGTATGAATATCTTTCTTCCAACCACTTGAAAAATACTGGACCAACTGAGCTGAAATTTTGCAGGAATAGAGAGCCACTATATCAGAAAAGGACATACGCCTATTCATTTCCTTAAAATCTCCTCGGGCTACACCCCGTGAACGTCCTTACCTTCAATGTTTGCATTTTATAAGGATCTAAACATTCAAATACTGAATTGTAAACACCTGTGAATACTAAAATTTATCAGTTCAAAGGGCAGAAGTAAGATCAGCTATAATTTTTATCGTGAGCGAAGTTACGGGCAACTGCTAGTAGGAAATAATCGTAATAGGCTTTAATAAATTGAAATCATCACATAGTTTTCAAGGTCAAGATCAAGAACACTTCTTCTTTGAAATGAGTGTTTTTTTATTCACATGTTTGTTGATATTTTACTAGTTATAATACAATATCTAGTACAATATGAATATTTATCTTTATCATCATGGATATTTACCTGTGTAACAAATTTATTCCATTGAGACGGGAAAGTCATTTAAAAATAAAATCTACAATAACTACTCAGTTCAGTAGTTTAAATCCTCAATTGAAAAAACCTCATGTCTTCATCCGATTACTCAACCACACAAAAATATTTGACTACTCAAAAAGATCGGGTTTGGATAAAGTTTGTAATGTTAGATATTCAATCTTAAAGTGTTATTTTCTCTGTAAACACTAAGCCATTTAAACTACTCATTTGGTTCGACGCGCAGGTTAAATAGCCCAGCCAGGGTGCGCGAAGACGCTCGGTCTCAAGCTACCGCCTCGTGACAGCCCGACGAAAGCGAATGTAACATTTCAATAATGAAACAGAACATAGCAAATATTTTTACGAATTAACGATAATGTCTACCACAGTCAAATGAACTCTGTGATCGGAGGCGATGCGCGTGAAGATTGTCGGTGCTGGGTGACCGCCTTGTGGCAGCCGTTGAAAGTGAATGGAGCTGACGTAACGGTCGTGCGTGTGTAATTAGTGGAGTGTGTGTGTGTGTGTGTGTGTGTGTGTGTGTGTGTGTGTGTGTGTGCGTGGCAGACGTTCGGCTCAGTGGGTCGCTAGCAAGGTCGTAGCTGAGCCGCTGACCCGAGACATGCTTGCTTAGCGGTCCTGGCGGTCTCAGCTGGTGGTTAAGGCGGTGTATTAGGCAAAAACTCCAAATACCGTAAAAGTTAAATTTACTTTTTTTAAAAGCTCATAGGATTTTAAAAGAGTTTTAGTTATCCGCACTATGAGTCTCTTTTTTAATATTTAGGTTGCCAGATCGACCCTAATGAAAGTCTTTAGTTTTCCGATGAAGCAGATCTGGAAAAAGCTGAAATTCAACATTTGAACTTTCATCAATGATTCTGGCTAGGGATCAGCTGGTCTTAATCAGCAACAAAGGCACGCATGGCTTTACACTGCAAAACCAATGCCAGCCATCGCCGTCTCCGATCACACTTAATAAAATAATTAATTTATTCACACTTATTAATGATAAAATAATAAATAATTGATAATACTGCATTAATAATAGTGTAATAAATAATAAAATGTAATATTAATAACAACACAAACTAATAAATAATTTGATCACAATTATTTTACACTCACAATGTATACATTAGATTAGATACATTAGCTGAAATGGCGACCTACCCAGGTAGGTATTTTAAGCCTAGTATAACATTTTGCGCCGGTAAGATTGCACACCCCTGTAGTAAAGCAGGTATACATTAAAACCATGAACTAAAAGTTGCAGTGTACTAATAGTGTATGAATCGTTTCTTCAAATAGGGACAGTTTTATAAATTTAATTTAAAATTACCTTTTCTCAAAGAATTTGTTTTTATCAAACCCTTTGCACAGTTGACGAGCCGTTAAAAATGTGTCTCATACACCAACTCCGCCTAAAGTTTCCGCTTATTAATTCAATTTTTATCTATAAATGCATTCATCTTCCATTTGAAACCTTCAATTTAGCCTAGTTAATTAATAGTCTAGACAGATCCTATTACATGTACCATTTCGCCTCATGAAAAGAACAATAACAATGTATTTGACATACGGTACTGTTCATTAACAAGCGTAATGAACAAAACGATTGAATAGCAGCTTACTACCGTGACAATCATGAAGGTTATTGACGCCAAATCCTATTGAATCCCCAAGGCAACGACCTAGGGCAGACGAATCAACTTGGGAGGGGGCACAATGTGCACGTGACGCGTTGAGACCTGAGTGTCAAACGTAACGGATACACTTGTCCCTTGTGGCTGCTAGATCCTCCAACAAAGGCCCGCAACACGCTCGGATCTCCAACAAAGCCCAGTAGTCCGCTTGGACATCCAACAATACTTCTGAGGGCGAAGATCCACCGAACTTGCAAGTCACGTGCTCCTTGGTTGCGATAACTTGGTGTGTACAGTTAGCAAACAGCCCCAAGGCGTCTGGTTGAGTCGCGATGGAGCTGGAGTTAATTAATTCCGAGTTAGTTCTGACTCATTGTTTGATTTTGGATGAGTCACTGAGATAGCTTTAGGGTATGAGGAACGGTTAGTAAATAATACTACCCGTAAGAAAAATACGGGTTAAAAGTAGTTCTGAGTCACCTAGGTAAGTAATAGCATTAGTCCAAAACAACTAAATTTGATTTTGTAACAAATTTGTGGGACGGTACTAATCTAGCAGGGGTAATAACTTTTGAAACGTGTCAAATCTGACCTCTAACAAAAATACAAAGTAGTTAATAATATCCCGATGAATACGGCCAAAGCAATACGGCCAATTCGGTTTTAAGTAATTTCATATAAACTAAAGTATCATTGCTAATAATGAATTTGGGTAGAATTACTTTTTATACCCGTATCCCAATCGACATTAGTAAAGAATCTTCAAAAGCAGTTTTCATTAAATGTCAGTTTTAGGCTTGATAGCCACAATGATAATAACGTGATGATTTCATAATCACATTAGATGCATTTAGTAATAATTATATGTACCTAGTGAAGTTGGTTGATTAGCGATCTCCCACAAGACCTGTTCTGCACGGTAAACATGGAACATGGAACAAAGTGTTCAATGCAAACTGCGTACCATGCAAAACCTGTATACACTTTCAAATAATTAAACTGAAACTATGGATGTTGCATGTTTGACGAAAACTGATGTAAAGGCAAACACGTTTGTTAAAGTGAAGGGAAGAGAGACTGCCAATTTTAATATTGAATTCAATTACTACAAGCAATCTCTTCATAGTCGTTGTGTAGCCTTGTTGTGAACGCTCAAATTTTGAAACTGTTTGCCTGAACAATCTTGTTTGATTTGCAATGCAAACAAAATAATATCCAAAAGATTCATTTGCAAAGAGCGATTGCGTTTACATGATTTGTATTTATTAAATAAGCTAAAGAGCTTGAGGTAATTTCCATCACTCAGTTTTAAGGTATATACTTTATATATTTTTAACCAAAATTTCTAAAAGGTTGCCCGATTTATGTAAATACAGAAGCATATATTCGTGTATTATTAAATTTTTACAAATAGTTGAATAACAAAAAGATTATCTAATAAATGTAATAATTCAGTATATGAGGTGTAGAACTCATCAAAATTATAACCATTTTAACAAGTTTGAAATTCTCTTATTGCAATATTGAGCATTTTGGTTGGGAAACATTTTTAAAGCTTACAACTAATAAAATAAAGGTTATATCCTGTGATATAACTAGCGATAATGTTTTATCAAATCACATCAATTTACATGCAAACATAAATTTACTTGGATTTATTTATGATCCAAAACTGCATACGAACTCAAGCTCTATTACAATCGAAATAAAAAACAAAAATCATTGAAATCAATTTATAAAAAATAAAAATAAAATAAAATTATTTTCCCAAACATAGTTTTTTGCCCTACTGTGTAAAATGCCTAGACATTGTTTTAATCTGGAAAAATATTCTTTTACACTTGTAAAAATGTTTGAAGATACACTTCGTAGGCCACTGAAAGTCCCGTTGAAAGTGATCCATGCTTGAGTCGTGACTGACATACGATCACACACACATACACACATCTACACTCGCACATTTACTCACACATACACTCACACACATAGACGCATCCACACTCACACATTTACTCACACATACGATGGACAATTCCCAGTCACGGTATCGTGATGGTATCTTTCATAATACTCTGGACCGAATAGAACCATTCGAACACTTTCTAGCAGCGTTTTGCTTACCTGCCACCTGACACGAGCTAATGCTACTTTCTTTTAGAGTACATTTAATGAGTGTGGGGAAAAAAATTCAGTTCTTGGAATTTGAAATTGACTTGTTAAAGCAGATCTGAACTTGGAAGGTAAAGTAAGATAGCGTAGAATTACATTAATCCCTTTCCGTTTATTACTCAACGAAATTATAAAATCCGTGGAATTCTAAGAAATTCTAAAGTTTTCCACATTTTTGAATGTAAGCCTTATTTATAGTCATCTTTAGCGACACAACTTACTTAACAAGCAGGCCATTTAATTTCAACCGTGATGTCTTTTAAGTAAGGAGAGTTACATGTTTTAACAAAACTTTGCTCCTTTAAAGGGTTATTGAAAATATGTCTGAATCGCGAATCCATCTTCTTTGTTTACTTTAAGAAGTCTCGGTAAACTTTTATTTTTTATTCCACCTCAGAAAACTCTTGGCAATAGGGCATTGGATATGATTCTGTTTTTGACACCAATCATAAATCAAATCAATGTTTTCTTATGTAGCCTAATACGGCAATAAATTAGCCGATCCCAGCAAATTCAGCTTAGTTCACATACATAATTTCATTACGACTGTTCACACACATAATTTCAATACGTTTGGGAGAAAGTTAAATGGTATGTGGGTACGATATGAAAGGGTATTGTATGTGTATCACCTTTTGACCTATAATGATCAATGTATCTCCATTGTCTTTGCAAAGAAGATATTCGGTTATTGAGACGGCCATTGATGCAACAACTGCCTCACAAGGCACAGAAGTAGAAAAGTGTTAAGAAAGAAGACTGTCTTATGGGTCATCTTCATACATAGAACGATTGTTGATCAAGTGCTATTAATATAACAATACGCAAAATAATAATGTAATAAATTGAAAATTCAAAAGAAACAGAATGCCTATGTCATAATGTCGCCTACCAGTGATATTTTAGTTTTATATTTATGATTCATATGACTAAAGGTGAAAGAAAAACTACTAACAAGTGTACGATTCAAATTTAATAAGATACAATAATAAATTAATTTATATTTCCACTTTAACCTTGATATTTACTTTCTCCTACACTATGAAGCACTAACCGAAAATATAATTACAACGTTCAAGGCTAAAAACCAAATAAACATCTCTTCAACGCAATTTTGAATCATCTCCGTTCCTTCGTAATTATCAGTTCCTAGTTGGGCAACAACACCAAACCTTAAGAGACGATTTACCACAATGACTTTCACACTAACCGATAGGTCATGGTTGCTTTTAATATCGGATGATAATCGGACTTTGGAACAATAGGTAACGGCTTTATTAGCCGCGATTATCGGCAATAATTTGTTCGATAACCGCGGTGCCGACGCCGTAACGCACGATGGGACGGGGGAGCGGCGCGGCGCGTGCCTCACATAACCAACCAACGTTATCCCATAACCAACGTTAAGAGTAAAATGACATCCTTTCACGCGTAAGTATCAATGGGGATGAAAGTAAAAAATACGTAAAACAAAAAGACATGCAATAATTACTGTTTTTGCAAATTTTGATGAATTTGTAGATATAGCCGTTTACCTTATAGGCCTATATATGTCTTTAATTAATTATTAATGTGATTATTAATTTAATTAATGTGAAATATTGATATATTTTTAATTAAAAGGTATTTAGGCCCATAATTCTGTTTTGGAGAAGAAGTTGGATTACTTAGATGATAAAATTATTAATTAAAACTATTGTTTAGTTTTATAAGAATAGTTTATTGTTTTCACTTTTCTGTAACATTTAAAATACTACGTATAGTGCTGTGTAAGGACTCTTTGCCACACATGAAAATACATTTATAAGTATTTTTAACTGCATTAATTTAACTGGGCTTTATGACCTGTTTTAAAGCAAGGAAATAATTAAAATTCCTTTGTGATGGTTTGGTTTTGATTTTATTGTTTACGTCAGACGATTGTGAGTAGTCCTATTTGAAATTGGCCCTTAATCTAATTATCACATTAAATTAGTTTCAGGAAGACATGTCTCAACCCATTAATTAGCTGGCATCGAGCCTGTGGGGCCTAGTACCAAAGTCTAGGGCGGTAATTTTACCAAGGTCCCTGCGAAAAAATCCCCAGTATGTCGTATGTCTTTTAGTTGTACGCATTATGTTTTACATTATTCTCTATGCTTCAGAGTATATCATTTCACCTTTAAAGTTATTAAAATTAACTCTCTGTTCAATACCAAATCATTTTACGAGGTATGTAATATAGGAAAAAATCAAGCAATCAACTTCTCCATCTGAAGTAAATACAGTTTCTTAAGCATTTATTACTGCAAACGGAAGGCAATATTAACAGGAGTACGTATACTTCGTTCTAACGTCCCAACATCAAGAAGCGATTCTTATAAAATTTCCAGCTAAATGATCGAAAAATAAGATGACATTTATATTAGTCGATAAAACAGGTTGGATGTCCACATCACGTTTGTGAAAAAACAATTACTAAGACAATTCCTTAGACAAGCCCACCTTCAGAGAGTTCTGATTATTTTTTAGTAAACAATTTTAGCGTTGGTTTTGTAGAAAACGTTTCCTTCTTCTTCTTATTTGAAGACGTGGAAATTGTAGCCTTCGAACGTAATGGACATTACCTAACATTTGTAGTGAATTTGCTTTCTTTTCATCTGGTGGATCAATTTTTTGTATACCACGATGCCAAGCATCGTGTGATATTCACACGACTGTTACTGCACATGTACAGGTACACATGCAATACTTATTCATCACCTCTACAGAATGCACCTATCATTAATCATCCATTGAAGATTTTTCCTGGTATTTGATTTTTTTCAAGGATCCTCGGATTATATGCGTCACAAATCCTCTTTACTGCTATTCGGAAACCAACAACAAAAGGATCAGCATGAAACATCACATGCAGTGGTTGAATAGATGACGGTAAATTATTTACCTATATCGATAAATTATTAGAATAAATTTATGGTGTGGTTTGGCTGAAGCAGCCAAAGTATATTCCATTTACATTTACTACGTTATTTGTTGTATGTCTAAATATGTCTTTGTCTTATAAGATTTTTAAATAAAGAAAGTCTTAGTTCACTGAGCGGTAGACAGTTGTAGAATATTCAGTGGTAAGAATATTCAGAATAACTCTTCAACTTATGTCTTACTTTGTTTTTACAAGATTGTCTCAGGTACATAAAATTCAAGAACCAATCTTTTCCGAGAGTATAAAATACTATCTGCAACAAGCTCAAATAGACGATTTCTTTCGATCTTTATCTGGGTTAATTTTTATATTTTACGTAATACATTTTCACAATTCGTCTGCAGACAAAAGTTCAGCTAAATAGGCAGCTGTGTAGATGGTCTCGACCTGGCAGTCGTGCTTCTCAAACCTGACTGTCTTATTGTCCTATTGTTTTAGTGTCTGTTGTATGGAGTCTTGTGTACAATGCGGAACTGAAATGTGTTTCGATCGGCGAAATAAATAAGGGGTTTATTCTCTTCCTTATATTAGTTTTAAATAGAAGATTTTCTTGAAAATCTTTTTAAGATTTTTTTTTGTATGACCTTAATCAACCGTTTAAGCAATATAGCTTAGCGAGGAACTGAACAGAAAAAATAATGTTATACCTTATAAACAAATCAAAGAGCGTGGCTTCTAATTTAAATGTACGGCAACCTGATGAAAATAACTGATCCATTTTTGAAATTGAATATTTTGTCTACGTAAGAAATAAAAGTAAATAGGGCAATTTACTCAGATGTCCCTTCAATGGAAAAGAGAAGTCGGCAGATGCAAAACAGTTTGTTATAAATGGCTTAAGTTTAATTGAAAAACTTACAAATGGGATTTTCTCACAATAAATTTAGAGTTTTATATCATGTATTTTTGAAAGTTTTGTTTGTTTGTTAGCAGGGAAGCCCTGACTATTTACTCAATTGAAATCACTCAAACTAACGTCAAACGCTGGATTCATCAGTACTGGTCAGTTTCAGGTTTTATCAAAGAACGGTAGAATTGTAGTTTTGAGAAAACTGACAAAAATATTGTTACATTGAAAAAAGTCATTCTCAGTATCCAACAAGTTTATTTTAGAATCTTTGATTTTGACACGGTAAAAATGAGAAGAATCAAAGTTTGTGAGTTTTCTCACTTCGACACGTCTCAACAACTGAACCACAAATTAATTGACCTGGCATTTGGCATGAATGAAGATAGGGAATGTAGTTGAATAACTCATAAACATATTTTCATTGTTTTAAAATTTGTCTCTTTAGCTTATAAATGTAATAGAACGTGAGCTAGCTAATAGAAGAATGAAAATAACTAAATCAAATCTCTTTTTAAATAGATGGAGCTATATAGATTATAATCAGTGCAGAGGTAGGAACAGCTGTTCTATTAATCTAATTTAGAGAGATTCAATTACTGATACCATTTAAACGTGTTTTAACACATGCGAGGAAAGGTTACTGCATCTCTTAATAATTATTCTAAGGGGATGTCAAACATTACCGAAGCAAAGCTTTGCTTGGATTGTATATTACATAATTAAAAGTAAAATTATATCGTAAAGCGGAACCTGACCTCCGAGAGGTGGCATTGTCCCCAATGCACACATTTCCCTGATGAGTGCAAAGTCGCTAAGTTCATTTGCCATCCTTTGTCCCCACGCTTGACCTTTTTCATTCGGCCTCTCAGAACTTTTCAACAGCTTTATTTCCATTGCAAAGCGTCACTTTTTTACAAACTAATGTGGACAACGGAAAATATTTCATTAATTTTACTCTCTTTCAATAATCTACATAACAAACAGAAAACTGTAGGTATAATGCAAAACTTAAACCCTCTTAATTTTAAAGGTATATACGAGATCAGTATGATAAATAATGAAATCAAGCTATTCAACTGAAAACTAATGGTATACATCAACCCTCAATTAACATGAAGTTTTAATACGCTGGTAAACTGAACCACTGTAATGTTAGACCAGCATAATTATTACATTGAATAAAGGGTAAACTTAGTTACATTAGGTTATCGTTGTCAAAGTGCTCAGTGTTTATCCAATTTCAATCATAATAATTAGTATATTGATGACACCATACAATGGGAATTAGTTACACCATATAATGTGTAACATAAGATAAAAAGTGTATGTATTTTCATAAAAAAGTCGACGTCATAGCTTTCTGTTCGTTTATTTATTTATTTTTATTTATTTATTTATTAACTCAAAAGTATGATTACAATAAGCCTCACTGAGCATAGCTTAACAGCGAGGTCTTACATCATAACACATTTGTAAGTACAAGGAAACAATTTAAATCCCGGCACATGTGGGCGTTGTTTGACTGAAAAATTGTTCTGCAGTCCAAAATAAAATTCTTTTTGCTATTATCAACTTTGTCCCACCATAACCAGACTCTTGGAAATCTCCAAGCATGTATTGTTACCTTGTTCTGTCAGTATAAAAGAGACATAATTGGAAACTTTTTTGTCATTTTAAAATGTGGCCAGTGATTTTATAAAAGTTACTTCAAGTTCTGCTTGGTCCTACAAATTCTTTCTTAATTTCTGCTTTTTATTACTGAATCTTTGAAATGTCTGATTATCAAAGACTTTTTAACGTGCTACAAGGAAAGTAATGACGAACAATCGGGTTATATAAAATATTTTAGCTTATCTAAACTTTCAACTGCGACGGACCTGTATTTAAATTTTAAATCCGACTCTCAACGTCTCGAGCCGAGTGTCCTTATCAGACCCGTCACTCTGACGTCACAGCAGGTAGAGAGGACGGGCTGCTAAAGCCACCATGACCTCCCAGTGGTATTCTACACAGGCTACTGTACGTTATGTTTTGCAGATTTTTATCTTTGAAAATAACCAGATATGAAAAAGCGATGAATCATCAAAAACTAAGTTAGTAAAATTAATACTGTTTGTATTGAAATAAGTTTAAAGGATTAGATTTTCTCTTTAAAGAAACATAACATCTCAAAATGTCTAGGAAGATTTAATTAAGGTTTTCTTGACTTTAATACATACCTCTATAGATATTAAGAAACAATTTGCATGACACAAATTGTTTTCTAGTGCGTAAGCATTAAAAAGGAAAGAGTGCAATCATAAATTTTAGAGGCTAATGGAATACTAACATTGCGTTCCTTAACATAATACAGATCCAAAATCATCCATTTAGTGTCTGATCACTTATTATATTGGCTTCAAGCCGAAGGAAGTAAATCTTACAGGATAAACAGTAGCCACTCCTTGTTATGCCAGACTGTGTGTACCGTTTGTTAGCTTGGCCTTCGGATGCATACCAACCGTCATCTAGCACCCGCAGTTCCTTATAACCTAAGACATCCATTTCCTTTTGTCCAAAAGCTTATTGTTTGTAAGTTATTGTGATACATAATAAAGATATCGTTATTTTGCAATACGTATTATTTATTTCCTTCTTTTAATGGAAACAACATTTTATGTAGAACAGAGGAGCAACCAGGACTTGAAAGTTTTCCAGTAAAAAAGTAAACTTACATACGCATTTTTGAAAGTAGTAAAAAAATAGGAATGCTTTGATTCTAGCATTTTCTAGAATATAGTACTTATAAAAAAACTTTCTCATTATCTAAGTGCTATCTGTGTTATTTTATCGAAAATATTTACTTGCCTCTCTCATTGAGACATACCTTTCTCCAACAAATGCGTGAACGATCTTGACATTTGACGTTCAAGACACGAGTTCATATTTATACATTCCATTTATTGCATGCGGTATGGGCGCTGTTTAGTGCTCTTAAGAGAAACTATCAAATAAATACTTTCTGAAATTTCCCAAATATTTAATTGGGTAAAAACTGAATATAAATATATGTTATATGTGTAATGTATGTATGTAATATATATTATTTAATTACATAAAATCCGCAATTATATACTGCTGCCCCATATAGAAACAAGATGCATACTTCATAAGGTATCATAGTTTTCTGTAAAACAAGTTTCTTCAATTCAAAGGAGAATATTATCAGGGGTGACTGAATTTCTGCGTCGAAAATAAAATGGATTACGCGAATCCATTCATTTACGCTTTTGACACATAAAATCCCATCCTGGAATAAGATTCGGTGATCTATTAGGATGTTGGTTCACAATGTGTCACGAAATGAAACACAAGAGGACAAGAGGAAAGTTTTTAATAAATATTTCAATACATAAAAATACATGCTCTTGTATTTTTGACCACATTTAAGTATCCAATAATAACGTACCATCCTTCTTTTGTCGTATTTAATTTTATCATCATATACATTGTTACATTGAACATCTTAGCAAACATCGTGATGACAATTTGTATAATCTTTAAGTTTTTGAGTACATAAGAAAACTACATTTATCTTGGATTGTAAAAAAAGGTTAACCCTCCTTTTCAGCCCAATTTAGAAGTGTTTTTGCCGCTATTCCCTAAAACATTCCAACAGGATAGCAAATAGGTGGCTATGTCTCCGCAAATATCAGCCATGATTAAATCCCAAAAATCTGTTGCTTAAATACATGATTTGTCTTTGAATCGTTGATTGTAGTACTGTATTTGATTAGCAGTGGTAAAAGTTGAGTAGTATTGCATTTTCAGTTGTTTAGCCTCCGGATTACTGTAGAATACTATTAATGGTTGAAATACCTGTTTCAAAGTAATCCAGTTAGTTGCTGTGGCGACTAGTTTCGGTTCTGGTGAACCATCATCGGGCCTTACAAGGTTTCTTCATTTACTTCAATGATATTTAATAATATTGATAATATTCAATAATATTAATAATATTAATATATTTATAATTTTAATAACATTAATAATATTCAATAATATTGAAGTAAATGAGGACACCTTGTAAGGCCCGATGATGGTTCACCAGAACCGAAACTAGTCGCCACAGAAACTAACTGGATTACTTTGAGGCAGGTATTTAAATCATGAGTAGTATTGCCTTGTTAAAACAAGTAAATTATGTAAATTACATGTAAGATATTTGAATTTTTGTTGAAACGTTTTCAAAATAGTTTTAAAATGAGAAATTAGCTTTCGATGAAGGCTCTTTGTTATTAATAAGCTGAAGAACAAAATTTATTTTACATAATGGGAAAGAAAATCATCTGGGAGTGAGCCGGAGGTAAGTTAATCGTCAAGACGGTACATTTGCTTAGGCAAATGGTAACAGCACCTAATATGTTTACTTTTTTACTCAAGTTTTTCCATAAGTCGAAAGGTGCCTATTTTACACTTATTTTGGTAAATGATCAACTCAATAAACTCGATACAAACATTGTGGTGAAAACATACAAAAATGTCTAGGACTATTTTACAAAAGACATAAAACCAGATATGAAATTATCAAGATGAACATTTCACAAGGTATCATCGATTGCTGTAAAACAAGTTTCTTCAATTCAAAGGAGAATATTGGCAGGGGTCCGTTCTCTGGGCTACTTATATATACAGTATAAGCAAGTCGATAAATAATCTAGAATAGCAGGAATTTAATTTAAAAAGCTAGGGATGTATTTTCTTCTTTTCATTAAAATTAGGTTTATAAGAAAAATAAAATAAACTTACAAATTTACAAATGCAAATAGGTTACAAATTTACTAGTGCAACTCGCTCATCCTGTAATGCAATAGTGCAGTTTAGATTAGGAGGGAAAAGAAAAAAAAACTGTTTCAGCCCTGTAACAAATTTAAAAATACGGGGGCTACCTTCGTTGTGGAATGCCCATGAAGTGTAAGTACATGATCCTTAGTTAAAACATAAGGTAAAATACAATTCATGTCAAAGGGCAGATTAAGAGGACATTAATGCCGATAACCGCGCTTTAATGGGTTCATCCGATTCAATATGGTGTCTTAAAAATATTTAAAGAAAGTCACAAAAATGACCCAAAATGACTATGTGTAAAAAAAGTTAAATAAGTTGGTGCTCAACAACAGTTGAAGGATTGAAATCTCAGAAATTGATCATGGACATAATAGTGCGGACGTTAATCCGCACTAGGGAACACCGCTTCCACAAGCCATTGCTCATAACTATCCACAATCCGTGACCTCCAAGTAGCTGGATTACAGGACATGCCACCGCGCCCATATCATGTTATGCTCTACATATTTAAAATCTATCAAAATCTACAAACAAAATATGAAACGTATAATATAATTCAGAATAATCGAAACATAAAACGTATGAAGTCAATAAATATTCGTTTCAAAAAACCCTAAGTTTAAAAGAATTACTGTCAAAACAAAGATCATTTTACAGTAGTAAATAAATACTTCATGTTAACAAACTAGTTTACAAATTAGCTGTGTTAATTACAAGCTTTACATTTATTCAGAGCATAGGAGGGTGCTTAATGTTTTCTTAAAATAATGAGACCTATCTACAACTTATAATACTAACTAACGAGAAGAATGTTCAAATTAATAATGAGCGTAAACGATTCACTTAATAAAACATGCTGGTTGAAAAACGCTTCATAGAAACTACTATCGTTATGATAAAAAAACATCAAATATCACAATCGAATACAACATAAATATTTATTGTTATTACAGTATGAATGAGGATGTCAGGATTGATGAGAATTATAATTGCACTGAGTATACAGTAGGGCAGCTGGCTTATGGATCTACAAATAGCCCCAGATACCTCTCACAAAGCCTAACTGTTCTATGAATCAATTACGAGAGCAATCTCATAAATGTAATATTTGAATAGAATTTCCTTATTGCACTTTACTCCAAACATTACATCGCAACACGCATTCTGCTGCTAAATAAAATAAAAATAACTTCTCTGCCTATTAATTGAATGAATTTACACATTGAAATACGCAAAGAAATAAACGTTTTTACCATCAAAAGAGAACACTTAGTTAAAGTAGCAATAAAGTATATTAATATTATAATATTATATCAAGAGTAAAGAGAGAATGAAGTTATGTTAGTTTCCAACATCGACAACTATTCAAGTTTTAGTTAATACTCAATATTTGTATCGTTCGTCTTTCATCCATCGTTATGATATATGTTGGATTGTTTCTATTTCGAGGAACTAAATTATAGTTAATATATATTTAATTAAGAAATTGAGACATTTTTCACTTATTTCAAGTATAAAAGAGATAAGTCAGACCCTTCTCATTATAATCCATATTTATTTGTTGAACATGAAAATTCACTATCATATGATTAAATGCAGAACATAGCAGATTTTGTTCAGACAGTATAAAATTGCAATTACATTATTGGTTATTGAGTTGAACGCTTTAAATGGGAAGATAATCGGGCATGAAATGTTTCCTTTGTCATTGTGTGCAGTTGTGGAAACCATTAAACTCTCGTTAATAGATTTCTTTTGAATTTCTGTTTGCACTAATATGAACAGAGAATATTTTTTGTAAAAATCTATGTTTTTTTTAAAAGTTGGTTTAGTGATGAAAACTGTTTTAAGATTTGTATTCATGGGTTTTCTGCTACAAAACATTTAAATGAAAAGAATCCTTATGAAAGTGTTGTATAATAAACCTATGCATATTATGCTTGAACAGATTATTTAAAATATAAAATCTATGGTAGTTTTATATCGGTAAGTTTTATATTACTATATGAATAAATTTTTTTTGTATTAAAGTTTGTCAAAAACCACAAATCTTCCAATAAAGTGACGTAGAAGGCGCGAGCCTTGTCGTATCAGGTAAATATAGGTTGATTCAGAAAGAGAGAGAGTGGTCATGTACCGAGCAATATCCATTGGTGCGAAATGATTGACAAATTATATCTTGGGTCTGGAAAAATTTTACTTTAGGCGGAATGATTTTAATCAAATAATATATGCCTTACGTTAATGTTGCCTCCTCCCTTAGTGGCCAATTGATTAAATGAGATTGCTATCCAACTTTCAAAATACGCTCTACTACAATCGTTATTAAAATTAGATTATGTGGGCCTATATGCTTGAAAGTTATATTATATTTAGATTTTTAAATAAAACATAATACGGCATCTTTGTTAAAATAGTAAGGTATAGGTTAAACAATATGCATCTATATAATGAACGTCTATATTAAAACAATTTGTTACATTCTACCTCAAGTAAAGAAAGAGTTACTTGTTACCTGGTGTCAGATGTTACGAAAATTTCTTTAGAGTAATATCTTTTTATACCACAATTTCTTAACTCGACGTATGTTTTGGCGTTTTTGTAGAGTGGAAAATAAAATAGCTTGTCCTCATCAGGAAGATGTTATGCAGATTCTTTAGTCGATTATGTAGAGCTATTGAGAAAATGCGATCGTATTAATTTATAAAATCAGAATATCAAATAAAATTATAAACGTTTATGAAAAATATTATATTCTCATTTCAATGGATTGTTTTTTAAATTTTATGTTTAAATTATCTTAATAACCACCAATTTGCATGCATGATTCCGAATTTCCGACACTTCCGTGTGTCGTGGTGTACGTACATTGCGCGCAAGCCGTAACAATAGACCTGGTGTAGTGTATTCAAATCTATTCTGTCCCAATTCCAAATAAAATGTCAAGGATTCCCCAGCAAGGGATCTTCCCGTTCGGAGTCGACGATGGACTGAGACCTTGCGTCGGAGTTTACCTTTAACTTATGATTACGATGATCACAGAACCACGATAGCCACACGGTATTTACACGATTATGTTGTTAAGTTGACAAGAATCATGGGTTGGCCCCACCTCTGCAGATTGCTTTTAGATATCGAGGACACCCCCTTTCAAAGGTAGTGTGTCTTATAGCATAAATTCACCATAATAAGCCCTTTGAATCCCAAATAATTATGTTCACATACTTAAATATTTCTGTTATTTTTTTTTTAATTTAGCTTATTTAAATAAAAGTACCTTGTAGATCGAGCCTTGCTCAGTGTTATTTCATATTTGTAACTTTATCCAGTTACTATAAAATATGTCAATGTCATCAAATTGATAAATATATAGAAACCTTTTTTATTGCTCCATGAACTCTTCATCCCACTCACTGTATTTTTCTTGATGGCTGTAGATTGCAAGCAGCTATTACGATTACTTCATTTGTTTACACTTTCCTTGTTTATTTTCGTTGCTATCATGGCAAAACATAAGGCCAATGTTAAAATTGTACAACTTTAAAATTCGTTTTTAACGTTATTAGTTTTTCTCTGGCTAAGTAATCTGTATACAAGGCGTTTTTGAGTCATAAATTACGTATTTCAAGACTTTGAAGGAAATCCTCGGAGCCGTTTTTGAGATCATTGTGCAAATATAAGCACGCACGGCCCGACGATAACATTGCTCATATAAGATTATAGGATGTAAGTAAAAGGTTAAACATTATTTGTAGAATAATACAATAGGCTCTTGTGGCATAGGATTTATGTTTTACCAGTCTCGGAAATACTAGCGTCCGTAATAATTTTTATTTAGTGATTGTAAATCATGAAATAAAGTAGGCCTAAAACATATGAAACTGAAAAAAACATGAAAGTTAAAGGGAGTAAAAAGGTGTATCCTATACTCTTATATGAGCAATGTTATCGATCGGTCTTGTATGCTTGTATGCTTGCTTGCGTGCTTGCACATTTATCTTAAAAAATGGCTCCGAGGATTTCCTTCAAAGTCTAGAAATAAGTAATTTATGACTCAAAAACGTATTTTATGCAGATTACTTGGCCAGAGAAAATTTAATAAAGAAATAAATCGAATTTTAAAGTTGTAAAATTTTAACATTGGCCTTATGGGTTGTCGTGGTAGCAACGAAAATAAACGAGGAAAGTGTAAACCACAGTAACTTTCTAGGTACTGTGGTGTAAATAAATGAAGTAATCATAACAGCTGTTTGGAATCTACAGCCATAAAAAAAATACAGAAAGTTTTTTCCATGGAGCAAGAAAAAAGGTTTCTATTTATTATTTTGATGACATTGAAATATTTTATAGTTACTGGATGAACTGGTAACCATGAAATAACACCGAGTAAGGCTCGGTCCACCAGGTACTGGAATATTAAGTGTCACATGCAATGTTAGGCAACAATTCAAGCCACGCATTATTTTTTTTACTTGACAAAATACCTAAAGCTGATCTAACTTTCTCTTTATCTAAAAACAAACAGTATTATAAAAAAGTATAAAGGAGAGAAATCTTATGAAAAAAACTCTTAAAACTTCGGTTACATCTTGTCAACTTTGAGTTTGCACAATCCCTCAGCACTGTAAAAATAAAAGTTTAGTAAATAAAAAAAGGTACGCGCCAGAATATATCTGATCGCATTTTTGTTTGTTTTTCCTGGAATTTGGGTTCCTTTTGATACGGTTTTGTCGTAATTCCTGAGAATAATACAGTAGGATTTGTTTTATTTTGCTTTTGTGAAATTGTAGCCATACTCCATAACCAAATTAATAGTACCCCTTAAATCAAATTAAATCAATTAAATTATTATGGGGGACCTTTCAGTAGCCTATCATAATAGCATCGTAATGTTTTGTAATAACTTTTAATGATGTTTATAAATATCAAAACCATCATTTAAAAATAGTTATTAAAGATATAAAATAATCCCTAGATTAATGTTTAAGCGGAACCTTTTTTATGAATTGATTTATTTCGGAAAATTTTCTATAGTTTTATTCCAACACTTTGAAAGAAATTAATGTTAAGTGAACATGTCCCCTTAAAAGGCCCTTCCTAATTTTGTCTCCTGGGAATAACATCCTTGACTTTTGGATATATCTTTCAACACATGCTGGGTGACAGATATGTTTATGAAACAAATAAAGCTTTGCATTCCATATTGTAAACTAAAAGCTGTGGAACTAAAAAATCTTTAGGAAGAGCGCTTCAGAGGCTCCTTAAAGAGATGCTTATTAAAAGGATTCACCGACAATTATAACGAAGTTAGTCGTCATTAAAATACATTAAATCAAAGTATTTGATTTTAATAGCAAACTTTATGGCTTTTAATGTGAGGATATCGAAGTGGTAAAAAATTGAATTAATTGTATCAAACTAGTCCCTTGTTTGGTAAAACTTAATTCCTATTAGAATTTCTTGTCATAATAGCATATCCATTTACCCCAAGACACAATGGGGAAATTCTGAGCTAACTCACTTCAAGAGACTGAAATTTAAAATACTGAAGAAAAAAAGAAAATTAATAAAAATAAACAAGCAAAAGGTTGTATGAATTAGAGGTGAAATTCTCGTAAGCATATTGACTACTTTTCATACTAAGACTACCAAGACTACTTTTCAGTAAGAGGATTAACATTTTTCAAAAGGTACAAACTTATATTTTTAACTTAAAGTCAGTTCTTCCTAGAATCGATTAAAAAGGACGTCGGCTTTCCGACTTTATTTCCTCAAGCGGTGGTTTGGAATGACGGGTAAGGATTATCAACTCCCCAGTCTCCGAACTTCACTTCTCGTTCAATTCCCTTTCAATTCCTTGGCCAGTAATCCCTCAGTCTCATTATTTGATCCACATCAACCTCCGTAATCTCCCTAACTCTAAATCATCAGCTACACAAATTTGGTTAAAATATTTGAGGTGAAAAAATTACACATGGAACTCCCATCTAAGTGTCCAGGAGCTGTTGTCTTCACTGTGGTTATTTCAAATGTCTTCATTTAAAAAATTTAGTTCTGTAAAATTATTTATATTGGCAAAGTAAACTTTTACAAACACTTCTGATTTATTAAGCAAACAGAAGTCCACAACATCCCAATTGCCTTCCAAAACACGTTTTTACGATTTACGAATGCGCTTTAATGAAATAAGACGAATCAGAGTCAATATAATTAAATAACCTTCTTAATTTTGCGGTCACAAACACTGAATTATTCAGCGACGTGCAGGACCTAAGGCGAATTCAGAAGGCGAGGGGGAGATAGAGGCTGCTCGGCGAATAGTAATTGTAAGATTGGGTCAGGTGTTGTTTCCACCGAGAATACCAGGTAAACTTCCTTCCTAATGTAATCATGTAGATTAAAAATATAAAGAAAGGAAAAATGAAAACAAGTTTGTTTTCAAATAAAATGTTTTTGTTATTTTAAGAGAAATATAACATTACTACGATTCTTTACCTGCTAATCTCAAAATATCAATGTTTAAGAATAATTTATTTCGGATCATCGGTAAATTACGATTATCATTAGCAATAAAAAAGTTTAAAGTCAAGTTAGATGTGATAATATCCTTATTCGGTGTTGGTATTGGCCAACAGTATCAGTGTCAGTATTGGGTTTGATGAGGTGAATACGAATGAAAGATAAGTACAGGATTAATTGGTTGGGATGAAAGCTTTGACACTGAAAAACCCGATTCATTAGCAAAAATCTTTATTTAAAATTCAGAGTTAACTGACAGCTGACTTAAAAAGCAACCTATTAAAATACCAGCAACTGTTCTCAGGTCGGTTACAGCCAATTCCAGGTTTGTGTAAAGTACTATTTAGTTGTGTAATTGTTCAGTTACAAACACATTATAACACATTATATGGTACATATTAAAAACGTTGTATGTATTACATGATCCATGTATAAACTTAAGTGAGTAATTGTTTGTGGTTGAGCTATTTCGATGCGAGGGTCAGACTTCACCCACGCACGGTCTTAGCCTCTGTCGCATCACGGCCTCGCTCTACATCAGCGTATCACGCTCGTTCACCTGTAGTCTGATTGATAATCTTAAGATTCTTACTCTGCTGATCTTCTTTAGTGCTTAAAGTTAAAGACATATTATTTGTATAGTACGATGTGTTACTACACTTTAACCTATGCATGATTTTTACGGGTGTAAACTATATTAAGATAAGAAGGAAAATGATGTATCAGAGTTTTACTATTTCAATTAAAAAAGATTATAGTCGTTATTGAATTCTGCATGTGAAGGTTGCACAGGGCGCTGTTTTAAACTATGGAAACTAGAAATTACCCGTTTGAACTTAAATTCAAAAGGATTAATCGGTTCTGCAAGTTCTTCTTTATGCACTTACACATTTTTTCGGCTTATATTTAGTAACATTACGTACAACATGAGCACAACTATGAGAAATACTCGCAGTTTTATTTTATATAATGTAGGTTTCATTGCACAGGGAACAACTCACAAAATATTTACAAGAATTAGCAAAACTTTAAGATCTTTAACTGTCAAGGAAAGGGAAAGTTTGTAAATCTTCAAATTATTCGATTTGGAAACAAAACTGTACGGGTAATCGCACGTTGTCATGACCAGTCTGCGCCCCACGATGCATGGAGGCTGTTTCCTCAAAGCCGGAGAAGTTGATCAGATATTAAGTTTGCATTTATTGAATATTCTTATTCATTAAATAATTATTAAATCATCCGATCTCTATGATTGCTTTTAGTTCCAGCTAATACTTTTAATTCAAGTACTTTCAGTTCTTACTGTTCTTCGAGACAGGCAATGGGTATTCCCATAACGCTTTAACCTCATTAATTGTTGTTCCCTTGATTTGCGTTACCCTGTATTAGTGACTGTCTGTTATGTTTTCATTTGTTTCCCGTTATCCTGAGTCGTTGATAATTGATAATGCAACAAGTCCTGTGTCCCGACATATTTATGTGGGTCTGGTCAGAATCTAACAAGCGATCCTCGCATTGTAAATCAAAACCCGTCAAAGCAATACTACGCAGCACACATCCGTTTCGAAAGATTTTAACTCCAAAAAAAGTTTCCAATATAACTTTTCCCAATATCATTTTTTGTCCTCCCATAAAGTTAAAAATGGAAAAACCCCGGTTCGATTGCGTTATTTTGACGTCGCAGTTTTGTTTAAGTGATATACAGTCCGAGAATACGCCTGACAACCCTTTTTCTGTTTGATACATCTAGTACAATCAAATAGCCCGAATAACACTACAAAAAACAACTGATAGTCATTCCACACTGATTTGTATAGCCCTCCCATGACCTTGAACTTGACCTGATAAGCGGGATTCCGTTATCTGAAGGAAGCGAGTAGAGAAAACCGGTTGCTTAACGTCAAGGCCGCTCGTCAGCTGGCCAACAATGGACTGGGCGGAGATGAAGAGATCTACTCTCACTTACTCTCATTTGCGTCTGTATGTGTAAATTACGCCTGAAGCAGCTGAGTCGGATAAAAACTCTATGATTTTTTATGAACTCTTAAATTTTTTTATCGTGAGTGATTAAAAGGATTTAAAGTTGATTTTAACAGTAGTTTATTACAGCTATTATTTCTTTAAACACCACTGATGATTTAAGTTATTTCAACTATGTTCCGTAGGCTAAACCTCATAATTATAATGCTTGGATTAGTGGATTCCAAGCTTGATATTTTGGTAGGAAAAAACATTTTCACTTTGAGTATGATGGAAAGTAATATTTCCTAACAAACTAAGAACCACACTTAATGTGATATTATTGTAGTGATTTTAAACATATAAGCATTTTTTGTATGGAAAAAACCAAAAGAAAATTTTTTGCATAGAATTTGTGAGCGTGTTTTAAGAGAGGAAAATGAAGGGGCCTCAAATTAAAGATTTTGATGCCAGGGACCCAGAAAAATACTGGAATTACTTTAAAAGAATATACTGTTATTATTAAATCAGAAACACCGTACAATATTTACCATTTAAAACTAAAAACGTCTGCTTTGATTATATCAAAATACGTGGTGTTGCTGCTTGATTGAAAACTATGTGCTAGATATCAACATTATGGAGAATCTAAAAGCCAGACCACTGTGAAGGACTTTAGTGCTAAAATGAAGAATTTATTTAGTTCAAATTTTCCCGTATTGCGATTACAGGATTGTAGCCTCTTGGAGCCAATAGTTTGATATAGAAAAGTGACGGACTGGTCGTAGCTAAGAAGCTAGTAATGAATCATTTGTGCCGCTGATTACCTAGAATTTCTATATCGGTAATTCATTTCCAAAGCACTGCGTTTTTATTTTGTTTTCTCAAACATATTTAGGTTGTTTCAATGACGAGTGTCTGCAATGAACTTGATATTCCTTTGTAGGAGTTTTTAGCCTGTGAAGCCAGATTAAATAAAGAGACCAATAAAACATGTTACATGTTTTTTAATGTTAACTACTCAAACGTTGGTAGATAAACCAACGTAAAGTTTGATATATTTCTGGAAACTCACGTTCGATTTTCTCTTATTTCTTTCCTTACCATCACAAATCCAATAAATAAATAATAGCGTACAAAATACCAAGTATATCAATTATTGATTGCCTCTTCCTTTAAACGAAAACATTAAACACTATTTAGAAAATTTATCTCAGTTCAGCATTGTGTCTATCTGTTAAAGAATTGCGTCATCAACTTAACTTACATGGTTATTTGATTTTTGCATCTGTTTTGATAATTATAACTTATATTAATATTCAAACTAAATGATTCTCTAGACGCTCTGAGCCGTGACATGACGTTCTCCACCACCTCCTCTACATATAAATATTGAGGAGGATTAGGTATTGAAAATCTATTCAGAAACGTATATTATTATAACACTCGTTCTTGTAACTGTCTGAGTAGGTCTTTTATTTCCTTATGTCTATAATATTTTAGTACTTTTCTAGATTTTAATTTTTAGACTGTGGAACTATTTTTTTAGAGTTTTTAGGCCTATCCTGTTGAAATAAATATATTTAGTACTAGTTTATATTTGTCACACTTAATAATTGATATATTAATAGAATTCAAAACTAAATTCTATAATAAATGCACGATGATGATTAAATATAATTTTGCTCATTCTTTAATTAAGTCTTTTAAATCGCATTGGCATAACCATGAATTTAAAATTTAGGCCCACCACACCATAAACTACCTTAGACCCAAATACATAATAGGGTAATATTTGAAATTTAGCTGGATCAAAGCTTAAAGAGAATTTCAAACGTGGGCACGGTTGATTGGAGCGTATGCAAATCAACTACCTTCACTGGACATATTAGCCTAATCGTTTCATCGTTACATTGATCGGAGTAAATGCGGCAGGCAGATACCAGATAACTTGATTATTAAAATGTTATCTATGGATGGTTTTTTGTTGAATTCAAATAAACTACTAATATTAACTTCCGGCATAGTTATTCAGACAACACCATAAATTAGTCAAAATCGTTTTTAATTGTATATCCATATTACCTTAATCAATAAAATAAAGATGTCTATGGTGAAATCGTATACACAAGGGTTGTATCAATATCATAATTAGCTTTGATTACGTATCATACTTCTATAATCTCAGTTTATTGATTGGCTACAGCCATCAAAGCCTAACTAAGCGTTACATAAAAAGTTAAATCTAAAATTGATACAATCAAATTAATGTAATATTGAAGAAGACCTGTCAATGTCGTTTTAAGAGATATTCAAAAAGTGCTAATTATTACACTGTTACCAACAGGGTATATTGTTGACATACAATTGACATTAATATATTGTATTTTACCGAAGTGCATTAGAGAAAAGTATGTTGTTTTTTTGAGTTAACTAATTAGTCAATTTGGTACAAGTTAACTTAGTTTGGATAATGGTATCCAAAAAATTAGTTGATTAATATTTTACAGCAATACTATCTAAAAACAGGCCAGTCACTGCGTCCGTTTCTAAGAAAGAGACACAACATGCATAACCATCTATTCCAGTGGCTATAGTCCACGATTTTAGCCTCTGCAGAGAACCGGTTCGAAAAAGTCTCTAGAAAAGGCGAACTCCAAACCTATTACAGTTCTGATATTTATCACTCATTGTAAGAGCGGTGTCGAAGCTGCAGCATCACCGAAGGTTGCCAACTGGCCTTGACCTATCTGAAGAGTGAATCTTGTCTTTGATTGCTGATGTCTGAGTCACAGATAATCTGCAATTAGTGCTAGTGAATGTGCAAGCCGTTATTGCGTACGCAAAGAAATAGGCAATGGTGAGTCCTGTTTAGGGAAAAAAACTATTTTTGTACATTTGCATGGAAAATGTTTCCAGACAAGGAATACAATATTAAAAAAATTAAGATGAAATAAACAAAGACATGGATGAAAACAAAAAAAATACTTAAAACCGTGGACTGTATAAAATAGGTAAGAGCTACGGGAGACCATAAACCTCTAAAACAAAACTCTAAACCAAAAATAGAAATAAAATGTTTCACGAAATGAACAAGGTGCCTTCTAGAATAACATGAGAATGGTCCAACGATAACCAGCCCAAACTAACACCCCAGCGACCATCTCAGCGACTATCTCTCGCTGGTCATGCGATAAACAGCATGAGATTAACTCGCTCAGGTCAATATATTTTATTTAAAGAAGATTTTTATGTTAAGGATACAAGCTTGCATCAGTTTTGTGCCCTGGGCCCTAAATATTTTAATGCTTAGGAAATCAAGTGCATTTTGATTCGCGTCCAGTCTTCAAAAGGAAAGCATTACAATATGTCTTTGAATTTAATATTGAATGAATCTTGTTGCATGTTTGGTGTCTAATTGTTTATCAAATTGCATCAATATTTATTTATTTATTGAACTGAATTTGCTATTTGAAATTAATTTATGTAGCCTGTTATTCGGTGTATTGCATGTAATTTGTAGACAGCTTTCAATGTTGTTTTATTAACGTGTTTAACACTGTACCTGTTATAGTGTTACTTGTTGTTAGCGAGGTATTGCAAACAGAACATGAAAAAAAATAGAAGAAAAGAGACTAATGGTTCCCAGAAATAAAAATATAATCATGTATTATAATAAATGTAAAACATTTTCCCGCGCGTGCCCAACGATATAGAACCTCTGGATTGCGCCCTGATATGCCGCGGCGGGCTCGGTTTTCGGTCTGGCTTCCCCCACCCCCGCATGGCAACAGCGCTGCCGCGACGCGAAGCGACGGCGGCGTTTGGTGCCTGTCTGTACCAACGACAACAGAATAAAATAGATTGGACATTGCTTATACAGGTACATTGCTCTTATATACACAGGTATATGAGCATACTATGGTATAAAAGTGAGTCAAGTCCACCAGGCGTTTGCCTACCAATGGATCGGAAACCGCAGAGAAAGTATGATAAAATTGTGATGCGCACATTTTAAATACATCGTTTGGAACCCTAAATTTACTCGGATAACTTTGCTATTTTATTTCCTGAAAGATTATTAGAGTAGGCAGGTAACGGTACGATTTTTTTTATTATTAAAATCGTTTTATTATTAAAATAAATTATTGAAATTATAACTTTTTATACAGATCTAAATCACGACATGAAAAAGTTAGTCGGCTGGAAACTTTTTTGTTTTTTGGTCAGAGAAAAAGTATAAGCACAAAAGTTTGAGCCAATAAGTTGAATTTTATTAAAAATATTTTTTCAAAAAATTAGCTCAAGTAATTTAGTTTTTACAGCAGGTTAAAGAAAACTAATAAGATTGTGTTCGAGTCTTACTCAACTACGCCGCTCGGAAACGACGTTAACTTTTTGATGCGCGTTATTCAAATACACTGATGTTTGAAGCACTTGCAAATCACAGATTTCTTTTGTATCTTACACGCTCACAGATGATCAGTGTGGGCAAATAATGGTATAGAGAATTTTGACATAAACCGCACCTTATAGTAAAAACAAATGACTAAATATAGGGTTTGATACACAAATTCATTTTGTGACATGAAAAAGTTGTCCTGCTGGAAATTTTTTTGTTTTTTGGTCAGAGTCAAAGTATCAGCGTAAACGTTTGAGCCAATTGGTTAAATCGCATAAGGATTATTTCTTCGGAAAATTAGCCCGAATCGTTTAATTTTTATAGCAGGTAAAAGTTGTGGTTAAAAACGCACTGGTCTAAAGCTTGATCCGCACTGCTGCCCGCTTTGTTTTAACTATTTTTAAGTATATACGTTTGGTTTTAATTTGTTATTTTCGTAAGTTTATCGTTAATAGGCTATCAATTTTCAAGGTAAAAAATTATATAAATTATCAATACTAATTACTGACTTATTTTAAGTCTACAACAAGCAAACTAATCAATCTGGTTTACAAATAATATTAAAAAATATATTATTAAGAGCTATTTTATAAAGTAACTTGTCATATAGGATTTGTTTGGTATAAAAGTACTTTCTTTTTAATCTTGTTATTCCCATTGACAGTGTTAATCCCGTTTTGGCATTGTTCTTTTGAGTCTGGAATTACCTTGCTTTTTTCCATTATAGTTTTATTAATATGAGCATACTATGGTATTTTTTATTCTTTGACTAACAATGATTTTTCAAATGATGCCTTTATTTTTAAGCTGTTTAGATCCATGATAATTTTGGTAAGGCAAAAACTTACCTAACTAATATTGTTCAAAAATGTAAAGAAAATAACGGGTTCAAAGTATTGAGGAAATAAATTAGGTATTAAAAAGACTGTAGTTGTTTTTTTAACCCTTACATACCATAAAACAACCTTACTGTGTGAATTTCAAACCAATAATAACACCGCAATGGTTGAAAAAGTGCTATTTATAAATTCACTTTTAGAGGGTTTAAATGAATTATTATTTCATAAACAAAACTTAAACATGGAGAGTAAAGTAAGAACAACAGTTTGAAATGCAATAACAATATTTAAACCCAATATTAACCGAACAGGGCGCCGTTAAAGTGACGCGTTTTATAATGGCGAGTGCAGGGCAACGGCGGCTTTTGCCATGCGGTGGTGGGGGAAGCGACGGACCGCCGGCGCCGGGCGAACACAGCAGGGCGCAATCCAGAGGTTCTATATCGTTGCGCGTGCCTTGCAGGCACATGGGACTTTGTAACCAGTATGTATTAAAAAAAAGTTTTGAATTGAATTCAATTGATAAAGGGAAAAAAATCTGACCATAATAAAGCTATTTTTTAACTGCTTCGATAAAGCTGTAAATGAATAGTTCAAGTAAATCCTGCAACATAAGCTTTTTGAACACAGTTTTACACATTTATATCGTGACCACAGGATTTTCACAAGTGTTACAAATACAGATTTATATGTTTTAAATAAACAAACGCAAATTATTCTGTGATTAATTATCATCCAGAAGCAATTGATTGGGAATTGAATGGGATTAAAGGAGAAAGGACTTTGATATTTACCGACTATTTAATATAAAATTTAACCAAAATAGGGTTTGTTGTTTTAACTACTTTCAGTGGTAGAGTGCGGCGGATTGCATTTCTTATTTTGTAATTTTTTAACCGCTATAGCTTACATAAAAAATATTAGTCTTTATCTTACCGTGATAACAGCAAAAAACTTTCACGCATCATTTTATGAAAACATATTGATTCAGTCTCATCAAATTAATTTTTTAAAACGGTGATACCCTCTCTATCCTATTTTGTTGTTCCTATTTTACCTGCCTTTTACGAATATATAGTTTTGCTATGCAATTTTGGACACAATGTGAATTGAATTGATAGTTTTCCAGTTTCATGAAATACTTCAGATTTATTTCAAGGTGGAAATCGATAGCTTTAATAAATTAATAAATCCCATATAAATGATAACACAACTAATTGAATCCAACAGAAATTCACACAGATGCATTTTGTTTTTACATTTTTAGTCCCGGAATGACTTAATACAGGAATAAAGTCACAAAGTAACATAACCAGTAATCAATACAACAAATCGGTTCCGCGCCTACCAATAAACCGCAATTACCAGAAAATTATTGATCAATAGATAAACACACATTTCTAAAAAATTTGTCGCTCAGGAAGCACGCAGTGATTATTAATAGCTGCTCCCAGCGACGCAGATGTGCAATTACGTGTCGTCTTTTTATCCACCATTTAACGGATATTAAACTAGTTATCTACCTCAACTTGGCAAGTTAGCGGGTGACGCGGTCAGTAATAACAGAGCGTGTAAGTGTTCATTTGGTAGACAATAATCTAGGCGCGAGTTAAACTCGGAACATGTATTGATGATCGGAAATATTTTGCGATATTGACGGCCATTCACTCGATGTTTTTTCAGCCTATAGAGCAGTTCGTTGGAAGTTCCTGTTTGATATTGTTACCTATGGAGACAAAGAAACCTAATGAGCATTTCTCTACCAACTCGTTTTTTTGTTAGTTTTTTTTGGGGGGGATGGAGGGATTGGCTTAAACGAGTTGCCGTACCTTTAAACAGATTTAATCAAAATCTGGCCCTTCTTTGAAATCTTCTGCCACATTAAAAACTCTAGATGGATTTCGCAAACAAAAATTATACGTATTTGGTCCTATTAAAACAAAAAAAAACATTTCTAATGACTTGATTACAAGGAACACCCATCAAAAGAAATTATGACGAAATATACATAGAAATATAATGTATCTATTTTTTGGAATGGGGTATTTCCCAATTCAAACTTCATTAAAACGTTAAAATGTTTTCAACGAATGCTTAGTTGTTTGAAGTTTAACGTGTTACAGCTTTTAGGGGATTTCCCCATCAAAATTAATTGTACTATGCTCTTATACTGAAGCTGAACAAGTTCCTGTTTAATTCTTAGGAAATTCACAAAAAGGATATCGAAGACCAGAGTATGCAATGCTATTTAGTTTTCAGCCGTTTTAAGATGTTGGTTATTTTTGTATTGAATATATTTGAATTTATACGCAGACTATGATCAACCTGTAGCCTATAGTTTTAAATAATAACAACCGTAAAAATATATAAATAATAAAGTTATAAAAAAAACTTAATAAGAAACAGTATACATTTTTATTACTTTTTTAAGGTTACAATGCAATTTTTCTAATAAACTACAGCTAACTAAGCGTATACTGAGAACAAAAATACTTTAAAAAATAAACACTGTGCTGTATACACTGTAGAATGTCTTATAATAATTTCTTTTTTTTCCAAATCGGTTGCAGACCCGAAAATGATCAGCAAAATGGTTTGCATTTGTTTCTACCATAAAACTATTATTTTAACACCCTTAATCACGACTTAACTTCCTCACTGTCCATGGGGAACTTGGTGAAGAGTTCATCAAGATAATTAATTATTTAATTCACAGATGATTATAAATCAGGGATTAGGAAGTTGGCGCTC
Organism: Flexamia atlantica; assembly: GCA_035578135.1. Classification (NCBI taxonomy): domain Eukaryota; kingdom Metazoa; phylum Arthropoda; class Insecta; order Hemiptera; family Cicadellidae; genus Flexamia; species Flexamia atlantica. Next base: position 30,821,156 of record JAQJVK010000003.1, read on the forward strand.
CGAACTAAGTCGATATACTGTATATTCTAATCGGAAGGGTATGTGGGTCGCACCGAACGACACATGTTCAATATTCACATACCGAGAGAACTTTTTCAATAAAAGTTCTATCCGCTAAATGCGGTAAATACTTGACAGTTTGGGGGGCTTCGAATTTAAAGAGCTCCAGACACACAATATGCATTAATTACTGCTGTTATTGTTACTAAGATTAATGCGTCACTAATAAAAAAAAATCTATTTGCCATTGTTTGATGGTTAAGGAAACAATTTGGAGTCATAAAATTAATTAAAGAATATTATGTCAAAAAATTATAGGAATCCATGGCATCGTGATGTTTTTTTAATCAAGGGAATGCATTCTACTTTCAAAATGGTATTGTAATCGATTCTCCGCAGAATTTATAATAAGCTGTGATTGATAGGGCTACAGTGTTGATTTGCTATACAAAATGTACAACAAAATACAATAGTATAATGTTCTTAAGTACTAGGTTACAATACAAATTGTTTTACTGTGACAAAGGTTTACTGTTAGGTATGAAATGTTTCTCTTCTTTACAGAAGGCCAGTAACAATTTCATTATTATAAACTGGAAATGACACAATGCTTTTAAATTTTCAAAAGCAATTTTAGAATAAAAGTTTTCGTTTTAAAACTACTATCATATTGAAATGGAGAGATTTCTTTAGTTTGAATAATGTTTTGCAGTTTTATTTTATTTAATACCTTAGACTCTGACAGGTGGTATTACTTAAGACTGTACTTTTATAATAGTAATATAACTTTTTCCAATTAAAATTTTAAGACTAAAATTGAGAAGTTGAAAAAAACATTATGTAATAAAATTATTTTTAAGCAATTGGGGTGTTATTAAAAAACAAACAGCTATTTTTAAACATTTTTTCTCAAAATTCAGACGAAGAGATGAAACCGTATTGCCTTATTTACCTTTATGAAACCGATAAAAAGGCTTGCATTGTTAAAGGAGTATTAATGTTACAGCAGTTTGGTTTTATACTTTGATATTTAGAATGTCTATTTGTAACACTACAACATCAAGTACTCGAGGGTGATGTTAGATGCTTACTTTTACGACTCCATCTTTCATTCTCTTGATGGTAATGGATCGTAAAATTAGATTAGGAAAAACGCCACAGAAACCTCGGTGACGCCCACACAGACCCGGTCGGATTTTGCTGTTGGAATTACTTGGTTTCTCCTCTATTTAATAGACATCACTCATCCCCGTCGACAAAAAGTTACTATATCTTGTATCCAATTATTCTGTAATTACGATATCATAATTCGTCGATTGAATAATTGTAGCACTGTAAAAAAAGGTAATGATCGTTTAAAGAGTTCTGTACAGCAAACTACATATTGGAAATAACCTTTTCTAATTCAATTCCCTTCACTGGCAATCTCAAGTAGTAACAGTTAAGAAGTGACTGGCACATTTAGTCTGCACTACGCAACAATCTACCTCGACGTTTCAGTTCTCATGTAAAGTGTAAAGTAAAATTTTCCGGATGAGTTATGATTGTGGACGAATATAGTCTTTATGAAAACAATAGCTGCTAAAACCACAACAGTTGCGGACTTATGAAAGTGATTAATAATTCAAGACGACTAAAATATAAGTTGGGCTGGTACAAAGAATTATCAACTCGGCTTTAAACCCTCCAGTTTGACCTTAATTGAAAAGTTTATTTTTCTTTGTTGGAGTATCTTTTAGATAAGATTTACAGCAAAAATGTGCAATTTAATTTGAAGATAATGAAGAAAGATGATGAAAACTAATACTGATTGTTTCTCTTTAGAAAGAAATTGTGTATGAGTTGTATAGAAATACTTAGTGTTTATTTTAAATGCTTCTGATTAATCCCTATCTTTCCTTGCGCCACAGTGAAATTTATCTCTAGGTTTAACTTAGTAATAAACTAAATAATGCGCTTTTTACTTAGTACCAGCCAAGCAAAAAAGCACACGTGCATAAGAATCACCAAAAAAAAAACGATCAAATATTTATATATCAAATGTGCAATTATGCTGTGAGTAGTCAGGTTTGGCCTTAAGTAATTCAAAATTGGGGTTTTTTTAGCAAAGATTACTGCATCACGCAATTCTTATCTTACCTTCATATCCCGGGAAGCTAGACTTAGGACTGTCTGTTTTGCAGATTGTATAGAGCCAGGTCTCTCTCACACACACTCACACAGTCATGACTTATACACTTAGAGGAAAAGTCATTCGTGAATTACGAAATATTATCCCGTGTCCCCGAGAGAAAATTCCGGCGTTTTATCAACTACACCAAAGCAATCCCATATCATGAAATGACTAGAAAACTTACTAGCGGAAACAAGTTTTCATATAAAAAAGTTGTTTTAAATTAAATTTAAAAAATTACCACTTTCATACTATAATGATACTTTTCCTGTATTTGTCTTTAGAGCGGTACTTGTGTACCCAGACTGTTCAATTTCATCATTATTGTCGTTTTTTGTATCATTTTTTAATTTTCCACATAAACCTCATATTAAAATGAAAAAACCCACCAAAGCCTCGAGTATAGGTGCAATTACACTGCATTAAACATTAACGCATCGAGCCGAAAGAGAATATTTTTTACAGTTAAAAACATTAATAGAAAATAATTGTAGTCAGCGTAACATCAGATGTTTATAAATGCAAGGCACACAATGATTGTCATTAAGGCAAAGGTAGGTTGGTTGAACGATAAATCTTTTAGAGACCCCACCCTGCAATTCGATAACTATTACGGATCCCATTAGGAAAATTCCAAACAATTCACTCGATTCCTTGCCCTAGGTTTACTGAAGGGGTGGACTTGTTTTGAGTAGCCCTAATTGAGGGGCATACTATTTTCTAAAAAGTACAATAATATGTAGTTTTATTGAGTATGAGGATAAATAATTTGAATGTCAAGCAGTCACACAGTGAGACGGTCTGGTCACCACAATTACTTCGTTAAACAGTACGTAAATTCATAAAAAAACAATGTTTTTGTATTATATTTAAACTAAAAAGGTCAAACAAAACTTAACAATGTACAACATATTTAATATCTTCGAACACTTTCTTTGGAACGTTATTTAGCCTGCGCATGGTCGGCAACCGATTTTACAAGCAAAGGGGAAAGACATAGCCAAGGAACTACCTTTTCAAAATGATTTGTTTCCATGTGATAATAGAAGTAAAAAAAATCCTTACCATTAAGCACTTAGCACTTCCGTTGTGGCGAAGTAAAAGTTACCAGTCAATTGAAGTTGTAAATGTGTTCTCTTTCAGATCACGATATGCGTGATAATGGTGTCGGGACGACCGGAAAGGGGGAGGGACGGAAGAGCTTTCAACCAACCAATCAGCGACAAGGAGATCATCGTAGACCTAATGGACATGGACAAGAACCAGTACTACGAACAGAATTTTACTACAAGTAAGATTCCTAGTGTTACTCTCATTAGCAAGGTGTCTGCTTCATTATTTTCCTAAGCAAATCTATGGGTGGATTTAGGTTGTTATCTTTAGGGGTACCAGCTCACTTTAAGCATGAGATACTATATTCTCCAATTCCAAATAGAAAATTCTATGCTAAACGATCTATTTTAGCACTGTTTCAAGAATCAATTTATTTTATTCAATAAAAACCCATTTAAATATACTTTAAATAATAGCTCATTCGAATCATGAAAAGTACCAACTTATTTGTAAAGTAACCAAATTTAAACTGCTACTCTACTATTATTAATTATTACCAGAAAAATATATAGCGAATTTGTGAAATTCATTTTTAAGCTTTCAAGCAGATTGTTTCGAAGTCTATTTTACCTGAAGCCATTTTGATTTGCTGCTAGGTTTTTCAATGAATTTTTAATGGACTTAACAAATTTAATTTAATGGAATTTATTGAATAAGTAACCAATTAGGCGATGAAAACGTTGAAATGAAAGACTGAGATAGAAACAAAATAAACCAAGCAAAAATTAAAACCAATTTTATTTTAATTTTTATCAAAAAATTAAAAAGTGCTAGAAACAAGTTTATTTCCTAGTAAAAAATCTTAAAAATATCAGGGGGCGCTTGGCACCCCGTGGCACCTCATGAAATCATCCTATGGGCAAAATGTATTATACTTATTTCGAAAACGTATTGATTTCATATTTAAGCCTCGATTTATGATGCTGAGTAAAGCTCGATATAAAGCTGGCAAATTTTTCGTTATATGGTTACTCTTATTGATAGTTATCTGTTCTAGTCCAATTTAAAAACTTTAATAAGTTTATGCAGTAACTGATTGCTTGTAGACTTATAATTAATTGTGAATGTAGTTTATGTTACACAATAAATTTATCTTAATCTTATCTTTATCTTAATCTTACTTTTAATCATTTTCTTACTTTCCTTCCTAAACTCGCTTAACAGAACTGTTTGCTTTATAATTTTATGACTTTCAATTCACCTCCACACCATATTTACCTCTGTTCTGCGAGGATGCACTTTGAATAACGAGTAACTAAATGAAGAAAAAGTTTATGAAATGGATTTAAATATTTATATGAAATAATTATTAAGTTTTTCTAAATAAAACTAGTAACTTCAATTAATTGTACTTTGATGAACGGACCAATAATGAAACCAATATGAAAAATAAAATAGTGTTAAACACCTCTTCCCCGCGAAAAAAATTATTTTACCCTTTTACATAAAATAATAATGTATAGAGCTGTTATTTTCACGATTTCATGAGCTCTGTAAAACAATGATCTTCATCTGACATTACTTTGCTTTGTTGCAGTGGCATATATTTACGGCTACGAAGTTGGAAGAAACGGACAGTTCCACCACGAAAACAAAGGACCGGACGGAGTTGTGTACGGATGTTACGGATTCGTCGATCCCCACGGCAAACTACGAGCAACACACTACGTCTCCGACGGCTGGGGCTACCGTACGGTCTCGCCGGGGGAGCCGGTGGAACTGTTCCTCCACGAGCACGACCACCACGCCGAGACCGACGGGGACAACGAGGCTATCGAGGACACGCCCGGGGACCACGAGCACCACCACGAGGGCGAGATCACCGACTGGGAGAAGCTGTATTTCCCTCGAGGGTGCGGCTTCGGAGGGGGAAACGATACTGGATATAGACCGATAAATACGACCACTAACGCTAACTGCACGACGGTAACAGTGGCTGTGCCCAGGCCTCCACACCGCCCTCCTATCCATAGGCCGGAGGGGCAGCCGGATCAAAGACCTCCGTTGTTACCTGGTATTCATAGACCGGAGGGTCACCCTGGACTGCCTGGGCTTCATCATAACCACACGAACAGACCGGGACTGCCTGGTATCCACAGGCCAGGTGGCTCTGAACACCCTGGAATCCATCGTCCCGAACATCCAGGGCTCCCAGGTATTCATAGACCGGGAGGCCCAGGTTTACCAGGTATTCATCGTCCGGAGCACCCGGGGCTACCTGGGTTACATCATAATCACACAGGCTCTGAACATCCAAGCCCACAAGGGCCTGGAGGCCCAACGCTACCCGGTAGTGGAATTATTCATCCTCCAGGCCACCCCGGATTACCAGGCTTTGAACACAACCATACTGGCCTACCAGGTATTCATCGTCCTGGAGGACCTTTTATGCCAGGATCCGAAAGCTCCGTTACTCATAGACCCGGACTGCCGGGACTACCTGGCTTGCATCATAACCACACCAACAGACCTGGTTTACCCGGTTTACCTGGTATACACCGCCCTGAAGGCGAAGGAAGTGGTCATCCAGGTCCTGGTCTTCCAGATATTCATAGACCAGGACATCCGGGACTTCCTGGCCTTCATCACAATCACACGAATAGACCAGGGCTTCCAGTCATTCATCGCCCTGATGGAATGGGGGGCCCTCCAGGCTCTGAGCATCCCCAACGACCCGAAGGCCCAACTTTACCTGGTACTGGAATCCTTCATCCTCCAGGTCACCCTGGACTACCGGGCTTTGAACATAACCATACTGGTCTTCCGGGCATTCATCGGCCAGGTGGACAAGGAATTGGTGGCCCTTCAGGCTCTGAGCATCCAAGTCCCCAACGTCCTGAAGGCCCAACTCTACCTGGTACTGGAATCCTGCATCCCCCAGGTCATCCTGGACTACCGGGCTTTGAACACAACCATACTGGTCTTCCGGGTATCCATCGACCTGGTGGACCTTTGATGCCAGGATCTGAAAGTCCAGACACTCATAGACCAGGATTTCCGGGACTACCCGGCTTGCATCACAACCACACGAATAGACCTGGTCTTCCAGACATCCATAGACCAGGTCATCCAGGACTTCCAGGCATTCATCGACCCGATGGAATGGGTGGACCGGGTTTCCCTGGTCTTCCAGGACTGCATCACAATAATACAAATAGGCCAGGACTTCCAGGAATCCACCGCCCTGAAGGACCTGGAATAGGCGGCCCTGGATTCCCCAGTCCAGGTATACCTGACATTCATCGTCCTGGAATTCATCACAATCACACTAATAGGCCAATGGGTCCTGGGGGAATTATTCATAGACCAGAACTTCCAGGTAATCGTCCCCTCCTTCCTGGGCACAAGCCAGGAATCAGTGGAATACTTCCTGGCCATCCTCACCCTCAGCCTGGGCAACCAACAAAACCGGAGTATCCTTCACCGGGTCAACCATCAGAGACTCTTACTCCAGAGTATCCTTTACCACCATCAGGCCCACCTGGGGGGCCCACGGGGGGTCTAGGAAAACCAGAGCCCGAGGAGGGTCAGGGAAAACCACCTGGTCCAGGCGAATTCGGTCAAAACCCTGAATGTTTCGATCAATATGGAAGACCTGTTACACCATTGCCCTCATTCTGCAAGCAGCCTGGAGAGAGTGAGCGTCCAGGAGGGCCTGGTGTTGGACCTATTCCAGAAACCCCAGAGATGTCCCATAAGCCTAACCAGCCAACAGGTTGCATTGATAAATATGGAAATCCAATAATTCCCAGACCCCCATACTGTCCAGAACCAGGAGGCCCCTCATATCCAGGAGGAACCGGACAGCCGGGACAACCAGGACAACCAGGTGGACCATCATATCCAGGAGGACCAGGACAACCTGGCAGCCCCTCATATCCAGGAGGATCAGGACAGCCGGGACAGCCAGGACAGTCTGGCGGCCCCTCATATCCAGGAGGACCAGGGCAGCCGGGACAGCCAGGACAACCAGGTGGACCTTCATATCCAGGAGGACCAGGACAGCCGGGACAGCCACAGCAACCAGGACAACCGGGTGGGCCTTTACATCCAGGAGGACCAGGACAACCAGGACAACCGGGTGGGCCTTCATATCCAGGGGGTCCAGGACAGCCGGGACAACCGGGACAGTCTGGCGGCCCCTCATATCCAGGAGGACCAGGACAACCGGGAGGTCCCTCATATCCGGGAGGACCAGAGCAGCCGGGACAGCCAGGAGAACCGGGAGGCCCGTCATATCCGGGAGGACCAGGACAGCCGGGACAGCCACAGCAACCAGGACAACCGGGTGGGCCTTTACATCCAGGAGGACCAGGACAACCGGGTGGGCCTTCATATCCAGGAGGTCCAGGACAGCCGGGACAACCGGGACAGTCTGGCGGCCCCTCATATCCAGGAGGACCAGGACAACCGGGAGGCCCCTCATATCCGGGAGGACCAGGACATCCGGGACAGCCAGGAGAACCGGGAGGCCCGTCATATCCGGGAGGACCAGGGCAGCCGGGACAGCCAGGAGAACCGGGAGGCCCATCATATCCAGGAGGACCAGGACAACCGGGAGGCCCCTCATATCCGGGAGGACCAGGACAACCGGGAGGCCCGTCATATCCGGGAGGACCAGGGCAGCCGGGACAGCCAGGAGAATCGGGAGGCCCATCATATCCAGGAGGACCAGGACAACCGGGAGGCCCCTCATATCCGGGAGGACCAGGACAACCGGGAGGCCCCTCATATCCGGAAGGACCAGGACAACCGGGAGGCCCGTCATATCCGGGAGGACCAGGGCAGCCGGGACAGCCAGGAGAACCGGGAGGCCCATCATATCCAGGAGGACCAGGACAACCGGGAGGTCCCTCACATCCAGGAGGTCCAGGACAGCCGGGACAGCCACAGCAACCAGGACAACCGGGTGGGCCGTCATATCCAGGTCCAGGTCAGCCGGGACAGCCAGAGCTACCAGGACAACCGGGTGGGCCTTTACATCCAGGAGAGCCAGGACAGCCGGGACAACCAGGAAAACCGGGAGGCCCCTCATATCCAGGAGAACCAGGACAGCAGGGACAGCCAGGACAACAGGGTGGGCCTTCATATCCAGGAGGTCCAGAACAGCCGGGACAACCGGGGCAGTCTGGCGGGCCCTCATATCCAGGAGGACCAGGACAACCGGGAGGCCCCTCATATCCGGGAGAACCAGGACAGCCGGGACAACCCGGACAGCCTGGCGGACCCTCATATCAAGGAGGACCCGGACAGCCGGGACAGCCAGGTAAACCGGGACAACCAGAGAGACCTTCATATCCAGGAGGCCCAGGACAGCCGGGAGAGCCAGGACAACCGGAACATCCGGGAGAGCCTTCGTATCCTGGAACAGGACAACCACAAAAGCCAGAACAACCGGAACTACCAGGACGGCCGGAAAAACCTGGTCAACCAGGAAAACCAAGCCAACCAGGACAACCGGGTGGCCCAAGTTACCCGGGAGGGACAGGACAACCTGGCCAACCAGTACAACCTGGCCAACCAGTACAACCTGGCCAACCAGTACAACCAGGCCAACCAGGAGGTCCAAGTTATCCCGGAGGACCAGGACAACCAGGAAGTCCAAGTTATCCCGGAGGACCAGGAAAACCAGGACAACCAGGACATCCAGAACAGCCAGACCAGCCCGGAGGTCCCAGTTACCCCGGAGGACCAGGAAAACCGGGAGGCCCAAGTTCTCCCGGTGGACCAGGACAACCAAGCCATCCAGGACAACCAGGAGGTCCAAGTCATCCTGGAGGACCAGTACAACCAGGACAGCCAGAACAGCCCGGAGGTCCCAGTTACCCCGGAGGATCAGGACAACCAGGAGTTCCAAGTTATCCCGGAGGACCAGGACAACCAGGAAGTCCAAGTTATCCCGGAGGGCCAGGACAACCAGGCCAGCCAGGAGGCCCAAGCTACCCTGGAGGACCAGGAAAACCAGGACAACCAGAACAGCCAGAACAGCCCGGAGGTCCCAGTTACCCCGGAGAACCAGGACAACCAGGAGGTCCAAGTTATCCCGGAGGACCAGGACAACCTGGCCAACCAGGACCACCAGGAGGTTCAAGTCATCCCGGAGGACCAGGACATCCGGGAGGCCCAAGTTACCCCGGAGGGCCAGGACAACCAGGAGGCCCAAGTTACCCCGGAGGATCAGGACAACCAGGCCAGCCAGGCAAACCAGGACAACCAGGAGTTCCAAGTTATCCCGGAGGACCAGGACAACCAGGAAGTCCAAGTTATCCAGGAGGTTCAGGACAACCAGGGCAACCAGGAGGCCCAAGCCACCCTGGAGGACCAGGAAAACCAGGACAACCAGGACAGCCAGAACAGCCCGGAGGTCCTAGTTACCCCGGAGAACCAGGACAACCAGGAGGGCCAAGTTATCCCGGAGGACCAGGACAACCTGGCCAACCAGGACCACCAGGAGGTTCAAGTCATCCCGGAGGACCAGGACATCCGGGAGGCCCAAGTTACCCCGGTGGGCCAGGACAACCAGGAGGCCCAAGTTATCCCGGAGGACCAGGACAACCTGGCCAACCAGGACAACCAGTAGGTCCAAGTCATCCCGGAGGACCAGGACAGCCAGGAGGCCCAAGTTACCCCGGAGGGCCAGGACAACCAGGCCAACCAGGAGGCCCTAGTTACCCCGGAGGACCTGGACAACCAGGAGGCCCAAGTTACCCCGGAGGACCTGGACAACCAGGAAGCCCAAGTTACCCCGGAAGGCCAGGACAACCGGGACAGCCGTCATCAGGGCAACCCCCGGTTCCCCAGAGGCCAGACGAGTCAGTGCCTCCTTACAGACCGCCCCAACCGCCCGGGATTGGCTGCGTGGACTATACTGGGCGGCCGATCTCGCCGGCGCCTCCTGGCTGCCCGGTCCCGGGCATCCCCACGTCACTGCCTGGAAGTGAGTAAAGATAAAAATTTTATGTGAAACTTTGATTGTGACACCGTTTTTAACTCAGTATATAGTTTTGTCTGTTTGATATTACTGTACTTGCTTGATCGTCATGGCTACGGTCTTAGACTCTTGAACAGAAGGAATGTTCAAGTAAAGTCTGAATTTCATTCAAATAAGTGGCATTGACGCAATATGCCAGTTTTGAATAAGAAACTAAGCATATCAATTGAAAGATTAATGATATTAACAGGATTCGTAATTTTTTTTATTGATAAGTCAAAGAACAAAACCATTATGTTAGTTTAGTTTTATTTCAGACATTATCTTCTTGGCAACTAAAATATCAACAAAAACAAACAAAACTATGATCATGTGTTATAAAATAATCAATAATAAATGTAGACAGTACGGACACTCATGTATAACACGTTCTTTTTTTATAAATTGAAACGCTTGGGTGGATATATATTTCTTCTACATAACGAAACATTTTAACTTCCTTACTGGTTCGACAGTAAATCCACCAAAAGCTTGTAGCTTTATATTACATTTTTCTAATTTTGAATACAATATGTTGTCTTTAACAAGTGAGAACGGAAGAATATTTACTTCTGCCTTAGAATCTAATTTAAATTTAACATCAACTCCCTCAACTCTAAAACTTTCGTTCCAAGATTTAATATACCACCGGCAGTAGTCTCATTTATAGAAAAACAATATAACGTCAAATTCTCACATTTTTTCAACTCCTTATAAAGTTACTGCTTTAGGTCTCCATGTGGAAGCAAAGTCATTTCATTTATTACATTTGTTGCATATTTTCCCAAAAGCTGGGCATACTGCTTGCTTACTATGGGAATAACCACACTTTGAACACTTAATATCGTTTGTCTTGTCACGGTTATTCGATTCTGGCGTCAACATCGGAAAACCTGCTCTTGGAAATGAATTAGATTTAGGGTCTGTTTGTAAAATTTAATCATTATTATGACAAATCTATTACATACTAACCTGTTGTTATGTGTAAAAATATATATTGTCCAATTTCAAACTCCTTTCTTTAGGATAGTATCACATATGCGGTGTATATTTAATCAAAAGAAAAATATCATTCAATTAAAAAAAAATATATATGGTGGTATTTGGGGATGTTACGGGCATTTTTCTCGAAAACTCATCAATGATATCACACTTGTATCTAAATATTCATTTAGTTTCTACGTAAAATTTAATGTGAATTCGACCTCAGTTATATTCCTGTGTCTTAAAAAGTAAGCAAATTAGGGGCAATTTTAGTTTTTGGGTAAAAACTGTAATTCGACCGTAGCAAACGAGTTTGGTGAAATATTTTTAATTGCTCGCCACAATTTCCTTGCTTATCATTACGTATTACTTTTTCAATTCAACCTCCCTTGTAATTCTTATGGTTTACTATATCCTAATATTGTGCACAAAAATGAACATTGTCAGTTAGGTCGTTCAAAGTGCGCCTTTAACGATATTATCAGCAATCCCAGATTCTGTAAAACACTTCCAAATTAACATTGTCAATTCTCAATTGTAAACTCTGAATGGTAAAACCATCATGTAGCTCAAAACAGATTTCTTCAAGACGGTGCAAATAAATAACTAGTATTTCTAGTAGTATAGTTATTATTAGTTTATGGAAAAGAATTAAAATATTTAGAAAAAACGTAAAAATTAATATGTGTTTTTCAGCATACCCTGGATACCCCGGAGGACACGGATACCCAGGCTACCCAGGTTACCCAAGCTACCCAGGATACCCGGGCTACCCAGGCTACTCGGGCTACCCTCCACCCCCAGTATACATCATCCCCTACCCTCTCCCACTACCTAGTCTCCCCAGCCCTAGCTCTTGCCCTTGCTACCTCGTTACACCGAACGTAACAAACTCCTCCGCCCCTCCTGCCCCTCAGACCACTCCTCCCCCCACCCCTACCCCTCAGCTTCCCCCCTACGGGGTCATCGGTTACATCCCCGTAGTCTTCTACCCCTACTGCCCCGGAGGCCAGACCACCCCTCCTTCGTTCCCGGCTGTTTTCTCAGTGCCTTATCCCTGCAGTCAGTGTGGCGGAGCCCGGGGTGCTAGGGCCCTAGGGAACGAATCGACCACGACTTCCTCCTCCGCTCTGGCCGAAGTGCTCAAGCAGCTCCCGGAGGCGACGACGGTGGCCAGGATGCCCCACCGGAGAAGGGCGAAAGTATCGACCCAGTTCGGCGCAAGACTACGACCCGCTGAGAATGAAGTGTAGCGAATAACTATGCTATGTACGGTCAGCTCGGATTTGTAGAGGGGATGTCTAAATTTGTAAGGTAGAGGGGACTAATCTGAGGGTGTGTGTGTGTGTGTGTGTTGACCCATTAAGAAATGGAGACTTTTTTAGTTTTGTGTTTTACTTTGTGTCTGGAATGTATCTAAATGCTACTGAGGTTAGGTGAAGTCCCAGGAACAAAGTTAAAATTATTTAACTAAACAATAAGTGATCTGTTCACGAGTTTCATCATTACTGAAATGTATCCGCAATATTGTATAGGTAGGCCTTGAACCTGATTTGTAAAAATTATAATTGATCCATCAGTTTTCTCAATTTCATCCGTTAGTAAAAAATCAAAATGTCTAATGATAACACATTAAATAATAATTCTGTTTTAATAGTTCTAAGTTTATACTTAACTAGGCATGTTTCTTTATGCAGAAAATTTAATATCTATTTAAATTTTTGTAGGAATAAGAGAAAATATTCTCCAAACATCGAAAATGTTCTTAAAGAAAAATATGTTTTTATTCAAACATATTGATAGTGACATTTTGTCTAAGTGTACATGGATGGCAATGTCTTGTGATTGTAATCTCGGGAGACAACAAACAGTTAGTCTGCACTTTTCGTTAAGAGGATGTATTTTTTATCTGCCACGAATGAAAATCCTTTCATTTTGCATTGTAAAATAAGATTCTACATAGGCAATCAAGAATTAAAGAGATCAACAAATTTATTCGATTTTTTTGTTGCAGGTCTAAATGTGATGAGGAACTTTGTTTTGTGTATTTTATATTTCTGTGCTTTTAGCTGTTCTATCTGATGATGCAACTCCTGAACGGTTCACTGCAAAAGAATGAAGAACTGATTATATCAGCTTAAATAACAATGTTAGAAATATTTTCTATGAATGTATATTTATTCTATTTATACTAGTAAACTATATGTGTTTCAAATAAGCAGGTACGTGTGAAGAAAAAATATTGTGTTTATTATTTGTGATGTTTTAACTCGATGTATTTTAATTTATTCTTATTTAAATGTTAAAAATATCTATCTGCATTTCTATATGAATTAAATTATTTTCTTATTTTTGTAATGGAGAGTTGATTTTTACCTTTCCTCAACTTTCGTGTATTGAACAATTAATTGTGTTTAAGGAAATGTAGTTTTCGTTTTAGGTCGGGGAATTATTTCTATAAAACTGTGATGGTTAAAAGATGAATATTCTTCATTGCTAATAAGCGTTTATTACGCATTTATCAGCTCGTTGCACAATTAAAAAGTTACTATTTTAGTTTGAGTAATATACTGTTATAGTACCCGTTTTCAACAACTGGCCATCCATGTCTGATAAAAAAAATAGCACTAAAACTAAAAAAGGTACAGTTTTCTAGAGAAGAGTTTTTTTAACATGGTTGCTTTTAGTTATTATTATTTTATTGGTTTTGAATTTCTATGAGGAAAACATTGTATTATTTGTTAGACAAATTTGAACTAGAAGGACTTAGGAATCTAGAACAATAATGTTCGAACTTGGTTCCCTGCTTCATAACCAATGATATATTCCATGAGGTAACTCATCCATAAAATACATAGTCGATGTTGACTTCGAATTTTTGAAATCTATTTTATCCTCGTGTACAGGGCCATATTTAAATACCTATTTGAGGTGGTTAGTTTAATTTGTGAATTTATCTGACAACTTTGTTTTCAAACAATTAATTGGGCTAACTAAATGCTCAGACCAACCATAACCAACTATCGATTTGTTTTTAATAATCACATTATGTTTGCAAAAAATCGGACTAAAACCATGCATTACATTTTAGTTTTTTTTTAAACCTTCTACCTTTTACTTTTACACAATTTTATAGGTGACGGACATGAATCTTAAGCAGCATCAATATTTCTAAGGAAATTATAAAAAATAATTTTAATTGAAATAAGTTTTATTGTTTTAAGTTTGTCGTGCTGTAAGGATAGTCCCGTCAAAAAAAGTTCATTATAAAACAATTTAATGTATGAACCGCATTTCAATCGATCAAAAGGCACGTTCTAATCTAAATATCTCACTGCTAATTAGTAAACTTAAATATCGATCCAAAAGTAAGTTTAAAAACCTTTTAAGTAAATTTGTTTTCAAAAGTTGAGTGAGATATTGAGTTTTCTAGATTTTTATTGCTGAAATAAAACTTAAAATTCGTATTCATTAAAACCATCTATCTCTCACTGTAAACTGTTGCCTAAAATGCAAGTGTCAATAGACGCAATACCCAGGGCAAAATATACATTAATTGGTTTCCAAACCCGACACATTCATACAAGTCAAAATCAAAATGCCTGGTTTGTCTCGACTCTACCCAAAGGCTTTTCGCGAGATTTGTTTTTACTGCAAAAAACTGTCAGCATGTTTATTTAAAAATGTTTACGCAAAGAGTTCTCTAATGTATCTGCATTTTTAAGAGCTTTGCCAATTATTAAATTGCATCAAACAAAACTTTATTTCATGAAGATCAATAATTCATTTGCTACACAATTACATAATTATAAAAAAGCCAGAGTATTGTAAAATGTTTTGCAAAAATCTGGAATGCGTCATTTTTGAAATAAAGTGTAAAGATGAAAAATATGAAATAGGTCAACAATATATTTTACTAAAAGTAATTGTATTAATTGTATATTAAGGTCTCAATTTATTTTTAAAAGCGACGTTTTGGAACATTTGCACCGATTCCGTCACCAGACGTTATATAAAATACTTATAAACTCTTAGGCCAGCCATCAGAAACTGACATCTGAAAGAACTTAAGATATTCTCCGGTCTAGTGAGCACAAATATCTCTCAACAGTTTCATTTTATCTCTTTCTTTATTAAGATGGAAGTTAATGTTTTTAAATGTAAAAAGATTAAATATTTATATTAAAAATAAAATATTGACGGTGGTAAGATTATATTTGCTATTCAAATATTTAAAGCAAAATGTTAATTGATTGCAATACACAACTGACCTGAAAAATTAGCCAATAAAACCATCTGAATTCTTATATGTTTTAAATAATGGACTTTAAGGCAAATATTTTCAATGTAAGCATTATATTCTCAGTCTAAGTCTGATTTAATTTAATCAGTAACAATGAAAGTGTCTTTAAAATCGTGACACACCATGACTGACTAAATTCCTGACTATAAATTTCCTTACTCATGATTCCTCATGACGACCATACTACTCGCTTATGGGGTCGCTTATGGGTTCGTGACAATATTTAAAGCTATGCTTTAGTTTATGCAAAAAATGCTGCAATCGCTCTGTACCTTTTTTTTAAAACGTCTATTCGATAACTAACTATAAACAAGGGATCGTAATACTAGAATATATCAATGTTAGTAAAGAAATAGGATGTTTTACAATAAATGAACTACACTTTTCATCAACATGCAAATAATCACTATGTAAAAATATTATATTTCGTAACTGGGGAAAATGAGGTTTTGCGTACTCGAAATGGTGTTTCAAATTCGAGACGAAGTCGAGTTATGTTAAGTGTTCTATTGAACATTTAAAATTTGAATATTGATTTAGCACACTAAAAATGGAAACTTTGAAAAAATGGGCAATTTAAAATTTTTCATGGCTACTAATCAACGAAAGTAATGAAAATCATGTGGTTGCCACTAGCCTGACAATTGGAACCTATTGAATGCCGCCGTACAGCTAGGTGATGTTCACGCGTTGTTTCAAGCAAATAAACAATGAGCTGACTTTCGGCTCTCTGACGAAAAAGAGTTGTTTATAGCCTCCATATGGTGATTTCGTCGTAGTTTGGTAAAAACATATTTAAATATGATATTTAAAATACAGTAACCATTCCAATAACCACCTCTCTGTTAATTATTAATTTTGATTTTAAATTAAGCTGGAGATAAGAAAGGTTTTGTGTGGGACAGACAGAGCAACGTTTAGGATTACAGGAAAATTAACTTTTAGCGCAAGAGAAGTCAGCTTATCATAATTAGTTTAGTTCGAAATAACCGAGGATTTTCGTAGATTTCAGCGGTAGGATACTGGGCTATTTTGAATACAGAGTGACGAAAAGATATCTTTTGCAAATATTAGAATTTACCTTCAAATTAATGACACTAAAAAAATTTCATTTTACACTTTACTTGATAATCAACGACCAGCCTAAATAAGAGGACCGGGGAAGTGATTGCACCAAATCAGAGCTGTGTTGTCCACTTCATCGCACAGTTTAGCGAAGTGTTGTTACCAGATCAGAGCTGTGTTGTCCACTTCATCGCACAGTTTAGCGAAGTGTTGTCACCAGATCAGAGCTGTGTTGTCCACTTCATCGCACAGTGGCTTACCATATAATTGGTTTAGGTGGTACGAGGTCACTTCATCGCACAGTTTAGCGAAGTGTTGGTACCAGATCAGAGCCGTGTTGTCCACTTCATCGCACAGTTTAGCGAAGTGTTGCCACCAGATCAGAGCTGTGTTGTCCACTTCATCGCACAGTTTAGCGAAGTGTTGGTACCAGATCAGAGCCGTGTTGTCCACTTCATCGCACAGTTTAGCGAAGTGTTGGTACCAGATCAGAGCCGTGTTGTCCACTTCATCGCACAGTTTAGCGAAGTATTGTCACCAGATCAGAGCTGTGTTGTCCACTTCATCGCACAGTTTAGCGAAGTGTTGTCACCAGATCAGAGCTGTGTTGTCCACTTCATCGCACAGTTTAGCGAAGTGTTGTCACCAGATCAGAGCTGTGTTGTCCACTTCATCGCACAGTTTAGCGAAGTGTTGTTACCAGATCAGAGCTGTGTTGTCCACTTCATCGTACAGTTTAGCGAAGTGTTGTTACCAGATCAGAGCTGTGTTGTCCACTTCATCGCACAGTTTAGCGAAGTGTTGTCACCAGATCAGAGCTGTGTTGTCCACTTCATCGTACAGTTTAGCGAAGTGTTGTTACCAGATCAGAGCTGTGTTGTCCACTTCATCGCACAGTTTAGCGAAGTGTTGTTACCAGATCAGAGCTGTGTTGTCCACTTCATCGTACAGTTTAGCGAAGTGTTGTTACCAGATCAGAGCTGTGTTGTCCACTTCATCGTACAGTTTAGCGAAGTGTTGTTACCAGATCAGAGCTGTGTTGTCCACTTCATCGTACAGTTTAGCGAAGTGTTGTTACCAGATCAGAGCTGTGTTGTCCACTTCATCGTACAGTTTAGCGAAGTGTTGTCACCAGATCAGAGCTGTGTTGTCCACTTCATCGTACAGTTTAGCGAAGTGTTGTCACCAGATCAGAGCTGTGTTGTCCACTTCATCGTACAGTTTAGCGAAGTGTTGTTACCAGATCAGAGCTGTGTTGTCCACTTCATCGTACAGTTTAGCGAAGTGTTGTTACCAGATCAGAGCTGTGTTGTCCACTTCATCGTACAGTTTAGCGAAGTGTTGTTACCAGATCAGAGCTGTGTTGTCCACTTCATCGTACAGTTTAGCGAAGTGTTGTCACCAGATCAGAGCTGTGTTGTCCACTTCATCGTACAGTTTAGCGAAGTGTTGTCACCAGATCAGAGCTGTGTTGTCCACTTCATCGTACAGTTTAGCGAAGTGTTGTCACCAGATCAGAGCTGTGTTGTCCACTTCATCGTACAGTTTAGCGAAGTGTTGTTACCAGATCAGAGCTGTGTTGTCCACTTCATCGTACAGTTTAGCGAAGTGTTGTTACCAGATCAGAGCTGTGTTGTCCACTTCATCGTACAGTTTAGCGAAGTGTTGTTACCAGATCAGAGCTGTGTTGTCCACTTCATCGTACAGTTTAGCGAAGTGTTGTTACCAGATCAGAGCTGTGTTGTCCACTTCATCGCACAGTTTAGCGAAGTGTTGTTACCAGATCAGAGCTGTGTTGTCCACTCCATCGCACAGTTTAGCGAAGTGTTGCCACCAGATCAGAGCTGTGTTGTCCACTCCATCGCACAGTTTAGCGAAGTGTTGTCACCAGATCAGAGCTGTGTTGTCCACTTCATCGCACAGTTTAGCGAAGTGTTGTCACCAGATCAGAGCTGTGTTGTCCACTTCATCGCACAGTTTAGCGAAGTGTTGTCACCAGATCAGAGCTGTGTTGTCCACTTCATCGCACAGTTTAGCGAAGTGTTGTCACCAGATCAGAGCTGTGTTGTCCACTTCATCGCACAGTTTAGCGAAGTGTTGTCACCAGATCAGAGCTGTGTTGTCCACTTCATCGCACAGTTTAGCGAAGTGTTGTCACCAGATCAGAGCTGTGTTGTCCACTTCATCGCACAGTTTAGCGAAGTGTTGTCACCAGATCAGAGCTGTGTTGTCCACTTCATCGCACAGTTTAGCGAAGTGTTGTCACCAGATCAGAGCTGTGTTGTCCACTTCATCGCACAGTTTAGCGAAGTGTTGCCACCAGATCAGAGCTGTGTTGTCCACTTCATCGCACAGTTTAGCGAAGTGTTGTTACCAGATCAGAGCTGTGTTGTCCACTTCATCGCACAGTTTAGCGAAGTGTTGTCACCAGATCAGAGCTGTGTTGTCCACTTCATCGCACAGTTTAGCGAAGTGTTGTCACCAGATCAGAGCTGTGTTGCCCACTTCATCGCACAGTTTAGCGAAGTGTTGTCACCAGATCAGAGCTGTGTTGTCCACTTCATCGCACAGTTTAGCGAAGTGTTGTCACCAGATCAGAGCTGTGTTGTCCACTTCATCGCACAGTTTAGCGAAGTGTAGTCACCAGGTCAGAGCTGTGTTGTCCACTTCATCGCACAGTTTAGCGAAGAGTTGGCACCAGATCAGAGCTGTGTTGTCCACTTCATCGCACAGTTTAGCGGCGCGAGTCGTCTCACGTAGTCAATAAACCGGCAACGTGGAGACCTCCGCCTACCTAGATTGCGGTGTGTATCTGCTGTTCGATATTATGTTAAGCATAAAAATTATGTTTTTTATTATTTTATGGTTAAATTAAATACTGATTAAAACAGTATTGTTATTGATTTGATCTAGTAATGGTTTTCTTTTGCTTCTTTGTTTAAAAAAAGTTGGTTTTGTCTTCCGTTATATCTAAAAGGGCAATGAGTAAGAAACAGTTAGCTCTTTCTTAAATTAACTGATGATCTTTAACCTTAGGATGTATACGTAATTTTTAATTTAGGTTTTTTTATTAATAATTTTGGGGGTTTCAAATTATTTGTAAAAGTGACGCATTTTTTGCCTTCATTTTACAAAGTAAAAATCCTCCGATACACAAACATATTTCTCAATAAACGGTCATTTAAAGTCATTTGCTTATAGTAAAAATAAATTTTAAACGTCTACAGTATAACTTACGTCAGCTTACTACGTATTACCTTATTATTGATTAAAAATCTGAATAAATAATTTTTAATGAGATACAACTTTTATTGCTCTAGTTATCTTGAAACAAACTGTTAAGATTTTTAAGCCTAGGTAGTACCTTGCCACCCTACAAAGTACGTTTTTAACAACTGCTAGATGCAATGATAAATGTCTAAAATACGGCATATTATTTAATGTGGAATTATTTATTAACTTTCAGATCTTATAGACAAACCGCACAAGAGCCTTCTGTAATTCCCTAGAGGGAATATCGTTTATACATTTTTAAAATAATGGTATAACCATCAACACCAGGGACTAAAGTGACGCTTTTCGTACGAGGTCAAGTTTTTCACATCGACCGAAAAATGACTGAGCAACGAAAAGCGACTTTAGTCCGTGTGATAAACTATATTTTTCGTTACACCGCTAAATATATACCGCTAACTACTTCAAAAGATTCAGCTTCTTATTTTTTGTTGTTTTTATGTATCGAAAAAAGGTACAGTTACAACTTTGATGTATCGTACACATTGAACTATCGATTGGTGAATTGAGCAAGTTTTGCAATATCGATTATCATCTTACCCATGAGAAGAGACATTTTACCAACACCTCGATTGAGGCTATATTGTTACTCAATATAAATAAATAAATAAATAAATAATAAATAAAATCGTCTTTATTCTCGAGCGTTTTTCATGCTGACATGTTTTACAAAAGAACTCAAGTCATAACTAAAAACTAAATACAATAAAATAAACATAACATTTTTATTTATAATTAAACAAGGACATTGTTGGATATTCGTCCACTTAATAAATCACTTTCTAACTTTTTCTTAAAAGTCCTCAGACTTTCCAGCTCATGACCCATCCCAAACGAATTCAGGAGCTTTGGAGCAAAATATGAGTACCCACCCCTGGCAGACTCACAGCGCACACGAGGCATCTCCAGCATGTCATCCTGCCTAGTGCAGCGGGAACGCACCTCAGAGCGGGTTTTCAGCCTCTCTCTCAGATACTCTGGCTTCCCCTCCATCAGAACTTTACGGGCAAGGCAAGCAGTGCGGAGAAAGCACAAGTCAGCCATAGGCAATAAGCCTAGGGATTTCCGCTCGAGTGATACATGATCATACTTCCTCAACCCGCAAATGTACCTGACACACATATTTTGGACTCTCTGCAATCTGTTCATGTCACCCAGTGATATGAGATTCCCATATACCGGAAAACAGTATTCAAATACAGAGAGTACCAAAGCCTGTACAAGGCGAAACCTTGTAGGAGGGGGAAACAGGTGTCGCTGCCTATATAAAATTCTCAGTCGGGCTACAGCTCTCTGACAAGCCATGCTCACATGACCAGAGAAAGAAAGCTTGGAATCAAATTGAAGTCCAAGAAGTTTGGGAGAGCTACACTCATCCAACAGAACACCATCAATGTATATACCAGACAATGGCTGTGATAGCAGCACTTTGCTGGCCGAGAATGTCAGCAAAGAGCATTTATTCTTGTTCAGCTGGATGCCATGACTTATGGACCAAGCGTTGATGGCCTCAAGATCTGAATTGAGATTACTGACAGCCCGACTGGCCTGATTTTTGTCGTACTGAATAGCAAGCTGAGCATCATCAGCGTACGAGTACAGCTTACAGTGCTGTAAATTTCTTCCCATGGTGGCAGCAAACAAGGTAAAGAGAACAGGTCCAAGGCAACTACCCTGTGGTACACCCAATGATTTGCTCACACGGGCAGAGAGATCTGATCCCACTTTGGTCCTGTGACTTCTTCCGTCCAAATAGGACTGAAACCATGAAGTCGTTTGATGCTCAAACCTGTAGTGCCTCATCATGGCCAGTAGTAGGCGGTGATCAATCGAGTCGAATGCTTGAGAGAAGTCAAGCATTGCAAGGGTAGTACACATTCTAGCAGCTCTTGCTTTAATAAGGTCATCACAGACAAGTAAAAGAGCTGTTGTGGTACTGTACCCTTTTCGAAATCCAGATTGAGTGGTTGGAATAATAGCCTCCAATTCAAGGAATTCCACCAGCTGGGTGACCACCATTGACTCCAAGACCTTGGAAAGGGCCGGCAACACCGAAATTGGTCTAAGGTCATCTACCGAAGAAGGAGTTTTGATCTTAGGGAGAGGGAAGACAATCGCTTCCTTCCAATCATCAGGGAAAACTCCCGTTGCTAGTGAAGTATTCAACAAGTGAGTGATGGCCCCAACACAGTACGGACCCACCATTTTGATCATATTGATTGTGATGCCCTCAGTGCCAACTGCACCAGAAGTAATCTTATTGATTGCAGCTTTAACCTCTCTTTCCGTTACTTGGCGAAAACTGAACGTGCTACTGACGTTTTCACAAAAATGTTTGCGATAATAGTCAAGGCATTCTGCCTGGACTTGGCAACCTCCACCCATCATAGAAAAATGTTTGTTAATTTCATCTGGCTTATGCAGAAATGATGGGACATCATTTTCTTTGTGCCGAGTTATTGCTCCACTTATCTTAATTTTCGCCCAAAATTCTTTAGAACTTGTACATCCTGCCATTTCTTTTTGGAAATAAGTTTGCTTTGCCTTCCTTATTGTATTGTTCAGAGCATTTCTTGCTTTACAGTACTGAACTTTAGCGTTGTCACATCTAGAGGTTAATAATTTTTTCTTCCAGTAGTTCTTTTCCTTGGTGAGTTTTATGATTATCTCATTCCTCCAAGGAGCTCTCTTCTTAGTGACTCTTTTTCTAACTATAGGTGCATTCTTATCAAATATTTCTTTGATGGCCGAGTTCAAAAAATCTACCATTTTGTTAACATCACTCAAATCTTTGACAGTATTCCACTGAACATTGGCAGCGCACTCAATCATATCTTCTATTTTAAAATTGGTGTAGTCTCTGTAATATACATATTTGACCAGCTTCTTATCTCGAGTATTAATCTTTATGTCACAATAAGTTAGTTTATGATCTGAAATTCTTACTCCTCGGCTATCATATATAGAAGACATGTCAATTACATCACATTTCGTTGATATCATATCTTTATTTATTAGAATATGGTCTATGAGCGTAGAGGAGGTATCTGTGACTCTTGTAGGTTTGTCTACTAGCTGGACAAGGTCAAAGGCTTCAATTTGATTAATCAAAAAACGAGCATCAGGCTGTGAAACGTCCATCAAGTTTATATTTAAATCGCCCATTACTATAGTGTTGTCAGAATATTCAGCCATATCATGAAACACAGAAAAGAGAAATGGTTCGAGACAGCTATATGGAATACTTTCCGGTCTATATACAACACATATGCACAATTTATTTCCTCTGATATTGGTTATGCCACAGATATATTCGAGAGGATGATGGAGATCAATGGTCTTAAGTGTGAAGTTCCAATCTTTTTTCACATACAATGCCACGCCACCCCCTCTACCATCTCTGTCACATCTAAACAAGAAATAGCCTGGCAATTCAACCTCCTCAGAGCTCTTATTTTCAGAGAGCCAAGTCTCTGTCACTCCAAATAGATCAAGGTTCAGGTCCAGTACCACAGAGGCCATCTCCTCAAATCCTGTTGAGAGAGAGTTCATGTTAAGATGGCCTACCCTGAAGGTTGACTCATCCTCACATGGTAGTTTTTTCCCTGTGAGCCAACCACATCCAGAGGCCTTGGAGACGTTACCACTACGTCAGCAGGCGACACATGCACCAAAGTATCAGGAGGACTCATGGCTGTGAATGTCCCAGGTACAGTCTCGCAAGCTGTAAGGTGGTTGAATATCTTCAAAAGGTTCATACCAACCACAGAGACTCCACCCCGATTAAGGTGTAAACCATCCCGTGCAAGGTGATACCTGCGCACCCACTTTCCCGCATCTACAAATGTGGCACCAAAATTTCCACACATTAGCTCGAGCTGTTCATTAAATGAATGAAGCGCAGCATTGGTAATGTCAGTCCTAGGAAGAACGCCATTCACCAACACTTTGCTGTTCGGGAAGAGAGTGCGTGTGGTATAGAGGAGATCAGCCATACTATGGAGAGCCTCGCGTTTGCCGTGACCACCATTGTAACCCTTCCCGCCCCTATAACCAAATGGCAAGTTATTAGTGCCTACATGAAAGTGAATAATGTGGGGGGATAATTTAGAAAATGATTTAAGTTTGAACTTAATATCCTTAATCTTGGCACCAGGATTAACACTTACAGAGCACCCACTTTGCTGACAAAGCCCTCCCGCATAGCGCAACAAGGAGTCCCCAATTAAGAGATAGCCAATTTCCCCAGCTGTTTTAGGAGAAGGGACATCAATTGGGACAGAGTCATCAACTGGCTGACTGACGTTCTTGTCAACAATATTGTTATACCTTTTGTAGTTCTTAACATGCTTAACATTCTTATGATCAGGTGAGTGAACATACAACCTTCGCTTTGCGTTACTCTTTTGCATGCCTACATTTTTTGAACGACTTGTTTTTTCAAGCCAAGAACCTGATGGGTTAACTATCACATTATTAGAACACTGATCAGGAACTTCGCAAAGAACATTGAATTTGTTTTTACAAATTATAGGATAATGATTGTCCTTCTTTACAACTTTAGATTTACGATTCTTAGTCTTCTTAGTCTGAAGCTTCCAAAAGGAATCGCCAGCAGGGATGATAGAGGAACAGGATTTGTTACTTACATCATCAGGGTCATGTGCAACTGGGTTGCTGACTGGAGGGGGATCCAAGGTCAGAGGAATGGTATCAGACATCTTCTGAAGAGTGCAGACAGTGCTTTCCACGGAGGTAGTGGCTTGAATGAGTGATGGAGTTATTACCTTAGGAGAAATCTGACTAGCTAGGAGGCGAGCATTTACAATAACATGGAGGCCACACTCATGTCCTGCGGTCTGCTGCGCTACACTTCCCTCTGTCAGGGTTACTTCCAGCCCCAAGTTAGTCACAAGTGCCACAGCATGCTGCTTATTCAACCCCTTAACAGAGTCAAAATGTGTTGCATTTTTGGAAACTGTATCAAGCAATAGCAGGCTCCAATGAGAACCACCCCCGTTAATGGAATTATTCAAGCAAAAAAATACATAATGTTTGTCAACAAAATTAAGGTTATCTAGTATACAATCTACTTGATCTTTTTTCCCTACTTTAAGTAACAAAGTTACAGAAGGATCAACAAACAAAACATCATTACATAACTTAGACATTTCATCGTTCAACAACTTAAAATGAACTGCAAGCAAATCATCAGACATCCATTTTTTCTTATTGTCAATAGAGGCCTCAAAGTTCTTTAATTTATTAGTCAACTCCAAGTTCTTTAGTTCCAACCTTTTACCTAATAAGTCTTTTTTTTGATAAGACTTTTTGAAAACACTGTTTTCAGCAATCAACTTACAGTTAGCATCCTTCAATCTATCACACTCACTAAGAACTTGTTCATGCTCAGATTGCAATTTTCTTAAAATTAACTTAGAGCTATTTGCCTTAACCAAGCTTTCAGACAAATCTTTAATCTTATTTTCTAAAGCATATTTTTCGTCTATTAGACAGTCACTTGTGGTAAGGGATTCGCTGAGTTCTACCCTGTGACAGTTTTTTGCAGATTCCAAGAGAGAATGAAGCTCCTGCAGTTCGGTCTCAGCATCGCTCAGTTTAGCACAGGCTTCTGATAACTCGCCACAGACAGCATTGAATTTAATTACCACATTACTAGCAGAATTCACAAAGTCATGGTGGTTGCTAATTTCACAATTAGTCAATAGTTTACTAAGTTTAAGGCAAAAGTCAGAAACTAAAAGTTCTGAGTCTTCAGAAAAATTAGTACAGCTAAACATAAAGTTTTCTGGTGATTCCATAATTGGAAACTGTGAGGCGAAAGATTAGTCCAAAATGCAATTAATTTTAAAATTTATTACATTAAAAATGCATTTCCATTAGTCAGAGCGAATTAAAAAACGCCAGGAAATGTAGACCGCAATCACAACTCACGCGTGCACTAGAATTGCGTCCTAGAAATTGCAGGCGCACCAACAAGTCGGTAGCTGCAGTCAGCACGGGCGGGCGGCGCGTTGTCGTCGGCAGCGGGCAATTAGTCCGGGAACTTCTCCCTGCAGTTGTCGTCCGCGGCGTCTCGTGCGCGGCAGCCGGTGCGCAATGGCAACAAAGTCGCTAACGGCTAACCTTATCAATCCTGCAGCCGTGAATGAAACACAGTGTACAAGCACTAAAATGCTACTTACAATGTCATTGAACGTCTCAGAAACACCGGTGATATTCCAAGAATCAAAATATAATCACCTAAAAACTTTATCACAGTTTTTTCACACATAAAATTAACTTTTAAAAGTCACATCAACAGATTCAAACTTAGCAGAACAGGACAGGCCTGCCAACCCCCCAATATTAAGCTTTGACGTCCGGCATTGACGTCAGAAGCTTTGGCTCTATCGGCTCTATGGAAGTTAGTTAACCTTATATTATTGTCCTCTCATTCTCTACAGAACTTTGTTTTACCACAGTAAGAAGCGAACAGTTGACGTCCTCGACTTCAGCTGATTCTTTTACTCCCTAGGGAGAAAAGATCTTTAGCCCCACAACGCATGTGATAAAACTACCGTTTTCATAGCGGTATAACGAAAATAATCCTAGGTACTCGGTTTTGCGTTGAATAAATTTGGCCAAAGTTAAAAACGAATATCATGCTGTTTTTATTAACAATTGTAAACTGTTTGTTTAAATACCATTCAGCTGTAAATCTATATTGACCCATCCCAGGATTATAGTTGCTGAATTCTAATAACCTACGTGATTTCCTGTTTGAGTGATAAGGGCTTTTTAAATATTAATTTAAATGTGTATTCGTTGAATGTACCCATTATTCAACATTCACACATGAATCGTACATAGGCTTTGCATTTTATTTTAACGTTTATTTTATGACAACGCCAAAAACAGCCAGTCTGTGCAAGGTTTTCTGTGTTTTGAAAATGGTTTAACATAAACCGAAACACGACTACATAAATGAAACATTTCTAGACTAGAACTGCAGACGTAAAGGTAATTCTGACCTTTATTTTATATCAACATTGCCATTCGTAGGCTAACAAGAAACGAAATTCATCTATAAATTTTGCTTTGCTTTACATTTTTGAAACTAGACTAAGTGATACAATCAACTGCAGTAGTGAAATTACTGTAGGATTTTTACATCATACATTATTTTGTATGGTGATATATTTAAAAGTGTGTAGCTTTGGCTATGTACGGGGATTACTGCAAGATAACTCTATCACTCCCCCAACCCTTGGAAAACCTCTCTATCAATTATACGTTATAATGAGGTAGTAATGCTCAATGCTCAATCTAAGGTGCAGATTGGTTTGTTGAGAAACAATTCTGTAATGAACTATTATTCATACAAAAGTTTTATTGACATATTTATAAACCAGGAAATAAGGTGGTATTATTTTACCAATTTCCTGAAAGACGTTACCTTCAATGTATTCAAAAACTAAGTATACTCCACCACCTCCCTAATAAGTTTTGACTTGGTTAAATTTGTATAGAGCTATAGAGCAGACTAAAAAACTATATTGGAATCACACTGTTTCCTTTTTATGTAAAAGTAAGGTCCTTATAATAAAATGAAACAAAAATAAACAAGTTCTCAATGTTGATACAAACACAGTCGAAATACCACATAGACTAAAATATATCTAGAAGGAGCTGTTATCTAGAAAACATCTTAACACTTTCCCAAAATATTTTGATCAAAAGTATATTATTGTTTAGTACACTCTTGATAACATTTCCCCAGATCTAAGGACTTAGGACCTTAATTGACTTGGTTGAAAGAATTTTTATGCAATTACAAATGTACGTTTTAATGTAAATCGAGAAAAAATCTTAAGTATAGTTCAAAATACAAAAAAAACCGGTTTAGTAAAAACACTTTCCCCTGCAAAATAAAAGTATTATCATGATTGTATAAAAAATGTATTACGTAATAAAAATCAGTCATCAATACTTTTATTTAAGAATTGATTTACTTGATGACGACGTAATTGATCAAGAAAATATACTACTGTAAAAGAAATTCGGTAGATGGCGTCCCTACGAAATAAATGTATACATTCTATCCTCTTGGGAAAAATGTCTAATACTACTCATCCTTTGAAATTTTTTCTCCAAACATGGCTAGACCAAGTTTAGCCAATTGCCGATAGTTCAAAACTCTAAGAGGAAAAGTCCATAAATTAGAGTTTCCGTGTTCATAAAAATTACTATAATTTTTTTTATTGTAATATTTAAAATACTCTTACGGTTGAAAAAAATATTTTTATCTTACGAAAAAACTAATAGAACCAATTGCAATAAATTTGATTAGATAAAAAATAAATTTAATAAAACTAGGTGGAATTAATTAGATTTACAATTTTTGAAATACTAATTGTTAATATTAAAACGATTAGCGGGCGCGTGTTGATGTTATTTTTTTAAACGCCTTCAACTCAAAAAACAATAAACTGATAATATAAACTCAATACAACTATATAAAAACGGCAAATAAATACAAAAATAGCAATTTGTATTTGTTAGCAATTTCATTATGTCCTGAACAGAATAAAAATCGCCCCCGGGAACCTGTGTACCAAAAACTGTCTTTATTTTGCCCCTACGAAAACCTCTGTATGCAAAACCACATACAGTATTGACCCAATGTAGCCGCTTATCCGTTCGGGAACTGAAGAAATGCTTAATTTCATTGCATTGCATTCTTTTTTTTGGAAAATTAAAATAAAAAATGAACACTTTACTTTTATTGACGCCAATACGATAAAATTTAGTTTGGAATTTTCGCTATGATTTCTGAATATTTAATCGCGGTAAGATTACGAAAGAATCTAAAAAACCAATATATAATTATTTAAGATTATTTATGGGGACAGTGTATTTTGAATACGCTTTTCAAGTCGTATATGTATAAATCACTATCGGTTTGGTAACGTTGCTGGGGTACATTGTTGGATCCAGACTGGTCAAGTTTGACTTTTCTGAGAAAATAATTATCTTTTCATATTTAATTTTGTGTAGTGTTATTCATGTTTAAATCATTGCCTCTAGTAATTTTAAGTGTACAGATTAGACATCAGGTGCAGTTTTAAGTGCCCTGCGATTATAAAATAAATTAAAATTAAATGTAATTACCTTTATTTCTACACATAGCCAATAAAATATTCGACAATCTGAATCTCTACTATCATAAATAAATCTCTTTTCTTTGGCTAATTTTAGTGTAGGATTATAACATTAGAAAAAGACTAATGAAACCATCCATAGTAGACATCAATTTCAAAATATATTTGTTTTGTGGGTTAGTAATATTTTTATCACTTGTGAAGCATTAAATTCGCAATGAAATTGCTTTATATGCCATATTGTAATTTATTACACGATAATTATGTTAGCATAATTCTAAATAAATACAACAAAGTTTTCCACTAAGTGCTCGGAACTGAAAACTCTTGAAATATCACCTATTTCTCTTTTCATGATACAAATGATATTAGCCTAAAAGTTTGTTTATTTTTGTTTGTCTGGGGCTCTTTCACACTTAATCGTCAGAACCAACATACCTGATAAAAGCATATTTTTAACTTCGTGAAGTAAAATGTTATGAATATTCATTTTCTTTAAACCTCGTGCTAAGTCTGGTGGTATTCTTTTATTCTAATTAATTGAAAATGTAAACAAACAAACATTCAGACCAGAAAGGAAAAACAGCTGCTTCGAGTTATTTTGTTTTGGAAACTAATATGATCAATGAGGTTTCTAACCCTAGTCAGTAACAGGTCAAGTAATAGCATAACTAATCAGTTAAAAGTCAAGTGTATATCTCTGAAATAATGGTTTTAAATATAAAGTGTCCTTTAAAAGAAGCACTGCAAAAGTCAACGCTGACTCAAAAACTCTTTTATGCTTGATAAATAGGACGTAACTTTCATCTTTAATATTTGTTCTTATCTCCACCCTAACTGCTCATTATAGCTTTATTATCTCTGCGTCTTGAGTCTGCTAAGACAATACTGATTTAAATGTAGATTTCCTAGTTTATGGGTCTGTCGGATGTTTATGGGGAATAAACCATGCACTAGCTGCTGTGCCCGTTCTCAGCACGGGCTGGGAGAGTAATAAAAATTGCCTTGGAGGAAAAATAAAATAATAAAGACTTTGTAAATGATGTTGGAATAGAAGTTTTTGATGTGGCCCAGCCCAAGGTTATTTAAAATCCGGGAATGTGCCTATGTGTTATTTGAAGTTATTATTTAGCTACTTACCAAATATCAGGTCGTCGGTTCAATGGTTTTATCGGGATGGAGCCTCAAACAATCAAGCAAATAAAAAAACTCACAAACTTTCAGACTTTGAACGTAATAAGAAAAAAGTTAAAAACTACGTTAGCACAAACAAAGGAGGATGCTTTTTTATGACAATCCCCATGCTCGTTGTACTCACATTCCCAGTATGTTGTTCTGCTTGAATGATTGATAGTATGAAGTAAGAGACTGAGTATTCAAAAGGAATCGTTGATCGTTTAAAAAAACGATCGTCGTTC
This sequence comes from Flexamia atlantica, assembly GCA_035578135.1. Taxonomy (NCBI): domain Eukaryota; kingdom Metazoa; phylum Arthropoda; class Insecta; order Hemiptera; family Cicadellidae; genus Flexamia; species Flexamia atlantica. The sequence goes on from JAQJVK010000003.1 coordinate 30,851,640, forward strand.
GTTTGCATCACAATTTGCTCTGTACTGAATGAACTAAATCGGTGGTGTACATATGGTTTGAAATTTTCATCGGGAACATGCGTTTCACACACTCTGAAGCAGGGTTGTCAACAGCTGTCGCCTGGAAATCTGTTTTGCCAACCGCATTTTACACTCCAAAGATCTTTGAGGTTTTAAGTCATCCGTCTAATATCACAAAAATATTATTCATGCTCTAAAAGTGTTCCAACAAGTAATAAATCAGAGAGTAAATGTTAATTCAATTGGATGAAATGTACAGTGGTTGAGTATCAGGTATGCTGTAACGGGTGTATCGTGTATACGCGCTTTTCTGAAATAAATATTTTTCCTTTCTTTCTTTCTTAACGGAAAGCAATTCATGGTTGATTTGTTTACTCATGCATTTAATTTGTATGAAGATAATGGATATGTTTGAAACAGTAGTTAAAGTATCAGCTCATATATTAGGCCTATAGTAACGTTATTTTAAACGTTCATTTTTATACAAAGATTATTTCAATGTTGAAATCAACCATGTTATCAAAAGGTTTTGAATTTACCAAACAATATTTCTAGATTATTTTTACGATTCTATAGTGATAGGTTTAGTGACATAAATGTATTGCGTAAGAAGTGCAACTTTTATTTCTAATAACAAAGGTTGTATTTTTTATTTTTCGAATGATATTCCAAAGATTCCAAATCCGTTCCTTCAAACTTTCACACTACCCTGTTTGACAGAAGCCATTTAATTCGAAACTTTTGGTAGGAAATCAAACTGTAAACTTGACACGTTTAGGCATTCTACTGGAGTTTGTAAGTGATAGTGAAGCAGGGGAGAAGTAATAGGAACAAAGGACAAACTTTACAGTGAAGCTGTTTCCCTTCACTACAACTGTCCTTAAAACTCGGCACAATAGAGAGATTTCTCTGAAAGCAGTAACAAAAGTTGCAGCAAACAGAGTCCACTGCAAACCGTTAATCTTTGTAATAACAAAGATACACAGTCCCTTAACGCCAGCCCATCTGACTAAAATGTAATTTGTTTGATGACATTTTTTTAATTTAATGAAGCTTAAACGCTGATTATAATTAGGTTAACTAACGCACATAGAGAAAAGAATCTTGAATGGAGGCAGACATGTCCATTATTTAATATCTGATTCCACTTTTATTGCAAAGTGAGATGCTCATCATTTTCATAATTTAAATTTGTGTTCAACTAGTAGTTTCAAACATTGACTGATTTGAAAAATCGATATTAAATAAAAAAAACATTAATGCTTGGACTAAAGAAATATAATAGCTGCGAAAAATCCAAGCTCTTAGAAAGCTTTTAAATTCAATTTTGAGGAATGGTAATCAAAATACTGTCTTCCCCTCCATTAGTCAAAGTAATTTAAGTAGAGACGAAGAGTTGGAAGAAATTTCTTTCAAAGTTAGCGGTATCAGGATAATGTTATTTCAGAGGTAATGGAAGGGGAAACAGTAATCAAACATTTAACTCATGATAACATATATACATTCCGTTTAAAAATAGTTTATTGTGGTTTTAGAGTGAGGATTTCAAAACTTGTACCTTTTACCCTTACCTTCAATCTTATATAAATGAACAAAAACGCACCCTAGTTAATAAAATGAATTACAAAATACTCCATAGATTTTTTTATTATTTTTATTCAATGTTTTCCTGAGCCCTAAGGAAAATATACGTGCCTCATTACAACCTAAGAACAAATTTTCAAATCGAATTTTAGCCTCACACTCGATATAACTTTATAATCAATTAGTGTGCAAGAGCACACAAACAGACAATTAGTGGGGGTTCTGAGTCGCATTTATATGTAACAGAATTTATAATGTTAATAGATAAACTAGATATAAACCTGTACAGAATATTGAAAAGGCTGCATGTAAACAAAAGTGTATGGTGACGAGCTCGTTAGGAGGCAAACAGAATCCGTATAAAGAACTCAAACTGTAATGAAATTTTAAAACGATGATTACTTATCATTAAAGATTTATTTGTTATGAAAAACTATCTTGAAATTTTAGTTGACGTTTTAAATGTGCCCAAATTCAAAAATTGACTATTAAGAATGATGTACAATATGTAAAAAACCACTATGAAAGAGACCACTTTTTCACTTAATAGCATTTGTTCACGAGTCATTTAAGTTCTCAAGTCACCAAAGGTGGAAAAGGTGGAATTAAAACTCCAAAAGTCTTAGACGCCAGGTTTCAAGAACGAATTGTATTCAAAACTTTGAAAAACTACAAATTTTAATAGAAACACATTACAGACGTCCAACTTCCTCCATTCTCCTCTTTTTTGAAAGCTCTTTAAAATGAGGGGTCACACGAAAAGGTTTTACATTTGACAATTTTGAGTTACCCCCAAAATCTCAAATTTTTGGGGGACACTCAAAATTTCCAATTACGTCAAAAGATGCTTTGGGTTAAGTTAGTATCGTTCCCCAAAGGTTATTTGTTTCATTTTCTTTTTTATTATTACAATGAATTTGTTGTTACAAACCAAAAAATTAAAGAGGGGGTCGGACTTTTAGACACGGGTGATATTTTTAGAAAAAGGTCCATGTTTAAAAAGTTTTAACGAATTTTATGAATTCAATACTAAAAAGTATTGATAAAACGTACAATTCTATTTTAAGTATCGCAATTAATTAGAAAAAAAACATCATGGCAAGTCATTATTTTAAGTAGAAACTGGTTCAATAGAAAATAGAGTTAGATAATCCAAAATAAAATAGAACAAAATTAAAAATCTTTAAATTACACACATTTTTATAAGCGCATGTATGAAACTTCAAAGTACTGAATTTCACTCTGAGTTATCTTTTAAACTGTAAATAAGAACCCTAAAAAAACCTGGATATTCCTTTGTATCAAACGATAAGTGTCAGATGTCGCTTTGATTAGGCACCAGGCCCTCGTTCGGTTAACAGGCAGTTGGTGACCGATGTGTACCGTGGCAGGTGGTATGCACAGTATGTGGCGGGCGTCAGGGAAAGACGACATCAAACGCTATCTGCCCATTAAGTTAATGCCATCCATTTATGTCATGGACCCGTATAACAATTAATTTCATGGTTTCATAAATCGTGGTTTTTAATGCCTTATTTACTTTTGATTTAAGCTAATGATGGTTTGAGTCAGACCTCTACAATCTTTAGGCCTCTAGATACAATCACTTCAAATAACAGTTATATAATATTGGTTCGTTTATCAAAAAGAGTAAAGAAGTAAATATTGTACTTTATTTAATGGGCATAAATATTAATAAATATTTTTACGCCTCGCAAGTAAAACACTATCTTGCCCCGAAATGGGACTTTTATGACGAGTTGTAAACAATACTTTTCATCACGATGCAAATTAGTAACCAAACCTATACAAAATCATCCAACATTTCATAGTTTAGTAATTTTTCTATAAGCAAATACTATACGACTGAACTGTCTATTTAAGTTTACTGTCAGCTGGTTGAACAATAGGAACTTCGATTGTTTGGGTACGGCAAAGTTTGTTTGGATACGGAAAAAGTTTGTTTGGGTACGGAATTGAAATGTTTGGGTTCCGAAAAATCAGCTGATTATTTGGCATTATTTTGTTTTGATGTAAGGAAATCGAGGGTTTCCGTAGGTCTCAGCTGTATAGTAACGGGCAATTTTCGTATACAGAGTGATGAAAACATTTTTTCCATAATGTAAATGTTAACGCTTCAATAATTATATCATTTTGAAGACCATAAAATACTATAAACTACCCCAAAAAATTCAAATTTAATTTTTTAAACTTTTCTCTGGAATGATGCACAAACAAACTAAACTTAGCACCTGCATAATTTGTCTGGGCAACCCACATAAATCAAAAGAATGCTACAAAATTCATACAACACACTCCCAATCACCTAACTGATAAAAAGTTAAAAAAATGAAAGATAAAATCATTAGACTGCCATGCTGCCTAACGGCGCCCGCAAAACCTTGTACGACCTTGTGCCTTGAACCTCGTGCTTTGTTCGTAAAATACGCACCATGTACCCTCCACATCAAAAAATTAAAAACAATTTTAACTGTAAATATTCATAAAAACTCATATTATTTTCAGTAAATTTATGTTAATATTTTTTAAGTTTTGGTGCGTATAACATTTGTCAAAGAATACTTAATTCATGATGTTGGCCAAGAATAGAAAACTTTGTTGTCGTGCTTTGACCACGTTCTATGTCGCGTATCGAGTGGTATAAAAAACAAAAATTCGTGTATTCGTAATACCAGAGATTTCTGAATTATGAACTTGCGATTCTAGGCAGAATTCCGGAAAAAAATCAAATCGCTATAGGACTGTGGTCCATAGGGACCAGAGTGTAAGCCCGGGGTCTACTAAGTCGAATTCAAAATTTTTTTATTGAAAGAATAGCTATTAAGCTATTAAGATAGCTTTAGCTCTTAAGAAAACAGCTTTGGCTGACTACAGTATTAACTGATATTTACAAATCACATCTAAAAAAAGCTTTTTAAGTTCTAGGCCTACAATATTATTAAATGTCAATCTTCAAATTTGGCTATGAAAGCCTAAACAGTAATAACTTTGTAGTTGTTATTACTAGATGTAATTTAACTTCTTTTTACTCTTTTAGTTTCATTTTCACAACGTTGAAAAAGTTTATATTTTGGCACGAATATGTTTAGTCAAAGAGTTCTTTGTATTCGGGGCTCCAAGCCAACACATGGGCTATATTATCTTTCCACCAAGTTTCAATAACTATTCAACCGTTTTGAGCTAATCGAGTATCACAAAACGGATCCATTAAATTATTAGTTATTTGTAAAACAATTAAGATCGCGATTTCGAAGTATTTAGTAGATGGATGAAGTAGCCTAATTTTGTTTATTATTTTAATTCGAATGGCCAGATAAACTTTTATTCCTTTTCATAATTTTGAATGCATAGGTTGATATGTACATAATTTTTCGTAATTGTTAAATAAAATGTCATAGACAGCTTATCTGAAAAGCATTATTTATAAAAATGGAGGCTTATTAAATTATTTAAAGATGGCTGCCAATCATTTAAACATTTACTGTTATATAATAATTATATCTTTTAAAATGCTGTTTCTGATATTAAGTTATACATAAATAACCCCTTAAAATTATCTATACATAACCTATGCTTTCAAAATTAATTATTGGAAGGAATTATGATTTATTTGGCTATTCTTTATTGTATTTTGCGGTATTAAACACCACTTAGTCAGCCTTTTATAATAATGTGATATCAACCTACGTTTACATTTAAATTTATCTTTTGATTTTCGTCGGATGTCCCCTAATAACTAACTGCAAAGTAGTTTTACTACTCCGAATATACGAAAAAAATATTTATTTGTATAACATTTTAATACAAGTGATTTCCCCATTTATATACTAACTGGCACACGACGTGATATTTAATGATCAACGCTTCAGTGCTAGGAAAAATGTTTTGTGCATAAACACCCTCAGGTACTTGTGGAAATGTATGCGCTCAGTTTTGCTTTTCGAATGCATCTTCTCGAGCGAGATACAATGGCGCACTTTTGCTTTTAATACACAAACGTTTTTCGCAATATATATCCCTTCAAAATGGAGTTACAATATTCTGCAATTTTATGGTCCAAGTTAGAAAAAGGAGTTGCTTTGTTAATTTCATTTTGCTTTTTGATATATGATCTAATTACTGTTAGATCTATTGGAACTTACGGTGAAGGCTCTTGCCTAGAGATATACTTCAAATAATAATATTAATTAATTATTGCAAAAACATCAACAAATAAAAAAAAGGAATTATTTGGGACTTAAAAACATAAAGGTAACTTTAATAATCTGTTTATGCAAATATTAATGAAATTTCAGAGGTAATGTCAAAATAAACATGACAGGCTGACAGGCTGTATAATCTTTAATCGATTTACTAATGAAAAAATAAACGACATGTAAACCTAACTAAAATCTCATCGAGGACTAAAACACAACATAGAAAATATAATGAGCCTAATATAATTGTATGTGAGACAATGTGTTATAACTTTCTCCGAAACTGTTTGACACTTTCGAGCTTATGATGTTAAGTTTGAACACTCTCAAAACGTTCCTTTGAAGTACATCGACACTTCCGAACAAAGGCAGTTTAGTTATCTCAACTCATGATATTTCGGTAAGTTATTTCCGCATCATTGTTTGTAATCACTAACTCACATGGTTTTGCCATGTTATAAATATTAAAAGGAGCGATTTTATTGCCACACTATTAATACTATCTTCTCGCGGGATAAAAAGCTATTGGTATCAGTTTAGTTGAGTGTTTCAATATTTTGGGCAAGTACTCATTTCTTCTCGACGGTATCTAAGAGAGTTATGCATGAAATTTTCTCAGGAAAATTAAAACATAGTTGCTTACAAATTATTGTTCATCCGAAGAAAAAAGCAAATAGTTGAAATGTCTAATGTGATTAGGAATGTTTAAGTAGCATCTTTAAGTTGTTACATTATTAAACATAGTTGAGTAACAAGAGAGTAGACGACAATGCCAAGACACTTCACTCTATGATTAAGGTGGTTAATTAACACTTGATAGAGTGGAATGTAATTGATTTCATTGAAATCAAACCACAATAAGCTCTATCATAGTATACTACTGTCAAATGAACCGATACGGACAGTGGGAATAATTTATTTCATTAAAGTTCTATCGTAGTCCTAATAAAAAACTACTCTTTCTGAGTAAGCAATAAAAATATAATATAAGACATTTTTCACTGTAACAAATAAAAAAAAATAACCAACGAATGAGAGTTTGGTTAGTGAAGAAAATTATTGTTTGGGTTGTTTCTGAATCTGTATTCTGATTACTTCAGCATGTACAGTATTTCTTACTTAAAGATAAAAAACAGAACATGGTCAGTGGCAGTTTGAAAGGAACTTCACAAAAAGATCAGGCCATTTTCACTAGGTTAATTAAGTGATGGTCTGAGTATTTTGTATTTTCATGTAAAACTCACGTTTAGATAACAATCTGAAAAAATTACGTTTTGTGAGAAAACTGGCTATACGCGATTCTAATAATAGGAGGTTAGGTTTAGGGAAGGACAAAAGATATTATTTCGTTAAATAATGGAAATTTATTTAATTATACTACTTATCTTTCCAAATATAAAATACGGTTCAAGCAGCTTTTATTTGTATACACCAAACACTCAGCATGTTCCTCTCGAGGTATAGGTATGTAATTTTTTTACCAGTAATTGATGTGCTATTCACGAATACCAAGAGATGTAACAAATGCTAAAGCAATTGCAAACAGATTTAAATTCCGTCAAAGAAGCTGTGTTTTCCGATATTTAGTTTTAAATGACAAAGAGTCTTTCAACAAAGGTTTTGAGGCAAATAAGATCAAATCAAGGTTGAGCCCCGCCTATGTCGGATAATGAGGCCATTGACTTCTGAGAATATACTCTGTTCTATTTCTGCATTTTAAGGCGTTTCTGACTCCAATTACAGTAAAAAAAAATCACCAAAATACATTGGAAGCCATTTTTATAAAATACTTCTATAATACTTCATCCAAGTCATTAAAACAAAGTAGATCAAAGAACAAAAATGTAACAGTACATAAATCATATCTCTTCTCTTCCTCTGTCTGTAAGGTGGTGCATTAGTAGGTGCTATTAAGGAACTGAGTATCAATGTTTTACTTTTTACCGTAGTAATTCTAGACTTTTCAATTTCCAAAGTTCAGTAAAATATGAAAAAAAACTTATAGGTACGTTTGGAATTGTAATTTTTAAACAGTTTATTACAGTTATAACAATAATAGCTCTTGCTTAGGAAATAATAATTTAGATACCTACTCTCCCTGTTGAAAAGTTTATTTGTTTTTACATACGTTGAACTATTAAAATTAAAATAACCACTATTTCAAATAGTGAAATAAAAATATAATAAGGTGTTAAATAATGTCCTACTAGATACAATATTATGTATGTAACTTAGCCGTATGTAATACCAACAGCAGTTTAAAATTTACATAACAAACATAAAGACGGATACTCAGAAAACGACACGGTTTAGTTTATGTCATATTATTTAGCTGTTTATTTATTTCAATCGGTTTGACTACTTCAGTCTGTTAAATAACCAGAAAGTTTATGAAATAAAAACAAAGAATTTCTTGAATTAGAATTTCACACACAAATGAGTTATACCAAACGTTTCAAAGGTACCTTTTAAGTTTACCTCAAATTTTACTAATGGCCAACATGCTACCATGATACCTTTTTATTTGATTACAATTTTGAAGAACATAGTTTCAAAATGACATTCTTATTGGGTGGTAAATATGAGGTCTATAAACTTATCGCCCTTAAAAAAAACTTTTGACTACTATTTTAACTTATACTGCTCCCTTTTCATGAATAATATAATTTAATTCATTCTTTACTTATTTTGCATTCAAACTAACCAACTACGATCACGCAGTACCATGCAGGTAAAAAACTTAGTTTTATAGATAATCCATATATTTTTAGGATCAGAAATGCAAGAAAAATTATATCTCTAGTATAAGGAACTAAACCCAACATTATCTAACTGTACTGAATCTAAGAAGCAGGAAACTCTACGACCAAAGAGTTATTTTAGGTTAAAACTATATAACATTAAACGGAATGAGCAAAGTTTGTGTGTGACTATCGTTGGGGTCAGTTGTAATTGAACTAGGAGTTACAAATTGAAGTCATGCTCATTATAAAGATTTTTGTTTTTAACTATTTTTTAAAAGATATTTTTTATTTTAAATAATATTTACTGTTTTCTAAGTAGCTTGACCCTTAATAGATAACTGATACGGATAGAGATAACTTTTAGTTTCAATCATACGTTACGATTGAAAAAAAATTCACAACTGTTTTTTGTTTGAGGGCTAATTTATTGAGCAGTCCTCCCTTAGATGAGAAACGTTCTCTAGACCAGGAAACTGACTACAAATCTTGATTGAACGACCGGAAATGGAGCTATCTCTTGGACTCGAGACTAATCGAGTTCGAGCTTAATGAAACATGTTAAACGATCCCATCTCACAGATTGAAGAAATAAAAAACAGAACTAACCTTTAAAAACCAATGAAACCTATTTTTTGGAATATTATAAATAATTCCTGAAGTGTGATGGACTCATTGGTCAAACCAAAATTAAAGAGTTGCATATTACAGAACGACCACCTGTGCAAGGATTGTATTTTTTCAAGAATACTTTAAAACATTAAAAAATGTTTTTGTATATCTGCTATTTTTAATCTAAGTGTTGAATTCTATCTTAAAAATTAATTAATTATCAATGGGTAAAATATAAAAACCTTTTCCTAAAACCAATCGGAACAGACAAAGGACCTATTCAAAGTTAATCCTACGAAACTCATCGGTCCACCTGATAAAAGACAGTTGATTAATTACGGTACATTCAGCACAGGTTTTGGTTCCAAGTTACAGTTTGAAACGAATAAGTCTTTCTCTATACCTTATGATGTATTTTCAATACAAGTAAAAGGCGTTTGCAAACTATTTGAAATGGCAGGCGGTTTTCACAGTTATGAATAACTTAAATTGTATGAAAAATGGAAACAAATAAATCACTTATAAAGAAAATTATTAAATAGCTAACGACCGTTTTTACATTTTTAATTAAAAAAATTAATAAAACGATTTTAAGTGTTATAACATGTAATAAACCACAATTATAATACAACTAACACGATAATGGATAACAAATAAATTTAAGACCAGAGCCTAAAACATCCTGTGTTGAAAAAGGTTTGTAACTTATTTTGATTGTTGTCAGTATCTACAAGCTCTTTGATGAAAAAAATAGCCTTTGTTTCTTTGCACCATTTGTAGTCAACAAATTACGGTGGTATGTTTTATGAAAGAAGCTATTTAAATCATCCAAGGCCTGTCCAATCCGTTACTACTTTTAAGTTTAATAATCTCTGGAATATAACTCTTTAATAAATATGTAACTGATTTTGTCACTCTAAAGCAGTTTTATATTCCAACGAATTGCGAAAGAATCTTGTATATAAATCACGTTTTTTTCATTGACTGGCTTCTGCACAAGCCGCCTCACTGCCTCAACAGACCTAACCAATTTATCAAGTTGCTTGAATGGATTTATATTGAAAGCCGTAAAGCGGTTTGCAGTATGTAACCGTGCTAAATAAATTTACCACCAAAACGTATTTTCATAGTTGATATTTTTTACTTATAAAATAACTTTCAATATTGAAATCGAAATAGTTTTTGTTTTGAGATTTAAATTTATTGAATTTCTGCTGACGATTTGACATCACTAAATATTTATTGTTGATCTCTGCTAGGTTTTATAAATATATTCAAGTTATAAAGATAATTCAAAATGACTGAGCTTCCCTGATTTTGTTATTGTTTTGGTACAGTAGAATAAAAGCGAGATAATGCTCAGAGATCACATTTTTAAAATATAATGAATTCTTTAATCATAAATGTAAAAGAATACATAGAGTATTTTGTGATAGTTATGCTTCAGAGTCAAATTCAAGATTAAGAGTATTATCCAATATAATAAAAAACCTTAAGCCTTTTATTAGTTCCAATTCTTGTAGTCAAAAATATTCCACAATTTTTAACATTTTCAAACAAATCTATTGGAAACCTACAATAAAATAAAAACAATACTGTCATGGCTACAAAAACCAATGGACTTCTATTGGCAATATAAATCGACTGAGAAGTACAAGACAACGACTCAATTAATGTGTGGGCACAACATAGCTCCAGAATTTATTTTAAGTTAGAGTAGCGTTGAAAATATCTCACAGTAATAGGTATAAAACAGCGGGATAGTAGTAATGAATGTGTTATACGTATTGCAGAACATTACCAGAACGAGAGAGTGCTAGAAACGTGACGTCCCTTGTTTAGTATAAGTTCTCGGCAACCTCGCGTCGCTGGGTTCCATATTGACACTTGAAACTAGGGATAATAGACTCTGTTGTCTCAGTTAGAATAGCTAAATACAGACTGGCTATATTTTATGCAGCCATTTCTATTCCAAATATTGTTTAATTTATAAAACCTTAAAACTCCGTACTAGGAAATTAATTTGATATTTCAGTTGATTGTTTTAATTTTTTTAATTATGAAACATTACATTAAAGCTTTATTAAGTTATTTCCTGCTTAACAACTAAACATAAAATAAATGTAAATAAATATGTAATGTATCAGATAAACAAGATATTTGATACTTAGACAGTAACAAGACAGATAAATCAAGGTATATCGCAATAAATCAAGGACCGGTCATTTGTATAGAAGTCATATGCTCTAAAAATGTTATTTTAGCGAAAATTCTCTATTAATGTTAGTGAAGTGGGGTAACCATAGGGGTAACCATAAACATTTAGTGAGCCTTTATCAATAAAACAGAGTAAAATCAGATTATTACATATAATAATCAAGAATATTGTATTGAGGGTGCTATAGCTAACTAATTGTATAAAATATAAATAATTATCGTTTCGTGATTATACATTTGCACTCTCTTTGTCCACAGTTCACAAATAATCAGGAAACAAAAAAATCTGTTTTTTGTGCTTACTGCAAAACAAAGGCTTCTTGCCTTTAGATTATAATTTAAAAGCACAAGACAAAATAACTTGATTTTGTTTACATTAGTTTTTTTCAGTTTGTATCGTTTGGTTTCCCCTATGAAAATTTGCTTGATCAGACCTGATCAAATTTAATCATTTTTGATCAAGCAGGATCAAAAATGAACAAATTTGATCAGATTTGTTCAAATAACCTGATCAAGCCTGACTTGGTTGTTCAAAACTGATCAACTCGCCTGATCAGGCCTGACCTGGGTGTTCCTAATTCTTCAGGAATTTTTTATCAGGCCTGATGTTACAGCTTGAATTATCAGATTTGATCAGACTTGATCAGGCATACTGATCAGGCCTGACAGGAGTGTTCAGATTTCTTCAAGATTATTTGATCAGGCCTGATATTATAACTTGAATCATCAGATTTGGTCAGACTTGATCAGGCATACTGATCAGGCCTGACAGGAGTGTTCAATTTCTCCAAGATTTGGTCAGACTTGATCAGGCATATTTAATCAGGCCTGACAGGATTGTTCAAATTTTGTCAGGATTATTTTATAAGGCCGGATGTTATAACTTGAATGGTCAGATTTGGTCAGGCATGCTGTTCAGGCTTGAATAATAGAAATTATGTCAAGAATGTCAAAATTTATCAAATGACCTAAGGAAGAATATCAAATTAGCTGTATAATATTTAATTTAACAGTTATTAAAGTAATAAAACATCTTACAACAAAAAAAAAACATATTATAATGGCGAATTTCCCCTATAAGGAAGAAGCTGTTACCGTAGGTCTCATGGTAAGACTTAAGCCCGAGACCATCATAAATTTGTCTTTTGAGGTCCCCAGATGCCAAAAACACCATTCGTTAATTTTCATAAATATATATATGTTAGCAAACCAGCCCGATCGGACTACCGGAAGGAGGGTAAAGGGGGGTAAACCCCCCAAAAATGGGTTTTTTTGAGTTTTTTACACATAAAAATAAAAATAATCCAATTTTTATTAGCACCATTGATTTCAGCCCAAAAAAAAAAACGATTTAGTATTTTGAATCACTGCTCTATGTACTCTATGTCCATTGGTTACCGAGATATTGCAAGTGGTAAACACAGTACGTTGTCCCAATGTTAACCTTATGGGAAATAAGTAGAAACTTTTTCTCCGATTCCAGTAAATGTTAAATATCTCCCAATTGAAATACACTGCAGAATTGAAACTTTTATAGGTAGTAGTACATGATGAGGCCTATAGGTGGTATGAATGATTTGTTTCCTGCTCTTCTGTCTTCTGTTAGGCGGGAAATTTAGAGTGTATGAAGGTGCCCCTGTATGAAACTGCCCCACTCTCCCCTAAGCTAGCCAAAAACTAAATTATAAGTTACTAACATAAATTTACTGAACAATTTAGGCCTACCTTATTTCTTATCATCCACCATCTTGTGCAGATTCTATCGATAGTAAATTTCCATTGAGTAAAAACAAGTCGGAAATAAATCAAATAGAATCGGTTGTTGAGTTCTACCCAACAAACTATATAGCCTACCGAAGTTCGTCTACTTTCGATTTTGTTTTCTTTGAAATGAGATGTTTCTGTTTTTCTGCTGTTTTGTTTGAAATGTGTCTGCTTTAGAAACGAACGGCAGAAGATCAGATATGAAACTCGTATTGATCGGGTTACTGTTTATTTGCTGTGTTTTTGTTTTATGAAAAAAAAATCCATTATCTGCCCACAACTTACAATATTTCCAATATAGGCCTAATGTAGGCCTAATATAACATAAATAGGATGTGTACTTAGCTAATTACAGGTATAAACACAAATCATAGTCTAGAAACATATTTATTTCAAATAGGCCTACAGTTTGAATGTATAACAGAGCGTTATCTGTTTAGACCTATACTTGAAAATACTTGAAATAGGCCTACTTGAAATTATATTTACTAGGGTTCATAGCCTATGGATCGTTATTTGACATTATTCATTTAATTAAGGCTTACCTTACGATCCAATAATAAGTTTTTTTTGAGACGTAGGTTTCAGCGTCGAAACGCTATCATCAATCCTTATCAGTTTACAGGCCCATGTACAACAAGTAAAATATATAGAGATATGTACAGTTTATCATAATACTAATTAGTTATAAATACATAACTTTTATATAAAATGTATAAATACAATGTTAACAATATATGTGAATACAAATATTTTATAAAGTAGTAAAAAATATAAGGGCAGAAGAATAAAGGTTATACACTGATATATCTAATTTGTAAAAGAGGATGTTGGTGTATATATTTGTAGCTAAAGGACTCGGACCCTGTTGGACCGTTTAACATGCAAATTAGTACATATATATATATAACTAGCTGATCAACACGGTTTCACCCGAGGAAAAACATAAAAACTCCCTCTGTCTTTTTTTAGGGTTTAATTTGTCATACTTTTTAAGGTTGCCATGACAACCTTATATCCTTCCTTATAATTTAACATCAAAACTTTGAAGTACCATAGGGCAAAACCCTTTGGGAATTTTGTAAAACCGTTTCTTAGTGTGCATCTAAAACCCAAGAGTAACACATGTGCCAAATTTCAACTCTTTAAGTCATATAGTTTTGGAGATTTGCTGTCCGCAAGAAAACCCCTTCTCCTTTATATATATAGATTTCACAGAAAAGGTTTGGGAACTGTATTAGAACTCTTCGTGAATAACAGGTTAGACAACTACATAATTAAACCGTATTAATGCATAAAATTATTTTACAAAAAACATTAAACATAACATAACATTAAAATAAACCTCTGGTTTAAACTCATAAATCTGATAAAAAATTTAATTTTATGGTATAATTATTAAGCACTTCTGAACAAATCTGATAAATTTTTGCCTGATCAAATTTGATCAGATTTGATGGTCAAAAGTCCCAAAAACCATATTTTTCTGATCAAAACTGATCAGGCATGCATGATTAAACCTGAATAATGCTGATCAAATCTGACCAAGTATCTGAACGAAACTGATCAACCTTGATCAGTCTTACCTGATCAAACCTGATCAATACTGTAGGAGCACCTGAACAAATCTGATCAACCTTGATCAGCATTACCTGATCAAACCTGACCAATCCTGTAGAAGCAACTGAACAAATCTGATCAAGCTTGATCAACCTTACCTGATTAATCCTGAACTAATCTGATCAACCTTGATCAGCCTGAACAAACCCCTGATCAGATTTGATCAGATTTGATAGTCAAAAGTCCCAAAAACCCCGCAAATTTGATCAGTTTTGATCAAGGTTTGTTCAGGTTCTGATATTTTTTTTGATCAAACCTGACATAATTTTTTCATAGGGGTTTGCTAATCAGTCAAATAAAATAGCCATCGACCCGTATCACGTAAAATTTCTGAAAATTAACTAAGCCCTACTTTAGTCTTGTCCTTGTTTTCAGTCTTTCTTAACGTAAATGCTATTATTTTATTTGAGTTGTAACAAATCATTTAGTACATTTCGAGTAATATTTGTTTTAGTAATAAAATATTTTGCCAATTTGAAAAAGTTGTCAGGCACAGTTTATTTCCAATACACTGAATTAACCATACAAGTTAAATCTGAATCAATTTCTTAATACCATAACCCACGTTCTAGTCAATTAATTGTGATAAGTCATTTCATTAACGTGATACCAACTTTGGCCTTTAGTTCGGTGCTATCAGTATTTGGCAGTGGTGTTTGCTCTTAATTAACAGCATTGAAAATGAAGGGGAATTATAGAGTCTGAGATTAATTTGAGACCTGTACAACTGAAACGGCCGTCTAATCTATTACGCCTTTGTTGAAGAAAACAAGAAGAACGTGAAATTGTTTTTAATAGTATCCTACAGGCTAAACGTATATCGTATAATTCAATCACAATCAGAAGTAATAGTTATTAACCTAAAAATTCCAATTTGAATAATAATTTTCGGTCTTCTAAGGCTCGATGGACTGAGCCTTTTTAATCAATAAGAAGAGAGGTCAATTATTAAAAATTGATAATTCAATATTGTAATAATTCAATTGTAAATTGAGACTAAGATGTCTCTGATTTTGAAAACCGAAATCCTATAAAATTGCTGTATATTATATGTAAGAAATTAAATCAAAGCTAACAAGTTGTTAACAGTGGTCCAATAAAGAAAAGTCAGTTAAAAATTTATTAGGGGCTAGTGTTTTTAACACCATTTAGTTAAATCTACATTTTTCAACTCCATTTTTATTATTTGATTTTTACGATTCAAAGGAAGGATTGAAATGCATTTAGCTCTCCAAAGCCAATCAGAGATAGGTTGGTGAAGTGTGATTTCAATATTGAATTGTTAATTTTCCGTTATTGTCCACTTCTCTTGTTTTATTAAAAAAGTGGCTCAGCCAAACGAGTGAATTGGTATTTAATTTCTATAGCGCGGTATATTGTTTTACAAAAACTCTTTTTGTGGAAAAAATCAATTCTCCAAACACAAAAAGTATGTATTTTTTTACTTTCTTAAAATCAAATCGGGTAGAAATGGAAACGCAATTTTTTTTAATTACATGTTGATAAACTGAAAATTGCGCAATACTATTTTTTTATCAACAATTATTGCAGAAAAACTAAAACTCAACTGGAGAGAAACTGAAAAATTATTTTTGTTCAAAAGAAAAATACAATTTAGTATAGCCTATTAATTTAGTCAATCAAACCCATATTTTTACTTTTTTATTTTTGAAAATGATTAGGAAAGGCATAATTTATCAGGAAAAAGCTTTGTAGTATGAATTTATAACACTGTCTGTATCTGACATCCTGCGAGACAAGGCTGATGTTTATTTGGCCAATATCAATGAGCCACTGTTATGTGATCTCAATCAAATCAATTAAATTCCATTCCAAGTGGTAATGAAGGCTTTGATTAGGAGCACAAAGGCAGAATTCGTCACGTGAGATTTATGTTTTCTCATCCTCCAGGACTTAAAAGTATATATGCTTGTAATTTGGATTTTTTTAAATATGATTATTTTGTCATCTATGTCGTAAGAATTAGAAGTTGAAGTCACAGATATATTGCGAATTACAGTTTTGCATGAAAATAATGAATTGTAGGTTTTCTTATGTTTAATACCTCTATAATAAGTCATTTTATGAATGCAACTTTCCCACTTGTAATCTGTGATACATAATTAACAAGTACAACAATAATTGACAAACGGCGTTGTTACTTACTCAGTGTGTGTATTGTTGTGAATGTTTATTTTAACAATACTATGATGTTGCAGATGATGATTATCTCTAGGCCTATTGAAGAATTGGGTACTAGCATTACAAATAAAATAATTTAAAAAACACAAATAGAGTTTAACATTTTTTAATGGCAAAAAGCTATTTTGGTGCATATTTGGCAAAGGCTTTGTACATTTGGTCACGTTTATGTACAAATTTATAAATATAAATACTGTAAAATTTTCCAAGTACGTTTACTTTAAAAGTTAATTCGTCAACAAAGAAAATATTTCCAACACATCAAACAGTTTAGAATTCAACGTTACGTAAAATATAGGTTTTCTTTTTCATGTTTAAAAGACAAAACATATCGTAATAATAAAAAGAGAACTTTAGTTGTAAAAAGTACACTTATAAATAAATTGAAAGCTGTGCTTCACGCTTGATTGAAATTAGAATCCAATTATATTTGATGAATCATGTTTAACGTTTGACTTAGTTTTCTAGTTTTTTGGAAAAGTTGAAGTATTTAGTAATATAAGTGTTGTATTTATGTCCGTTCCATTTTTTCTGAAAATTAATAAAGATTATAATTTTATGTTTCTAAAGTTTAAAAAAACAAATACTTTAATTTACTTTTATGACCAAAATTTATAATTAATAATTTGTTCAAAGTTATATAGTGGAATTTTTACATTGATCTTACGTCAGTGAACTTCCACGTGCGATCAATGTAAAAATTTCATTATATAACACAGTATAAATAACATGTTAACAGTATGAAATAATGACAGCATTCCATCACAGAGAATCAGGTTTAAATGCAAAATAAATCTTTCAAGATGTTATTCAGGCTGAGGATATTTTTGTCTTCTTTTTGAAAGCGATTAGACTCTTGAGTCTAAAGGTTGGATGGATGGACTTAATTGTACGATTTAAACCAACAAATCTGATGGAAACCGCTAAGGCATACTAAAAATCCAAAAATTCTAACACTTTTTACAAAGATTTAAACATTAGTCTCATATGATATTTACACATAATTTTTCTTCAAATTAAAATTTGAGAAAATCATACTTTGAATACTATACAATTTACAGAGTATGGCTGCAATTATTATTAATATTTAATAGAAGAAATCCAAACTGAAATATTCTATTAAGGGTGCACAGTTTTGTTTTTATCTTCTTACATTAATTATACTTTAAAGCTTTAAAATTGATTTTAACAAACCGTTTCAAAAGGCTCATGTAGTTTAATACAGTAGTCGACAATACCTAAGTTGTAACCAGTGAGGTCGACCGAGATGACCATTATCTTCGCTTAACTTCGGCCATTCCCTGAAATGCAACGGTCAACCGCACACAGCTCTTCAGGAGTGGTGGTCAGCTCTGGAGAGAGTCAAAGCTGCATACCACAGTCTATTTCATTCGTTTATCTCTCTGAAAAATTAATGTTTGAATTTTATTGATCTAAGTAATTTTGAAGTAGTTCTCAAACTTGGAACTGTTTGATATTTTACTGGTGTATGTCGATCCTGCTAAATTGCAATTTCGAAGCAAAAAATATAAGTCATGGCAGGTTCAAAACTCTTTGTTTCTTAAAAAAAATTAATGAAACATTTCTTCACCAAAATAGCTTAGGATTTCAATTGATATATTTGATATATGAAGGTATATATCAATTCACAAATTTCACAAATTATGAAGGTATATACAAATAAGTATACATATATATATAGTTAATAGATGTTTTCGATAGCACGAAAACTTGCATATATGAAGTAGACTGCAAGTTCTACAACAAACATAGGGCACACATCAAATCATCAGCGGGCAAGAATGACTGGGCTCGTGCAGTGACTGAGTCGCAAACCATAACAGTAAAAAAATTGAAGATTGTTTCAATTTAAAAGACATACAATTTGAAAGGTTGAACTAGATGCGAACAAAAATAGAAATGCCATCAACCTTACCCCACCAAAGAGTAATAATAACAAGACATTCCTATGGGTTAAATTTAAGATAAAACGCCGAATCTAAATATTTAGCAACCCTACTTAGACAGATTTTCATCTGACTTCAAAATGAGTAATTTCATTTTTTAGTTAATGTTGATACACTTTTTTATCAAATGTTATGTTTTATATTTCATGGTGTTTTTTTTTTGTTTTTTGTTATGTTATACATATTTACACACCTTATTTATGTTATCTAATCAAGTTTACAAACCAAAAGATTTGTGACATTTTGATGTATGATGTTATGCCGATAATTAGGACTGTTATATATGGTGTTTAACAAATTTTATTCAGCGAAATGCCCTTTTAAAAACTTCTAAACCGTCTATGATGTTATGAAGATATTTTAAAACAAATCAATAAAACCTCTTTGTTCTGAGAAGCAAACATTCGGTCCGATGGTTTTAACTGACAGAAAATCTCTCAATAAAGATATATGAGGAAAATCACTTCATATTTAAGCTCCATCATTTTAAAAGTGAAGAGATCATTGTTTTTGGGAATGTATCCTGTTCAGTGAGTCCTTCACAGTATTTAACACTAAAACTGCCACGAACTTCAAGTTAATATTTTAATATTAACTTCCTTGAAATATTAAAATATTTCAAGTGACCTTTAAAAAGGCTTAAGGAAAATACTTTCTAAATAATTTATTATCTATTCATCGTAGTTCTCGATCTATTTATATCATAGAATGGGCTGTTTTAGTCCAAAGCAGAATATTTTAAAACGGATTTCCTAAAAATTATTTCAAAATCAAGTTTTTGGGTTAATATTTAGGCAGAGGGATTGTTAAATTTGAAAAAATCAACCAATATTTTTATACTGTAATAATAAACAATTAATTTAAATATCATCAAATATTTTTTAACCTTCCACAAACAGCCTTAAACAGCTTCACATGATAATATGTGGTTTAAACTAAGACATTAAATCGAATTGGGAAAGTTTGCGTGGACTCTGCTATCAGGACTTGGGACAAGTTAAAACTACGGCTACACTTAAGCCGATTGCAGCCCATTATTTCGAGTCCAAAATGTTAACAGTTTGCCACAATATACAAGGTGTCCATTAAAAACGTTTAAGGATTTCAGGAGGTGATTCCTTACATCAAATCTAAGGAAAAAGTTCCTATAAACATGGTCCTAAAATGCTCGGTTATCCCTCCGTCGGTCTGTATGTGTTTATAGCATGATTTTGCATAACTTTGGAACTACTGAAGAGATCAACCCCAAATTTGGTACGTATGTGCTGGCTAATAGGACCTATTTTGGTGCTGAGTATCAAGTTTCTACTTTGTACCATTTCAAAATGGCAGTCATTTTTATATTTTTAAACTCAATATCTTAAAAACTGCAAATTTTACAAAACTTTTACTGGAGACAAAAAAGATGAGCAATTTAGTTTCCGACAAAACAATATAAATATTAGTAAGATCGAACTACATTTAACAGAGTTATTGCAATTTTTCCGATTGAATACATGCAGCTAGATTGCTTTATGGCAGCTATGGCAAATTTGCTTGAATTCTATAAGCAAAATTGTAATAACTCTGTAAATTTCGGTTCGATCTCAATAATATTTATATGGTTTTATAGGAAACAAAATTGCACAGCTTTTTTGCCATTTGTGCAATTTTTATAAAACTTACGGTTTTTAAGCTATTAAGTTTTTAAATATAAAAATGTTGCCATTTTGAAATGGTAAAAAGTAGAAAATTGATACTCCCAACCAAAATAGTTCCTATTAGTCAGCGCATATTTACCAAGTTTGAAGTTGATCTCTTTATTAGTTCCAAAGTTATGCAAAATCATGTTAAAACACATACAGACCGACAGACGGATAACCGAGCATTTTGGGACCCATGTTTATAGGAACATTTTTTCTTAGTTTTGATGTAAGGAGTCACCTCCTGTAATCCTGAAACGTTTTTAATGGACACCCTGTATACAAATAAAATCAACGAAGAAAATTCTTATAATTAAAAATACTTTAACTTTCACTTTCAAAACTCTTTATTAACATATTCATGGAAAATAGTATCGTCGTCAATATATAACATTTTTGTACAACGATTTCCTTTTACAGAAATTAGTCTTTATAATATGAGAATTAGTTTTCTCTGTAGAAGGATCTCTTCAACAGCCCCATCAACGCTTTCTTGAAGTTTTTTGGTTGTTGATGTTTCAAGTTGTCTACCAGCTTGTTGAAGTGCAGAGCACTTTTGTATGTGGATTTTCTTCCAAGCTTTGGTGATGCTTTGGTAAGCCAAGTTCACTGCATTTCTTATGTTGTGGCTATTTCATTTTAAATAATATAAACTAGCACAAAACAAAATTAAATATAAAAATAAACTAATAAACTATAGCAGATAAAAGCTATAAAAATTTAATTTAGAATATAATGTTTTATATTAACCTCATATTTTAACAATTGTTTTTCACAGGTGAATACAAGAAACGTAAATGGAGCAAACATCTAAACACTGTTACAGAAATGAAAACATTTTACCAGTTAGCAAATACTATTTAGTAAGACATTCTTACTACAATTAAATTTTAGAAAAATCTGTTCCTTGCAGTTGGCAGTACCACTAAAGTGGTATATTCTTTGACGAGGAAGGAATTTGATCTAATTGCCCTCCCATCATTGAGTAATCACATTCAGCCTTTAGTCTAACCTGCATGAAAAAAGTGTTTTTTTATTCGGAGGGAACTTTTACTTAATTTTATTATATTTTTCTGTGCGAAAATTGCTTGCCTTCTTCGTCCCAGCAAGGTCCAGAATGGGTTAAAATCCTGCTCTTGGATATTATAGTGATTTGTTTAAGTCCTGTCTTGTTTTATCCTGTAAGGACTCGCCCTCGGATTGATCCACGAGCAACCAAAAACAGTTCATGCGGAAAGAGCTTTATAAAGGCAAATTATAGGAAAAGGAAGCAGCCAAGATGTTTAATTACGTCTTGTAAAAATAAATACACTATAGAAATATTGATGATTAATACACATTATCTTATAAAAATATTTAGTCATTCCAAGTGTTTTATTTAAAAAAAATTAGAAAAAAGAGTTTAGTTAGAATATGGAAAAAAACACTGCCAGTGTCATAAATGTTATTTATTTTAACAACTGAGGATGATCATCTGCCAGAACATTAGTAAAAGGATTAACCGCAAGGCATGTTGGCTAAGTTGTGTTATTCATATTTATCTACTCTGACTTTAGCTGCGAACCCTGTGTCAACGACAGAAATTAATGTCTTCATTTAAGATATTATGTGCTTAGTTTGTAGTTTTCTCTGCACAGGCATAATATATTTAGTATGTTGTAATATAATATATTTATAAAAACAATAAAAGAGGCGGCAGTCTTAGGCTCTAAAAGTAAGAGCCTAATTCTACTGTATTTCCAAAAGAAGAAATGAAGCCGATAACAGAACTTAATACGTTTGTTATAATACCTCGTGAGTGTGAAACACCAGTACCAGACTAAATTTAGATTTTTTTTATATGTACCCATTTTTATTCTATTTCATTAAAGTGTTTCATACTTATCTTAATTTTTTTTCATGTGAGTAATTAAAATCCATAGAAGTTATTATAGAACTGAACAAATAATTTACCTCTTATTTCAAAGTAAACTATTCAGTGTTAATACAATTGAGGTTCTTCACGTAGCTTCTAATTTACCAGAAATAAACTATAGATTAACCAATACTTCTAAATCTGCTCCAATATCCTCTTACGAGCTACATGTAAAGTTGAGACCATTGTCTTTAACTATTTGTGGTTAGACGAAGACATATGTTAGTTAGAAGGACGTTTAACCTTAGGACTGACAGTAATACAATTTCTCCGTTGATGTTCGAATCGTGCCCACGTCGTATTGTTGGAGATAGAAACTCTTGCACATTTGAAAAGGCTTACTGACTTCAATATTGGTCGATTGTATTGTAAACCCCTTTAACTTAAAAAAAATACAACTTGAGCTAATATACTAGTTTTGATTTAAATCAAATCTTTGCAGGTTTCACCCAATTACAAGGATGCAGTTTAACTGTATAACTTATATAACAGCCGAATTCGGTTGATTGTCTGAGTTACTCATTGACCGGACAGTTTCTCAAGAAACTAAAAAGACTTTAGACCACGGAACTTGGCCCAATTATTATTTAAGGCTCTTAATGCGCTCTAAGATTGAATTAAAAATATTACCTCTATAAAACAAAGCAAAAGTAAAGAAGGATGATAAAATTCTAAATTAAAGCCTCTTTCAGTTTTTAAAGTATAATTTTTAAAACTTATATTATGGCCTATACAATTATTTCAAAAGACGATATGGATGAAAAATTAAATTTTCTAAACAAAAGTGTATAAATTTACTAAATCTTATATATATATATGTCATCACAGTTTCTCAAAAGTTCAAGAATGTAGTGAAGTTCGGCACTAATATTTTTTGTAACTTTGTATGTACAGATGCGTCCTATGAAGGTACCTGAAAATATTTTCTCTAAGAGACCTTGAGGTCTATTCTCCCTATAATCTTTATAATTGCTTAATATACCGATAATTATTATCAAAATACAGAAAAGCACCGTTCAATTTTACATATTTTCACATCAAAAACAAATCCACTAAGGTTATCTACCTTCGTTGGTCAAATGCCCTCCTACTTAACATGATGTATTATCGAACATTAATAAGATTATAAGATTAACTTGATGTAATATCGAACAATATAAATCACTTGACTGTGCATAACTTAATACTTATTGAGTTTAGTATATGTACTTACGAAAATAGAACATATCTCAGGGACAAAGGTCATGTTAGCTCATCACGTAAAAAACTTTTTTTGTTTTGACACAAGCTGCATTTCAGATTAAACACAATTCAAGTGTTAAATTAAACATAATGCTCATATTACTACTTGTCAGCGTAAACTTAAACCATATCTTTACAGATTCAATTGTACAAAGACTGCAAAATATAACAAAGTGCACAATAAATATTGAACAAAATTATTCATCCCCCATAAATAAAAGATACCGGTTACTTAATTGCAGTTACATTCATACAACGGTTTTGGTTCCAAGATTGATTTAAATGGGGGCTGGTCTCTTTGTTTGACTAATACAATGATTGTCTCTTGACAGTGGAAATAATTTATTTTGACAATGGACGACTCGAGTAGAACAAGTGTTTAGTTATCTTCTTAAATTTCCATAAACGATGGATTAAATTTATCAAAGTTAAATTATATCTCAAGTATGATATTTTTTCCTACGTAAACTCAAAATAAAATCGTATTCCTAAATAATGTTTTGGAGTTAAAGACATGCAGTGTGTAAAAAAATCCGTCCCCCTTTCTTTAATTTTTTGTTTGTTAAAACAAATAACTCACCTTTGGGAATAATACTAAAATAACCCAAATTGTTTTTTGAAGTTACCGAAAATTTTGAGTATCCCCCAAAAAGGGGTGGGGTTTTGGAAGCAACTCAAATTTTTCAAATGTAAACCCCATTTGAGTGACCCCTTATTTTAGAGAGCTTTAAAAAATAGGCGAATGGTGGAGGTTGGAGGTCTCTAACGTGTTTCTATCAAAATTGGCAGCTTTTCAAAGTTTTGATTACAACTCCATCTTGAAACCTGGCATCTAAGACTTTTGGAGTTTTTATTTCACCTTTGGTGACTGAAAAACAGAAAAAAATCTTTGAAAAATTATTAAATGATAAATGTGGCCTCTGAGTAGTATTTGAAATTTTGTCAGCCCCACAAAAATTGAGGATTTTGGGGGCAATTCAAACGTTTCTTATGTAAATCTCTTTCAGGTGACCTCTTATTTTATAGAGTTTTTTAGAGTTGTGTGCTTTAAAAAGCTCTTTCAATTTAGGGGTCACTCAAAAGAGGATAATTATATTAGTGAAGTTCAAGTTGCCCCCCTAATCCCACTTTTTTAGGGAACACTCAAAATCTTTGGTAACGTCAAAAAATAATTCGGTTTATATTAGTATGATTCCCCAAAGGTTAATTGTTTGTCTTAACAAACAAAAAAATCAAAGAGGGGAGGATGGACTTTTTTACACATTGTATATATAAGTCCAAAACAGGTCCTGAAAAATGGAATGTATCAGTCCTAATTAAACGTTCTACTGATGGAAAAGAAACCTTATCAACAGAACACTCTAAAATAAACAGTTTATTAAAATATTACCCTCCTCTAAGAAGGGTTTTTATTTGCATTGTTTTTGTCGGTTTATCTGGTCTTTAAAATGGACTATTAAAAGCGTCAGTATAAGTTTAAGTTAACAATTAAAGGTAAGTTAACAGAATAATCTGTATTAAAACTGGAATTCCCAAGATCCATTTCAAAATATAAATAGTAGCCTGCAGTGACATAAAAAGTACATACGTATTTCATGACTGTAAAAAATACTTGATTAACCCTTTCGGTCCCAGCGTCCATGATCATGGACACACATTTTAGACAATTATTTAAAATACTTTCTATCAGTTTACATCGTTCCAGTCCATTTGTCCTGGTTCATGGACTCTTTAAGAAGGGAATTTTTGCTTTTCATCAGATTTTAGGTTGGCTATCCTGATATCATATGTTGTTTGTGAGAGCATGTCTGACTATCAGTACAACAGAGCTCGCAAGCACTTTTTTATTACTTATTTGGCAACACCCTACATAAGTTAACGTTATAAAAATATTACAATAGTAATCTAAAAGGATCAAATTAACTTCATATGCATTAGTTATGGCATGACATTAATTATTTTTGATGCCACAAATACTTAAACTTATGTGTCCCAGAACGTGGACGATATGACTCAACAGGTTCTTGATGCCCATCTAACCTAAAAAATCATTGTCTAAGTTCATGGACAATTGTACTGAACAGTGAGTGGATGTTCCTTTACTGTAAAATATATTTACAGTATATAAGTAATATTACACCATAATTCTTCTATTATATTGTTGTTTTTATTTATTTTAGGCCCTAGTCGAAGGCAAAATTAAAAAATGTTGTTTTATTTTTAATTAATTGCTAAATTTGGGGTAAAAAAATCATCCGAGTCATTTTGTCCATTTTCATGGACAGTTTATATTTTTTATATAAATAATTTACCAAAGGGGTAACAAAGCTTTTGTTTATTTTTCTTATATGTTTAGAAGGTAAACAATATTTTCTTTTTTCCTATTGTATTTTGTGCTTAGGGTAAATCTGATTTTTAGTGCGCAAAGTGTGGGCTTGTCGTAAGACAAAGCCTTTTTTATGATAACCATAGGAAATTGTGTACCAAATAGGCTCCAAAATATATCTTTAAGGTTATTAGACGTTTTTATTGTCAATAAAACCAATTTTTTCAAGTCTTATATAATCTTTATTTTTTATTTTTGACTAAAAAAAATTTCATTCAGTCACTTTGTCCATAATCAAGGACATTTAAACTTTTTTAAATAAATAATGATAAAAATTATTAAAAATTATTTTTGGCCTTCCTAGACACTAATTAAACAAAATACAAAAGGAAAGATTTTTTGTTTGATTTTTGAAGTGCTGGGACCGAAAGAGTTAAATATTGTATATGAATTACTGAAATCTTTATTAGTTGGCCCAAGTAAATTGTGGTACATGGTAGTGTACAACTAGTTAGAAATAAACGAAAGTTGATAGAGATATCTTGGCTTTCAACGCATAACAACACGCGCATTCAATGCACGTAAATAGTTTTTGCGCACTCAAAGAAACCCAGTTGTACAGCTGAATCCCTAGTTTTAGCGCCCGCGAGAGAGACGGAAGAAGCCCAATACATCTGAGACTGCTCGAAACCGAACCCTTTGTTAGTTACTATGTTTGTTGTCACCTTTGGTGTTCCAGTTGCAGGTCCTATTGCTTCAGAAGTTTAACTGTCCAGTTGCATAACAGAATCTCTAGTGACAAAGCTAAAGCCAAGGATCGATTTAGGTCTCATTAGCATAATTTCTTACAACAGTAGCACAGACGACCTGAGACCGAAACAGTTATTAGCTTCTCAACTAGCAGCTTTTCACTTTTCTTTCATGGGTATGAAAGTGATTTCATAAGTGAACAAAGTTTCAGAAATACTGATAGGCATTAGTACAATAAATAATAATTAATCACATGAATAATTTACAAGCGATTTAACGTGACTTAAAGTGATGTTTAACACTGCTTATGTTTTCAAATAATTTTATGAATCCTTTTGATGACGTGTCGGAGTGCTGGTTAACATTATTTCATGAAGCCTTAAATTTTTTTATCACTTTTGCGTGAAAGAGTACTTAAGTTTGTACTGTGAATTAAGAAATTCATCGTGAGATAAGAAGAAAAAGTATTATGGAAAACTTTAATTGCGTTCTGATAAAGATTAATCCTAGCTAACTTATCGACATGTGAAGGTTTATTCCTCTAATTTATCATAATTAGCTAGCATTTTAATGAAAGTATCGGGGGTAGCTTAAGTTGCCCCAATAATCCCACTTTTTTAGGAACACTCAAAATCTTTGGTAACGTCAAAACATAATTCGGTTTTGTTAGTATGATTCCCCAAAGGTTAATTGTTTGTCTTAACAAACAAAAAAAATCAAAAAGGGGAGGTTGGACATTTTTACACAGTGTATATATGAGTCCAAAAAGAGGTCCTGCAAAATGGAAGTAAATGAAAGCAAAGGGGGTAGCCTACTTTTGATCAATAAAACCTGAACAAATCTGTAAATCAATAGTTAAAACATGATTCCTTAAATCCCATTTTCAGTTAAATGTAATTTATTAAGTAATATAATATGTACTGATTATAGAAACAGGATATATTCACTTATTAATCTTTACCATTCAACAATGATTTGATACAATTGTCTTTGGAATCTACTTTAATGAAGTAGACTCCATCAACAAAATCTTATGAGGTAAATGAAATAAAAATCAAGACTCGCATTTGCCTGCACAGATGGTGAAGTCATCATCTGCTGGAGAGGCTCTGTTTACATTATCTCATCAGGCGAATTGTTTCATATTCCAAGTGTATGAAATCAAACTTCAGTTTTTTATTACGTTACTTTGTCGAGTGCACAATAATTCCACAAATAAATATATGAAAACGTTTAATAACAATTAAAACCTCTTTTAATCATACACGTATATTTAATTCCTTATTGTTAAATCAGGCCCTGCTTCTATTTAAATATCAGAGCTCCACCAAAACACAACAGTTTATAAATGAGAGGTCATAAACAAACAGGATATTGTGTTTCCTTCATAACACTAGGACTTCTTAAGTCCATTGTTTCTTAAGGCATTTCTTTGCAGGTTTTATTTGCTTGAAAAATTGTATCGTAGTAAGGTAAATTTCTTTATCTTCGGATAGGCCTTTAATTATAGTTACTTTTAACATAGTATTCTACTTTGAAAATATTCTAAATAAATTACAAGACTTCGTTATGATCAAACTATAAATGCTCAGATTTCATCTTCTGGGCGAAATTCTTCGTAAAGAAGTAAAATATTTGGGAGCCTGCCCCGACGTTAGCATGAATTTTTTTTAAACCAATTTCCCTCATACACAGCGTTTTATGCATCTTTGCTCTATGTCTTTTGATAGTAGCTATTATTATTTAGGAAACAATTCTATTCTAGTTTTAGAAAATACATTGAATTTTCTTGTAGGTCACAAGATATTAAAAATACCTTTGAACGACATATAGTGAATGAATATATGAAATAAAAACAAATTGTGGTATAGTGCTACACTTACGATTCAACAAAAAATAAATAAACCCTTGCAGAAAATAAGCAAATTATCTACTATAACAAAAGAGTTAATTGGTATTACGTAGACCTTTCGAATTTAAATTTCAATGTTTTCCCATTTTGTAAATACACAATAATGAATAGTTAATGTTAAGTATTAATTAATTTTAATAGTACTGAGCCAGAGTTTTACGTTTAATCATTACATTGAACCAATAGCAGCATGATATATGTGACTCTCCTTTAACCTATTCCCTTCAATAAATTTAATAATATTAGAATAGCCAAGAATTTATATCATATTATAATTCAGATATTTGTCAAGGATAATTTAAAATTCCAAAAAAAATTAAAAAAGGATTTATTGTAAAAAATTATACATAATTGGGTAAAAAAAGGAGTTACAGTTGATTTCATGGCAAATTAAATTGAAATCTTATCACATCAGCAGTTTTTTCCTGTTCTCGATATTTGTTGTCCAGTGGGTGATTGTCCGCTGCTGTAGGTGAGAGGAAGGGGGTAGCTTATCGTCGAGATGGTGTTGGTCAGAGGCACAGCAGGAGCTCCTGGTGGCAACGCCGCGAATGAACTGCCTCCAGCGCTCACTGGGACGGCGTAGAAGCCTGGACCAGCAGATGAGTAGAAACCTCCAGCAGTCTGCGGAATGATGAACTGCTGGCTGTAAGGAACTGGAATTCTCGTTTTATCTATAGTTTGAGAAGAATAGAAAGTAGAGTAACCGGGAGGTAATGATTGAATGGCAGACTGGGATTTGGTCGAAGGAGGTGAATCGTCTGATGTAGATTGAGAATCCGAAGAGGTCATTGAAGATACAGAGGAATCTTCCGAGGTTCCGTCATTAGAAGACTCTTGCTCTCCTACGGTCTGAGTTGAAGTAGCTTTCTCTGAGTGCTGTTCGTTCGAAATGTAAAATACGTTCGGATAGTATGCTACAGCATAAGAAGGCGGTTGATTATACAGGTAAGATGAATCCGGAAGAGCCACTTTCGGTCCTGGAAGAGTAGTTATGTAGTGGCCCTTTGAATTCAGTGACGGTGGAGTAATGATGACTTCTTGAGAAATTCCTTCATCGCCTTGACCCCCTATTGGAACTGGGTACGAAGACGGTCCGGAAGGGATTGACTCGGGGAAGGAAGGCAAAGCTGGTGGGGAAGTGGAAGATACTATTGTTGGAGTTGGAAATGCTCCTGCATATGGTGGAGAAGGGGTAGTTGGAGATGACGCAGACGATGGAATGGTCGGTGGAGAAAACGTTGAGCTAGAGACGCCAGGGAGCTGAGGGGCTGGAGTTGAAGGTAGGGAAGAGACGGGTGGGAACGAAGGAGAGCCGGGTAATTGAGAGCCACTATCAGAATATTGGGGAGAAGACGATATTCTCCAGACATAAGAGTTTGGAGGACTTTGAGAGAGAGTAGAAGGTTGAATATGACTAGAGTAGGAAATTGGTGTTGGAGTTGAACCAACATCAAACGAGGTTTTGGCCCCAAAGTTGATACCGGGAACCCCGTAAGTTTGAGATGGGGCAACACTAGAGTAATAAGAGTACAGGGGAGTTCCTGAGGAGTAGGTCGGTGGAGTGAGTATTGTGGGCTGAACTGTTGGACCTGACGAAGGGTAGTAACAGTCAGGTGCATAAGAGCCTGTGTTAAAATGATACCCTCCTGTGGAGTAGTAGTTTTTGTTGTACCATGTTTGATAAGGATAGGTCGGGTAAGACTTTTTATATGGCGTGTACAACGGGTTGATGTAGTTTACCTGTTTCGGCTTCAGCGGCTGATAGTAGCCACTACCACTACCAGAAAAAGAGTAAGATGGATATTTTTTAGCAAACCCAGGGTAATTTGTGTGACCGTAGCCGGAAGAATAAATCGGGAAGCTTCCGCCAAATGATGAAGTTGGTGACTTCAGGGCGGAGAACGGATAGAACACCTTATCCTTTAGATATTCCAAAGTCCTTGCTTTATCTTGCAGTGGGTTGAAAATCCCTGAAAAAATTGTTATCTTAGTTTTGTATTTTTAGTTTGCTAATAATCTTACAATTTTAAACGGAAGCGCAAAATACCATTGTATTATACTTGTCCATCGAGGTGATTTGAACTTTTATCATTTGTTTTTCATAAATACCTTTTTAATTTTTTTCATCATCGTCTCAATATCTCAAAATTAAATAACAGTTTCTAATTAACAAAATAAATAATTCAATACAAGATAGCACGCACTGGATCTCTCAGTCATGGAATTACAACCTTAAAGAGGTATATTGTACAATAATAGTTAGATATAATTAGATGAATTGTATATCATCTACTTGAACGTTTCAATAAGTAATAATATTGCTAGATTCTCTTTATATGTATGTAACATTCAAAACTTCTGAGTCAATTAGATTGAAATTTCGCACATTGCTTGTAATTCACCTTAACTTACATTTATACGACTCTTCAGTTTCAATAACAATTTTGGAAGTGTAAAAACAATCAATTCGGTATGTGTACAGCTGATTAGTGAAACTAATATGGCGGAAAAGTAACAACGGTTTTAAGTTATTTTATTTCAAAAGCTTAAATCCCTTGAATATAATTTCTAATCCGAGTGAATAACTCACTGGTAGAGCAACTAAAGCCTTGAACTTGAATTCGATAGTTTGTTAAAATGGTTTAGTGCGTGAAATACTCACAACCAGTTTCCTGAGTGTCGAGATCATCTTTGTATTCTTCGGCGTCAATTTCCTTGATGTCCTCCTTCTTATCGGCAGTTGTGATACAACAAACCAAGGATGTTAGGTGAAGAATTATAAGGAATTCCTGGAAAACATAACATTGCCAAGACGGTTTTAAACTATAATGTAAATTTTTATTAGTAAACTAAAACACGTAATATGGAGGATTAACACCAAGCCAAAGTTATGATTGCAAAATAATGTAATTTGATGTTTTTGATAAATTATAATTAATGGACAGTAAAACGAGGTATTATCTATCAACAATAAACTATCCGAATTAAAACATAATCTTTCAGAGGCCTTAAACTATATTCCTAATAATTTCACCACTCTTTCTTGATATCAGAGTTGATTAGGTATATGTTATTATATAAAATTGGTTTAGGGCGAAAATAACGTTGAATAACTGTGTATTAAAATCCAATCGTTAAATCATTTAAAGTTAAAAAATATCATTTACCTTATCATATAAAATAAAATACCCTTTGGTAATTCTGAAGAGTTGAAGGGATGTTTTAGTCAATTGTAATTCCAAACAAATATCACTAAATAATAACCGACTTAATAATTAATTCTCCAATATTTAAATTAAAATGATAGTAATACTGGAGGAGTTATCTACATAATAATATACGAGGTGATTTCTTTTCACACTCATATCTCGGCAGCGGCTGGACGGATTTCAACGAGTTTTCTTAATAAAGGTATTTTTACTTAGGTTTCCTAGAATTCTAAGGGAAGGAATCGCTTAAGTATATTAAAGGCGGCAGTATGTAACAGGGGCTCCATTTAAAACTTTATCAAGCTCAATAAAATCACTTTGTTAACTTTGCTTGCAACATAAAATTAGAGATGTTTTAAAATAGTCCAAAGAATAGCCAGCCGAAGATTGTAGCAGTTTTATAAACCAATCATAGAAGTTTTTCTAGGTGAAGCTGAAACACAATAATCTAGAAACAGTTAAGTTTAGAAAATTCGGTAACTTCCATTTTTATAAAACGACCAATTTATAAAGCATCCAAAATCTCTCAGGATTAAGGAAGCCTCCACCCACTATACCTAGTTTAATTAAATCGGATGAACACTGGATTAATTTGGCAAAACTTTCCAGATGTGTTTAATAATTAGTTGAGACAGAAGTTGGGCGAAGCTTGGAAATACTTCCTTCAGAGTTAATCTTGAGACTTCACATTACATAAGTGTACGTTATTTTATAAAAGCGAGTTCTACAAGTTATACCTAAAAATTAGATTTTTACCAAATCTTATCTGTTTTACAGACCAACAGAGGCTCCAAATTAATTTTTAATTTTTAGAAATATCAAGCACTTTCATCATATTTCATAACTAGGAGGCGTAAAAACATATTGTGATACTCGTTCAATTAAATTGTTATCTGTAAATTAATATAATTTTGTTTGCGTGGTACTTTTTGATAATTTATTTAAAGAAATATTTGAAATTATTGGGTTACAATTATTGATTGCAGTAAATTATATCTTATTAACGTGGTGTAAAATAAAATATTTAATTAATTTACTCATAATCACCAAACTAAATAATTAAACAACCAAAAAAATTATTAAAACAAATAGTTAAAACTGATTATATTTTATGGCTGTTTACTATACTATATTTTATGCATAAGAACCCTTCAAACAAATAAAGTAGTTGCGAAAAAAATATAAATCAGAACATTTTTATTAGCCCTAAAATTCAGTTCTATTGTTAAATTTAAATCGTGTGAGATACATTTTAGCAGCACAGGAAAATTGGCTTGAAGTCAACCCCTAGTAGTATCAATCTTAGTTATGTGCGCTATGAAAATGTCATAGTATTACTATTTGCTACTCTTTAAAAGTTAAGTGTAATGCTTGAAAAAAGCTTACAATTCATCGCAATATTTCTGTTTGTCAACTATAATAGTCTAGTGTACTCAACGTTTCAATAGAGGCAGCAGTAATTACATACAAGTTAATTGTATTTAATTACTGTTCCCTTGAAAATGCTACATCAATGAGGAAAAAGCTTGAACTGTTACTTCGTTTCAATGTATTTCCTTTTATGTCTATGTAGCTTAAGACATAAAAATATTAATTAAATATACACCCGGAAAATAATCAAAATTTTATTGATATTCAAACAAACATTTGATATTTTATCAGTCATGAAATATTTGATATTTAAAACTGTTGGCATGAAATTTGTATGTGTTTTAGATTATTCAGGTTTTTTACTGGATATATTTGATCACATCGGCTTTAATTTTTTTTTTTTTTACTGACAATCAAACTATAGCAAACCGGAACACTTTGTTCTTATGTAATTGTAATCCTGATGATATCTTAAGAGATTATTAAAAAATGCCACGATATGTTGTATGACAATGATTAAGACTGATTTTTCGATTTGTACGCAATCATCATAACAAGTACTTGCTAATAACTCCGGCTTCACAAGAGAAAACCTTTGCATAAGTTGTAACCTTGAGAGCCTACCCTGAAAATGACATGCTTTAACTCCGTGCAGTTATGCTGTACAGCAATTAAATACACATTCCTTATGGAACCTACATATTATGACAAATACTGGCAAATTCGGTATTATTCGACGACAGTTGGAGAGTTAAAACCCTAATAGTCCGTTTAGGGAAGGAAATTTTCTGTTGGTTATTGATTTTTCAAGACCCATGGGGAATGAATGGTAAGAGAGTGTTTAGGAGATAATAGCTTTTGATGAATGCTCTTTAAAAGAAATTGCATGACTAAAACGATAACAGGCTTATTTAAAATTATCAATACCACCATAAAATAAAAACTCATGTAAATGCATTTTGCAATAATTCTGTTCACAAGCTAGGGCTAGTAACATAATTAATAATTATAAAGAACTGAGTACCATTTCATTATTATCATGGATATTTTATTCTGTTTAATGGTCACGAGTTATGGATAATTACAGACGATGGTTAGTGGTTGTGGTATTTTCTAGTGGGGATTAACGTCCACGCTCGCGCTCTGGTCATGTTCATTAATAAGACCGTCGTGATATCTAGACCAGTTCGTTATTAATTGGCAAAATTGTGGTTCGGATCTCACGTTACACTGAAGGTCCCTAAGTTGCCACTGGCAGTTGGGCCATTAATTAACAGTCCCGTCTAAGACACTTGTCGGCCCTAGACAGTAACAAGACTTCAAGATCGCGCAACAATGATGCTAGAGTCATCTTTCATTCGCCGCCTTAAAATATGAATTACTGGTCTTATATAATTATGTAACGTAATTTAACTCCATCGACCTTCTTCGTCTTTAAGGCCATTTACAAGATCTGTATCAAAATATAACTAACTTCATTATTTATAAGTATTGTACAGATTTAAATTGACTCCATCTGATTTAT
Organism: Flexamia atlantica; assembly: GCA_035578135.1. NCBI lineage: Eukaryota > Metazoa > Arthropoda > Insecta > Hemiptera > Cicadellidae > Flexamia > Flexamia atlantica. Next base: position 30,886,520 of record JAQJVK010000003.1, read on the forward strand.
TTTTTACTTTGGTTGTTTTCAATATTTTAATTTTGTCATATATTGGGAAATGACGACAAAAGCATTTAATCGTTAAGATTTTTCACGGCTGTTTTAATTCACAAAAAACTAGTTTACAACAGAGAAATTTCTTAGATTTAACAATTAACTTCCAACATTAAAAGTAGTAAGTCACTTATCAAAAATTTACAAAAAGACATATTAATGCGTGATATTTATTTCAAATTATTCAAATCATCCTTGGATGTATAATTTATTAATAATGCACCGAATGTTAAAACATCCAATTAAGGGGGGGGGGGGCGTGAGTTTGGAAAAAGACTTAATCATACGCTATAGGAACAGAGCTTAACAAAATCAAAATAATTGTAGGATACTCAAATAAAAATAAGAAACCCGATATTAAAGAAATTGTGAAAATATATTTAATATAAAGAAATAAATTGACCAGGAGGATAATAAAAAATCAGATGTACTCCTAACATGTACATTTTTTATAATAATTTGATATGATAATCTTAGGATTACATATTTCAAATTTCTAAAACTGCCAAACGGTTTTCGAAATATAATTATTCGATAAAAACTGGTCGATAAAAAATCCAATACACTAATGACAGGGTATTTAGTTTACTTATCAATGTTTAAAAAGTATATAGATTATATCAATGTCAAAAGGTGTCAACTTACTCGTGTTGTGAGAGCCATGGTGGACGCCGGGAGTAAAGCTGCTCGATGGTTATATACCTGGGTAGGAGTGAGTGTTAAGTGAAGCTATGAATGAGCGGCTGAGGTCATTCGCACACGGAGCCGCGCCGAGGTGATAATGACTGGGAGGTCGCCCTGTGGACGGCGTTTGCTGGACATCTCGATAGTGGGGGGTCCGGGGAGTCTGGGGATCTGATGGAGCTGCTGGGTACGGTAACAGTTTTTTTTTTTTAGAATATTGGTTTATTTCAAAAAATATGTTCCTCATTCAAGCTTACCTAATTTTAACATAAGTTGGGTTAATATTCTTGGCCTTCCAAAAAAATTAAATAAAATTATTTGATATTCGTATGGAGTGTCTGGTAAAATCTTCATTCCATCAAGTCAGATTTGCTTAGTTTTACGTTTGAATTCTAAATGGAATGCAACGATAACTATTATATTTCCACAAAGGCCAAAGATGTTTTTGTAAAAATTAACTCTTTTTATTTTGATCCATTAAATCACACTATGACATTTTTTAAGCTACTTAGGTCAACCTAAATTAGACTCTTTAACTTTTTTTAAATAAATATTATTTTTTAAATTTATAGTTAGAAAATTTTTGAAGATTTTAATGCTCGATAGCCTAAAAAAATGATGCTATCAAATTGCTTGCCAGTAAAATTGGGAGTGTTGCTAGCCTATCTGTTGACGTCTCGAACTTCGGGAGATGATTGACGCCCCCTCAATCATGCCCACTAAATTTGAGGGGTTTGGACCGCTTTCCCTTAAAAGGATATTACAGGCCGTTTATAAGGATATTAAAGGATTTTCTTTCTTAATGCCGTTGGCATAGAAGAAAATAAAAAATAATAAAATAATTCATCTTTTTTAGTAAAAACTTAGACTCATACTTTTTCAATTTAAGAGAGTAAAATAAGTTTGATCGTTTGTAGTTTCCGGGGAAAGACGCCTTTGGATCGTAATAGTCTGGAAGAAGGCAAAGTTTGACGAATTAAGTTACCCAACCGACTAACTATGAAGCCAAAGATGCAAACTTTAGCTTATGAACGTAACGACTGGTTTCATTACAGGGTCGGTTTTCCTCTGGGACTTGTTTTTACCTTAAAGAAGCCAAGAAGCAAATGCATTAACGCTTTACTGTGTTTTTATATGGCAATTAATTACTAATCATTTAAGAAGGTGCTTTTACTTTTATATGTATTATGTAATAGTGGTTACATACATTAACATAGAACATGCCATAATAACATCATAAACAGAAAGAGATTTGCATTTTTCACTTCGATACATAAAAGAATAGAATATAATACATTTTATTTTACGGTAAGGAATTTAAGATTCAACAGTTTATAATATTTTATTTATCACATACTTTACCACTATTTAAAAAATGCTGTCATTGTGAACTACTTTGTATGTGATCAACTCATGAAATATTTGTATATAGTGTGTTTTATATAAAGTTGTTTCTTTGTTTACTTTAAAACTTAATAAATTTCATCACCCTTTAGGGCACGGATTCATCACAAGAAAAAATCATTCCCGTACCAACTCCCAAACCTAGCTTAAAAATTTTTAATGGTAAGATGCAGTTTGTGGTACATCAAACTAAACGTCATAAACAAAACACAGAAAATACCCCCGTTGCAGCAGACCTGCATACTCAGCGAATTTCAAATGCAAAACAACATATTTCATTCCAAAATAGCGAGATTTTACATGTTTTTGAAAGCTCCATAACAACAACATGGGGAATGAGTATGCAGGTTTGCTGCTAAGGGTATATTAAAACTGGGTGGTTTTAATTCAATATTTAGTAGATCTGAACTGGAAGAAGCCATTTACCAAGTTTTATCAAGATATGTTGAGAAATAAGCGAGATATAGAATTTTTCTTATTCCCCATAAGGTTAACATTGGGACAACGTACTTTGTTTACCACTTTCAATATCTCGGTAACAAATGGACATAGAGCAGTGATTCAAAATTCTAAACTGTTTATTTTTTGAGCTGAATTCAATGGTGCCAACAAAAATTCAATTATTTTTATTTTTCTTTGTAAAAAACTCAAAAAACCCATTTTTGGGGGGGTTTACCCCCCTTTACCCCCCCTTCCGGTAGTCCGATCGGGTTGGTTTTCTAACTCGTCCGAACAATTACTACTTTACACGTCTGTGCCAAATTTCATTTAGATTGGACCATTTTTACGGCCGCTATCGTGCTTAAAGACACACACACACACACACACACACACACACACACACACACACACACACACACACACACACACACACACATATATATATATATATATATATATATATACTATGTAGCTTATAGATATATATATGTGTATGAAAATGTACGAATAGTGTTTTTTGCTTCCAGGGGCCCCAAAACGATAAGTTATCATGGTCTCGGGCTTAGGTCTTACCATGAGTAATACGGTAACAGCTTCTTCCCTATAGGGGAAATTCGCTAAAAGAGAAATAGTAATTAAAGGTAAAATTGAAATTGCATCATGTGTTCTATCTCGAGATAATTTTTACTAGTATTAAAAAAGCGTGTTTTCTCCATTGAAACCGTTACGTTTTGGCCGTTTTCTATTTATAAAGGCTGTAGAAGAGTGCTGCTTGTTAAAGGTAATTCTTCATTTGAAATGAAGAAAGTCAATAGAGCTCTTTGTGTCTATTTACAAAGGATTTTGTGTAATGACAACCATTATTTCTACAAATGCATTTTTTTCTTGGATATTGATTCTGTTTACGTGTTGAAGCTTCTTGACATTTTTCTTTTTCTGCACTTATTTGTTTTTGTAAATATACTTAGCACTTGGCCTAGTTTTATTAAAACACTTAAACACTTAGTTTTGTTTTATTATGAATGTGATCAAGTCTTACCAATCCAAGATTTGTATTGATTTGGAGACCTAGGTTTTAATGCCGAAGCACTAGACAGTCCTTTGTTCCTAGGTTAGTCTAATTGATAGAAATAATTTTGTTACCTCTTGATTGAGAATTCATCAATGTAGTAAAAATATGTTTACTTTTTATATTATTTTTGACATTGTAGCTTGTAAAAAATACCAACAACCAAATAATAATTCGGATTTTCTTTGTTATCATTGGTGTTTAATCATGAGCTTAAATTATTGTACTTATAATTATTTAAAGTGCTTCTCATTTGCATGATATTGCAATTGTTTTCATCTTGTAGCTCAGTGTTTGATGATCGTTATTTAGAAAATAAATATGTAAACTGAATATTCATGAGTCACATAAACAGGTAAGGTTACAATGTGTTGTGGTAGCGTATGAAACCACAATAACACCTCATTTTCAAAAAACGACAAGAATAATAATGCGCTAACTAGAATTGATTTTCTCTTCTAAAATAGTTAATATTCATAAAATAGGTGATATTCATGAAATACTTATGGCATGTAATCGTTTCGTCGAACTCTCAGTAAATATCAAAGGAGTAAGACAAAGCTGCGCCATGCAAAGATATATTTACACTCAAGATTTGGTTCTATAGCTTTGTCCTAATAGTTCAGACAACAAAAAGGTAGGCCTATAGAGGGAATTTTTTGGAACACAATTTTTGACTTTGCAGCTTTGTTTGGACTAGTTATAGGAGGTGAACATGTCAAAAGTCCCCGTCCGTAGCCCTTGAGCGGGGGAGGGAGGGGTTCTAAAATTAAAATTTTTTTGTTTTTCCTAAATATCTTGAAAACTATCAAATTTTAGTATTCCTTACCAAATTCGAAAATTAAAGAAAATTAAATTTCCTGTAAGAAAAATACACAATATGTCTACTTTGGTCCAACCATTTACAAGAAAAGCACTAATTTTATTAATATTAAAAAATATCCCTTCCATAAGAAATACATGTAAAATTGTGGGTAACATAGATGCCCAATTGGGCAACGCTTTTTTCACCTAAAGGAAAATGAGCAGCATTCGGGAAATATTGACAAAATTTCCAGTAATTTGACACCTCATTCATTGAAATTGGTCAAAAACAAAGGGGTTCGCGAACTCACAAAAAACGTTATTTTTCAAAAATCATCACAATTTGTTGTAATTTTTTTAAAAAAAAAAACGTTTTGTGAGCTCGCCAACACCTCATTTTAGACCAATTTTATGATTGAGGTGTCAAATTACTGGAACTTTTGTTAATATTCCCTGAACGCTGTTCATTTTCCTTTAGGTGAAAAAAGCGTTGCCCAATTGGGCATCTATGTTACCCACAATTTTACATGCATTTCTTATGGATTTTAATATCAATAAAATTAGTGCTTTTCTTGTAATCAGTTGGACCAAAGTATTCATATTACATATTTTTCTCACAAGAAATTTAATTTTCTTTAATTTTCCAATTTAATAGGGAATACATTTTATCATAAACGTGCGTCTAAATTCCAGTAATAACCGGGTTTTGCGCGGTAGCTTAAAATCGGGTTCACGAGCTCTCGTTTAGCTCGCAGGCTTAAACGAATAAACGCCACCCAATTATGGCAGGGATAAACTCGCGCTCAAAAGGTTGGGTTCACGAGACCAATTATAGATAAACGCGCGTCTAGAAGATAAACGCGGTGGGTTCACGAGACCAGTTCTAGCCTAAAAAAGTAAATCTTGTGCGAACGAAATAACGGTTTTGCACTACAACTATAACAGCAGGTTTAAGTTGACATCATGCCGGGATTATCTCATTTATTATTTTCATATTACCAAAAATAATGTTATATTCAGATTCCTCATTAAATACCGAACAATGTCAATACCCTCAAAGCTATGTTCAAAAAAATTGTTTTTCAGGTTACTAATATTCTGACATGCTTAAAATAAAAAAATAATAGCACCGAAACGCAAAAACAATAAGAAACAATAACGCAGTAATAAAAAATATTTTCTCTAACTGCAAATAAAAAAAAACTAAGATAACATTCCCGATCTGTAGGAAAAGGAAGCATTGACGTAATGCGCCGCGTCACTCCGTTCTTATCAGTTCGTGGGAACCGTCATTTGAGAACGGTCAACCTACTGCACTACGCTGATAACGAGTAGGCCTATTGTGTGTTATTATCGTAGATTGATAATAAACTGTTGTTATCATGTGTATCTACCATGGATTCACCATGTGTAGGTAACCATAGATTATCTCAATTTTTTAGATTACCGCCTTCCTCCACCACCCCGCACCAGGCCAGCTCGATATCATGATTACAACCCTTTTAATGATGTGATAGTTGAGGAGTTTTAAATTTCCTTAAGATGTTTTAAATTAATTTATTAAGGCTTTAAGTCCAAGACTACGATTTCCTGACAACAGAGCCTGTCATAGTTTTCCACATTGGTAAAAAGTGTTAAAAATGTTATTTGAGGGGAGGGACCTCACATTACACACTCACTAAATAGTGTATAAACGTGATCAAATAATTCATCTCCAGATCTTTACTCTACTCCACCAACATGGTTACATACATTAAGGAGAACAATGAACCACATCTAAAATAAAATAACAACTAGTCAGATGACAGATTATAAAGGCATTGAAGGAATAATAGCTTATAAAGGCAATAACTAGTTGTTGAAATAGGCCTTAAAATGGACCACTTAAAAAGGATTTTGAATAGTTTTTTTTGAGTTTGTGCATTCTGTTCCTCATGACGTTAGCTGATATTGTACCACCAAAGGTTATAGTTTTGTAACCTTTATATCTGTTACATAACATAAAATCCTCCCCTGCCCGTTTCCTTTGCAGGCTACTTATTTTTATGTGGTACTGTATTGTTTATGTGTATGTGTTTTATAGTTGTGCTGAGTGAGTGAAACTATAGTTCTTGAGCCAGAACCGTAATTGAGCCAGAAATATAGAGCCTATTAACATGGAAAACAAGACGAAGTTCACCATTTAATTTGACGCACCGGAGTTGAGCTTGCGTGGCGTACATGTGGCTGCGGCACGGCGGCGCAAAACGGCGTTTTCCAACTGGCTCTACAACAGTACTAGTTGTTTTGAGGTATTCTTACCGTTCTGGCTCAACTACGGCACAACGGTGTCTTCCTGACTCTTGGCTCATCATTGATGCACCGAATATTTCAAGCCGACTTTAGCGTAGCAATGAAATAATGTTGTAAGCCCCTTCCCGCACAGTCATAGTTTTTTTTTTAAGAGCGACGGCCGGAAGTTGAGTCACGGCAGGTTGATCCTACGAAAATATCTGCCGTTGAGCGACAGCTTTCGTTGCGCTAGACTAAAGATAAACAGGTTTTTTCGTAGTCTACGCTCCTTCTCGTGAACCCAATTTTTAGCCGTCGTTTACGTTGGTCGGGGATCAACGATAAACGCTGTCTATGAAAACTCGAGCTCGTGAACACGCTCTAAAAGTTGATAGTTTTCAAGATATTTAGGAAAAACAAAAAATAGTACCTTTAGACCCCCCCTCCCTCCCCCCGCTCAAGGGCTACGGACGGGGACTTTTGATATGTTCACCTCCTGACTAGTCCAAACAAAGCTGCAAAGTCAAAAATTGTGTTCCATGCAATTCCCTCTATACCTGTTTTTGAGCATTCGTTGCCTGGATTATAATGAATTATAGAGTTATTTTTCTCTGATTCTTAATTACTTATAATGTGATTTGATGGATTCATTCAATTAAAAGATAAACATTATAAAACCGAGCTTAAGTAAACAGTACTGAATCTGAATATTGAGTTTGAGTAATTGTATTACGTTCACCCCAAGTTAACTTATCCTCGAAAACATCTGACCTGACCAAGTTTGCTGAAAATCATTACATAATTTAGAAACCTTTTTTCAGTGGCACCACGTTTCGTCACTCCGCAAACACCCCGGGAGTCACTAAACATTACGCCAGCCGACCTTGCGGATTAGCAGCGGTGTTTAGCGCCGAGGGAGCGGCGGCGGCGCTGGCCACACACGCGGACACTCAACTCTCGCTCCCACTGGGCAAACAACCGCCAGCGTCCGGCGTCGAGAGGGACCTTTGTTCAAGGTCATGACTTCTAATAAACTATTAGTCGTTTTTTGTGGTGTCAGTCTTTGCTTCTATTTTGAAACAGTGTTCCTAACTGAAATCGGAGATGCTGGAAAAATCGTCTTCTACAGATTAAGGTCTTTACTGCCACTAAGTTGTGAAAAAAGTTTCACAGCTTGCATATAGCACGATGCAATAACAAAAGTTGAGATTGCAACAATCATGAAATCCAATTAGACAATAAAGTTGCTGACCAACTGTCATATAGCTGTGGATAGAGGAGACCTTCTACCAATTTGGGAATTCTCGAACTAGACAAAAAGTATGTAAGAAAAGCTCTTTAATTTTGCTCATCGGTAATCTATTTTCATCATCTTGACACAGAAACATCTATTTTTTATCCTATTTGTTGGTTCGAAAGTTAACCTACGCCGATACGAGTCCAGAAAACTTTCCGGACTACCATTATAGAAAACGGAAGTAAATAATCATCCGATTTGCAGTATTCCAACGTTTAATGCATGTTTATAGGTTACTTTTTAGAGGAAAATAGTGGCAGTACTGTCAGCGGTAGCAAATGTTTGTTTATTAGGTTTGGTTTGAAGAATTGAGAAACGTGGCTTATGCAAGGAATTCGTTATGATTAAAAATGATATTTTTCCTACGCCTGTCCCCAAAAGTGGCTGTTTTCGCACTCGATGTACGTCGCAAAACATCTGATTCCAATTTTTATTTTACTTTGTGCACACTCAATTTACTTAGGAACACCAGTGTTTCAACTTAAAAACACAATAATAGTCAAAATCAGTAAGCATTTATTAGCCAGGCAACGTCGTTTATCCATTAATTATGTTGGCTATACTAAATGTAAACAGATGATCAGCTGTTTGCTTATTATAGCAAGTCTTTGTAAATATCGATACATCATGTTTTCGATTTATCGGGACCTATAATATCGAAAGGAGATTACAGCCAATGGGATTTCACGAGACATTTTTTGAATATCATTTTCAGGCGTAGGAAAAATTTAATATGCAACTCGAGCACAAAGTGACTTTTCTGCACTCAAGAGGAACTATTCCGCACTCGCCTGCGGCTCGTGTGTAAACATTTCTCTCGAGTGCAGAGAAGTGGCACTTTGTGCACTTGTTGCGTAAATAAATATTTCCTGGAAAGTGTTAAGAAAAGATCGCACGTTACATAACACGTAAGTTTTACCGTACTCGCATGAAAACTATCATTCTCGTCCAGTAAAACTGTCACATAGGTCGTTTTATTAACTCATATAGTGATTTCAGGCCTAGTAACAAGATGAAGGCATTAAAAAAAATTAATTATACTGTTGATACTTTTAGCTTTTCTAAGTTTTAATTTATTTGGCTTTAGAGGTTACACTGTAATGTTTGTTTCTTAAACACAAATTCAGAACATTTTTTTCATAAGTGTAGACCCTAAGTAAACCCCGAACAATCTTTGAGAATAAGCTCTGGAGCCAGACTAGACTATTTACTTGGATGTAAAAAGGCTGAAATAACGTAGTTACTTAGAGAAAAAAGTGCGTTCTGTGCGTTCCCTACATGAATTTTGAATTATCTAAATCAACTAACTGGAAACTACCAACAGCCGATTCTTTATGAAACTTAAATTTTCCAGTAAAAGGGTGTAAGTGTATAGACCAACGACTACACAAAATCTTCAATAACAAAGCGCATATGCTTTAATAAGGCATATTACCTACCAAATACCTACCAAATACTACCAAATATTCCCTCTATTAAATTTGTTAGTGTTTTCCAAACTTTGTAAAAGTGGTAAACATTAGATGAGAGGGCTGTAGGCGAGGTAATATACCTTATTAAAACATAGGTGCTTTGAGTGTATGAGAAATCTCATACATAAGCTTTACACAAGATCACTAATCATTTTTGCTCTTTACTCTGCATGTTAACATTGTTTTTAAATTCTGACTCAACAAATTTCTCAATCACATATTCATTTCTTAATTAATTAGTAAAGCACAAAGTGTAACCACCAATTTGAAAGTTCAGCCACAAGTGTAAGTGGTTTGCTTAGGTTATGTAGTCTGTATGTATGAGTCGTGGTCTACTTTCCACAAAGACTTAACAACGTGTATATTGATTAAGAAAATCGTTTGGAAAAGATAATTGTATTAAAATTTCATTAAAACTACAACAAATAAATTGTATCAATCTTTAAAACATATTTAAACTTTATAATTTTGTTTTGTTTTAGAAAGGTAAAATATTTTCTTTTCTTCATTGAAGTACGATACGATTCATTAATACCTATTTAATAAAAACCAAATCCTAAACAAATTGAAGAAGGGAAAATAAAAGTGTATTTTGCAGAAAGAAGAAAACGAAAGACAAATAATTTGTGGTCTGTGGACACCGGGATTGTCTTGTCTGTTCCTGAGGACAAATCTGGATCTCGGTTACAGACGTGAAATGTCACGAAGAAGGGCTTACATTTATTTGAAATTTTCTTCAGATGGACACCAATGTTTATGAATGGTTTTCTTTCATGGGAAACCATTCTTTTCTATTATTGCTGCATTGGCTGTGGAGATTTATTAAACTATGATGAAAATGTTTTTGTATAATGGTTAACAAGCTTGAAAAGTTGTACTGTACTTTAAACCAGGGCTTGTTATTTTTGTAAGAAAAGACCAAATCAGTATGCTGTATATAAACTGTTATTTCATTCGTAATATTGATTGATTAAAAAAAAATAAATATGTATAGTAATTGTACTCGATTGAAATTATATTTATGAGAAGGCCGAAAATTATGCTAAAGTATAAATTTAGAAAGAATAATATAGGCTATTCCTTTTGGACGTACACTTCTTGTTACAATGGTTATGAATGTTAGTTTGGTCAAATATAAACAGTTTAAGTCGTAAGCTACATTCACATTTAAAAAGATATATTCTTTATTTGTCTCTAGTATATTTAAAATGGAAAACATTACATGTTTAAAGGATGGCTGGCTTAAAAAAAAACTATAGTTTAGGGTAAAAAGACAAAAAGAGATTTGAAATTTTGTTTAAGTGTCCTGAAAACATTAAGTTATCAAGAAAACACTACTGGAAAATACCACTATTTTTTCCTATCAAGAATTACTAGAATAAGACATTTTGAGATCATTCTAACCGGTGCCACTAGAAATAAAACCTCAAAAGTTTTGTTTTTATCTATGCGTTCGTATATTCAAATTGGTAGGTGGATTTTCGTGCAACACGCGTGAAATGGTTAAATCAACCAAGTTTAACAAGACATCTGAGTTTCGTTTCCTAGTGGTCAACAGAATGATCCTACAAATATTAATCTAGTAAAACTCATTATACTATCACGACTGAAGTCGTAAAAACAATTTGTAAAATAATTTTTAACAATCTATATAAATACTAATCAGTATCTTAAAAATTTAATCGCTTTTTAAATATAAATTTCTTTTAAGTATCACTTAAAACTTTAAATGTATAAAGTTTTAAACCAATAATAGATAATTGTAGTTTAGTTGTTATCACTTTTATGAATAGTGGTTTTATCTGGTCTGAAGAAGCGTGTTTTCTTGATGGTTATTGACTTTCTTAGCATATAAAGAGGCTGAGAGACCAATGCATCAACGTCAAACTGTAAATTTGGTAGGCCTCTTGAATAAACGTTTTTTAGAAATGTTTTCATACAGAGACGTAGAGTTTCATTTCATATAAGAGTGGCCCAAATTACTAATTTCTAATTACTTTCATAAAAAAAGATCATAGAGCGGGTTTATGTTGTGTAAGTTTAAGTTTTTTTGCTGAAATTTGCCATCACTGATTAGTAAAAACCAGTTTTACGGGGAAGAAGTTTTACCAGTTTTACGGTTTTACGGTAGAACATAACATTATTTAGTCACTCACCAAGGAGAGAGAACCTAGACAAGAAACGTAGCTAAAACTTAAAACGGAGAATATAAAAGCAATCACGAAACGCTTATGTTGGAAACAGAACAAAAATACAATCAAATCCAAATCAAAACATGAACTCACCAAAACAATAAATTAAAATCAAAGTAATGTGTTTGTTAAAAAAAGTGTTTCGTTTTGTGAGTTGCCTTGAAACATCAAGATCTGTATTACGCAGGTGCCGACCACCAGCCATAATTTGGCTTTAAAGAATGTGTTGCGTTTCAAGTATATTATTAGGCCTACAATAGACAACCGTGCAAATCTTTAAAAGAAGTAAATTGTTCCTTTCTATGGCAAAATTGCATTGTGTTTTTAAACGTAACAGCATTTTTTTCTTATAGTTATTCAGAAAATCTAATACAGGGTGATAATTAAGCCTTAGAACAACTTTATAACATTGAAACGATCACAACCAAATTTGGTATACTGTTACTGGTAACAGTTAGCTATTTTTCTAATGTACATGGTATTCGGATGCCATCTTTGGGGGACACTTCCTCCTACTCCTTATTTCCTACCGCATTTTATATGTATTCTCGTGGAATAGCTACATATCTGAATGATCTTAAGGCCCGTTTGCACGACGCCATAGACAAAGGATAGCACAGAAAGCCCAAGTTATTCCACGTGAGTACAAAAATGCAGTCGGCAGCTTTAAATAACCTTTAGGATATTGCCAGGCGACCGGCGCCGGCGGGGAACATATTCAACACCTAATTTGAATACAGCTCAGTAAATGTTGCCTTAAAATTGTAACCTTATGTTATTCATAATTACAATGTATTAAACATTTTTGAAACTTTGGACAGCAATTACTTCCGACTAAATCAACCTTTTGAGTTCCGATTTACGGCATTGTTTTTAGTTTAACTAGACCTTCAATTTGATGGTATATCAGTGTATGCATACATTACAAAATTTCTTCTTACTCCCAACGGGCCGTCCCCCAAAGGTGACGTCCGCTCACCATGTACGCAGAAAAGTAGCCTAGTACTTTGAATATCGAAGTATAACAAGTTTGGTTGTGGTATCTCTTTTCGTTTCAATCTTATAAAATCGTCCTAAGACTTAATTGTCGCCCTGTATATTAATTTGATTGTAATACGGTTAATTTTTAAGGGAAAACTGTGATTTAAACTCTTAAACGTTCCATGGAGTTTTAATGTCGGACAAGACTGATGAGGAAGATAACATATAAATATCAAATAAATAAATAAATATCAAAGTAAACTCAACAAATGAAATGTTTAATAGCGTGTGTTAAAACGTCACATTACTGGTTGTTTCTATGACACCCATCATTTAAACTGAATGCCAAAGAGACATTTTAGATTTTTGTGCTCTTAACACAAGTCTAAAATAAATTGATTTTAAATTAAATAATTTTTAAATTTAGAACGACTTCCCATCCAATCGTGGACATCCAGGAGAAAAGAGCGGACGTTAAATGTAAGAAAATAAAATCGGATGTAGAGGTTCATAAAAGGTATTTGATCGCAAATTACTTTTACTTCCTATAAGGATGTTTTTGTCACAATCAATTAGCGAATCTGAATGCACAACAGGCCTTCAATCGAGATTGCTCCTGAAGAATTCAAGAGGATTCAATTTAAACCCCAGCTTTATCTTGCATCCCTTGAACACCAGAATTAGTGTTAGGAAAACTGTGAGATAGGAGTAAATCTGTATTGAAAGTCAAGACAATCTTTAAGTATTTTATCACCTTCATTATGAAAGAATTTACTCTCTATTAATCGATCTTAAACACAATATGAATATCATTTTGGATTGTAAGCCTCCGGATACCAATAAATACTATAATGGTTTAAATACCTGTTTTATGGTATCTATATTTTAAATGGTTTTATGTTAGTACAACATTGGATACCTTAAAACAGGTATTTAAACCATGACAATATGAATAGCTCAATACAGATTGTCGCCTACTACTGCACTAGTGTCATATCTAAGTAAATATTTATAACTCTTTGCTAGGATGAATATTTAAACTGCAAAAACTGTTAAAATACCTACTGCCAGCTTACCAGAGTTTTGTGACGTTATTGCAGTTTTTAAAATATCGAATTCATCAAGAAAAGCAACAAAAAATCTAGAAATAATCATGGGCCTGTGCATAAACTATTACATAACGTGCACATTTTAAGTAGCAGAATACTATGCAATAAATTACTTAGAAAAAGCATGTAAACTGTTTCGAATGTAAGTTATTATAAGAGTACTTGGTTTTTTATATGTATGTTACCGTACTGCAATCACTGTTAGCAAATGCTTGCTGTAAGGAACATAAAAATAAATATGAAATGTTACTATAAAGTAAAACAAGTTTAGAATTTTATTTTATTGTTAACATAAAATGTTTTATTCACATTTAACATTTTCTCAAAGTAATCACTAATTAAAAATAAACTTTGCATGTGATTTTTAAATTGATTTTAGTTTAATTTTCAGATCAAACCTTGATTAGTGCTTAATCGTACTAGATGTTGAACATTTCCTCTGTAAATTTAACTAGGAATTGATTTAACATTTTTGTTAATATTGTAGGTTGAATAATTTGTGCTTTGAAAATAAAGAAACGAAAATAGTTTGAAACCCCTCTTCAGCAATACCCCTTCATTAACAAACTTTTATCATATATTTTGACAAAAAGGCTGCGGTTTATGACTTTTTACAAAAAGGCTGTAGCTTTACGACGTTTAAAAAAGAGGCTACACGCCTTTTTAAAAATTGCTGATTCTATTGTCAGTTTTGTTGACGAAAATAATACATTTCTCAATGTTACTGAAGTAATTTACCTTTACTCAGCCTTTTTCCAAAAATCCCAATTTACCGAGTGTAAATTGTAAAACAAGTCAATTATTTTACATTTAGGCGGAGTTTCTAGTCTGAGCTGAAAATTCTAGCCTTTTTATAAAATGATTGGTTTTTTTATAATTCCACGATATAAATATATGACAGATAATATTTACTTTCTAAGTAAATCTATTACAGTACTGAGCAATTAATGTAATGCCATAAGGAATTTTCGTTTTCCTCTTAATATATTACTTTCTGGTTTTGAGTAGAATATGAACATAAATATTTTAAACTTTAAAAAGGTTTTACCAAAAGCCAATTTTGTTGAAAATATTCCCCATAAAGTTTTCAAAAACCCTAAGATACTTCCGAAAGCCACGGACCCTAAGATACAACGGATCATCGAAAGGGGATACTATGTTAATTAATTATTGATACATGTCTTGACAAAATAAATTGGCAGATTTAGATTTGATAGCGGAATTCCAAAACAAGATCCCATAGAAAGCAAAGTACATGAGCTTAAACAAATAACATCGGATATATCGGCCTCTCTTGAAAGGCTACTCGTGTTGCTGGGAAACTAAGTTTAGCGAGTTAACACAATTATCATCTCCTTAATTTCCCGAACTTGTTTACTATAGGAAACTCCTGTTTTATCGTTAAACAAACTTTTCCGAAGATAAATTATCCTAATCAAATCTAGTGTTTTAAGAAGTTGGGATTGATTTTCAAACTAACTTTGTTTATTGATGTTACCAGAGTACCTTAATTTTTGTAGTGGCTCTAGATGTAAATATTGCATTTATTGAATTAGCATATGTGGGAGCTTACATGTCACCATAGGAATAAATTGACGGTTCTGGTCAAACATTACTCGCAATTGCCACTAGAAGAAATAATATATTCACTGAAACCTTATAATTGTATTGGTTACAAATACAAAAATTGTATATTTGTATTCTATTATAAGAATATTTAAGGTTTTCAGGCTAATTTATAGGGAAGATAACTGCGATATTTTTAGAACTAGATCTTTAAAAATATATACAGGTTTCATAATAATAAAAAGGATCATTATTAAAACTAGTCACAATATGTTTGGCATAGTATTAATTTTTAAATATAAAATCCATGCTCAGTCAATAATGCAGGGAGAAACAGTCATGTGGCCGGGGGTTCCCCGAGGGTGCAGATGATGATTTAACGCTGACAATTGTTTATTTTTTCACGTCAGCACTCAGGTTGATTCACTCCTAAGTTTCGTAGAACTCCTAACATGTGGTAGTTTTGCCCACCCCAACTCACTCCAGTTCACTAGCGGACGTCGGATTTTTTCACGTTGAAGCCTTCCAGAATTCCTTAATCATTAACAAACAAGTTTACATATCTTAAAGTCACAATTCCTCTATAGTACAACTTTTGTCGAACTTATTTTAAACTTTTGCGAAGTCATTATTTAACCTATAAGAACACCAGGTACGTCCACAAAGAATAAGTATAATTTAAAATTTAAACCAGACTGTTACTTCATGTTATTCTGTTACTTATTGACCACTTTTTAAAGTTTAGTTTTATTACAAAGAAGAATGTAGGCTTCCACGGTCGTTTTCACACGATGTTAAATTCCTAACTTCTGGGTAGGACCGCGTCGTACTGTCGAAGATTTCCGCCGACGTTTCGGAGACATTGCAGTACTCCATCTTCAGGGCGAATAACGTAGTCGCGCACAACACAGACTTCTTTATTACTGATGGAGCAGTCCGCGGCCTCAGGTTATATAGGCCCGCCTCGGCGATGTTTACTCTATTTCTAGAGTATTCGAGGCGCGGCTGGGATGCATTCCTTTCCGGAGATGTCAATGGGCGCGAGGGGGTGGAAGCGTCTGGCCTTTCCGCGAATTGTTCGCTGTCGGCCTCCGTTGTATTTTGGGCCGGAGAAATTCCATCACCTTCCCTTCCCGACAAATCTAGATGTTTTAATTTCTGCAAAACCGGTGTCCAAGTACTGCTCAATTCCCAGCCCTGGTCTCTATTAAAATTATTAGAATGTTTTCTGATTTCAATAGCCCCTAAGCATTTCCTCTCAAAGAAATTTGAAGAATTAGCTAAAACTTTTACTTCATCAAATTTAATTGAATGTTTAGTCGAATAAGAGTGGTCGGCGACAGCTGAAATTTCTGTTTCGTTGTTTTTTTTATATTTCTAATGTGTTCTTTAATCCTTGTGGAAATTAATCTTCCCTTTCCCCGATATAGCACTTCCCACAGATGCAATCTATTTTATAAACGCCTGAAGTGTGTAGAGGTAATTTACTTTTAACCGGTCTCAAACACTGGTGAATCTTGCGGTAAGGTTTGTAAATTGTTTATATTTTGTAATTCTGAAGAACTCTACCAATTTTATCTGTTGTACCTTTTACGTAGGGTAAAAAGGCTCGGGTTTCTCTCTCTTGAGATTCTTCTTTACTTTTCTGTCTATGCCGGTTTTCAGTAATAAAGTAGTCTGTGTTGTGCGCGACTACGTTATTCGCCCTGAAGATGGAGTACTGCAATATCTCCGAAACGTCGGCGGAAATCTTCGACAGTACGACGCGGTCCTACCCAGAAGTCAGGAATTTAACATTTAGTTTTACAAGTAATTGTTGCCGAGGTTTCGCCTGATCGAATCTGTATCTAAAATTAAAAAAGTGTTGCATAACTAAAACCCGAAACCAAACTTTGCCGTCTGCTATTTGCGATAAAGA
The DNA here is from genome assembly GCA_035578135.1 of Flexamia atlantica. NCBI lineage: Eukaryota > Metazoa > Arthropoda > Insecta > Hemiptera > Cicadellidae > Flexamia > Flexamia atlantica. The sequence goes on from JAQJVK010000003.1 coordinate 30,903,773, forward strand.
TGCTTTCTTGCACAGGAGATGAGCGAGCAAAACTTTTTTAGTCAACATCACAAAGGTAAGCTATAAAGACATCGCTCTGCCATATTCACAAACCATATTCATTGACAAATTCCCAATATTCTAAGGTAATTTACCCAAGTGATGTTGCCTTTATAAAACTGGAAAAATAATTATAATCACAGTACTTTGCTGCACATGATTCCACAACAAACATTGATAGTGTATTTAAATAGTTTAATTAAGGGGCGATTTATTTGTTAAGCATATTTTTAGGATCTCTTTAAAGGCTTCGTTCTCGTGGCCTAAGTCATTATGCGTGTCTACAATGAAGTTAATTTTACTAAAAGCAATTGTGCGTTTTAATTTAAACTAATTCCTTCATAATCTTACAAAATTACTCTTCAACTTTAATATATACTCTGCTAACTTATTTGTTTGGTTAAAAAGTTTTGGTTTCGGAAAGTCCTATGAGTAATGCTACTTAAATTACCTGCCAGTTTAATGAACCTAGTTACATGAGCAGTTTGATTTTTATTATCTCCCGTAATTATGTTTGATAGACATGGTTTTATTTTACTTCTGTCCAAGTTTATTGAATGTTTTGTATATATGATTAAGTTAGATAATGTGGTTCCAATTAAATTCACGTTTCAGTCTGCAATATAGGCTGCTGTTATATTATGTGGACACAAAACTCTTATTATCTTATAAGATATTTTTTGGTAAGGGTTTTATTTTATATTTCATCAGCAATGCAGCTGATATGTCCATAAAATATATATTTCAGAAAAGTATACATTGCTTCAAGTATGTGCTTAATTTAGTTGTTTCTTGTTGTTGTCTTCAGAGGCAGGTACGAATTCCGTCTTCAGACAAAGGCGGGGATAACAAACGAACAGTGACGGATGTTAAAAGTGTGGTATTGTGTTTTATGTCAATCATTTCAAGCTTTTGACGAATAACAGAAGAGGTTTTACTATATTCACTAACGCTCTTGATACTTAATTCGAGCATACACTATACTATATTAAATAAGTGGATACAAGAAACTACATTCTTCATGATAAGTTATATTACTGTGGAATTGTAAGAACAAAATTTCTTAACGTATCTGTTATTAGATATTTTTATTAATGAAATTATTTAATAGCTTATTATTAAATAGTATGTTCCTTATATTATTTTTTGTAGAATGACTGGCCTATATAACAATATTCTAAATAATATACTTCCATGAGTAAATATTGACTAAAATAGTACACTTATGATTTAATCTTAACTAATATTATTTTTCAAGACACTTTAGTGTTTTGGTGTTTCTATTTAACCAAACCGTTTTCGCCATACAGCCTACTGAGGATTTCAAAATGAATTTCAAATGGGGAAAAATGAAACTTTAAATGCTCATATCTTCATAGCCATTTGGCCTAGGAAAAAAAATGTTGATGTGAATAACTTATTGTATTTTATCAGAACAGATCTATGCTAAATGTTTTCATTCCTAGTGAAATTTCAATAGGCACGTGTAGGGTTTTGCTAGACAAAGTTTATTGCAAAGAATGAATTTTTTAATTCAAGCTCGTGGAAAAAATAATGGTATCTTGTCTTGCGTTTCGCTTGTCATCGTTAATGAGCGCTGCGGTACACCATTCTTCTCATTAAAATATCAACACAGCTAGCAAAAATGTTGTATGGTACTTTATTTCTACGATACCTAGATGTTTTACCTTTGCTGTTTATAGTTTGATAGAATATTTGACCTTAAATTTATTAAATAAAGGAATCCAAACAAAAGGAACCTTATAATTATTTTTGACATTGCTTTTGGAGTAAACAAAAGTGCTTTATTTCTACGATGTTTGAACCCTACTTGCAAGCCAACTGAGTCGAAGTCATTTTCATTCATTTTTGGCTGGACAAAAAAAACATGTCTATTATTTCAGATTGCTAGATTATTGAATGCAGAGTTAGTATGCTCTAATGAGAAGTTCAAAATTTTGATATAAGCAAACTATTTTTACATTGACCAATTTCAAATTAATCGTGCGATTTCATAGGCTTTGCCTTTGTCTAGTGTTATAATAACAATTCAAACTGACATTTCTATCATTAAAACCGTTTTATAGTGTTGGCTACGAATAATTTATTTGGATTACAAAATAAACATATTCTTGATGAATATATTTCATGGTCGAAAGATACAAACAATTTCTGATCCTGATAAATGTTTAACATTATAGCCTTTTCAACAAGGCACTGTATAATAATACCTAGTTAAGTTTAACTACTTAAAAGGTCAACTGTGCAATAACTTTGAGAATAAACAGGGGTCTCTTAGATAAATAGCTCAGGAGGATCTTGGTTTCCTGAGCAAACACGTTTGAGATTTAGAGCTTTGGGAGGTTTAAACTTAATCAAGACCTCGTTAACTGTCTAAACTTGTTTACTTTCAGAAACTTGTGCTTTACAGTTAAACAAGATTGTTGGATTATTTAAGGTGACTATTGAATAACATTAGCACCATGCAAATTTACCGATTCAATTAACCTAAATGTTAATCATAATAATAAATGAACCAGTGAGGTTGTTTTTATTTGTAAATATTACACTGGTTAACATTTCGGCCACATTATTTGATTTAAAAACTCAAGTGATTTAAACTATGAATATTAAAACAAAATAACCAAACCAAATAACCAAATAAGCAAATAACGCTAAGTCAGCGTGTAGCTTTTCACAAAGGCCAGAAGCCTAGTTTCAGTTACTTGGTAAAGCACATTGTTAACTACTAATTATTTTTTATTATTTATTAGTTTAACCGTTTCAATAATTATGATCACTGATTGATTACAATACAATCAACCATCAATATTAAACACCAAGTTTTACAACATGATTTGTAAGTTGCCCACAGTAGAAACTAAAATTTTACTCTTACTCTCTACTCTAAGTACATCGAGCGGTAAAATTGTATTTGGCGGATTTCAAAAAGAACTAATTCCATAAGTAACATGATCTGAGTTTTCACCTTATCATCATCCACCATTAAGAGTGCAAGGAGATAAAAAATCAAAACTTTTAATTGTGAGTAAACAAGTACAATTCATAAAGCATAAATGTGATTTTTTTCTAGAAAATGGAAGGTTGCAGATAAATTGGAACGGTATCAAGATAATTATCGGGAAGCTTCCCGTAATCTAAATAAAAGATGGGAAAGTTTAGTCATTACGAGAACCCCATGTTCGTCGCTGGGGGCGGACGCTGGACAGGATATGAACAAAGTTTGACGTCGCGTCGCGGCGCGGAGGCGAGCGTGGTTCGCCGCGTCGCCGGCAGGAGCGCTAGGTGGCGTCGGCGTCAGACGCGCATCTCTTAGATATCTGCTAGACTCGCGAAACAACAGTCCTGTGGCCCACTTATCTTTCCGAGATCGCCCGAACTCGCTAAAATATCTTTTTTGGTAATTCTGTTTAAAATTTAAAAACTTCCGCAATTTTAGGACATGAGGAAGATTTCTTTTTGTGAAGTGACGATGTAGTATCTTACCTGGAGTAGGATCGGTTTTTAATCATGCTTGGATAAGGTAAGGGAATGTATTAGATGGCTAAAAATAAGTATAAATGTGATTTTTGTTTGATTTATGCTTTGTAATTTTATTCAGTAAACAGATTAGATTTAGGGAGGGAAATAATTGGTACAATTATTTAATTACTCGATGTCAGTCAATACACAAAGGAATATAGGCTAAAGTCCAAGAAAAAAGAAAGCTTAAAACTATTCCAAACAACAATATAAAGGTAAATTAAGATCATATATCTAATGTTACGTTCTGATGATCTATATTAATTGCTTGTACACAATAACTAATAAATTACAATAAATGGCAACGATATTTGGTTGAAAAAATCCTACATTATAAAATATATAAGTATACAGGGTGAATCTTCTAAGCCGTCCACAACAGATTGTAGACGAACGGCTTGACATACAAAGACGAAACAAAACCTTTCCCCACTAACTCATACTCAAGGAACAACGTAAAACTATTTTGTATCTTTTTAGAATACATGGTATTCCAAAAGCCGGAGGTCACGGGTTCAAATCCCAGAGTTTTTAAACGTAAACATATGTCATGTTATGCATAATTTTAAAGCTCTAAACGATATGAACAATTTGGTGAAAACAGAATTTACTTGTCTTGATTCGTTTCAAAATGGCGGCCACTTTTGTGGAAATATTGGTATATACTGAATACTCTGTATCTCAAGAATCACAAAACATATTTTTTGTTCTGTTTAAAATTATTAGTCCTCGTAAACCCAGCTTTGATTCAATGTAAGACATGCCAACATTTAGAAATTAAATGCTTTTGACAACACATTTTATTTTATTTTAATGTTGTAGCTCTGAAAGTCAAAAATGTTAAATGGCAGCATATGCCAAATACCACATAATTTTACAGGTATTGCAAAAGTTAACAACGTTTTGATTCACACCTACCTCCTACCTTTCATGGTTTTGTAGCTATAAGCAAAAAATCTGCGATTTATCATATAAAGCCTATGTTAAATGTGCAGTACTTAGGTTTAATGGATGCAAATTTAAATGCCTTGAAGACTAGGCCAATTTTCGTTCAATTCTTGTTGGAATTCTGACTAATCTAATCCAATTTTTGTTGGAATTATGAAACAGATTGCCCGGAAAATTCAGAGTCATAAAAAGAAATTGACGACTTAAGTTGATCCATAATCTGGATGAATCCTCCACGATTAGCCTACTTTTGTTAGCGATTAATAGTTTTTAATTGTTTTAGAATAGGAACTGACCTGTTCCAAGTATAGAGTTGATTTCTGTTGACAGTTATCTAAAAATTAACTACATCTAGGTTATGATAAATAAATCTAGATACTATGAAATATTAATATTATAATAGGTTACTAAACTTATTCCGTCTACGATTCTAAAAGTAATCCTTTAGGTTACTGAGAGTTTCGACCACAAAATGCCATTTTCAAAACTAGTCAAACTTAACTACATTTTCACTACATTCTAATGAAGGCCATCGTGCTGTTAAAATATAGTCCACACTTAAAACTCTGAGTAACCTAAAGGATTACTTTTAGAATAGTTGACGGAATAAGGTTAGTAACCTATTATAATATTAATCTAGAGACGGTCCAGGAAGCTGAACCGTCTCTAGATTAATGAACATGAATAAATATAAAATATTGTCTTTGTTTCAGAAAAAAAAAAAATTTACCAAATATTTATTTAATTTGATCTGCTACTACTCGATCTTCTTTTTATAAATTTTGGAATTCGGAATTTTAAGACCGTAGGCAATAGCATTAAAATCAATAAAGTTTTAAATTTAAGTTCCTTTAAAGTAATAATTCTATCTTTTTCGTAATAGGGTATTTTTAATGTTCCTGTTATCTCCGTTAAACTACGCAAGGATAACAGATTCAATCCTTGAAAATACCAAATACATTTTTATTGTAGAAAACCTATATTAATAATTACGTACTTCTCGGAAGGTGACACCTATCATGATGGTGTCCATGATTAAATTTAAATGCCTACACATCATTAAAATTTAACATTGTTGGAGAAAAGGTATATTTCGGACCATGATACAGGTCCATCGTCAGCCTTTTAAAGTATAAATTGTCCAGTTAAAAGGCGGACGATGGACTTAGAAAATAGTTCAAAATATACCTTTCCTCCAAAAAAAGATTGATTTTAATAATGAGTAGCCAATTAAACTTAATAATTACTTATTTAGCGACAAAGAGGGTATAAAAAAGTTATTGTTATATTGAAATTTCAGAATAAATAATGAATATATACTATGAATATTATTTTTTACATTCGTTGCTCTCGTATAACTCTTCTAACCGATTCATTATGTAGCACACGCATGGAATTTCCATATTGAATAAGGTTTCCTGGTTATACAGTTTTTTGTTGTTAAATATAAAAAGAGAAAGAGGTTTATAGTATATTTTTATTTCAATAACAAAATATAAAAATTATATATTATTTTACTTCTCTTGGCCGACTGAATGGTAATTTTTAACTACAATCAGAACTATAGAATTGATTTATCTATGAAGGATGAAGTATATAATAGTAGCCATTCATTAGGTTCAAGCCTGTTGAAAATCTGAAAACTTATATAACTTCGGAGGACTTTGAGATCGTTCCTTGAGACTGTATAGAGCGCTTGTTTCTTACTTCAAGGTAATAGCCGATTTTTTTCATAAAAACTGTGGTTTTTGGTCGATAGCCCATATTTATGGGTAGAGATATGATACCTCAGTTTTTTTCTCTTGTGCAGATACTAATATCGTCCCCATGATTAGGGGTTCACCTTGAACGATTATCTTGTTGTTGCATAATTATGATTGTAATATTGTATTTATTATATTTTGTTCTTAGATATTTTTCTAGACTATATTTTTATAGCGCAAAAACATAAATCAACGAAATTGGAGAAAATTACTTCTAGAGATTGAAATTATGTTGTTTGGTTAATCTTATTGGTCAATTGAAAACAGCCTGGATGCAATCGGAACTGTATAATTGAGCTATGAAGAAATTAAAGATATAATAGAAGCCATTCATTAGCTTCAAGCCCAAGTTGGGAAATCTTAAGTTATAGAACTTTGGGGGCTTTGAGGTCGTTGCCTTGAAACTGTATGAAGCGATTGTTTCTGCCTTCAATATAACAAGCGGAGGTTGGTTCAGAGAAATAGTTATTAATTTTTCGATATCTCATATTTAACACTAAGAGCTATAATACCTTGATATTTACTCTTATGCAGATACATATCTCGTTCCTTAAATTTGGGGATACCTTGCACGAATATCTCATACCTGCAAAATAATATTGAATTAATTTATTTATTAGTTTTTGTTCCTAGACTTATTACTAAACTATTTTTCTAGCGGAAAAAGTATGGAACAACAAAATTGGGGCTTATATTATAATATCATATGAACTTAATATAATATACAAAAGTATGCAACAAAATATATTGTCATTATATTTCACACTTGCAATTTAATTAGAGGTTGATAAAATTTTGTTGTTGTTTAGCAAACCAAATGAAAGTTGTTGTCAAAAATGATCAGATTTGATTTATGATTCACCAAATTGCACCTTAAAAGAACTCTCTTTTGGTAACAACCTAATAGGAGGCAAAAAACTATATGCTTCAATTCTACCTTAACTAGTTGGATAAAAAACTAAAAATTATTAGAAAATAGGCCTACTCATCTTTCATACTATTTTTTGCTTTTTCAACGCTATGCTGAATACTTAGATGCAAATTTATGAGAGAATGATTGGAATAAAATGCTATAAATTACTAAAATAAATTAATAATCTATCATGTTTTTATTTCTTAAAAATTATTATTTTAATGCCATAGTTATTTATGTACAGTCCTTTGAATTTCGTTAGTAAATATAATAAATTTGAACGTATTAAGATATTTTAGCAAACCATAAATTAAATCAATTATCTTACTTATTTTCATTTAATTAGTCATCCCACATTTGCCTCTAGTTTTACATGTATACATTGGGACTTGGGAACAATGACCAATACTTGAGCTAAAAAAAACATTATTTTTACAGTTACCACAGCTATACTATGAAATCTAAACGTACATGTATAAAATATGTACTTATAACATTTAAATACCATGTACCATGTAAAATATATTACAAAAATTTCCAACAAGGGAGGAGGAAAAATAAATTATTTTGCTGAGGTTAAAAGGTATTAGAATCCAATGATTTACTTAAAATGTCCTCTCTGCAGGAAAACGCTAAAATACCATTATCATGTTATCAAGTTGATTTTAGAAACATGTTTAAACGATAATGTTGACCATAACATGGTTTTAAACCAACACTAAATAAAAGCCTATTTACAGAGCCTGGGAATTTTGTTTATTTACCGTGTGTTTAGCTTAGAGCTTACACGCGATTTAATTTTTGTATTTTGATATCCTTGCTTGAGGCAGTAACACTTTGTTTCAATGAAAACAAAAAAAAACTTTTATTTTTTAATAATATCAAATATACAGATTGTTTTATACGTGTAATGAATTTGAAAAAATTAATTTGAAAAATATTATGGTAATTTATAATTTTATAATGTAGTAAAGTAAATGTGTTGTATTCGCAGCGAGAGAACTTACGATTTCCCTCGACTTTATAATTGTTTTTTGCTATAGATCCTTTTATGCCGAAAATTGGGTTTACTAGAGTGTGTGTCGCAGATTTACTTTAATCATTCTTTGGTGAGACAGGTACTTCATGGAGGACGTTACCCTGAATATGAGTGAAGGATGAGTGTGATGATCGTGATGATAGTGGCGCGATCTTGTAGACTTGTTACTGACTAAGGTTGGCACGTTCCTTAGACAGGACTGTTAATTAATAGCCCAACAGCCAATGGCAGTAACTTTGTAACATCATTCAAAACGTTGGTGTTAATCTTGTTATTAGTACCAGAGTTTTGGTTTTTACTAGCATAAAATCATTTAACATACTCCAATGTTTTCATTTGCATTGAGTCGATCTTATCGGTATAGATAAAATAATACATCAGTATCATATTATATGTTGTATAATCATACTAAAAACATAACAGTGTGGACTATTAGATTAGATGTCAGGATTTCCATTAGGAGAGAACAACTTAACTAATGAAGTTCAAGTTTTACAAAAACGTAACTTAATGTTTTAATAACGCGGGCCTGTTGTCGATAAACTACCTCCTCAGAACTTTACTTGGTCACTTAGTTGGATATTGCTGACAAAAAATTCAGCTTAAGGTTTTTTTTTGTAATATACTTATAGCATGTAAAAACTTCTAATTGTTTTGTAAACCATGTTAAAAATGTGTTTGTCAACATTTGCGGATAAATATGAATTTTAACTATTCGTTCAACAGATTCACACTAAGAGCTCAGCGAGACTAAGATTCAGCTAAGAGATTCAGCTGAGAGCTAATGTGAATTAGTTTTCTATGATGATGAATTATCCCTTTTAATTTTCTTTAATTCATAAAAAACTCACAAACCGATGGATGAATTGGAATTTCGTTCTCTAATGACATTTTAAGCCCACTTCCAAAATTCATTAAAAAGGTTTTACAGTATAGAGGGTGTTTTTTAAACTTGCTTCTTAATTTATCTAAAAACAAAAATAAATTTAGTATTCTGTTTGCTAGAAACTTCTACCAACGCAGGGCGAGTTAATTTCGCATGAAACACGTCTTTCCTATAAAAACCCCCTTCCCACCCTAACCCCTAATTTAAAAATTTTAAATGGCATCATGCCCTTTGAGAGAAAAAAATAATCAAAAAAGAAACGTATTGGTGAATGAAACATTAAAATCGCTTACTTCTTTCTTGAGAAAATACATAATTAAACCTTCAAAGGAAGCGTATTTTTACATTTGCAACCTTCATTTGAAATTTATTTATTAAAAAAGAAAATGAGATTCTGGTATGCTGACTGAGGAAACCAACTACCACCATTAGGGTAGACATTTGTCATGATAAAACTTTATACCCCTCCGGCGATAGGTGTTTCCCTCAATCGACGTACAAAAATCTATCTAAATGAAAGGTTACAATGGTGAAAATACGCTTTCTTTGATGCTTTAACTACTGTATTATCTCAAGAACGCATAAAGTAATTTGGATTGTTCTTACATTAATTTTTATCCTATACTCTTATACGAGCAGTGTTATCTTGTATGTATGTATGTTTGCTTGCTTGCTTGCACAACGATCTCAAAAACGGCTCCGAGGATTTTCTTCAAAGTCTGGAAATAAGTAATTTATGACTCAAAAACGTCTTTTATGCAGATTACTTGGCCAGAGAAAATCTAATATCGTAATAAATCGAATTTTAAAGTTGTAAAATTTTAACATTGGCCTTATGGGTTGCCGTGATAGCAACGAAAATAAACAAGGAAAGTGTAAACAAATGAAGTAATCATAACAGCTGTTTGGAATCTACAGCCATTAAGGGAAAAAATACAGCAAGTGGGATGAAGAGTCCATGGAGCAATAAAAAAGGTTTTTATTTATCAATTTTATGACATTGAAATATCTTATAGTAACTGGATGAACTGGTAAACATGAAATAACACCGAGCAAGGCTCGGTCCACCAGGTACTGCTCATTAATTTGATATGTTACAAAGGGTACGTTGCCATTTTTAAGTTAGGGGTTGAGGTGAGAGGGGGATCGCTGTGGAGATGTGATTTTCATAAGAAATTAAATTCCCCCTGCGTTGGTAGACGTTTCCAGAAAACAGAACACTAAAACTTATTTTAATTTTGAAAGAAAAGAAAACACCCTGTATATCGTGACCCAAGTTCCAAATAAGATCTTGAATCGGAATGAAAAGCAAAACTTTAACCCAACTAATGTGTAAGATGTGCCCTTCCTCTTACACATGATTCACCTTTGCATGATTGTGCATGATTCGCCTTTTTGGTTACTTTTAGTTTGAGACTACTTCAAGCTTCAACCTTCATTTAGCTCAAAGTACATTCAGCATCAAAAAATCTTGTTTAAGTTATTCCGAAAACTGGTTGCCTATTAAAGGCTCCATCTCAAATACAGTTACCGGCACCTGAAGCATAAGTAAAAGGTATTTAATTCTAATGATTGGATCGTAATATGATCGATAAAAACCTGTTGTGAACCTGTTTATACTTCCATTTTTAGTGTATATTATCTCCTGTATAATGCTAACCGATCATCACACAGTTGAACTGGAAAATTAACAACAGTTCCAACTGAAATCAATAAAAACAAAATAAATCCCAAATATTAGCATATGATACATATGTCGTAGCCACATGCTGTGATTGGGCACTTCATGAAGTGTCAAGCTCTAACTGGACACCTCATGAAGTGCCTAGCTCGCCTGGGCACATAGTGTAATTGAACGGTTTCATTAAACATTATAATATGTGGCCAACAAAACTGGGCACTTCATGAAGTGCCCAACGCTCGCTGGGCACATGCTGTAATTAGTTTTTCACACTATTTGTCCAGCTCCGATGCTGAAAAATTGATGCAAACATGTAAAACTGCTGATGATAGTATCCGATGTAATATTTAATATTACACAATAGAACTTTTTTTAAGAATTTTGTAAAACGTTAAGAATAAGATTGTCGGTTACCGAACCAAACAATTCTTTCCTGTATGTTTTTTATCACGATTTATTCTATGTTTTCTGAGTTATTTTGGCGACGCATAATTATTAATACTATTATTATTTAAACAGCAAGCGGTTTTAAAATTGTTTATTGTTTGAATAATAATATTAATAGTGATGTGTAACCCTAAATAACTCAGAAAACATAAGCCAGACAATTCAGTCAACGTAAATTTAATGCTTTAATAAAATAAAATACATGAAACATTTTACCTAACACATTAATATGTAACATAACACATAAACATTAACATTAACCTATTTTTTATGTTTTAATTGATTAACTTCTTACTTAGTCACCCGTAATAAAACTTATAATAAGTTAAAATATAGCAAGGTAAAACAAATTTATAGAAAGTGCCATAAGAGACTTGTAAAACATAATAAAAGCGATTCTTTAGTTTTTTATATCAAAATTAAAAACATTTATTTCATTATTTTACAATTTTATTTGTTCTTTTTACAATTTTATAAGCATTAACGACAATTTAGTTTAAATTTTTCTCTTTTCTCTGTTTAAATGAATGAACACCATTACATTATTACATCAATCCTTTTCATTGTAATTGTTTTTGTTTGTTTGTAGAATATTAAAAAAATGTATATGGAGTGTCCTGTCTACTTAACAGCTTTTCATAAATATGCTTTGAATCTTTTACTGTATTCCTACTGACAACAGTAGCTTAAAAATCTAAGTTTAAATTATTAAGCCAAATATTTGGAAATTCACATGAACAATTTCTCTGAAGGGAAAACCTATGTATGTTAAACGTTATTCAAAGGAAGCGGATACTGAAAACTTCTCGCGGTTCGATTTTAATAAATTTTTAAATGCCCATTATTACGTATAATTTTATTATAATATTGTTTAATTTTGTAGCTATTTGAAAACCAAAACATTTGTATTAAACTTTTAATCAATTGTAAATTTCATGTTTTATCCTAGATTAATTAGGTACTGTTTTATTGTGAAAATTAACTACGTATTTGTTAACTGTTTATTTTAGTCAGAACTAAACTCATACGGCAACAAATTTATCATCCAAACATAACGTAGACTAATGATGTTTTCAAAATGTGCATGCAACTAAAACCAGTTAAAATTTTTTAAATTAGAAAAATATTAAAAGGCTTACTAGCAAACAGTAACATTGGCTACCTTAACACAGATATTGGGGTTTAATGTAAACATTAGGATTGAATTTAACAAAGTTTTAAAATTGACTGCCCAACATGCCTCGATAGTTTCAGGATGTGTCCAATGAGCGTTGGGCACTCCATGAAGTGTCCAGTTTCGTTGGGCAGATGATGTAGTTTTGATTGAAATAATCGAGTTACACTATGTGCCCAGCCGCACTGGGTACTTCATGATGTGCCCGGGCTTCGTTGGGCACTTCATGAAGTGCCCAATTACAGCAAATGGCTACAACATATACATAAAAAGCCTACGAGGTGAAGTCCGATGTGGTTTAAGGAAGTACGTAAGCCTTTGTGTTCAAATTATTCCTTTGTTTAACATTTCAGCCCGGTCGGTTTAGTAGTTTATGCGTTTACCCCACACAATAAACATAGAGGCTGACAGTATTATTGATTATGTCTTAATTTAGCATAAACATTTAATTCGGAAAACAAAAAATTGTTAACATTTTTGATTGTATAGTTGCAGAAATAATGGATTTATTGATTGCACAAAAACCACTTTATTAACAAAATCTTATTCCCAGTCTTCTGCTTGAATATTTTAAATTCAAACTATTTGAAAGAAGGTATGTAGAAGTGTCCTTTGAGGTTCAATCAAATAAACGACTCACTGTGTTCACAGAAGCGACCATTCATGAGCAGTTAGCTGCGAAATCATTCGGCAAACGTTGATTAAACTTTAAAAAATGTGTCCCATGTTCTTTTTTTTGTTTCAACCCAATTCAAGCTAAGACCCAAGCCAATTTTAGAACAAATCAGTTTAATTACTGATAGTTACTGAATATCAGATAACAGCCTTGTAATCAAATAATAATATCCGTGCAATCATTACATTTGCAAATTATTTTTCAATTAATTTGAAAGAGAACAGCAATACATCGAGACAAAAAATACTAAGCTACTGCAGTTGCGTGTTCCAAAGGTAGTATGCAAAGAATTTACGATAAATTCGCACAAAAAAGGCAATCACAAAGGAAATTTGATTTGTCCTTTAGTGCATTTCTGTCTTGTTAGGAATTTCAACAAAAATACGTGCTATAATATTTTTAGAGTTTGTTAAAAAAAGGTTTTATGATATGAATTGATGGAAAGGTAATCTCAAAGAAATTAGTACAGAAATAATTTAATTCTCAAAAGTTACATTCAGTTATTAACAGAAGGTATGGTTCTACAGGATACCATTTCCAAATTTCTGTTTGTCAGTAATTTAGATAAATATTTGATGTCTCACTCAATTAGACTAATTGATTAATTATTCTGGTTGACTGAAAGACTAATTGATCAATCCAAAGTTAAAATTAAAAACTACAAAAAACCGTTTTCGTTTATTTAATTTAAAATTAAGTGCAAGTAAAATACAGTTAATTGGCAATAAACTAATTTTTAAACAAGCATCTGTAATTTGGTTTTACAGTAGAGTCCCGAAAACCCGGAATTCGATAACCCGTAATTCTGGATAACTCGTAAAGCCTGCCAGAGCAATAAAGTGCATTGAAATTCAAGGCCAGAGCACGGTGTGGCATACTTAAAACAGTTTCCGTTTTTTTGTAACTTATATAGTTTTCATATTTTTTACTTTGCAATAAATAAATGATTTCTTATAGAAATAACAGAAACTATTCTTATTTTTTCTTATTTTTACTCATTTCCCGATAGCTCGGAATTTTCACAAACCCGGACACCGTTCGGTCCACATTAGTCCGGGTTTGTGGGACTCTACTGTAGTACTTTAAACGTTGATTGTTATATTTTTACCTTAATGCTCTCTTTGAAATATATAATCTATTGAAAGACATAAGTCTGAAGGAGTGACGAAATAATGCCTTTGATGCCGAAATTGGATGACTTTAAAAGGTGAAGCAAAACAAGCTGACAGGTTCGATTATTTGGTGTATTGATTAACAGGTAAATATTTAATAAATTCTTGACTGGAACTAGACATTCCTGGAACGTAACGATTTCCACTTCAGCAGGTATTTTAGCAAGTAATTTTTAACTCTGTATTGGTTGTTTTGAATATCCCAAATAATCACTCTTCGATATAAGTTAATGTTATTTTTCAAATTAACGTAGTAAAAATTAAAATATACGTTGAACTAAGATCTTTTACAAACTGTTCGAAGCAATCTAAGATTAAAAACAACGGTAGATTCCACACCACACTGTGCAGCAAAATTAAAAATATTCACGAGCACGTTCTAATGTTTTACCGAACATTCACCCGAGACTTAAAGGTTTTTACGATACAGTTTCCTTATAATGATAAAGTTTATTGAAAAATCCAGTATATTATAACACAAATTCGCTTTAGTTATTTTTTTGTCTGGAAACAAAATAAAACAGTAAAGAGAGTTTTTCGTTAATATGAAAAAATTATTTTTATACACTGTATTGTGTAAAATTTTGTTTAAGTTTTTTCATAATGATTGAATGATGAGTGGAGGAAGGCATTTTTTCTAGGGGGTTCAAATCCGAGGGGTACAATTCCGGTGACCCAAATTTCTTAATACTGATAGCTAAATTCAAGCTACACAGTATTTGGTGTCAGATTCCATTGCAAAGTCTAAGAATCATGTAACGTTAAGAAAAAAAATCAGGAAAAACTTTGACAAAGACCGTAGGTTATGAAGTCACACAAATAAAACAAAATTGTTAAATGGAAACGAAATTTTAAAAAAGAAGATATTAAACAGGTATTTTGGGATATTTCATAGCTTATTTGCTACATTTAATCACAATCCAGATGAAAATTATATTTTGTAAATATAATTTGTAACAACACAAATATTATTTTTGATAAACGGCCCCGACGAGCAGCATAATATTACTGCTTGTGTAGCTAGGACACCTATTTTTAAATATCGATTATTATTTTTCATTATTGGTGTCAGATAATGGTAAGAAGAGACGCGTTTCGTTTCGATCACGACACATCTTGAGTCGTAGTCCGTATACATGATGGAACAACTTATCATACGAGTGTCTGTCAGAGTTTAAATAAAACAGAACCAAGACACACAACATCAAAATTTTAAAACACAAATCAAAAGTGGATATGAGACCTGGGTATTTAAAAATCTATTTACTTGACAGCATCTGATTATCATAATGCAACGTTGAACAGGAACACTGATCCAATATCTAAATTAAAATACTATTTTTATTTTAGCGAATTTCTCCTATGGAAAGAAGCTACTACCGTATGTCTATGGTAAGACCTAAGCCCGAGATCACCATGATAGCATTTCGTTTTTGGGGCCCCCAGAAAGCAAAATACCCCATATATGTTTTTCAAACGAAGAAAATCTGTGTGTCTGCAAGCACAATAGCGTCCATAAAACACAGTACGTTGTCCCAGGGTTAACTTTATGGGAAATTAAAAAATTCGATATCTTGCTTATTTTTCTATATCTATCTTCTATACCTATAAAAGGCAAAGCCCTCACTCACTCACTCACTCACTCGCTCATTCGCTCACTCACTCATCACTAATTCTCCAACTTCCCAATAACCCAGAAGGCTGAAATTTGGTTCACTGTTTCTTTAGGCATTAAATAAGAAAACTAAATGGTTTTCATCCTGATCTGACCCTCGGACTCCGCCATGGACCCTCTCAAAGATCCCATATTATCCTTATGGCAGAATACAAATTGGTGAAATGTTTATATTTAAACAGATGTAAAATGCAAGAAATTTAGTGGAATGTCAAACCAGCTGTCAGGAATAGAACATAAAATAAATCACTGACTAGAGATACTTATAAGACCTTTCTTTCTTCCCGTAACAGCTGTTAATGAAAGAGCTAATTTAAACCATTTATTTTATCTACATCATTAGAAAAAAATACTTTGCCTTTGTATTTTAGAATATTTCATTGATGGAATTATTACCATAGGTCTCACGGCAAGACCTAAGTGCGAGACCATGATAACTTTTCATTTTGGAGCTCCCAGAAGCAAAAACACTATTCAAACTATATTTAAAGCTGAAAACACAGTACATTGTCCCTATAGAAAAATTCTATATCTCAGTTATTACTCAACATATCTTGATAAAACTTGGTATGTGGTTTTTTTTGGTTCAGATTCACCTGATATTGTTTTAAAACCACCAAATTTTTGAATGACTGTTGCAATAGACCTGCATAGTCCTTCCCCATTTTATTCTTATGGAAGAAATGAAATAAGGTCATGCACGTAGTCTGGAGGTCTGCTGCAACGGGGGTATTTTTATGTTCAAGATAGACCCTAAAAACCTTAGAATTTTTTTGACATTAAATCAAGGCAATTTCTACGTTTTACGTACATAAACTTTCATGAAACAGAAAACTGCTTTAGGATTCTCTGAGTACGCAAGGTCTGCTGCGACGGAGATTTTATATTCTTGCTTAAGGGCCACTATACAGCATACCATGCATGGGAGCAGATTCAACGATATTGGCCATAAGCCTTCCCAGGGCAGTTGCACCCTTGAGGCCTTTATCGGTGGGGTGCTGAATCTGCTAATATGTATAGTACAGGAAGGCCAAATAGAAATACCTCCTGCGTGGGGCAGCAATAGAATAACTCCAGTCGCAGCAGACCTGCGGACTTTGAGGATTCCTGAAAACATCTTTCTGGTTAATGAAAGTCCATCTTCTTTATATTTGTCCAATACCACTTACCTATCATTGCTCAGCCCAAACTACAAGACTTAGAACCTTGGACCTTTGCATGGACGATCTTAAGGGCGTAAGCATCCCCTAAGAACGGGTTTTTTTATTCAAAGTTTTAAGGGTTTTGAAGGGGTTGAAGTTTATAAATTTTCCTACGCAAGTGGAATGGATGATCTTTTGTTTAATTTTCTATGGTCATTTAACAAGCAGATGGTTCAGCTTCACATATGGATACAATTTTACAGCTGATTTATAATTTGGTTACTTTCATAATGGTTTTATAGTTGTTTTGTTGATTTTTTAGGTGATATGTACTATGTTAAATATATAAAAGTTAAATTTAGTTTAATTAGTTAACTTAAAGTCGTCATTCGTTTTTGTACCTCATCTGTTTAATCATGAACTCAGTATGTGGCCCTATCTTCATTTAGGCAGCGGGAGTTACAGTTTTTATCGTGAGCAAAGCCACGGGTAACTGCTAGTATCCTTATAAAACTTGGTCTCTGGCTTTATACAGGTGAGATCTAATGTATATTAGCCTAAAATCCCCGATATTTCCATATCCGTGGCAGCAAACCTGTTTACTCATTCCCATGTAATTCTTATGGAGCTAACATGGACATGTCATATCTCGTTATGTTGGATTGGAATATGTTTTAAATTTATGAATTTGATGAAGCAATATTTTTTTCAGTAGAAATTGCATTAGAACATTTTGTTAACAACAATAATTTGGTGAATCATAAAATTTATGCCTGGACATGATTCATTAGTGTTCAATACATTTAACATTCTCTAACATGTTAACGAAAATAAATGACAAGTGCACTTTTCGGAAAAAGAATTCCGGCACGGCACAAGGACGTAGGCCTACTGGTCAGTTTTCTTGAGCCACTTCGTTACGTCGTTACTATCATCTGTTATCAGCTGTTGTGATGTCTGTCTCATGTTGATTGTACAGTCGATACGTAACCTTATCTCAAAATCAAAATTTCGGATTTATGACTAATGATAAATTGCAAAAACTATATCTTCAGATTGATTTAACATTCTTACCCTTGACAACTATGGACTTAAGCGCATCGGTAAGGTTTTTGAAAACTACGAGGGACCTATCAAAATCTATCTTTTCTGATGGAATATCTTTAAAGGTCGCGCAACGAAAGCGACCCAAACCAATATCTATATGATACCTCCAAACTAACAATAATATAAAATAATAATTAATACATCATATTATAAAGAAGAGGTGATATTTGTACTATGTAATGCAAAAACTGCCGAACCGACCGAGCTGAATGTTTTTACAAAGGTAGATGTCTTATGGTAGACCCAGCCAACTTAAAGACCTATTCACATTTTTTTTTATTCATACTTTGAGCCCTGGATTGAAAATCGACTTGTAAAAACACTAGGTTACTAACGTTTATGCCGTCGATCCAAATCTTTTTTGTTTTCTCATTATTAAGTCCTTTAGCCAAGTAGAATAACTATACACATATCTTCGTCATTATTTGAAAACGTCACACACGATCATTGGTTGGCTGGAACTGGCCGGGCACGCGTGTACTTGCTAAAATGTATTTTTTTGTTCGTTTCTTAGTGTGAATGTGTGTAACGATGACGAAGGTATGTGTATAGTTATTTTACTTGACCAAAAAACTTGATAATGGTTGATAACCGTCCCGAAACTAATAGTCTAAAAAACATTTTGGATTGATGACAAGCTAGTATTTACAAGACTATTCACATCCTTAAATCCCTTTTGGGCTTCACCTAATAGACTTTTTATGTTTATCACGTGAAAATGTTTGGGAGTTTGATAGTTTTCATTTGATTTTCCTGGGAACTGTTTTTCATTTTCAGGTTATTCGTCCTACCGTGCCCAAACGGTTACAACCAGTGTGGGTGGCTTTATTATAAATTCTGCGGGAATTATTTGTTTACATTTGATTGAAAACTTAAGTAAGGAAAAATGAATTACGAAGAAGTCTAGTCTGTAAACTAAAAAGGAAAGGATTCGTTTTTGGGATGTAGTCGCAAACATTATTTTCATGAAAAAAGTCGATGTCTATAAATAACTCCTATCAAAAGGCGAACAAAATCAGTAACGTAAATGGTTGCTAGGCAACTAAGTGTACTTTTCTAGCTATGGTCGTGTGTCTTCACGAACGATTTACGAGGAGAAAATAGACATTCAATAATTGCCGTATCGTTCGTTTCCATGGAAAGGAGAGAGGTACATACATACGAAACGAAACATACCTTATTCGTACAGATTTCTCCTATTAGTAACTTGACTATTTCCTTTTTATGGGGAAATTGAGTTAGCTGTCCCGTTTTGTTGTATTCTACTTAATATAATGCTTAGTTTGTAATTGAATTTGTAAGGCTAGGGATAGTAAAGTATCCAGATTGCATCGAATCAATTTACATGAGACTGAAAGTTACAAAAAAAGTGACCAGATTATCACTATTAATGGCTTCTGTATTTAAATATTATAGACTGACAAAGTGATTGGATTGTACATAATAAAGAAAATATGTTCTTCTTGGATATTCAGGAAGAGTATGAGTTAATGATGTAGTTATTATGATGCATAATAGAAAAATAACTGTTTCCTAACGTGGAGTTATATTATCAGCTAATATTATTGTTATTGTGATGCACGTTGTTGGCATGGAGTATATCGACCTAATGAATGCACTCACTGGATAGCATGTAGCTTTTTTATTGCTGTTTTTAACATTGATACATGTGAAAATATTCTTTTAAAACTGTGGCTGGAAATTGAACTGGTATTTAAATAATAATAAACTGACTTAAATAAAGACTTGAGATATCAAATTACGATTTTGAACAATCCAGATGTTGTGTGGAATTATTCTGGGTTATAAAGTTTTTTGACTAGTGTCGTAAAGGCTATAAAAATTTTTCGATTAGTTTCGTAGAGGTTTTTTAAATGTGTAAGGTATGTTTTTGAGTAGTTCTTGCTAAGCTTATAGTTTATTCGTCACTAAACACTTATAATTAATTATGCTTAAAGTTGTGTTTAAACTTTATTCAATTACTATCAAGAAAACTCTAAATTAGTTAAATAATAATTACACATTTATTATGTACTCTTACTATTACTTCCACACTGTGTTTGTTTATGTACTTGGATATTAAATTGAATTTAAATAACAATATGTCATACAACACTCAATTGACGAAACGAATAACGCCAAATACGATTGGTCTACACAAAATACCAATACGTCTTGGCCTCCATTGACGAGAGACGATTGATTGAAAGACTTGAGATTGATGATACATATGTTGATATACATGTATATATATATATATATATGCAATCTCCTTAGTTAACACTTTAAAACACAATTCTATGAGACCGGAGCTAAGCATTGCTTAGCTAATATTGCCATTTTTTATTATTGTAGTGATATATTTGGATGATAAAATATTAATTACATAAAAGTTGAAGCTTTTATAAACTGTTCCGTTTCAGATAAAGGAAAGATGAATTGCTCGCTGGTCGACCAAAGAATCCTAGAGTCCCTCCGATTGGCCCCTTATGACACCCTCAACTGCTCTCTCCTCAACTCTACGTTGTTTCCTCCTATCCACATCTACAGGGAGGGCGAAGGTGCGTGTCAGTTCGTCAAGTGTATTACAGATTCAAATAAAAGTTTAAACAATCCAATTTCAGTTCTAAGCTCATAAATAAAACTGTATTTAAAGCTGTTGGGTGGTTGGATGGTTTGCTTAAATTTTATCATTATCTGTATAAATAATTATATATAACAATTGTTACAGAAGAAAACCGATGTAAGGAGAAAGTTGTGAAGTAGTTTTTCCTGACCGCCTTAGGATGAACTAGTTAGGGCTTATTAATTGCAGGCTCAACTGGTTTAGCCGAGTGGCGTTTGATAAATTAATGTAGCCTGGTTGACTTTTTAGGCCAAACTAATTTGGCCGGGTAGCGAACGGATAAACTAGTTTTTCCGGGTTCAAGGTCAGGCCAAACTCTTGCCTAGTGCACCACTGCTGCAGCTGGTGGTAGTCAAGTTAGGTTAGGTTGAGTTAGGGCAAGTTAGGTTAGGTTAGGTTAGGTAAGGTTAGGTAAGGTTAGGTTAGGTTAGATTAGATTAGGTTAGATTAGGTTGGGTTGGGTTGCCTAGTGCACCACCTCCTCAGCCGCAGCCGGTGGGAGGCAGGTTAGGTTAGGTTAGGTAAGATTAGGTTAGGTTAGGTTAGTTTAGATTAGTTTGGATTAGTTTAGATTAGTTTAGGTTAGGTAAGGTTAGGTTAGGTTAGGTAAGGTTAGGTTAGGTTAGGTTAGGTTAGGTTAGGTTTGGTTAGGTTAGATTAGATTAGGTTAGGTTAGGTAAGTTAGGTTAGGTTAGGTTGGGTTGGGTTGGGTTGCCTAGTGCACCACTTCCTCAGCCAGTGGGAGTCAGGTTAGGTTAGGTTAGTTTAGATTAGCTTAGGTTAGTTTTGGCTAGGTTAGGTTAGGTTAGGTAATATATCTCTCATTCTATTCTTTTAACCTAACCTCACCTAACCTAACCTAACCTAACCCAACCTTACTCCAACCGGCTGGGGCAGTGGTGCACTAGACAAGTTTGGCCTGACCTTGAACCCGGCAAAACTAGTTTATTCGTACGCTGCCCGGCCAAACTACTTTTGCCTAACGAATGAACCAGGCTAATTAGTTAATCCAAACGCCACTTGGCCAAACTAGTTGAGCCTGCAATTAATCAGGTCAAACTTGTTTTTCCGAAGGCGGTCAGGAAAAACTAGTTCATCCTAGTCCAAACTAATTTGTCCTGACAATCGGCTCCGTCCGGTAGCATAATTACATACTTAAGTGAAATGTTTGCCGAGAAATTGTGGCCTTAAGGCAAGTCACAGGATGATGGAAGACGACTCATAACGAGTCTGTATCCCAGGAACTCGGGAAAAATTCTGGAATTTCCTTAAACTTATTAAACATTAAAAATATAGTTATACATTTGGAATGTAAAAGCATTGGAATTAATTTTAATAAGACTGCTTTCTTCCACCAGAGAAGAAATTAGCAGAACACGCATTCATATGGCAGCAGTGCTTTGGGTAACTGCTCGACACACAGGAAGTCAAACAATAGGGAGACTTACGGGCTCCCCCCTACTCCCCGCGCCCACTCTACGGCACTGTTCGACACATATTTACGAAAAATTAGATGCATCCTCTGCCTTATTTCTTCTCTGTGTTGTTCACATTAAAATACGTAATGTTGTTGTCTAATTCCAAAATACTTGCTACATATTAAACTCGTAGGATGCGTCGGCCCCCCGGTTGGATCTAAAAGCCAGTTTACTTTATACTAAATAAAGAAAGATTATTTTAATCTTCCTCAATTATTATTAAGAGCTTTTAGCCCCTTCAAACCACCAGTTAGCTATTTTTCCTTATTAATAAAACTTTACGTTTTTTACGGGTAAGGAAATATTTTATTTCAAGTACAACACAGTAATACAAATTAAATAATCAATGTGCATTATTCATAACAATATTTTTTTAACATTTTTGATATTTGTCTTAATTATTGAGGAAACATGTATTTACCTAATGTCTTATAGGGTTTATTATGTTTGCCTTTGGACAAGACAAACAATCTAATTCAATCCAAGTTTTTTAATAATGGATTGTAATTCTTTTGTGTGAGTTATACTTTTTACTGCAAACCTAATATTTCTTTTCAGAGTACTATAGAACCAAAATTAGATAATCATATTTAATTTAATTTCCAAAAGATTTAATATGTATATTTGTTAGTTATATTTTTGATTGTAAAAATAATATGACTATAGACAAATCGTTTTCACTTAACCGTCGGATCTCGTTTTTTTGTAATTCAAGCTACGCTATATTACCTTCAAATATAATGATTGTTTTAGCTGTTGTGAAATGTTTTCCGAACATATAATTAAACTTAATAGCAAATTCTCAAGACTCATTTTCTACATTTTTGGTAGACTCCTGTAGACCAGCCTAGTAAATTTATGAAATGAATAGGTGCAAAGTGTATTGTGCTGAGTCCGAAATTGCTTTATTCCAGCGAAAATCCATTTAGTGGCTTTGTGTCCATTCAAGCTCTGCTGCGGTCGCCTACCATACGAGCTAATTTTCTGAAATGTATCTTTAAACAATCAAGAAATAATTTTTAAAAGTAAAATCTCATATATATTCCCTTTACCGGTCTTATTAAAGTGGGTTTTATGTCTTTGTACTCATTATGTTTCTATTAAGCCTTGGTGTACTTTTCGCCCAGGAATTGAATGGGAGACAATGAGCTTGGAGCTAATGTGTAACAGTTTTTGGCAGTGATACTAATTGTTTGTTACTCTTAGAAGCTATGAGCTCTTAGCCATACACCGTCTGACCACTGCCATTTCCAAAAGGTAATATTTGAAACTGACAACAAATAAAAAAGTACAAAACAGCTATGAATTACAAAAACACTGTGTGAATAACCAAATTCAAGCAAAACGTTTTCTGATGCCATATTTTGTGTCCAGCTTAAATTGGCTACTATTTATAAAATAAAGAATGCAAATTAAGGGTTTCCTAAATACTTTGGAGGTAGGATAAGTGCTTTTCTATTGAATAGAGGAGCGCAGCGTTTAGAGATTGCCAGTTAAAGAGCTTAACTCTGCGGAACAGGAACCAACCTCCATTAAAGATAATAAGCCTGTTTATTATTTCTAACAAACCTCTGATTTGAATTCTATATTCTAAAAAGCACTCATTACCATTTTTACTGTTTTATATAAATTACTGACCATGTGTATACATCAAATTCAATTAATTTAATGATTTTCCCATAAGGTGTACGTCACAAAATATTTGAAAAAAATCATCATGTTAGTGGCTTCTAAAATTACTTATACTGTACATACGTAAATGAAATTTCACAGTTTTCACTCAACCCAAACTATTTACATACATAATCAAACATAAAATTATCGAAAAATAAAAAAATATATATGATCAAATAGCCAGTTTTAAAATAAAATCTAAAACTGCAAAAGTAAATATAAATGTTATGTTACAAAGAAACAACATGTAAGATACCTGAAACCAAAGGCGATATGAGTCAAAATGAGCCGGGGTATACTGCATGTTGTCTGTTTGCCTATGTTTCCATTCATTTTCCAATAGTAAAAAAATCGTGATTTATTCCACTAAACTAATTGATACTTCCAAATTATTTTCCATATATACATTATCCATTGGCAGGACATTATATATATCTGAGAGTTTGACTATGCTTGGTTAAGTCATAAATATAAATTTAAATTTAATGTAAGATATTTAGTGCTTCTTTGTACTGAAGTTCAAATTCGACTTGGACCAAAAATGTGATTAAAGTAAACCTTAAGAATACATTGGGAAAGTCCAAGCAGTAATATCTAGGTACGCTGGATAACTTTTATTCATTGTACATTATGCAGTTTGAAGGTGGTTTAGCAATCCATGTTTTTTTTAGTAGGAAGATGATTAGTTTTTATTTATGACATAGTTTTATATTAGTTTAAAAACCTGAAATTTCGACAGTTTCTAAGTAGAGGGAATCTAGTTATACACCTAAACACTGTGATAGATTTAACAAGACAAAAGAAAGGATTCCCTTAAAACAAAATAAAACAATAAAGAAGGAAAATTAAATGTAAAAGTTGTTTTAATTTCTTAATATAATGAATGAGAGTCGGTGGTGTTAAGAGATTAAACACGACCTCTGCTTCCTCAGAAACAAAATTAATAGTCGCGAATGCTGCGTAGTTGGCTTATGATGTTTTCTGTTTTATTTTCTAATAGTTTGTTTTAATCTTTATTCAGATCGTAGTACAAATATTTTGACCTTATTTATTTATTTGCTTCTATTATACTGAATTGTTACATTTATTTAGATAATAACAATGCTGATGAGTTGGAAATAGTAAAGTTATGATTATCAAATGATATCACTTAGATTTTCTGGGTTTACTGAATAATATACTTGTAGGGCCTACTGCAATATTTCTTTGATTACAATACTTACGTAACACTAACACTGACACTACAAAGGCCTGTACTACGTCCCTGCCGGCCTGGTGGTGCTGCTCTCCTGTTTCTACGGCACTATCTCCGTGGTGGCCGTGGTCATGTGACAGTCGCTATGTGACACTAACACTGACACTCCCCAGGCCTGTACGACGTCCCTGTCGGCTTGGTGGTGCTGCTCTTATGTTTCTACGGCACTATCTCCGTGGTGGCCGTGGTCATGTGACAGTCGCTATGTGACACTAACACTGACACTCCCCAGGCCTGTACGACGTCCCTGTCGGCCTGGTGGTGCTGCTATCCTGTTTCTACGGCACCATCTCCGTGGTGGCCGTGGTCATGTGACAGTCGCTATGTGACACTAACACTGACACTCCCCAGGCCTGTACGACGTCCCTGTCGGCTTGGTGGTGCTGCTCTCCTGTTTCTACGGCACCATCTCCGTGGTGGCCGTGGTCATGTGACAGTCGCTATGTGACACTAACACTGACACTCCCCAGGCCTGTACGACGTCCCTGTCGGCTTGGTGGTGCTGCTCTCCTGTTTCTACGGCACCATCTCCGTGGTGGCCGTGGTCATGTGACAGTCGCTATGTGACACTAACACTGACACTCCCCAGGCCTGTACGACGTCCCTGTCGGCCTGGTAGTGCTGCTCTCCTCTTTCTACGGCACCATCTCAGTGGTGGCCGTGGTCTTGTGACGGTCGCTATGTGACACTAACACTGACACTCCCAAGGCCTGTAAGACGTCCCTGTCGGCCTGGTGGTGCTGCTCTCCTGTTTCTACGGCACCATCTCCGTGGTGGCCGTGGTCATGTGACAGTCGCTATGTGACATTAACACTGACACTCCCCAGGCCTGTACGACGTCCCTGTCGGCCTGGTAGTGCTGCTCTCCTCTTTCTACGGCACCATCTCCGTGGTGGCCGTGGTCTTGTGACGGTCGCTATGTGACACTAACACTGACACTCCCCAGGCCTGTAAGACGTCCCTGTCGGCCTGGTGGTGCTGCTCTCCTGTTTCTACGGCACCATCTCCGTGGTGGCCGTGGTCATGTGACAGTCGCTATGTGACACTAACACTGACACTCCCCAGGCCTGTACGACGTCCCTGTCGGCCTGGTAGTGCTGCTCTCCTCTTTCTACGGCACCATCTCCGTGGTGGCCGTGGTCTTGTGACGGTCGCTATGTGACACTAACACTGACACTCCCCAGGCCTGTACGACGTCCCTGTCGGCCTGGTGGTGCTGCTCTCCTGTTTCTACGGCACCATCTCCGTGGTGGGCGTGGTCATGTGACAGTCGCTATGTGACACTAACACAGACACTCCCCAGGCCTGTACGACGTTCCTGTCGGCTTGGTGGTGCTGCTCTCCTGTTTTTACGGCACCATCTCCGTGGTGGCCGTGGTCGGCAACTCGCTGGTCATGTGGATTGTCGCCACCAGCCGCAGGATGCAGAACGTCACCAACTGCTTCATCGCCAACCTCGCTCTGGCTGACATCGTCATCGGTCTGTTCGCCATTCCGTTTCAGGTGTGTGAAGTTAAAAGTGTCTGGTTTGCTGGTACCTTTAAGGGAGTTGAATTAAGGGTGGTTAAATGTTTTGATAATATAGGCTTACTCTTCTGTGTTGGGTTAAATTTTTTAGGAGGTTAAATTGTTTAGTGGTGGTGGGTGTCCATAGCCCATATGCCCTAAATATAAAACTCACATAATGATTACCCCAACAGACTCTTCCTATTGTGATTTAAGCTACCTTGAGCAGTGACCGTAAGCAAGATTGTTGAATTTTTATGAGTTTGATGACTGTTGGGTTGCACCAAATCACGGAATGAGGTTTATATCGAAATTGGTTTGAGGTATTCTGGCTTAAAACCATGCATTCATTACTCAAAAACATGTTAGGGGTTTTTATTGATAGTGTATAAATTACAGTTCTAGGCATTTTATCAGTGGTTATTTACTTACATAAAATTTCCAGGTTTTTTCAATTTTTTTTCTGGATGATTAAATTCTTATATACAATTTCATGTAACGCATAGAAATTTGACATGTTCGATTGAAAATATAATTCACAAGGAATTTAATTAATTAGTTACTACACCACATCCCACATATGATAATAAGTATTGTTGAGAATACTTTGAAAGACTTTGGTTTTGCCAGCTCCTGGTTAAGATATGCAATTTCTTAATACTATATGATTGATATGGACTTTGTTTATATTTCTGATTTTGCAACAATGAATTCGTAAGATTAAAGATACTCCTTGTAGGTGAATTATTACAAATAAAACAGTTTTTAAGCTCTAGTACTTTACGAAACTTTTTTCAATGGAAATTGAAATGGTTATTTAAGTTTAATTTTCTCTATTTTTAATATATTTACACACAAGTCGAAATAATATTGTGCGAGAAATTTTGGGTTTAAATTGATGTAAAAATTCTTCTTCTCTAAATCTGACTAGCAGATATTGAACACTTACAAAGAGAAATTTATTTCATCTGTAAACTTCATAAATATGTGTACCCGACCCTGTAAATACAAAAGAACATGCGATAGCTTCCGGCAAAACAAATCCTTACGGTATCAACGGCTCTCTAACATTTACAAAGCCGTCGAAGCAAACTTTCTTTTGTTGCCACAGCGATTGCCATGTAGTTTTTGTATGGCTACGGGACTAGTTATCATTAAAACAGTCAAATTACATGGAACTTATTTCAAGGAAAAAATGATGCATTCAACTTGACAGAAAGGTCGTACTGCATGTCTTAGTATGACAGAAAGTTTTTAATAGAAATGTAGATTATTGAATTATAGAACACATTTTCAGCTTTATAGCATTTTATTATTTATTCAAAGTTCCATTTTTTATAATCATAAATCATATAAATGAAGCTTAGTAAACGTAATGTTATAAGTAGCAGTTTAAGTGGTTGCACCATGCAATTAGATAAAAAAAAAAACCAGCGCACTAAGTAAAAACTTACTAGTGATAAGATATACAAAGAGCACAATGAGTATTGTTATTTTGAGCCCATATCAGTTTTATAGCAAACGTAATCGGTACTTTATCATTCTTCATAATCAATTAAGTTGTTAAAAGAAAGTTATTAAATAGATTTCAAACAATTTAAAGTTCTCTTTCTTCTCTTTTCAGGTGCAAAAAAGTTAATTTCAAGTTTGCTAAGGCCCAGCTTGTGGTTTGGCACAGCTTTAAATTATAAAGGGAAACTTCGCGTTCCTTCCAAGTTAGCAAACAAGTATCTGAGATTGTAACCTTGGTCATCATAACTTCTTTCTCAACAAACTTTATAGAAAATATTCATCGTGTAACCTTTTTAATTTCAGTTCCAAGCGGCGCTTCTGCAGCGGTGGAACCTGCCTTACTTCATGTGCGCCTTCTGTCCCTTCGTGCAAGTGTTGACGGTGAACGTGTCCGTGTTCACCCTCACCGCCATCGCTGTCGACAGGCACCGCGCCATCTTGAACCCTCTCAGGTAGAAACTCTCCGATTCTGGAGTTGAGTGACAAAATTATCAATACATATGCCTCATAATCCCATTTTGTACCTCGCCGTTTTCAACTTGGCTATTGGTTGAAATTGAACAATCATCTGAAAACAAACTGTTGATGGGGAGCTCTCTTTTATTTTTCATGCTTATATTTTGAATGGTTTAAAATTTTAAAGATATGACCACCATTTTCAAAGTTTGTGTTTTACTTGACTTTTCGTTATGGAGCACCCTGTGTTAGATGGTGATTTTATATTTTGCATGTATTACTTTCTTAATTATAAAGGATTAAATATTAGATATGAGTCATAATAAATAAAAGGATAAGAATTAGTTGTAGATCAATATTTGTATTGGAAATTAAGTGAACAATTCAAGGAAAAAATCTAATTTTCCTTGCAGAGCCTTTTCTTCAAGTCGGAATATAGGGTTGAAGACAAAGGTTTGGCAGTAAACTCTGTGAGGTGACTGGCTACTTCAGTGTCTAGTGAGCTCATGACATGATTGTACTTCCTTAGAGATTCCATGAAGAGAAAATTGGCATTCAATTTGGTGGAACCATAATGAGACAGTTTTGGCCCAAAATGGTGGCATTTTTACTTGAACTGGTGAAATACTTACACTGGCATCTGATGTATCAGGGATTAGGAGAGATTTCTGATCATTCATATTTGGTTTTGAACTAATTGATAGTGATAGTAATTTAAAGGGCCACTATTATACTTTCTTGATTATAAAATATAAAATATTAGCTATGAGTTAAAATAAATAAAAGGATGGGAATTCGTTGTAGATCAACATCGTATTGAAAAGTAAGTGGCAATTCAAGAAATAAAATATAAACAGATTATGTAAACAACTGATAAACAGAATAAATACAATATAGGTACAGGCCAGTGGCAAAGCCATGTGATATTGCCACAGTGTTGCCATAGGTCTCATGGTAAGACCTGAGCCCGAGACCATCATAACTTTTCGTTTTGAGGTCCCCAGATGCCAAAAAACACCATTCGTTCATTTTAATATACATATATCGTGTCTTAAAGCGATAACTCGCGTAGAAATGGTCCGATCTGAATTAAATTTGGCCCATACATGTAAAGTAGTAATTATTCGGACGGGTTCGAAAACCAGCCTGACCGGAATATTGTGGAATTACCTGCGGTGTCCAAAAACATCATCAAATACCGTAAGAAAAATTAAAGTTGTCCGCTATTTTGGAAAATGGCAACGACATTTTCAAATTGTGAACTGCGGTAAAATTAGCGAAAAGAATGTGTCGTCTCCCGTTACAAGTTTTTTGTCAGATAGTTATTAGGTTTTTTTTAGAGTTAAAAAGTTAGTCATTGGTTCACTTTATGCGAGGCACCCGGTATATTAGATTACAGCATCTTTAAAGAAATATTCAAGGTCACTATAGCATGGTGATATCATTGATTCAGCAATGACGTCATTTGAAGTCACTACAATAATAATATTATTACATCTATTGCGTTCCAGTTAATTAATTTCAACTTTGTTCCCAGAACAGCTGCCCGTCGGCTATCTAGAGTTTATTAAAGCAATTAGTTAATATATAGTATGACCACTGTGTATCTTTAGGAGCTCTCAAAAACATGGAGACATATTTCAAACAAAGTATTTTCTTTGACATGCTTTAATAGTATTTTCCAATTAAATCATGAATATTGCTTGAGGGCAAATTATTGATGTTTTTCAGTTACTTAGATGTTTGTTACAAATTTATTATGGGCTTCTGAATTAAAAATTATAATATGGTTAATCAGATTTTAAGCAATCCACTGTAATATAAATCTGCGATTGAAGTCAAGCAGGATATTTTAAGACCTTCCTTTTGCAGTGCTCGGCCCTCCAAGCTGCGAGCCAAGCTCTCCATCGCCTGTATCTGGCTGGTCGCGGGTATCCTGGCTACCCCAATGGCCATCGCGCTCAGGGTGGAAATTGTGGAAGAAGTCAATTCCCGTTAGTATGCATAAAATTAATAATAAATTGTCATTTTTACAAAAAAAATATTGTCTGGACTTGAAGGTTAACGATATATACATATTTACATGAATTTGTAATGAATAAATAAAATTATGAAATTCATTTGGGCAATTAAAAGCAATGAATATATATTGTTTGATTAGTAAACGAGGCCCATATATTACAATCAAAATATTTGGTCTGTTACAGTTACTATGATATCAAAATCAATCTTCATACTTTATTTTTTGTGGAATTTATTTTATACTAAACTTAAGCAAGAATAATTATTTGTTTATGAGCTTCTTGAGAAACGTATATTTTAAATAAATTAATTATATCTGAAGTTTAACATTTTATATTCGGTTCAGCTTTCATTTGTTAAATATCATAACTAAACGTCTAGAGAAGATTTCATCTTCTCAAACAAAACACATTTGGGGCGCAGGTGTCCACGTTAATACCCTTGAATATACAAGCCCTTACGGCCAATTATGTCTTAAACATCGTTCCATAAAGTAGTAAAAAGCCCTTTTATTAAATATTTGGACGGAATAACGTTTTGTAACGATGTTACGAAATGTCTCTTAAGATATCGTAAAGTCGCAATCTTTATTTAGCGAAAGCTACTAATCTCTAACCATAATTAGGAAGCATTAATGTTTAATTCTTCTTAATAAATACAATATTCTTTATTAAGTAGGTAGTAACAAATATGATTATTTTAGTTACATCAACACAATTATAATAAACAAGTCGACAGTTAATAGACGTTACTTTGTTTACGGCAAAACTACAAAGAGTTTTGCAATGACTTTGTTTTGCGACAGTTATTTGACTTTCTGCGAGAGCGTTGTTAAATATTTTCTTTGTTGGGTAACAAGGAGGAAACGTGCTTGTTTCACCAGTCTGAGG
Source organism: Flexamia atlantica (assembly GCA_035578135.1). Classification (NCBI taxonomy): domain Eukaryota; kingdom Metazoa; phylum Arthropoda; class Insecta; order Hemiptera; family Cicadellidae; genus Flexamia; species Flexamia atlantica. Next base: position 30,935,397 of record JAQJVK010000003.1, read on the forward strand.
ATTACCTTATCAATACAAAGCAAAGTACAGAGTCATCATTGTGAGGCTTTCATAACAGACCACGTATTTTTCATCACTTTATTATTACGTGATGCAGTTTAAATAATGGTACTTCAAAAAGGTCATGTGATGTATTACCTAAAATACTATCGTTTTTTCTATTACTAATAAACCTTAAAAAAACACTGTAAAACTTTATTCTAAACCTAAAACACCTTAAGAAGTAACATATATCCTCCCCTAAAAAACATGGCTTTCTCTTAAACCACCCCAATGTTGTTCCACCGCAGAGGGGCACGTGGTGACGAAGCCGTTCTGCTACAACGTGAACATGTCGGAGGACGCGATGCTGTGCTACCGCTTCGTGCTGTTCTTCGTGCAGTACTTCACCCCGCTGTGCGTCATCTCGTGCGTCTACGTGCGCATGGCGCTCCGGCTCTGGGGCTCCCGCGCCCCCGGCAACGCGCAGGACAGCAGGGACGCCAACCTGATGAAGAACAAGAAGAAGGTAAACAGCTGATCGATTGGTTTATTATGTGCCCGTAGTGCCTGTTGCACTGAAATTTACAAATGTATAGTTATTCACTTTGGATTTCTTATTATTACAGTATATTATGTTACTAAGCGGCATTATGATACTGTTTTGCCGGAAGAGCATGATAGTTCCCGCGCGAGCCTCTGACCTCTGGTGTTCCTTGCACAAACCGCTACATTTCTCAATTCTTCAAACCTAACCTATATATAGTAATAAACATACAAACAGATGCTACTGCTACCAGTGCTACCATTAAATTCCTCTCGAGTAACCAAAAATCATGCACTAAACGTCGGTTTTCTGCGATCAGCTGATTGTTTACTTCCGTTTTCTAGTAATCGTTGTCCAAAAAGTTTTCCGGCTTTTGCCGGATGATTTTGATGTAAAATATTTTTAAAAGTTTTCAAGTTTCCAGAGTTTTAATTATAGGTGATCATAAAAAATTAGAGCACACTAGGTGCCTATTTCAAAATTTATTTAGGAAAAATTTGCCAAACTATAGGTGGATGGGCTGTTTTATAACTTTAATCTTTAATATCAGCTGGAAGTTTTAGGTCATAAGATTGTTTTATGCTCTCTGTGCTGTATAAATAAATATTATGGGATTTTTAATACATCTTCAATCTGACCTAAGATTAATTTTACCATACAAACAAAAAACAGACACAATAATTATAAGTCATACTTGGTTACTATTTTGTCTAATGTGTTATATTACTGTGATATTAGATAGTTGAATTCCAGGGTTAAAACCGCCACTGAGGCGTTTAGGGGGAGTCTCCTCACTGAGGACGTAAAACCCTAAATTAAAGCATGTTGATATAGGTTATTAACTGTTTTTTTTAAATTTGATTTAAATAAATGAGTTATTCAACATCTCCAGAATTTTAGTAATATTAGAAAACCTCGAGTAGCCTAATAACCTATTTAAGAATCCCAGATAGAATATTTACCACAAAATACTATACACGTAAGTAGGGGTGTTCGAGTAGTGATGTTTGTAGTCGATTCGAGTCGAGTTTTGAAAAATACCCGCGGGTTACGAGCCCTTTTTCGAGTCGAGCTTTTTTTTAAATATTATAATATAATAGTCATCATTGTTCTTCATAATCGTTATGCCAAAAATTATTATCATGAATCAAATACAAACTATTACATTTTTAAGGTAAATAAACTTAAAAGAGTTACTGAACTAAGAGCAGATGTATACAAATAAATGATGGATAAAAATTTTCTTAAATTTTCTTAACTCACAATGATTCTCGATTAAATATATTTTTCAAGCCTAACTTGTCTTTAGGCTTAGCTGGGTTTTGAAATGAAATGAAAACATAGACCTTCCATACCTAGCTCAAAATATCTCCTTCGAGTTACTCGCACAGTTACATTTCTATTCTTGTAATTGTAAACAAAAACTGAGTTTGTTATTTATTTGGAATGGTTTTTAAAATACGAAAATCATCTTTTAAGATAAGGAATAATAAATAATCTCAAACTATAAAAGATAGAGTGGTATAAAAATTAATGTATCTTTAATAACTCACAAGAACTCTTTACTTCAAGTATAATCAAGGTTTTAGATTTACTCGTTAAAGATGGATTTACATTGTGAAAAATTATCGTACGATTCTTTCGCACGTACCAATTTCGGATAAACGGCGGGAGTAGGTACTCGACTCGAACTTTCGAGTATTTGCTATAAGTCGAGTCGAGTCGAATAGTGTATACTCGGCGCGACAAAAGCCCGATTCTCCAGTACTCGCACCTCTCTCTACACGTAATGTTCACCAAAATCTACATATAAATTATTCGCCTGATGTTCGACACGCACCTCAAGATAATTTATGTCTAGTTTCCTCAGACATGTCACGTTTTAGTTATAAAATTTGCTTTTATTTGTATATATATTTTAACATCCATAAAACTTTATTCTGGGAATTTAAAAAACTGATTTTTATTTACATAATATGACAAACTGAAAAAAAACTTTATTGGCTATGGAAGAAGTGGAACAATAGGAATATTGCTTGCCTATATTGAAAAAATATAGAAATATTTTAATATGGAAATATTGTTTTTATTATTTTATATGTAGACATTTGAGGCTTCTCTAAATAACCTAGGAATGACTAAAACTGTTGGGAAAACTTTTTACAATGAAACGGCACTCATTGTACCATGAGTTAATGAGATTTTACTATAAGTACTGTAAAGCGATACGTTTCAAAACTGTCGCAAAATACTGTTTGAATATAATATCTTTGGTAACCGAACCAGGAAAATTAAAGTATAAATCGACCCTACTGTATATTGAGCTCCGTAACTTCTAATGAGTCCTTATTCTTAATTTCCTGTGTGAAAACTCTTGGGTGTAGATCTTCATTACGAACAAGGGGAACAATAAACCGTAGTTAAAAATAATTTCACTAAAAATAAAAAGAGCGACCTTCTCTAACCAAATCAAGTAGATAGTATGTACAGCACAAAGCGTAATTATTAAATGATCCATTCTAATTAAAGGGCAGATGCAAGTTTCAGTTTAAATTTATTCAAGCTTTTAGAATTTAAACGTAACTAAAATAGTTTTCTAAAAAAATTTACAAATAAAACAACTATATTATTTTATTTATATCTATCAACTAAAACTTCTTTCCCGCTATTATAAATCAAATTGTGACCCAGTAAACGATAATTAAAGCTGAATAAATCTGTAAAGTTTACTAACTGGCTCGAAAGGACTTCAAACGACTCTTATATGGCTTTAATTAATATAAAATTTAATAATACCCACTCTTAAAGCTCTTTATATTATACTGTTTTCTACTTTGTCAAAGACTTCTGTGGTTGTCGCACAAGCGTTTCCTCTCTCACAATGAGAAATAAAACAGAAACTAGTACTCTCCTAACATTTGTTGTCTTATATTTTGTTAAGGTCATAATGTAAGTATAAGAACTACTGATTGTATAGCCGTAATTATATTATTTGCCTTCATTGGCATTTAAGAAAACTAGCTTTAAGAAAGATATGTTCGTACGTTGTTAATTAATGTTTTATAATATCATACAATAAATGATAAAATTTGGAATTGTCTGCAAATTAAAAGATCGACTTATCTGAGGATCATGATAATATGGTAATATGATCAATAATGAGTTAATGATAATATTAACCTGTATTACGACTAATGTATCTACCTAGTGTTTATCGAAGTGTCGATTATTGGTGTTTACGTAATAATAAATAATTCACATTTTTTCGTCACAATGTGATTTATTAGGTACTGGATATAAATAAAAGACGTCACAAAATACTTAAAATATATCTATACTTATATTGCAATCACATATCAGACGGTAAATATTTAAAAAAATGACGATCACAAAAGTCATCATTAGGCCCAATGAGACAATTTCTCTCATATTCCCTCATTGTGTCCGATGATTGGTGTGATGATGATTGGTGTGACCAATCTAAATCGATCGCCTAGTTGAGTGAGTCGGCGGCGCAGTTGGTAGCGCACTCAACCTCGGAACTGTGGCCTCGAAGCGTCGCAGCTTCGAGGCTCGAGCTTGTCGCATACGTTTAGCAGTACTGTTCACCCTTGTTCTATATCGGCTCACTCTTTGCCTTTGCCTCATAACGTCCATGCACAGATTAATAGTCTCCGTGGGTGGGGCAAAGGCAAGGTGAGAAAGAGGCCGTAATCTCTTTTTATAAAGGAAAGAAAAAGTCCCACCTTTTATGAGTTTTTACCGTTCTTGCATGTGAGTGCAATATAAGTGTAAATTTATATAAACTGTTGGAAACGCCTTTTATTTATATCCAGTATATAGAACAACATGTATCATGCTAATCAAGAAGTATTTTTTTATTATTTGGCTACTCATTGATAAAAAGATTAAAACCCAGTATTTTACCCCAGATTCAGTTAATTCGGTATATTTTGTCCATCTCCAATCAAAGTTCTGAAATGTAACACTAAAATTGACTTTCTGGTTCGGAATCTGTTTAATATTTTACTAACAAAACACTGTTATTGAAATGTTTAAATTAGATTAATTAACTATGAGAAGCCATCTAAAAAGTAATAATACCATCACGACTAACTATATGATACAGTCAAGACGAGATATTTGATGTGTTGTATAGTGTTCAGCCTCTGCTAACAGTTCTCGCCCTACAGGTGATCAAGATGCTGGTTATAGTAGTCGCGCTCTTCGGTCTCTGCTGGCTCCCACTTCAGACGTACAACGTTTTGCAGGACGTGTTCCCGGAAATCAACAAGTAATTATACTCTTACTAGCTGATCAAATTAGTTTCACCCGTTTAAAAACGGAAAAACATTCCGTAGATTTGGGATTCAATTTGTCACACATCTTAAGGTTGCCATGACAACCCTGTAAGCTTCCCTATAGTTTAAATTTGAAAATATGAATTACTGTAGGGCGTATCCCTAAAAGAATTTTACAAAAATACTTTTTAAAGTTGCCATGTAATTAATTCCTCATGATTCTCAGTTTTTGTCAAAGCAGTCAAATTCAAGATAGTATGCATACATTACTTCAATAAGACCAGATAATTCAGGTAAATTTAAATTAAAAGTTAGAAGTACATTGCTCTTACTTTTTTTTCTAAAAGTATAAACCTCAGATTATTGTTAGCAAATAAATTAAAATACTATGTTGGGTGTATTTAAGTACATGCAAGATCTTCCTATGACACGGTTGGTTGGTTGAAAACTAGGTTTTATATCTGCATAAAATGAAATTATTTATATTTAACTTTACAGAATGTGTTTTGGGAATATCACAAAGTGTTGACTAATTATGAAAATTGCATAAAGACGTATGCGTGTTGGTAAAGCGATGACTATAACAATGTCTGCAAAAAAGATCGAACAATATTAAATATAAAAAGACGACGCTTAATCAAGGAGATAAAAGTTATTGAACGAGTTTGATACTACTTATTTATTTATCTACAAACTAATACAAAATAATGTAAGCATTATAATCAAAGAGAGTTATTAAAAGCAATCATTGATTTAAAGTTCCAATTATGTTTTAGGGCTTTTTTAATAACCAAGGAGCAAACAACTGGGGGATTGAAACAGAAATTTAATTTTCATCAAACTGCTGGCCTTGTTTTGTATGCATGTTCAGATTTTAAATGTTATTAGTTTGCAGATTCTGATGCAAATAATACTTCTTATTTATTTCATTAATTTATTTTTAAGATTGTGCAGAATATGTAATGCAGTAAGTTTAAGAACCAATTAATTAAAAGCGCGTTTAAATAATAGTTCGGAGTTAAACATAAGGGAAAAATATCTTTTATACGATTTAGTTACGAGTAATACATATTTAATATTTCTATGAAATGGCCTAGAATCATTTTTAAAATATTCCAAAATTAAATAATTTAATTTTAATAATTAAATGCAATAAAATAAATATTGCGCATGATTTTTTTAGTAAACGAATAATTTTTTTATAATTGTGACAGTTAAAATATATTTAATTTAATTTCAGGTATCGGTACATCAACGTGATCTGGTTTTGCTGCGATTGGTTAGCCATGAGCAACAGCTGCTACAACCCTTTCATCTATGGGATATACAACGTAAGTATTGATTTGTGTTCTTCATACCAGGAAATTCTGATTTCAAACAAAATCACTCAACTTATAACTTATTAACTTGACCAAATGAATTCATACCTAATATTATTCAAATTAACTTTCTAAGCGTTATTTAATTATTTTACCTGTGTTGTGTTGTCTTTGAACCTCCTTTAAGAATCCTAGACAGCCGAAAATTGTTAATAGTAACTTAATAATTTATTTGATCTTATTTTATGCTGAAACCTGTTTGAAATGCTACCTTCATGGTTAAAATCTGCTTTTACTATTATTGAATCTACCGTTTATGATTATTAAAATTCAAAAGAAAATATTAAAAAATATTTAAGCAAACAACATGAACCAGCAAAGGAATAATAAAATTTAAACTATATGCCCTTTACTTTTAAACTGTAGGAGCCGATAGATTTTATAACTTTGATAATAAGGAACTAGAAGCGACATATTGTTATTAAGACTAAATTTTAAACAACCCTACCTGAACAATAGTATATTTAACTACTAGTCACGAACTTACATGCTCGTGAAGATAGCGTTTTACACGCTCGGCTTGCGCCTCGCAAGTAAAACACTATTGAGTCCCGAAATGGGACTTTTGTGATGAGTTGTGAACAATAATAATTGACTGGATAGCCGAGTGGATAAAGCGCTCACCTCATAACCTGAGGGTCGCCGGTTCGATTCCTGACAGGATCGAAACTGGGTCCAGTTGCCATTTGTCATTGGGCTATGATTTAATGATGCTATCTAACAAAAGGTCGCCGTTAGATAGTAACAAGACCCGGGTTTGGACCGTTCCCGATCGAAACGTTAAAAAATGCCACTGGCGTAGGAAGACACAAAATACAAAATCACAAATACGATGCAAATAACTAACCAAACTTATAATTAACCATCGAAAATTTCATAATTTAGTCATTTTTCTGTAAGCAAACACAATACGGCTAAACTGTATATTTTACTTTAAAGTCAGCTGATTGAACAGTCAAAATAGAAACTTCGTTTGTTTGGGTACGACAAAATTTTGTCTGGGTACCGAAAAAGTTTGTTTTCATCACTCTATATACGAAAATTGCCCGTTACCGTACAGCTGAGATCTACGAAAACTCTCGATTTCCTTACGTCAAAACAAGCAATGATCAGCTGCTTCTTCGGTACCCAAACATTTCATTCCCGTACCCAAACAAACCATTTCCGTACCAAAACAAAATATTGCCCTACCCAAACAAACGAATTCCTTAATTTGACAGTTCAACCAGCTGACTTTATAAACTAAAATAGACAGTTCAGCCGTATTGTGTATACTTATAGAAAAATTACTAAATTATGAAATGTTGGGTCATTTTTTTATGAGTTTGGTCACTTATTTGCATCGTGATGAAAAGTACTGTTCACAACTCGTCACAAAAGTACCATTTCGTGACTAGTAGTGAAATATACTATTGGGTATGGAAATGCAATGTTTGAATACCGAAAAATCAGCTGATCATTATTTGTTTTGTTGTAAGGAAATCGAGGGATTTCGTAGTCATCAGCAGAACGGTAACGGACAATTTTCGTATACAGATTGATAAAAATATATTAAACTAGCTGATATACCCGCAGCTTCGCCCGCTGAAAGGATAGCTCATTTTAATTCAATTATATTATGCCTTGTGCAATTTTTAGGAATAATTGACAAATGGACTGATTTATTTGGGTCATGTGCGTGCAATTGAACCCTTAAGATGCAGCTTATAATTCCACTCTAGATGAAAATGAGAAAGTGTAACGCTTCCTCTAAACATGTTCCCCCCTCATGATTAGCAAATGGTATAAATTAACTTCCTCCAATTTCCCATACAGAGAATGAGGATAACCTGGAATATAAAACAAAGATGACACTAAGGATGGATTTTCGACTTGACATCAATCTGAATTCAACACGTTTCTTAAAATAAACCGAAAACTCTAAGAAAAAGTAGGAGGTAAATATCTTGGCCAAAAACCTATTTCCCCAAAAAGTTTCTCATTAAATTTTTAAATGTTATTCTTTCAGTAGATTAGTTCTCGTACCTTTTCTGTTCCCTGAAAATATTCTACAGGACTCCCATCCATAGTTAGGAAAAACTAAAATGGCCGCCATTTTGAATTTTTTCAAGTAATCTATTTGAGCCGTCTGAGAAAGAATATTTTTTAAACCTTTCTTTTTTCGCATCTAAAGCCTATCAAGAATAATTGTGCCACGATTCATGGCCCAAAGTCTTGTGGTATTAGAGAAATTAAGCTTTGAAAGCTAAAAGTGGTCGCCATATTGTATTTTTTAATATACTATATTTAGACCTTAAGAGACAAAATATTGCAAAGTCCTTTCTTAGTACGCATCTAGAGCCTGTAAGGAATATTTGTGCTGAGTTTCATGGCTCTAAGCCTTATAGTTTTGTTAGAAACTGTGATCAGTCAGTCAGTCAGTCAGTCAGTCAGTCAGTCAATGGGTTTTGGCTTTTATATATATAGATACATTTATGCAACTCATGAAAAACCCAAGAGTAATCCTTTTACAATAATCCCTAATGGTCTCTGTATATAAAAATAAACCTACGATTATGAACAAAATATGTGATGTATTGTTAAGGTGATTTTTGCTACAGGTATTATTATTTTGATTTTAAAACACAGAAAATCAAAAAATAAAGTTCTTTATTGCCATTAAGTTAATTTTAACAATAGGCATTGTCAAATTATTAAACATAAAATATAAAACAGGTAGCCTATTTATAAAGTAAATTTTCAAGCTTAAAAGAATTAGACTACATCGCGAGAATAGTCAATATGACAATACTTAGCATAATATTTACAATATTTAGCATAATGTGACATTTATTTTTACAGGAAAAATTCAAGCGAGAGTTCAAGCAGCGGTTCCCGTGCCACAGGAAGTGGTTGGGCAACGACAGCGACCTGGACAAGACCTACCTGGGAGCCCGCAGCAGCGTCCACTCCTCGCACACGCACAGCCCGCACCTGACCGCGACCGCGCAGTCCACGCCGCAGTCGCAGCGCTACGACTGGCACGGCTACATGCGCAACAGCCACTCGCAGTACCGGGCGGCGAGTGTCCGAGCCAAGGACCTGTACGTGTTCAACACCAAGAACCCCGCGGTGGTGAGACACGCCAGTAGTACTGAGCTGGAAGAGCTGTGTCTCTAGGGACACTGTGACACTGGGAGGGTGTAAACTGTCAGTACAGAGCGGCGAGTGTCAGGGCCAAGTACCTGTACGTGTTCAACACCAAGAACCCCGCGGTGGTGAGACACGCCAGCAGTACTGAGCTGGAGAAGCTGTGTCTGCAGGGGACACTGTGACACTGGGAGGGTGTGAACTGTCAGTACAGGGCGGCGAGTGTCAGGGCCAAGTACCTGTACGTGTTCAACACCAAGAACCCCGCGGTGGTGAGACACGCCAGCAGTACTGAGCTGGAGGAGCTGTGTCTGTAGGGGACACTGTGACACTGGGAGGGTGTGAACTGTCAGTACAGGGCGGCGAGTGTCAGGGCCAAGGACCTGTACGTGTTCAACACCAAGAGCCTCGCGGTGGTGAGACACGCCAGCAGTACTGAGCTGGAGGAGCTGTGTCTGTAGGGGACACTGTGACACTGGGAGGGTGTGAACTGTCAGTACAGAGCGGCGAGTGTCAGGGCCAAGTACCTGTACGTGTTCAACACCAAGAGCCTCGCGGTGGTGAGACACGCCAGCAGTACTGAGCTGGAGGAGCTGTGTCTGTAGGGATACTGTGACACTGGGAGGGTGTGAACTGTCAGTACAGGGCGGCGAGTGTTAGGGCCAAGGACCTGTACGTGTTCAACACCAAGAGCCTCGCGGTGGTGAGACACGCCAGCAGTACTGAGCTGGAGGAGCTGTGTCTGTAGGGATACTGTGACACTGGGAGGGTGTGAACTGTCAGTACAGGGCGGCAAGTGTCAGGGCCAAGGACCTGTACGTGTTCAACACCAAGAGCCTCGCGGTGGTGAGACACGCCAGCAGTACTGAGCTGGAGGAGCTGTGTCTGTAGGGATACTGTGACACTGGGAGGGTGTGAACTGTCAGTACAGAGCAGCGAGTGTCAGGGCCAAGGACCTGTACGTGTTCAACACCAAGAACCCAGAGGTGGTGAGACACGCCAGCAGTACTGAGCTGGAGAAGCTATGTCTGTAGGGACACTGTGACACTGGGAGGGCGTGAACTGTCAGTACAGGGCGGCGAGTGTCAGGACCAAGGACCTGTACGTGTTCATCACCAAGAGCCTCGCGGTGGTGAGACACGCCAGCAGTACTGAGCTGGAGGAGCTGTGTCTGTAGGGATACTGTGACACTGGGAGGGTGTGAACTGTCAGTACAGAGCAGCGAGTGTCAGGGCCAAGGACCTGTACGTGTTCAACACCAAGAGCCTCGCGGTGGTGAGACACGCCAGCAGTACTGAGCTGGAGAAGCTATGTCTGTAGGGACACTGTGACACTGGGAGGGTGTGAACTGTCAGTACAGAACGGCGAGTGTCAGGACCAAGGACCTGTACGTGTTCAACACCAAGAACCCCGAGGTGGTGAGACACGCCAGCAGTACTGAGCTGGAGAAGCTATGTCTGTAGGGACACTGTGACACTGGGAGGGTGTGAACTGTCAGTACAGAGCGGCGAGTGTCAGGGCCAAGGACCTGTACGTGTTCAACACCAAGAGCCTCGCGGTGGTGAGACACGCCAGCAGGACTGAGCTGGAGAAGCTATGTCTGTAGGGACACTGTGACACTGGGAGGGCGTGGACTGTCAGTACAGGGCGGCGAGTGTCAGGGCCAAGTACCTGTACGTGTTCAACACCAAGAGCCTCGCGGTGGTGAGACACGCCAGCAGTACTGAGCTGGAGAAGCTATGTCTGTAGGGACACTGTGACACTGGGAGGGCGTGAACTGTCAGTACAGGGCGGCGAGTGTCAGGACCAAGGACCTGTACGTGTTCAACACCAAGAGCCTCGCGGTGGTGAGACACGCCAGCAGTACTGAGCTGGAGGAGCTGTGTCTGTAGGGACACTGTGACACTGGGAGGGTGTGAACTGTCAGTACACGGCAAGTGTCAGGGCCAAGGACCTGTACGTGTTCAACACCAAGAACCCCGAGGTGGTGTGAACTGAGTCTGAATTAGAACTTTCTACAGTTGTGGATACATAATGTAGCGCTTGATGAAAAATTTGTATTTGAGTTGGTACAGGATAATATGACCAGTTGCAATCGTTAATAGCACCGCATGGGATGAAGCGTTTCTTTATGAATTTACAAAGTTTCATCATGAAGATAATTTGTAAATGTGCAAAAATCTCCGGGACTTAGACTGGTTTGAAAGGATACTTCAAAGGAAGATAAGGAAGATTTATAGAGAATACAGTTGTTTTATAGGGATAACTCTGATTGTTGTCCTAATTAAGTAACATTTTATGCAGAAATTATTTAACTATGAGTTTAGAAGTTGAATTTAGATAGTAAACCAAACGTTTGGGGCCAAGTTAAAGGGGATGTCTTTAAACGAAACTGAAGTAAAGCTGACGTTGCGTTGCTGAAAGTATGACGCCTGCGGCTAAGCGAAGTGGGATTTGACAAAGTTAATGTAACGCAAACCAACATTGCTGGGGTCACAGGATGGATTATAACTTGTGGTTTAGAAACCACGTTCGATTTAGTTCCAATATAACTTCTTATCCTAAACAATCTAAAACTGCTGCTGCTGATGATGATGATGATGATGATGATGATGATGAAAAATTCCGAACAGCAAAGTAAAAACCAATACAATTGCTGTAAAAAATTATATTTGTACAAACATATAATTGTGGGGTTAACTTCAAAAACTATTTATTAAAGTCGCTCTTTAAAAATATTTCCACCGTATGAGTATCAAGAGGGGCTGAACACGTGCCAGTATTTAACCTGATGTTTCATTAAAAAAATTTGAAAAATCTTTATGTTGAAAACAAGCTTGAATTTAGTGAAATTGCGTTTTGTCTAAATGTTGATTTATCTAATGGTTTGACTATTTTTTTTATTTAGTACAATATTACAATTAAGTTTTAAAGATCATTTGATTGTATATTACAAAGTGTACGAAGGTTTGTCGAAAACAAACAGTTGTGATAATTTATATTGTGTGCTCAAAGTTCTATACTAAATAACTTTTTGATTCATGCTAATTTCAAATCAAACATATGAAGACTGAAACAGTGTATCAGATATACAAATACCCAGTAACACAACCAGTCTTAATTCTGTTTTAATTTTGAGCTCATAATTTATTTCCTACTTATTTATATTAATGGAATTTTGTATTTTAGAGGTAAACAATCTTTTTACATAATTTGCTACGTAAAAGGACTACAAGTAGCGAAATTACAAAATAAATACTCCTTAACAAGTTTTTGTAATACATTTAAAAAACAAAAAACATTTACTTGATTTTAAAATACAATTTGTATGAAGTTATCCCTCATTGATCGTGTAAATGTTTGAAAATTCTTGATTTCTAGGATGGATTTTCTTATCTCTGCAAATAATACCACAATAAACTGTCTAGACTATTTTTAAAATTAAATTCTTGTTTTCCCGTGAAATATATTAAAAATCTAGATGTCAAAATATACCTTGTTTTAACATGAAATTAATTGTTCAATGTAAGAACTATTCTGTATTGTACAGGTTATTGTAATGTAGTGTTTAAAAATATTTTTGAATAAAGCTTTAAAAAGTACTTGTGTTTTAGTTACCAAGCCAACTTTTAGAAGAAGGCTCATTTTCCTATATTTGATATATTTTTAAGTTGTAGAGTTATATTGTTGAAGAAAGGGATATTTCTATGGTTCGAATCAAAAGAAACTTCAATGTTAGCTAATTTCTATTTCATAAGGTTTATTTATAACAAACGATATTTTCTAATGAATCAATGTTATTAGAATTATAGGTTAACCTAATAAACCTATATTTTGTTAAGGTTGTTTTATAAACCTTCTAAGTTCTAGTGACCTTATTTACACTTCTTTTGATCCTAACTCTATTGAGTGACCATTCTCTGTAGCACATTCGAGTAAGTTAATAACCATGGTAGTGCTCAGAATAAACCTGTCCCTCGAGTGAAATTATTTCGGCCACGTTCAGTTTCAATATAATTCAGGACCATCAAGAAATGTTTCTGTGCGATATTTTTCTAATAATTTGAGATCTAATAATAGGCATTCATCAATAATTAAAAATTCAGTTAGACTGGGCCAAATTATTTTTCGATTGGGCAAAATCAATCGTGAATTATACAGAAACAGCTAAAGATATACGAATATCAAAGGAATAATAATCTATTTCTTGACTGTAGATTACTTCCTTCGCCATTGAAAGGGCGGAAGCGAGTGAAATGGACGGGAAACACGTTGTTTGTCTGATCCGGATATAGTTCCTAGCTTAGTTCCGGTAACTAGTATTCAATCAAATCAGCTTTTCATATAATGACCTTGAGTGAATGAAGTTGCAAAACTCAAGGGGATATTAAGCAGGATAAAACAGAAAGTTTGAATTACATTATATGAATTGCATACCCAAAATGTATATTTTTTGTTCGAACATAGTATTTTTATGAAGTTTATCAAGCATGATATTCTACAATTATTCTTCAGATTATCATGGCCAGTTACTCTTGAAATCCGTGGTTCGTTTACCAAGGTTTACAAAACACCATGGTATTGTATCCATCTGGATAGACACGATTCATTTCAGTGAAAATGTTTCTACAGTGCTTTGTACAGAATAGCGTGCAATAATAGCCCACCATTATCCCCCATCTTTAGCATGGCAACTCGTGCAACCATTACTCTATAATGCAGCTATTAGTTTGCGAATTCAGGTTCAATGCTTTCATGTTAGCTTTTTTAATAAATTATATGGCTTAATGTAGCTGAATTAGTATTATCTTGACCATGATCCAAATAAGACACGGAAAGAAAAAACACATAACGAAGATAGTTTTTATTTTTTCATACGTTATTGCAAAACATATTAATATGATTTTGGAAATAAATAAATGAAATTTTTTTCATTTAAGTGGTACTCGTAGTTAATGTGTAGAAACTCGTTCACTAACAAATTAATAAGTAATTATGTTTTATTTGAAAGTCATATATATTTGAAATCCTTAGAGGCCATGTATCCTCATTTATATTACTAAAATGTGCTTTGGTTTATTTTAACTAATACAGATTAAAACCTTCGAGTAAATTAGGACAGAACTAATACTAAATCAATTGTATTCTAATTACTGCATTAAATATCACTATGTATAAAATTAATGTATTTCAATTCCTTTGTTGGGCAGCACTCACCCCAGTTAGGTTATCCTTTGGGGCTCTTGTCACGAGTAAAAACAAACACAAAAAACACGAGTACACGGATAAAAACACACAACACATTAATACGAGTCCCCAAATTCTTTTCCCGACGTTTCGCGAGACCCGTTGAAAACGTCTCGCTTTTTTGAGGGTGCGTCTCGTTAAACGTCTCGAAACAGCGATACGTTTTTAACGGGTCTCGCGAAACGTCGGGAAAAGACATTGGGGACTCGTATTTATGTGCTGAGTGTTTTTATCCGTGTACTCGTGTTTTTTGTGTTTGTGTTTACTCGTGACAAGAGCCCCGAAGGATAGCTGAGTTGAATGCTGCCCAAAAAGGAATTGAAATAAATTAACCTCACCAAAAAAAAACATGTCATTCAAGATTAGAACAATTAATGTAGGGCTTGTATATTGTTAGTTTAAAATTACAAAATTAGTTATTTTTATTCATTGACACAATTATGACGTCTCAATAGAAATATTGTTTGAATACCTAAACCCTAGAAAGAATGAAAGTAATATTCTCACGTTACCGACTAGAGGCAAGAATAGAGGATTTGGAACCTTTTGCCCAAGATTTGCTTTGACATTATGACTTTTCGGAAACAACATACATCATAAGTAACGAGGCAGAAGTGGACGTCAAAAGGAAATTAAATGTACTGAGCATGACATATGTCATTCAACAAGTTAAATGAATCTACAATCCTAATGGTCTTGTTATTAGACTGTACTATTCTCGTGATGAAAATTAGTTTCCTCGGTTTAGTTTGTTCTCGTATTTTGTTTTTTCATTAATCAGAATTTAAAAAAGTTGTTACATGGTGCATAGTAATATGTTAAGCGAGAAATGCAAATTAATGGCAGATTCTTACTATTCCCCATTTTTCTGTGCGTCCATTTGCTGTATCCGTGTTCCATAATTACGAAACTGCTCCGTCGCCGCGTCGTCGTGAGTGTGCCTCTCAAACCGCCTTTCGAAGTACTCCTGGCTTAGGCCTAATAGTTATTTGTGCATCTAGGGACTAAAGTGCAACTTTTTCTCCCTGAGTGAAACTGTTGTCGCCCGATGGCGGAGCGGAGGGTGACAATTTCCCGAGGGAGAAAAAGTACTTTAGTCCCGTGATGCACACAAAATTTTTCCTCCACCTACACCATTACAAAAACTAGGTATAACACTGTAACTTTACCTTCAGATGATCCTTTGCTTCAACAAACTGCATTACAATCACATAGCCTAAATAAATAAATAATGCAAGGTATTTAGGCTTTAATTTTAACCATTTTATTCACACTCTTCTTTAAAAATACTCTAGGCCTAACTTATTTGTTCACAAATATGCAGGAATATAGCCTAAATTACAGCAAACTCAAAATGGATACGATGTCCTGTAGGCAACGGAAACGGATGCTCGGATGCTGTGTCACTCTCTTCAACATAGAGAAACAAATTGAAATCGACAGTGTTGCCATATTTTCTCACTGTCCACCGCGGCGTTGCCGGATTTCTTCCCATGTATTTCTTATGAGATTACTTTTAGTCCCATGGGACTAAAAGTAAGTAAGTAAATCCCATGGAGTATAAACTATTGCTTTAATATTCTATTCCAGGGACTAAAAGACGACTATAGATAGTAGGTGGATGAAAAAGATTTTTTTAAGAGTAAAACGGAGGATTTCACTTTTTATCAAAAGTTGTTGTTTCAAAAACAGAATAGCTGTTAAATATAATAATTGCCATTACAATTTGTACTCATAGTTTTAGTAATTTAAAATGCCACTAAACTGTAGTTGACACAGCGACCACATAGTACAAATAGACGGAGCATACGAGGCGCAACGTGAAGCCATAAATTTACTTCCAGTCCGCATGCATGGAAAAAACAAACTGCATAAAAAATTACAAACATACCATAAAATTAAAGTTTCGTATCTTAGAATTACTATAGTACCAAATATAAATTCAGGCAGTCTACACATCGTTAACACTGTTAACCTAGCAACTTGTCCTGACATTTTTTGAGGTGCTGCCACCACGGAATGCACCTGTAACGTTAATAAATAAATAAATAATAAATAAATAAAATCGTCTTTATTTCCAGCAAGCGTTTTTCATGTGTACATGTTTTTCAAAATAACTCTTGTCAAACAATTCTTTAAAAATAACAACTGAAATTCATAAAATAAAATAATTCTTAAAAACTATAACTTAATTAGTCATTTTTCCATTCAACAAAGCATTGTGCAATTTCTTTTTAAAGGCTCTCTGGCCACCAAGCTCATGACTGTATTCGGTCGCCAATGAATTTAAAACCTTAGGGGCAAAATATGAAAATCCTCCCCTAGCGGACTCAAGGCGCACACGAGGCATCTCCAGCATGCGGTCCTGCCTAGTGCAGCGGGAGCGCACCTCAGAGCGGGAAAACCACGTTACACCACGTTTACACGTTCCTATGATGTGTAAACTACCTCTACACTATTTAAAATTAGTACCATAATAATTGTGAGATTCAGACCTTTGATAACCCATTTGTTTTTGATTAACTTTGTTTTTAAGCAGGCGCCACACAGATAAACTCTTTCAAAAAAACTAGGTTATCAACCATGCTGCGGTACCTTTTTTTTTCAAAAAGTATCATTAAACAAATTTAACTCCTTAGCAACAATGACCACAATTTTGTATTTTACCAAATCAACAAACAAAAATGTAGCAGCCGACTTCTTTTTTCATGTCAAATTTTAAACTTGGACAAAAACTTTTAGCTTTCTTCCATTTTCTAAAATAGAAAAAAATTATATTGGAAATGTAATTGTTACTATTATCCGTTCAAAACTAAAAGACTCCTAACATTTAAAATTTTAACCTTTCCCTCGATACTAAATGGTATAAACTACGAGTTATTTGAAACGTTAGCACTTAGAGATTACGCGATTCTAAACGCCGTTTTATGTTTCTATACAGGGCGTCCAACTTAACTGTGCCATCATTAATCAAATCTTCAAATCACCATTATTTCGTCCGGTTACGATTGTACAGTAGGACATGTCAATATATTGAGAGACAATGAGTCAAATTAACTTTTGTCATTATAAAATATGTACATTTTGTTATGTAAATTGATATCAGTCCATTTGTTGAATACATTTATACAACTATAACTAACTCTTGAGAACAGAAAATTAACAAAATGTAGTTGGTAATACTGGCGTGACTCGTTGACAAAATTAATTACATAAAATAGAGGCCCCCGGCTGGCCAACAAAACATTAATATCTAACAAAATATTAATTTATTGGTATCTCAAAAACTATTGGGCTTTTAATTATAATAATTATTACTATTTTCTAAAACAACCAGCTTTTAGGGCGTATTGCCTCAATATCACCCTAATAGCACGTATTTGGTATCATTTTTCTCGCAATTGCACAGAGATTCCAGATATAATATCATAGATGGTCACCCCACAAAAAATTTATTACATAAAATAGAGGGAAAAAGCATAGTTTTTTTGAGTTTTTTTCTAATAAACTTTGAAGAAAACATTAACAGAAACTATTGCCCAATTAGGCTCCAACAAAATATTAATATACTGGTATCTCAAAAACTATTGGGCTTAGAGAAAACCTTAAACGGAAGACTTCACCGACCACTGTAAGACATTAAGACATTAAGTTTTAAGATATTTAAAAATAGGAATTCTATTTTCTTCTAAATGGCCGTCATTTTCCAATATGGCGGACAATTTAGATTTTTCTGGCGAAACACGATGTATTTTATGGTGTTTTTGGATTTTACGCTTGATTCTAAGAACATATTACTCTTTGACATTTTTTCCTAAACTAAAATTTGAAATGCACTGTGCCCATTTTAACCGTGCCATCCCATGTAATCCTTATGGAGTACACAACTACTCAAAATTATTAATGTCCATGAGTCAAATCTATTTCTATGATTGAATCTAAACTAAAATCACATTTTAAGGCACTTATGTTCTTTTTAATTTTTTATTCAACCCAATCGTTATCTGTCGATTAAGCGTAAAATTAAAATACGCCATAAAATACAGAGCGTCCTCTCAGGAAACCCAAAGTTGTCCGCCATATTAAAAAACTAGCTGATCAACACGGTTTCACCCGTGGAAAAACATAAAAACTTCCTCTGTCTTTTTTTAGGATTTAATTTGCCATGACAACCTTATATCCTTCCCTATAATTTAACATTAAAACTTTTAAGTACCATAGAGCGAAACCCTTTGGGAATTTTGTAAAACCGTTTCTTAGTGTGCATCTAAGACCCAAGGGGAGCACATGTGCCAAATTTCAAGTCTTTAGGTCTTATACTTTTGGACATTTGCTATCTTTGTGTTTCGGACTATTTGCTGGTGAAACAGAGAGGGAAACAGGGGTTTGATTACTGATTGAATATGGTTAACAATTTCTGAATCATATATTTATTTACATACACAGACTTGCTAAGGAAAAATTGAGAGACACCAAGAATGTTGAGACATCTGTTATAAGTGATTTAATTTTGCCATTCAAGCCTAATCGGATAAAATCGAGGAGGCGATTGGTCAGACTAGTTAAATCTGACGGATATAAATGATCATGGAACTGACAGTTGGAACGATCGTGTTTTTGCAACTCGAAGCAAAAAAGGGCTCCCAACAACAGATGCTCAGGTGAAATTGCTTAACGTATCAGAGGGATTTCCTTTAATATTCACCCTGTTTTCCTATCTTTCTTATTAAAGGTTATTGACATCATTAAAGGTATAAAACAATAGTTTATTATATGTGTATTTTATTGAAATAAAAATTACTTCAAAATCTTAACTAAAGCTATTGACATCATTGAAAGCATAAAACACGTTTATTATATGTGTGTTTATTATATTGAAATAAAAATTACTGCTGCTGGATGCCAGAATTTAAATATAAGCTTTTTTAATTTTTTAAAATAAAAAACATTTTTTATTTGTTTTTATTTACTTATAATTTTTTTAATTCAATATGCAACCTCTCATTTGTTTATTGAATTTTTTGTTTTTTTTACAAATTCATTTATTGATCTGACTTTTTATAATTATTTATGTTTTGTTATTTTTGAATTTTTTTGTTTTGTTATGTTTGCTGTGTTTTTATAAAGTTTTTCGTAAGTTTGTGTATAATTCAAACCTGAAGTACCTGAAGTAATATGAAAATTAATTAAAATTTTTTCTGTGTTCATTTTATAATAATACTATGAAAAAACATATTTATTACAAAAATGATGGTTGGAAAGGGAAAACATCTACTTGTTTAAGTAAAGAAACTTGTTCATCCATTAAAATCCAATATAGAAACCGAAAAGTAATTTTACTTTTAACGTAGTTTATTGTTTAGTGCTGAACAATAAACTAGGTTAAAAGTAAAATTACGTGTTCTTATAATATATTAATTCTATCAATATAATAATACTATAGTATTATTATATGCTATCAATATAATAATACTATAATATTAACAGATCTGTCATAGGCCTAAATTTTTTTATGTGTCAAACTGATTATGTTCTTACTCCTCCTATTTAAGAACGAATTCCTCAATTACATCAATACCTTTCAAATTATATTTATAACTTTATTCTAATTTTGGCCAAAATATAATACCTCAATTAACGAGCAAACCTGTCACTCATCGTGACACAATGCCAATATAATTTAGCAAAGAGCATGGATTAGCGAAACTCCTCTCACCCATCACTCTCCTCCGTGAATCCAGGACAACAAATTGCGTAAAAACCTGAAACAGAATTCTAAAAAAATCCTCCCCGTTATTTACACATTCAACTAAATTCAAGCAAACTATTTTCTTTTTAAAATATTTGTTAAAACCTTAGTCATTATAACTTAACTAGGTTCTTTACGTGAAAAATTTGTTAAGTTTAATGAATTAAATTACCAGATTAACTGTTATTGTTCTCGTAAACCTTTTTTTAATATTTTTGAAGCCAAGGGGATTTCTCATTGCAAAGCGTCCGTAAAAAAATCATAGGTATATAAGATTAATAAAGGTTTGGTGTACTGGGTTAAAACTAGTTCAGTACAAGGTTATAAAACTGAATGCTGGAGGGTTTTATAATATCTAGATTAATTTAACACTTAACTTGAAATTCCTCCAGTGTACCGAAGTTGAGTGTATGCCTACTGCAAATTTCTCTTTGAAATAGGCTGTAGGTTTTTAAAAACTTGTTTGACTAACTACATACCCCATTATTCATAAGGGTATGTCTATTGCAAATTATTCTTGGAAATAAACTAGAGGTTTAAACAACAATCAGTACCTACAATAGACCCTAGAAGTAATAATTATGTAACTCATTTGAGCAAAGAACAAGGCGACTGCTTAATTATGCTACCTATATCTATCCAGACAAAGGCAAAAATTAATTAAAATTACTTTCCTTCAGTTTATTGTTTTAATTCTGTAGAGGGCAGCTATGAAACAGTTATTTTATTTTATTATTGATCGTATATGTAAAATACATTTAATCAGGTACAAAAACAAAATCAAACAAAAACACTAAGTACATGCATTACAGTCAATAAAAAAACACGAAAACACAGGTGAAAAGCCAAAAAAGTGTCATCAATAATAATAATAATAATAATACATACGTTACATACGATGGTCTTTTCTTTTGTAACACATTTCTGTACATTTTTGGTCCGGAAGAGCGATTTTTAAAGACAAGGTGATATAACAACTTTATAGTTTTTCCTTACGTTATCTGTAATTTAACTTTGAATCTTTGGGTTTCTAAACAGTAGAGTGACGGCCGGAGATGATATCACAATACTCTTTTTTGGTGAAGGAAAAGACTGAAATAGAACACATTTTTCTATGTTATAAATTCAGCCCTAGGACCATTGAATATATAATTTCCTTTTAATTAGATATAATATCCTTGGGCCTTGGCCTCAAAGCGATGGAAAAAATCAGCAAACAATATCAACATACTTTTTTTAGTAATAATAAATTCTTTTTAAAAGCTCTCATATAATAAATTTTAATATTTCATCTAAGTTCACTGAGGAATAAAGTGAATTTTTCTAGAATGCCTCTTTCATTAACATTATTGAAAAATAGTGGTATAAAATTAATAAGCTGTATATTACCTACATGTATTGTTGAGATTATGTGTATTCAACTACAATCAGTTAGATTCAAGGTAAGTGAAAAAAGCTAGCCCAATAGTACCATGTTTAAAAGTAAATCAATTGGGAAAGGAACCAAGAATGCCGAAAAGACAGAGCAAATAAAATCTGATCTACTCCAAAAAAGATTTATTACTAACACATTACTCAATTAAAAATATTTTTTTACAACCATGATTTATAAAAAAATGTATCAGTATCTATATTGACTTTAAACTCCAATCAACCTTATTTATTAAACTTTTAAAAATTGTTAGATTTCAAGTTATACAAATGTGGAATAGCATTAATTACAATAGTACAAATCTTCTAATATTATAAAAAAATAATAAAAACACTTAAAAACTGGCCTCAGTAAACTCGTAAAAGGAATATAATGATTTTCCAATGAAAAAGGTTTTAACCTGTTAGATATTATTTACTGTAAGCATTAACCTGTAAAGGTCGATCGTTTACCATCGCTTGCATTAATTATAGTTGATTACGAGATGGAATGTTACCTGTAATAAGTGATTCGCAACTGATGTGGGTCAAAGGTATTAAATCCATACTATGTTATGTGACAGTGAATTTCAATATGCATCAATTATTGAGATTTCAGCTATTTTCATTCGAATAGTTTCAACTGGTCATGTTTTAAAGCAACTGTAAAGCCAACTTTCCCTTTATTGTTCAGGATTGAAGCTCCTTAATGGGTTTTCTTTTGTCTAATGTAATCCAAAATAGAATTTTAACTGCAGATGTGCTAAAGGATTTCACGAGACAGTCTTCCAAACCCATCAAATGTTTTTGCTTGACGGGAATCGAACACCCAAACTCTTAAACCGCGTTGAAGTTGTAAACATTTATACTAGCTAGCAACTCAACTCACATTTATTGAATGTGTCATGTTTAGTTTTTAAGATTTTTGATAGAAAACGTGATAAAACTTTTTAACCGCTACATTTACCAAATTTGTTAATGATTTAAATCCTTCTAATTGTATATGCTATAAACAAACAATATAAATCTAATTCTTATTTCTGGAGTTCTTTTCTTTACTCTTGAATCTTTAATCTTGAAATCTTTAAATTCCTTAAGTCTTTAAATCTTTAATTCTTTAATCTTGAATCTGTATGAAGATAATATGAATCAACTTTTCGAGGAACATGAAAGAATCTGTTTTTCAGATTAAGGAAAATCTTTTATTGTAACAATAAAACAGTAAACTTTAGATAATAAAATTCAAACCATTGAAATTATGGAAAGCATTATTAATATCATCAAATTTATAAGATCTTTAAAAATTTGATTTCGTCCAAGGAATTTACCAAAAAACCACAATGAAATATTGCATAACAATTGTGTATCAAATTCGAAATATTAAAATTTTATTTAAGTGGACACCACTGAAGCCACTAAAAGAATTTTACAATTATTAATTGTTGAGAGAAAAATAAAGTTTTTGTTGAAAAAACTAAAATTGCTCCGCCTCTTTTCATATATCGAGAAAAACAAAGTTTTTGATCATTTTGAAAGAAGTTGTTTTTGTTATTTTTGTTATTTTATATTCACACTAGCAAATACCCGTGGCTTCGCTCACGATACAAATTACATTATAAACGTGATGTGAAGAATCTGAAGGGGCTGAATAAAGATATCTATGAATATAGAACCATGGAACATTACAATAGGCTGAATGTAACGTTTCTCTAAAATATATTATATCAAGGGATTTCTTATATAAGCGTTCTTAATATCAATGTCATTAAGACACCAAGGTGTCATACTGTGACACCGTTTTCATGAGTCATAAGCTATAAAATTATATTTTCTCGATACATATGCACACCCTCCTCTTATTATTTCCCATTATACCCCTGTAGTAAAATCAACGTTAAAGTTATAGATTTTTATTATTCCATTTTCCATCCTAATAGTCTGAATGGCTCCATGTTGTTTACCACACCCCCATTATAAATATTTAAATAATCTAATGTTCAGTCTGAACTCATTTGTATGCTTCTATGTACATTTTTGTTCTTTAAAGTTGATCTAGAATTAGTTGTTAATACAGAAAATAAAACGAAGAATTCTTTTTCTAAAAAAAAGTAGCCTAGTCATGAATATCCCTACTATGGCTTTAAAATATGTTCTCTACATTCTTTCGTAAGAATAGATTATCAGATTAAAATATAATGAATGAATGAAAAGTTTATTCCATACAAAATAAGCTACTACATACAAAGTAATAAAAATGCTAGTAAACATAAAGCCTTTTACAAATTATGAAATAAAACTAAAAAAGAGACATAATTTTTGTAGCGTTTAATTAAAAATAAAAGTCCAGGAAATCAGCAGAAATAGGCAGGTACTGCCTGTGCGTCCGCTGGGTTACTTTGCAAATAATAAAAATAAGACCAAAAACATTAGGAATAATTAAAAAAGAAGGTTGGTAAGAAAGTTTGAGGTTGAAGTCTTGAATTGAAGTTGCTATTTCTGTATTTAGGAAAAAACTACTTTACTAAAACGCAAAATTGATAATAATAAAAAAAAGTCTCCAGTAATTGATTATAATTGAGTAATAATTTTGATTATAACTTATGTTCAGGGATTTGTATAATTTAGGGATTTTTACGTAAATAGATCGAACAATTTGACTTTTACTGCCCAATTCAAAACTACTGACTCAACAACTACTTTATCTCTCTTTTTCAATCCAGCCAGGATTTAGTCTCAAGATTCAACCACAAAAGGTAGCACCACCTTTTCTTTTAACTGTAGACGTCGAATTATATGTTAAAATAACTCGCCAAATGATTGAAACAGGCATAATCGTAATAATGAAAACATCAGGGAAACCTTAGGGATAAACTATAACTCTCGATGCCAAAAGAAAGGTGATACCTGACACTTTACTGAGTTTAGGATAAAACAGATGATGAACAAAAACCAACGATGGATTGAACCCAAACTAATTTTCATTGTAAATTTCATTGAGTAATTTTATACGTCCAACCCTAGGGCCGAAAATCAGCTGATCATTTATTTGCTTGAAACAACGAGTGAACATCACATAATCATGAGGCATTCAAAATGTTCTAAAGACAGGCTAGTGGTGGTCATATGATTTACATATCTGTGTTTACTTGGTAACCATTACATAGAAGTTGTATAATCGCTCAAAACCTCAAAGTTTCGTTTTCAAGTGTGTCAATAAATAAATAAATAATCAGATTTTTAATGTGTACGGTGAGTTTCATTGTGTAGTGTGGTGAAAAATGCGGACGCACCTTGGCCAAAAGCTATTTTTTAGCTCTCGATCGTTTAAAATTCTTGATTTCGTCTTGAATTTTAAACACGAGCTCCAGCCTGCAAAACCTCATTTCGGCTCTAGTTGGGAAATATACTGTTGTATAGTAAGTCGGAATCATAACCAGTGCAAAAATATATATTTTATAGGGATATCCAGTTAATTTTTGTCTCTATAGATCCAAAAATTTTAGGAGTTACCTGTTTCCAAAGACACTTTCAAAGGCTGACCAAAATATAAACTTTGAAAAAACATACTGTCCAACGTCAAGAAAATATATGAGCAGATGTAATTATTGTAATCGTCTTGTTACACAAACTGCAAAACAAATCTTAATTACAAAGGCATTCATTGGAAAATAAAGGGTTATTATCGACTGTTATTGAAATGACTATTTTAAAATATATTTCTTATAGAAATAATATCGGGTTAAGAATAGATCTACGTGAAAGAGTCCAGGGCAAGTAATGTACTCGATGATTTACCTAGCTAGGTACTAGATACGAATTAGTAAAATCAATGATACCTTGTACATCGTCGATTTAGAGCTACAAAAAGGTTATGATTTGAAGATCCACAGGTAATTTTTATAATCTACTAAATTTAAGTGATGTAAATAGAGTGACATCTTACCTTCAGCAATATAATATAAAATATCTCCTAAAAATAAAAAAAAGTATAAATGACAAATTAAAAATAATTGTATTCGTAAAACGTATCACTTCCATTCAATTTATTTTTAATTTGACAATGGCTTATCAAAAACGTAAGCTTTAATGAGAATTTAAAGAGAGGGATAAAACTGGTATTTTCCACGATACAATACACTGTTTTCTAATATGCCCTCTCTTATTCGAGTGCTCTATCAGGGTTCGCATTTATTGCCCTAGTAGTTTTGAATGACTGCTCCTTCCATCAGGATTCATTCATATAAATAAAGAGAAAAGTTTGGACAACAAATCGTAATACACTATTTCATGAAAGACTAGCATAATCAAAATATCTGTATCAACTTATTTGTAGGCTGCAACTCCTTTTTACTTTACATTAGGGGTGTAAGAGTACTCGATTATCGAGCTTCTTTCGAGCCAAGTTTACACTTCTCGACCCGACTCGAAGTTCTGAAAAATACTCGAAAGTTCGAGTCGAGAAGTTAATCCGGCCTTATAACCGTAATTGGTAACGAGCGATCACATTTATTTTTATGCTCAATGAGACTGATTTAAATTTAATTTTGAAAGCTATGAATATGTTACCGAAACTCTTTTTCAAAGCATAGAAGCGCATATGTACCTTGTTTATTTACCTACTAAGGCTGAAAGTTTAATAAAATATTGAGTAATGATATAAAGTTATGTTATAGATGGCCTGTATTATCGTTTCATTTTACTTGAAAAAAAGGTTTGCTTTTTATACGAAAACTTCCTAGATTAATAATTAAAAAATATTACATTTTATGTGATGAACAATAATCATGGTTACTATTAACAATTACTATTCAAAATACTCGACTGGAATAAAACTCGAAACCCGAGTATATATTTTTTTTTTAACTCGACTCGACTCGACTCGACTGGACTCGACTTCAAAAATCATTGTTCGCACACTCCTACTTTATATTTATATTGATAGGTTTAAAGGTAAGCCTAGATTTTACTTTCCTCATAGGTGAGTAAATTATTAATACGAAATCTCCATTTATTATGTTTAAATGTAAATTCTTACTTGATTATTTTGATAAGATATTGATGGAGATAATATAATCACATTACGTTCAATAAACTGAAGTATTCTCGTAATATTAAATTAGTTTTCTCGGTTTAGTTTGTTTTCCCAAACAGTAAATGCAGTAATTAAATAAAGTGAAGTTACATGAGGCATATAACACGGGATGGTACATGACATTAATCTGTAAAACCGATATATGAGGTTTTACGAAAGATTCATTGTTCTTGCTCTCTCCACCCGTATGACATCCTTATCAAATATTTTTTTAATTAAATGAAATATTGCCTGCTTTATAGACATTATAGACAGAAAAAGTTAATTTAATAATCAGCGTTTTAGAGTTTTACCATACAAATTATTAAAAAATACTTTATTTATTTATATTTATAAATAAACCTTGTGTATTTATATATATAATAAAGAAACTATTTTCATAACCACCAAGGCTGGCTTATAACTAAAAGAAAAACTATATTAGCTGTACTATAACTAGTGAGTTGGCATTAGGTTAGGATTATCAAGAAAAATCTATATCCACTCGACTTTGTCAACATGAGAATCGTATTACAGGTCTACGATATTTTCACATCAACAAAAATCAAACAGAACGTTAACACAGCTGTCTTAAAACCCCATAATAGGCTTATACCATTATTTTAAAACAAGATTCTGGAAGAATGTGCTGTCAAAACAATTGAGTATCAGTATAAAATAATATAAAAGGAGCATAAAGTTTACTAATGGTTGCCATTAGACCCATTGTAAAAATGACAAAACCACATAAGATGGGCCGACACTGAGCTAATGGCATGAACAGCTGCTTCCACATGGGTGGACCTGTCATAAGTTACCGCATTCGTACTTGAGGCCTGTCATTTGCAAACTTTTTTGTAAGTGTCAGAAATCAGAATATTATATCATTAAATAATTATTGGTTTTTGTACCATGTTAAATGCAGCTAGGCGGTTTTATTAGGTTTAAATATAGCATGGATTGTTATTAAAATGCTTCTTTAACGATATTCTTGATGTAATTGGATGTCCACATAATAAAAATCACAAAAAGTGAATTATTTACGATTATGAGCAACAGTGAATTAACTATGGGATTGTGAGACTACAATCGAATATATTTATCATTATACTATACGAAAAGATTCTATTCATTATCCGCATGAATATTGAGATGGATTCCTCAGAACGCTAATCTCTCCTGTATATAATTTCAATTCGAAATGCAACGTCAACAAGAATAATTATCTCGATTTAGATCCTTACAAGAAGCTTAGGCTTCTTGTACACGCTGTCAGGTCTACAGCTTGACAGAAACATGGATAATCGTGTATTAGTGGCGTATCTTGACAAGCGTTTCAGAGTATTGCTCTGTGTAACACCCATTATGCGTTATCTGCGTCTTATACTCACTAAAAGTTCACTTGATTTTACAATATCAGTGAAATCCTGGAATATTAGGAATTCATTTAAAATCAAATAATTGAGATAGTTGGTTAAGGTGTAATAGGAATAGAGGAGGCAAACAGAACAAATATTAAAAACTCTTAACAGAAGCTAACTTATCTAGAAGACAAATAATAAGCCTTTCGTCGTTATTTTTAAGCAATTAATTACGGAACGTATTTAAGAGGATCTATAATAGTGATATGTTTAATTAATTAACCAATTTTGGACGAACTTTGGCGTAATTAGGCTTTTTTACTGTCAATAATGCTATGCAAAGCAATTAGCTGCATGATTGAGAATTATTTTGTTGACAATATAATTCTTTGCTTATATAGTTCTTTGCTTTTTTCGACATAACCATACTTGCAAAATACTATATATATGTCATTTTACCAATACTCAGCCCACTAGTTTTCCTCTCTTTTTCTTTTGCTCCATTGAATCAGCTGCTTTTTGCCTCTAAAATGTTGAATAATACCATTGTTTTGGCTAGAACCCCAAACAGTTATGATTTTATTGATTCGTTTTTTCTTTACGTTGAATTATATATTATAATTATTGAGAATCTCAAGAGAATGTGGGGATTTTTTAAGTCCTATATTTCTCATGCATTTAGGACCAACATATAAAAAAACCCAAGTAATATTTAATGAATTAAATAATATATAAGAAAATGAAGAAAATTCACGAAAGGTAGAAGAAGGTGGTAAAAATATTCTGTCATAAGATTGCTGATGATTCGCATAAATTTTGTGGTTAATATTTTTAGGGATATGCTCTGTACAGCTATGTATGTCTCTTTTATAGTTACATCATCAATCTTTTATCTTTCTTACATTCCTTTTCAATACTTTTTTGGGTGGTTCAGCTAAAAAATAAAATAAATTTAATTAGAAAATGGCACAAACAGTTTTACTAAACAGTAATCGTGGTAACAACCTAAAATAAATAAACTAACTATAATACCGATTATCATTTTTAAACTCAGGATGCAATTTTATCGAAGGTCTAAAAGGGTCATAACCCCTCAAACGATTATACAGGGTGTATCTGAAATACACCGAAAAACTTTGGGATATTGTTTCTGAGGTCAAAACAAATAAAAAATGTCCGTAAGTATATATCCTATCTCGCTCCGTTTTCCGTCTGTCGGTCTGAACATGTTTTTTACATGATCAATCATAACTTTTTAATTACTAGAGGTACCAACTTCAAACTTGGTACACATATGCTGGCTAATAGGACCGATCTTTGTGCTGATTATCAAGTTTCTACTTTGTACCATTTCAAAATGGCGGCCATTTTAATTTTCCAAAGCTTAATAAATCAGAAACTATAAACTTGTATAAAAATAACAAGGAAAAAAAGGTGCGAAATTTAATTTCCCTTAAGAAAATGTACAATTTTAATAGGGTCATAACACTAATAACGGAGAAAATTCAATCTTTATAAAGTTACAACCTGCTAAATTATTAAATTTACCCAAATTTACGATTAAAACTTAAAAAAAAAATATTTTTATACGTTATTTGTTTTGTGACCTTATTAAAATTGTACATTTCCTGACAGGAAATTAAATTTTGCACCTTTTTTGTCTCTTGTTATTTTTCATGAAATTTTATAGTTCTTGAGTTATTAAGCTTTGAAAAGTTAAAACGGCCGCCATTTTGAAATGGTAAAAAGTATAAACTTGATACTCTCTAAAAATAGGTCCTATTAGGCAACATAGGTGTACCAAGTTTGAAGTTGGTACCTCTATTAGTTAAAAAGTTATGATTGATCATGTAAAAAACACGTTCAGACCGACAGCATTGACTTTGAAAAAGTCAATGCCGACAGACTGAAAACGGAGCGAGATAGGATATTTATATACTTATAGGACATTTTTTATTTGTTTTGACCTCAGGAACAATATCCCAAAGTTTTTCGGTGTATTTCGGATACAGCCTGTATAATTTTATGATTTAATTGACGTTTCTCTACCCATCTTCCCACCCTATGAGAGGAGCATCAACAGTTTTAAAGTGAAGTCCCGGTAATAAATTGTATTAAAATATCTCTTGCTATACGTAATGTAATAAGTACAAATAACAATTAAACCATTTTGTGTCCTCGATTCATCCAAGTCCTTTCTTTAGGCAACTAACGACTGTCTCTGTTTTAATAG
Source organism: Flexamia atlantica (assembly GCA_035578135.1). Classification (NCBI taxonomy): domain Eukaryota; kingdom Metazoa; phylum Arthropoda; class Insecta; order Hemiptera; family Cicadellidae; genus Flexamia; species Flexamia atlantica. The sequence goes on from JAQJVK010000003.1 coordinate 30,965,803, forward strand.
TAGACTTGTTTTACTAGACACTAACCTTCTTTTAGGCTAATTTGATTTAAATACATCTAAACCTATGGTATACAATGTATTATTAAAAATCTTTTGATTTTAAGATTAGTTTGTTGATATATTATTTAAATCATATTTTCATTAACGATCATAACGATATTTTCTATTAAAGTTTGTTTGCAACTAAAGAAAAAATACAAAATATTTCCCCTCCAAAATAGACCTGTTGATAAAGTGTGTAATAAGTTCAACAAAAAAAGTCAAAATTTTATTTCAATTTAATTTGCAGTGACAATAACCTCGGAGGATGATTAATTACAGTAAAGCGGCATAACTAGACAAGGGAAGAAATGGAAAACATAGGGTTAAAGCTAAAACATTGAATGGATTATAGTTTCACTAATGTGTTTGCATTGCATCATGCAACCTCATCACTCTCCCTCGTCAATCAAAAGGTCAAACATCTCCTTAACATCACCGTTATCATGTGCAGGTTTTTAAATGTTGGATTATGATTAAAATGGGTTGGTAATAGGATATTACGCAGAAAGAACTAGTTTGGCTAACTACCGATTTGATGTTTTCCCATACTAAGCTAGATAATTTACATTATGTTTTAATAAAATTAAAGACTTGTAGGGTTTTTTGGGCATGATTAATATTTTGAGCAGTTATATCGCGTACCTAAGGGAAAACAATTCGTCTCGTTATGAAAAATAATATCATGATGTGTTTGACTGGATACTTACTTCAGAGAGGACCTGTGAAAACGTTTTCTTTGTACATAAACCTCGTGTTTTCAATGTTAGTGTTCAAAAAAACTGTATTAAATTACCAGGAGAGAAGTCCAGTATTGTTTTTTACGTGAAACTCGAATTTATGTTTCTATAATTTGCCTTGTATTTATGGAAACCTTATTTATTTTTGTAATACTTCATAACCTTTTATGAATTTCTCTGTTTCCAGAGATTTGCTATTTTATATTCTATGATTATCTTTACTAATAGGGTGGTGATATCACGGTGTGAACATTTTATGGAGTCTTATCCTTAAACTTAATGTATGTTTTCTAGGGACGCATCGGTTATATTTTGGATCAGGACATGTAGGTACTACTACAGATGAATTCAACTGTTGTTCTACTCTCTACTTATAATTCAAATATTGGATATTGGTGTCATTTCATTTTATAGCTTACCGTTTCAAAAAATATATAATTAAAATCTGTGCAATCAACAATCATGAATTTTACTTTAAGTCTCTGAAATATAGTTCATTAATTAAGTGCCCTAAATACATAGCTGATTATTACAGAGATAACCTAACTTTTTCCAATTGTTTTCGTACAATGAAATAAAAACAATTCATGAGCATTGAATTATATTTAACGGTTTATTAATTTGAAAGCTACTGGAATGTATTGTAATTCATAACAACGAACTCTCTTACTCATCGTGACACAAAGTGCAAACAATTCACTAAAAAGGATGGATTAGAGGATCGCTCTCACCCTTCGCTCTCCTCCATAAATCCAAGACGACAAATGGAATAAAACAGAGGAAAATTCCGTTACTTTTTCTTATGTGATAATATGGTGCTGATGCAAGGTGTAAACTTTGGGGGTTCTGAGGGAACCTTAAACAGACTGGTTCAGAACATAGGCTGTGTAACTCGCGTGGCAAGTGAAAGGTGACACAAAGGAACGTAGATTGAGTGAACACACTGTAGAGCAATAATTTCCTTTAATACACATGAACTATTAAACATACATGGTGCACTACTTATTTACTGACCCTCTTGAAAATTATATTCTCCAAATATGTTATAGGTCACTGAGTGAACTGTTGTTCTTAGTAGAGTCAAATTTTCATAGTATTATATAAATTTAATACACATTTTATAGGTTGAAATATATTGTATTGATTATCATGTACGCTACAAGGACCTTAATAAAGAAATTACATATTATATACAAGTACAAACCCTTTTACACAAAGAAAATCAAAATGATTCTTATATTTTGATAAGAATAAACGACAAGTTAACTATAATGTCTTTCACAACTATTCGCAAATGGTTAACCTTATTTTATATTTACAATTGTCTATCTCACTTTCCTTCCTAAGTGGAGATAGGATCTATTTCTTAGACAGTCATTCCTTTAATGGATTTTATTTGCTTTGTTAATAAACAGTTTATTTCATTTCATTATTATTATCTTTGTTCGATACAAGTTTATTATTTAATATTTATTTATTTAAATTATTATTATTCAATTTATCCCTTTGGGTTGGACTTTCAAATTCTTTCTCTGAGAGTTTAATTGAGCTTATAGTGCACCAAATTATTTTAATTTGATTGGGGACATACCCGCTGCATCTTTCCTGGTGGACCCGTGTTACGCCCGCGTCGCCAGCCAGTTGAAGGCCCGCGTGGATCCCCGAGTCGGTGTCTCCTCTCGGTGATCTCCACTCCTTTCGGTGGTCTGCGTGATCCTCGGTGGTGTCTTCGCCCCCTCGGTGGTGTGCGTTGCCTCCTGATGGTGTGCGTCGCCTCGGTGTTGGTCTCCGGTGGCCTGGGTCTCGTTCCGGTAGGATGTCTTCCGCTGGATGTCCCTCGGTGGTGCGAGTCTCGAAGCGAAATCTCGAAGTTCGTGCGTTGGGGAAATAGACTATCTCGAGGGTGCCGACGGGTGCTTAATACTGTCCGCGACGGTTTACCAACTCCTACTCAATTCAGAGTGGCCCCTGAGTTCCCCAACTTATTACTTCTACTCCTCTTCGAAGACTGATTTCCTAACTCTTCCTTTCAATTTTCCATCACTCTCCCTTCCATCGGACTTTTCCCCCGTAGTGCTATTGTCACGCCCTCCTGCCAATCGGCGATGGCGAATCCGATACCTACGGAGCCATTGGGAGAACGACTGAAGTCCAGCCCTATTGTTCCGAGAATAAGGCGTGTCGCTGATGGTGAGTTATTCCAATTTTTCTAATATAATTTCTCTCATGGGAATCGAACTGATCTCGGTCATTTGCCTCCTTCCTAGTAAGACCTTGAAATATAATGCTCTCCTATTGTATGTCGTCTAGATACGTGCTTCCTCGTGGGAGCTTATAAGTTTTATTTTAAACAATTTTTATTTGTTGTACTAATGTGAGAAAACCATGAATGAATCTCTTATTAAGTATTAATTTTGGACGGAGGTAACTGATCTGATTAATAGTCGATTTCCGGATAGTTTATACTCCCCTGCTGCGCTTTAATTTGGTCCCCAAATTAATTGTATGGTGTGCTTCTCGGCAGTTACAGAATGTGGGTCACCAGTGCCGTGCTGTGGTTGCAAGGCATCTTCTGTCTCTCTCTCCCTCTCTGCATCAGCTGGTCGATGTGCGGCGGCGTGTGTACAAAGCACAGATCCCTCTGTTTATACTGTAATATTTTGTTTTTGTGTTACTCTAGATTTTTTTGTTGATATTTATTGCTGAAGTTTGGGAGGATTGTATAGACGTTTTTTTATATTGGTTAATCAATTTATTAATCGTTCAGCTGTTCCCGGATTTCGGTTGGTTTGTGGGATTTGAGGGTAGTTTGTGTAGGGTCGTGTCACGCTCATCTTAATTGTTTGTATATGCAAGCAATATATTATTACAATTAAGATTACTGTGAGGCTTGATGTCCATGCGAAGAGTATGTAAATTAGCAATTTTGTGTTACCGAATAAATCAAAATCGTTCTTCTCTAATTTGAGATGTTTTATCTTCTCTAATTTCGTTACGACAAATGTGGGCGTGGTTATGTTCCAATTAGTATCAATAATTTCAGTTAAGTTGTCGAATTCGTGGTAGACTCCTGAGTCTAGCGTAAATAATTTCAATGTTTTTAGCTTTGTCCATGCGGCAGGAATCAAAATAATGGGTTCTAAGTTCTGAATTATCTGTACCACAAATTTCTCATTAGTTCAGTGATAGTGTTTTAGATAATTATTTATTTAATATGAACTGAAGTATCATTTTGTTTTTTTGGATAATTTATGTTTTATTTTCAAAAAATCAATATATATCTATCTTTTTATTTAGTTTCACCAATCATTATGGACGATCAATTACTGTTGTTACAAACATAATACGGGTGATCAGGTCGTAATATGTTTCTACTTTGCAGTAATTATTGTAGTAAAATTTATAATTATGTAGTGAATATTATATTAATTACGACGGGCGATGTAGCGAAGGCGGTGTTGTCTGGGAATGCCTCACTTGTTGCGTTTCAGCGCACATGTAGTGATAAGACAGGTTTATTCTGCGGAGCCTGGCTTATCTCTTGTTTATCTGGCGTTTTGAGTATCAGCATTCCCGCTGTGTCCTGGGACTGCTGTTCCTCTTCCCACACCCAGTTAGTTGCTTCCGAAGCTCGGTCACGGTTGTGTTCGTCGCGGCGTCGGCGTCGTCCCGGTCTTACGAGATCCGTTTTTCCTCGCGTATCCGGTTCCGGTATTCGGTCGGTCGGTCCGGTTCCGTCGTTTGCGTTGTTTTTAATTCCTGTTTTATTGTGATGGATAATGCAGTCATCAGGTATTGGTTTCTTTGTAAAACTTTGTTGTAGGGTTTAATAAATTTCCTTGGTAGATTTTGTGTTTGAGGCAAATTCCGTACAAATTCAATATTTTTTTTACGTATTTTTATTTTGATGACCTATTAATAGTCTCAGTGATATAGTAACTAGTATTATATACCACTGGGAGTTTTTAATAGTTTTGTTTAACAATGGGTGAGGGTAATTGGCTGTATGGGTGTTTTTTTTTGTAATTAATTACCTAATTTGCTTTGTTGAGGGCATTTGATGTAAGCAGTGTGTTAGTGCGATTCATCTGCGAATTTCTCTCTTGTAATGAAAAATTAGTCTCATCATCTTCTTTGCCATATATTGCTGGATTATTCATTGCGGAGATTCCAACACCCGATAGTAAGAGGGGGAAATTATCAATTTCTTTTAATATTTTTAATACAATATCACAGTCATTACTAAAAGCAATGTCATCCTGGTCAAAAATATGTTTATTCCAATCATTTCGAATCCAGCTTTTTAGGAGGGTTAACAATCTGTCCCTTAGAGCTGTTTCACTGCATAGGTGCTCAACCTTTTGTGTCAAAAAAACGTAAAAAGCCAAATGTATATAGCCGGTTGCATCTTTAAAATGATCTAGAAGATTGGCAAAAGTCTTTCGAAAATATGACTCCCTTTCAGCTAATTTCTTTTCATACTCAGTAGTTGCTCTTTTGATTTCTTGTTTGACTACATCTCTTGACTGGAGCTTTTTAACACATTCAATTACATTTTGTTTCTGTTTGTAATCCAATTCAATACATCTTATTACATCATGGATTTTTTCATATTCCTTTTTACCAATTTTAGCAGACGTTTCAAACGCAGTTTTTAATTTAGTTTTTACGTTTGGTTCAATAAACAAATTGGAAAAGAGAGATGTTATTTTACATTGACTATCTTTTGTATCGTGGTTTTGTTTCAAAGGTGAATTACAGGATATGTTTTCAGGTTCCATGTACCATGTGTGTCTTTTAACATTTCCTAGATCATTAGTTTGCACTCCACTTGATAAGACTTCAGGACTCAACACACTAATCCGGCGTCTCGGCTGGTGCTGGTGATCCAATCCTACATTTTCACTTCTCTGTGACTGTAAGAAACTTGGATGCTTAACTCGTAAGGTCAAAGATTCACTCTTTCTTGCATCTTCACTATCAAATGTAGTTGTAATGCAGTGACTCACATCACCTTCACTACTTGGGTCTTGCGGTTTTGATTTTTGTAGCTCGTTATTTAATGTAAGATCTTTGAAGATCTTAATACTTCCTTCACCGAAGGGATGTGAAATGATGATATTGTTTTCTGATTCCCTACACCTTTTCAAGTTTGTTGGGTTATCCTCAATGGTACTGCACCCGAAAGTAGACAGCCCATTTTTAGAAGAATGCTTTTGGTTTGAGACAGGAAATATGTCTTCATCAGGATCTGATGGTGGAACAATTGATGTTTCAACAGCAAGGGGAACGTTTTTATGTTGGGTGTCCAAATCATCTAAACCTGGTGGAGAAAGTTTCCGGAACTTGGTAGGGGATTCACTTTTTGACTCGCTTGAGGAGCGTTTCATACAATTTCTAGATTGTGTGACTGACTCATCTTCACAGTGAAAGGTGACACAAAGGAACGTAGATTGAGTGAACACACTGTAGAGCAATAATTTCCTTTAATACACATGAACTATTAAACATACATGGTGCACTACTTATTTACTGACCCTCTTGAAAATTATATTCTCCAAATATGTTATAGGTCACTGAGTGAACTGTTGTTCTTAGTAGAGTCAAATTTTCATAGTATTATATAAATTTAATACACATTTTATAGGTTGAAATATATTGTATTGATTATCATGTACGCTACAAGGACCTTAATAAAGAAATTACATATTATATACAAGTACAAACCCTTTTACACAAAGAAAATCAAAATGATTCTTATATTTTGATAAGAATAAACGACAAGTTAACTATAATGTCTTTCACAACTATTCGCAAATGGTTAACCTTATTTTATATTTACAATTGTCCTTTATATTTACAATTGTCTATCTCACTTTCCTTCCTAAGTGGAGATAGGATCTATTTCTTAGACAGTCATTCCTTTAATGGATTTTATTTGCTTTGTTAATAAACAGTTTATTTCATTTCATTATTATTATCTTTGTTCGATACAAGTTTATTATTTAATATTTATTTATTTAAATTATTATTATTCAATTTATCCCTTTGGGTTGGACTTTCAAATTCTTTCTCTGAGAGTTTAATTGAGCTTATAGTGCACCAAATTATTTTAATTTGATTGGGGACATACCCGCTGCATCTTTCCTGGTGGACCCGTGTTACGCCCGCGTCGCCAGCCAGTTGAAGGCCCGCGTGGATCCCCGAGTCGGTGTCTCCTCTCGGTGATCTCCACTCCTTTCGGTGGTCTGCGTGATCCTCGGTGGTGTCTTCGCCCCCTCGGTGGTGTGCGTTGCCTCCTGATGGTGTGCGTCGCCTCGGTGTTGGTCTCCGGTGGCCTGGGTCTCGTTCCGGTAGGATGTCTTCCGCTGGATGTCCCTCGGTGGTGCGAGTCTCGAAGCGAAATCTCGAAGTTCGTGCGTTGGGGAAATAGACTATCTCGAGGGTGCCGACGGGTGCTTAATACTGTCCGCGACGGTTTACCAACTCCTACTCAATTCAGAGTGGCCCCTGAGTTCCCCAACTTATTACTTCTACTCCTCTTCGAAGACTGATTTCCTAACTCTTCCTTTCAATTTTCCATCACTCTCCCTTCCATCGGACTTTTCCCCCGTAGTGCTATTGTCACGCCCTCCTGCCAATCGGCGATGGCGAATCCGATACCTACGGAGCCATTGGGAGAACGACTGAAGTCCAGCCCTATTGTTCCGAGAATAAGGCGTGTCGCTGATGGTGAGTTATTCCAATTTTTCTAATATAATTTCTCTCATGGGAATCGAACTGATCTCGGTCATTTGCCTCCTTCCTAGTAAGACCTTGAAATATAATGCTCTCCTATTGTATGTCGTCTAGATACGTGCTTCCTCGTGGGAGCTTATAAGTTTTATTTTAAACAATTTTTATTTGTTGTTATATTGCTAAATATTTATCCATAGTATCTGCGTACTCTTTATATTAAAATGTCCTTTATTTACGCATATTTTAGTCAAATTATAATTCTTATTATTTAACATTATAATATAAGTAATTATAACATACTGAGTGTTTTAAAAGCCCCAGTGGAAAAAAGAACAAAAAATACATCAAAAAATAAATCTTTTACTAATATAAATTGTGAAAAATAATTCAACTGCTATAACCGGTTGCAACTGTCCTAAAATCGGTTAGTAATAATAATATACATTGAATTTAGTTGAATACATTCAACTTTATTATTCAACTGTAGGAATCAGTAATTAAATAGTTATATCACACAATAATATCCGACATTTTCCAAAGCTACGGCGTACTTAACATTCCCAAGGGTTATTTGGAAATTAAATTATTTCTCATTCCAAACTCTTGTTAGATATCGGATTTCAAAACTTCCAGTAACTAGACCATTATTGAAATTGAATTATTAATAATTCACAAACATGTTTTAGCAAATTGCCTCTACATAAACCAATGAGAATGATTAATGCTGGGAATGCTTTTCTAAACGACAAGCTAAGTCTCGTAAAGATATGGCCTAGTCATACCCTTATTACCAAGTCCTTAATATTTTAAGGCTTGGAGAGCAGGAAACTGAAAAATGCATCATCAATCTGATCAAAATATAAAATTAATTATGTAAGCCTTAGTACCATTATTACAGTAAGTATCTTTTAAAATTTTCTATTAAATAAAACAACATCCACACTTTCATATTGCCATGTTATTTATTTCTTTAGTTTCAAATGTGTCCAATGCTAATCTACCACCTTGATATGTTGATAAATATGTAGATCTCCTTGAGTACAAACTTCTTAAAATCATTTGTATATGATTGTGAAATTGAAAGGCCTTGTCGAATTCAACCTTTACTACAATTAATTACAGAAAACATGAATATTTAAGGAAGGCAAATACTTACTCTGAAAAAAGGGAGGGGGCGACGTAAATAGGTAATCACATAGAAGCTTGGTCATCGTAGATCATTTACGGGCAAAGCTCTTCCCCATGAACAAATTGTCTTATTAATAACTTATTAAACAAGAGTTTTACTGTTGGCGTCCAGAAATGCTGAAGAACAAGTAGTGTTTTGTATTCTGACATTAATCATTCTCGCCACATTGACCGCTGCATTAGCGGGTGGCTTGTTGAGGTAAAACACGAAGTTTGTTTATGCATTACGCGATTATTATATACTTGTTTCATATGTTTTGTAGAATCTTGACAAAAATATGAGAGAATACCGTTCTGGCTATTATGCTATTACTGTATTTCATTTTAGTTTAAATAAGTTCTTCAAAATCATGTTGCAGTTAATTGGCTGCAGATGAGCAGGTTTGTAATGTAATGTATTATTAGTCTGTATATTTCTATTTCCACTGTTAATTCTAGTACAAGTTGATTTTTAAATGTTTGTGGCTATAAAACTATTATCTGTTAAAATATGCGGAATCTTTTAATCTTATTTAAAATGTCAGTGAAATACTATTTAATGTATAAACTGTTATGTTTTAAACTGCATGTTAACATGCTTTGATTGCAAGATTAACGGTTTCAATTACAATAATTTTATCGAGCCAAGAGATGACAATCCCTTATATTTGTCTTAGCTGATAAGTTTTAGAACTTAATTTAAAGGAATTATCAGATTAAAAGAATAGTTTAACTTTGAGGGAACAGTTGTAACTCTGGCCGTTTTATTTTTGTCGTCGTTATAGTTGCGAAAAACAGAATCAGAATTAATTTTTTTTTATTACAACTGGTGACAATTTCGAAACTTCTAATAAAATTATTTTAGATATAATTCAAAATTGATTTATGAAATCTGTAATCAAAGACGACGAATAACTAACAATCGAATCAGTAATTATTATTTTAACCAGGCTGATAACTCACCAAATCTATATTATTTGTAAATTTCTCACCGACACATTTTCGCGTTAACACTCAGGTTTTCCTATTACACGTTTTCCATTCGACTGTTCCATTCAAGTTCGTTTTTCTTGCTCTGATAGTTCTGAATAACTGCTTCTTCCGTTGGGTTCATTCGCATGCAACGTTTTGTGTCAACTGGATGATATGTAATGGGTACAAAAAAATCAGTTTTTCATCTGAATCGACAATTATTTACAGTGAACCTGTGATTTCAATCTAAATTATGTTTTAGACTACTTTTAAAATATACCGGGTGTTACACCTTAGATCTGGAAACCCGTAACATATATATTTTTTTATACACGTAATTTAAATTTTTAAACGTAGTACAATGAAGTGAGTTAGGTTGTTTAGCCGCACATATTGCATTGGTATCAAGTGTGATTTCGTCAATATCAAATCTTCAGGTCCCAAAGAATAAAAGCCATTAATAACTTTGATATCAGTGCAGTTTGGGAGTCATAACAGCCCAAAAAACTTGACGCCGCTAGAAAAAACCGGCACGAAAAAATGCATTAGGTTACCAATCTGTATAATTCTTCATCTGAGGTTAAAGGAGTAGGCCTACATTGCCGCAATAACGACTGAAAAAGGAGCATTCGTTTGTAAATGGCAGTCTCTCAAAGTTTGTTTGATTTCAATGTTAATTTAATGGGAAAAAAGTTCTTGATAGATCTTAATTGCTACTTCAGATTATTATGGCAAGGACATAAAAATCATTTGTTTAGTTAAAATATCAGATTTTTTAGTAAATGCATACTAAACTTTGCTGTCTTCTAAACTTTACTGAAACACAATGCTATTGAATTAGCGTTAAAATCAAAGAAACATTGAGATGCTCTCCATTTCCAAACAAGTGCTCCATTTTCGTCGGGATTGCGGCAATGTATTCCTCTAACAATGAAGAACTTTAAAATAAGATGTAATTCGACCTATGCTTACATTTCAGATGATTTTAAAATTCAGGACGTCCTCCCAAAGCGTAAATAATAAAATAAATCTTAAGGGGGTTCCAGATTTTTAACTCTTGGAAAAATCTGAATACTTAGGGTATTGAATTTACACTTAGAATCAATTAATTCTGTAAAATAATATTAATGGCAACCAACATCATTAATTTAAAAAATCAATCTTTCTGATTTTAGCCCCAATTTGCTTTTAAAATAAATTAGCCTCATATTAGTTGTACCGTAATATTCAGGACCCCGTAGTGTACTCAATTAATTATTTCTTATTTCATTTTTGCGCTATCAATACATTAAGTTATTGCTTTAAATCTTAAATTGTGCTTTGAATCTAGTAAAAAATTCATTAAAAGCTTTTATTAAATCTGTTAACTATTCTAAATTAGAATGTAGTTTAAAGTGGTTGAATTCAGCGCTTGAATTTTCTAAAAAATGCGCACATTTTTAATACTCTAATGATATTATTGGACGACTTAAAAAACTTTGAATTTGCAACATCAGATGCGCAGTGGTGCGTGGATGAACGTATGGTTGTTTGCACATGAGCGGCCCGTCAAATGTTGCGTCATCCGCACTTGAGGCTTGTCACTGCCAACTCTACATGTGAATGGCAGGAATTAATATATTGCTTTAACTCCACTGGTTTTTACCCATTGCCAAATTAGCTGTCCTAATTGTATTTTATCTTCTTTAACGAGTCGCCTTCATTCTTTAATATAAATGGGGAGGGCGCAGTTAAACATATTTCCTATTGCTAGTTTGTTTATTTTTGAAACTATCAATTAAATCTGTCATATCCAGTTCAATATGGATACAACACTAAAACTACGCCATACAACGTATAGCAATAGCTCACTTCCTAAAACTGCTGTAAGACAAGTATTTCGGTCCGAAATTAATTTTAAAAATTTACCGATTGAAATTAAACTAATAAAAGTCTAATTGAGTTCAAAAGTTTTGAAAGCTTTTTAATTGAAAATGTGTTTATTTAATTTAATGGAAGACTTTGGCTCCATAAACCAACATATAGGCCTAAATTGTTTACTTCAAGAAATCAAGTGTATTCATAATCCTTGCCTATGTTCCGTTTTAAAATTATAACAGTTTACTTTATTTTATTTATTTGTGTTGTAAGCTATTGTAAAAACGGTAGTTGTATGTATTTTTTTGGAAATAAACTTTTAACGATTATGTATACATAACATAACATGTTAAATTAAATTATTACCATCACAGCTATTAACCAATCGCAATAAAAAACTTTTATGTAGAGGGTGTTACTCAAAATAATCAGAGATCTGCAAAACTAAACCATATTGAAATTCTGCTTCCGAACTACCTCGGTTATGAAAAAAAGGTGAGTAACATTCAGTAAATCTTGAGACAGTCCAACTTGTACCAAAAAAAAATCTAATACCTTCTGACTATACCAAGACCTTATTGGCTTTTAGAGGATTGTGTAAATAGCTCTACACTGACCACGTATAAAATAAAACCAGTCAGACTCTAAGCTATAAAATAAAACTTTATTACCAGACCATCCAATGACATAACTCTGCCGTCTTACTATACTTCCACATTACTTAAATGGATTTTAGGTTATCATTTTAAATATATATTAATAATATTTAAGGACACAAAATAGATTTTCTTTTTTTAAGAAGGAAAAAATAGAATCAATGACAAAGGGTAAAAAAAGGTGGCAACAACACCCTTTCAAAAGAGGTCCGATTGTTAACACCTTGTGTCGTTAATATTTAAGGATCTGCTTTGTACTTACTTTTCACCCCTATCAATTTTTCTTTTCGATATTTTCTTTAATCACCTTTCTTTTTTCGTATTGTTTTGGTGAGTTTAATCCTTCATTTTTAAGGGTAAAAATTTAAATTCATACAAAACAAACAAATGCATGAACATTTTTTCCGTTAATATAATTGGAGAAAACAACATCAAGAACTTTTTAACAATCTAAAAGACACAAATAATCTTCGTATGTCAACTTACTGTAATGCAGACATAAATGAAAAGTATACATTTTAGGTTTTTATGATTTATTTTTATCTACATTGTGACGGATATTTCCTGGTGGGAGAAAAGATGATCGGTTACACTGGTACACCGAACCGCAGGAAATCACGTCACGGGTTGTCGGAGGCCTTGGAATCGCTCAGCTCGGTCGCTGGGATAATTCCAGGGGTCGAGGATCGAAATCACAGTAGTTATCAGATATTCAGATATGAGAGCTCAATTATATTCAACCTAGATGACATTCAACTTAGGACAGACTAAATCTGGAAACACCTTCTAAGTAAAATGCCCTCTGCTGTTTTCCCTAGCTCTGTGAGATGTTCAGAGTTAACACTAGTTACCCATAGTTAATGTTTACCCTAATCAAGAAACAACATTAAACTATTTCACTAGTGGCCAGTAATTACAGGAGCAGGACAGACCTTACACTCCTATCGCACAGCAGGTTTGGACAAGACTAAGCCTGTTACAACAGCAGGAAAATCTAGGACTTAAACCCGTAAAGTCACCAATTACTCCAACTTGGTTACACAGAATTTAGAAAATACTACAAATTGACTCTAGTCGAAAATCGGCACCAAGATAATTAATTTAATTAGTCTTGGTTACAGCCAAGAGATGAGCAGGATAGGTCTCGGAACCCTATCCTGCGACGCGATCAACTTTCAGAAAAGTTTACAGATCGACTAAACACAAATTTAGAAATCACGGTGACGTACCTTTAATACCAAAAGGTATTGGAAGACGTCGAAAACTCAAAGCGACTCGAAGCACACAGTCAGAAGCGTCCGAGGAGGAATTCGCACTCGCGAGACGGACTACGTGCCGGTCACTTCGGAGGAACGGCCAAGAGTGAAGATTCAGGGGTTATCAGCACACCATGTGCTCACCCCTTCCGGTGATGAATCACCAGCCTTTTTTCCCAGTTGATAAAGCGGCTGGTTAATAGCTAAAAAAAGGCTCTTCCGGTCACTGTTTTTCACTTTCTGCCAGAAAAACAGTTTGGCGCGCTCGGCGAGCAGAAGAAGCAGCGCAGGCTCTGTCGTCGTCTGCATAACTCACAGAGTCGTGACGACGTCTTTTAGGTTATGTTGTTCACAACAACAACAACCGTAGTTCCGTTCGCAAATATTACGTTTCCCAAGGAAAAGATCTAATTACGTGTCCAACTAAGTGTTTATATTAGATTATAGTCGCCGTTATACGCCTCAACACTTTGCTTTCCACATCAAAACCGGCGATCGGAGTTGGCAGTTGTGGGACCGACTAGGTTAGCCTTCCGATGGTGATAATTAGGGTTATAACCATCCACCCCAACACCGTGAGTTACTTAATCACTCAAAGGGTTTAAGTTAGGGAAATAGCAGTGTTTATACTGATTGCCAACACTCCCTCCATAGGCTAGGTAGGCCTAGGCCTACTGGTCCCATGACTAGGCCTAATGAGCCAATTCGTACCCCTGTGCAAATTAGGCTCATTACACCCCCTTCACACATCGGAGCGAGAAAAAAAAACAGTAAAAAAAAGTTCTCGAAGTTCCTCGCAGTAAACAAAATCAAAACTCGTCTGGCATCAACTGCAGACGCAGTTTACAGAAAGCACCAGGGAAACAGAAAGTGGCACACTTCGCTTCAACTACCATCTAGCAGTTTACAGAAATATCACCGTCGCGGACAGAAGGGTTTCAAGTCCTTGACGTGGACTGTGTGACACTGTTGGGAATCCTCATCCCTCACCTCATAAAGGTTACAACCTTTGCTCCTGATCACGGTGCAGGGTCCATGATACTTTGGAGCTAATTTTCCAGCGATGGCATCAGCAGCAGAGGACAAGATGTGAAGTCTCCGCATAACCTGATCGCCAGCCCGATACGTCACCTCCCTTCAGCGGAGGTTATAGTATCTGGCCTGTCTCTGATAGGCCGTCTTCAGGTTTTTCCGAGCGTCCTCGATCAACCGTCTGAATTCCTCCTCCCGTTTACGCTGGACTTCGGTCAACGGGAGGTCATCAGGCGTATCAGAAGCCTCAACGGTTGGGCCACGGAGGGCGCGAGGAGGTCTCAGCTCTCGACCAAAACAGAGCATCGCTGGAGTGAATCCCGTCGAGTCATGTACCGCTGTGTTGAGTGCGTACATGAACTCGCCCAAGTGGTTATCCCAAGACTTATGATTGTCCTTCACGAACTGGGCAATCATAGTCTTCACCACTCGGTTCTGCCTTTCCACCGGGTTCGATTGCGGGCTGTAGGGGGCAGTCGTCCGCAGGGTGACTCCCCAATCCGCCGCCAGGTTGCGAACCAGGTTTGAGACAAACTGCGTGCCATTGTCGGTGATGAGCACATCGGGAGCCCCATGGCGCAGCAGGATGGACTTCAGCCTCGTCACCACATTATAAGCGGTTGCAGAGGGAAGCGCAGCAAGTTCGGTCCACTTGCTAAACGTATCCTGCACAACCAAGAGGAATCGCTGGGAACGCTGGGACCGAGGCAACGGACCAATAAGGTCAGCTGACACCACGTACCAAGGGCCTTGGGGTTGCCGGAAATACATTTTACCAGCCGGTTTGGCTTGGGAGACTTTGTAAGCCTGGCACTGAGCACAGGACCTTACATACGACTTTACGTCTCGTCGCCAGTTCGGCCAAAAGTATTCCGCACCAACTCTCGCCAGAGTTTTCTTCACCCCAAGGTGACCGGCCGTCGCCGTGTCGTGGTTCTCGTGCAGCACCTCCGAGATCTTATCACTCGGCACGCACATACGCCAGGTCGTCGGTCGATTCTTCTTCACCAGGGCCCGATACAAAGTGCCTGATCGAACCTGGTATCGAGGATATCGACGCGGGTGTTTACTGACCAACTCCCGCATCCGACCGTACCAAGCGTCGTTGGTTCCCGGCAATTCTCGATCGGTATCATCACCGACTGCCTCACCAAGATCACCGTCGTGAGGTTCAGGGGTCACCTCATCAACGGTTTCATTCTGCCGTCGTAGCTGCTCTCTCGCACCTTGTCTCGTCAGGACTCCAACCTCGAACGTATTCAGGTTTACAGGAGAATCCTGAGGGACGTCAGGGACAGGTTGCCGTGAAAGAGCATCCGCCACACGGTTCAAGGTCCCCTTGCGGTATCTGACCTCGAAGTCGAACTGTTGAAGTTCCATGACCCACCGAGCCAAACGTCCGCTGGGCTCATGAAGTTTCAGGAGCCACTTAAGCGCGACGTGGTCGGTTATTGCCACGAAATGGTACCCCTCAAGGTACGCCTTGAACTTTCGAACAGCGAACACAAGGGCGAGACACTCCTTCTCTGTCGTCGTGTAATTCTGCTCTGCGTCAGACAGAAGACGACTAGCGTAGGCAACGACCACTTCCCGGTCGTTTTGACGCTGAGTGAGAGCTGCACCAAGGCCTGTGTTTGACGCATCGACCTGCAGCACGAACGTTTCAGCAAAGTCCGGGCAGGCGAGAACAGGAGCGGTGCTCAAGGCCCGCTTGAGATCGTCAAACGCCTTAGTTTGTTCCTCACCCCAAACCCACTTGGCGTTCTTCTTGAGCAAGCCACGCAGTGGAGCAGAGACAGAAGCGAACTTCTCGACGAAGCGCCGATACCAGGAGGCAAGTCCGAGGAAGCTACGAAGTGCCTTGACATTCGTAGGAACGGGGAAGTCCTGGATCGCTCTGACCTTCTCCGGGTCAGTCGAGATTCCCTCGGCGCTGACAACGTGGCCGAGGTACTTGAGCTCTCTCCGAGCGAAGTGGCATTTCTCAGGGTTTAAACGAAGCCCGGCGTCTCGCAGCCGGCGGAACACAACCCTGAGAAGCTCGAGGTGCTCCTCAAATGTAGAGGATACTATCACCAAGTCGTCGAGGTAAGCGAAAGCTTTCGGCTCCAACTCAGGCCCAATGACGCGGTCAAGCAGACGCTGGAAGGTCGCACCAGCCGAGTGCAAGCCAAACGGCATGACCTTGAACTGGAAGAGGCCCATGCCGGGGACCGTAAAGGCCGTGATTGGGCGACTCTCCTTAGCCAGAGGTACTTGCCAGTAACCTTGCTTGAGGTCCAAGGTACTGATGTACTTGGCTTGCCTGAGTTTCTCAAGGATGGCATTGATCCTGGGGAGAGGATATGCATCCTTGATCGACGAGTCATTCACCCTGCGCATGTCGATGCAGAAGCGATACTTGCCGGTCGATTTCTTGATGAGTACGATGGGAGAGCTCCAAGGGCTCTCCGATGGTTCTATCACACCATCCCGAAGCATCGTAGCTACCTCCTCGTTGATGATCGCTTGCATCGCAGGGTTACGGGGATAATGCCGCTGTTTGATTGGGACTGCGTTTTCTTTCAGTCGAATCACATGTTCGACCAACGCAGTCCGCCCGACAACAGCGTCAAACAGAGGAAGCTCCTCCTGAAGGAAGGACTGGAGGCGTCGGTCCTCCTCGCTAGACAAGGGTTTCAAGGTGCCAGAAGCACAGGCCATCGGCTCCAAACAATCTGCCTCGACATCACGATTGATGTTTATTTGTATGAGGTTATGTTCAGTGATACACCTCATACCCAAAACAACATCCGTGCTCAGGTTCGGGACATAGTACACTCCCAGTATACAGTCCTGACCCAAGATGGTACCGGGTAGGAAGTACTTCGCTAGGACTCGACAGCGAGTACCATCCACCATTTTCAGCTCCGCATTGGCCTCCTCGGGTTTGACACCACATTCGCGGAGATACTGTTCAACCTCGTCCCCAATGAGGTTTACAACAGCCCCAGTGTCCAACAGGGCTCGGAAGTTCCGATCGAGCAGCCTCACGTCGATGAAAGGACGTATGTCGGAGACTCCACGCTGCTCGGTCGTACCAAAGTCGAAAGTGACTATCGTCTTGAGCCACTTCGACCACTCCTCGGAGGTTGTTCGGCGTTGGGACGCTCCGGGCTCAGGGGACCTCCGGGCGCCTGAGTCCGCATGGCGTTTCCCGACTGGCAATCACAACGAGAGGTTGAGACACCTGCTCGTTTGCACCGTGCGCACCACACCCCCTTCGGTTGCTGGCACTGACGGAAGCCATGTCCATCGGCTTGGCAGTTCCAACACTTCCACTGCCGTGAACGCTCGTCATGTGTTCCGGGAGGAGGGGTCTGAGACACCCTGCGTGGACTCGGAGACCGGTCGTGGTCCCGCTGTCGATTGGACTGAGCAACACGTTTCCCCTGGCCTCGTGGGTTCGTCACTCCACTTGAGCCGGTGACAGTACTCCGAGGCGATTGGACCGGAGGCTGTGGTTGCGGCTGCCCCATGAAGGGTGTCAAGTCGTTCACCACAGCAATGTCCAGGGAACGGTTGCTCTTTCGACGACCCACGTAGGCGGTCTCAGGTACCAGCGCCTGTGAGACTGGAGGAGGGGGACGGAAAGTCTTCCGCTCACGCACGACTTCCTCAAATTCCTCGGCTCGTTCGAGGAGCTCAGCCAAGGAGGAGAAGTCCTGGCGCCGAATCATAAATTTATATTCGGGGCGCATGTTCTTGTACACCAGGTTCAACTTCTGCTGGTTACTGAACTCCCCACTCCTACGGATCAGGGTTGTAAGCGAGGTCACAAAGTCTCGGAATGCCTCGGTCTCACCCTGCGTCCGTTTGCGAATTTCTTCATCCAAGTTACGGCGGTAACCTTGGGGGAAGAATTGCGACTCGAACATACGCTGGAACTCCGGGAATGAAGTCCATACGTCCCGGCTGTTGCGGTACCAGAGCAGGGCCTGACCATGAAGCAACTGGGGCATCGCCTTCAATATGTCGTCAGGCGTCAGCGAGTATGCCTCACGCAGTTCCTCGAGTCGTTCAAGGAAGGAGACGGCATCACGCTTCCCATCGAACCTCAGGTTCCACTTCCGCACTATGTCACAGAGAGTGGAAGACGTTTTGACAACGTACGGAGGGCGCGCATTGAAGACTGAGGCAGCATGTCGGGGCATGCTGTAATCCACAACGCTGACCGGGTCAGTCACCAAGCGCTGAGGCGCATAGTTAAAGTCCGGAACCCGGTCATGTCGAGTGTTGAAGTCCTCAGCAGCTCCATATTGGCTTGACTGAGTCGCAGGCGCAGGTTGAACAAGGTACTGGTTTCCCTCGAGTTGCCTCAAGGTCCTCACCAGCGAAGTCAACGAGTGTCGGACAAGTTCGGAGTCCGCATCTGGAGCCAAACCAAGTAACTCCCGCAACTGACTGGATTCACCCGCATACGGGTTAACAGTCGAATAATCCTGTCTTCGGGGCGGCAGCTGGGCTGACATTGCACCAGGGAGCATGGTTAACCCTGGTTGATGGATCGGAGGGCCCCAGGCACCTGTCACCGCAAATGGTTGCAAGTCACCATGGGCGGTTGAGGGTTGATGGCCTAAGTGACTGTACGTCATCGAGGAAGGCAGTCGATGAGCATGACCACCAGAGTACACCATATCAAATGGTTGACAGTTCGTAACATCAACTTCAGTTCTGGGCATCATCACCGCTGTGGAAGTCACAGCGGTTGTGAAAGCCAGAGTCGTGGTGGTGGTTGTCAGTGCACTCGAACAAGTCACTACAGGCGCTGTGGTAGCTAATCCCAGAGATGTTGTCGACAGTGCCTACATAGCAGCATGCTGCAGTGCAGCGACGGTTGTGGCTGGCGGGTCGTTCGGCATGACGTCAAACTCCAGCCAAATCACAAAAATTCAGAATCCCCAATGAATTCAAAATAAATCCAGACTGTTTTATTTATTTATTTTTTGTACTAAATAAAACCACAATTTATCAATGAAAACTCAAAAAGGCCACACCAGTATTATAACTAGTTGAAATATTCAATGAGCAGGTATACGATAACACCGTTATAAAAATCGGTTACTGTACCTGTCACCGAGCTCTCAATCTAACACACACTACTGTTATGATACGACTAGATATCAATCACTAGTCCCTGCTTTCGGGCGCCATGTTTGTGACGGATATTTCCTGGTGGGAGAAAAGATGATCGGTTACACTGGTACACCGAACCGCAGGAAATCACGTCACGGGTTGTCGGAGGCCTTGGAATCGCTCAGCTCGGTCGCTGGGATAATTCCAGGGGTCGAGGATCGAAATCACAGTAGTTATCAGATATTCAGATATGAGAGCTCAATTATATTCAACCTAGATGACATTCAACTTAGGACAGACTAAATCTGGAAACACCTTCTAAGTAAAATGCCCTCTGCTGTTTTCCCTAGCTCTGTGAGATGTTCAGAGTTAACACTAGTTACCCATAGTTAATGTTTACCCTAATCAAGAAACAACATTAAACTATTTCACTAGTGGCCAGTAATTACAGGAGCAGGACAGACCTTACACTCCTATCGCACAGCAGGTTTGGACAAGACTAAGCCTGTTACAACAGCAGGAAAATCTAGGACTTAAACCCGTAAAGTCACCAATTACTCCAACTTGGTTACACAGAATTTAGAAAATACTACAAATTGACTCTAGTCGAAAATCGGCACCAAGATAATTAATTTAATTAGTCTTGGTTACAGCCAAGAGATGAGCAGGATAGGTCTCGGAACCCTATCCTGCGACGCGATCAACTTTCAGAAAAGTTTACAGATCGACTAAACACAAATTCAGAAATCACGGTGACGTACCTTTAATACCAAAAGGTATTGGAAGACGTCGAAAACTCAAAGCGACTCGAAGCACACAGTCAGAAGCGTCCGAGGAGGAATTCGCACTCGCGAGACGGACTACGTGCCGGTCACTTCGGAGGAACGGCCAAGAGTGAAGATTCAGGGGTTATCAGCACACCATGTGCTCACCCCTTCCGGTGATGAATCACCAGCCTTTTTTCCCAGTTGATAAAGCGGCTGGTTAATAGCTAAAAAAAAGGCTCTTCCGGTCACTGTTTTTCACTTTCTGCCAGAAAAACAGTTTGGCGCGCTCGGCGAGCAGAAGAAGCAGCGCAGGCTCTGTCGTCGTCTGCATAACTCACAGAGTCGTGACGACGTCTTTTAGGTTATGTTGTTCACAACAACAACAACCGTAGTTCCGTTCGCAAATATTACGTTTCCCAAGGAAAAGATCTAATTACGTGTCCAACTAAGTGTTTATATTAGATTATAGTCGCCGTTATACGCCTCAACACTTTGCTTTCCACATCAAAACCGGCGATCGGAGTTGGCAGTTGTGGGACCGACTAGGTTAGCCTTCCGATGGTGATAATTAGGGTTATAACCATCCACCCCAACACCGTGAGTTACTTAATCACTCAAAGGGTTTAAGTTAGGGAAATAGCAGTGTTTATACTGATTGCCAACACTCCCTCCATAGGCTAGGTAGGCCTAGGCCTACTGGTCCCATGACTAGGCCTAATGAGCCAATTCGTACCCCTGTGCAAATTAGGCTCATTACAACATAAAAGCACAATTACATACTTTATAACGAAATTAAAATTTTAATATGCTAAGTTGCAGGTTCATTTAAATCAGACCATAACATTTGAGTTGATTATAGTATATTACGTTTTTAGCCCGGTAAGTACCGTTTTACTGTGCGAGCATTATAGTTCCCGCGCGAGCCGCCAGGCGAGTGCGGGATTTAAATGCGGTTACGGTAAAACTTACCGGGCGTGTGACGTATGACACTTTACATCATACTACTCAGAAAACATGTTTTTTTACCATAATGTATTTCATGCATAAACTATTACGTTCCTCAGTTCTTCAAACCTAGCCTATAATAAACAAACAAACATTTGCTACTACCACCAGTGCTGCAACTACATTCCTCTGAAGTAACCAATAAACATGCATGAAACGTCGGTTTACTGCAATCAGCTGATTTTTTTGATTGTGGACTTCTGTTGTTTCCGTTTTCTAGTGTACGGTAAATACTGTGCACTGTACGGTAAATTTACCGTGCAGTGTTTGGCAAAGAGTAACTTTCCAGCCAAGAGTAAGGCTCAGAAACAGATGTTTATGTGAAGTTTGTTGTAAAAATGTTTATATTCCCCAGCAACATGGTAAAACCTAACTTAACTTTCCAGCACTTAGTTCATTATTTCATTAAAGGTTTGTTTACAACTATTTTTTTTAACTTGAAAAATTGAAAGGATTTTGTGACTGATCTTTTATAAAATATCGTATTGTGGTGCGGGTCTAAGGCTACACAAATACATACTGTACTTTGTTCTAAGATGATTTAGTATATGAGATTTATATATACTAAATATACACAAATATTTGATTATTAAAGTATGATCTATTCAATCTGAGATCAAATTTTATCTGTTGTAACATTCCTGCTGACTTTTAACCCTGCCCTAGTATTCCGTGCCTGTATACACTTCATTATAAGAAGTAGAATCAACATTTTATAAAAAAAAAACTTTGTTTTAAACTCTAAAGCCGTTGGTTGTGACAGCTAAACCACACCCTTAGATATATCAGCATGGACCCAATATAATGTTGCTAAAAACAATATTTTGATATTCAAACAACCGTTTCACCTAGCTTATCTATTACAAATTTGTTCTGAAAACAATTTCTAAATTAATTGTAAACAATACAAATGATCATACCCTATACAGGTTATCCAGAAATAATAAGGTCACAACTGTATTTACGGTTTTCGTCCATCCGTCGTTTGATGTTTTTCAAAGTATTCAAATGAAGTTGAAAGCACAAGAGAAAACTTGGTTAGATTGTGTATCCCAGGACGAAGAGAAAACATATTTATCTTTCTCGTGTTAGCCATTTCAAGATGATGGCCACTTGAAATTTGGTGTGAAGAATTTAATGGAAACTATTTACAGGGAATAATTAATTCTTATTAATTCTGAAGAGTCGTCCCGATTGACCACGTAGAGGCATGAGACCAGTAAATGTTAGGAAAGGAAATTAGGTTAAGGATTTCCCTATAAATACCCCAAGGACTTCACCGTTGAATAAGATAGTCCTTAAGTTTAAGCTTAAATCTGATTTTATTTTCAAATTGTTTAATTTCATTCGGGAGCTTTGGGAAAATGATATATAACGTTTTGTTTGTTTTTTATTTCACTTTAAGTATTAACAGTAAACTAAAAGAGCACAATTACATACATTATGCATTTGTACTACAACATCAAATCTTAAAAATGAATTAGGAGGTTGTTTGTCATCTTAAAATTAATTCTTTTGCTAACGAACTATGTAGGTTATCAGGCTGATTTGACCTTTCAGAGTCGAATTGCAGTCATAAAACTCACGATATTCTCAGAACTACTGCGGGGCGTATAGCCGACTAATCATGCGGAAAGCCAAACTAATTATGGCTTTACAATATAGTTGGCTCTCCAAATATGTGATCTCTATCCATAGTTCATTATGCATCACCCAATGTCAATTCGAATCAACTTGTTTCTACTAACATTCCGATTCAGATGCAAGGTTTTATTTTTATTTTTGATGATATCTTAACTATTTATTACGACTTACATATTTAACTTTTAAAATATGCTTAAACTACGAAATAATAAAAAATGTTTAATAAAGATACCGATTCTTACTTAAATCTAAATATATAAATGAGAAGAGAATAACTATCAAAAATTACGAATCAATGAATTTAAAGTGTTAGGTGACAACAACTTATATTTTTTCTATCCAAGACAATTATTTTTGCTAAAGAAATATTTTTCGGCTTTTTTATTTGATGTATTCTTGATGGATATGTAACCAATCCGAAAGGAAAAACTCAACATTATTCTCATCACAGTATGTTAACCAAAATGTAAACAATGTACAAAAAGCTATTTTTATTCTTTGTAAAAAAAACTCGTTAAATGCTAACATTATATAAAGTGATTTGGTTTTAAAATTATTCATGGGATTTAAGAAGTTTGAAGAACATAAGTGTGCTTTGTCTGACATGACAATATTGCAATAAGTTATGCATGACACACTTGCAACTTGCGGTGCATCTGACAGATTTCATTATCTCAACACATCTCTGCCACGTGGCTGGGATCACTCTGCGACGGTTAACATCATACCAACTTCAGTCTCCATAGATTTTCTCTGCACTATTAAAATAGCATTTGAAATAAATGTATGTATACTGTATATATATCAGCATCACATTTTCTATGTAAAAATAGCAGATCCCAATGTTTTTGAATAACCGATATTCTACGTTATTTCTCGTCTTTTAGTTAACTTAAAGCTATTTAAATATTTTTCTCTTGTCCTTGGCATCGAGACCTTCAATTTGAGTCCTCTCCCATCATCCTCCAACGTGGCAAATACCTACAATTGCGGCGTAAAAGTTTCTCTTACGTAATTATATATATATATATAGTATACACATTTTTAACAATGAAAAAAGTGGCAACCAGCGTATCGAGGAGTTGGTGAGACAAATAATGAGAAAGGTAGATTAAAATAAATGTATAATCCATATGGCAAAAGAAATAGTAAACCTAGCTTAGCTCGGAAAGGATTGGTTTGTTAACTACGTAAAGAACGTTTGTTAACTAGGTAAAGAATAAATATTTGTTTGTCAAGTAGGAATAAAATAATAACAAAGTACGCTACCGGTTATTTATTTTAATTTTTTTAACAAGTTTTGTTGCAGTCATGTCGGGATTCCGATCTTTAAAATTTAAACTACATTTCGTGAAAATGTAATGAAGTTTTTAATTTTCAACAGTTGCGTTTTTAAAAACTGTTTTATATTACGTTCAGTAAATAAGTACTGTTTTTATTTTTACTAACACTTTGATTCCGTCCATTTGTATTATCTTTATCTTGAATGTTCATACAAAGATTAATTTCCAATGTACCAGGACTGGAGATGAATTTCTGAATACATTTTCCAGGATTGAAGTTTCATTGAAGCTAAAAAACCTTACAACCGGTTAAAATAAGCGTTAAGTGAAAAATATACATTTGGAGCGATGAGCAGCCTTTCACGGTCTAGCGGCTTTCTAGAACATAAAAAAATAACATTGTAAACGTGGGTCTTATTATATTTTACAAGGTTTATCCCTCTAAACTCATAAAAGTAAAAAAACTAAGACTATAAGATAATTTAAAAAATAAAAAATACGCAAATACATTTTTATTTACCTAATAACATTATCGCTTAATCACAAGATCCTGGACTATATTAACACTAAGAACCGAACTGTTAATAGAGTGTTTCTTGTGGATTGAATTTAAACATATAAAAATAGCAAAAACTTTCCTGTAAAAATATTTTTTGTGAAAATCATGTTTTTGTCTAGTAGGGAACTCTCCAACAGTTAGGTATAAATGTACAATTTTTATACATTATGTATTTATGTCCTCTCCTTGAACGCCCTGAAACTTGGATACCACAACTTATATTGTGTTAAGATTATTCATGGTGAAACAATTTAAATAACTTCTTGATTAGCATGATACAAGTTGTTCTGTAAGCAAGATGCAAATAAAATATGTCTTACAACACATAAAATATATTTACACTCCTACTGCACTCACATACAG
This sequence comes from Flexamia atlantica, assembly GCA_035578135.1. Lineage (NCBI taxonomy): Eukaryota > Metazoa > Arthropoda > Insecta > Hemiptera > Cicadellidae > Flexamia > Flexamia atlantica. The sequence goes on from JAQJVK010000003.1 coordinate 30,990,996, forward strand.
GAAGGAAAATATACAGGACTAATGAAAACTATTTCTCTCAGGTTCAAGTCTTTACTTCAATTATTGGATTAAATCATTATTATTATTCATTATTTTACAATCAAATATTGTCATTTCCTCATAACTACTGTCTCTGTTAATTACAGATTAACTAGATGAAAAAGGAATATGCACTGCAGTCCCAGGCTAATTAAAATAACAATAATGCTTAAGGATACAGTAAACGAAAGAACTACAAACAGAAAGTTAAGTTGGGAAAACACCTTAAACTTCACAAAGAATTTTTGTTTTTAAATGCTTACGATTCGTTTGTGAGCAACAACAATCGTAAACAAAAGATCTAGCATCTGAGTTTTCCTGGAAGCCAAGCTAATTATAACTCTAAATTCCCTCTTTGTGTTTATTTCCTAAGCTTGATTTTTGTATAATTGTTTTTGCTATTTAAAACAAAAATTTTAATTTTTTATTCCATAATCAGCATAATTATTTCTTTATGACTTCAAACTTAAAAAATAGTCTAAGGAGAAGAAGTGTTATTAATGTATTTACATTAATAACACTTCTTCTACAACAACAACAACAACAACAACAACCACAACAACAACAACAACAACAACAACTATTTAGTTGTCTCAATAAATATATCCAAACAAAGTCGTACCCTAAAAAGAAGTCCAGCCGTATTCTTTTAAATAATTATCTCATATTACTGTTGCCTCTGTGAACATTACACTATTACTTTTGTTCCACTATTACGTGTTTTGTGTTTATAAAGTCATTATCAACGTGAGCGTATAGTAAAACCCACTTTTATTCAGAGGGATTGTAATGGTCATTGGCGTTGCATGTAAAAATACCATTAAACCTTACCTTACTCTACAATGTCGCCCTGTAAAATGCCCTATATACTACTGTACTATATATATTGGAAATTCTTTTAAACTAAATCTACACGTAAATAGAAAGAAAAGCATTCACAACCACTCACTCACTCATTTACCCACTCATCAATTATTATCTTATTTCCTATTCACCTGACATTTTGTGCTTCATTGCTTAGGCATAAAATAAGGAAATTAAGAAGTTTTTATCCTGATATGACCCTTTAAATCCACCAAAGATAGTTCTCATTCTAGCTTTACGCAAGAATAGAAATCCATTAGGTAATTTACATTTAAACTGATGTAAAAAACAAAACAAAATACAGTTCACTAGCAACACGGCTGTAAAGAATACAACACAATACATCAGTGTATACTAAAGAACACATCTCTTCTCTATAACAGCTATCTCTTTATAGGCTACTATGGCAAAGTTACATGATGCAGAATGTGGTAATGTAAACTGTTTATTTTATTTACAATATGTTCAGAAATTCCCAGGACGGCTTTGTAATTTATTAACTTATGATTTCCAGTTTATTTGTCCGTATTTTTTGTATTTTTTACTTTAAAGAGCTACATATTTTTTCATTGTAGGCTAACATATTGCTAGTTATAAACCGCAGCAAATAATATTATATACAGTGTTAAAATACATTTTTATACATATTTGCTTTTAAAACCATCCCTTATTTTAATGTTCACAACTCAATGTACTCTATCAAGTGAGCTACCCTTTCTCTTGCAGGAAACTTATTACCCCTCTTCCTGCAGGATAATAATTTTCAATTGATTTAAAAGACTTGTTTTAATTTGACGCCTTTTCAAAAAGATTAATAAGTCTTTGAAGTCAAGCTATCAGACCTCTTTTAATTTACTTACAGCAGAAAAAGTTGCCTTGACAATGGGCTTACCACAAACCTGTCATTCCTTTCCATCTCATCCACTGTTATATCTAGATCTGCGAAAAATTAACTGAGCTAAACTATCGACCACTATAATAAAGGAGATAAATTAACCATTGTTAACGTATTAAAATCGTTTTCGTTATACTGCTTCAAAAACAGATGTTTTTAATGCATGTTTTCCGGACCTAAATACACTCTTTTTATTCCTAGGAATTAAAAGCTGATGTACTCGATATCAGCTGACTCTTTATAGTCCTAGGACTATAAAAGTCAAAAAGTGCCGAGTACATCGTAATAATCGAACAATATTCATTTGATTACAAATGATCGAAACATTCATCGTTACTATCGAAACATTCATTACTGTCAGTTTAATCAATTTGTGAAACTCGCTCATTTCACCAATCGATTATTACATGCGTTCGATACGTCGATAGTTGTTCATTGTTGTCAGCCTACCCTAACACAAATGAAACAGACAATCAGCTGATTGCTTCAAATAGCAAGAACAAGACGGTGGCATCTTTTGAAGGCATCTTTAAAGGTAAACAAGCTGTAACATTTTGGTTTTCTTAAGTAGTTTACGTATTGTATTGAGCAATATAACGAAAAATATAGTTCATTTCACGGACCTAAAGCTGTTTTTCGTTACTCGGTCATTTTTCAACCTCGGCTTACAGCCTCGGTTGTAAAACTTGACCTTGTACGAAAAGCGTCACTTTAGGTCCTTGTAATGAAATATACTATTAACTTTCAGCTGCATTGACTCTAGGTCTACTTTCGCATCGTCTTAAAATAATTTTCGTAATATTCATAAGTTTGTATAGGGCCTATGTCATTTTTCTATTTTCTCGCCTTCAAGAGACGTCAAGAGACCTTAAGGAGATGTTAAGTATTCATAAATTTGAGTCGAAGTGAAAATATCTGTGTTAGAACTCCCAAAATAAAAAGTGGTTTTAGGAGTGATGTTTGACGTTCGTATGTGGATGTTACGGTGCAACTTTGATAGACTTTAACATTCAACTGAAATTTAACTACATAAATCCATTTCCTTAATAACGGCTTTGTTGATTATTAAGAATATTTCATAGTTATAGGATATTATTATGTTATAGGAACCGAACAATATTACACCATCCGTATTTTCATATTCGGGAAAGAAAGTTTAAGGGATTAAGAGATCATGTAAATATTTTATAATCCTAAATAAAAATGTATTTGCAACCATTAATTTTTTTAATAGATAATCCAGTTCTTTAAGTCATTACTTAACGTCAATTGTTTGTGAATTTTGTTTCCTTTTGGTGGTAAACGAATGTTTATATTGGGTAGTTTTTGGATTACGTTGTCTTATGTAATTCTTATGGATATTATGAAAACAATCAATTTCTCCCTTACCTGATTATTGTTTCTCCCTTAACTGATTTTAACAAAACTAGGTATAACGGTAAAAAATATTAATATCTTCGAGTGAATCTTTATATTAAGGCAGTTATATTCAAAAAATACCTTAATATTAAGATATATCTATTCGTGGTAATTGTCTTTTACAATTTAGTTTAGAATTTTGTGATTTATGAAATATTTTGGCACCCAACTAAAAAATAATTAATTTTGATTTAAAGTAAAATGTCACCAATTTAAGTGCAAACATTACATGTATTAACACTAACATACCTTAAGATTTATTTCTAAAGAGAATTGCCCAATTCATTTTGAATCAATATTTCCCTCTTATCTAATTTTCTTTAATTAAAAAAGTAGGTATACTTTTTTATATAAAATGACATATCCAAACAATAAGCTGTGTTGTTAATTAAACAAACAAGCGGACTAAGAGCAATCATGTACTGCCAACTGTCGAGACCCTCTTTAACTTTGATAACAGTATGTTAAAACCCAACCTGTTTCATCTTAATTAAAAGCAATGTGATACTATTTATGATAACCGTATTATTACATCCAGTAGTGAACTTTATACTTTAATGAAGAAAATCCAGATTTATTGTAAGAATTAAAGAGCTCACACTCGATTGATTCATCGATTCAATAACTTCTTAGGAGGATTTAATCGAAAACGGGGATCATGTGGTCAGCCCTTGAATACCAAATTGTAACTTTAAATTTAAATTACTGTCACTTCTTCTAACTGTTACCCTGTAATAAACTTGTTAAAGGTAAATTAGACTACCGCCACAATGAGATAAAACTGTGAGGTAATGTTTCATTAAAATTCTTTGCCGTCATTTGCAATAAAACGATTTAAGGAATTTGCTGTTTTTATTTGAAATGTGATTATGTTTCTTCGCATTGGAATTTTTCATCATTTTGGATGCCAAAAGCTACAAATATTCATGAGCATGTTCTTGAATACATAACTTTATCATTAAATTGAAATTACCGTTCATTTTCCTAATTGCTGATCCGCAACAATAAATTTTTATTAGGTAAGTTAGATTTACACTAAGACGTGGTGATATTGAACTATGACATTTTTATTATACTTAATGGTAAATTAATATAAAACAATTTAATTAATATCCTATTTTTTGCACAAAAAGCTGTTATATTTGCTAAAAGCACGAATATTTTTTTTCAATTCTAGCATTAATCACAAATACTTTTAATATTTATGAACTGTTGACTTTGAGTACTTCCTTTGTTTCAAAAATATGTTTTGCAGATTGTTTGATTGATGGACAAATTATGGCTAGTATTGCAGACGCGGCTAGTTTAAGGTGATGAGTAAATCTGCAGGGACAAATACAACATGGTAGCCCTAACAAGCTCTAGATGTTTAACAAATATTTAGGTTGTTTCACACTTTGGCAACCTAGGCAACTTAAAATAAGTTAGCTATGGGTTTGTTTAATTAATTTCTTTTCTATACAAACTAAGTTATTCGCATTATTTTCATTAGAGATTTCATGAAAGGCTGCGTGTAATGCTGTTCTTGGTAATTATGGCCATGTTGCAAAAAGAGCATATGTGCCTGTGCATGTTGCATGTGTCTCCAGCCAAATAATAAACGCTACCTAAAGTTACATCCTCGACATCGTTACAATAATTAGTCCTTCGTTTACATTTAATTTTTTTACACTGCTTGTCCTTCGTTACTATTTAATTACATTTGTTACTTAAATAAAAATATGTGATTGCAGTATATGTCAATCATAATTTTAAGTGAAGAAAATAAAATTTGTCGTATGGATTGTGAAATTAAAAAGAACTGTGAATTTCACAAGGTAAAAAGTAAGAGACACTATTCGTATTTTGTTGTGAATTACAGTAAGTGAGTTAGAGAAAGCTCTCTGCTAAGGTGGATTTACACGGGTTGAGAAGCGTTATAGCTTTAGTAAAATTTATAAGAGAAAAGCTGGCAACCGTTATGTGTACGCGTGTATTCCACAGATTCGGAAACAGAAACGCGTCTGCAACCGTCACCAGAATTGTTGTTTGAGTGTCTAGTGTATCATCAGGCCGGTGAAAAAGTGGATGACCAAAAACCAACTCGGTTCATAACTTGTCCAGTTTCACTCGATCGTCCAAATCTACTCGTGTAAATCCACCCTAATTCAACAATTGAATCCCACGTATAACACAAAAACAAAGATAGTAAATCTTATCTACAGCCCATTTTTTAAAAGTACATAATTTATTTTTGTATCACAATGCATAGTTTGTTGTAGTTTGATTCAGCAGATTGAGATTCATTTATTGCCCATGAAGGCAATTTTTCTTCGGAAGGAAAACATAATTGCTATGGCCAATAAAGAATTTGATAATCTGCTAACCAGAAACCGTAAATAGTGTTGAAGTAGTGATAAAAAGGTAATTTGAATAGAGCATTTGCTGATTGTGAAAAGATAAATAAAATGAAAAATTAAGAAAGTATCGAAGAATGAATAACTGTGGGTGAAAATGTCAAATTAAGCAACAAAGTCACGGAGTTACAGGAGTACGTAGCTTAGAGCAATATAAGTTTAGCGGTAGGAAGGACAATGAGGAGGTAGCGGTATTCCGAAGAACGCGCAAGATGATCTGAGGGCAATCGTCCGAGACATCAGCGAAGCCCTGGATCTAGACAGTAAAAGAGGACAATGACAGAGGCTCTCATCTTTCAGTATAAGGAATCCTCTTTCGTCTCACCTGAAAGCCGTCATAGTAAATAAAACCTTCGCACGCGATCATCTGAAAACAAGATCTTCCATCCCAAATTAAAGGTTAAATGTACAGAACTAGAGAACCCCTCTCTCGGGGAGTTGAGACGAGAAATATTGTTTAAAATATGTAAATGGCAAGAACTATTGAAGTGAGTTCATAAAAAACATGTAAGGCAGGTCCGCAGAGGCCATTACTACTTTATAGCATTAAATTTTCAGTAGTACAGTAAGAATTATTTTGTAGAATGGAATAGGTTATGTTTTAATTCGCCACGGAGAGGGACGCGATTTTTATCATTATTCAAGGACTGAGCTTAAATTAAAAACGAAAATTGACTGCCTTTTTGTTTCTCTTTTTTTTCTGAACGTTGTCACAAGTGCTGAGGATTGTAGCAACGAAGTTCCAAGGTGAATGTGTTGTATTATTGTAAATACTTAAAATACCGCCAGGTGGTTCGAATCTCACCGACGGATTGAATGGATGGATGAATATAATGGACTCCAACTTTTCTATAACCAATCACTTGGTAATTACCTGAATTTAATCTGCCTATTACACAGTTAATACAATTAGTAAAGGTCGCGATTATGAACGAATAAGCAATCAAGCGGTTCTAAACCCACTCTCAAAATTAATCTAGGGGAAGTTTGTTCAATTATTTTCCTTAACTTAAACTGTCTTTTCCATTTTGCCCCCTTTTAATTTATGGGTACTCGTGTAGTAAAATATAAAAATAACTTGGCAAATTACACTGCACAAATTATTGGTTGATTTTTAAACTATAATTAATACAAGAATTCGTTTCTTCAAAACTTTGTCAGTACAATAACATAAGCTCTTCTTTATTTTGCAGTGGTGCCAATACCAATATTTAAGTAATTACAAGCGGAATCAGTTCAAATGTTTGTTTTGCTTGTAATATCAATAAGTTAACTTTGAGAAAACCACAAAAACGGAGTAACCACAAAAACCACCGCATGTGTATTTTATTTTTATCTGATTTAGCTATGCTAATTTAGTTTTATTTCTAGGTTTTGGGTTGAAATAATGCTGTTATTCGACGATGAGTTATGATGAGTGTTTTGCCTTTGTACGGTTTACAGAAAAATTACCCAAAATTTGTGATGGGCTCGATTTTGTGACAAGCTAACATAATCATAATTATTCAAGCGAGGGATTTTGAGTTATGCCTGTTATATTGATTGATTGATTCAGGAAGACCTTGTTTGTGTAAACCGTTATCAATACTGACAAGGCAATTGATGAGGTATAAACAGATTTTGAAACAATACATAATTTAATATATAAAAGGTTGTTTGAATTTTTATGTTTAGACATTCTAAAAGATTATTGAATACTTACACATCATGAATTAGGATTCCAAAGTTATGGTATCACAATAAGTTATCGCTTAATAACTGTATCGCATAATAACTGTATCGCTTACACAGATAATCATGTGCTTGTGTGTAGCCTTATTGCATTTGTTTTTGGAAGCCTGACTATTGAAGCGTTTTCAATTTGAATTCGAGTGAAATAACAGAATTTGATTAATCGGCAGTAAAAAATGTCGATGTTTTAAACAGTGAAAGCAGTTTCTGCGCTTAAGAAGTGTTATTTGGAGCCATTAATCTTATCAGATTCTATCTCATTTTCCACTCGATTTCTCCGATTTCATTAACGGTAACCACTGTTACCGACATTTATTACATTTATTACTTTTTGTTGAATCTTTTATCTTATCGTTTTTATATTTGACATTTTTGGCAGCTACGACCATTGTTAAGACTCTGTAAAAAACGTTAGACCATTAAACAGCTGAATATTTCCTTAAAAATTCCCACACAATCTAAATGATTCCGTAATCCAGTAGTTGTTTCAATTACCTATCGAACTGCAAGTGTGAGTTCAAATACTGGTTCCAACGAATTTAAAAAAAAATTCATTATATTCTTTTTTTATTAAGTTTTTATATTTATTTTATAGATATATTTTAATTAGTGTCCTATAACTGTTTACTAGACTTAATTTTTTACTTTTTAAAACAAATTACTTTAATTTGTAGATTACAGTAACTACACAAATTTTCTCCTATGTCATAAGCTTATGGGATAAAATTTCTCCTTTGGAGTCAGGTTACGCTACGTTAATATAATTTATCATAATTTTTCCCGATTAATCATACACATCACTAGCTAATTTTTATAATATTTATATAGGTGTGTGTAATGTTTATATAGGGAATGTTTGTATATGTTTATGTAGGAAAATGTGCTACCGCATGTTGGGAATGTATTCCACTAGTTCAGAGGAACGCTGTTTGTAACGTCATATTTTTTTACTTAAAATAATATTCAATATGTATGAAATTTTCTGTTCCTTTTATTATTTAAGTAATGTTTTAACATGCAAACATAAAAAAAATAATCGAGATTCTGAACTTAGAAATTACATTCCAATCAGTTTACAATTTTAACAGCAATTTTTAAAAAACAATGTAAGGGAAATAGTAAAACATCGCCCAAAGTTACGTATTTCCTTCTATCATTTGTTAAATTTGTGTAATTTTAGATATAACGTTTTCAAAACTTACTTTTGCCACTATTTGATTTGTTAAGTCAAAAATGTTAATGGAAATTCAAACATCCATACCAAGACCTGCCCAGAATCAGTCATTTTACTCATAAAACAAAAATTTAAGTTGATATCTCAAGCCATGTTGAATGTAGTTATACAGCTTTACACAGAACCACGCTAAGGGAGCGGTAATTATAAAAATGTTGGTCTACTAAACAAAATTTTCCTTACTATGTAAAACATTTTTTCAATATGAAATCGGAAATTCAAAGCCGGTGCAATCTTTTGTGACTTTCTTTTTTTCCTTTTGTGTGCTCACAGCTGTAGGTGGGCTGTTACGATTTGTGTACTTTCAGGAATGTCTATTTGTCCTACGTACATGATATAATTACTTACTGGACACAAGTTTATAATCACAAGTTGGACTTTTAATTCATAACAACACAAGTTGTTGGTACAAAACTACTAAAAACCATAGGTTTGTCTTTTTAATATTGTACATAACATATACCTAGTGAAGAAATGATGAAGCTGTTTTCAAACAAAAGCTATTAGAAGGAAATTTCTTGGTCTGCAAGGTCCAAATGGCATAATTCCACAAATTTTAGTAAATTAATGGATGAATATCAGTTGTTCTCCCTCAACCCCAAAATAATCGGTTGTAACCATTTTTTTTAAACGCTTCTTCGTTCCTAACGAAGCACAGTATAGATATATTTATATACTTAATCATGTAAGTTAAAAAATAAAAAGGTTGTTGATACATGTTTAAGCGAAAGTGGACTTTTATTTCTTAACGTATTCAGAATTGCCTTTAAAATAACTCGAAGCTTGTGTGAAGCTGCATAAAAAAATACAAGGAGCTTGCCGAAGTATCGGCGTCACGTTCGAAGTCGTCTATTTCTTTTCATCAGTGTTCTGGTAAAGTGTTTTCAATCGAGCAATAAGTGTTTTCCACCATCTCTTAAAAATACACGTAAAAATACAGTACATGGAGGCTAAATTTAAAATGTATTTACATTGAAGTTTTTGTTTTTGTTTGTTTTTCGTAAAGTTATATTCTTAAATATATGTTACATTTTTTTAACTAAACAAACTTTGTGGGAATAAATATGTGAGTTTTAAAAATCACGGTTTGTTGAATTTCGGAATCATTCTTATTTTTTGCGGAATGAGCTTCCTTACTTCACGCAGCCTTGGTTGCATAATTAAATGTTTTTATTCTATAACTATACAAATATAAACGACAAGCAAAAATGTTTATTAAAACTTTTAATACAGATATAATACATAAGTATCAACCCGAGAAACCTTATTTAAAGTAAATATGAACCATAAACTCATTTTTATACATTAAACTCATAGATTGAATACATAGGCCAATACTGATAACGAGGAAATCAAAAAGTAATAATATTTTTGGTTTTTAAAGGTTTGTTAAAAAAATAAAAATCCAATCCAATTGGCATTGCCTGCCTTGTATTTCGCTTCAATGGACTAATAAGAGATAAATTTAATTATAATTTAAGTCTGTGAAAGTCAAACCATTGTAAATCCCTAACGGACAGACTCCGAAGTTCCACAACATCGTTATCAACGGGACTGCGTATGCTTAAATTAATTTAAAAGTTTAACGTCCATAGGGTTTAAAAGAATTTTCTTTTATTGGATCAACATATTATCGACGTAACTATCAAATTCACCTTTGCACAACAGTTCAATTATATGTTAATGTTTTCTATCGGTAGGTTTCTGAATTATCAGATAAGTTTTTTTTTAAGGAATTCGAGTTGTAGTGATACCGTTATATCAAAGGCCTTCATCATCATAATAGATTCCTTCCTGACTTCAATAATGTAAAGTTCTATCTTCTGTGCTGTGCTCAGATATTTTATTTGTCTTCATTGTAAATATTATTGCTTTTCATAGCATAAAACAGCATAAAGTATTTCTTGTGAATAATATTACCAAATCGTATATTATACAACAGAAGCTCCTCATTGTAAAAGTAGCTTTGAAGCGATTAGTTACAGCATAATAAATTTTATTCTTCTATGTTATTTGTATTGCTTGCCATTCAACGTCTGAAATGGATGTGAAAATATGTGGGTTGGGAATATTAAGTTTTTATTTTATTTTTCTCAGTTCAAAAGGATTGTTCCGGGATTCTTATACCTTAAACACGGAATGATAGCTGACTATACCTTCCTGTCGAGATCATTCCCTGAGTTATGTAGTAGCTGATCCAACACTTCCACTGTTGCATTGCACGTTTATAATACAATTTAATTATTTAATCATATCTTTCCTCATGATGTAATTATTATTCAATCACTCAATCGAATAATATCCTTCCTAGTCGGACCATGATAGTGTTAAAAAGAGAATTGATTTTCAAGGAGCTAACTTTAGTTCCACGACAATATTATTTCGGAAATGCACTTTGGAAAAGAAACACCATCATACTCGAGTCCTAAAACATAGTTTTGGAGTAACATAATAAGTGTTGTTGGAGTAACATTGTTGGTAATGAAATTAAATAAATTGATGTATCTGCAATTATTCTTCTATTACTTACATTTCCCACAATTCTCTTCTTCATTTTCATTCAATATGTCACTGTTACAAAGAATCACTTTGCCACGGTGAGGTTCCTATTATTGTAATTTACCCAATAATTAGCCTTGTTCAGAAGCACGAACAGATTCATGAACAAATCTCGGGCCATGGTAAAAGAGTAATGTAAACAATAAACAATGATCTGGTACCAAAGCTTGTCAAGACTGCTCCTTCTCACCTTGTAAGCTTTGTCTATCTAAAACACAAGGTAGACATATGGTTGAGGGTTAATTACCTCATATAACCGAATTGATATAAATGTTGCATCCCTTTTTCTTTGGAAGTATTGAGAGTAAGAAATTGTTAATTTTTCTAACTAGCGGTTTATCAGAAAAGGAAAATGTATTATTTAGTTTTCATGTGTAAAGAGATGCAACATTTAAATTGCAAACAAATAAAATTACCTTATCCAATCACTAGTATTCGAAAGAATTTCGAATGCTAGTGATTGAATAAGATAATTATATTTATTTGATATATATTCCAATCCAGGGTCACACTGCGTCATTACTTTATTTCTATAAAAAATTATCTTCAAAATAAGTTAATGAGTACTTATGGCATGAATACTCTTAATATATTTTATTATTTCTAGTTTATTTCCAATATATTTCATGGCACACATTGCTTCAAAATTTCGCACCATAGGAATGATACTTCAGTAAAGTATCAGAAGTAAAACATCTTTGTACATATTAGCTTGAATTTAACTTTCAAAATTTAATCAAACTAAAAAATAAACACAGTAAAAAAGTAACAACCACATTCGGTGCTAAACTGAAGCAGTGCAAGCGCCTTCAAGGGACCGACACTAATTTTCAAACATTGGCTCTGTTTAGCATATTTATTGAGGATACCTTGCTCTCTTTTTACAATGATTTACCGTTCTACTGTACACTCTCATACTCGGCTAATATTTCTTTCCAGCAGATTTTTTTTCGTTCTTTTCGTTTCGTTTTATCGAAATACAGTAATTGTGAAGAGTTTATAGCAGGAAAAATCTTTAAGAACTTAATGTTAGTATTTATCTACTTAAGTTAATGTGAGAATCATCTGTGCAATTGATCATAGAAAATAATAACGATTCATTTACGCACAAACTGCATGGTTTAAATGTTATTTCGTTTAAATCTCTTTTTTCATTGTCAAAAATCACTTTGTGGGCCACCAATACGAAAAATATTACTTTGTGCCAATCATAAAAAACCATTTGTTATCAAAGGAGTTGATTTCTTAACTTATGCACAAGGGTTTTTTTAATTTTGAATGAGCAAGCAGTAGAAGTTAAACTAAGAAATAATCCTAAGTGAGACATTAGATTTAACGTGCAATCCAAGCGACATAAAAATAAATGGTATCAGCAAACTGTCACATACTTTCTCCTCTTAAAGCCATTTATAGCAAGAAAACCTATAATAAAATAAAACAAATGTACAGATATCTCACAAATACGCATACACTTTTATTAAAATCGAATGGTCCGCCCTCTGAATAAGATCTCATCACCCTCCCTTCCACAGGATTACAGACCGATCAGCATTCTCCCTGCTCTTTCTAAAGCCCTCGAAAGAGTAGTTCATTCCCAAATATCCGATTTTCTTTCACATAATAATATTCTCAACTCATTTCAATCAGGTTTCCGACGTTCCCATAGTACCGAAACAGCCCTATTAAAGATCACTGACGACATACGATTGGCAATGGATCGTAGTCAGTGTACAGTTCTCACATTATTTGACTTCAGTAAGGCTTTTGACACAGTAAATCATTAAATTCTTCTAGCTAAACTCAATCTATTAGGTTTTTCAAATGCTTCACTCACTTGGATGAGATCATACCTTCAAGGCCGAAAGCAGTGTGTGTGTCATGACAAACTTACTTCCGACTTGAAAAATGTTTCCTGTGGTGTTCCCCAGGGTTCTATACTTGGGCCACTACTTTTCACTATTTACACAAACGACATTAGTTCAGTTTTACTCAATACTAAGTTTCACTCATACGCTGACGATCTACAAATATACGCTCACTTCAAAGTCAGCCAACTGAATGAAACTATCACTTTAATGAATGAAGAAATTGACAGAATTGTCCTTTGGGCAACAAAAAACGGACTTAAACTAAATCCTTACAAAACAAAGCCAATCATTCTCGGACATTCACGGTTACTAAACAGATTACATCTAAATGAAGCACCAAAAATTACAGTTAATGGCCTACCTTTGCCATACTACAATACAGTTAAAAGTCTTGGTTTGACGATAAACAACACACTGGACTGGACTGATGCGGTGGTGAATACATGCAAAAGGTTTTTGCCGCCGTTCACACATTGAAAAAAATGCAGCGACTCTTACCTTTTCACATTAAACTACTACTTATCAAATCACTAGTGTTTCCTCACTTTAATTACTGCTGTACTGTAATTAATGATATGACTGTGGCCTTGGAAACAAAATTACAACGTGTTCAAAATTATTGCATCCGATTTTTATACAATCTTCGACGAGATGAACGCATCACACCTTATTACATTCATTCTTCTCTTTTAAAACTTTCAGATCTAAGGCGAATTCGAATCATTCAAATTACTCATTCTGTAATCAACCTTGGAATCCCTAATTATCTTGCGGCAAATTTTGAATTCTTAAGTGAGAGAGGCGCAAGAAACTCTGGATCGTCAACGCTACGCATTCCCATACACAAGTCCACAACTTTCAATAAATCTTTCACTGTAACAGTCTGCCGCCTCTAAAAAACTCTCTGCCCCATGAAATAAAATCCGTTGAAAATCGTGTACGGCTGACGGTGGCGCTGAAGAAACATTATCTGGAGCGGATGACCGTGGCGTGGCGGGATGGCGTGCGTTAGGCCTAGCTGTGGCAGCGAATGAATGGGTGAGTGCGTGCGGATGTTAGGGCATTATTATCATTACTGTTAGATACTTTATTTTTTGTTTATTTTTATTACTAAGAAAACTTTGATTATTATTAATTAATTGTAAGCATACTTTGATTTTGTAAATAGTATTAGAGGTTAGCTGTAAGAAAGGACCATGTGGTCCTAAGTTCGCCTCAATAAAGAAGTATTTTCATTCATTCATTCATTCAATGGTGATTAACGGATATATCGGTTTTTAAATATTTGCCGTATTAATAACATTAGACAACGTGCTTCGTTTCCCGCCAGAAAAAACACCAATTATTTCCGCAACCAGTTGGCATACACTAATAATTCAAAATACTGGATTACTTGATTTTTAAGACAAATGTAATGGTTGCAAGTAAATTTTGATTAATTATTATAATTTTATGTCCATTTGAAAAATTTGAATTTTTGATCACTTAAATTTCCCTACATATTTGAGCCTTAATTTTTACATGTGGATGGTTTCATTTATTATTTTTATCAAAATCGTTATAGAAATTCTTGAGAAATTTGGATTTTGTCGTTTTATGGAGTTTTATTGAGGTAAATACCCATAAAAATCAAAAATTCATAAGAAGTGCCTGGAGATGTCATGGTTTGATATCTTCATGTCAAATTTTATGAAAATCGGACCACTGGTGTCGTCCCTAGCTCTGTTTACATGGGGCCTACATACACACACATACACAATTTTTTCAGGATCCGGGGAACACTAATACAAATATTTCCAAAAACCACTCAAATTCGGAAACTATGGCGAAAACAATACTTTCTCCGTATACTATATATAGCGGGGAGAAATTAGAAGTTGTTCTTTACTTAGCTAGTATTTTTCTTCACGTTTGTCCCTTTAAACGTATTGTTAGGTGATCGTATCTTTTGACTACGATCTTATTATCTTTTTTTCTTAGGATCCACTACAAAGATAATAAATTTGAACACTTCCGCTGATTAAACTCATCGGCTTAATGTTTCTAATCAACGCAGCCGTTCAAAACGTTTGGAAAGCACATTATTATTTTGCAGCCAGCGAGTGTATTGAAAACTGGTTACTGATAGTCATTTTCTTTGAGTTAAGCTTTATCTGATGAACACTCATACTGCTGGTACTAAGCTTTCCATAGTTCAGTTGTTGTATCAAAATATCAGAATCAAGAAATGACTGAAAAAGTTTTTTTGACACATTGTACATTTGAAGGCTATTCGTATGATGAAAAATTTATTTTTGTGAACTTATGTAAGCTTTAATCAGTAACAATACTACAAAATCGCGCAACGATTCTCCAAAACTTATTGCTCATTCATACTTGGCTTAAAATACCTACATGAATTAATTGGTCATGAACCTTTCAACAAAAATGTATCCTTAACCTGTTTAATGGTACTAATTCAAGTATTACACTATGTTAAAGCTAGTGTTAATGTGTCACTATTATTTAGTTTATTTACTTCTTTTGGTTGTTGTAATTCATCGTTATGTTTTGATTTGAATAACCATTGAAAATATTTACTTTGATGCCCTTTTATGTCTGTCGCTATACGAGTCGCTTTGTGACACTTCTAAAATGAAAATTTCAAGAAAGAATCCTCATAGTTTAAAGAAGATTATTTATCCTTATAAATTTAAATAGGTTAAGAACCATCCATCCCCTATTGAAAAAAAACTTGAGTACAAATATTTTTTCTTACAGAATGGCCCACTCTACCGAAGACAGGAAGTTTACTCCCATATGTTCAAAAGTTATTAAATTTTTCTCCCGAAGTCTGTAATTCTTTTCAATTACCTGGTAAAAAGTGTCATTTTTATCTATCTTACAATCGATTTTGGATCATAATCATAATCACTTAATCCAATTATGTGAAGGGGACAGCTGCGATGTAAGAGTTCCGATGTTGAAATGGATAAACCTATCAAAAGTTAATATGTACAAAAATTTAGATTTATGTAATTGTTATTTCAATGTTGTTTGCATTAGGACTAAAAATAGAGTGTGCACGTCGCATCGGTCGAAAGTGTTATGCAGGCGTTCTCGATAACCTTTAGAAATAGAAACACGATTTCAAACCTACAAAAACGTCACTTTCAGTCTTTGGTGGAAAATATGCTTCATATTACAATTTATATAAAATAAACCTATTTTATTTTTATTTTCAGTTAACGATCGTTTAGTAGTAGTTAAAAAATAGACGTAGTTTTAGTGATAGCAAAATGTATTTTAAAGTTCATTAAAATAAACGCCGACCAACGATACTGTCAAATGCAAAAGCATATATTAGGGAATATTTGCATGGTTATAAGCTTAATAGCATATTAAACCCATATATATATTATGAAGGAAGGCCAAGTAACAAAACAAACCCGTCAATGTAATAAACAGTTAGGCTGAAGATATTTCATAAAAAGAATAATGCTAATGATGAAACCCTATTCATACTATTTATTGTTGATGAAATAATAAAAAAAATAAAGAATAAATAATATTAAAAAAGTGTTAGCATAGAATAGTGGAAAGGACAAAGCACGAAATAATCCTAAATTAGTTTCATGTTTTTATTTTAAATTTCGAAAACCTACCTAATCGACTTGACCGATCGGATCTACTCGATTCATTCCACCCGCTGCATTCTGCGCCGGTTGTATACAACAGAAGAACGTTAAACTGTATCAGGAGACATTTTTACCGAATTCCTTTTAGTCGAATTATTTCATAAATACCAAATTTATAAAATATATAAAAGACCGTCCAGGATTTTGTTTTGTATTATATTTTTGAGAAAGGATGAGAATATGAACGCCACGTTAGCGACGAGAAGAATGGCTTGTCAGAGTGATGAAGATATCACAGAAATTCTGAAGTGTGTCTTTGGACGCCTGCGACATCTTCTCCGGTTATATTTCCACCATCCCTCCGTGAGTCATTCTTGTTCCACATTAGCCTTCCTCACTCAAAAAAAAACTTTTGATGGAGTGGCAGGCAGGTAATCGAATTGAAATAAATTGGAAAAATGGACTGAGCATGGCA
Source organism: Flexamia atlantica (assembly GCA_035578135.1). Lineage (NCBI taxonomy): Eukaryota > Metazoa > Arthropoda > Insecta > Hemiptera > Cicadellidae > Flexamia > Flexamia atlantica. The sequence continues at coordinate 31,008,093 of JAQJVK010000003.1, forward strand.
TTAAATTGGTCTCAAAACGATGTATGTGTTACGAGTTACTAATCAACAACATCCTAAATTCTAACTGCATTTTATCTTTGGGCTAGCTCACATAGAGCAAGTAGATTGAGTGCAAAAATTAGATAGCCAGTTGATGTTGTAGAGAGTAGACTTTAAAATTTCAATACGCTTAAACATGTTTTGACCAAAACTCTTGTACAACGCATTTTTACATTATTTTATAGTTTTATTTGATTCAATTTATCGATTAAGGAGAAGTATTGCATCATTTAATCATTGAAGTTATGAAAACACAAATAAAGTAAACACTGGCTTGTGACCCGGTTCAGGTCAGTATTAGAACAAATAAAATAAAAACATGAAAAACAAAACAGGAAACAGGGTCATGTTTAGGAAATCTGTTATAATAAAAGTTAATTTAACAAACGTAACATGGTCACCAGTGGTAGGTTCGGGGAACGGACATAATCTGCTTTTGTTTTACTTTTCATACTTTAGAAAGGACCTGATTTCATACTATTCTACGAGTCGGTGTGTACTATTCGAAAAGGCATGTTGGTAGATTGAAGACGTCACCAACAATCCTAGGACGTGTGTCACTATTATTGAGCAGGCAAAACCGCTTGTTCTCTGATTTAATACTGAATCCTGGTGGTATGATAAAAAATGTTTACAGCAAAACTTCACTGTATGATGGGTTATCTTCTGTATATTATTAATACTTTAAATTGAAACTAACCTAAATTGGATGATACAACTTTGTATCAATAAGGCGTTTTTATTTTAAGATCCACTTCCACATATTATACATCAAAACACGCGTCTTTGTGTGCGAATTTGCAAACTGGCTTTACATTTTTAATTTAGGCAATATAACTCGAGTAAACTGCGAAAACCAGATTACGCTATTTGTTTTACATTTTTGCAAGAAGCTAAAATTTAAACCAAAGAACACATGATCACCTGTGCGGGATTCTGCAGTGGTCTTGCTGGTTTATTTTAAAATAGAACATTGTATTCGATATATTCGACTCCACAACGATAACGACAATTTATTGTTGACGCTCAATTATTCACTGCACTAATGTCTGGTAACTGCACTGGTTTTTGTATTGCTAGGATTTCCTCTATGATTTATATTCAGAAACACGGTATATAATATAATCTGAGAAGAGATACAACACCAATTATGTTAAACAAATTAATATTTTAAAGTTTTTAATTATAGTTAGCAATTAAATTATACTTTGGTCTTTTAACAGTATTGTAATGCCAACAGAATGAAGACTTATGTGTATTAAACGGAAAATAATTATCACGTTAACTAATATTTTCATTGTGAAAAATTCAACATTTTAAGTGTTGCGCCCATAAAAACATGAAGAAAACATGTTGATGATATTTTGATGGCGTACTATAACCATTACTGCTTACATTGACTGAACCACCTCTTGCTTAATGAAACCTGGATGATCACGTTCCTTGGATGTCGTAAAATGTTTAATTAAAATAATGAAACCTTTTGGAGTGTTACATTTACATATATCTCTGAATCGTCAAGTACACCTATAAATTAGCATGAATGGAATTTAAAATTGAAATAAAAACTTTCTTTATACATTTTCTCGCTCCAAAATAATTTGAAATATTGAAATTGGTACGAATTCGAGTAATCAATCTGTCGTGTTTCAATAAGTCAACGATATTCCAATTAATTGGCCCGTGAAAGTATCCAATTGGTATACGGCTATATTATTGTGAAGGGGGTGGGGTTCAGCGAGGAAAGTAATTTGTAACAGTGGCCGAGGGAGTTGTTATGTGGATTTCGCTTTTAAAACTCGTTTGGGTCGTGAAATTAGTCCAGAGTGATCAAGAGATGTTAAGGTTCGGTATATCAGAGATCTGAAGGGAAAATGACTTTGGTTATCATTTAAAGAAATTTACGGTAGCGGGCTATTGCCCCATGAGATTATGGTGAGATTTAAGCCTTCTTACAACTTCTACATAATCCTTCATTTAACCATTAAGTGGTAAATTAAGTATTTTTTAAGTTATTGTACTAGGTAGTTTTCACACTAATTAACTATATGAATATATTTAGTTGATTTTTATTCAATTATGTGCATAATTTTGTTAATGTAAGAAGTTATAAATATTTGTAGTACGTATTGTATCATGGAAATAAATGATTAAATGAAATAAATGAAGTAAGGCTTTTAACATCAGTGCGTTTATTATAAAATATTTCCATAAAGTTTAATTAAAGTTTTGACAATATTTTGTACGTTTACTTCCATATTATAAATTAAATGTAAGCTTAATATGGCAGGGGCAGTACCTAGCAATAGATTTTAGATATAGGTAAAAAGTTAAAATTAAAAAAGACACGTATGGAATAAATATATTTTTCTTAACACTTGTTCGCCATCCGATAAACTACACTAATGCAAGTTATAAGTACGAAACTGAATTATTGACTTATATACCAGAGATTTCTGATAAATACTATTTAGGATAACAATTGCCTCCATCTCATTTACTTTAACTTAAATTGTTGTGGTTTTAATCTACCCGGTCCGTCTCCAGTACAATAATTTGTCGATAGATCACGACCTGATTTCGACACTAAGTTGTCCCTTGTTCAAGTGAAGTCAGCACAACTTAGTGTCGAAACCAGGTCGTCTATCGACAACTCATTGGACTGGAGACGGACCAGGTAAATTAAAACCACATTTAAGTCACACCAGTCCAGGGGCAAAATGAATAAATTAAAATGTTGTTTAGTTATATTGTTCAGCTGGCAGCTTAAGCGGAGTCATTTTGTACTTGCCTCACTTTGTAAATGTCTTCATCTCATACCTTAATTTCACAGTCTTGCAATTTACCTCCTTTATTAATTAAAAACTGGTAAATGCTGACATGTGAGTTAAAAACAGTTATCCGAGAAGTTAGTTAAAGATTTTAAAAAATCATATAGGGAATAAGATTTGGTCACGTGTTCTGTTAATAACCTGCTGATCGTTGTAGCTCATTCTTAAGAAAGGGGTAGTTTATGAAAGTAATTAAAATTCTTTTTCAGTCAAAGACGTTCTTCGCTTTCAAAAGAAGCCGGATATTAAAGTTTTTCCTTTCGCTTATATACAATAAAGCTTTCGGGTTTAAAACGAAATGTCAAGTGAATAATTCTTATTAGCCACTTTTAGTCAAACTACGTCGGTGAAACTGAACCAAAAGACTGCTAAAAACACCTTTGATTATTGGTAATGCAGGTCGTAAATTTCTGGTAAGCTACAAGCATGAAATACAAAAAAATATACCTTTTCTCGTTCAAAACTTTCTTATAAAAAATGTTTATTCAAAAAGTGTTAAGCCTGAACGTGTATACTGGACGCTTAAACAACCATTACCGATCGACTACCATAGTGAGAGCTCTAACGTGAAGGATTGGGGGGATAAACACTGGACCATTACTGCGTTTGCAGCCACCATTGCAAGTGGTGAAGCATTGTTGACAGTGGAATCCTGGTTTTACTAATGCTCAACTGGTGTACATCGTTTGCATAAAGCGTTATCTGGTTTGGAATACAGTAGGTGTAGTAAACTCGAATATTGAGGAAATTTTTAGGCGTCCCTTCTAAGTAGCTCAGGTCATGCGGTGTTTAATTAAATAGTCAATAAAATGAATCAAGAGTGCAAATACCACATAAAAGGCCTTACTTACTACCTGTACTGGTAAACAATACAACAATGCAATACTACACAAACTCTATAGAACAAATGTCTACCTAAAGTTCATATTATTTACCTATTTATTTATTCTAATATGTTAATTTAAGGACTTACTTTTTTTATCAGCTCTGCTTGGCAAACAAATACGATAAATTTTTCTTTGTAATCCATGGTAATATAAAAATGTGCTACAAAAATACACTATGAAACATATCAACCGACCTAATTTACACTTTAGTAAATTTTCCCCAAGTTGTAGGGAAGAGGTCGTAACATAGTTCTCATACAAAGATCTAAGCCCGGGACCATGATAACTTTTCGTTTTATCACCAGAAGCAAAAAAACATTCATTGGAATATATACGTATATGTATATTTATTATTAAAATACAAAAACCAGATAATATTGATAATAGCAGTCCTAAAGGGTGAATAAAACTTCAAAAAAGATATACATATACGATAGCGACCGTAAATATCGCCTGGTCTTAATCAAATTTGGTACAGACATGTAAATTGGTTGAATCAGTATTAGTTTGGGAAGCCTTATGCAGAACCGTATGACAAAATATAGATGTAAACTTTATTAGACTCTAAAATGATGTTATACCTTGTAATTATTCTCTCACGTAATTTACAACTCAAAAATAGTATATAACGTTACTAGGCTGGGGAGTACTGTTTTGCCGGACGAGCATGATAGTTCCCGCGCGAGCGAAAGCGAGTGCGGGATTTTCATGCGAGAACCTGAATAAAAAACAGAACAACCATTTGCTACGGATGCAGTGCTGCCACTACACTCCTCTAGAAAGAAACCAATAAACCACCAATAAACAAGCGTTAAATGGTCTATTAAAAAAACCAAATTCTGTTTTATCCGGCCTAGGCCGGCAATGGGTAACTTTCGAGCCAACAATAAAAAGGAACTGAAAACAGATGTTTCTGTGTTGGTATGATGCAAAGTATATTTCATTACAAGTCACGAAAGTAGCCCATTTCGAGGCAAGATAGTGTTTTACTTGCGAGGCGTAAGCCGAGCTATAACTATGTACTATGTTGAGTGATCAATGGCCAAATGAAACAATGTATTCCAACAATCCGTGAGACGTTGACGATTCGTAATCGAGCTGTGATGAAGACAGTTGAAGTATTGACAGAATAAGAGATTGATGGTTCAAGACAACATTGAGAATAAACACTAAGTTATAACTTTTCATTCTCGACTGTTCTTTATCCTGTAATGGATCTTATACAAACTTGAAACCATCTTAAAGACAATGAAAATACTATTACTGTATATTAATTTCATTAAATACATTCAAGGAAAGAGGCAGAGAGAGAGCATCATATTTTATATGTATTGTTAGATAGTCAATAATAGTATATTAGCTAGTGATATGTTACACAATATTTAGTGAGTTGTTAACTAACAGAACGTAATGAATCTAATTTTCAAATATAAGTAGATATTGAATCACATAATTACTAGGTTGTAATTTCCTTGCAAACTTTAACGACGTACTATTACATTTAAAATCACTCTTGAAACGTAGTTTATTATTTCAAATTATTAAAATGTATGTACAATAGTGTTCCTTAATAAAAAGTGTAGCTAATCAAGTGTTCTGGTTTTATGAAATTCCCTCTGCGTATGGCGGAGTAATAACTCAGTTGTTCTAAGTGAGAAGCATTTGTTAAATGTAAATTTTTGTTTTATTTATGATATTATTAACAAATTCATTAAGAGAAATAAATACTTTTAGTCTTTTTCAACCCTTGACACCTTATATTCAATTAATTTACTTAAAGAAATTGTAGTGAAGTCAATGGTGTCCAAATTTGTCTACTGTGAGACCGGTTTCGAATTTTTACAATTCATCATCAGCCACTAGTACCCTACATTTAAAATTCACACATTGGTGGACGTCCTGAAGTTAAAAAACAATTCACTGACACATACTTTTTTTTAACCAACAGTTCTGTACAACATGACAGGCAATATGCATATAAAAAATAAAACTGTGTGCACACTCTCACTGCTTTTGACCACACTCCAGGACTAAAATAGATCTACTGAACTTGACTGACGTGTGTTGTTGCTACCTGTACTTTGGCTAAGGTCAAAGGTCACTTGTGTTTCAGAGAGTTTGCTGGTTCCCTTTCCAATGCTGCATTTATTTTAAATGTAATTTTCTCAGAAAACTCATATTTTTTATTTAACATATTATCTCTGTCTTCCTGATTAAAGTGTTTGTAGATATTATACTCCTCCCAGACTTTAGATTTATGTTTACTATTGCATTGCTTCAGCACTTTCATTGAAGTATTTCAATGAAAGCAGAATGCAACATCCTACTAAATTAGAGCAAATACTGATGTAATTAGTAATATAAGTTTCACAGTATTTTATTTGTTACCTCGTTTGGAGAAGGAAACCCAATTTCCTTGTTAAACCAAAGTTACTTTAGCAAAGGAGATTGGCAAGCTCCGTCTCAACCCGGCCTACAAGACAGATTTGTTAAAAATGTAACCAATAAATTTATTGCCTGATCAAAACAAGGATACTATTCCTAAACAATACATCTTTCTAGATCCTATTTATTTCTGATCAAACCCTGCCCCGTTCGTAACGTTTTATTCTCTGTGTAGTAACTTGCTTCCAATCAACGCTGTGAAAACTTACAATGACTTTCATGGTTTTACCAAACGTTAGGAATTACAATCGAATCCTCATGCTAGTGACTGAACCGCGAGTTGGAAGGTCAAAAATTACGTTATACGGTGCACATGAAAATCCATCCTTTTTGAAGAGGCATTTTGGGATGTTTCAAAAATGGGTTTTAAAAGTTCTCAATCTGAGGGCTTTCTACAAGGCGGACAAGCTTGAATGTGACTTTATTTTATTCTTCTTAAGAACGAAGAATGCAGGTTTGTTGCATGTACAAATTAGGTGGTTTTAAGCCAATTCAGTAAACCTCGACTACATTAAGCCATGTTTTTAAGCGTTAAAAAATAGAGCATCAAAAAATAATAAAAAAATTTCTACTTGAATTTTGTCTATTTACTTTTGTAATTACGTTAGTAAAGGACTTTAAACTATCTGAGTCATAAACAGTCATAACTTATTTAATTAAACTAATCAAAGCCAAGTTTTATCATAATATGTACAAACACATTAGGATAATGAAGATTTTTATTTTCTCCCCTTAAGAATAACATGGGAAAATTGTATACAGGTTTGCTGCAACGGAAATACAAAAATTAGGGATTTCAGGCTAATGCACCTGAACTAGACCTGAACTAAATGAAGCCACATGTCAAGTTTCATTATATGTTGAGAAATAAGCGATTTAAACAATTTTCTTTATTTCCCATTAGGTTAACATGGGACAATATTTTGAGTTCATCGCCCTCGGTATCTCGGTGTGTTTAATCATTGGACATAGAGTAATGATTATAAACACCAAATTATTTGTATTTTTGAGCTGAATTTAATGGTGTAAACTAGTTTTTTATTTTCTTCTTAATTAGCAAAAAAAAACATTTTTAACACCCCCCAGGATGCCTCTTCAAAACAGCATAGCTGTTGCATGTGTACCTCATGACGTAACGTTTTACCTCCCAGCTCCCGGACAAGACGCTAAATAATTATATTGCCCATTCTATTTAAGATACCTTATTATCAGTTCCCACGTATATGTTATTTCGTCACCAACTTTGCTAATACATCCATAGACAAGATAAAAGGAAGTGATGTTTGGTTAAATATTTGGCAATTGCATGTAACTAACGTTGTTATTTACGAATGAATTGTATGTATGAGTAATTTAAAAAGCTATAGTAAGCGTGCATCTTAATTAAGTTCCTTTCTTTCCAAAAATTCTTTGTTAAAAATAAAACGTTAAACATATAAGACGGTCAAGTAAAAAATAATTGTACAAGTTTATTTTTAACTACCGGATAACCCCGGCCTTTTCCGGGAGATTATTTTATGCTTGTTTCTCATTGCTTAATTCTGTTAATAACCATAGTAGCTATTTAAAATGGTAACCATAGTAACTATTAAAAAAACTTCCAAAAACCTTGACTTGGTTCCCTTTCGGACGATCCTGTGCCTAAGCCATTAAAGATATCAAAACCAAAACACCACAGTGCACGTCATGAGATTACAAAGCTTTAATTTGATACCAAGATCAGGTATCTACAACCTGTAGTTTTGGCTGTAGCCCGAAATATACCAGCACACAACTCTTTTTTAATAAATATAAATATTGATTAGTTGGGTGAAACTTACTGCAAATAATTTCACAACCCTAAAAAATTTGGATTTCCTCGGAATATTATTATATCTTTACAAAATTGTGTTTCAAATTTGAGAGGATAACGATTACAAACTACCGGCCGACTTTCCCGTTTCCTCGATAGTAAACTTTCTGATACTTTCGATCACCAACTTTTTCTGTAATATACTTTCAAAGTAGTTTGTAATACCTACAGCCCCAGCAATATACGCGTCCGATGATATAATGTGGTGACGCGTTTCGCCGATTACGGCATCATTAGACGATCACACATTGTACACCGAATAGTCCATAACACAAATTTCGCCTTTCAGGTCGTCAAATTGTTTAAAATAACTGGAAGGCCTAACACGCATATTCAAAATACGAATAGTATTTACAGTGTGAGCTCCCGTAACGATGTTCGACAGTTGAGGCCCGTGCACGAACTCAACTGTTAGTTCGTGATGGAAGTATGGAAGTTTATTTATTAATCTTTTTTGACGATAACACGCTGTCGGAAACAATCCTGACTTTTTGCTATCAACGAACTTCTTAAACTAACACCTTAGCACACATACAAAATATGATATCGTAGCTATTACCCTCCCACAATTGAAGAGTAAAGGGAAAGAACGTGTTAAGTCCAATTTTTTTCAATTTGCAGTTACAGATGGTTTTGTATAGCTCATAGTCTGCAGATGAAATTGTGAAGGGAGAAAAGCAAATAAAGTGCTTAGTCCAGGAGATATTCCACTTTTAATTTTAGCTATGCAGGGGAAAATCGTGATAAGTCCCAATACACAGAAAGAACGTGGTTAGTCCAAGAGATATTCCACTTTTGATAAGGGAAAACCGTGTTAAGTCCTAAGTCAAGGAAAGAACATGGTTAGTCCAAATCACCTGTTTACTCTCAGCCGTTTTTATTAATTTTTTTTTAACACTTAAACAATGTGTTAGTATTAGTAGGTACCGGTAACATGAATTTGTTTATTATGTGACCATTTTATAAAAAATGTTAATTTTGTGATAATTATCACTAAGACTTTATACAAGACTTGGACTTATCACGTTTTTATCCCGGTAAGTGTGACTTAACACGTTGTTTTCCATTCAAGTTAGACATTGCTTCAGTTTTTTATTTCTTTAAAGCTAATTACTGAAAATTTTCACTCTTGAACATGTTTAGCACTTAGAGTAATACTTTCACAAATGTATTAAAAAACATTGTAATAAATTTATGATTTAAACTACGTTTTTCAAGTCTTTTAACTTAAAATTTCCTCTCCTGTAAAATTAAAAAAAAGTGACTTAACACGTTCTTTCCCTGCACACTTCAATTGTAAACTGTGTGCCGATTGCAGTAGGTACATTAGATTGTATGTGTGTCCAGTTAAAAATATTTCGATAAAATTACAAATTTCGAAACCTAAATTACTCTTGTACTTGTTATGGAGGAAAAAACAAAAGGAAAAAACCATTTTCATACTGCATTTTGGATAAATTTAACTGTAAACTGCAGAACCTACAATTAATTATTATAAATCTATTAAATGCATGATGCATTATGAAAATACAGTATAGCAGCTGTTTTCCTAAATCAAAAAGGAGTACAATATTATGACTAGATATAATTAAAAACTCATCGTTTTGGTGGAGAGAATTCTATTGTCACTTGCATTGTATTGACAATCGATCAGGCTTTAGGGAGCCGCTGGTATACATTAAATATAAATCCACAGACTGTCTGTCATGTTGCGTTGAAATGGGTCGTGTCGAGTTGAATCTGACTTAAAACAGCCTTTAAAATATAGACGAAACTTACTTTTAAGTTACTTACTTACTTACTTACTTACTTTTACTTACTTGATCTACGTCCCTGCTTCAAGATCAACAATCGACTACAAAAGTGTCTTCTTGCTTTTTCTGTAAGAAAACTAAAATACATTTAATAAAGTTAATAAAATTTACTCAGTAATGTTTATGTAGAATTTAGAATATTCTAAAATTTAAAAAACTGTTTACTAAACGCTTTTTTTCGCTACAGTAGCAAAGATTTTATCAGTATCATACTTCTCACGTATATCAAATCACACCGTACAATCAGTAAATTAAGTTGATCTGAAACCTTCTTTACTTAGCCCAGATTAGTTTACCTTGCTCTAGGAAGAAGCTTTATCATTAGTTTGCTAACGAATTAGATATTTATGACTGTCTTGTTTAAACATCAAAACAAAAGACAAATGTTAAGTAGAGAGTTAAGATGGTTGAGAATCCAATATGTTTATTCTTTGCCTTCATATCTCAAAAGGAAACTACACAGTCATTCGTAGAAATTCATAAAAAAATATTATATAATGGTTAAATGGCTATCAAGGAATTGCTGTATCAAATTTGTAGACTCACCGTTATAAGCAATCCAGTTGTTTTTTATTTTGTGGACAGCTGTTTCGCCCCCTTGTCCTAGGGGCATCATCAACACCGTTGGGGTTAAATCATTAAAATCCTATAACTAGATGTTCTTGTCTATATAACATTGTGGTAAAAAACAAAAATACTTTCATTGTCACAAACCGTATAAAACACATTTAAAAACATTCAAATTGACTTGACTTGAGCCTCACCTAATCTCAAATTTTTTGTGCATGTGACCTCCTTCCTTCCTGATCGATTGTCAATACAATGCTAGTGACAAGCTTAATGGAATTCTCTCCACCATAACAATGAGTGTTTAATTTTATCTAGTCATAATATTGTACTCCTTTTGGATTTAGGAAAACAACTGCTATTCTGTATTTTCATAATGCATCATGCATTTAATAGATTTATAATAATCAATTGTAGGTTCAACAGTTAACAGTTAAATCTCCCCAAAATCCAATATGAAAATGGTTTTTTCCTTTTGTTTTGTCCTCCCATGTCACAAGGAATTCACAAGGAATTTGAGGTTAGGTGTGGCTCAAGTCAAGTCATTTTGAATGTTTTTAATTGTGTTTTATACAGTTTGTGACAATGACTGTATTTGTGCTTTTTACCACAATGTTATATAGACAAGAACATCTAGTTATAGGATTTTAATGATTTAACCTCAACGGTGCTGATGATGCCCCTAGGACAAGGGGGTGAAACAGTTGTCCACTAAATTAAAAACAACTGGATTACTTATGACGGTGAGACTACAAAAATTTATTATTTTCTATCTTTGAAGTTACTTGGATTACGTGATTATTCGTTATTTATTCAACAAATAAGAACAAATCATTTTGTAAAAATACTAAATCTACAAAAGTCAGATTTGCTCTTTTGTCCTACAAAATTGTTATTTTATCCATGCTGATTCTAAGGGTTTTAGTTTAGCAGTTTCATCCAAAAATATTTTCAAGCTTTAAATTTATTTCATGGTTTGTTCTTGCCCAACGAAAACCCTTGATCTTTAATATTCATCCTTAATATCAAAGTGTGCTTTCGTGACATAGGATTTGACAAATATATTGATATACTTACATCTTTTAATACATAAGTTCCGTAGAATGTATATATATCGTGTTATTTATTTCATGAGTCTCAAACGTATCCCAAAAATGTTTATAGCTTAAGATTTAAAATCTTTTACAAATTTATTAATCAGATATGGAATAACTTGTTAAATATTAGGTTGATCGCACAATTAATTGTACAATAATATCCTAAGGATATTTTATGTTTGGGAACTTTTAATATTTTGACTGATTTCTTTGCAACAATTAAGGAACTGTTTTCATAGTAATAAATTAATAGATACTAGCCTCTGCAGTACTTATCAATATTATACTAAGCATTCTGTCTAATTATTCCATAAATTATTTCAGGATTGTTAGATCGCATTGTCGGGTTTGTCTTTAGTTCTTGGCAGTATTGAGCTGGATTAGAGCTCACTAGGCGATTAGACAGCTAAATTCCAAATCCAGGAACTTGCTCTACAGCTTGCTCTAATGTGTCATTTGGCTGAAATGTTGTAGAATACATCAAACAACATACTAAGCTATAAAAATGGTTCATCATAAACTACTCGTATTCATTCATGTTATCAGTGGAAATGAGCGAAACTTGACAGTTTCATAATATTACCAATATTTTGTATTTTTACTTCCATTTTATAAATGTAAACTTAAAATGGCAGGAGCGGTATCTAGCAATAGATTTTGGATCTGGGTAAAATTTTAAATCAATTTAACGGTATGAGGAAACAGACGTATACTTTCTTCCTTAAAGTCATTTAAAACCAGAAAACTTATTTAATTAAATAGAACAGATTCACGATTAGTTATCTCAAAAATACATACCAAATTGTATGAAAATCTGTTCGAAATTATTGGAGATATAGGGTTTTAAATATTTGCCAAAATAATAACATTGGACAACGTTCTGCATCTGCCGCCAAACTAAAATATCAATAATCTCCGTAACCAGTTAACGTAGACTTATAATTCAAAATACTGGACTATTTATTTTTTCCAGCAAAATGTAATGGTTGAAAGTATATGTTCTTTAGAAGTTACAGATCTTGTGAATTTGAAAAATATGATATTTTGATCATTTTAATCCCTATAACCTCTGGACCTGAAATTTTACAGACATGGGGGTGATGTAATTTTGTTTGTCATCTTAAGCACTAAAAACCATGGAATTTTATCAAAATCGTTAGAGTAGTTTTTGAGATATTTGGATTTTTGTCGTTTTTATGGGGTAAATATCCTTAAAAATCAAAAATGATAAAACCTCTGGATATATCATGGCTTTATACCTACATGCCAAGTTTCATGAAAGTCGGACCACTGGTGTCGTCTCTAGCTTTGTTTACATCCACACTCACTCACATCCACACACACGGACAGACAGACACCACTCCGAAAACAACGTTTTGGATTCGGGGAGCACTAAAACATATAGTTCCACTGACAACCCAAATTCGAAAATTTTAAAGAAAACAATTCTTTCTCCATATACCATATGTATAGATGGGAGAAAGTAAAAAGGCAAGGATGGAATAAAACATATTTTTCTTAACAGTTGTTGGCCATCCGATAACACTGGTGCAACTTAAAAGTACAAAAATTAATTATTAACTTGTAAGCCAGAGATTTCTAATAAATATTATTTAGCAAAACAAATGCCTCCATCTCATATTTACTTTAACTTAAACTGTTGTTTGGTTATACTGTTAAGCTGGCAGTCATTTGTACTCTCTGAATGTCTTCAACTCACACCTTACTTTTACCGTCTTGTAATTTACCTGCTTTATTAATTAAAACCGATTGGTAATTGCCAACAAGTGAGTGTAAGAAAAATAAATGTTATCCGATAAGTTTTTAAGATTTTTTTAATCATATACAGAATAAGCTTTGGTCATTTGTCATGTTAATAACCTTCTGATCTTTGTAGCTCATTCTTAAGAAAGTGGTAGTTTATGGAAGCAATTAAAATTCTTTTTCAGTCAAAGACATTCTCTGCTTTCATAAAAAGCCGGATATTAAAGTTCTTACCTTTTTCTTGTGCAATAAAGCTTCTGGGTTTAAAACGAAATATCAACTGAATAGTTTTTATTCACTATTTTTAGTCAAAATATGTCGGAAAAACTGAACCAAAAATCTTTGCTAAAAACACCATTGATTAGTAGTAATGAAGGCCTTAAATGTATGTTAAGCTATTAGCTTGTAATACAAGGGAAACATATATCTTTTCTCGTTCAATCCTTCCTCATAAAAAATTTGAATTCAAAAATGTATTATGGACGCTTAAACAACCATTACCGATCGGCTACATAGTGAGAGCTCTAACGTGAAGGATTGGGGGGATAAACACTGGACCATTACTGCGTTTGCAGCCACCATTGCAAGTGGTGAAGCATTGTTGACAGTGGAATCCTGGTTTTACTAATGCTCATCTGGTGTACATCGTTTGCATTAAGCGTTTACTGGTTTAGAATACAGTAAACTCGAATATTGAAAAAATTCTCAGGGATCCTCCTAAATGACTCAGAATTATTGATTAATACGGTGTTTGGTTAAATAGTCCATAACAATTAATCAAAAGCGCAAATATCACATAAAAGGCCTTAATAATTGTGAAAAAACAGTACAATAGTAAGCAAACTCCATAAGAACAAATGTTAACCTAACGTTCACATTATTGACCTATTTCTTTATTCTAAATTGTTACTTTCAAGGACTTACTGTTTTTTGTCGTCTACACTTAGGAAACAAATACGATACATTTTTCTGTATAGATAATGGTAGGCAAAAAATATACCATTATCTATACAGAAAAATATACCATTTTTATACAGAAAAAAATATTTTTTTTCTGTATAAAAAATATGCTGCAAAAATACACTATGAAACTGAGTTTAGTAAATTTCCCTAATTTATAGGTAAGAAGCTGTTACCGTAGGTCTCATGGAAAGATCTAAGCCCGAGACCATGATAACTTTTCGTTTTATCTCCAGAAGCAAAAACACCATCCGGTCAAATATTTACATACAAAAAAAACCAGAAAATATTGATAATTGTTTTTAGTCCTACAAGGTGAATAAAACTTCAAAAATATATACATATACGATAGCGTCTGTAAATATCGCCTAATCTTCAAGAAATTTGGTACGAACATGTAAATTGGTTGAAACAGTATTAGTTTGCGAGCCTTAAGAAGAACTGTATGACTAAATATAGATGTAAACTTTATTAGACTCTAAAATGATGTTATACCTTGTAATCATTCCCTTAAGTTATTTCCAACTCAAAAACAAGTATTTGTTTACTATATTTAAACAGGTGATTATTAAAACCACTCATTCAATAAAATCTTGATTTAAGGACGTGTGATTGGCATCGAGATGATCTTTATTGTTTGTGTATTATGTTGACTGATCAATGGCCAAATGAGACAATGTATTTCAACAATGACTCTGACGATTCGTAATCGAGTTGTGAGAAAGAGAGTTGAAGTATTGGCAGAATAAGAGATTGATGGCTCAAGACAACATTGAGAATAAACATTAAGTTATAACTTTTCATTCTCGACTGCTCTTTATCCTTTAATGGATCTTATACAAACTTGAAACCATCTTAATGAAATGAAAGTACTATTATATTAATTTCATTAAAGAAAGGAAAGAGGTAAAAAGCGAATAGTTCGAGTATATAATCATATTTTATATCTATTGTAAGGTCAGAAATGTAATCTATATAAATATCTGTATTAGGTCAGGTAGACATATTACATTTTATGTCTATTATAAGCCAATAATAGTATATTAGGTCGTGATGTGTTTTGCTATATATGGTGAGTTGTTAATTAATAGAACGTAATTAATCTAGTTTTCAATTATAAGTAGATATTGAGTCACATAATTATTCGGTTGTAATTTCCTTGCAAAGTTTAACAACGTACTATAAAATTGAAATGCACTCTTGACAGATAGTACAGTACACATCATTTTAAACCATTGAAATGAATGTACAATTAGTTCTTTTTTTATTTAATAAATATACCTATGCTCAATTAATCTCTAAACCTACCTACCTTGGAAATATTCAATTTACAACTCACTTTAGAACAAAAGGATTAGGTTAGCTGTACATCGTCCAATTCACTAGTATCGGAACAGATCGAAGTAAATATTCCAATCGATAACCCTAACTAACTCTTTCAACAATGATTTAATTGTAATAGTGCTAAGAAGTTAGTCCAGATGTAAAAAATGTGAAAAATCTGAAACTTTATTAAATTTTCAACGATTTGCTATCAGCCCCGATCCACATTTTAAATATAATTTACAAACCAAATATTTACGTCAATTAAATAATTGTTTTTTAAACATGCGTGAATATATCTCGAGTAAACATCCAAGAACTTTGATATGTCAAAGAACAATTCTAAAACTACAAGTAAAAATGTAGAGTGTTCTCATGTCTATTTCTTTAAATAAATAAAATATGAAAATATCGTATAGTTTCTTCCAATTGATACCTGAAATCAGTATTCAGGAACCTATTTAGCCAATTTCCCGTATAGGGAAGAAGCTATTACCGTAAGTTTCATGGTAAGTCCTAAGCCCGGGATCATCACAAATTTTAGTTTCGGGGCCAGAAGCCAAAAATACAATTCGTTCAGTTAACATAATGAAAGTAGGGTGTTTTGGGGGGTCCCACCGGAGGTGGGATGAGGAGGATGACGTCACATCCCACAGAGCACCCCCCCCTCCCCCCCCTCCCCCCCCCGATGCTAAAAATAGACGAGCCCCCCCCCGAGGCTAAAAATAGACGAGCCCCCCCCCTCCCCCCCCCCGAGGCTAAAAATAGAATTTGAACTGAGTAAACCTAACTTTACTCAAGCTATGTTAACCTAACTTACCTTTTTTTTTTGTTTTTTGTCTTATGGTGCTGGGAATTGAACTTTGATATGTTAATGAGCTAATTAATATGTTAATTAGCTTAATTGATATGCTTAATGAGACTGTTTACATAATTATCGTATCCGTACGATATTATCGTATTGCGTACGGGATTTCTACCCAAAAATTATGGTACTGGAAAAATTAAATTATTAAAGCTGAAATTTGTGTATTTACTGCCAGCTAGTAGCCTCATTAGCGAAACCATAAACAGCACTATGCTGAGAATGTGAAAGCTGGTGCAGTGACACCCGTGGAATGTGAAAGTTAGCATGTTGCGACAGGTGGAACTAATGGAATGTGAAAGCTGGCGCGTCAGTTGGGCGCCGACCTAGTTTGGCGTACGTGTCATCGCTAGCAGAATAGTGAACTGTTACAAACACTTACAAAGTCACTTAAAACCAACCAACAGCTGACTCTTGTGAATAGCCGGCTGGAAACTACTACAGACATATTGAGAAAGACTCTGTCTGAACAGTCATTGAAGGTAGCTGTAATAGCTCAAGATGAAGACTTGAAACATGTCTTTTGTGTATTGTTTAAGGAAACCCTCTTAGATATCTATGGTTTGTGCGAATACAAATGTTTTCGTACTGAATAAAGAAACTTTAAATGTGCATTGAAGAAATCCAAAAAAAAAAAAAAGAAATCCAAGAGACCGGGCTCAAATAAAACATTTAGCCCGACAAGTGTATCCGGAAAATACAAGGTTTATTGAAGAAGCGTATGCTGATGCTACACGTACTCCGCATGGTTATTTGTTGTTGGATTTAAAACAGTCCACACCAGACGAGGTGCGTGTACGTATGGGTATATTACCTGATGAAAAACATCAATACGTTTATCAACCGAAAAAGTATAAATAAAAGGTGTACACTAGAGACCAGTCACTCAGTCGTAATGTCACAGTGTGTGAAGAAAGACGCCGCTCTGTTAACGGCACTGATACACGCTACACCGAAGGAACGTAAAGCACTGTTGAAGGCTTGTGACGTCAGTCGTATCAGATCAGTGTGCGAGTGCGCATACAACTTGTTACGTGGTAATATCCAGTTAACAGACAAACAAAAACGACAATTGCGTAAACATAAAAAGGTGCTCAGACGTCTAGTGAAACGTGGTGAGAATTGGAGCAAGAAACGTAAATATCTTGTACAACATGGTGGTGGATTTCTATTACCACTGTTATTAAGTACTGTATTACAAACAGTTCTTAATAGTGCGATTAGTTAGAAAAATGGATAGATCAAATTTGGAATATTCAAAGAAGATGGTTGTTGTTCCGCAAGAGCTATTTGATCGAATACATAGTGAGCCAACACCTGCTGCTACTGCTTCACAATCAAAACTAACTCAATCATCAACGGTTAATACTAATAGTTTGGATGCTGAAATGCATCGTATATTACAAGACAAAACATTGGATGACAGTGAAAAGTGGAAACAGTATCAACAAGTATTACAGAGGTTTTTATATTTTAGTTCACAAAAACGCAATCCTATCATTTTACCAATTATACAAGAAGAGGATAATGAGGAGGATATTGTACAAACATTTCCTGCCACGTATCAAAAGGATGTACGCAACTTGTTAAGATTTATAAAACGTAACAAACAGATAATCACATGGGACCCTGATGGTACGGTTATTGTTCATAACACTAGAATACCTGGTTCGAACATTATTGATGTGTTACATGCAATTGTACGAGTGCGAAGACTGGAAAATGTACCCACTGGCTGGCATGAAGTATTGGATGCATTAAATGATATGAACGTACCGACCGAGTACGTAAGCAATGCACAAGCTCGACAGTATATTGGTCGTGAACCATATTTGGAAGAAGCTTTGGTTACACCTTCACCATCAAGACAGCGCACTCCTTCAACACCACACCACTCGTTATATTATCCACCAACACCGAGCCCAACGCCAATAGCCCATAGATTAAGGTCAAGGGCAGGAGCACGAAGAGGAAAACCTTTACAGTGGGATGCATTCACTATAGATTAAAATGTATAAGTATAGGTGTACTTGGTATGTGATAGTCATTTACACTATAGTCACGAACAGTGATGGAAGAGAAAGTGTATTATGATCCTGCAAACCCAGGCTCGTTTGGTGGTATTAGCCCACTTGTCAGAGCATTACGTCAAAGTAAGAAGAAAAAGAACAAAACAAAACGACAAGTTATCGAATGGTTACGCACCCAAGACACCTATACATTACACAAACCTGTTCGAAAACGATTTCCACGTAACAGATATGTCGTGTTTGGACCTAATGAATTATGGCAAGCCGACTTGAATGATATGCGTGGACTTAGTTCATATAATGATGGCTACAATTACTTGCTAACAGTGATTGATGTGTTTAGTAAGCGGTTATATGTGGAACCATTAAAACGTAAGAGCGGTGAAGAAGTGGCAGCAGCATTCGAACGAATTTTTAACAGTCCCTACACTGTACCACCATGTTGTTTACAAACTGACAAAGGAACAGAGTTTATAGGTGCAAAAGTGAACCGTGTGTTTAGAGATTATCATGTGAAATATGTCACTACACAAAACCCCGATGTTAAAGCGGCTGTTGTCGAACGAGTCAATCGCACACTGAAAACACGTATGTGGCGATATTTAACATATAAAAACACATTTCGTTATATCGATGTGTTGGATGAATTGGTTGATGCTTACAATAACAGTGCACACCGAAGTTTGGGTAATGGTTTATGTCCGATGGACGTTGTGAAAGCAAACAAAAGTACAGTGTACCAAGTATGGAGTCATATGTACTAAGACAGCTCGTTACCAAAACGTAAAAAACCAAAGTTCAAACCGGGTGATACAGTGCGTATTGCCAAAGAGAAAGGTACATTTGCTAAAGGTTATGAGACCAATTGGAGTAAAGAATTTTTTGTTATTGATCGAGAATATGGATCACAACCACTACCGTTGTATATAATAAGGGACTTGAATGGTAAACCGTTAGTCGGTCGTTTTTATGAACACGAGCTACAAAAGGTGACAATAGGACCGGATCGATTGTACCAAATTGATAAAATACTTGACACCAAGGGTAGAGGTCGCAGTAAGCGTTACCTCGTCAAGTGGGTAGGTTACGGAGACGAATTTAATTCTTGGATACCTGCATCTGAAGTGAAACAAATAACCTAACCTAACCTAGCCTAACCTAACCGTCATGTCACTGTCTAGACATAATCAGTTTTATTTGACACTGCCTAGCAATAGTTCGATGGACTACTATCCGAACAATACAGTGACTCATTATGTGACACATTTTCCATCAACAATACATTTGCCTGGTGGTGACGGAGCAGATTGGGAAATAGCACTAGTTGAAGCACACTATCCATGCTCGTTTTTAACAGTTGGTAATGATGCTAACATATATATTTACACAAAACCAACTGCTGAAATTGAAGATAATGAAGTTACTAATACAACTTTGACTGTAGCAAAAGTGGAGTCTGGCAATTACAAAGATATCAATGAACTGCTAGCAGCAATTAACGGGAATACAAAACTTAAACTTCACAGTATTGAGTTCGAGTATGATAGTGATACAAAGAAGGTTGAATTGATTACAATGACAGAAACACTAACACAACTTGAACTTAGCCCCACTTTAGCGTTACAGTTGGGATATGATGTAAATAATGTGGATGTGAAAAGACATAGGAAAGCTACAAGACCACCAAACTTATTGGCTGGCATTCCAGCAGACATTTATGTCTATTGTGACCTTGTAGAACCGCAATTAGTGGGTGACACTGTAGCACCACTGTTAAAAATAGTCAACATTGACACCACTGACTATAAATACGGGTCTCATAAGGTTGTGCATTTCACTTCACCGCACTACATGCCTGTCATAAAGAGCTCGTTCGAGGGTGTGGAAATTGATTTAAGGGACGACAAAGGTCATCACTTGCCATTCGAGTTCGGTACTACGTACATGAAACTTCACCTCCGCAGAGTACCAGCAGTTACAACAGTATAATGAATCTTAACGATCCCTACCTCAAATACTACCGTGATCAACAACTTGGCGGTAGTAGTGGTATTGTATCAGTGTATAGAGGCGCACCATATCAACGTGGTCATGGGATTGGAAGTTTTCTTGGTGGACTTGTTCGTTCAGTCATGCCATTAATCAAGTCAGGTGCAACTGCTGTGGGCAAGGAGGCATTACATTCAGGTGTTGGGTTTCTCAGTGATATAGCTGATGGTACTATGAACTCACGAAATGCAGCGAATGATCGTCTTAAACAATTTACTGGCGGACTTAAACGTCGAGCTGACGACAAACTGGATCGCATTCTACATGGCGGCGGATACGGACACGGCACTGGCATTGGCGGCAGCGACAGCAACAGCAGTGGAAGCTATAAGAAGAGGCGCATCACACGAGTAACACCTCAGTCTTTGGTGAAACTCCTTCGAGCACGGACGTCTCCTGCAAGGAAGTGTAAGACAGCAGCAGTAAAGAAACGTAAAAATACAAAACGAAAACTCAAGCGACAAGTGCAACATAAAAAGAAGATTACTAGAAGTAGAGAGATTGATATATTTTCTTAAGCAACAAAGATGTCATTTATTCACCAGAAATCATTCGAATGTACAAAGACGGAATTGGACTTATTCTCGCTACCACTGACACAGACCAGCATTGACAGTGGTAAATGGGTGCAATATAAACCCATATCGTCATTGACGGATGACTCACCTATTGAATTTGTCATACCCGGACATGGTGATGAATATACGGACTTATCACAAACATTATTACACGTACAAGCCACTATTGTCAAAGAAGATGGAACAAAATTTACAGCTGCCGATGCGATTAAGGAATTTGGTCCGGTTAATAACTGGTTACATTCGCTATTTAGCCAAGTGGATTTACACTTGAATAATAAACTAGTGTCACCGCAAAACAATACCTACGCCTATCGTGCGTATTTGGAAAACCTTTTAAACTACGGACATGATGCTAAAAAGTCACACATGACAAGTGTGTTATTCTACAAAGATGACTCTAAT
Organism: Flexamia atlantica; assembly: GCA_035578135.1. NCBI lineage: Eukaryota > Metazoa > Arthropoda > Insecta > Hemiptera > Cicadellidae > Flexamia > Flexamia atlantica. The sequence continues at coordinate 31,029,599 of JAQJVK010000003.1, forward strand.
AACATGGATAAATGTAAAGAAGAAAATGAAGGACTGGTACAACGACGAAAATTTACTGAAAAGAGTCACTATGCAGACATGATCGGTCATCTACACATTGACTTGTGCAATCAGAACAAGTTCATGTTAAACGGTGTAGAGATGCGTTTACGTTTGATCAGATCGAGAAACGCATTTGCCATCATGTCGGACAATAACACAACATATAAAGTACATATCAAAGAGACAAATCTGTTTGTACGTCGTTGTAAAATCAATCCGAGCGTACTGTTGGCACATAGTAAAACACTCGAGAGTGGTACTGCCAAATATCCGATCACACGTGTTGAAGTGAAATCAATCACATTACCCGCTGGCATACTGAACAAAACATTGGACAGTGTGTACTTGGGTCAGTTACCAAAACGTGTAATTGTCGGCATGATTTCTAATCAAGCATTCAACGGAGACTACAAGAAAAATCCATTTAATTTCCAACATTTCAAGATGAATTATTTCGCACTGTACTTGGATGGTGAACAAGTGCCGATGAAAGCATTACAGCCAGTGTTTGACAATGATACGGATGATGCCTATGCGCTATCTTATCACACACTGTTCAGCGGTACCGGAATACATTTTGACAATACCGTAAATGATATCAGCAGAGAAGATTTCGAAAAAGGTTATTGTCTGTTAGCGTTTGACTTAACACCTGACTTGAGCGCTAACGAGTCCAGCCATTGGAACCTGGTACGCAATGGAAATCTATGCATCGAGATTGGATTCAGCGAAGCATTGACCGAATCAGTCAACATTATTGTCTATGCAGAACTGGACAATGTCATTGAGATTGATCGATATCGTAACGTATCGGTGGACTATGCCGGTTAAATGTATAAAGCACAGTCAACTAGTGCATTACAGCCAGTACATCACTGACAGTGTTACAGTAATCATGTCGGCAGAACATCAATTGTGTCAATCATCTGTGGTGTTGGATTTACAATGTTTCAAAGACAACAGTAATTATTATATAGTAAAAGAAGTCAGTGTTATTGATGTGTGTACTAGAACACTACTGATACACCACATTACTCGTCCACCGTTTGATCGTGACTTTTTGTCTGAAGAAAAACTTCGAGAAAGTTACTGGCTAACCAAACACTGTCACGGTATTGACTGGAATCATGGTGATATATCGTACCATGTATTGATTGATAAACTACGTACATGTCTCAATAACCAATCAGTTGTGTACGTAAAAGGATCGGAAAAGAAACAATATACTATGAAACATCTTATAACAAACAATGACAAAGTGCTAGTAGTTGACATGACCGATATTGGATGCGGATCATTGTCCACCATTGGTAATCTATTGTCCACCAATACGATACGTTGCGGTCAGCATAAAAGTGTACAACACCGTTGTGCTTTGGTCAATTGCACACTGCTACGTGGCTGGCTACTACTAACAGCTAAAGAGTCACATTGTGGAACGTGTTATTGTTGCTGTCCTCGTCGCCACAACAATGAACAAAACCGCAAAAAGACTACAACGACTAAATCAGTGTTTACCAGCTTGGATCTGACTACAGTTTCACAAGAATGAATACCACAACTATAAGAAAATATTTACTACAATAAGCGAATGTACAACATGTCGGAGTGTTTGCATCAGATCGTCTACCGAGACATATTGCTCCGTCATCTGCATTAGTGGTAAACACCCAACCGCATACACATAGTGGAGAACATTGGGTGGCATTCTACAGACCTGGAGGACAAGATAACAGCAACATCAACACTAATACTGTCAAATATTTCGATAGTTTTGGCAGACCTCCGTATCATGGTGATTTTCAACAGTTTCTGAGACGTAACATCAATGGACATATGTTGCATTACACCTACAACAAGTACCGACTGCAAGGCTTGGATACTTCGGTCTGTGGCCACTACTGTCTGACCTACCTGTACTGCCGTACCAACTACGACATGAAGATGAATGATTTCGTCCAACTCTTCGGTGACTCCACTGCTGAGATTGATATGCTGATCCAGATGCTCTTCGCAGAATTCTAAATCTAATTTTTGTATAACCATTATTGTTAGATATAAGGTTTTTGAAAAAATAAAAATGTGTATATCATTAACCACCGTCTTGTCATTATACCTTGTTCTTTATAGTCTTAAGAGTCCAGAGTTAGTTACTTTTATCACAATCCATTACTGAAATGAGTCTTCCTTTAAATAACCAACCTATCCTGACTTAAGTAGATGATTACATTTATATTTTAAACAACGTTGATAGACCAAAATGGTACTATCTTGGAGAAAGAAAAGCAGTCGTTGTTATAAATTTTATACTTTCTCATTTAAAAACAGTATGACTGCATGTCAAGTTATAAATTAATCAAATTTACTCTTTATCAATCTCTGGACATTGTATTTCTTATAGACATAAACATGGGTAAATAAGTAAGAACCATTTGTGGATATTTAGAATGTATATTTATTTACACTCATCAGTATGTACACTCATCAATTTTTACAATCAATTATTACAAACTTCACATTTCAAATTATAACCATTTTACAGAAGGACTAACTTTATACATTTTGATACGTCTAATATTTACATTGGTTTGGTTTTTTAATACATTTCATTATGATAAATAATAACAATGGTCTGACTTTATACAAATCAATAAGACTAATATTTACATAGGTCTGCTTTTACATTTCATTATGACAAATATTTACAATGGTCTGACTTTCAGTACAAACTGCTTAACCCCGCCAAAACGACGGGGTTAGTATTTACATTACAATGGTCTGACTTTATACAAATCAATATGACTAATATTTACACAGGTCTGCTTTTACATTTCATTATGACACATATTTACAGTGGTCTGACTTTCAGTACAAACTGCTTAACCCCGCCAAAACGGCGGGGTTCGTATCTGAACCCCGTCGAAACGACGGGGTTAGTATTTACATTAGTTCTTCCACATTAACACATGTTTACATTTCACATTACATATTTATATTTACATATTTACATTTCATATTACATATTTACAGATACATATTTACAGATACATATTTACAAATCAATTTGATTGAATAACAAACTAGACTATGACTAGAGGTATTTATTTTTAAAAATACCTAAAACATCAATTTGTTACTAAATTGCCCACCACGAGAATTTTGAACACTACTCTCTCATGCACCAATGTCACCGCGAATTAAAAGCTATACTGCATACATGCTGGATCTTCTGTGACGATGTTGGTGGGTACATTATCACTCTGCAGAAGAAGGTCCAGGTCTCGGTGATGGTGGCAGCAGCGGCATCTCTTCATCTGTTGGTGCAGCTGGGGCGGTGATGGCATAATGCCCCCACGGGAGAGTGTTGACACCGTCTTCTGGACAGACGTACCTCTTGTCATCATACGGTGCCAACGAGCGCTTCCGAACCACGATGGTGTAGATAATATGGCGACGACTCAAGAAGCGCTCGTTCTCCGTGTACTTGACCGTGTGGTTCTGGAGACATCTTCTATAGTCTTCCACGGTCAAGTCTCGCTGCACCACAGCTCGGTTGATCCCCTTGGCCTTCTTGATGGGAGGTGGGTTGCAGTCATCATCTTCGCCGCTGCCGATCTGCAGAAACATGATGCAGTACAGCTTCGCCATTAGGCCGATGTACTCTGTTAGGACATGACCACCAGCTTCATCCTTGAACTTCCCCAGTTCTCTCGCATTCTTGTCGTCATAGCAAAGATGGTTGTCGGGGTAGTTGCTGGTGTCGAACTCTTCTTTGTGCTGCAGCATGTCCCGGTACACGTTGGCAGTACGGATTCTGTAGATGATGCCGTCGGTGTCCATGTAGGCCATGCGAATCCTGTCTAATCCGTACCGCTTGACCATCCTGTAGTGGAAGCCGTACATCCACCACTTTGAGTGGTCCAAAATGCACATACCCACATAGACCGGTTTATCTAGTACCACACGCGTTTTTACCATATTAAGTAGGGCCAAGTCCTCCTCAAACCACACCCGGTCGCTGAAGTTTGACTTTGCCACATACTTAAGATAGTAATCACGGTCGGTACAGATATTCACGTTCTTATGCTTACGTACATTTTGGAGGCTCATACCATACACCGCATTGACCATTAGCTTGAAGAGCTCTACTTCGAATTTGTTCTTGGCCAATTGACGGAGTCTGGTATTTAGAGCCACATACGGCTGTAACCATGCAGACTGTTTGAAGCGCAGCACACGTTGAATCCGACGAATACGTAGTCCATTCTGCACTGCTTGCTGGAGGTAGCAGTAGTGGATAACATATCCGGTCTTGTCCGTAAGAGTAGCCATCAGCTTGGCAGATCTTCCAACTCCACTGTCGAGGAGAACACTCTCATCATACGGCAGTTGGTCGGCCGGTGCTTTCATGACCTCCGGACAGAATGGCAGATCTCGGTGACGGTCATGAAGTTCAGGGTCACGTGGGTACTCCAAATCCACTTCCAGCACGTAGCCCTCTTCACCATCTGCCGGCAGGTCCATGAGGGATTCCTGGAGTTCGTCAATTTCCCGGCGTGATAGCCATTCAAAGTCACCATAAGGCAGCGGCTCGGACATCGCCCATCCGTAGAGGTTGTTGGCATCATAATACATAAGGAAGGTGTCGTCGTTCGACTCGGTGTCATCCCCCCTTATGTATTTGTTGTCAGCTACAACATGACGGGTGACGCATTGGGTGAGTCCGCCTCGAATACCCTTCTCGAAGAACAGGTACTGGTCCACATCTTGCAGGGTATCGAGGATCACGCCGGTCTTCTTGAGCATGACGTCCCACGCATACGAAGGCAAGGTCAGGTAATGCGCTGGATCCAGGTTGTAGTGCTCCAGACACATGTCGCGGAAGCTCTCGAAGATGTCAGCAAGCAGGAGTACATCCGTTGTCAGGTAGATGTTGGAGTAATCTTCGAGAGTCCTGCAGCCAAATCGTTCCCAGACTCGTTGTGCGTGGGCATAGTCCTCCGGTGAAGTGTTCTCCTCGAAAGCTCCAATTGGCGGAAGGGTTTCCTCTTGAAGTACATCCAGCGACATAATGTACCTGTAAGGGAAAACACCTTTCCTCCTAAGGAGTTGGAATTCCTCTAGGTCAGTGTGTCGGGCCTGCAAGACTTTCATTTTGTCGACGGGAAGCAACGTAGCAAGCGTAGCCAACGATTTAGCCAGGAATCGGTATGAGTCCACGAAACGCACTCTTAGGCTGTTGTGTCTGCCTGCATTCGGGTACTCAAACCTCTTCGTGAATGAAATATATTTTTCTTCATTGTTAGCTAGCACGTTGACTTCTCCCCTGTCGATGTTTAAAGCTCTTACGATGAAGTGAGCATCGTAATTGCTCATGTTGTGCAGGTAAACATTAACTGAATCCTGTTCCTTGAATTGTAGGTTACATGACTGATGTGCGGCTCCTCTGTATCTGTACGGTGGTGAGTGTTGATGGTCTCGCACCTTGATGTCCCTCGGAGTGAAGTCCTTCTGGCAGATGTAGCACGTCGTTGCCATCTGGAACTCCCTCTCCTCGTCTGCAGTGAGGGTTGGAGGGTTGCCGGGTTGACGCTGGCCGTAGAGAATGTTCCCTATGGTGTTGAGGTCCTCCCGCAGCGTTGACATGAAGTGTTGGGCCGCATTCTCACCACTGTACAGACGCAGTTTCGAGAAAGTCTCGCAGGTATCGGTGTCATCGTCGTCGACATCTCCATCCTCGGCGCTCCTGTGACTGTCACAGATGTAATACGCATATGCATAAGCAACATGCACATTCTGCGTTTTAACATTTGCCGACGACGCTGAATCACCATGATGCCGATGATGGGGGAGTCCGGGTCTGGATGTCGCTGGATCCCAGGCTGGAGGTGCCACTGTTGGTGGGGGGTTGAGAGGCCTATCACCATCATACGGCACCAACATACTCTCAAAATCCGCATAGATGGTGAATCGGCTCTTTTGGGACCTTTCCGGATGGTTGAACTTGATGATCTTATCTTCCGGTATGTCGGTTCGCAGCGGCGCATGGTCGAAGCAGTATCGTTTGTGATCTTCAAGCCGCTGCTTACCGGACAAGTTCAACTTATTCGGTCGGTTGTCAAAGTGAGCAAAACACCTCTTGCATACAAAGATCTTCTGCTTGTGCTTTGTTAGCTGACTTCGAACCAACCTTTCAAAATCTGCAATGTATGCATAGTGGCACTTATCATCTTCGGTCAAGTAGAGGAGATCGAAGTGGTTGTCTGCCTCCTTCTTGGCAATGCGGAGAGGGTAAACAATGTGGCGTACGTAGAACTGGCCAGTCCGTTTATCTTTCTTCTTTTCCTCATCCAGTCCATACACATTGACGCTTACACCATTCCTCTCCTCAAACTTGCCAATCTTGTCCAGCCTGACAGGAAAATCCAGACCCGAGAAATCAATGTTGGAACGTGCACGGAGTTGCGGAGTGAAGTTTGAAGCTTGTAGACGGATGGAGATATTCTTGTAGTCAATGTATTTTGTGAGTATGGCATACATAAAGCATTTTTGGTCTTCATTATAAACATTAACTACTGCTTTTTTGTTGTCAATGGATTGAGGTAAAGGGACGAAGGAGCTGCCTTTGAGCGGGCGGTAGACATTTACTCTCACCTCCATATCTAACACCTGCACAAATGCCCATCCCGATCCCTTCATCTCACATGCTTCTTTTTCAGCAACCAGTTTGTTAAATAACTCACTGCAAATATCCTCCTTGTTATCATTTTGAAGTATTACGACATTCCTGGTCTTGAAGGCTCGTCTGCAGGTTTCTCCGTGCACGTCCTGAAATTCACACTCAACCCAGAGGTTAACCTTTACGCCGGTGACATGTTTTAAGACTAGGTGCATGAGAGAAACTAACTCATCAAAAACGTCCGTCAAGAAAGCTAACAGTGACACTTTGTCCGACTCTGGTTCCCGAAGACAGTATGTCTTGAGGCGGCCACGGAAGGCAGTTTCAAACTCAACAAACCGCCCTGAAGCCAGACCGCGCGGGATGTCCTCGGGTTCCTTGTCCTCAGCATCACTGTTGCTGCTGCTACTTCCTGACGGCGTAGACGGGGGAGGGAAGTCCACAGGACGATTCACAACAGGTGCAGACACTGGTGAAATAAAGCCAGGGCGAAGTGCCGGACAGCTCTGACGAATGTGCCGCGCCAAGTTGTCCTTCCTTGAAAATGCCTTCTGACACTTGGGGCACGAAACACCTGAAAGAGGCATGGTATCCGTCTGTTACTTGGTCGAAGGTTGACAATACAATAACCGGAGAGGAGAGGGAATGGGGTTTATATAGACTCACACAGACCTTTAAATCTTTATTTTGATACACAATGATATAGATATCTCACAACATTCATGGTTTTGTATTCAGTTTTTATTTCTGTCAAATGCAGTTTGCTTTATAAATTCAAACTGATTCATATGACAAACTGTGTATTTTCAATAATTCAGTTTTCCATTTAATATGTTATCAGTCAATAATGATGTTTATTTCAAGGATAAAGTCTGCTAAAACTAAAAAACATCTAGTTTATTATGAGGAAAAAAAAAGTTGTACCACTTTGTGCCCCACCTAAATCAGTCAGTTTTCTCATATAGTGATTTTCATCATGAAATTTGAAATGTGATTTTCATTCATTTTACTTTAAATCAGGTTTATTTTCAATTTTATAATAAGATAATAAATTACCTGTTGGAACATCTGGGACTGATGACGGGACTGGGACAGATGATAGGCCGGGAGCAGGTCCACCAGTAGCAAGTGAATCTATAAACAATACACAATATCCATAAGTTCCCTATGTAGTTATTAGCAAAAACATTTACAAAAAGCAACTTACAACATCCAAGGTTTTATACTCAGTTTTGTATTTCTGTTAGATGTAGTTTGCATGTTAACATTCAAACTAATTCATATGGTAATTATGAATTTTGCAATTTTTTAGTTTTCCATTTAATATGATAGCAAAACAAACATGATGTATCTTTAAGAGATACAGTCTGCTAGAATTAAAAGAAAATTAGTTAATTATGTAACAAAGGGTCGGACCCACTTTGGGGCCCACCTAAATTAGTTAGTTTTCTCTTATATTAATCTTCAGCATGAAATTGAAATGTGATTTTAATTCATATTACTTTAAATCAGGTTTATATTTGTTTTGTTTTTATAATAAGTTAATAAATTACCTGTTGGTACATCTGTGACTGATGATTGGCCGGGGATGGATGACGGTGTCGGGACAGATGACAGGCCAGGGGCAGGTCCACCAGCAGCAAGTGAACCTAAGAACAAAACACAATACCCATAAGTTCGCTGTGAAGTTATTAGCAAAAACATTAACAAAAAGCAATAGGGATATTGGTTTAAGCTTTATTCTCAGTTTCATTATTTAAATGAATATTTTATTAGGATAAACATATTTTACACACCTGTACGGTCATCCAGGGTAGATGGAGAGCCGGTAGCAGGGTGTGTCAAATGCGTCGGTGCATGAGCAGCACGCTGGTGACGCAGGAGGGCATCATGCCGGCTGAATGTCTTCATGCAGTCCGGGCACGAGTAAGAGTCCTCCGCTCCGCCGCGATGAGCCTTCATATGCCGTTGCAGATGGCATTTCTGCACAAAGTCGGCAAAACACACCCCGCAGACAAACCGACGTTTACACTCCATGTTGTACCTGAAAAATGCAAAAATTCGCTAAAAACTACACATTTTCCAATTTTTGGCTTCGAAAGAGGTTCAGTTCTATTTTTGGCCGGGGGGGGGGCTCATGTCTATTTTTGGCCGGGGGGGGCGGGGAGGGGGGGGAGGGGGGGGGAAGGGGGGGGAGGGGGGGGCCCTTATGCCTACATGACTAACTACACTTCCTAATGGCTACTCTGAATTGCACAATAGTTCTATTCTACAATGATTTTAACATTCCTCAGCTAACTCTTTAACCTGAAATAAATACATTTTATTTTTACAAAACTCAGTCTTTGTTTTTTTATAATTATCTGATTTTCTATATATTCTGTTTCAGTATTTACATAACTTTAGTTTCACTATGTAAAAACAGAAAGGTTTTATGACAACAGTTTCAGTCTTAAAGGTTACAGTTTAACTCAATATCCAGATTTAAGTTTAAAATACTATTTAAATAGTATAAATCACTTATGTGAATTCAGTTTAATTAGGTTAATATTTAAAAGTAAACCTACCCTTTGTTAGATGGTGATTGTGTAATATCATGTTAAAGACCAATTGTAGCCTCAAAATCCAGAATAAAGTTATCAATACTTTTTAAAAAGTAAAAATCATTTTTAAGTTCATTTATAAATATTAATTATTTGGTTTAATATTAAATTTAAGCATAGACTTTGTCAGTTGGTGATTGTACAATATCATATTTAAGTCCGAATCTCAAGCAAAATTGATTGAATTTATCATTATAGTTTCTTAAAATGTTATTATATATTCTTACAAATACTTATAATGTATTTACTTACAGATGAAATATCCAAATCGCACTATTCCACTGTTGCACAATACACTCAGCACTTGATCGCTCTGTAGAGCACTATTCTCACGTCCGCACTAGCTGAGTACCACCACTAGACTGAGTAAACCAACGAGCGATGACACGTACGCCAAACTAGGTCGGCGCCCACCTGACGCGCCAGCTTTCACATTCCATTAGTTCCACCTGTCGCAACATGCTAACTTTCACATTCCACGGGTGTCACTGCACCAGCTTTCACATTCTCGGCATAGTGCTGTTTATGGTCTCGCTAATGAGGCTACTAGCTGGCAGTAAATACACAAATTTTAGCTTTAATAATTTAATTTTTCCAGTACCATAATTTTTGGGTAGAAATCCCGTACGCAATACGATAATATCATACGGATACGATAATTATGTAAACAGTCTCATTAAGCATATCAATTAAGCTAATTAACATATTAATTAGCTCATTAACATATCAAAGTTCAATTCCCAGCACCATAAGACAAAAAAAGAAAAAAAGGTAAGTTAGGTTAACATAGCTTGAGTAAAGTTAGGTTTACTCAGTTCAAATTCTATTTTTAGCCTCGGGGGGGGGGGCTCGTCTATTTTTAGCCTCGGGGGGGGGGCTCGTCTATTTTTAGCATCGGGGGGGGAGGGGGGAGGGGGGGGAGGGGGGGGTGCTCTGTGGGATGTGACGTCATCCTCCTCATCCCACCTCCGGTGGGACCCCCCAAAACACCCTACTAATGAAGGGATACTTTTATTACTACTAGTAATATAAAGAGGAAATGAACACTCTTTTTAAAACATTTTTATCGAGTGATATGTCTCGCCTTTTGGGCCATTTTCAAGCTCTGAATTTAGCCTAACAAATGTACATATTTAAATAAAACGACTGATTACTTCACATTTCGCTATTTTGGTCTGGTTAGTGTTAAGTCTTTTTTATTTTAATCTTTTAGTTCTTTTATTTTTTTCTAATATAGGGTTGTTTGTAGGGTTGTGGCTATTCAAAATTTTCCTTGATCTTCCTTTATGCTCTAGGAATATGTATATTTCTTCGTTTGAGTCCACTTTGCTTCTCCTTCATTTAAGATGCAATTACTTCTAAATTTTCTTTCAAACCTTTGTATGTGTGGTTTGTTTCTAAAAGGTGTTCTGAAAAACTGGACTTCATTGATGTTATATTGTTTGTTACTTTTGAGAGCTTGTATGTAATCTTGAAACCTTGATTTCAAAGTTCTTCCTGGCTGGCCTATATAAAAATCTTTACAGTCTGAGCAGGTCATTCTGTGAATTTTGTACTGGTTGTGTTTGTCTCCTGTATTATGTTCTGAGTTTGCCTTCTTACTTATAATGTTGACAGCATTATTTTTGTTTTATATCTTATTTTCTATTTTATTCTCGGAAAAGTCTGCGAGTAAAGATTTTTATACATTTCTAAGGATACTTACTTTTACTCGGTGTTAACTTAACAACTTGGTGTAAACTGAACAAGCGCTTTTTAGATTACAAGTCAGAAATGTCGTTTATACTCATTCCGAAAGAATGAGCTTACACCTTGTTTATCAGAGGTTACAGGAAGAATCGCTGTGTTTTCCCAATTAAGAAATAATAAAACGACATGTTTCCACGATTAATATATTGTTATAACTTGAGTAGGATCTTAGCAAATGTTGTATTTATTTGTTCATACCTATTTTAACCTTGTTGATTAATTTATAAATGTGTCTTCATGTTTATTAAGACTTCATTCTTGTACAGTAATAACATGACATCAAAGGCTTCCATCAACACAATAGAACCTGCTATGTCTTCAATAATGTAAAGTTCAATCTTTTATGTTATGCCTTGTGTGAGGTCTCCTTAAGAATACTGTTATGAATATTTTAAGATAAACTATGGCTGTCTTTAATGTTGACATATATATATAGTAAAGTTAGAATCATTAGAAAGGTTACACTAAAGAAAGGTCACAAATAAAATCAAGGTTAACAAAAACATGATCTTTGATTTTTGTTTCTTATTATTATTTAACCTCATACCTGTAATACAGCGCGAGCGTGATGATTCAATTGATTTACTTATTTCGTTAACTTTGCATTCACAACTAGTAAAATATAAAAGTCAATATAGAATTAATTTAAAATTTTTCAATGGTTGAATTTCCTGGTTTATTTATGAATCAATGCACCAGAATAAAATTTAAAAATTTACGAGGAACTACTTTAGTACGAAAAGTGAACTATTGGTAATCAAATTTTCTGGTATTTTGACATTTCCCCTAGCGCATGGCAGGGTAATAACTCAGTTGTTCCAAGTGAGAAGCATACGTTACTTATAAATCTTTCTTTTATTTATGATATTATTCACACATTCATTAAGAGAAATAAATGTTACTAGATTACGCGGTTGTAGCTTCACTTGCAAACATTGAAATCAATGGTTTATCTGTAAAAATATTTCAAAGCATGACCATATGTCCAGTTGTAAACAAAGTGAACTGAGCTTGGTCAAATGTCGATAAATAGTGCCACTGTTCTGAAACTTCAGCCCATGACTGAACATTAGTGACGCCCTTTTTTAAAATTTTGAGATGTATTGACAAATCTACATAAAAATCTCTTTTGATTGAAACCTCAAATGTTCGAATCCGTCCTGTGATATTTGAGGTTTGTCTGTAAAAAAACCGCTCGAGTATTAGTATATAGATAATGTAAATTATTTATAATTTAATATTCGAATTTGTAATCAAAACCTTATTAGTCATAATTAATCAGTTTTAAGAAGTTACCAGTGAAGTTACCAGTTGTCAGTTTTTAGTTAGATATCAGTTTCATCATTTTTGGTGTTGAGCCCCAGAACCAGTCAGTGTGACCAGTTTTTAAATGTACTAAGTGTTTAAATGTTTTTTTTTTTTAAGTTGACAACTCTTAAATAAGCTAAGTTTTCGTGCAAAAGGATCTGATGATGGCATTTATGCCGAAATTGCAATAATCCATGAGATTATAATAAGAATTGAACTGGATTGATCAGGTATGTAAAACCACATTTTTATGTAGATATCAGTGTTTAGAACGTTTCTCAAAGGAAAGTTAAAACGAATTTTTAGGGTAGGATATTTCTTACTCTTCGATTGATGCATCGATTTAATAACTGTGAATGAATTTTAAATTCATCAATGTTAATTTCCTTTTTGTACAGCCATAAAAAGCGTCCTTTGAGGAAAGATTTTCTAATTCTGTTTAATATTAGTTACTTGCACACAGAGTGCATACTGTACATTTTTGTGAACTCATCAATATTACCTTAATGTATAATGTAAAGGATTGCTTTTGTCATTTCAAAGAGCGGTGAGCAATGAAATGGTAAGCGAACCTGGCGTCTGTCATGTTTTAGTCGATGAGTTAAATCCGCAGGGATATAAGCAGTACAAGTTGGTAAAATTAAAAATGCAAAGTCGTTTTATGCACTCTGGTGACGTCGTTTTACACTAAACCGCTTGATTAAAAAAGGGTTTGGGAGGCTTAGTTAATAATAAATATTATTTTTATTTACTTCTATAAAACGATACAACCATCTTGTATCTTAGTAATAACAGTCACGTTACAATAGTAGCGCAGTTTTTTGTATTCCAAGCATAGTTATGATACACGCTACCTGAACTATGTTCCTCCACAAACTTTCATTAATGAGCCTTGCATGAATTTTTCGTTTCATGTTTTAAATTCCCGCGTACCCTATATTTTATAACAATTGTTTATAGTTTAATTATACCTCTGTGATAATGGTTTGTAACAATGAAGATCGAAGATAAAAGTAATAAAGTACTGTTACAAAAGTGTCCCTGGATAAAAGTGAACTGTGCACTGTTACAGTAAAAAACAAGTCATACTGCAAGTTTCATAAGGTAAGAAATGAAAATTGAACAATTGTAATGGAATTTTTAAGCGATTTTAAGACAAACATTGCTTTGTAATTACGTTTTGTAAGATTTTTCGTTTCTTTTTACCTTATGTGAAACAATAATTTTGAATCAATGATTCTTCGGAACATGACTTTGGTGGTGTGCCTTTGGAAATAAGATTCGTTTAAAATATTGCTACTCAAAAACTATGTAATAAATACGTAGTTATTCATAATTATATAAAACTTGTAATATCCCAAACTACTATATTAACATATCTTAAGTAAATAACCTTTCTTAATCCATCCCAAACAACTAGCCTATGTGGAATACCAATAATCAGGGCAACTGTTTGATAAAATACCATATTTCAGAAAAAATGGAAACATCCATAAATAACTAATAAACACATTGATTTTCTAAATAAAATTAAATAACCCCCTACAACAATCAATCCCATATATTTTCTAAAGGTTCAGATGAAAGTAAACAAAGCCGGTTGACCCATCGCCATCGGCGTCACGTTTAACACGGTCTATTTGTTTTCATCAATGTTCAGGTAAAGTGTTTTCTATTGGCCAATAACTGTAATATTTCACCTACAGTAAATTTTAAAAGAACTACAAGAAGACAAATAAAATGAACTTGACTTCAAAGAAAATGTTTTAGAGGAACTTGTCTTCAAGTTAATGTGAAAGCATAACCTTCTAAAAACAAAATGAACATTCACAGCCATAGTGGGGATGTGGACTGCCCTGAACTACTTAGCCTTATTGATCTGAGAGTACCCGGACGGACAAGATCTGCTCAAATTTTCTATCATCAAGCCTGTTCAACTTACTATGAGATGAATTGTGTGCTTCCTCGGCTGCATAGACTCTTCAAAAAACTTGGCTCTCGCATAGGCTCTCGGGCGATTTGGTCTATTCAAACTTTGATTTGTTTCAATGGTAGCAATCGCCAACTAACGTCTATATTCTATAACAGGTAGTGAATGCCTCATGAACACTGTTGGTTTTTGCTTGTATAATTTAATTGCTTGATCTCATTTTTGGTTGTTGATGATTTGAATGCTAATTAACACAAATGTTCACTTACCGTTTATACTTGTTAGTGGTAGTTTTTGTGTATGTAATTCGCAATTAATTCTTTCTAAACTATGCATGTAATGATACACTGAACTAGTTCCATATTTTATTATTGGAACTAATAATAAAATATGACTCTGATACAAAAAAATTAATATGGTAAATAAATATGTTTTTGATTACAAATTCGAATATTAAATTATAAATAATTTACATTATCTATATACTAATACTCGAGCGGTTTTTTTTTACAGACAAACCTCAAATATCACAGGACGGATTCGAACATTTGAGGTGGCTTGTGAATGTGCCACTACTGAGTGTTAGTTCTTGTTCTTGTATTGTATTAGCTTGTTTTTTTTCTTGTACTGTGGATGTAAGGAAATGTTGAATTAGTATACATTGTATTTATTTATTATTGTGAATGATCACTGCATTTGTTAGGTTTTTGTCTTGTATTGTGTTGGCTTGCTTTTACTGAAACTAGGCATGTAATAAACATTGAATTAGTTATATTATATAAATTTATTGCTTGTGAATGTAGCACTACTGCATGTTAGATCTTACTATAGATTGTGTTAGCTTGTTCCACTGAAGAATTATTCCCAATGAATTGCATGAAGCGTGAAGACATCTTGAAGCTGTAACCAAAATACTGGACTTTATTTATTTCATGTGTATTTCTCTTGTTGCTACATATTTGTAAATTGGCGTATGCCGTGCATGAAAATAAACAAATAAACAGCATGTAGTACTTGCGGTGTAGTCCTAGGTTTTAATGACAACGAGGCAATGGGAAAGGTTTTTCGCTCTAGAAATCAAAATCAAAATTACTTTTTGAATAGGAAGTTTGCTATCTGTACTGGCCATTTTGCTACGAAAACAAACTATTGGGGGATATTCTTGAGGAAGATGTTATTAATCTGATTTTAGTATGCGCAACATTTTGTGAATCAAAACGTTCCCCTATGTTTGCTCATGAACGATTTTTTAAGACGAGTTGGGAATAGAAAAATCACATTCTATTTTGCAAAAAAATATTAATGTATTATAAAAATGTTAACAGACATCGTTGTTTTGCAGAATATCTCTAAAATTTCCTTCCTTTTGATAACCATTCATTCAAATCAGTACCTATCGATTATTTAAAAATATTTATAGTGTATTTCTTTGAATTATGAGGAACTAATGTTCTTTTACTTATATACTTTGTCCTATTTTTATATACTATAGGACAATTGTAAAAGGAAATAAGGAAAAAATATGGTTTAAAGTTAGCTTAATAGGATTTAATTGTTAATAATGTTCACAATTTCGTCATAAGAAATCCGTCATCCGTCATTACATGGCCCAATTCAAAATTCTAATCGTTAGCTTTAATCTTTAAAATACTCTTTGAATACAATAGATTTATTGTATTCAATAAATGAATAAAATCCAAATAATAAAATATTTTCAACGTAACGCTCTTCCAAATTTGAATATTTCTTTGTATACATTACAAAATCCAGTAATGATAAAAATATATTATTTTTAGTAACCAATCATACTTTAAAATTAGTCAAAAGCAAATTAAATTGACTCTAAATCATTTTAAAATTACGTATTTTTTGTTACAGTATCTCACACTCATCCTTCTTCCGTATTAAGCCTAAATTACATTTCAGGTTGTGTCGGTGTCTTATTGAAAAATATATATATAGGTATCCAAGTACATATTTACAATACAGCTTTAGGGCTTTTTTTCCAGTCCTTTCCTTTCAGGGTTTATTAATCACATTTAGGTAAAGAAATGCCCGTTTTATGTTCAATTCAATTACTTACTAAAACGATTTTAATACAACATCGAGGAAAGTCAAAATCTACTCTCCATTTTCACGCTAACGTTTATATATCTTTCATATGCCATAGATTTGAAAAGGAAACTTTAGTCAAATGCCAACGAAATTGTTAATAACCAACC
Source organism: Flexamia atlantica (assembly GCA_035578135.1). NCBI lineage: Eukaryota > Metazoa > Arthropoda > Insecta > Hemiptera > Cicadellidae > Flexamia > Flexamia atlantica. The sequence goes on from JAQJVK010000003.1 coordinate 31,046,132, forward strand.
TCATGATTCCAACGAAATCTTTCAAAACAACATTACTAGAATAGTAATCTCCCGTTCAGTCTTTTAATGCTCTGCAGTAAAATAAATAAAATACTCGTTTGAATAGGGCTAATTTATCCCAAGTCACTGAGGAAAATTTGGAGCGTAAATAAATTTAATTTTTTCACAAAATATTTCATTGGCAGGAATTGCAGGATTATTTCTAGCATAACTTTCGTATAACGTATTGATTTTATTATGTTTCTTAAAACGTTAAAATAAAAAAATAACATCCTACTAAATTAGAGAGATACTGATGTATTTAGTAATATAGGTTTCACATTTTATTTGTTATCTCGTTTGGAGAAGGAAACCCAATTTCCTTGTTAAACCAAAGTTTTTACTTTAGCAAAGGAGATTGGCAAGCTCCATCCCAACCCGGCCTGCAAGATAGACTTGTTAAAAATTTAACCGATAAATTTATTACCTAATCAAAACAAGGATACTGTTCCTAAACAATACTTCTTTCTAGATCCTATTTATTTCTGATCAAACCCTGTCCCGTTCGTAACTTTTTATTATTTTTGTAGTGCCTTAATCTCAATTAACGCTGTGAAAACTTACAATGTCTTTTATGGTTTTACCAAACGTTACGAATAACAATTGAATCCTCATGCTAGTGACTGGACGGGAGCTGCAGGTCAAAAATTACGTTATAATTTGCATATGTAAAATCCATGCCTTTTTGAAGAGGCATCTTGGAATGTTCCAAAAATGGGTTTTATGAGCCCCCAGACTGGGGGCTTTCTACAAGGCGGACAAGCTTGAATGTGACTTTATTTTATTCTTCATAAGAATGAAGTATGCAGGTTTGTTGCATGTACGAATTTGGTGGTTTTTAAGTCAATTCAGTAAACCTCAACTACAATAAGCCATGTTTGTTAAGTGTTAAAAAGTAGAGCATTAAAAATGTAAAAAAAGATTTTTCTACTTGAAACTTTTTCTATTTTCTTTTGTAATTACGTTAGTAACGGAGAAAAAACTATCTGATTCATAAACAGTATTAACTTATTTAATTAAACTAAACAAAGCCAAGTTTTATCATTATATGTAAAAACACATTAGGATTATAAAGACTTTCATTTTCTCCCCTTAAAAATAAACATGGGAAAACTGTGCAAAGGTTTGCTGCCACGTAAATGCAAAAATTAGGGATTTCAGGCAAATGCACCTGAACTAGACCTGAACTAAATGAAGCCACACATCAAGTTTCAGTATGATATGTTGAGAAATAAGCGATTTAAACCATTTGCTTTATTTCCCTTTAGGTTAACATGGGACAACATTTTGAGTTCATCGCCCTCCGTATCTCGGTGTGTTTAATCATTGGACATAGAGTAATGATTAAACACACCAAATTGTTTGTATTTTTAAGCTGAATTTAATGGTGTAAACTATTATTTTTATTTTCTTCCTAAAATAGCAAAAACCTCCTTTTTGACACCCCCCAGGACGCCTCTTTAAAACAGCGTAGCTTTTGCATGTGCACCTACCTTATGACGTAATTGTTTACCTCCCAGCTCCCAGACAAGACGCTACATAATTCTATTGTAGATTCTGTTAAAGATTCCTTATCTTCAGTTCCCACCCATATGTTATTGCATCACCAACTTTACTAATACATCCATAGACAGGATAGAAGGAAGTATTGGTAGTTTAAATATTTTGCAATTGCATGTAACTGACGTTTTTATTTGTAAGCGAATTTTATGTATGAGTGATTACAAAAAATAGAGTTACCATGTATCTTATTACGTTCCTTTCTTGTAAAATCATCTTCATTAAAAAACCATTCAACCTGAAAAAAACGTTCTAGTAAAAATAAATTTACAAGTTTATTTTGAATTAGTTATATAAAGATTACTGTTAAGAATTTAACAAAAATCTTAAAAAATTTGAGAGTTTAGGAGTTAAATTTCTGATAAGATCAATTAAAAATTGTTGTAGACCGTGAACCGTTTATTCTTTACTTACATTGATACCTTATAAAGAATTACAACCTTGATGACGGCGTTAAAATATAGGCAAAAATCTTTACTTCCTATTATTATTTATAAATTTATTATTATATTTTTTACAAATTTGTAAGTTTAAAATTTGAAAGGATATAGTTTACAAACTACAGGCCGACTTACCAATTTCCTCGATAGTAAACTTTCTGATACTTTCGATTACCAACTTTTTCTTTAATATACTTTCAAAGTAGTCCCAACCGAAACATTGGCGTGATATTGACTTCTTGAATCACTTATCTTGAATCGAGTCCCCTCTAGGTCAGAGGGTTTAATCTGCAGTAGGAAGTCAGCGATTTCTCCTTCAATGCACCTCTTAGGGATGATTCGATTCCAGTTATTCCTGAAATGGAAATTTCATTTAAATTTATTTCCTTAGAACTTCATCACATCGTCAACATTAAATTAGTCTAATTCAGCCAATCTGCCTGACGGTTTAATGGTTTCAAAAGGATTAGACTGAATCTTCTTTGTCATGTTACATCAAATAAAAACCATTCATAGTAGAGAGTTAAAATGTTAATGACAATATTACACACAATTTTTATCTTCAATTATAATAATTTAAATAAAAAATGATAAGAACATTCTTTTTATTTGTGTTACACAGTAAACGAGCAAGGGTATTAAGAAGTTACACTTCACAGCATTATGAACAGGATTCGCAGATTAAAATTTTTGATTCGTTAAAATATATTTGTAAAATGGCTTATACAAACATTTTCCGAAAATTTAAAATATAACTTCGATTTTATTGGGATTTTTGTAGCCTATCACTTATCTTGAATCGAGTCCCCTCTAGGTCAGAGGGTTTAATCTGCAGTAGGAAGTCAGCGATTTCTCCTTCAATGCACCTCTTAGGGATGATTCGATTCCAGTTATTCCTGAAATGGAAATTTCATTTAAATTTATTTCCTTAGAACTTCATATCATGAGGAAGCGTCATATCATGAGAGCACAACGTCAGAGATGGAACTTTGCATTATTGAAGACATTGCAGGTGCTATTGTGTTGATAAAGGCCTTTGATATCACGTCATTACTTATAAAAGTAAAGTTTTGACTAACACATTAATAATTAACATAATTCATAATAATAAATAATGAAGAAAATTCAAAATTTAATTCGAACTTTTTTTAACTGCTGTTACAGTAATGCTGAACTTGCTTGCTACTCTTTGATGAAATGTTGTTTGGAAAGACTATTGATCAACATAAAAAGAAATAAATGACGAACGAGTGTTATATAAAAATATAAAACCATCATTACGCAGAATATAGTATTAATGAATTCCAAAAATTGTGTTGAAATAAAATTTTATTTTATGTTATTTTCATTTTTAATTATGTTAGCAAAGGAATTTGAACTATCTGAAACATAAAAATTCATAGGCCTAACTTATTTAACTAAACTAATAAAATGTAACCCTTTCTATGCTAACATTTTTATTAAATATGTCTAAAAAAATCTTAATATGAAATTAGAGATTGGTAAATTGAACCTGTTGATTATTGTGCTTTGTATTAATTTAACCTTTTCGATACATTAAAACTAAAATTTACACTTTATGCGTATTTGTTTTATATTTTTTACAATATTTTTCAGCAGGTAATGGTTTTTCAGTAGTTTCTAATGTTCAAGAGACATAAGTAAAGATGCTTGCATGATATAGCACAGCATAAAGGTTATCGATAGATAAAAGTATTACTATTTTATGGGTCACGATGTTTTTAAATAAAGCAATATTCTATATAATAGGACAGGGCAATTATCCATTGAAAGGACAGTTCCGAAAGAATTCTTTCTATTTCGTAATTGTTCAGTTATTTCACCCTCCAAGATTGGTTTAGTATTAACTTGTTTAACTGGTTTTATTGTAGGCGAAGATTTAGTACATGTTTAGACTGTGCGTTTCTGCGACAACATTATTCTGAACATAAGTTGTGTGTGCGAGACAAAGTTTCTATGTCTTTTTATAGTCATTTATCTTTTTTCTTTTTTTTTGTTACCATGCGATCCTGTCAAGTGAATGTAAAAGCGAATAGTAAAACATTTTTACATTATTTACGCAAAAGCGTTGAAGTTGATTAAATTCCTTGTGGTAATGGATTAGATTTGGAGCATTATATTATGTTTTGTAAGCGTTATTCGAACTGTAATCAATCTATGAAATCCAGATTTTATTGAAAGGAGAAACATGGTTGGTTGTAATGAAGCTCCATTAGGTTGTTTCGTCGAACCGACTACAGTTTACAAAATCCGAAAAAAAGTAATATAATTATAATATTTTTACATGTTTAAATTATAAAAATAAACTGGCTTTTGTTTTCAGCCAAAATTTTACATTTTTAACACATACAGAACAGTTAAATACCTTAACTTAAATTTGAAATTTAATTACTTTGTTTATTGGGTTTTACGCATTTAAAAGCTTTATTATGCAAAAGGTTTGTTTATAGTCGTACAGGAAAACAATATTAAACTACATTTTTTCATATAAAAAACTATATAATTAGTCAGGAAAAGTTTTGGAAACTTCGCCCTTCCAGCCACGTTACCCGCCGCAGTTACGTTACTTTGTCGTTATGGTGCGACAAAGTTTAATGTATGCAATTATGGTTTTTGTGGGCTTGTGGTTTTTTTTCAGAGTTGAAAAAACCGTACATCAAATTTTAATGTAGGTACAATAACACGAAAAAAATTGCAGCAAAATATTCGACCGACTATTTATAGTATCCCACAACGATCACGATTAAAGGAAAAATTAACTCATTCACTCAAACATTCTTCCTCCAGCAAATGCCACACCATCAGTAACAACGGGTCAAAATGTAAGAGGAATAGGATTTGTTAAGGCAATATTGTTTATTTCGTTATTATTTGCAGCCGTTCTTGTTACAAAAACAACACCAAAAATATCATCACACAAATATAAACAACAATTTTTGGGCGCCTGTAGGACTTTGTTTATAGTCCAGGGTGTACCCAGTTGCATTTAAATGTTTTTTAAGAAATCCCAAATATTGAAAAGTAATTACGAGTTAGAAAAAATACGCGGAAAAATCTTATTTATCCTTGGAAACAAAACAGAAGAAAAGTTAGGAAAAGTAATGGAGCCTAAACTTAGGGGGCAGTTAGAGTATAAGCTGAAGATGAAAGTCGACAACCGAAGTTGTCTCCGTAACGAGCTCTAATTGGGGTTCAAATAACAGAATCGAGTTTTAAATATCAGAATCGCTCAAACTTTCTGGAAGAAAGCGGAACTCGTTTATGAGCTAAATTGTTTGTTTATATAAATATTTTTAATAAGGCTTTCAAAACTTTTCACGCTTTTTTAAAATGAAGACTACAACTTGTTACTAAAGGCTTTGTGGAGTAATTTCGTTACATTTAAACTCAAATCTCTATAGGCACACGTTTAATTAATTCGTTAAATTTAAACTAAAATCTCTATAAGCACACGTTTAATTATATATTTTAATGATCACTATTCAGAAAACATATAAATGGAAAATTCTGTATTACGAATAGGAACCTTCTCGGTATCTGAGATGACTGAAACTCATTGATTTTAGCAAATAGTCTGCATTAGGCGTGTTTTAGAAGGGTGAATGCAAGCTCAGTAGAGATGTTAAGATCGCCCTCTAATACAAACGGAGGTTCGCCCCGATCGTAACAAACGATCTGACTAAGTATAATCAGCTGCAAATGATAAACTTTGAGTCAGTAATTCCATTTTCAAAGTCGTTCAGAATTAATTCATCCCTCTCACAGATGAAGGGGTCATCAGCTCGAGTGATAAAACCCCTTTAAAACAGTCTAAATAAATGAAATTCCATTCAAATTTGATTCGTGTAGTTCCAAGTTTAAAAACTACTTTTCAATTTTATATTGAGAAAAATATATTTTATATTCATTTCTCTCCTTTCTTTAATTCAGGGACTATAAGATGGAACCAGTTCCATGAACAGACAAATACCTATTCGTCCGACTACTTATAGTATTCCATAGCGATCACAATAAAAAAATACCAAAAAAAGAAGAAATAGCCAGAACAACAACATACAAAACAACGCATTTTACGCATCTATTTGTTGTTGTTTAATCAGTCCGTGTGTTGTTTTCCTAACTGTGTGGGTAGTTTACGCAATCCATATACATTTGTTTTCTTTTTAATGCACACTAAAGATGTTTGGGAAAATTACCGAACTAAAAATAGATTTTTTATAAGAAGATGATTTTTTTAACATGAAGATTCCAAAAGAAATGTGAGCCGATATAGTAAAACTAATCACTCATTAGTTCAGATGTCATTAAAGAAAAAATAAAAAGTAATGATACATGGTGGGAATTTGGAAGTTTATTTATTAATCTTTTTTGACGATAACACGCTGTCCGAAACAAACCTGACTTTTTGTTATCAACGAACTCTAAAACTTACACCTTAGCACAGATACATAATATGATATCGTAGCCATTACCCACCCTCAATTGTAAACTATGTGCCGATTGCAGTAGGTACATTAGATTGTATGTGTTTCCAGTTAAAAATATTTCGATAAAATTACAAAGTTCGTAACCTAAATTACTCTTGTACTTGTTATGGAGGAAAAAACAAAAGGAAAAAACCATTTTCATATTGGATTTTGGGGAGATTTAACTGTAAACTGTAGAACCTACAACTAATTATTATAAATCTATTAAATGCATGATGCATTATGAAAAAACAGTATAGCAGTTGTTTTCCTACATCAAAAAGGAGTTCAATATTATGACTAGATATAATTAAACACTCATCGTTTTGGTGGAGAGAATTCCATTAAGCTTGTCACTTGCATTGTATTGACAATCGATCAGGCTTCAGGGAGCCGCTGGTATACATTAAATATAAACCCACAGACTGTCTGTCATGTTGCGTTGAAATAGGTCGTGTCGAGTTGAATCGGACTTAAAACAGTCCTTAAAATATAGACGAAACTTACTTTTCAAAACTAGATATACGTCCCTGCTTCAAGACTAGTAATCGACTACAAATCGACTACCTTCTTGCTTTTTCTGTAATAAAGTTTACTCAGTAATAGTAATATTAATGTAGAATGTAAAATTTTGAATATTCTAAAATTAAAATCACTTTATATAAAACGTTTTTTTCGTTTCTGTAGAAAAATTTTTAACAGTATCATACTACTCACGTAGATCAAAACACCGTCCAATCAGTAAATAAGTTGATCTGAAACCCTCTTTACTTAGTCCAGATTAGTTTACCTTGCTCTAGGAAGAAGCTTTGTCATTAGTTTGCTATGGCTATAACGAATTAGATACCTACTTAGAATGTCTTGTTTAAACATCCTCAAAAGACTAATGTCAAGTAGAGAGTTCAGATTGTTGAGAATCTAATCTGTTGCCTATTGATTCTTTGCCTTCCTATCTTAAAAGAAACTATACACAGTTATTTATAGAGATTCGTAAAAAAAATTATTCTCCATCTTTGAGGTTTCATAGATTACGTGATTATTCGTTATTTATTTAACCGTTTTATTAAGAATAAATCATTTTGTAAATACTTAATCAACAAAAGTCAATTTTGCTCTTTTGGCCCTTCAAAATTGTTATTTTAACCTTGCTGATTCTTAGGGTTTTAGTTTAGCAGTTTCATCCAAAAATATTTTCAAGCTTTAAATTTATTTTATGGCTTGTTCTTGCCCAACGAAAAACCTTGATATATAAAATCCATAGTTTGTTTGACGTAGGGTTTGAAAAATATATTAATAAACTTCATCTTTTAATATATAAGTTATGTTTAATACTATATTATGTTATTTATTTCACGAGTCCCAAACGTATCCCAAAAATATTTATAGCTTAAAGATTTAAAATCTTTTACAAGTTTATTAAATTTTACTTTGAATAAATACTTGTAAGATATTAGGTTGATCGCACAACTGTACGATAATATCCTAAGGATATTTTAAGATTGGGAACTTTTAATATTTGACCTATTTCTTTGCAACAATTAAGAAACTTTTTTCATATAACTTTCACAGATCTATACATAATTAATTTGGTAGGGGTTATTTTGTGAGTAGAACTCCTCCTAGAGTTTTTAACCGATTTTAATGTTTTGGTGTCATTTTAAAGAGCTCTCTCTGAAGTTGTGCTTCCCTTAAAATGAGCTCAATGTATGTTAAGGGCTTCGCACAGGTGGCCCTTAAAGTTACCATATAATTCTTATGGCAGATAATATTTGTTTACTTATTGATCATATGCACAATTTCAGTCAAGTTATTCAGCTGGTGTTAAAGGTTTGTTTTTATTAACCTGTCACAAATAAATGTTTAGTTCTGCAAACAAGTTCTAGCTAACTAATTAAATGGAAAAATATTAAAAATAAATTAAATTTGATATTTAGAAAGGTCACAATATATGCCACCAATTAGAAGAAAAACATATATCCGCTTTTTAAGAACTAATAATTTCAACTATATGAGAAACTTTCGTTTGGTGATTAATTAAGAACACGACATAGATTCCTAGAAATTGGGGAAAGCGAATGTCTGCCGAAGAACTACCATTCTCACTAGAAAATATGGACTTACTTTGTAATCATTGCAGAGGAAAACATTTTAAGGTGAAAAACTGGTACAGTACGTTAAGGACATTTAATCTGTGTTGCCATAAAATTGAAGTGAATTTAGAAGAATATACCCAGTAAAAATGTACTAAACATCTCATTGACGGAAAATTACAGGGAAACAAAAAAAACAAATAAAAACTACCGAAACAAAATCAGATCCTACAACTCCGCATTTGCGATGGTGCATTCTGAAGCAAATGTAGAAGAATCCATGTAGGAGTTGTATATAACTTTCCAATTCACGTTATTTTTTATAATATAATTGAGACTTTACTTTCTGCAGAAAAAACTACCTGGACGTAATAGCTATCGTTCAACGGTTTGAGATACCTTTTTTTATTCATAACAACGACACGTAATCTTAAGTGTTCTGAAGTTTGGAACCTGGAGCTCGGCACATTTTCAACCTGACATAATAGCAAGAGTTTTTCACAGCAAGTTAAAGGAGCTAACAGCAGGAATAAAAAAAAAACAATTTGGAAATGCTAATTTATTGTGTGATATGCTGATATATAAAATATAGTTTCAGCAACGTGGATTACGACATGCACGTATTTTATTAACTTATGATGAACAAGACTGAATCCAAGAAGTCGATGGTATCGATCTTGTCCATGCACAACTTCCTAATCTTGAAGCACTATCATTAATAACTGCAAATAAATATATTAATTACTAATATTGATCCTATGAGTACCTAAATATTGCTCGATTTCGAGCAACAGGCTACCTAGTAATTTATTAATTTAGCTTGCTGTATTTATTAATAATCTACTAAGTATTCAGTCTAATAAGTCCATGAATTATTTCAGGATTGTTAGACCGCATTGTCGGGTTTGTCTTTATCTCTTGGCAGTATTGAGCTGGATTAGAGCTCCACTAGGCGATTAGACAGCTAAACTCCAAATCCAGGTACTTGCTCTAATGTGCCATTTGGCTGAAATGTAGAATAAATCAACAACATACTGAGCTATAAAAATGGTTCAGCATAAACTATTCGTATTCATTCATGTTATCAGTGGAAATGAGCGAAACTTGACTGTTTCGTAATATTATCAAACTGTAAAAAAATATGATCGGATCGGTAAACTATGCTAATCAAAAATCCTGTTTCTCGGTTCAGATTAGTTCACTCTGCTAGGAACGAGAAGCGTTTATCACAAATTTACTACGGATAGCTATAATAAATGTTTTACAACCGTAAATAGCAATTTGTGTATTAATTTATAAATTTACTACGGATAGCGTAAATAAATGTTTTACAACCGTAAATAGCAATTTGTGTATTAAGAGCGTAAAGTACGTCATTGCCGCTCGAGAATTGCAGATGGCCGCACGAAGTGTTAGCTGAGTGCGGCCAAACATTTCGAGAGCGGCAATGACTATTTGTGCTTGTAATACACACAAGATTTTTCCTACCACTACCATTTAAACAGTTTAACTTATTAACTAATCTTTACACAAAAGTTCATTGAGGTTGTGTTTGTTTATTCTATTCGAACGAACTGGAAGTTAGTGTATAGAAACGCTGACTATGAAATCAGCTGATTTAGAGCAAGACAGCTAGAATTTAGAATACAGTGAGTGTCATGGGATTTCTGACCAATAGAAACTTGTCTTTGCTGTTTGACGTCATAGTTATCTCTCTTTTGTGCCAACTTAATCTAATAATAAGTAACCCTGATTTAACGAGCGGGAATGAGCGAGAATGAAATTAAAGCGGAAATGAACCGTTTTGCGTACTGTTTACAGGTGTAGCAAAGTGATTATTTCCATGCAGTTGTAGGAAAAGTCTATTGTCAAGCCTACGGATTTTTAATAGTAAAGTAATTGAGTCACTGACACAAACATTCATTGTTCCGCTTGAGCTCTCTGACAGCGAATGATCAGCATAACACAATATTTTTTTGCATTAATCGCTTGTGTAAAAAAAGAAATAATTCGACATACAATTTAAGATAGATCTATATTAAACTAAGAATACTCCTATTAAAGAGTGAAGCTATTAAAAAAGATAAAATTTGAACTACGATTCTTAAATTGTGATAGTTAAAATAGATAAGGGTGAGAATTAATAATGAATGAAAATTAAATTGCCCGAACACCTTGTCGCATGTTATATAAGGTAAAAATAATCAATAATTACTCTGATGCTTTGAAGACTTTTTGCTATAAAAGCCACGTAATGGACAACTTTGGGATATTTGAGATAAACAAAAGAGTTGTTCTATGGTATTTTTTACATTTTTAATAGATATTTTAACATTCATCATTTTACAGGGAAAACATCCATAATATAATATACTATACAACTCATTTTTTATGTAAACTTTTTGTATGCGACAGTTAAATTGACTAAGGGGTGGAATATGATTAAATGTAATAAACTGAATATTGCACTGAATTAAAGTTGCTACAGGGATTTTTACGTTTACAAGCTTGTATACAATATTTTGGATTCATTCGAAAAATACCATTGATAAAACTAAGACTTACTTTTATGTAAATAAACGATTTGAAGTGGGAACTAGGAATATCTTTGAACACCATGTCTACAATTGAGAAAAGTATGATCAACGGTTTTCACTTATTATATTAAAAATGCCAAAATACAAATTCCATTTACAATGACTACAGTAATATTTTTGATCCAGGGAAAGGTTGAGGGAAAGGTTCAACAACTAGTTACTAAAAAATTCCAAGCTAATGTATAGAATAATCTTTTTTCAGAAGGACTTGTTACACACAAAACTATCAAAAACACTTACTTAATGACTCCTTGATAAATTAAGAACTCCCATTACCCAGAACTGGCACAGAGATTGAATGACAAGGTGGATTGGATTCAGGGTTTGGTTAAGAAACTAATGAAAACGTGACTTCTATTTATTTAGGACGGCTCAGTTCAGTATACCACCAGTCCGTTTACCTTGAAACAATAGATTATTGAGGGTTTTGCAACATAAAACCAACATTCACTGGTGCTTTTGTTAGAATGTTTCAAACTGTGTATTACGAAGTCGTTATTGCTGTGGGACACTCGCCACACCGGATAACTGTATTGACCTTACTCGTTTTCCTGCTGCACTTCTGTATTTGTAACACTCTTTAAGAGACAAATCCAGTCTCAAATAAATGTTCAATATAACTTTGTTTTACTGTAAATCATAAACCTAGTTTCAAATCACGCCACAATTTGGTTATTTGTCCAAGGCCAACACATTTATAAGTTTATATAGCCAATAGCCAATCATTAATATTTCTGGGATAATTATTTATAGTGATATCCAATTGACGGATGTGTAAATCAGACATCAGTGAGGCCATTAGAGTGAGGAGTGAATCATCATACAGGCAATTACTCGAGTCTCGATGCATTTGGTTGCCACCACAGTTAGTCGAACAGCACTATTTTCAGATGAATACAAGTTTCATAATGCCATATTGCTTGATCATAAGAATTACAGGTTTAGTTTTTTTCTAACAGTTTATGGAATTTTTCTTGATATTTTTAGTCAAGTAAATTTGATAAAATAAGATTTAAATAAACCCAATATGCATAAAAAAAGCCATAACAAAAAAACGTCATTACAATAAGTTTATTTGCACAATCTACTAAAAGCATAGTATATATACTTTTTAATTTATTATCAAAATTAAGTTTTTATTATTAATGGCTAAGCTAATAAGCAAATAATTAGTATAGTTGTCTTTCAATTGTTAATCATTCTAAGAGAATCGTATAACAATATCAGATCGACGAAATCAAAAACGTAAAAATCAAAAAGTAAAAAGTAATAACTTGCAAGAAATACTTGTACAATTGAGAACAGAGTCAGCATTGTCTCATACATCACAAACAATAACTATTTCAATAAAACGAAACGTTTATTTTTAAGAGAAACCTTTGGAAACAATGCATATGTTCCAAGAATGTTCAACATGAAAAATAAACATGTCCAATTTTATGTCTCCCTTTGTTTAAGATATCATTCCCACAAAAATTGTGGGAATAACTTTCGTTATTAAGTTAATAAGTATAAGTTAATAACTTTCGTCATTAAGTTCCTTCTTAAGAAGTTGCAAAGTGATTTCATTATTATAATGGTTTTGAGGGATTACTTTCCAACGTAAAAAATGTGTTTCATGTGCATTCAGGTTTGCATTTTCTGAAAATCTTTATTATAATTCTATGACAGTGTAACTAATTCGACAAAAGTTAACTTTCAACAAAAACGAACAAATGTACGAGTCACCTACGCATTAAAGATTGTTTTTATACTTTCAAATTTATATTTAAATCTGATTGTATTTGGTTTATGAATGTGTTTGTAACTCAAAAGAAGCTTTGTGTGATTTTTCTTTGGATGAAAGATAGACATATTTTATATGCATTGTGTATCTTGTTCCCTATTGACTAGTTTTTCAAAATTCATAAGTCCTTTACAACAATGGGAAAGAATGTCTCTGTATTCAAGGATCAAAGAAGGAAAGCTGACTGGTAATCGTATGACTCATGCAAATAAGCCAATCGCGCCACTATCATCACGATCATCACACTCATCCTTCACTCATATTCAGGGTAACGTCCTCCATGAGGTACCTGTCTCCAAAAGAATGATTAAGGATGATAAGAAAAAATAGGCAAACATGGCTGATAATAGATTAAACAATAGATATAGTACGTTGTATTGCATCTTATTTCTTAACAAGTTTTGTTAAAGAACCCCTAATTCCCTTAAGAGACCAAGATTGAAAATCCAGGTCCGTGGGAATCTCTTATTAAAGATTTAGCCGAAGTATTTACTACTTATAGACATCGTTTTCCTAGAAATGTTCTTCATTCTACGGATTTATTTGAAAAATTAGTAAAGGCTGTGAGCGTTACTGCGTTTGCTGTGAGCGTCCTCCGTGTCAATATCTGAAGTTATATGATAGTTTGGCATGTGTCATCTTCTCACCTTAAGTAAAAGTATAGTTCCGTTTTTTGATTACTGTTATTAAATTCTTAGTAGGATTAACTACCTTTTTCTAGACAAAATATTAAGTCATTGACCAAAAGAGAAGTATTTTAAATCAAAAAGTGATTCTGAAAATCGTGTTTGCTTCACAAACATGCAAACTAGATTATTTTTGGATCTATAAATTAACTTAGACCTATTATAACAATTAGATATCATATACTTAATTTGTTTCTTTTTTAAATCTCACTTTTACCAACCCCACTTTTTCGGTTTATCAATAATAATTTATGCTAATTATCAACACTGGATGTAAATAAAAAAGCGTCTTACAACACCCAAATTGAGTTTTGTAAGACGTTTTTTAACATCCAGTGAATACAACACGGATCATGCTAATCAAGATATTATTTAGCTATCAATACTCAACAGACATGTTTTTCGGTTGATTTTGATGCGCACATTAGTTAATGAAATTCGTCCACAACGCGTAATTCAAACAAAAGGCTTTCCAACAAGTTGAAACAACTTTTAGCCAGTTTTGATGGCTAAATCCAAACACTCCGTGATGGAAACAAACAGATCCTACGTGACGCTTTCACCGACATTGGCTAGATTCAATAAATTCTATCACAACTTTATTATGTTAACTTTTTTATAACGTTTTTAGCATTACTTACTTTTAAATATCTTACAAACAACCTCAGTTCCTTTAATACACCTTTTAGAAATTTATACGTTTATTTAGTATGTTTTTTTTTACATTTGCACATAAAGGAGGAAATCAACTTGTTAACAACTTTTCAATAAGTTTTGCCTGAAATCACAGACTGGATCGTATTTTTTCGAATACTAGGATGAAAATATTTCGTCAATACTGTGGAGTTTACGATGTCTTCAATGATTTTAAGTTCTTCTGTGAGAAGCTATGTAGGACGCCTCCATAATTCTTTAAGTTCGATTGTGATTATGAAAATGTCTTGAATCACAATGAATAAGCATTGTAAGTAGTTTTGTATTCTATTACTGGTGGAAAAAACATAGTAACAAACTCATTAAAAATTACCGGACCTGAAAAAAATTGTTTATTATTATTATTATTATTATTATTATTACAGTAGAGTCCCACAAACCCGGACTAATGTGGACCGAACGGTGTCCGGGTTTGTGGAAATTCCGAGTTATCGGGAAATGAGTAAATATAAGAAAAAATAAGAATAGTTTCTTTTATTTCTATAAGAAATCATTTATTTATTGCATAGTAAAAAATATAAAATCTGTATTAGTTACAAAAAAACTTACAGAAAAACTAAAACTTTTTTAAATGAGTCACACCGTGCTCTGGCCTTGAATCTCAATGCACTTTATTGCTCTGGCAGGCTTTCCGAGTTATCCAGAATTCCAGGTTATCGAAGTCCGCGTTTGCGGGACTCTACTGTATTATCAGCTGGTAAACCCAGGGATTCCAACTGTGATCACTGATCCGACTGAAATCAGCGGCTAATTTTCAATTCTCTTCTATCAATAAATTTTTTAAGAGTGTAACATTTTCGTTCCAGCGAATTTCCTCCATAGGAAGAATCTATTACCGCAGCTCTAAGGTCGAATCATGAGGCCGCGAGATCATGATAACTTTTTATTTTGGGGCCCCTAGAAGCAAAAAAACATTCGTTCGAACTAACACGGCGAAGAAATACTTGTTCAATTGTATATACATACAGGGTGTTTTTTTTTTCAAACACACTTTATTATATCAGTAAAGGATTATTTCCACCCAAGATCCACGGATTCGGCCCCAATATATTATTTTCTTTGGGGACGCATAAAAAGTAAGGCCTACGTAAACAATTCACTGGATATTCAGCACCCCAAAATAAACATAACAAATTTAATACAAGAAATTAAAAGAGGTACCTTGCAACGCGTGTTCGGGAATTTGATGGAGAGAGCACAGCTTTATACAAATGGCAGTAGCGGATTGTTTCAACATATAATGTAAACTAAATGTGATCAAATTTAAAAATATATTGAGGTAGGATAGTATAAAAATATTAGGTTTCCGGCTACCACCATTAAACCTTGCATAATCTATGATCATGCATTTTGGAACTAAATTCAGCCCAGACCCCAAAAATTAGACATCTGATTTTCAAAATGGCGGCTAAAAATTGTTGTAAGAGGAACAAATTTAAATACTTAAACCATGGGCCGCCATTATGAAACCCTCTCCCCCGTGGGAATTTTTCGACACATATATTTTTTTGTTGCTACTCTGACATTTACTTTAAGGTTTTGCTTGTTTGCGACGTTTAAATTACATCTTAACCCAGAAAAAAAAATATCATCGATAATTTGTTGAAAAATAATCAACATTGGATCATTTTTGAAAAATCACCTCACTGCATTTTTACGTGCATTTGTTGAAGTATTGATTTCGGACCAACGCTTATCGTTGTTGGGTGGCTAATCGCTTATTTTGACAGGATAATAATTTACGGCCGCCATCTTGGATCCGCCATATTGAATATCAACTTTATTTTTTTACTGTAAAAGATGGTGTTGTGACGCATCGTTATGAACTAGATTTTTAAGCTGATTACAATGCTGAAATCCGTTTTTGAAAATAAGTATTCGTTAAAAAGAAATGCACACATAAAAATTTGTCCCTATACATTTCTTATGGACGTTTCATATTTTCAATATTTTTTAAGATTATTTTTCATATATCTCTCATTATAATTAAGATATGTAGTTCGTTTTAGCTTTAAAATTCTAAGTGAAATATCGGCTTTCATTTGAGATATTAATCAACAACATTGGGCAAGTGACAGATGAGCTATAAGGCTGAACTAGGTGAACCCGTGCGAATTCGCACGATTATTACATCATAAATGATCGTCTGCCTTCTATGTGCACATAATATGTCGACAATCTATTGTAAAAATAGGTTTTTGGAACGATCTAGCGAGCTGAAAGTGTCTCTGATAGATACTCGATAGGATGCATATTGCAGCATTGTAAGCGATGTTCGTTGTGCACTTGAGTATCCATTATAGTTTTTTTTAGATCTGTATGTCAACCATCATCTCCTAATGGAAAAATCAACGGGTCAGCCATTGGGTCGAGGCAAAATTAGCAATATATTGTACTGTATTGTAATTGGAAAATATATACTCTTCTATTTGCTGATCTTTTGGGTAAACCACCAAGTCACGCCCGCACTTGGTGGTTCTCTATCGTTTGCTCCAAAAATAAAAGCAAAATCATTGGAAGTTATGTCGTTGTATCGGCGCTAATATTCTTTTCGAACTCGGACAATGTGCATTCCGAGTTGTGTATGCTGCTCATCTGGAATATTTTTCTGAACGCAACTCATCACGTTGAAAACTTGCGCTTAGGGATTAACTTTAACCAAGTGTTCAGTCAAGCTGTTCATGGGTTCATTGCTCCAATAGTTGTTGGCTTTGTTTAGCATTCTTTCTTGATTACCAGTTTTGACGTCCGTCATAGATACAAATTTGAGCATATATCGAATGTTTTCCTCACGGTTGTAAGGTGCTATAATTGAGTAATAAATTGTTGCGTACACTTTATACAGAAAAACCCTCCGACATTGTTTTCTTCAATTTAGTAGCTCTTTTGCTTGCCGTTGCGAGCACAGAGTTTTAGGAACGAATATTTTTTGTAGCATCTGCTCAGTCTATCGGTAGCAGTAATAAGGCCTTGAATGTAATTGCTTTGTCGGTATATAAGTAGATTCACTTTCCCTTATGGCAGCAGTATGAAAATCTTTAGCCTCTTACTCTTTTTTCTCATTGAAAATGTAGCGCGCCACATTTCTGACATGTTAATGTCATCCCGCCAAGTGAATGCTGCTGAATCGTTAGATTTGTTAGTAATATTTTTGTCAGTGTAATTTCCCTCTAATTGTTCTAGTTCCGCGTACAAAGCCTTTGTTTGCACACGCACTCCATGCCGTACGTTGTCACACCGTGTGCGAAAATCTTGCCGTACATTGCCCAGCCGTGTCCGACCGCTATAAACACTTCTTTGTCGTCTCTTTCTTAGCATGTTTGAAAGAATATAAAGTGTCTGACCACAACAAATTTTCGTCGTATTGTTCTTTTTCAAATGAAAAAAACAGCTGGGCTGAGTTTTAAACTAATTTCAAATCTATACTCAATCCCACATTCATCTTTCAGTAGAGACCACATGGAGATAGCTAGTCTATTACCTTTGCTTAAATCCCACACAGCTGATCAGAAGTTTATTTGTTTACATTTTCGCTACGGTCAAAACAAATTTTATTTTCAAATAAGTTTTTCGCACTTTTTCGAGTTATATTGCCTAAATTAAAAATCTAAAGACGTTTTCAAAACCTGCATATAGAGACGCGTGTTTTAATGTATAATATGTGGGGGTAAGTGTTAAAATAAAAAAGCCTTGTCGTTAACAAAGTTTTCATGCAGCGTATTAATAATACAGACGTAATTAAAAAATAATTTTTTCTGAAATTTGTTTTTAATCAAGTATGTATATCTCTGGTTCTAAATAAGGTATTTAGTTCATTTTGGTCTTACATTACGCAGTGATATGTTGGCTTTTATTTAAAATATTGATATGTAGAATCGGTTAAGCTGTAAACGAATTTTAAAGCTTATTACGACATAAAGATTAGCTATTTTTAAATTTTACGTTTAATGGTGGATTGTAACTCACCCAAAACTTGTTCGAATTAAATTATCACGGTCTCAAACAAAAGCTGATATTTTACTGAGTCTTTTAAAAATATTCAGAACTCCAGTCCTCCAGTCCTTTCCTGAGAGTCTTTATATAAACGAAAATGTCTGAAATTTTTAATTTTTAATGGGTTTTAGAACCACAAATCACCTGAAACTCAATCTTTTAAAATAATTTATGACTCAAATGAAAGCCAATAATCTACTAAGTCAATTAAGACCTTTACGATTTTTGAGTCTTCTTTGGAACTAGAGAAATCCTTCAAGACATGTAAAACTATACAAGTAAAACGAATTTATGTTGAGTGAAAGCTCATAAAGTCACATAACCTTTAGTCTGATCTTATTGAGAGTCAGCTTACTTGAGAGCTGATAGTTTACTGAGTGGTTTAAGACCAAAATGAATTTAATACCTTATTTAGAACCCGAGATATTAATAGGCCTACTTGACTAAAAACAAATTTCTGAAAAATTGATTTTTAAGTTTAATTGAGCCTTATAGCTTATTTGTCACCTGTCCGATGTTTATAATTGATATCTCAAATTAAAGCCGATATTTTATTGAGTATTTTAAGACCAAAACGAACTACATATATTTATTATAATGAGAAATAGCAGGAAAATAATCCAAAAAAAAATAAAAATACGAAACGTTACGGACGTATGTATAGGGATGTATAGGGTGCAATGTATAGGGATAAATTTTATTTGTGAAAATCTTTTTAACGAATGCATATTTTCAAAAACGGATTTCAGCATTGTAATTAGCGTAAAAATCTAGTTCATAATGATGCGTCACAACGCCATCTTTACATTAAAAATAATTAATTTTATATCCAGTATGGCGGATCTAAGATGGCGGCCGAAAATTATTATTCTGTCGAAATAAAGGAATAGCCACCCAACAGCGATAGGCGTTGGTCCCAAATCTATATTTCAAAAAATGCACGTGAAAATGCAGTGAGGTGACTTTTCAAAAATGATCCAATGTTATTTATTTTTAATAAATTATCGATGATATTTTTTGTTTTTCTGGGTTAAGATGTAATTTAAACGTCGCAAACAAGCAAAACCTTTAAAGTACATGTCAGCAGCAACAAAAAATATATGTGTAGAAAAATTCCCAAGGGGGAGAGGGTTTCATAATGGCGGCCCATGGTTTAAATATTTGAATTTTTTCCTCTTACAACAATTTCAGCCACCATTTTGAAAATCAGATGTCTAATTTTTGGGGTCTGGGCTGAATTTAGTTCCAAAAAGCATGAATCACTTTTCAAGAATCATATAAATCACTTTATATAATTCATGAACCTGTTGTGGACGGCTTAGAAGATTCACCCTGAGTATGCAGTAACAATAATGCAATAATGTACAATAAGTGAGGAAAACTTATTCCTTGATGAGTAAAAGCATAATACTGTCATTTTAATGTTTTGTACGAATGCGGAAATTAAAGTTCCGAAGTAAAAGTAAAGACAAAGAGGCTAATTATCTTCTTTGACTAACAAAATAATTATTTGAAATTAAGGCACACTTCCTATTTAAGCTGAAAGAGGCGCGTTGGTAAAACACCTTAATCAAGGATCTAAAATAATTTTAAAGTAATTTATAGAAGCTAATGCTAGAAGAAACCTCGCGTAAGGAATTGAAAAAATGTTAAAGATTCACTGTAGATTTACGTACTACGAGATACTGGCTCGGTATGTACTGTTATACATATCAAAATGCTATGTTATTATAGTCGATAGAACGAAACTATAACTAGTAAATGAGTATTATAGGTTAACTAGATTAATAAATGTCCAACTACGCTTTGTAATTGACCTCATTTTTCATAATAGAGATTTATTATTATATTACTTAAGCTAGTGAAAGATTAAATATAAGGTGTCTCATTTTACATCTATATATTCTATATTTCTCTATGGGCAATCATTTTTGCGATTTGATTTATGTAATCCCTTTTCCTCAGCCTCTGTGCAGCGTAGCGAAATCGATGCACACCGATAGAATTTACTTTGCTGCAGACCGCACAATCCCTTTGGAATTTATTTTAGTCTTTTAAACATTTAGAAAATTTAATTTTTAATTTGAAAAATTAACATTGGCTTTGTGAGTTGCTATGTTGATGATGGACTAACAACAAAATGTAAACAAAAAAATGTCATCATGTGTAGCTGTTATCACTTGTTACTTTTCGTAAAGATTAGGTGTAGAAATACAATTGAGAGCAGAAAATAGGTAAGACTAAACGTGTTTATAAAACCAAAGTTTTATCAAGCAAAAATCAAATGTTAGGATTCATTTGTAAACACTAGTTAGTATTTGTCCAGTGATAAATCTAATATTAGTATGAAAAAAATTTTAGTTTTCAAACAATTTTAAGCCAAATATTTTTTGGGGCATGGAGTGAAAATATATTATTTGGTTGAAATTAGGTCTTTATTGAGTAGATTGAAGATATCATATTCAAATGTGTTCCATTTTACACATATAGGTAGAAAATAAGTTTGCTCGGTTAAATAAGATGAAGAGTTATAAATTTCCTGATAAAAAGGGAAGAAAAATTGCATTAAGTTGAGTCTCTCCCATACAGTGTACTAACTGACGTGAAACTGGAGTATGACTGGACATTACATTCAAATTGAGTTTTTTTATTGGTCGAGAATGGGTAAATATCAAATTTTAGTGATAGTGAGAGTAAGAGAAGGAAGGAGGGAGGAGACATGGTAAGTATAGAATGAAGGAGAAAAGAGGGAAGAAGGCAGGAAGGGGAGTAGAGAGTGAGGGAAGCAATGAGTGGAGGGTGAGAACTGTGGTAAGGGTTATGAGATAAACCAATTGGATGACTGAATTTTACTTTTCTATGAAGTAATAATTGGTTCAGTGTATACAATACTAATTACTAATCCAGAATATAAACCGTGCCATAAATATACGCCAGAGTTGAGGTAAAGAAGAGTCAAAGATTGAGTCTTCCTCTTTTGCTTTTGGTTCCCGTTTGCTACATAATGTGTTTACTTGAAAAATGAGTCCTATATATACGTAATGTATTTATAAATGCAAAAATCATTATCAAAATTAGCTATTCCTATTTCTCGATTTGGAAATTGGTCGAGTTTGCGACCACTGCCGATCTCTAGTACTCATTAATGCACAAACTTACAGTAAACGATAAGATAATATGTAATAACAGAATAGGGTGAGTTTTAATTGTCGCCCCCCCCTTACTTTTTTTTACATTTCTAAAAAGAACTATCCCAGACCCCGCCCAAACATTATTGGGTAGTAAGTACCTCGTTTTGAGGGGGTACTCATTTTCGGCCGCCATCTTGGATCCGCCATATTGGATCCAAAATAATTTTTTCAAATATAAAAGTGGTGTTGTTACCCATCATTTCAAGCTAGATTTTTTCACTGATTACAATGCCGCAATCCGTTTTTTAATATCTCGATTCGTTCTCAAGATATGAGTACTTTTAATTTATTTATTTTCAACCAATTTTAACATTACAAATTGATAAAATAGGCCCATAGCCACAAAATAATGCTAGATAGTGACGAATAACCACCATCAGTCATTGTTGAGCGATTTACACTTAACTTTCACCAATGTAAATTCTTTAGCCGCCATCTTGGATCCGCCATTTTGAAATGAGGTAAGTTATTTCAAATATGAAGTTGGGGTTGTGACCCATCATTTCAAACTAGTTTTTTGCGTCGAATTCAATGCCGCAACCCGTTTTTAATTATCATGTTTAGTTTTCAAGATATTGACAAATTTCTAATAAAAACCTCAAAAAGTATTAATTTTTCAAAAACTAATTTTTATAGCTAAAAACGGGTTGCGGCATTGAATTCGGCGCAAAACACTAGTTTGAAATGATGGGTCACAACCCCAACTTCACATTTGAAATAACTTACCTCATTTCAAAATGGCGGATCCAAGATGGCGGCCAAAAAATTTACATTGGTGAAAGTTAAGTGTAAATCGCTCAACAATGACTGATGGTGGTTATTCGACACTATCTAGCATTATTTTGTGGTTATGGGCCTATTTTATTAATTTGTAATGTTAAAATTGGTTGAAAATAAATAAATTAAAAGTACTCATATCTTGAGAACGAATCGAGATATTAAAAAACGGATTGCGGTATTGTAATCAGTGAAAAAATCTAGCTTGAAATGATGGGTCACAACACCACTTTTACATTTGAAAAAATTATTTTGGATCCAATATGGCGGATCCAAGATGGCGGCCGAAAATGAGTACCCCCTCAAAACGAGGTACTTACTACCCAATAATGTTTGGGCGGGGTCTGGGATAGTTCTTTTTAGAAATGTAAAAAAAAGTAAGGGGGGGGACAATTAAAACTCACCCTGTATATAGTTAAGGGAAGAAAATAAGGAGCAGCTAAGGAACGGCTGTTTGTTGGTCGTGTGATGTACAATTTACTGCGGGATAAGACATTTGATGGTTTAAAAAACATTTTGATGGTTTCAAAACACCTGTTAGTTTTCAATCTTGTTATTACAATTTCTTAAAGAATTTTTCGTGAGTTCTAAACTTTTTGCATTCCCAAGAGGACGGTCGAGGTTCATTTCCAAAAAGTATTCTTCCTCTCCTTCTGTTGGAGGGGTCTTTGCCCTTGGGTCAAGAAATATCTCAGAATTGTTTTATGCACAAAATATAATTCCAAACCAAACCAAAGTCATTTCATTGAATTTTTGAGGATATGTTGTACATTGGTTAATTCCTTCATATATGATTTATTTCGGAGGTAATCCATACATTGAAAATTGGAATAGTTGGAAATAGCCAATTTTAGTCTGGTAAGGTGAGCCGCATCGGTACCTGACAGTTTAAAAAACCATGTGCACTTGATAACCTGTGGTTTCGTAAAAGTAGTAATTTAACCTATACTATTAAGTATACATGATTTTGAAATTAATTTGGTTCACAAAATTATTGTTATAGAGGGGATTTAAATATTTTTATTTAAATGTTTTTAACTAACTCAGTTTTTGTCCATGTTCGAGTTTCTGACACTAATTTAATTTTAACTCTACCACAAATAAAATAATAATTTTTTATTTATACCTTTACCAGTAAAGGTGTATTGTTGTGAAATATTAAACTTAATAGTGATACTACTTAAACCATCGATACAAATTACAAAAAAAACCGTAGCTCCTTAATGATTCTGATGAGGATAACTCCAAAAGCAATGCTGTCAAACAACTACAATTTTTAATTGAGCTAAATGATACAGATTTCTTCCATAAAATTACTAATTTTAAATATATTTTTTCTAAAAAAATTCAATCGAGTGTAAAACATCATAAGGGAAGACGTTTCGGGATCTTGAATCTGATCCAAACAGCTAGAGTGCGCCATTTTGGTTGGCTGCGGTCACCGCCATTTCCTTCTCCTCCCACCAGTCTTTGCTCTGCTCTGATTGTATGTAGACGTGCTTAGGTCTGATTGGTAATAATTGTGATTAATGTTACTCTTGTTTTGTTTTCAGCATTAATGTTTCGTGTCTGCTTTTACAATTCTCTATTTTAGTTATGTTTTTTGTCCAGGATCTCCTAGCTGTATGTTACTAACCTTGTATTGTCCTAGCTTCTTTTCCACCTGAAGACGGAATCAGATTCCAAATCCCTAAATGCCGTAAAACGTGTTTTTACTAAACAGTGATGGCAAATGTCCGCAAAAATCATACGATAAAATCACCATTTCAAACAATGAATTTCAAACAAAGGATATGCTGTTAATAAAATGACGGATGAGTGCAATACTTATCAACGCGGCCTTTATTTAGGGCGAAGGGTGATCAATATGCAGGCTCGGGTGAATAATCATAACCCTAGTTGCGTTAGTCACCGCTATTGTTAGCGTAAAAGTCCTGTTACGGTACCGTAGAGCATGTCATGTTGTTCGTATTTGCAGCTGATGTATTCCTATAAAAGTAGGTTAAATCATAAGTAACTTGAGAACTATCCAGTTCATTACAATATATTTCATTATCAATAAAGTGAGTAAAATAGATGTGCTGATAAAATTTAGTCCCTTGGTATTGGCCAAAATTTCAGTACAAGAACTAATTGAATTTTACATTAATTTACATAGATGTAAACGGATGACAGCAAAGTACGGTGACGGTGCTTATAAAGCTTATATTATTATTTTTTAATTCCACAAATTTTCTTCAACAGAAATATAAGTATGAGGTAAATCGCAAATCTAGATGGAGGAATGTAACGTTGCAGTCGGGGTTTTCTCGATAAAACATGTTCCAGTGTTCTTTTCTAAGACAAGTGGATACTCGTTGAACAAGAGCTGAGTGACGTCATTATTTGTTTCACTATAAATTCATGCCACAATATTTGAGAGTTTTCATAAGACGATTGTTAAATGAAACTACGCTAGATATTATCATTTACAAATTACATTATCAAGGCAGTTATAAACCCGTAAACAGTAAACTAGATAATGAATAAACTATAACGCTGGTAATACGAAAACTTTGGTCCGTTTTTAGCTGTTGATTAGATTATCTTTTGCAATATAACAGTCATCTCTGAAAATTTCATTAACATAATGTAATCGAAAGGAAGCCAAAGTAATGGAATAATTATTTTATATACCACATGGTTCCGTGCAACAGTTTGTAATTCATCGAGGGATTTATCACAAAATAGTGTGTAATGTAAATTAATGAGACATTGCCATCCAAACTCGACCAGGCATGTCTATTTTAGTGTACATGTTGTTTACCGTATTCCCCATTGCTGAATGTGCCCTACTAAAAATGTGGAGTTAGGAAATCGCCACGTAAATGTGCACTCGTCATGGTTGTTGGTAATCCATCTGAAGTTTTACAAATTTAATATATTTTTGCAATTAGATGTTGCTTAACGGTAAGTATAATTTGTCTACAATATTGTATTTACAATAAGAGGAGCAAGTACTGAACGAGAAAGAAAATACTACTTAATCATATTTTGATTAGGATTTTTGCGGACATTTGCCATCACTGATTAGTAAAAAACAAGTTTCACGACGTTTCGGGATCTGGAATTTCAAACAAAGTACTTAATCATGCTAAAACTTACTTAATCTTTTACTTTTCTCGTACATATATTTTGTCACCTTCTGCTATCTTTTTCGTAGTTATCTATTTTTACTATCGATAGACATTGTTTTGTACCTGAACAAATATTTTTCCAAGTACAAGCTTAAGAAAGTCATAAAGTAATTTCAGATTAAAATCGTAAATCGTATTGAATAAAAAAATAACAGTCTGAAAACAAATTATTTTCTCAGTTTTGTGAATATCTGGTATTATTTACATAGTTTACATGGTGAGAAATCATTTGCAGTATTTAAATTACACCATCCTACTTTATCTTAGTTTCTGGCTGTTTTAGGCTCTTCAACTAATCAGTTTGACATTGACGACTGATTCCATTTAGGGAGGAAGATGAAGTATCTAATTTTTCCAGATGCAAACTTCAGTCGAAGTGAATTTAAATTAAAATTTAAAATCAAAATCGTATTAAATAAAATAGACCGAATGAAATTACTGTTTCCAGTTTCGTGAATATTTTGTAATATTTACATAGTTTACTTCAGTGAAAAGTACTTCTAATAGTATTTAAATTACACCGTCCATTCTATGGTAGTTTCTGGCGGTTTCTAGACTATTTAGTCCAATCAGTTTGAAATGGACGATTCATTCAATCAAGGGAGGAAGAGGAAGTATCGACAGGAAAGAAGATTGATGGCTCAAGACAACATTGAAAATAAACACCAAGTAATAATAATTGTTTACACTTCTTTAACATTTTCTGAAAATTGGACATACTTCAAACTAATCTAATGGAAAAGTAAACTCCATCGTGTAATTTAAAAGTCCGTTAGAAAATGGTACGCGAATAAAGTTTTAGCAGTGTTGTACAAACAATGTAGAGATCATAAAGTTTTTTCACAACGTATTCCATCTGATACTTCTCAATCAGGCCAACTCTAACCACCTGATTCTACTACGCTGAAGAGCCCAGTATTCCAGTAAAAAATAGTATGTAGTTAAGTATATATCAAGCAATTATCGTTCAGGCGATTGAGAGATGATTTACACCAACCATATCATGGTTTTTCCTAGAACCCCTGCCTACGATGTTTGTAAACTATCATGTTCATGATTTTCAGTATCATATGTCTACAAAGTAAGCATGTCATATTTTAATAGAAAAAAGTAAATAATAAAAGCCGTAATGTCCACGGGCCATTAAATTAGTTTTAACTAATTAAGCTGTTAGTAACTAACTTGGTGTACTGACTAAATTTAGATAGTATTAACTTTAGCTTGGGCGGATCAGATGATAAATTTGTTAGAAAATTGTTGAAGTTAGAAATATACTTCGATAGGCATTTAGAGAGCTACACAGTTGTTTGTAATGTAAAGCAGAAATAAGCAACGTGGTAGCGGGACTTCTCAGTTCAACTCTAATTACGACTTCGAACAGCGCCGTCTAAAGCACTTTAATAAACTGTTAATGTAAACAACGTCGTTTCAACTGAACTTTGTTTACATAAGTGAACAAAAGCGTCCAGCTTGCCAATATCAAAGTTCGTCCAAGTCAAAGTTCCGATCGTTGCCTTTACCAAGGTGACACAGAAAGAAGTTTTTTTTAGTTTTGCCTTGCTGTAAACCGTAAAAATCCATTTCGTGGCAAGTGTGTTTCTTTTGTTATTTATGGAAATATTAAAAAAAATAACTATCTTCTTAAATCTGGTGATACAGTAGTTCAATTGATACAATTTATCGCAGCCAAGTCAAAGAAAGGTCTTCTCATCTGGTTACCTTGAGAATACCTTTAGAGCGCTCCGTAGGATATTGTTTATTTTTACACCCGGCTATATGACAGTTTCTGTCTGTTCTACAGTACATTATCTTAATATTTCTAATCAGTTTGAAATGGAAGATTCGCTCAATCAAAGAATTAAACGAATCGGCAGGTAAATCTTTATAAAAGAGACTGATAGGCCTATATGGAGAGATCTGTTGTTATAAAAAAAACTGCAGCTTGTGTTAAAATTGTGATATTTTAGGTATCCACATGTTATGGGGATATGTATTAAATAGATAATTGTACTGATATTATTATGAGGAATGATTTGTGGTTGCACGGGAACTTATTGCATGTCAGTATAATATTTTGTACTTTGTACTCTGTTTCATTTATATTATTGAATGTATTATCATTAGCACATTTTGAATGATTAGCATTTTGAAAATAATATCAAGCCATTCTTGAAATTATTTTGTACTCTATTTAAAATGACTATTATCGTGGAAAAAAATTATAGTAAAACAACAGTATTCAGTCCAGTATTTCAGTAGTACAACAGCAGTCCAGTATTCAAATCAGTCTTGTATTTTCTTGGATTAAAAATAATTTGAAGCTTCTTAATTTAGGCCAGCACTTTAATAATCCTCATAATTACGTGATTCTACTGCTGGAGTATGCAACAAACAAAACAGCATCGAGCCTCTTCTACCTCTATGTATTTCACATGTATTTCACTGGGTAGATCTGACACTCGAATTTTTTTCAAGAAAAAATCAATATTAACAAAAAGTGTTTATATTTTGGGGGTTTTCCTTTAATATTTATTAAAAAACATATATATATATATCCATGCACTAAAGATGAGAGGTAAACAATAAAGATTCTCACAAATCAAGGTTATGAGTAGGTACAATCCCCTTTCAGCTGCATCGCCGATGTATTGACCGGATCCAGCGGCCAGCTCGAGCGGTTTATCTAAGAAATGAAACATGGCGGACCTTACAGTCAAGTTTGTAACTGTTTCTTCAACCAAGACCTTCACAAAAGCGTTCGATGTCTTTGAGCTAAAGATTAATATTATTCCTCCTCCCTTTCCACCGGAAATTGTCACGTCCAAGCGATCTGTCTCTGACAACCTTAGCTCAGACACAAAACTACTTTGACAATGTACAGGGTCTCCGGGCTACAGTTATTAATGAACGAAACGACATACCCAGGGAGGGAATAGTTTGCCTTTGTGATTTCTTAATTTTATATTTTAAAAATTACATTTATTCAATAAATTTTCAGGCGATTTTGTAAGTTTAATACAACGGACCAATAAATGTTAGCACCCACAGTAACAAATAAATACATCAGAGTTTTGGCCACTGTTTTCTCTAAGGATTCAATTAATTACTTAATCTTTATCTGATTTTGATGTTACCCCTTCACAAAAGCATGACACAAAAGGATCACAAAAGCATTTCAACTTTTTGCAGCAATTTTATTCTTTTTATATTTATATAAGTAGTTTTTAAGTTTTTTTTTAACTTATAAGCCTGAATAGACGACTGAATGCTTGTCAATGACAGCAAATAATTTAAATTTAGGTAATTTAAATTTATGTAGTTAGACAAATTAAACATATTGTAAACATCTGTTTAAATTAAACATTAAATAAATTCTTAAAATCAATTTGATTGTCAGTTATTGCATTCCAAAACTGGATAAAAGTGTAAATAAATATGACTACTGCTATAGTTTTTTTTTTTTTTTTATAAATTACAGACTAAAATAGTTGATGTATTGCTCTGGTATCGGAAGGGCCCGTCAATTCTACAATGCGGGTAAGAGGAATTTCTGAGGAAGATGTCTTACATCTTAAACTAAATTATGTTTCCGATGTAGAATTGAATTTCGTCTCGCTTGGCTGTTCACTTTATAAATTTGGATGAAATAATCAAAAATCAAATTATCATCTTTGTTATTCCAATTTCAATACACTAATATATTTTTAATCTTAGTTAATATGAACCAACACTGCGATACCCAACTGTTGACACACTTACCTTAAAACGAGCCCTCAACTTCCTTCAATAGGAAGTCAGTAATTTCTCCTTCATTGCACTGCTCTAAGGGAAATTCTATCTGAAACTTTCGAATGATAGATTTTTATTTCTTATATCTTTTTACACAGTTAAAATTTTATTACCCTTTACTATTTTTGTTAAGTAGCACACAGATAAATTGTTTTCTAGTTTACTTTATAATTTTATCCTCATTAAATCGTCAACCATTCATTTTAATACGTAACATGTACCGTAATTATTACTGTTATTGTTAAATCATTATTGTTCATTTTCAATAATTATGTCTCTAACATCAGCTAGTTACTTTCCATATCGTCTACGAATAGCTAAAGTAATGTTTGAGGGTTACGAGTTAAATGATTAGAGGCAGTTTTATAAATGGATAACGCTATGAAGTCGACGGATAAATCCTCAACAAGTTATAAGAAAGTTTCGAAAAGTTTCATTACTGGACTCGGCTGTCATTGATTAATGGGCTTTAATTCATAATCCCATCTGCTATTAAAGTCAGGTTTTTATCAATGCAAATTTTAATCACTCAGTACTAGGCTTACCATACGTCAGGGATTTCCCCGGACAGTCCGGATTTCAGGCTGGCGTCCGGGGAAACCTCCAGGGTTGAATTTTGTCCGGGGTTTTAGTCAGCCTGCATAAAAAAAGGAAAACGCAGGCTGATTTAATTTCCTGATGTAAATTCAATACTAAAAAGGTCCCAGTCAAAAAACTAATCTTAGCGGCCATTTTTCCAAGATGGCGCCTGTATTTGTGAGTTTACAATAACAAAGTAAATATAAAAGTTCTAGATCATCAAAATCTCTGCAACTTTTTTCGGTAACCGTTTTAGTAAGATTAATAACTAAGCTGCACCGGCCACAAAATACTTTTTATCAGCCATTTTCCGATATGGCGGCTTTATCAATTGTTGTACAACAACACATTAAATATAAAAGTTATAGACCTTTTCAAACCAAGCTACTTTTATAAAAACAGTCGTTTTCTAAACTTAATAGTAATCATGATATGCATAGCTCAAAAACTTTATTTTGGCCGTCATTTTGGCGGCTTGAGCACAAGTTTAATGTTCGAAAAAGTGATGGGTTTCAAAAGTAACATATCAAGGAACACATGGTAAACAATCCCGCCTGGTTACCCGATTTTTTGAAAAATATTTAAAATGGCTGGTCTATTATGGGGAATAAGTAAAATTCTATTACTGGCTTATTTCTTAACATGTCTTAATGAAACATGGTTTATGTCTTCATGTAGATGAGATCTAATGTATCTTATTTTAAAATCACCGATATTTCCATTTTTGTGGCAGCAAACCTGCATACTCATTACCCGTTATTCTTATGCAAAATAAAAAGATTCTATATATTAATTATTTATTAACCTCTCTTGATAAAAACATATGGCTTTTTATAGTTCAGATCTACAAAACGTTGAATTAAAACTACTATTAACATACTTGTTGCAGCAAACCTTCATACTCATTTCCCTCTTATGGAGCTTAAAAAACATTTCATAAATCGCTATGATGGATTTAAAAATGTTCTTTTGCATTATTTGAAATCCGCTGAGTATGGATATCTGCTGCAATGGGGGCATTGTAACCAGCATGAGTCTGCTGCAACGGGGGCATTGAAACCAGCATGATTAACCTTTATTGTATAACAAGGCAAGAGCAATTATTTACTGAAAAAGTTAACTAAATTCAAGATCTGTAGATTAAATGAGAATAAAAATATTATTAGCCTATTGGTTAAAAATAGAGCCTCAAACGAGTTATCAGTAATATGCTCCCTGTGGTTGGTCAATGTTAATATAGTATATTACGCAACTAGTGCGGGAAGTAGGTGTTTACGTGCGAGCATGATAGTTCACGCGCGACGCTTGCGGAGCGCGGGAATTTCATGCGAGCAACGTAAACACCTTCCCGGATGAGTTGCGTACGATAGTTTTCGCGACACTACCAGCAACAAATATACAGGGTAAGTAAAAAACAACACTTCTATGAAAGTAAAAGATTTAAAAAAAATATTAAATAAACTGTAGTGTCAAAATACGAATAAAACTATATTTATCTGTGCGGGGGAGATAACAAAAAGCGTTATCTCTGCTGTTCAGCGACCGAGTAAGCCTTTCTAGGAATACGTCTTATCGTCACACAAACGGCAACAATTGAATAAATAATACTGTTTTTTATAACTTATCGCTATTAACTGTACGTAGTCGCAACCTGGGAAACCAATTTAGTTTCAATTGAGATATTATGGTCGTCATAGTTAAAATGTGTATGTTGTGTTTGTATGTAAATTGTGTGATATACTTTTTTTCTTGAGTTGGCAACATTGAGCGTTTACCGCACTCGTGCGGTAAATGCTCAATGCAAATTCTTTACCGCACTCCAGCTGATTTGTTACCTCACTACAGCTGATATTTGCCGTACTCTTTTGTAAACGGCGACTTCCCACACTGAAACGGAAGCGGAAATCGGCTACTTACTTGTGTAGTGTTGCGAAAATTAATAATTGTTGTCCCAGCTGAAGGTTAGGTTTCAGGTCCACTTGGGACGTCACGATTTCATTACATTGTTGACAGAGATAACCTGATTACAATTATTCTCTTCTTCTCTACATACCTTGAGCTGAGTACACCACCATCCCAAAAGACTCCACGCTTCGCTGTCTAGTTTTTTACTACTTTATCTTGTTTATGGATCTATTTGTTTTAATAATCTCAACGGAGGAAGAAAAAGAGTCAGTTCAATGAAGGTGATCTATATTTAATCCTAGACAATACATTTAGGATTCAGATCCACTGACAATGCGAAGTTCAGTAATTGCAAACGCATATTTAATGTTGGCAGAACTGGAAGCAAGGAGGAAAGTTACGATTGGTGCAATCCTTTGGAGTGGTTGGAAACAAGTTTGTTGTTGGTTCAATTCAGTTTTCCGAGGAAAACGTTTGTTTGTTACCAATTTTTCCACTGTCTTCAACCCATCACTCTAATTTTACGATGTATGTCATTTTATGTTCCATTTCATTTTTAGAGTTAATTTCCCTAAACTTCAAACTTACACGTTAAGGTGAAGCTGAAGAAAATAATTAATTACAACAAACTGTATCATTATGATCTTAGCTCAACATTTTAGAGTTAATTTCCCTAAACTTCAAACTTACATGTTAAGGTGAATCTGAAGAAAATAATTAATTACAACAAACTGTATCATTATGATCTTAGCTCAACATAATTTCTTTAATCAATTAAAACCCCTTTCTAAGTAATTTTCTGATGGCGAAATTATAAATCAATGTATGATCCTCAACCAATCTACGATCTATAATTTTCGGACATACCCTGTATAAACTGACTTCTTGTGTTTATTGCTCAGGGCACCATATATTATTTTCCGTTCCAGGTTATTTTGAAATTAACAGCTGAAGTTTATAGCCCGCAGTTTATAGGTTTATAAGTTTATAGGTGAAATTAGGGCCGGTTTCATCAGCCCAGTTTATGAGATCTGGTATGAACTAATACCCCCGTTGCAGCAGTCCTGCATACTCAGCGAATTTCAAGTGCATAAATAAATAATTTAAATGAAGTCTCGCATCAAGTAAAATCAATATACATTCAAAAGAGAGCGTGCAAAAATACTCTCCTAGTGGCTTTTAAGATCAACAGGCTATAAAAAATAATAGCCTATACTTGGCACGAAAATGCAATGTTCAAAACTTCAAAACAGCTGGCTTTTCCAATTTAATCGTATGGGGAAATGACCAGCTGTTTAAGTTTGAGTAAAAAATTTCATAAACATCATCAGTAAAAATCTGTATTCGCTATAGTACATTTATTTGACACATTTAGTTATCTGGCCTTTAAGTAAGCCATATGTCTGTATCCACCATGTGGCTTTGAATCAAACATCAGCTCACATGTTTTAATGTAAACAAAGCAGACGTTTTGGATCCCAATGCTACTTCCCAATGCTACTTAAATGGCAGTTATTTTATGTTATTTTTTGTTATCTAGCAAACTTTAAGAAATTGCAGTACTTTTCCTGAGTCCCTGACATTAAAACATTTAATTTGA
Source organism: Flexamia atlantica (assembly GCA_035578135.1). Lineage (NCBI taxonomy): Eukaryota > Metazoa > Arthropoda > Insecta > Hemiptera > Cicadellidae > Flexamia > Flexamia atlantica. Next base: position 31,079,541 of record JAQJVK010000003.1, read on the forward strand.
GCCCTGTTCCCTCATCCTGTGATTTGCCAAATGCCCACAATTGGTATTCAAAAATAAATTATTCTTCATAAGATTAGTATGGAAAAATGCAGGTTTGCTGCCACAGAAATTTGAAAATGAGGTATTATAGGCTACAATCCAATATATCTAAACTAAATAAAGCCACATAACATGTTTTATCAAGATATGCTGAGAAATAAGAAAGCTATCCAATTGCATTTACCTCTCATAAGGTTAACATTGGGAAAGAGAGTACACAAGTTTGCTGCCTCAGGAATTTGATGATTTGGATATTTTAAGCCATAATCAAGTAGATATTAACTGTATGAAGCCTCATGCCATTTCTTATCAGTATATTTTGAGAAATGAGCGAACTACACAACTTATTTTATTACCCATAAGGTTAGCATGTAGAATGAGTATGCAGGTTTGCTGCAATAGGTATGTTAAAACTGGTTAGTTTTAATTCATTATTTAGTATATCTTAACTAGAAGAAGCCATATACCAAGTTTTGTCAAGAAATGTTAAAAAATAAGTAAGATATAGAATTTTTTTATTTCCCTTAAGGATAACATGGGGAATGATTATGCAGGTTTGCTGCCACAAAAATTGAAATTTCGGGGATTTTTGACTAAAATACATTATATCTCATCTAGGTGAAGCCACAAACCAAGTTTAATTAAGATATGTTGAGAAATGAGCGAGATATAGAATTTTACTTATTCCCCATAAGGTTAACATTGGGACAACGTACTGTGTTTACCACTTTCAATATCTCGGTAACCAATGGACATAGAGCAATGATTCAAAATACTAAATTGTTTGTTTTTTTGAGGCGAATCCAATGGTGCCAACAAAAATTTGATTAATTTCATTTTTTTATGTAAAAACCCCAAAAAAACCCATTTTTGGGGGGGTTATTCCCCCTTTACCCCCCCTTCCGATGGTCCGATCGGGCTGGTTTACGAACTTGTCCAATCGATCACCACTTTACATGTCTGTACCAAATTTCATTAAGATCGGACCATATTTACGGCCGCTATCGTGCTCACAGACACATATATATATAGATAGATAGATAGATAGATAGATAGATATATATAAATTCGAACGAATGGTGTTTTTTGCTTCTGGTGGCCCCAAAACGAAAAGTTATCATGGTCTCGGGCTTAGGTCTTACCATGAGACCTACGGTAATAGCTTCTTCCCTATAGGGGAAATTCGCTAATAAAACCATATGTTATACATTGGGCGCGTTCAGTCGGACTCAACTGAGAGTTATCTACATACCAATGATAAGCGAACGTAGTGGGGGCTTTATCACCTACCGATCATTGTCGTGCGGTGGGTTCGGTAAGAAATCGGACATTGTATACTGTCAAGATGCGGTCCGGATTTACCATTCGAGCTATGGTAATCGGTATCTCACCGGTGAGTGCGGCTGAACGTGCCCATTGTAAACTGTTTATTTAAAACTGTACTGTATAATTTGGAGAAACCATCCCATATAAAATTTAAAATTTTTGTAATGAGGGTCGTTTCCTATCCAACCAACTGATTAAACCCCAATCGCACAACCATTGACTTTATACATATATATACTTTTTAATCAATGGTGAACTAAGTTTGGCCAACACCGTTAAATCATTTATAATAATAGCGTAAAATATTGTTTTAATTTTCAACTAAAGCAATTACGGCTCGAACAATATTACTGTACTGATCTTTAAATCTGCACAGAAGCTATTAAACATTGATTTGAGGGCTAATAGGCCTCATAACAACTTGCGCCAATTCTTGGTATTCCAAAAATAAAAATAAATCTCTTAACATTAAATCGGTGAAAAGAAAATCGGAACTTTAAGGGGTACTTTGTAAAATAACATTCTTGGTAAGCCTTTACCGAAGGTGAAAACATCGTTTGCGTGATGAAAATACTCAAGACTGGTTTACAACAGCTAGGCTCAAAGTGCTCAATGTAGGGCGGAACTGCGGCGAGTAATTGGCAAATCTGATCGAAAGATAAACTTTTGCTTAAATAGGATATTTTTTTAATTATTTCTTTAAAGCCGACTACTAACGGTTTAATTATCATAAGGAAATTTTTGCTGTCACGGTAAAACAATACGATAAACGTTAAACAGTATTTTTTAACATCTTGTTCAATGTATAAAATCTGCTGATTTAAACGTTTAACCTTTAATGTGTTGTTTTACCGTAGATTGCAAAAACTCCCCTTTATGAAAAATGAAAAAATCAGCCGATTTATCTGTTTTGACGTTTTAGATTGCTAAAACTCCCCAAAGATTTTTTTTTCGCTTTAAGTAGAAATTAAATTGTTCGATCTAAACTATATACCACAAAATAGTTATTACTACCTGTATGCGTCCTCCGCACGATTGGATAAATAAATGGAAAATATCAGTAGATCCAATGGAAACCAAATACAAAGCACTAAAATCCAAAAGAAAAGTAGGCCTACAAAATGTACTATAAAAACCCTACGGGGCGATGCCTGTAGGTATTTTAATGAAGTAAATAGGACTATGTGTTGCAACGGTCAAAGGCTTACCTTTGAGTGCGACTAGGCGTCCGTCCGGTTGTATTTGTGTGTATACCCCGCACAACAAACACTCAGAAACTTATTAAGAGTACTCTTCTTCATACAATAATAGTATATATTATTTTTTTTTAAGAATACATAAAAGTGAAAAATACAATAAGAGTTTTCTTTAATACATCCCTTTTTCAGCCGTTCTACTCAACCAATTTTACGATTGATGTGTCATTTTAAAGCTTATAATAAAGCGCACCGGAAACTGATAATTAAAATTGGCATTTCTTTTAAGGCTTCGACCCTCAAGCCACTGATTTATTTATTTCCAAAGGGCGCTTTCAACGCCCCAGTGCTGAGCAACTTGCGTCAGCGCGGTTTTAAAATGTTATTGTAATTTAACAGCTGATTACCTTTAGATCGATTTTTAAGTGGACCTTGTTTTTAACCAAAGCCAGATTGTAAACCAAAAACATATACTGTATAGTGTGAAACTGTAAACAAGATTTTATACATTTTATGAAAACTAATTCTTAAATGGTAAACATTTTTGGTAATGGTTGCCTAATTGAGGTAGGAAAATCATTCTTTACGGTACAGAAAGAAGTAGAAGGCAAAGAAGGAAAATTACTGTATTAATCATTAAGTAACTGGGCAACGCCTCGATTAGGGGAAAAATACGCAGTCTTAGACAAGAACAGAGAATTGCCGAGAGACAAAGACTGATAGAACATCAGAGGGACACTGCACCAACTGTACCTACTTGCAGCGACTTTAAACATGGTGTTAGGGCATGAATACACGAAGAAAAACTTCTGGTATGCCATTGTCGCTCCAGAAGACAAATTAAAATTTATAGTGCTGGGGTGATGAACAATGTGTGAATTTTTTTCAGCTAAGCTTTTATTTGTTCATGTGAGACCTTTAAATTACCCTTGAAAGGTTAACTTGATTAATAACGGCGAGTTTAAAGCCATAACCCGCAGAAAACTTATAAAACCAAAAACACATATGAAAAAAACTTTAAACAAGTGAGTTTTTGAAGTGATTTGTTGCGTTTTAGTTTTAATATAATGTTCGTCTGTTTAGTAAATATTTCTCCTATACTTCCTCTAATCGTCGGCGAGTTTCTTACGAACAGAAATAATATTAAGATGCGCAATTTCCGCATGGCCTCCCTAGTAGTATACATTATTTCTTCAAGGAATACATAAAAGTGAAGTTTCCCAGTCTTTTGCTGGAGATTTTTTTATATTTAGGAATTTGATAAATATCCAAAATCCTATTTGTCTATAAAAACATTAAAAATTAAATTAAGTATATCTCTATCTATAGAATCTCAAAACATAAGAACTCTAGAATTGATGTGCCACAGCCAGGTTTAGCCTACGATTGCATATTTTCGGTTCAGAAAATAACATCGTTAGTCCACTTATACGTCCTATAGAACGGTGTGGGATGTCTCTAAGCGACAATGCCTCGGTTACGTCTGTAGTCCAGGGTCCACTCTGACCGCCTGTGTGAACTAACCAGGCGGGAAAGGTTGTTACATGAGTCAAATGGCCCCTAGGCACTAATTAGTGGGACTTTGGCTACTTTTCAAGTTTGTGATCACCCATGTATTTTTTCCTTATAATAGTCATGCGTGTTCTTATTACTACTTATTATGTCTTGATTGTGATAAATTTGTATGCTTCAAGGTCATTAATTTTAAATTTATACTAATTTTGGCTCAAACTAATCCTTCTCGTATTTACTTCGTTTAACAAATCGGTATGATTTTTTAATTTTATTTTGTGATTTTTAATCACAACAAATTTGGAACGGAGATCTTGATGGATAATCCTCAATGAGTTACGTCTCCAGCGGCACCGTGAGGAGCCCGTTGTATGGTGTTTCCGAAATCTGAAATACATAGAATTTGATCTTATGAACTGTTAGGGAACATATTACAAACACATATTACATCAAGAACTTATACATAGTAATGCAGGAGATAGTTATTCATTTAACGGCAACAATAGAGTTTAAGTGGTGTAGGCCTACACATGATCTTGATTAAGAGGATTGCCGGAATATGATATGACCACTAAAAATAATATCTTCATGAACAAACGTATATGTAATTTTAACATCATAATTATGGGAGAAAATACTATTCCACGAAATTGTATGCCAAAAGAATTATTATTGTTATTTCAATCAACTGAAATTTCACCGTCACCATGACGGTTGTAATTAATATAAATCCCAATAAACCTGGTCCCGAAAAAGCTGCCCCAGAAATTCATCCCCAGCGGTCAAATACATTTTGGTCGATTAAGGAAAACCGCCACCAGAAAGTATCCCCAAAAATGTGCTTCGCAAAGTATGGGTCAACATTTTACTGTTGCAGTTGATTGTATTAATTACGTTTAAATCGACGACTACGAGATCGATTATTACATGAGTAATACTTGATTTCGTAGTCGTTGATTATATAAATAATACTTAAACAACAAATCGTACTTACGATTTGTTGTTTAACGGCATGCATGTAGAACGACACGACATGCACTTGCATGTCGTATCGTTCTAGACACGGTGTAGGGAGTGAAGTGCATCAAATGTGTTGTTAAATTTTGTGTCAACTACTCACTGTTAACGACGACTGTCAACCACTCCACGAAATCATGGTGAACTTCGAATTTCAGACTAATTTCAAATTACGATAAAAATCTGCATCGGCGTAAAACCTATAACAGTGAAAGGACCTAGGAACAGAAAATATTTCCTGTCTTTTTAAGAAACAGGAAATCCTTCATGTTTGCTCTCTACTCACTGCCTGTGACCATCTGCTCCAGGACGCGTCGCCTCGCCGCCTCCAGGTTGTCCTGAGCCGCGCGGTTCACCCGGTGACCGACGTACCAGAACACCGCCACCACCCCCAGGTACTGGGCCACCGCCTTCACCACCGCCACGTCCATCTGTGATGGGAAACGAGATAAAATAGTTCACAAATCGGAATGTTTTGTAAATTTAAATCGCTAAGCCTATGAAAAGCTGATTTGTTTTGGTTTTTGTTTATGTTTTTGCAGCTGATATGAAATATAGTTTGTTTGTAGGTTGTTATTAAAGTTTTTGGAAAGACTAAGGAAAATTCATAAGCTTAGTATTCATAAATATTAAAGGTATTTTTTAAAGTTATGAATATTAGGCTTATTATTATTGGACAAATAACTTATTAAATTTTATTATTTTGAAGTTTAAATATTAAAGATTATAAGAGAAAATAAATTGCTCGAATTAAAGTTTTGTGGTTAATTAACAGATTGTGGTTAGAATCCCAAGATAAACTGTAGGTCCCGTAGTTGCCATTGGCTGTTGGGCTATTGATTAACAGTCCTGTCTAAGGAACATATCGACCTTATAGTAACAAGACTATAAGATCGCGCCACAATCGTCCTACACTCATCTCTCATTCTCATTCATACTTGGCTTAAATTTAAAATACCTGCCTGGGTAGATCGTCATTTCGAAGTAAAGTATTACTATAAAGTATAAATATTTATATTTATTACGAGTTATAATATTTCTATTTTATATTAATTATATATTAGGGGCCTATATACTATTTATATCCAGGCGCAAACAATGCGCTGATTAATATGTGGAAGAAGGAGACAAGGCTCTTTTCTAGTAACGTTAGTTACTAAATCAACAGTAATAAATTGAATGACTAAAGTAATCAGTAATTTATGTTTCTGTTGATTAGTGAAGGTTTAATAATGAGAGACCCACGGTTAATTTAGTAATTACTGCACTGAAAGTGTTCCAAAATAAAAAGTAAATGTTATTTCTTTAAACTGAACAAAGAAATTTAGTATAGTTAATTGTAAACAACCAAACTCGTAAACAATTATGTCAACCTGATATTTTTAAATGTTAAAATTCTTAAAGCAAATTCTATCCAAGTTTGCACTCCTAAAAACCCTGAATTAATCCTGTTGTACTAAGCTGTATGGCTTTTATGGATTAAAGTTCATATGTGTTAATCATTTCTCTTGTTAGCTGAATAAAACAAAATCCACTTCTATATTCCTTTTGAAAATAAACAAAACATTCTTTTTCCTCCACCTACTATTTATAGTCGTCTTTTAGTCCCTGGAATAGAATACTAAAGTACTAGTTTAAACTCCATGGGATTTACTTGCTTACTTTTAGTCCCATGGGACTAAAAGTAATCTCATAAGAAATGCATGGGAAGAAATCCGGCAACGCCGCGGTGGGCAGTGAGAAAATATGGCAACACTGACGATTTTAATTCGTTTCTCTATGTTGAAGAGAGTGTCCCAGAATCCGAGCGTCCGTTTCCGTTGTCTACAGGACAACGTATCCATTTTGAGTTTGCTGTAGTTTAGGCCATATTCCTGCATATTTGTGAACAAATAAGTTAGGCCTAGAGTATTTTAAAGAAGAGTGCGAATAAAATGGTTAAAATTAAAGCCTAAATACCTTGCATTATTCATTTATATAGGCTATGTGATTGTAATGCAGTTTGTTGAAGCAAAGGATCATCTGAAGGTAAAGTTACAGTGTTATACCTAGTTATTGTTAACGGTGTAGGTGGAGGAAAAATTTTATGTGCATCACGGGACTAAAGTACTTTTTCTCCCTCGGGAAATTGTCGCCCTCGGCTTCGCCATCGGGCGACAACAGTTTCCCTCAGGGCGAAAAAGTTGCACTTCAGTCCTTAGATGCACAAATAACTATTAATGCTTTGTTCTAAGTAAGTGTCCAACTTTGTATTTGTTATTATTTAATTTCGTTCAGAAGAAAAGTTTTTCTTTCTTATAAACATTTCCTCACAGTTTTTAACTATGGGTGCTCTTGTGGCATTTGAATTTCAAATAAGAATGACGTTTAGGGTCTCTTCTCACCTCATTAAACAGGTCTTTGTTGTTGTTTCGCTTTTGCTGCCGTTCGTCTCATATTTTCCATATTGTGTTCCTTGAATATTTATAAACAAACTATATCTGTATAATTGTATTCAAAGTTACTTATAACAATGTGTGGAATATATGCTGGATATAAATAAAAGACGTCTTACAACACTTAAAATATATTTAGACTCATACTGTACTCATATACAAGACGGTAAATATACATACAAGATGGAAAATGGCGATCGATTTCGGTTGGTGACACCAACCATCATCAGGCCATGAGAGAGTATAAGTGTAAATATATTTTAAGTGTTGTAAGACGTCTTTTATTTATATTCAGTATATAAAACAACACTTGTTTATCATGCTTATCAAGAAGTTATTTTGGAATATATGGTAACAAGAACGTTACATCTATGATGTGCGAATTAAGTATATAATTTAAATAGAAACACGTGAGAATATTGAATTTAAGAACAAGTAAGTCATAAGAATATGTTAAAGCTATTTTTTTTATTTTTGAAAAATAGAGCTATTATTTTACTTAAGACTTAAGATATAAAGTTTTGTCATTTTCCTACTGCAAAGCTTTTTTGTTGTTTTTGCTATTGGTATTTTCATTTGAGATGTAACGACCTGTAATTATAAACTGAACCATCAGATTTAAGTTTTAGAAACACAATAAATTTTCACCATTATTTAGTGCATTTTTAAATTACCAGAGGTCCGTTACATGTAAATGTTATGTGGCGCAAACCAAAGCTACAGTGCATAGGAAATTGCGTGTCCAAGATACCTTAATCCAAACTATGCAGCAAGTTAGGTCGTAAAACATGGACCGTGCTACCAACTTGTATCAAGGTTGCCGTTATGACCGTTATCCTCCCGTTGTCCATGTTACAACATTTAACTACATTTTTTTCCTTTTATCGAATGTAATTTTTTATTTAGTGTATTTTCTGGCGTCTCATCTTAAATTTGTAATATCTATTGCCACCTAGCGTCCTAAATTGCGAGATCTGAAATTACTTAAATTGTTATATTATATTCCTTGATTTTTTAATGCAATTTAATATGTTCGACCATTTTTTTAATTAATCAATATCATAAGCTACTTGCATTGTAATAATTGAATTCTTTTTGAAACTATTAAGCATATAAACATACCACGCGAACTACTCATATTTTCATTCTCGAGTTTAAAGAGGTTGTATTTTTGAATATTCGAAGATTACTTTTTGATGAGATAAAGTTTGTGCTTTTCAATTGAACCCATGCGTGATATAAAAGTACCCTGACAAAACTCTCGCTCTTTCTCGATAATGTATCCTTCGCTGCCGCCTTATTGAAAATATGGAAAGTGTAAGATCAAACGTCTCCAAAAATATGGTATCCTTTGAAACCTTACGGAAAGAGATCTTACTGTTCCAAACCAATAACAGGGCCTTTATCTTACAAAAGAACGGCATAAGTAAAATTGTTATTCTTTGTTTCAAAGGATCGCAATATTCTAAATATATGTAGAACTACAAATAACAACTATACTTTTAGGATCATTTAGAATTAGCACTCAAAAGCTTTACTTAAATGTAAAATATGTCGATCGATGAGTAATTTTTTTTCAATATTTAACATTAGTTATAACAAATAAATTACAAACTGTATACATTTTATATGTCTTTTTAAGTTCTGTTATCGATTGTTACATGTTTTGCTAAGGTATTTTCTATGTATTATACGTATAAATGTTTATAGAATTTTAGAAATGGCTTACGAACCCAAATATGATAGCATTCAGTCTTGTTAGTTATTGCTATGCGGAACTGTAAATATACAATTTTTACTGTAAAAATGTAGGCAAATGATATAAAAATCACCGATGTCGTCTCTATGAGACCTAATGCCTCTAATAACGCTTCGCCTCTAATGACGGGTAGAACCTGTAATGACCTCATTTCGTCCGGTAACCAATAATTCCATATTGTACGAATCATGTGCGCAATGTGTTTAAAAAATATTATTTCGTGCCGAAATAGTTCTTCCTAGTTTTGTATCTATTTAACGACTTACACAAGTGGGTTAGAAGATCATAGTCTCATTTTCAGGGATATTTTTCCCGTTTCTCTCAATGCAAACCAATCACAATCAACTCACGTTAATAATGTTAGTCTATTGCGAATCGTTTGTATTGGAAGACTCGTTGTTTCTGTAGTGGGGAATCGGGGTTTTCTTTCAACCGCGATTGAATATCGTCGTATACCTCTTGATATTGAATCAGTGGTAAAATGATGCATGGACGCGGACTATCTACAGTTGAAGGCAAGTGAAAAAAAACATATAAGAAAGAAGGAAAAGAACTACGCAATCACGGTCGTTGTTGGAAGACAACGGTCAAGAGATTATTGGATGTTCTGATTAGCGAATGGCTCAAGAAGAAGTCAGAATGAAAGTTAATAATAACCTATCTTGACCAGTTGGAGACTGAAAATCGATTTGAAACTAAAATAAGTAATACCATAAAGTTTATGAGGTAGAGAGTATTATGCGGGAGGCAGAGGAATGTACGTCAACTTTTTGTGTATCATACACGATTTTTATGAGGATAAGTACAATGGAGGCTTTAACGTATGATCAAGAGATTTTAAGTAAATCACAACATCTGTGAGAAAAAAATGAATAATGAAAGAATATGGAACAGGGGACAGCAAATTTCTAATTACAACTTTCTGTGGAAGGGTAAAGACTAAAGCAAAAGGGGATTGTGGTCAGTCTGAGAAATTATTAAGGATTGCGAGACGAGTTAGAACGGTGATCCAAGATTGCTAGAACCAATTTAATCGGCCATTTACAAACAGTTCATTTGCAAGGGATCTATTCTAAATTGAAAATTATTCGTTGTCAGAATCGTCTTAATTATTAATTCTCAAAGGACAACTTCAATCAAAAGAAATAAACCTTGGTTAAGTGAATTAATTAATCATTCTCTGATAGTTTCAAGACTATACACACGTTTTGTTAAACGACTATATTCTTTGATCAAAATCTGCTCTTTACATTTTCTTAAAAAAATTTTTAAATCACAATTAATCTTTAAAAAATCTTCGCGTGCCATAGTAGTCTGCAGACCACCTGTAACAAATATTACAAATATCAATTGCGAAAACACAGGTTTTTGTCTTTTGCCGTCTTTTCCAGTTCTCGAAGTATAAAACTCTCCTCGTCCGCGTAAGTTGAAAAATCGTATAGGACAATTTGATACCCTGCCACTGGTACTCTAGCCGTCTAAGTTATGCATTTAGTGAAGCTAGGAATAATCCGCCGAGAGGAAATAGCCGGTAAAATACAGTAATAAATTGAATACAGTATTTGCAACACCCCTTACTACGCTAATAAAAAAATTGGTTATTTAGTTTTATAAAATAAAAAACCACATATAATTACACTTAAGATTGTCCAGTCAACAAAATAGTTTAATTATAAACATTTTCAAAATTCATGTAAGCAAATACTTCCGAAATTATTGAGTTGCTGTATAAAAGGTTGGGTAGTTGTGATTTTTGGACAAGTTGTTAGTTTTGAGCTGGGGCTGATAACATGAAATCCAAGATTCCGACATCGAGCTTCTCTGGGTTGCCAAAGGGCGAACCACTTTCTAGTATTTTAATTTAAATTTCAACACATATTTTAAACGCAGTGTATCCTACAGAAATTTATCAAATTAAAAATTTAAAGAAAACTAAATTTCATACAATTTGAATGCTTTTGCAGCTCTTTGGCTTAGATTGATTCGGAGATACAGTCCTTCAAAAATAAAAATAAATGTTCTTCCATTTGATTAGCGTAATGTCCTTTTGATTAACATGGAAAATGTTGAAAATTTCGGAGGCCACGAGGCCACTAGGGAAGGGCCCTAAATAGTTGGAACAAAATAAAACCTTCATAGCTGCAAAAGCACTCAAATTGTAGGGGATATTTAGTCCTCTTCAAACATTTGTAATTTGATAAATGTCTGTATAGGATGCACCGTTTATATTGTGTCGGAATTCAAAAGAAAATATCAAAAACTTTTCTTCTCCTTGTGGCAATCTGGAGAAGCTTGAGGTTTAAACTTTGGATTGTAGGTTATCAGCTTAACACTAACAACATAAACAAAAATAACAACCACCCGACCTTTTGTACACTACAAAGTATCATTTTAGTGGACTAACATAAGTATAATTAATTTGTATTGCTAGTAGGTCAAGTGTATTATGGTTTGGTAAATTTAACTACTTAGTTAGCTTAATCATGGAATATTGTTACTAAAACAAGAAAAAACCTAATTATAATTTTAGACTTAACACAATTAAGGTAGGCTGCGATGACAAAGGCTACAGGAATGTCGATGGAATGTTTCCCTTAAAGCCTGTAAAGCCTAAATTTCAACTTAAACAACTCGATCCTCAATTGTTACAGTAATTTTAACGAGTTAGGAACGCTTTGTCAAAACTACCCGGTACGTACATTTTTATAATCGCGCTGTATAGATTAATACTTATTACTCAAATTTAAACATGCAGTCGTAAAATGTGTCCATGTACAATTACAACATAATAATTCATCTTTAACATCAAAGTCACCATTCGCTGCTCATAATCATTCGTTGTATCGGATAATAAAGGAAATAATTAATTTTATCTAGTTTAAAATGTATACTTTTAAACCACCTTAAACGGGGTTTCCCGACTATTTTTCATTCTTGATCAGCTTTCAAAAAATTAAGTGTAGGTTTTTTATTTTACGAATAAACATGAAAAGTTAAATGCATCCGTATTAATATGATTTTGCTGAATTGGTATTAACATAAAAATGCGACCGTGTGTGCTGTTTACAGGCAGTACAGTTTTTTTTCTGATAAAAATTATATCGCTTAGTCCAAAAAACCTAGTTACCATTATTCTATTGCTCTTGTAGTTTAATGATTAAAATTTGTATAAAACATAAGAATTTACCGAGATTGAAAGTTGATTTTCAACCATGTTAGGGAATTATTAACTGTCAATAATCTATCAGACCTAAGCCCTGTATTGTCAATCGCCCTGAGAAGTTCAGATAAGTGATCCTTATTAGTTACACTTCGCCGAGTTTTTAGAACATAAAATATGAATTTCGCTTGACTTATCTGCAACAAGTGAATGATTGCCTTCGCTTATTTCTAATTTTTTACATCCATTTTGTTAAAACTGTAATTGTTACTTTGAAAACAATGCAAAAAAACTTTGCAAAACTTAAGTTATCCATATGCAAAAACGTATTCCGAGAGTAGAAAATATAAAACATTTAATCAAGTTAATGTAAACAGTGCGAGCAGATATTATTAACCTTGCTGATGTTAAGTGCTCCAAGCAAAAAATGTGTTATAAAATTTACGATCACGTAAATTTAAATTGTGAGTTCCTTGGAAAACTTGTTGGTTTTCCCATAAAAGTGAAACGTTTTCTTGGGTTATTGTTAGTTAATTAGAATAACAAATTTAATATACCAGACTTCTTCTTTCAAGGAATACCTCTTGGAAATAAATAAATACACGCGAGTTTCTCTGAATAGTAATTTCTCAGTGTTTTGCTCTCAAGTAGGTGTTGTTATAATTATCTTGGAGTAATGTTAAAATCATACATGACTTTACCAATTAGTAATGTTGTTAAGTCAATACATAGAAACATCAAATTTAATAGCAGCCTGATATTTTACTCCAGGGGTTTCTCAAGGAAATCATCGTTTTAATACATAAATATAAATTATAAAAAAGGAATTATATCTTTGGTGACTGGTTTATTTTGTATATTTATATAAGAAAGAGAAACATACTAAAGGATTTTGCAAACAGTTGTAATTAAAAACAAAACTAATTTCAAGAGGTTAATGGTGTAAATGTGCATGTTTTAAAATCATATTATCACTTTATTTAGCATGAAAAAGTATATATCCATGAGGACCAATAAATAATATAAGTGTACAAATTATTGCTTTGAAACTAGAAGATTAGCTCTAACTCAAAACAATGTGTACGTTCAATGGCATTGAAATTAATGCCATTAAATTATACATGTATAGTAATAATAATAATGTATAGTAATAATACAACCGTCGCAGCAGACCTGCGTACTCAGCGAATTTCCATTCGTCCAAAGATATAATATTTTTTTAATTCTTTATATGGACACATAGGCCCTATTTATTGGAATTTATCTTAATGATGAATTTATGTGTGGTATTATTATTTTTTTTATTTTACATATTTTGTTTAATATTACAAATCTTACATATTAAAAAACTTTTCTAAAACTAATGACACTGACCCTGACCGTTACTGGACCGGTTTACATGTGGCTTGTACCAAAACAAAGGTTGTTGGTCTTATATGTGCAGTCTTTATTTGTATTTTGAAAGTATATATACTAATTGGGTCAAAAAAATAAACTTTTCTGATGGAGATTTAACATTGGGGAAGAAATGTTAAGTCTGTGACAGCGAGCCTGACCATACGACTGGACAAATTGAAACGCAGGTTGTATACCAAAACAAAAGTTATTAGTCCTATATGTGCGGGTTTATGTGTATTTTGAAAGTATATGTCAATTGGGTAAAAAATGGAAAATAAATTTTTCTTATGGAGATTTAACATGGGGGAAGACTATTAAAGTTTATGACAGCGAGCCTGGCCATCCTAATGGACTGATTCACATGCAGGTTTTACGAAAATAAAGATTATTGATCCTTTATAACTTAAAGCGGTCCAGTATAATAAAGGTTATTTATTGGTCCTTGGCGTTATTGGTGTGCACGTTTTATATGTATTTTGAAAATTTTATGTTAATTAAATATAAAAAAACTTTTCTTAAGGAGATTTTAAGGGAACAAAATTTTAAGCTTATGACAGCGAGCTTGCTGACCATACTAATGGACCGATTTAAAAATAGGTTGTACTAAAACAAAGGTTATCGGTCCTTTACGTGCAGGTTTCATTTGTATTTTGGAAGTATTTATTTTAATTGGGTCATAAATAGAAATAAATTTTTTCTAATGGAGATTTAACATGGGGGAAGACTATTAAAGTTTATGACAGTGAGCCTGGCCATACTACTGGACTGAATCACATGCAGGTTGTACCAAAATAAAGATTGTTTGTCCTATATGTGCAGGTTTTATTTGTATTTTGAAAATGTTATGTTAATTAAATAAAAATAAAAATAAAACTTTTCTTAAGGACTTTTAACATTGGGACAAAATTTTAAGCTTATGACAGAGAGCTTGATGACCATACTAAGGGAACAATTTGAACGCAGGTTGCACCATAACAAAGGTTATCAGTCTTATATGTGCAGTATTTATTTGTATTTTGAAAATATTTATGTTAACTGGGTAAAAAATGGAAAATAAACTTTTCTTCTGGAGATTTAACATGGGGACAAAATTTGAAGCTAATGACAGTGAACCTGTCCATACTACTTGACCGATTTACTCACTCGTGGGTTGGACCAAGGCCCCACTGTAGTGTGGCCTTGGTTGGACCAGTAAAAAGGTTATCTGTCATATATGTACAAAACTTTCTTAGAGTTGATGCAAGTAGTTTGTCTTGGTAACATACTAGAATAAAACTCCCATCCAATAAATGATTAATATTTACAAAAAAGGCACAGCAAGCAAACTTCTTCTTCATACAAATTTAATGATATAACTAAGCAATAATGCCAAAACTTTATTAACATTTTAACATTAATTTTACAATTTTACATTAAATCTTATTAAAAGAATGATTTTATGATTTTGATTCGTTATAAGTCATTTTTCATTCACCATATTCCAAAATTTCAAACACAATTTGATATTTAATTGTACTATTTTTAAGCTATCCTTAAGCTATTAACTATTACACTTTGCAGTATAATATACAAATTGACGCTATACCAGCATTCATTGGTGAAATGAACACCAAACTGTATAACTTCCTTGGCTATGAACAAATTATTTACATTTCATTTCCCTTAATGTCTGTCTTTTCTTTATCAAGTCTGATGTCAGCTGAGCAGCTGTTCTATAGTTTCTATTTAATTTGTGTTTGTGTTTGTATGTGTAGGTTATGTTTTTGTGAGTCAATGCTGATAAACTGTTTAAGCAGACTAATAAAATTGAATTAAATGATTAACGTAAATGTTATTTAAAATATGTATACCCAGAAAAATGTAGCCTAATCAAATGAATAGATGAGATGTAATCATATAGAGGTTATGATTGAAGTGGGTGATTTCTAGATCTCTTAAATCTTTTTATGTTACATTAGCAAACTAAAGTAATAAGGTTTGTAAATTGTTATATTTTTTTAATAAAAACCTACTCAAATATGTTATTAGTAATGGTTTATATTTAGGTTTTTTGAGGATATCTTACAGTAAGTTTAGGCTAATAAAATAGTAACTTAACATGTTCAGTCTGACAGAAGTCAAGCCGTGACACTGATGTGCGCCACCGGTGGCACACTACAAACTTTCCAAAACTCCGACGACAAGTACCAATGGTGACGCACTGTTCCCATTTGATTCTTCAATGCATTTTCACAGCCCTTTCGGAGCTTTGCTGGGTTATATTAGGCTATTAGGTGTGTTCATATTTTAGGGTTGTATAGACACACCTTGGCCACTGATGGCGCTTGTAAAAACTTAAAAAAATAAATAAATGTGATTATGATGAAGATTAAGGTGATGTAATAACGACAAAAATGGTGGAAGGGCTCGTCAGAAGACCCACTAAGTGGTTTACTCGTACGGAGGTTGCAATAACTAACAGTGAATCGTTTGTCACTTCACCATGTGCCGCGCAATCAGCGAATCATGCGTGTACCACCGCACGTAGGCCCATGGTGATTTCAGTACGCCCACGGACAATGTGTGCCACCGGTAATATACTATCAAAATTTATGAGTTTCTCTAAAATTAGCTACTTTAGGTAGTATTAAAAAAGGTAAAATCAACAGAAATTTTAAAGATTTTATTAAAATTATGACTTAAGTTCGTTTCGCCTTACTGTAGGCCTATATTGCAACGTACTTTTATTCAGTTCAAAAATTCTGACGTTTACCACCACGTCGGGCTGAACTTGTTCAATAGTATCACTTGATTGTATTGAATTAGGCCTATCAAGTTAAATTTTACTTTTCAGACATTACATGGATGTTATTCACCACAAGTAGGCCAAACTTAGTTGGTGAATTTTTCTTAAAATCAAGTGATAGATAAAAATCAGATTTTTAAATTTTAATAAATTAGGCTTCATTGCTTATTTATAACATTTTAAATATAACTACACAATGAGGAAATGTTTACCAATAATGTAAATCTCACAAGTACTTATATTTAAATGCATCCTTGCTCAATTCGATTACGGTATTTATTTCTAACTTAAAAACTTAAAACTTTTTAACAAATTGAGACGAAATTGTCTTCGAAAACAAAATGTTTTTCATCTAACCGCTGCTACAAGAACTACACTTTTATATCATATTGTAAATTAAATATTGAATAAATATATTGATAGATAGTCCAGGTAATGTTAAATTTTCAATCCAAAACATTTGATCACATGTTACAAAAATTAGCACATTCTGGTAGCTGTAGAATTTTGTTAGGCCTCTCTCTTTTTCACTCCTAGTTTTGATGTTTTAACTCCTTCCCTATGTCACAAACAACCGGTTACTCGTGCCAGCCATTGCCCAGAGTGCAGCGGCTGTAATCAACGATCAGTCCCGGGTGCGTTTTGCGTATTTTGGCCAGTTGTAATGTGATCGCTATGAGTTTTATATCCCCGAGTTCATAATTTTTCAAAGAATACAATCTTATTCTTAACTCTACATGAGTAACCAGTTACTCATGCTGCTCTATAGTTATTTATGGAACATTAAATTTAGTTTTTTATTGTTATTATTCCATAACACGAAATATACACATTTTTAAAAATCATTTTGTCATATAAATATGTTATTAGCATTCCTAGTATAATTTACTATTGAATTTGTAAATTTTTATAACCTGTACAATCAAATATGGTTATTAGTTTTTTTTTATTTCTTCGTTGGGTCACTTCAGAAACGAATCCTGATCTGCAGAATGATAACAAGGTCGTCTTAGTTTCTGTGATGGTAACTAGAGTGCAAGAGCTTCACCCTCAGCTGATATATCGCACGGGAAATGTTGGCTTTGCCACATGTAATCTGTTACTCTTGACGCACTGGAATAAAGATCAGGGTATAATTCTACCGCAGCGAAGTAGTTAAAAATATAATCCCTTTTGTAACCCTGTACCATATTTTAGCCTGATAAAAGCAAAAAATGGTCCATTTCAGGGATAAAAATCTTTAGCGTGAAATCACACTACTGGCGAAATCTCTAGTATCTGTATGAGCAGTCTCCTTTTAGTATTAAAGTCAATATTAAAAATAATTTTGAGGTACAGTTTTTGCATTACATCTGGCTACCTATGGCTGATTTAGCTGTTTGTAAGGCGAGGGGGAAGAGGGGTACTTTTCTGAAATCAATGTTCCATAACCCCACTGCTTGTACAATGTTGTGTTTTACTATTTATTATCATTATGTTGAAAAAAAATCATAGTAGCATTATCCAGAGGTAAATTGTGCAAACTGTTGATGGTAAAAATTGCCTGTAATATAAAGAGGGATATGGAAAAATTTAGTTTTCCTATAGGCTGTTGTTAAAGAATATAATATAATAGGCCTCTTGAAATTGCGATCCTCTAAATTATTTAAACTGCTGATTCACTATTTACCTTATATTGGGAATCAGCTGTTTAAGTAATTTTGAGGATCACAAATCATGTTGCCTAGTATCAGGGGTTAATTTCAGCCGGAGCACACCGGAGCGCAGCTTTAGTACTTTTTAAGATACCGGAGTTTTATTAGAAAGAGTTGTATACCTACTTTAAAAGAAATCGTTTTATAAACAGTATTAATAAATTACGTGGCAAGGAAAAAAAAAGGTCCGAAGCCGGTCTGGTGAACTGAGAAATATTTGAGCGTGCGCTTCAGTGTGCTCCGGTATCTTAAATAAAACGATTTCTTTTAAAGAAGGTATACAACTCTTTCTAATTTGGGAATTACCTAAGTCAACTTTACAACTCTATTTTCCTTTACATAGTTCGAAACCTAGCTAACGCAAAAATGAACATGGCCTAAATGTTACACAGTGGTCATAAACGTTAAATAAAAAAGGCACCAAATTTAATCACAATTTTTAACATTTTCTGGGGGAGGGCCCCTGGACCACCCTATGCTGGGGGGGGGGGGTTCCATAAAAATCCACCCGGTGTGCCATAGCTCCGGTACTTTTTTCTTTAGAAATTAAGCCCTGCCTAGTATAGTTGTCTCTGAATGTAATCGGGGCTCTTAGTGCATCAGGGACAATCAACTATGCCTAAATGGATGTGTTTGAATAATCAAAATTAGGCTACATTAATTTAGTTTAAAGTCGCTACTCGAGTAGCAGGGTATTATCTGTGAGCATACTTAATATGTGTAATAAAAAATATTGTTTTGAATATGTTGTAAAATTAATGGACTAAAAAAGTATATTTAATCATTCATGAGCTTTATAGATGAGGATAATTAACAAAGGGATTACATTGGTAAATGTAAATTATATTTTAACCTATTCTTTTGCTACTGCATTTTAAAATACTTATTTTTTTAATATAGTATATACGTCCTACTAAATCTTGATCAATGAACTCGTGGGTATTCAAAATAAACACAACTGGAATATTCACCTGACAATTTAAATTTAATCACATGTTCAGAGTTGTGTTTAAAAAGTCTCCTTAAATCAGGTTAATCTTAAGTTTTGGAGGGTAAAATTATAAATAATACTGGACAACGTACTGTGTTTAGCACATCCAATATCCGAGCAACGGATTGACGTAGAATAATAATTCAAAATGCAAAATTGTTTATTTTTTTAAGCTGAATTTAATTTTAACCACTAAATTTACATAAAATTATTAAAAATATGTTAAATCTTGAAAATAAATTTTATTTTGCCAAAAAAACCTTTTTATAATAAACCTATCGTGCTGGTTTTCGAACTCAAAGTCATGAATGTCTCTTTACACGTTTGTTCCAAATTTCATCGCGATCGGGCTTTTTTACTAAAGTTATCGCGCCTACGGACAGGTATATATATATATACATATTTATGAAAATGAACGAACGGTGTTTTTGGGGTCTAGGGACCTCAAAATGAAAAAATAACATGGTCTCCGGCTTAAGTCTCACCATGCCGCCTACGGTAATAGCTACTTCCCTATAGGGGAAATTCGCTAAAATCATGGAGACTACAATTTTTCTCCGAGTTGCATGTAGTTTGATTAAAACTAAAACAGCTCAAGTCATTTAGGACATTCTTGAATTAATTCGTCAAACAGAGGTGATTCGTGCTAAATTCAAGATCATAGTTCTATATCTAGATAGTCTACCGATAACTTAATTGAAATATTTGAGTTAACCTTTAGGCCTATAGATAAAGAATAGTGATCTAGCCCAAGGCTGCACTAAAAAACAGTCCATGCTACAGCAGTCCCAGCGCTGCGACATCTCACATCAGTACCGTACGCTGGGAACTAACAACCTATGTTTATTCATATTACTAAATGTTAAATTAATATTCCTTGTTTAATTAATGTACTTCCTTTGTATACATTTTATCACTGACTGTCAAATACTATTTGTTTATTTAAATTTTCACGTTTTGTTTTGAGAGAAACTGATGAGCTGCACAGCTGTGATTTCTGAGCAAGACTCTCAGCTGGCCTCCTGTTTTGACATCAAGAATTCTGAAGCAAGGCAAGGCCCCACTGAAAAGACAGGCCATGCTACAGCGATCCAAGGCCCCACTAAAAATACAGGCCATGCTGCAGCGATCCCAGCGCTGCACCACGTTACACAAGTAGGCAGGGAACTAACATCCTATGTTTACATTTTATTGCTAAATGTCAAATATCCCTTGTTTGTTTACGTTTTTTCTGTTTACATTTCATCACTAAACGTCAAAATTACTTGTTTGTTTACGTTTTCTTGTTTTGACTTCAAATGAATTGATGATCAGCACAGCTGTGAGTCCTGAGCCAGACTTTCAGACCGCCTACTTGTTTGACATAATAAATCATGCAGCATGGCCTGCATTTGTAGTGTGTCCTTCAGCAAGGTCTGTTCTTTTAGTGAGGCCTTGCCTAAACCTAATGATTCACCGAAACATTGTAACCTGTACGCTCGGATATCGAACTGAAGAGGTCCATTGGGTAAACTTTGACATGTGAAGGTAGGGCCTAATACAAATTTAATTCGATTTAGCCTATAAACTGATCTCGTGTGATAGAGGTAATTTTAGGGTTGTTAAGTTTCTGAGATAATGTATAATCGGATGATAATTTAGGATTACATTAAACGAATTTAAATTAAATAGTTTTCATCATAGTAATTTAGATTCCTATTTGATATAAATTATTACCTGAGGGAAATGGATGTATAAGCCTCACCTAGTTCGGCCGAATACTAGGGCTCGGTGCGATTCGGTGCGCTCATTACTAGCGCTTAGGATGATTACTAGCGCTTAGGATGATTACAAAACAAACCAGTTAATACAACTCAATCAAAATATTTTGTGTGGTCTTAGTTCTGCAGTCAAACCGCGAGATCCGCTAGTTTCTCGAGCCCAACTACATCATACGCTTGAACCAGCAACCTTCAGGCTATGAGGTGTGCAGTGAACAGTTTGTCCACTCAGCTCTCTAGTCAATTTGAGTTGTCAAGATTTTTTTTCTAGACGAGAGCCAGGCTTCGAAGTTTTCATGGACATGCACTGCAGCTTAAATAGCTATGCACCCTCGAGGTTACGGCATTATCACATAGCAAATTGCCATTGGTGATTGGCGGGTTTTTAACACGGATCTTGGGAGCCGAAGTCCCATGTTCTACTTCTACGCCAGGCCGCTCCTGAGTTAGGACGAGCTGATTCCCAATTGTTGAGAACAGTCAAATCGCGCACCATTCGACTTGTTTATCTGTTTACTCTGGGAGAATTGACTGTTGTGTACTAACTTGCCTTCCTTCTAATACTTCTACTCTATAAACCTAAACCGATCTTAAAATAATTCAAGAACCGATTTGGTGAGAGTTGATTGTGTAATTGAGGTTCATTTTCATCAAAATATTATTTTTAATAAAAAAGAATATTAATTGTTAGCCAGTCGGCATTTTTTCCTTATATTTAAATCTTGGACTGGGCCACTGCAAGTCAAGTATAGTATCAAGGCGAAATGCAACATCCAAAGCTCAGGTTACATATATACAATTCAAGTTCATGTGAATTGCCAATATTTTTTAAAATTTATTTAAAGTATTTCTAAGCAAAATCTTGTTATCATTTTTTGTAGCTGGTTTTAAACTATATAATAATATTATATCTACACCTATTCTTTTCATTTACTTTTAAATTAACTGAATTTTAATATAGTATGTACATTCTGCAAAATCTTGATCAATGAACTATTCAAAATAAACACAAATGGAATATTCATCACCTGAAAATGTAATCATATGTTCAGAATTGTATTTTTAAAATCTCTTAAATCAGGGAAGCTGTACTTTTGGAGGGAAAATTAAAAATAATATTGGACAACGTACTGTGTTTAGCACATCCAATACTATCCAATTTCTAAGCAACGGATTGACGTAGAATAATAATTCAAAATGCTAAATTGTTTGTTTTTTTAAGCTGAATTCAATTTTAACAATTAAATTTAAATAAAATTAATAAAAAGGTGTTAAATCTTGAAAATAAATTTTATTTTGTGAAAAAAACTTCTTAGAGTAAACCAATCTTGCTGGTTTTCGAACTCGAAGTCATGAATGACGCTTTACACGTTTGTTCCAAATTTCATCAAGATCGGACCTTTTTTACAAAAGTTATCGCGCCTACGGACAGGTATATATATATATATATATATATGTTCACCCAACTATCATTGTGGCAACCGTACATAAGGAAAAGTGTATGCAAAGTGGCGACCGGTGCTTATGACGACCGTATATGGTCGTCATATGCACACTTGGGTTATTTCATCTCCTTTTGACCTGCAGATACGTATGGGGATGACTTTTAAATTTTATTTTGGTCGTCATATTGCGCCTAAAACGTATATTAATAGTTCATGTAATGACCGTGGGTGCGCTAGTGTCGCTGAGTGTATATTTCAATATACGGCATTTGGTGTAATACTGCGACCGGAAAACTTGGCAACACTGGTTCTCCCGGACGCGTATATCCCTCGGTTCTAGGAGCTGAGGGTTTTGAGCATGCATGAGAGCATTACGCGGTATTTTTGCTGATTATTGTAAAGTGGACTGTGGTGATACTAAAGAAGTTATTTCGCCTATTTTCCGGGTGGTCGAAAACGAAGGGAGGGGAACATAGCGGGGAGTGTTAAGCATTAAAATGCATAACTTTTGAAAGCAGTAAATTATTTGGTTAAAACGTCATTTTAATAACACAAATTTATAAAATATATAACAGAAAGTTATAAAATATATAACAGAAAGTTATAAAATAAGTTGAAAAATAAATTGGTTTCAGTTGAAGTTATTGTGATTTAGATTTTTTCTACCGGGCAGTATTCAGTACGTACATGGAGGACGGTGATTGTTTTGGAAACTGCGACGTCAATATCATTCTCAGAGTCAACATATTGAGCTAAATGCTGATGAACAATATTCGTCTTTTTTTGGTTTGGGAAATACTAATTCTACCGATAGCTTAATATGTTATAGTAATATAGAAATAAGTAACTTTAATAATATGCTGGTTAATTTACATTCATTTAATACGCTTTTAAATGTTATAGGTTTTCTTTCTGAGTGTTGGCTAAATGAGGTGAGAGGGGGATGGGTCTGACTTAAACGAGACTAAACCGATGGGGTTCTAGTCTTACAACGTTTCTTGCAATCTTAAACATGCTTAACTAATCCAAGAAAACACTACCTAAGAAATGCTAACAATAATTTATGTCAAGGCAAATCAAGTATAATTTACAATAATTATATAAATTCAACAAAAACATTAATAATACTTTTTAATTTTATATTTTTTTCAAACAGAACATTAACGAGGAATTATTACATTACAGAGTTTACTTATTCTTTTGCAACTGAACGGAAAGTCTTGACAGATGAACAAAAAATATCTAAATTATCAATTAATGAAAGTCTATTATTCAATTTCAACACAGCTATCTGTGATCAAGTTTTAACACCAACATCTGAGAGAAGTTTTGACACCAACGTCAGTGCGAGAAAATTGGGGGATGAACAGCTTGTGGGACCGGGACCTGAGTTTTTGAACAGTTTCACTATTTTTAATTTGTTACTTACGATGGAAATACCATCACTGAAGCAGCCTCGAGCCTATATTGTATTACTGAAGCATTAAAAGGTTTTATTGAATTTATATTTTTTACAAAATTTCCTGATCGCCTAATAAAAAACCAGAACGTTACTCTTACAGATGGAATCTATAATTACCTTGAACTTACATTTCAAATTGAAGACAATGCCCAGATCACGTATAAATGATTTAATATTGAGTGAAGTACCATATAAATTATAATTATAGCGATGAATGTTTTAATCCAACAGCCATGACCGCCAGACCTTCGTTACAATCGGATAGTTTCTTTGGACAATGTTCCCTACAAAGGTAAGAAGAATCAGTGATTTTGATATTCGAATCTTCTTCAATTTGGCTGATATACAGAAATTCGTATAGTTGCAAGCTTCAACATATAACTTAAAGAGCTGGTATTTTTTTTAATACAGGAAAGTGAACTGATGTTTAAGTAATTGAAGCTTGCAATGGTATGATGGCAAGTAAAATAATAAAGAAAATAGCTACATTTTTTTCTTATCTTCGGAATAATGTTCGGAATGAATTACATCACTCATTTTCAGACACTTGGTACACTTTTAAGCCCATTAATAAAGCGTGTTTAAACTTTAGTACATTATAATTCGACTAACGCTCCTGTAGAAAAACTGAATATACACAAGTTTCATTGGGAGCTATCAAGAGTGTTCCCTCAGTAACCAGATACTTTTTAAATTTTGCCAGATACACTGAAAATCTGCCGTGTATCATCTATTATTATTCTCATAGTTACCCTAGAGAGTAAGATGACCAGAATTTTGTAAGAGATTAGGAATATAACCTTAGCTTTATATTTGAACGTACTTTTGGTACATTTTTCATCCATTCTCTGTCAATCCATACCCTTGCAAGCTTCAACGCTACTTAAACGACTTTTTACTTTCCTAAATGGAAGTGGCCAGATGTTTGAGTAGTATCGAAGCTTGCAATGATATGTATTTGTGTAACCAGGGGTGGATTTGGAAATTTGCCGTCCGGACTTCCGTACGGACTTCCGGCAAGATCGAGATCGTGTGATACTAAAGACAAACAAAAATTGGAATAATATGTTAAAAGTAGCTGCGTAATAGGCTATGTAGAAATGAAATAAAGAGAAATTGTAAACCCTTCCTCAACACATTCCAGTTTTGTAACGCGATCACAGATCGCCATCGTCGCCTAAATTGACAAAACGAAATACCATACATTATTTCTTTGTTGTATCTTGACTTAAGCCTAGCTTTTAAATATAAACTCTAGTCAATCATAGAAAAATGGAATACGATGTAAAATAATACCGATTGAATAAATTTAAAAATATAATTTCTAGGTTACATAATATAAAGAATTACTGTATTACGATTACATTTAATCAAAAAATAGTTTATGATGAAATTCTAATAAAAAAATGACTTATAAAGAATTTTTATTTGTATTATTGGACTTGGTTAATTCGTGCCTGCGGCCTTGGCCGGATCGAGTCGCGTCGTCCTCGGGACAGGACGGAGGACGGCGGGCGCGGTGCGATCAGTGATTACCGTTGCTGCCGTTCTACTTCAGGCATAAACACTATTTTAACAGCCCGTTCACCATTTTAACAGGAGGATGGCATTGTAAGCTAATCCTCCTGTACCACAAGTTTGTTTTCCAAGTGATTTTTTTTGTAACAATGTATTATGAATTAATTGTTGATGTTAATTTTTTTATCTGCCGCTTCTGAAAATTTGTTGATCTGGGCTGCAGCCCCTATAGCCCCCCCCCTCCTAAATCTGCCACTATGTTAGTTATAAACCAAATTTCATCCTTAGTTTCTGATCCATCTTAACCGTGTTGGGATCATGTGCCGAGAAACTCAGCTTTCATGAAATTACTCAAGCCTGACATACGAGGCCTCTCTATTAATTTCAAATTCCTTTAATTCTTAGAAGCATATGATATTTTCTTATTTAACCTTCTAGGACAGGCCTTTGCTGGGTACACTATTGAGGCGGGTGAAAAAAATTGTGAGGGAGCCAGGCAATGAGAAATCTTAAATAATGGAATTTATTTTTAAACTGCAATTTATTTATACTTTTAATCAGTTTGTAATTTTAATGTAATCGTAGAATATCTCATATAGCCTAATCATTGAATCACCATGAAGCTCTGCAAGCTTGACTTTAGTTGGGCTGCGCACTTTGGGCCCCGTACTGTGGAGAGCGGCCACAGAAATGGTACGAACTTACAAGAAAGTAAGGGAAATTTAATCTCTAGAACTTAATGCAGAATAAAACTTTCAAAGATGATCAATTCTAAATATTTTTATTTTTCAAATTTAATTTTTATCATTTTTTTAAGTTTTTCTCCTAGAACAATGAGTTTATCTCGTAAAGTTTGCGGTCAACAGTTCGGAATTTCAGTTGGCTGCTTCTTACTCCTTAATAAGATTGCTTCACATAACCTCAAAACCTTTAATTGTAGCAAAGCTTCAGCTATTCCAGTTTGGCATTTGGTCTCTATTCGTCACCAAAGTCCTATTTCGGACCTTGAGATTTACTGTTTCCATGTTAAACTCCGTCATTTTGCCCCAGAATAGGTCACTTGCATTACGCGTGATGAAATAAACAATTTAGTACTAAAGATTTCAAGGCTAACGCTTAATAGGAATTTGTGGAGAATAAGCAAAATAATCCTATTCCCTTTTACTGAATTAGAAAAAAAACAGAATGCCTCAGTGATAGTGGAATGGCAGGTCGTCATTTTGCCTCAGTGAACAATTTATTCATGTATAAAGGCTAGAGTGAAAACTGGCAACGCTGTATGTCGCCACAGTGATGGTAAATATTTTGAATGGGGTTCACAACGATAGTTGAATGTAATATATATTACTGGATGCCATTTTGTTTGTTGCATGTAAAGTCGTCACAATGATGTCTCTGTGGTTTCCTTACAGGTAACAAAAAAACTTTAATTGTGAGTTGATAATGTTGTTTCTTGAGTGTAAGTTAGAGTATTTCTATATAACAATCTAAATATACATAACTCCTCGAGGCGGTTGTCATACTGTAGGTGTTGTGTAAAGTCGCCACAATGATAGTGCGATCTATATATATATATATATACATATATATGAAAATGAACGAACGGTGTTTTTGGGGTCTAGGGACCTCAAAATGAAAAGTTACGGTGGTCCCGCGCTTAAGTCTCACCGTGCCGCCTACAGTAATAGCTACTTCCCTATAGGGGGAAATTCGCTAAAATCAGTAATTTATAGTATACAGGTGTCCCGTAACTATCTGGACAAGTGTATATGGCGTTATAGCTTAGGACACATAATAATAATAATGATAATGAGCTTAGCGACAAACACATTTCACCATAGGAACATGGGTCTCTGGTGCTTAGTTTTCCGTCTGTCTGTCTGTATGTGTTTTTTACAAACAAATTCATAACTCCTAAACGGTTTGAGATACAGCGTTGAGATTTAGCACAAATGTTCATCTTATTAGAATGTATCTTCCTCTAAAATTACACCAAATTATCGTTAACCGTCTTAAAATGGCGGCCATTTTAATTCTTTTATGCCAAATTTCACGAAAACCATTAACTTAAATAAAAAATTGCAAGGAACATAAAAGTAAGTCCATTTTATGTAGTTTTCAATGATACCTTATTTGTTAAGATTGGATAAAGATTTACTGAGAAATTAGTTTTTTCGTAATGCATGACCACTTTTCCCCATATAAACAATGTTAAAATACGGGGGTGTTAAAAATCAAACTTTAACGGCTCATATCCACTTAACTATTGAGTTCAGGAAAAAATGTCAAAGATTAAAAAGTTCTTAAAATTAAGCATAGAATCCAAGTAAGCAAGAAAATACAGTGTGTTCCATAAGAAAAATCAAAGTTGTCCGCCATATAGGAAAATGGCGGCCATTTACAAGAAAATGGAATTCATATTTTTAAATGTCTTAAAAAAGTAGGTGAAGTCCCCATTTAAAGTTATCTCTAAATCCAATAGTTTCTGAGACACCAATGGTGGCACAGTTAAGTTGGACACCCCTTAATTTTAACATTGTTTAAATGGAGAAAAGTGGTCAGGCATTACGAAAAAATTTAATTTCTCTGTAAATATTTATCCAATCTCAACAAATAAGGTATCATTGAAAACTACACAAAATGGACTTACTTTTATATATCATGCGATTTTTTGTTTAAATTAACGGTTTTCGTGAAATTTGGCATCAAATAATTTAAATGGCCGCCATTTTGAAACGGTTGATGATATTTTGGTGAAATTTTAAACAAAGATAGATCCTAATAAGATATACATTTGAGGAAAATATCAACGCTGTACCTCAAACTGTTTAGGAGTAATGAATTTGTTTGTAAAAAACACATACAGACAGACAGACGGAAAACTAGGCACTATAGACCCATGTTCCTATGGTGAAATGTGTTTGTCTTGACCTAAGCTATAACGCTATATACATTTGTCCAGATAGTTACGGGACACCCTGTATAATAGGACTAGTTAATTAACTAATTTTTAAAAATAGAAATTATGTTCACTGAATGTGTCAGTGCATAAAGTTGCCTAAAACTGAGTGTTATTGGGGTGTAATAATTATAACTACATAAATATAAAACCATGTTATTTTATTAATAGTATCTAAAATGTAATTTTAGATTTCCATATAAAATTTGAAAGTTATCTAATTTTAAATCTGATCTATTGAATAGCTTATGTGAGTTTCATGACCACCATGACCATGGTACCACAACCTTAACAGAAAAAAACTTTCCAATTTTGTGGGAAGTGAGACAATTTTATGTCAATTTAATTTCATTAACAGACAATTTCCCAGAACAATGTAACTTTTGATCTGTCGATGAATCTTAAGCCGCTTGATCCAACTTCTGTAGTTGATATGTTCCTGATAGTGATTTTTTTTATTGTTACAAAGGAGTCCCTACAAGAAAATTTAAAAATATCAAAACTATTACAGAATATGTTTAAATATTAAATTTAAATTTAAATTTAAATAAGTTGAATTTTGGTTTAAAAATCTTCAAATGTTATTGTTGTTCAACTTTTTTGAGTATCTTAGCCTATATTGTAAAACCTTTGGTAACTCTTGTTGAACATGTTTTAATAATGTTGTACCTTTATAAATATGATGCAAACCTATAGTAACTAATTATAGTAACTGAACACGAAAAGACTTCACTTGAGGAACATGAGATATTCACAGATGTGATGAAACATAGACATAAAATCCCATCCAGAACAAAACACCAAATTGATCTAACCTCCAGCTTGAGGCAAGAGGCAAGTATATCATTACTGGGATTGGTTCACTTCCTCCAAGAAAAATAATAAAGTTAGTGAAACCATAACTTTTATCACGTCTATCTCCATTCTTATCTTCATCAATATTCTCCTTTAGGATAACATGTCTAGTAAAATGAGGATTTATGATTGTATGTAAAAATAAAATGTAAACATATGGCTGGTCGTTGGTAGCAAAGCTGTCGTCTCCACCATTTCACAGTCATTTCCCAAGCAAATTCCAAATAAAATATACAGCACATCCTGAGTCCCAGCCTCAACTGGTAATAAACTCTGATAATGAAATATCAAGATGCTAATAGTATTTCTGCAAGGATTTCAAAATATCCTAATCCGATTATCTGCAATAGCATTAATTCAAAAGTGATTGATTAATATATCGATGACAAGACTCAATATCTGATTTCACAGTTGAATGTAATAATAACTCTGCCCTCTCGAGGGATATAAGCTGCAATTTGCTTATAATATCTATAATTTATGATGAGATTTTCATTCCGGTACATATTTTTGTGCTGTAGCTCATATCAATAAACCTTGGATAAGAAGATAGAGTTTGAACTGCTTGTATTATAATATCAGGGTTCAATGAAGAAGAAAATTGCAGTCTAAAGGCTTTAACGTCATTGTTATGATGCAGCATTTCCCTTTTTCGTCATAACAAACAAGCAATACTAAACATATTATAATATATTTCCATAAAATAGAATCCAAACATAACATATTACTGAACTATATTATTACTTTTACTATGCTGGCAATAAATTTAAATGACGTATAATTCATATAACATGATTCTTGTTAAATTATCTGCTCTGAAATGTCCTAGAATAGTATAGTAAAACTGTAACACAATTAAATCAAGAATTTGAGCTCTGAGCAAAGGACTTCCTTTAGTTTATGATATCCTGAAGATTTGATTTTAAATAGAAAATTCAAAAAAATGCAAAAACAGAGTTTTAACAGCAAGCATCCAGACAAAAGGCTGGTTATCCTAAATGGTTGTTTTTTAATTTCCATTAAGTTGTTGTTAATTTCTCTACCTCTTCCTTCATTTTAATTCAGATCATACAAAAACTAAAAAAATGTGTATAGTATTTTTATTTCTTGGATTTTTATGCACAATGGGCCTATGCACTGGCACTTTATCTTTTGGCATAGACTACTCACCTTTGGCATTTTATCAGCTGTGGCACCTGAAGGATTAGAAGATCCCCAGTCTAGCATGCTCAGTCTCCTTAGGCCTGGCCTTAGGTGCCAGGGGTGTTGAAATAATGTAAATTTATTAATTCATTCTAGGTGAGGGTCCTGGGGCACACTGGTGGGGGGAGGCTTTGGTTTTTGCCAAGTTTAGGGATAAAAATTGTTTCTGGTTATATCTAAATAATTTTAAATGACAGTAACAAGAGTTGTCCATGAAAAAATCAATGTGAGAAACTGGAAGCAGATAGACAGATTTATTTAGACTTTGATTGAAATAGACTGGGCATGAGTAGACATAAATACCTAGCATACGTCTAAACTCACCAGTAATTGATCTAGAACTCTCCAACAGGAAAGCTTCTTTCATTCCTCACCTTAACCTTGGACCCATAAATTACTTTTTAAGTTCATATTTACAGACCTACCAATCTTACTTTTTGGCAGAAAAAAATAACCTCTTCTGATTATTAAGAAATTAAACAAAACTAAATAATTACTTTATGACGTTGATGAAGGTCATTCATTACCCCCTCCAATTGCCATGATCCTGCCACCTAATTTCTTATAATTTTCTTTCTTAAAAAAAAATGGTGGCGGCCTCTTTAGCAAAGTGGATACATGAAGAAGTGAAGTGAAGCAACATGAAGAAGTGGAAGTGGAATATATTCACCATACTTAAGAGGGTTTTCACACAATCAATGAAATTACTTCAGTGTAAGCTATCTCAGGGAGCTATATTGCACGTTGTTGCTTTTGCCTATAAATAGGACAATTATTTTTTTTAAATACTGAAATTTGAGTTAGAACTAGAACAACCTTAGGGTAATTAGTTTTCACAATATTTTTAATTTACAAACATATTTTTTAAAGAGGCAAAAAAACTTTGACGGTTCAAAGATGTTTCATGGCAATTGATTAGTATATACAACAAGGCTTTGTGAAAGGTTATTTTATTTCACCAAATGACTCTAAATAGAATTTATGTAATTTTTGGTTGGATGGAAAGTATAGGCTCCAGTTCACTCCTAACCATAAATATTGTATTATTATTGTTAGGGGAAAAACAACATAAACATTTTAACAAAAACATCAAAAGCCAAGCCCTTATTTCAAAAGGTCTCACAGTCTTAATTAATTGGCAAAAACTCCCAGAAGAATGTTGCAGAATCAACTGTCTTAGAGTAAATGACCATGAAAAAAATTGTTTACAGTGCCAGAAGCTGAGTTTTAGAATACTATTTGGACTATTACCAATTGTAGTGATTTGGAATTCTTACAATATACTTTATTGTGCTAGTTAATGTTAAACTATTATTCATATTCTTATATTTATCATTGAATTGAATTGAACCAGTTTACTGCTTTACTGCGATGGCGAATGACAATATAGAGTTATGATTTATGACTTATGTAGAATTAAACGATACATTTTTTTATAATTCATAAGATGATTATTCATCTTCAATTTTAAAGTAGATATTTTAACCCACATCGCTAGAGTGAAAAATAAATACTTCAGGGTCTAAAACCCATAAATGGAAAGCTCCCTGTAAAATCATTTTGGTCAAGGAAAAAATATCCACTTGTATTATTATAACACAAAATTTATTTAACATTTACAATGAAAAATCATCTATTACTAAAACTTTTATTTTCTACACTATTACAAACAAAATATGTACAAAAATACAAAACAAGAGAGTTCAACATTCAACTGCAATTACACCAATCCTTCGGCTTAGGATTAGAAAAGTTTCAAAGGAATTTTCATCTTGAGTAAATACGATGGCAGGAAATGTCATAGTCAACAAGTAATATAAACTAATATGTCTGAAAGCCCTAATATTTTGAAGTAAATTAAGAGGACATAATATATTTGACAAAATTAAATCAAACTTTTCAATATAAGTGACTAGCAAAACAAACTATAAAATATGAAGATATACATTGCTATAAGAAATAACTCATTTATTTACAAGCTCAATTTTATTTCCAAAATATTAAAAGTAAAATCTTAAGAAAATAACTTAGTTTACAATTATTTAATTAATTTGATGGTTTGTGTAAAAAAAATGAAGACAAAAAACACAATAAAGTATATTGTGATCTATACTTGATCTATACTTGTCCTGTATAGATCAAGGAAGAATTGTCTCTTTGAAAACATAATACTTTGATACATGCTGAATCATATATACTTTTATTGTACTCAAAAAATAAATACATCACTAATCTATAAAAATTCTCTATTGTATAGTGTTTTTCTTTTATAAACTAATAAAGCAACTTTATATATATTTAGAAAATCTATACTTATGTCAGTATAACTATAAAGGGTAGTGTTTTGACCTACAATGTCACAACATTAAGATTCAAAAGTAAACATTCAGACAATCACAAAGGTCAGTTTTGACTTGGTCATTTATGTACACAACAAAATTTTACAAAAGAGAAATGTTTTAGTTTGATTTATTTAATAAAACAAAAATTATGAGAGGTAAATCATGATATCTGCAGCACAAGAAAAAAAAAATTTTTAATTTCTCTATTTTCAATAGTTTTCAACTTTATTTTCGAATATTGTATCGAATCATGCTTTTAGCTCTCTTTTATTTTAGACCGAGAACCTTCAGCTTAAATAGCAGTAGTTTATGTTTCGGTAAATATACCACAAAAATTATTTTAATTTCGCAAAATGCAGACAAAAGATGTACAGCTATAACTTTTCAGAATCTTTATTTTTTAGCTTATCAAGCCCCAATTTAATATATCTGGTTAGGAAAATGCTTACTGGTGAATGAAAATAATATAATGAGGCCAATCAAATAATTATAACATGATCTTATTGTAAATTAATAAACCACAATTTATGAATTTATATTTTCAAATAAAAACCCATTCATTCTTAGTATAAAAATCAAAAAGCATTCTTTATTATGAAGTTTCAAAGTTATAAAAAATGTTTTGCTTACTGTAAAGGGGTAAGCTTTTAAGGTTTCCAGTGAACCCCTGCAATTTTTTCAATTAAAAAAATCTTCGTAGTTGATAAATGCAGGACTTATGAGCATCCAAAGTCATCTGTAGGCCTTCAAATGAGTACCATTGATGGAACATGTTATATAAAAGTCTTTCGAAGGGAGACAATGATCAGTACTGTGTTGATACAAAATTGTCAAAATTCTACAAAAACTCGGCAGTCTTGGATCAGTGCGTTGGTCGGTTACTGCCGCCTCGTGCTGCTTAGGACCCGCTCTCGACTGTCCTCTCGGTTCAAACTGTTCTTCCGAGGCGGCGACGTTCCGTTCAGTCTTGATTTCCGGCTGCGTTTCATCTTCGCCATGTCTTCGCCGAAGACGTCGCCCGTCCGCAGGGCTGAGATCAGGTCGTCAAACTCCCCCTTCGCTCCGTTCTCCCCCCCGCCCCCTCCCTGGCCGGCCGTTGTGCCGTTGCGGACAGAGCTGATGTTGTTCTCGACCGTTCGGCTGTTTTTGCGCTCCATCGTTCGTTTCTTGAGCTGAAATAAGAATAATATGCTTTCAGCCGTGAACATGGTATGAG
This sequence comes from Flexamia atlantica, assembly GCA_035578135.1. NCBI lineage: Eukaryota > Metazoa > Arthropoda > Insecta > Hemiptera > Cicadellidae > Flexamia > Flexamia atlantica. Next base: position 31,113,613 of record JAQJVK010000003.1, read on the forward strand.
AGTACTTTCTTATACATTGTAAACAGTTTCCTGACTGTAAAAATCTGTGTTTTATAACTTCAATTCACCCACAAAAAACAATTTTTTTAATCATTTAATAACAGTAGTGTAAATAATAAAGAGGTGATCAGAAGACCAACCACCCCCAAAAGGATAAAAATCCTAATTTTCAGAAATAATAATGCTTTAAAAGAGTTTTTTCTTTTTTGCTAGTGGGCTTTAAAGCTTAATTTTTTTTAGGCTCACTAACCCTCAAATTATTATGATAACTTATTTATTGAAACAAAATGAAACAAAATATCACTACACCAATCATATACTTTAACAAAATAACGATTACAGAAATATTGAAATCATTTTAGAAATAAACAGAGTTTTAAATTAAGGACAAATATTATGTATGTTAGAAAATTTATAGATTCATGAGGGAAAATAGAGAGGACGAATAATGAATCATCTAAGAGAAATTTCTGAATCTGATTTTCTTAAATTGTTTGGTAATTACTTTAAAGAACAGAATAAATTCATAAGGATTATTGGACTAAGAGAGGAACTGATGAGAACCCCCAGATGACGATGACCCACCCACAACCTACCGTCCCACATCACAGTAGAACCGACACGAATACCTGGTCCAAATCAAAATACAAATCATATCAGTCATTAGTTGTTGAAGATAGCAATGCGCCGAAACCGTGGACCTACATTCAATAGGATAGTGCATTTGACAGAATACAACAATGATGAAGATGTAAGAAACGACACATGGAATTCACCACAACAATCATCAGATATTGAAACGTTTTTGTCTTGCTGGCAATAAAATATCATTAATAACATGTGCATTATTTAAATGTCAATTAGTTCTATAGTTGCAAATTAGTAGTAATGGTAAATATTATGAACTATTTGCATTTAAAACACAAGATTATTCCTCCTTTAAGATCTTGGTAAATTGTGCAGAAATATTATTAAAAAGACATGCCAAAATCTCCAAAAGTGCCACTTTTTGCACCCTCACCAATTGCGAAACAATACAAAACAGGAAGTTACAACCTCTTCAAAAGTATAATGTTGCAGATTTTAAAATCAGGAACAAAGAGGTAGGCAATTGCAAGGTGATATTTACCAGGTGTAACTCTCACAAGAATGCACAGTGAATTAATACTCAGTGTTAAAGTTTTATCATTCAAACCTTAAAAAAGCACATCCCAATTGGGTGTCTGGGATTGGAAGTTCCAACTCTTTTCCAACGTGACATTTTCCAATCTTGCCAATCTTCTCTTTCTCATCTTTTTTCAAAATTAACAATAATGGATTTACTTATTCATAGATTTATGCTTTGTTATTTTTCAGTTTATACTTTGAAAACAATGTAATAGCTTAATAATGTTGCTCTACCACTGTACTCATAAATCAGTCAAGTATTGGCTTTCCTTGAAGCAAAACTGTTTTGTAAAATTGTTGGAGAATATTGTACTTTATTTAAAAAATAAAAATAATATCTGAATAATGATAAAAAAATGTTTCATTAATATCCGCACAAATCTGTTTGGTGTTGGGGGAGATGTAAATATTGGCAAAGATGAATAAATAATACAGGCTGATAATGTAATTTTTTATTTCATGCCTGTTTTTTGGGCGGTTTTAAGATTTTGAACTACTTTTCACTATGCAAAAATGTTCTACAGGTAACAATGTATATATATTTCAATATCAAATCATTAGGTCTAAGGAAACTGGGATAGCCAATATTTACATTGTTTTTTGTATGAAAAAAATACCCTGCCAACTTAAAAGTGCCAAAAAAAGAGATCAGAAGATGCATTAGTAGCATTTCTGCATCAGTTCACCATCTGTTTTACTGGCTAAAAAAATTAACTGAGTTACAGTTAGGATTAAATAACTGTAAACAATTAATATATGCTTTTTCATCATACTGTCCGGAAAACAGCCTTTTTAGTTCTCTAAAACGTACGCAAAATGATCGTTTTTGGATCACTTCAAATAGGAGTACTGAAAAAACATATGGTAAATTTTGCCGTACTCTAATGTCAAAATTTGTTTGTTACGTTTGAAAGGTTGAACGATTTCTTAACGTGTGTTTGTAAACAACTAACAGATGTGTAAATGACGATGACTATTTTGGATAACCTAAAAATTATGTAGAGTAATTTTTTAATGATTAAATGGTTATTTATACATAATGATGAAAATAGTTGTTCATCATACGGAGCAAACGTGTCTCCTTGGTACCTGATCGCATTTCCAAGCTCGGCTGCGCCTTGCCTGTAAATTACGATCTCGTACCAAAAAGAGCCACTTTCGCTCCTCGTGATGAAAACTACTATTATAGTCTGTGAAAATCATATTCAGATCAAAATATCCATACTAAAGGTTTACTGTTCCCATTTCTTCACTTATAAACTTTTAGTACAGTGATTAATCTGCCTAATGTTTAATGGATAAAAGACTGACCTCAAATCTGCTACATTAATAAATAATGTTTTATCTGATATTTCTTGCCCCACAAGAACGCCTTGCACTTGATGAAATGTATTATGAACCGATCTCGAAAAATTAAGCATTTTGGATGGAATATAATTTTTACATCTGTTTAATATTTTCAGTAACTCAGTTTAATATATGATTTGAAAGACTAATAAATACTAAGGTACCTCATAATCTTAAATCAAATTTTGTTACTATTTTCAATTATTCATTTTAATGTATGATTTAAAAGGCTAATAAATACTAAGGTATAACTGGCGCCAAATCTTAAGGCCCACGCCGTCCATAAGACTAATGTAAATTTTAGCACTGGGCTTATGGACGGTGTAGGCCTTAAGATTTGGCACCAGTTATAACTCCTTTCATCTTCAGTTATATATCCTGTCATCTTTTAGTTATCATCTTCATAACTCAGTTATCTCCAAATCTTGAATCAGCATTAAACATTTTAAATTTTTTTATTTAATAGATAGAATACCTCTGCGTCCTGCTTTGCTCTCTTCTCCTCTTCCTCCCTCTTTCGTCTCATGTTCTCGTTGTCTTGCTTGGCTTCGTTAAAAGCTACTAGGAAAGTGTCAAATATTCCAAAGAACTCGTCGGGTTGAATGGTTGAATTATCTTCACCGAAGAGTCTCACTGCACGGTCAAACTGTGCAAGAAAACAATTTCAGATTTTAGACAACATGAGTTGGAAATAATTATTATCTATAGCTTGATAACCAAACAACCATAACTTCACTGTTTGGGTAGCACAATTGAAACAAGCTCACCTCATGACCTGGAGGCTACATATTTGTTTTGTTTTTTAAAGTAAATTTCTGTCATGTATTTAAGAGATTGAACCTCGACGTAGACGCCAATATCCAATAGCCTTCCTTGAAGCAAAACTGTATTTGTGAGACTGTATGTGACTGATTTATGTGACTGTACTGTCGAGGCTGTGGACATTAAAGGTTTTTTTCACTAAAATTAAAACTTCTTTGCCAACGTTTCGTTCACAGTAACAATTTGTGATCTGGAAAACCTAAGAAAGGCCCTACAACACACTAGTGTACTTAGGCAAGGAATTTTTGTGCTTGATATCTTAGATACACAATTTTTGTCATCAGAGACGACTGGAGACAGAAACCCCTAAGCCCACAAATGAAAAATGACCTCATCATGCCTATCAGAGCGTAAATGGAGGTCTTTGTGCCTCATAGGATGAATTGTTTGAACCAATCCTATTTACTCTCTTTAAGAATAATATTTAACAGTGCATTAATCCATCGAAATATCAGTATTGCAGTTCTTTGGGGTACTTTGGTATTTTGGTATTAGAAATACCTATTAATTTAGCAATTTTTCAGACCAATCTATCTTCACACAAACACACTTTTAAAACCACATGTCATTTTTCTAATAAGCTACCTTCGCCTGGCTTATAGTTTAGCCAACATAAGAGCAACAAAATTGCCAGTAAATATGTGCAGAAAGCCTTTTCTATTAGGTGCTGCAATGCAGTACAATGTAGTGAAAAATTTTAAAACTACCAGTAATCAATATGCAGATAGGAAATATTGTGTCCAAGAATCATTCTGGAGGGTCTAAGGGTGTGATGGATATGTTACGTACGAGGTTAAACTTACCCTGGTTTTCATGTCCTGGAACAGATCCTCTAGACAAGAGAAGCGGCAGGTGGCGGTTGTGAGGAACTCTCGCATGACCGGGAGAAACCGGTCGCCCGGAACAACCGGCTGCAACCGGTGGAACTCGAGTTCCCTCTCCACCTCCTTCAGATTGGATCTCAGCTGGGCCATGTCTTTCTCCAACTCTCCGAGACTGTAGTCAGAATAATATTATTGCAAAGTAAGTATGAGTGTATGAGTGTTTTTGATGGAAATAAAAATGTTTTGCAAGGGACTGTTCAGATTGACAAAGTTTGTTGAATAAATACAAAATTTTTACAAGAAACTCTTTTTGACAGTCCACATTTGTAAGAAAGTAACAATAGGTAAAAAACACTCACAACCAATAAAATTTGATAGTGAAAATTATATTAGTTAGATAAGCAAAATAAGAGGTCTGTCCAGAAAATAACAGACAAATTGCCGCTACATTTACCGATGTCACTTCACCCACATTTTTCCCTCAATGTTTATCTTGTCACTTGTTATGTATGGGATAGCTTGTGATTGTAGGTTCTCACAATAGGCTCGGAATAAATTTTTTCTCATCTAATTACTTCGAATTACTTCGATGTGGAGTAAACGTTTATAGTCCAAAACATAACGGACGAGTACAGTTCTTTGCATTTAGCGGTGGGATTCTCAAATGGTCACCACCATTTTGAAACACCATAAAACTGAAATATGGTGGGATTTCCAAATGGACTCCGCCATTTTGAAACACCATAAAACTGAAATATGTGATCGATTGGTAAAATTAATGAGAATTTTAGAAATAACAAGCTTTTTTCTAAAAATTAACTAGATGAGTTAAGAATTAAGGACACTGTCCTTAATTAAGATTACATCTTCCTGGTACATTAAACGAGATTGATGTATATTAAGTGGTTGAGCAAAAATTGCAATTTTATCAATATTTCAAACCCAATCGTTTTCTAAACCTTCATAAATTAAATAAAACCCTCACCTGACTTTGGCAGCTTCCCTTACATGTGGTAGATCCTCCTCCAGCCTTAGGACATCTTTAAACTGAAAAATTATTCAACATTAAGCCTTGTGCCAATTTTATAAAAAGTTTAAAGACAAGCGTAAACATAGATTATGATGGAAATCTGTTTTCCCCGACCTTCTTTGTTCAGATGCTTTTTACACTGTGTAATGAGTGAGTAAAATATATTTTGTCCCTCAGTGTGAGTAATGTGATTACTTTGGTTGGCTCCTGGCGGGAGACGAAGTTAATCCATAAGAATAGCATTCTAACCAACATTTTAAAAAACAATTTTAAAATTGCACAAATAACTATTTCAACATTTAAAGACATTCTTAACTACAGTAAAATTGTTTATTTTATGATATAAACTAAAACTTCACAGAATGCTCTCACCGACTTGGACAATGACATATTCAGCCTTCAGTTTTCGGGTTCAGTGATTTCGACTTTGAAATAAAAAAAAAATTAAATATTTTGTTTTATATCGAGTTGAGTTTTGTAGCTGCAGTATGTATATGCTTCAGGGTTTATCTCTGTTTAAACACTATGTGTTTTTTGCACAAAGTGAAGAGCTAGATCTAGCTTTGTTTGACGTTTGTAGATCAGACAGAGCTAGAGATTTGTTCCTTACAAAAAAAATTGTTTCATTGCAGCGGATCAATTTTAGAATAAAAATACTGGAACAAAAAGGCCCAATAAAATGGGATATTGACTCAAAACAATTTTTTTTTGTTACACGATGTTAATTACAGTTACTGAATCATTACAATACATAACTTTTGAAATTATATTTCCGGTTTTGTCAAGTAGAACTGATTGTAAACTACCTAACAATGTACTGTGCAGTTGGTCAATTATCTTCTATTAATAACAGTAAGTAAAAAAATAAAAACTGCCTCTGAAAACTAAGAATTTATAAAGGCAGTTCCAGCGAAGTTCAAATTGTTTGCTAAGTGGCCCATTCTTCCACCGTGACCGACCAGTTGTGTTAGAGTAGCCTATAATTTAAAGATATATTAAAATTCTGTAAAAAAATATCCAAAAGAAAATAGATCAAACAAAAAGTATGGATTTTTTCAGATTCTTTGAATTTTAATCACTTGAAATTACTTCTCTGTTCATTAGTATTCTGCTATAGCAACCACTTTTCAACATAGATAAAAACTCACAAGAGTTACCTTCTTCTCCAGTATCTCGACGAGGTAGTGGAGCAGCGTCGTACCCTTGCAGGCGCTGCTCTTGGTGTCCGCCAGTCGGTTGAGTGAAGCCAGTCGGAAGCCGGTCGCGTTGCCTCGAGCTCCTCGGTTCATGTAGTTGCCGAGAGCCAAGACCACCTCCAGCAGTCTCCTCAGTCTGCGAGATCTTGACACCTGGCCATATAAAAAGGAGTAAATTAATAAGGAAAATATACCAAAAAGAAGTAATGAAATATTTTTATACACAATGGTAGAAATTCTTGTTCATATACAGCAAAAGTGTAATATTATAGACCATGATAGAGCTGAGCTTTTGAAATAACTGGTTACCAGGAATAAGAGAGAAATTTTTGCTAAGGTATTTAATGTATTTGTATTGCATTATTTGATTATTTTATTGCAATGTGGGAAAGATTTAATGTGGGGAAATCTTGACTAAAAAAAGCTAACACCGTTTCCTTGATTTCATCAAAATTCCATAAACTTGGCTGATAAAAGTTGTTACTCTCCCCAAAAGTATTTTTGAGTTGTCTGGGCTGCTGAGTTAATAAGAAGTCACCTGTATTAAAGTAGAGTTAATCACACAAAATTATTCAATATTATTAAGGTTTTTCTGAACAAATATTTTCATTAAAGCTGAGATAAAACTTGACGTAGGAGTGAGAAATCAAAAAGGTAATCTTGAAGTTTTACAGGAAAGTATTTACTGATTTAAAATTAATATCAGTCTGGTGTAAATATGTGACCGAATTAAATAAGAGTTATCCATGCAAAATTATTCAATACGATGAAGGTTTTTCCTAACGGAATATTCACTAGACTTGAGATAAAATTTGAATTAGAGGTGGGAAATCAAAAGGACAATATTGTGGTCATTCAGGAAAGTATTTTGATGATTTAAAAATAAAACTAAACAGGTGTAAATATGTGACTAAAGCTTATAAAAAGGAACCACTGCTATAATCGACACCTTCAGAGCAAGGATAATCACAGGTAAGAGATTAGATGGCAAAACTAATTTTTGAAATCCTAAATTTTGTTTTAGTATCTAATACTGTTTACATTAGTAATACTATCTATTTCAATTAATGTTAATCTAAGCAAGATAGAATACCATATTCAATTTATTTTGAAAATAAATATGAATGAAACAGAAAAAGTGAAAAAAACCTATTTTAGAGCAGGTATAAACATGAAACAAAAGCAAATGGTACAATACAGCCGCTCATTCAAGTATTGTGACAAGTACGGTAGAACCTCGATTAACCGTCACTTTCAGAACCAGGAGTGTGACAGTTAAGAGAATAGATGGATAACAGAAATTTAGCTATAAACCTATTCAATACGTATATTTAAAATATTTTGGAAGAAATTAAACCCTGTATAAGTGAATAATACATATTTATATTGAAATTACATTCATAGAATTGTAATTAAAGACCTTTTAAACTGTATGTTGTGCTCATTCAGTGTTCGTAAGTGAATTACATTACCTCACATTAAAAGATAGTCCGTCATCTTTTAAATGAGTCCGCCAACACCTTAAATCAGCGCGATACTTGTAGCTGTTTCACCCTTCCTCAAACATTTAATAATTTCGATCTTTAGGTCAAGCCTTAGTACGATTCGTTTTTGTTTTTCAGCCAACGTTAACAACAGTTACTGTACTGCAGTTGATTAACAGTATGTATCTAGCTGTGTAACAGCAAACACTATGTAATGCTGAACTACAAGGCATGCTGTATAACCAAAAAAATTCAACATGCCAATGAGTGATAAACAACTCGCTCACCCCCATACCACTCATTGCGTGGGAGTGGGGATTTTTGACAGAAACTCAAGGCCATTAGCCACAGACAGTTGCGTTCAACCACAATGGCACTTGTACTTTCTTCCGTGTTTTGCCCTACGCCAATTTACAACATATTGCGAGCCCGGAAGCAGTGTCGGATAACAGAGAGTGACAGATAACTGAGAGTGACGGATAAAAGAGTGACGGTTAATCGAGGTTCTACTGTGCTGGCGAAAAATTCCATCGGGGATCAATCCGTGCTAAATACTGGCAAAAAAAATCCCACCACTATTCAGGGATCAAATCACTGATGAATAACAGAGTTTGGCCATTATCTGTGGAAGGCAATCAAGATTTTTCCCTAACCATATATTCGTTAAAATCCCAGCCCACCTCTCTGGAGGCCTCCATGACGGCCCTCACTCGTGGCTCAATCTCGCTGACCCACACGCCGAACCGCTTCTTGTAGTGCAGACTGCGCAGTCGCTGCTCGTAGTGCGGGATCTTGGAGATCTCGTAGAGGAAGCGGTCGGCGCGCGCCAGGTTGTCGATCTCCTCGCTGTGCTCCTCCAGCAGCGCCGCCTCCTCCGAGCTCGGCGTGAACTTGAGCAGCTGCTCCACCATGTCCAGCGGTAGCTGGTCGCGTGAGTCCATGCTCATGATCACCCTGCAGAGAGATTATGAGTCAGAGTAATCCAGCTACTTGGAGGTCAAGAATTGTGGATAGTTGTGAGCGATGGCTTGTGGATGCGGTGTTCCGGTGGGCATTGACGTCCGCAATATTTAATTCTACATTCATACGACTGTCCTCATAATTAGACCAGATGTTCCTTGATATTTATATTCTCATGCTAAATCTTAGGCCAGAAACACACAAGGCGTTTTTAACGCCGCGGTAAAAATGCCACTTGCCCGTAGTGCATAGTTTTAAATAAACACTTACACACAGGGCGGAAGAAATACCCCGCGATAATATTGTCGCTGGCGGTCGTTTTGCAGCCGCTCAAATGCGGATTTTTTTCTGCTTTGTCATCACAGTGGTGTATGCAATTAAATGGGATTTTACACATTTGGCGGATTTTTACCACCGCCATGATCGGACGGCAAGACACGCTAAACATTGTACTGTGTTGAGGACATAATGAGTTCTGTGATTGATTGGCATATGGTAAAATGCATTTAGTTGGTGACATCCACAACAAACATCCACAGACGTCTCTAAAAATTAAAATGGTACCGTGATTGGCGATATTTTTTCCTTTTTTTACCGCCTCGTGTGTATGAACGCCAATTTCGTCAGTGGCGGCGGAAAAATTATTGCTGCAATAAAAAAAAGCCCAGTGTGTCTCCGGCCTTATGGACAAATATGAAAACTTTAGGTCATCTAGGGCACTTCCCTTTAGTCTAACCATCATAAATTTTATTTAATTTCATTATTTTTTTTGCAGACAAAACTTAACGCTAAGCTCTTTTCAACAACACCCTTGGTTCAGCACAGTAAGAGGAGTCTCACAACCAATGCCTAGTGTATTAAATAAGTAAATATTTGCATTATATGACATACATACATTTACATAGCAAGAGTTAAATGATAATATTTTCTATTTTCAAAAGTGGTAACATCTGCCTTGCCTAGATGTCTTATGAAAATATGTCAGTCTTCAACTGGTACATGACTGACCTAAGGGTACGTTCATACCGGAGCCGGGAGGCTTAAGCACACTCGCTCCATCGCTCCATCGCCGGTTCACACCAGCCAATCAGAAGCGGTTCTACATGGGACACAAGCTCTGAGCCAGGGTCAGAGCAAGGGAGCAATCCTGGATGGTTATTTGTAACAAAGCCTATTGTTGTAAAATCAGATGAAAATTGTAGATGTGGAGGAAAACGTGCATAGAGGACAAATATTGGGAACAATATGTTGTCATATAAACGTAGTTTATTTCAGTAAGTAAGTTAATTTTAGCACACGACGTTTTAGTTTCATGCAAAGTAATAAATATAAGGGATGAATTGAAAAGGCCACATTATAAAATAATATTTATAATAAAACTTTTAAATAGATAAAAAAAATTAAAATTCTATAAGTTGATATAATTACGAACAGGATGATAAAAAAAACTTTTTCGCCTATTATGGACCCCACTGTTGTCAGTTTGGGCTGCACAAAACTTAAAATTCTCTTGCCTCCTCTTATAGAACGTGGCATAATATTAGATGTTCTACCCCAAAAATAACATCACGTCATTGCAGTGGCGTACGCAGGATTTATTTTCGGGGGGGGGGGGGGGGATACTCCGTGGGGAATAGAATTTGAAAATACAGGTTGTCTCACTTCTGTAGTTTTTCTTCAAGGCTCAGAACGCAACCATAAAGCAATGATGTACACGCGAGCATCGAAGGGTAATAATAATAACATAATAGTGATACGTCGAATAGTGGAGACCACCGGAAAACGTTTGATCTCCGAAATCTTATAAACTTATCACAAATATGCCTAGATTTGACGGCGAGACCTGGTCCTCACTCACGCAACGTAGGCAGACGATTTTCGTCTGCCGCGATGCTGCTACGAGATCGTCCTACAGACGAATAATGTAAAGTACACGGTTGTGAGAAGACCACAGTATTCGTATGCCGCCTTTTAACATCGTGATTTTTTTACCATGAATATTTCACGGAATATGATGAGTCTTTTGCCACATTTGACGACAATGGCGATATGGCAGCAATATCGCGGACACCATTAATGGCCACTGTTGTCATCAGGAGTGTTTGCTTGCCTTATGTTCTTGGTTCTTATAGGCCTTCTCCCGCTAATTACTCACGATAACAGCAATAGGTAAAAATACCTTAATCCAAATATATATACTCCCCCGAATTAATTATCTTTAAGATATAATAGAATTTAACTATATAAAACTTTTATAAAATTTTAGTAATTAATGTGTAGTGTTCTCAGTTTAGTGATACCACCACCTTCATTATGAACACGATATTAATCTTCCCAAAAATTTCCCAAAATCTCCAAAAATTTCGGGAGGGATGTATCCCGATATCCAACCCCCCCTGGGTACGCCCCTGCGTCAATGAATACACTGTATTCATTGATCACGTAGACAGAGAAGATGAGAGTGTTGAGCGTATTGTACCTTTAAGATCCAAGGACTAGCTACCGTTCATTATTCTAACTTAATGAAATGTTTCATTCGTAATTAAAGGATATTTCCTTAGATTAGAGGATGCGTCGTTGCAGCGCGGCATTTTACGCAAGTTTCGACCTAGTTCAGGCTAGTTCACCTAATTATTCCGTTATGCTTTTTCGACCATTCCAGACCACGCCAGCGAGATTCACGTCACGTTCTAGGAATTCATTGTTGTAAAACAATGTTTAAAGTGAAATTTAGTACAACTTCATGCGAGTGTTAACACTGCTCACATTTATGTTAGACTAAATTGAGATTAAATTGAGTGCATTGATTAACTTCCCGCTGCGGAAGATAACTTGTTGTCTATGTAAAACTATAGCCTATAACCTAATAGCCCAGACACTATTTTGTACGTCGTAATTTCAAAACATAGTAAAATAAAAATTCTTCATTTTAGAATACTGGTAGTTTGGTAAAATAAATATTCTTCCATGGAAAATAAAAGGACAAATTTATTTTATTGTATAACTATAACTTAAAAACCATTTACAATAAATTTTCTGAAAAATAAAACTTTTTTTGAAATAAATTTTAGTATTATGTTCAAGCAGTTTAAGCCTGAATGAATTCACACACTAAAAACAATAATCATCACCAAAAACTTCACTTAGCCAAACATCAGAATAATCTTTGAAATTTATGCACAGAATTTATAATTCAAGTTTCGTCCATTCACCCACCACTTTTATTAGTTCACTCGGCGATCTCAGTGTATTTCTTGGTTATGTAGTTAACGTTTAATCTCAGTCATTTGAAATGAAAGTAATATTCTTTTAAGTTATATTCTTTATTTATCTTCATCTAAGTTATCAAACTAATAAATAAAAACAATTTAAATCATATATTAAGTTAAAAATGAATGAGTTAAAGTTCTAAAATGAAGTACTTGTAACATTATAAAAACACTTTTCATAATCAAACTAAAAGTAAACAATCATATTTACATTTGACATTTGTAATTTAATTTGACATTTAGTTTATTGAATCAAACATCAGGTGATACACTCGTTCAGAGCAATGCTCAGAGCCAGAGTCAGAGCCTGGGTCAAAGCTTCCCTCCCGGCTACCCACCAAGCTTGCCTTCCGGCTCCGGTATGAACGTACCCTAAGGTAACTGACGTTAAGATTTTCAAAGGATGATTCAGAAAAATTATAAAATCATAAATGGAACGGGAAACAAAGAGTAGATATTATGCCTGGTCAACCATTAGGGCGGTTGCTACACGGCGGTATGCAATTCAGCCATATAAACCATGCCAGCAGCTTAGCTTTATTGAGGAAAGAACAGGTTTTCTTTTTGAATCCACATTTCTTTGTAGGTAAAAAATAATATTAAAAAAATATAAATAACTTGTAACTTACTTGGAGATCTCTTCATCAGACATTTTCAGCTTTGACAGCAGGATTGTACAATTTTGAGCTCTCCTTCCATCAATGACTGACAAGATTTTCGTCTTTCCTTTCCCGAGCTGGCGGAGATCTTCTATTGACCCGTCATTCTGGAAATGAAAAGTCAAGAACAAGAATTTAGACCAAATCAACTATATGTCACTTAATAGAAAGCAGAAAATTCAAGTATTTGGTTGATATTATTTGGTTAAATCCTCCCAAAAACTTTTTCTAAGAAATGTTATGATTGTAGAGTATACCTTGGATTATCTGGATTAATGTGGCAGAACCAAATTCAGAAATCTGATGTATCATAAGAACAATGCATATTACATCATAAAAAATTGATCACAGAATCATCCTTACCAATATATTCCCATTGTTGTCAGATCGTGGCAAACAACTTTGGACATAATATTGCATTTGATATCTTTCTTAATGTTGCAGACAAATCACACTATTAAATTGTGACATAGGCATACACAGTTTTTCCATCTCCTCATTGTACTATACATTGCACAACACAGAATGTCTGCCCGCCAATCTTGTTGCAGTTGCAGGGTAAAACGAATCTCATCTATACTATGGGAAAATGAGTCTCCCCATCAAACATTGCATCAAAGCTCATCGGATTTTAAATTTGGCTGGAAAATTTCAGAGATCAATCCTTTTTCAAAGGTTTGGGTTTAATATGACACTATTTTGTTACAGGAAATTGACCATCTACTAGGTGCCCTTTAATAAAGGTATAACTATAATTCTTTAGCACATTATGGCATTTTGGTTGAAACTGAGGTGTTGAAAATGCAATGCCTCCTCAAGAGGATATCCACATTTTTTAATATTAATCCTGTTTCTGAACCCTGTTCAGATTATCCAGTATATAGATAGTTCAGGCCTGTATACAGACCCAGGATTAATTAATTTGACTTTTTATAATAATAACAAACTTACAGTACCAAAATATGTCATGACAAGAAAGTGTGCTGTGTACATTACATTCCTTGCCACAGTTTTATGATATTTAATAGATCATAAGAGCTTGCAACATTGATAATAAAATAAGGATTTATCTGTCTCATAAATTGGCCATTCATACTTGAAGATTGAAGAAGTACACTCAGACTTAACACATCACTTCACTTGATGGACTTACAAAAGCTTCTAAATCTCAAAACTCTTTTTAGAACTAAAATAATATCCACTCACAGCGACTCCGTTCTTCTGGTAGGCACAGAACAGTTTGTCGATGTTCTCCAGCTCCATGGCCGTGTACAGCTTGGTGTCGTCCAGTTCCGTCCACACAGTTCCGTTGACTTTGGTGTCGGGCAGTTTGGACCAGTTGAAAGACTTGAGGGGGTTGGAAGGCTGGGGGACGTTCTTAGTGACCGTGGGGCGAGGTAGGGGAGGTGCCAGGGCAGGAGGGGGGATGGGGGCCGAGGGAGGGGGAGGAGGACCAGGGACAGGAGGAGGGGGTGGGGGGAGAGAGGGGCATGGCGGGGGAGGGGGCACCTTGCTTTCGGATATGTGGTTTGAGTCGTGGCCGTTTTCCAACGACCCGTTGAGCTTCCCCAGACTGACAGCCTGAAAACATCAGGTAAAATTAGAAGTAGTTATTAATATTTTAATTTAATATTTTTAAGGTAATTGCAGTCTTCTTTCTTTTCACATAAACTTATATAATGAGCAATAAACCTACAGAAGGCATTTTTATATGCCCATGAGAGAAGAGGAAGAAACTCCACATAGTTTAATGGCTAAATTAGTAGATTAGACATAACCACAAATTTTATGTCTTTCTTGTCCATCAGGGCCGCCGACAGACTTTTTGAGGCCCGGGGCAGAATTTGGATGTGAGGCCCTAATTGTCCCTAATTGTGAGGCCCTAAAAAGCATAAATAAAAATTACTTTGTCTCTTAAATGGCTGAAAAATGCTCTTGTAGGATTTGCTAAAATTGTGTGTTCTAAATATGTAGAATATTTTGTTAGTTAATTTTTTGGAACCAAACAATTACATTTTAAGCCTAGTGCAAACTTTTGATTTTATTTTTTCTGTGTGAATTGGGCCTAATCAAACAATCTCCACTTTTTAGGTGCCAAGTAATTGATGACCAGTATTTTTTAGTTTTTCATTTAGTCTTATTGCTTGTAATTTTACGGTACATTGTATCTTCTTAGAATAATTCAGCACCAACAATATATCTGGCAACAGTGCACCTCGCCGGTCAACACCTATGTCAAGTCAAATGACAAAGACCAGTCCGCCGAAGAGACCAATGGAAATGTTTAGCATTTGGCCTGGGCCACGTTACTTGATGCCACCTGTACCTTGGTGTCGTCGCTCAGACTGCCGCAGGTGACCAGTCTCTCCAGCCGCAGCCGCTCGTGCTCCAACTCGCTGGCTCGGTCCTCCAGCTGCGAGATCTTCTGCTTCGCCTCCAGGTTGGCTGCCGTCTCCTTCTCCAGCCGCTCCTTCACCCGCGTCAGGCTCGCCTCCACGTCTTCCTGCAGAAGCAAAAGGTTTTTCGGGCTTAGAGAGTTATTCATGGTGTTACTTTGGTGTTAGACTATTAAAAATAAATTAAAACTGAGCGTGGTATTGGAAAAGAGAAATTTTGGGGCAAAAATCCAAATCGAGAATAATATTGGAAAAAAGAAGTTTTTAAGTTTTAGCGATGACACTGGATACTGAAGATGTTATGCAACTGCGGATTTAGACTGTAGAGCTGCTGTTTTTGTCTCAATCTGAGTTAGAATTTAATCAAATAGTTATATTGATACCTACCACTCAATTTTCACATTATTCTCCATAGACATTAATTTGGTTGTAATTGTTTGAAATGAGTGCACTCTGTTGGCGACTCAACATACAGTAAGCTGTTGTAGGGTTTCTTTCAATCCTGGTTCGCACAAATGAAGGCACTACCCCATATCCACCATATTTCATTTATTAGTATTAGGCGAGTATGTGATTAAAATGAATTCATAAAATCTTTACTACAAGCACGTGTAAAGTTTCAGTTTTCACACTGAAAACTAATCGTAAAACAGCGATTTATTGAGGAGCAAGCGATAAAGTCCCAAGTAGCATGAAATTATTTTTAATCGATGAAAAGTTATTTCCAAAGATTTTAAAATGTATTCAAATTTAAAATCAACCAAAAGAAATTTGTAAAAGTTTTAAAATTAGTTTTAAATCATTTTGGAATTTTTAAATATTGTAATGTTAAAATTATTTATAAATTAATTACAAAATTGTTTTTAACGATCTTAACATAATAAATCCAAATGGCGGTTTAAGTGTTTTTAAATCACTTTTAAATGTCGGTTAAATTATTCTTAAATTATTTTAAATCGTTTAATTCACTGTGGTTAAATTGTGTTAAAATGTATTTTAAATTTGTTTGTAATAACCTTTTAATCATTTTATAAATAGTTTTAAACAAATTTAATTAAAATTTAAAAACGGTTGAAAAAAATTATATTTGAATTCTTAATTATTTAAAATAGTATGAAAATAACTTTTGGGATTGTTTTTAATTATTAAAAAATATTTGTAATCTTTTTTTATGGAAAAAGTTTTATGGGATATGTTTTAAACAAATTTTAAAATTAGTTACATAATTTCGGAATTTTGTTTTTAAAGTTTTTCAAACATATTTTTAAACATTTTTTACATCATATTTTTAATGATTGAAACATTTTTTACATCATATTTTTAATGATTGAACAAATTTAAATTGTTTATAAATAGTTTAAACACATTTAGTTGAAACTTTATATGTTTTAAAATTATCTTATATCAGTAACATAATTGCTTCACAACTTTTTAAAAGTATTTAAAATTGATTTCAAATCTTTTTTTACAAATTATTTTCTTAATTTAAACATATTTCAAAATATATTATTTAAACGATGATAAACCAAAGTGCCAACTACATATTACATTTCAGGTGATTTTCCCATTTTTATACTTTAACAAATGAACTATCAAGACAGTTATTTTATAGTAGAGGAATCGATTAATTTATATATGAAATAAAAATTACTGGACATTTACTAATTAAGCAGTAAGAAAATTACTGATAAACTTAAGTATTCGAAGCTAGCTATCGTATGACGCGGAGTTTAGTCAGGAAAATGTGCGTTAAAAATTACTTGCGAACTACCAGTTAGGTATTATGTGGTTTAGATTGAGGGGGTGGGTTCAGTGTGCTAAATAACAGTTGGGCGCGGCGGTGTCCCTTTGTCACTAACAAGAACCGAGAAGGGATTTTCGCTCGCTCCACAGAAAACCGGTCCTAGAGAGGCCGAGTCGTGTGTGCCGGTAGGGCGGGGGTGGGATATTAAGGGTAGGTAGCCATATTTGTCTACCTTCATTCGAGCTACGTTGTCACAAGATTTCATTAGTGCCGTGCTCGAACTGCGGTCGCTTCGGTTGTACTCAGTTCGAATGAGTTCCATCTAAGTGGTAGATTAAGAAGTTATCCAGTGTTTGTTACCCTATTTGTTTTGTGAAGTTGTTGTTGACCAATTTAAAGAGGCTTAGTTTAGTTCCAGATTGAGAAGCAACAGCAATCTGACCAGGTGAGTTTGATAGATTCTTCATTTTAAAACTTAAGCTATTAAAAGGGATTGTCTTCTCAGAGAAACTGTATCGATAATTAATTTGATTGAATATGCAGATGCAAAATGAAACCAAATATCTATGATCTTCATCATAATTTTTTATCTAACATTAATATATTTTTAAATGTTTAGTACAGTATTATTATTACTAAAGTATATTGTTTTTTATTGTTTACTATAAATGCATCACTTTTTTAAGTTTTTCATAGGCTAGGCTTGAGTAATTTTAAGACTAAAATAATTCGGTTTACATCTTCCATTTGAATGATCAATGTTTCTCTTGAGAATCAGGCATAGTTATTTGGTTGTGACTAAACTTATACCAGTACAAATTTCATAACATATTGCAATTCTTCTAGATAAATATTTCCAAAATTACTTATTCTTATAGGGTGGTTGAGGAACTAAATTAAATACTGCTTTACTGTGGTAGTACGGTATGGAGTGATTTGTTTTTTAACTGGAAAAATTAATAGCATAACAGAGTTCCAGAGTGCATTGAGTTAGATTGATCGACATAACAGAGAACAATTAGACAGCTATAGGCCTAACTTACCAGTTATGGGTAGGTTCACGGGGGTTACAGGGGGTGCACCGCTCCCTCAATATTTCGGGTTAGTTAATTAAGCTACCGGTATGCCTGCACCTCTAATTTTTTTTAGAAGATTGTTTAAAAATTAGTTTAGTCTGCATTTGGTAACAAGTAACTAAATCTTAGTCATATAATTTAACCCATAAAACCGGCTAACAACCGTCATGTTTAGAGGGAGAGAGAATGTAAATTTTCTAAACCAATACAGTAGACCCCCTCTTAAACGATTACGTTTTAAACGACGATCGGATTATCCTCCCGTGCTGATTAAATATCAAAGATCGTTTTAACCGAACCTGTTTTAGAACAGTTCGGTTTAACTCAAAGTTTAACCGCCCTTTTCTATTAATTATGACATTTCCGTTTCCATACTCGGCGATGGGAACGTTACGCTCAACTCTACAATTTGGTTACGGGTTAAAATATTTTGAATACACCAATTATTAATTTATGAAAACGTACAGTAGATGCATTGCCATCAATACCGCGTTACAAAACATTTGTAAAAAGTATATGAATATTTTATTAAAGGTGTCTACATACGAACATTTTTAAACACGTCTACTATTAAGATTGTAAAAAGGTTTTGTTTTGACCGTGTTTTGGGGGTTATTTGTGGCTTTTCTACTGTTTCGATTTTAGAATTTAGGTTGACAATTATAGTTTATTTTCTGAATAAGCAACGGACGGCTTTATAATGATGATAATAGAACCCTAGATCAATAGAGCTTTCATTTTTAGGTGTTTAGAGGATTATCCGTTTTAACCGACCTTTTAGGTTATTTGACCTGGGTCCGGTCCCGTGACAGTCAGTTGACAGAGGGTCAAACTGTACTGCTCCAATGACAACAAAATCTCAATTTTCTAAGCAAATTGTTTAATTTGAAATGTTCACATGTGGGAACATATAATATACTGTATTTTAATATTATAATTTAGCCTTATTATAAAACTCTGTATACATGTTCTTCAGCTTATATTAAGTAATTTCAAATATTTAGGTAAACGTATCTATAACGTTCTAACTTGAAAGTCTTTAACAATTTTACTGTAATGTTCTTTAGACTTAAATAAGAATGTTGTGTATCGCAAACGTTTATTTTATAGATAGAAAAACAAATTAAACCCTACCAACAAAACATAGGCCTATAGGTTTGGCAAAGCTGAATCATACATCTAGCCTAAGTAAAAAAATATTTTATATGTTTATAGTCAATACCAAATTAAAGAGTTTAGTAAGAAGGACGTGCCTGTAAGGTAATGTAATTTAATGTAGGTCTAATTGCTGGCATTTAAGTTGATATCCAATATGGTGGATCAAAGATGGCGGCCGAAAATTGTTATCCTGTCAAAACAAAGGATTAACCACCCAACAATGATAGGTGTTGGTCCCAAGTCAATATCTAAAAAATTGCCCATAAAAGATGTAGTGAAGTAACTTTTTTGTGTTGTGTTTTTTGTGTTTTTTGATTGTAGCTGCGTATTACTACATTGTTTTGGCAAATCTTTAGCAACGGTTTTGGATTAAATAGAAATCAAACATACCGTTTTAAAGGAAATTGTTCACCAAATAAAAATATCTATTACACTTTTTCCGCTACACGCAAAGCATTCCATGTTATTAAGCAAAATGTTAAAAAAAACTCAAAATAAAAACAAAACTTTCAATAAAATTACAAATATTGTTAGTATTATGAATCTAAACAATTACATGTAATACACCATTCGAAAGATCATTTTCTCCTGAGTAATAATCACTCATAATATAGGCCAGTAAAAATACATATTCGAGTTATATAGAGAAAAGTATAAGCGCGAGTCAGAAAACTTTGGCGGCCGTATTGATTACGTCATCAACGCCGCTACAGGGCCAGAAAAATTTGTCCCGGGATTTTTAGACTTGTCTACCCATGTACTATCTAAATTCAAAGGGTTAAAGTGGTAGCCAGATTTGAAGTTGTTTTTCAGCTTATTCACCCCACTAACAGGGTTTATTTTTTAATTTTCAGGCTGCAGCTGTTATGTCAGTGGGGCTCTCCACCGACCCCTCCAGACTTGTCACGACATTACTGAGGGCCGTGATCAGGGAAGACATTTTTCCTCTGTTTACATGGCGGGGACAACAACGAGCAGGGAATAAGAAGTTGGCTTTCTTCACAGTTAATTTCTGTCCAATGTCATTCGGTAAGAAGTTAGAATTATTTTTAAAATGTTAGTATGGATTTTGCAAGTAATTGACACTTTTTTACTCTTAGTTCTTTTATAGATATAATCTTTAATCTAAAAAAACCCTGTGTATAGTTAATTAATTATGTTCAACATCAAAATTGGTTTCTCTGTTTTTTTTTTAATTCTTTTGAAATCTATATGTTGTCCTGATGTAAGAACTTTTTGTAAAATTGTTTCAAAAACATTTTGATATTATGAATAGGCCTACCATAGTAAAAAAAATCATCAATAAAAAATGCCACATAAGTCTGTGCATAGTAAGGTCATGCCCCATCTATATCAAAACTTATGTTCACCTGTTAGAACTCAGTGAAAGAATTACTAGTTAAACATAAAGCGTTTCGCTGTTCGCTGTTAACAACCTTTTGAACATTTTGGCATTACTTTTTGATTAACATGTATTATAATGATATAAATGAACAAATTGAGGCATTGAGCATTAAAATAAATTTCAATATGATGGGTCACAACAATACCCTTAAATCAAAACATTTGGATACAAAATGGCGATCCATGATGGCAGCTAACAATTACTTCCCTGTTAAAAAGTAGTATTGACTATCCATCAATGCTTGGGGGTGGTCTGGGTTTATTTGAAAAAAATGTAAAAGGTTTGCCATAGAACACTTAGTATTTTCAATCAACTTGATGTTTCAGATTTCGTATTGAAAAGGTTCCCCTCCTCAGTCAAAAGAAAGGTGGATAACAGCATAAGTCGCTGGCTGGCTCAAACTCAGCTCAAAATGAAATAGAGAGTAGGCCTAAGGTAATTATTAATAAAGTTGGAATTTTTTTAATTTGACATGTTGAAAGTTCGTTGACAAAGCCAAACGAGTTTTATAAGAGCAGCTCATAAATAAATAGCAACATATTATGGGTTGAATTTCACAAAAGTTTAAACGTAAATACTTATATTCAAACTAAAGAAGTTAATTATTAAAGATTGGAGTTTTTTTGGAATATTTACATTCGGTATTGTTTTATAAAAACAAAGTTAGTTTCATTACAAAAACTAATTTTGTAATATTTAAAAAAAAACGGATGTAAATATATCGATCTGTTTCTCTGCCTATGGCAAATTTTGGTTTCCCTGCAAATTTTGAAACTACGGGTCCATTAAGGCATAATGTTAAATTATTCCAAGGGTTCACTACAAGTACGGTATATATCAACTAAGGTTCTCATTGTAAATAACTACGCATGAAACGATTGTAAATGTAAGAAATTTCAATGAATTGTTTTGTTAAAGTTTTTTATCTCTG
Source organism: Flexamia atlantica (assembly GCA_035578135.1). NCBI lineage: Eukaryota > Metazoa > Arthropoda > Insecta > Hemiptera > Cicadellidae > Flexamia > Flexamia atlantica. Next base: position 31,135,081 of record JAQJVK010000003.1, read on the forward strand.
CGTTCATTACAATACATCTACTTTACTATGAATAAATCTTGTAAGTATATATATTTAAACTCAAAGATGTGTTTAATGCAATAAACACACTGCAAATCTTCTTGTGTTTCTTTATCCAATATAGAGTATTAGGAGACCCGAGCTGAGCTTGGTAATAACACATTTTTATACCCTCTACAGATTTATGTTCTGTACAATTAAACTAAACTTAAAGGCAGGCAATAAAATTTTAAGCCATAACTATTTCACCTAGATTAAATTAAATTTTAATATCCTAATATCCTCGGAATAAACAATGTATTAGAAGGTAATAATTACATTTTTGCCAACTTTATACTAATACCAACAAAACAGTTAATTTTACCAATAACGTTCTAAGCAGTTTTTGGTAATTTCACAATTGTGTTAAAACCAACAATTCTCTGTTTCCAGCTTGGAGCATCAGGAAGATGTCCATGACGAGAATCATGAAGAGAACATCAACACTGAGAATCTGATCAACAACTAACTCTTGAACCTTTGTATATATATTATTACTTTGTGAATATAGATTTTTGCTTTTAATCAAGTTTTATTACTTAATTAACCTGTTTTAATACATTGTCACTATCACTTTATTATCTGTCAGTTGCAAGTGTTAAAAATGTGTTCTATACAATTTCTATACAAACTATTAATAGTAGTTTATGCAACGATTGCATTCTGAAGGCCATCAAGTGTCGAGTGAGATGGAAAATATAAAACTACATATGGTTTTAGGTTTTGTAATGTACCTTTTTGTAGTGTAATATTGTAATTGGTGTTTATTGCAATGGTCGTAGATAAAATTGTAAAAATATTTTTAACATTATACGATTGTTTTAACACGAGTTCAAATATCATTTTTAACGGTTATAAAATTGGTCAGTCAGCAAATGTTTTGAAAAGAAATATTTTTGTAACTTTTATTAACAATTAAAATTTTTTTCTATAATTTTACTACTAAGGTATAGGCCTAAACAAATTTATAAATAATTTTTTAATTAATTTAAAATTTGTTAAAACTATTTATAAAGTAAAAACTCATTAATATATATATATATATATATATATAATGATTTATAAAATTTATTTGAGGATTATTTTTAATATTTTAAAATAGTTTTAACATAAGTTTACACATTATTTTAAATGATTATAAAATTGGTCAGATAGGAAAATTCTATGAAAATAAATAGTTTTAAAACAATTTTTAACAATTTACAAAATGATTATAACATTACTTAAAATGTGGTGTAAAACAAAATATAAAATAAGTTTTTAATAATTTGAACATTTTTTAAAATTATTTATAACTAGTTTTAAAGTTATTAAAAATTATATAAATTGATCTTTAATATTGATTTAAAAACAATTTTTAACACTTTAAAATTATTTTAACATAATTTTAAAACTCATTTTGAATGGTATTAAAATTGGTCAGTTAGGAAATTTGTTTGAAAAGAAATCATTTTAAAAACATTTTTTCAACATTTTAAATTTAGATAAAACTTATTTTAAAACTATTTTAGCCAACAGAAATGCTACTTGGGGTACTTAAGCTCGCCATCTGATTATTTTATTCCTGCTAGCTAATTATATTGTTTTGATTTTGGTTTTTTGCTGACAGTTGTCTTCATTGTTTTGTAAAAAAAAGTTTTACAGCTCCACTCCAAAACTGTGAAACTTGTTTTTACTAATAAGTGATGGCAAATGTCAGCAAAAATCAAATCATAAATTGACCATCGCCAACAGTGAATTTCAAGCAAAAAACTGATTAGATTATTTTCCAGCTGATTTAAAAAAAATTCAAATGGAAGGTACTGAGCTTGAACTATTTACAACTTCAAAATCATATAGATAAAACATTCAGCTGCAATGGGCATTAATTGTGTTATTGTGTTTATTGTACAGTTGTAGGAAAAATTTTTGTATGTATTTCTCCTTATAGCAAGCAAGAAAGACCTACTTTATGGGCTAAAATATATAACTATTTTTAACTGTGATCAATTGATTGGCTGTATTTACCTTTTCTTGAGTCCGCATATCAAGTTCTTGTTCCTTTTTGGCCAGTTTTGTTGCCATTTCTGTATTTTCCTTTTCTAATTCATCTGCCTTTTTCCTTGCAGCAACAAGTTCTTCTTCTTTGGCCAATCTATGATAGAAACATTTACAAATTAAATTACTGGTTTCAATCAGGTGAATTATGGAAGAAACAATATTGTCTTGTACTAGGGGTGCTGAATTATAATTTATATCATGTAGAGTCCTGATCTAGGGTGAGTTTGACAGTGTTTACTGTATTCTTAACATAAAAAGAAATATTATGTTTAAGAAAATTGTAACGCCTGAGAACGGTTCCCCAACAAATTTTAATTCTTTAAATTTCCATTTACATTTCCTTGAATAAAAAAATTTTAAAGCAGTAAGTGAGCAATAACAGATGTGGTATAATGTTAAGATTGTTTGGTCTTGCGGGACCAAACTCAAATGTGGTACATTACAACTGATGATGATGAAGACACTTTGATGGATAAAGTCTTCATTCGTTCATCAAAAATTTAAAATTCTAGGATTTTCAGTTTTTTTTTACATTGAAGAAACAATGCATTCAAATAATAACTCCAAATTTTTTTCTGGAATTTTTTTCCAAAATATAAATTACTCCCTGTAATGCTCACAATTGTACGATCTCCTTGACGTTGATGGCGAGAGGAGCTGCATCGTGGTCCGTGCCGTTCTCCGTTTGTAACACAAGCTGTTGTACGATCCTGTCGAACATGAGCCAGTGCTGCGGATGGCTTCCGTAGTCCACTGGGGAACAAATATAAAAATACCTTACGGCTATACTGTAAATATAAGTTACGGCTTACTGTAGCTGGAAATTTTATTCTTTCAGTTTTTAGGTTTGTCTGTAATAATGTCTCCCAAAGAAAGGAAAAATCTGGAAACTCATAGGCCCTGCCTTGGAAAGCCAAGACTAAACAGACAATCGATATGTGGATCAATGCTTGAAGAAAAGATCTCCAGATTACAATGGATTACAGTGTACATTCCTTAACTGTCCTCTCTTCAACAGCCCGGTGGGTTAGCCAACCTCGCTGGAGCATATTGGCTCTAGACCCATTTCCTGGAGGAAATGGCTCATTTTAAAGGCTGCTATCAATGGCTTGAAACAACATTGTAAAATATGTTAAAATCACAACCAATATTTTTAGTTTGCATGATCATTTTTTAGTTCCTGTGTGGAAGAGTTTGCTGTGTAATTCGTGTCTTGGCTTTAAATTTCTCTTTAGGGAAATGTCATTAACAAGGTATATATATCAGTTGTATTAAACAACCCCATGTCATCTGACCTATGGTTCTCTCCTAATTAAGGTGGTTAAGAGAATGTTTACTGGAATGTCAATTCACTATGAATTAAATTTGAAAATATACAATTTTGAACATCAAGTGCTATTTATAAGGATTTAAGTAAAAACTAAAGAAAGATTGTTGAAATAACCAGAAAACCATGAAAAGGTGAGTGAAATAGAAGGGCTACTCAGAAAGTATGTAATGATTGTGTACACATAAAGGGAGAGGGGGGAGGTGTGTGATTATTGGTGTTTGGTAGATAGCTGTTTCCTATCCTTAGTTGTGGTAGGGCTATATTTTATAAATTTATTTCTATACTTCCCCAGCTTACTCTAAAATACATTAAATTTTCACTCCCAACTTCACTGCCATGGGGGCTAAACAAGATGTGAAACCAATAAGTTATAAACTATCTGATATCAGCATGATAGCCGTATCTCGCATGGTATTTGTTTGTACATACATGGTAACAGTATGCAGTGGTGCAGCAGCGAGAGGAAGTGGGGGTAGGCGGCTGTGTGGCTCAGCTTCCGTCTCAACACTTCAAACATTCCCGACGCCGACTTGTTGTCCACTTGCTCCTGAAAATGAAAACTACATTGAGTACCAGTAGTAAATCATAATGATAAGCTCTTCTAATGTCAAAGACAAATTTGTAGATCATAAAAGCAAATAAAATATCAATATGAGTAAAATAATTATATGAACCTTGTGAGAAATCCTTCAACTACCTTTACTGAAAAGATAACCAAAACCATAGGTGAGCGAAAATTGAATCAGTAAATTGTATTACGCCCAGTTGGCTGTCTTTCAAAAGGATTAATATCCATTATTTTATTTAATTCCTCTTTTTGAAACGGTTTAATTACTTCAATAAAGAGGTTTATTCTATAAAAAAAAACTTTTGATGAATTTACATGTACAATATCTCTTTGCTATTAGTGCCTGTTTTCATTCAAAATTATATAAACTTTATATTTTTATAGTACTTACATATAATTTGTTAATGCGAATGATTATTTCAGCTTAGAATTACGACTGAAACAACATAGGAAGATATTTGATTTCTTACTTTTTCAAACTTTCTGGCCAACTCTTTTTCATCCTCATTTCGAACCATCTCAAAGAAGTCCAAATGCCTGAAAAATTACGGAAAATTAAATCCTTAAACTATAACAATTTTCTCATTAGTCTTACTGAAACTATATTTAAGGAATGACCAGGATGAGAATGATTAAAATTTCTAAATTTACACCACATTAACTCAGACAATGAGTTCGAAACAAAGTAATAACTCAGGAGCACACAATTCAAAATAAAAAGTCCAGTTATGTGCACAATAACTGGAAAATCTTTTAAAAAATAATGATAATTTTTATTTTACAAAAAAATTGCAGAAGTTAAAAATAACTAAAATTAAGTTTTACTGTAGATAGATTTTTCTTAAGTAGACTAGACTTACCGTTAATGATAAATAACTGTAATAAAATTACAGTTATTTATTATTACTGGGTGATAACCCAGTTATCACATTAATTAAATTTTACTCTGACATCTTGCTTTTTAAGTAAACTTTTATTCATTTAAAAACTAATGACGGTTGAATATTAAATTTTTTTTCACACATAGTAGACTCTGTAATTCTTCATGTTGTTGTTGGGCACTCCCACCCATCGTTATACCAGGGATCTTGTAAATGTAATCAATCACATAAAACTCACAAAACACATAACACAAACAATGACCTGTGATCCCTCCTACATTTCACGGGACTGAAAAAAAACTAGCTTCGTCAGGAAGCTGACTTTTTAGTATAGTGCGTTACGGTGTTCAATGTGAATAAGTGAAGCACATGTAAATACAAAAAGTCTTCTTGACCAAGTGGGATCTTTTTCTCGGTCCTGTGAAACGTAGGAGTTATCCTAGGACATCGTTCGTGTTATGTGTTTTGTGTTGACAATATTCCTGGGATATGAATGGAGAGTACCCTAAAAAAATAAAAATAATTACATAAATTACACCTCAACAAAAACATATCTTTCAAATGTAGAACTACGTAGTAGTGTCTCCCCGTACCTGTTCAGCGTCTCGTTGTCATGCCGGCGTAGTTTCTCGATGACATGCTGGATGCCGAGCATGAGCAGCTCGTACCGCAGATGCAGTCGGAACTCGAGGCACTCCTGGCCGGGCCCGTAGTTGAGCACCGCGTTGATGAACGACATGATCGCCGTCTTCAGACACACGTCGTCCCGGTACGCTCCGGTGCTGCGGTCCAGGTCGTTGATGATCCCCTGGAGAAAAATATGGCAACAGTAGACATTGGATTTATATTGAAGGATTTAAAGCATGTGCATTGGCATATACTTTCCTTTGACTTTGCCGACTTCTTTTGAGATGTTGTGCAGCTTAAGGTAGAATGATATTTGCAAGTAAAATCCTCAAATGAGGGGAGATCTCTTAACCCTTTAACTTGGTGACTTCATAGGCCCTTCTGAGTGAGGACCGCTACCCATGCTACCCATGAGCCCTGCATGTGAAAAGTCTCACTCAAGACAGTCTTCCCTCCAGACCACCAGTCAGGAGTTTTTCATCTCCCCCAAAAGAGACCATGTAGAATTATATCCACTACACCCTCCATTGGTCGGAGTTGGGCTCATTGGTTGGAGTTCAAGCTAAGATGGAAATCAAAGTCGTCAGAGGTATAACAGGGAATAGCAAGCAGCTTTTGTTTCCGGGTAGCTAAATAGATTACCAATACAATCACTCCTTAATTTGCAGTGTATCTGTTGTTAACATCTTTATTACATTGAAGCAGTACAGAATAAACAGTAAATCTTTCTTTTTGTTGTTTCCATGTGGATGTCTTTTCTCTCAATACACTACAATCAGTTTTTTAAAAACCTGTGAACATGCTTTAACGATTTCTAAATAATTTCCTAAACCAAAGGTCTGAATCATTATAATTTTCCTCAGATAAAAAACAAAAATCACACTTCATCTTTATTTTCTCACCTGGAACCTGGCCCGCTCGAAGGTGAACTTCTGGTAGTGGGTCATGGCGTCCAGCACCTTCTTGTGGCCCCCGGGCACCAGACACACGGCGCCCAGGATCTCCATCACCGCCACCTTGGTCTTGATGTTCTCCGTGGAGAGGCTCTGCGCGATGGTGTTGATGGCGGTAGGGTGCGCCAGCACGTGCGCCCGGCCCGTCTGTGGAGAGAACACAGGTTGCGGATGAGCAATTGTGATACAAGCTGGTGAACGTCGTAACAAAAAGTAGGGGAACAAACAGTTGATTTGTATGAATTTTAAATGTAACCAAAACTTTCTTCATTTATCCTTTCTTGTTCTTCATTCTCTTTACTAAACATTAACTAAAGGAAAGTAATCACTTGGTAAATTTTATCGATTTTGCTCCTGGGAATTATAATCACCATTGTAAATATTCACACAAGGATATTTACAAATATTCACACAAGGATATTTACAATGAGAACAAAATCTCTTTTTCTCTTCTCAGTCGATTATTCGATGTCTAAAAATAATCGACCAGTCTCCAGTTGACTGTGATGATACCTATTCGATGTTCCCACTCACTGCTAACAGTGAGTGGTAATGAATACATCTTAATAAAGATTATATTTTATATATGTATAATAACCAGTAAAATTTTTATATTGAATACTTTTTTCAAAAAGACTCAACAGTCTGTTGCCATGAGTCAGTAGCCTGTGTGGTGATCTAAAGACAGTTAGGTACTAGCAGCAAGTTACATCAGCAGGCTCATGATAGAACAGGAGTCGCCCACTGCTGGGATCAAACCAGTGACGTTTGACACCTAGTGCCAGCACTTTACCTTTGAGCTACTGCCTCGGTTGTTTAAAAATAAGTACTTAAACACAAAAATCATAAACTCTCCCGCTATCGTGACTTACCGAGTTGTTCATCAGCGCCTTGACACATCCGATGAGAGAGGTGTGGACGGCCGACTGTGCCATGTGGTAGTCCATGGCCTCGAGACACGCCAGCAGCGCCGGCAGCCCGTCGCACTCGACGAAACGCAGCACGAAGCTGTGCGGCTGCGTGCGCAGAGCCGTCTTCAGCGAGTCCAGCGTCCGCGTGCGGCCAACCATCTCCTGCTCGTCGACGTTCTCCTCGGACCCGACAATCTGAACAAACATTGGTGTACGGGGAATTAGTAATGGAAATAGTTATTTGTGTATTAAGAGCGCAAAGTATGTAATTGCCGCTCGAGAATTGTAGATGGCCGCACGAAGCGATAGCTGAGTGCAGCCAAACATTTCGAGAGTGGCAGTGACTATTTGTGCTCGTAATTCACACAATTTTTTTTCCTACCACCATTATTTGAACAGTTTAACTTATTAACTAGCCTGTACACAAAAGTTCATTGAGGTTATGTTTGCTTATTCTATTATTGGAATGAACCAGAAGTTGAGATAGAAATGGTGACAATGAAATCACCTGATTTAGAACAAGGCAACTAGAATATACAGGTGTGGCAATGTGATTATTTCCATGCAGTGGTAGGAAAAAGTAGTAGTAGTTGTTGTTATAGGATAGATTAGGAATCCTGGGTATATCATATAACCCTACAGAAAAATCCAGTGATGTTTCAGCCAGTTTTTGTCTTTTTGAACGGCTACCGTAGAAGAAAGGAGGATTTCCTGTAATATACCATGGCCATAAGCCTTAAGAAGACTAATACAGGGGAAGCAAAAGGAAAAGGTAATAAGGGAGATGGCATAGGTCAGCCAAGCTTAGACTGGGTAGCCAAAGTTCTACCTTTATCCAATTGATGTGGGCCTCAAGGGGAAGTGACCCTCATCTTGGTTACCGAAACACACCTCCTACCCTGCTGTCAAACCCAACCTCCCCTGGTGGGAAACTGAGGTTATTCACTGGAAGACAGCTGCAACATTGCCTCCGAGCATGACAACTTAATGTTACTGAACCCAGTATTGGTACCTATAAACTTGCAAAAGCCCATTAGGATCCCACTGGGGGGCTGGGGGGGAAGTTACTTCACATCTGAAGCGTGAAGTTAGGGAATGCTAAGCGATTATAGTTTTTATAGGATAAGGATGAAGTTATATTTCATAACAAATCCGAGTTTGATATTTTTGGTGAAATTAATTTGACTATCATATTTTTCGGTGTGTTTTTGAAAGGGCCTCAGAATCTTGTCCAATCTGTAGAGAAAATGACAATAAAATGATTCTGATTCTGATTCTGAATATAAGATTGGGTTTTTCAGACACACAAAAGAACTCTGGGGAAGTAGTGTGAACAAAACCAAGCGAATTAAAGATTAGAAGGACATTTTTTTAAGAAAGAGTAAATTTAATATATTTGGAATTTGGTCTTAGGGCCTCTTATCTTGGAGAACTTTACTTCAACATTTCGCTAATTATCCTAGCCAACTACCTAAGTTATTTAATATAACCACTATAGACCCTTTCCTAAACCAACTAATAATAATAATCATTGAGGGATCAGATAATTACAGACTAAAAACCATTAACATCAGGTCGACCAATGGGTAAAATATTGTTTCAAATAATGAACTTTCAATGATGAGATAAGAATTCTACCTTTTCATATTTAGGCTGGATTAAGCAATGATAATGTCATTGCCAAACAATCTCTTCACCCACTAAACAAGCTGTTTCAACATTTGGCAATGTGGGATGGTCCGGCATTATGGATTTAAATAAGCAACTCATGACCGCCCCAGGGCCCCATATGGTAAGGTGTTTCAAAACTTAATCACAGCTTTCTGACATAAACTTGTGTTTATATTTTTCCACAACTCAATAGGTACCTATCACGTTTCCATATGAATTATTTGTCTTAATGGATAAATATGCATCATGGCCTCAGCATTTCTCCTCGTAAATTTCAGCTTCTAACAGTGTATAATCTTCTTCAGGAGAATATTAACAAATTGAGAAGGCTATAAAATTATACTGACATTAGAATTTAATGAGCAACTTAACTTATATACTTTACTTTATCTCATGACAGCCTTATATTAGAAGGTGTTGTAAAATGTATTGCTCATAGTAAAACTATCATCATATAATAAACACAAACACACACACATTTGGATTTAATTCCAATCTGTTTATAAATTTACTTAAGAGAGGAGATAAAACTCTCTTACAAGTCTCGAGTTATTTTGAATGTCTTAGTGATTAGTTAGCGGTGGTTATAGTGTTAGTCTCTTAAGTTTAGAAAAACATTTACCTTCAAAATAATAGACATCGCAGAGGCATAGCCAATAGTTTTGTTTGGTCAAAGTTTTATAGTAGCATACCGGTATATATGTTGTAACTAGGTACACCATCACCTTGACCAATGAACTAAGTTATGCGCTGAACGATGATAAAAGCTTCAAGAAAGTGGATTTTTATATTTCCAGAAAAAAAAACCAAAAAGAATTTTTAATACAGTTAACAAACCTTAGCCAAAGCCTGTACTCTCTCAATATACTCCTCTGGCAGCTGTGAAAGGTCTGTTGTTCCGTCTTGATCCTGTAAATTTATCACTGATTAAATATTTTCAAAAGATTGAAACATAAATTTACTCAAATGAAAACTGGTGAATATTAAAAAATCTTAGACCTCAAAAGTTACTAGGGAAAAAATTAAATATTTTTACATTTTATTAATAAGTAATCACATGTAATACAACTGTATAGGCAGCTTACAACTAAGGTAGATTATGAACACTTTCAATATGTAAAATTGGTTTGACTATTTGTGGACTCAGAGGTTGTCAAGTAATCAAGAACATTTGAATTTTTAATGGGTTTCAAATGTGTCTGAATTTGAGTTTCACATATAAATTTATTACTTACATGAGTTCTGTTACATATAAACAATCTTAAGTGAAATGTCAAATTCTCAACATTTAAAACTAAATGTTCTGAAAAAATGCTTGATTGAAAATTTCCTATCAGCTGTTCGAGTGTCAAGTTACACATAATGTCGAGTTAGCGAGTTAGTGAGGTTTTACTGCATGTAAAAGTATATGAGTTCCTCAAAGTACGTATTAGAGAAGTACTTGTCTTACACTTAAGGTACATGCAGTATCCATAAATAATAAATTAATAACATTTATGTCAATTGCATGGTTTACATATGCAAACTTTAATCTCAAAAGCTATGCAAAAACTAAGGATCTAATATTTTTATACTTAGGGTGTTCAAAAATTGTACGTATTAAAAAAAATTTACAGACGCAAAAAATAAGAAACAAACAAAAGTGACTCAAACCTTTTTCTGGCTGCAGTAGATCTGCCACTTCTTTTCAGGTGGTAAACTCAACATTGCCGCTTTGTTGGGGGCTGTCAAGTCAAGCTCTTCCTGCAAAACAGGAGACAAAAAAATGTAATTAAAACCAAAACTAAAATAAGATACCACATTAATAATTACATTAAAATGTTGTTTGCAAAAAAAACACATAGACTGTTTAGAATTGATTTTATATTCAAGAGAAAGTCTTTGAAAACTTTTAATCAGACCTTATTATGTAGGACATTTTGTGAAAATCTAAGACACCATATCCAACTAATGTAATCTATTTAAGAAAAAATATTCCTCAAGAAAACAAGAGACCTGGATAATGATTAAGTTTCAAGTACAGATAAGCTGGAGCTTGATCATACACTGAAATTGAAAAAGTTTCACACAATGCATGATTTTTTTATGGAAAAACATGATTTGTTCTTCTTAACCCATTGAATTTAGTTTCAAAAAGTTAGTAGCACTTCGGAGAATAATTTCATGCTATCTATTTCAATCAAATCCTAAATCTAAATCAGGTGCTAGTAAATTAAAAATTGCTTTATTTACTGTTGAATCTGTGCATAATTGACAATATCAAGTAGTCAATATATATATTATCTATTCAATATATATATTATCTTGAAATATATTGTGAAGTAGTCTTCCTAGAGAACTACTTCACTTTATTTAATAAGTATGATTTTTTAATTGAAAATATCTTATGAAAAGTCAAGAGGGAAATAATAAGAGAAAGAAAGAGGGCAGGGGAGAGAAATAAGGTAACAAATACTTATTATGTATTATGTAAGGGGCTTATGAGCAACAACCCCCTCCCAGAGTCTATCAACATCCGGTAGCGAAAACTTTAAAAGTTTAAACATCAATTTGAAACACTGACCACGAGTTCGGCGAACTTGGCGTTGAGCTCGTCCTCGGTGGGCATGGGCTGGGTGGGGGTGAGCGTCTGCAGCGACAGCGTCCCCGTGTGGTCCACCACGCAGTACGTGATCTCCGGCGGCTCGTCATCCTGCAACCAATCAAAATAATAAAGAACTAAACATAGTCAATATAATGTCAACATAATGGCAACATAATGTGACATATTATTATTAGGGTTACCATACACCTCCGTTCAAGGAAGAGGACCCATATACCTTTGTAGGATTAACATATTGAACAACCATTACCTTCTTCCTCAATGCCGCTGCCCCAAAAAGCAGGGGTCTTTATTATAATTAAATGTTTAACGCTGTCTAAATGGAGATTTTAAGGTGATTTTATTTTTAAATCAAGTTAAAGAAAATATTTCTAAAATAAGTTTGAAATACCAGAGGAACCAATGACCATTTTGGATCTGGAGAAGTGATTACCTGTCAAATATAACTTCAAGAGATTTTTTATGTAATGTAGCCCAGAACCATAAAAACGGCTATAGTTGTTATCATTGGATAGTGCTGTAGTTGGATAGAAATAACTAAAAGTAAACAAACAACTCATCGAGAATGAGAAGTTAAATAAGAAACTATAATTTATAGTCATAATAAAATAAAATGTAGGCTTAACCAAAGAAATGAGAATCGACTTTGAAACCTTCATAAAATCAAACTTTCAATCTTGATTTATTTTTAAAAGTCAATACTCAGTTTAAAGAAAACTCTCAGTTCAGTTCTTTCGGATGACCCGGGCATTTTGTGGTTATCTAAAAAAACGCTCGGAAGTTTTTCTTGGGCCCAAAAAAAGGTAATGTCAAGAGGAAAATAGAACGTATGGTAACCCTGATTATTCTAGATCGAACCTATCCATGAGGAAGGGCTTCATTCAACAGGCTTGCATTGGATTACGTAAAATGTTTGAATATTTACATTTAGATTGCACTCGATACTCTGCCATGATTAAATCAATAGTAAACTAAAAACGTTGTGCACGGATCATACAAATCGTGTCTACACTGGACGCCTTCATTTTTCTCAAATGCAACATTAATTATGTGTGCATTTTGCCTACTAGTACGCGCCGTGTTGGCTTGGTGTAACGTGGCAACGGCAACGTGGCCTACGCAGAAAACATTACCACTTAAAATATTCCAAAAATAATCAAATCAAATTTTGTATACAGGAAACAGTTTATATTAATTAATCGCAAGTACAGTGTTTAAACTCATTTCATCCGGTGGCAGTAAAGCTGACAACTTAGAAGTCGTTGACACTTTTTATACAATATCATAGACCGATAAAAGCGTTTTGTTGCTTATCAGATGAAGTACAATAAAATTAAAAATTGAAGATAAATTAAAATATTTAATAGTAATTAGATGATAATTTAATTGTAATTACTATATTAAACGCTTAGTCATTAATCTGTACTTATTGATACGGTAGGATTTTTTCGTGATCAAGACTCCTCCTTCAGTTCTAAGCCAATATTAATAATTTGAATGACGTTGTGAAGTGAAATTTCGCAGGAAACAACATAAGCCAAGGGAAGATCCCTAGCCCATAATAAATTTAAATGATTTATTTTAGTGGAATTGGTTTAGTTATATTACTGTACTAACAGTTTAATTTCGTCAAATTCGTATTAAATGGAATGCTGTGGTCTTAATTCTTATAGCGAAGTTTTTTTTTGCTAACTGCTAACACTTAAATAACATCGTTATCCCCAATTTTTCTACCAAAATCACTTGACGGTAATTATTATTTTAAAAACATATACTGACGCTCCGATTCCTAACTTTTCACTATAGCAGACCACACAACTAGACTGTAGAGAAATGTTACCAGAAACCCAAGGCGTATTGCATACACTCTACATTGAATATGGAATACTCGTAGATGCCACGTTCCAGGGTTTCCCAACCCGCGGAGAGGAGTCCTTGAACTATCAGCTGACCGGGAGACTCTACTTTTTCCCGTCTAATTGGCAAGTATAATCTGTGGCGGTCGTGCAGACGACACGTGGTTCGGGCGTTACGTTCGGTATACAGACGGACGACCGGGACGACCTCCAGGACTCTCCAGGCCTTTGTGTTGCATGAACTATTGGCTTTCTTCATATCTCGATGGCGTATTTATGACAGGCGTGGTACAGCATTCCGATCCTACACGGACAGGTGTTAAAGACCTAATTGTTTTCAAGGAGAATGTCTAAGGGGCGAAGATAATGGTGCACTTCAAGGAGAAGAGTGTAATTAATTAATGTATAAGGAAATTGTTTATAACTGTTTATACTTAATTTTAAATCACTACCCGTTCAAAAAAACCAGTCATTTATGTAGGCAATAGGGGGTGGATGAATTTTCTGTTGGTTGCTTCCCAAGTAAATTTTTTTCTCACCAAAAACAAAAAAACTGAGTTTTTTTCTGTGTGTTTTTTCCGGCCATTTTTTATTGTCTTCATAAGTATGTAGTTTCTCTGAGTCTTGTCTTGGGGTCCAATATTTTATAGAATATTTTTGCAAGATCGAAGGTTTTTAGGACTGTAATCACGAGGATTTTTCATAAGTCTCGTCCTACTATAAGGGACTCTTGTTCTGACCATTCTGAAGGAACTCCGTTCTGTTACAGTTCTCTGGGTCTATTCACTAGGTTCTAGAGTGATCTGAGATTTTAAATCAATAATAGAGATGTTTGAAGCTGTTCTTCGTGAATTCTTTCACCGTGGCTGTTGGGTGGGAGTGTGAAAAGAGACGACTAAAGAGTCGTCTATAAAAATGATGTAAAGATTTAAAACTACCTTCCATATAAAACTTTCCTCGCCATGAAACACTCCGAACACTTTCATCCGTCAACGCCCTCAACCGCTCGGCGTGAAACCAAAACCCATCGACGTTTTGCTGACGGACCACCCGGACCGGGAAGTGGAGAAGAGTTTCTGCAACCAAACGTTCCAGAAGTGTTACACTAACGTCCGCAAGAGTGCAGAAGAGTGTCGCTCGTGACTGTGGCGCGATCTGACGGCGGTTGTGAAACGAGAACACTCGGGGTGTCAAGTGGAGGATGACATAACGTCAGACACTCACGAGGCGTGGGAGAGAGACAAGAGGTGGAGGCATCCTTGAACACTACAGGCTACAGGTGGGTATCCTGCAGGTACAATGACGTCATTGCGTAACCAGTGTGTACAGCGCCGAGTGTTGTGTTGCGGCGTGGAGGATATTCACCCTTGACTGCGTGCGGACGTGACGGGGAATGATTGTCCGATGGGAGTTTAGACGAGAGAGGATTGTTATGGGTGTAAATGTGATCAGAACGCGTAGATAGGGTTTATTTGAGCGCGGATGTTATAACGAGAAAAACTTGTACGGTTCGTTTAAAATGAATTAGAATCAACCTCAATAAAGGAGATAGGAAGCTATTCCGAAATCAACGATTAAAAATATACAATATCAAAGGTTTGGAATAAACAGAAGTTATTTGTTTACCTTATGAAATTATATACTCAGCATTTTGAGTTAGGAACGAGACGACGACGGTTATATGTTCTTTCTGTCGTACTAAAAATAGAGGCATTAAGAACTGAGCACGGCTTAACATTTGCTGTGTTGGGTCAGGAAGTATATTCAAAAAGTATTGGCAGTCAAAGGGGAAATCATACCATTTGTAAATTAAATGTGAGCCCATTTCCACGAAAAAATTAATTATTTGTTGTTAAACTCGTTTTATGCCAACCTTTAAAAACTTAAAAGTTTGTTAAACATAAGAAGGATACGTCATTAGGTACTATACAACAATAAAATTAGGCACTGATCCTGTTTTTATAGAGCCCATTCCCCTATTTACCTGATCGACCATCAACTAACGGACCCCTGTTCACGAGGGGGCCCTAATTTCCCCCAACAAAAACCTATAGAAGATTTTCGCTCCACCGAGCAATTCTTCTTGTGCCACTACCTTCGGATCGTCTACATTCACTCTCTCCCGGCCACGGCGTGTGCCGGCGGTACCACGTGCTCAGACGGCCTCCAGCTACAGCTGATTGGAGGGGGGGGGAGAAGGCGGGGGAGGGAGTTGAGGTGAATAGGTGCACTTTGCATGATTACTCCAGATAAGAGCGGTCGGCACGCCGCGCCGTCCTGCTATCACGCCGCCGCCCACTCGAGGAAGCGTTTAACCAGCCATTATTGTGGTTGAAAATAAATTATGTTCCGTTGGTAAATTGTGGAGATCGTTCTGAGATTGTGGGGAATTTCTTTCATTTTCATGGGTAATTTACTAGGGGCAAGGGTAGAACGAGTTTAATGTCGATGCGACAACTTGGATGAGTAATTCGGTAAGAATGTAGAATAATACATTTAAAAAAACATAAAAACGTCTGGGGTTGGGAACTTATTGGTTTTGTGGGTGTTGGGACATTAGGGGATCATAAGCGCTGTCATGACGAGGAAAATGATGAACTTAATACCACTAATGTTTTAAAGGAGAGTATCGAACTATCTTTGTTCTAAGTTCAAATATACATAATATGTATGCTATTAGTGTAACCGTAAATAAGTAGGTAAGTAAAATGCTGTGACCGAATAGATTAGGGAGGATACAGAAGAACTTGGCCTAAGAATTTTTACAGAGAACACCTTTTTTTTTCCTCAGCATAGTTACAAGACTAATTAAATTTTAATTAATACACACAGTAGACTAAATACTTTAACGGAAGATGGTAATCAAAGAATATTTCATAAGTCATTATAAGCCATTATTAAGCCATTCAGTCAAGGAAATGTCCCTTCCTTCAAGAATCGAAGGTGCGAGTCAAACACGAGTTGCTGGCAGTAATGCCGAGTTAATTACAAGATCGGCTGCGGGGAAAGCTCCGTTGACACCAGTTCCCGTCTCCGGTGCTGCAATAACTGTGATGACTTGATATGCAGTATTGCTTCCTGCACTGCAAGTGCATACGACATTCACTCGGCTAGCTTCCTCTTCGAGTGTGAAAGATTTCCGAATGATAAAAATGTTTCTGTAAGGGTAAGGGTAAGATAGATTGTACGTGAACTTAAAATAAGTTTGTGTATCCTAGTATCGTCATCTAAAAAAATAAAAAAGTTGTACATTTCCCAAATATGTCACGTTGCTCGAGAGAGATTGACAGTTACAAATTTCTCTGATAGGGCCAAAAACATACAATTTTATTCAACACTACTCTAATGGTATATGGTAATAGTGGGACTAGTCACTCAGACATTATTCACTCTGGCAGGTGTTTATACAGTCATATCATAATTCGGTGACAAGACAACAAATATATTTATGAAACTTCAAATTCCCTATATAGGGCCAAGTAAAGTATCAGTCTCAGTGATGTAATTTGAACATATTTTCATAAGCTGTAGGCCTAAGATTATATATTTATTTTTTTATTGCAAAGTGTTATCATCTCATTACGATTTAAGAGGTCATAAAGCTAACTGCAATGTGATGCAACTATTTGCTCAGATAACTATTTGAACAAAGATAAATATTTTAAGTGTTTTCTTTTATTGTTTGATGTTTCTAAATCTAGCCAAATAGAATTGGCCGAATGTTTTTCTATTTTTGATGAAATGAGAGGTCTATAAAATTACAAATAGTCCATTATGAAAACCAAGAAAGGAACTTGAAATATTAAAACGGGAGCCAAAAGTTGTCATATAAGACTGTCATGGTCATAAATTTATACTTTCTCTTGAGCAATGAAATTAACTATAAAAACCTCTATAAACGTGAAAAGCAAATCATGGTTATTGCAATTGATTATAAAATATAAAGTGTAAAATTACAATATTTCAAATTGTAATTGATTCACGGACGCGGATCGTTGTTAAGATAACGCCGCAATACCCATACTTGAAGGTTGTACAAGGTTTCTGATTTTATCACGTGCGATTTTATACTTGATATTGCGTTCTTAATTTGATTTAATCGTACTTCCTCGATCAATTAGTTGTTTTCTCAATATAAATTAGTTTGCAATAAATGCAATCCCAAGCCACAATAATTGCTTGGAATTCAGCTGAATCAGTTATTAACAAAAGGTTCGTGCACACTTGAATGCCATACAATGAAAAAAATGTATAATTAAAAATAAAAATTTCCTCTAGGAGCACACTGGTTAGTTAGAGTGGATTTAAAGTGTGTTGTTTTAAGACACATAAAATGAAATGTCATAAAATATAAATGTCAGGTAATAAGTTTTTAACGATTATTTCCTTGAGTGATGATTTTCATTCTTTTAATAATTTAAATGTTTGTTCATCATTCACTTATCATACATACGTGAAGTAGTCTATATCACATTTATTAATTTGGTTTACATTAAATGTTAATTACGTTATCTCTCAATTGACAAAAGAAATTCTTTTAATTAATTTCAACCAAAAATAAACCGAAAGTTAAAACCCCAATCCAAAACGTCTTGAGTTTGATCTTTTCATTGGTTTGATTTCTTTTGGAGCTATTCAAAGATAAATAGGATGTTTTCTATTTGTAAAAGTATATACAGCTTGCTTATATCTCAACATGACTGAATAACACTTGGTATAATACTGTACGTAGCTTCATTGACAAAGATAAACAGGAGAACGTTTTTAGAGTTTCGTCCATTGTTTCCATGATTTTTTTACAAATTCATGGCCAAAAATTGTACACAAAAATAGTCCCAAGAAGCCAATGTGCCATGTTTGGGCAATTGTAGCTGGTTTTCCATTTGTAAACTTGTATAGCTTGCTTACTTTTTAACATGAACGAAAGAAATTTGTAGCTTCACTACATTTTTCACTCTACATTTCAGTGCTTATGGGATTGTTACACCTCATTGTAACATTAACCATAAAAATAAATGGCTATAAAACCAAATCCAAAGGTACAATCTTTATATTAATAGACAAGTAGGCTATTTTTTCCATTAGGGGTTTTCCTCCTTTTTTCAGCCAGTGTGCATCGTAGCGAAAATCTAAGCACACCGATAGGATTGTATTTTCCTGTAGATGTGCAAATCCCATTGAGATGTATATTAGTCTTTTAGACATGTAGAAAATAGAATTTGAAATTTAAAAAAATCACATTGGCCTTATGAGTTGCTGTTTTGGACCAACTTGTATTTTGTTACCAAATGTAAACAAAGGTAGCATCAATTTATTATGTAGCTGTTATCACATGCTATTTTTCGTTGAGTAAAGATTAGGTGTACAGAAACATTATGTGAGAGCGAAAAGTGGGAAAAAATGTACGGAGTTGTTTCTGTCATTTGATGAGATATTAAACCAAAAACATAACAAATTTTTATCAAGTAATAAACAAATGTAAGGAATTCATTAATAACGAGTTAGTATATGTCCGGTACATCTAAGAACAAATTATTATTTTCAAACAATTTCAAGACACATGTTTATTTTGGACATGGAGTGAAAACATAGTATTTGATTGAAATCAGGACAATGTAGTGAAGATCGAAGATATCATACACTCAAATGTGCTCCATGTTACATATGTAGGGAGACAAAAAGTTTGCTCGCTTAAATAGGATTAAAAGGTAAAAATTTGCTGATGAAAAGGGAAGAAAAAGATACATTGAGTCTCTACCTTCCAATGTCTAACTGACATGCAACCGGAGTACAAATGAACACATTAAATTCAAATTGTGATTTTATTGGTGGAGAATGGGTAAAATATAAATTACATTTTAGTAATATAGGAAGAGAAGGGAAGGAGGGAAAATTATCCGAAGGAAACAAATGTAATTTATGGTAAAAAAATAAGGGAAGGAGGGTAAAAGTTCCAAATGGTAGGAAACAAGGGAGGAAAGGAGGATAGAAGGAAGTAGGGAAGAAGAAAAGGAGGGAAAAGTGTACAGAAAGTCGGATGGAAGGGATTGAGGGAAGGGATGAATGGAGGCAGGGAGGGAGAGAACTGTGGTAAGGTGTATATGAGATCAAACTGATTTGATGACTGAATTTTTCCTTTTCTCCTAATCAATAATCAGTTCATTCTTTAAAAAATAAACGTGGAATTTAATAAAATATTAAATCTATGCCATAAATACCCAGAAGTGAGGTACAATAATTGAATCGCTATTTGTTAAAAGGGCACATGTGTCGGAACATTAACTTTTGGGAAATAAAAAAAAAATGTTTAGATTGTAAACAGGTAAAGTTAAAATTTTATTTTTTTTTATATTTGATGTTGGCATGGTGACAAGTAAGTACAAACAATTTTGGCTCTCTAAGACTATTAGCCTTTATAGAAAAAATTTCAAAATTGTTGAACATGTGCCCTTTTAAATAAAAACAAAAAATGAGGCATAAAAACAAGCTAAATCAGACTTTGTTTAATATACTTCAACCACAAACACAATGTTCCAAAGAGCAGAACTAGTTAGCAGAAAAAAAACAGCTGGAGTGTGTTTCCATAGCACCCGCCAACTTGATTAATAAGCCAGTAGATTTTTGTTAAAGGGGCACTTGTGCTTTCACATGTGTCCTTTTAACAGAAATCGCTGTATAAGAAATCAAATATGACTGCCTTACTTTGGTTTTACAAATGCCCTTTTAACATAGATTGTTAGACCTCCTTTTAAGGAGTATAAACATAAAATAAAGTGGTAATGGCCGAAATTGTAACATGTGCCCTTTTAACAAAAATTGATTCAATTAGTAAAAGATTGAGTCTTTCTCTTTTTGGTTTTGGAATCCATTCGCTTATATTTTGTGTTTACATAGAAAATGTGTACTATATGAAATGTATTTAGAAACGCATTGGTGTATGCAGGGATTATTTTCAATATTAGCTATCCGTATTTCTCGACTTGAAAATTGATCGAATTTTCGACCACTGGCGATCTCTAGTATTGAAAAAAACGAACTCTCCCAAGATAACTGACATTGTTGACCTATTGTGTTACAGCCGTACAGCGATCCACCCGCGGCCTGACTGACTGTCCAATCAAGCCCCGACACCGCGTAGCGGGCGTCCTCCGCATCAGGGCGGAGACATTCCAAACAGACGGGAGGAAAGCAGGGGAAAGCGATGACAGCGCTTGGGTATCGATGTGCGGGTGATTGTGTTTCTGCTGTTGCGATAGCGATCTTCGTAAGGCACACAACAGCTGTTATATCGACCTTTTTATGGTCACAGTTAAAAACTGATAAGAGAAAACATATTTTTTTTCCTTCCTCAAATTATTATGTGAAATGTTTAACCTAAATTTTACTACCTTTAAAGAATACAAAAACCAACGAAATATTGTTTTCGTTTAATCCTAAAATGTCGAGTTGCTTAAACATATATTACATTCAATTATATATTTTAACTTTGCAAAATTAATGTAAAAATAGTGTAAAAAGTGCCCGCATTATCCTGATGGAAACAATAACATATTTAGATTTGTTATTTGTTTGCTTTTATTTTCAAAGATGATGCATAATGCATAAATATATTCATATTTATTTATGGTCATTACAATATTCCAGGGCACGGGGGTTTCATATGCAAGTGTCCTTGAAATTGGTGCTTTTAAAAACTAAGACTTGTATTTTAAACTTTTCTTTAATTAAAAAAAAGTACTCTTCAATATTAGTTTACAATAAAGTTTTATTATAAAACAGTAATTGCCTAGAAACTGCATGGTGTTCCAGTACAATCTTTGATTCTCTATGGAGGATAACACAGAATTAGGCTAAGTTTATTTTTATGTTTCATTCAACTGAGCACTAATAGTGAATTCAGTTCAAAATGACGATAAAAATATTGACGAATCCGAAAAATAGAATCAAGCATGTTGGTCTGACAATTTAAAAACAATCGCAGTTCCGTTTAGGCGGTCAGAAACACACTCTCGGCCCCGGGGCCGACGACGGCGACCGTCGCCAGTTAGCGCTACAGGGATGTCAATTATTTTAAAATTACCCTCGTTGACGAAAAACTTATATTTTTTCCCCCTAGACCACGTAAAAATTATATTTCGGGGGGAAAATATCAGAATGGTGGGTTTCCCACCACAGAACGAAAGATTTTTCAAAATCTTAGGGGAGATTCTTTTGCTTTCAGAGCGCAAAATATTATGCTGTACAAATTTTTCCCGTCTGAAAATAGCCACAATAATTCTGTCCTCTTTAAAATTTGCCTTCAAAAACTTTTTTCTCAGGGCGCTATGTCTCGGAAAAGAAATCGGCACACAAAAAATATCGTAAGAAAAATATCGATATACTTTTTACGATATATCGGAACTAAAATATCGACACTTCCGATATATTGACATTCTTTTGCCATCTAGTTAGCGCGGCCTTGTGTTTGTCTATCCGCGGCACTGGACGGTCTTGGGCCGCTCGCTCCGACCCTGACCCAGGCTGACCTCCCTCAACATATGGTGCGTTTAAAAAATACTTTGACTCGTAATAATTCAACTGATTTGTAATGATTCTATGTTACTTTTAGTACGGAAAAGTCATTTAAAAAATCACTTCAGAGGTAAAGTGTTCCTGAACAAAAATAGTTTTAAACGTTCCCCTTCTTTACGTACAACAAATTTAAAATTTTAAACAGAAGGCCCCGAACACACTATATTGAAGTATCTTCGTATCTTAGGGAAATGTGTGGATAAAAACATAAAACTGCGGCAAATATTTAGATATGCACTATATGAAAAAAAACAAGCATGATTAGGTATTTATAAGTAATGAAAGAAAAACACCCCAAGTGTATCCAATAAGTCTACGAACTAGATTAAACTGTTGCAGCTTCGCTTTGATGTTGCGATTATTGAAATCTGTAGCTTCCTTTAGAACTATTTTAGAGCAAGTCCATAAGTTAAGTGGTAAATAAAGTTAACTAAGTTTGGTGCAATTTCGATCGATTCCAAATGTTAAGCCTGAGACGTATTAACAAATCTGCAAAAAATTACCTTTAATTTTACACCTCAATCGTTAAAATCGGCGCAGCCGTTTTCGAGTTATGACTGGAAAAAGAAAACCTCTCACGTATACAAAGATTATGCGAAAGGCGATTCAGTCAAAAACACAGGTATAATACTTCACCAGTGCAGAGCGTTACATAAATACCCCCTCAAATGCATTTACCCAACCACGCGACCTTTACAGCTTCCAACATTCCTTAAACCACTAACAGGCCGGACGCGGGGCTCCGGAAGCAGCGCTAGGTGGTGCCCACACAGCGCCTGATTGACCTTGTTACGGTATGCAAGACAACCGCCATAGTCTACGGTGCAACTCAGACAGTACCAGCAGCACTGCCCACGTGTATCTAGCAGTTCCGGGGGCAGGTTGGGAGGTTGCCCTCGACCTACGCACTGGAGGTGGAGTATTCGATTAGTCGATTGGTGGTTCAATCGAATCGTTGGTGACCTAGACGACCATTCAGTAGTTTTGACTAGTCTACTATTTGAACTAGTCGATATTTTATTGTGTAGCCGACTAGTTGGCAGCTTAGCCGATTAGAGGGAGTTTTTACTTTACTTTTTTAATGAACGACTCGTGTGAACGACTAAAGTGGAGTGTGGCGAATACTCGCTGGCCGAGTTGCCGAGTACGATGTGACCGGTAATCGATCGACCTAGATTTACAACTCGATTATCTCATTTCGCGATAAAACCGTGCTGTGGTCATCCGGAAACCACCGGGAATCGGAAGTGTTCTTCCATGGGCTATTTACATGCTAAAACATATTTTTCGATATTAATCTAAATGATGAAATATTTTTTACTCTTAACTTAGTTTTAGAATTAGGTAATACCGGGGGCGCCAATGACAATTTAACTTTTTGCGAATTCCGTTGCGAGAAAATAAAAGTTTTTTAAATTTTTCTTGAAACTAATGTGAAGTAAAAAATAATGTTTTTATCACAATCCAAAAGCCAACAAATAAAAATTGTATTAAAAAGTATTAGATTGTAATTGATTTTGAACTGTTTCTTGAGTGCCATGGCAGTCCCTGAAGTTGCAGCAAGGAGGATAATGAACAGCCGACAGTCAATTAGCGACTCAATTTTAAACCCATAAATAGTGTCTTAAATCAGAAAAATATGTTTAATCCACATGCTAGACCAAAGAACTGTAGGCCTACAGCAAACACTTTACGCTATACCCAAAGGAGAATATTCCTTAGGCTAGAACAAAATATAAAAGTCTGGTGTAAATAAATCCTCATGGCTAAAACCCCTATTAAAAATAATTCTTTACAAAAAGCACGGTTTTTATGTGCATTACACAGTCAATTTGGCCTTTTTTCAGGACAGATTTTTTTCGAATCATTTTTTGTGGGCAGCTAATCCCTAACCCTAGATGTTAACACAATTTCTCGTGCATAGTTCAAAGAAAAACATTAAAATTGTTAATTTTTTACATTATGAAAAGAGCTTTACGGGTACTCTTCGACTATTTTACTGACATGCTTTCAAGTAAAACAAGAAATAGAATGGTTCGGAGCAATATTGAAATTACAAGGTGGAACAACTCCAGACGTTGAGGTTTACGCTTACCGCACTCAAATAACAATGGCAATGACTCTTCAAGCAGTACTTAAACAAAAACCTAACTAGAGGAGATTGCGCAAAGCTAACTTCCAGCTGGAAACCTCAGTTTATTTCTATACTCCGTTCAAATACAACTTCAACATGTATTACAACTGTCTTTATAGCTTAATTTTTCAATGGGTGGCTAATAAACAAGAAAATATAAATTATATTTTGAGTGGAAGAGGTCATCAAACTATACAAGATAACAAATATCAGTAATTTACGTAAACAGTGTAGCTAATGATAATTGGCAAAAAATGACAAAGTAACTCGTAACTGAAGAACGTTATCTTCATTACCTAGTTTCTCAACCTAATTGTAACTATAGACATCTTTTCCTTCTTCGCGTCCACACCAACAGCTTACACAGATACTACTTTTACACCTCATACTTTTTTATCTTTATGTGTTGAGCAAATAATGAGACTTTAACTTGAACGTTAAAAAAGTTTTGAAGCTAAAAGAAAATAAACACATGTTTATAAACAATTTTTTTTGCCGAACCTTTACCGAAAGTATACGGTATTAAAAATATGACACATACTTTCTCGTGTTTTTTACTATAATTTCTTTTAACTCCTATGACATGATTTTAGATGGATTTTGCACATCACTCATCTAGTTGTCATTAAATAAGATACCAAAAGGTCTGTAATCCATACCAAATTCTAAACAATATCGTAAGATCGATTTTTGATCAAAAATGTTTGAGGTTTTTTTAAGAACAAAAAACCCTTGAATGTATTCATATTTAGTACCTTCTTACTGGGATATATAAAAATGATTATAGCATTTTTTATAATCTCCATAAGAAAAATACTAAAACCGCGTTTAATTGGTACTTAAAGGTTGTCAATAGATTATCGTCAGAGGAATCAAAAGTCTATCTAATAGAAATAAATAATACATCGTGAAGAGATATTGAGCTGTAAGAATCTTAATCGCCTAAGCAGACACAAAGATGGAAAATAAACGCATGTAAGTTTTGTTTTCTGTTGGAGTCTGATAGTTTGATCAAAAACATTTGGTAGGCCTGCGCTATTTTCACGGTAATTAGAAACTGTATTTGCATCGAAAACTAAGTAGTATTAACTGATAAAGTTCGACCTCTAAGGAAAGGAGACATGCAGGAGATCATTAAAAAGATATAAGCACTCTAGTTTCAGGCTTGTAGTGCTTTGAGAACGCGACAGTATGCGTTTCCTCTGGAAGCACCATTTATTGAGAACGCGACAGTATATAAGTTTCCTCTTTCTAGAGGACGCGACAGTATTATACGTTTCCTCGAGAAGCACCACTTATTGAGAACGCGACAGTAAATACGTTTCCTCTAGAAGCACCACTTATTGAGAACGCGACAGTATATACGTTTCCTCTAGAAGCACCACTTATTGAGAACGCGACAGTAAATACGTTTCCTCTAGAAGCACCACTTATTGAGAACGCGACAGTATATACGTTTCCTCTAGAAGCACCACTTATTGAGAACGCGACAGTATATACGTTTCCTCTAGAAGCACCACTTAAGACTTTGAGCCCGGGTAGAAGTAAACATTGTGAAAGCGAGCGTTCCAGCAACACGGACGAAATACGCCGAACCGCCCGGTATAAACACTATTGTCTACAACTATATCGCCAAGGCTGCAATTAGAAACTATCGGCCCCACTTTCAGGGCCCCGGGGCCCACGGGCCCACAGAGCAGCACGGAAGCGCGATGCCCGGATGTGTCATCACTGCGCAATAATTAATATTCACACGCGCAATAAATTTCTCCCGCGGTTATTTATATTATTAGAAACGCCTGCTACATATTAACCGCCTCTTCTCCCTGTTGCATGAAATATGAAAGAATGTAGTTTCTCTTGTAGTCCTGTAATATACGAGTGTCACCTAATTGCTTTCAGAGTGACTCGTAATATGGAACCAAAGTTGGAAGTGAAAGTTATTTATGAGTAAGACCAAAGAAGTACTATAGATTTTAAGGGACGTGTTTCGAGAATATCTCAATTAAAATTATGTTTACCTTTTTTTGGATGACATCAACAAACCGAATAAAGAGTAATCTCTTTTTGGGCCCTTAGGAAGGCATAACCTCTTCAGGGACTTTTATTGCAGAATCTGATTTAAATTTTATAGTTCTTCGTGTTATTCTAAGACTTGGAAAATATGTCAACTGGATTCAATCACTGAGAATTCTCTAATTCGTTGTACGTCGAAAACAACATTTTAAACACTTCGTAAAAGCGATCGATCGTAGTGGTGGAATTTTCATGACTACTGTATAATAATAAATACTGTTTTACGCTTTGATAAATTTTTTTAAATGTAGCATTCCACTATTAAACTATTTTTAAAGAGACCGTGTGCTTAAAAATATAAAAGAAACTGTAAATTAAAAGTTTTGCTAAAGATCATAATCACGAATATTTACTTTCATCTCCAGAAAAAAAAAAATTAGAAACTCCTTGTGGTTGCGTCATTAACATAATGACATTCATAAGACCACGAAACAAGAAATGTTTTCACAAAAAGACACTCAATATATTTGACATCCGCAAACCAACTGCGATAAGCATGAGATTTTCGTAATCTTCGTGAGTTCTTACTATTAGCATTGCCTGCAGCCAAGGGTATCTTTTGTCTCGTCACTAAACGAAAGTTGCATCCGAGTTACTTTGCGGTTCAATTGTGGTTTGTTCAAAAGCGAAAGTCACTCAGAGTTTCTCTAAGAGACAATTGGAAGGTATTTTGTCACATCACATTGACTTCAAGGTAAAACAATAACTTCACTCTAGGTACGGCAATAGTTTGGAATCATGCTTCAGAGGGATAAAACTCTCTTCGTGAGAATGCAAAAAAATTCTGTACTGTGAGAACAAAACCTTAACACAGTGAAAATATTTTGCTTAGCTATACAACCTAATTAAAAATTATGATTTTATTAAATGCATAAGAATACATTTGAAATGTTGCCATGCGCTTTAACATGAAACTAACTAAATTGTATAATCTATTTATTTTATTTCCTGAACTCATTTAACAATCAAGGGCAACTTGGGATGAAAAAAATAAAAAATTAACTGAGCTCACTTTACATTCAATATACTACACATTTTAATAATGAAGCAATTTTTATACTGAAGGTCATACCTAAACTATTGGACCAAGATTTACGTTTTACGTGTTGTTTTAAGGTCTTTAACCTATAGCTCTTTTGTGGTCCCAAGTTGCATAGATCCAGAAACCCCTAATAAGCCCTCAGTATACGATTTAGGCCCATTTTAACAACATTGGATAGCAAATCAAAACAATTCAAATATTACACGGTATAAAGCAAGCAGACAACAATCTGTAAAACTAATACCTTTGTAACTGAATAATTTGTTATAATTTCTAGAATGTACATTTTGAAATTCTATAACATTCATAACGGTTCGGAGATTTACTTGCCAAAAGAACGAGGGTACAGAACCTATTTTAAAAAATGAATTGACTAAACTTTCATAATAATTTGTCATACTTTCGTTCCATATGAAAATTCTATTCATATCGTCTTACATCAGAAGTTAAAAAAGCGAGCAAATGAAAAACCTCACAATGGGAGGAAAACGAACTGTTTATTAGTCGCAATAATCAACCTTCAACAAGGTTGATTATTGCAGTAATATAATGAAATATCGCAAACACTTTGTGTGGGAATCTAACCATAAAGAAAACTCTTCAATAGACAGAAGTAATTGGAGAACGCAAGAAACAACACTGAATAAAGAACCGTACCTCTTTGATTGAATTGTGCCTTGGGGTCCAGCCAAAAACTTGAGTGGGTGATTGGACCCACTTTATACCAATAGGAATTAAATTGTTTTTTACTAATGTTAGTTTTTTAAGTCAATGTTTTTCTTTGAGGCAAAGTTCAAGCCAACTATCCTGCTGCACCGCCATGCGTACTTGGGACATTTCCTACAGAACCTCCCCTAATGCTCTTGTAATCTAATACTGTGAGGGTCCAATGGTCATTTCCTCCCCTAGAATGACCCCTCCACATATCCTATATCATTCTGTCACTCCAGGATATTTGTTCATCACGGAACCGGAATTCGTCAGCATTCCGTCAGGAATGTTGTTAATATTAAAACTCAAGCCAACATATTTTTTAAATACGGTTCACGACAATACATCACCCATTACAAGCCACCGAAACAAAAATCTAATGGATGATTTTTTATCAAAACTGTTTTTGAAGGATTAGGTTTTAAGTTGATTTTCAAATACGCATCGCTTACTAAACGATCGTTAAAAAATACCTTCCTTTTTAAACGGAAACACATAAAAATTTATTGTGGGAAAAGTAATCAAAATATATTTTTATGATACATAAGATATTTGAGCAAAATATGAAATATCACAACGGTATATTATTTGGAACTACAGAAGGCTGTGCGGATTTTCAAAACTGGAAAAAGAGCTCATCATTTTCCGGCTTTGAGTCCTGGCAAATAGGATAAACTAGTCTTTGTCAGTAGTAAAGCCAGACAAATCGTCTCGCTCCTGCTCCACATTCATATTTCATTCATTTCCATCTCAAGCACGTCTCGGTTGCTTCGTAATCTTAAAATGATGGTTTAGTGATAAGGTCAAGAAAGTTTATTGCTAATCAACTACAGAATTTGGCAAGAGAGCGCAATGAAAATTTTAAATAGGTCAAATAAATCGGCAGTAAAATCAGGAGATAAAAGAAGAAAAATAAGCGTTCTTGCCAACTATATATAGAACAACTTGTTGCATCAGAAAACACGCATTAACATAATTATATACCTGTATGATATTGAGAAATTACAGCTAAACAGGTTAATTTGTGACCATAATTGAACATGGTATTTAACCTTGTTTTACTATTAGCGGGTGTAATTTAACTAATCATGAAACCCCTATCAATCATCATAGTATCATTCAAGAGTATAAGTAAAGATTTAGATAAATATTGCTGAAAACATCGAGCTATTCGAAATGAAGCGGCTAAAAACTAAATATTTCCAAAAAACAAACTATTGTCCCTGTCTTTGGGAGGTGCATGTATAGGTTGGAGTATATATTAAACTCTAATAGCCACCCTAACTGGACGGACCTCAAAAATTAACGATAATTTCTTATGCCGCGGCGCCATCCGGGAAAAAAGTCAGAAACACGTGGGCACAGCTATAAAACGAATTAAATATAATTTAAAATTATAATTAAGTGTAAAGGGCGAGGTCTTGGCAGCGACAACACTCATGTAGGCATCTAACAATAATTAGCCTTAAGTAAGTAGTTGGACGAGCTCATAATGTCGCCGTCGCGTCGGGTGTTGGGCGACGGACTTG
This sequence comes from Flexamia atlantica, assembly GCA_035578135.1. Classification (NCBI taxonomy): domain Eukaryota; kingdom Metazoa; phylum Arthropoda; class Insecta; order Hemiptera; family Cicadellidae; genus Flexamia; species Flexamia atlantica. Next base: position 31,164,622 of record JAQJVK010000003.1, read on the forward strand.
ACAAACAAAGAATACGGGGTTATTTGGCCTTGAAAATGTTTCCTTTATTTATGTATAACATGTTTTTAGTAAAATCTTTACTATAAATATAATATTTAAGGTTTTTTTATTGTTCCTCGGTTAAAAGTTTTCCTGCTCAAATTTAACAATTATAATTTCCAGCAAGGCAAATATTTATTAATGGATTTTAACTCGGCAACTTAAATAAAATAATTGAATGTGACCATCTGTTAAGTTAAATATTAGAGTTTGTACCACCTCTTTACTGTACCTGCTGTAAACCTTACGTCAATTCTCTCAATTCAACAGGCCTTCATTGATAATCCTTTATTGTAGACACTTCTTTAACTGAGGTGAACACTAAATAATTGGATATATGGTTTAATTGAACAGCGATCAAATATTTAGAATTGATGAGTTTCAACAAAGAAAATCCAAAAATATGAAATGTAAGATATATACCTTCCATTCCGCATCTCTTATCTTTTAAACGATATATCTCTTCCCCATCAATTGCTACATATTTTCCTTTTTAAAATGAGTTCAGGATGGAGGGAATTAAAAATGAATCTAGTCTTATAAAATCAGATAAAATTCAACACAATACGCGACTGAAAATCCTCTTCAACGACTCTGGTATTTTTGTAGTAGCAGTAAAGAGGTTCACGTATATACTAAAGATCCACCTACAAAATACAGATTCCTTTACCGATCCCTAATGAATTTGCTATTCAAATGTACTTAGAATTTAGAAAATATCGATAAGTTATCCAGCTAAGCGAGATGCCCCAGTTAGGTAAATTAGATTACTCTCTACACTAAACTCAACAAGTGAACGTTTACAACCGCACGGCTCTGTGAAACACCCTTCGATATAATTCAACCACCTTTTACCGCTATGTAGGTCACTTAGTGCCGTGTCCACCACCGATAACATTCGCATTTTGTAGCCTACAAGTGGAAACACGCGTGGGGCAGCCCCTGGGACCGACACTGAAGCTAACGAGCTCGATTCATAACGTAAAAGCTGACCTCTGTCCACAGAGGAGTGGGATGGAAGTGAACAGCCCATTGAAACAAACAGAGCGATCCCTTTAAACACTGTCCGCCCCGGAACACTTTCTTCCGAGTGAAAGTAAAAGTGAAAGAGGTCAAATTAAGTCAAGGCCACTCCACCCTCGGGGTCAAAGGTCAACGATGATTGAGCTGTCCTCCTTAGCTGTGTCAATGTACGGCCTCGTCGACCACAACGGATGGAAACTGCAAATGGGCTGGGATTGGGAATCGAAGGGGGAAACTGTTATTACCCCGAGATTTGTGCGGTGATAAGTGATTTCCGTTGGGAGTGTAGTGGTAAAACTGATTGAGTTGAAAATTGGGTTATTACAAATCAGAAAAATCATTAGTTGAAACCCCGACACATTCCCGTCGAGGACGTTTTTCAAGGTGAATGTGAAGTTTCGCAAGTGTGTAGGGTTTCGATTCACACTAGTGTTGGATGGGATGTTTCGAATGTTTTGCGAGATGAATTGTGCTGTCATGTTATTGAATGGGCCCTCTGACTCATTTGTTAGGATCATTAGTTAATGGCCTGACGGCAGTTATGTTTATTTTCAAATATTAACTGACAGACCTAGGAGATTGTTTTATGATCAATGGTACGAATAAAACATAAATTATACATAAACAGAACATAACGATAAACATAAGTAAAGTTCAACAGATCGTCAATATTAGTGTTAAAAATCAACTTCAAAGACCTAGAAAAAAGGATAATGTCATCACTTCACATTTACAGTGAAATAGAAACTAGGCCGAATATAAATTAAATGAATGAGATTCCACCGTAAAAGCCTTCCCACCATCAGCTTACAAGAGCCTTCCATCAGCTAACTCTTTACTTTATAATAATGATGATAGTAATAATAACAACAAAGCTATCCGCATAAAGTGTGCTAACGAGTTGATAAAGAGCTGAAATTTCAACTCGTTAACACGCTTTTCAAAAGTTGTTTTTAAATGTCATACCACTTATAGAAGCCATCTAAGGCGCATTTAGGAAAAATTGATAGACCGACTAGTCAAAGGACAAAGACACTCGCTCGATCCTTTGATAGTTCCTTTTCATTTTCATAACGCTTTAAAAATTCATTAGCAAAACAATTTTTTACTATTCTCTATACAAACGCCTCGACCAAATATATAATATAAAATACCAATCTCAATTGTTTTACCTGAAACTTGAAATAATAAGGACATAAAGTTGAACAACGATTGCGCAAATACTATGTAAGTTCGACATAAAGTTGAACAACGAATGCGCAAATATTATGTAAGTTTATTATATTATGTATATTATGTATCACCGTTAATCTGTACATATGTCCCTTGGAGGGCCGATATCATTTACCAAATTTATGAGAATGGTTTTTAATTTGTAGCAATTTGAGAATGAATTTTTTTTATTAGTTCAAGTTTATATGTATCAGTCAATAAAGACTACGCATTGATTGTTTTCATACATATTATACATAGTTTTTAAAATCTCAAATTATTAGGGTTTTATTGATTTTTAATCCGGGATATCTGAACACGACTTAAAAAGTATAACAATCTCTTTACAGTAGTATACGGCCTATGAACATTCTTGAAATATCTTTAAAATGCAGGTCAGGCCTACATAGCCTATTCGAGTTATAGTCCTAATACGAATATGTTACAGGAATGTGGTTAGCACTTGGAAAGGAAGCATTACATGTTTACAGCTGTTACGCAACATAATCAGCACGTTTAGCAGGCCGCTACTGTCCTGCTTCCAGACAGATTGTTTCCCGCACCGCTGCCTATCAGCTGTTCAACAATGGACGGTTATCATTACTACGATCAGCTGGGTCACTGTCTGGTAAGTGGTTGCTATGACGACGAGTCATCAATGGACGATTTCCTAATAGCTTTAGGATAAGTCAGTACATACCTTAACAAATTTTATTTTTTTAAATAATAAAATAAAGAACTTTTAACAAATATTTTCTCAAAATGATTGCATTTAGTGGCTCAGTATTGGTGGTATTGGCTTGCTCACTTCAACCAAACCCATAATGCTATTTTCTCGTGACAATAATATTGATCACTATGTGACGATTCGATAGTAATTTGACCAAATATGGTTCGGAAATGTTTCATAACGAACGTGTGAGTAAGGATTTGCTTAGGGAGAGGATTTCTCTATCGCACGATACTCATTCATGCGCCCATATATTCCATTTCGTACTGCACTCAACACCAGTTTTGTCTAGTCTGTTCTATTGTATTATTACCACACAGACAATGTTTTCACAAACTAGTGCTTTGTTACAGATGTCGACTCATATAATTGTGCAGCCTTACTCACTGAAACCAGACCAACACTGAGTTAGTGGAAATTACTCTACGAAAGTAGAACCCTCAACTAAATCCATTACTCCTAGAGCGAATACAGTGTCCTTGAAGATACAGCAACCAATGACCGTAGAAGCATTCCGAGAAAACCTTGAGAACCAAAAGGGACCATAAGTCTTGGAGAAAAATGAACCAAGTCCTCCGAAACTGCTGTTGCATGTTTATGCTGGATGTAAAACAAACGGCTCGGAGACAATGGTCGATCCCGACCTTGGGATTCCAGACAACCTGCCCGCAGTCCGGGGCGGAGGTCAAGGAGGGTGGGTCCGAGGAGGAAGTGGACCGGACTGGGAGCCGAGAGTTCTGCAGAAATGATCGAGAGCAAATCGCTTCCTGCACGCAATCGCTGCGGCTCCGAGTCGTTGGTCATTACTGCAGGAATGTTCGACTGGTCGGTCGGACTCCGTTGCAGATCGACAATGAGGAACTCTTCCTAGGTTAATGGACCGCTGCCGGAGATGTACGACTGTTACGATGGAGATTATCCCGAGGAGATTGTTCGTTCGCAATCGTGATGTGGCGTTACGTCTTGTAATTGCTCGGAACATTTTGTTATCTAATGTTAATGGTTCATTAAGAAAGTGCTTAGATGTTTTTATTGTTTTTTTATTTATTTGAAAAGTAAGACAATTTAATAATCAGTTTGCTGGAAACGTCTAATCACCGATGATGGAAGTATTTTTCACATCAAAGTTCCATACCAGCATCAACCCTCTTCACCCCACCCATAACTTATGCATACCTTTAAAGCCATGGCACCCTTTGTGATACATCTAAATTAAAAAGCATAAGAAAAGAAAAATGTTAGTGAAAAACTGAAATCGCATCATCTGTGGTACCTTACCATTTAAAATGTATAAGTTAGGGAAGGGATGAGTTTATGTGGTTATGAAATTTCAATGTGAGAAATAATTCCCTCATCGATGATAACGTTTCCAGTAAACTAACTACAGTTTGCATTAGTTTTTTTATTAATAAGGAAGCAACTTTTATACAAAAATACCCTGTAGTTATTAGTCTGGAAACAGAAGCTTAATTATTTATATTGCTGTTTAGAATATTATTTAATAAAATCTAGATTCATGCCAGTTTTTTCTTGATGGTGCTCTACTTGCGTGCGTTTACTTGCTTCTCTTTTAAGACTAATAGCTTTCTAATTTAATGCAGTTTGATGTTTTTAACAAATTTCAAAACTTGTCGCCGAAAAAAAACTTTTTTTATATAATGTATACATGGACTTAATTTTGGACTTCACAGAATGAATCTTTCATAAGTTGCAAATTTTTCCTTTTTGCCAAATAATTACCAACAAATTAACAACAATTAATTATTCATCGCTCATTTGGAAAACTAAAATCATATCTAAAGGTTCCAGAGAGTATACGGTTAACTAAATAAATAAAACACATGGTACGACTTATAAATATAGTTCACATAGGCAACTAACTAATCAACTAACAAATACTAAACCACACGGTGTAGATAAAAACCTTTTTTTGGTTAACACATTAAACCCGATCAGAACCTAAACATGCCATTGGCGTGAAAACACCCAAAAAAGAAAACAAATTTTAAGCGTTACCCTGAAAAAATTCACAACCTGCGTAAAAACACACACGTAGATCAACCATGAAATCGCCCCGTAGTCCGACGCTATCACGCGGGTGCTTTCCCCTTGACCCGATTGCGGGAAAGTGAGTGATAAGAGGAGCGTGTATCCAGCGATCGGCGATAGTTTGTGGGTTTAGAAAGCATCGAACCCCGTGACCCTCTGACCCTGAGGCGGTGACTCACTCATACGGTGCGATATCCACCTCATGACGGAGGTGTCCGTTCTCCTAAATAAATAAATTAATATCTTCATTTTCTTAACTCCCGGCTTCAAACTTCACAGACACGCAGTGAATAGAACAAATACCAAATATTATTATTTAATAATAAATAAAAATACAAAATTAAACATTAACTTATTTAATGTTGACACTTCTTTGGCAGCAACATACATGTTCAGCGACCAACTGAATGAACCTCTCAAGCTTTGAATTACTATTTTTCATCTGGGGCTTATCTTTAATAAGTAAAGTATCACATTGTGATTACAATTTAACTTTTGAACGTATTATTAACGGTTAAGACATGCCATTCAACAGCCATTTAACATTAATATAGGCTGTAAAAAAGTAATTTTACTGATTGCGGAGCATTGTGTTAAACTTACAATAAAAAAGTAAAACATGTAGTCGCTCCAAAAAAAACGTTAAAATTATTTTTTATTTATATATTTGATGTTTTTAATAAATTTCAAAGCTTATTACTGTCGAAAAAAATTATTTTTACAGAATATATACATGGACTTAATTTTGGACTTCTGAGAATGAATTTTTTCATAAATTGCATATTTTTCTTTTTGCCAAATAATTATGTTAAATATAAAATTTCCACACAAACATGGACTTCGGGGGACTGAATTTAATACACAAACATTTTTATTCCGATGTATGGGCTTAATTTTTTTACTTTAAAACTAAACAATTTTAATTAAAACTAAAACTTAATATTTTTAAACTTTAAAACGTCTTTTAATGCCTAACATTAATTTTTATTTACTAGCATTGTATTGGTTTCACACGCTTGAAAACTTGAGACTAAATTAAATTGATTCAAGACTAAAAATGTTTATAAAAGCCTTTACGGACATTTGAAACGGCAGTGCCAACAGTATTAATGCAAGCTCATGCAGTAAGTATTGTTCGGAGGCCTACAATGCCTCGTTACACAGACTGACACCGCTCTGCTCTGGTATTTCCTCCTAATGCACTCGACAAACGGGCTGTGTTTAGGCACGCACTATGCTAAGGAGATATGAATATTTAAAACTAATCCTTCAGCCTACTCTACTTTTTCAAACTTCTTTTAAACAAATATTTCCACACATAGTTTTGATCAACTACTTTGCAATTTTAAAACATGTCCATGAATTAAATTAATACGTGAAATTTTATTGTGGTATATCTTTAATAACGTGTACACAGTACAAATTTTCATGCATGTTTTCTAAACAAAGCTTTTTCGTGGCTCTTCAAAGATTGAAATGTGTCATCTTGTTTAAAGCTTGGAGTTTAAAATGTATAAGTAAAATTTAAATTTCCATAAATTATAATAATTTAGTTTTTTATGAAAGTTGAAAACTACATTCAATCATTAACTTCATGAAATGCGGCGAACCGCTGTCCATAGCCGGTACCTGAGCGTGAGCCGTACCCGGCCTCAGCCACAGGCATAAATGGTAGTTAACATTAGCATTTACTTGTAATTTTAGCGAATTTCCTTAAAGGAATAAGCTATTACGGTAGTAGTCATGGTAAGACCTAAGTCCGAAACCATGTTAACTTTTCATTTTGGGGTCCCCAGAAGCAAAAAACACCATTCGTTCGAATTTATCTATATATCTATATATATGTCTGTTAACACGATAGCGGCCGTAAATATGGTCCGATCTTAATGAAATTTGGTACAGACGTGTAAAGTGGTAATCACTCGGACGAGTTCGTGAACCAGCCCAATCGGACCACCGGAAGGGGGGGGTAAAGGGGGATAAACCCCCCCAAAAATGGATTTTTTGAGTTTTTCACATAGAAAAATAAAATTTATCAAATTTTTGTTGGCACCATTGAATTCAGCTCAAAAAAACAAACAATTTAGTATTTTGAATTACTGCTCTATGCCCATTGGTTACCGAGATATTGAAAGTGGTAAACACAGTACATTGTCTCGATGTTAACCTTATGGCAAATAAGTAAAATTCTATATTTCGCTTATTTCTCAACATATCTTGATAAAACTTGGTAAATGGCTTCTTCTAGTTCAGATCTACTAAATATTGAATTAAAACCAACCAGTTTCAACATACCTGTAGCAGCAAACCTGCATACTCATTCCCCATGTTATTCTTATGGAGCTTACAAAAACATGTCAAATCTCGCTATGTTGGATCGAAATATGTTGTTTTGCACTTGAAATTCGCTGAGTATGCAGGTCTGCTGCAACGGGGGTATTTTTTATTTGCTTCCTAAGGCCTTTGAAGACCAAGTCTCGCCATCAGAATTTCACCTTACAAAAACAAATGCAAAATGCTATTCTGTTCTAAGTGATAGTGAAGGAGCTAACTCCAATTAGTTTTAACTGGATTACTACCACAAAGAAATCAAACCGCCGAAGAGGACAAAGAGGAAACCGCCGGTTTCTTCAAAATGGTTTGTAAAACACTCTACTCCTGCGATATCCTCGGGCTACTACAGTATTTGAAAGAGGCCTCTCTGCGTTATTATCTTCGTTTATTACTGCATTGTATCCACAACCATCTTAATACAAGATCTTGTGGCCTTTCTTGGTTTACTCGCTTATATATTTTATTTCAATTCACGAAACTGTATTTTAAAACACAAAAACAAACTTCGGTTCTTGTTCAAGCGACTTTTTTACTGAGTAGATTAGTAGTTTTTTCCATTCTTAGGTACGCCTGAAAAACTTTTTGTTTAATATGTCCTCTTTACTTTCTAGTTATAGTTACAAGTTGAGGTACATAAACTACTAGTTTGATAGGTTCAGTGCAGCATATACGGATCAAGAGATAATAAATCGAAGATTCACAGCTGAATATATTACTAGGAAATATACTGAATTTATACTGTAGTCTTGTGCAAGTCACAATCGTCCAGGGGAGATTAATTTAACACCATCTTGCCTCACCACCGAAACCTGATGACAAGACATATTTTCAGTGGTTTTTATTATCATGATGGGAGAACTCGGTGGGTGTTTTATCGCCGCATTCTCCCACATGAAGGTCTTCAGAAAGCCTCAAGGCAAACGGGGGATTGCGTCGTGTTGTTAATTAATTTGAAAAGGCTAAGTAGTGCAATAGTGGGGCTGCTGGCCCAATCAAACTTTGACAGGCAGTCAATTTTTTGACAGCTACTTCCGGTCACGTGACCGGAAGTGACGTCATCAGCTGTGACGTCATCAGCTGTGACGTGTATGGGTGGGTATTTAAAGTTTAAATGCCCTGCTGTGCTGGGTATTTAAATTTTAAATGGCCGGAAGTGTGTCAAGGTCGTTTGGGGATGTTTTTAAAAAAGATCTCGCATTTTCGGAAAATCCGAAAATGCAAGATATTTTCTTTTTTTATTTATTTGTTTTTTTTTACAAAAGTATTATTTTACAAGTTAGTAAAGTTTGCTCCTAAATTTGAAAAGTAAGTTGTTGTCGGTGCTGAAAGTTCTTGTTTATTTTCATTCTTCTTGTTGTTGTAAGTTGGCAAAAACACATTTTTTTCGTTTTGATTGTTTGTTGCATAAAGTTCTAAAGATAAACCAAACCCAGTGGTTATAAGTTGTTTTAGTTCTTCACTAAAAATTTCCAAATCCTTGTAGGTTGTAAGATTGATAGTGTTGTAGTGAATCCCGCGAATGTTGAGAGACATGACTAGAGTTGTTTACTCGACGAGAGGTGTAGCAGGAATGACTATTGCAAAGCCGGTGCTGCAGGTACCTCCGATGGTAGTGGGGGTAGTGGTGGGGGTAATGGCAGGTGTTTGTTTAATCACTTTGAATTTAATCGTTGCCACAATAGACCGAGTCGATGTTGCAATTCTTCTAGTTTATCCAACCGGTTCTTTTGATATGTTTTGCAACTACATTTACAATAGCTGAAAGAATTACATTTTGTACAAGCTTTTCCGTCAACTTGATCTTCAGGTATTCTAAAACATTTTTCTTTGCAACAATAAGTTATAAGTGTTAGATTATTTCTTTTGGATGACATGTTGGTTGTAGCTTGTCTTAAACAGAACTGAGCCTCTCAACGTTAAAGTTTCGTATTTATGTAAAGTATTCGAATAAAACTATCGAATAAAATAATCGAATAATACTATCGAATAAAATAATCGAATAATACTATCGATTAAAAGTTCAAGGTCATCCGTTTGAGGTTTTAAAAAAATACAACATATCAGTATATAAAAACATATACTGATATGTTGTTTTTTATCTTTTTATTTAAAACATTTTGTTTTACAATGTTATTTTTGTGCGATGTGCAGAGTTAGTTCCGTAGAGTTGTTTCCGCTCATTCCGTGTGACACCAAATATAATGATCCTGGTTGAATTTCCCGCAGATCTTCATTTTGCAGCAACTGGACGAATCGTTTTGGAAGATATACTTGAAACTTTGGTTCATCACCCGGTGTATATGGTGCATCGGATAAAGATGCGACGACTGCGTCTCCATGCGTTGTATCAATTTTCTTCATTTCATGAACAATATAATGTTTCTGTTCTTTTAATTCTGAACATTTCTTGATAATTAGAGTATTTGATTTTGAATGCAAATTGAATTGTTCAACTAAACATTGGAGAAACTGTTGTGATGCCATCCTTCACAGGAGATGTTGTCTGTTCGGAGTATGGAGTTAGACTGATACTCGGGGTGTGTTGCCTCTTCGTTTATATAACCTTCGGAACCCCCACTACATTCTTCCGTTTGTTGTTGTAAGTAAGCAGCCAAGTGATACGCGTTTTGTAATGCGCATTGAGATTGGTTGTGTTTCGGATTTATTGTAGAAACACAAATATTTCTAGCATCAAAGTGAAATGTTTTGTCCACTTTTATGTTTAAAACTTCTTTGTTTGTGTACTGTCGTATCCAATTCTTTTTTTCCAATCCTCTGGTATATATGTGTGTAAATTGTTTGCAAAAATGAAACATAATTTTGTGTACATTGTTGTACGGTAGGAAACCTTCATACCAATGGATATGATGAAAATTATTTGTTAGCCATCTGTTTGTTATTTTAGCTTTTGACTTTAGTTCATGGACAGAACACGGTGCTTCAAATAAAAACGGGTATGCTACTTGTGTAAGCAAATCCAAAATTACCAATTCTTTTATGATAAATCTATCATCGTTTCCGCGAAATGCTTGAAATTCAATTACACAAGGTTTTGCTGCCATTTCTTCATCCTGTCTGCTCATCACGGTGTCTGCTGATCAACTGTTTTCCACACCACGGTAGGTTAGATATATATATAAACCAGGCCGTACAGTTGTAGGCGCGTTGGTGTATGTTTAACGTGGGCACCATCCCCAGTAGGCCTACCCCACGGTTTATTCTTTTGTTAAATTACATTGTAGTTTTAACCTAGCAAAGTTTCTTCTTCTGTATTATTGTTGTTGGTGGTTTCTTCTTCTGTACTGTTGTTGTTGTTGTTGGTTTCTTCTTCTGTAGCCTCCGTTGCAACTTCGGTAAAAGGTTCAAAGTTTCTTAACTGCCTCCACATTTCCACTTCGTGAGGTATTCTATTAAAGATGGATGTATCTATTGGTCCGTATTGTAAAGTGCTTTCTGGTTGTTTTTCGCATGCATCTACCAGATATTCCTTAATAACAGAGCTTGAAAATACTAATTGTTTCATATACCTGGTAATAGGTGATGTTGCATAGTTTAAAATGTAAAATTCTTCACGTGTTAGAAGAATTTTATTTTCAAATTGTGTCGAGTCTCTAATTCTTACTTGTTGTTGACCACGATGTTTAATAATGTCAATTTCATTGTCACAATCCAAAAGTCGAATGTTAGTTTTTCTTCCAAAGAAACTGTTGGCTAAATAACATTCAATAAGATGTAGATGTTTTAAAAAGGAATCCCAAGCATTTTCTGAAAATAAAACCATCTTTGTTCCATGGCTTAGGATTACTGCGGGAGAGTAGTCTAATGATTTTACCAATCCTATCGACACACTTTTACTCATGCAAGATGAAATAGGATAAAAGATGCGAAGGAAAACTTCAGTTAAAATGTTTGGGGGAATATTTTCTTCAAGTTTTCTTTTCTTTCTTACGTTTGTTTTATTATTTTCCAACTTTTTATTTTGTTTTCCAAACTTTAAAAAGTCATCAATTTCCTTTACAATATTTTCTTCAAAATGTTTATCATCATTTTCCAATAAAGGTGCTGTTTCGGAAACGTCTTGTACAACTGATAAAGAACTCATTTTGTTTATAATGCTGTAGACGATGTTACCCATACAACTGTAGACAGTAAACTAAACAATTTTCGTTCCCGCTCCTGCTTTTATAACCGAGTGGTGGGGGTATTTTTTTTCCTTTTCATGTTACAAAACTGCTTTTACAATTCCTGTTAAAGGTGTATATGTAACAATTTTGTCATGTAAAATTAAACAATAAGCAGATGTATCTTTGGGTACATTTTGTTCAAATTCCATTTCTATTTTTATATCTACACTGGAAGATTTTACAGATTCGTTTTGTTTTGAACAATCAACTACAACAATCGGATAGTTAGATTTAAATTGGTTTGGCGTTAATAAAGGTGTGTTTGTTTTTCCATAATATGAATTTTGGAATCTTGCGTACATATCGTACAAAACGCTAAACCTGTCTTTTGTAAAGTTTATGTTAAAGTTGTCGTATGGAAAGAATTGAGAGTTTAGAAACACCTTAAAATTTGTAAGTTTGCAATGATCAAATTCACCAGCATGTTTAGTTATTTCATTTCTTCTTTTTGTTTGTAATCCAAATATTACATATCTTGCCTTTTCCAAATGGGTAGAAGTTTTTACAGTCCATGTATGACGTTGTGTTTCCGGTAAAACCGGATATTCATGAAACTCCCAACTTCTAAATGGTATTACGATATCACGATCTGATTTTAAAGTTCTTAATAATGAAATTCTATTCTGATCGTTTAACCGTACATGCGGTACTCTCCAAACAATCTTGTCTAATTGCATTTTCCATTCTAAAGTAGCTTCCGTTGTTCCATCAGTCGCCATAATAATATCTTTGTCGTTTGATGATCTTAACAAAACTAATTCTTGTTTTACGTTTATTATTATCTTTCGGTAATCTTCGGCAAAGCCTAAAAGTAATCTTAAAGGAATGTAAAAGTCAAAATTGCCTGAAGTGTTTGGAGTGATTGTACTGGAATCGGGTGCTACCCATCCTGCGGCGGCCAGCATATTTTTTTCACTCGGTGTTAAAGATGCTAATCCTTTTAATGTACTTGTAATTCCCACCTTTTTTGTTGAATCTACTGTAACTCCGGAAATTTCATATCTTATTTCATCAAACAAATATGCCATGGGGTTATTTATGAACGGAACAGTACTTGCAGTGCTTCCATCTCTTTTTGTTACTCTTCCTTCGATATACAAATAACTTTCACATGGAAGTGTATAAATATCCTGTTGTTGTATGGGAATTCTAATTTCATCATTATTATTTAATTTTGATGAAGCGTAAGGGTTGTGCGTATGATATTCCTTTTCCCATAAGGTTTCGTCGAATGTCGGACCCTGCGCTATATCCAATATTTCCATTATTAATAAGTTTTAATCCAATTTCTTCTAGAAAACGAATGTTATCACTTGTTAATCCTTCTATAGCTGAAGTGCTACTGACTTGTTTACCAGTCAGCTCTTTCTTTTTAAATGATAACCCCATTGTTATACGGTTGATTTTATATGTATTCGTATAGTTATAGGTTCGTCTCTAAAATCAATATGATTTCCGTCTTGATCTAGTATGTTCACCACAATGTCTGAAATAAAACTGGTGTTTAACGGTAGGTACACCAAGTTTTGTGGCTTTTCCACAATTTTAAAACCCGGAGCGACCGTTGGATAGAATGTGTGCAATATATGAGTATTTTCACCATCTCTATAAGAACCATGTATAATATTACATGTAATATCTATACTGTTAACTTTCATTATTGTTACAGTTCTAGCACCTGAATGGTTAATATTAGGTTCTAAAATTTTTGTTGTTTTAGGAAATCCTAATAAACTACCAATTGAATGTTCTTTGCTAAAATCTATATAATATTTAGATTTAATTTCAGCTTTCATAGTATTGTTATTTCCTTTTATTGTTATATTATCTTTTCCCATATGATTTTGTATCGCTTCATTTATATCATCAATTTCATATGCTCCAGTGGGTAAACTAAATACTTGTATATCTGAATATTTGTTTGTATTTTTATCTTTTGTTTTGTAATAATGTATTTTGTCATTAACATTTTCAGTAACGTTGGGAATAGAATTATAAGTTGTTATATCTAATAATGCGGCTTCCCATAATTTATCTTTTTCCAAACGTAACGCAGGGAAAAGAACACTTCGCAAAGTAGATGAAGTTCCAGTTAATGATACTGTATAGGAAGACATCTTAAAGTTGACTAACGCTTTTTGTTAAAAAATCTAAACATAAATGTCCACAGATTACCGTATCATCAGGTTGCTCTCTTTTATAATTGTATAGTACATTTTTAGCTGTTTTAAAGTAATATTGTAGTTCTTTTGGTGGTGGGAGATTACCAAAACTATCAAAGTAGTAAATAGTTGATCCTAGTTTCTTATAACATACCCAATGAGTGCCTGATCCTTTACTATTATCTAAATTTACTATTCCGGTTTCATTTTTCCATATTTTAACAGGTAATGCATCTTTCATAAACACTCCTCTAAAAAATGGAATTTTTAAACAAGAAACATAAGTAATTAATTCTTTATCTGTTAATTCTTTATTTGGAATTAGTAATTGTTTTTTTCTGTTTAATACACACGATACGGTCTTAGGTATAATCCTCCTCCTTTTTTTATCATTGACCATATTGTTTGTTTCTTTTTATTTTTACCTGCGGTGGATCGTCGTTTTCTTCTTATATTTCCTCCACGTTTCTTTGCAGGTTTTCTTCTCCTTTTTCCACCTCCTTTCTTCTTTCCACCTCCAAACATCGTTTTACCCTTCATTGCTGCTGATACCGCTAAAGCTGCTGCTTTTTCACCGATACTAGCGTCACTGGATGTTACTCTTTGCCAAGCTTTTTCAGCAAGTGCTCTATCCGCTATTGATCTATTTTTAGTATCTGCAAACTTTGAATATGCTATATCGTGTTGTTTGCAGGCTTGATCAAGTTTATTTATTCCAAGATCTCCTCTAGCAAGTCTTTTTTTCAATTTTGTTCCTGGACCACAATATTGATAACCTCCTGGTAAATGTAGTTCTACAGGTAATAAATCGATAGCTTTGTTAACTATAGCTCCAACCGGCTTAGTAATAAGAGAAAGTGCTGTTGATGCTATTCCTCTTCCTCTCTTTATAACGTGTCGATTATGACTGATGCGTTGAACTTTCAACATGGTTTTTTATAGTGAAAGGAAATGCCAATACTTGTTTATTTTATAAATTCTTTATAATGAATGATGCACTTATCCTTTGACATTGTTTATTTATAATAAACATGTATTTTGTTTATGGGTAATAAACTTTTACCCAGTCTTTTGGTAGGATTGTATCCTTTTTATCAACATCAACTTGAGCAAATCTTAAATTTCCAGTTTTCATATTTAAAAAATATTTTTCTATAACATTTTTCTTAACCCAATGTAGTTTTTGATCAGCTTTTATGGGCTTTATCGTATTATAAACATCATATAACACTACACTTAAGAGTCTTATAATGTAATTTACATTAACAGCATCAACAATATCAATAGGGTCATCTAAGCTAGTCAATCGCAAGTTTTGACAATGAAAAAACTTTTTGTGTTTTTCTGTTCTTAAGCATCTTTCACGCCATTCTTTTACTCTAACTGCATCACTGTCATTTACTCCCATTCCAACATTAAATAGTGGTCTTTCTTTACAATCAAAGCCTTGTTGACCAAGTCTTGATGAAATTTCTTTTAATGCAGGAACTTGTCCAATTGTTGCTACATCAACATCATTCAACCCTTCTTTAACATTAGTAATTATTTTTGCATCCGCATCCCATTTGTTATTGTTTAATTTCATTATTTGACTTATTGTAGCTGCATCTGATTTTGCAGTTCCCTCCTTAACGTTAGTTAACACTTTATTTTTGCAATCAATTGACTTAATATCATGTGTAATACAATGATCTGTAACATATTGAAGGTTTACCGCATCTTTCATATCTTTAGGGTCTCCAATATCGTGTATTACAAAGTTGTAAAAGGAAAATTTATCTGTTTTTTCAGGTATGACTGAATGTAAATACTTTTTGGTAACTGAATCTTGATCATTAACAGGATCTGCTATATTGGCTATTCTAAGATCTTTTGCATCATATGCTTTATTATTACTTTTAGGATCATATCTTAAGGTTTGGTTTATGTACCACATTAAATATTCTTTATTTACCGAATCATTCTTATCTATTGGTTTTGGAAGATTTGCAATTCTATAAAAATTAGCGTTATACACTTCATTTTGAAGCTTTAAGCTAGGTAATGTTTCACTTTTTAAAGTTTTGAAATTTACTGCATCATTATCATCTTTTGGATCATTTACAAACTTTAAACGTTTGTTACTTATATCATAATCTCCATCGGATGTTAGTGGTAAACCACCTCTTTTTCCATAAGATCCTGATTTGCTTCCAGTTTCGGAATACCGTCCAAACTTATCCACACTCATGGTTATACTGAATGTTTAATCGGTTATGCTTGTATTCTATATACTCATATTTTTATGCAATTACTCCTCGATTTCGCAATTCGCCGACCAAAGCTACCCATTCATTTTCTAAACCACTATGTCCGGCTTGTTTAGCTTCATATATCAACTTCATTCTGTCAACCAATTTGTTTATATCGTTGTAGTATATTATATTAGTATCATACAAGTTTTTTAATAATCCTTTTCCTGATAAACTTGATTGATTTGTTTTTCTTCTTTTATGTAAAATATTTATTTCAGCAGAAGATAATGATTTTCTTTTTATGGGTTCCCTTCTTTTTGGTGGGAAAAGTTTAGCAATAATAGTTTTATATTTTTCTGATGCATTTCTATGAACATTAAAATTTTTAGAATAATTTTTCTTATGCGCATTTGTATCCTCCAATATTTGTTTAAAAATGTTTAAATCCTTTTTAGTATATTTATTAGGTTTCGGCTTAAAAATAAGTTCAAACAATCCTTTTGTACCCTTGTATTGTTTATTATTTATAATAATATTGTCATGTTCGTCTACATCAAGTTTGCTATCTCCAATCATTAGCCCATTTTCTTCTATTCTAGCACCAAAAGTATGATATTTTCGAGTTGGTTGTGCAGAATGTAACATTTTTAATACAAATTGTCTTGCAAGCGGCCCTTTATACGCGATATCCGAGCCCAATTTGCTCAAGTTGGATGGATTAATAGGCTCTTCTTCTTCTTGTTGTTCTTCGCTTGTAGAAAGACCTTCTTTTTCTGTTAAAACATCCGTTTCTTCACCTAGTTCGCTTTCTTCTTCAGTTGTTTCTCCTTGTTGTGTAAAACTTGTATCACTTTCATATTCTTCTTTTTGTTCAAATTTTGAAATGGGTAAAATAGCATCTCCGGAAAAATTAAATGTTGAATGTTTAACATTTTGTCCTAATTGTTTTAATGGCTCAGTAATAGGTTTAAATGTTGATTCCAGAAATTTCTCTCTTTCACTTATTCCTAATCTTAACGCTCTGTTTTTATGTCTAATAGAATCACTAAGTGATTTTATTTCTTTTAATAGCTTTTCCTGATTAACCATGTTTACACCATGAAGACTTGTACGATAATGTTGTTAATTAATGTATTAAAACAAATTTATCAAAACCTATGCGGTAACGACCATCTGTTATAGCTTTATCTTTCATAATTACCAAAAATCCATATTTTTCCGCCCAAGCTTTTCCACAAAGCTCTTTGAATTTATCAAATGACATATCAGCATTTACATGATCGTTGTATATATGTTTTAGGTTTGTATCGTCTTGTTTGAATAAAACTAAAATATTTGCATTGTCTCTAATTAGTTGTTTTGGAATTTTGCTATATGTTTGTCCGATATATATGCTATCAATATTATTATGTCTTCCCATGGCAAAATAGTTTCTAATAGTATCATGATTTTCACTAGATACATCATCAAATACAAATACAGAATACGGCTTAGCCTGGTCTGGTTGCATAACACTGTCACTAGCATTAAATTTGTAATAGTTAACATCGGGCACATCAGTCAGGATCTTTTCCAACAATTGATACTTTGGTTGATGTAAGGACTTTGAAAAAATATATAGGTTATTAAATCGCAATCCTTTTGTGTTTGTAATTAAGTTAAACACAACGTTAGTTTTGCCACAGTTTGAAGGACCGCTGACTATACATCGTACAGTGTTTGGAAATAAACTGCCGTGTTTACCATTGTTGATTTTAACGTTATCTACGGTTAAATCATCAATGTTATTAATATTAAATTTATCTTTATGGTGAACAATCTCCATCTTATTCAAAGGCAGAAGAGTAAATAAGTTGATTTAAAACTAAATCAAATCTTTTATAGGTATCCACGAATCTTCAGTTTTATCAAACCCCAACCAACGTACTTTAACTTGGTCTTTTTTCCTTTGCAACACCTTTTCAACAAGATAAACATCGCCTACTGTTGACTTTAACAATTCATGTCCGTAAAAACCGCCTTGTAACAAATTTCCTTTGTTATCTTTTAAAATATAAGTTTCCGGTACAGTAGGTTGTACTTTATACACTGTAAAAACTTCGTTTGTCCAATTGGGCAGGTATTTTTTAGTAAACACTCCTTTGTATTTACTAATTCGAACTTTATCATTTACATTAAATTTTCTTGGTTTTCTTTGTTCCGCTTTTGGCTGTGTATTTTTTTTAATTCGTTGTAAAACTAGTATAGCGTTTTTCTTATTCACTTTGTTAGGTGCCATACCGATAGTTCTATGAAACTTGTTGTTGTAATCGCTTATTAA
This sequence comes from Flexamia atlantica, assembly GCA_035578135.1. Classification (NCBI taxonomy): domain Eukaryota; kingdom Metazoa; phylum Arthropoda; class Insecta; order Hemiptera; family Cicadellidae; genus Flexamia; species Flexamia atlantica. Next base: position 31,182,909 of record JAQJVK010000003.1, read on the forward strand.
TTTTGGTAAGATATCAACCCATACGTAAGAACCTCTTTTCGAAAACATTTTATACATTGCACCTTTTAAGGTTCTATTAAATCTTTCAATTATAGCTGCCTTTTTCTCAGAATTTGTGGAATAATGATTTATGTTATATTTTTTCATTAACAAGGCAAAATGTTTATTAAAAAATTCTTTCCCATCATCAGTTTGTAAATGTTTAATTTTATTTTTATCTCTTTTTATAGCTACTTGCATAGCTTTTGTTATGCTGTTACCAGTTTTGTCTTTTAATGGCAAAGCATCTGCAACTTTAGTAAAACAATTAATAATCGTAAGTATGTATTTAAATCCTTTATTTATTTTACTATGCGGTTGCATTTCAATTAAATCTGCTTGATATAAATCATTTATTCCTTTTACAACAGTATTTCGTCGTGGAAACTTTATTCTTGCAGGTTTATGAAGTTCATTAACAATCTTTTCCTTTAAGTCTGTCATGATGATTTTACTAACAAAGTCAAGTTAGTATTGAGTGTTTCTTTTTCTGCATCCGCTTTTATAGTTCAAGGTCATTTCAACATATTTTAAAAAAAGGGGAAATCACAGCGAGCATGCTGTGATTTCCCCTTTTTTTCTTTTTTCTTTTTTATTTTTTATTTTTTTTATTTTTTTTATTTTTTTATTTTTTTATTTTTCTTTTTACTCATTGATAGGATTGAGAGAGTAGTGGCCGAATGGTAGAGTGTGAATTTTGTCTGGAAGAATGTGTCGTTTGTCATCATTGGAGCAGAGTGCTTTTTTCACTTCTGTTACGCTGTACAGTTGATGGTTGAAACTTCTGATGGTGTTGAATTTTGCAGTTATAGTCGTTTCTTCAAATAAGCATTGCTTGTAGTGTTCAAAATTTACATTCTTCTTAAGATACAAACTTTTTACTCCCTTAGCTTTTTTAATAATATTGTTTTCTTCTTTATGCAATTGTAGTGAATACAATTTTGACATTAGTGCAATAAGTTCTTTCAGTAAAATTCCATTTGCTTCGTCTTTAAATTTTCCAAGTTTCTTTTTGTTCCGATCATTGTCATAATTTAAATGATCTTTTGGATAGTCACTAAAATCAAATTCATTTTTGTGAACAAATGTTCGAAGATCCAAATACATATCTTCAGTAAGAATCCAGTAGATGAAAGCGTCCGTGTCCATGTAGGCGATTCCGATGTTATCTCTACCGTAGAAGGCGACCATTTTGTTGTAGTGGAAATCGTACATGTGGGTTTTGGAAATATCCAAGATTGACATTCCAACGTACAACGGACGATCCATTTTCACGCTTGTCTTCTTCATAGATACTGCCACAAGGTTTTCATTGATGATAACGGATGTTTCAAAGTTTGGTTTTTGTACAAGTTTTTCTAGTTTTATAGGATCTGTAATTAATTTAACATTTTTGTGTTTTCTTTTGTTTTCCAATGTTTTTCCAAATATCGCATTATTCATTAATTTAAAAAAGTCCTTTTGAAATGTTGATGTTGCAGCTGCTCTTCTTCTGGTGTTTGAATCAATGTACGGTTTTAACCAGCAAGATTGGGAAAATTTTAAAACTCTATGAATTTTGGTTATACGTAAACCCAATTGGAGTGCTTGTTGAACAACCCAAAAGTGAGCTACGTATCTTTGTTTATTTTCAAGAGTCATCATTAATTTTGGATGTTTGCCAATTGGTGAAACTTCTGTTTTTGCAAGGAGCGGAAGATCGTAATGAAAATCATGCAAGTGTTCTGGATATTCAAAGTCACAGTCCAATATGTATCCGGTGTCTCCGTCTTTTGAAATTTGCGAAATATCACCAATAGAGTCTGGATTAACCCATTCAAAGTTTCCAAAAGGAAGTGGATTAGACATGGCCCATCCGTATAAATTGTTGGCATCGAAATATCCTAAGAACACTGATGGTTTTTCTTTATCGTAGTTTGGAAGATATTTGTTGTTAGCTTTAACATGTCTAGTAACACTTTGGGTCAATCCACCTCTAACGCCCGATTCGATCATCAACACCATGTCAATATCTGTTAATAATTGAAGGTTGCACTTTGTTTCTTTTAGCATAGCTTGCCAAGCTAGTCCTGGAGAAGTATAAGAATGAAGAGGGTCTAATCCGTAAGCTTCAAAGCAGGTGTTTCTAAATTCTTCCATCACATCGCAGAGAAGGGTCACATCAAGTTTTACATAAAAGTCAGAATAATCTCCCAGAGTGTTCATTTCCAATTCGTCCCAAACTCTGCATGCGTGTTGATAGTCTTCAGGTGAAATGTCCAAATCGGTAAGTTTACTTTTGAAAGCTTCTGGTGGAGGAAGTGACGTTTCTTGAAATTTATGTAGTCCATCGATGTAATCATACGGGAAAACTCCTTTCCGAAGAACCAAATCCATTTTTTCTGCAGGTACAATTTTGCTTGTTTCTATTAAATTTTGTCTTCTTAAATTTTCAGAAAGTTTCATAAGACTGGAAGGCATAAATCGAAAAGAATCAACAAATCTAAGTTTAATTTTGCCCACCTTTTTTGAAAAGCTTATAAATTTTTCCATAGTTTGTGCTATAACGTCTATTTCACCGTTGTCTCTTGCTAATTCGGGAATGATAAAATGTCCATCGTATCCGCTAAGATTGTGAAAAACCACGGGAATAAAAGATGGTAGTTTGTAGTTGATGTTACATCCGTTGCAAGCTGCACCTCTGTAGGCTCCTGTCAGATGGTCATGGTCGCGAACTTTAACTTTAGTTTCTGTAAATTGATTGTTACACAAATAGCATGTTGTTGTCGAATCATAAAGATAAATTTCTTCCGGTGTCATAGGTGACATAGGAACCACATTGCTATACATTGCTTCCACTTTCCCAGCGATGTCGTATAAATCATCAACAAAGTATCGAGCTGCTTCTTCTCCACGATAAATCTTTGGTGTAGATGTCAAACCATATTCTTGAAGATGTTCTTCAGGCAGAGTGGATTTTACTATTAAACAGTAGCTGTTTGGTTTGTGAAGTTGATACTTTGTTCTGCTTGTAATTTCCTCTCCTTCTTCTTGTTCAAGTGGAAGCAATGAAGATTCAAAATCTGCATACACTACAACGGGAATTCTGTATTGTTGGATAACTTTATCAAATTTTACTTGTGATCTGCTAGGGTGTGGTAATTTAATTCTTACTTCATAGTTTCCATTGCATAATTTTTGATGTTCCATCAACCATTCTGAACCACCTCTTCTTAATGGTTTGTTTACAAAACAAAAACATCTTTTACAAGTGGTTTTTTCTACTTTATGTTTTGATAACTGTTTGCAAACTAGAGCTTCGAAATCTTTAATATATACATAATGTGAAATATCACCTTTTGTTATTAATAATAAATCGGTATGATCTCTGCGTTCGGTGGGTGTTATACGTAAGGGATAGACATTGTTGGATGAATCTAAGCCAAAGATGTTTACAGATGCAAAAGGATTTTTCTTTTCAAATTTTGATATGTCTTGAATTGAAACAGGATAAGTCATGCCTTGAAAGTTATACATATAGGAAACCTCATCGTATGCTCTACTCGGTCGTTCCACATGATCTTCTACATATTTTGCAAGCATTGCATACTTGAAACATTCAGCATTTTCATTTTGTACATTAACACAAGATTTGGTTACTCGAATCTTCCTTGGCAAAGCAATATAACTACTACCTCTCATTCCATATCCATGTTTATGAACTCTCACATCTAAGCTTGTTATACTTAACAAACTTCATCCAGAACCTCTTCCTTCATGTTCTTGTAATTTTGTTAAAAGTTCTTCAAAACAATCATCCACAATTGAGCTTATATCCGATGCAAACATGATGGTTTTGTTTTTAGTTAAAAATCCTCTTGGTGATGTTTCATTCTGAACATTTGTAAATACAGTATCTAATAATATTCCAAACTTTATAAAATTTAATCTTCTTAGTTCATTCTTCAATGTTTCTGTTACTAATGTTTTTGCTTTCAATATAAATTGTGCTAGTTGCAATTGAGCATTGTCAATCTTAAAATGAGTTACTACACTGCCTGGTAAAGCTCGGGCGTATAATTCCACATCCAAAGATGGTCCGGGTGCGTATTGAATAACACTTGGTCTTGAATTTAGTTGTTGTTGATGGGTAGCCAGCATTTGATCTAATTCTTCTAAATCGTCTTCTTCTGCATTGTTTCTTGTTTCGTTGTTATGGTACACTTCTTTGTGTATTTGTAGTAAGTTTTCATTTTCAAAAGATTCTTCACAACTGATGCAGTAATACATGACGTAGGTGTGCTCTCCACAAAAGTTGCAGTAATAATAAGAACCACTCTTAAACTACCCCTATTTATAGACTACCCCCACCACTTTTTCTGTATTAAACACAAAAAGTGTTAATAACAGTTAAATTTCTTATATTTCAAAACTCCTAAGTGTCAAAATCAAATAATGCAAGTTTAAAAAAACATCTAAGTGTCAAATAATGCAAATATAAAAAAATCTAAGTGTCAAGGTCAAATAATGAAAGTTTTAGAAAAAATCTAAGTCTCAAGGTCAAATAATGGAAGTTTTAAAAAAATTCTAAGTCTCAAGGTCAAATAATGGAAGTTTTAAAAAAATCTAAGTGCCAACGTCAAATAATTTAAGTTCAAAATAATACATATATTATGCGTCGTAAGTGTGATCATCATTGCTGTTGTTTAAATATGTTATTTCCAAATCGTTATCGCTTTCATCTTCCTCCATGTCCGATGCCGGAAACAAACGTCGCCGAACAAGAGCATGTATATATTGTACTGGATCATAGTTAATTGTTACAACATGTGTTAACGGTGTTTCTTCGCCTATTGCTACTGGTACTTCCAAAATATTTTCTTCATCACTTGTAGCATCAGACGTAGCATCGGATGTAGCATCGAATGTAGCATCGGATGTAGCATCAGATGTATCTTCTACTGGAATCAAACTATTTTCAAAAATACTTTCGTCATCCGTTAAGTCTTCTGGTTCAACTATTTTATATATTTTTTCACAAATTGTACATCCAAAAGGAAAATTGTTGTCTGTTGGAGGCATTATAAAAGAAACTTGATATTGTAAAATAAATGTTGAAGCAAATGTTTGAAAATTTTTCTAAGTCCGAGAGTATTAATTATTAGGAAGTTTTACAAGTCCAATGTAAAGTAAAAATAAAGAAAGAAGTGTTGTTGCCTGTTTAAACAGTTGCAAAAGAATGATAGGTTTTGAAAATTTTTCAAAGTCCTAAAATATTAAATATTGAGAAGTTTTAACACTTAAAATATTTACAAATCCAATGTAAAGTAAAGAAAGAAATGTTGTTGCCTGTTGGAACAATGGCAAAAGAATGATGGAAACCAAACCCGCAGTAAGGGTCCTGTGGTTTGGGAGGGGGTAAGCGAGGAGGGGGGATGACCTCAAGCCGAGTTGGGGTCCGGGATCTGCGCGTGTGGTTCGGCATCAGTTGCTCGCTAGACAGTGAGGTGGTAACATGTTCAGAAGGCGCCCTGAACATTTTATCATTTTTGCTGTTTGGTGAAAATATCTTGGTGTTATTTGTATAATAACATCTTGACGTAGGACTGATTAATTTTAAGGCATGGTAGTTGTTTGTGCTTGTAGATACCCTAGGGTTTGTAGTTTGTTTTTAATTTGCTGGTTTGGTAGTTAGTATTATTTTAAAATCTTTCTTTTACTTACAATATATTTCTGCCTGGAATGTTTAAATTTAAAGTAAAATTTTTGTTTTTAGGAATGTTATATGATATGTTTTTAATACCTTTCTATTCCAATTTCCTTTTTCCAACAAGCTTGTTGAGGGCATTCCCTCTCTTGTCTTGTACTCCTTTTTAGTTAGGGACACCTTTCAATTCCAATTTCCTTTCCTTTTTTCCTTCCATCTTTTGCATGGTAAAACCAATAATGGTAAAACCGGCTACCGCTTTTGTAGTGATTACGCTCACCAAAGCGGGTCACTTACAACCTCTATACGTGCTGGATGGGTAGTTCGCCTACCTCCGGAGTTTCGCTAGACCTCAGTTGTTCTGCGTCGCTAATGGCGAGACACTGGCTCCTTTAGTGTTAGGAAATAAAAAACATATTTGTATAACATTTTTTCCTAAATTTAATTAAGCAACTTGCTATTTCAAAATAACATTTTTGTTTTAGCTTAGCGTTGTGCGCTTATGGTGAGGTGTGTGAGTTCGCTTACGTGATGATCACACTGTAATCATGATGTGCAGCGCTGGGCTGTCTAGCTATTTTTTTTAAACTAAATTTTATTTCTTTATTTTTTTATTTTTATTAATTCTTAAACTCTAGGCAGATTGTATTGTAAATTAGCTTTTCTTCTTTTAGGTTTCCGGGGGTGTACGGTTCTGTAAAACCGTACACCCCCATTTTCTTTTTAGTTATCGAATGACCTTGACCTACTTATTTTCAAGGTCAACAAAAAGACTTAGCGAAAATTTCTAAGTCTCAAGGTCATTTATATATAGGTAGATTTAGCTTTTCTTCTGTTAGGTTTCTGAGGTGTACGGTTCTGTAAAACCGTACACCTCCATTTTCTTTTTAATTATTGAATGACCTTGACCTATTTATTTTCAAGGTCAATAGCAGTTAGCGAAAATTTATAAGTGTAAAAAGTAGGTCAAGGTCACCAAAAAATACCCTATGAACGGGGGAATAGACCGCTAAGTAATTCTTTTAGAATTACAAAGTGGTCTATTCCCCCGCTCCTATTTTTTTTTATTTCATTTTTACACTAACCTCTCAGTTTTAACAAAATGAGGTATTTGTTGTGCGCACTGCATAATGTTTGATTTACACAACACATCTTTTACCCTTTTTTAATAATATACGAACATTGTTCTTTTTAGGACTAGATTGTAAAAAGTAAAAAGTCATTTTGTTATCCCGCTTTTATAAGAAATTAACCCTCCATTGTAAATTTTGAAAATAGGTCAAGGTCATTCAAAAATACCCTATGAGCGGGGGAATAGACCGCTAAGTAATTCTTTTGGAATTACAAAGTGGTCTATTCCCCCGCTCCATTTTTTTTTGTCTTGTGTTTAATTTGACCATTTAACTTTATCAGATGGAGATTTTCTTACTAAATAATAATGAACATTACTGATATTTGGAATTTGAAGATTTACTGGTAATTTGAGCAAGTAGAGTTCATCACAACATCTAAGAACAACATCCCTGTTACTGATCTTTTTTACAAAAACATATTTGTGGTTTAATTTCAATCTGTTGATTTTAATTCTTTTATAGTTTTCAATTTTTTCTGGCAATTCACTTTTGGAAGGTTCAATTTTGACTTTTTTAGAAGGTTGAATTTTGACTTTTTCGGAAGGTTCACGTTTGTTATGCAAATTACACAATTTTTCACCTACACTACACAACTTCACACACCTTTCACCTTTGTTCGCTCCTTTTTTTAAAATATGAGCACATTGTTCTTTCTTAAAACAGGATTTTCTTAATTTTTGAAGTTTTTGAAGTTTTTCAGAAATTTTCTTAGGAGATTTTTTTGGTGAAGATTTTTTTGGAGAAGGAGATTTTTTCGGTGAAGATTTTTTTGGAGAAGGAGATTTTTGTTTCACAATAGAAACAACAGATGATGATGATGATGATGTTCTTGATGACGAGGAAGAAGACCTGGACGAAGACGAAGTGCCTGCCATAGCGCTGGATCCTAAGAAAGTAAAGATTACTCTGTTTACCCTGCCTTTATAACAGCTCCCCACCCATTTACCCCCTCTACTTTTCGACGTCAAAAAAATATTCATCCAAGCTTTCTAACACTGGCAAGGAAACAGTTTCAAAAGGTTGATACAAAATTTCATAAATGTCTTGGTTTAAATTATGCGAAGTTTGAAGATATTCTTCTATTTCCTGTACAAATTTCTGTTCGAATTGTTGGAATTCTTCTATATCCTGTAAAAATGTCTGTTCGGATTGTTCAAATTCTTGTTGTTCTAAGTTAAATGTTGGTGATTTCAAGTCTTCTTCCAATTTTTTAATGTAATCTATTGCATTTTGAACTATAGATTTTCTGTTAATTTTTTTTTGTTTTTGACTTTCCGGTACAACTAATTTTAATTTTTCAAAAGCTTTTCTTAATCTGTGTTGTCTTCTTTGTTCCCTTCGGTTTCTACTTAATCTTTGATCAATCGGGTATTTTTGGAAAGATTCCATAACGTTTTGTTGATTCAAAATGTAGCAAACTATTAATTCTATCCGCTCAATATATAGTGGAAACCCGGGGGAGGGGGAATCACCTTCGCCATCAAGGTGATTGGTACGTATTTAAAGCTTTGAGGTTTGCATAGCCAGACCATAACTATGAGCTCCTTGTACGAGTTGTGTTTGCAGCGTATCTGCTCAGACAACCCTATGCTTCGGCAAATTAGGGAGGTGTCAGAGCCGCTGCCGCAAATCTTGCAAGGCGAGCTCATTTATGAGCACAAAAAACGGTGTGTTTCTAAAACTAAAATTTGGTGGGAAATGCCAAATGCTGGCAAAAAAATATGCGGCCTATGTCACATGGTACGTTTTCATTAACTGAATTGTTTTTTCTATTTACAATATATTATTTTATTAATTTTCTTTAAATTAATATTTTTTTTTAGCGGCTTCCTGGTGCGAATCCGGATCAAGAACTGTACAGATACCTGAAACATGCATCTGAAAATGTAGGATACAAATTGAAGACGCCAATAACGCAAGAATATTGTCATCTTTGTGGTTGGTTTCCTCTGGAGCAATATGATATTAAATGTATGTGTTTATAAACACATATCAATAGAAGAAATTAAATAGGAGCGGGGAACAGAGCAGCTTGTGGTTTAACCACTTACTGCTCTGTTCCCCGTTCATAGGGTATGTTCAGATGACCTTGACCTAGTTATTTTGAAGGTTTATTGTAACTTAACAAAAATTTTCTAAGTCCATAACGAGGTCAAGGTCATTTAAATCTTAGCGGAAGAATGAAAAGAATAGCTACCAACATGCATTGTTGGTATCTATTCTTTTCTTTCCTCCTAGAAAACCCCCTTAGTCCGTGTCAACTTTGATGTAAAGTTTTGTACAAAATTGTACATAATAAAGGACCCATGATTCAAGTCCTTCGTAATCCATAGAATCCGAAGTGCAACAGATTTTTGTACCGTCTGCTTTAACAGCTTCAAGTACTCCACTGATGCAATTCAGATTGCTATGATACGTTTTTATGTACCATAGTACTCTTTTGGCTTCAACAAAGTTGTGCACAGCACCAAAGATCATGAGGGATTCCATGGCAAATATAACCACAAGACTGCAGCACACCTTATATATACTGTCGGTCCAAGGCGGCGGCCTCCTATGGCGACCTGGTTAACCCAATGGAGGGCGTTGTCCTTTGCCATCAAGGTGATTGGTACGTATTTAAGGCTGTGAGGTGAGCATAGTCAGCCCATAACAATGAGCTCCTTGTACGAGTTATGTTTGCAGCGGATCTGCTCAGACAACCCTATGCTTCGGCAAATTAGGGAGGTGTCAGAGCCGCTGCCGCAAATCTTGCAAAGCGAGCTCATTACTGAGCACAAGAAACGTTGTATATTTAAAACCAAAATTTGGTTTCAATTGGCAGATGGCGAGAAAATATGTGCCCTATGTGACTGGGTACGTTTTCATTAACAGTATTGTTCTTTTCTATTTACAATATATTATTTTATTAAATATCATTAAACTATTTTTTTTTTTAGGCTCTTCCTTCAGCCGAAGAGGGAGAACCGTTGCATAGGCAAATGATATACCGATTTGGAATCATAGGATACAAACTGGAAACACCAAGACCGCAAGAATTGTGCCAGCTGTGTGGATTCTTCCCATTTGCTAAATATCAAGTTAAATGTATGTGTTTATAAACATATATTATATGTTTATAAAGACATATCAATAAAAGAAATTAAATAGGGACGGGGAACAGAGCAGTTTGTGGTTTAACCACTTACTGCTCTGTTCCCCGTTCATAGGGTATCTTCAGATGACCTTGACCCACTTTTTAAGAACTCTATGGTGGGGGGAAATGCATATATATAAACCGTGGATTAAGTAAAAGACAACATTTCCCTCATCAGCATGGAAACTTTCCGGATGTCTTACAATGTTCATTGCACTCCTGTACAACATGTTCATTTTATGTTAAATTTAATCCATTTTCTTCAAAATGTAAATTTTTTTGCAATTTCTGTTACTGGAGAAAGATGGGTAAATTTAACATTAGAAACTGTCATGGTTACAATCAACCCTTTAATAGATCCTAATTGGTTTTCAACAGTGGAATCATATATTGATACTATGGCTTTCGAACAAGGATATCATTATCTTTGGGTTGATGTTAGTTACATCAACTTTCAAAACGAAACAGATGATGATGATGGATATGATTCTGCCACATAAAAATAGACATTAACGGAACTTCTTTCCCTGCCTTTTAGGAAAAAAGAGAGGAACAGTGTTAATTAATAACACTGTTCCTCTCTTTTTTCCGCTTAAAGTTAAATGACCTTGACCTAATTTTTATAGTTAAGAAATATACGAAGTAAAAAATAATAGAAAATGTACATTTTTTTTAAGTTTTTGCGTTATAACTTTTACACCGTTGGTTATATCGAAAAATGTTACTGGACCTTTTTTGTTTGTCTTTTAATTCCGCTTAATTTGACTACCCGCACGATGGATTTGGAGCATTTTTGTTATATCCACTGCCATCGTGTACGGCGACGCAGTTCTAAAGTTGAACGGCGACGAAATCAAGTAACCGGTTTTGCCGGAGGGGGGAGGGGGGTTTCCGCGGGGGAGGGGGGGGAGGGGGGGGGGAGGGGGGGAGGGGGGGGAGGGGGGGAGGGGGGGAGGGGGGGAGGGGGGAGGGGGGAGGGGGGGAGGGGGGGAGGGGGGGAGGGGGGGGAGGGGGGGGAGGGGGGGGAGGGGGGGAGGGGGGGAGGGGGGGAGGGGGGAGGGGGGGAGGGGGGGGAGGGGGGGTGAGGGGGGGGGGTTTCGCGGGGGGAGGGGGGGGGGGGGATATAACAAAAAATGCTCCAAATCTATCGTGCGGGTAGTCAAATTAAGCGGAATTAAAAGACAAACAAAAAAGGTCCAGTAACATTTTTTGATTAAACCAACGGTATAAAAGTTATGACGCAAAAACTCAAAAATATTAATAACCAACGCGAAAACTAAACTCACCATCAACAGAAATTAAAACATTTACAAAAACCCAAATGTTAAAAATAATAATTATTTAATAAAAGATACAACACAAAACTAAAATCTTAGGTTATTTAAAACTTTAACAAAATATTTAAGTCTCAAAAGTAGAGTTTTAAAATCAATCAATATATAAGTCAAACAAGTAAGTCTTTTGAAATTAAAATATCTAAGTCTAAAAAATAGGTCATTTAAAATAATTCTAAGTCCAAAAGTAGAACAATCAAAACTTGGTCAAGGTCATTTAAAAATTATAAAAAAAAGGGGGGTGGGGAAGCGTGGGGTCCCTACCTTATTCTACTACTTTATTTCTATACTACTTTATTATAACTTATGCTACCCCTTAAATGCTATCATGCATGCGGTTACGGTGTGATCATCACGTAAGCGAACTCACACACCTCACCGCCCTATCATATCTTAACCCCTACCTAACGTTCCCCCTATTCTATCTTATACTATGTAATATTACAGTTACGGTGTGATCATCACGTAAGCGAACTCACACACCTCCCTATAATATTACACCTAACTTAATATTACAGTTACGGTGTGATCATCACGTAAGCGAACTCACACACCTCACCGTAATATTAACCCTGACAATTAAACCACGCAGGAAATGGAAAGGTAGGTGGATTGCCATTGCGACCGACTATTATAGGAGGGCGCCTCTCCCACAATAGCCGAACGCAGTGTGTGCTTGACATAAGCCATCCCACACACCATGGCGAACATTACGTTACAGCATAACCCTCCACGTAAGCGGACCAGTTACACCTTCACCGTAATGCCAAAGAGAAACGTTGCGCGCTTGCTTATATCAGCGAGCTCGAGACTCGACCTCGCTAGCGAGCCTTGACTAGTAGGTCAACGTGTCGCTCTGCCGGGGCCGGTAGCCTTGGCCGGGTCGCTAGCCACCGCTCTCACAACTTCGTCTGGCCTACTTGGACCTGGTCGCTAGCCTCAGCTTTCACTACCTTGACTACAAGGTTGTTGTGTCTGCTGCCTATAAGAACCCCATTCGCCCGCCTTGTGTTATTCTGCCACTCGCCACCATCGCTGTTACTATCCATTCCCACGTTTTTTAACCATTTTTCCTATTTCATTATATTATCCATTTTATTATTCTTTTTATATCAACATGAACTCCTCTGCATCTTCTTCATCTACCCCCATTCTCCTGAGTCTGCTGCAGAAACCTCTGCAGCAGAAACCAACTACAATTCCGGTATCTATTGACCTTTCTTCTATTTCGACTGATTTTCTTCAAAAAAAACAAACTTCTCCCGTCCTCTCCTCCTCCATTAACGAAATAATAGCTGATGCTCTTAATGAAGATCAACCCCAATTATTTCAGAATCCCACACCAGTTACAGAAACATCAACGCCGCAAATTGAAGACATTCCGATCGCTCCAATTTGTGACGATATTTTAACTGAAGACTGGATGGAGTTGTGCGGACTGCACCCTTCTTCTACCCCCCAACAAATTCAACCCGCACCAATAAAAGAAACCCCCACCCCCCAAACAATTCATCCCGCACCAGTAAAGAACATCAGGCTAAAGGAATTAAAGAAAAACAAAAAATATAACCTGTACAGAATTGAAGAAAACAAAATTTATATCTACAACGAGGAGAGGACGAAAATTTATATCCTCACAACTCCAAAAACCAAACCACCACTTGTCCCAACAGATCCAAAATTTTTACTAGTAACAGCGGAGGGTGGAAAATTGAGAATAAATATATTAAATTAAACCTTATATTCCTTCCCCTCCTCAATCAAAGTCCACCCTGGTGGCAAAATCGGCCCTTCTAAGGGCCACCTAAGACTTTCAAATTTAGGCTTAAGTTAGGGCCTCAACCCTTGGTGACTACAAGCGGTTCATATACCTCTAAGTCCCAAAGGTTGAGTCAATAGCGGGGGGCTTTCGCTAAAGCCTCAACCCTTGGTGACTAACAAGTGGTCTGTGTACCACTAAGTCACAAAGGGTTGGACGCTAAAGCCTCAACCCTTGGTGACTAACAAGCGGTTCACATAACTCTAAGTCCCAAAGGTTGAGTCAATAGCGGGGAGCTTTCGCTAAAGCCTTAACGTTTGGTGACTAACAAGAGGTCCGTGTACCTCTAAGTCCCATAGGGGCTTTCACAAACCACCCCTTGTTAGTCACCAAGGGTTGAGGCTTAAACTTAAGCCTAAATTTGAAAGTCTTAGGTCGGCCCTTAGAAGGGCCTTTTTTTTGCCACCAGGGTGGACTTTGGAGGTGGGAAAAGGTTTTACTCGGTAATATTTATGTTTAACTTGGCACCTTTTTTATTTATTATCAAGTGTCGAGGGTTAAGGGGAATAGGAATTTTTTTGGGAATGTCAATGACATAAATTTTGGTTTTTTCAGAATTAAAAATGAAAATAGAAGAAGATAAATGTCTTAGGATTTCATATTTTCGGTTAAGTTTCAGTTTTTTTAGATGAAATTTTTGCTGGGGTACGTTTGAAGATACAGGTGATATAGGTGGTTTGGTGCGAATTTTGGGTGGTTCGGTGCGAATTTTGGTGCCGGTAAGAATGTTTTTCCAAACTTGCTGAAAAGGTTTTCGAGCAATAGTGGTTGTAACATCATACCAATCACGATTGTTGTTCGATTGAATAATTCGTACCCCAAGCAGTTGAAGATAGGAAAACCAGTTATACCAAATCTCGGTATACTCGGAGCGGTTCATTGTGAAATTGAAGTAGGTGTTGTTAGGACGGTGGCAAAGGAAAGAATAACTTGTCGAGTGTAGAGTGTAGAGTGTGTTAAGCAATCAAGGACAGGTGTGCCGGGTGATGCAACAAGGACGACGACCTGTATTCGCCGGCCGGCCGCAAGCGAAAGTGCGGCGCAAGGTCAACCAGTTGTATTGCTAACTGGTCGGCAACAAGCGAAAGCATGCGAGGTCAAACCCGGCCCACTCGGTCTCGTTTATCTTTTAAAACTCGCATGATAGGGTTTGCAAACATATTAATTCAAATATGTTGTAAAAATTTTCTTACGATATTTTGTTACAAATCTTTTTAAGGCAAATGTTAAGAAACCATGTTTCTATTTTAATCGCAACTACAGTTTCGATTTCTTTAACTAAATATTATAGCTAAGTATTAAAGTAATATAATAAAGTAGCATCTTTAAAAATATTGTAACTTGTACAAAGTTAAATAAGTATTTTAAGCCAAATGTTAAAAACAATTGTTTAGTACTGAGATGTTCACCCTACAACACCTACGTTAGAACTAACACTACAAATCCAAAAATTGCGAGGAGTCTCTCATGGTGGTGGGGGGAGGGCAGATGTTCCGAGCTGCACATGTCAAGGGAGGTTGCAACGCCGATACTGGCACATCAGTTTGCTAGTAGAACCGGCAGAGTAAACATCTAAATAAACATGAGTTCTGTTTTATATGTTTCTTTTATTAAAGATGGACTTTGCATTGAAACGCAAAGTTTTCCTATTGATGCAGATCCTATACAACAAATTTTAGTACATCCTCCAGAAAGTTATGATTCCATCTACATTTCAGTGCAAGAAACAAACGACCCCCCACCACCAACAACTCCTGATGCACAGTAGGACACGGCTACCACACGTCATTAAAGCTTCAGCTCTTTACCCGAGCACACATGGACTCTGAGCTTCAATATAATACTGTTTCTTCTACATCTACACCAACTTCCGAACAATTACCTACTACAAATGAAACTACTACAAGTCTACAAGTAAATGAAATTTCATCAACTGTTAGTTCTGATGCGCAAGCAATAATGTTATCATTAATTGGTTTCGACTAAAAATTCAACAATGGAAGAAGAAAGAAATTCGCTACTTTACAACTTGGTTTTTGTGAACCCGTCGAAATTTATTATTTGCCTACTTTCATTTTTATGTGGTTACAATTTTGGTTACCTTGTTCAGGAAATGCTAACAGATAAAAAGGAAGAACATTCGCTATATTTTAAAGTTTATGTTTATGTAATTGCATCTTTATTTGGATACTTTGTAGCAGGATATTTTCTTGTTAATTTGTCAATTCCATTTTTTACATGGTATTTTAACAGACGTGAAAATCAACATAACAACAGTTTGTAAAAAGAAACAAAAATTATCTTGCATTTTCGGATTTTCCGAAAATGCAAGATCTTTTTTAAAAACACCCCCAAAAGACCTTGACACACTTCCGGCCATTTAAAATTTAAATACCCAGCACAGCAGGGCATTTAAACTTTAAATACCCACCAAAAACACGTCACAGCTACGTCACAGCTGATGACGTCACTTCCGGTCACGTGACCGGAAGTAGCTGTCAAAAAATTGACTGCCTGTCAAAGTTTGATTGGGCCAGCAGCCCCACTATTGCACTACTAGGCTAATTTCATCACAATCTTTTAAATAAATGGGAGGGGTTTATCAAGTCTGGTCTGTCGAGCCGTCTTAAAATCTCACCGACGTGGTATCCATTCATTATTCTTAGCTTGACTTCATCTTAGAGTAAAAAATAAATATACCTTTCTAAAAATGTGTAATGTGCACTGATAATTAATGACACGATCAGCAGAGTTTTAATGTCAAAAATGAGGTGATACGTGTTTGGAATTCGCAAGTCTTGAAAATGTTATAGCAATTTATTTTAGCTTCGGTTGGTCCTCAACGAATTCATTAAAATAATTAAATGTATTCACCCCTCCATGTTATTTCGTATTGTATAAAGATAAGCTATTCCACACATACGTAACAAATTAGCTAAAATAATGTCTTAGTACCATTCAGAGAATTTCGATTCGTTCCTTATTACATGTTCTGATAACATGGTTAATAAATGCTATTTATTGATGATTTTACAGTTTATTTAATATAAGACTTTCCTTTTCAATTCACTGCTTCAATAGGTACAGACAATCAAGTACTTGTAACTACCAAACCACTCCCGGTAGTTAATTTCTCCTACAGCAGTTACCGATTGGAAACTACTTAGAGAAATTAACTACCCACAAGCCAAATTGAAATTACTAAACGGCCACTGTTTATTGCGGGCACTTTTACAGGCTTTTAACATTTGCCTCTAAATAGAAGTTTTGTTGTTCAATATTTTGAGACAAACGAGTCAATCAATGTTCTTTCTACTCTCTCTTGATCATGACGTATTACTATAGCTAGCTAGCCCATAGTAACTTGTGAGAAAAAGTGTACATTTCAGAGCCGATAGACCATGACACACTTGCCCGCCTAGGTGCAGATACATTAACAGTCATGAGCCAAACGCAAACATGGCTTAAGCAGCAATTAAAATTTTATAACGGATCCTCTCATATCCGTCTCATATTACCCAGTCTGCAAAGCGCACCCAGCACCGACCGCTGGCCTTATTACAGGCCTATCCTGTGACACTGACCTAACCTAAAAAGACCAACAGCCAAACCGGTCGGGGGGCCGCGCCGCGCCGCAGCGCCGAATTCGATACCCGCAGTTCCGCCGAGGTGTCGCCGCCACGAAAATTAATATTTTGGTGCAGGTTGTCGTGTAACCGTTGCGCCAAAGTTTACTGTAACCATGATTCAGCGACAAAAAGTGTAATATGTAACATGTACTGCTCTATCACGTACTGCTTCGTGTTCGTCTGAGCCTGAGGATGATTTGCATGTCTTACTTTACCCCCTTTTTTCGTCGGAATCCATAATATAATAAAATGTGTCAACTAACGATGCACTCTTATGAAATTTGTTGTACCCTATGCCATTTATTTTCAACAAAGCTATGGTCGAAAATTTCATTTATTTCAAAATATGTAGCCTTTAATTTGGAATTTGATTATAAACAGCCACTATATTTCATGTGAAACCATGCTAATGTTCTCAGCTATACTTTCGGAAAACATGCAGTATTTTGTAGCCTAGAAAAATTACACGAGTAAATATTTTTCTAGACATAAAAACGATAAAAAAAGAAATCAAGAATCCGAGTTTTAACTTTTAATTCGATTATACAAAACGAATCGACCTCTGAAATCAATCCACCAGCCACCGTTTCCCATAAACCGTTAACGACTCGACAGCCAACGGACGAGCTCACAGGTTTTATTAGCCATAAACTATCAGCTTCGCGGGGACGGCGCTGAACAGATCACCGTGGGAAACAATAAACGATGACAACCGGTCATTAGGTTGCACTTGTACAATGTCAACAGGAATGTATATTCCCGAGTGAGCCGCATATATATCGCCGTCAGATCACGACCACATTCCGCCGTGTCGCAACCGACCGCACAAAGCGCAGAGATACGGTCACTTACCGCTGGGGAGAGCATTGTCTACCGCAGGGCAAGCTGTGATGGTGCGATAATGTAATGTGACGATTGCCGTTCGATAATTGCGATAGGTATCGATATTTTCATCTTGATAATTTCTGAAGTTTGCAATCGACAGATATAATATGATCCATTGAATTATTTAGGTACATAGGTGGTGTCGGGAAGGTTGTTGATTGAACAAAATCAAAGGTTTTCCGTAAAACGTAACACCGATCAATTGAAAATCAAATCTAGCACGGTACTCTAGAAATTTGTTTTGCGATTAAAAATGTTTATTAACCGTCGTATTCCACAGTGGTCTAATGTAATTCTGTTACGAATGTAATGTGCTTAGAAGAGCTTTTTTCTAAGAAAAAATACTGCTTGTATAGCATTCAAACATTCCTATAACTTTTGCAATAAAGCGGTTTTGAGTTTTGTGGATACTGCACTGGAAATAATACAGCACTGTGAATTACTGAGTTATTTTACTATTTAATATTTAGTTGGAGTTTCTTGTTTGTAACTGAACTTTTTATTTCACAGTGACACTTGACAGTTGCAATTAAATCTGTAGAGATTGATTTAATTAGCAATTTAATGCAATTTAAACAGAGATTCATTCGTGATTCTAAAAATTATGAGTAGACAAGTATTAGGTAACTACAGCTAGTTAACCGATATTGACGATATCTCTCTCTGGAAGGAGGTTGCGTTATGTGGTTTCCAGGAAGGAAGTAGGCAAAAACTTTGCAAATTGAATGTGTGTCAATTCCTTTCCTCACGCTAAAAGCCAATTAAAGAACGGCAAAGTAAAGGTAAATACAGTATAAATAGTATATGCTATTGGTACAAACTGTATTGTGAAATCAACTCTTACATTACGTAATCACTATAAAGACTGTAAGTACACTGCTATATCCTATTAGAATTTTGCAGTAGACGCTTTTCGTTTCGGCAATTAAGTTCATAAATATCCTGGAATTCCATAGCATCCAGTTAAATATAAAACTAATTTCTGAGAACGATTTGAAATAGCTTTCATTTGCTTCATTCAACTTGGATTTTAAAGTTTTAACCGTATCGTTGTTAAGAAACCAGACAATTCCTTAAAAATTAGCCCTTTCGTTTGTTGAAATGGTTAGTTTTCTATAGTTTGAATCTCCCTAAACTCCTACTCTCGTCGATCAAATCAAATCAAAATATCAAATCGTCGATCCATATCAAAAACTTAGTTTACATTGTTGGGTAAAAATATTTTTACTCGAAAGCAAAGTGAGTTTAGCGTTACTCTTTCTATCCGTAAATCCGTTTGTTAATCGCCCAAAAAACTCCATTGCTGAAAAAAATTTTCAAACTACTACAACAGATGTATTCAGTTAATTTTACCAAAATGGATAAGCATTTACTGAAAAAAATATTATGGAAGTTTAGTGAAAAAAATGTCGATGGGGGAACGCTGAGTTATGGGGAAATAGTTTATTTATAATCACTGGGGCTGAAAGTGACGGTCATCACAAGAAAGCCGACGGTCAAGTTTTTGAAATATGACCGAGAAGAAAAGAATCTTTAAGCCAGCGTTATGGACTACTTTTGCGTTATATGTAACGTTCAATATACCGCTAATTACTTCATAAAACAAAGATATGAAAACTTTTTTTCTTTTAAAAGTTCCGCTTCTATTTCGTTCCTGCTATTTAAAACAATGAGCTGATTGTATGTGCGTTTGTGTTGATGTTAGGTTAGAATTATGCGAAAATAGAAAAAGGTCAACACTCAAACATCGATATTTATTTACATCGATTCACTCACACCACCTGATTCTTTCCCTCCCGAGGGTGACAAACAGTTTTTCGTCCCGCAATTTAATGAAATCTGCGGTTTTCGCAGCGGTATGATTTACGGGGGAAGATTCCTCTGCAAAATACCATACTGTACGCTCTTTTACCACCTTAAGACAGTCCCAATTACTTGTCTTTTTAACTCTTTATATAAAACCTATTTCTTGAGGCGATTTTATATCAGACTAATAATATCGGATATACCAAACAAAGGGAACAAAAATATTTAAATGCTTTTTCCAATAGATAGGAATTAAATTAACGATTCGTCGATATTCTTTGACACCCCCACACACGGCGCGGCGGATGCCCGGGCGGTCGCCGGCAGACCTTTACCCGCACGTGAGGGCCTTGGCCTCTCCTTTCTCCGCGCCTCGCGACCGTCTAACGTGTGGGCGGCCGAGCTCATCTTCATAACTCCCATCCTCTCGATGCTCGACAGTGCAACAGTTAACTGTTACTTCTGCGAGTCGAGCCTTTGATGGTGTGGACTTTGTAAAGAACGGAAAGCAAAAAGGTATAATATGTTTGTAGTTAGAGGCCGTTACACTTAGTTAAACTGCTCGTTAACGACCCGCGGTTTGTACATAACAATATTTAATTGACACATGTCAATCCAGAATGCCTGATTACTTTCAAACTATACAAGAACAAACACAGGATAGTTTAAAAGTAATCAGGTATTCTAAAGGCGTTTTTTCACGTTCCTATAAACAAACTTCCGGAAATGGATAAGGTAATCCTTTCCCTTTTTGGGGGTTCCTTGTTTAACACTGTTTTAGTTGAGTAGGCGATACTACATAATCATGAATACTTATTCGTGAGCAATCGTTGCCTTACATGGGGAGGGCGGTGTTACACCACGTTTTTATCCTAATCATTTTGATATTATTTGTGAATTGTTACCAATCCCGGTTACTTTCCACCCGAACTTTTGCAAACTAATTGTGGTGAGTACATTACAGTACATTTGTGTTCACATGAAGACAGCCTAACCTAACCTAACATAACCTAACCGAACTAAACCCGTTATTTGCCACCCGGTCAGCTAAATGTGGTGACTAAAGTTGAGGTGTGCTCACCTGGAGGCTGCCTTGCCTAACGTAAACGAAGTGGTGAGTACAGTAGAGTGCAGTTGTGCTCACCTGAAGACAGCCTAACCTAACCTAACCTATCTTAACCTAACCTAACCTTAGCTAAACCCGTTACTTTGCACCAGCCCTGTTGTGAGCTATATACATTTTGGGACTACAGTTGAGGTGTGCTCACCTGGAGGCAGCCTTGTCTTACCTAAACCAGGTTCCTTTCCACTTGCCCTATAGTGTACTACAGCAGATTTGAGCTTTATCTAATCAGTTCCTTTCCACCCGTCCTGTTGTGCGAGGTACGTGTTGCGGGTACAGCAGAGTTGTGCTCACCTGGAGGCAGCCGCACCAGCCCTTGCGGCCGCGCACCGCCGGCATGGTGAGGCACTCCGGCCAGCCCCACTGTACGGACTATGTGATGACTACACTACAGCAGAGTTGTGCTCACCTGGAGGCAGCCGCACTAGCCCTTGCGGCCGCGCACCGCCGGCATGGTGAGGCACTCCGGCCAGCACCACTGTACGGACTATGTGATGACTACACTACAGCAGAGTTGTACTCACCTGGAGGCAGCCGCACCAGCCCTTGCGGCCGCGCACCGCCGGCATGGTGAGGCACTCCGGCCAACCCCACTGTACGGACTATGTGATGACTACACTACAGCAGAGTTGTGCTCACCTGGAGGCAGCCGCACCAGCCCTTGCGGCCGCGCACCGCCGGCATGGTGAGGCACTCCGGCCAGCCCCACTGTACGGACTATGTGATGACTACACTACAGCAGAGTTGTGCTCACCTGGAGGCAGCCGCACTAGCCCTTGCGGCCGCGCACCGCCGGCATGGTGAGGCACTCCGGCCAGCCCCACTGTACGGACTATGTGATGACTACACTACAGCAGAGTTGTGCTCACCTGGAGGCAGCCGCACTAGCCCTTGCGGCCGCGCACCGCCGGCATGGTGAGGCACTCCGGCCAGCACCACTGTACGGACTATGTGATGACTACACTACAGCAGAGTTGTACTCACCTGGAGGCAGCCGCACCAGCCCTTGCGGCCGCGCACCGCCGGCATGGTGAGGCACTCCGGCCAACCCCACTGTACGGACTATGTGATGACTACACTACAGCAGAGTTGTGCTCACCTGGAGGCAGCCGCACCAGCCCTTGCGGCCGCGCACCGCCGGCATGGTGAGGCACTCCGGCCAGCCCCACTGTACAGACGGCAGCCTGGCGGTCAGCTGCGACACGCCGCCGGGACACCGGGACAGCGCCTGCAACCACAATAGAAAGACAATAAGAATTCGTATGTAAACAAGAGTAAACATTTGGCGATAACCGAATTTGACCGCCTTACATACACCTGATACCATGTCATTGGAGGCTTTGATTACAAATCTGTGATGTCGGTTTGGGCTGATATATTATAGACCTACCGGTTTTGGGTTTGTGGATAGGATATTCCCAAGTGGGGATTAACATCCGCACTGGTGAACTTTACGTTCCCTAAGAACATCCCCATGAATAAACCAATTTGTAATTGATTGGCGGAATCGTAGTTCGGATTCCACGTTAAACTTTAAGTCCCTTAGTTAGTTTCCATTGTTTCTTGTTTGGCTACTAGATAACACAGTCCTGTCTAAGGAAAGTGTCGGCCTTGGTCAGTAAGAAGACTATAAATCGCGCAACAATCACCCTACACTCACCTTTCATTCATATTCGCCATAAACCCCTGACAAGTGGTCGGTGCCTTAAATGGTAACGGTAATGGCAATTATCTTGACTTTTTTTAGAAGTTAGTGTTTTGACTGCTTAGGTTATGAATTTAAATTATGGTTGTGACGAAACAAATAAGAACTGAAAACATTTTAAAATCAAAACCTGGCCACCATCAAGGACAATCCATAGTCAATAAAACTACATTGCAAAAGAATAAGTCCAGTTTGAAATATATAGTATGTCCTTTGGAATTTTGTTAAAACTAATATAATCCACAGATACAAGACCACAAAATTTAATAACAATTGAAAGTAAAACGCATAAAACGTTATCTACTTACACTCTGTTAGTTACCGCGTACCAAAATCACAAATACATTAATTAGGCCAAGAGAAGCGAAAACTGC
Organism: Flexamia atlantica; assembly: GCA_035578135.1. Taxonomy (NCBI): domain Eukaryota; kingdom Metazoa; phylum Arthropoda; class Insecta; order Hemiptera; family Cicadellidae; genus Flexamia; species Flexamia atlantica. The sequence continues at coordinate 31,205,578 of JAQJVK010000003.1, forward strand.
CCGCAATCCAAGTAACCGCGGGTGTATTTTTCGATCCTTTCTGAACTGTCAACACGACACCACACACAAGTACACACACGTAACACTGGCAGCCAGCGGACACCGGTCCAGGTGACAATGCGGGTCTGCAGCAACGGTGCCGATTGGACACGGAGGTGACAAGGCTGTTGGCGCGGGGTCAACGCCGCTATTGCCAACTATCGACCGATCACAATACTGACAACGTTTTCAAAAGGTTTGGACAACTATTAACGTTTTTAAAAGGTTCAGACAACGTTTCTAAAAGGCTTGGTTTAATGCTCTAGTGTTCTTAGCAGGTTCAAGTAATATTTTTAGTTGACTAAAGTAAATTGTCGTTATCACTAATAGTAATTTCGTGAACAAAATAGTTTATAAAGCAATATTTTTGTTTTTAGCATTTTTCGACACTCTTCTATTGCTTATTAAATCGTTTCACTTTTACAAGAAATAGTGTACAATGTAAAAGAAGTATAAGAAATATACCGGTTGGACACATTACGTTCTACTATGCAATCCCTTTTTCATGTTGAGTTATTTTGCCTGCACCCAACTTCTATTCCAAATTGAACATTTTTAGCAAAGTATTGGAATTACATTTTCCAGACCACTTTCTTAAATATCACTAAGACGCCGACGTTTTTTAAGTGCTCAAGACCCTTAAATTAAGTGTTTCAATAGGCCTTTTAAATTTACTGTTTTTATATTACTCTACATAATCCTATCACATTTGGAGAGAAAGAGCCGCATTTGAATTTTACAGCTCTATCCACCCGGTAGCGAAATCCCGTTTCGACCGTTTTATTAACGCCGGATCAGACCGAAAAAGGAAAGCGATCAAATTCGTCTATCGCCTTGAAAGCAGCCGGACCAGACCGATCACCCGGACGGAACTGCAGCATAGGCAAAACCTCCGGCCTTTCTCCTCGAGGGCCAGCCGCACATCGACCGCGAGGAATTTGTAGGCGAAAGTGTTTCGCGAACAGCTGGTTGAGCTACAGACTAGAATCAGCTGATTGCGATCAGCTGATGATCTCAGACAAAGAAAGCCGTCCGTGAGTCACACCTGCCCGTGTTGATGTTTACAAGTTGGCGGCCTGTGGCACGTGCTTTCTACCTTCTACCCCGCTGACCTGCGACTCTGCCCGGATCCGGCGGGTGTGTCGCGGATGAAGAGTGGGAGAGATTTTTGCATTTGCATCCATTTGACAGCGCGATTTGAATAGATAAGCTGGATTAAGTCTCGTTTTCTATGGCTTTGGCTCTTGTTATTTCCTCCAACGTGACGTTTCGTAGGGTTTTCGTATCAACGTTGAAAAATATTTTCACACTTCATGTGAAAGAAAGGAAGAGTTAAAAAGATTATGATACAACATATTCTAGAGAGTCTAAATCTTATGGGAATTTATGCAATGTTTGAATACGCTGGCTTTACAACAATATTTTTTCCTCCCGATAAAAATGCATAAAACATCCGATCTAGATGAAACAGTTGAGCCTTTTTAGTGATACAATGGTGATACATAAATATTTAAATTGACTTTGGAAGCTTGGGAACTAAATGGGAAGCGACTGAACAAGTAATACTTCGCTACCGTGAATGATGTATGTGTAAATATTTTTGCACATATTTATTGTCCCAGTTCATTTGATTTTCTTGCATCAGCTTGAATTTACTTTTAGTGAAGCAAGCCACATCTCAAAATATCTCGTCATGTGAACACTACATAGCGGCCAAACTGGAAATAATTTTCATGTGTACAACGGTTCTGTATATGGTATCACGTTCTAGGATGTACAGATAGTTCAAATAAGTTAGACCAACTGACAATTCTATAAAGTTTCTCAAGTTAAACGTGTGATTGTCTTAAAATTGGTTTTATAATGACGTTATAAGCTAGGTAGAATATTAAACTAACATATTTGTTTCTCCTGTGCTGTGGTATCCAACCTCTCACACGCATGGCTCACAGTGCTCTTGTAATCGGCATGCAGTAGCAGATGAAAGCACCGATCGTACACGTTCATGGTCTAGTTCCCCGGCGCGGCGGTGGTCGTGCGGCAAACTTCGCCTCGCCTCTCCGCCGCTGACACCGTGACGAACGTTTAATACCACACGTTCGTAACTTTAAGATAAGTACCCTTAAACTTAACGGAGTGTTGTGTTATGTACGGTTTTGAAAAGGATAAGATTAGAAGGGAGATAAATGTTTTGTCTCTCGTATGTTGTTGGGAGAGAAAATATCGGGGAACTTGAATTTTGCGAACTATATATTTTATTCCATTAATATCTACGTTGGGAATATTAATGGAGAGTGAATAAAAAAGACTAATTAGTGTTGGAAAATATGGAGCTGCGAAAGATTAATGGACCAACAAGGGAATATGGAGAGAGTAGAAGAAAACACAAAAGGAGATGAGGAAACTCTAAAACAACACAAATTTAAGATTTGGAAATAAGGTGTCGAAGAATTAGGGGGCTGGATATGTTCTAAGAATAGGACGGGAGTGCCAGCCAAGTAAAGTCCTTAAAAAGGCAACCTGGAAGGAAGGTGACCCCGCGGGAGACCAAAGCAAAGCTGGTGGAAGGTAGAAACAGAAGAGTCTGGATATAGGAGCGACTGAGGAGGACGCAGAAGACTGGTCACGATGGTGACGTTTTGTTGGTGCGGCTAAATATCTTCTCCGATATAAATGGCTCTGAGAGTAGGCTTAAGTAAATGAGTAAGTATTAACTACTTTGGTTTCTACCCCAAGAAGGTGATCGACTAAGCAGCTGTACTCTATATAAATAAAATACGTTAATACGAAAGGTATATTTTTTATATCTGAATTGATATAGGTATAGTGTTTCTAATGCTCTCAAAGCCCAACGATTGATGTTTTTACATAATATGGGTGCAATTTAGTTGAAAACTGGAGTTCTTCATACAGAGGGGTGCAAAAGTAGGTATACAGTATTGAAATAGTTAATAGAAAAAGTATATCTATTCATAGAACTAAACTTTTACAGTCTATTTTAAGAGTGTTAAGAAAGAAAAATTAACTCTATAGTGTTGTACTTGACCAATACACTTACTTTGGTACTTTGAGATCAAACTGTTCAAAGTACCAACCAACCAAAACTGTATACCTACTTTAGCACCCCTATGTACTGTTGATTGGCGCTGGGGTCCGTGAGAAACACACATACGGGTAAGGCCTACTATTATTTTAATTGTTCTTTAGTGACGCATAAAAGACCCTACCGTTCCTTTAAGGCGTAGACATCCGCTATTTTCTTAATATTCAAACACGCATTACTTAGAATTCAGGTAGAACGATTTGATTTCCAGATTGAATGAGTCACAATTTCTTTGGTATTCGATGAACAATGAATATACCTGCGACAGGAAATTCTCCAGCTTAATCACCAACAACAAATATGTGATAGCATACTGTATAAGCTATAGGCAACTTCTGACTACAGCCAATGCATTATTTATAATTCACTCGAAATGGCAAAAAACTTTAATGGATCTTGATGATTGGAAACGCCGGCGCGCCGGTCACAGGACGGTCACAAAATGTTTCGACCTTGCTTTCGCTTCGTCATGCACTTTTTTGGCCGACCGTCTACTTGTTTTAGTAGCTTATTCAATAATGGCTTAAGGTGACTGAAGTGACACACCGCTCAAGATGACGTCACTTATTACATCATCTTGAGCAAATTAAATCATGAGATCCATCAACTAAATCATTTCAAGGCGCTCTTGCCTGGCTGAATTCACTTTTACGCCAACTTCAACCTGTTTTATACACACTAAATCATTTTAAATCATCTGAATAATGTTCGCTTTGATTTTTTATGGTAATGCTAATAATTTGTTTTTAGAATATCACATAGGATTTTTCAAAATTTCTGGTGAATTTGCTGTTTTAACTTATTTTAATATGAGAATACTGCTTGGTGGAACTTTAATAATGCCTCTTGGTATGATCAAATATTAATTTTGGAATGAGGTTTACTCTTTTACTTTGAGTAAATCTTCTAGCCGATATACTATGATAACAAAAAAAGGCTAGTAAACTAAGTCAATCGAACCATCATATTAAATTTTCAAATAACACATTGAATGAGAATATTTATCGTATGAATCAACGGCCTTAACGTCCATACAAGCTGAAATTCTTAAATCCAACGCTTTAATCACTGCTTGGTTGGGTCCCAACGGCCGGAGGTCCATCAGAGGTGATACGCAACGAACGGCACTTGGCTCCTGACTCGATTTTTTCTACCGACCGTATCGCAGATCTACTAATCGATAATTCCGATAATCGATAATGCCGATCACTCGGACGTGACGTCCGGACAAAGAGTAATCAAGAGCTCCAGCGATGCTCGACTGGGTCATTGTGCAGTCAAAACAATGGGGAGGGAAGTGACCGCGTCAGTCAGGGGGATCTTCGATTGACTCTAGTGACCGCATGTCTAAACTAGCAGCAACGCAATGCGTGCTCTGGGCAGTGATATGTCGTCAAAAGAATTCTGACATTGGCTGAATGGCAGGATGGTTATAGGGTTTGCCTATACGAAAGTCGTCAGGTCGAACCCAATAAAAGCCTGCAAGCCTGTAAGCCTAGCTTTTCAATGGGTCGATTCTGGCCCCAGCTTTCATCGATCATTGGCCATTTGATCAGTTTAATTAATGATCGGCTGGTTTCAGCTGAATAATCGACCGGCCTTAATCAGTAAGAAAGCTACACAAGATAACACACTTGTTCTCTGTTTTCACTATAGGATTCTTCTTGAAATACCACGAGGTAGTAGATCCCCTACAGGAAGGATAAGTGAAATTAATTGGTTTAATTTTTTCATTTGTATAATAAAATTAATAGTAAATAATACTCAAATACCTGCTCCATCACATTACCGTTATCATGGGCCAAAAAAAATTTAGTGCAACACCACATACCCATATAGCTGAAGACGAAGGTCTACGAGAAGGATTAGGTCGCTAACTTCCTAAAAGTACTAAGGGCGAGAAACGGTTCACATAACTTGTTAGAATTGTTGTAAAGCAGTGTTTAAGTATCTCAGATTTAGACGCAATATAATTATATTCATGGTATAAGCGCACTGTATAAATTTACTTACCGTTAAATCAAAGTCGAGTGACAGCATCTACCTCAGTTTGATGACTTAGTACTAAAATGAGGTTTATACTTTGAACGTTTGATGCAACTGTATTTAAAACTTTGGAGTTGCTAAACACGAGACACTTTTTCCACTCAAAACTCACTTATAATTTTGAAATATCATTCATCGATAAATACAAAATTATGCCCAAATAACAACACATTGAGAGGTTAGTGGTAATATTATCTGATAGATAAATATTAAATAACCAAAAAGTGTGTATGTAACAGCTGATTTAAAATGCTGAGTTATTGTGAATTTGAGACAGTATTCGATGCAAAGACTTTAATTAAAAATATTTGTTTCAGATGGTTCATCCGAAATTTAAGAGGCCAATTTATTTATTTTGAAGAAATAATGAATAAATAAAATGAATAAATACTTAATTGAATATGCTAAAATACCATGGCGGCATATTAAACTTGCATTGTATACAATACCGGTTTTTTTCATTCGCATTCTTCCTAGAAGTGACTCAGGTTTAGTAATACAAGCTAGAGCTCAACGGTAATCATTCCGTCTGCAGGCACTTATAAGTTGTGACATGTTTGAAATGTTTTACCGAGCAACTATTAGCAAATAACGTGTGTACTGGGGTCAAGCACCACCACCACCAGAGTGTTTATGTATCCTCTAATGTCAAAGACATTTTGACGGCATGTCTATGGAGGTAACTGCAGAAAATTATACGGTTGGGTCGAGAATTAGCTGTTGTATTACTGATAACTAGTAGGTGTTAACAAACTAAACACGTAAACGGTAGAGTTTAAGATGAAAACAATAGCAGAAACTGTCAAGTGAAATAACGACAGTCAAACATGTACACATCTAGTCTAGGCAGGAATTTGTATGACCCAGTCGTGCAATTAGGTCAAGAGCGTGCAGATTCTAAACTGCTTACTATTGTCGGTAAAACAAGTTGCAATATGATTCTTTAATATTGAATTTGTTAGGTTAAAAATGATTAGAAACGCTTCAATCGAATTTTCAAGAATCATGTGTAGGGAGGTGCTAGGGGTGGCTTAGGTCATCACGCCATATGTAAGGTTTCAATTAACCACACCTGATTATTCCTTATGGTTATAGTACTCACTATTATCCTTTAAACCACCTGCTCTTTTCCAAAAAGGACACTAACTGTAACCGTTTCGATTTTTTTGTGTTTTCATAGAACGCTAAACTTTTTAAAACATGTTTAAGATACATTCAAAAATCCATTGACATATTAAAACCTTTTGTCTATAAATGAAAGATAACTAATGACTAAATATGTCTTCCGATCCAATGAAGCCATCATGTTTAGGCTCAGATCTGAATGATTATGTCATGGCTATAACTCTGAGGCTGCTTAGAATTTCATTATATAAAATAACAATTCCAGAAAAAAATAATTGCTCAAAAAATGTCATTAAAACTCTCAAATAGCCTCAGTTGAAAACCCAATAATTGTTCTTAGTGATAGTTTTCACAAGAAAGCAATGGTTTGGTTGTTTACGACCGACTACGAGTTCACGGCTGTTAATTGTCTTGAAATGAAAACATTATCTTACATAAATCAAAACTGTTTATTTGTGTTGTAAACCGTGACTTATTACTTTATGTTTCAGGAAAAGCACTGACAATTAAAAGCCACAGCCACTTCACCGCGGCCGTGACGTGGTCGCGGCAGTGCCGGTGTTGCACCACGCCGGCGCCGCGAGATGGCGTTACGGCGCTGAAGCCACGGAAGCGATGCAAGTAGCGCACAACCGGAAGTCTCCTCCTGATTATTATATCAGCTGACATAAGTTACGTCACTGTTACGTCACCGATGGACACTACGACACTTCCCGCCGCGCCGGGTCACCGGTGTGGGCGTGACGGTTGGCGGGAGATAACAAGGATGGGAGGATTTTAAAGATTGTCAGTAGACTAAAATTTACAGTCAACTTGATTTGAGAGTTGTATGATTTATTGAGTCTGATAAATTTTTGGAGACCAGAAACTACGACGAGTATTTTTTATAAGAAATTAAATTTTAATAAAGCAAACTGAGATGGATTTTGGACGTTTAAAGAAAGAAGATTATAGAATCACATTTGTAATAAAGAAGAAATATTCATGGGAGAACTCTATAATTTTATTCCATTTTAATCAGGCTTACAATGAAGAAACTAACAAACTTTTAACGTTAACGTCCGATGAGTATTTCTCAAGCTATATTAGAGGACTATAAGATTTAAGAGATTACAACTTAGTCAAACTACAAGTATTATGTGAGGTACGCCAAAAAACTATCAAAGAAGCAATGCATGAAACCACATTGACATATGAGTCATATGACATATAAGTTATATGATATATTGACATGTAAGTCATATGACATATATCTTTCTAAATAAATGTATTGTATTCATTTCTTTTAAACCAAAAACTTCATACAAAAAAACTTAAAACTCTACAAACTCAAGCAGTGAGGCTGAGAATGTGTTTAAGGACAGTCTATATACTTTTAGTCTCTCAGCTAATTACGGCGATTAAAAATGCTTGTAATATTTCAGAACAATTTTACGTTTATTGCGAAATACGCTAATGCCATTTGCTGGTGCATATATCATCAATCATCCTTCACTTATCTGTCATTCATACTTGGCTTAAAATACCTATCTGGGTAGGTCGCCATTTCAAGTAATGTATCTAATTTATAGTAACAAACGTGTTCAAAATCAAGCAGAAACATATTTAAAGGTATTTTCGTCTTAATTAAATAAGTTGGGTTGTTACAAGCGGTAACAGTTTTCTGGAACAAAAACGTTTCAACAATTTTTTTAGTATAGAATATTATAATGAACCATTCAGTAAGTTCCAGAATATAATGAACCATTCAGTATGTTTTGAAAATATATATACATTACAAAACAGGTACAAATTGCGTAATGTATATATTTACAATACGATGCATATCCAATTGACATTCCTCATTTTAAAATGACGTCAAAAGTGTGGTTAAAGATGGTTATAAAATACACCATCTCACCATAATACAGCAGTCAAGGCCGTTGGAGTTGGCTCTCTCAATGGTTTTGACATTTTCATCTCGCTATCATTTACCTCTCGGTTGGTTTCAGACGAGTCGCGTGATTGTACATTTCACAACATTGGGGTATCCATTGAATGCATACTTTGTGGTGCTTTATGGCACTTTGTGGTAGTATTAAATGGAAACGAACTACCTGAAATGGATTAGACATTCCGCTCTGAAAGACGCATTACTTTAATCATATTACGTGATCCCCCTTTCATATGATAAAGCATGCTTAGAAATCAATCCACTGCATTCCCTAAACTTTCGCGTTTATTTTTATTGAGATTTAAAATCAATAACTAATGTAAAAGAAATGTACTGAAAACTTTTGGGAACAAATTCATTTAAAAATCTAGAACAGATTGTAAATATTATATGAATTTTAATGGGTAGGCACCCACGACTGAGATGATACGTGAGATGATAAGTTTTTTTAGAAACTAAAACAGACTATTAGCTAAACATTCACCATCATCAAACAGTACAACATATACCTGGAATAAACAGTGATTAAAAGTTAATATCTTGAAGAAACTGAAGTTAAAATACCACAATCTATATAATTAATATACTAAAAAAACCTTGGTTTTGTGTAAGCTGAAGACACATTAATTAGTGCTAATCAACTAAGCTTACCTGATTACGAGACTAAATTACTACAGTATTGGAAACTTAACTGAGAGAAGTTTCGTGGTTTCAAGTATATAATAAGAAACGACAGGCAACGTGAGATAATGATGTTTGATGGCGATAGCTCTAATCCACTCCACATATAGACTAAATTGAAAAAAAATATTTGAATAATAAATAGTTCAAATCACTTCTAAATTGAACTATTATCGAAATCAATATTTATATATATAAAAAAAGAGTTGTGTGTTGATATATTTCGGGTTACAGCCAAAACTACATGTCGTAGACACTTGATCTTGGTGTCAAATTAAAGCTTGAAATCTCATGATGTGCACTATGGTGGTTTGGTTTTGATATCTTCAAGGACAGGCACAGGATCGTCCAAAAGAGACTTATGTCAATGAATACACATTCATTGCCCATGTCAAGGATTTTTGGAGTTCTTGGAATAGTTGCTATGGTAACCATTGTAAATAGCTACTGGTTACTATCAGAATTTAAAAAAATCAGAATGAGCAGCTAAGAAAACCTCAAGAATACGACAACAAGAAAATAATATCCCGGGCAAAGCCGGGATTATCAGCTAGTTTATAATAATTTTCTTGACAAAATTAACTACAGAAAATGTGGATATATTATAGACAAATTTATCACTAAATTTTCGCGTCTGTAAATAATAAAAAAACTAATGGATCCGAGCGCACGGAATCGTGCGCTACTCTAGCAGAGCGATAATTCAAATGGCGACAAATTTAAAACAATCATGATAACACGATCCGTCTTGAGGGTTATGTTTACACAAATTAAAAAATAACAGCAATTAAATTATCCAGCTGATCAAAATGTAAACAATTATGTTCTTCATAAGGATAACATGAGAACTTTAAAAGCCAATGGGGCAGAGCCCAAGGGACTTTTTCAAAAATGTAAGGCCAGTTTGCAAATCTACGCGACACGCTCTTTCCAATGAGCCGTCAATGATCAAAATCGGTTAAGAAATGACGGAGGAGTTCATAAGACAAATTTCGTGTTGGCGTATTAATTATATAGAGAAGATATAGATTATATTTAACAATGCACTACTTAGAAGGACGGGTAGAACATGGTATGATGATGTAGATGTGGAGTAAGATATCCTTCTGTCAACCTTCCAGCGTTGACTGGAAAGTGGAACCGATCTGTAGAGGAAACGTTTCGACGGAATCTGAAGAAGTGTGAGAAGAAGGGCAGAAAACACGATGGAAATGGAACAAGACAAACTAACTAATTCGAACCCTTGCTGTCCGTAAATTTTCCGTATTTCCGGAATTTTCTATCTCTTACATGCATTAGCCGCCAATAACTTATCTTTCTTACGATATTTTCTCAATTTTCTTGTATAACGCACATTGTAGCACATTTTTCGTGGTTTTATTTTGGATACAAATTTAATAAAAGTATTAGAATGTCTTTCCCACGCAAGATTGCCGTAACGGGTGGTATTTCACCATCCATTTGTGGAGTGTAAGCCTAAAGTGTAATTGTACGAAATTATAGAAATGTGTCACTGCCACCTGCGTCCTCGAGCATTACCGAAAACGTCCGTCGCTTTGCGGTAAACGTCCGTCACTCTGCGGTGGAAATTGGGTAACTGTCGCAACTGCGACTGACAACGTCCGTTCGCGGCCCGTGCGTCGCCCAGGCTGGCTCTGGGAGGAGCTCACTTGACTAAATTGGAAGTGTGATAAAAAGTGGCTCTGCTGTTAACTCCGTAATTGACGAATTAGTGAGGCGAGTAAGTTGTGTTTGGTGTAAAACAGTTTGGCATTGAAATACGTAAACAGTTAGCTCGCCATCCGTAGAAATTGAATCTGTGTTGAGTAAGTACGAGTTTTAAATTATTTGCGACTTGCTCATGTTAAGTTTTAACTTTTAATTATTTTCTTATCAAAACTAACCTATCATTTTAACATTATATCAAAAATAAGTCAAGTATAAGCATAGTTCAATAATGTAAAATAATAATTTCACAAATGGAGAACAATCTATTTCAACAAGATCCTTTGAATTTGCCCTGAGTGATAAAGGTCGTACGCATAGTTACTTAACATTGTTCACCTTTTAAATACGCCTTTGTAAGCATCTACCCGTTTATAGATTTTGTTTCTCACGTCTCCCTAAATATGATTTGACTGATACTGTAAATCTTTTATAGGTTTGATGAATGAGAAAATCAGGCATATACCAAATTCATGACATAATCCTGAGAAGAGTGTACTTGACTTGCATGTTAGTCAAAAGCCGTCACTCCCTACCTCTTTAGAAACCTTCAATCCTTAAAACTATCTCCTCTCGACAACAAGATGCAGATGCAAGGAGTGACTGTCGTTTATCAGTTCCATTGTTGCCGAGGATCGCGCGGCCAGTGGGGCGACATGGCGGCCACCTGTTCAATGACATTTCAGCACAACGCCCGAGTCTTCGCCTCACTTTCGCCCAGCGGGAGTCGCCATCTCCCGTTAGTGCCGGGAAAAAAGGACAGGTCACAAATTGATCAAAAGTAGAGGAAGGTTAGACTTATATTTATAGAGCAACACTTCTGATGACGGTACCTATTTTACTTTTTACTTTTCTGCACCAACAAAAAAATCGCGCTACGATTAGATTACTTTTGCCTAGTAGGTTATGAGTAGAAAACAGAATTTTATGACTTCAAAAGCATAAATCAAAATGCTGTGTATGTGCACCAACTGCATGTTATCACACAATTTTTAAGAGGAAACCAGAAGTCCAAGAGCCAGAGCGCTAGAGGCCAACAACTAGCTAGCAAAGTACCCATGTCTTACACCACAATATAAGGCTAACCAAATATACCTTTGTAAAGTAATTAGGACGATGCACACCCGTACAAGGTAGCGGTTAAATTCGACACTCAGGTCCGCTGATACCGTTAGCTATATCCTACTTTGGAAAGGAAACGTTCGTGGTAGGAGAAACGACAAGGGGATTGGAATTGGCAGAATTTAGAGTGGCCGGGTGGACAGCGATAGGTGTAGTTAGCCATTCAATGTACGTGGTCTGCTAGGTTGTGGGAGTGTGCGGGACTTTCACCACTACTATGTGGGCCAGAGCGCCAAGTGCACTGGTCAAGGACAATGAGTCAATTTAATGATTTTCTTATAATATAGGCCTATTCATGATGAATAAATAAATACTCAGGTGTTTAAAGTGTAATATCCCGAAATATATGTATTCTATTCATTTTGAAAAGGTTCGGAGATAATTTTTGGGTATTGTTTCGGAGTTGTCTTTCGTTTCCTGACATGAACTTTATGCCGCTAAATTCCCTGAGAACTGCAAAATAAACTGCGTTTTTGTCAATTGATCTATTTATTTTACATTCGTCAAGCACTAGACCTTTCACAAGGGCCCAGGGCCAGCCTAAAATCCATGCAGCTTGCAAATTTGACAATAAATCCGCCAAAATCCAAGATTTTTCTTTTGTTAAAAAAGCAAGGCGCTGGGTGGATAACATCTCCGACGTTTCACCTTTGTGGTAGAATGATTCAAGCTCAAGTAGCCTTGAATTACAATAGAAAACACTGGAGCTTTAACGCCGCGTGGGGCGGAGCCAAATGGTAACTTCTTAAGCCTTTCTACCGAGCACCTATAAAATGAATGCGATCCGTTAGTTGCATCTAAATGCTCTTAACTTCAGAAACGCCTGAGTGATTTTTTTCTTGTTGCCTTATACGCCACCACCATCTTTTATCTCGTGTAAACACTTAACATTCAGAGAGTTCCTAACACACCTTGACTCCTACTCGGTCCAGAATTGCCACAAACAGAACGTTGCCCAGACTTTCCCGTTATCTCGTGGTTAGAAGTCAGGAGAAAAATAAAGTCGGCCCACGGAAGCGTCAGCTATGGGCGGATCTTCCATTTTTTACGCCCACAGCATCTGCAGCTTCCTCTATTTCAGTTCACGGCAGATATTGCTAGACCAGGCAGGTCATTAATTTGGTTTGGATTTCTCTTAACATAAACTGATCATCTTGGTATTATATATTTGTACTTTTCATTCAAAAAAAATATTGATTTTGAAAATTTGCTAGTGGATACATGTAAATTTAACAGTCAACAGTTGCAATGTATAAGTCAGAAGTGGCATAAGCTTTGATTCTGCACTAAATACTAGTCAAATATTTACTTGCACAGTAGGAGTCAGAGCGTCGAATTTGAGTTTGTACAACAGGGGAGTGGCAGGAGCAATAAAGAATAAAGTTGCCCTACAATTACATTTTTTATTTTTTAAATAAACTAGATATTTCTTTTGGCTTCACCCACGATTAAAATGATGGTGAAATAACCGGTATTTATGGGACCCCAAAGTGATGCTATTCTGTTATGTACACTCCATAATAGGTGCAATCAATTTCAGTTGAAGAGACTGTAGCTGTGCGAAATTACATGCAAATTCAAAGAGAAAATCTGATTCTATTTCTCCAACCTTCAATAAATTAAAACATACAATTAGACTGATAGATTGAGAGATCTTGACAAATGTGAAATGTCACCGCCGTAAAAAATGTGAACGATAAGAACAGGAACTGAATGAAGACAATAAAGTCGTCCAATACATTATAACGGAGACAACATCTGACCTTGGATGTGGAGAATTTCTGATCCTCTGTATCTTTTGTGGCCTTGAATATGTAAGGCACTGGGAGGGTAACGCGCATGTGATGATGAAATGTGTGAGGATGTTCCTGACATGGAATATGAATAAGGTTTTTATGGTTATTTGTCACGATTTGACAGATTGTGGTTTTGACTTCAACGATCTCGTTAACGTATTTAAATTGACTGATTTCTGTATTTAAATCTGAATATGATGGTCAAGACCATTCCAAAATAATTCTTACTAGGCTACGAAACAGACTGATGTTGTTTGAAACTTAAATAATAGATTACAGACTGAGTTAAAAATAACAATTAACTAACCAAAAATGTACTTTTTCGACGTTGGAAATCAGTGTGGGTCATAAGTACTACTCTTTACATAATTGCAGAAACAATTGGCTAATAACAACTAAACGCCTTTTAGGGAAAGAGCAAAACTTATATTTTCCTCAAAATCAAAACCGACATTTCACCACTTGCACCTTTAACAAAAACAATTCAACAACGCCTGCGCCGTAGACCACGGTTAATAACGTCTTCGTGTCGACTCTCCCTTTCTGGGACTTTCGATACCTTTCAAATTTGTCAGAGAAAGCAGTATAAAAAAGTACAAGGAGCGAGGTCGACCCAAAATGAGGCGGTAATGGTCGGCCCCCGCCCCCTCGTTACGAACTCAAGCATTCCTCAGGTCATGCCTGCTAACACGTTCTGGTACATCGCGGCAGGAATGCTTGGATTGTGATGGAATTCTGAACCGTCCGGAACGGCAAGGTATGTAAGCATTTAACGGGGAAGTAGCCGTTAGAAGTACGTAATGAAGTGCCGCCAGGCTACTAAATTTTGTTTTTTTTTTGTCACGTGAAAGAAGTAATTGGAATTGCTTTTTTTGATCAGCCGTACATAGTTAATTGGGGGGTTTTAACAAAAATATAGACATACGTCATAACGTAAAACGATTGAACTCAAATTTCTTTATAGAAAAACATTATAAATTGGTCTTTATTTTCATAGATGTTAGTCCTCCCAAAAACCTAGAAAGTTCATGTAACTAATGCCTTTGCCTAAAATGGTTTTCGAAATCCCTATACAATATTGCTGTTTTTCTGCGGTACTCGTTATTTTTTCAGAACTTCATTTAAGGACATTTTTTAAACAACGTAAAGTCCCTCTGTAATCACCAATGAATAGAAATTATACTCACAAAATATGTTTGCATGTATTGTGTTGCACGTTACAATTCATGCAATACATTTAGGACGGCTGACAAATTTGATGTCAATAATTTTTTTTAGGGGTACCTAGTAAACAAATCCGGATTTTTCGTTTTTTCCAGGACTGGAAAAACATTCCAGGAAGAGCAGGATGATTTTCCTGATCAACGGGCTCGGAACCTACAAATCCGAAAAACAATTCTCCGCCCCCTTGGCGGCTACAAAGCTAAACAACAACTTCCCTTGGCGGTTTTTTCGTACCGCCCGCCATTAGGGGTGCTGGTGTACGCCTATCAGCGTATGCACTATTCTGTCGTCAAACTTGTGTGCTACATTTGTAAAACTTGGCCATTTTGAAGTTCCACGTAAAAGATAAAATATTATTTGTCCTTCTTCATATGATAACAAACATTGGACATAAAACTAACAATCGACTTAGTAGCTTAGTAAGTTTAGGCGGTTCAAAGAATAGCTGAATGTTAGTGATACTTGGTACTAAATGATGTTATGCTGTTCCTTAACCTATTTAATTTAATTTTTTAGTACATTTCTTAATTAGGTTGGTCTACATTACTGCATTGTCGCTTTGGCTATGGTAATTCTCTTCAATCATAACCCCTGGCCCCCTCTTGACTGCAATTTACTTGCACCAGAATTGCAGTGATTGCAAGGACCTCATACCTTGCAATTGCCTAGAGAATATTGTACATTTTGTGAATTGCGTGTACATCGAAGTGTCGCGCAATTTTGTATAACTTTAGGATTGCTGGACTTTAATAGCGACAACTGAACTATTGAAGAGTTTTATATTGAGGTTTATGACCACGATATGTATATTTAATATATATTTTATGTTAAATTCTTGTTGTCTTGCTGCCCCTTGCGAGAAAACCCATTTTCTTTTTAGTAGGCCTAAATTGTCTCACCTCTACACTCGATCTGATGGGATTGTACATATTTTGCATAAATTATAAACTCTATTTATCTTTATAAAAATAAAATAAGGGCAAAAGTAAAAAGAATAGTTTACATTATTTTTTTATCCAAACAAGACTATTACTTTAAAGTTCATATAGAAACTTATTCCCAATTTCAATATAATTGGTAAGCCTATAGCACTTAAAAATTTAATCGAGTTCAAATAACTATAAAACGGTCATCGAAATAACATGGTTAATGCACACAAGTCATAGCACCAAAGAACAGACGTAGTTAACTATGCTTACACTGAACTAAATCCGTGAATAATTTGAAATAAAATGTAGGCCTATTTACATCACTGCAATTATAATAAAGTAAAAATTAAAATTAAAACAAAATAAATCTGCTATTTATACAATTTTTTTTATAATTTCAAATTTTGTAAAATTATTGGAACACAGAAAACCCACTTACAAAGTTAATTTTTCCCATGAGGGTGTTTTTCCAGTCCGTCATGAGTCACATTTACACGTCGCTCGCGGCAGAACGGCGCGGTACAGGCACTTGCACACGGAGGCGCGGCGGCAACAATACTGACACTATGACACACTGAGAGGAGCGGCGCGGCAGGGGAGCCTCCTAGCGGCCAGGTGGGGAACTGCAGAGAAGTAAACAGGTGCTTGTTGGAAAATTTGTTATGGAGGAAGTCAAATATAAGTCAATCCGGAGACTAAAACAATTTTCTAGTTTTATATTTTACTGATGGGGTTTTTTTTTAACAGTTATGTATACTTAAAGAAAAGGTGAAACGTACTTTCTCCACTTTAGCCCTCTGTAATACGTTTAATAACGTAATACGTAATATGTTCGACCTATGAAGCAATGGAACCAGTACAGAAAGAGTTCTATCGAGCTGTGGGAATATAATTTTAGATACGCACAGTAACATAACTGTGAGAAAAAAATTACTTCCGCTTAGAGCATCTCTAAGCACATTTTATAATACCTATAGTGTTGTTATTCGAGGAGCACCTTGATAAATTAGCAAATTTCAAGTTAAAATTGATGGTGTAAATTTTTATTGTTGAACTAATAAGGTTATACCAACAGTTGTTAAAAAACCAATTTAATGGGTTGTGTTTAATTAAAATCATTAGTATATCAATATTACATTTTTTTGGGAAAGACATGAGATTTTGTAAAAAATCTATATATATTTATACGATGGCGAGGTTAATTGTTTCTAGCCTCCACTTTTCCCACGATTGCAAGTGATTATATAAATAATTACATTACATGAGGATAAACTGTATTCGAGGGATAAACCAAATACATAAAAAATATAAATTATGTAAGACTAATAACATGGCAAGCTAAATAAAAAACCTCCTTATAAAACAATTATTCCGGAAACACCAACAAAAATCTTAGTTATAATGTTTCAAAACCAAAAAGTCAAATTTAGATGCATCAACAAAAAAGAATGTCTGACTAGCAATACCGTTCACAATTAAATATTTGAATAACAATGAAAACTGTTCATTAATGACGACCTTCATAAAACATCGGTTTGTCCCAAAAAAGTTGTGGGAACCTCTTTTGTTAATTGTTTTTACTTTGCATTTATTTCAAGGTGGGTGTAATGTTATAAAACATAAATTTATGAAACAATATGAAATACTCATTATCGTATTAATTCATTTCTTTTTACCGAATCGCATCTAAATTACAGGTTGTCGTCAATACACATACACATATACTATCAAAATGCTCATAACTCAATCTCATTCGATAAACTATAGTAACTTTTCAATAAACTATGAAAAGAGTATTAAGTAAATCGCCAGTTTAAATATTCATTTTGTAGACTAGAATCCTTTCCCAAATAATCTGCCGAATAACGGTTACGCAAAGCTATTTAGAATGAGATGATGGTTTTCGGCCACCCCGTGATGGGTTTTCTGCAACATTAACTTCGCTTTGGCGTTTGCGACGCACGAATAGTTTTAGTCGAACCCACGACTTTCCTACTTTTTGTCCATCTTCCCACGAGTATCTTTGATATCGATTTTTTATTGGTTTATTCCGTAGGCCTTCGGGGGTAAATTATACCGGAAAGCCAGATTAAATGGTAATTCGTACGATGAAAAAATTGAAATTAAAGAAGCAATGGTCAAAAGCAGTTCTTGTATCAGTTCATAAACTGCATTTTGTCGCGGTTTATTTCCAGTAAAACCAGTAAAAACGCAGACCGTTTGACCTATTTTGAATTTTTTTTATGATCTTTGAAGTTTATGGTCATTTTAACCACATTTTTAAAAAAGGGGTATGGATAAAGTTTTATCTCCGTTTAAAGGGATATCAAAGTGCAGAATCAAGACTGGAAAAAACGTTAAATGCCCCATATTTCAATTTTATAGAACCTATATTGAGACAAATAAGTCTCATCTGCGATTGATTTTTGTAGATCATTATTAAGCTAGAGGAGAACCACAGAATAAATAACTTTTGTTTCATTAAAATACTATTTATAAGTTTAAATTAAAATAACAAGCAAGTAACTGTGTTTATTTTAGTTAAATTAAAACGCTGTATTGTTTGTAATTCATTATTGGAGATGGTGATTCCATATTTTAAATTGGATTTTTGCGGACATTTGCCAGTACTGGTTAGTAAAAAACAAATTTCACCACTTAGTGATTCTTTTTTTTTACTAATCAGTGATGGCAAGTACTGGCAATTTTACTTATCAGTACTGCCCCTATTATTTTGTTTTCATAATATAGAACACTATTCGGGAAATACGTCACACTTCATTTTGAGGAAATACCAGGCCTATATACTGAGAATCAACGGCAGTTAAGCATGCTTGAACTATTGACCTCAAGTTTAAGGTTAATTGACTGGTCCACTCACTTACTCTACTTGCATACAGCTTGCAAACTCAGTACAAACTACCTTGCTTGCACTGGCGAACTTCATAGGTATTAAATTCAATGGCACATTAATTTTGATGTCTTCAAATGTACTAAACAGAAATGTATGTTTAAAAACATTTTTATATACTTTAATTGCTAATTTAGATAAACCATGTTTATTTATAGACGCAAAGGAAAACATGAAAGTTTGCTGAGAATATCTTAATTTATTTATTCATTTATTTATTTATGTACTTATTTATTTATATAATCCCGTTAGTATCATAAAAAGCGCTGAAACAAAAAAATCACAGAAAAAACTATGCATACTAAAAAAAAATATGAAACTGCATACTAAATCTGTTCATAGTAAAACTCAAATTTATAATCAAATTTCTGAAAGACTAGTTTTCGTATAATAAATACAATTTCTTGACAATTTTTTTAAATCAAAAAATAAATTTTTATTAAAAGAAAGGAATTTGTTTTTTAAAAAGTTATAAAATTAACGAACTATCAATTTTTATTCATTGTCAAACTCCCTTCTATAGGAGAGTTGTAAAAACCCCAAACCAAGATCGTCAATCTAGTTGCTACCGTAACGGTCTTATAATACAGTCGATAAACCTCCCATAGAGGGAACGGTTGAGCGGCTTTCTTCTGCCGATATGTCCGATCGAGCCGACTGCATCGGCCCAACGCCGCGCGCCGCGGAGACGTTATCTGGTGGCAAACTGACAAGTGCGGCTGTAACGGGAGAGGTGAGGGACCGGTGAACTCGGGGTGTTTTGTTGATACAGATATTGTTGCTGGTTGGCGGTGTGTGAATGTACAGGAATGTCCCCGGTTATATTGTGTTGTAAATGGGCTCTCATAAGGAAAAATGGAGGAATCTAACGTGAAGTTGATCGAGGGTTTTACTAATAAACCAGCGAATATTTTCTTGGCAATTGAAGGAAGGGTCAAAATCCTGATGGCTGAATTATTCCTCAGCCTAATAATAAGTTGTGACAAAGTATAGAACTGAATTAATCTCAAGATCTGGATTATAATTTTCTATGGTATCACAGTGATGGAACGTTGCCAAAAGTCACCCGCCACTGCGCTAAATACCTCAATAAAGTTCATGCACTTCAGTCTAAATTAAATAGAGTTAAGGGGTGCCTCCAAAATGTATGTACTAAATTGTCTTTCAGCCTCAACAAGGTTTTTGCAATTTTCACCAACTTTAAAAAAAGTGGTTGTGGAGGAAGATTATTTCCATTTAAGGGATATGATTCAAACCTGAGAGTGAAGACTGGAATAACAACGCTCGATGACCGATCTTTGGATTTTATAGTAACTCTATTGAACAACCCTACCAGTAGAAATTCCCTCCATTGATCAAGATATCTATAGAACCTAGTGTGCGGCCAAATATCTCTTCACAATTATGAATTGTCCACCCTAAGCACTAATAAAAAATAAAAAGCCCTATAAATTTACACCTGACGTAGGATTTATTGTTAGAAACTGCACCGGCCGCGCGACTGCCTCCATGGGATGATTGATGAGTTACAGTAATTACTGATTACCTCCAGTCATGCTCGAGGTTCACTTTCTCCAAACATTGCCCCCTCTAATGTTCGGTCCTTGTTCGCTCGAGTTCCCTGTTTTAATTTCCAGTTATCATTTTGGATTTGTCCTCGCGTCATAATTTGTCATCTGGACGTTCGAACAAGTTAAACCAATTATTCCTTTCTCTTACTTGTCCGTCGGTGTTCGGTAATTAAGATAGGTTTCAAATCATATAGTCTGTCGTCCAATACAAAAAAAATTGTCAGTTATTTAAATAATTTTGACCTATATATATATATATATATATATATATATATATATATATATATATATATATATATGTTAATCAATTATTGATCTATGTCATGAAAATAAGAAAACATCCAGAGTTTATGCGTTTTTTCGATACATAGCTTAGTTTAGCCGATAATTGTTTATATAAATACGCTCCAAAACGCAATGTCTCTGTATCAATTTCAAATTTAATACAAACATCAACGTTTGCTTTTTAATATCACCTGACAAGTTTTAATGTATATATATATATACTAGCTGACCCGGCGAACTTCGTATCGCCTAAGTTATAGGTTTCCCCTAAGACAGACCGATGGAAAGAACAACATGTTGTATGTGTATTGAATTTATTAAACATTAGTCGTTGTTAATTTAGTTGTAGTGAATATTTTGATAGTCAAAAAGATAGAGTAAGTGTTTGGGGATGTTGATTTATGATTGAAAGGTAATTTAGCAAATTAAATCATGCCGAACTGTACAAAATAATAAAATATCAAAATATAATTTTAAAATAATAATTGCAATTCAAATAATTATCAAAATTTAATATATGCAACAAATTAAAACAATGAAAAATAAACATTATCAGTTTCTTAGTGCAATGGAGTGTACGATATTTTTAGTGAGTCCATCTTTAGCAAAAACAAATAAACTGGATGGTTTGCCCACTCGAGAACACGCCACGTATAATTGGCCGTGTGAAAAACACGGTGTGGCCAAATCTAATCCACAAACCGACGATGTTTGCCCTTGGGACTTATTGATTGTCATTGAAAATGCCAATTTGATTGGAAATTGAACCCGTTTGAATTCAATTGGCACATCTGTAGGAATAATAGGGATTCGTGGCAGTAATACATCTTCCCCTTGGAACTTGCCATTCAAAATGGTGGCTTCGACAACATTTTTCATTAATGTTTTAATAACTAATCTTGTGCCATTACACAGCTTTGGTGGGTTCAAATTACGAAGCAAAATAACTGGAGATCCAACCTTTAGTTGTAAAAGGTGCGGTGGCATGCCTGGCAAATCTAATGAGTTCAAAAATTCGGAGGGATAATTTACAGCTTCGTTGGCATCGCAAACAGTATCAATAGATTTGTATGACACCAAATCCCCTGGCAACAACTGTTGTATGTTGAAATTCATATCGTTAACGTCCACATTTTTAGATGCCAGAATTGCTCTTTCTGCTAGCCACTCATGGTTCATGTATTGTGTTTGTATATTGGGAAATATATTTTCAATTAGAGCAATTTGTGAATTAACGACGGTGCAGAAATTGGCCGGCAATTTAATGAATTGAGTATTTTCATGTAGATCTACTTTTCCATTGCCAATATCTAGCAGTTGTTTTGAGAAGTTTTCAGCGGATGGATCTTGAAGCAGTAATACGCGCATATTTACTTTCAGATGTAATATTTCAACATTACGCCACAGTGTTGATGATTTCAAGCAAGCATTAATCTCATCAGCGTATGTTGAACGTGGAATTACGGGAAGTGTTTGTCTGAAATCACCTCACAGGAGTAACAGAGTGCCTCCAAATAGTTTGTCGTTGTTTTTTATGTCTTTTAAAGTTCTGTTTAACGCCTCAAGTGAGTGTTTATGTGCCATAGTGCACTCATCCCAGATAATAATTTTACAATGTTTTAATACTGTGGACATTGATGATTGTTTTTTTATGTTGCACACTGCGTCTGGATTGTTTTGAATATTTAATGGCAGCTTAAATGCTGAATGAGCTGTTCTGCCTCCATCCAATAACGTAGCTGCAATGCCAGATGAAGCTACGGCCAATGCAATACCATTAGTTGATCGTACTTTGGAGAGAATTAGTGAAATTAAGAATGTTTTTCCAGTCCCACCTGGAGCATCCAAAAAAAAGAATCCACCTTGTTCTGCCGAAACTGCTGTCATAATACGGTCGTAAATGCTTCTTTGTTCTTGATTAAGTAGTGGGACATTGAGATTAACAATCGCTTCCATCTCTCTAGTATTGTATTGTAGTTCACGATTCATCTCATTGTTCATTAAATCATGTGCACATCGATTTGGCGAATGCATACCGAAATGGCTGAGTGGTAAATTGGAAATCACAAAGCAAAGATCCTCGATAGCAATAAGTGCTTCATTGTACATAGCGTCACTGAATTGTATTGTTAGATCGTTGTACCGTGTACGATGCCGATGCAATATATCTTCAGTCATTGAATCTTTGTGATAATCCCACAACGTTTCAGCTCGGGCTGGGAAACATGTAGTCAACACTATAGCAAATAGTAGCCGAATTTGTATTGCTGTACAGTTCAATGCTGCTTCCGTAAGTATATAGTCCCACTGGTTGTCATCTTCCAGCAAGCCTAGCGCAAGACATGCATCTTTATAAGTTGCACACTGTTGTCCATTAATTGTACGTATATCTTGAAATGATAATGGGCCGGTTACATTAACCAACAATAGTCGCAAATAAAAACACTCAGTCTGCCTTGGATTGACTGTAAATACTCGCCCCAAGGTGTTTGATTTGAATAAACCGGGGTATCCATCAACTGGGGTGCCTTGCTTGCGGGGTATCCATGTTTTTGTTTGATTCCATGTGAAATAGTGTGGTACTTCTGAATAGAGTAGTGTTCTTGCAAAAGCACCAATAGCATCAGCACGATTACACAATAGAAAAAACTCTGTGAGAGTAGTTTTCGGTGGATTCATTGCACGATCGATCGCTGTTTCGTTTGTGAAAAATACACGCTGGCCGTTTTCAAGATGGACGGCTAAATGAATGACTGCTGGATCCCTTTCATGAATTTGGAAACCAAAGATATGCCAAACAGCTTCATTAGAGCTGATATACCGGCCAATTTGGTAGAGAGTTATTTCATCATTGTTATTTACTGGAGGAGCAGTCGCATTGGTATTTTCAATACTAAACACAGCCATATCACTTCCTTTATTTACATACTTGCAAATGTATTTTATGCTCTTTACCGAACTGCAGAACTCAACATTAATATGAGCATTGTATGTTTTACACAGCAGAGGTGAATATGGGACCACCCAACGATTGTCAATGTCAATTTCTGCTCTGTTCACATATTTTGAAAATGATTGCCCTCCATTTTCAGTATTTCTTCGACGATATAATGGATATCCGTCGACATTTGTATTTGTCTCGTTATTGAAATTTTTTGGAAAACTCTTTTTACATTTTCCATCAGCCATGCAAGGCGAAGAACGATTCAGGTCACCGCATGGGCCATGAATCATGTTAGTTGTCACAATATCAAACAGTAATTGATCTGTTGACCGATCTGGAATTTCTGCAGAAATTATACTATCTATTTCTTCAGGACGTATTTTGTCGATTAGCCAAACCAAAATGTGGGCATGAGGT
This sequence comes from Flexamia atlantica, assembly GCA_035578135.1. Classification (NCBI taxonomy): domain Eukaryota; kingdom Metazoa; phylum Arthropoda; class Insecta; order Hemiptera; family Cicadellidae; genus Flexamia; species Flexamia atlantica. Next base: position 31,229,429 of record JAQJVK010000003.1, read on the forward strand.
AATCCTCGTTTCTGCCATTCTACCGAATACATCCAGCAACGTGTAGGGCCGAATACGTGTAACTTTGTAATGAAACTCATTAAAGACTTTAACTTTTGTTTAAAGACACGGGCTGTAATGTCATGACGATGTATTGCATTTTGTCCTGGCAATAATAAATTTGTAATCTCAGGCCATTTCGGATTACATGTAAAAGTTATAAATAAACATGGTCGTCCGTATTCGCGGACGAAAGTCATAGCATCCTGGATATATTCTTGCATGTGACGTGGACTTCCTATATACGTTGATGGTAGAATGACGGAGTTACCAATTTCGGCTGTGTCGGCGTTGTTCACAATAGCGTCTCTCAAGTGAATATATTCTTCAGCACGCAGCTTCTTTTGATTAAATCGTAAGTATCGTAGTCGTTCGTTTTCTATTTTCACGTACATGTCGGCCATGAATTGTTGGCAAAGTTCACGGCACCGTAGAATGACGTTGTCATGATCGCGTCTAATCATCAGATGATACGCATAAAAATCCTTCGAGCTAACTTTCTTGTTTGTTTCGGCTCCTGTAGCGGGATCTTTTTGTTTAATATCTATGTAATATCCGTCTTGTCCCTTATAAAACATTAGTGGATATTGTAGAGCGTCGTATGAACGGTGTGTATCAGCAATGAACTCAAGATTGTTATTTCTTTTGCGAATAACAATTTCACGCTTAGCTGTACGGTCGCCAACCATAATTCCAGCAACGTCGTCAACAACAGGTGCATTGAATCTACGAACGTGCTCTCCAGATGGTGTTTTATCAGGATTGATGATAATTGCGTGATTGTCGCTTTGCAATTTGTGCATGTGTGATTTGAACAATTTCAACAATTCATTGTGCTCATTCAATAAATCGTCCAGCTCGCCGAGAATACGTCTGGCAAATTGTGAATTAAGGTTATTGTATTTTAAACGTGCATCCACGCGATTGGCTAGCGCGCTTTCGGTGTCCTCGCCACCCATAAAGTAAATTTGTAAAAATTTATGTGGTTCATTTGGCATAGGAAGCAATGAGCCTACTTTGTGGTAAATTTGGCCTTTGATTTTGAACGTTGTATTAAATTGTTGACCATTTGCAGCATTATTGTTAACTATTTCTGTTGCTCCGAACGATGTCATTTGAAAACATGAATTGAATGTTCTAATTGATTTCAGGAACATGTTAGAATCAGGATGCGTACCATTAAGTAAACCTTTCAATGGTTCAGGTGGTGATTCAATTACTGGTAGTTGCACTTTACCTGTGGCGCAACACATCCCGGCTGGCTCATTTTTGAATTTAAGCGCCTTACAATTCGCACATTCATTGTCCATATCACCAATCGCCACTTTGGAATGATCAAAATATTTAACGTCGGGTTCATACTCAAATGCTAGACGACGGAATGTATGCGATATAAAAGCTCGATGCACTTGTTGTCGTCGTATGTCATTTTCTCTGCGTGCTTCAACTACGTATCGACGCGCTTGTCTTTGTTGTAGTCGTCTTTCTTCATTTCTTTCAGCGCGATCATCTTGTGACTGTGATGCGCGCAATTGCAACATGTTCACGCGCACAACTTCATTTTCCTGTTGAATTTGGACGTCTGTCCTTTGGGCTCTTAGATTTCGCCTTTGTATAGCTCCAGCCGTTCGACGGCCCAAATTTGACCCTTTTCGCCTTGCTGGCATTGTTCACTGTAAAAACACAGATTAAACTAAAATACTTAACCATACATTTCAAAATTAGTGAACCTCTAACTACATTACAAAACCAGAATAATAACTTCTTAGCAATATAATAACAGCTGTCTTTGTTTTGTTTATAAATATTAAATTACAAATAATAAAAACATGTGATTTAACTTGACATCCAAATGCTCTGTAGAGCCCAAACTCCGAGAATATAGTATTATATGCAGTGTGTTCGGAATTCGTCCGCCATATTGAAACGGATAAGAATTTCGAAACGGGAAATAGTTTACGTCCGATTCGCATACCTACAGAATTTACACACCAAATTTCATAACGATCGGTGAAGTCGTTCCGGAGGAGTTTGCAGACAAACACTGTGACACGAGAATTTTATATATATAGATAGATATATATATATAGATATATATATATATATATATATATACATTAAAACTTGTCAGGTGATATTAAAAAGCAAACGTATTTATATAAACAATTATCGGCTAAACTAAGCTATGTATCGAAAAAACGCATAAACTCTGGGTGTTTTCTTATTTTCATGACATAGATCAAATAAGACGCGGTTTCCAATAATACCGTCTAATCCACAGTAACTAGAAACAACATGTTATTTTTTCTTGTTGTTTTTTTCACTTGTCTATCACAACAAAAGGTCGTCATTTGTTACAAAAAAGTACGCTTGCAATTACAGTTTAGGAAAGTCCTTTGACTTCCGTGTGTCGGTGTCGATATTTTTCCTGCTCCTTTGATACTCCTTGTCTTTACATCGTGTGCCGTGCTGTGAGTGTGGACTCGGACATCCAATCGGCTCCCTATACTCGTGAGGTGGATCCTCATGCATGCCCACTGGCTATCCTTCCCCTAGATCATGTCTACAGGCTAAAGCTGGATATGTGTGGAGCAAGGAATATTTTCCAAAAGGGTATAGGGCATTAGACCGTCATTCCTACATGACCCATTATCTAGGATGCTTTATTTGTGTGTACATTAAAAGAAAATCAGCAGTGCACAAACAATGGAGGTCACAATTTATTATGTTCCCCCAATCACTATCTGACAATATAATAAGATTCATCCCTCATTAATCTGTTGTTTTTTACTTCCAAACGAACCGCCACGACTATCTCAGAACTTTAAATCACCCCACTATCGGTTATGAAACGCGTTCTTCCCACACCATAAACCAAAAATAAACTTTAATCCGCCTCCACTTCCAGCTTCCAGCGATAAAACGCCGGATTGGAATGTCGAATATACTGGTGAAAGTGGCCAAGTGGCCACCGGGCTCGGGCGCGACATCTTCGGCGCTACAACTGGAATGTTATGAGAGGGTTACGTCGTACGTCGGGGCAGGAAGCACGTCCGAATAACCTCCGACCCTCCGATGCATCCGTAAACATTCATATTCCCTCGAGGAACTTGTTCTTAAGTATGTCGAATTACACGGCGAGTTATGTAGGCGTTTAAAATTATATAAACTGAGTATAATTACACATTTATATTAATTAACTAAAATACGAGTTAAAAGAAAAAAACATGCAGGAATATGAAATGGAATACTTATCAAGATAACATCAGTTTCAGCTCTCTGTTTCGCATACCTGTAAATAGAATAAGAAAAATCTAAGAAGGTTTTATTGCAAACTTTGTATCGCTTTTAAGTTTAAATCTACTATATATTTGTCAAATACCACTCAGTGGAAACATCGTACAGCCCAAACTACTTGACCTAGAACCTTGAAACTTTGCATGGATGTTCCTCTTAGGGCGTAGACATCCGCTAAGAACGGATTTTACAAAATTCGTAGTATAAAGGGGTTTTTGGCGAGGCCGAAGTTTTCAAATTTTCCCATTTAAAAGTATGTTGGACGATTTTTGTTTACATTTTTAATGTTCATAAAACAATCAGCTGATAGTTAGCTTCGGAAATGTATACGTTGATACAGATGATAATAAATTGATTTCTTTGATCATGGCTTCATTGATTTTTGTTGATTTGTTTAAAGGACATAATTATGTACTATATAAAAGTTTCATTTAGTTTAGATAAAATTCACCATTTATTAGTTAAGTGGCACCATCTATATTTCGGTAGCGGGAGTTATCGTTTTTCCTGGAGGCGTTCCTAATAATTTTTTTATTACATCTATGCCTGTCCGATGATTTGGTGTTTCGTATAATTCGACGTACGTAGTTTAAACGTGAAGAGCATACTGCTTTTTGTGGCTGGGTCTTGAGGCTAAATCCCGGTAAGATGGAAAGAGAAAAGAACAGTGGTGTTTTAGTCACAAACAGAATTTGCTGAAATGATATGATTCTTTGATCTATTTATGTAAAAATTTATAAATTATTCAAATCCCTGATTGTAAGTTATATTTATACTATCTTTTCTACTGTATTTTCGTCAAATACCACTGACCTATCCTATGTACAGCCAAAACTACTTAACGTAGAACCTTGAAAATTTGCATGGACGTTCCTTACAGAGTGTTGACATTCACCAAGAACGGATTTTTTTAATTCGAGGTTTTTAGAGGTTTTTCGTGGAGCTGAAGCTTTGAAAATGCCCCATGTTAATGTATGGATGATATTTTGTTTAAATTTCCAATTTTTATTCAATCAAGCATATAGCTTCACAAACGGATATGTTGTTACAGCTGATTTATAATTTGATTCCTTTTATCATGGTTTTATGGTTGTTTTGATGATTTTGTTAGGTTATTCGTACTATATAAAAGTTACATTTGGTTTAGTTTCGTACCTTATACGTTCAATCATAAGCTCATTATGTGGTACCATCTTTTTAGGCAGCGGGAGCTATAGTTATTTCCTTAGGCCGTCCTTCATGTTTTTAATTACAATCATGCCAGTTACAATAATTTGGCAAATTCCTTTTTCATCTAATTCGACGGTGTCCCGGCTTTTCACGGAAAAATAAATGCTGCAATCAGTGGTTGATCTTAAATTATTCCTACCCGTCCATATTTTAAGTTAAAAACGAAGTGAATCGAGTTTGAAATACTGCCCACGGATAGCACCATAACTGTTTCGAACATTCAGCCCTTTACTGTACTTAATTGATGCCCTACTAGGCAATCCAGGGACGTAATGGTAAATCTACAAGGAAGTACCTTAAAATCGACACATTTTGTGTTAAAATCGGTCCGGCCGTTTTCGAGTTATAACGGTGAAAAGAAAACCTTCACTATCTACTGTGGTATTCTACATCCTACTGTGGTATCTACATTTTATCCTACATTCCGCCATAAAACAAACATATCTCTACATGACATATTCCTTGATATAAATATTTTCTATTCAGTCCTCTAGATTCTTCATATCAAGGTTAGACGATAATTTTTATCGTGAGCGAAGCCACGGGTTCTGCTAGTTTGTTATAAACCATAAACTCTCATTTTTATGATACGGTTAAAGGGATGAATAAAGTAATGCTTTCTTTCTCTCTTTTCTTTCTTCTCCTTTCTTTGTGATTATGCTTCATTCAATTTTCCTGCTTGAAATATGCAGTCTAATTTCAACTTAGTCATTTAAAAACAAAAACAAAACTTCTTCCACAAAAGGACAGTACATTGACAAGGTTACGCACCTGTACCACTTGAACGCCAATCACACACGCAACGATAAATAAAACTGAAGGAGAAATACCTAGGATTTATGCCAATGATAACTAGTACCAGGCGCAAGGTATGTAATCAGAATGTAAACGGCGCGAGAACGAGTTCTCCTTTTTATTACTCTATGCAAACAGCGAGCGCTCACGTGCGACAAATCACGTGACTTAATCAGCTGGTCTCAAGGTCACCGCAAGGTCGTTCAGGTGCAGATCACACGTCTGTTATGGATCGTTCGCTGAAGAAAATTTTCGGTTTCACCTTGATCATTTTCCGTCGTGACTTTCCAAAACGTGACGGCATCGGCGGACGCCACACTCGCTGAGATGTGCGCCCATGTTTCGATTTAGAGGTTTTATGGAGTAAGCTGTTTCCAAAATCCATGATACACGGCCTGCAACTTGGCTATGATACAGAAAGCGCAGTGTGGAGACAACACCGAGCGTGGAGATATATTTTTAAAAATACGCATCTCTTCAATTCTGAATATAATACTAAATATGAAAATCCTGCGCTATGACGCAGAAGCGTCAACCTTGTTTTAAGTTAATTCAGGTCAGATGAACTACTTATTTAGATTTAACCACATTTACGTCTGTTATACACGATTGGAAATGAAGGATGGAAACACTGAGGATAAAAAATACTAGTCGATTTAACACTATTGACAAGGCTGTTAAACAAATTATGCGTTTCACCAAAACGGTCAATAGAGTTTTTGCCAACGACGGTAAACGAATACGGTTGATAAAATTAGCTAATTTCTAAATTTAACACAATGTTAAATATTAAAGGATGTCGTTTACTGCGTAGTTTTACGGTAGATGATAAGAATTTCTTGGTAATGCTGGTAAATTACCAGCATGCCAAAGAATGATTATGGCATTAATAACCTTCTTAAGAATGATTAAAATGATTATCTTTTTAAAATCAAAAACTGTAAAATGTATAAACCCACTTAAATTCCACAAATTCCTAAGTAAAACTGTCCTCTTTAGCAATGGCTGCCTTAATTACCAGCCATTTCCATATTCCGTGTAACATTTAACCGTTATAGTCGGGCAGGCACGGTCGGAGTGAAAGGCAGGCAGGTCGGAGCGATGACTTATCACAGATATCGGCTGATAACAGCGCCACGCCCGGGCTGGCGGCCGACGACACGGGGCTTATCCGGGGGAACATGGGGAAATGGGCGACGACGGCGACACCGTAAGTCGTCAAGGGGTAATAGAGCGAAATCTATATATATTACGTCGTGTAAGCTGGGGCAGAAAAAAGCTCAAAATTGGCCGGATTCCAAACGCGTAAAAACAAACAAAACAAACGCGTTTGGTTAAAACAAATTTGCATTACAGGAAATAATACTTTGGTGAATAGATTTACTTACTTAATTGTGTGACTACTGCTTTTACATTTCGTCTTCAAAACATAGTACGATTTTTTCATTAAAGATAATTGGTTTAAAATGTATTAGGTTTTTCAATTTATGATCAAGCGTAAACTCATTAAACTCTAACTCAATCCTTAAAAATTAAGGTGATTTTTTAGATTACGATTCAAATAATCTGATCGATGAGTGAACGAAGTGAACGAGTCTATGTATCAGCGGAGTTGAAGATTCGTTGTCCGTCACTGTGTGAGTGTGTGAGTGTGTGAGTGTGTGAGTGTGTACGTAACGCGGTAACTAAAAAACCGCTACACTAATCAATTCCAAATTTCGCACAAACGTTAAGTATCTCACAGGGAATATGCCATTAAATTATGAAGCATATCGGCTTAGTATTTTTTGAGTAATTTAATATTTTAACTTGCAAAAAATCATCATAAGTTTAACATTGGGCAATAATTTACTTTAATAAACTACGGGATACAAATAAAGATTGTTTCAAAATAAAAGGAAAATAACAGTGGAATTTAGAAAAAATGTATTTCACGAAACACTTAAATGACATGCTACATGCCTATCAATTGTTAGTTTTTTAAGTCTACGTTAAAATGTTTATTATTGAAAAAAACAATGCCTAGAAATTAAAAATTCAGATAGATCATTTCTGTTTTGTTGCCTCAGTCGAAATAGTTTATATGAATGACGCTAGATGGAACCAACAGGAACACATTGTCATGTTCCTTTTACTAACAGCTGATTCCATATATTTAAGAGAAAATATTTATTGATTGTTTCTTTTAGGTACAATTAATAAAACGTTAAAAAACAATGAGTAGAGATACTATTGCATGTATAAAAGTACATTGATGAAACAAATGTGAATTTTATCCCAACAATCGCAATTTTTGTATAAAATTGCGATAAAAAATATATTTTTATAGCGCAATTCGTATTAATAACAAACTTTTGTGCCAAGAAGGATGCATGCGATCAGTTATATTAAGACAAATTAAATACGTATGAAATTGAATTGAGAATGTAGGATGTTGTAGTTGTAGATGTGTAGATTAATGATTTGTTTCCTACATAATTTTACTATACATAATCAAGCATGAAATTCACAAAAATAATAATTAATTTTGCATATAGAGTAGTATAATTAGTTTTATAATAATAAAGTCAGGATAGCCAGATTCAAAAATAAGAGGATTAGGTCGCGGATCCATGGACGGCTCATCATTGGCGCCGTCCTCGTGACCAGTTATTCCGCACCACACAAGCGGATCAAGAACCCGAGCAAGAGCTCTGGGAGCTTCCGTAGGCCAAGGCAAAGAATAAGCAAGCTTCTGAAGCTGAAAAAGGCGGTCCAAAAGGCGAGGATCCAAAAGGATAAAAACCCGGATCTCTGCGCCACTAAAATTGTATATACGAGACTGATTACGAATGGGGTTGTTATCTTTGCTGGACGGAAAATATGCCCCTGGCAGATCCAGGTTTACTGTGGATTTATCCAATGTCAATGACTACTTTATTGTCCCCCGCCTCCTGGGTGATGAATATGTCCGTGACTACGCTCAAGGGGTTAGATGGTCCGCTTACTTCTTTCTTTAAGTACCCTAAACAGTAACCTGTAGTGATTTTAGAAACTAAACAAATGTAAATGGTATTTTTCCAATGTAAAATTGTCGCATAATTAAAAAAAATGCTGGTTTACACGGGAGAAAAAAAGCATTCAAATCATCATGGTTTTAAGCCCCCCCCCCCATGTTCTTTTGCAAACAACCGCTTTGGCGGGAGGGCGTGGGGGGCGAAGCCTCCCCATGTCCTTTTGCAAACAACTGCTTTGGCGAGAGGGCGTGGGGGGCAAAGCCCCCCATGTCCTTTTGCAAACAACCGATTTGGCGGGAGGGCGTGGGGGGCAAAGCCCCCACACTTTCTTTTTACAAACAACTGCTTTGGCGGGTAATTAGTCGCTGATAGGTTTGTAGAGCTAAGTTTGTTTAAATACTATTATTAAAAAAGCATGTAAACCATCATGGCTTTATAATCATGGGCAGTCTAAAGGGGGGGTGTGGGGGGGCGAAGCCCCCCCATGTCCTTTTTAAAACAACTGCTTTGGCTTGTAATTAGTTGCTGATAGTTTTGTAGAGCTAGGTTCATTTAATACTAATAGAAAAAACATTTAAACCATCATGGCTTTATAATTATAGGTAGAGGGTAGGGGGGATTTTGGGGGGCGAAGCCCCCCCATGACTCTTAGCAAACAACTGCTTTGGCGTTTAACTGTTTTAAGTCGCTCATAATCTTGTAGAGCTAGATTTACACAGTAAAAAAAGCTTTCAAACTAATAAGGCTTCTTAGTCATGGTCAGTGTAATGGCGAAGATGTGGGGGGAACAAAGGCCCCCCATGTCCTTTTGCCAACAACTGCTTTGGCGGGAGGGCGAAGCTCCTCCATGTCCTTCTACAAACCACTGCTCTCTTGTCTAATTATTCGCTGATATTTTTTTAGAGGTTAGTTGATTTAATACTATTAGAGGAGATTATTTAAACCATCATGGCCAGTTTAAAGCCATTTGCAAATAACTGCTTCGACGTGTAACTGTTATTAGTCGCTCATAATCTTGTAGAGCTATAGATTTGCACAGTAGGAAAAAAACATTCAAACTATCATGGCTTCTTAATCATGGGCAGTGTAAAGGGGAAGGTGTGGGGGGCAAAGCCCCCCATGTCCTTTTGCAAACAACCGATTTGGCGGGAGGGCGTGGGGGGCAAAGCCCCCACACTTTCTTTTTACAAACAACTGCTTTGGCGTGTAATTAATCGCTGATAGGTTTGTAGAGCTAGGTTTATTTATATACTATTATTAAAAAAGCATGTAAACCATCAGGGCTTTATAGTCATGGGCAGTCTAAAGGGGGGGTGTGGGGGGGCAAGCCCCCCATGTCCTTTTTAAAACAACTGCTTTGGCGTGTAATTAGTTGCTGATAGATTTGTAGAGCTAGGGTCATTTAATACTAATAAAAAAACATTTAAACTATCATGGTTTTATAAACATGGGCAGTGTAATGAGGGGGGTGTGTGGGGGCGAAGCCCCCCCATGTCCTTTTGCAAACAACCGCTTTGGCGTGTGGGCGTAGGGGGCGAAGCATGTTCTTCTTACAAACAACTGATTTGGCGTGTAATTAGTCGCTGATAGTTTTGTAGAGCTAGGTTCATTTAATACAAGTAGAAAAAACAGTTAAACCATAATGGCTTTATAATCATGGGCAGTTAAAGGGGGGGGTTTGCAAAGAACTGCAATGGCGTGTAACTGTCATTAGTTGCTCATAATCTCGTAGAACTAGTTTTACACAGTAGAAAAAAAACATTCAAACTATCATGGATTCTTAATCACGGGCAGAGTAAGGGGGTCGCCCCCCATGTCCATTTGCAAATAACTGCTTTGGCATGTAACTGTTATTAGTCGCTCATAATGTTATTAGAGCTATAGATTTACTCAGTACGAAAAAAGCATTTAACTATCATGCCTTCTTAATCATGGGCAGTGTAAAGGGGAAGGTGTGGGGGGCGAAGCCCCTCCAATTCCTCTTGCAAACACCACTTTGGTGGGAGGGTGTGGGGGGTGAAGCTATGTTTATTTAATACTATTTAAAAAAAGGATTGAAACCTTCATGGCTTTATAATTATGGGCAGTGTAAAGGAGAGTTGTGGGGGGCGAAGCCTCCCATGTCACTTTGTAAACAACTGCTGTGGCGTGTAACTCTTATTATTCGCTCATAATCTTGTAGAGCTAGATTTACACAGTAAAAAAAGCATTCAAACTATCATGGATTCTTAATTTTGGGAAGTGTAAAGGCGAAGTTGTGGTGGGGCGAATCCCCCCCACGTCCTATTGCAAACATCTGCTTTGCGGGAGGGCGTGGGGGACGAAGCCCCTCATGTCCTTTTACATCCAACTGCTTTGCGGGAGGACGTGAGGAGCTAAGCCCCCCCATGTCCTTTTACAAACAACTGCTCTGCCGTGTAATTGGTCGCTTGTAGAGCCATCGATAGTTTTGTAGAGCTAAGTCTATTTAATACTATGAGATAAAAAGCATGTAAACCATCATGGCAGCTCAAAGGGGGGGGGGGGTGGGGGGCGAAGCCCCCCATGTCCTTTTGCAAACAATCGCAAAATGAAGCCCCCCCATTATCTTTTTACAAACAACTGCTTTGGCGTGTAATTAGTCGCTGATAGGTTTGTAGAGCTAGGTTTATTTAAATACTATTATTAAAAAAGCATGTAAACCATCATGGTTTTATAATCATGGGCCGTCTAAAGGGGGGGGTGTGGGGGGGGCGAAGTCCCCCCATGTCCTTTTTAAAACAACTGCTTTGGCATGTAATTAGTTGCTTGTAGTTTTGTAGAGCTAGGTTCATTTAATACTAATAGAAAAAAAACATTTAAACCATCATGGCTTTATAATCATGGGCAGTGTAATGAGGGGGTTGTGGGGGGAGCGAAGCCCCCCCGTGTCCTTTTGCAAACAACCGCTTTGGCTTGAGGGCGTGGGGGGCGAAGCCCCCTCATGTTCTTCTTACAGACAACTGCTTTGGCGTGTAATTAGTCGCTGATAGTTTCGTTGGTTTATTTAGCTAAGTTTATTTAATACCATTAGTAGAAAAGCATGTTAACCATCATGGCTTTATAATCATGGCCAGTTAAAAGGGGGGGCGAAGACCCCCCATGTCCTTTTTAAAACAACTGTTTTGGCGTTTAAATAGTTGCTGATAGTTTTGTTGAGTTAAAACGGGTCGCCGGAATTGTATCCCCCGGATTTGTATCCCCCAGAAAAAACGCTACGTCATTTTGACGTCACAGGACGGGGGGTACAATTCCGGCCGCGAACTTTTAGGACGGATAAATTATTATGTATTTTAATCAACTGACATTTCACGGTTGGCTTAACAGCTGCATACTTGATATAAATCCAATTAAACTTCTTAAGTCCGACCCCGGAATTGTCTCCCCCGGATTTGTACCCCCCGGATTTGTACCCCCGTGGTCAAATTCTTAAGTCCTACCCCGGATTTGTATCCCCCGGATTTTTGCCCCCCGGATTTGTACCCCCCGTCGCCAAATCTTCAAGCCCTACCCTGGATTTGTACCCCCCCGTGGCCTCATACTTAAGTCTTATACCCCGGATTTGTACCCCCTGTGCTCAAATCCAGTTTGACCGACCATGGAAATATACCGGATCAATATTCGTTCTTGTTATTGACTTTTTTAATTAAATTCTCGTAAATCAACGGCTGTTCGATAAATTATTGCCTAATATTATTCTACGAATATGTCTTATTATTATTATATTTTGTAGTCTTATTCATCATTAAGTAAGCTAGAAAATCTGTCAATAATACACGATGAAAGTATTGGATAAAATATTGTTTTGAATATCTAAATTCATAAAAAAATTTGTTAGTTTGATTATATATGTTTCACGTTTATGGTCTCGTATTCCGTTGGACTGTTTGCCATGAAACTAGGTATAAATATGTAAAATGTCACGGAGGAGCTTTTTTAGCCATTCATTTCGTCCTATCTCAATCGGGGGTACAAATCCGGGGTAGTACTTGAAGATTTGGAGACGGGGGGTACAAATCCGGGTTAGTACTTGAAGATTTGGCGACGGGGGGTACAAATCCGAGGGTACAATTCCGGGGTCTGACTTAAGATTCTGACCATGGGGGGTACAAATCCGGGGGGTACATTTCCGGGGTCAGACTCAAGGGAAATAATTTAATTGCAAACCATTTAGGTGTTGATGATTTAATAATGTATTGGGGGGTACATTTCCAGTCGAGGGCTGTTTCTCGAGCGATTTAGGCCCCGCCTCCTGTGACGTCAAAATGACGTAGCGTTTTTTGTGGGGGGTACAAATCCGGGGGGTACAAATCCGCTACCCCGGTTCATTTAATACTAGTAGAAAAAAACATTTAAACCACCATGGCTTTATAATCATGGGCAGTGCAAAAGGGGGGGTGTGGGGGGGCGAAGCCCCCCCATGTCTCTTTGCAAACAACTGCTTAGGCATGTAACTGTTATTAGTTTCTTATAATCTTGTAGAGAGTTAAAAAAGCATTCAAACTATCATGGCTTCTTAATCATGAGCAGTGTAAAGGGGAAAGCCATGGGGTTTAAACTATCATGGCTTCTTAATCATGGGCAGTGTAAAGGGGAAGGTGTGGGGGGCGATGCCCCTCCAATTCCTCTTGTAAACACCACTTTGGTGGGAGGGCGTGGGGGGCGAAGCTATGTTTATTTAATACTATTAGAAAAAAGCATTTAAACCTTCATGGCTTTATAATTATGGGCAGTGTAAGGAGGGGGATGTGGGGGGCCATGTCCTTTTGCAAAAAAACGCAAAATAAAGCCCCCCATTTTCTTTTTTCAAACAACTTTTTTGGCGTGTAATTAGTCGCGGATAGGTTTGTAGAGCTAGGTTTATTTAAATACTATTATAAAAAAGCATGTAAACCATCATGGCTTTATAATCATTGGCAGTCTAAAGAGGGAGGTGTGGGGGGGCGAAGCCCCCCCAAGTTTTTTTGCAAACACCGCTTTGCGGGAAGGCACGGGGGGCGAAGCTATGTTTATATACATATATAAAGATAATTTATTAAGTAAATAATAAATTAACCCCTTCTTATAATTTACAAGTTGCTGAATAACAAAGGTTGCAGAATAACAAAGGTTGATGAATTTTGAAATATTATAAAAAATGGTTGGATAATTAATCATTGGTATTTACTATATAAATGGTTCTTTAAAATGTTAATTGAATATCTGATGGCTGTTGTCGAGATAATTTTTAAAGATTCTTTTGGGAGGTGGAACTGATTCCAGAATTTTTTGAAAAAATCTGGAACAGTTCCTCTTGCTCCAACAATGACTTCTACCAATGACTTCTACAATAGAAAGTCTGTATTTTTGTTTAATGTCATCTCTTGTTCCACTATATATATCTTTCTTTTCGTTATGTACTAGAAGTGGTTGATTATGTGCTTTTTCAAATCGGACAGTTGGATCAATATTATATCCATGTTTTTTCTTCTTGTCAATGGCAATGATATCACACCTTCTGATGGATCCATTGTTTTCCACACATGTCACTTCTTCGAAGACTTCAAAGTTCTGCTTTTTCTTCAATTCATTTGCTATGATTGATCTTATTGTGTGGTGGCGTTTATTTCGTAATAGTTCCCCATGGGGGCAAGATACAAGGACGTGTTCAATAGATTCAAATTGATAAGTCTCGGCGTCAGGACAATGCCTGCACCGGGTTCCATCCTTGGATCTGCCGGGGACTGATCTCAGAGGTGCCACATCACCAATGATTTTCAATGCGTCTTTGTATTCAGAGTTTGACAGTCCACATTTTCTGTGAAAATGGATATTTTCCGATTCGCTCTCTTGGAATAAAATGACGCCTCTACCCTTACGGGGAAGAGAGCACCATTTTTCATACTCTTCTTGCTGTAAGATATTTCTTAATTTTTTTTGAAGAGAAACGTTTTGAATCATATACTTCTCTACTTAATCCTAATTTATCTATGCAAGCTTCATTTTCTTTTTCTTCATTAAAAATTTTGTACTATTAGAAAAAAAGCTTTTAAACCATCATGGCTTTATAATTATGGGCAGTGTAAAGAGGGGGATTTGGGGGCTTGCAAACAACCGCTTTGGGGAGAGGACGCAAGGGGCGAAGCCCCCCACTTTCTTTTTACAAACAACTGCTTTGGCGTGTAATAAGTCGCTGATAGGTTTGTAGAGCTAGGTTTAATTAAATACTATTATTAAAAAAGCATGTAAACCATCATGGCTTTATAATCATGGGCAGTCTAAAGGAGGGGGTGTGGGGGGGGCGAAGCCCCCCCATGTCCTTTTTAAAACAACTGCTTTGGCGTGTTATTAGTTGTTGATAGTTTTGTAGAGCTAGGTTCATTTAATATTAATAGAAAAAACATTTAAACCATCATGGCTTTATAATCATGGGCAGTGCAAAGGGGGGCGTGGGGGACGAAGCCCCCCCATGTCCTTTTGCAAACACCTGCTTTGGTAGGAGGACGTGGGGGGTGGAATTTGTGGGGCGAAGCCCCCCCTGTCCTTTTACAAACAACAGCTTTGGCTAGAGGGCGAGGGGGGCGAAGCCCCTTCATGTTCTTTATACAAACAACTGCTTTGGCGCGTAATTATTCGCTGATAGTTTTGTAGAGCTAGGTTTATTTAATACTATTAGTAGAAAAGCATGTTAACCATCTTGGCTTAATAATTATGGTCAGTTGAAAGGGGGAGGTGTGGGGGGCGAAGCCCCCCATGTCCTTTTTTAAAACAACTGCTTTGGCGTGTAATTAGTTGCTGATAGTTTTGTAGAGCTAGGTTCATTATTTAATACTAATAGAAAAAGAAACATTTAAACCGTCATGGCTTTATAATGGGCAGTGTAAAGGAGAGTTGTGGGGGGACGAAGCCCCCCATGTCCCTTTGTAAACAACTGCTTTGGCGTGTAACTCTTATTAGTCGCTCATAATCTTGTAGACCTAGATTTACACAGTAAAAAAAGCATTCAAACTATCATGGATTCTTAATGTTGGGCAGTGTAAATGTGAAGTTGTTGGGGGGCGAAGCCTCCCTATGTTCTTTTGCAAACATCTGCTTTGCGGGAGGGCGTGGGGGACGAAGCCCCTCATGTCCTTTTACATCCAACTGCTTTGCGGGAGGACGTGGGGAGCGAAGCCCCCCATGTCCTTTTACAAACAACTGCTCTGCCGTGTAAATAGTCACTTGTAGAGCCATCGATAGTTTTGTAGAGCTAAGTCTATTTAATACTATTAGAAAAAAAGCATTTAAGCCATCATGGCTTTATAATAATGGCCAGTGTAAAGAGCTGGATGTGGGGGGGGCGAAGCCCCCCCATGTCCTTTTGCAAACAACTGCTTTGGCGGGAGGTTGTGGGGGGCGAAGCCCCCCATGTTCTTTTTGCAAACAACTGCTTTGGCTTGTAATTAGTCGCTGATAGTTTAGCTTGCTAGGTTTATTTAATACTATAAGAGAAAAAGCATGTAAACCATCATGGCAGTTCAAAGGGGGTGTGTGGGTTGGCGAAGCCCCCCCATAGCCTTTTTGAAACAACTGCTTTAGCGTGTAACTGTTTTTAGTCTCTCATAGTTATTTAGAGCTAGGTTTACTCAATACTAATAAAAAAAGTATTCATACCATCTTGGCATGTTAATAAAGGGGCAGAGTATATCTGGAGGGTTGCATACAAATGCTTTGGCGTGTAACTGTTTTTAGACGCTCATAGCCTTGTAGAGCAAGGTTCACTCAATACTAATAAAAAAAAACTCAAATCATTATGGCACGTTAATCATGGGTGTCGTAAATGGGGGGTGCGGGAGGCCAGGCCCCCCATTTTCTTCGGCAAACATATTTTATTAGTGGCTCATAATTTTGTAGAGCTAGGTTTACACAGTAAAAAAAGCATTCAAACCGTCATAGCTTTTTAATCACGGGCGGAGTAAAAGGGGTGGTGTCTGGCCGGGGGGGGGGGCGAAGCCCTCTCATGTCCTTTGGCAAACATAATTTATTCGTCGCTTATAGTTTTGTAGAGTTTGCTCAATTCTAATAGGAAAAAACATTCAAACCATTATGGCTTGATGAACATTTCGTCAGCTGTTCAACAACAAAACACAAAAAAAAATTTTGTCGCCACAGAGTGTGGCCAGCCTGATTGTCAATTATTTTGAACTTTTGAAACAATACAAACACGTTGCTTGTAAATTAACTAAATAATGCTTTGGTAATATCTGAGTTCACTCATCCCATTACGCGCAGAATAAGCGTACTCCTAGTACCCTTAACAGTTCTACAAAACGAACAGGGAAGGATACGAGAATGCGATACAAAGTGAACTATGAAACAAAACTAAAGAATGACAAACTTTTTCAAGGCTATTCGGTCAAAAATAAATTATTCTTCTATCTTCTAATTTTTATCGAGACAACTTAGAATATATCAGTAAAACTTTAAAAAACTAAGAAAACTACGCGGAAAACTCTAACTCCATAAACCCAATCAGTAATCAAACCAGTTTTCAACGGCGGCTCATAATTAAACGATGGAATTCAAAGAAGAACTTTGCACGTAAAAGGATACACAAGTTGTTCATTACGCAGAGCAATTCCTGGGAAGAAAAGTGACCGAAGGCCTTAGATCTAACGGAGAGCCTCTGATCTGATAGTGCGAGGCCGCGCCCAAGGCTGGCGGGCCGCTGAGGCAGCGAAGATACGCACACTGCCGGAGACTTCAACGCGCGGCTACTCGCAAGTCGTACGGCCTTACGGGATATAAAGAGCGAGAATTCCACGTGATACATTGCTTAAAATTTTCAGTTTATAAATTTAATAGTTATAATTTAATTTAATTTCTTAATAGAAATACTTAGTTTAACTTAATGGAAAAGCTCATTGGTTTGTGCAAAAACACATAAGCATATTAACAAAAGCTGCTGTCTCATACAGACTGTATTAAAGTTTTAATTTAAATCTTATCATATGATTTTTTGTTTATATTCAAAAGAAAAAGTCAACCATTGTTTGTCAGGGGTTTTTACTCATTTCTGTATAGTTTTTAAGTTACATTGCAATTTCATTTTTAGGCTTGTTCAATAAAATTATGCGCTATCGAAAGAAATCATTTTATTCTCTTTTAAGCCGAGGGTTTATATTGAAATGAAAAGTTTGGTCTTCAGTAGATAACAAGGGACATTTTCAATTGAGTCTATGACTGGGGTTTGGGTTCAATTATAGCGTAAAATTATGAACTATCACACTAAAACATTGAAATTTAATTCTAAACTAAAACCTTTTAGCACGGTTCTATTAGCAATGAAAAACTAAACTCACTTGGCTGTGGACCATCACGCATTTAGCAAGATAATTCCATTAGAAATCACAGTGAATTTCATTACACCATTTATAGTAAAATCATCTTTTTCAGATATACTTTTTTATTGTAATTTTTACGCTAAGTTAGTCAAGATCTTCGAGAGAAATTTAATAGCCTTTTCTTTACGTTATACCACTTCGCGTACCTCGTTCAATCTCCAACAAAGTGAATAAAAAAAAGAAAACACGATAATAATTTTAACTCGAAGTATCTGCGAATTTTTCCGTTTCTCCGTGACGAGCTTGGAGCTGGGGTCACGAACTTCTCCGCATCTTTCAATTAGCGGCCGAGGTGTCATTACCCCAACCCGCATTTACACGGCTTTCTTACTTTCGTCAGACACGTCTTCCTCTCACGCTCTTGTCTGTCGTTGACTCCTGGCAACATGTCAGATTGTCAAGATACGAGTACAACTGATTTGTTTATAATCAATACAATGATTGGAAATTATAGTAGAAAACTTGAGCTGCATTAAAAACAATTCATGATTTGATTTTGTTCCGCGTATACTTTCTGCGACTGGGTGCATCTGTCATATATATTTTTTAAGTTAATCATGGTGATATGAATATGTCATAACTCGCTGCCATCTTGAGTATACTCATGTATATTGCTTACTTTCATGAAGACCGACTTTAATTGTCTCTCTTGCCAAAGTCACACCGATATGTTGTTTCACCAAATGTTATGTGTTTCATGTTTTTGTTCTCGCTAATTTGACTTTTTTGTTTTTGTATTGCAGTTCATGTAAGGTATATTATAATTGTGTTACATACTTAATTTTATTTATACATTGCTTTTTCTGGTTGAACTTTAATTTTTAAATAATTGTTATTTTTAATCTATCTTGATTATATGGTTATGTTATTGACTTTGCTTTCAATTCGCTCGGAAATCTTTGCAATCTGATTGAAATAAGCATCCGATCTACGTGACCCATTCTTCAAGTTTCTTTAAAGTGCAGCAGTCATCTTTCAGATTAATTTATTATCATCTTTGGAATGTAACTATATTGGTTGTAGCCCTATGTAATAATTAAATTGATGTTATTGGGCCAGCTAACTTCAGGATCTTTTATTCATTCAGCATAAGAAGTTCCTTTAACCTAATATCAGGTCTCAGCCAGATTTTCGGGGTGCGATAAAATGTTTATGATCAAGAGTCCTAAAGAAAGCGGATGAAGCACTGAAGGCTTCTCAAATATTGGTAACTGGTTACCAAGAAAAAAGTCATACCTACATCACCTAAGTTTGTAAGTCTTTTAGAACTTATTCTTGAAATCGAAAACCCAATAGAGGAGAAAAAACAAAAATAAAAGAATAATATAAGAGTAGAAGATAAAAATAGGAGACCGTGAATATACGTTTAGAATAAGTTAAAATAGATGTATTGTTATTTAAAAAATAGGAAAAAGTAGTGTTGATGAGTGAAAACGTATCGATGGAAAAGTACAAATAAGAAATAAGACTAGTAAAATGAGCACGCGAGCAGAAACGCGTGTAAGCCATGTGAAGCTAAGAATGCGGAAGTAAAAAGTGTATTAAAAATGACTGGGGGAAAATGAATAGAGCCGAAGTCAAAGCGTGACAACATAAAAAGCAGGAGAGTAATGTAAAAGTCACTGCTTATGTGGGAACGTATTGTATAATAGCCTCGCGACATGGGGAAAATTATACAATGAGTGACATATCCTACCCTCCACCCGAGTCTACATTCATCATGATTTACAATTACACTTTGTGATGCTGAAATGTTCATTCTTTTATGTGTTGTAATCTCTAATAATCATAGCATCAAATGCACATCTCGTAATCGGAGTGTAAAGTCCAAACAAATAAATAATACTAACCCATTAAACGATCTAAAAATGTATTAAAATGAGCACGGGGACTTAATAGGATAAAGGTTTTTTAACTCTCAATATTTGTTTGCATGTAAATAGAAACAGTTGTCGTTATTTAACCTATTTTCAGGTTAAGTTTGTCTCTATGACATTCCAAGAGCCAGAGATGTTTTTAAACCAATGAACATTATTTTTTCTACTTTGTACTAAACATTTCTTTATTCATAATATTTCTGAGGCTGAAATTCCATGTTGTTTATATTTAAAATGCATTTTACTTTTATAACGAGGTTTTCATTTTCCTTTTGTCATCAAGCCAAATTTAGTGAAATTATAAACATAAATACTACAAACATACAGTTTAAAATGTAAAGGTAGAGATACATATCTGGAAAGTGCCGGCAGACTGTAGCTGATTAGTATTTTAAATTGGGGATTTATCTTTCCAGAAATAGTACAATGAACTGCTTTCGTGAATTTAATCCGACAGTGCTATTTTGCGTTTTGTTGTGATGAGTTAAGACCTAGTGTAATGGGAATCGCTGTGAAAAGTTATTGAAGTGAAATTGTGAGTTAACAACTCATTTTAAAAGCTAAATTGACAATTTTATTTTTATTTCGCCACGAATATAGCTGCAGGGTGAAAAAATTGTTTCTGCGATAATTAGCAAACGCAAACATCTCACCAACCGCAAAAAGGATCCATTTCATCAACAACAAAAAATGTCTTCACAATAAAATGGGTAATAAGAGTTCCGTTGAGTGTACTGAGGTATATAAATTACCCTAGAGTAATACCCGAGATGGCCGGTGTGGCGTTCCCCCGGGAGGTAGCCTGGGCCCACTGTTATTTCTCTCTGCGGTCGCTGCAACAGCAGCTCAAATGTCAACTCGTGATTGCCGGCGCTGCACTCGTGACTGCGCACCATTCTTTGGAACAGGTCTTCATCGTTTCATGACCTTCGAGCGAATGTGCAGGATTTTAATTTATTTGGTGGGTAAATTTAATGATGTAACTAAATTTGTATCATTGTAATACGTCGGTTTGATATTTCTAACATCATGGATGAATAATCCGCTGCGTTTTATTGACGCCAATTAAATTTTAAATTTCTTTGAAGAAGTCCAGTTTTAAGTCAAGTAATGCCTCTAAAACCAGGCTTTTGTTAGACCATAATTCAGTAATCAGCCCATGGTAACAATGTTAAAGGTAACAAACGATCAAAGTTACAACTATTATGCACACTTTCTTATAACATTAACTTTTATCGTAGAAAAACACCATATATTCAACACTAGAATAGAGTATAAACTTCACTCGTATAAATACCATGTACATCTTATGTTTTCTACAATAATGTACCAAGAGTCATAAAGGAGCTGCGTGATGAATGTTCGTCCCGTTACCGGCTGCAGACGTAAATGACACATCAACGGCTCAAGGACGTGACATTGATGGTAAATCATCAGTTCCAGTCAAGGCCACGCCAGAGCAGACGTGGAGACATATTACACAATTAACTGGCTGATGACAGCAATATAGTCTGCAGCAGAGTTTAATTAGCAGAATAGTACATGTACACATGTACTAAGTTAACATAAACTATGTTTTCTATCTCATACTCATTGCTGATACTTAATACATCTGTCGTCAGCTCATAGGTTTTTCAACTACATCATCTTGTATTATAAGTCAAGAAAATGTTTGTTGGACTTTCACCTTTAGTTGATTTCCCGTGTAATAAAACAATGGGTGTGTCAAGAAATGAGTAAAAATAGATTGCAGATAAAATATAACAATATGTATTTATAAAAATAGCATAAATATTTTTTTATTAAACCCTAGAAATAATGTGAAAATATTTTAAACATTTTTAAAACACTGAGTGTTTAAAAAACTGGACGTAAACCAGAACCAAAACCACATCACCCTCCTTACAATCTACAACAAAGAATCCTCCATCAAAACAAACTAATTTATGTTTATGTGCGTAGTTTTTGTTATTTCGTGAGATTTTCTTTGATTATTGGGGTAGACATAGGCATCTGCAGGTCACGGCTTGAGAAATTGTGTAACCTGATCGGTCAAACATTCGATAGCCGAATAAATATGTCCCAATTAATATATCGATCAATCATTCAATAATAAGATCAATATGTTTTCCTTTTAAACAGTTAAATAAAACACTTTTCATTTCAAATTTGTTTTAGACAGCGCAGAGCTGGTAGATTAACAAGAAACTCTACATGGTCAATCAATCAACAATTGGACCTATCCGACGGACGGCCGGTTTAGTCCTGGACGAACGGCCGATTTAAACAATGTATTGAAATCGTTCTACTCATACAAACATAAAGGGTTCAAACTCCAAAACATTTTTTTACCTTTTCACCCTCTGCTCCCAACTTAACCAATCTCCCTCATAGGCCACTCATTTTACGAAAATTAACATGGGAAACCTAAATAACTGCAAGAACACGTTTTTTGATGGAATTCTACTTAAAAAATATGAATTTTAACATACCCAAAGTTTACCAAAATCGGACCATGGGAACCTCACTAAAATCACGTTTCAAAATGGCGGCTTTTCCCATACAACAATTTTTGAAAAAAGACATTCAACTGCATTTTGTATCAATGTTTTTCGAAATATTCACTTTGGACCGCCACCAATCATCGTTGGGTGATTGGTTCTAAATTTTGACAGAGTTTATATTTTCGGCCGCCATCTTGGATCCGCCATATTGGATAGAAATATATTTTTTTCAATTGTAAAGATGGTGTTGTGACGCATCATTATGGACTAGATTTTTACCTTGAACACAATGCTGAAATCCGTTTTTGAAAATATGAATTCGTTAAAAAGATATGCTCAAATAAAAATTCATCCCTATACATTTCTTATGGACGTTTAATTTTTTTTAATATAATATGCCATTTTAGTGAGGTGATTTTGGATATGTTAAAATTCATATTTTTTAAAGTAAAATTCCATCAAAAAACGTTTTCTTGCAGTTTTTTTGAGGCCATTGCTTAAATTGACTGGACTATCAAGTACCCCCCAAACCCAAACCCCCCTCCCTCCAGACTGTTCGCGGACAGTCCATGTCCACTGCATCCTCTGCACCGACCGCCATGTACAGAGTCTCCGCCGTATAAGGGGCCAGACCCAAGGCTCGACTTCGCTCACCTCGGCACACATCGCATCACTTCTGCTCACAGGCCTTTCACCATCTTCGATCCTGACTACGTCCAGCGACGAGTCTTGATGAAAGTGAGCAGGAAATGACAGTCCGCGACCTTGAGCTGACCGTGGCGCGTTGTTTTTTCCAAAATCTTGTTTTCAGCGAATTTTATAATTTTGAGGTCCGATGTTTTCGTGATTTGAGTTCCCTGAGATTGTTGCTGATTTGGGAAATTTGCCCTCATTAGACCAGAAATGTGGTTCACCTTCGCGTAACATTGGAAGGGTTCTCTGATCACCGTGATGTTCGGCGATTAGGGGATATTTAGGCTGTCATAAACGGTTATTAGAATAGAGAATGTAAACTATCCAAAAATGATTACAATGTTTTTGATTGGGTTTTGAAGGACATGCAACTTAATCTTTCTGTGTAGTCCCAATAATAAAATAACTCAAAATATTTAATTCTTTTACGCGCATTCAGCAACGTTTTATTATTATAATCAGCTGTTCCTTTACATTTTTTACATGTTTATTAGTTCTGCCCTTTTCTATTATGTTTGCCTTTTGATATAATTTTAAAGATGGTTTATCAAAAAACTAATCTGTTCTTCAAACCTTTTCACCGAAACACTCATTATTCAAGAATGGCGTTGATTAATGTCAAACGTTTTCTAAAAGGGTTCTATTCAACAGAATACAATTCATAAAAAATAAAAATTAAAAATAAGTATTGGTCATTTTAGTTGTAATTTGGATAAACAAAACAGTCATTGTGTTCTACGCTTGATAGGCGAAATCCGGTTAAGAATTTCAGCTTAAGAAATTGATCTCACTAACGCGCATAATGGCGTGCGGAAGATTTATTCAAAACATTCTAAACTCCCAAGAGCCCCAAGTACCAATATAGTATCTTACAAGTACCCACTTATATAACCCGGTCGTAAGTTGCGGGTAGACGTAAGAGGGAGGCCCCGCCAAATGAAGAGATCCATTGTTGTGGTGTAGTGGTCGTGAGAGCGCGCACCCTAGCGGCGAGCGGAGGAACTGCAGATAATGATATGATGCTTAAAAAAGGTCAGCCTTCTCGTTACCTTCCGTGTATCTTGGGGCGAGGATTGTAACCTAGTTTTTTCCTTTGTGTGATGACAATGGAGATGCTTCAATGCAAAAAAAATGTAATCGAGTAGAGTCGACCATTTGAAATCAGCTTTGTGAAACCAATGCGTAGTAACCACGCCGGAAACAAAGTCTGAACTTACTTAATAGAAGAAAACAATGTTTACATGTGATTTGGTCAAGTGTTTATTTCGTAGCTGTATTGGTGGTGTTATAAATTAACAACTTTGATACAAGTTAAAGTAAGATACAATTGATTTAAGGTTTATAAAACTTTTTATGTAAACCTCAGTACAAGATATTAACTAAATTTGATAGGGGTAGGACCCCTACGATATCGTCAGCGAAATTGTAAACTGTGAGATATAATTTCGACCAAATATTAAAACCGGTTTTGTCAGGTAATAACCGGAAGAGCTAAATGAATACCTGTTTATTCCGTCATAAAAATATTAATATCTTGTGGACCGAGCGGTGAACGGTAGTTTCATTATTCCCGGTTGCATTCAATGTTTGATTCATATCCTTTTTACTTTTATGACTGGGCAGCTCGAGCATATGATTTTTGTTTGTGGTTTACGTTGATATTCCGTTACCAGTGTTATGAAAATATCTATATTATGGTCCGCAGTAAAAGTTATCAAATTAACTTTTTAATTCGATTTTTTTGTGACATAATCCACTCAGAACTCATTTTTTACCAGAAATTAGTGACATCCAGCATTTGAAGGAAATCCTCGGAGCCGATGATACAATTGTTCAAGCAAAAACTCATTGCGCATAGGAGCATAGAATACTCAATTGGATTGTAAACGCAAATTCGATTGAATCCCTTGCCGGATGAAGGGATTCAATCATGTCAACATGTATGTTACTCCAAGATCAAGATTAATAACTTGTGGAATTTTCGTATCGTAACTTCTTGTTCTCTTATGCTCTACTTCAATGATCTTTCATTGTGATTTTCGAAATAGTTTATTTTCCAGATATTTTAGGTTTGTTGAGGTCGATAAATTAATTTATTTGCTTAATTCTCGCTTTTAAGACCAGAAGACCAGTAACGGGAACGAAAGGGCGGGCCCAGTTATCTGATTTGAAAAGCAGATTAAACTATTAACCAAAAGTTATTAACTGAAACCCTGTAAAAATCAATGTAAGAAGTAAAAGCAGTTTCCGTCGAAAGACTAATCAACCTGAGACCGTCAACAATGACGACATCAGTTTTGTCAATTCTCAGAACTCCCCCCAATAATTATCCATAAATTGGCAACTCCTTCCACTCCCAGACTGGGGAAAATGTAGGTCTAATCTTACACTGGTTTTGCTAACAACAAATATGGAAACATAACAAACCTGTTTTATTTCTGCTCTTGTTCTTCAAAAACGATTCTTCTGAATTTTAGCACAAGTATACTTTCAAGTACAAATAAGATCAAATAAAATGTCTAACTTACTATATAGGATTCCCTTTACCACGTTACTACCTTTAGAGTTGAATTTAGGCACAAATATCTTCGGTTTTAGGTGCTCACTAAGGATATGTTTTATGAAATTTTCGCAGGGATTTGCCCTATTCAGAACATCAACGTTAATAAAATCCAAAAAATAACCAAATTAAAAACTTTTCCGTGGTTACCTTATAAAACTTTTTAATAGGTATTGTAAATCAAAAAAGGAGTTAAATACAATTTACAGTACTTGTATTTAACTCTCGGTTGACTTAGCCACTAGTTTCAATATAAGCATTGCCTAATAAAACGTAGGCTAATAATTCTGACGCTAAAACATGATCATCTCATCTTAGTTGGTTTAACGGTTCAACGACGGAAGTACTCGGTTTTACTAACGGTTCAGGGGGCTAGGACCATTAATTTCAATATGGAAGTACACTAGTTTAACGCTTTCACGAAATATTTCCCAGAGTTCATTTAGGATTGATCTGGTAAACCCAAAACCTCACAGCGACCATGGTGGAAGTATATCCTTCCACCATGACAGCGACCACTAAACTCATTCCTACTGTTCCCGTAGTATCACATTATCCACTAATGTACATCGTCGTATCGACTAACAATAAAAGTAAGCTAATTTAACTTAATGATATGATAAGCCTTACCTTCTTCATTCAGCACCTACTTGATAACCAGTCGTTACGGCCGTTTCGGCAGCAATTTGCCATCTTCAGACAGAAACTTTCAGCCACAAGGCATCAATAAAACAAAAAAAAACTTAAAACACAACTCTTACATCATATTTACATTTATTTATTTGCATTTATGATCTACTTCTCAGTCTATATCAGACATCTACTCGAGTTCGGTGATGTGCGCGACCGTGAAACAGGCCTGTAAAAGTGATTTACGAGTTGTGATTAAAATTTTTTATGTTTTGCGACGTCTTATGGCTGAAATGTTCTACCTGAAGATGGCATATTGATGCCGAAACGGCCGTAACGTATGCGGTTACCAACTAAGATCTGTATGACGAAGGTGAAGTTGATCATATAATTTATTTGTTGCACGCAGCTCGGGGGCTAGAAATATGGATTTGGGCTAGTTTGAATAGCGAAAAAATCGTTCGACTATTTTTTTTGTATCACTAGGTCAGCACGCGACACGGCTAGCGGGGGCGGGAAGAAAGCCGTGGGCCCAGCACGTGCCGCGTTCGGCTCACTTTCGGCCGCAGCACGGCACGTAGCGGCGGCGCGGCGGCGGCATGGAAATGAGCGGGACAACGGCGCTGAAAGGGGCTCGGTGATTGTGAGCACGCTGTACACATTTTAATATCACGGTTGTGTTACTTTCAGTACACCGTATTAATTAAGGACTAGTTGCTGTGATAGGTTTCTATGAGAAGGCGTTGGGATTTTGAACCTATGATATCAATGTTGTTCTTAAAATGTTTCCTTCAAAGCAAAACTGTTAACGTAGAAAATAGGTCATTTTTCTTTCATCCTTTTTGTATATTTTACGATCAAAAGTTATCATCTAAGTTTGTACCAATCGTGTTAAAGAATAACGTTATGTATCTTTCGTCTTAGCTGAAGTGTTGTTGTATATAAAATTTGTTTACGCAGAGACTAGAACATAAGATGGTGCTACTGGACTGAGATGCAGTTTCAATTCACGGTGGGGTGACGACTATGCGATGATCAACAGCAAAGATTTAAACGCACATTTGTGAATTAAAGTGTATAACATTATAGCCTACAACCCAAATATCGCGGTACTGGAGTTGAATGTCGTTTCTCAAATTGACTATAGGTAAAAATTTGATTAAAGAATACCACATTAATGTACTTATTTACTTATTTTACTATACTTTAATAATTTTAGGTTAATGCTGATGCTGCAAAATTTCAAACACACGATTATAACGAATACACAAATTCTTGTTTTAACCAATACCGTTAAAAATTATATTCACTAACAAGCCCATTTTAATAGACTAAAAAAATTAAATATCTCTATATCACCTCCAAAAACATTGATAGCAAATCTTTAACAAAATAAAATCCATCAAACCAGCCAACCCCTCTGAGTTCTTGACCGCACCAATCCATCCGCTTGTTGATTCTCCTCGCACCACAGGCGCAGGCGGTTGCTGCCCAGGATATGCGGTTCGGTATGAGCCTCACGTGTGGGTGTTTGGGTGATGGTGTATGGGCGACACGTCCGGACGGCCCCAGTGACCCGGACACCGGGACAGCCGGACAGCCGGACAGTGACGGACACGAATACCCGCCGTGTGGGTGTGGATGGCGACTTGAAAGTACTCATTGGAGATTCAGGCTCACAGTAGATTGTGACTGTGTGTTGTAAAAGTCCACCATATAAAAGAAGAATTGTGGCAAACCACTGTATAATTATTGTCTTAAAATAAATAGGTTGAAAATATTTAAAATCTTGCGAGCGCATTTAAAAGATTAGCTCGTCATTACTAATCTTACGTCGAATGGATCTACTTAAGTATTAGTGCAGGAAAGGAGTGTTGGGTTCTGAATTGAAAATTGGTGTAGAGGTCGTACATACAGCTAGGATCATCATTCTAAAATTCCCAAAAAATCCCATTTGGGCGCAACATGCCGCCACCTAGAAATAACCATTTCCGGTCCGTGTACTTCTAAAAACTTTTTAATCACCACGAAAACTATGAGAGATACAAAAAGGTGTACATGGTGTTTTTTGTAGAAAATAAAACTTCCCATAAAATGATTGTAAATATTGAACAAGAAATATTGATAATAACAAACTATTGATATTATTAATTTACTAAAGTTTCATAATTCGAATACCCCTGCCATAAGAAGTACACGTACAATTTGATGTGAAATACATTCCATAGGGGACAAATCCCTTTGACAATAATGAATAATATATTATACTCATAGAATCCTGATAAAAGTCCCAGTTATATTTGCCAGTTCATTCATCAAAATCGATTCACAATAAAAGCATGAGTAATCTTGCAAAAGACCTATTCCTTATGGTAATATTGGTGCACATTTCTTAAGGAATATCTTTTTTGAGAGCCTACCCGCGCCTTTATAGTGAACCACTTTTGATTACTGAGGTGTCAGTCAATTAACTGAAATACTTATCAGGATTTTACGAGTATAATTTTTTAAATTTATTAATCTTTAAAGTCAAAGGAATTTGCCCCCTAGGTTCAGATAGGGCAGCGGAAAACGTCTAGACAGAGGATGTAAACCCTTACAGGAAGCGAATGAACAATGTACGACGCTTGTACTGCATGTAATGGATACTAGCCGTTGTTGGCCCTGAACACCGACTAGGCTGCCAACAAGTGATGCAGTAAACTGCACTGACCTACAGACAGGTCAATGAGACAATCTGTATTGCACTCATAAAATCTTGGTGGAATTTGATTCCAGGAATGTGATGAAAATATATCTCACAGAAGAAATCTCCTTTATTGAGGAAAACTTCGTCATAGATTATACCAAATTTCGTTCAGCTAAGCGGCTAGAATTTTTTAGGTGACGGGGTAGTGGTACCTCTCTCCCTACACTACGGAAGATAATTCTTTTTGATTAGGCTCATTCTTAGAACTAAATTGGACTATGAACCCCTTTTAAATTGCTTCAGTACGCATAATATGAGTTAATATTGATTAACATTGTTCGTGAACTTGTCTTTCTGTGGACAAACATATGTCACTTAGATTTACATTTCTATTTACCATTAATTTCGAACAACACTTTATGTATTAATATTGCCAACTCAACTTTGCATTACACATTCTGACAGTCAATCTTCACTACTAGTTAAATTAATTTTACGTTGAACAGTTTATCTGTTGTTTCTAATTACCATATTTGTCAAATCTACTACCGATCGGCTATGATATTGTTTCGATTGCGATACGAACAATAATCGCGATATCGAACCGCCAGTGACGCCATGCGCAAAGTGTATTTCATAAGTTTGCGGCCGGGGGTTGCAACTTCCCCCGTTTCGATTGCGATTCGAACGATATTCGCGATATCGAACCGTCTGTGTCGCGATTAATGTGGTCATTTCATGAGTGTTTGCGGCCGGGGGTTACAACACCCCCCGTGACTCACTCACACCCCAGACGTAACAAGCGGTATTTCACTGCTGTGACTCATTGCAGTTATTACCTTGTGAACATCCCTTGCAAGACAACGGGTTTCTTTTACGTTTTTTACTGAAGAGAACCGAGTTGTAATTGGTGATAGTCAGTCGGCAAAAACCTATAAGTCAGGCAGTTTAATTATCACGATAAGGTGATAGATTTACTTATTACTTTCGGGCTTTTTTAAAGTATAATGATTTCTTCGGTTTTTTATTTTATTCCAGCTGAAGGTATGTTCAGATTGTGAATTTATTCAATTGAAATCAACTTAAAACCCCTTTCAATCACGGACTTTGATGTTTTAAGACACTGTGTTCGTTTATTACAGAACTGTATCTTTTAACTCATTAATTAAAAGCTGGCCCATTAATTAAAATTGTTTGTTCCAGGTTTAGTAGTGGTTTTAGGAACAGTTTCTAAATTTTTAAATTACGCCCTAATATACACGACGACATATACGACATATAGTGAGTTGATATATTTAACACTTTTCTCACAAAATAATCCTTCGAAAGGCGCTGATGCCTTCTTCAAATGCATTCAAAGGTGGATTTTACAATGAAAACTTTATTTTCAGTTGATCTCGATATCATTCAATTTTTAAAGTCCCGTTATCGTGATGTAGGCAATTTGACCATTAATATTAAACTTCAGATTTTTATGTATAAAAAATGTCAAGGCACAATAGTGACAGTATTTTATTTATCTAAAAAAATAACGAACTTACTTCTTCAAAACATGGTTTTGATGTTGCTCCTTTTATAGTCAACGGCACACTTAAACAAACGCCTGCCATAGAGAGGCTACATTTAGCAAAACATTTCGGCTTTCAAATTGCATCCGCTCTTTGAAGGCGTTAGTGAGTCTTATCCTTCAGTCTCTAGTTCTTTTTAATCTACCACATGATTAAAAATATGTTTTTTAGTTACTGCAGCTCTATGCATATTATAGAATTTTGAGTACAACCAACTTATTTGGTAGTTGGTCCGACCACTGGGTCCATAACACTGGGTTTTCCTAATATGTCATCCAAATTCTAACGTGATTGTTACTAATTTTTTTTAGTATGAGACCAATTTACTGTCACTGTTTTTGTTCACCAAGAAATAGTCCAGTAGAAAGTTTGAGCTATTTACTTATGTGAAATTAATAATAATTACCAAGCTAACATACTGTACATCCATACAAATTTAGAATGGAGTGTCACAACAACGGTAGACAATTAATTAAAGAGCTTCCTTTTAGTCTTACAGTCCCTCTATAAGGTTTTAAAAGACAGCTAGTGTCTCGAGTAAGATTGGAACAGTTTAAAAGCAAACCACGCCCTTCAGACATGAAGGTGCTACGGTCTGTGAGCTACAACAGTTATCCGGCCCCAGTAGGACCATAAAGTCCCAAGGGCGTCACAACTGCGGTCTATTCTGGGCGGACAAGGGCCAGGTCCTGGAGCGGAGACTTGACTGAGTGGGTTCAAAAATTATGATTCTAGCAAGCAAATGGCAGAACAAATTTTTAATTTTATTCAGACGGAAACTGCAGATTTTTGCAGCGCGACTTGAATTTTAGGTCCCCATGAAGGCACCTAAAAAGACTGTGATAGCGATAGTGCACGAACATCAACAATTATTATTATAAGAACTCATATTCGATTTTGTTCTTAGTTATGGCTAAACTTAGTTCTACATAGCCGTCCGCCAGAAAACAATAACACAAGACAAAATAATTCGTGGAAATTATTTCAGTTGATATTTTTGTGGTTCAGTTAAATGCAGAATAGGTAATCATCAAAAGTCATTCCTTGTGCGTCACATCTTTATTCGTCTTAAAATATGAAAAAATTGCCTATTTTATGTATGACTTTAGGGTACACTAAAACAGAAAATATAATTTCAACCCAGCACTTATAACAATTATTTATTCATTTACAAAAATGCAACTGTTAATCGGGATACAGTATGCTGTAATATAGATATTGCGTGGTTTGCATAATACTTGCTATAGCTACCTTCCATTGAGGAAAACCAAAACAAGCCCTCCGAGAAAAGTGAACAAGCCTCTTGTTCAAAGTGTAAATAATAAATACTTCCGCCCCTCCGACTGGTCAAGCAGATACACTAAAAGCCAGGGGAGATTTCACAGATTCCCCTGCAACTCATCCATCGCTCATCCTGTTTCCTCACTTTGGCTTGTCTCGTCTGTCAGGCTGACACACATCCATCCCGGGCAATACCCTCCGCCCTGTCTTTTTTTGTTCTCACTTCTAGTCTGAGCATTATTTTTTCCTAAGCCACAAATTTATTTTTTTTTTCAACCAAAATTGATGACAGTATGAAATAAAATTGTCTGTACCCTCCTTTTATACTGGTAACTGTCACGATTAACGCAAAAAAACACTAAGGCGTATTATGTTTGGAGATCAGGGCACTAGCTGTTTTTCATAGTTAATGTTAATCATGTAGGAAACCCCTCACGATTTAAAACTCTTTGTGTGGAAAACAGACAATTATTTGATAAATCTCTTCTAAAATTAAAGTTAACCGTTTTTCATTACTTAGAGGGAATTATAGTGACCCTTATTTACTCATCTCAATAAAATTCCTCCATGAACTCAACCCAAGAAAAGCTCTATCTAGTATATATAAGAGAGATCATTATTATACTGCATTATGCATGCATCAACATTACGGCCGTTTAAACAGACATAAAATAAAACCATTTTACAAGTCGTGTAATTCAATACAGGCCCCAGCTGCACTTTTACTGCCCCATAAAATCCAAAACTAGTCTCACTATAACATCCATTACCAATACTGCCGACGTATGGTCGCCTCTGTTTCCTGCCAGAGACAAAGCATCGCAGGCAAAGTGCTTTTGGTCTATGAAAGTTTCTATAGCAATTGGGTAAATATCCATTTTTAGAGAAAATTACATACAATTTTCTCATTTAAAAACGGACTACCAAGTCCTCCTCACCATTAAACTGTATTAGTTATTGTAGGAACTGAAAGTAAATTGTCATTTTTGTTAATAATTTAAAAATGGAGTATCATACATTTTTGACATTTTAATTGTATACCGGTACTATAGTGGAGGAGCAAATAAGTCACCAAATGAACTCACGCAAACCCACGAAGATTAGCGTTACCATTCCACGCAAATCAGCATTAAAAAATGTTTGTAATATATCAAAAATTTTAATTGTCATCTTTAACAAAGAGAAAATTTATAAATTTAGAACATAGGCATACGGGTTAGGGCTTTCACAATATCTCTTACCATTTAAAGATATCATTAATCAAACATTCTTGCACTTCTCACCTATGCGAGGTTTCAAAAATAAACAAGCCTCTTAAACGGCCCTATGTAGGATTGATTTTGCTTTCAAAGGGAACATCTATGATTTTTCACCACTGGACTATGGATTTGAAAAATTATAATACCCTGAAAATTTTAAACCTAATTTCAAACTTATACAAACTGACAAAAAAGAGTTGCTTTCTTCATTTTTACGGTCTCAAATTGTCTCAACTTATACACTTAGTTCTAATTATCCCTTTCCTTAAAAACCCTGCCATTTAGTTTGTGTTCTCACCTTGGTGGAGTTTTGGTGCTCCTTGTTAAACGGATTTATATAATTCAACGGTGTGGGTTTAAAACTATTATCCGAAGTTTTATTGGATGGAAGTTGTACAGAGAAGTATTATTGGATGGAGAGTAGTAGTGGAGAGTGGAGAGTTTTATTGGATGGCAATTAAAAATATGAAAAGTGAATAATTTGTATTTTTAGTCCAGACATTAACTTTAATCGTATTGATCAAAATTGACAGTACGAGTAGGCCTACTCTCCAAATGCTGGCAAGCACAACCCCACTAAAAAGAACACGACGACCTTTTAACTGAACGAATATTCAGGATCATTTCCCTCCTCCTTTTGTCTTCACGTCTGATAACACTAACAACAATGGCGAACACTTTTTTTATTTCTAGAGCACGCACGGAGGACACTTCACTCACCCCTGCTTTTAACAACTCCTCCCGACAAAAGAAAACCTTTTGTGTCATCTGAAAAGATCCACGCAGGTTGTTTTGCAGAAAAGTAATTTTTCGTTACAAAAAGCGTGTCAGCATAACACGGTCACCGTACAAAACAATTCATATAAATTTCAGACTAATATAAATCGTAATATTTTACATCTTGTAATATTTTTGCTCGTTTCAACGCACTTTCAACGTATTTTTAACTGAGAAAATTGGCAACACAATGATCTTGCATCTATCACGGCAGCCACTGCTACAGCAACCATTATTCATAATTCTATTCTATGACAAATGACAATTAATTAGAGCCAGTTTCTGTGCTGATCAGGAGCGGAAGATCAGCAGAGTTATTCGGACTTTGACACGAGAATGTTGCCTCTCTCTGATGATCATCAAAGATTGGATAAAACAGCCTATAAAAATTAATTAATATTTCATCAAAGCATTTGTTTACGTTTTAAATGCCCGTTGAAAGTACTGTTTCAGCATGCTAGTCATGATCGATACTCTTTTAAATTCTAGCAGAAAAGATGTTTTTGTCAGAGAACTTTTTTACCAAGCCAAGCAAATAATAATGACAGTTTAACAGATAATTTTATATTTTCTTAAACAAAAATACTAACTTTTAGTCCCTGTTCATTATAAAGGAAAATGCCTTGTGTTTACCTTCTCTGCATCTACTGTAATTTCATTGTTCACTAGCCACCATAGTAAACCCCTAATCTCTACTCGCATGCAATTCCTCATCACAAAACGTGTATGCTCGTTTACATATCGATGACAAACGTGTAAAACGTGACGAACGCACGATAAACGAACAACGTCGATAAGCAAACTTGAATATCATTGCACCAACCGACCGTGCGATAGAACCAGCGAGCACAGAATATAAATTCAATTCTATTCTGTGCTCGCTGGATAGAACATCCGAGTGTGGCTGGCTCGAGAACCGATGGTTTTTTGGTGTCGGCTAGTTCATTATTTTACGCACTGACTTTTTTACTAAAAGTGCAGGGCTATAAAAGTGGGTTTGTTTTTAAAACGTCAAAATTAAAAGTGCAAAAGAGAGGATAATTTTTTTTAATTTCTACAATATCAATATTCTCTACCAGAATGTGCTGATTATATCATCAAATCAATATGGCTTCAAATTTCAACATTGCTTGGACTGGCTATTTATTCTTTGAATAAATGTTTTAACCATATCAGGTCGAATTTTTGTGACAGTCAAAAAAATTAATTGCTTGTTGCACGAGTGGTGTAGCACGCATGATAGCCACAACGTCTAGCAAAGCTAGCCGAAAATATTTGCTTAGCAACCTTATTACACAAAACGACAATAACATATTTTATACTTATCTCTCGGGTAAGATTTTGCATTTAGATAATCAGCAACAATTTGGCAAAATATTTATAAATCAGATTGGTGTATTCATCATTTATACATTTTGTTGACGATTAATTACTTCACTGCAACGTTGAATTAACATTAATAAAGAGACCTCATTTTCTCTATTTGTTTGCTGCTGGCAAAAACAAATTAGGGTTTTTATACGAATTATACCAATCGATTATAACCGTTTAAAGGTTTCTTTAAACAAATATTCATTTCGATAATGAAACTGCCATCTCCTGGCTCTTCAAATTTAAAGTATGACTTCATTCAAAACTCGCGGAAAGAATAGTATTTCGTCAGTTATTTTGCCTAAAATGGGACTCAATAAAAATTAATTAAATTGATTGCATTCTTTCTGCCTCTGATCTAAGTGAGGTATGGAACAATCCGCAGACGACGCCCTCACTGCCGCCAGGAGCGGCCCGGAATGGAAATGACCCATTCATTAATCCTGTTGATTGATGAGGTGTCTTGAGTTTGGCTTCCGAACCGCTTTCTGTTTTGTTTTGTTTTTAATGTTGTATAATTTATGTTTTTTATGATAAGTTTGATATGAAAAATATGAAATCTAGAAGTGAATTTTCTTTCAATTGTCATATTCGGTATAATTGAAAGAAAATTCACTTCTTTCAATTATCAAAAATTGGCGCGAAAAAAACTTGGTTATTACCAAGTTTTTTGCGCGCCAATGTGTTTAATGTATTCATTGGAGCAGGGAGTTCTGAAAGTAAGCTTAATTACTAAAGAATATAATAAAATCATGGCATGATTGACTTTGTCTACAATGACTACAATGGTATTTCAGGACGTGATTGGTTGGTTGGTAATGACATTTAAAGATTAAAAATATACTACAAAAATATGTCACACACATCCCTTGTCATGGGTGCTTGCGTGAGAAAGGGGAGGGGTTAAGCTACGAGAAATGATGGATATTTCCCTTGCAATTTCCCTCCATCATTGGTCGTCTGGAAAGATTAAATGCTTCCATGGGTGGTGATGTTATTTATGACTTTTTTCCGCTCACATTTTCTCATATTCCTATTGTAATAATGGTACTAATTTGAACGGTATTAAAACCAAAATTGATTTACAAATGCATAGCGTGTTTGTAGGGCAATATTTCTACGGCTTGTTCCTTTGGATTTAAAGCTTTAGTGTTATACCTAACTAATATTTTTAACATCTTTAAAGCTGCTTTAAAGTGCTTATAGACAATACCATTTTTTAAATTAAACATGTATACGTTTTACTTGAAACGGATTTTTGATAATCTTTCAAACCGATTTTTCAGACACGTCCAAGAATGTAATGCAGGTTTTACGTCCTGTTTTATTTTTAGTTGAGAACTGCAGACGAATAAACAAACCAGAAGTTTTAACAAATTAAAGCACAGAACACTCTTAAAACAGCACTCGTTAATGAGGAGAGAGATTTATGCTCGACTCCGTCTTGAACATTAACCCATCGCGGCCGTTAAGCAAATCCTTGTTAGTTGAAACACGATCTTACTTTTAAGTAGTCCCATTAATGCTTCTTCCTAAGGGAATGAAGGAAAGCTGGGGAAGGTTTTACCTAAAGCTTGGATTTGAAAATGGTAATAAGAATGATTTGAATATAATAAGTGCATTTTTTAACCTTGTGGGGTGCTTAAACCTATTACATGTCTATATAAAAGAATTGTGAGGCGCTGTAAATTGAGAATTATGTTAAGGAAACGCGTGCTGAAAGAATTATTGTTGGCTGTAGATCAATTTAAACGGCGGTGGGGGAGGGCGGGGTTAAAAGAAACCCTTGTCTGGAAGGGTCGCCCTGTAACGTTGGGCTGATAAAAAACTTCGGGTTCAAGAATTCTCAGTGGTACTTTTGATACAATATGAGGAAAAGTTTTTCGATAAATAATCCTTGGATAGACTTCTGAGCACTTTTTGGAGAGTTTCGGAAAACTTTATAACTAGCACAATCGAACGTTATTGATAAAGAACTCTGAGATATCCTGAAACAGGTCTACATCCGTCAATGATTTAAAATTATCGAAATAATCTTGTATATTCTATACGTTATTGAAGAATTACTATGTTCGACCCCGTAACTCTTCAAATGGCACCTGTGATTCAATAGCTTCAGAAAAATGGCATAAATTGTTGACTACCCCTAAATTAAGATACAAGGTACACTAAGGAATTCTCGCCACTGCAAAATGCATTTCTACTGTGTATGCGAATAAGGGTCGCCTGATCTCCTAGCGACCATCCGCCATCTGTCAGAGTGTATAAAACTCACGTGTCACTTTGGCGAACGTTTTGGTTCCCAATCCCTTACCTGAAACAAAAAAACAATTAAATATATGTTCAGCGAAATAATTAAGTATAAGTTTACAAATACGACCCGCTCAAAAGACTGCTTCCCCTTTGAGGCCATATTAGACGTTCATCCGAGATAATATGGCTCCTCCTAATAATTCCACATTAACGTTTCCTACATAATTGAATTCTGCATTTTTTGTATCAGAGGGTACACTTCGCACCTATTTCCCCCTCCAATCGCTGCAAGTCATCCTTACAGCGTCCATGCCATACCACACCTGCCTATAATGTGCTCCGCTAGAGAGCAGTCAACTACATAACACCCTGCCTCCTCCCACTCGCCCTGCGTACACGCGCCTCGGTGCGTATGCGTATGCTTGTGTGCGAGTGCGTGTGCGTGTAGGCGTGTGGGAGGGCCGGCTAGCGTCTGCACGCGTGCCCGTGCCACAAGGCTCGGCTCTCCTCTCTACCTCCCTCTCGTTACTGCGGTATTGTATTCCAATACTGAACGTCCTCGATTCTTTACACTCCTGGATTTCGGATCGTTAAGAGTATAATTTAATTCGGTCCGCTTCGTTACAATGAATACCGTAAATGAGGGAGGTTATTTTCAAAACAAAAATTTGTCATGTGAAATCAAAGATATTTTGTGGGCTAGAAAATCTAAATTCAGTAAGAGTGGTCCTATAACCAAGCTTGTATAAATTTTATTATTGAGACATAATGTAGCAATATTTCTTCAAATTTACAAGATCAGGTAAAGTGGTAGCGCTCTTTAAGTTATAATTTACAATGTTTTATTTAACAACTCTAAAACTTTGGAAAATTTGAAAATTCATAATTTATTTTATTTTCTAAACCTTAAGTGTATTTTGCTATACAATTTAACCTGCTAAATCCATAGCACTTACAGGTACACAAGAGATAATGCTAACGACAGTAAAAATAAAGTAAGAAACTTCGAAATAATCGAGTACCACAAAAATCATACAATATAGTCTACACAATCTTAAGTGCTTCGATACTCTTCGTCACAGGTAACTAATATTTGATCGATCTTGATCAAAGTCTGTACCTTTATCCTTTTTCAAAGGTTGATTCTGGATCCTTAAATCTTGGGGGTTTTCATGCAAGTGAATTTAATAGCTGGGTAAGAAACTAATAATTCATGTCTTATACAGTAACCACATCTACACAATGTTTCATTGGGCTTCCATCACTCACAATTCGCTTTGAAATATTACACTTGGCGTCTTAAAAAGTGAATATATTAGAATTTAGACGTAAATTCCTCGATGTATCCAGTCTTCTCATCTCCCACTATGAGGTATTGTTGCAGTTCTGCGTCGTGCGGCCCTACGCGTGAACGCGATGGCAGGACGGATAACGCCAATATATCAGTCTGGGGGGTTTTGGATGGGGAGGGGGAGGGTTACACAACACACCCCATTGTCTTGAGCCCTTCCCGAACTTTTACTCGTATAGAGAAATAATTAGTGACTTAGGAGAAGTTATACTTGTTAGATCTTAAAACATTATTTTTTATAGTAGAACTAATACGACGGAGTATCATTAGTATGTAAAGGTGTTGGAGCATGAATAATAATTAAAAAAAAAACAAACAAAAAAAACAGAAGACAGTCTGTTAATTTTAAAATGTGAAGCAAACTTACAGTCTGTTAATTTTAAAATGTGAAGCAAACTTACACTCAGTAATAACTTTTAAATTGTTTTTATGTATTCAATTTTTTTACTGGATTTTAATTATGAGAAAAGGAAACTTTATTCGTAAAAAGCAGAAGAGAAATATTGTTCACCATGTTGTAAATTATTCATAAGATTTTTTACTTGTTGATCGGGAAATTAATAAAAAATCGCAAACCATTTAATCACAAAAAATTATTTAAATGGCTCCTTGATTTTTTATAGTGATGCACTTGACGCATAGCCTACAAATAGTTATTTATTATTTTTAAAATGTTTGCAAACTATGGTGACTAATCAAAGTGCTTTGAGTAACGGTCCCTTTATACATAAATAAAAATATAAAAAAAAACTTTGGGAAGTTTGGATTGTCGACGAATGTAATTGAAAACCATTTAATTAACAAGATTATCGGAATGAAAACAGAGCCGCAGTCCATCCCATTAGGGTGAAGCCCCAGAGACGGTGTGAACAGTAACGGATACGGCTTACTCCTGGGGGACGGCCGAAACTGGAGAAGGACGGAACTTGAATGGACTCTTAGTACATCTGTCGTCCTCGTGCCCTGCCGGGGACCGAGCTTTGCATATACAAAGGCCTAAACAAGCACAACTGGTCTTAATACTTGATTGGCATTTAGACTTTGGTGACGCATGTCATGTCTTGCGGATTACAAATGTTTGCTTGATTCATTGTCAGATCTTATCGTATGAATAGCGTTAATGTGGTAATAATTATTGCATCATAATTCTGTAGTTCGGGAAATCCAGATGAATATTTATAAGACGCAAACCATCCAAGTGACAAATTCACCAGTTCTCACGATGATTTCTATCCCATGAGATCCTCCAAAGACACTACTCACCCTCCAAAGAACCCGGGTCTTTTATTCACACATTTCCTTTTTTCTAATTCAAAATAAATCAAGTGGACTCTAAACGATTGAATTTCGTATACTTACCACAGACTGGGTGCATTCTAATCTTTAGATTTTTCGGGAATATGAACAAATAAACGAGTTAAATTAAATATTCCACAAAAGATTCACATGCACATAATTATCACCGACCAAAATGTTGTAGCGAGATTTAAGAAAACGCCATGGTTTCAGTGTAAGTAAGGTTAATGAATGAAAACATGAAGTGAAGACAACTCTGTCTTCAACCCAGATACGAGGGCAGGACGCGGTGTGTGGCGTCCTTATCACTGCAGATAACGACCACTCGACCGCTCTCCACCCCGTTACGGTCCTGTCTGGGCCAGAAATATCCTCCATTCCTTCCTGCTGTGGTGTAGCCCCGAGGGTCTTACACCTCCCCTACAAGTCAGTTGGGCGTGCGCGAAATCTGTGTTTCATAACAGACACATGGGTCTTTTTATCCTGAGTAATTGAGGTAGATATATTTTTATTGAAAGAACCAAGGCCAAAATGTTGTGTTTCTGGGACAATTTTCTAAATTTAAAGTCTTAGATTTAATAAAAAAATTAATTATATTATGGTAGTGAAATCTAAAAGTGTAAAGTTAACCTGTAGCCGAAAGGTACAAAAGTATGATTAAAGTAGTACCACAGTAGTACGAATAATAATCATAGGCCTATACTCAATAATTTGATAGAATATCTCATTTAGCTAAAGTTATCGGTTTCCATCAGGTATCAGAAGTTTTGATAAAAACACGGATGGAAGAAATATGGATAAAAAATATTATTCATAATGTTGACACGTTTTTTTATGTTTGGCAGAAGCACAGCCATCTCCAATGGTCATTGCCGTAGCTACGCCATGATAAATTAATACACCATTGCAGATTAACAGCAAACTCTAAAACATTACAGATCTCTCAAAGCACTGTCCACAAGATTATTTTTTTTTAACAGAATCATACATTTCTTCCAAACAAAAGTTCTATTAAGAGCAAAAGACCGGTGATAACACGATTATCTGGCCTTGGCCGGAACTCGAGGTTTAAATATCCGGAAACGGAAGCGTAACCGAGGGCTTGCAGTGTTTGTTTGAAGCCAGCTGATTTGTAAAAACACCACAGGATATAAAGAGATTAGCTGCCAGCTGTTGAGGCGGCGCGCAGCCAGATATAGACAGAAACGCACACAAACACACACGCACGCGGCGGGGACGCCTCAGTGTTTATTAGATTAGGCGACGCCAACGCTTTGGCCTCTGGCACTGGGGAAGCGAGAGGTCTTGAGCTCAAATCTGACTTCACAGGAGATTTTCATTTTGCTCATCTGAAAATTAGATACTGGTGAAAATCTTCAATCTCTCTGTGTGAAAATCCAACCGTGACTTTTTAGTTTCTGGACGTAAAAAATAGAAAGTACATTAGAACCTTAATCTCTTAATCACTTTAATAAGACAGGTACCTCATGGAGGACGTTACCCTGAATATGAGTGAAGGATGAGTGTGATGATCGTGATGATAGTAGCGCGATCTTGTAGCCTTGTTACTGACTAAGGTTGGCATGTTCCTTAGACAGGATTGTTAATTAATAGCCAACAACCAATGGCAGCTGGCTCCAGAAACAACCCTTCAAAAAGCAACTAACTTTTCTCGGGATCGATCCGGCTACCTACAAGTTTGTAGGCGGGCACTGTAACCACTACACCAACCAGCTTATAAGAACCTTGATAAGAAGACTCTCAAGGGGATAATGATAACAGTCTTGTTATCAAGGGACTCTAGTTATTGAGTTTCGTTTTAAAAAACATTAGGTGTAATTACAATTTAAAGGAGACTTGAAAACTGCACTTCTTATAAAGATTTTTGTGTTATCGAGTGTCTTCTTATTGAGGTTCTACTGTACTTAAAGAAATAGAACCCATTTGTGAATGTCTGAATAACGCCCCCTGGAGTATGATGCAGAGATTAGTATGGTGATGTTACTTAATTTTATACTACTCATAGTCCGCAGATGTACGTTTTAATTGAGCCACTTGCTGAATTATTCTTGTCAAAACATTTTTTCCTCAAACAAGCGCAATTTCAACAAACAACAATTATGTTTAACGCATTTTTGTTGGGCTGATATAAACGTTATTTTTATTTTATAAGTATCTGCTGTTAATATTACGCCCGCGTAGTGGAAACTTATCACGAAGTCCTACGGTTACATTTAACTTTTTCATTTAGCAGTGCGCGGTGTGGTTTTGTCCATGTCAGCCGTCCAGGAAACGCCAGTTGTGTCCAGCGACCACATAGGGTTGTGTCACCGTCCAAACAGACCTGGCTGCTGGGCTGCAGGAATGGCCACGGCAGGTTTGAGGCGTGGACCTGCTGCAGTCAATGGTATACAACACAACGACCACAGGCCACTGTCTGCGTCCGCAACACATGCCAATGACGTCTCACACGACGATTGTTGAGGAATTAAATACCGTATACGTAAGTGTAAGCTCTTAAGAAAAATTGGCA
Source organism: Flexamia atlantica (assembly GCA_035578135.1). NCBI lineage: Eukaryota > Metazoa > Arthropoda > Insecta > Hemiptera > Cicadellidae > Flexamia > Flexamia atlantica. Next base: position 31,271,808 of record JAQJVK010000003.1, read on the forward strand.
GTACCAGTTTGAGGTTTTCTCTTTACCGTGCTAAAAAAATCGTGCTCTTTTATTCATTACAGTTGGCAAGTAAGCAATGGATTCCACAAAAAAATTCGTCATCGACAAATCGCTTCTTTAGGTCTATTCCATGTTACAATATGAGTTATATGACTGGAAGTGTATCGTAGCATTTCGTAATCTCTCTTTAGTATATTTCTCTCTGCAAAAAAAATTAAAAATACTAAAAGATAATTAACATCTGCTTCATAAAATCAAAATACTCAAAAATAATTATCTACATTGTACAGGGTAATTGATTTATTTATTTTGTTATCTATTAATAGGCTAGCCTTAAATGACCTTATTTGTTTACTATAAGATTATGTACGTCTAATTTACTATTACAGTTAATATGGCAAAATAACTTTGTCGATTGCACTGTATGCGAGCTTAAAAACAATAAAATATCTTGTATCTCGCATCTTGTACACCAATATGATTTTTTTAAACGTTGGGATTGATTGTTAATTTATTACCCACATTACGTAATAGCGAAACACCTTATCCTTTATACGTGAGCTAAACAATTGCGATAAATAGGTATTTGTTAATAACTTACTGAGTGTTAATTGCAGTGTACTTTAATGCATACTGTGTATTTCTTTCTCTGGTTACGATTGAATAAAGATAATTTTAATTCTACAAGGCCATATTCCGCTGCAACACTCTTACTAAACAAATCATAAGGACTAAGGATATAAAGGTGCATTTCTTGGTAAAGTGTTAGTGATTTTCAAGAATGCATTAACATTCCATAACGCTAACATTAAAAATGCTCGCAGAATAAATATATAAAAATCCTATTTCTGTTCTCAAATGAAACAAACTACAAATATTTAAATTTATTTTTTATGTTTTCTTGCTACATTCTATTTTGAATAAAATCCGCTAATAATTAACTGTCTGGAAAGGTTTATGTCCCGGGGGTGCAGTATTAAATTATTGTTGTTTATTTTGTTTGGGGTGTTGTCGATTATGTTTTCTTTCATTCAATCCATTCTTCAGCTGGTAAAAATGTGGAGAGTAAGGTAATGTCGTAATAATGATGTAATTAATTGACAAACCTTACACAGTAAAATCACTGAAAAACATTCTGTAATGCATTTTATGATACCATCACAATCTGTTACGGTATAAAACTGTACCTATATCCTTTTTATTTATTTAAACATGCTGTTTAAAATTTTAAAATATTAAGATTTATTTTTTCTAAGAATTAGGATACAATATAAAATCCCACCACACGGTACCGGTACTCAGTGAAATGCTTTGTCAAAGCTCCTAGTCCAATACCGTACCTAAAAAGCTGTAAATGAGTTATTAGAATTGTAATACTGCAAATCTCTCCTTTGACCGCGCGAATAAAATTAAAAGAAAGTTTTTTCAATGCTTGAAAGATATATATTTACCTTGTTAACTTGTTATTGTGCAACACAAATTACAAATTAATCCCGCATTAATCGCCGAACTCTTACCAGTTTGATGCAGTGTCAGAATCCTCGCAGACTAAACAACCGTAATCCAAACGTGAAGGTTACACATCGCACGAACACAACACACCCACCACAGACTCCGCGGCACGCACTGCCAGACTGAGACTGGCTAGGGTGAGGGCGCACACTAGGGGTAGGGGCAGGGTGGGGAACAGCTGTGCGTGAGTATACGCCTCCCCTCGCCCTCCCCGTGATGCAAATTCATCCGTAGGGTTCAAGGGTAGGGCAAAACGGACTGCCACGTGATGATTTATGTGACCACCTTGAAAATTGTCAAGGTTACAACGTGTGATTTGGTTCGGCAGAACGGTAATAGGGTACCCAAATTAATGTGTGCTTTTAACGCCAGATTTATTTATTATGTTGCGGTCGCAATTGACTTAATCTTAAAACTTTTGTATAGTTAATGAGATGCAACTATAGAAAAGAAGTGATGTATATGTCGTAGCCACTTGCTGTAATTGGGCTTTTCTTGAAGTGCCCAGCGCGCCTGGGCACATAGTGCAACTCAATTATTTCAATAAAAATTACAGCATGTTCCCAACGAAACTGGACACTTCATGAAGTGCCCGGTTAGCGCTGGAAACTTCATGAAGTACCCAATTACAGCATGTGGCTACGACATAATATATATTAGTGTTACTCATCTATCATGTTTGATGTTTATGTCTAGAAATACCTAGACATGCCTAACTTAACATGAATGAACCATACTTTATGAGTCATTAATTAAATCATGCTATTTTTCATAACCATTCCGATCTATTTTATGACCTTGCCAGCCTAACAATTTTGTAATTTTGTCATGTAACCAAACAGTTCCATTTATAAGGCTTAGCTGGGTTATGAGCTGCATTTTTAGCTCAGACCAAGAATTGAAAGGATAAATTTAATTTATAATATGAACCCATAGCTCATGGCTTTGAAACCTTAATCATAATCCAATTAAAGAGTAACCCAAAATTTCGCGTTTCTGCCTGATGCTGATTCAAGTGCAATGCTACTTTACGAATCTTACCCGCACTTGTTATATTTTACTTTAGACACTCTTATCGTTCGACTGAATATTTAAATACGTAATTTCAACCGTGAAATATAATGTAGCATATTAGGCTGGTCTGAAATTGTTTTCTTTGTGTTAAGCCCATGTAGGACCACATATTTTGTAGGACACACTTGACGCCTACATGATTTATTTTTTAACAGATTCCTTCAAGTGTTTAACTCAGCAGCACACACGAGTCCAGTAGTGACATTATCAATACGTCAATCCACAGATGGAGCAAAAAAGGTGGTTACACGACTACAAAAATAAAGACTTTTAACTTTACTTATTACATACATAAAAAACCTCAGCCTGTAAATCCCCTAAACGTTCCGAATTCCAATGCCCAATCTAATTCGTTGCCCAACCAGCCGGGCTCGCCCATTTATGGCATTCAATGACCAGTCCGTCACAATAACCATAACAGTCAGCTCCATGCGGACTCCGACATTTGACACTCTTCCAGTTGACTATAAAGCTCGAAACGCCAATGTTGTAAATCTAACTGAAATTTTATTTCCATCCGCGAGACACGTGCGGCTAGAGTCTGGTGTTTTTAAAATGTGTGATGTAATAAATTTGCAGTGACATATTTTTTATTAAATACATGGAATTAACTAGTTGATATGCAAGAATAATTTGCCACGACCGCTGGTTCCGGCTAAGCTCTGTGTGTAATTAATGTATAATCATAGATTATTTTGTTTTAATGTTGTTAAGTGGAAAGCTGTGGGTAACGTATATGATACATTTTAATATTATGCATGTCAAGCTATATTTTATGATTAATTTTACATATAGTGCTACTTGATAAGAAGAAAGAATAGAAATTTTAAACGATTTAGTCAATATAGAAGGAAAACGTGGTATGTAACGTTGCTTTAATACTTATTTTAAGTTGACTATATGCTATCTTGCCAAGGATGTGAAGCGCTACCTAACCAATGATGTTACACGTTATCACTATGCTGTTTATATAACTGATGACAGGTATGCAATTTCACTATGCGTGATAGATTATGTTAAAGTGAAAGCAATTTTCATTGCAAATTTTTCTCTAGGTTCTGAATGTAAAACTCGCAGTACATCTGTATATATGACGAGTTACATTTAAATTACTCACATTTTTGGTACTCATTAGGTACGAAAAGTTCTTATTTTCATTAGGTAAGAAAATTTTGCTCTATAAAAATAAATATCTCTTAAATCTTTTCTTCAAAAGACAAGATAAAATGAGGGAGGAGGTCCAACAAATTGCGGCCTGTGCTCATCTGCTGGGGGAGGGGCGAAAAAACCGGTAGATCGTAGGGAATTTGTTTGCCTTGTCTAAATAAAACATGGGAGACCCGGACCCGTACACCCGAGCTGGAATGAATAATATCCGGAGACCGATCAGCCCCGCAACTGCGACTGTGCCCCATCCGGGCAGACGGAAGCGATCAGTTAAATTAAAGGTTTAATTAAAAGGGTCTTGTTAAACAATAGACTAGATTATTTTCCATACTGAACCTCAATGTGCCTAATTTCTGTTTGCCTTGCTGTATGGAATGTCTAGAAGCCATTTCTTATGGAAGTTAAGCCGCGTGATTTGATAATTGCATGATACCTTCATAAGCACATGAAATGCTTGTGGCAAAAAGGATAAGGACCATACAGTAAAGGAAAAGTGGACTAGACTCAAAATCGTTCTCAAATTATTTTTTTCCCAACCCGTATTTCCCCTCTGTAATTTAATTTATAATTACAATTAATGTAAAATTGTGATTCAACATAAAGCTACAATGTCAATGGACTAGTTTATCTTCCATACTGAAATTCAGAGTGCGATGCCTATTTTCTGTTCAACACGTTACCTTGTTGTTTGGAATGTCTATGCTCAAATTTGATTCTGAGCATTTTTTTTAAGTTTTGAGACATATGACTTAAAATGTGTGATAAAATGTATAAGCCATTTAAAATGTTCAATTTTAGTTTTTATCATAAATGCGTATACGTATTACAGTTTGTGAAGGCTGAGTGTTACCCGCTGAACTTTACATTTATTGAATTTTACCAGGTTTGTGACCAACAACAAATAATGAAGCTTGTCTCTTCGGGCGTTAATAAACCTTCTTGGACCAGAGCAATGTTTTACCCTCTAGTAATCAATGATATCTAATCAAGGGTAGTATATAAAACTCCCCTTGTCGCAGTCAAGTTGTTTAGACGGGCCTGTCTTAGTCGCTCCCGCCAGATTAAGGTAACGGGGGAAGGGTTTGGAGGGGGGGGTGAAACCACTAATCTATTCAATAATTTACAATGCCGTAATGACATTTCCCGAGGGCTTTGTTAGAGCGATCTCTATACCATTGACTCCACCAGGTAATTCAAATGTAGCGAAGTATTAACCATACCCGAAACATTGCAATAGTTTATTTATATATAAAAAAACAAATAACAGATATTTAACCAGTATTACATTCTGCAAGGCAACAATGTTCATCTTGTGTTTAAGTTCATATACTATGAGGTTTGCAACATTTTTCGATGAATATATTAAGTATATTTATCCTTAGCACTGAATGCGTCACCAAACTATATTCCTACCTAAAAACTAAGACCTACCACTACTAAAAGTTACATTTTATAAAATATATATTTATTCCAACTGACATGGCACCATAGGGATTAGGAGACCGCGCTTGCGAGAAAAGGGGTCCACTAATCCGGCAGGTGCTGCGGCTGTTGAAATGGAGTATAGTGTTGCCCAAAATCTGCTAATTTCTTTCGAAATCTGCAGGAGGATTATTTCATAATACAATCAATCCTCACAACGCATGTTAAACTCTGCACCCAAATATTATTCTCTTCACTAACACCACCAATTATTTGACCTAAAAACACTGCAATATGCAGGCTCAATAGAGCCCCTCCCTGATCAATGGTCCTGCCATTTCGCAGATTGGCGCCCCGTGGGCTTCTGAAGGGACGCCGCCTCCCTCGCTGCGCCGCCGCCGTGTCAATCATAGCGCTCTATTCAATTTCCCTCGCCCCATTCCGAGATGTCATTCGTGCGAATCATTTGTCCTCAGTCAACCGCAGCCTAATTAATCGAAACTATCGATTATAGCTTTGCGGTTTCTTGGTTTTGAGAGCGCCTAAGATATTTTAAAAGGAATGAATTCTTCCACCCTGGACCGAGGATGAATCAAAGAAAATAATTAATTACTTAACGTAATTAAGTTTCTGTTACGCAAGTCCATTCCTGCTGAAGCGTACTTTTGATTTTTTACGAAAAAATGTAAGGGTAGTATATTTTTATTATGTGTTTTTAACAGACATTTTATTAGTTTTTAGTCTACATACACCACTCAACGTTAAAGTTTGAAAATAAACAAACATTTCCGCAAGAGTCAAGGGTCAGGAAGCACTAACATACAATATTAAAAGTACATTACTATTAAAATATAGTAATAACTGGCCGGAAGAACGGTCTTACCGGACGAGCCTGATAGTTCCCGCGCGAGACGAAGATGTGGGATTTTTGTGCGAAACATTAACATTTAATTTACCGGCCTTATAACGTTTGACAAACAGCGGTATACGATAATTTTCATCATGCTACACAGAAAAAAATATTTGTTTTATCACAGCGCATTCCTTGCATAAACCACTACCACTACGTTTCTCAATTCTTCAAACCTAATCTATAAAAAACATTTAACATTAGGTTTACTGCTGCCACTACATTATCCTCTAAAAGAAACCTATAAATAAGCATTAAACGTCGGTTTGCTGCAAATCAGCTAATTGTTTTCTTCAGTTTCCTGTAATCGTAGCCCGGAAAACTTTCCCATATCTCACAGAAAAATGTCGTCAAAGAACTGTTGGAAAGATTCATATTGTTTGTGAAGGCGAAGGCAACAAAATTACTGGAATGTTCACAAAATCAATTACAATGTTATGGAGAAACCTAAGAAAAAAACTTGCTTCTTACTCTATTGCGCAGTTCACCAAATTGAATTAAGTACAGAGAAAAAACTGTGATGTAAGGATAAATGAAACAGTTACTTGAAGGTGAACGTTACTGTTTCCATCCTCGACTGACTGACTAGCAATAAAAGGTTGTCAATGGGATTTGTGCTTTTCGTAGATTGCTTGGAGGGGCTCCAATTCCCGACGGTATTTCATCAGTGATAGAAACACCCTTTTCGTCTTTGTCCTAAGAAAAGGATCTCCTACCATAAGGATTTGTCTTTTGTCATTTAGAGGTTTTAAATTAAGCTGACGTTTTGCCAATATGTAGGGCCTGTTGATCAGATAAAAAAAACTATCTAACGGGAGGAAAACAAGTTGAGGCAACAATTTTTGTGCTGTAAAAATGAGGGTATATTTTCTATTTAACGATCAAAAATTCATTAAATGGTAAAAATTTGAGGGAATAAAAATTATTACTTTTACTTGATTGACTAGCTTTAATTACGAGTTACAAATTTCAAATGCACAAAGCACAAAAGTATGTGTACATTTTTAAACTGCTCGCGATAAAAACCATACTAACTTTAAATATTTTGTCTGTATGGATTGCACTGCTAAAAAAAGCTATTTGAAAGTATACGATAAATAAGAAAAATAATAGGAGCTATAAAGCAAGAGCTATGTGAATTCCCTACTTTCCTTGTGAAGATTATAAGATCTCCTAAATCTTTGCCGAAGAGGTGAAATTTGGTTTTCGTTGCACTCGATAATTTTCTAACCTGTGGACCGGAACATTGGGCCTGCTCAGGTCAAAGTTCAAAGCTCAATAAGCTTTGTAAGCTGCCGGAACACTTCCAGTCCCCTTCCAATCTAGGGCCATGGTCTAATCTGACCCTTGCATTAATCAGTCAAATGCCCCTCTCACAACCCTGCACCTTCTAGAGCACATGAAATAGTTAGGTGCTTTGACTTGCATTTGAAAGTTTAAATTGATTTACTTGACAATTTGATATTTAAAATCAGAAGGACGTATTAATATCACTTTTGATTATGTTCGGTGTATTAAAATATATTTTTGGTGGTGTATCTTGTATTCTCCAACTTCTCATGCAACGTTAAAAATTGTTTGTTATAATTGTTATAATCTTTTAAGAGGTTTGTGTCCTTCATAGAGGTTGGTATGTTTGTTGTCTTCATATCTACCATTAAAGTGCTGTTTTGAATTCACAATTCCAAAAATACTAACCACAATTAATTAGGGAATCAGGAAAGTCAGTAAAGTTGACAAGGAATGACTGCCTCAGGCTTGAGTTGAAGGGTGACTTTGCGCCAGGGGATGAATATTTCAGAAACTGGTGGTATCCAGCGCTCGTCTCGTGGAAAATTAATTTCGATGGAAATTGAATTATTCCCTTATCTCCGTTTTCAGCTTCCCGTTACGCAAAACTAGGCAAATGTGTCTCATTCAAAAGCATTTATGGCTTTATTATTTTCTTTAGGCGACTTAAATTAAATTCATTCTTACATGGCAATCTTAATTATACATTTATTTTTAGTAGGTCTTATGGGTCATGGATATAGCCATTGCTGAAAGGTAACAAGAAACATCATCGCAACTGTTCTTTTGAGTTACTACTTTAATACTTTTACTTGAAAAGGCGGCCAATCCAGATCATGATCCAGATACAGTAGGGAGGTACTCTACCATGGTTATATATGACAATACAACATTGTGTTCCTTGAACAATGATTGTCAGCAATAAAAATATAGTCATAAAATGGAGGGATTTATTTTTATCTGTGAAAGTCGTCCTCCACTCCACCAAGCCACCTTGAGACCACGTGGTGTTTCACCCCGGAACCAAACAGTTTCACGCCACCGCACGCGCTATTACGCTATTACGCGCAAACACATTTCAATGGGACTAACGAGATAAAAACTCACTTTCACCACCTCCTCTCCCAATAACCTCTTCGGAGAAGACCTTTTATAGAGAGGTCTCCACCGAATTGAATCGTATTGTGATCCATAATCACTGGCTGTCAGGCAGGGTAATGCGCGCGTCAGAGTATGAAGGTCGCCGGTTCGATCCTGAGCAGCGCTAAGATGGTTTGAGAAAATTCCTAGAAAGATTTTAAGTTCGAAACAAGATTCTGATCGATATTGGGCTTTGAACTCCGTGTTTTTATTAACAAACAGCTTGCGTATGATAGAGTATGAATAAATATGGAAACGTAAGTGAACGAACGAGGCCTCGGATTCTGACTATTCATACTCTCAAGGCACTTTGATTATTAGTCACTCTTTAGTTGCTTCGATTAACACGCGGAGTCCACTAATAATGTTGACTATTCAGCGACTATTTTTTACTACCTAATAACTGGGTGTCTGCTGGTAGAGTAAAACATGATCAAACGTAAGCAAGCGAAACAATAGTTAAACTGGATGATAGACCCACAACGGCTCGCCCACGCGGGGCTCAGTGGTTCCTGAATTATTAACCACCTCACGCCACTCCCTTCCAAACTCCTCTCTGTGGACGAGTCGAAATACTACGAGTTTTAAAAGGAACTATAGACTTTGTAGTTTGTATCAGTAATGTACGTTTGTAGAACACTTTATTCATTCTAATATCTAATCAGTCATAGAGTATATAGTTATTTCTTACGAATGGATCTTTAGAAATGGAGGCATTTCACTAACGAATAGTATCAATCAATTGAATGATACTGAAGTGCTGAATTTACGAAACGCAGCTGTTTATTTCCCAGGCTCAATTTTTCTCCTAAACTCACCAAATAATATTCCCTCAATCGCTAGTTATGTGCGCCACAACTTAATCATAAATCAAGGCGGAAAGCAGAGAGTCCTCTTGCTCGATAACTCCATAATTGGTATTAAACACACGTTCAACCCTAAACCAAAACTTATCACTCAAAAATTCATTAAACCCATTCTTTCCTCTAACAACCGGGCGCAACAGAACGAGTGAAGTGAGTCAAAAAAATAAATTACCGACAGAGAAATTATGAAGAAAAATCGAGCGAATGGCGAGGTTCGATTTAAGGCTGCCCGATAATGACTCCGGCCGCCCCGGGCGCGGGCCTACAACATGTATCACTCCCTGGATCTGATGATTAATCACAATGCCTGTGAACCTGACGCACGCCTCGCACGCCTCGCACGCCTACTCAAAGCTTAGCCTCTAGATCCACGGAAGAATCCAAGCTGTTCACGGGAATTAACGGAATTATCGTTTTCAAAAATGTAGAAGAGAGGGTTCGTGTACACCACTGTTAATTTTATTTACATTTGAATGTTGATTACACCATGCACCTAAAGGGCGTTTTACTTAAAGATTGATCTGTTCAAGAAAAAAACCAACCGTATAAACTTTCTCAAAAAGAAACTAGGTAGGCCGAGTTAAGCTCGTAATTCTATAACCTCTTAGCTTTAAAACAAAGGCGGTTGTTGTGGAAGTTGCGGTCAGAGTTACAAGCAAGCTTACCTTCAAACAAACAATAAAAGTCGTACAGTATGCGTAGAGCACTGGAAATAGCGTTATGATTCACACATAGCTGCATGTTACTTATTGCTTTAAAACCTGATGTTAATATTTTTGAGAATTTGAGGAAATGTACCTATAGTGAATTAAGATCTTTAAAATAAGTAGGCCTACACTGAGAAAAATTTAGTCCTGAAATACGTGGAAAATACACGTAAATAAGGGTGTGCGGGTTACCCACTGCAATCTGGACCCGGCTCAATGCTCCGGCAGTGAGGCCGCCACACGGAAAATCAGGACTTAGTTTGTCTACATAGTTATGACGTCACTGGCTATGACGTCATTACTGTCGGTTGTAAGTCCTGCTAATCAGAGTTGGCTCTCGTAATTGCAGAGACTTTTCTCAGAATATCCTGCGATTCATTTTGCCTTCACCACAGTTTATCACAGAATATACGATCCTATTCTCGTAAAATACAACCGGTTTCTATTAGACTTGCCTAGTCTCTGCATTTACCGGTATTTTTGACTTAAAATTAGTAAAATATGTCTGGTCCCTCCCCTAGCGGTCACCCATCCAAGTTCTAACCACGCCCGATGTTTCTTGACTTGTATGTTCAGTTGGAGACTGCTATATCCATTGCGTTACGGCTGCCTGTTGACGAATGTAGTTGTTGAATAGGATCTGAAGAAGTGATAAGTGCAGTTTTACGCCTAATGGTACTTCTCTACAGTGACAATTTATTACGTAATTGAGTCTAGAGTAGCCCTCCGTACGTGTCGTGCGTGTTTCCCGGTATCGGAATTTTTATTAAAAGTGATGTTTGTTCGTTGTGTGCGTCTATCCGTTTGTATTACGTGGGTATGTGTCATGATGGTTTTTAATGCTTCTTGGCGACTTCTACTGGAATGAAATTTGATTTCCATCGCCTGAGGAAGATCTCTCTGAGATTGTAACTTTCGTAGCCCATAATATGAGACTACAAAGGATCACTTCGACAGCACAAGGTATTTACACCATTAATAGTAACAATTTATTGCCCTGACATATTTATTTGTTACATTTAAAAGTGGCAGTAAATCATTGCAAGGTTATACTCGACCTGCATTCTATTTCTTACAATTCATCTTGTTTAAGACTTAGCTAAAAGTCCCTGAGTTATTAAAATCGAAGCAGGATTTAAACAGTGCAACTACTTTTTTTGGTGATTTGTTCGTGTAAACTTTGGGCAGATAAAATTAATTTTAGGTCTAAAACTGATCAATGCGTCCTTGCAACTATTTAAAAACAAAACAATATTTATTTAACATAAGTACTGCTGGCAAATAAAACTATTTGATTTTCTTAAAAATCTAAGCTTTTTCTCTGAAAAATTGGAAATTTGATTTTTTTTAGACGTTTCACTACCATTTACTTTATTTGTATTTACTATCAATGGTACTACAGTAAGTAAGACTGTAAAAACATTAATAAAATTTGTATTATAGAAACCAAATGTTGTTATACAAACTTATATAACATTTGTAAATTTTCAATCCCAAATATAAAACTAATACAACGGACTTCAAATCAATCCAGATTAGGTTAAAAATATTTATTCGATTGAAATAAAATATTTGATGATAATGCGAACAAAAACAAGGTAAAGACTAACTTTTTTTACCAAATCACATGGAAATAATTTGAAGTTCTCATCCTATCGTAAATGCAGTGAGCTGCAGGCAGAAAGTAATCATGAATAAACTTATGACGTGTTTTGTGACGTATACTAACCATCTATGACGTCACTTTAATGTTTTTTCCTTAAAATCATGGTAAATTCCCTGATTATTTGCAAATACGGCAGTTCGAGCGTAATTGCAGAGAAAAAGTTCTTAAAGAAGCACCGCGAGTCCTGCGTCTGTACTAATGCCCAAAACTCTGCCGAGTCATTGAGCTGGGTCCAGACACAACACTCCTATACGTGAGCCAAGTCCTTATTTACGTATTGCGAGTACAGATTCTAGACTTTGGGCAAAAACTCTGCTTTTCCGCTAAGATATTTTTCTCAGTGTATATTACCATTTTTGGCGAGAAACCCAGTTTTGATCAACATAGATATTTTAAGTTTCAACGGAATCCCGAATTAATTACATTTATTTTGTATTTAGGGACCAACAAATTACATGTAAGATTAGGTTTTATGTTATCGACTAAAATATAGTTAGAACCTTTAATTAAAATAGATTATGATTTTTAACTCTTTGAAGCATTGTAATATTTCACTTTCCATCCAAAAATTACAAAACGTTTTTATTTCTTAGTGATTTCATCAAAGTTATTAGTCTGGAAATGTGTTTCAGGTTGATGAAATTTACAATATTCTTGTTTAAATTTATTATTAATTCCAAATAAGTTAAACACGGGTTAACTGAAATAAAATGTACTCAAATCGTTTGTTTACATTTTTTTAATAAATTATAGTTGGTTTATTTTCAGTAGTCGTTGTGTTGTGAAGGCACCAAGGTCAGTAGCGGTGTTCCTCAAGGATCACGCTTAGGACCGATATTATTTCCCACTTACTATATATCTTTCTCCGTCTGTTCTTTGTTCGTAATTTGTTCCAGGTTATATAACAATCATCACAGCTACTTTCTTGTTCGTTACGTAAAGAGCACTCGAATCATCTTTTACTTGAAGGACATTTTTTATGTCATCAATCTTCTTCTCAGTCAGAACGCCAGTTGCCAGTGGCAACAAAAACTTACATTTAAGCCAAATAACACTTAAATTTGTAGAAACACGATTACAGATCTCCGACACACACATGTCATCAATTGCTGGTAATAGACTGTGATGAACCAAAAGAACATAGAAGAAGCCTTAGCAGGAGCAACATTTGATACCGCTAGTGGGTTGCAACACTGAATTCTTTAGGCTGCTTTTAGACGGCGCCGACGCTGGTCCTTACTATTTACCTACCCTCTATATATCGTTCCCCTGTGCCTCTACAGCTGTTACCTATAATCAGCACCCTTGTAGACGCGGCAAGAAGCTGCCAAGTGCTAAGTATAACTGGCCCGTCCTATAAGCAGCATTTATGCACGCACGCCTGAGCTAAGTTCCCAACATATTTTCTCATATATATTTGTGTTATTCTAATACATTTGAAAATACATTTCGATAATTAAGTTTGCCTAATTTATGGTTTGATTAAACTTCTAAAAAATATGTTTTGCTATGAATGTATCGTTTTTGTTGTGATCGTATAAAAATTCATACAACTTAATTGTGGAAAGAAATTATACATCAAGAGGAAATGGGCCAAGTAAAACGTGTTTGGCGTTCATTACCAAGGCCAATATGGGCCAGAATGAGTTATAAATAGATTTCACGCGCAAGCTGGGATATTTAGGGACGCACCTGGTTTCTCGGTTCGTCTGTCATTTATCAGGTTCACGTCCGATATTTTGAGAATTCATTTTAAATTTTGATCGTACACATAATATTAACCTCTTAACGGTAATTAAATAATGACGTAGGCTTCAATTTAAACACCATAATGTAAAGCCGTGGTCGTGTAACTGGAAAATCCAACTTAACAGCAGTTGATCTCCTGGTAAACAACATTGAACTAACTGTGGTAGGCCTAGTTTAATTTTTAGAAATGAAATTTAAAGAACTAGAACTGTATTTACGTTAAAAAATGGTCGAATGAAAAATAAACTTTATACAATACTAAACAAAACGTTAATCTAACAAAGGCTAAATTCATGCAGTCTGACCAGTTCGTTTTGTCTGGTTCTCGACAGAGATCGATTACAACGGCATTGTTATCGGCAGCTATTTAGCCTTTCTGTGCGATGCTTTGGCTGATTTACTGGCTGGTGAGCGATATATCAGCTGTTTATTAACATATGTTCGGCCACTTGGACTTCTTTGTGGTGCCGCCCGCCGCCGCCTGTTTGAACTATGGTATTTTATAAAAGTGTGCAAACAAATTTGAGATTTGCAGCTCGTTGGAAATGCTAATTTTATAAGCAAGTTTTTAAAACAATTAAATCAAACTTTCAAACAGACACATCGAGAATATAATATTGGCCTAAACTAGATAACTAATGGTTGAAGACAACGTTGTAAAATGGTTTACGTTAAACCCTGCAAAATGTTCGTCAATAGACTTCCATAAAATAATTACACTTAACTTAAGTGCTCAATTTGGGAGTAGGCATACGCTACAAACAAACGACTCTGATATTTTATAAAAATAAAGTCACTCATCTGATTTAACTGGTTAAGTTCTTGGAATTGTATTATGGCTACAAAACTATAAAATATGTCTCATGTTAGTGCAGGGCTTAGCAAAAAAGCATGCTATAGAAGATCATCACTGTAAAATTCAATGTAGTACGATAACTACATAAAATTACAAAGTGAACTCAAATACTGAGCACAGGCTTAAAATGTTAAATCGTTAAATAAAGTTGTAATTGTAATAATATTGCATACCCACATTTTTATTTTCCGTAGAAAATGTCAGTTATGTTACAGATAAACACAATTACTATATTTGTTTACTTATCTGATTTTTATCAATCTGATCTGGAATCGTTTGATTTCCTCATCTAAAGAAGGCTGCTAATTTTCCTACACCGCTAAAATTCATCTCATATTAGGGGATATTAGTTACACCGCTCTTGAATAGATTTGTTAGGAGCGTTATTATTGCGCTTAGCTAAAAATGGCATTTAAATTTGTCGTTTGTTGTTAGGATTGTACAGTCCACACATTATGCTTCCGGCTATGGCAGAGTCAGCTTGTTGCAAGGCACGGGGGGGAGACGGGGTACTTTTCTGAAAATATTGTTCTACATCCCCGCTGATTGTCAAACGTTTTGTTTACCAATATCATATGTTTAAAATATCACATAATTCGGCCAGTACTTTGGTACCCATAGCCCATTATATGATGCGCGAACTGTACAGTTTGTTATCAAAAGGAAGTCGGAAGAGGAAATTGCATCAGCAATCAGCTGCTGATATAACGATAATATTTATTATAGAAAATCACATGTTTCAAGCTCCTGCAACGCGTTTGTTAGTGGAGTAGTAGTTTTAAAAATAACTTTACTACTACTATTAAAAGTTAGTAAAGTAGTAGTAATAACTTTAACTAAACTAGTAAACACGCCTAAAGACACGCGCTGCTCAGCAGCTGTTAAATAGAAAAATGTAAATAAAAACATCAAATGTATCAGTTGTTCAGCCCTTTTCTTTATATTTGTGTCCTGAGGTAATTTTTTTTCAAAATACTAATAATATTTGTCCTCGAATTTTCTTACCGAGACCTTTTGTCTGAGTATGGGGTTGATGGGTCAGTCGTATGGTTTTCACTTACTTTTTGGGTAGTTTGGGCATTATATAAAGATAACAATCCCTAGGAGGCGTAAAAATTGTATTTTGATTCTTTATCACTTGAATACAACAATGGTTTTCAATCAGCTATAAACAAAGCCGATAAGGTAATTTTTACAGAATTAAAACACACGGCATAGCATTCTAATGGAATCACTTTTTACATGTTTGATTAGCTTTTTGAAGTTTCTTGTAAACCAATCACTAATTTATTTCATATTTAATGAATTTTTCAGATTTATTATTGACTCGTTAATTTACAAGCAAAATTACACAGAGCTTAAATGAAAATCTCACCATGACTATAACATCAAAACATATTTCTCTCTTAAAAAATATTTACAGGTAGGACGATTTTATTCCTGTGTTTCAGACTTCAGGTGAACATATTTTATTTCAATGGCGATACTAGGGCCTTAAAAAATAAAAGAATGAATTATAATCGTCAGAATCAAGATATCCAAATTTTCACAGACAATCTTATCATCAAAGAATTGTGGTTAATTTGTTCTGCCCAAAAATATGTCTCACCTGAGTTTCAGTGAACTGAAAGCACTAACCCGTATCCTATACCGTCACCAAACTATTGTGGCAAACATAAGAGAAACGTTTCCGCCACTGATCACTAATTTGCACACCTTTACACAGGAGATAACAGATAGATTGCTTCCGAACCTGCAATTTGTGCAGGACCTAAACAAAACAGATGATTTTGCACGGGCAGACAGCGAGTACTGGCGCTAGCTTCAACAATCAATACAGTGTTGCGCGCGCGGCACATGGGAAAATCAGCTGTATCCAAACAGCCAGACTGGTCAAGTCTGCCGTTGGTATCGTCAACTCGGCGCGAGAAAAAGTATTCAGAGTCAATTTTTGGGAAATACTCATAAATTTATATTAAGTGTCGAATAAAATGTTTGATATTTAATCATGTATATGGAATAAGAAATAAGGTTCTACTCTTCTTTATAGAGCTATTCATCAAAAAAAACTTCGTTTATGAGAAAACTCTCAATTTTTCGTTGCCATACCCTTTTAATAATTCATCACAGAGCTGTTACAGTTTCCCTATATTCATTATAAGCGAAAAATTCATTTTCCCCCACCTGCTATGTTTAGACGCTTTTTACTCCTTGTAACGGGTGAGTAAATAATTGTTTGTCTTCCAGCGGGAGACAAAGTGACAAAGTAAGCCCATAAGAATAACATTGAAATCAATAATTAATTATTCATAAATTAGAGAGCCTTTAAATTTTCAGGCACAAATGCAAATATGTTGTAGCTCAATGATGCAGGCGCATAACAATTGTGCATATGTTGCAGGCGCTAACAGCTTATTTAGTGGCAGGAATAATAAAATAATATTATCAACAATCAGTTGTGAGAAATACTAAGCAAGAACGATGCAACAATCTGATCGCTGGTGCATGCAAGGTTGCAGCTACCTGGATGGAGGCGCTATTAGCAGAACTACTAACGAAATAGATATTTTGAATACTTACTAAGTTATTAGAATAAATGTTCATGGTCAGGATATGTATTATTGCAGGTAAG
Organism: Flexamia atlantica; assembly: GCA_035578135.1. Taxonomy (NCBI): domain Eukaryota; kingdom Metazoa; phylum Arthropoda; class Insecta; order Hemiptera; family Cicadellidae; genus Flexamia; species Flexamia atlantica. Next base: position 31,288,799 of record JAQJVK010000003.1, read on the forward strand.
GGGAAAATGTTATTTGTATTTCGAGAATAAAAACTGTCCCATCGTGAGACAATGTTGAACATTACTCGCTCAACACACAAATAACTATGTCCTAATGTTATTTATAGTGAAGGATCAGAAGCTCTGCTGCGTTATTTTTCCACATGAGGGGCACATAGGCACTTGGTATAACTGTGAATCTAGCATTCCATCTGAATTACCTGGAGTGATGGCATTTTTAAAGGAATTTTTAATCCAATCAGGTCAAACTGACTGCACTGTACTTCTAAAAGAATTGATTTGACCAGTTTAGCAGGGTATTTCTGATCTGCCGGTTCTAAACGGGGCAAACTGACAGCACTATACTTCAAAAAGAGTACCTGGTGGACCGAGCCTTGCTCGGTGTTATTTCATGGTTACCAGTTCATCCAGTTACTATACAATATTTCAATGTCATAAAATTGATAAGTAGAAACATTTTTTATTGCTCCATGAACTCTTCATCCCAGCACTCACTGTATTTTTCCTTGATGGCTGTAGCATTGATTTTACAATGGGCGCGTTCAGCCGCATTCCACCGGTGAGTAATATACTAACCTATAATAAGTGAACGGTAGTGGTGGACGAACCATCTACCGATCATTGTTGTGCATCCACCGTTGTTGTGTTTACGGTGGATTCGGTAAGTAACCGGACATTATTGATTGTCAAGATGCGGTGGATTTGCCTATTAGTGACTATGGTAATCGATTACCCACCGGTGACTGCGGCTGAACGCGCCCAATCAGTGGCTGTAGATTGCAAACCGCTGTTATGATTACTTCATTTGTTTACCCTTTCCTTGTTTATTTTCGTTGCTATCACGGCAACTCATAAGGCCAAAGTTAAAATTTTACAACTTTAAAATTCTTGTTATTACGCTATTAGATTTTCTCTGGCCAAGCAATCTGCATAAAAGACGTTTTTGAATCATAAATCAGTTATTTAAAGACTTTGAAGGAATTCCTCGGAGCCGTTTTTGAGATAATTGTGCAATCAAGCAAGCAAGCATACACGCACAATAACATTACTCATATAAGAGTATAGGAATAGGATTTGTGTTGACCAGTTCAGCATGGCCTTTATGATTTGCCGGTTCTAGCCTGGTCAAATGACTGCACCGTTCTTTTAAAAGAATTGAGTTTAGCAGGGCGTTTCTGATTTACCGGTTCTAGCCGGGGCAAACTGACTGCACTGTACTTCTAAAAAATTGTTAACCAGTTTAGCAGGGTATTCCTGACTGCCCGAGACTAACAACTGCAGTACAATACAGGCACGATATCAGATTATTCTTCGATTTTGGCGTATTTAGTTAAGGAGGTTGGTTTAATGGTTTAATTATCTTAGCCATGGGAAGTGTGTGGTTATGTGTGAATTTATGTTGAATCGTGTTTACGCTGTTTGTTCAGCCGTTAGTTGCTGTGAGATGCACGCTATGATTGCGTTAATCGTATATTCTTCTTGGTATAAAATATTTAATTTCGTCTACTTTTCTGGTTTATTCATGAAGCTTTTTCTTATTCCAATCTTCTTTTATGCGTTAAATACTATCCGGATACACGTTATACATTATATTAGGAAGATAAGCTTTCTTTAATTAGTAAATACAGTTATTTTTAATTTCAAATTGTCATTGGTGATTAATGTTGAAGTTTATATTGCCTACAAAAAGTCGCAGATGAGAGAAGGCGTACCTATACGTACTTCTTCATTTATCATTCATTCATTCTTTATCATTCTTTGGTGAGACAGGTACCTCATGGAGGACGTTACCCTGAATATGAGTGTGATGATCGTGATGATAGTGGCGCGATCTTGTAGCCTTGTTACTGACTAAGGTTGGCACGTTCCTTAGACAGGACTGTTAATTAATAGCTCAACAGCCAATGGCAGCTGTTGATATTTTTATATCAAAAAAGCAGCATCTTCAATAATAATTAACTCTTCTCTGATTTTCTAAAACTTTTCTGTGATGAAATAAAGTCCTTTCAATAACTTTTGAAATTTATTACCAGGCTTGGAATGGTTTTGCTCTGTTCTGGTCAGCTTTGGGTACATCAGTAACTCTTCCAATTATAATAAACTCATCTACAATTAATTTGATTTTAATACTTCTTTGAAACCTGTTTTTTTTGTTTCTTTAAAAAATAAGCTTTTAGGTTAGCTAAGGACTAAGGTCAAATACATGTCTAATATTCAATTAGTTAAAATTGTTCGTAAGTGCTCCTTATCCCGTAAATATTATTTTGAAAAATTACATTAACTCAGATGCCATTTCATTATTTGGTTTTTACTAAGTTATTTTCTAAAATTAAACTCTCCCTTTTCTCTAAATAAATCACCTTTTCGAATAAAATACACTCACTTAAGTTATTATTATCTGAATAAGCCGTAATATTTTCATATACTCCACTTTTTTGTGTTTCATTTACGTATCCCCTCTATCACGTCTCTTACTTCACTATTTTCCATTTATTAGGCGGGGATTATTTCTCCTTTGTTTTCAATCACCGTCGGTTCTGCTGATTATGGTGGCGGCACCAACGCGCTACGCATGACAGACTGACCCGTCACCCTGTCATTCGATGATTGTTCAATTCGATATATCGGTACTCAATCGAGGTTTGATCGATATATCAAACCAATGTGATTATCGGCTATCGATGGTTACTTCCTCACCTTACCCGACAACCCTGGTTAAAAGGGATTGTGATTTTTATGTAACCAGTGTCGGCCTTACAAAGTGCGAGGCCCAGGAAATAAATGTTTGTGAGGCCTTTTCATCCCAAATAATCCCCCCCCCCCCAAATTAAGATCTCCAAGAAATTACCGATCTCTTGATCGCTAATTGACCAGTGAATGACTAATCTCTTATGGCTGAATAAATGTAAAAAAATTCAAAAATCAGCTGACAACAATGAATAAGTCAGCTGAGAGTCTGAGAGCATAAATAATATATAGTAAATGACCGCAAGTGAATGACCGCGAGGTTTCCCCTGGTCATTCTCTGGTTTTCCCCTAGTTACATTCCTATTTGTGACCTAACTCAGTAATAATTAACTATAAAATGTAGAGCAATAAAACTTAGTTTAAATTGTATGACAGTATGTTAAATATTATTAAATTATAACATTTTAAAAATATTCATCAAATACAGAAGAATGTAAATCAGTTCAGTTAAGCATTGCAGGGATAGTCACTATATCAGGAAACATCAAAATCAAAGACCCTCGACACTCAATATTAAATACAGTACACCTCGGATTATCCGGACCTCACATTATCCGGATCCCGGATTATCCGGACCGGTCCATCCAAGAAATTGAAAAATTAAAATACGGCAAAAACGTTATATTAGTGAGTTTCAAATGAAATTTGCCTTTTAAAATTAAAATGCAAATATAATACATTACCGTAGGCATTTGGAATCTCAATAGTTGAAGGAGACTTATTGCCTAAGCAGTACATTACGGATTTTCGTGAACATAGTTTTCTGGTTTGTTACTTGGGGCGCTAGCAGTAATCAGCAAAGGCGTAGCGCACGACAATTTTGCAAGCTAATTGCTGTGACTTGATGTGTCACGTTATTTTTTTTAGAAGAGTTAATGTATTAAGTTTTGAGTTACTTGAAGTTTTGTCATGATTATTCCAAGTTTGAGATATATGCTTTGAGTTATAATTATTAATTCTTAACACTTAAAATATTTTAATCTGGTCATTTTTAGGTTTGAAATAAAAATTTAAAACCTCAACCAAACGGTAAAAGTTAACATTATGTTCTTATGACTAATAGTGAAGTTTAGTTCTTAAATTTGTTTCAAAATTAATTCCCGGGAAAATTTGAAAGACTAACATGTTGTAACTGCCTTGATTCGCCGTTTGCAATATCAATTTAGCAGGGGCTAAGGTACGCGATCGCTATTTAGGCGATATTGTAATGACCTCAGATTATCCAGATTTTTTGTTATTCAGATCGGTGTTCCACCACATTAATCCGGATAATCCGAGGTGTACTGTATATTTAAAAAGTAAAATCGACTTCAAAAATGTTAACCAATGACAGATTATTTTTGAATAATATTCCAGGGCTGGTTTGATGCTTATTTATAATTAGTTAGACCTAGATTAAAGTAAACGCTTTATTCAGGGCTTTTTTAAGCAAAAAGGTTATTCTCTGGGGGTGATCCCTCGCTGGTGGAAGATGTTCTGTGCTCCCTAGATTCAATCAATTTCTTGGGCATTTTGGACCTAGATGTAAAACGTTCCCATGCAGATAACAAACAAGTAAGCAAACAGCAATTACGCTGACATAGGGAGTAAGTTTCAATTCAGGGCATAAATTGCCCTCTTTGACCCAGAAACCCTAAATGTTGGGCTTTTTGCCTCAAAACAGAGGGATAAGGGCGTTCCAGTTAAATCCCCCAACTAATTTGCCAATCAGATCACAGAAATTCAAAGGAAAATGAATTATAGTGAATGCAGCCGCTGGAGTGTAAAAACCTCCTTGCTGTGTTTGGTGAATTCACAATTTTGTAGTTAGACCGATTATTTTTGGTGTTATAATTTAGGGAGAATACTTAACACGTTAGTTTTTCTTTTTTTTTATTTCCTAAAGGCTTGCTTAAGGAGGTATTCATCCCCCAGTCTTAATTCAGGGGTTCCAATCTATTTTTCATGAACCAATTTTTAAATTTTTTATGAACTTATCTTAAGATATCATAGAAAGAAATCTTCCTTAATTACCCCCCGAATGAATTTAACCCCGAAATAATATGCCCTGGAGGCAATATGCAGGTCATGCAAATATTCTTCCTCTATTCCACTAAGTTCATTTGTAGATTACCCTAGCAAGATTCTGCTTAATTTTGCTATGTTTAATAATTTAGTTTAGGATAAAATAAGAACTCAAATTGTAATTAAAAAGAAAATATATTTTTGTATATTTTCAAAATATTATTTTATCAGTAGAGAAATTAATGCTCCAAAGCAACATACAATATACAATAAACAACATAGATAAAACCCAGGCTCAATGTTCATTTATGTTTGTGAAGTGTGCTCAATTGACAAAGCCGAATACACCTGAAGATTCATTAAAATGTAGAAAATTAAATTCAAAGAATCAATGCACTTTTCAATTTTTAAAATATAAACTAATAACTTATCCTACTATTGATTTTTACTTCGAGTTAGCGTGAGAGAAAAGATATTCTGATGTTCTTACAATTCATAAAACTAAAAACAAGAACCTTTTTTTTTACCACTCCAATCATAGTGCTACACAGAAAAACTGAAACTGTAGTTTGTTCCGTCGTTTCAAATTGTTTTTCCTTCTATTGTAAAGTTAACAGGTTAGAGTTATTTAACAATATTAACTTTTTTGGTTTCATAGAATGTAAAAATAAGAATATAAACTAAAGAAATGCTGTAGTTGTAGATCTACATTATCGATTGAAATTGCAAAATTGTTTCAATCTTTAATCTTTAACCAAAGACTTGGATATCCAAAAATAATTTCATTCATTTATTTTGCTAAAACAAGACATGTTTTAAGGGACTTATAACAGTTTTTATCTTTACACTTAGTGAAAGTTTATTTACCTGAAATTCTGATTGTAAAATCACTGGGTTAAGAGTAAATTTTTTAAGAAGCAACCATGAGATTGGGATTTTATACATCACAAATTAAAAATATACAAAAATAATTTTTGTTTGTTTGTTGGAAATTACCAAATAGTAAGTTAATGTTTTTCAACTATTTTAGAAGTAAGATAGAATAAATTTAATCTTTTAGTACGAATTTTGAAAAAGTTAAGACATTGGTAATTTTTTAGGTTGCAACAATATTTTAATTTTTATAATTTATCATAACCCAACAATTTTAAATATAATTTTATACAATAGCACAAAAGAATTTCAGGAATTTCAGGAATGTTTAGAATTTAATACATGATGATCAGTTTCCCAAAATTAAATTAAATTAATTTTATTATTGATGAGCTAGTCAAAAATGTCGATTACTATATTCTTGCTGTTCTTCTCTATTTCTTTTCTTACTTTTTCAGATTTCATCTTGGAACCTCATTACAAAAACATTATGGCAGGTCTCACCCACAATTCTTTCAATAATGTGACGTTACAGATGAAATCACAAAGCATGGGAGCAGTTTTTTTATTTTTTTTTTACAGTTGTCCTATAAAACTAAAACAATATACTAAAACCTAGTTTAACATTTATAAACCCTTTCAGTGGCAGGAAATAACTTAAAATTATTCTTTAAAAATGCAAGAAAAAATTTGTGTTGATACATTTAAAATGGAAATTTTGAATTAGTTTATGAAAACCAAAATACAATTTTGTATACTTTGACTTATGGATTGCAATCAAAAATTATTTTTAAATACTCAAGAAGTAAGAAATCAGTGATTTTAGAATGGGCTCTCAACAGAACTATTGAATGTTGCATAAAGACAGTCATAAACATGTTTTATGCTTGAAAGTCCTCGTCATATACTGGAACTAAAAGGGTTAATACTTACTAATACAGTTTATTATATATAAAGCAAGTTATTCATTTAAAAAATACAAAACTGAAAATCTAGCTTGATTATTAACTGTATCTTGACATACACATATTTTTACCACGTTGCAAAATATCCTGAAACAAAAACCTTTAGTTTATAAATGTATAAAGTGTTGAAATATATATATATTTACTTTTGAGGAAAAAATCATAATAAAAAATAATATTTGAAATCAATAAACTACTTAGAAACCAAGAAAGAACATTACTGGATTTTTTAAATTTAGAATTTAGATCAAATTCATAAAACTTTATCTCTTATTTCTTTTGAACCATCTTTAAATCACCACTTGAAATTCCTTCCAGAAATGTTTCCCACCCGGAAACATAGGCCAGATAATCCACTTTGTCGTTGAAGAAAAGTCAGTTTTCCTGCAAAGCTTAACCTCAAGAAGTTATTTGCAGATACCTCTCTACTTCAAACGGCTACAATGAAAGCCCATGCAGTTTAATGAGAGTGGTGTTTCAAGAATCTCATTTTTCTTCCATCAGCAGACATGAACCCACCACCAGCCTTGAACAGGGGAGGGCGGGAGGGGCTTGAACACTCCCTTGTCGATGTGTCCAAAGCCACCACCTCCACACAGTCGACCACTCTCTTGCTGCTGTACCATAAAAAACCCTCTCCAAATCCATCAGTCTTCTCACATTTCTTAATACTCTCAATGGAAAGTCTTTCACAAAGTATTAGAAATAAAAAAATTATAATTAATAAAAATCCATGAAATGCTAATCTTTCTTGGTTTCTTTCAGTAGTTAAACCTAGCAAAAAATTAAGTTTGTATAACCGGGTTTCAGCATGTGATTATAAATAAATAAAGAAATGTGTATCAAATAACAATTACTGCGTAGATAAATAACAGAAAGACAAATCCTGAAACCTTGATAAAATCTTTAATATTTTATCTCTACGGTATTTCCTCAATGTTATCAACTTCAAATTTAATGAATGAAAATAATTCTTCCGGATCGTAGAGAGCTTTGGTTTAACAAGCAGGCAAAAACTAAATGTAAACTTTTAATATATTTAAGATTGGAAAACCTTCATAAATATTGATAAAATTGGTTGTATTATCAAAAATGTTAAACAGAAATAACAAATTATGAAAATTTGGAAAATTTAAATGTTTTAGCAACTAAAGTTATAGTAAAACAAACTTGAATCATACAGAAAGATTTTTTTTTGTTATACACAGACTTATAGTAGTACATAGAATTTGTACTTACACTTTTCAAGTCGTTAAATAATATTTTAAAACTTTTACTTTCAACTAAACACATGACCACTAAAAGCTTTTGATGAGATATGAAATAAATATAAATTCATTTAATATCCCAGCAAGAGCTAATACTTAAATGACTACCGGGAGAAAAATCAACTGTATTAAAAGAGTAAAATATCAATGATTGGAATAAATCTATACCAAGAATTTAATTGTATTTAAGGAATGGTCACAACACGTACAAATAAGCAGGTTCAGGAAGCAAATATTTTTATAATACAAATTTTGTACCGTGCTATAGAAAGATAAAAAATGTATTGTTAGCATACAAAATGTGTTTTATTGTATTTTTTATTTTGATTTCAGTTGATCTTTCTTCAAAACAACAGTTTTCTTAGTAACAACAGAATTCACTGAGTACATACACTAGCCTGCTGTACATCCTTAAAACACTTTAACTGCAATAGAAACAAAATCCTATTTATATTTTACATTATTCTGTAAACAAATATTACACACTAAAAAACATACCTTATAAAAAACCTCAAATTCAAGTAAATAATTTAGAAGAGTTTAGTGGCAAATGAAATTATTTATTAAATTTTCACATAAAATGTGAAATAAAATGTGATTGCCAGTGATGATGTGTAAAGCATATAGACATAGAAAAAAGTGCATTGATTCATGATAAGGATACCCGTAAATGTTAACAATAGGTACATTGGCCTATTTATTTAGATATATATAAAGTCCAAATCACCCGTAACTTTTGAGAAAACCGCAGGTCTGACATCCATCAACCCTGTACTTCAAAGAAGGCTTCGGTGAGAAAATTAAAGGGCTGAAAGCTGATGCATTTATTTTTAATTACAATCAACTGTTTACTTTTTAACAGCGAAGCGGGACACCCTCAGCAAGTTATAAATAAATAGGCAAAAATATAACTGTATTAGTACATCTAAAACATAAAGAAGGCCCAATTTATATTTATGAAACTTGGCTGAACTCATATGTGAACCGTGGGGTAAGGAAAAAAGGAAGGTGTGTGCAGTCAGCTGGTGTGACTTAGTTTGGCTCAAGCAACTAGCGCTTATGCAGACTACAATGCAAACCAGTTAAAAACTCAATAAAAATATTCATGTGTACGGTCTTAGTTCAGCTTTCATACTGCAAGGTCCGCTAGTTGCATGAGCCCTAATAGGTCATAACAGCTGACTGTACACACCCCTTTCTTTTTTCTTTACACCATGTATATGAATGCATATCAGTACAGAAGATAAGTTAACTGTTTAAGTTTCATATTAATAAAAGATGTTTCAAATAAACAAATTTTGACTCAAAACAAACATTTAACCTGGGTGAAATTAAGATTCTGTTTGAGCAGGTACAATAAAATTTCAACATGTAAAATTTCCTTACATTTTTATCAAGACATCTTCACCTTTAGCTAAAGTAATATTGTGCCCATCAAAATAAAACAAAGATGGATCCAATCACTGCAATGCTTCAATCTTAAATAACTAATATCATCAAGTATTCACTATACCTCTAACAAACTGTACACAAGGAATGTACTTGACTGAATATTTTGAAACAAAAATACAAGCAAAAACACAAAAAATCATTGTGAAGTGCTTGAGAAATAAATATGACTATTGTAAATTTAGACATACAAAAGTGAAGAAATTGGCAGTATTTTTTATTATGAAAGAAACTACATCACGATAACTAAGGCTGTACAATATTTACAACTAATGACTAACACTATTTCACCTTACAGAATATGGGGCACACAACAAAAATGAACATTTACACTTTAAATGTACCCAAATTAATTTACTGAATTATCTTTCCATAAAAAGGGTTACAAAAGGACAGAATCCGTTGTTCATTTGATGAACGCCTCTGGTGGAATTTTTCCTTGCTTCTGAAGTTCACTGAAGATAAACACAGCTCTGTCAAAGTCCCAGTTGTTCTCACTCAAGCACCTAGTAAAAAATATATTTGATGACAATCGAGAGACCTACAGTTATTTCTGGTAAACAAACCGAAAGATAAGGATATTGGGCCAATCAAAAAATAAAATAACAATCACAATGTAAAGTACCCCAATTGATTTTTTCTTTGACAAAACTAAGGCATATTTGTTAATATGTACTATCAGAGGAAGGTGGAGGTGGTATAATTTATTTCTGCAATAGCAACAGAACAGTTGTTGATGAAAAGCTTTTGACTCAGAGGGATTACATTCAAGTGAGTGAAGGGTTCAGCAGCTTTAGTATAAGAGCCAAATAAATTTACTTAAATGTAAATTCATCAAATTATACAATGGCACACCTCAAAAATATATTAAATTACCAGAAAGAAGATTTCAAGTAAAATTACTTTCTGAAAAGTAAACTTTCAAGTAAAAGTGGTTCAAGTAAACTTTCTTACTGAAAAGTGCTCCTCAAACTAGAAGAAAGAAGAACATAAATACTGGACGAGATTAAAATGAAATAATAACTGTTCATTATGAATAAGGTTAATCTAGAGTCGTCATGATTTTTTTATAATCCCTAATACAATAAAAATTGATTTATCAATATTATCTGAAAAGTTATCAAGCGATCACTTGGATACACAAAAGTAATTCACATTTTGATTCACTGACCACTTTCCAAGAATTTTTCCTCCTATCCTCTGAAGAAGCGTCCCAAAAGAACAAAATATCAGCAAATTTTAAGTTTGTTTTTCCAAGAACTGACTTGAACGTTGTTTCTCAAATGAGCTACCTGAATACTGTCAAACTGAGTTTACTTGCAATGCAGTAAGATTCCTTGGCTTTTTTGACTTTAAGTGCCCTATCCAGAATTTCTGGAACAAACCAGGTGAAAAACATCCTTAACTTACTTCTCTGAAAACTGCAGGTTCATGCCGGACTGTAGGGCGAGGGCGGAGACCATCTGTTGCTGAGTGGCGACGTCGGGGACCAGAGGGACCGAGGGACCGGGGGCCACGACAGGGACCGCCCCCGCCACTGGGGGCGCCACCACGGGGGCCACCGGCTGCGGGGGCTTGAATGCTGCCTGCACGAGGAGACAAGAGAAAAGTAAGAACAATTTCCTAATATTAATCTTTTTTAGTCAAGAAACAATTGGGTATGAAATATATGGATTGATAATTTATAACGATTTCAACATCAAATTAAATTTACTACTCGGGTGGCCGAGTGGTTAAAGTTCCCGCTTCATAAAAATACCAAGTCTTGACCAGATCTAAAAGTGGACTCAGATGTCACTTATAAATGCTCTATGAATTAAATAATGATGATGGTAAAAAATTAATTTAAGGTAATAACATGACACAAGTTTGAACAGTTCCCAATCAAAAATAAAAAAGATCAAACCTAGCATTACATACACACACTATAAAATAAAAGATGGGATTTTGAACGAGAATGTCATAGCTTTGATCAAGCTTTACATAAAAATTATGTAGATGGTCGGTCAAAAGACAATTAGCCTAACAAATGCAAGACAAAATTTGGAGCCTGCACATGCCTACCTATCCATCAGAAACTTACTTGTCCTTTAATTTAAATTTTTTACCCAAGATTTGTTTTAAAAGGAAAGACATTAAGAATTTAACTGGATTTTGGATGTTCAGCCTCAGCTGATTTCTCCCCAAAAATTACACCCAGAAAAATCAATCCCTTTCAATAAATTTTAAGTAGTGCTTATGCAATATTCCTGCAATTAAAGTAAAGCCCAATAGAGCTGAAAGGCCAAGCCAAGGTCAAGCTTTTAAACCGATCAGCTGTTTTTTAAGCTTACGTCAAATGAGCCCAGCATCAGCTGGTCTGCTTTAAAACTATCTATACTCGCCAGATCTATTAGACCTGACTTTAGTCACTTTGTTTTTAAGGTAAGTTAAGGTATACTTTTTGCAACGAAATACCTTGACTTGGTCGGAGGTGGCCGGACTGATGTGTAACAGTTCATTGATGATACAGAAGCCGGCTCCCACGGGAACGATGACGAACGACCGCTGGAACGACCGCAGCGGCTTCTTCTGCCCCACCTCTCGGAACACTCCGCTGACGGACATCATCATGATTGTTGGCTGCGGACAAAGAATTCGCCTTAAAAATAATTCTGATATTTACTACAGTTTTGGTCTTAAAGATCTAATGTTACAAGAAATATTACAGTTATTCTCCTTTAGTTTTTTACAGTTTTCTTCATGGAAAATCTAAAAACGGGCTTTTCTTAGAATAAACCTTGCTTGATATCAGAGTCGATCTTAGAGCCAAGAAAAAGTTCATTTCAAGGTTTTTTTTCTCCTGGAATTACAATGAATAATTCTTTAGATATGATTAAAGAATGTGATTTTTTCTAATCAAAGAATGTAGAAAATTTAATGTAGTCATACTGTAGATCCTCTGACTTTAACTGTTAGTCTTTAACAAATTCATAATGTTAAATTTGATATAACTAAATTAGGGGTTTGCGATTAGACTATTTTTAAAGTAGAGCAATTTCAGAGATAATAGTTAGGTCATCTTTAATATGCCTTCGTAGGCTAACTGAATATTTAATTAAAATACCAGCCTAATTATAACTCACCTGGGTACATTGAAATTTAACAAAATAGGTTTCTCAAACATTTTTGAAAAGAATCAAATTATATTATTACTAACAAAAAAAACTTTTCAAAGTAAATACATATGAGGTTTTAACGATAGCGGTTAAAGATGAATTTAACGGCCTTGAGATTAGATCACACTTACAGATTTAGGTACACTGGCAGGAGTATCAAGTATCAGGCCAAACTTGCAATCTTGATACTTGTAGTAGTATAAACTTGGCTCGAAAAGAAAAAACTTGGTAATCGAGTACTCCCACATCCATAAACTGAATACACAATGCAATCAACCAGAAGGTAAAAACAATCTTTTCTCCAAGACCTAGCGAAAGTGAGTAACCAAACAATAATTGTACATTTACAGGTTGTACTGACCGTAAATATAGAGCAGTCGACAACCAGCGACGCAGGGTCGTGCTCAGTTCTCGGCAGAGAGGTCAGGTAAGCTACGATGTTGGCCTTGCCCTTCCTCAGCAGACGTTTGCGTTTCTCTGGGTTGTGAACCACCAGCAGGTTTCTGCTGTCCTCGACGTATGGTGCCATACTGCAAATAGGAAATGTAATGTTACTGTAGGCTGTGCAAAGAGTTAAATTGGATAGTTGGGGCTTATTTGCTTTGTGAGAAGACATAAGTAACATCCTGATTGATTAATAATTCACCAATTAGGCCGAATGATTATGAAGGAATGTATTATCATAGAAAAATAAACAGGAACAGAAGCGCCACGGGATAGGGAAAAAGCGTTCGCGCTAGGACGTGGTATTATCCAAAATGTAGGGGCTGGCGCGGAGTCTAAGTCAGGGTTACGGCGAGCCTTGTTGCCATATCGGGCAGCGCGGGATTCCCAATTTCCCACAAGGAGGCAGCCTTCCTCCCCGCGCCAGCTTATCACTGCCTCGCTGCCAACCTGACCCGCGCTCTTCTTCCGTTTCCGTGCCGTTCATTACTCAAGAGACAGAGCAAACTGAAGCTGTCTGTCTTAACTAGCTGTCGAATATATATGGGTGTTTCCACCCAACGAACATATATACAGGGTGAATCTTCTAAGCCGTCCACAACAGATTGTAGGCGAACGGCTTGACAAAGAAAGACGAAACAAAATCATTTCCCACTAATTCATACAAAAAGGAACAAAGTAAACATATTTTGACCTTTTTGAAATACAACGTATTCCAAAAACCGGAGGTCATGGATTCGAATCTCAGAATTTTTGAAATGTAAACATATGTCATGTTATGCATCATTTTAAAGCTGTAAACATGACGAACAATTCCGTGAAAACAGAACGTATTTATCTTTATTTATTACAAAATGGCGGCCATTTTCGTGAACAATTTTCGTTTTTACGGAATACCTTGTGTCTAGAGAACTACAAAACACATTTTTGCTCTGTTTACAAATTATTAATCATCGTAAATTCAGCTTTAATTTGATATACGTCATACCAACATTTAGAAAATAAAAGTTTTTGACAGTACATTTTATTTTGTTTTAGTGCTGGTAGCCCTGAAAGTAAAAAAATGTTAATGGCAGCATATGTCAAATACCATATCATTTTACAGGTCTTGCAAAGACCAAAAACTTTTTAGTTTACACCTAGCTACTATCTATGGTGCTTTTGTAGACATAAGCAAAAAAAACTCCACTTTATCGTATAAAGCCCTTGTTAAATGTGCAGTACTTATGTTTAATGGATGCAAATTTAAATGCCCTAAAGACTACACATTTAGCATGGGCTTTATATAATAAAATGGAGTTTTTTGCTTATAGCTACAAAACCACTAAAGATAGGAGGTAGGTTTAGGTAAGTTAAAAAGTTGTTGGTGTTTGCAAGACCTCTAAAATGATGTGTGCTTTTTGACATATGCTGCCATTTAAATATTTTGGTTTTCAAAGCTACCAACATTAAAACAAAATAAAATGTATTGTCAAAAACTTTTATTTTATAAATGTTGGCATGTTGTATATCAAAATAAAGCTGTGTGTTAGAGGATTAATAATTACAACAGAACATAAAATATGTTTTGTGGTTCTCGAGATAGAGGGTATTCCGTATATACCAACATTTTTTAAGAAAATGGCCGCCATTTTGAAATGAATAAAGATAAATGCTACTTAAACATTTTTAAAATTGAATGTAAAATTGTCGAAAAAAATAAATTCCACATTTCGGGATCGAAAATACGACCTTAGGCGTATGAAGTCGCCGCTGCGACCTCTACACAACATTCAGTTACCTGACAAGTCAATGAGCGAATACAACGTCCTACCTGACCTAAAAACTGAGTACTTGTTTGTTTAAACAAATAGAAAGAATTTCTCGATTGTTTTCGATGATTTTTTCACCTAACTATATAAGACAATCAGTCATTTCGAGTAATTTGTTTGGCAATTGACAAAATTCAGTACTTGGGTGTTGCAACAACGCCGGTCCTAATAAATGTGATTTCGAGCCCAGATTATTACTGATTTAAAAATCAGGCCATACAGTACAAAAAAATGTATTTTGTTAAAAAAAGGGAAATATCATAAAATAAAATGATTTAAATAGTTACTGAAAAGGCTGTACTTACTAGAATTCATTACCCATCCCATATGGAAAAATTATATATTTAAATATATTTAAAATATATTTAAAAGGACCAAAATATATATAAAATATATTATCAAATATATATTATTTTAGTTTATGTTTAAAATATATTTGAAATATTTCTCAGGATGTATTTCAAATATATTTAATGAAATATATTTAAGGAATATATTTTGAAATATATAATATATATATTTCAATTCAAGTAAGAGTATATATTATGAAATACTGTTAGTGAAATATATTTGAAATATATTCTTGCATATATTTCAAATATATTTAGTGAAATATATTTTTGAAATATATTTTGCAACACATTACGAATATATTAAAACTGAAGTAAGACATATATATTACGAAATATTGTTAGTGAAATATATTTTAAATATATTTGTGTATATATTTAAAATATATTTAATGAAATATATTTTTGAAATATATTTTGCAATACATTACAAATATAATAAAAGTGAAGTAAGACGAATATATTATGAAATACTGTTAGTGATATATATTTTAAATATATTCTTGTATATATATAAAATATATTTAATGAAATACATTTTGCAATATATTACAAATATATTAAAACTAAAGTAAGACATATATATTACAAAATACCGTTAGTGATATATATTTTAAATATATTAACACCATATATATTTTATAACATATAATTATGAATACCGGGTGTCTCATGTAAAGTGAATCAATAGCTAACTTTTTATTATAAATCTGGCAAAGAACTTCTTATGGGGCACTTCCCTTGATTTTTAACGCTGGTTTTTGGAGTCACTTCGAAAATTAAAAATATGGCCACCATTTTCCAATATGGTGGACAACTTTGATTTTTCTTATGGAACACCCTATATTTTAGGGTGTTTTTTGGGTTTTACGCTTAATTTTAAGAACTTTAACCTTTATTATTTTTTCCTAAGCCCAATAGTTGAGGAGGTATGAACAGTTAAAGTTCGATTTTTTCTTATTTAAAATGCATTGGGACATTTTTGGTAGTCTGTATATCGAAAACGGTTGGGTTTAATACAAAATACAAAAGAATAAAAGTGCCTAAAATGTTAGTTTAGTTGAGTTTTAACTATAAAATAATTTTAGTCGAGATTTAATCGTGGAAATGTGTTAGTTTAAATATGATTTTACTCCATATGATTTTTTTTTTAATTCATGGAATGACACAGTTAAACGGACACAATACATTTTAAATGGGGAAAAATGAAACTTTAACTGCTCATATCTCCTGAACCATTGAGTTTAGGAAAAAATAGAAAGAATAAAAAGTTCCTAAAATTAGGCGTAATAGTTAGGAATATGTCCTAAGTTCCTAAATTAGGACATAAAAGGAGGTGGAATATCGTTACGATGTTGCTGTGCCGCCAAAATAGCCCATTTTGAACTTTATGAAATTGCTAAAGAAAAATTCAAAATGCAATCTTTTAATCATGTATAAAACAGTTACATAAGCTTATTGTTTCATAACAATATTTTGCCTCAAAACCCTGAAGTTCTTTTATAGATACCCTAACATAATTACCAAACATACATAATACATGAAGTAAACATAATTACATAATATGAAATAAACATAATTACACGAATATAGATGAAAACTTAAAAGTACTGACCAGAATGTACTCATATAAAAATGACAAAGAAAAATTACATGTAAAATAATTGATATTTCTTAGTCAATTTTTATGCAATCCTATACTATATTAGATGTTTTATATTTAACGAAACGCTATTGAAATACATCTCAATATATTGTCACCCAACACATAAAGTAATGCCCAATGCTAAATCAGATTATGTACGATTAACAAAGCATCTACTGTATGAGACTTTTAAAATTGCGGAAGTAAAAATAGCATATGGAACTAAAAAATAATAATAATACATTTGATTTATAAGCGATCACAAGCAACAGCAGAAAAGAAAAAAGATGACTTGATGAAAGCAGGGGAGTGTATAAACTTAAATGTTGGAACTGCGATGCGGTAACATCTATTTTGGACAAACTTTAGAATAAATTTTCATTTAAGATACAAAGAACATTTACAGTCTTCACCAACTCCTATGATAAACTTTAAGTACGCAACGTGCGTTAGATACAACAGCAACTATTTAATTACTGAATGCTGTCCATTAAAAATAGTCTTGTGTTACAACGCAAAAGCGTTGAAACTCCAACTCCAAAAGGAATCAGCGTTCCCAATCAGTTTTAGATCCTAAGTTGCGCCGTGTCACCCATGAGTCGAATTAGCCGAGTGGGTTAAGCCGTAGGTTAGGTTAGGATAGGAAATAGGCGCTTAGGATAGGCAGAGCAAAGGTCCGGGGTTCGAATCCCATCGGGGTCGCCCTTTTTTTGTTCATGAAAATCAAATGTAAGGCTAATATTATATATTTACATATCAATTTAATAATTTTTTTAAGAGTTTTGACATTTAAATTGAAATAAATCATATTTTGAATAATATTTTGAAATATAAATGAAATATATTTATAATATATTTTTATTTCAAACAACAATATATTTACCTAAATATATTACAAATATAAAATAATATATTATTAACAACAAACAATAATATAATTTAAATATATTTTATATATATTAAATATATAAATATATATTTAGTAAATATATAATTATATCTTTCTGGGTCCCATAATTTGTATATTTAAATATATTTCAATATATATTTCAAATATATGACGTTTTATTCTAAAATATATTATTATATATTTTTAAAAATATATTTTAAATATATATTTTTCCATATGGGATTCATGTGACAGATGTTTTGGAAATCTAAACATTCGTAGATCCTATCCTTTTCTTATGCGAATTTTTACATTTTCTGTAACTACAAACTGTTGTAGTCTTTCGCTCCATGAAATTACACTCACTCTGGCGTTGAAACTATTATAACTCACAAAACATACAGAGGCGGATTTGGAAATTTGCCGCCCCTGGGCTATACATGCGGAGTAGGGCCGGCGGCGGGATTTCCAGCTCGGCAAAACTGGTGACCTTTTTTTTTTACTTCCGGCCCCTACACAAGGCTATTTCTAGGGGGGGTTGTGACTTCTCTCTCTAATTTGCCGCCCTGGGCTATAGCCCTTTAAGCCCATATGTAAATCCACCCCTGAAAACATACGACCTCTTGGAACTATATTTAGGGCTGCCATACGTCCCGGTTTGACCGGTACAATCCCGATATTTTGCTCTTGTCCCGGTGTCCCGGCCGGTTTTCATGATGTCCCGGTCAATTTTTAAATTGCGTACTATGTCATTAAATCATTAACTCCGTTAGTTTAACAAGTTAGCTGCGGTGCTGAACGGCTTACAAAAAGCAAATAGTCGACTGAAAGTTAACTTTGTAAGGTATCTCTTGCTCAGAATTTTATGCAACAATTGAAAAAGAACAAAAACGTTTTAGAAAGAAAGTTCATACCAGTGCGAATGAATGGTTTGGGAGCAGCAGTGGAAATTGTTAAATCCCAACAATAACGAGAAAAAATTATATATCTATATTATTAATAGTATATTTCGCAACAAGGGCCGAAAATGAGGTTTTGCAGGCTCGAGATCGTCTCGAATTTGAAACGATCGAGAGCTGCAAAACCCTTTCGGCCGAGGTGCGAACGCTATTTTTCATCACACTATACACAATGAAATATACCCTAAATAATTAAAAAAAACTGATTATTATTTGACTCACTTGAAAACAAAACACAGCTATGACAATCATATGATCGCAATTATCCTGTCTTGAATGCCGTATAATTTTGTGATGTTCTGACGTTGTTTCAAGCAAATAAACTATCAGCTGACTTTCGGCCCTAGGGCCCCCAACATTTTCGGTCCTGTAGCGGCAAACGGTGTGTTTCGGTCCGCGTTTGACGTTTGTAAAACAGGTGATTTCGTCGTAGTGTGGTGAAAAAGAATTTCTGGGGTTTTGTAAAGAGCAAATCGACCCCTAAAAATATATTTTTCTATGCATATTTGGTATGAAATTAAAGCTATTACTCTCTAGATGTGCCTTTTGTTGTTTTGGAAAATATCGCAATATCGCATAGAATGCCTTCGTACAGGAGGCTTTTGAAATTTCAGCAAAAGTGCTACTATCTGTTGTAAAACCTGTGAACTTTTTCAATTCACATTTGTTTATAACAAAGCAGATGGTCAAGATTTTAAATAGTTACACAGTTATAACACAGAATGCAGAGCTAGCAAGTCAATTAATATTGATCAACATTATGATTTTGATATCTTAAAACACAGAGGTTTTTATAAGACAACAGAAAATAATCTATTTTCATCATAAGGAAGAGTTATCTACTCTGTTGAAACCAAGACCAGTCTGTTATCATTTTAATTTTTCAGTATTTCTTTTCTAAAAAAGAATAAGTAAGTTACAGTTGTAACATAGAAGGTGCTTTTGAGGTGGATCTTTCTAACAAACCATTGATGCATATTGCAACGTTGGGATTTTGAAAATATCAATATTAGTTGAAGATGCATCTAAAATAAATCTAGATTTAAAACACATTATGAGTGTAAAACCTTGATTATGTAAATTTACTTGGAACGCGGAGGATATTTAAGTGATTACGATCAGCATGCATATTTTACCTCAATTTTTAAATGCACCAATACCAATGCACCTATTTAATTTAGGAATTTCGTAGGAAGTTAGGATGTTTGCACAGTTTTAATTTGCCGAACATGTATTTGAGATATAAAACAAAAAGCAAAATATGTTTGGAAATGTAATTCCTTGACCGTAATTTGTATTTACGCCGAATGAAAATTTTATAAATGTTATCCAGAGTTTAGTTTTGTCGGTGTGGTTTGTACACCTTCTTACCGATTGTTGTTAAGACCACATTGATTAATAGACTGACGAGTCGATGTTGACTAGAAATAAAATACAGATTCATTACTTTGGAAAAACCTTCAAAACAAAGGCAAGAAGAAGCGCTAAGCAATGAAGCTCCATGTAAATTAACCCACATATTATGAAAATGAAAGATGTTCTACCAAAACAGCAAAGTCTAAAACATATAAGCTGAGGTGAAATAAATAAAATCCGGCAATTCTGTGAGGAATCTCTTATCTATATTGAAGTTTCAAATCTTAAAAAAATAGGTTAATTTCAAAAGTTTACTTTGATAAGAAGTTCGGCCACTGGTAATGTTATTACAGGAACGCAATGAATTTATCTAGAAAAAACGACGATCCACACACTTTCTAATTTTTTTTATTCTCCGTAAATCACCAACATGAAACCAAAGCATATTTTATCATGTTATTTTAAAGGCACGAAGTGACGCAGGCTGCTAGTGTAATTTTGTTTTATGTTATGTTCCATTTTCATAAAATGCATTTGTATTTTCCTTTGAATTAAAATTGATTTTCAGTATTGTTTCAAGTAATGAATTATTATCCTCATTAAAAATGTATTTACAGCTCAAAATTTCCCATGACAAAAATTGTATTGCCACTATACAAAAAGTAAAATTAGTTTTTTTCCGAATCGTTAAAACTTAAAATTTTGCTTTAAAACATTCATAAATTTTTACCAAGTCACAAGTTTATTCGAAAAGTAAAATTTACCTCATAGTATATTTACTTAAAAATGTATTTGTTTGGCTCATAATCTGGTTACAAAATAGGTCTGCTTGAAGTTAATTTTTACTGTAAAAATTAACTAGAATCAACCATTTTGCTCCAAATTTTTCAAAAATTTCCGGGCAATACGTTATTTGTGAGTACAGATGTACAGACATCTGTACGTTATCCGTGGACGTGTGAAAACGCTCGCGAAAAAACGATGGCAGACATTTTTCACCATCTCCTAGTCATCAGACTTATTCATAAGCAATTTGAGGAAACATTCCAAGAGAGATAGGAAAACACTTTTGACAAAAGCTATTGCATTGCTAAATGTTTGTAGTATCAATTCATGTAATGAGGGATATGTGTCAATGATGGGTCGGATATTTGAGTTTAAATTTATTTTTAATTATTTTTTTTAATCACAGTTTAGGTTATGGTAAATTAATTTATATTCTCAAATCTTAATGAATTAAATGTAATGATAATCATGAGTTATCACAATATAAATAGCATAAACAACAGTTAAAACAATACAATAACAAATAAGTTAGTAACGTAAACAAGCAATTTGATTTGCCTTTGAGTCCTATAATTACCAATAGTACTTGAAAGAGATATTTGTCATTAGTATTTTTCTGATTATTAATTTCACACGTGTTGATTCTATCATTGAAAAGTATGTCTGGACCACTGTGCGGCGCCCTGGTGCGGCGCAACGAGGGAATTTCTCCCTGGCCGGCTGAGTCGGCCGGCCAGCCGGCCAGAACGCTCAGCGTGGCAACGCTGCTTGGCCGGTTCGACTAGCAGCGACATCTATGATCTGGCCGGTTTTTTAACCAAAAAATTATTACAAATATTAACATTGCGTGGCGCTTCTGTTCCTGTTTATTTTTCTATGGTATTATGAACTTTTAAAAGATGACCTTAATATGATATTAATTAAAAATATACTATTGAAAAGGAAGCCTCAATTTAAAAATATGAATAAAATGTAATTTTCCTGCTTTTTACTACTTAAGGATTCCGTTTTATAATATATCTCAGGAACTGAATTTTATCAATTCTAATTACGTTGAAAAAGGCTGGGACAAATTGGTAGTTCAAAAAGGTTTCCAACCTCTAAAAAATATTTACTTAAAAATAAATGTATAACTTTGTGTATTCCAGCCTACAAAACAGTATCGACCAACTCCACAAAACTGAATTTTATAATATCCATTTCTTTTCTAACCTAAACAACAGTCAGTTCTTTCTGCTCATCCCTATAACTCTAGCAAATCATCTCACTGAAATTCCCTGACTTTCATACTGCACCAGTATTTTTACTTGACCAAAAAGGGAGAACATCCCGGGAAAATGACCAAAACCAAGTCTACAATTAATAAGTAAAAGCTTAGTAGCCTATAAATTACAACCTATTATATTATAAAATTAAAATATACATATCCAAAAATAATACAAATAAGGGTGTCTAATTTCACTTAAAATAAAATGCGTGTAAATTTTATGCACTCTGACATTGCTGTGGATAATTAAATTGATCTACAGGGTGTCTCTCACCTAAGGTGTTTCAAACGGACTGCGGACAAACTAGTGGTTCTACAAGGAAGAAAAAAAATCATTCCCCACTAAATCGACCCCAAGGAACAACTTAAAATATTTTTAAGCTTTTTAAAACACAGGGTGTTTCAAAAACCGGGGGTCACGGGTTCGAATCTCGGAATTTTCAAATGTAAACATATATCATGTTATGCATCATTTTAAAGCTCTAAACAAGACAAACAATTTGGTGAAGACAGAATTAATTTACCTTTATTCATTTCAAAATGGCGGCCGTTTCTGTGAAAAATGTTGGTATTTACGGTTTACCCTGTATCTTGAGAACCATAAAACATATTTTTATTATTTAATTTGTTGGACTTTTCCTATCGCTTCTAGTGTTTAAACTACACTACGTTTCGAGAGGTATTGAAACTCCTCTCGTTTTCAAGTGACCCTACTTAAAGTTACATTAACCTACTTATGTTTATTTAACCTACTTTTTTTGGGTTTTTTTGTTTTTTTGACATACAATTACATTCATCCAACATTCAACAGAAATCTCACTCACACAAAATTTCATACAAAACACATTAAACATACTTAATACAGAAAGAAAATTAAAACTAAAACATATTACATGATAAAGGGCACAGAAAATTAAAACAAAAACATATACCTTACTGCCGGCAATGCCTCCAAGCTGGCAGTGGCACGACACGCACACACGTCTACTCACACTCACATACGCAACTCGAATGGGTTGCGTATGTTACCCTTCGAGTTACAAATCCTTCGCTATTATGAATTTTAAAAATACAACATATTTTTGTTCTGTTTAAAAATTATTAATCATCTTAAAGTCAGCTTTAATTTGATATGCGACATGCCTACATTTAAAAAATAGAAGTTTTTGACAGTCAATTATGTATTTTGTTCTAATGTTGGTAGCCCTGAACATAAAAAAATTTAATGGCAGCATATGTCAAATAGCACATTATTTTACAGGTCTTGCAAATATCAACAACTTTTTAATTTAAACCTACCTCCTATCTTTAGTGGTTTTGTCCGGACTGCAGACAAAGAACTAGTAGTCCTACAAGGAAGAAAAAAATCATTCCCCACCCCACTAAATCGACCCCAAGGAACAACTTAAAATATTTTTAAGCTTTTTAAAACACAGGGTGTTTCAAAAACCGGGGGTCACGGGTTCGAATCTCGGAATTTTCAAATGTAAACATATATCATGTTATGCATCATTTTAAAGCTCTAAACAAGACAAACAATTTGGTGAAGACAGAATTAATTTATCTTTATTCATTTCAAAATGGCGGCCGTTTCTGTGAAAAATGTTGGTATTTACGGTTTACCCTGTATCTTGAGAACCATAAAACATATTTTTGTTCTGTTTAAAAATTATTAATCATCTTAAAGTCAGCTTTAATTTGATATGCGACATGCCTACATTTAAAAAATAAAACTTTTTGACAGTCAATTATGTATTTTGTTCTAATGTTGGTAGCCCTGAACATAAAAAAATTAAATGGCAGCATATGTCAAATAGCACATTATTTTACAGGTCTTGCAAATATCAACAACTTTTTAATTTAAACCTACCTCCTATCTTTAGTGGTTTTGTCCGGACTGCAGACAAAGAACTAGTAGTCCTACAAGGAAGGAAAAAAATCATTCCCCACTAAATCGACCCCAAAGACGCTGTATCTGTTATGCATCATTTTTAAGCTCTAAACAAGGCAAACAATTTGGTGAAGACAGAATTAATTTATCTTTATTCATTTCAAAATGGCGGCCGTTTCTGTGAAAAATGTTGGTATTTACGGTTTACCCTGTATCTTGAGAACCATAAAACATATTTTTGTTCTGTTTAAAAATTATTAATCATCTTAAAGTCAGCTTTAATTTGATATGCGACATGCCTACATTTAAAAAATAAAACTTTTTGACAGTCAATTATGTATTTTGTTCTAATGTTGGTAGCCCTGAACATAAAAAAATTAAATGGCAGCATATGTCAAATAGCACATTATTTTACAGGTCTTGCAAATATCAACAACTTTTTAATTTAAACCTACCTCCTATCTTTAGTGGTTTTGTCCGGACTGCAGACAAAGAACTAGTAGTCCTACAAGGAAGAAAAAAAATCATTCCCCACTAAATCGACCCCAAGGAACAACTTAAAATATTTTTAAGCTTTTTAAAACACAGGGTGTTTCAAAAACCGGGGGTCACGGGTTCGAATCTCGGAATTTTCAAATGTAAACATATATCATGTTATGCATCATTTTTAAGCTCTAAACAAGGCAAACAATTTGGTGAAGACAGAATTAATTTATCTATTCATTTCAAAATGGCGGCCGTTTCTGTGAAAAATGTTGGTATTTACGGTTTACCCTGTATCTTGAGAACCATAAAACATATTTTTGTTCTGTTTAAAAATTATTAATCATCTTAAAGTCAGCTTTAATTTGATATGCGACATGCCTACATTTAAAAAATAAAACTTTTTGACAGTCAATTATGTATTTTGTTCTAATGTTGGTAGCCCTGAACATAAAAAAATTAAATGGCAGCATATGTCAAATAGCACATTATTTTACAGGTCTTGCAAATATCAACAACTTTTTAATTTAAACCTACCTCCTATCTTTAGTGGTTTTGTAGTTATAAGCAAATAACTCCATTTTATCATATAAAGCCCGTGTTGGCTTATATGGTACACAGTTCAACAATAAGTTGAACTGTGTACCATTCATCAGGCTGCACTATTTTAAAGGTAAGTATTATTTGAATTTATTTTTACTGATGTAATCATTAATTTCTCCTGACTTTTGAGAATAAAATAATAAGTTGAACTGTGTACCATTCATCAGGCTGCACTATTTTAAAGGTAAGTATTATTTGAATTTATTTTTACTGATGTAGTCATTAATTTCTTCTGACTTTTGAGAATAAAATAATAAGTTGAACTGTGTACCATTCATCAGGCTGCACTGTTTTAAAGGTCAGTATTATTTGTAGAGGTGTGCGGATAGTGAATTTTTGGATCGGATCGGATTCGGATCGGATAGCTTATGTTCGGATCGGATAACAACAGGTTCGGATTGGATAATACCGGATTCGGATATTTACGGCACGGCGTAATGAGCAGATTTAAGTTTTCTCATAAGCCTAAGGTAACTGGTTAAATCTGCAGTCTTCAAGGCATTTAAATTTACATCCATTAAATCTAAGTACTTCAGATTTAACATGGGCTTCATATGGTAAAATGGAGTTTTTTGCTTATAACTACCAAACCACTAAAGATAGGAGGTAGGTTTAAATTGAAAGGTTGTTTATCTTTGCAAGACCTGTAAAATTATGTGCTATTAGACATATGCTGCCATTTAATTTTTTTGATTTTCAGGGCTACCAACATTTAAACAAAATATATTTTACTGTCAAAAACATTTATTTTTTTAATGTTGGCATGTCGCATATCAAATTAAAGCTGAGTTTACGAGGAATAATAATTTTTAAACAGAACAAAAATATGTTTTATGGTTCTCGAGATACAGGGTATTCCGTAAATAACAACAATTTTCATGAAAATGGCCGCCATTTTGAAATTAATAAAGATAAATTGATTCTGTTTCCACCAAATTGTTTGTCTTGTTTAGAGCGATAAAATTATGCATAACATGATATATGTTTACACTTGAAAATTACGAGATTCGAACCCGTGACCCCCGGTTTTTGGAACACCCTCTGTTTTAAAAAGCTTAAAAATATTTTTACGTTGTTCCTTATGGTCGATTTAGTGGGGAATGATTTTGTTTCATCCTTGTAGGTCTACTAGTTTGTCCGCAATCCGTTTGAGACACCGTGTATATGAAACTCTATTGATTTACCCTTGTAAACATTTCCTGACTTTTCCATGCAATTTTGAAATTCCCTGACTTTTACCAGGTTTCACAATTGCTGGACACCCTGCACAAGCTCACCTGTGGTTCTGTCCGTTGTAGAGCGTGCACGACATGCTGAACTGGGCGTTCTCGTGGTAAGCGTCAACGAGCGGCGCGCGACTCTCGCTGTCGTACAGTTGGTAGTACTGTTGCAGGAAGGGCTTGATCACCTCAGCGGCGGCCGGTGTACACAGGAAGCTTCCCTGCGACTTGGGCAACGCGATCTCCTCCTCCACGTTAAATGTGATCGCGCGAGGCACGTCCGTCCCGTCCTGCAACACATCATACAGTTAAATAATTGTTTTCTTTGTGAATGCAAAATTACATCTTCTTTCTTTGTCTTGATGAAATATTCAAACTATGGAATCTACAGACATTAGTATGAACAGTTATAAACTATACTAATATTCAATAGGAGGGTTCAAACATTAAAAATGTGACTTTATTACAAAAAAAATTTAATTAGATGGTCAACGAGTCATTGGTATTAATCACTACTTAAGTCCAATATAAATAGACCGGGAGCTGGGAGGTCGAAAATTACGTCATAAGGTGCACATGTAAAAGCTATGCCGTTTTGAAGAGGCATCCTGGGGGGTTTCAAAAATGGGTTTGTTAGCCCTCAATCTGGGGGCTTTCTCCAAGGTGGACAAACTCAAAAATTCGAAAAAAGGTCAAAATTTACGTCATAAGGTGCACGGATTTGACACATACCATGTCGTGGGAAAAGTTGAGGGGATCACAAAAACACCTAGGTGGAAAAAAATTTTGGGGGCTTTGACCCAGGTGGACAAACTTGAAAATCCAAAAAAATGCCAAATTTTACGTCATAAGGTGCACAAATATAATATGCGGCATTTCATTCCTCAGGTATTCAGGGACCTAAAACCGCTGAGGTGGACAAAACTTTTGGGGGCTTTACCCAAGGTGGACAAGATTGAAAATTTCATGTTTCGAATTTTGGATTTTTTTAAATGCGTCTGTACCCCATCATATCTAACCGATTTCGTTGAAATTTTTTTTGGGAAGTCTTGGCATGTAACTAAAACAATTTATATCAAAATACCTGAAAAATATATAATTTTTCACTAAAAAGGGCAATTTTTTGGAAATTTTTCAATTTTTTGGGAAAAAAGTTTTTTTACATTCGTAAAAATTATCCGATCTTTATGAAATTCGGCACGGATGTGTAAAGTGATAGAACCTAACATAATCTCGAAAACTAGCTCATTCGGATCATTAGAAGGGGGGTAATAGAGGGTTCCACCCCTAAAAAAATGGGTTTTTTGGAATTTTTACGTTTAAAATTTTAGAAAATCAAATTTTAGTTTACGCCATTGAATTCAGCTTGAAAAAACAAACAATTTGGTATGTTTAATCATTGCTCTATGTCCATTCGTTCCCGAGATATTGAGGGTGATAAAATCAGTATGTTGTTCCAATGTTAACCTTATGGGAAATAAATTAAATTGTACATCTCGCTTTTTTCTGAACCTAACTCGATAAAACTTGCATATGGCTTCAACTAGTTAAGGTCTAATTGATTGTGGCCTAAAATCCCCCATTTTTGGATTTCCGTGGCAGTAATACATTGTTCCCATGTTATTCTTATGGGAAGAAAATAAAATTCTCTATCCTCCTTTTTTTACATATGTTAATAAAAATAAAATTAATCCAATTTTAGTTAGCACCATTGAATTTAGCTCAAAAAACCAAACAATTTAGTATCTTAAATCATTGCTCTATGTCCATTGGTTACCGAGATATTATAAGTGGTAAACACAGTACGTTGTCCCAATGTTAACCTTATGGGAAAATAAGTAAAATTTTATATCTTGCTTATTTCTCAACTTATCTTAATAAAACTTGGTTCGTGGCTTCATTTAGATGAGATCTAATGTATTTCAGTCTAAAATCTCCAAAATTTCCATTTGTGTTGCAGCAAACCTGAATACTCATTCCCCATGTTATCCTTATGGGAAATAAAATTATAGGTGTATCTTCCTTATTTTTTGACATATCTTGGTAAAACTTCGTATATGGCTTGTTCGTGCTGAGATCTACTAAACATTTAATTAAAACCACCGAGTTTTAACGGAGCTGTTGCAGCAATCCTGCATACCCATTCTTCTTGTTATTCTTATGGAGCTTACAAAAACGATTATGCAGGTCTGCTGCAACGGGGGTAGTAGGAACCTGGGTTTCCTAATGATTTTCAACCATTAGAATAAGTTCCTAATACCCCCGATGCAGCAGACCTGCATAATTAACGAATTTCAAATGCAAAAGAACGTATTACAATCCAACATAGTGAGATTTGACACGTTTTTGTAAGCTCCATAAGAATAACAAGAAGAATGGGTATGCAGGATTGCTGCAACAGCTCCGTTAAAACTCGGTGGTTTTAATTAAATGTTTAGTAGATCTCAGCACGAACAAGCCATATACGAAGTTTTACCAAGATATGTCAAAAAATAAGGAAGATACACCTATAATTTTATTTCCCATAAGGATAACATGGGGAATGAGGATGCAGGTTTGCTGCAACACAAATGGAAATTTTGGAGATTTTAGACTGAAATACATTAGATCTCATCTAAATGAAGCCACGAACCAAGTTTTATTAAGATAAGTTGAGAAATAAGCAAGATATAAAATTTTACTTATTTTCCCATAAGGTTAACATTGGGACAACGTACTGTGTTTACCACGTATAATATCTCGGTAACCAATGGACATAGAGCAATGATTTAAGATACTAAATTGTTTGGTTTTTTGAGCTAAATTCAATGGTGCTAACTAAAATTGGATTAATTTTATTTTTATTAGCATATGTAAAAAAAAGGAGGATAGAGAATTTTATTTTCTTCCCATAAGAATAACATGGGAACAATGTATGATGGTTTACTGCCACGGAAATCCAAAAATGGGGGATTTTAGGCCATAATCAATTAGACCTTAACTAGTTGAAGCCATATGCCAAGTTTTATCGAGTTAGGTTCAGAAAAAAGCGAGATGTACAATTTAATTTATTTCCCATAAGGTTAACATTGGAACAACATAATGATTTTATCACCCTCAATATCTCGGGAACGAATGGACATACAGCAATGATTAAACATACCAAATTGTTTGTTTTTTCAAGCTGAATTCAATGGCGTAAACTAAAATTTGATTTTCTAAAATTTTAAACGTAAAAATTCCAAAAAACCCATTTTTTAGGGGTGGAACCCTCTATTACCCCCTTTCTAATGATCCGAATGAGCTAGTTTTCGAGATTATGTTAGGTTCTATCACTTTACACATCCGTGCCGAATTTCATAAAGATCGGATAATTTTTACGAATGTAAAAAAACTTTTTTCCCAAAAAATTGAAAAATTTCCAAAAAATTGCCCTTTTTAGTGAAAAATTATATATTTTTCAGGTATTTTGATATAAATTGTTTTAGTTACATGCCAAGACCTCCCAAAAAAAATTTCAACGAAATCGGTTAGATATGATGGGGTACAGACGCATTTAAAAAAATCCAAAATTCGAAACATGAAATTTTCAATCTTGTCCACCTTGGGTAAAGCCCCCAAAAGTTTTGTCCACCTCAGCGGTTTTAGGTCCCTGAATACCTGAGGAATGAAATGCCGCATATTATATTTGTGCACCTTATGACGTAAAATTTGGCATTTTTTTGGATTTTCAAGTTTGTCCACCTGGGTCAAAGCCCCCAAAATTTTTTTCCACCTAGGTGTTTTTGTGATCCCCTCAACTTTTCCCACGACATGGTATGTGTCAAATCCGTGCACCTTATGACGTAAATTTTGACCTTTTTTCGAATTTTTGAGTTTGTCCACCTTGGAGAAAGCCCCCAGATTGAGGGCTAACAAACCCATTTTTGAAACCCCCCAGGATGCCTCTTCAAAACGGCATAGCTTTTACATGTGCACCTTATGACGTACTTTTCGACCTCCCAGCTCCCGGTCTAAAAATAAACTTAATTAAAAGCAGCTGAGTCCACTTAACTAAATCTTGCTCTTAAAGGGGAATAAATTTATAGAATCTCAAGTTATAAAGAATAAACTCTAAAAATCAAAGTAAAAATGTTTAGAGTTCATTCAATACAACTTTTGATATAGTAACATTTTATTATGACTCTAGTAATACATCAAAACCTGTGTGACTTTTACTCATCAAGAGTTACAAACCACTGTGCATAGGGTTTGTCCTGATTTTCATTAATAGCATTCTTTATAATAGTAAATAATGTTTCCTGATGTAGTCATTAATTCCTCCTGACTTTTGAGAATAAAATAATAAGTTGAACTGTGTACCATTCATCAGGCTGCACTATTTTAAAGGTAAGTATTATTTGAATTTATTTTTACTGATGTAGTCATTAATTTCTCCTGACTTTTGAGAATAAAATAATAAGTTTGAACTGTGTACCATTCATCAGGCTGCACTATTTTAAAGGTAAGTATTATTTGAATTTATTTTTACTGATGTAGTCATTAATTTCTTCTGACTTTTGAGAATAAAATAATAAGTTGAAGTGTGTACCATTCATCAGGCTGCACTGTTTTAAAGGTCAGTATTATTTGTAGAGGTGTGCGGATAGTGAATTTTTGGATCGGATCGGATTCAGATCGGATAGCTTATGTTCGGATCGGATAACAACAGGTTCGGATTGGATAATACCGGATTCGGATATTTACGGCACGGCGTAATGAGCAGATTTAAGTTTTCTCATAAGCCTAAGGTAACTGCAAGGAACTACCATATTATCCTAATGTGTAAGATTTACCTTGATAGGGTTGAGTTGTTGATTGTTGTGATATATTGTTTCCAATATGGGCCAAATGTCAATTATTAAAGTATGCAAAGGTTCAACTAAATATCTGTTAAGAATTTAGAAATTAGTTGATTCCCCTTAAGCATAGGTATTATATAATTGAATAAGCTTATTAGGCCTAAATCAATTTCAGGATTTGCAACTTAAAAAATCCTTTTTCAATGTAACCTAAATTTGTCCACTATTAGGCCTCTGTCTTTTTTGTTCTTTTCCTTATTTGATCACAGACTAGGCCTAGGTGACTAGACAAAAGAATTAAATATGAAACTTGATTCACCAATCACCTCGTATTTGAAGAAAGCTTTACATTTTTATTTATGCATTTATGCCTGACAATCTAGATTTTGATTCACTACCCAATAATACTAAAAAAAAAAAATAAGTCTGAGCAGTAAACTTAACCCAAATTTCAAGATAAGTTTCAAATGTTGTAAGTTTCAGTATTAAAGCTTGGTCATTTAATTAGAACAAAGGTCTATTTGTTTTATATCACAAACAACAAGCAAACTCACTATTTATTTTCATAGACATAGTTGTCAGGTCGCATTGTACCGTTATCTAAGAATGTCCACTTTAATCACGTATTGAAAATACGACCGGCCGGCTTTGACGAGCCTTAAATCGTCAAAGATTAATATTTCAGCAAAATAAATATTTGTGATCGTTCAACTCTCTATTTCTAGGTAGGTAATTGTTTAATTGATAAATAAATTAATCTGACGATTGAAAGAAAGACGTTCTTGAGTTAATTCAGCTTTTAAGCAGACGACGACATTCAAAAATGAAGTGAGATGGAAAGACAAAACAATGAATGAACAGGTTCGCCAAATCTTTGACAGCCTAAAATTATTGTAGGCTTTTTATTTTATCGTATCAACAGGCCACTTAACATATTTACGGCCTGAAATAGTCGTACGAAACATCAACACGACTATTTATTTATGGGGTATTTACGGGATATTTCGTTTTGGAAATTCCAGGGCTTGTAACAGTTCTTGAGGTTGAAAAAAATAAAAAACATAACTCAAATAAGAAAAAAAATAACCAAAAAATAACCTTTTGTACACAAAAAATGCTGCTAAAAATTAGAAAACCGGTGTTATATTGGGGATAATACATTCTTAACCTTGGTAAAAAAGAAAATCTCGACAGACTAATCACAAATCTGCCTAGATTTGATGGCGAGACTTGGTTTTCACGCAACGAGACTAAGTTTTCACGCATTTTAGGATGATGAGATTCGTCTGCCGCGATGCTGCTACGAGATCGTCTGACAAACGAATACTGTAAACAGGGCTTGTAGCAGTTCTTGAGGTTGAAAAAAATAAAAAAATAACCAAAATTCCAAAAAAAATAAAAAAAATAACCAAAATTCCAAAAAAAAAATAACAAAACTAACCAAATTCCAAAAAAAATAACAAAAAATAACCAAGAGCAAAAAAATAACAAAAAAATAAAAAAAAATAACCTGTTACAAGCCCTGAAATTCAAGACGACTGATGGGCACTGTCGACACTGCCGGTCAATGGCGAACACTGATTTGTCTTGATTGCGATTCTTCCTCATACCAATCGATGTTTCGTCGGTAACGAATACTAATCGAGACACAACTATTACAGGATGTACTACTATTTGTTAACTGATTTAATGCTAAGATTCAAGAATTTATCTTGAGAAAATGTTTGTTATCGTGTCGGGTCATTGCGCAATAATCTGATCGTATACAACGATCTCGATCTAATCACGAGTCGCAATATCGGCAACCGAAATACATCGCTTGATGCATACCACTACATAATCGCATCGTGTTGAGGCGTTGTTCTAGCCGCTAACGCAACCGTCACATTTCAAAGCATCGTTTTTGCTCCACGATGTTTTCTGTCACTAATGTACTTTCGTCGGCAGTGACTTCTTTTGTTTGGAAGACTTTCCTTATTTGAAATTCCTTCTTTACAATTTATCCCAAAAAATGCAGTCTATCCGATAGAGTCGGATATCTAGTCAGTCTTACCGGATAGTTATAAAACCCTCGGATCGAATTCGGATATCCGATCCGAGTTTTTGGATATCCGCACACCTCTAATTATTTGTATTTATTTTTACTACAAAAAACATTCCAAGTGAAATCAAGAAATCAGAAACTTAACACAAAATAAGCGGAGAGTGTGCATATATCGGAGGCCTGCTGGCAGGTAAGATTTCTGACAGATAACATTACCAGTTGGTGAATATAAAAACTTTTTCCAGTTAAGGAGACATGGCTTTTGGGGAATAATGTTAGCTAGAGCCAAAAACTAAACTAACTAAATTAAGTCCCAGGCTCAAACTGCTGGCATAAAAATTCCCTCTCTAAATGTTGAAATTTGCTGCTTTTACTTCTCTCCTTTTAGTTTATGAACTAGTTTCCATAAACCTCAGTACCCTGGATCTAAATTATTTAATCATATTCCACAAAACATTAAATCAGAACAAAACTTGAGAACAATTAAAAGAAAACATTAAGATTATCTTATTGACAAAGAAATTTATCCTTTTGACACTTATTACAGAAGTTAATTAACCACCAGTACTATTAAAATCTGTCAGTTATTCTTTTAAAGAAATTATTATAGTATTTCTTAGACTAATTTTATTTAATTATTCCTCTTCTAGATTTAAGATTGTTATAATTTGGCTTACTGTACTTTGACACAGTTCGATGTACAGTAAAACCTCACCAACTCGACACTCGAGCAGCTGAAAGAGACCCTTCAATTAAGCTTTTTTTCTGATTTAATTTTAATTAGTGAATATTGGTAATTTCTTGAACGATCGTTTACTCAATATCTAACAATACTCATGTATGTTACAAATTTACATGTGAAACAAATCTGTTATGTGTTTATATATTAAAATCCATTAGAAATTCCAACGTTCTGGATAACTCATCAACCCCCAAACTCGACGACATCCGAATCCACAAATAGTCGAGCTAGTGATGTTTTACTGTAATTATTTAATTACTTTACGAATAAAGATATTAAATTAAAAAATAAAATAAAATAAAAACTAACATGATATTTATAACACTTACCAGCCTCACCACTTTGGGGAACCTTTTCTGCACTTCCCTAAAACAGAAGTTATACCCCATTGGCGGGATAAGATTAAGTATGTATTACTGATTTGAGAGTACAGTATCCAGTTCATTTTCTTGTAAAAAGGTTGCTTTAAAAGCCTACTTTAAGCATTTTTACAACCAATCAACAGTCAAAAACAATTATTTAGTTCTTATTAGTTTGTATTTATCAACATAATATGATTTGATAAAACATACAACTGGTATACTATAACGTGCAAGAAATTTAAAAGCCATGACTTTACTTTATAACCTTAAGAATAATGTTTGTTATGGTTTTATGAAGGATAAACATTTAGTTTTATGTCAAGTAGATAAGGGAGAACTAGGGTTTGGAGGAGGTTTGGGGGGGGGGGATTTGATAGTTAGAAAACAAGTTATTGTTTGCAGATTGTCTGCCGGTGTGTCCAAGGTACCTGCAACATTTAAAAACAACTTATCACCCAAGTAAAACAGTGTCAAAACTCTTACAACTATTTTACCTGAGTTATGAAAAAAATTTGTCATTTAACAATAATTTCTTGGGTGAAATTTGATAACAAAAGGGAGCTAGGTTTTGAGTAACATAAAACTACGTTTAAATTTTCAAGGTTAAATTCTTGCGCTACAGCCAATTTCCATCATTGCAAATTCTTATATTTTATTGCAACCATCAAAAACTTGATTTTGAAAACAAATATTTACCGTTACTGACTGTGAGAATTTGTTAGGTTTGCATGTACTGTACATTAAGAAGTTTAATTTATATTTACAATATAAAAGAAGAATTTAATTTTTGTGTGGGTGAGTTCAAATTAAAATATTAAAAATTTACGTAAGCCCTAAATTTCAATTCTGATTAAAAGTATTAAGTTTCGGAAAGAAAACTGAAGATAAACTTAGAATGTGTCACTAAAACTTAGAAGTGGTGGGACGAATCAACAAGAGGCATAAATGCTTAAGTATTGTTCAAGTCAACTGTGAGGAAAATTCAAGCTACAAGTTTCTCGAGTCTGTTTCATAATACTGATTGTAAATACTTAACAAAACACAGGCCTTACTATTTAGATTTTTTATTTTCTCAAAAATATCAACTTATTTTAACTTTCCCTTAATCATAAGGGAAAAATAGGGAAAATATCATAAGGGTGAATATCATAAGGGAAAAAATTATTTATATAAAACTTCAATATTACAACATTTTAACCGCAACATTAATTTCATATTTCAACTGTTGCAGCAAATAGTCGACTAAGCAATCACTGTGAAACCTTGTTTGAATTCAAGCAACCAAGCAATTACAATTAATTGATGTGAAAGAGGAATCTATGAAAAAACATATCTGAATAAAATTTATGATTTTTAATGAAAAGTTTTACATTGACTGATTTGGTAAGATATTTATTTGTAATACTTAAGTGTTGAACCACCAAATCCAACTCTTTACTAATTCTATCTGATTGTACTTGATTTTTCCTATTTTTCCAGAATCAGAACATCCCAATCAACAGTCATGGCGCAAAGCTCAAACACTTACAGCAGCTGGTTGCAAAGCACAATCTTGTACTGTGTGCGGGTCAACCATAAACAGTACCAAAGTCCTGAATAACAATTTCATACCTGATGTAGGATTCTTTATCTCTGAATTTATCACAGAGAGGGTTTCCATCCAGCTCTATTTCTTCTACCGGTAGTCCTTGTAAACAATCAAAATGGTGCAGGAAGCGGATCTGTAAAACAATCATATTCCTGAAAGATTTTCTTTTTTGCAATGTCAAGCTTTTTTTTAAATTTATGGTCCTTTTATAGTCATAAAACACCAACAAAACTATATATACTCAAAGATAATTAACTGAATTAAACCCACAAATATTACTTTGGGCCCTTTTGTACCCCAACAAATTACCTTAGCACACTGACTGAGAATCGTAAGGACTGATTAAATCAATAAATAAAAAATTAGTTCCTTTATCAATATATATATATATATATATATATATATATATATATATATATATATAGTGGAATATAAGTCAGTAAGTCTACGTTTGACAAAAAGACGGCAGTAAGTCTACGTAGAGTTATGGACAACTTTTTAGTTTTTCGCTGCATATATAGTATTTAAAATCATTTTGGCAATAAGTCTACATGAATTTAAAAATCCGTCAGTAAGTCTACCTCAAGGCGGTGTTGCCAACTGAGGTTTTAAACCACTATTGCTCTTGAAAAACCTTCTGTAGCACTTGTGTAACTTACTTATGATGACCAGGCGTTCCGTTTTCAACGGGATGACTTTAAGTACGTGATTGAATGATTATCAAGAAATTAATTTAGGTACGTGTCCTGTTGTCCCGACGAACTCTGTCGGAACGCCTTTATGTCCCGTTTAGGCGTTATTTGTAAAAAATACCTTTTATAAATTTTTTTTATTTAAATTACTTATAAATAACATCACCTTTTTTATTACTTTTGATTCTTCGTGGATTTCATACTTTACGTTCCAATTTAATGCTATTGAAACATTATATTTGACAAATTAAACTTGTACTTATTCCGAAGTCCATTTTTAACATTCAAACGTTTTTGCAATTTTCATAGTTCGTCAGCCGGACTATTATTGTTTGTCGGCTGGATCCGGGGCTGCGAACAGGTTGCTTATAAAGATCAGGCAATCATGCTACAAAATAGTTAGGGACCTATTAATTGTGAATGATAAAATATTTCTTAGTAATTTTCCCTGTATTCGGCGTATAAATTTGCAGTAAAACATTTAAAGAATAAAATATAAATATAGTGGATTGAGACAATTATTTAAAATTTTTAGTAAAATCCTTTTTATAGATTCCTACGTCCACGTAAAAATTACTGTAGCTCTGTACCATCTTACCATACTACCTACCAGGTGAACAGTAAGGCGTTTGAACCGTTTGATGTAGAATCGTTTACATTCGAGAATACAATCTATCCGCCCGGTAAGAGAGAAAATAATATTCCCGCCTTCTACCCATCCTTTACTTGAGACAAAGCAGGCATGTCCTCTACTTCCGCCCGCCCGTCCGTTAACCCCGCCCATGGTAGACAATGGCTACCGTAATAGTCATTTTAAGTAATATAACCGTGGCCTGAAATCTGTCATCATCGCTACCCAGAAAAATCTATCCCCAGAGTCAGCTGATTTTAATTATAAAAACAGATAGTAATGTTACTTGAACCCAAGGTTTGGTTTACTCGAGATTTAATCGTGGCGAGATCGGCAAGTCCTCGCCTGACTTATGTTCTCACGGCGATATGTTGTCTAGGATTTCTGTTATTCTTCGTTCGGTGTTTTAAATTGCATTACTTACTGCTTCAAATGTTGGGGATTAAATAAGAATGATATTGGCTGAATTGGATCACCAAAAAAATTTGCTTAACATTTTTCATTATTTACGTTAGAAATCATTGTTTAAAAATATAATTTCACGATAGATATTCGAACGTTTTAATTTGACCCAACATTTTCGGCTAATAATTGGTTTTTTTAGGATAACACTTAACGGTAAAATTCCGTTAACTGCCCACAACTGAAAAAACTTTTTCCTATAGGTTGTATACGTTTTATGGCTAAGTCATCTAGTTACTGGATAGTTTTCCAGTCATAATAGAATCATTTTTAAGTAATTCGGTCTGTATTGTCGTTCTTGCCTTCCAACCAATTCTTGCCAGCCAAAATCGATTAAAATAGGTAGGCTAACTGTTAACACTTCAATAACCCCGGATTCTAAGTACATTTAATTAATAAAGGTTTTAAATTTGTAATGTGTTTTAAAACTTGAATTTTTTAGGTTAACGTTCAACAAATATTGATATTTTAAGGCTCAAAACTTAGAAACATACATCAATGTGTTGAAACATGTATCAATGTGTCTTCACTGTCAATAGGTAGTTATAAAATCCCATCTCCGAGCACCTCCTATTTACTTATGTTCCTAATTATTTAACAAGGCTACAAGATCGCGCCACTATCATCACGATCATCACACTCATCCTTCACTCATATTCAGGGTGACGTCCTCCATGAGGTACCTGTCTTATTAAGAATGATTAAAGAATGATTCCTTTTTAAGAAAAGAAATACGGTAAATTCGGTTGATTACAGACTGTTGGTCTTAGTTTCAATATAGCAAACACTCTTCCTAATCTTCTGTTGTCTTTAAAAAAAGTTCAATGTTTTAGTAAATACAAATCATAAGGACATTTACTTGCCCTGCATTCCATGGCATATCTTTAGAACTATTTCTAATCTTGATCATCTGTTTTGTTATAAACAAATGTGAATTGGAAAGAGTTCGCAGGTTCTAACCCAGATAGTAGCACCTTCGCTGAAATTTCAAAAGCCTCGTGTATGGAGGCTTTTCATGCGATATTTTCCAAATCCGCAAAAGGCAAATCTAGAGGGTAATAACATTAATTTGATACCAGATATGCGTTGAAAACTAATTCCTAGGGGTCGATTTGGTCTGGACAAAATCCCAGAAATTCTTTAAATAATATAGATGAGGCGATCCTTATTTCCATCCCACAACTGCTCAAGGGCTTGAGTTACAGTAAAACGTCACTGGACCAAAGTTATTCAGCGTATTTTTTTACATATTTTAAGATGGTACTGTGTTATCTGGCATCAAAATTAACTAATCTTTAGTTTTTCCGACTTTTTGCGTATAGGAGCTAAACTATACATATTTTAAGTCTGGAAATTGGTCCATTCGACTGGAAATATGCCAAAACATACATTTCGACACATAAATTGATTAATTTCTATGAGGCGAACCTTATTTCCAGCCCCCGACGGTCTACAACACGTAAGTGCCCAAAAAGTGCTCAAGGGCGAGAGTTACAGTAAAACGTCACTGGACCAAAATTATTCAGCGTATTTTTTTACATATTTTAAGATGGTACTGTGTTACCTGGCATCAAAATTAACTTATCTTTAGTTTTTCCGACTTTTTGCGTATAGGAGCTAAACTATACATATTTTAAGTCTGGAAATTGGTCCATTCGACTGGAAATATGCCAAAACATACATTTCGACACATAAATTGATTAATTTCTATGAGGCGAACATTATTTCCAGCCCCCGACGGTCTACAACACGTAAGTGCCCAAAAAGTGCTCAAGGGCGAGAGTTACAGTAAAATGTCACTGGACCAAAATTATTCAGTGTATTTTTTTACATATTTTGAGATAGTACTGTGTTATCTGGCATCAAAATTAACTAATCTTTAGTTTTTCCGACTTTTTGCGTATAGGAGCTAAACTCTACATATTTTAAGTCTGGAAATTGGTCCATTCGACTGGAAATATGCCAAAACATACATTTCGACACATAAATTGATTAATTTCTATGAGGCGAACATTATTTCCAGCCCCCGACGGTCTACAACACGTAAGTGCCCAAAAAGTGCTCAAGGGCGAGAGTTACAGTAAAATGTCACTGGACCAAAATTATTCAGCGTATTTTTTTACATATGTTCAGATGGTACTGTGTTATCTGGGATTAAAATTAACTAATCTTTAGTTTTTCCGCCTTTTTTCGTATAGGAGCTAAACTATACATATTTTAAGTCTAAAAATGAACCCATTCGACTGGAAAAATGCGAAAACATACATTTCGACACATAGGTTGATTAATTGCTATGAGGCGATCCTTATTTCCATCCCAAAACGGTCTTGAACACGTAGGTGCCTGAAAAGTGGACAAGGAAGAGAGTTACGGTAAAATGTCACTGGACCAAAATTATTCAGTGTATTTTTTTACATATTTTGAGATAGTACTGTGTTATCTGGCATTAACATTAACTAAAAATACGAATATCTTTTGTTTTTCCGACTTTTTGCGTATAGGGGCAAAACTATACATATTTTAAGTCTAAAAATGAGCCCATTCGACTGGAAAAATGCGAAAACATACATTTCGACACATAAATTGATTAATTGCTATGAGGCGATCCTTATTTCCATCCCAAAACGGTCTTGAACACGTAAGTGCCTGAAAAGTGCTCAAGGGTGAGAGTTACGGTAAAGATGTCACTGGACCAAAATTATTCAGTGTATTTTTTTACATATTTTGAGATAGTACTGTGTTATCTGGCATTAAAATTAACTAAAAATACGAATATCTTTTGTTTTTCCGACTTTTTGCGTATAGGGGCTAAACTATACATATTTTAAGTCTAAAAATGAACCCATTCGACTGGAAAAATGCGAAAACATACATTTCGACACATAAATTGATTAATTGCTATGGGGGCGTTCCTTATTTCCATCCCACAACGGTCTTGAACACGTAAGTGCCTGAAAAGTGCTCAAGGGTGAGAGTTACGGTAAAATGTCACTGGACCAAAATTATTCAGTGTATTTTTTTACATATTTTGAGATAGTACTGTGTTATCTGGCATTAAAATTAACTAAAAATACGAATATCTTTTGTTTTTCCGACTTTTTGCGTATAGGGGCTAAACTATACATATTTTAAGTCTAAAAATGAGCCCATTCGACTGGAAAAGTGCGAAAACATACATTTCGACACATAGGATGATTAATTGCTATGAGGCGATCCTTATTTCCAGCCCCCGACGGTCTACAACACGTAAGTGCCCAAAAAGTGCTCAAGGGCGAGAGTTACAGTAAAACGTCACTGGACCAAAATTATTCAGCGTATTTTTTTACATATTTTAAGATGGTACTGTGTTATCTGGCATCAAAATTAACTTATCTCTAGTTTTTCCGACTTTTTGCGTATAGGAGCTAAACTATACATATTTTAAGTCTGGAAATTGGTCCATTCGACTGGAAATATGCCAAAACATACATTTCGACACATAAATTGATTAATTTCTATGAGGCGAACATTATTTCCAGCCCCCGACGGTCTACAACACGTAAGTGCCCAAAAAGTGCTCAAGGGCGAGAGTTACAGTAAAACGTCACTGGACCAAAATTATTCAGCGTATTTTTTTACATATTTTAAGATGGTACTGTGTTATCTGGGATTAAAATTAACTTATCTTTAGTTTTTCCGACTTTTTGCGTATAGGAGCTAAACTATACATATTTTAAGTCTAAAAATGAGCCCATTCGACTGGAAAAATGCGAAAACATACATTTCGACACATAAATTGATTAATTGCTATGAGGCGATCCTTATTTCCATCCCAAAACGGTCTTGAACACGTAAGTGCCTGAAAAGTGCTCAAGGGTGAGAGTTACGGTAAAGATGTCACTGGACCAAAATTATTCAGTGTATTTTTTTACATATTTTGAGATAGTACTGTGTTATCTGGCATTAAAATTAACTAAAAATACGAATATCTTTTGTTTTTCCGACTTTTTGCGTATAGGGGCTAAACTATACATATTTTAAGTCTAAAAATGAACCCATTCGACTGGAAAAATGCGAAAACATACATTTCGACACATAAATTGATTAATTGCTATGGGGGCGTTCCTTATTTCCATCCCACAACGGTCTTGAACACGTAAGTGCCTGAAAAGTGCTCAAGGGTGAGAGTTACGGTAAAATGTCACTGGACCAAAATTATTCAGTGTATTTTTTTACATATTTTGAGATAGTACTGTGTTATCTGGCATTAAAATTAACTAAAAATACGAATATCTTTTGTTTTTCCGACTTTTTGCGTATAGGGGCTAAACTATACATATTTTAAGTCTAAAAATGAGCCCATTCGACTGGAAAAGTGCGAAAACATACATTTCGACACATAGGATGATTAATTGCTATGAGGCGATCCTTATTTCCAGCCCCCGACGGTCTACAACACGTAAGTGCCCAAAAAGTGCTCAAGGGCGAGAGTTACAGTAAAACGTCACTGGACCAAAATTATTCAGCGTATTTTTTTACATATTTTAAGATGGTACTGTGTTATCTGGCATCAAAATTAACTTATCTCTAGTTTTTCCGACTTTTTGCGTATAGGAGCTAAACTATACATATTTTAAGTCTGGAAATTGGTCCATTCGACTGGAAATATGCCAAAACATACATTTCGACACATAAATTGATTAATTTCTATGAGGCGAACATTATTTCCAGCCCCCGACGGTCTACAACACGTAAGTGCCCAAAAAGTGCTCAAGGGCGAGAGTTACAGTAAAACGTCACTGGACCAAAATTATTCAGCGTATTTTTTTACATATTTTAAGATGGTACTGTGTTATCTGGGATTAAAATTAACTTATCTTTAGTTTTTCCGACTTTTTGCGTATAGGAGCTAAACTATACATATTTTAAGTCTAAAAATGAACCCATTCGACTGGAAAAATGCGAAAACATACATTTCGACACATAAATTGATTAATTGCTATGGGGGCGTTCCTTATTTCCATCCCACAACGGTCTTGAACACGTAAGTGCCTGAAAAGTGCTCAAGGGTGAGAGTTACGGTAAAATGTCACTGGACCAAAATTATTCAGTGTATTTTTTTACATATTTTGAGATAGTACTGTGTTATCTGGCATTAAAATTAACTAAAAATACGAATATCTTTTGTTTTTCCGACTTTTTTCGTATAGGGGCTAAACTATACATATGTATAGTTTAGCCCCTTAAAATATTAATATTAAAATATTAGTTTTAGACTTAAAATATTTTAAGTCTAAAAATGAGCCCATTCGACTGGAAAAATGCGAAAACATACATTTCGAAAGGGCGAAAAGTGCGAAAAGTGCTCAAGGGCGAGAGTTACGGTAATGTGTTGATGACTATTCAACATTACTAGAAAGCACGTAGCTCGAAATCGAGCAATATTGATAGTTATCACAAAGTCAGGAATTATAGGGAACGGCTGACTTTTTAGGTTGTCTTTGTGGCTACAACGTGTAAATGACGCATTATCTCTACCAGTCTTTTAATTCTTCAAATGCAACCCAGCGCGATGAAAACATTGTAAGCTTATTGGTTTGAGGTTGGAAGGAGCATGAAATGTTACATCGAGAGGGTGATTCTAGGCGGTTGCGATCGTTTCCCTCCGATCGGTCAATGTTCGCCCTCTTCTAATTGGCATTACCGCACCATATAAAAAAAATAAGTTGGCTTAAGTTAATAAAACTTCAAAAAACACTATGCTGAAATGTATTGGTATATCGTAAACTAAATTTTAAAACTGGGAACTGCAACGTTTAAGCCCTTTAAAAACACTTCATAACATAACCTAAACTACATAATAAATCTTTTTGTTGAAAGCCAAAGCAGCTGGAAAAACAAAAAACTTTTCATTTCAAAAAATAATTGTAAGTGCTGCAATCTGTGGTTTACCTGTAGAACTATTTCAGAGCTTGACCATATGTTCAGTTTGTGAACAAAGTGAACTGAGCTTGCTCAAATGCCGATGAATAGCGCCACTGTTTCTAAACTTCAGCCCTTTATTGTACTTTAGTAACGCCCCTTTTTTAAATTCTGAGACTTGTTGACAAATCTTCATAAAAATCCCTTTAATTTGACACCTCATACGTTGAAATCCGCCCAGCCGTTATTGCGGTTGGACTGTGAAAAGAAAACCGCTTGCGTATTAATATACAGAAGATTTACAATAAAAACTTTGATTTAGAAAGATGTTTAATTATTTCGAAAAGTACACCGAAAAAATTAAACTTTA
This sequence comes from Flexamia atlantica, assembly GCA_035578135.1. Classification (NCBI taxonomy): domain Eukaryota; kingdom Metazoa; phylum Arthropoda; class Insecta; order Hemiptera; family Cicadellidae; genus Flexamia; species Flexamia atlantica. Next base: position 31,332,580 of record JAQJVK010000003.1, read on the forward strand.
TTCCGTTTCCTTGCGTAGAATGATGAAACTCTTGGTTATTGCATTTCACAATAGGCACACTTCCTCATTGAAAGACGTTAAGAAATCATAAATAACCAATATGATGCTAAAGCCAATTAAATTACGTTGTTCTTTGAGTCACAACATGACGCAGGCTGCTAATGATAATTTAAAATAAGAAATCCTGTCTAGTCGCCTGGCAGCTCCTCCATTTTTTGAATTACAACTCCGCATACCACAGTGTAAGACAAAATGCATTAACAGTATTGAAGGGAATGAAAACTGTATTTTGTCTTTTATTACCGTTTTATTCTCTCTTACAATTCAACCTGTGGCTTATTTACGTTGTTTTAATAAAATTCACAGGTCAATTTTGACGTTTACAGACGTAAAAATGTATTCTGGCCGTAAGGAAGAGAATCTACTCTATTGAAACTAAGGCCAGTCCGTTATCATTTTAATTCCCAGTATTTCCTATCATAAAAAAGACAAATTAAAGAGTTTACATTTGTGCTGCTCATCACTATTTCAAATAAAGCACACATATTACGTCTAAACAACACTTTAATTTTCACAAAACATTTATGTTACCTTTGTAATTAATTTATAAATGTTCTGTGAAAATTAAAGTGCTGTTTAGAAGTAATATAAGTGTTTTATTTGAAATTAAAGAGGGAACGTAACTGAGAAATGGGACTTTGTAACAAAGTATATTGATGCATATTTCAATGTTTGGAATTTTCAAATATCAATATTAGTTGAAGATGTACCTATACCATTCAAGGTTTAAAACACATTATAAATGTAAAACCTTAGTTATGTTTATTTAATTGGAATACGAAGTTTATTTATGTTTAAGTGTTTACGATAAGCATGTCCATTTCATCTCGATTTTTAAATGCGCCAATACCAATGCTCCTATTTAACTTAGTAATTTCTTAGAAAGTTATAATATTTGCTTGGTGTTATTTGCCGGTAATGTACTTAAATACCAAACAAACAAAATAATTGTAATTCTTGGCCGTTATGAGTGATAAATAATTTGTTTTCACACCGAGTTACAATTTATAGATTTCATTTAGAGATAACTTGACGATCTTGTGAGGAAGTTTTCTCTAGCACTAAGTTTTCACAGGGTTGTTAAGGATTACTTAGTGAAAACTTCCGGATTGCCAGTCACTTGGTTTATTAACTCACACTATTTACTCGGTTTGTTCCTAATTTCTTGTATACAACTTTAAACAGTTCTTGACCCGGATCATTGGCTTGTAGTTCCAAACGCGGCCGCCGGCAACCAGTTCATTGCACAGTAGGTAGATCAGTCCTTGTGCATTCGTGATGTCCCGGGGGGTTATTGACACGTTCACTCAGTCCAGCCTTTGTATATGTCCGCAATGCTCCACACACATCTAGGGTCTCGATGGCAGCGATCCTAGAGATTACCCATAAGGGGAACGCACGGTCGTGGCGTGGTCTATACGCTGAACTCCTATCCTCGGCGTATCACTCCTGTCGGAGGCTCACTGGCACTCTGGCCTAAGGGAAAACCGGAGGATCTTCGTCTGCCCACTAATGCTCCGCACTCGGAGTATGGCCTGGCTGCTAGCTCGCCCAGACGTTAGCTACGACGGCCTTCACGGGTCACTCCCCTGACTAAAACTGTCCGCTGTAACATGCACACCGATTAATACCAAAACATAAATTGGAAGGGGAAAACCATCCCTATCCCTCCATCTACTGGACTACAAACCAATGGCTGGGGCTCAGCACGCGCCCGTTTAGCTTACCGGGGGCTCAAAACGCCCGTCCGGTCTTCCACGGGCTCAACACGCCCATGCGGTGTGTCGGGGGCTCAACACGCCCGTCCGACTCGACGACGGTGCTGGGGTTAAGAGGGTTCCCTACCTACGGCAGTTTTGGTTTTTCTGCGACGCTAGCGGCGAATGTTGGAAATAAACTTGAAACCCTCGTCGGAGCCGGAGTGTCACCCCTATTGACGGGCTGGCGTGCTGCGGCCTCCGCGAAGGAAACAGATCTTTGGTAGTACTACGGCCTGCAAGCCTCTCACTCTCCCCGCCTTTACGCTCTCTCTCTTTTACAACCCCCAGGTCAGAACGAGGGAACAAGACAAGTGTCAATCGAAGTTTCTCTTCTTTGCGGCGACACGCTCGCCTATGGGTCTCGAGATTCGTAGAAACACATCACTGTTCTGTTCAATTAGATTTGTTTATTTTTCTTACCTCTTGATATTACGGTAGGCCTATTTATAAAATTATTTTGCTATATTTTCGTCAATGGATAATTAATTTTATACACAATACCTTATATAAATATATATCTTGTCTAAATGATAAGTTTTATCAATTACCAGGTTAACTATAATTATAAAATGATTTTCGTAACAACTTTCATCTATATTTGAAAAATATTTTTATCAAAGTATTTTCAAAAGAACATCTTGGTAAAAAATGGCCCTTTATCAATAATATAATTTAATTTACACTCAGTTATTAGTTACACTATAACAAAGGACGTTGAATGGACAGAATTTCAGTTACAAGTGGACGGACAACTGCCTTAAAATTTCATTTTAAAATATCCGTCGTAAAAGTTCATTTATAAAAACTAAACAGTTACTAAAACGAAACTAAAAATTATACAATCATAAAATTAGAACAAACACTTTATAATAAAACTAGATTTTCACTTAGAGGTAAAATAAAACTTAACAGTGACAAAACATGTGTGTAGACTAAATCAAAATTCCAATGCAGTATTTAAAAAGATACCAGTCCAGAATTATTTTTTATTCCATTATAAAAGGCCCTATTTGTTCCTTCTAATGTACCAGGTTTGTACTGGGTTACCTCAAGTCGTTTAAAAGTAATTAATTTGTTAAAAATACGCAGGTACACAAAGTTGGTAAACGCAAGGCAGCGGAGACACATATTTATATAAAATAAATCTCTGTCTTGATGCAATGAACAAAGCGACAAAAAATCTACATATAGTATACAAAGTTTGTAAGCACCCGGTATGACTAACTTAACAACATTCAAATAAAGTAGTTACAAAATTACAAATCCTTAGTATCTTTATTCAGTAACTGATATCTGAAAAGCCATAAAATAATGTACATATTAGATATAATACTAAGCTTTGGTGTTCCCTATTTACAATAGTTACATAGCTCCAACACGAAATTAAGAAGACAACAACAAAAACTAAAGAACTTACATTACTACTATACATAATTTAATAAAATATGTTAGAGATACATTATCACAAAACTGTTATACATTGGGAATGATCAGTATTTGATTTACACAATAACATTCCAGTGCATATCAGTTAAAAGTTGCACATTATTTTGGGCCTTTTTTCAGTAACTGAAATATGTTGTCATAAAAATATAAATGATAAATATTGTAAACATACGATGTTATCTATTTACAAAAGTTCATAAATACTCGTACATAAATGGCAACTCTAACACTAATCTTCGATGTCCTCTATTTACAATACCAAGTCCCAATACGAAAAAAGACTTGAGAGTATACCAAAAAACTCTTCAAAACTCTTCGTGAATTTAAACTGATAATCATACATAGTGAACTAATAGTTTGAAATGGACTAACACAAACTTGTTATAGTAGAATTGGCATTACACTTAAAGAACTATATATGAATGAAAATTACTACGTATAAAATGTTTTTTTTTATTAAATAAAACAGACAACATGTTATATTTACCCGTGTTATTGTTACCAATGTTACTGTTCTTAATTTTTGTAATACAACAAACTACACATACTAAGTTTGTTTGTAAAATAATAATTAAAAATATTTTAAAGGTGAAAAGGTACAATACTTACAACACCCGATAAGGAACTGTAGTTCGTTTTGTAAGACCTCTTGGCCCAGCTGGCATCGGCTACGACGGTAAGCAGGGGGACTCCGTCCACGCTGACGTCTCCTCGTTCCTTCGCCAAACGTGTCTCCTCTTCTGCAGCATCCCTCATCTCCTGCAGAGCTGTTTCCTCCCAACCTTCGGCGACTCTGTTATGGTAACGCTCATAGGTTGTGGAGCTCATACATCTGACGTCCATGGCTCCTAACATCTGTTGCATGCCGTAGTATCCACTTCCCATGCTCATAACCCCCGCCACTGCCGATGAATTTATGTCCATTTTATGGTTAGATATTTTAATTGGCTCAGACCAAATCACTTCGCTTAAATTGCACATGGTACATTCAAACGTAAAACCCGATATTAAACCTTTCTCAACTTCTTTTACGAATTTCATATTTTGAAAACCGCAACTGAAAGGTTTATGCTCGGATATTCGTTTAATCTCGTTGAACATATGCCCGATGTTGACAATCCGACGTCCTTCAAGGGATTGAGCCTCATTGCAATTGACCTCAGTTGAATGATCTATTACTAGATCCATTACAATAGGTTCTTCGTGAGATTCGCTAATCACTTGGTCTGATGATTCCACTACCTCTGGTTCTATAGAGGATTCACTAATCAAGCGGTCCGATAATTCCACTACCATTGGATTTACATGCGGTTCACAACATTTGTCACTATTCGCATTTTCACTGATCACTTTTCTTTTCTTACACATTTCTTGGTACTCGCGAGTATGTCGAAGCAATCTCCACTCGTGCATGCGTTCCCCGCCACGGTTTTCCTTGCGTTTTGCTGTCCGCCGTTTGTGACCCATAATAAAATAATTAATACCAATTTTATTTAAAAAACAAAGTCTTTACGAATAACTTTCGCGTGCCCATTCATATCGCCTCCGAACTAACAACTAAAAATCAAGTGTTTATTTTGTCGAGGAGGGAGAGGGGGTGACAAGAATCCGAAACAAAGTACAATTGCGAACACCCAATATAACTGGTTGCCGAAACTTTCACACCCCTCACTCGCGCCTCTCCGTTTTCGGGGAAATTTCTTTGACGCGCCGCACCCCGGTCGCCCACGCCGTTCTGCTTTGTTCGACTGTAACTATTCCACTGCCTTATTCTAATGTCAAACGTGACTATTCTAACGATTAAATGTATGCGAAATGCCAATATATTTTAATTCTGATATTGTTAAATTCTTTTACGTTGTATCATCTATTTCTGTTGAATGTAACGTAATTACTGGTCGGATTCTGGGAACTATGGATCATCAAGAGATTTTTGTAAAGTGCCCATTGAACAAACAAATAATGAATAAAAAATTATCTTTAGCATAGTTCTTCCACTTGTTCACTTTCCGGTAAATACATCGATGATTTTTTGGACGTTCCTTTATTTCACATTACAGCGGCCACGTTCATCATCCATATTTGTTATATATTATAATTAATTAATTGTCTTTCAAGGCGGTTTGTGTCATAACAAAAGGTGTTTTCCCGCTATTTTCCCAAAATAAATATAGACGTGATTGTTTTAAAATGCGACGTTCTACACGATGTCCGTTTAACAAGGGGGATCCAGAGAGGGGGCCCTGAGGGCAATTGTCACCCCAGACATTTGTATTTAATATCTTTTATTTAGTTAAAAAACCTTTGCAAAATTACTATTTTGTAATATATAATGTAATATGCAACCAATAATGCATAATACTTTATGCATTATTGGTTGCATATTACATTTCTCAATGATTGTTAGCTATAGACTACGACATTTAATATAATATAATATAATATTACTGTAATTATTGGTCAACGTAACGAGTAATTTCTTGAAGCGTGTTTACATACGAATAACAATAGAGAAAAAACATTTCCTAAGATTCCAGAATCTTAGGAACAATTTTATGAATGAAATCCCTAAAAAAACAGTATCCTTCCGCGCAGGGATGGTTTTAGTAAAAGCCGCTAGGTTCGTCAAAATCACAGGACTTTAAGCCGGGTCATATAAAACGCGGTGTCATTTAGCGTCTTCAATTCTTAAAATAAAAATTATTTAATATACCAATGGAAAGACAAAGGGTTGTAGAGTGTTTTTTGCTTCTCCAAAATCGTTTATGTTTACTGATTCAAAAGATACAAGGCGTTAAAGTTGGTCAACTTTAACGGATTGTATCTTCAGAATGTGTTGACATAAACGATTTTGGAGAAGCAATAAACACTCTACAACTCTTTACCTTTGCAACTGTATATTAGATTAAATTTTATTTTAAAAACTGTCGGCGCTAAATGACACCGCGCGGAGCGTGTTTTAGGCATGTTTTGGCGTAGGTAGGGAACCCTCTTAAGCACGCTCATCCAGCTTACCGGGGGCTCAACACGCCCATCCGGTAGGTCGCGCCACTAGAGACCAACTGCCTTACTGGTCCCCAGTGGCCTCCTCATATACCCGCTGTCCCCTGCATTGGGTACCATAGTGCTCCGTTCTCCCCTCCAGTGAGCACCGTAAGGTACGAGAGTACCGGGGTGCTCGGGTACCATGGGGTGCTGGGGTACCATGGGGTGCTCGGGTACCATGGGGTGATCGGGTACCAGGGGGTGCTCGGGTACCATGGGGTGTTCTGAGTTCCCCCCTTACGAGCATTAATTTTAGGTGTTGTGAATTGTCTTTGACGAATTTTTACATGCTTGACCCCTGAAATTAGTTGAGTTATACTCAATACCTTGAGAAGGATACCCTTAGACTTGGTTGTAGTAGAAACCCAGGGTTGCCAGCAAATGGTTTCCAAAAAATTCACGCATCTTTCCCGGTATTCCCGGTCAAAATAGTCAAAATTCAAGGCCTATACTTGTCATTTCTAAGGGCCAATTCACACAGAACGGACGAGTGGCGGAGTCGTGGCACGGACATATGTCCTTTCGCTGTCGCTCCCATGAAACTTATCGCACAATTCACAGACGATCGCGGGCGGCCGCCCTCCCGCGCCACGTCGATCCTGTGTACATTGGATGATGGGAGCGACAGGGAAAGGAATATGACCGTGCCGCGACTCCGCCACACGTCCGTTCTGTGTGAACTTGGTAAGTCAAGTTTGAGTTTGGACGAATCATTTTTCTTCACAACTTTTAAATAATTTTTGTTGTACCACCAGGCCTATTTAATACATCCATTAAAATAGTGTGAGTATGAATTATTATGATTTAGAAAATACACCCCAATGTATTGACGAATGAATTAATTAAGCTGTGCTCTGATAAAATAGGTTTTATTTTATTTTTGGTTATTTATTTTATTTTGCAGTTTTGGTTAAATGTGTCCATAACGATGACATGGACACTTCAAACGGATTATGATGACAGGGAAAACGGTTTGGACAGGAACCAGATTTTTCCCAGTCTTGAAACCAGTACAAATCAATTCCTCGTGGCCAAAAACTCCATCTAAAAATGAAATTCCAAAACCCTTGCACTAAAAAAATTGTTGCTCGTACAAACAGATTCATTTAGAGTATATAAGACTGGATTCCAAAACAAAATCCATAGAGAGAATTTGATGTCACGGGTAACTTTAAAATAGAAGCAACAAAGAAATATCATAGCTTAAACATTTATTTGTTATTTCGACACCGCCACTACGGATATCAAGTCAGCCGAGTGCAGGCCTTCACACACAGCGCAAGAGCTCATGACAAAGTAGTGATGGACTGACGGCAGCCCTATTCGGATTCGGCGTCCGCAGTCCCTATCAATGAAACACTGTCATTGGTCACTGCGCATGCTAAGAACTTCGTGAACTTCGTATGCACAGTATGAAGGCGGGGAAATAGAATACGAGTGATTTTGGAAGCAAATAAATTACGATTGTAATTTTAAATATAGGCCTACTGCTGATACACGTCTGAGGACATTACACTCCACCATGCTCCTACCCCTTGTACTAAATAAACGATGGACTCGTCCATTTTTTGAATATCGACGTTTTCCTTCAATCGGTAATCGACGTTTTCTCCGTTTGCTGTAGGACGTAGGACATTTCGCCGTCATTAGCGCGCGAAATACCCGATCACTTGACTGTAAGCGGTAGGTAGCGCATGCGCACACTGCGAAGGGTTGGAGGAAGAATAGCGTTGAGTTCACAACGATAAGGAAGGCATTCGGTTAAAATATCGATCGTCGTAGTAAGAACTACTATCGAATATCGTAAATCGATTGGCTCTTTAAACATTGTCGTCTCAACATAAAAACGCCCGGCCCAACTTTCCAAATTATATAAGGATAAAATTTAGCTCAAGCATGGCCTGCAGGCTTGGTGATGGCTGTTCAGTATAACAATTGAGGATAAACTTTTTCTAATAGCCAGAGAGTGTTGAAATCATGAAATAGGCTCTCTGCTCGGATGCTTACAAATAAATGTAAATATTTCTTTGCCAGTTTGTTTGCTTGCAATATCTATAGGCCCTGAGAAACGTTTTTAGAGTAAAGTGTTATCCCAATATCCCAAAGACAGCTCAATTTATAGGAATGTAGGATTAGGGCCTAAGTTATTTTTGAATTAGGAAAGTTTGGTTAATCTATCCGACGATTGCGTACGGTACTGGAAGATTTTTAATTCCTCTGTAATTTATTATAGTCATCATAACTGTTATCAGCGTACGGTTCTGTTAAAGAAATCAACATTAACAATTTTTAACACGGGCAAATTTGTCAGTAGTCAAAGTAAAATATTACTCATCGTCTAAGTCTTCATTGACATTACAGTACAATGTATAGAAAATAGTACCCTGGCCACTGCATTTTAATAATCTAATACATTTAATTGCGTAATTGTTGGACAGTCATGTCATACAGTCATTTATTTATTTGTAAACTTGGAAGAGTCCCAAAAGAAGAATCTGTGGTACAGATATGACGTATTTATTAGCACCACCGATTCACAATAATGACTAGTTAAAAACGACAGGCATTGGAGTTTGGAATTAAAACGAAAACAGAGGGATGACGACGACAGGAAGCAGACAGCCGAGCCGAAACTAAAAAGTTGATGTCTGTCATTCGGTAGATAAGGTCGATATTTAACCGAACCTTATCGTTGTAAACCCAACGCTATCCTTGGAGGGTTCATGGACACGTCAGTGTTCCCAGGTTTTAAAAGCCACATTATCGTACCAGACCAGGCAAGTTATTTTGAATGTACCTAAATTACCGTACTCTTCCAATGAAACTCGTAAATTTGGTGAAATGTTAACAAGAAACCCCTGTAATACTGCCAAAAATCCATTTTTAATACTAAAACGGTATTAATTTATCTTTAACAATAGTGAAAATAAAATACAACACGGGGTTTAAAACATAATCAAACTATCGTACCAGACACAAATTGGATCGTACCACATACAAAATTATCGTACGTCTGGGAACACTGGCACGCCCCCGAATCAGCTGAGTTTTCTCTTCGACTAGTACGTCACTGGTGTCTGCTTTGCAGTTCCAGAACGAGAACTGTTTCGACCGTCCCGTATCGGCCGCGGAACATGTTCTCTTAGTTCCGTTCCGACTGTAGTTACGGTATTTCTTGGTGAAACGAACGCACTGACATCGGCTACGCCAATAAAAGTGGTGACTCTTTATAGGACAAAAGCCCTATAATTCCGTTCCATGGATGAGTAGTACCTGTTCTTTCGTGCCATAATTCGTTGCGAGAATTACGAAAACTACATCGGAAAAAGATCTCGTTATGGAACGTATTAACAGACAGTCGAAACAGTTCCCGGAACCAGAATGGAATAATATAACAGTTCCAGTTCTTTTGGCAACGCTCTCTCAACGTTGGAATCACTTTGTCTTCGTGTTTCGTTCGAACGGCAACTTATGCTTTGTCAAAAAAATCCACGAAACTGACCGATCTGATCGATAAATAACCATATTATAGACCGACAGGCCAAACTATCGCTATCTTAGAGTTTACATGATTTTTATAAAATTCAAGGATCTTTCGAAAAATTCACGCATAATTCATAGGTTTCTTCCCGGAGTGTGAAATTCACGCATAATTCCCGGTTTTCCCGGAATTCCCGGCTGCTGGCAACCCTGAAACCCCATGGGGTGCCAAATCAATTCATTACACTCTATGGTTTGTGAATCTTCTTACCGATTGTTGTGAAGACATAATAAAAATTAATGCAGGAGACGGACGTGTCGATGTTGCTTAGAAATAACATACAGATTCATTACTTTTGAAAAATCCTCCTAAATAGGAGCATGAAGGCATACAACAATGAAAATCCATATAAACCAACCCCCAAATTGTGCAAAATGAAAGATATTGTACTGTCAAAACTGTAACGTGTAGAACGTATTCAAAAACAGTTACAAGGAGGTGAAATAAATGAACTCGGGGGGCCTGGAAGTATGGAATACCCCCTTCCACCCCCTTCCACCCCCTTCCTCTCCACAAAAAAAAGAGAGATCCGAGGGCACACTCCCGGGAAATTTGCCAAAATTGTAATTGTCAACTCACATTTAGACAGCCTAGAGACTTAACAACAAACTGTGGAAGTCCAAATTGGAGTGGATAAATCCAAATTAATTTTTTCTGTCACTGGTCGGATTCTGGGAACTTTGGATCATCAAGAGATTTTTGTAAAGTGCCCATTGAACAAACAAATAATGAATAAAAAATTATCTTTAGCATAGTTCTTCCACTTGTTCACTTTCCGGTAAATACAAACGATGATTTTTTGGACGTTCCTTTATTTCACATTACAGCGGCCACGTTCATCATCCATATTTGTTATATATTATAATTAATTAATTGTCTTTCAAGGCGGTTTGTGTCATAACAAAAGGTGTTTCCCCGCTATTTTCCCAAAATAAATATAGACGTGATTGTTTTAAAATGCGACGTTCTACACGATGTCCGTTTAACAAGGGGGATCCAGAGAGGGGGCCCTGAGGGCAATTGTCACCCCAGACATTTATATTTAATATCTTTTATTTAGTTAAAAAACCTTTGCAAAATAGTATTATGCATTATTGGTTGCATATTACATTTCTCAATGATTGTTAGCTATAGACTACGACATTTAATATAATATAATATAATATAACTGCAATTGTTACGAAGAATAGGTAAAATTTGTTCCATAGAGCCGACAGGTTCAGAGGGTTAAAATGCCCAAAAACGCTCCGTGTGGAGTCATTACAAATTTCGCGCTTAAGCCGCGTTTACACCATGCAACTTGTTTTATAAACTTGTGTTGTACATGCAGTTGTAGTGTTTGGTTTGAAAATATTTGAGAATCATGAAAAATGTTGTACAAACTTGTACAACAAGCGAGATTTAAAACAAAAAATCGTGTTTTAGAACAGGTTGCAGGTTTCCCGAGCCGTGTCGGAAAGATCAAAGGACATTTGAGTTTTATAAACCTTTGTTTTAAAACACAAAATCTAATTTCAAAACAAAATTTGGATTAAATATGTTTTACAAAAAAGTTTATAAAACAAATTGTGTAGTGTAAACGTTGCTTTACAGTTTTTCAAAATGAAATGTAATTTTTATACTGGTGTAAAGTCAAAGAGTTATAATAGAATGTTTACTGCGATTCCAAAAGCTGTAAAATTTAACGCATTCTACAGATAACTTGCATTAACATAGAACAATGATTATATGAAGGCAGCCAAAAAGGGAGTCATTGGCTTGGGTTTAGAGAAAAGCACGTTCATAACTAGGCCTATACGAACATGTTTTTTTTTAATGAGTTAGTGCGTCTTAAACTCCATCTTGGTAGGCCAGGAAAATTGTCATTATGCAATTCCTTATTTAAAATCAGATATATCATGGATTATATTGGCTGAACACTCTGTAAGGGTCAACTCCAGAAACATTTTTATCCATAACATTTTTATCCATAGTGCAAAAATAGGTTAAACTGAATGACGACTGAAGGCTGAAGAACATTAAATGGACTGTGCAACCATTTGGTTCAATCATTTGTTTACATTCGGAATATTATGCGCGAACTGTAAATTATAATTCATTATAACGTTATAAATGATACCACGTACATTAATGTGCACAACATGAGGTGATGAATTTAACATAAAAATAATGAACGTGGTTATTAGCTGATTAATAGTTAACTGCTACCTGAACGACTGGAAGCAGCTGATTAAACAGTAAAGGGCGATTCAAAAAATAAATCACAAGTTTAAAATCCAAAATAAATCAAGTAGTTCAGGCCAGCCTCACGCACTGATGCCGTGATAAGATATTTTTGTCTTTTATTTAACTTTTGGTCGTCAAAGAGCTGCCACTGGACACGAGTTGTTATGTAGTGTTATGGACAGAAAAGACAAAACTCATTTTCATTTGTTTCATAACAATAGAAAACAATTTGAAAATTCCCACTACAATGCTGAAATCTACACGATGCATGATGATTAATTTAGAGACAGATGGCCTAAATTACACTCCATTTTCAATAACATAATAGTTAGCATATTAATATACTTTGTTTAAAAAAGCGGACGAAAAAACCATACTGTATACAACTCCCCTAATTTCTTACTTCACTGGCTGTTTCATTGTCGTTGATGTTGTTCTCGTAAAATTTTTGTCTGTAGAATGCACGCCGACGAAATAATAATGAACAAAGCCTAATGTAAACAACAGATTCACATTCCAAACATAATTTGAAAGACTAAGCGAGTTAACCCGATTTTCAACAGCCTATTTTTTTAACTATATAGATCGCCTATTTGTCGAAATTCAACCAGTATATATTTGGTTTTATATTACTCAATGCTCCCAATAAATATGTGCATTTTGCACATTTGCAATATGTGTTCCCATATGCATTTGTTTAGATATTTTGTACTGATTCCGTAACAAAAATGGCAACTCATAAAGCCCATGTTTTTTTTATAGTTTTAAATTCATTTTCTACAATTTTCAAATACTATAGCAAATAAAAATAACAGGATTGTCCACATCTGCAAAAAAGTACTTTTCCAATGAAATTCTTGAATTTTGAATACGTTGCACACAGGCTGAGATAAAGGATTTAAAAAATTATCCTTACCTGTTAATACTGTGTACAGATATACAGTATAATAGTGTGTTTTTTAAGGCCAACCGAGTTGTCAAACAAAGGAGACAATTAATTGTTGATTAACTGTTGGAACACGTAAAGATTTGAAGAGTGATCACGATTGTCCTATGGTTCAGTCTTGGGTTACAGAGACAATATCGCCAGATGGAACCGTGAAATGAGGAGTGATCTCTTCCAGCGCGGAGGGTAAAAAAGAGGTTTTAGCTGTCATATTAGGGATGTCACGCACCACATAAAATTATAAACTTAAAGTGATTAAATTAAATTAATTTAGTCGTTAAAACATAATTTACTCACACTTAATTATAATGCCTATAAACCGTAATTTTCAACCTCCCCCTTTTGAAATAAATTACAAGCTAATGTTTATTAATCGCGAACAAAGGACTAATTCCTGGAAAAGTTAATACGTCCTTATGAAAAAAAATAAGCCACCAAGATTCTCTATAAGAGTCCTCATGATTATTGCAAGGGGCTTTATAAAATGTTCATCTGAAATTTATTTGACAAACAAAATAAGCGAAAAGGGAAAAATGGACCAATCGTGAGGTTTTTGAAGATTTTTTTATATCAGGGAAATTTTTAAATAATCAAAAGAGACCCTAGTGATTGGCAAACGAAAATTACATTTTATGGGGGTTTGAGTTTAGGGAGGGGACTGTAATTAAAAAAGTTCATTAATTTTTGTATCCGAAAAACATTTTGACCAGGTAATAATTTTAACCGCCATCTTGAAGCCGCAATATAAGATAATTTTACATTTAGAGGTAGTTTTGTGACATCAGTTATAACTTTATTTTAACGCTGTTTATAATGGCGCAATCCGTTAAAAAAAAAGATTTCGTTTTAGAGATATACAAACATAAAAACTCAGCTCCAAATTTCTCATAGTCTTTGAAAATAAAATATTGTAATATTTTTGTATATATCCCTCGTTTGAATTGCTGCATGCAGTTTGTTTCCATCCTAACCACACATTCTAAACATCCCAAACACACAGTAATTTAACAGCTTAAATTAAAATTATCGATATAATAAATCTGACGAGTAAAATATAGTTTTTTAGCTCCATCCTACAAAAATTATTTTTTTACAAAACTTATTTCATTTAAAAAGATTAACATCACAGATCATAAATTGATTAAAATTTTTGTTCCCGTCTTAAATACTTGCTATATTTTTTTAGTTCGTTTCAGCAATTGATAATTTTGATTCGAATACTTAAAAATGATTTTCTCTTTCTAAGATTATAAAAAAATTTGATTAACAAATTCAAATTTAATCATAAACCTGTGTATAAATTTCTAAACATGATCCAAAGTTGGTTTCTTGTTACACGCCTAATAATTAATTTATTTTCATTAGAGGTATTAATAATTTGAATCAGATTTCGGATAGACACGTCACTCCCAAAAAATATTTCCACTATCAATTCAAATGAATAACCCCCCGTTGCCAAACCTCAAGTCCTGCCTCGGATTTGTAACCCCCGGATTTTTAGCCTCCGGATTTGTACCCCGCGAATTTGTATACCCCCGTGGTCAAATTCTTAAGTCCGACCCCGGAATTGTACCCCCCCCCCCCCCCGATCTGTAACCCCCATGGCCATGTCCAACGGAATACGAGTCCATAAACGCGAAACATATATAATGAAATTTAGATATTCAAAAAAATATTTTATCAAATACGTTCATCAGGTACTATTGACAGATTTTCTAGCCTAATTAAAGGCTAATAATTACACACTAATAACGAACGAACATACAAAAAACGAATAACACTAATATTATGTATAATAATTTAACGAACAGCCGTTGATTTACGAGAACTATTTAAAAAAGTCAACAACTACAATGAATATTGTATATTTCCGGTATATTTCCATAGTCGGTCAAAATGGATTTGAGGACAGGGGAGGGTTGAGGATTTGGCCACGGGGGGTACAAATCCAGGGGGTACGATTCCGGAGTCGGACTTAAGAATTTGATCACGGGGGTACAAATCCGGGTTAGGACTTAAGGAGCCAGGTTTAATTGGATTCATATCAGTTATGCAACTGTTCTGCCAACCGTGAAATGTCAGATGATTAAAATACATAATAATTTATCCGTCCTAAAAGTTCGCGGCCGGAATTATACCCCCCCTCCTGTGACGTCAAAATGTGATTCACATTCATCATTGTATTTTTGAACTTTTAATCACATGTATGCTACGTTTAATAAATTCACAAGTTAAGGAACTAAACGTAGGAAAACTACGCTTACATTAATTACCCTTATGGCTGTCGGAATAGAATTAAAATAATAAAAGATAAGACATTTGTGTCCCTTTAAATTCTTGAGCGTTTAATACCTCGTAAGCCATATTTGAGTTGATAATATCAAGAAAAAAATGAAAAATTCCAATTACCAATGAAAACTCCTGCTTCGTGCTTCCTTTAACAGCCTAGTAATTGTGTTTAACGGATTTTTTTGTAATGAAACCGAATTAAGTGTCTTTAACTAAAATTAATTAACAAAAACACTCAGATTTATATAGTCAGTTTAATAATTGAGGTATGTGGTAATTAGTAAGCGGGCTGTTTCCCGCCATTGCCGCCGCACCGTGGCCGGTTGGGCAGCCCTACATTGGCTTCAACGCTACCCGTGTGTCGCTCCTCGTAGCCTTGGATTTGGCGCGCTTTCCGCGGTGATAACGGTCCTGGGTGACAACACTGCTGCGCGCCATTTAGAGTAAGAGAAACGAGTACAGCGATAATACCTAAGGAGAGACTAGAACTTCAAACAATTAAAACGGGAAGCTTAATTCCGGTGGGCGTGGGCAGAGAAGGGGTACGGCCCACCCCCGCAAAACATGCCCCTCCCCCAACATGAAACATGAAACATGTTCATGCTCCCCTGAAACATGTTTGAAAAATAGAATCCTTTTGTGGGTTTTTAGACACTTTACAAAAGTAAATTCAACCGATATACCGTTGAAACTTGCATGCTCTTCTTTGCTTTACGTTCAACCTGGTTAAGTATTTTTTATTTGATATTGGAAGATTTAAACAAGTTCCAAAAAAAACTCAAGACAAATTTTGCACTGATTGCCATTTTATTCTTTAAATTAATCGTATACTTTTATATAAACTATGTTTGCATTACTGTTTGCTTTATTGTAATCAAAATTTTAACTCAAAATCGGCTCCTAGGATTTCCTTCTTCTTATGCTGAAAAATAACTTATTCATAGCTCAAATACGTTTTCTATACGGGTCCCATAACCAATTAAAATATAATCACGTGAAAAAGCAAATTCGAAGTTTTAAATTTTAACAT
Source organism: Flexamia atlantica (assembly GCA_035578135.1). NCBI lineage: Eukaryota > Metazoa > Arthropoda > Insecta > Hemiptera > Cicadellidae > Flexamia > Flexamia atlantica. Next base: position 31,348,923 of record JAQJVK010000003.1, read on the forward strand.
TTCGCCTCATGGGCTGTCATGATGTTGTGATAGCAACTAAACAAATCACTAAACATAAGGAAAGTGATTCACAGCTGCTTCAAACTCCGCCAAGCCTTCCGCCAAGAGTATTTTAGTATATTACACAAAGATTGTATAGAGTATTAAAATAAGTGCATAAAGAGATAGACAATGATTTTTAATGTAGGAATGGGATGAAATGGTAAAACTGAGTATTACCCAGCAAAGCTAAATAAGAGAATCAATAAGGGTACGAGGAATACAGATATAGAGTTATGTTCAGAAATGATAGGCCCCTGACTATATGTGGAACGTATGAACTGTACGTGAAGCGAGAAATTGCGAGATCCTGACGAGAAACCCCAGATTTTGCCGACTAACTGAGAAAAATTGCAGATACTTCGATGTCAAATTGACCAAATGGGGTTTCAATTAAGTTGACTTTTTCAATTGTTGGTTTGCATTGCAGAAAACTTTAACTTAGATCAGGGCCGTAACGCATTAACTTATAGCGGGCCCTGGGGCAAGACTGGCTGGCGGGGCCCCCATATCTTAGTCAAGCATGTGCGTGCGTGCGTGAAACTTGAAATGATTTTTAATTTCCTCTACAATTTTTCACAGGCCATAAGTACTTAGTTTTTCATAATAAACTTGATTTACAAATAATAAATAAAGAACATATTGTTTGGGGACTTAACTGAGGGTAAAATACAATAAAACCATACAATATTTTAAAAATCTTTTTATTGTTTGGATTTACAAGCTGAGAAATTTTCCGGGCACAAATTGAATCATAAGAATGACACTGAAATGAAATTGAATCATTCAGGTTTAGTTCATAAATTATAACCCCAAATCATTTGGATACCTAGCCAAGACTTCTAATCCCTTATACCACAGTTTATGTGACCTTTGGTTCTAAAACATTTATTACATTATTAAGTCAACATGGCCAAATAAAACAGTTGTAGGAAAAAATCCGGTCTCAAAGCAGTTTAAACTAGTCACCTTTTCACTGATGTAAACTAAGAAATATTACGGAAATATTACGTTTTCCGGAAATATTACGGACGGTGGAGGTCGGGGTCGGGTCTGGTTTTATGCTCCCTCGGCCGCCGGCCCTTCGGAGCCCCCTTCACTTGGGGGCCCCAGGGCGGTGCCCCCGGTTGCCCCGGTGGTTGTTACGGCCCTGACTTAGATGTTTAAAACTACGATTAAATCAAAATGTTCAAGGCTAATGTATTAAAGATTAATAAAAATAAAAATTAATCTTTATTTTGGTAAAAAAAACACAAAAACTGGACCAATCGCGACCCGAGAAAGTTCACTGGGACAACGGCGCACGTCTATAAAAAAACGGGACGTCTGGCCATCAAAGGCTACTAGGGGAGCCCATATTTCCCTGACCATTGAGAGTCTGCTGTAGTGAAATCAACAGTGTTCGAGCAAATGAATTAAAGATTGATTGTTTGTCTCGGATGGCGGGACCGTATAGCACCGTTCGTCGCGACGTTTACGAGCTTGGGCGGAAGGCGCGAAAATAAAGCACACTCTCTGGTCTCGGGTGAGAGCGGGTGGATGAAAGAGATATAGTTGGTTTCAAAACTTAAGGCCCACACCGCCCGTAAGCCAAATGCTAAAATTAACATTAGTCTTACGGACAGACTGGGCCTTATGATTTGAATCGGGTTATAACTGCTTACCCGTGCGATTACTTTGTATATTATGTTACTTTTATAGGATTAAAAATTATATATACCCTATTACATATTGCACTTAACTGCATATTGCTTCAGTGCCACATGTCACAGATGGTAAATTCTGTCATACTATACACTGCCAATATTATTTCAAGATGACTATTTAAAATATGGTACAAATTTATAGTTAAATTTCTTTCCAAAATACTAACAGTGGTCGAACATTAAAATTAAAAGGCAATTAAATTAAAGGGTAATTATATCATTACAAAATCATCACAGACGGCATTGTGATTTTTATTTTATGTTGTTGGCAGGAATGCAGTTATATACGCGGGTTCGTGTAGACTTATTGCCAACGGCAATAAGTCTACGTGAACCCGTGTAGACTTATTGACAAGAATTTATCTGAAAAACCGGCCATAAGTCTACGGCAATAAGTCTACGCGAGACGTAGACTTATTGCCGGATTTTTGATGAAATGTAGACTTATTGACTCGTACTTATCACTATATATATATATATATATAAAGAGAGAGTTGTGTGTTGGTATATTTAGTGCTACAGCCAAAACTAGACGTTGTAGACCCTTGATCTCGGTATCAAATTAAAGCTTGGAATCTCATGATGTGCACTATGGTGGTTGGGTTCGATATCTTATAGGGTGTAGGCACAGGATTGTCCGAAAGGGACCTATGCCAAGGATTTTATGAGTACTTTAGGTTTTATTTGTTTATATCAAGACATATGGTTTAATTTGAAATAGTTACCGTGGTTACAGTGGTTGCCAACAGAATGCAGCACCTACAATTTTTTTTGCAGAACAGGTGAATACAGTCTTATTTAGCAAATGTGTTTTTATTTACGTTTTCAATTATTTAGTAAATTTTTACTGTTAGGTTATTTTATTAAAAACATGAAGTGCACTAAAATGTAGAGTTATATATTTTTTGTTTTAAATTCAAAGTTAGTAGTAAAAAATAACATTAGAAAATGTCAAAACGTAGGAGAAAATGTTTGCAAATTCTGTATCTTATCACATAGACGAAAGATTGCAAGAAAAAATGAAACAACGAAGAAAAAGAAACAATATAAGGGTCACGGGAAAATTCACAGCGACATCAAGAAACACTATCGTAACAGATTGGAACAGAAAGGGAGACAGACACATACAAGGTGATGAAAGAAATAATTAGAATAGAGATAACGGAGAACCTTCGCAAAAGAGATCAAACAGAAGAAGCAAAAGGACAGGGAACTATGATTTGGACAGTAAAAGGACACATTATTCCAATCAAATGTAGATTATATTGAACACCCGAATGTAGTACAGTGGAACCTGGATAATTCGAACCTCAAGGGACCAGCTAAAAACTTCGAATTATCCATAAATTCGAATTAAAGAAGTTCTAAAGAATGAGGCCAAGACATTAAAAGTTCACATTGTGAATTTAACCTCTTTATCAAATTGACACTCTAAAAGAATAAATTCATCAACAAACGCTAATTATAAGGGTTCAAAAACAGTAATCATAAAACAGAAATAACTACCCTAAAGTATAAACTACGTACGACGCGACGTACGATAACACAAAGAAACATTTCTGCTAGAAAAAATACAGTACGTTCTGCTACGTCTGAACTTTATTCAGGCTACCAACTTAATTTCGTGTAACATTGACAATTGCACGCTCATCGACTTTCCGCTAAAGTGAGTGTTTTATAGGTCCGAGATTTTGTCGAAATGATCACTACACTTATTTAATGTTACGTAAAATCATTTAAACACTTAAAAACAAGACACTGCACAAATAAAAAAAACACTACGACGATTTCACCTGTTTTACAAACATCAAACGCGGACCGAAACACACTGTTTGCCGCCACAGGACCGAAAACGTTTTGGGCCCTAGGGCCGAAAGTCAGCTGATCGTTTATTTGCTTGAAACAACGTCAGAACATCACATAATTATACGGCATTCAATAGGTTCCAAAGACAGGATAGTTGCTATCATATGATTTTCATAACTGTGTTTGTTTGAGTCATACTAAAGAAGTTGTATCGTCACTCATAACCTTCAAGTTTGGCTTTCAAGTGAGTCAAATAATAATCCGTTTTTTTATTATTACTTAGGGTATATTACATTGGGTAGTGTGGTGAAAAATAGCGTTCGCACCTCAGCCGAAAGGGTTTTGCTGCTCTCGGTCGTTTCAAATTCTCGACTTCGTCTCGAATTTAAAACACGATCTCTAGCCTGCAAAACCTCATTTTCGGCCCTTGTTGCGAAATATACTATTGTTTGAAGGACGATCGAAAACAATGGATTTCTGCACTGGAATTTGCAAGTTAGTTTGGATGGTGGGGGGGGAGGGAAGGGGGTCGCAGTGTTGAGTAGCCTTTGTGTCGACATAGAAAACTGCGCATCAGGTCTGGCGCATGGCTTGTCTGCCGGGAGCCGTTCTGCACAGAATCAAGCGCGAAAAGACTAGTGGCGCTGCCACGGCGAGCGCAACCCTTTTTCGAACTCAGTCAGCGTTCTGTACTGTTTTAGTTTACATTATTGGTGTCGAGTTACAAGCGATGTTGGGACAGGGAGGTGGAAGGGATGATTCATTTGACCATAACCTGACACGCCATCGGTCTGGCGTTAAATTTTTATTGAACGTCGTAGTAAAACAGTGTTTTCCAATGAATTTGTAACTATTTCCAGCCGTGGAATGAAACTGATGTGCCTTAATTTGGCACTTAAAAATTCGAATTATCCAAAATAAAATTCGAACTATCCACGATTTTTTAGCATTGTTTGGATACAAAATGCCAGGGACCAAGAAAAATATTCGAATTAAAGAAGATTTCGAATTATACAAGTTCGAATTATCCAGGTTCCACTGTAATTTGCAAGATGGACGAAATTTGTAGTCATTGCATAGCCAAGAAATTAATTATTCAAAAAAGGAAACGCATATTATGTGCTGTTTGAAAGGGAAAATAAGACTGCTACCACCAAACATGCCAACCCCGGCTTCCTCAAATATATGTATGGAGAAACATCAAAATATGTTGAATTTTTATATTACATTAGACATTATAATGCTTGCTTCCAAATTACGTCTTTTGGAGCTACTATTAAGGCCTTCATAATATTTTTCAACCCAGCGAAGCGGGTTACCAACAGCTAGTTTTAATAACTAAAAAATCTTAGCCTCCTACACAAAACTTAAAATATCAAGGATGTGAGTATATTAAAAGATCGGTCTGTTAATCATTAAATGTTAATTTAACGGGCGTGGACCATTCCCGATCAAAACGCTAAAAAATGCTACTGGCGTTGAAACACACAAAAAAGTTGTATTTTAATGAAAACAAGATGTGTGCGGATATCCCAAAAATCAGACCGGATTCGGTTCGGATCGGATATCTGATATTTGGGATAAATTTTAAAGAAGGATCAAATTTTAACAAGAAAAAAGTAATCTAAACAAAACAAGTCATTGCCGATGAAAGTAAAATAGTGACAGAAGACATCGCGGAGCAAAAACGATACCTTGAAATGCAACGGTTGCAATTGCGGTTAGAATAGAGCCTCAACACGATACGATTAAAGTGGTAGGCATCTAGAGCTTTCAGTAGCTGATATCGCAACTCACGATTAGATCGAGATCGTTGTGTATTTCTTCCACTTCCAGCTCATTATATATTTTTCAGGTGGCAATTTATTTTCACCTTAACAAAACAAATTTTGAAAACAAAATTCTTAAACATGGCCATTTTACAAAACATAATAATTCATTTGGTATACCAGCCTACAACACAGCATTTGGACAAAAAAGTTTAGATTACAAGGGGATCAAAATTTATAATAAAATAGCGATTTCAGTAAAACAATTACCGAACCTGAAGAAATTTAAGACTGTGTTAAAAGAAGAACTAACAAGAAAATGTATATATAAAATTGAAGATTTTTTAAATGAAGATTTAAAATAGAAGATTATATATTTATGGATACAATTACTTTAAATTATATTTTGTAATGTATCAGTCTTAACCATATTTATATGGCATTTAAAACATATTATATGTAATAAATTTAAAAAAATAAATATGATCAGATACTTCAACACACACAGAGGTAGTATTGCGTAATACCCAACGAGGTAATGATAAAAAACATTTTATTTAGATAAATTCTTGTATTGTAGCATTGAATCATTTAACAAATAAAAGAACATCTTTTATTAGTTCTGTCTCAATCAGTATCCGTTAACTACGAAACATCCAATGGTACAAGAGAGAATTGTTACAAAGACCAATAAGAGTTCGCCGATGACCGACAGTTCAGTGTCATCTTCAATTTCCAAAACGCCCATAAATAGTTGTGATGATTTAATCACAACGTTTTGTACGATTAATTCAGACCGTTAAGCGGGCTCCGGGATCACAATCGCTTTGAATGTAGATATGATGAAATTAAAAGCTTACGATAATTTTGGGCTGGCAAAGAGTTGGCAAACCTGTTCATTGTTTGTCTTTAATCTCACTTTGTTTTCGAATGTAATCGTCATCGTCTGCTTTAAAACTTAATTGATAACTTGAGAACTTTTTTTGTCTTTCTTCCAATTGCCAGATTTCTTTTTTTTCAATAAAATTATTGCCTAGAATAATCTAAAATAGGTTTTTATTTTATTGAAATATTTATCTTTGACGAATTAAGCCGAGTTTTTATCTTCAATACATGATTAAAATGGAAATTCTTAGATAACAGTACAAAGCTGAATTGACAATTTATGCCTATGATAATAATTTATGAGTTCGCTTGCTGTTTATTACCTAAAACAAATATACCTTTGTCATTATTAAATAACTAAGCTTTCTGAAACCTACAACATTTGAAACTTAAATTAAGATTATTGTTTTGACTTATTATTATTTTAAAGTATTATTTTAATCTTGGTTGTCAGGTATTAATGCGTAGATAAAAATGTAAGGCTTTCTTCAATATGAAGTAATTGACGAATCAAGTTGTATGTTCAATTCTTTTGTCTAGTCACTTAAACCTAGTCACTAATCAAATAAATTATTATTAAATCATGAGGAGGAAAGAAAAAATTATTCTGGATAAAAATTAGCCTGGATACAGAGGCTTAAAAGTGAACACATTTAGGCTACAGTAACAAAGGAATTTTTAAGTAGCCTAATCCCAAAATTGCTATAGGCCTAATAAGCTTGTTCAATTAAGTAGGTATTACCTATGCTTAAGGGGAATCAATAAATGTCTAAATTCTTAACAAATGATTAGTTTTACCCTTGCATACTTTAATAATTGACATTTGGCCTACATCAGAAACATTACATCACAACAATCAACAAATCAAGCTTTTCAAGGCACCTTACACATTAGGATTAATATTGTAGTTCCTTGCAATTATCTTAGGCTTATGAGAAAACTTAAAGCTACTAATTATGCCTTAAATATCCGTATCCAATATTATCCGATCCAAACCTGTTGTTATCCGATCCAAAACCAATCCAAACATAAGCTAGCCGATCCGATCAAAAATCGAAATTCACAAATATTACAAAATTAACATGAGGAACACAGACAAGCAAGCAATACTATTTTGGCATCTAAATTATGCTTAAAACATGTTTTCATTAACTATTACAAAACCGTTGGAAACAATAATGATATGTTCAAAATAAAATAAAGGATTAATTAATGGTCAAAATTGAGAATGGCAATGTGGTCTACTTTTGAACTACTGCCTATTTTAATGTGACCATACTCTGGTCAGCAATAATTTGTCAAGATTAGTTTAGAGAAATTAATGTTCGTGGTTGCTCAGACACCATGACATACTTACTTTGTTATTGCTGACATGTAGAACTTTGAGATTAGGAGTGCTGGATTTCAGCCTCTTCAAACCATCGACTGTCACAAGGCTGTTTCCTGATAGTTTCAGGGCCAAAAGATCTGGTATACTTTCGCCCACGATTTGTATCGCAGCATGCATCACGTTTGTGCGGTTGAGAGGGCAGAACATGTTCTCCTTCAATATAACTGAAACAAACCACACAGAATATTTTATTTAAAACTACCAAAACGATTCAGGAAATGCATTGTTTGGTAGACACAGCCTATGGCATGGGATAGGAGGGGGACTACAAGGTGCATCTTTACACTGGCGCTGAAAATTTGATGAGCTACCCCTGTACTTGGGTTAGGTTCCATATTTACAAAATTTGTGTAGTGTTTACTTAAAATGGCTGCCCCTGTCAAAGGTATGTGACTGATTTTTCAGACTGTCTCTAGTGTAAGTAAAAATATTTGGGAGTAATATTTTGCCATATCAAGGTAATTTATTAACAACATTGATTGCATTGCTTAATTTTTTAAAGTTCAATTTTAAATCTTAAACTTTGTAAGGAAAGCAAAAAATAATAAAACTTATTGATTAAATTGGAGGCTTCCGGTCTGGACGGGAAAGGGAGTAGACGTCTCACTTCATCTGAGAAACTTTTTATCGTTCTCAATCGCCTTTAATATTCAGTTTTTGTCGGAACTTTTGCTTGAATCTTTTCATTTAAGCCACGAAGAACATTTTGATCCATAAATCACTAAAATCGGTTCGTTAAAAATCTTAAAACAGTGAATCGGCAAATAGTCACATTTTGCATAACCTCAAGTTCAACTTTCGTATCGAATTTTTAGTGTTTAAAATTCCATCTAAATTATTATCCGATCCATTTATTACTTGAAACAAGAAGGAAGAACGACTTGGACCACAAGAAGGAAGAGGATTTTGGGAATATCCTGTTTTTCTCCAATATCCTCAAACTCATGCCTTACCTACCTCCCGTGACCATCCAACATTAACCTAGCCCAATCCCATATAGCCTTTGACAAAACAACTTGCGAACAGGTAACTTATTTAAGTAATTAAACCAAAAGGGCTTGACCGGAACGTCCCATTGCAATAAAACTTGGCAAGTCTTCAACGGCCAAGGAATAGGCTATTTCATTTATGTGACACTCTTAAACTTTTGAATTTAGTATTTCAATATGTTTTAAATTGTATTTTATGTAATATATGTAGGCTATTGTTGTTTCCATTGTCATCTTAAATTTGTCAGAATAAGCTGCAATGAAACTAATTTTACTGACCAAGTACGAAGACTGAAACTTAAGTAGGCCTAGGTAGAAATTAATGACAACTGACGGCTGTAATATTACGTTATTGAGGTAGACCAACATTTGGAAAGAAAATGAGAGCTGTCTGAGTAATTCATTCAAATCCAACTCAAAGCAAGAAAGTTAGGCTAAGTATTGATTAAGTATTCATTTTTTTTGTATTCGTCTATTGTACCTATTGTATGTTACCAAGCAAGTGTCATTATTATGAATAGTATATTAAAACACTGACTAGGCCTTTGGTAGGCTACGCTTGAAGGAAATTGTGTGAGGCATGAAAGTGCAAGTAAGTTGACCTGAAGTAAGTTGACCTGCGATTGTATTGTGATACTAGTAGGCTTATCTTTTTTTGTAAGTTTGAGATTCCGGATAGGAAATGAAACCTCATTTTTGTATGGTGTGTAAGATAGCCTTTGAATAAGCATTGCATGAAGCAGTGTACTGTTTTAGATATTGACTCACAGCAAAACCAAAGAAATTAGGTTAAGTATTTTCTATTGTATTTTATGTATTGTAGGTCATTCAGTCATTATATTGTGGGTGTTTTAACTGTGTCAAGGCTTTGATTAGGCTACATATGAAATTGACCGAGGCATGAAAGTATGAGTCTGTGACCTGAATTACAATTGATTTTTTGAAACAGCCTATGGTTAGGATTTATGAATTTTTAGATAGGCCAGGAGTGTATAGGGTTAGGTATAAGTTAATTTTAGTTACCGACAAAACAGAGCAACCTATTGAATATCTGAATTTAAATGTAATTTAGAATAGTGATCCCAAAATGACAGTTGATGAAGTATTGATCTGTAGGAAATGCGACAAAACTATTATAGATGGGGAAGAAGGCTCGATAATGTGTGACATCTGTGAGAACTGGTACCACAGTGAGAAAAAGTGTAGCAAGTTGAAAAAAACTATTTTCAATAACATAGGTAAGAATGATAATTGGGTCTGTTCACCCTGCATTGATAACTTTAAGAACTTGGCTGTACAAAATAGGAATGAAAACTTGGCACTTCAGAGGCAGGTCGAGATTCTTACTCGGGAGAAACATGAAATCAAGGAGGCAAATTTGAACTTTGAACAGGAACTCAGTCAAAAAGAGGCTGAGATCCTGAAACTGAAGGACAAAATTGAGGAGCTGAACCGTCGTTTGGCGGAGGGGGGTGGTTTGAGTGCCTCGAATTGGACAGTGGTAGGTGCTGGACGTGGGCGGAGAGCGGGGAGTAGCGGGATGGTGGACCCGGCTTTGCCGACTTCCAACTCATTTGGGGTCCTTTCTGGGGGCCCGGATGAGGGGGTGGGGCGGATAAACGGCTCTGACTTCCCTCCCCTTGTGGGAGGAAGGAGACCAAAAGCGGCAAATGGACGTAAATCAGGGGGGGTGGGGATTCGGGCTTCTGGATGTGATCGGGTGAGTGGTTCGGTGGGACGGGGGAGAAACGCAAGGTCGAAAAATCGAAAGGTTGGGAAAATTAGTATTGTGGGGGATAGTCATGGGAGAGGCTGTGGTTTGGGACTGGGGGGGCGCATGGGGGATTGGGATGTGGAAGCAAGTGTTCTGCCGGGAGCTCCGTTGGCGGTGGTTGTTGATACGGTGGAGGAAATTCGTGCGAAGGGAGATTTGGGGGAAGGTGATTTTACGGTTGTGGTTGGGGGAACTAACAAAGTGACTAAGGACTCAATTAGGGGTGTGGGAAACAGGCTCGACGACCTGGCTGAGCGCCCTGGGAGACTCCTGAGGGTGGAGACACCGTTCAGGTGGGACCTGCCACAGGAAAATATTCTGATTAAAAAGCAGAATGACCTAGTGAAGGTAGCATGCATGAAACGTAAGTGGCCATACCTAGCAATAAATTCAATGCTTAATAGAAGTTGTTATACCAGACACGGACTTCACTTAAATCAGGAAGGGAAAGATATCCTAAGTGATTTAGTAGCAAATTTCCTACATTCTGTGAACATTCCTGAAAAATGCAATAAGAAGCAAAAAAACTCAGAACTGAAAACGAGCCTAAACAATACATAAATTCCTGTGTTCAATATAGCGGCTGTAAGATTGATACCACTAGGCTTAGGCCTAAACGGAGTAATATTAAGAGACCAAATAATAAGCTAAAGATTATTCACTAAACGTCAGAAGCATTGCAGGAAAAATTGGCCAAATAGAAATATTCCTAAACGATGAATCACCTGATATATTTCTAATCTCAGAGCACGGTCTGCAAAATGACTCAATTGAATCAATAAAAATGCATAACTATCATCTTGTAAACCATTTTTCCAGAAACAAAAGCCGACTTGGAGGAGTAGCAATCTTTTTTAGAAATAGCCTAAAGCCAGTAAACTTAAAAGTCTCTAACATATCCACTGTATTAAGTGAAGAGAACAATTTTGAGCTCTGTGACATTATCTTTAACATAAATGAAAGTAAATATGTAGTAGCAGTGGTCTATAGAAGCCCAGATGGTAATGAAGACAATTTTTTTGAAAAACTCAATAGCTATTTTTCCCAGATAAATCCAGAACTTAGGAACTCAAATCTTGTGATAGGGGGAGATCTCAACATAAATATCCTAAAGCAAGACAGACAAACTAAAAATCTTTTTAACCTTCTTGAAAGCTTTGGTCTAAAAACAGTAATAAATACTCCAACCAGAATAACAGAAAATACAGCCACATGCATTGACAATTTTATAGTAAACTGTACAGTTTTAAATAAATCGACCATTGAACCTCATATTTCAGATCATCAAGCTATCAGCCTATCAATTAAATCAGGAGTGATCATTAAGGATAAGTTTAAGAGTAAAGAAATAAGATGTATTAAAAAAGAAAACCTCAATGAATTGAAAATTAGGCTAAGACAGGAAGTTTGGGATGACCTTTATTCAGAAAATGACATAAATGAAAAATACAATATTTTATTGAACACGATTAAATACCATTTTGAAATAGCCTCCCTTAAAGAAAATAAAAATTAGAGAAACAAACAAAATAAAATGGGTGTCTGAGAATATTACATGTTTAAAAAATGACATGATCCAAAAATACAATAATTGGAAAAAATGTAAAACACCCCAGAATAAAAGTGAATACAACACAGCGCTGAGATTGTATAGGTGTGCAGTACAAAATGAAAAAGCAGAATGGTACAATAATAGAATAAATAATGCTGATAATAAATCAAAAGAAAGCTGGAAAGTTATTAATGATCATAGAAATAGTGGAAACAAAAAACATAAAAACATTAAACTGAATGTAAATGGCGAAACTCTCAAAAATCCCAAACAAATAAGTGAACAAATGAACAATTTTTTTATTGAAATAGCAACCAAACTAAATGACAATAACGACTTGAAATTGATGCCTATTACAGATAATGATAGTGAAGTAAATATAGAATTAGAGTATTTTAGACCTATAGATGAAAAAACACTGGCAAAACTTTTTTCTAAGTTTAAACCAAAAACATCAACTGGGATAGATGGTCTCAATATGAAAGTTTTTAAGGCCTGTCAACAGGAAATAATAAAGCCGCTTTTACACTTGATAAATGTCTCCATCCTGAAGGGGGTTTTTCCCGAGGGCTGCAAAATTGCCAAGGTTAGGCCTGTCTTTAAAAAGGGGGATGAGTTGGAGATGGGCAATTATCGACCGATATCACTGTTGCCTACAGTTTCAAAATTTATAGAGAAAGCTGTCTGTGACCAACTTGTCTCCTATTTGGAGGGTAACAACCTTCTAAATGGGAGGCAATATGGTTTCAGGAAATCAAAATCAACCAAATTGGCATTAATTGATTTTGTGAATGACTGCATTGATGCGATGGAGGCCAGGGAGACTGTAATCGGTACGTTTGCAGATCTCAGCAAGGCCTTTGATTGTGTCGATGCGGCCATTCTTTTTCAAAAATTGTCGGCACTAGGAATTAAAGGATCGGCTCTTTCATGGATAGTATCCTACATGAGCGACAGATCCCAAGTGACCGACATTGATTGGGAACAGAATCTAAAGTAATGTCCGTCCAGTCAACTAAAAAATTGATCCCAAGTGGTGTTCCGCAGGGATCAATTATGGGCCCTGTTCTTTTTATAGCTTACATTAACGACATGACAAAGGCAATCCCAGAAAACAACATTTTTGTGTTTGCTGATGACACAACGGTTGTCACCAAGCACAGAAATTATGACAACTTGGAAGAATCAACATTCACCAAAATAAATTGTCTGGCCCAATACTTTGAACAAAACAAACTCAGACTGAATGCAGATAAAACTAATTTTATCTGCATTCAGACACACCAAAAAAAGAATTCAAAATTGGCAAGAGTACCCAACCTCTTCATTGGGGATGAGGAACTCGAGATTGCCACATCAGTTGATTTTCTGGGGGTGAGATTGGACGATGCCCTGGACTGGAGAGAGCAGTTGGAAAAAATTGAATCCAAGCTTGCAAAGGGGATTTTTGTCCTTCGCAGTTTGAGAAATCTTCAAAACCTTCAACTTCTGAAAACTATCTACCACTGCTTGCTCGAGTCCTATATCTCCTACTCTATTGTCCTCTGGGGTGCGACTGAAACAAACTTAAATCGAATCTTGATTTGGCAGAAGAAGGCCCTCAGAAGTATTTTCAAGCTACACCCTCGAACCTCTTGTAGGGAATATTTTCAAACCTTGGGTATTCTGACGGTGCCAAGTTTGTATATACTAGAAATAGCAACATATATTAAATCAAACAATTTAGAACCTCAAAATAAACTCCATAGTTACAACACTAGATTTAAGAACTCTTTTGCCATACAACATAAATTAGCTTTCTTTGAGAAAAAACCTTTGTATATAGGACAAAAAATTTTTCAAAAACTTCCGCTTTCCATTAGATTAGAAAACATTTTGTTAAAGTTTAAGAGTGGTCTTAAAAGTTTTTTACTAAGTCAATCATTTTACAACTTGGAAGAATTTTACTTGTTTTGTCAAACCACCAGAGGGCAGACCTAGCCTAACCCAACCCAATTAACCCAATCCAAAACAACCCAACATTGCCAAGCCGGAGATGATCACATCTCCCGATATTGTGTCCCTTCGGGAGCAATGAATGACAGATCCAACGCCGCCTGCGCGGCCAGCTGGATGACAAACAAAGTACCAAGTAAGTAAGTACCAAATAACTTTGAACAGGTGTTTGATTATTTTTTACAGACAAAAACAATAGAAAACCTTCTTAAAAACCAGATTTTGAATAGTGAGGCTAAGCCGACTTGCTGGTCTAATCATCTGTCAAAATCAGCTGAATTTGTTAATAGTACACTCTCAAAATCAACACTTGGATGTACTTATATAATCAATGTGGTATACTATTATAAAACAATAAAAAGAACAATGACACACAGAGTTGATACCTGGGTCGTTGTGGAATCCCGAGAGATCGAGGGCTTTGGTCGTGACGTTGTACCTGTTAGACATGGCCAACTTCATGAGGGCTTTCAAACCGTCGTCCACGTCAATGTTCGGAATCACCGGCCTTACGATCACCACCAACTGTTGACAAACGACAACAACTATGGATGCCTAATATCTTTTGAGGTGACTTTATCTTAATTTTAGAAAATAATACAGTTTCACAACATTTTACTTTTTATAAGATTTTGATATAACTAAATATTGTGACAAGTTTTGGACAAAGTATTGAACAACTTAGACTTTACATAGTCTGCTAAGCTAAGAGAATGAGAATAGCTTAATGAATTGGCTTAATGACAGCCAAAAAGAGCTTTGTATAAGCCGCACATGCCGCCGACCCAAGAACTCTTCACCACGCTTATGTATCACATTATTTGTATACTTTATATGTAAACTGTTTTTAAAAAAAGCGGTGATCAATATTAGAGTGACTGAGGATTCAAAATTGTTACTGATCCGGATTTTTCAGAGTTTGGATTTCGTTGACCCAGATTTCTGAGGAACACTAGTTAAAACATAATAGCAATGATAGCAAATGGACAAAACACATTGTGATTAATCCAATTAAAAATGCCATTCCGCCCATCAATGCTTAGTATTATGTTCATTATATATTCAATTTCTTCTTTAACTTACCCTCCAGTTATCAGATGTGGTAATTTTTCTATCTGCTTGTAAAATCTGCTCTGCAACTTTGTGGTCATCAATGTGGAAACAGATGCTGTCATTCTGCTTTTTGTACTGTAAGAATACATTTAATACCATGAGACTGTTTCATTAGAAACAAAACAATAGTGGTAAATAAAACACATTTGGATGAAAAAAATATATTTTAAGGTCAAAACAGCCTTGTTGTTACAAAATAGGCCTAGTATAACTTTTGATTTGTTCTAAAAATTAATCAATACAGGGGTGGGCAAGTAGTGGATTTTGAATTTGAGTCGAATATTAAGCCAAAAACTCAAGTATCGAGCCGAGTAGTTATTTGTGAAAAGTTATGAAAGGTTCATTTTTTTAAAGTAATTAGGTCTTTGAATTACAATTAATCAAAATCTTTCATCAATTTGACTTAACAAGTTGGTCTATTTTATTTAAGCTCATCTTTTTTATTTTTATTTGAAAGATAAAACTGATATTTCAACACTCCAACATTGCATAAGCCCAACTTTTATATGAATAACTATACTAAATCGCCTTATTGAAACATGATCACAAAATGCATATATGAAGAATATGCATAGTTGTAAAATTTAAACTGTTATCAGATTTAACTACTATTATTTTAACTATCAACAACAGGTTTATTTTTTTCCTAAAAATAAATATCACTAAAACCTCAGCCAAGAAATTGTGGAAAAATGAATTAAAAACAAGATCAGGGAGGAGAGCTACGCCCAGTTATTTGTTTACTTCTAAACCCAACCCCTCCTCCTTGCCTGACTGCTGATCTATTGTTTTTTGACATCCAGTCACTCGAGCACCGAGTGACACAGCTGTGACCAGATAAGAATAATATATCCCTCTAATCCAAAAATTACAAACTAATTGTTTTATGTAAACCAATGAAGTCCACAATTTTATTCTCATTTTTATAGATGAAATGAGACAGAAATTAAGGTTGTATTCAAAAGAACTATGAATACAAATTTGAAGTTGTAAAGTGCAAGGTCAGATCTAAATATAGCTGTAAGTTTTAAATTTCCGAATTCTGAGAGATGGTATTTCTAGATAACTGTCAAAATCCATTCTTTTTGAGTTAATGAAATATTGTTGAGGTTACTGTTATGAAAAACTCGAGGACAGCTATGAAAAATGATAGCGCATATCTATCGGTCGCAGATGGACGGCAGATGTATCTTTTCGGTACTCGCAGTCTGCCGCGAAATACGTCTTCCGCGAAATACGATTCATGTATTTAAATCGCCGATAATCGGAAAGTGTATCCTCACAAAAGTCGCTGTCGGCCGCAAAAAACGATCACGTGCATTTGCCGATCATAAATAAAATGCAACTTTGCGAAACTAGCGATTGGCCATAAAAAACAGTCGTGCGTATTTGCCAGCCACAAATGAACAGATAATGCTGCTTATTTGTGGAACCAGCAAGCGGCCGCGATAAAGAATCGATTGCGGATAAACGGCAAATGCAGCTTTGAGTAACTCGCGATCGGCTGTAAAATTTGATTGCACACATGTAATTCGCGTGTAAATTCGATCGCCTGGTAAATGGCGGGATTAACTAATTACTTGACTTGTTTGAGTCGAGTAGTTGGAACTACTCTACTCGACCTTGAGTAGTAGCAACTACTCGAGTAATTACTCGACTGTCGAGTACTCGCCCACCCCTACAATACTTATTATAGGTGACATTTAAGTTTAATCAGAATAGAAAAACTGTTAATGCACATGAAGGTAAGTTACTTTACTCACTAAGTACTCCTAACCTATTAATATGCTCTAAATTAACCGACCTAACAATATGTTCTTAAGTCGATATTACCCTAATCAAAATTATTATTGTTGTAGAATACCAACCAATAATGTTGTACCTCTAAACAAATACATTGTCTATTTTGACAAAACAATGGACAAATAACAATAACAAAAGCAAGATGGTATGACAAATTAGTAAAGAAACAAATATAGCCCATTTAACTGAAGCAGTTAATTAATAGTTTAAAAACTGAGCAACTGACTCATGCTCGATTCTTGGTATCAACTTTCTGCCATAGGAGTTTAATGTTTTTCTGTGGGGCTTCTGCCGTGATTTCATTAACAGGCCAGGGCGAGACTACAACAGTTTAAACTGGTAACCTTAAAACTCTGACCAAGTGAAAAATCTGATATTCCTAATTTTTTGGTCACTTTATGTTAGCCCAACCAGTCCAAGGTCTTGGATCTTGAATGCCAAACACAACCTTGTAAAAAGTTAAAATAAATTAAAATTCATGGCTTTCCATTTTCACCCAGAAGAGCTATTTTTGTTGGTTAAATTATGTGCATATCATGTTTTTAAAGCACTGACAAAAATATCTTATATTTTGAGATTAAAACCGTCACTGTAGACATTGAAATAAATACTAACCCCGAGCGGTATGAAGGTGAGAGGCTTGATGTAACTCTGCAGCAGTCCGAGGATGTACTCCTTCTCATACTTGTGGCCTTCCGGGACCTGTTCAAATACAGGATAATATTACAAATAAATTATCTTTAATAAGTGTTTATTTGAAGCACACCACTTCACAAATAACTCAAATTCAAGCCTAAATCTAAAATTTCCCCAGAAAATGAGAATCCAGTGCTTAAGGTGTATTGATCTGGCAGTCAAGCGTATAATATTTTTGTACAAATACACTTTCTAACAACAGCCAATATACAAGTTATACTTACAGTAACTCTGTAGTAGAAGTATGGACTTTCTCCCAGTTTCCGGCCGCCAGGGTTTGGCGAGTCTCTCCTCATGCTTCCCCTTCCCCGCCTCGCCAGGCCTCTGATCTGGTAACCTCCGCTGCTGCAAGTTACAGAACACATCAAGTTAAAAAACGATAATCTCAAGGAAATAGGATTTGCCTAACTCTTACAATTTATAAAAACCCTCCAGAGGCCTAAACTAATAAGGCAATTTATATAATTTGATGTCTCCAAGTGCCTTCAAAGAAATAAAAAAAATAAAAACTTTCATTTTCACATGGACCTGGGTCAAGGGGTTAGCCCAGCGACCACATAGTAGAAATAGACGGATAATGGCTATCTTACTTACATTACAGCAAATGAAGCCTGGGCCACCATATTGTCTAGGTATAGAAACATAAAACACCGCCTAAAATCGCATAATCTGACAGTATTCATGTTTCAAATAATTCATAGTTTATACGATTTAGCGTTGAGGCTTAAGGTTGAAATTTTGTATGTGAAGAGTCCTTTAGTTTGGAACGGTAATAGTATCAATCATATTTCCAATAATTTTTTTTCTATTTTAAAAAATTATATGAAGTCACAAGTTTTTATTCAACT
Source organism: Flexamia atlantica (assembly GCA_035578135.1). Lineage (NCBI taxonomy): Eukaryota > Metazoa > Arthropoda > Insecta > Hemiptera > Cicadellidae > Flexamia > Flexamia atlantica. Next base: position 31,367,288 of record JAQJVK010000003.1, read on the forward strand.
TTAAAACACATGAACACATGAAAAAATCAGTCGGCTGCTACTTTTTTAGCGAATTTCCCCTGTAGGGAAGAAGCTGTTACCGTAGGTCTCATGGTAAGACCTGAGCCCGAGACCATCATAACTTTTCTTTTTGAGGTCCCCAGATGCTAAAAACACTATTAGTTCTTTTTCATATATATATGTATATTGTATGATTATGTTCACATGTTAGGACAACTAATCCATATATTTAAAGCCGTAAGGAAAAAACCTTGGGACAGTTCGTCTGAGACTCCTACTGGGCCGATTTATATGAGGGTTGTACCAAAACAAAGGGTTTCAATCCTATATTAGCAGATGTTATTCTTATTTTGAAAAAAATTACGTTAAATGGATCAAAAATGAAAAATAAACTTTTCTTATGGAGATTTAACATGATGGAAAAAGTCCTCTTTTTCAAACCTTGGGACAGTTCGTCTGAGACTTCTACTGGGCCGATTTATATGCGGGTTGTATCAAAACAAAGGGTTTCGGTCCTATATTAGCAGGTTTTATTCGTATTTCAAAAAAAATTACGTTAAATGGGTTAAAAATTAAAAATAAACTTTTCTTCTGGAGATTTAACATGGGGAAGAAAGTCAACTTTTTCAATTCTTCAGACAGTTCGTCTGAGACTTCCACTGGACCGATTTACATGCGGTTTGTGCCGAGAAAAAGCTAAACTTATCTATATTTGCAGGTTTTCTTTACTTTTACATTATCTAGCTTTTTTAAATTAAAAAATCGAAATTTCCAAACCTTTGCAATAATCTTATTTAACAGTTCTTCAATCAGCTGATTTTAACGGCATCGAGCTATTTTGTCTATCGACAGAAGAAGAGCGAACACTCAAGAAGTATTTGGTTTATTATGGCCAGTACCCAAAAACGTGTACAAATACTTTAAATTAAAAGGGATAATAATACAGTTTTATATTATTTTAACCAAACAAGTTAAAAACAATAATGCTTAAGTTAAACAAGTTCTCCCGTTGACGACTCCACGCTCCACGTTAGAGACTTTGGCTTTACTTCATAAGGAAGTTAGGTTTGGAAACCATGAGTTTGGTAAACAGTTAATATTAATGATGTTTTATGGTTGCCCGGGAGTAAATACTGCTTTGTCTCGATAGATTGAAGATTAAATATAGTAGGATCAAATCTAAAGTTGATGTTACATTCTATAGCTTTTAGTGCAGCACACTATTGTTCCTCAGTCAAAACTATGACCATTAACGACCGCACGTAAGTCTGGTAGAGCTGGACCTTAAAAGTGATAAATGAGGTCTTCTCTGTACCTATAGCCTGCACTTATTCGATTGTGTAAATGTTACAAATCACTTGGCTTTAAATCAGCATCAGCTACTACTACATACTACATGATGCAATGTAAAAGTCGTATTAAATTCCTCTTGTTTTTTTAAGGTTGAGATCCCTAAATTATATAAACGGAAATTTTAAAAGTAAAAAACCAGTGATATGTTATATTACGTTCAACCTATTTTGCTGAATTTTAAATAAACCATATATCAACATCTAGCATGTGGTTTTAAATCAAGTATAAGCAACACATGTTTTAATGAAAACAAAGCAGACGTTTTTAGATTACAATGATTTTTAAATGGCAGGTTTATTCAACGTTTTATCTTATTTTCTGATAAACTTTAACTAATTTCCGTATTTTTCCCGACTCCCTGGCATCAAGACCTTCTATTTGAGCCCCCTCCCATTATCCTGCGACTTATGCCAACCTCCTCCAATTTCGCCGCAAAAATTTCGCTTACATATATATTTATATCGACCATTTGGCATTAAATCGGCATCGTTATAACGTAAACGAAACAAACGCACTCTTTATAATTTTAAATTATAAATGTACACTCATAGCCGTAGTTGTTAGTCTGAAAATCTTAAAGTTAAAATATTTATTTGTTATAGTACATTAAACATAGTTAGCTGCCTTTTGAAAAAACCCAGATGTCAACATCTAGCATGTCTTTGAATCAAGCATCAGCACCACATGTTTGAATGTAAACAAAGCAGACGTTTATAGATCCCAATGCTTTTTAAATAGCAGAAATTTTACGTTATTTCTCGATTTCTGATGAATTTCAAGCAATTTCAGTATTTTTCCCGCCATCACGGAATAGAGACCTTTAATTTGAGCCCTCTCCCATCTTTCTACGACTTGTCAGACGCCCACAATTTTGATGCAAAGAATCGCCTTACAAAATTAAATATATGATTAATATATATCTATATATAGATATATGTGTCTTTAAGCACGATAACTCTCATAAAAATGGTCCGATCTTAATGAAATTTGGCATGGACATGTAAAGAAGTAATTATTCAGACGAGTTCGTAAACCAGCCTGATCGGACAACCGGAAGGGGGGGTAAAGGGGGTAAATCCCCCAAAAATGGATTTTTTGAGTTTTAACATAGAAAACTTAAAATAATTCAATTTTAGTTAGAACCATTGAATTCAACTCAAAAAACAAACAATTTAGTATTTTGAATCACTGCCCTATGTCCATTGGTTACCGAGATACTGAAAGTGGTAAGGGTCAAAATCTGAAAAGGGTACAATCACTGTCCCTTCATAAAAAAATAATGTAGCCTACTGTAATTATTGCTAAAAATGTTTTATTTTGGAAGTTTAGGTCTTAATCATATTGTCTATACTGTTTAAATCATGAATTAAGAAGAGGTTGGGGCAAAATACTGAGAAAAAACTGGCCAAAGTAGTGACGGTCACGTGTCCCCAATCCCAGTTTTACCGCTACAGATGCGTTTTAAACAAGTTCACCCATCAAATAAGTGAATATAAAACCCACGTTTATATTGTCGGATACAGGGAGATAATCAAATAGCGCTTTTTACGGATGAAACTATATTATTACGACGCCGAGCTCGGTTTAAAGTCGTGTCCCCACCTTAAGCAGTAGCGTCGGTAGTGTAGTCTGTTTCTCATCGTACAGCGACACTAGCGCTACTAGCAGCCGACAACGAGTTTAATTCAGGAGTGTCATGGCGGCGAGCAACAACGGATGTCGGAGTTCGTCGTGTGAAATGAATTTGGACGTGGAGGAAAATTGTTTTGTTCATTAAAATTGCCGTGTCTCATTTTTTGATGTAGCATCGGTACATGATTTATTCTTAATCAAAAGTAAATCACTATCCATCGTAATAGTTTAATTCGTGCGTAATACGGCCCAGTTCCAAATGCCGATTCGTCACTAGCGATAGCGTTCGCCATTTTGAGGTTAGCAGACACAACAAGCGATATTGTAGCGTCGGTCTGGGAAGTGACGGTCGCGAATTTTGGTTAATTTAACGTGAGATCTGCTACATTTTGTGACCGGTTTTTCCATTTGACTGATATACCTTATATTCTTAATGGTGATGTATTTTTTTATTACGGCCGATTTTAATACTTAGTAACATGAATTGGTAAACAATGTGTTAATTATGAAAATAATGATGCAGGGTTGCCACCAACAGGGAAAATCAAATTGTGCGGGCATTTTTAGTTCCAGAAGCAATTTTTTACAACTGTTATACATTCTTTTATTTAATCTGAAAATGAAATTAGCTGATAGAAATTCTTTATATTCTTTTCATAGCTTATTCTTTTTAGGAGTATTTGCCCTTGTTTCTGTTTTTACGGTATACATTTTTTTAAATAATGAAAAAGGTATTTTAATGTATATTTAAAATCAAATTTGGGTGAAAGTTTTTGATTGATTGTTTTTAAGTTTGTATTATGCCTATATGCTTTAGATTAATTTATTAAGTCCATAGCTTTTTGACGTTTGTTACCTAACCTTTGTTTGAAATGTTTGATACATAAAAAATGTAACATGTCCAACATTGAAACAAAATTTTTTTAAATGCTCCTAAACATTTTTTAATTAAGTTACTTAATTAATTAAAATACAGTATGTCTTAGTAATATTTTTTTGAAATTTAACTTGGAAGTAGCATTTTTTAATTATGACAAATAATTTTTTAATGAAAAGATTTTTAATTCCATTTGGTCATCTGTTTTTGCTGCAGTTTAAAAAGCAATTTAATACATTTTGAAAAATATAATGTTTTTAATGTGTTTGAACTTACTCTAAGAATAGCTGAACGGGTTTTCTTTCTTTTTTTAATTTTATTTTTATGCTCTTAACTATAACTTATTAAGGCCTAAGCCTATTTTTAGAAATTTGTAATGAAGGCATTTAATCGTTGAAACGTTTTGATACACAACCACATTAAACATACCGTGATCATTTAAATGTAATTTTGAAGAATTTCAAAATAATTTTTCATGACTAAATAATAACAATGAATGATTTTGGAAATAGAACATCCTATACATCATAAGCCATTAAAAGTATTTTGTACTATGCACCTAATGATTCAGTTATTTTAACACTATTGTATTGTCTTCTAATTACTGAAAAGGCCTATATTAGAAATCAAATTCTTCCTATTTCAGACTATGAAAGGAACAGATGAAGATTTTACATTGATTACATTGAAGATTTTTAAATGAAACAACAAACATGTATAGTACAGTAAAAACTAACTTTGTCTGAAAAAAAATTAGCCCCACCTTGAAACTTGGTATATAGGTCATCTTTAGGCTCTAGTTGAAGAATCCGATGAGTCCATAAAAATTCAGGGGGTGGAAGGCCCCTTTTTCGAGGGGGGAAGGGGGGGAAGGTTGTATTTTTTTGTAAATGCAATAACTCCGGTGAAAAAGGTCCGATCCATTTAAAATTTGGTGTGGGCTTTTAAAACAGTATATTTTAACATTTCATAAAAAATAAATTCGATCGTGTCATCCTAAGGGGTTCTAAGGGGGGATCTAACACCTCAAAAATGGGGTTTTTAATTTTTTGGTACCCAAAAATTAAAATTCTGAACATTTTGTTTTATTTTTTGAATTCAGCTCAAAAAACCAAACAATTTAGTATTTTTAATTATTACTCTATGACCATTGATTGCCGAGATATTGTAATTGGTAAACACAGTACGTTGTCCAATATAACCTCAAAATATACAGAAACTTATAAATCCCGCTTATTTTTTATCATTTATCAACGATATTTTGTATTTGGCTTCCTATAGTTGAGTTTTAATGGATTTTGGCTCATAAGTCCCACTTTTCTTCATCCCCTTGTCAGCAAACCTACATACTCATTTCCTATGTTATTTAAATGGGAAAACATTATGATATGTCAATTTCTCTTATATTTCCGGTTCTAATGAAAGTAATGGAACAGTTTTAGACTTATTTTACTTGGAAAATCTTTGGCTTTAAGAATAACCAGTAACAGATTCATTTGGTTGGGTTTAAGGCTAGTTGAAATGCTATTATCAACGTTGTATTTTTTAATTATTTTTGTTTTTGATTGTTAATATTGAATATCTCAGCTCTTAAGAAAGAGAATGCATTTGTTTTGGTCTTGAATTGCTCTGTAAATTATTTTCTCTCATTTGACCTATAAATCATGTAGATTGGTTGATATTGAAGGGAGTTGTAATGTTTTATCGTCATAAAAACAAAATTTTTAAAATATTTTATTTTAATTAAAGGTTTATAGCTCCTCTTAAAATTAACGGTTTCAAATGATATATAGCTTCAATGAAAGCCAATGGTTCACTGAATGATTTAAGACCATAACAAACGTTTTATCTTCTTTAGAACCGGAGGTATCATCCTATCACTGTAAGTAAAACTTTAAAAAATATTATTTTTTCATTGAATTACGTATTATAACTGAGCCAAACCAAAACCAATTTGATCGAATAATAGCTCATTTTAAAGCTGATACATTCTTGTTTAATTTGAGACCAAAACTAACTTTCTATCTCCTTTAGAACCGGAGATATCACCCTTTCACTGTAAGTAAAACTTAAAAAAAATTTTGTTTTGATTGAATTACGCATTACAACTGAGCCAAACCAAAACCAATTTTAATTGAATAATAGCTCATATTAAAGCTGCTACATTCCTGTTTAATTTGAGACCAAAACTAACTTTCTATCTCCTTTAGAACCGGAGGTATCACCCTTCCACTGTAAAAAAAAATATTTATTTCCGTGAATTACGCATTATAACTGAGCCAAACCAAAACCAACTTTATCGAATAATAGATCATATTAAAGCTGCTACATTCCTCTTTAATTTGAGTCCAAAACTAACTTTTTATCTCCTTTAGAACTGGAGGTATCACCCTTTCACTGTAAGTAAAACTTAAAAAAAAACTTATTTTTTAATTGAATTACGCATTATAACTGATCCAAATCAAAACCAATTTTATCACATTATAGGCTAAATGAAAGAAAATAATTTACGGAGCAATTCAAGACTAAAATAAATGCATTCTCTTTCTTAAGAGCTGAGATATTCATTATTAACAATTAATAACAAAAATAATTTTAAAGAATACAGCTTTCAACTAGCATTTCAATAGCATTTCAACTAGCCTTAAACCCAACCAAATAGATCTGTTAATGGTTAATCTTAAAGCCAAAGATTTTCCTGGTAAAATAAGTCTTAAACTGTTTCATTATTGTCATTAGAACCAGAAATATAAGAGAAATTGACATATCATAATGTTTTCCCATTTAAATAACATAGGAAATGAGTATGTAGGTTTGCTGACAAGGGGATGAAGAAAAGTGGGACTTATGAGCCAAAATCCATTAAAACTCAACTATAGAAAGCCAAATTCGAAATATCGTTGATAAATGATAAAAAATAAGCGGGATTTATAAGTTTCTGTACATTTTGAGGTTATATTGGACAACGTACTGTGTTTACCAATTTCAATATCTCGGCAACCAATGGTCATAGAGTAATAATTAAAAATACTAAATTGTTTGGTTTTTTGAGCTGAATTCAAAATATAAAACAAAATTTTCATAATTTTAATTTTTGGGTACCAAAAAATTAAAAAACCCATTTTTGAGGTGTCAAATCCCCCTTTTGGACCCCTTAGGATGACACGATCGAATTTATTTTTTATGTAGTGTTAAAATATACTGTTTTAAAAGCCCACACCAAATTTTAAATGGATCGGACCTTTTTCGCCGGAGTTATTACATTTACAAAAAAATACAACCTTCCCCCCTACACCCCTCGAAAAAGGGGCCTTCCACCCCCTGAATTTTTATGGACTCATCGGATTCTTCAATTAGAGCCTAAAGATGACCTGTATACCAAGTTTCAAGGTGGGGCTAATTTTTTTTCAGTTTGGTCTTTTTTTGGACAAATTTTACTGTACTATGTAATGGAAGTCATATCCATGTAACTGAGGTCACGCATTGTAGCAGAATGTCACATTTAAAATTTTTTATTTAAAAATATGTATGGTCAAAAAATATATAAATGGTTGTATTTTTTCAATTAAGTACAGTTTCAAGATGGTACACAATAATTTTCATGACAATGGAATGGAGTAAACACATTGTGAGGTTAAAAAACCGGACCAAAACTTGTATTTGTAGGTGAATTACATCTTTTCTAAGCTATTATTAAGATATAGGTCAATCAAAAGTAAGAGGACTGTAATATATTTATAAACAGTATATGTGAGCAACAAAAAATATGAAATACAATGGGTTTCCCCTTTTATTTCATCATGTAATATTGATTTATCTGGGTGTGACCTCTATTACGAAAAATGGGAGTTTCCTATATAAAACTGTCTCTCTCATTGACATACATGGGTAATGGTGCTTTCTTTATATTTTCTCATATTCTATAGGGTTCAAAGTATTAAAAAATGTAACTGTCATTTAGATACCAAGTAATAACTTTTTAGTTTTTTCCTACTTTGCAATTGTACCCTTTTCAGATTTTGACCCGTAAACACAGTACATTGTCCCAATGTTAACTCATGGGAAAATAAGTAAAATTCTATATCTCGCTTATTTCTTAACATATCTTGGTAAAACTTGGTAAATGGCTTCTTCTAGTTCAGATCTACTAAATATTAAATTAAAACCACCCAGTTTTAATATACCTGTAGCAGCAAACCTGCATACTCATTCCCCATGTTATTCTTAAGGAGCTTACAAAAACATGTCAAATCTCGCTATGTTGGATCGAAATATGTTGTTTTACATTTTAAATTCGCTGAGTATGCAGGTCAGCATACGGGGGGATTTATTTTTGGTCAGGTAAAAAAATATTAAAAAATCATATTTTTTTAAAACTTAGCTGACATAATTTGGTCGATAACTTAGTTACTGCAGGAGAGTTTATCCGTGCGGCGCCTGCATAAAAACAAGGTCAATCCTAAAATGTTGTTTACAAAAATATAGCCCACTAAAAAATACAAATGTGGTATCTAATTAAAGGTCTGAATCGCACAATTACAATGGTACCAATCATAACTGATTTAGAAGCAGTTTACACATCATAGGAACATTACAGTTACATTCCGTGGCGGCAGCTTTTTTCAAAAAATGTCAGGACAAACTTCTATAGCTCTGGACAGCCTTACTGGCGGGTGGCAAAAATTGTAATCTCCCAAAAAGTCTGCTAAATAAACACGTTTTTGTAGAACTGTCAAAACTTTGTTTACGTTTCACCTCATTTACACTACAAAAGAATGCCCTGTAATATTTCACCGAGAGATTTCTTACATAATTAAAATTTCTGAAAAATATTTGTGCAATGCATCAGCTGGTCTTTTAGTTTGGCAACCTTTCATCTTCAATGATTTGTTTACATTTAAGAATGTGTTTCCACACTTTTGTCGTAATACTTCATGAATTGTGTTGAGCTTGCAAGCATTTAACATTAGTTGCACTTGCGGTTGCAGCAAAATATTTTCTTGTGCAAAGTAGGCTACCTTTACATAAACAAATGACCATGTGATTTATTACCTAAACATTGCAGATAATGAACACTATTTACGACAACAGCACACTCACACACCTGCCAGTAAGGCTGTCCAGAGCTATAAGCTATCAGTGTTTACGATGTGTAAACTACCTGAAAGCAATTTATTTTTGATACTATAGTGATTCTGAGATTCAGACCTTAAATTTGATACCATATATGTAATTTTTTACGTATGGTACTTGGTTTTTTTCATGTATAGGGACTAGAAGCGAATTTAGGCTTCAATTCGCGGTTTCTTGTGCTCCGTCTATTCCTACTATGTGGTCGATGGGTTTACCGAATTTCACATAAAAAATTCCTGACTTTTCCTGATCTTTATCAGCTATTTTAAAAAAACCAGACCACTGAAAATAAGACCACATCCTCAACCTGGCCATGTTCCAACTGAAACACGATCAAGAGATTTTCTGCCATTATTTGAAATAGAGCAAACCCCTGACCACAATGGTAATGGCTTCAATTTCATTTAGTCTTTACTCGTAATTGGAGTTCCCGAGCAAAGGGTGAAATTCACTAGGCCTACTATTTTGTAAGTACAGTATGTATTCAGCGTATGTATTCAGCGAAGGTGACCTCTTTATGGAGATTATTTTCTTTACATACAGAAATTGCAGCAATTATCACGGCATATGTAGAAGTATGGTTTAATAAACATTTATGGTAGACAACTTACAATCTGTTCTGCCCTCTGTTTTGAAACGAGCATCCGATCATCATCTCCACATCTTCTTCACCAATGGCCAGAGCAGCCCGCATTTTCTCAAATTTGTTCTTGTGCCGCTGTGAACGATGTTTGTTGGACATATTGTTGGGTCCATAATTCTTGAATGACACTCTTCTTGTACTCTCTTGGGCAAGAGGAACTCTATCATCGTGCTCTGTGAAAATAAGAATTTTAGTCATTCGTCAACAATAGCAGGCAAAATATGAAATATTAGTACAAGGGCCACCTTTCATCATCAACCAGACTACCCTATTTCTGACATAAATGTACCAACTCTGGTTCCATGACAAAAATTTATTTTGTTGGTTATAGGGCCTAATCCAATTTTCCGGGGTTTTCTGACCATTTCCAATAAAAATACAAAGTTTTTTTTTTATTCGGCATTAAATTTTCAACATAAGAAAAATTTTTTTTAATTCCAGAGGAGTACGGGAAAGTGAATATTTACCATAAATAAATACAATAACAAACAAAAAAACAGCCTACAAAAAAAACATTCACAGGGGCTAGAAATGTACTCAAACCAAATTGTTTTTTACAAGGAACAAAAATAGCATAGGCATAAATCTACTGACAAGTTAATATGAGTAATCAGCTTTCAAAATTTTAAGATTAATTAGGCCTATCTCACAAAATGGGAAAATTTCATAGACATTTTTTTTTCAGACTGCATCGCTGAATATTTTAATCCTACGAGTTGCTTTGCTGACAGCTGGCCCGAGTTTGTAAACACTGTGCAATGGTGAACCAAAACTTTTTGAGTGAATCAAAATAAAATTCCAGTAAGGTAAACCTACCAATCGTCGAACATCGCTATATATCAAACGCGGTGACTTTGAACAGAAATTATAAACGTCTGCTTCAAGGGATCGTCAAAGAGAATACACTGTTTTCCATGGTCTTTGGTCTTTGAAAACGTACTCAGTGTCAGATGTCATTGAAAATCATCGTAATCTAGGTGGCCATGAACGATCGGCAAGTCGGCAGTTCGGAGGGAGTGGCCGATTTCGTTAGCGTTTTCGCTAAGGAACTGGTCAAGTTCAATAAGTTATATTTTTGTTTGAGAAGTATTTCATTGGGATGAATGATTTTGATGGAAAATATATTTGATAGTTTTAAGATTAAAATATTAATGGTTTTTGAAGAATATAAATTATTTGCAAGGTGTTCGGACTTTTTGCCGTCTGCAGTGTACAGTTTGTATCATATCGAACGAGGTGTTTTGACTTTTCCTATGCTCTGCATAGCATCAAATTTCGTGTTTTAACTTCCTGTAAATTAAAATTTGTTGATTCTTGTATTTACTAATAATATTTTATCACATTTTACGAGGTTTAGGAATACAGTTTTTTATCATGGTGTTCATATAAGCATTCGTCTTGACCTGGTGAGCATGTACTTGAGTCATTATTAAATGGGACTTGCGTCTTTGGATAAGTTGTTTCTTCTTCTTTATAGCATTGATTTCTTTACAACAAATGGCGTAAATTGATGTTATTTTTCAATCTTTTGCTCATTATGTAAGTTATTATAGGCGTGAAGGTCTTTAAAATTGTACTCTGGTATTTTTTAACCCTTCACTCAAGTTTTATTTGTTAGGCCTACTGATGGAAATTATTACGCGATAGGCCTAATTATATATTGAGAATAAGGTCCGTGAAATAGCTATTTTGAAGTCTGCCAAGTTGAAAGAAAAGTTAATTCCAAAATATAAGTTATCTCATTTGGACTGAACTGGATTGAAGTTTTAACTTAGAATAATTTGTGGATTCAGTCAGTGACGACGACGATGTCTAGCCATTGTTTGTCAGTGAGTGACCTGACGTCTGACCAAGCAGGTCTACTAAGTTAATCAAGGATTTTCGTCTACAATAGACTCTAAAGTGAAATACTTTTGAATATAGGCTATGCAACAAATAATCAGTTTTGAGTTTATTTGTGGTTCTTAAACATGATTTATAGGCTAATGTTAATAAAGATGTAAACAGACAAAATCTTCCTCATTTCACTGCCGTTCGATGTTAGGAAGTTGAAATTCGATCTTAGATCAGACGGTGTTTGATGTTCAAAGGCATTTGGTCCGATTATGCAGGATAATAAAAATATAGCTATTTAATAAATAATTCACAGGTTTTTGAGGTATAACACGTTTAATTTATTAGAGGATTAATCAAGGATTAAAAATACGTACCGTTTTTATTGAAAAAATGGCAAATATTTAGAGCCCTGAAAAGTATCATAAATCTTACTTGACCCTTAAGTGTTTGGTATTTGGTAGGTTTACCTTACTTCCAGTATCAGTAGGTAGACGCCCTGCTATAGCATTTTTTTTATTTCCCATAAGGATAACATGGGGAATGGGTATGCAGGTTTGCTGCCACAAAAATGGACATATCGAGGATTTAAGACATACATTTTAGATTTTATCTAGATGAAGCCACAAACCAAGTTTTATTTAGATATGTGTTGTGAAATAAGCGTGATATAGAATTTTACTTATTTCCCATAAGGTTAACATTGGGAAACGTACTGTGTTCATAACTTTCAATATCTTGGTTACCAATGGACATACTAGAGCAATGTTTCAAAATACAAAATTATTTATTTTTAAAGCTCATTTCAATGCTGAGGCTCACAAAAATGGATTCGTTTTATTTTTCTATATAAAAAGCCATTTTTGGAGGGGTTTAACCCCCCTTAACTCTCTCATCCGGTGGTCCGATCGGGCTGGTTTGCAAACTCGTCCGACTAATTACTTCTTTACAAGATGTTCAAATTTCATTCCAATCGGACCATTCTTGTGAGTACTATCGTGCTTACAGACAAATATGCGTAGGCTATATAAATTTAAATAACCTAAAAGTATTTCTTGCTCGTGGGGGCCCCAAAACAAAACGTTATCATGATCTCAAGCTTAGGTCTCACCATGAGACCTAAGGTAATAGCTTCTTCCCTGTAGGGAAATTCACTACAATCATGTTTAAGAACAAGAAATGAACACATACTGATTATTTATTCCTGAGGTCTGAAACTGATATCAAAACTTAAATCTCCCTATTTTGTGAGATTTACCCATAAACACAAGTAAAAAAGTAACTTTTTGTATGCCCACACATGTGCTCCTAAGAACTAAGGCCTGATTTCACCAAACTTTAACCCACCGTTAAGGCTCGGTTAGTTTAAATTTATCAGCTGTTTAATAGTATTTTCCTATATTTAATGAACCGTTTATTAACCGGCCCTTAACTGATGTTTGGTGAAATCAGGCCTAAGACTCTGTAGTCTCAGTTAATCATGTAAACAACTTAGGGAAGTTTCAGGTCTAGACTGAGACTATAGAGTAAAATTACAAATAAGACCTAGGGTATGCCTACAAGGTCAAACTGAAAAATGGCTTAGTGAGCCTTGTAACTAGTAAGTTGAAAAATCTGTCAACTTACTACCTACGTTTTGCAAGTTCTGAATATAATGTCATTGACAATTAAATACTCATTACATGGTATAGGCCACGCTTATGGGTTAAGAAAATTAATGTTTCACTCACCATGGCCATAATATTTTTTCAATCTGTTGTTCTTGTTGTTAGGCATGGTAGAAGAGATCACAACACTTATAAAACGAAAGCCACTGTCTGTTCACGGGAGAAATACTTCAAGACCAGTATAATTTATAATATCTCTATTAAATAGTTTCAGTCCGTACCATCCTTTTCTTCTAAACTTGACTGGGCAATCCCAAATTGTGAAATTCCCAAATCGCTTATGAAAATTGCTAACTGCTCTTTTTCACTTTTCAGCGCACTCTGGCTCTTGCTTCTCTTTTCACTGGTTGCTACGTCACGTCTGCAACACAAGAGTATGAATGTATTTGATGAAACGCCATGGAGTAGCAAAGGGAATAAAACGTATATACATATTACCCACAACCACCATGCATAGATAAAGGGATATAAAATATCCCTTAGTACCCTTTATCTATGCACCATGGAACAAGGCCACACTAGTAGGGCCTTGCATGGAAACGTTTTTAACAATGCAATATCTATATATATAAATTGCATGGGTAACTAATATGTTACGTCACGCACCTCTCATAATGGCAGTTGTTTGATGTGTTACGTGGTGTAACATTAATGAAGGGGTACTCATAAACTGGATACATCGCTCTATTTTTCTGTTAGTTTTGCATACAAAATTTCAGAAATCAAAAGAATTAATAAATTACAAGATAAAGATAGGAGTGCGTGAAAAGTCATATCAGTTCTCCTTAAACTGAGCAAATGGTTTATTGCACTATTATCAAAATCCCAATTAATATGTAGTCAAAGTACATAAACAAGTCTAACAAAAATACACATGGACCTTTCAGATATCAGCGAGTCCTTATATCTAATTTAATTTACCAAGCTACCGCCTCCCCCCCCCTTAACATTAAACCTCACATTCAAGGTCTGTATAGAAGAGAATTTTTTTGTATTAGGTTTTATTTACAATCTGTTCAACGTTGGAACAATAAGTAAATATGATAATATATGTACAGAACATGAGCTAATTAAACACCATTATGCTAACTAGCATATTAGAAATAAACTACGAAAAAAGAAAAATTAAACAAAACGGTGTCCAAGGTCAAGGATGTTGTGTCTCTTCAACCTGTAGGTACACACTGACTATTGTCCAGGAGATTTAATGCCAAAAAGTTAGGGTGATCTTCAATTTTACACTATGGTAATTTTGACTAAATTTTGAAATTTCTTCTCAAGCAAATGGAATTTGGCAATCAGCATGGATGACTTTGTTTGTAACATACCATGGGGCATTGAGGATTCTTCTTAACGTTTTAGATTGATAGCGTTGTATTATATCAATATTCGAATTTGACGCAGTCCCCCAAAGCTGGATTCCATAGGTCCTCAGAGGCTTTAACAAAACCTTGTACAGGAGCAGTTTGTTTTGGACTGATAATTTTGATTGTTGGCCAATAAGCCAGGCCAATTTGTTGGTTCTTAGGTTTAAATTCAATCTCTTGTTCCAAATGTGGGAGCGCCAAGTAAGTCGTCTATCCAGGTGCATACCAAGGTATTTAACTTCACCTGCTTGAGGAAGAGCGACGTTGTTTAACGTGACTGGAGAGCAAGTCACAGTATTCATGGTAAAAGTTATATGAAGTGATTTAGTTTCATTTACCTTTATCTTTCAGTTCTTAAACCACTGAGAGATTTCGTCAAGAGCGGTCTGCAAATGAAAGGATGCCAATAAAGGGTCTAGATTTGATGAAAGAAGTGCGATATCATCGGCGAAAGTTGCGACCGTAATACCTGGTGTTTGAGGGAGATCATGGTATATAGAATATAGAGGATAGGTCCAAGGACGCTGCCTTGAGGTACCCCAGACGAAATATCATGTAAGTCAGTCAGATAATCCTGGTGCTTAATCTGGAAGAGTCTGTTAGAAAGATATGATTTGAGGATACCATAATATGTGTGGGGTAGTTGAGTCTTGACCTTGAACAGTAGACCAGCATACCAGACTTTATCAAAAGCCTGCGCAACGTCCAGAAATGCAGCCGAACAGAAACGCACGCTTGTTTTCTAAGTCTTCTTTGATTGCATTGTATATTCGGTGAACTTGCTCAAAAGTGGAGTGTTTGCGCCTAAAGCCAAATTGGTGTTCTGGTATTATAGTCCAAGAGCCCACGACTGCCAGACCTTCGTTATTTTATAAAAGCTGAAAGTTTCTCTGAGCAATGTTCCGAGCACAGGTAACAAGAATCAGCAACTGTGAAGTTTGACTAGTGGATGCTTTGGCTGATATTCGCAGATTCATATCATTGCAAGCTTCAAAATTACTTAAACAGCTGGTAACTTCCATTTAAAATACAAGGAAGTGAACAGCTGTTTAAGTAATTTTGAAGCTTGCAATGGTGTGACTCAGAGAAAATGTGAACGAATTCTCTCAGTTTTTTTCTTATTTTCTTTGGAATAATATTATAAATAATTTCATTCACTGCCAGACATTTGGCACTGTTACAACCTGTTTTTTCTTACATCTTTTAACTTTTTACAAAGGGTAATTATACTTACGTTATAGTATAATATACACCTGAATTTTACGTATGTTACATGCGGGGGAATATCATAGGATGTATCCTCGTTAGCCAGGCAGTTCCAATGGTTTTATCATCTCGCCAGACGACTTCGCAAATATGAGGTAAATTTGCTAATACATCTTTCAAAATTACCACAAAGAGAGTAGAATTACCAAAATTTACAAGCGGAAATCATTTAAAAACCAAACATTACACCTTAGCGCAGTTTTTATACATTTTTCTATTCTTTGCGTCATACCATTGCAAGCTTCAATATTACTTAAGCAGCTGTTCACTTCCCTGTGTTTTAAATGGAAGTTACCAGCTGTTTTAGTAATTTCCAGGCTTGCAATGATATGAATCTGCGAATATCAGCCAAAACAACCACTAGACAAAATTCATAATAGCTGATTCTTGTTACTTGTATTCAAAGCATTGCTCAGAGAAACTTTCAGCTTTTATAAAATAACGAAGGTCTGGCGGTCGTGGGCTCTTGCTCTATTAAGTTTCTTTCATCAAGTAAAGGTTGAATTCGTTTTAAAAAGAGCTTTTCAAACACCTTAGAAATTATAGGTAAGAGACTAATCGGTCGGTATGATGAAACTTGATTCGGTGGTTTCCCGTTTCCCTGGCTTTGGAATCACAACAATTTGAGAAACTTTCCATTGTGGGGGAAAGTGTTCTAATCGCAAAACTGCATTGAAAAGTATTGTGAGGAAGACCACACCCTTTCTAGGCAATTCTTTCAACACTCTGCCAATGGGCGCGTTCAGCCGCATTCCACCGGTGGGTGATATACTAACCTATAATAAGTAAACGGTAGTGGTGGACGTACCATCTACCGATCATTGTTGTGCATCCACCGATGTTGTGTTTACGGTGGATTCGGTAAGTAACCGGACATTGTTGATTGTCAAGATGCGGTGGATTTGCCTATTAGTGACTATGGTAATCGGTTAGGCCTACCCACCGGTGGAATGCGGCTGAACGCGCCCATTGATGAGGTCGTACCCAGGAGCTTTCTTGGCGTTCAGATCATTGTCTATAACTTTTCTGACTTCTGGAAAAGAAAACTGTTTTATGGGCATCTCCAGTTGATTGGGTGAGTCTAGAAATTCTAGGATGTCATTTTCAAGGTTAGAATTATAGGATGTGGTTTGAACACTTCTTTATAGTATGAAGCGAACTACTCTGCCTTACTCTGCCTTCTCCGGTCCGCTTTTGGCGTAGCTGCCATCGTTTTTCAAAATCGGAGGGATGCTTATCTGAGGCCTCTTTAGGTGTTTTGTAGCTCTCCAGAGAGAATAATCGCCAGCTTCAGTAGGAGAAAGGTTCTTTGTGCGTTCTTGAAATCTCTCATTTTGGATTTTTTGAAGAAACCGCTTTAGCTGTTGTGTGGCCCTGTTCAGGTGGGTTTTATCAACCTGGTTCCTAGAGTTCTGCCAAACTCTTCGAAGGCGTCGTTTTTCGGCAATTTTCCTGTTTACTTCAACTTGATAGTTAATTTGCGAATAACTTCCACTACCCCGACCTCCCAGATAGCACAACAATGAAAAAATCACGTGAAAATAACGTTTTCTTTGAACATTTTTAACGTGATTTTCACGTGAAAAAAAGTAAATATCACGTTTATTTCGCGTGAAAATATAGTGAAAATGTCACAACTTTGGCCGTGTTTTTCACGTGAAAAAAATACGTGAAAATTACGTTTTCATTTCACGTTATTTGTATATATTGTACATTTTTCACGCAAAAATCACGTTTCTATTTCACTTTATTTTATCATTTTTAACATTTTCACGTAAAAATTACATTTTAATTTTGTTTTATTTTCACATAGTGTACATTTTTATGTAAAAATTACGTTTTAATTTCGTTATGTTTTTCACATATTTGAAATTTTTTGGTTAAAATTACGTTTTATACACCTTATACCTTCACCATCTTTAACACTTTTTACATAAAAACATTTTTGTTAATTTTATGTTCAAATAACTACTTCAAAAAAATGTTAGCATGAATAGCATATTTTTATTCAAACTCATTAAAAAAACTTAAAAGTCAACATATTTGAATTCTGTGATATTTAACAATAAAAATGTTGTAAAATTTACAAATTACTACTAGGCCTTATAACCAAGGAATAATACTGAAAAAGTATTACACCAAACACTGTTGTTTTAAAGAGATTGTATATAAATATTATCAATTATTATCGTTATTATTACTATATATTATTTCAAAAAGTAGAACTAAATACCCATTAATCATGGTTTAATTTAATGCTAAGCACGAATAAAACCACGGAAAAAGGGGATTTTGTTCTACTTTTTGTAATAACCATAATATCCCTTATCAGTGAATCTGTCTGAAAAATATATATAATTTCAAACCATAATATCCCTTATCAGTGAATCTGTCTGCAATATATATATAATTTCAAAGTGAGCAGTTATTTTAACTTATTCTTGACTAATTAAGGCCTTGTGAAATAAATAGAACGATGATTGAATAAATTTATGTATTGACATGAAAAATGTTAAAAAATTAACATATACTCAATACAGTATCGGCTAAGTTTTTTTTTTATTAAACCTTAATAGGCCAACACAACATTAGTTTGTACGCTTCCTCATGTTCCATTTTCAACTCCATCTTCCACAAAATCTTGCTTCCTGTAAATCAAAACAAATCCAATTAATATTATAAAGCAAACTAATATCATAATCAAAATTTACTGGGAGACTACACTGTAAAAATATTTTTACTTTGGTCTATCAAGAAAAGCCATGCAAACTCGGTATAGCAGGCAGGAGGTTACTGGGTCAGTGAATTAATAATTACTGTTTTATGGGGAATAAAGGCAGGAAATAGAGAAATAATAGTATATTTCACTATTAGTCTTGATGTGAAATGGTACTTTAGTGATGAGTTGTGAACAATACATTTCATTATGATGCAAATAAGTAACCAAACTTATAAAAAATCATCCAAAATTTCATAATTTAGTCATTTCTCTATAAGAAAACACAATAGGGCTGAACTGTCTATTTTACTTTAGAGCCAGCTGGTTGAACTGTCAAAACCGGAACTTCGTTTGTTTGGGTACGGAAATGCAAAGTTTGGGTAACAAAAATCCGCTGATCATTATTTGTTTTGATGTAAGGAAGTCGAGGGTTTTCGTAGATTTCAGCTGTACGGTAACGGGCAATCTTTGTATACAGAGTGATGAAAAATGCTTTCTGAGGTCATAAAAACGTTAAATAAGTTTAAACTGTTTTATTGCAATCAAATATATGGTAATGCTATAATAAGGAACTTAAAGTTTCACCTAAATTTATTTTGAATTGCTGTTTTAGTAAGTAGACTTCCTGGCAGGTTATCTGTGTTAGTTAACACTGGGTTTGCAATTTATCGTGGCCTATTTATATCCAATTCACATTTATAGTTTTTCACTCCAGGAAGAAAGCTTGTAGTTACAATACATGCTTGCTTACCTACATTAGGCCTAAATGCAAATTAGTTAAAAATTAGCAAAAATGTCTAAATACCAAGAATATTTGCTACCTAACATTATTTGTCAACCTCGGAACATCATATCGTCCAAGAGAAAACAAACCTTTGTATCATTATACCATAGTTTTTTTAAATTCCTTACACACCACATGAGAATTTCTGCAGATTGATGAAACATCCAAATGAAAATAATCTTTAGTGTAACATCGATTAAAAAATTAGAGCCAATAAGTAATCTGAAGAATGTTATGGAGTTTTCCGTGCGCTGATCATAAAACATCATAAAAAATATAAGACAAAAAGGAATCCTAAGACACCCACAGAAAGCAATACTAAAAACCTACCTGAATTTTTTCTCCTTAAGTAAGTTGTGTTTTGAAGCCAATTCATAGACTGGATCGATTCTCACAATTTCTCCAAAAAGCCTAGAAACTTGTAATCTTTTCTTGGTGTTAAAAATGTAACAGCAAGCTCCTTCCTAAAAGAAACACAAAAAAACATAAAATTACAAAATAATCAAACAATATTAAATTGCAGATAAACAAATGTAAATTGCTTGAAGGCTACTTCAATATTTAAAAAGTTAAGTTGGCTAAGGTACTCATTACCAACGTTTCCGAATAGGCGGGTGCAGTTTTCCAAGCGGTCTAAATTTTATTGGAAATAGGCTATCAATCTGAAACTTTTATACGTCTGTAACCGAAATTAAGATTATTCAATTTCATCGAGAACAAATCAAAACGCTCTAAAAAACATCAATATCTAACCTAAATAAACAAAATAATGTAATCAAAAGCATTAAGGTGGAGTCTGATAAGGTCTCACCAGATGGGCCTACTCAATCAGAGTAGCCTACCTATATTTAAGTTAGGCCTTTGATAAGTGCTAGTGACGGGCAAAAATAAACAGTAGAAGTAAAATAGGTAATATGCTTTAGCAGAACGAAATATAATCAGAGGTTATGCAGTTGGTGCGTTTCATCTTGAGCTTAGGCCTATTCCGTTGCCGAAGCTGTCAAACATTATTTATTTATTCTTAATGATCTGGGGCACTAAATAATGAAAAAGTTAATCTCAACAAATATTAAATGTGATTAAATACAAATTACAGTAAATAGGTATATAGACAGCTATTAAAAAATGTTAACATATCAGGTTAACTTTAGGTATCAGCTATAGTGTTCTGAACATATTCACTCCACTCCAACCGCTTCAGGTGTAGGCCTAAACGGTTCCCATAGCTCAAGATAAAACGCCCAAACTGTATCCAACAAGAAGTTCAAAATTTAGTAATAAAGCTGAGGCTTAGGAGTTAGGGGGTACGAGTTTCATAGCCTATCTGATCTTCTGCCGTTTGTTCCTATGGCAGACGATTCAACATCTGATTTTCTAAGAAACAATATCGAACGCTCTACCAATAGTCGAAGTTCAATGTACTGTCTGTTGGTCAGAACTTAACACCTGTCTTTGATATCGATTGATTTGTTACTTTACGAAAATATGTTTATCGACAGTATTTTAGTACAAGATGGCAGATGATGAGAAATAAGGTAGTAAGTTGTGTTTAGTTAGTTAATTATAGGCCTAGTAGCGTTTTAATTTAGTTATTATATTATTAGGCGTATGTTTAATATAATTTTAGTTTTATTATATTTACGTTTGGTATGACTTGTTGTTTGTGAGAGAATCGAATGATATAGGCCTAGATATAATTGACAATGGTTTCGGTATTTGTTTGTTATTGAAGTTTCTTCACTAGCCCACTGATGGTTGTTTGTTAAAACAGTACATCAGTTAGTTGAGTTAAACATGATAGGTTGATAGTTAATATCGGATAACCGAAATCTGAACTGAGTACCCAAAACAGAACTGATCTTTGCCCATGTTAAATCCAATTGAGAAGTTCAGTTATCAAACCTATAATAAGCATTTAAGGTAAACAATCGACAATCAACATAAACCTAGAAGATCAGATATGAAACTCGTACTGAATTATCACATGGGAGTGTTTTGAAAAGGCTAGGAGAGTTGTTATGATATGCATAATTACCAAATTTGTATCAACTAATCAGAAAAACTATAATGGAATGCTGAAAGTTGAGGTTAGGTTATCTTGATTTCACAATAGATGACTAAATAAATATCCAAAGTATAAACTTACCAAGAACGATGAAAGCCCGTAGTAGGGTTAACTCATTGTTCGCAGTTACTTGAAGACCGCAATTAAGTCTAAACTTCCACTTTAAAACCTTAAAAGCCGTTGTTATGACTTTAACTGAAACTGAGGCCAACGGCGTCTCACTCCTCACTCCACACTCAGGCTCCAGTTCAGTCCACCGCACCGCACCGGTTTGTGCCGCGGCGTCGTCTGAGGGGAGGTTTGTCTTGACACAATTCACGATTTATGGCCCATATTATTTTGGCAGGGTGATTTAATTTTTTTTATAATTTGAAATAAATAGCTTTTATTGTGTCAGGCACTTTTTTAAATAGTAAACTATTTTAAAACATAATAAGTATAACGAATAACAATTTAACAAATAGTATAATAATTTTATATAAATAATTCATAACATAATTATTTATAAATCCATTAAATTTTTAAAAATTATTTGTTATATTTTTGAATTTTAGTTTGGACTAAATAAACGATTACTGTAGAATTTGTGTATTTTACGAGGATGATAGTTTTTTATAAGCGCACAAGATTAATCAAAACGTATAAAAATCGAAATGAAGAAACAAGAAAATAAAAAAATATAAAAAAGTTATATTTGTTATTTCATTTGATTATACTTTTGATTCATATTTTTCCCGTGAAAATAACGTTTTTAATTTCACTACATTTTTCACTTTAAATTTTTTCATCATATTCACGTAAAAAATATGTTTTGCTTTTTACTTTTACGTTTTTTTACTTTTTTCACGTGAAAATAACGTTATTTTTACAATGTGTGCTGACTGGGCTGGAGTCGAGCTCGGAATTAGTTTTAATAAACCTGAAAAAGCATTTTGTGAGATCTGGTGAAAACAGAGACCATATGGAACAAGATTCATCATCTAGTCCAAATAGGCTACTCTACCTTTGAAATAGAATCAAAGCAAGAAACAATAAAAGCAAATTGATCTGGCTTTTTTTAAATTAACTAAAACTAATGCATAACAATATTATAAAATATTATAAAATTAAATCAATGTGTTCATGTCATATGGAAGTTGATTTTATAAGTTAGATACTGAACACTCAAGTTTATTTGTTCTAGTTTTTTTCAAGTAAAATTTCTTTAGACTTATTGACACCCTATGTTCTTATAAGTTGTTTGATTAATTAGCTATATAAACAGTAATTTCACCCTAAAATAATCTCAAACAATGTGTGTTATAACCATGGATAAGGTTTAGATTTAGTACCACATAGTATAAAATTATTTATTTTCAAGTTTAATTAGAGTTTTGAATCTTTATTCTTGGTCGATTTAACTTCTTCCTTAGATTCCCATTCATCGAATAACTTTAAAATAGTGCTGTAGAGGTTGGTTTCAATGTTGATACTATGATGAAAGTCTCTGTGGGTGAAATATTTTAAATTCTCTGTGATTACTTCTGAAGAAGAAAGTTTTCGATGCAACCATAGAACATCCTGTAATAAAATTGCAAATCATCTGTGGTGAAGTTCAAATTATACTGCTTTAATTATAATTAGTATAATTAATATAACATTATAATATTATACTGGTACTATATTATAATTATATAATAGTATTCCTATGTAACTTTCCCTTTACTGCAGTGTTATGTAGCTTAAGAAATCTTAACAGACTTGAAGCTATGCGTGTCCCTACGCTAAAAAATATGCAAGTTTCGGCACACCCCGCATCACCCCTGTTAATCTGCCTATGTATTGTTTGTTATTTATTAAAATATTTTTTCCAGCGAGTATGGGTGAAATGTATTATGCTCATACATCATGCCCATCTGAAATGGTGCCCATCTGAAATGTGGATTGCACCTTTGCTGTAAGAACAAAATTGGTTTGTCAATCAAGGTTTTCTAAATAAAATGGAACAAATCTTTCAGTAGTCTAGTAATAAAAATATAAATTCCAGATTTATCACACATACATTTTCTTCTGCTATATCATCATTCCCTCCCACCAGCAAATATACTTTATTTTTAATTTTCTTTAGGTCATACTCTGGTGGTTTATCTTGATGATATTTCACTTTGTTAATTTTTTTCCCATAGTCAAACTTTTGAAATTTTCCTGCAACAAGAAAAAAGAAAGAACATAAAACATTTATTATGACATTATCAGATCATTATGAAATTTTGAACTTGTTATGTCTATTAATGCAATTTGAAAATTTTGTATGTAATAAGGCCAAAAATCTAAGTTATTCAGATATGTATTACAGTACACCTCGGATTATCCGGACCTCACATTATTCGGACCGGTCTATCCGAGAAATTGAAAAATTAAAATCACGGTAAAATCATAATTTTAGCGAGTTTACCGGTGAAATGCGCCTTCTAAAAGTGAAATACAAATGTAATACATTAATGTACGCATTTGGAATCTCAATAATTGAAGGAATGAACCGTACATTACAGCATTTTCGTGAACGTAGTTTTCTGCATTGGTACTTCGGGCACTAGCAGTAATCAACAAAAGCGTAGCCTACGGCAATTTTGCGAGTTTGTTTCTTGCTGTCATTTGACGCGTTACGTTACTTAAGGAAAGTTACTATAGTAAGTTTTGAGTCACATTAAGTTTCGTCATAATTATTTCTAGCTCGAGTTATTTTGAGTTATGATTATATAAAATTATTAAATTAGATATTTTTATCTGGAGTCTTATTCCAAACCTAAACCGTAGGTACGGTAAAAGTTAACATTATATTCGTATGATTGTTTTGTTCTTAAATTTGTTTCAAAATTAAACCCTCTTAAAATTAGAAAGACTAACATGTTGAACAGGCCTGATAAGACGTTTGCAGCATCAATTTAGCAGGGGATAAGGTTCGCGATTGCTATTTAGGCTATATTGTAATGACCTCGGATTATCCGGATTTTTTGCTATCCGGATCGGTGTTCCGCCACATTAATCCGGATAATCCGAGGTGTACTCTGTAATTGTTTATATTTGACGTTTAAAATTTTTGAGTAAAGAGCCTCCAGGTGTCTGTAAGTCTTTATAAAATAAATAATGTCACTATCTTACCATTATTTCAAAATAAACAACTGTATATATAAATGTGAACACTTAGGACCTTAGTTTTCTGTGAAGTGCTGACCGCATAACATTAAGGGTAGCAGCAACACCTGTGTAGAGTCTAGTCTGTTAGTTCCTACATCCACGATGTGAGGAGTTTAACTAAATCGTGTTTACAAAAAAAGTGTCATACCTTCATTGACCATTTGCAGATAATGAATGAAGCAATTGGCTGACAAGCTTGCGGGAGAGTATGGGTAAACATTAAGTGTGCTATCCTGTAAGAAAAATAAATAAGAGGAAATTATCACAGTATTATTGTGGTTCAGTGGAACCTCTGTTAACTGTCATCGAGAGACTGAGAGTGTGGGACCGAGAGTGTGGCTGTTAAGAGATTAGACTGATAACAGAAATATTATAAACCTGTTCAGTAAATTTAGATTTGTAAAATTTTTGAAGATATTATATAACCCGTATTAGTGTATAATACATATTTCTTATTAAATTTCAATTACACAAGCGTTAAACAGATCTGCTGTACTGTAAGTTATACATGTTTAATGTTTTCACGGTGTCTATTACGACCCATTAAAAGTACAGTAGAGGTAACGGATAACAGAGAGTGACGGTTGATCAAGGTTGTAGTCTAAATATGGTTAGTTAATTATTTGCATGTTGCTATATATATTTAATAGCTGTTGGTAACCCGCTTCGCTGGGTTGAAAAATCTCATGAAAGCCAAAATTATAACCCCAAAAGACGTAGTTTGGAAGCAAGCACTATAACGTCTGTTATGTAAAAATTCAATATATTTTTATGTTTCTCCATACAAATATTTGAGAAAATAGGGGGTGTCATATTTGGTGGTAGCAGTCTTATTTGCCCTTCCAAACAGCACATATTTTACGCTTCCCTTTTGAATTTCTTTGCTACGCAATAACAACAAATTCTGTCTATCTTGCAAATTCGGGTGTTCAATATAATCTGCATTTGATTGGAATAATGTAACCTTCAAATCATAGTTCCCTGTCCTTTTGCAAACAGCTTGTAAAGTTGTATAATTTAAATCAGCTTCTTCTGTTTGATCCCTTTTTCGAAGGTTCTTCATTATCTCGGTTCTGATTATTTCTTTCTTCACCTTGTGTGTCTGTCTACCTTTCTGTTCCAATCTGTTACAATAGTGTTTTTGATGTCGCTGTGAATTTTCCCGTGATACCCTTATATGTGTTTCTTTTTCTTTGTTGTTCCATTTTTTTGTGCAGTGTTTAGTCTTTGTGATAACATACAACATTGCAAACATTTTTTCGACGTTTTGGCATTTTATTATCTTATTTTTACTATTAGTTTTGAAAGATATGTAACTCTACATTTAGTGTACTTTATGTTTTTAATAACATAACCTAACAGTAAAAATTTACCAAATAATTGAAAATGGAAATAAAAACCTGTTGTAAGACTGTATTCACCTGATGTAAAAAAAATTTTAAGTGCTGTTCTGTTGGCAACCACTGTAACCACGGTAACCATTTCAAATCAAACCATATGTATTGATATAAACAAATAAACCCCAAAGTACTCTCAAAATCCTTGACATAGGTCCCTTTCAGACGATCCTGTCCCTAAACCCTATGAGATATCGAAGCCCAACCGTCATAGTGCACATCATGAGATTCCAAGCTTTCATTTGACACCAAGATCATGTATATAAAAAATCATGTATATACGACATGTAGTTTTGGCTGTAGCCCAAAATATACCAACACACAACTCTCTTTTTATATATATTGATATTGATATATTGATTGTTTACTTTAGATGTATATTTATTATTTACTTTGTTGTTATCGGTTGTTAAATATTTATTCTTCCATGTTATCTAGTATATTAAGTAATTTATGAATAGTGCTACAATATAATTGGATTTGTGTCTGTTTTGTAGCAATACAAATGTAAAAATAAATAAATAAATAAATAAATAATAAATAAATTTTAAAAGGCAGAAGTGTTTGGATTTATCCTGGCAGTATTTTTTGACATGTATTCTTTTCAATAAAGTAAAGGCAGATTTACACAGGGCAAGTCGGCAGACAAGTTAGACAGGCCAGTTACTACTCGTCCAATTGACTCGCCCGGTGTTATCACTGGACTTAGATCCGTTAAAAAGTGGGCGAGTGATACAAATAACTTACCTCGCCCAGTTTGGCTCACCTGTCCAACTCATCCGGTCACCCGCCGACTCGACCCCGTGTAACCGGGCCTTACAAGAGTGAGATTTGTTGTAAAGCCTATGTAGGGGCATTGATGGAAGAGTAAGGGATATGTTTCACCCAACCATATGAAATGTTAAAGGTAGCATTTTGGCAGACAGAAATAATGCTCTCTTGAACCCACAGTCTAGAAGGAAGAATTAATTATGTTAACTCCTGTCACACCACTATTTTAATTCACACAATTTTCAGAAACAACACACTAAACATTGAAAATTAAACTTACAAAGTCGTAAAGATTTTCCCCAATCTTTGGTTTTTGGAGGTTCTTCATTATTTTTTTGCAAAGTTCCTTCTTGAATCCTTGGGTTTTGCAAAATTTGTGTACAAATGCGGCTGTCTGCGGTTTAACACCTACTTCCCCTCCATTTTTTGAAACACCTCGCCAAGTGTGCTGAAATTGACAATTAGAGTTATTAAAAATAATACGCTACCCTTTTCCAGATTTTCAAGCAGGAGAATTAAATACGGTATATAGTTCTGGACAGCCTTGCTGGTGGGTGGCAAAAATTGTAATCTCCCAAATTGTCCGCTAAAAACACAATGTTTTGGTCGAGCAGTAAAGAGTTTGTTTTACATTTCATCTCACTTACACTACAAAATTATGCGCTGCAATATTTACCGAGAGTTTTCTTATGAAATAAAAACATATTTGTCCAATGCATTAGCTGGTCTTTTCAATAGAAAATAATTGGAAATATATAGAACTAAAAAAAAACTAACTCGTTTGCTTTTGAACTCAATAGTATCAACAAAAGGGAAACATAAAAAAATGGTGAGTGGGATCAGAACACAAAAAACTGCCAAAAGAATCCCAAAACAGGTCTGGAATGGGCATTACACAGTTCGATGACAAACAAGTAGCAACCATCATCACAGAAAACTCATTTATGTGTTACAGTAGTGCCAGACACACCAAGTACAATTTTTCTTAAATATTCCTGGATTCATAAGCAAAGTTATTGTTAGTTATTAGTTATGTCTAATCTCCTGCATCTTTTTCATCAGTATACCCCTGCCCAACTTCCTGTAGTGAGGAACCGAAGTTAATTAATGAAAGGCAGCTACGGCACTGTCTCCAATCGGGGCCAACATCGCTCCAATTATTGTGACAACTTCCGTTGTCACATTCAGGATTAGTAATTTATTGGGCAAAAGCCAATAATTAGTATTCTTCTGGGGGTTTTATTAAGATATTAAGAAGATATTAAGAATATTAAGAGATTAAGGAGTTCTGTAAGATATTAGTATTTTTGTTGACCACTAAGCAAACACAGGCAATATACTGGGTGTTCAAAAAGTCCAAGATGGGCTTCGTAATTTTTTCAATATTCAGTATTGACTTATGCGGTTTATAATATGTCTCTTGGACACAAAATACTATTTTAGCACGTATTCAGTGACCCCCTACCTCTTCAGGGGAACGGCCCACTAGGAGTCAGAAGAAAATATTAAATGTGAGCATAGGTTGATATGTACATCAAATGAAAGGAGTAGAATACAATGCTGCAAATCTGAGCTCAATTGGATCAACGAATCCAAAATGCCGGCTGTTAAAACTTTTCCCAACTGCAATTTTTAACCTAAAAATTCAATTTGATACGTTCTGAGTGCCCTTTCGAGATGCGGTTTGCGGTATTTTGTTGAGAATTTCATGTCCTTTAAAATTACGTACAGCACTACCTATGTTTTTCATCATCCATGTAATACATCTTTTAAGGGATGTCCACCATGGAAGTGGTTTATGCCCTAGGATGTGCAAAGGTCCATATGTATATCATTTTAAAGAAGTAATAAAGCGTACAGTAGGCGCCCTCTAGTTCAGCTTCGGTTGGATCGGCCGCCGGATGGTCCGGCCGGTCCTAGGATGGTGAATCATATCCGTTATATCACCACGCCGCACCGCGAGGGAATGACCTTCGACAGTATTTATCCTGAATCTTTAGTTTCCGGCCGAAGAAGTAAACTATTTATGTCAGTTTAGATTACGGACAAGCTTGTAATTGATGGACACACTTGACCTCAACTAACAAAAGATGTTATTCTTTCAATATGAGGACTTTACAGTGAGATTTGATCTTGGATTTCACTTGTATACAACAAAAGAAAATAACATGTTTCTTAACATTTTTATAAGTTATGATTCAAGTAATACGTGTAACTTAATTCGGCAAATAAATTTCTAGTGTGTTTCTACAGTAATTAAGAGTTTTTCTGCTCACTTTATATCCTCAGTACGGTATCGGTAAAACCAGTGACGCAATATGACAGTTCAACATAAGAGACGTCAAAATATTTTCTTTGGCAATTAAACACTGTAAATATGTTTAAATAGCGTGTTTTGTTGATTTTTAAACATAGGTTTTGGGATTTAATAGGGTTATTTTACATTTTGATAGTACATCCGGGTGGTCCGGCCATTTTGTAGTCCGGCCAGGGGTCCGGTCCCGAGGTGGCCGAACTAGAGGGCGTCTACTGTAATTGAATGACGCAAACAGCATCTCGAATGGACGCTTAGAACATTTGTAATAGAATTTTTAAGGTAGGTTAACATTGCAATTGAGAAAAGTTTAAATGGCCGCCATTTTGGATTCGTTGATCCAATTGAGATTGGATTTGCGGCATTGTATCCTACTCAAAAAGAGTTTTCATTTGATGTACATATCAACCTATGCTTACATTTGAGATTTCCTCCTGACTCCTAGTGGCCTGTCCCACAGAGAAGTTAGGAAGTAACTGAATAAGTGCAAAAATATTATTTTGCCTCCAAAAGACATGTTCTAAGTTTTGTTAGCCAATATTTAAAATTTAAAAAATTACAAAAAATTACGGGACTTTTTGAACACCCGGTATAATAAATCAGTTGAAGGGGGTGAATGATAATTGTTCAATAGTATATTTCGCAATAAGGGCTGAAAATGAGGTTTTGCAGGCTCGAGATCGTGTTTCAAATTCGAGACGAAGTGGAGAATTTGAAACGATCGAGAGCTGCAAAACCCTTTCGGCCGAGGTGTGAACGCTATTTTTCACCACACTACACAATGAAATATACCCTAAATAATTAAAAAAAAACTGATTATTATTTGACTCATTTGAAACAAAACACAGGTATGACAATCATATGATCGCAACTATCCTGTCTTGAATGCCGTATAATTTTGTGATGTTCTGACGTTGTTTCAAGCAAATAAACTATCAGCTGACTTTCGGCCCTAGGGCCCCCAACATTTTCGGTCCTGTGGCGGCAAACGGTGTGTTTCAATCCGCGTTTGACGTTTGTAAAATAGGTGATTTTGTCGTAGTGTGGTGAAAAAGAGTTTTCTGTTCATCTAAAACACATTTTTCTGAACAAACCCTTTGATAACAAACAATTACTATTAAATGTCGATGCCATTACTTTCTCCACATATGAATCCAGTATATTATACTTACAAATACTGCCCACGACAAGTAGTAAGCAACCCCAGATGCCAGGCTCATGTGACACGGTCTAGCTACAGGGGCCATGAGAACCACACACCCAATCATGTCCAGGTATTGAGGAAGTTCAGAACCCAAAACCAGAAACTGAGTGGAGCCCATGGACATGCCAATGTAGTGGATTTTTTCATCACCCACACTTGCTCGAATTTTGTTTAAAAATGCTGGTAAATCATACTTTCCCATCTCGTGAAAACTGAAAAATTTGGTGTGATCAGTATAGATTTGATAAAGTTCAATTAATTCCAGATAGGTTATTGATTATTATTATTATTATTTATTGTAATATTAAAATAAAAACAAAGCACCCTTTAACTTTCTTTATTAAAGAATTTATAAAACAAGGTTATGTAAGGTACTAGACTTTGAAAATGGCCTTAGAGCTGAAACTAGTCAGTCGATTAATAAGGAAAGTTAAAGGGTGCTTTGTTTTTGTTTTAATATTACAATACATAATAGTAGCCCTAACCTGTGAAAATAAATATCATATTATTATTATTATTATTTGGGCCATAAAATGTTTGTTTGATTTTGGTAAATAATGGTATTTGGTAATCCAAAGACTTGAAATAAAAAGAATTTTTAAATTAATAACAAATACTTCATCTGTCTTTTCCACACTACACATCAAGATATTGTTATAAGGAGCGGTTTTACCGATTAAATTACTAGTCCTAGAAGAATCAGGACGATAAATGACTATACGCCAAGTTTGTGGGCAACAAACTATTAATTTATTATTAAAAATGCATGGTAACATTAACAAAACACATAAAAAGGAGGTATATTGTTCTTTTTTATTGTTCTCAAGACAAGACATCTATTGTCTCCCTACATTATGCTTAAGAGGTTACTATTTAACATTTATGGCCCGGACTTGGGTATAAAGAGCTGGACAGGTAAAGATAGTATGTGGTCAACTTACAGAGTACAAGACGACCCTCATGCCGAGTAGATACTGCGCGCAGCCAAAGACGGGGACATCTGGGAGAATACGCGCGCCGTGCCTATATTTATTACACCGGAAACTGAGGCGGGCCTCCCGGCGATAGCCAATCAAATGTCTCGTTCTATCCATGATAACCAATCAGGTGCTTGGCTCATCATTCGTCCAATATGATTGGTTCCGTACCTGTGTCTGGCCGTTCCCATGCCTCTTGTTAATTTCGCCAAGGTTCCCGGATGTGATGTCTCGATAAATCACTTCAATTTTGGCAGAGATTTCAATTTTTTTACACCCTGGAAGAATATCGCGACTCGAAATGGGAGGGCTACTCAACTTGTATTTGTATGTAAGCCCTGTTGACCTATTCCCTTCCTATTGCGGCAATCTCACAAGGTTGGGATGGAGTATTCATGGACTGGTCTTATGCCGTCATATGCGGTCTACAGGACGACGCGGGATGTATGTAT
Organism: Flexamia atlantica; assembly: GCA_035578135.1. Taxonomy (NCBI): domain Eukaryota; kingdom Metazoa; phylum Arthropoda; class Insecta; order Hemiptera; family Cicadellidae; genus Flexamia; species Flexamia atlantica. The sequence goes on from JAQJVK010000003.1 coordinate 31,398,919, forward strand.
GTATGTGTATGTAGAGATAATTTGTGAATCGTGATTAAAAATAATTGTCTACGATCAGAAACTTGGTTTGGGATTAGCCTTGGACTTTCGAACTATCGATTAATTTTAAAAGCATCACGGAATTTGCTAAGGAGTGAGACGCATTTTTCAACATCTCGCCCCTTCTTAAACAGAAGGCAGGTCGATTTTAAGTGACCTGACTTCTTGTCCCCTCTTAAATTTAGCTCAGGAACTATATTGTCCAGCTCCCTTTACAAAAGTTTAATTTTGTAAAAAAAAACGATTGAAATTTATTAACATACATTCAAATTTTTACACTTTTAGTACTTTTACTCAAGTAGTAAGTCAAACAATTATCCTCAACAATCTGTCTCATCAAGTCCGGGTTGATATATCTTTGCCATTATAAACAAAATTTTACAGTCAAAATCATATTGAAAATTATGACAAATACAATAATCACAAAATATTAATATTTTGTTTTCTTTTGTTACATAATGGACAGTACATCAAATTATTTTGTATTGATACCAGATTATAACAATTATGTACTTCCTGCTACAATAAAATCTCAGTTGTTTAATAATGTTGGTGTTACATTTTCCGATTTTCCATCCATGACTTATAATTCAAGTCAATAGTTAAATCTAAATAATTAATTGTAATCAGTACCTTTTTGTTTCATATTCTCATTGCCCTTTCATTATTTAATTTTTAAAGCGTTTCACTGCAGTCCTTTTGCTCGAAGCTAATAATTTTATTTATTGTAAATATACATTGCTTAAGCTGTTTTTGATTTTTTTTCTTTTTTTCACAGGCTAAAAGATATCTCTAAAATTAAATTTAACAAAATTCAATTAGAAATTAAGTCATTGAGTTTAAAATAACTCAGTAAAATCCTATACAATAAAATATAATATAATATAATACAATACAATGCAATGCAATACAATACAACACAATACAATTTCATACAATGCCAGTACAGTACACAATTTATCTTAAGCAGTATCTACACACACTTTTGTAATTTTTTTTATGCCTTTTTACTATATATGTGTATACATTGATGTTTTACTACTACCTCGAATTATGTTACTGTGCTACTGAAATAATGTTTCTTAACCCCTGTCAAGTTCAATAAAGAAAATTACACTACATTGGTAAACTATAGTTAGTTACATTAAAGTGTTAAAAAGATACTGTTTTTTTAACAGTTCAACAAAAAATACATTATACAAAGAAGAGTCAGCTCGGATTCCCTACAAACAAGTGTTAAATTCACTCATTAAGTAACACTAAACTCTTTATTTATAAAACGTTACAAATTACTACTAAAGAATATTTTCCAATAATTACATTCATTAAACATTTTTCTAAGAAACTTTTATAATTAATATCCTCCCCCTGATCAAACAAAAGCTCAATAGATTCATAAAAGAAAAACGTGCAAACTACATTTTAATCTATAAAAATAAATACTTCGAACAAATACCAATAAAGTGGACCAGCGACATACAAAAGAAAATATACTTGAAATCATGCAACTCGTGTTGGACTGGGCATGTGCTATCGTGCACACCGAAAATTGTAGAAAAAGTCATATTCAAAATAATATATTGAAATAAATACAAAAAAAGGATTATATTTTCATGTTATGTGCCTACGTTCAAAAACAAATTTAACAAAACTTGAATTTAATTAAATTGGGGAAAAAATAATTTCCGCAACAAAAAATAAATAAATAAATAAACTCAGCCATCACAGTCGTTATCAATCCCTTGGGTGAGTAGATCTACCAATGGGAGGCGGGGGCGGCATGGTGGAGTTGGTCGTGACGTTGAAAGTGAGGAACGGGTACGGAACCAGTCCCATATTTCCAGTCAGACTAGAGACTGACTTATAATATGCATATCTTTTAATGCTACCTCTGCCGTAGTTAGGAATCACCACGGTATTTCTGATCTTCAACCTGAGCAGTGCCGCCCGCCTTTCCCGACGTGGCTCGCTGAATGGGGCGTCCCGGGTGTACCTTTCAAACACCAAATTAGATTCCTCTTCGATACACCCGGACTTCCCCCCATTCTCTCTCCTAAAAACGTCTCTCTAGGGCTGGTTATAGTATCAAGTGTGGTTTTTCTAGCCACAAAATTACCTTCTAAAGTTAGTCCATGGTCAACTATGGTTAGTCCATTGTTCAAGTTTTGTTCACTGGTGTATAGTGAGGAATGCTGTTTAAGAGCCTAACATGAGCAAGCACTTCTGTTTGCTTGGCACTGGCAGCAGGGTTGCCCCAAGAGCGGTTGACCGGGGAAAAAAATATTATTAGGGAAAAATAATGAAAATATATTGCTGATGCATTATAGGACAAAAATAATTCAAGGAAAAGAATAAAATTTAATCAATTAGCTATTTAAAAGATCAGTTGTTCTGAAACTTTGTTCCTAATCATAAATTACAGATGAAACTGTGATACTCCTTCAAGTAAATCGTAGATAAATAAATACCTACACCTTGTCGACTTATTAATTTTTTTTTGTAACTGTTAAAAAATTTCAGTACATAAACTCTTAATGAATCATTAAAGTACTGGGTTTTACTAATTTGTAATCTAATACCTACACATATAAGCATCAGATTTTTTTTAATAGTATTTATTTCAGAGCTTTTGGCGTAGAGGTTGTGATCAAAGTGAAAGTGAATGTCAGCCTGAATTGTTGTACCGGGCCACCGTTTCAAAACAGGCTTCACAAAGAAACCACTAGTAGAACAAGTCATTAACAGTGATTAATTTACAATCAAAATTATTGTAAAATTGAGATTGCTTCCCACTTTAGTAAAATGTTATAATAGCAATAAAAATTAATTTGAATTTGAATCCATAATTAATTAGTACTACTTGTGAAACCCATTTTGAAATAAGGCCCAGATGATTGTTTGACGGATGGATCTGTCTTGCAGATGAATTAATAGAACGTACGTTTCCTCTGTTTTGTTGCATTAATTTGAATACCGTACAAAATCAATTAAAAAAAAAATATACAGGACTGTCATTAGCGATTTGTTTAGGCTATGAAACGAGTGAATTGATGATTTAAAACATAATCAATACAAACTAGTGGCAATGAAAACTAACTATTCATCAGCCTGATTCCCGTACCAACAAATTAAAATCAAGGTATACAAATGAAAAATAATGGTGTAAAATTTAACCCAATTGTATAATTTAATTTTTTGAAATATTTTATTTGGCCCAATTATTTGTTACGATGCCCTAATTGGCAGGTGTTTGGAGCAGGGGATTCAAATGTTATACTGTATAAGAATCAATGAGATAAATAAAATTAACATTTTAAATTAAAAATTTCTTTTTCATAAAAATTATTGTATTTCGTCTCTTCAAACCCGAATCAAAAGAACTAAGTGATCAGTTAGAACTAGAGATAGCAAAAAAATTGAGAAGCCAGATGAGAATCAAGGTTGATATTGTTTAAAATTTTCAAAATTATTCAAAAGGCAAATTCAGAGAGAAGCATACACAAAAAAATGTTTAGATCCATTTGTCATTAGCAAAATAATAATATCTAAAAAGCAAAAGCTATAATTGCCTAATAATATGAAATTATGATTAAATATCACAATAAAATGCCAATAAGCAGCTGTCCCTGCTGTAAATACTTTAATTGTATTAAGTGAAGGTATATACTAAGTTGAGTACTGTACAATTACAACCCCACATTACCTGAAATCCCAATAGGTTGTGCCCTCCTTATCAGGATCTTTATCTTTATCCAAATGATGTCTCGATAACTTGGTCCCCCGAGAGTTTCCTAACCATACATCATAACCTTTGTCTGCTAAGTAATAAGCTGCAAAATCAAGTTGAAGAATAAGATACAGTAATTATAAATTACCAAAAACATTAATTAAAGAGAAATTTTTCTTGATTGTTGCTCATTCAAATTTTAAAAAATAAAGGGAAGTGACCAGCCGTTTGAGAAATCCAATGAGGCTGAGGCTTCCAATGGTGTTAAATCGAGGCGAGGAAAAAGTACCTAAATTTTGTGAAAATATAAAATTCAGATTGCCTACCATTCGTACTTGGAAAAATTAATAGTTTTACTTTGAAGTATCTGGCAATGGATGATTTGATTCATAATATTAATCTGAAGATATTCAGAAAGAGTTGGCTATTTTTTCATGTTTATTTGTCATCTTATCATTTGCAAGCTCCGACATTACTTGAACACTTCTTTCTACTTTAAATGGAAAGTATCCAGTTTTCAAGTAATATTGAAGGTGTAATGATATGATGCTAGAGTTTATCAGCCAAAGAAATGATAATTTAAATCTCTTAATCGCTGATTCTTGTGACCTGTGTTAGGAATACTGTACAGAGAAATAAATACTTCAACTTTTATAAAATGTTGAGTTTTGGCGGTCATGGGCTCTTCGACTATTAAATTAGGCCTTCCTTACATTACAAAGTTAGTTGCCGACCACCAGTAAGAGGAAAATCAAGGAAAATATGAAAATATGAATGGAAGACAGTGGCATCAGACCAAAAATTCTAGGGGGAAGCAACTAACTGATTTTCCAAACTATTGACCTTGAATTTTCCAACTCTTGAATCTGAAACCATTTAATTTAAACACAAAAATTAATTGGAGAAGTCATTTTTACACCCCCTTAAAGACCTTAAGAGTTGGGAAATTTGGTATTCCAAAACTGACATGCTTATTAAGTGTCATGAGCTGTGCGATCTTTATACTTTGGAATTGAAGCTTAACCAAAAACTGAATAATAGAACACAACATTACAGTACTTGAATGTCACTTATTTAAGCTAAAATTATATTTACTTTGGCCAGTTGTTCATTTACCAAAAATGTAGTTAGGAATTCAAGAGCTAAGAGCAGTAAGAGTAGAGTAATTTGATTATTGTTGAAGTAGGGTTAGAATAGCAGTATTTTAAATTTGGTTGTAAATAACTGCAAAATATACAAATAAAGTTTTAGTCTAAACCGAATTAATTGTGCAATTCATTTTCAATTTCAGTTCATTTTTTTTAACTAGCTGGCATGAAATTCTCAACTTTTTGATTTTCAAATTCTAGGGAAGAGGCTCCCCTTCTTACCCCTGTCAGAGCGATGCCCCTGATGGAAGATGGCTACATCCCAGGTCTCATCACTATCTAAGAGTTCAGCTAGGGAGAGGAAGAGGTCATGATTGCTCCAAAGATTTTTATTACCACTTCTTACAGGTCTTGAAAACTTAATCAAGATCTCAATAACATTACAACTTAGAGAGTATTAACACGTTTGCTACAGAGCGTCAAGTATAGTTGACGCCGGATTAATCACTAATGACCAACCTCCAGAAACTGACTCTCAGCAGAGACCAAACACAGTCATGTGGACATAACCACAGACCAAAAGCGACTCATTACTTTTTTGTCAACGGATGTCTAAATAAGCATGATCAATGCTAATTGCACAAAAAAAATCGTTTTATTCCGGGGACTCTCCTGTGGACCGACACACAAAAACTAAGTTGAAAAAGCAGACCGATACGAAGTAAAACACAATAGTAACAGGGTGTCCATGTCAACAATAGTTGACGTCGGTCCACTGGGATCAACCTGTGCATCTACTATAGTTGACGTCGGGCTGTGGGCAAGTTCACACGTCAACTATACTTGACGTCGGGCTGTGGAGATGGTTTTTTTTAACATGTCGGTAGAGAACGTGTTAAGTTGTAGTTGGAATTGAGTTAAGTTGGAGGTAGCAAAAATCTAACTTATTATACTCATTTACTTCACAAGACTTAACCTCATATCAGTGAATGCAAGAGTTTTACTATCTTGGAATCTTACTTGTTAGTGGGAATAATATTTTTGTATGTAGCTAAGTTATAGACGCACCCATTCCGTTTCGAGGAGCTAAGTACACTGCAGCAGAGTCCAGCATTCCATGCTGCAAGAATACTGGCTTCCTTACAGTCATATCCCGGTCAGGGCCATTCTTTCCATGTTTGACTCGTAACAAGGTAAGAACGTACTCATCTTCAGTTGTAACAACGTACTTGTCTATTGGGTAGCCAAAATTCTTGACCACGTCTTCCTGAAAACATCGGTGAATGGGTTATCTAACTTTTTTAGGTTTTTCTATGATCACAGACATAAAGGGCTGTAAGGTTTACTACAGACATAAATAAGGGTTAATTGTTTAAAAATTATTTGACTATTTTAAATTTTTCTTTTTTCTGGTAAATTCATCTTTAATTTTGTTTACTATTTCTCCCATAGTGTACTGCTTCTCTGTTCTTGCCAGTTTATATGTGCATTTGTCACCTGATTTCACCTAGTTTTCTTTGTTCCTGTTTTCATGTGGTAGTTTGATTTTTTTCTGCCTTAAGGTCATGGTTTTTATTGCAGCATTATTTTTTTATGAGATACTATTAACTTGAACAACCGCACCAAACTGTATCTGCATTGCCTGTTATTCCGACTACTCCTACTGCAATATTATTTAAATTAAATCATGGACAACCAGTATATATAGTATGGTTCGTACATATAAATAGTGAACTCCGTCTAACTCTGATGATTCAAAACTAGACCTTTCTCTGAGCTAAAAAATAAAACAGAACCATCAAGAGGTCTTTTATATTAAAAAAAAGTAAAAAGTAATATGAAGATACCTTTTGTTTTAGATTTTTGAAATCAGACTAAAAACAATGGCTATTTTGATTACTAGCCCATTATAAGCAAACAATGGTGTGTGTCATGTTGATTAATGCCATGTGAAACTCTTCCACTGGAGATTTCTGGGGACGACTGATAGCCAAGTCTGAACCATCCAATTGATTTTTGAAGGAAAGGGAGTTTTCTGTACTAAAATTTAACACATTATACAATTATACTTACTAGCTCAGGAATTTTATCATTATTGTTATCATCACTTAAACCCATACTGCAATTTTGGAGACGATCAACCTTAACAGTATCAGGATTTTTTTCCAAAGTGAATCCTTGAAACCAGTACATGATGTCCAATGGCAATTTGTACTTAAAATATGTTTGAAAATCAGAGCTTCCACACCCAACCATTAAGCTTAATATTATGTAATTAATTTTAATTATAAATCTGACCATATTTCCCTTTTTATATTTTTTTAAAGACAAGAATCAACTACAATATGGGAGACAAAACATCCCCACTTTAACCAAAGAACCCTTTAGAACAATGTAAACTTTCAATAGAAGTCGATTTCGTGCTTAAACACAAGTACTTAAAGCACCATAGAGAAAATTACTTAACCAATTATAGTAAAACCAAACATTTGGTATTAAGCAATGTTTGTTTAGGTGTGAAGCAGCAACGACACATTCACTGATTTTGTTGGCTGGCTGGCACACCGATGTTGGACTCTCAATCAAACCCTCAAAGGTTGGGGTGGTTCCTTTCACTAGGAGAAGGAACCTCATGGAAATTGAACCTCTGGTGCTGCATAGTTAGGGGTCTCAATCCCGGACCTAAATTCCAATCCCGGGATTTCGGGATTGACAAAAGCCGATCCCGGGATCCCGGGATCAGTCCCGGGATTCCCATTTTCTATATATGCCTATCTAGAATATATTGCTGTGTGAGAACAATGCTTATGGCATTTTTTATTAAAACTACCAATAATTCTATCTTACAAACTCGTTAATTATGAGCTTGTTGATGGTTGATTACCTGTTGTCCCAAATTGTTCAATGTCTTTTATATTGTGCGTGCTTGACAAATAAGTGTGTTGTCCCTTCCTAGAGCCGCCTAATATTTCTTAAACAAATTTGTAAATCTTACATTGCGCTGTTTTTCCATCCTTTTCTGTAAGACGATGATAACAAACAAATGAAACATCGCAATCTTTCTTATGGGCCACAAGACAATTTTTTTGGTCACTCATATTACTTCACTATTCACAATAATTAATTCACAGATCAGGTTAGGTTATTTCATCAATAACAATTATTGATGAAACTCACTACTCACTACACAAAATCGTCCCGACCGCTCAGATATTCGCTAAACAAAACCTCGATAGCAACTGAAAGTTTTGATGATCAGCTAGATAAAAATGCAGTAGGATAAAAAATACCAAAATTAAGTCCCCTGTGTGGGCGTGGCCTTTAGGATACATCGAATCGTGGGAATTAACTGCAAAGGAAGTTCGGAGCAGCGATAAGGAAACTATTGAGTACTGTCCCATTATATTCCAGGAATAAGGTTATTGTTGAATTGAATTTTGATTTTGGACAAAGTGAACTTTGGGAATGGTAAGTTACAGTCTAAAGGGGCGTGAGTTAAAAAAAAAAAAAAAAAATGTTGCTATTAATTATTAGTATTGGAATATTAATTTCCTAAACAATTTTATGTTTATATGTTTGAAAGGACGACTTTAGCAATAGTTAAACATTAAAATCACGCAAAAATTCAGAAACAATGATTCTTTTGCAATCCCGTCAATCCCGGGATTGAGAGACTCTGATCCCGGGATTATCAGGTATTCAAAAGCGACCGGGATCCCGGGATCCCGAATCCCGGGATTGAGAACCCTATGCATAGTACTGCAATTGGCCTGCAGGACCATAAAATCGTTTGATATGCAAATGTGTAACATTAGGGAATTCTGAGAGATCGTTGATTCTTGATACAAATCATCATTAATTAGTTATCTTCTGGTACCAATTTTTTAATGGTGGCACCAGTTAGTAACAGTTTTTTTTGTAAAGTCTAAAGTGCTGGGCTAGTATGTTGCTGGCCTGGTATAACCTCGGATGAAATATGACTGGATCGCGCTCTCAATGGATGAAAAACGTGCCAGCCTCCAAGGCCGTTGGGTGGCAAGAAAGTCTAAACTGGCCGCCGTGCGTTGAGTCTTTACATCAGATAAGTCCCTCTGTGACCTTCAAATGTCACCGTATATGTTAAAAGCTATGTGAGTGGGAAGAATACATCTTAAAGGATGCTGACATGTAATTTATATGGTTTGAATAAAAAGAAAATGACTGGTTTTCTTTAAATAATCGGAAATACCTGTTTCTTGATAAATTTTCAATTTTGAATTTCTGTAGGCGGATATTGACATTGAGACCAGGCAAACGTTATATTTTTAGAAAGATAAAGCTCTGATAAACTAGCTTTGTGTATTCAATTACCAAAATATAATATATATTTTATCACTTCTGAAGTTGAATTTCACCACCACAACCTTGTTTATGAGGAAGCGCTGATAACTTTGATTCCAGAATAATAATTTAAAACAATAACTTCACTCTAAAAATAATTCCGTATTTTCCTAGTACCTATTGTATTTTTATTTCACTTCTCAATTTATATAAGTTTAAAATTATTATCAGCAATTGTAAATAGGAACAGTAGAAATCAAATTATTAAAATCTATGCAATTAGTTTTTAGAATCACAATGGTTACCATGAAATGCATCATTTCAAGCTGTAAAATGTGATATAAAATTATATTTGTTTACTTAGTTTATTGTTTGGTAAATGCCAGTTTGATTGAAGCGCTGTTCACTCGACTGGCACCGGGTGAAAAAATTTTACACAATAGCCACAATGGCTGTTTCATTGCCATTAATGTCATTCTCATGGCATTCTCGTCTCATCTGCAGCTTGCGGGTTAGGTTACTCAAGGTCTGTAGAGAAGAAAAGAGAAGAAAAAAATATCTTAAGTTTTCTAAGACAAAATTGTAAATAAACCGTGATTGTCTTTTATAGTCCGGGAACTTATATTGGCCGGTCTTTAAAAACATCTCGATTTGTCAGCCTCAAGCTGTGAGAAAAATAATCTTCTCATGGTTTTCTCGTCTTGTCTGCAGCTTTCAGGTTAAATTCAAGGTCTGTGGAGAAGAAAAGAAGAAAAAATATCTTAAGTTATCTAAGACAAAATTGTAAACAAACCATGATTGCCTTTTATTCTTTTATAGACCGGGAACTTATAGCGGCCGATCTCTAAAAAGTCTCGATTTGTCAGCCTCAAGCTGGGAGAAAAGTAATCTTGACTAATCAGAGGAAGCATATAACCGACACCTCATTTGGGGCTTTATTTTAACCAATGGGCTAATAGAGCTTGCCTTATGGGATTTGGGCATCCTGACAGTATAATAGTACAGTAAAACCTCGCTACCTCGACTATTTGTGGACCCAGAGGTTGTCGAGTTTGGGGATTGTCGAGTTATCCAGAACATTGGAATTTCAATGAGTTTTAATATGAACACAAAACAAATATTAGCTTCACGTATAAATTTATCACTTACATATAAGTATTTTTACATATTGAGTGAACAATCTTTGAAGAAATGTCAAATACTCAACAATCAAAACTGAATGTTCTGATAAAAATGCTTAATTGAAGATTCTCTGTCGAATGAGTACATCAATTCAGTGAGTTCAATGGTGGTTTCAAGTCTCAAGGTAGTGAGGATCAGCAAGACATGCCGAGTACACTCTGTACACTCTTGACTTCACTTAGTTTTGCCCTAACTCGATGAGAGTGTACTGACAGCATAAAGGTCGATGTTGCGTGTATAAGAGTAAAGGATAGAATACATTAACAGTACATAGCAAGACTTTATTCAAATCAAAAACTTCATCAATTCATTCATTTCTGTTCTCCAATGCTTCATTCTCTTCTTGAGCTTCCCAATTTTTGAATATATCAAAAATGATGCTGTAGAGTTTCTCTTCTATATTTTCACTGAAGTAAAAATCTTTGTGAGTAAAATCATCAAATTGCTCAGAGATAAGTTTTGCAGAAGGGAGTTTTTCTTGCAGCCATTGAACATCCTGAAACAAAAACTTGCCTGGGTACACAACAAGGAAAACTGGAAACCCTGGAAACAAGAGTTCCTAAATACCCCCATCGCAGCAGACCTGCATACTCAGCGAATTTCAAATGCAAAAGAGCATATTTCAATCCAATATCTAGAGATTTGACATTTTTTGTAAGCTCTATAAGTTTAACATGGGGAATGAGTATGTAGGTTTGCTTCTACACATACGTTAAGGCTGGGTGGTTTTAATTCAATATTTAGTAGATCTGAACTAGAAGAGGCCATATACCAAGTTTTATTGATATATGTTAAGAAATAAACGAGACATACAGTGTGTAAAAAAAGTCCGTCCCTCCTCTTTATTTTTTTGTGTCTTAAGAAACAAAAAAATTAAAGAAGGGGGGGACAGACTTTTTTTAAACACTGTAGAATTTGACTTATTTCCCATAAGGATAACATTGGGACAACGTACTGTGTTTACCTCTAGCAATATTTAGGTAACCAATGCTCATATAGCAACAATTCAAAATACTAAATTATTTGTTTTTCAAGCTGAATTCAATGGTGTAATCAAAAATTACATTATTTTAATTTTTCTATGTAAAAAATCGAAAAAACCCATTTTTGGAGGGGTTTACCCCCCTTTACCCCCCTTGGTTTTTGAACTCATCCGAATAGTTACTACTTTACATGTCTGTGCCAAATTTCATTCAGATTGGACCATTTTTACACGAGTTATCAATCTTAAAGACATATGTATACTGTATATATATAATAATAACTAGCAGCCCGTGTCACTTTGTGACTTGAAAACAACTTGGTAAAATAGGCTTTAGTTTCATGTTGATTATGTATGGAGTTTTGCAGCGCAAAATACCTTTCAAAGAGGAGGTGTGTGAATTTTTGTGATTTTTTATAGACCGATTCCTCGAGTCATAGCACAGAACTAATGTTGCTAGTAATTGAACTTCTCGTTGGGTCAAAATAAAAAATAAAAAATAACTAATTACCTTAGACTTTAAACTTCAATATGGGTAAGAAATTCCTCACACAATTTGAGAAGTTCATTAATTTTATATGCTTTAAAAGTGTCTATGTATAAGTTCTACTCTTTAAAATTTTGATAGTGCAACAACGTTCATTTTGCACAAAAAGGGGGTTAGTTTACATGGATCTTCATTGCTTGGTGCATCTTCAGGTCTCTGCTTTAGAAATTTCTTGAGTATTGAATCTTTATATTAATTCTACACAACATACACGCGTCAGTTTCTTATAATCATCTTTGTTAGGTCTTAACAACAAATGGTAAGAAGGTGAACAAACTTCTGATCTGTCGATGAACTGATCTATAAATAACATTTATAAAATAGCCATTCGCCGTAAAAACAAATAATTCGTCGCTCAAAACGGCCAAGGAATTAAATTATTTTTATTGGTCCGCTTCTTTGTTTCACATCTTAAATAGGTACATGTTTGGCAAATTTGTACCTAAGTCAGTAACATAGCTTTCAATGAAACACTTTCATTAAATAGGCGTGTTGTTATTGGTACATTTAAAAATCAAACGAAATAGACAGGCTAACCATTAAGACTTCAATATCCTTCGCATTCCATGTACATTTACAAAATGCAGGTTTTAGCTTTTTAAAACTTTATTTTTTAGGTTAATATTTTACTAATATTGCTATTTTAAAACTCTAAACGTTGAACATTCATCAATGTGTTGAAACATTACATGTATCAATGTGTATTCACTGTCAATAAGTTGTTAGAAAATCCCATCTCCAGAGCACCTCCTGAGTTACTTGTGTTCCTTTTTATGTTCCCTTAGTTTTAAGAAAATAAGTACAGTAACTTTAGATGATTACAGACTGGAGGTCTTAGTTTCAATAGGACAAATACTCTTCCTTATTTACCATAGTCTTAAAAAACATCAATACTTTAAGAAATCAAAATCATAATTTGGATAGTTGTTGACTGACTTTTGCTCGACTGCATTCTGGGGTATACCTCTGGAACTATTTCAAATCTTGATCATCTGTTTTGTTACAAACAAATGTGAACTGGAAAAAGTTCGCAGGTTCTAAAACAGATAGTAGCACTTTCGCTGGAATTTCAAAAGCCTCCTGTGCAAAGGCTTTTCATGGGATGTTTTCCAAACCCGCAAAAGGAACATCTAGAGAGTAATAGCTTTAATTTGATACCAAATATGTGTAGAAAAATTAATTTCTAGAGGTCGATTTGCTATGTACAAAATCCCAGAAATTCTTTTAATAATATAGATGATAATAATAATAATAATCATTTATTGTCTTACTTTTTATATAAATTCATGACAATATTAAATTAATCTTAGGCTATTTATAATTATAACTTATATTATAATTTTAGTTAGTCCAATAATTTTACTCTTGAACTTCTTGAATTTTATAAGAGCATATTTCAGTAAGAATACTTTTAATTTTTTCTTGAAATGTTCTGTTCGATATCTATACATCTATGTGTCTGTTAGCACAATAGCGGCCATAAAAATGGGCCGAATTTTATGAAATTTGGTACTGACATGCAAAGAGGTAATCAATTGGACAAAATCGTAAACCAGGCCGATCCGACCACCGGTAAGGGGGGTAAAGGGGGATAAACCCCTAAAAAATGGGTTTTTTGAGTTTTTAAATGCAAAAATAAAAATAATCTAATTTTCCTTGGCATCATTGAATTCAGCTCAAAAAAAAAACAATTTAGTATTTTGAATCATTGCTCTATGTCCATTGGTTACCGAGATATTGAAAGTCGTAAACACAGTACGCTGTCCCAATGTTAACCTTATGGGGAATAAGTAAAATTCTATATCTCGATTATTTCTAAACATATCTTGATAAAACTTGGTGAATGGCTTCTTCTAGTTCAGATTTTCTAAATAATGAATTAAAACTAACCAGCTTAAACATACCTGTAGCAGCAAACCTGCATACTCATTCCCCATGTTATTCTTATGGAGCTTACAAAAACATGTAAAATCTCGCTATGTTGGGTTCAAATATGTTCTTTTGCATTTGAAATTCGCTGAGTATGCAGGTCTGCTGCAATGGGGGTATTTTGTATAATTTCCCTTTTTCTAGGAGATAAAAATAGTTCAGTATTTTAAAATATATTCCTTAAGTACAGACAGAGATGAAAGAAAAAGTGGTACAGTCTACAAAGTAAAGGTAAAACAACAGTCTTTTTTTAATCAAAGGCTTTTTCGATTGCTATAAATGTCTGAAAACTGAAGAATGCAAGTTTTGCAGTTAGACCCCCCATAAATATATAAACCATCAAAGTTGAACTAAAAATATATCAGAGCTCGAGAACCCTATAGTATTTCAACATTGACCCCTATAGTGGTTTAAGAATATACTGAGGGACAAGAGCCAGAACTACAAGAAGCTTTTTTCATTTTAAATGGTTGTTGGGATAGCTGTCTAGTCACTTGTATATTTGACAATTTCACTTATAAAACATTTATTTTTTCACGACCCACACTTACCTCTTTTACTGCTACAACATCAGATCCTCCAGCCAGCAAATATAACTTCTTCGAAATATTTTTTAGGTTGTACTCTGGTGGTTTTTCTGATCGGTACTTCAACATGTTTTTATTTCTACCGTAGTCAAACTTTTGGAATTTCCCTGCAAGAATATACAAACAAATTACCAAGCAACAAAATTTTAATATTTCTCAATTTTTTGAGGCCAGACAGTATTTGTTTGATATATTTTTAATCCAAGGATTTTAGACAGAGTAATGTGAAACAAACTATGCATATTCATTTATAACTTCAAATTAAAGTTAAAAGACATGATATTTTAAAATAAGCTGAATATGGCATTTGCAAGTCCTCCACTAGAACAACATGGAAAGAGGCAAAGAGGGAACATGGACTTTTAGAGTAGGGGCATTTGTAAATATAGGAAAGTCCGTGGGATTTTAAAGGAAGCAATTGTATGATTGGTGGCGATGGATAGGCAATAACATGTAGAATCGTGTACTACCGAGTGTTTTGCCAGAAAGTGTGGCCGAGCTGGTATATGACGTCATACTTCCAAAATGGCCGCCAAAGGTGACATTGATGCCTTTCTAGCGCTATAACTTTTTTATGCTTGATTTTATAAAAATTCTTTAAATGAGGTTTTTTTATTAATAACAAGATAAGGAACAAAAAAGGTTCTTACAAACATTTTGATATCTCTTACCAATGTTTAGATATAAGTTGATAAAACATAGTATACCAGCAGGTATCCCATAATAGTCCCCCCCTAAAATTTCCTATATTTTTTAAAATCTCAATTCCACACCACCCCCAAACATTATTGTGTAGTTAATACCTCATTTTGAGGGGACACCCAATTTTGGCCGCCATCTTGGATCCGCCATGTTGGATCCAAAATATTTTTTCTAGTAAAAAAGTGGTGTTGCGACCCATTATTTCGAACTAAATTTTTTTACTGATTACAATGCCGCAATCCGTTTTTCAATATCTCAATTGGTTCTCATGATATGAGCACTTTTAATTAATTTATTTTCAACCAATTTAAAAATTATAAATTGATAAAATAGGCCCATAGCCACAAAATAATGCTAGATAGTGACGAATAACCACCATCAGTCATTGCTGAGCGATTTACACTTAAATTTCACCAATTTAAATTTTTGGCCGCCATCTTGGAACCGCCATTTTGAAATGAGGTTAAGTTATTTCAAATTTAAAGTTGGTATTGCGACCCAACATTTCAAACTAGTTTTTTACGCCGAATTCAATGCCGCAAACCGTTTTTAGCTATGAAACTTAGTTTTCAAAAAATTCATATTTTTGAGAATTTTATTAGAAACATGTCAATATCATGAAAACTAAACATTATAATAAAAAACGGGTTGCGGCATTGAATTCGGCGTAAAAAACTAGTTTGAAATTATGAATCACAATACCAACTTTATATTTAAAATAACTTAACCTCATTTCAAAATGGCGGTTCCAAGATGGCGGCCAAAAATTTAAATTGGTGAAATTTAAGGGTAAATCGCTCAGCAATGACTGATGGTGGTTATTTGTCACTATCTAGCATTATTTTGTGGCTATGGGCCTATTTTATCAATTTATAACGTTTAAATTGGTTGGAAATAAATTAATTAAAAGTGCTCATATCATGAGATCCAATTGAGATATTGAAAAACGGATTGCGGCATTGTAATCAGTGAAAAAATTTAGTTCGAAATAATGGGTCACAACACCACTTTTATACTAGAAAAAATATTTTGGATCCAACATGGCGGACCCAAGATGGCGGCCAAAATTGGGTAACCTCTCAAAATGAAGTATACCACACCCAATAATGTTTGGGGGTGGTGTGGAATTGAGATTTGGAAAAATATAGGAAAAAGTTAGGGGGAGGACTATTATGGGATACCCGGTATACTATGTTTTATCAACTTATATCTAAACATTGGTAAGATATATCAAAATTTTTGTAAGAACCTTTTTTGTTCCTTATCTTATTATTAATAAAAAATGTCCGGTAAAAAATTTTCATAAAATTAACCATAAAAAAGTTATAGCGCTATAAAGGTATAAATGTCACCGTTGGCGGCCATCTTGGAAGTATGACGTCATACACCAGCTCGGCCACACTTTCAGGCAAAACACCCGGTAGTACACGATTCTACATGCCATTACCTATCTATCGCCACCAAGCGTACAATTGCTTCCTTCAAAATCCTCCGAAATTACATATGCCCCTGAACTATTTCCAAAAACCAAGTCCAAAACAAAGTGGATATCAAGTTAAAATATACTGTATCTATAGGCTCTTTTAAATTGATATCCTTGATATCCACTTGTCATCCCTCTTTTTTACCTCATTTGCACAATTTAGTGGTCTTAATGTAAATTATGTGAGTTATTTGTCCTAAAAAAATAAAATGGAACTTTGCTTGTTTTAACCTTGACCATGTTAAGTAATAAAAAATGTCACTATAGTTTTTTGTCAAATACTCTTTTATAATTAAAAAATACACACTATGACTCCACAAAATCTTGATATGGATTAGGCATCATCGGTCAGGCTGCTCTGAGGCTTGTACTTTGCAGGAGCACTTTCGGTGCCCCAAATTTATCAACTGCTACCACTGATAATGGCAAGACACCTAAAGTGCTCCTGCAAAGTACAGAATCAGTACAGCCCTGAAGGACCAAGTCTCATCCACGTCATGTGTCATCTGCACATGGACCTTCATTGGATCCCATCAATGGAATCTGAGTTAGCCATTTAGCTTGTTAATATTTCGGGGTCAATAACAAAATACATTTCATAAAATAAAATAAATTTCTATATAAAATCATTATTATTGTTACATATTACATTATTAGGGAATATAAACATTGTGGGAAAGTTAAGACTTAGTTAATTAACGAATTTCCCCTATAGGGAAGAAGCTATTACCGTAGGTCTCATGGTAAGACCTAAGCTCGGGACCACTATAACTTTTCGTTTTGGGGCCCCCAGAAGCAAAAAACACTATTCGTTCGAATTTTTATATATATATATATATATATATCTATATATATATACTAGAAGAACCCATGGCTTCGCTCACGATTAAAATTATACATACACTATCACCCATGAATTATATAGTCTTGCTTTCCCATTTATTTTTCTTATTGTAAAATCTAATGTATGTAATGTATCTACTTCTTTGAACATATCAAATGTACTTCCATAAAGCAAAAGTTTTTAGAAATTCGCTCTTAGTACGAAGGTCTGCTACGACGGGGGTATTATATTCCTGCATAAACTGCCTGTACATAAAAAAATGTGACCATATCCAACGCCCCACCGACAAAGCCCCAAATGGTGTTGCTGCCCTGGGTAGGCTCATGCCCAATATCGGTGGTCCTTCCTCTTGCAAGTGCGTTTTGCTTGTGTCGGCTGTCCAGTCGAGCGTGCTATCAGGTGAAGAGGATTGCGCTCACACACTCAAGAGGCCAATTTACAGAGACGAACGCCGAGAAGCATTTAATGGTCGTTTCCACGGTACCTGAGCTTGCCCTGATGATGATCATGGGGCACAATATAAGGAACGGCACCCTTGGCTTTTTCGACGGCACTTTGAATCTGCTCGCATATGTTACCCTTAATTAAAACTTTATTATGCACCCCCGTCGCAGCAGACCTGCTTATTAGAAATCCTATTTATTTCCTTCATGAAGGCATACGTGTTAGAGGAATCAAAGAAGTTAGCTTGAAATTTTATTCACTGTAAAAGATCATTTTCTTAAGGTTTTAGGGTCTACCTTGAACAAAAAATTACAATGCCACTCCAGCAATTATTAAAAAGTGCTGTCTTACGTTTTTAGACTCTATATTGAGCAAAACGTTTGAATGAGCCGTCCCGGCAATTTTTTTAAAGTGTTGTAGGTAAAATTAATTCTTTACAGTAGCACACTCTTCCTCTTTAAATAGCAGTTAGTTGTCATAAAAAAAGTCCTTCAAGTATAAGTGATCAGTGATCACTGGAGTCCTTCAGTAATCAGTTATTTATTTTATGTTATACTACATATTATCAGCATTTTATATAGTGTATTGCACTTTGAAAAAATGCAAAAGTCTAATTCATTGACCACCTGGCACCAAGTAACAAATCTTCATTTTAACAAAAATACAGTTAAATAGCAGAAATAAATACCATTATAATTTACATCACCTGTTTTAAATTTTACTTTCATATGTTTTGTTAGTAAACAAATCTAACTCAAATTATTTCAAAATCCCTGACATGGGTACCTTTAAGACGGTCCCAGGGCTAAGCCCTGAAAGTTATCACGAAATTGAAGGTGTATAAACCTACTCCATGAAATTCTACATGTATGTACCAAGTTTCGTGGCCATCGGTCCAGCGGTTTTTGTGTTTATCCCTGCCAAATAAATAAATAAATATATATATATATATATATATATATATACCAACATCCTCTTTTATACTTATACTAGAAGAACCCGTGGCTTCGCTCACGATAAAAATTAAACATACTCTAGATCTATCACCCATCAATTATATCGTTTTGCTTTCCCATTTATGTTTCTTGTTGTAAAATCTACTTCTTTATATCAAATGTACTTCCATAAAACAAAAAGGTTTTATAAATTTGCTCTTAGTACGCATATGCTATGACGGGGGTATTCTATTCCTGCCTAAAGTGCCTGTCTATATATAAAAAATGTGACCATATCCAGTGCCCCACCGACAAAGCCCCAAATGGTGTTGCTGCCCTGGGTAGGCTCATGCCCAATATCAGCGGTCCTTCCTCTTGCAAGTGCTGCTTGCTTGTATCGGCTGTCCAGTCGATCTTGCTATCAGGTGAAGAGGATTGCGCTCACACACTCAAGAAGCGAATTTACAGAGACTGGCTCACCCAAGAGAAACGCCGAGAAGAATTTATGGTCGTTTCTGCTTAACGCACGGTATCTGAGCTTGCCCTGATGATGATCATGGGGCACGATATAAGGAATGGCTCCCTTTGCTTTTTCGACGGCTTTGAATCTGCTCGCATATGTAGCATAGCAAGGCCACACTGTGGGGCCTTGAGCATAGTTACCCTTAATTTGAAATTTATTGCACCCCCGTCGCAGCAGACCTGCGTATTAGAAATCCTATTTCTTTCCTTCATGAAGGCATACGTGTTAGAGGAACCATAGAACATGACTTGAAATTTCATTCACTGTAAAAGATCATTTTCTTAAGGTTTTGGGGTCTACCTTGAACAAAAAATTACAATTCCACTCCAGCAATTATTAAAAAGTGCTGTCTTACGTTTTTAGACTCTATATTGAACAAAAAGATTGAATGAGCCATCCCGGCAATTTTTTTAAAGTACTGTAGACAAAATTAATACTTTACAGTAGCACACTCTTCCTCTTTAAACAGCAGTTGTTGTCATAAAAAAGAAGTCCTTCAAGTATAAGTGATCAGTGATCACAGAAGTCCTTCAGTAATATCAGTTATTTATTTTATTTTATTCTACATACCAGCATTTTATATAGTGTATTGCACTTAAAATATATTCAAAAGTCTTAATTCATTAACCATCTGGCACCAAGTAATAAATCTTCATGTAAACAAATACAGTTAAATAGCAGAAAGAAATACCATTAATTTACATCACCTGTTTTAAATTTTACTTTCACATGTTTTGTTAGTAAACAAATCTAACTGAAATTCTTTCAAAATCCCTGACATGGGTACCTTTAAGACGGTCCCAGGGCTAAGCCCTGAAAGTTATCACGAAATCGAAGGTGTATAAACCTATTCCATGAAATTCTACATGTATCTACCAAGTTTCGTGGCCATCGGTCCAGCGGTGTCTGAGTTTATCAATGCTATATATATATATATATATATATATATATATATATATATATACTAGAAGAACCCGTGGCTTCGCTCACGATAAAAATTAAACATACACTGTCACCCATCAATTATATCGTTTTGCTTTCCCATTTATTTTTCTTGTTGTAAAATCTACTTCTTTAAACATATCAAATATACTTCCATAAAACAAAAAAAGTTTTTAGAAATTTGCTTTTAGTTCGCATATGCTACGACGGGGGTATTCTATTCCTGCCTAAAGTGCGTGTCTATATAAAAAATGTGACCATATCCAGCGCCCCACCGACAAAGCCCCAAATGGCGTTGTTGCCCTGGATAGGCTCATGCCCAGTATCGGCGGTCCTTCCTCTTGCAAGTGCTGTTTGCTTGTATCGGCTGTCCTGTCGATCTTGCTATCAGGTGAAGAGGATTGCGCTCACACACTCAAGAAGCGAATTTACAGAGACTGGCTCACCCAAGACAAACGCCGAGAAGAATGTATGGTCGTTTCTCCTTAACGCACGGTATCTGAGCTTGCCCTGATGATGATCATTGGGCACGATATAAGAAATGGCACCCTTAGCTTTTTCGACGGCTTTGAATCTGCTCGCATATGTATCATAGCAAGGCCACACTTTGGGCCTTGAGCATAGTTACCCTTAATTTGAATTTATTGCACCCCCGTCGCAGCAGACCTGCGTATTAGAAATCCTATTTATTTCCTTCATGAAGGCATACGTGTTAGAGGAACCATAGAACATGACTTGAAATTTTATTCATTGTAAAAGATCATTTTCTTAAGGTTTTAGGGTCTACCTTGAACAAAAAATTACAATTCCACGCCAGCAATTATTAAAAAGTGCTGTCTTACGTTTTTAGACTCTATATTGAACAAAAAGATTGAATGAGCCGTCCCGGCAATTTATTTAAAGTGCTGTAGATAAAATTAATACTTTACAGTAGCACACTCGTCCTCTTTAAACAGTAGTTTGTTGTCTTAAAAAAGAAGTCCTTCAAGTATAAGTGATCAGTGATCACAGAAGTCCTTCAGTAATATCAGTTATTTATTTTATTTTATTCTACATACCAGCATTTTATATAGTGTATTGCACTTAAAATATATTCAAAAGTCTTAATTCATTAACCATCTGGCACCAAGTAATAAATCTTCATGTAAACAAATACAATTAAATAGCAGAAAGAAATACCATTAATTTACATCACCTGTTTTAAATTTTACTTTTACATGTTTTGTTAGTAAACAAATCTAACTCAAATTCTTTCAAAATCCCTGACATTGGTACCTTTAAGACGGTCCTAGGGCTAAGCCCTGAAAGTTATCACGAAATTGAAGGTGTATAAACCTACTCCATGAAATTCTACATGTATCTACCAAGTTTCGTGGCCATCGGTCCAGCGGTGTCTGGGTTTATCAATGCTATATATATATATATACATATATACCAACATCCTCTTTTATACTTATAGATATATATATATATACCAACATCCTCTTTTATACTTATAGATAAGAAGAAGATATCTATGTGTCTGTTGGCACGATAGCGGCCGCAAAAATGGTCCGATCTTCATGAAATTTGGTACGGACATGTAAAGTGGTAATCAATTGGACGAGTTCGTGAACCACCCCGATCGGACCACCGGAAGGGGGGGTAAAGGGGGATAAACCCCCCCAAAAATGGGTTTTTAGAGTTTTTTACATAGAAAAATAAAATTTATCCAATTTTTGTGGGCACCATTGAATTCAGCTCAAAAAAACAAACAATTTAGTATTTTGAAACACTGCTCTATGTCCATTGGTTACCGAGATATTGAAAGTGGTAAACACAGTACGTTGTCCCAATGTTGACCTTATGGGAAATAACTAAAATTCTATATCTCGCTTATTTCTCAACATATCTCAATAAAACTTGGTAAATAGCTTCTTCTAGTTCAGATCTACTAAATATTGAATTAAAACCACCCAGTTTTAATATACCTGTAGCAGCACACCTGCATACTCATTCCCTATGTTATTCTTATGGAGCTTACAAAAACATGTCAAATCTCGCTATGTAGGATTGAAGTATGTTGTTTTGCATTTGAAATTCGCTGAGTATGCAGGTCTGC